>OZ012726.1:18205476-23005476 GCA_963942605.1 Poecilus cupreus | reverse complement strand
AATTTTGCTGAAACAACCTAGATTCTACGACGTATAGGTTCTTATATTAAAATTTAATTAAATAAATAAAAAGCAACAAATGTCAAAATTAATTACGAATTTGTAAATTATTGCAGTTATTATAATAATATGATGAAATAGACTGAATTTTTTAACTTGACATTTTAAGTATTTTTTCCTAGCTGCGAATGAAAGTAATTATCAAATTCGGTACAGGGGGCCTTACAGTTTTTATAGCGGAAACCAAACCTAGCGGTCGCAGTTGTATTTTTGATTACAAGTTGAACTTTGTACCATAACTGTCCTCGTTTACAATGTGGTCACTCGTCTTCTATAAATCATACTCTAAAAAAAAAAAAACTATGCTTATTTCTTTACATTTTGTAACTTGCTCCATGAGTATTGAGTCACTTTTTTCATTTTATTTTTTTCATTCCATAATTTCCATTTCATTTTTCAATTGACCATTCTTTCCACTAAATTTTTATCTATTTAATTTTTAAGATTTCAATTTTATTTTACGTTTATAGTATTTATCTACATGTTTTATGCTTATATCACAATATATTTCTCTTATCTCTTATCCAAACATTTTTCAACAAAAGTGAGTACTGTAATTCGAGTTTGTCGAGCGTGAGTTGTGTAGGCTTAGGGTTTGTTTGTTAAAAGTGCGAGCGAAGCGAGTTGGGTGTAAATATCAATTCTTTTTATGTTTGGGAAATATTGAAAAAAACTGGAAAAAGAAATGTAGGAAAAAATGAATGAAAAAAAAACATGCGGAAAAATAGAATGGAAAAAATTTCGTACAATCCTAGCCATGTATGAAGAGGAGCAAAGTAAAATGAGAAAAATTATTTATGTAAGATGTGTTATACAAGTGCGTTAACACAACATATGAAACAAATTTGTATAGTATGTCTAAGAACCTAATTCCTAGTTCACACCACTGAATTTTAATAATGGATCGCGCACTTGTAGTCTTTTATGGAAGCGAAAAATTCGCCTGAAACAAATAAATATTGTAAGGCAACCCTTCTTTGTCTAACACTTGTTTGTAGAGTTGTCGCTATGCTTTTGTTTGTTAGTTGCTATGTAAAAACATTGTAGAACAAAGACAGATAGTCCAATAACTAGCTGTCTTTGTCGACTCGCATTATCAACGTTAGTTGACGCTCCTGTATTATTACATTTCAGTGATACACATGAGGAAAGTTCTTGTTGAAGTTTCTTGAAAAATATAGGTTGGAAAACCGATATGCGTCGCAGACAGGAATGCCCATTCAAGTACATATCAAAAGGCGGTAACGTATATTTGCAAAAGTTTAAATAGTACATTCAAAATTAAAAGTTAATTAACCACTAGAAATAATATTTGAATGAATGATTAACATTGTAATTATTTTGTGGCATTATTATACAATAAATACATAAAATAAAATTGTTTTAAAAATTTACAGATTACAAATTCAACATTTCCAATTACTGTACGTAATTCTTAGTCAGGAAAACAAGTGAACAGCATAAACAAATAAATAGAAATAGCAACTAGGTAACAACAAATAAAATAAATAAATATATCATCACGCTTTTTACCAATTATGGGTGTGGCACTCTGCTTACGCAGATCTTGGTAAGTGATATATTTTTTCGTGTGAAGTGCGTTTACCAGCCATCAAATCAGAGCCCCCAAAGATGTTAGTGGAGGAGGAACCACACAACCACAGGGGTAAATTTAAAATGACAACTGTCGACTGTCAGATTCGAACTGAAGGTCTCACAATCCACAGTCCGATACGTTACCACGGAGCTATTTACCGCATTATGAAGAAATAGAAGAAGATATGTCTTGTTCAACTCGTAGCGTTCTTCCTGATTCACTGATAGATTCTATAACTTCTCTTATGAGTTGACTCATTTCGATTTTGCTATATTTTTGTTTCTTCAAAATGTATTCAATGGTATGACCAGTCGCAGCAGATTTCTCTGGATGTTATTCATTTGTTAATTATGTATAGTAATTCGAAACGTTAAATTGTAATAAAAAATAATTACAGAAATTAAATCAAAAGTCATATGAGTTCTAAAACCTTTTTCAACTTATTCAATTTGTTTCTAGTGTTGTTCAAATTAGAAAAAATGTGATTTATGTACATACATTAATTTTGAACCCAGATTATATAAGTGACTCTATCGACTACCTAGGGAAACATCGGTTTGTCGACCTATATTTGTCAACACGCTTTGATATGAAATGAGTTATCTACTGAAATATTAGTACCACATTTCACGCGCAAAAATATATCACAGCGATAGCAGAGTGCCTCATCCAAATTGGGTAAATGGCATGATGATATATTTATTTATTTATGTAAGTATTAATTCCAAAAATTTTTTTCCAAAGTAGAAAAGCCTCTATATTTTAAAGAAATCCTTCTGCTTTAAGAAATTTTCTCGCAAATTTTTTTCCCGTGTGAATTTTTTTATTTAGAACGTTCTAATTAACAAGAAATTTATTTATTTTATATATCACAAATAATTACTCGTATTTCATCTCTGAATATGAAATAAAATGTACCATAAATAATTTTATTTTCCTCGGTCATTCTACATATTTTTTATGTTCGATTGTGTTATAATCACTTGTTAATGATATTGATCAGCGTCCATAAAGTGGCTCTTCAAAAACTAATCCGATAAAGTAAAAATAATAAACAACAGCAAAAATATGTTGTGGGCACCACAATACCTCCCGCTACACATATCTCATCAAACTATGTAGGAACACAGACCACCAATATTTTAAGAAACGACCAACCCTTCAAAAAATTTACTTTTCAATTGTGACACCTGTCAAAAGTGACATTTTTTAAACGTTGTTTTGTTTTTGCAAAAAGTGCAGGCCAGCAGATTTGAACGAAAATTTATAAATATAATTTTGCTTTCTACGCCCGTGAGTTAAATATCACTTACCCCAATCATTTTGCGTGAGTTAAGAGCTTCTTTACCGCACTCGTTTTCATTGACGTACTATTTATTATAAATGTTGAAAATTCAATATAAACATTTCTTTAAATTAATTAATATTTAATTAATTAATAATTTTTTAAGGTTTTTCTTCTTCTATATCCGACTAAATACTTTCTAAATCACTCATTTTCTCGAAATGCTTAAAAAATTTATGAAAAACAACTAGATACATATTGCTCAAATTTTAGTCGTCATGGATCAATTTTCTATTTGTCAAAAAAATAATAGTTATTTATGTATCAAGGCACTGAAGTTAAATTTTTTATAACGAATGTTGAATTTAGTTGCCCAGGAAAATACGAGTAAACCATGTGAGTGATATATAACTTCAGTGCCAAGGTATATATTAAGTTTTATTTGAACTCTAAAATTCGAAAAAACTGTAAAAAAATTATAATATAGGTTAAGTTTAAGCATCTGTCAATTGAAACTGACAGTCAGTGTTGCCAACCTTATCGTAAATAACACACAAAATTATGTGTTATGTCCTCAATTTCGACATCGGAATTAATTAGTTAATTCTTCTTGCAAATTTTGTTTCATGTTACGTCCAAATTTACTATAGTACGTTAATATATACTGCCAAAAGTATCCTAATTGTACAATAATTATTTAACGGTTACCAACACTGGGTTGCTCTGAATCGTCGTATAATGGGTTACTATAGTGATGATTTCTGAGCTTTTAATGACGATTTTTGAGCACTTTATTGCCCATTTCAAATAAAGTCAAATTATTTTTTTTTAACTTTGAGTTGGCGTAGATTAAATATTGTACAACACACTTGTGATAATGCATTACTAATAAATTTATGTAATTACACAACTCTATAGTCTTGTGCAAATTTCACTTGAATATCTTATAATGGCAAATTTCACTTGAGTATCTTATAATGGCTCTTATTTCACTTATATCGTAAATATCTATTAACGTCTTGTAATACGTAAATGTTCCAAACAATAATTGTAGATAATAATATTTAAAACATTTTTCTTATAACAAAATTGTCATTAAATCGTAATTTACTGAGATATTTCAAAATAACTTGATAGGGCTACAAGTAAACTACCAATTCCGGTTATTGTATTATCATCAAAACTAATCAGCTCTTCCCAAGGGGATACAATTGATATATACAAAATATGAAAATTTTCTGTTTAATAGTTTTTGAGAAACTGTGGTTTCAGAGATCCACATAGACTGACAGACTAACAGACAGACACTCAAACAGACATCATCAAAAAACCAGTAAAATCGAATTCTAGGAACCCTGGAACGTGCTCATCCACTGAAAACTCAATACCGAATTTTTAGCATGATTCCTGTACCCCCCTTACAAGACAAAAGCACAATTTGAAATTATCAAATTTTTTCATGTCAAGGTTATGTGGTGTCAAACATGATTGCCATTTTAAGCTAAGAAAAATAATCTGCTATACAGTCGAACAGAAAGTACTGTATTTAATAGGTATATAATAGGGTTTTATGAACTGGATAGTTAAGGGGCGAAGCTAGGCACATAAAAACGCTAAATTATGTACTTGTTACATAAATACCTATTTTCTATGATTACTACTGAAAATTACACTTTCTCCACACTAAAAAAAGCTTGAAAGTTAAAAATTGTATATTTCGCACAGTCGTGTGGTATAGTGTGGGCAATTATTCCACACGTAAGTGTGACCAACTTACTAATAATATAATACTGTATATTATTAATATGTCAAGTATATTTACATTTATATATCATAAATAATTTATATTTATTTCAGAGTTTATTTAAATCTTTGTTTTCAATATTGTGCCCAAAAAGAAAACACAATATCATTTTTACTAAAATATGACTTAATTTTTATATTACAATCTATAGATTTATAGTTGGTAACACTGCGCACATCTGCGCTTGCGCCGCCTTCATGCTGTAATCATAAACGTCAAATAGTTAGAGTTTGAGATGTCATTTCTTATTTCTCAAGAACAAGAATTATTATTATTAATTCTTGACAAAAGTGTGATCGTAGAAAAAGTATAGTGTGCAACTCGTGCAGAATTACCTACCTGTTTCACGCTCGTGTGATTTCAACACTCGACTTTGTCTTGTGCTAAAATTCTCACAACTCGCGTGAAATAGATAACTTTCTACACTTGTTGCACAATATACTATTTTCTACGACCACTTAGAAATTGCTCATTGTATGTTTGTTGTTGTTAGGGATATGAGATACATTGCAATCATCGTGCGAAATGAATTTGTTTTGTGCGTATTTCAATACAGGTCAGCTCATTTCAGTACAGTTGCCATTGCTAGGATACTTATTTAGAATTGTGAAATATTGGAATGGTAAAAGCGGGACTCGACTTAGTCTTGTGCTAAAACTCTCTCAACTCGCGTGAAATAGATAACTTTCTGCACGTGTTGCACAATATACTGGATCGTTATCATACTATTATTGAGCTCTGTCCTTACTGATATATCATAAAATATTATTCAATGCTCGACCATAACCCGAATTTTACATGCTCGTTTTGCTCGCTCGTAATGCCTGTTTTTTGTGAAATTATTTTTGTGTTTAATATGACGCATTGTGCCAATTTTTTCTTCACCAATAAATTTGTCAATTAAGTTGGCGAATTAGAGCATGTTCTATTAATCAGCAATTTTTAGAGAATTTTAGAGGGTCTTAGTCATTGCCAAACATTCAAACATGTTTATGTTTTGGTTAGATGGTCATTTTTGTACGTATAGCTTAAAATATTAATGTCATAGGTGACAACTGATATCGTGTTGGTACTACTGAAATTATAATAAATTGACGGACAACTTGAAGCGTGGAAAACGAACGACAATATTTTTGTTTTTGTCAATTTATTGACAAGAAAACTTGGCCAATTTATTCAACAATAAATTGCGTTGTGTAAACAGGCATAAGGTACTGTGCTCGCCAGTAAGGTTCTGAGTAACGGTCTTGCTATGTAAATTACTACAGATTACAGATGGCATAACGATGCAAATCTTCATTAAGCAAATTATGATTGATACCTGTTATAGTTAATACAAAATATTGATTGATATGTGAGTAAAATTAGTGAAATCTTTATAATTGCTAGGTTTTTAATGGTACAACCGCCTTGGACGTAAGAAGAAGTTTCTTGCATTCCACAAGGCTTTCGGAAGTAAAAAGCTGGCAATATATCCTGGCTGCAGAAAATAACAGCAAGTAATAAGTTATGCGCATCTGTAGCCGAGTTTATCATGCAACGTGTTAATTGTCCGAACGCATAAAATCAATTTATCGGCGACAGTTTTAATTAATCTGCTTCCGTCGGCTGAGTAATGCGTCGGTTTTTCTCGCAGTCGGCAAACATCGAGAGTGCCATGACAGGCGAATTGATATGTGGGATTTTTAGCGCGCCAGATTCTTGGGGTAAATTCTTGTCTAGAAAAAGCTGCGGCGCGAATATTTTAACGAGCTTGTTTATATTTTCGGATTTTGCAATTAAGCTGAGTTATTTTGACTTAATTTTGCGAGTACTCGTAAATTAAGATCTCAGCGAGTAGGCTGCTATTGGCATTGATTTATGCTATTTGTAATTAATTTGAATAACTGTTACTTTTCTTCTTGTTTAATTTATTTGTTCTTGCGATAATTTCAGATTTATGTAGCCCCAGATAATGATTTAGGATACCTCCGACGAAATGTAATCAATTACAAAATCAGCTGGAACCAGACACTAAATTTGGTTTTTAAATACGAGTATTCTGACTTTAAGGAAGTACAACCAGATTCTGTTGGGCGCCCGTTCATTTGAGCCACTTGTGAATTTTAAAGTGAGTTTTAACTTTAATTTTCTGTTATATGTTCTAGGATATTAAGAAAATAAATAGGAAAGTATATCATAAACTTATCTCAAACTATAACCAGAATTGTACCAAATAATTAATAGTTATATCACGAGTGCTAATAATTTAATCGATTAAATTTGAAATGTCTACCTTATGCAAAAAATTTAGCTTAAAAAGTGTTTGAGTACATAATAATTTGAAAAAATCCCGAGACCGCAGGTCGAGGGGTTTTATCTTAAATTATTATGTACGATAACACTTTTTTAAAAGCAAAATTTTGTAAATAAGCTAGACATCAAAATTAATCGATTCAATTCTTTAGCACGAGGGGTATATGTCCAGATTATTTCATGAATTCATAGCATAAACTTCAATATTTGTCAAGTTTGTAATGAATGAAATAATCATTTGAATTATTACTTAAATAGTAAACATCTTTTAAGTATGATGACAAGTAGTTCATTTATCATTTACATGATATGATGCATTTTATCTAGAACAGTACTATGTATTATAACTGATATAAATAGTAGTCACTGAAATTTAATAATACTGGAACACCAACTGAAGCGGAAATGCGAGCCGTTGGGTCAACTGTGTTTGTTGCATAATCCGCTTAGAACTCTAAGAAAACATAAAGAAATTAACATTGAATGATTTTGATTTAAAATGTTTATTAACTATTATGTATATGAATTTAAAAGAATTTTCATGTAATTTTACAAAGCACTATCAAATATTATTTATCAATTTTGGACAAGACATAGCAACCGCTCAACAAACACATAGCAACCGTTCTACAAATAAGTGTTAGATCAAAAAGGGTGGCATCTACCTGTCAAATGCTCATTTTCCTCTTTTATAAAAGCCTATGAGTTATAGCATCCTAATATTACTATATTTCACTAATAATATTACACGCATGACAGAAAAGTAAATAGAACATTTTTACTGAAACTAACGGTGTTGTTAGCTCTCTTCTATTCTGTCCTATTTTTTCCATCTTTTTATTTCTTCTATATTTTTCATCTTATCTTTTCTATTTCCGTTATTCTTATTTCCCATGCTTTCCTCGGTTTCCCTTTTTTCCTTCTTATATCAATGTATCCGGATTCTATAATTTTCCTAACTAGCTTGTTTTCATTCATCTTCATTATATGAATATTCGTACCACCTCAATTGCTTTGCTCTTTCTTTTTAACTATATCTTTTTCTTGATTTATCATTCTTGTTATGTTTCCAATTCTATCCCTGTTCCACTTGGTTTTTCGCAATCTTTCTTTATACTTATTTGATTCCTACAGCGATTAACCTCATGTTTCTTCTGCATACTCTACGATTCTCTTGCATATGTGGCTGTGGAATTTTGTTTTCCTATCTATTTTCTCATTATCAAATATCATTTTGTTTATATTGAAATATGTATTGTTTTTTTTTTATTCCATTGCAATTTCTAGGTCTATTTACCTTCTTGTAATACGCATCCAAGAAACTCATAAGCTGATACTATTTCTAGATATTTCCCGTCAATTTTTATTCTATGTTCATCTGGTTCTGTTATTGTATTGTTTATTATCATTGTTTTGCTATTAATGTACAAGAAAATAATGAAGTAAAAGTGCAACTATAAACAATATTTGAAACATAACGCATTCTATTCAACCGTGTTTAAGATCAATCAGTCTTGCTGTTATACTCGTTTTTGTAATAGGCAAAAAACCATAAACTCTTTGATTTCTGAGCCAGCAAACTCAAGCCGGTATTTAGTATTCAATTTAATATGTAAAGAATAATTTAGGAATGTTAATTTGTAGGCTAAGTTACGATTTGTCATGGATCCTGAGTCCCCTAAGATCAATCCCCACCACAACTGAAATCACATAAAAATTAACCATGTTAATTTTCCTTATCTTTAAGGGATGATATTTATTGGTATTGCCCGAAAAAAAAATACAGCTAACCGAGATCTGCTCTAAATAGAGTGCCACACTCCAATATGAGTAAATGGCGTGATGATATGTATTATATACGGTTTGTCATACTTAAATATACTTTGAAAGAATTGAGAAATATTCATTTAAATGACACGAACCAAGCAAATGATTTAAATGGAAAATATTCACAAAGAAGTGCGTATACAAGTTATAAGTTCATTATTCAGCTAAAAATTTATGTGCGTTCTTTTGAGGCGAAAAAATTTCGTAACAAATTGCGCGATTAATTTCGATCTGAAACGGCATAACCTTATAAATCCAACAGATCCTCTTCAACCTCTGAACGGTTCCAAAGCAGAGCACCTCAGTGGAACCTGCGCGAGGCCTATCGTAAATAGTATCTCGACACGTCTCACAAATTAAAAGACATCACACAATGGGGTTGGAAAAAAGAAAGCAGGGAAATATCAGATCAGCCCCCCCGCGGGCTCGCGTGACAGCCGTAGTGCCGGTGTGACGTGCGCCCCTGGAGCGCGGCCCCCCGTGGACTCGCGCCGCTGCCCGCGGTCACGAGAGCTGGACGCAGTGCTCTGGACACGGAGGCGATTATTCCAAAGGGATTTCGTCCACAGGGATTTGTCCATTATGCAGTTACTCATTGAATTCGTATTTCGTATTTGTTCAAACTTCTCAAATCAAACCTCTTTTCTGGTAAGTTTCATAGTTTATTTTGGCAGGAGAAGTGTGGTAACCATCCCTCAAATGATGCCTCCGATGATGTTAAAGAAGAAATTATTAAAATATGGGAAGTAATTATATGTTTAGACATTTAAATATTGGATTAGCAAAAATAAAACAGCTATTAAATCATTTGGATACCAGATAATGTTTTTGTTGGAAGAGAAAAAAATATCAGTTACAATATGTAGTTAGCAAACAAACTAAATTGCATCAGCAAGTAAACATATTTAGGTCATGCGTATTCAAAATTAAATAGTAGAGAAATAAAATTATTATTTGATCAGCAGGATTATAAAATTGATCAAAAATAAAATCCCATAAACTATAATATTGATGTTTGCATATTTAAATCAGGGCAGCTGATAAATTTAAATGAGCTAAATTCTATTTCATTGAAGTGCGATTTTATTAAAGTATCTGCGTTTCACTTTAAATATGGTATGAATCATGTATATTTTAATTACTTACCTACAAGACTACGAAGATGGTTAGGTCATGTTAAAAGAATGGAAGAAAATAGAATAACGAAACAAATATCCGAAGCTAGACCAACAGGCAAAAGGGAAAGAGGTAGATCCATCAAAACTTGAAACCAGGAAGTTAAACAAACAATCTAAGATAGAGGAGGAAGTTGGAGTAACATCAGGAACCTTACGAGCGACAGGAAAAATTGGAGAAAATTCTGGAGAAGAACACCAGAAGATCAACTAACTCTACACGCATGACACCGAAAGGTATAAAGGCACTGGATTTAGTAAATAAGTTTAATTACTTATCACGAAAAGTTATTTTCATTACATTTAAATAACGATGTATAGTTCTGAATGTTGGGTATGGATGAAGAAGCATAAACGACGTATAACTGCTGTAGAAATGAGATATTTGAGAGGAGTGTGTGGGTATAAGAGACGTGATCGTATACGGAATACATTGGTGTATGATGAGTGTGAGATTGAGAAGAATGTTGTTAAGAAAGTGGGAGTGAGTAATTTGAGGTGGTTTGGACATGTTGAGCGAATGTCGAATGAAAAGTTGGTGAAACTAATATATGTGGATGAGATTGAAGGTGAACGATTGAGTGGGCGTCCGAGGAATAACTGGTTGGGTATGATTGATGGTTTGTTGCGTGAACGAATGATACTGAGTGTGAGGAATAAACGAGCATGTATGAATCGCATTATGAATGTGGACGAGGCGAAAACAGTGTGCCAGGATAGGAATGATTGGAGGAGATTGATTGTTGGTTGATTGTGTTTCTGGGTTTGTACTATCCCACTAGGTGGGATATAGCGTGATGTTATGTATGTATGTATGTATATATGTATGTATGTTAAATAATTTTCTAAACAATAAAATAGAACATTTATGTAACTACAATTATTTACAATTCCTACTGCTTGAGATCCAAAAACACCTTTACAATGACGTCACAACGTTTTTAAAAATCATCGTGACTTAATAAACAACAATTAAGACTTTTTGAAAGTGTAGATAGTCTTCAATTTAGACATAGTTTCATAAAAAAAATTAAAATAAAAAAAGGTGAGGGACCACCTTAATAGTGCATTAGTAGACTGATTTATTACTTTCTCTCCCATTCCCAAATGGATTGTAGCAAAAAGACAAAATCCGATGTTAGACTGAATGGTTTTTGCTATTGGTTAGTACTGTTTTGTCATCAAATTTCTCTAAAAATAAATGTGCTCATATATGAGTAACACTTCAAGCTTTCACAATGTTTTAACTCAGCATGTGAACAATAAATTATTTATAAAAACTTGTGTCGGGGTCGAAATCTCGGCGGACGAAAAAGTTCTCGTTGCTTACGAACTCCAGAATGACCAGATCTCGCGTTGCGCGAACGAATAAAAAAGATATCGCCGTTGGTTCATTTACACGAACGTAGCCAGACGCGGGGAGGCAATATGTCTTCCCCGTTTGAGGCGAAGTCAACGACAGCTTGAAAGAGTACTGGGAGGGTTCGCACGCCGGTATAAAGACTTCGCTCTTCGCTCAATTTCACACAAACAGATACAGATGATATAAATTTCAGAATTAGCATTCGCGTTGCATGATATCGGCGAATATCCCCCTGCATAAATAGACATCGATATGCTGAAATTACTACGAAGAGGATTTGCAAATCGACCAGGAAAATTTACTCTGATTTTCCTTCACAATTCATTTCAGTGTTTGTAATAAAGTAAATAAATATTACACCATGCTATTTATACAGTTCTAGGCGTGGTTCTCTGCTTAGAGCAGTACCATCGAAGATGATAAGATGAGGATTAGCAACAAGGTATATCAAGATTTCAGTATATTAATTTGTTATATTTGTTACTCACTTGTAATAATTATTTTTTCGCGCTACTTGTATTGTAAGTATGTATTGCAACCATAGTTACTATGTATGTAAGTTACCTTTTATATTTGTTTATAATTTTTCCTTGACGACGGAACTTAATCATTTCACTTACATTCCTAGGAAAATAATCACCGACTACTTGGATATTTTTAATATTTAATTTTTAAGGGAATAAGATTTTTAACCTGATTTTTCAGGTAAACAAGTTAATAAAGCAACTCTAGCAGCCTCGTCAATATCCATTTTTTATTTTAATCATTCTCAATACCAACAATACACCAATTTTTAAATAAACGTCAACAGAATGGTTTGTTTTCTTTTTACTGTTTAATATAGTAACATAGCAACAAACACAGGTAGCTTGGATTGAAAAATATAGTAAAAGAAGAATAATGTTGATGACAGATGTCAATCGGGCTATATTTTTTGAAAACTTAAGCCTAATTTTTCAGTAGCGCGAAAAATATAATAAGTAACACGGAATGTACATACATCTTAACATCCTCGCAAGTTACTAGGACCTCGGCGTACGCCTCGGCCTAGTACAACTTCCTCGAATGTAAAGATGTACTTACATTCCTTGTTACTTAAATAGCTATTATAATACCTGTACTGTAAGTTACCCATTAGTAACAAAATTTAAACACAGTAAGTGGAACTTTTATTGCACAATTGGTTTCCATGGTTACATCATTTACTTACCGTCCACGGTGAATGGTAAGTGAAACTTACCGTTCACGGTGGACGGTAAGTAAATATATATCATTCAAATTTTATTTTAACCTCAATCTGACAGCTGTTAATTTTGATATCTATTTTTCTTTTTCTTATATTTACGCAGGTATTGCAAAAAATAGCTTACTAACCTCGAAATGTAAGTGATTTTTTAGGTCTCGTATGTTTAGGAAATCTCGACCCTACGGGTTTCGACATCCCAAACTACATTCTCGACCTAAAAACTATCACTTACAGTTCACGGTACGTAATATACTATTACATTACAAGTAAGGTATAACCGTTTTTACTGCTGAATGAAGGAAATGACCGGCGAGCCGATCAGACGAGACTGTCACTTCCTTGAAGCAGTAAACAGTTACCTTGCATGTATTGTATAACATTTTACTTGTTACTCATTTGTAAATCAAATTAAAATTATAACCAAGTCCTGTCAGTTACACGCAACTATTCTATCAAAAATTATTTTAAATGATTTCACATAAGCCTTGTAAGCTGTGGCAACGTGCATTGTTTACCTTGTTTACGAACTTGTAAAATATTTACAATGCAGCTGTCAATTAGTGACTTGTAAAGATTCATTTTCAAAGGCAATAGAGGGCTTGGGTAAGTGGTGTTTACAAGTGAGTAACAAGTAAACGCCATTTAACGAAGCCCTCTATTGCCTTTGAAAATGAATCTTTACAAAATTAGTAAACCAGGAAAACAATGCACGTTGCCACAGTAATGCTTACAAGGCTTCTGTGAAATCATTTAAAATCATTTTTGACAAAACAGTTGTGTGTAACTGACAGGACTTGGTTATAATTTTAATTTGATTTACAAATGCGTAACAAGTAAAATGTTGTACAATACACGCAAGTTAACTGTTTTTTACTGCATCATGAGGTGACAGGAGGCTCGCCTAATTTGCTCGCCGGTCATTTCCTCCATTCAGCAGTAAAAACTATTTTCTATAACACTGTTTTGGAAACTTGGCATTCCACTACTAAAAACTGTTATAATAATAATAATAATAATAATAATGGTTTATTTGCCCAACAGTTTTACACCATTAACAGGACAATATAAAGAAAACTATTAACGTGTTCGTCTATTCACAGAATATTAAATAACTTATAAATTGAAACATAAAAAATAAACAACAAAATATAAAAATTAAATAGAAAAATTAACATATATAAAATATTAGCTACCTCTTACATTTAACAAATGTCTTAAACTATTATACGTTACATTGAATAAGTCAACAATATTACAGACTTCATTTGCATTAGTGCACATAATATTTATTGGAGATCTAGTAAGTAGGTTGGTTCTTGCAAAATTTGTTAAGAAAAGTATACATGTGCGGGTTGATAATCTCGGCACAAAAATATTGATGAGACTCAAAATACTAGGACAGTCTATAATATTGTTTAGTATTTTATACAAAAATAAGATGGATATATTTATTCGACGATGCAGCAGGGATAGAAAGTTAAATCGTTGTAACAGAGTATCATGGTCTATTCCTCTGGGTGGATATTGGTTCTCTTGTCTGTAACACATATATTTCAAAAATCGTCTCTGTATTGATTCTAAATCTTTAACGTGACAGTTATATATCGGGTACCAAATTAAGGCACAATACTCAAGTTTAGATAATACAAAACTGCCATACAAAATTTTTAATAGGGTGACGTCATTGAAACATTTTGTATTTCTGATTATAAAACCTAAAAGTTTGTTACAAGATTTTATAACATACTCAGTGTGAAAATTAAAGGACAAACTTGATTCAAAATAGATGCCTAGATCTTTTATTGTAGAAGTGCGTTCGATAATATTGTTATTGATGCTGTATTCAAACAAAATTGGATGTTTATTACGATAGTATGAAACTACACTACATTTGGAAGGATTTAATTTCAAGTTATTATTTGTACACCAGTTGATAATTGTATTGATAGATAATTGTAATGTAGTACAATCATTTAAATTAGCGATAGCAGAATACAATTTCAGATCATCTGCAAATAATAAGTTCATACATTCCAGTTCTTCACATATGTCATTAATATATATATTAAAGAGCAAAGGACCTAAATTGGAGCCTTGTGGCACGCCAGAGGACGCAATGAACATATGTGATTTATATCCATTGTACTGAACATACTGTTGTCTCTGATTTAGGTATGATTTAAATAGTGACAGCAATGAATTATTTACACCAAAGTTATTTAATTTTTGCAATAAAATACTGTGATCAATTTGATCAAAAGCTTTTTGGATATCCATGTAAATAACATCTGCTTGGCCACCTTTGTCCACAACTTCACATAAATATTGCGTAAGCACCACAAGATTAGTTGTCGTAGACCTTTGCTCTCGGAAGGCGTGCTGAGAATCTGAAAGTTTATGTTTAACACTTTTATATATACATGAATATAACAACATTTCAAAAACTTTGGCGAAGTTGCACAGAATGGATATGGGTCTATAATTAGTAATATTGGCCACATCACCTGCCTTAAAAATAGGACACACTTTAGAAATTTTCCACATATCTGGAAACTCACTGTTGGTGAGAATTAAGTTGTATATATGACAAAGTGGTTCGGATAGCGGATACGCACAGTCTTTAACAATGAAAGCAGGAACCTGATCTATTCCCGAAGTCGCCTTGTTCTTCATTTTGCACATGGTTTTGAATACTTCATCAGGAGTGACTGCCGGTAAAGATATGATGTCAGAATTACAGTTTGTTTCTGAGATGTCGGTTGATGAGTACTGTTGGTAAACACTAGAAAAGTAGCATGCAAAGGCATTTACTATAGACTGCGAATCATTAAACTGTGTGTGCTCCTGATACATATTACCGGGAATACGTGACGATTTTTTCTTTGTTTGAATGAACGACCAAAACATATTAGAGTCTTCCTTCATAGAAGTTTCAATTTTACGAAGAAAGCTTTTGTAAGCATCTGCTACTTGGTTTTTAATTAATTTCCGTAGGGCCCTAAACTCTTGTAGGTGACTGTCGTTATTAGTTCTTTTATATTTTTCATGCAGTTTGTGCTTCCTTTTTATATTAGTAATAATTTCTTTTGTATACCAAGATGGAAAATTATTATGATTTTTGTTTTGTTTATGAAATGGAACGTGAGTGTCAAATATAGTTTTTAGTGTTTTATATAGTTCAGCACAAGCACAATCAACAGTTGTGGTTTCATAGAGAGTTGCCCAGTTCACATTCAATAACTCATTATACAATGCTGGAAAATTAGCTTTTTTGAAATTATAATTCTTGTAGTTATCGTTAGTGCTAAAGTTGCTATGTTTAGTTAATCTAAGATTGGCAATGATTTCCAAGGATGGATGGTGCAAATCTTCGTGGACGAATTGGAAATCAGGTTTCATAACAGTGCAGTTAATGTTAGTTGCGACTATATCTAAGATTCTTTCATGTATATTTGATATGGTATTTATTTGTTTTATGTTTAGAAATTCACAAAATTGATGGAAAATATTTGTCTTCCTATCACTCATATTACCGTGGATCAAATTGGTGATATTAAAATCACCAATAATAATAATTTCATTGTTAAGTAAGTGCTCCATTGTAATAAAAGTATCAAAGAATGCTTCAATTTCAAACACAGATGTGTTAGGCGGAATATAAATTACAAAAATAAGAATTTTGGAGTTCACAGCTTGAAGTCGACATCCAACTACATCAATTGAGGTGAATGTGTTTCTCATAGTACTTAGATTAATTTCAGTAATTGAGAAGATGTTTTTAACCGCAAGTAATACTCCACCGCCCTTACTGAGTCCTACTTTGTCGAATTGTCTGTCGCTTCGAAGAACACTATAATTATCAGGAAAAAGTTCCTCACTACCAATAGAGTCACTTAACCATGTCTCGGTAATACAAACTATATCAAATAAGGAGGAGGAGGATGAAGAATAAAACAGTTCACATTTACTATTAAGTCCGCGCACATTTTGATAAAACATATTGAAACTGCTATGGTTATTTGTTGTATGACTGTTGGGCCTTAGTTGTTTAAAGATATTATTTTCGGTTTTCCTTGATCATATTTGATGATAAGGTCCTTTTCACCATTGAGCTTTCTGGTCTCAAGTTCAGCTCTTATTTTCTTGTAATAAGCAATTTGTTGCGGTGTCCTATCTAGCGATATTTTGATGTCTTTGAACTTATCATCGACTTTGATTTTTTTTAGATTATGAATAATATCATGCACATTATTAGATTCCCGTAGCCTAATTTTAATTGGACGATTTTTATTATTATCGAATTTTCCTAGGCGTATAGGTTTGATTTGTGTAGTGTCTATAGTAGGGCTTGCCTTATTAATTATTTCAATAACTATATTTTTATCAGTTTCGATACGCATGCTACTATTTTTATCCGTAGGTTCTTGAAGGCCGTAAATGATTAAATTGTTTTTCCTATTGTCCCTGTCATTGATTTCCGCTATTATATCTTCAAAATCGTAGTTAATAATAGAAGAATTTTCACGCAAATTTATTCTGTTTTTTATCAAATTAATCTCATTTTTAATATCTTGTACGAGCACTTTAAGATCATCATCATGTTTGTCTTTGGTAGAACATTTTAGACAATAGTAAATTAGTTTCTTCGTTTTATAGTTATTCACTTCAGTACGAGAAAGTTCTGTGCAGGTAGGGTGATAGGGATCTCTGCAATAGTCACACCGGATACAATTTTCTATGCTTAGTTCTTGTTTGCAATTTTTGCAACCTATAATAGGCATTGCGAGTTCCAGTAGGTAAGACTGGTTGCGGTGCGACAAGCGTAAAGCAGTTTCGTATTCTCAGAATCGTGTAAAGTAAACGACTTAAGACAGGTGCGCACAACACCGAATTGAGCACTATGACAGTTCCAGTTAAAAAATTGAAAAAGTGTCTTAAATAATGTTTTTACTTACTAATGTCCCGAAAAAGTAATCACTCTAGATTAAAGCACACTTCGTCACTATAATGCAAACCTGAACAAAAATTAATTTAGTATATAACAATATAATTTTGCAAAAATACTGCAGCTGCACCAGTACACGTTTAACACGTTTAACATGAACATTATGAATCACTAACATTCCATACGCGGCGTATGGAATATTTTCGACGAATCAGAACCGCTTATTAGCGCGACATATGAAGTATCTTGATTCAGTTACTATGGTTACGTCTCTTTGTTTTAATTTGATTTATTTGAGTTTGACGTTTTCAACAGTTTTATATTTGTATTTTTTATAATTTTCAAAACCTTTTTATAGAAAGTATAGTCTACAACATGTAACGGAAATGGCCTATCCCACTCTCGCAAACCATAGCCCTCGCCTTTGGCTCGGGCTACAAACTTTTTGCTCGCGTGGAATATGTGCCATTCCATTACTTGTTGTAGAATATACTATTACCTTACTTGTATAAACTATTACCCTTAGCAGTTTTCCATGAAAAACACGGCTAAATTTCCTTTTTCAACAATTTATATAATTTTGAAAGTTGTATAATATTTAATTTCACATCTGTTTTGATTACATTAATTTTATTAATTTTCAGTGGATTTAGAGATAATAATATATAAAGAAATTAGTTTTCATAAGTCTTGCACTTCTTGTACAAATGGAAACATTTAAAAATTTTAAATTTTTTACGAAATGTGACATATGTCATTTTTGATTGTGAAGCTGTTTTCTTATTGAAATATATGTCAAAAAATTAAATAAAAATACGAAATAAAATTAAATTTCTGAAATATAAATAGAAAATAAATAAAAAAGAAAGTGTGTTTTTTTATCATCAAGTACTATTTTGTATTGTTTAATAGTAGTATTGGGCGGGAGGTTATGTGCTGGTCACATCAGATTATTTTAATATATTTTAATAATAATAATAATTTTGTTCCAACATTTCGACTTGGATTTATATTTTACTTTTTTATGGTACAAATTTAAAAATATATAAAATAAGCTTCTTTTTATTTCCATAAAAAATTAAAAGTAATTGTTATTTGTAATTATTAATGTAATTATATTTTGTGCATGTAATTGAGCTAATTAATTAATTACATTTTCATCGTAAAGTAATTAATTACATTTTTTCAGTTATTTGCTCATCTTTGCCTTTTTCAGACTATTGATGACATCAAAGCAAATGTTTTTCAGACTTTAAAGACCATTTCAAATGAAGCTATCCAGGACTGTTTCACGAAATGAAAACCCTGCTGGGAAAAGCGTGTGAATAGTGGAGGACCAACATCAAAATCTGTAAAATTAATACTAAAGTTTGGCAAAAATACTTCAACCTATGTGCTATAATTGCAGAAGGCTACGGTACAGTATTTATTCAAAAATCCGATTTCTTTACAAGATTTCATGGATCATTAATTCGAAATAAATGTATAAAGGAAGAATTTTTTTGTGGAGGAGCAGAAAAGCATCCCTTTGTGTAGCCGAGACCGAGGAAGGACAGGAGAGATCTCTAATAATTAGGTTTTTTTCGGTGCGAGACGTGGGCGTGCCCATACCCACGTATATATTTATTCAGAATTCGTTATTAGTTTTTATAATTTAGCGGGCATTAACGTCGGACCGCCTGCATTCGTTTATGTATATAATATATAAATGCAAGATTTGCATATTGCATTATGCACGCTCGACTACAAGAGTATATTTCACGTGAGCTATAGAATTGTCATAGTCGGGCCCGTGTAATGATATGCGCTATTTGTGCGCGATCCCTGTCCTTCTCTTCCCCTCCGTCCCGCCTTTTATTTCTCTTGTTTTCGTGCGCTGCAACAAATTTACGATTTTATTTTGTGTCCAGTTTCGTTCATTAAAAACGGTTGAAAATATTAGCGGCCGCCTAGTGCAAATCATCTCGTCCAATTACCTTAAAGGTTAGGTATATTCATATCGCAAGCGGTCTGCGATGCTCGCTGGCAGATCATTATTATTTGTGTGATTGTGGCGAGTGCAGATCGTAATGCATGCAAATTGCGCCTCGTTTTAGGGAGGGCGCGTTTGCTTTCATCAGCGTTAATTACGGTTTATTATTTTGTGGCGAGCTGACATTAAAAATAACAACGAATGTTTGCTAGAACAGATACATGAATCATATTAACGGCTTAATGCGCCCATTAGCTTTTTCTCTTAGGTGGAATCCTGGGCGTATTTCTCAAAATTAAATTTTTTAAATTAGACACGGCGGCTGTACGGGGTGTAACACAAATAACTACGTTAAAATTTGACCACGGATAGAACTCGTCACGAACAACAATATTTCTTAATAACTTTTCTTTTGAATCCCATTTTTACCATCCCAAAAGTCGCTTAGGTATTTTCGTAATTTGATGCAGTACCACAGTTTCATATTTTGGACAATAACAAATAAATTGATTAATAATGAAATCATTTCACATTTTCCGTTATATTTTTTTAATGAAGGAATGTATAAAACTGTATAAGTATAATTCTTTACGCCTTATAAATGTTTACTGTTCGAGACATAATTTTTAACCCTGGAGAATCACACTACGTTCACAGTTAAACAAACGTCACACTGGGGTCTGGGAAATCCAAGAAAAGATATACTACTTTCCCATAACCGCATGTATTTTTATTTATATAGGATTATAGAAAACTTTAAACAGTTAATAACCTTTATCTAGGCCCGTGACTTAAATGTCATTTATCTCACTCATTTTGTGTGAGAAAAAGTGTCATTAACACACTCGTTTTGATTAACGTGCTACTTTTTTTAATAAATGTTGATAATACAATCTTTATAATCCTTTAAATTAATTAATATTTCATTAATTAATAACTTTTGAATCTTGTTCTTCTATATCCGACGAAATACTTTCTAAATTACTCATTTTTATGAAATACTTCAAAAATTGTAGTCGTCATTCATTAAATAGTTATTAATATATCAAGGCACTGAAGTTTAACTTTTTATCATGAATATGGAATTTAGTTGCCGAGGCCCGTAGGGCCCAGGAAAAAAAACCATATGAGTGATAAAAAGAAGCTTCTGTGCCGCGATACATATTAAATTTTATTTTAAATTAAAATTAAAAAAAAAACTGTAAAAAAATATTAAATAGGTAAAGTTTATACAGCTGTCAGTTGTCAGTTGACACTGGCAGTCAGTGTTGCCAACCTCGAGAAGTGAAGTTATCGCAAATAACATTCAAAATTATGTGTTTCGTCCTCAATTTCGTCATCAGAATTAATTAGTTACTTCTTCTTGCAAATTTTGTTTCATGTTACGTCCAAATTTACTATAGTACATGAAAATATTTGCCAAAATTATCCTACTTGTACAATAATTATTTAACGGTTGCCAACACTGGGTTGCTCAAAATCGTTGTATAATGTGTTACTTTAGTGACAATTTCTGAGCTTTTAATGACGATTTTTGAGCACTTTAGTATCGATTTCAAATAAAAATCGTAATGTGTATAAATAAATACATTTAATTTTCCAATTTTCTATATTATAATATTAATTTTTTTTCTGAAACCGGAGCGAAAATACTATTTTTGCGCCTAAAATGCGGAGCGGATGTAGTATTTCCCTGACTAGTCACGAAAACGTTTAAATGTTCTATTATCTTTAGAAACGCGGTCATGAAAAAGTATTTAAACTTTCTGTTACCGTAGAATCGGGAGAAACGCGATACTACAGATTTAATTTTGATATTTAAATTAATTTTTATTATTATCAATGGTTTCAGAATAAAATTAATACATAACTCGTCAGTAAAATATCTGTACTTAACTCGGAGCCGTAAAATGCTCTGCACAAAATGCCTCGCATTTCAATATGGCTTCTTGACACTAATGTACCTACCAGTTTCCTAACTATTTTCAGACAAAAATTGAATTTTTTCAAATGACCCCATTATTATATCAAAAGTTATAATCTATAAAAATGCATAATTTTACGAAAAGTGTGTTCACAGACATTGTGCTGTCTTATGCTGAAGCTAAGGGAAATGTTGCCTAAGCCAGTTTGGTACGTTTTCCAAATCGTCATCCTGTTCTTCATGTCGTATCGTTTATCTTTCTCATTCGACCAGCGAGAACGTATGTCGATTTTTCAATCGGTTCTGATACCTGTGAAGGGATTATGGGGCATAAAATAAATAATACTCTACATTTATACATGTTATCATAATCTACGGGATCTTGGATTATTTAAGTGTCGAAGTTTAGCAAGGGTCTAGTACTCGAAGAATGAATAGCACTACAATATACAGTAGCACATATGACAATTTGAAGGATATTAAAAGAACAATACTTAGTTCCTTTTCACATTCAAAAGTCCAGAGTTGGATACCAGAAGGTTTACCACGCAAACGTAATTTTGGGTCAATGGGTATTGACATCTTGATTTAGTTGGTAATAAATTATCAGTTACTAATGATGCTGCTTATGAAATTTCGGTTGGTATTCTCTTTGAAATTTGTTCATCAGCTTCACTATTGTGTGAATAAATAAAAATTTCTATTCAAAATAATACATATTTTTAGAATATAATTGTAACACAAAAACGCTGGGTCTGCACTATCGGCATCTATGGCTGACAACGAACACTGCACGAAGACATCTTTACTTTGGTTAAATTTGGCATTTTGCAGAAATCATGTTTTCCGTTGGCGGGTAACCAAATTTGTAACAAATCTTTTAAGAATTTTAACTCAAAATCTAGAAGATTTAAGAAAAAAGCTTTTGAGAAATATTGTTACTATCACTGGCAAAATTCAATGTAGTTATTTATGTACCACCCTGTACGTATGTCTTGGGACTCTTCTTGAAATTACGAAAGTATTAAACACGTTGAAGAAACTCCTTTTTTGCCACTATATGCTCGTTCACATAAGAGATAATTACCACGGACCTTTGCTGTGTAAATGCGCGCCGAGGAATCACATTAAATAAATTACATTTCTTGAGAACTCTGAACAAGCTGCCCGAGCCTGCGGTAGATTACATACATTAACTACTAAACAAAACAATAATTAACATACTGGTGAACATTGAATAGGAAATACTCGGCTAATAATAATAATATTAAAGGTAATATATCGCTAAATAAACGATTAGCGTTTTGTGTAGTTACGTGCAAGGACACGCTGAGATTTTCGACGGCTTTTAGTTGAGTAACCTCAAACTAGAATGACAAATTAACACTTTGTTTACTACAATCATACAGATTTATAACGTGACATTAATTTTACAGTTATCTGATTGCTTTGGGACCGAAATAATATTTCGGATAAGCAGTGAAAGCGTGCAAATTACCACTAATTTAGTACCGGACTTAATGACCGTAAAGGACCAAAATTTGCTCCATTGCCTCACCCTAAAGTCTCTTTTACCTACATTAGAATTAAAACGAAAATCTTGTGTCAATAAGTTCTGCTAGTCTGTCCGAAGCCCAATTTAACATTTTCTATATTTGCAGGTAATTTATTTTTATCTTCGTATTCTTCTTCAGTTTGTTTCCCCTGGATTTTAAATTAAAAGTGTAAATACAAATTAATGAAAAACATCATCTATTAAGCGTAAATTCTGTTAATAAAATCGGTATCCTTTATGAAATAGAAGAAAATTCACAATTTGAGCCTAATTACAGATTGCCATGAGAAATAAAACAAATAACTTAAACATTTTTGTTGACAGACCTGTCAAAAAATATTTTTATCGAGGGTAATATCGCAAGACCTTCTGATTTTATCGATAATAGTTATTTACTTTACAAGTGGGCAAAGTAAGGAATTACCCACGAGAGAAATTTTAGCTCACGAAGCCGAAGGCTGAGTGAGATAATTTTATCGAGTGGGTAATTCCACTTTGCCCACGTGTGAAGTATAACGTTTTATCCAACACTTCTTAATAAATGAAAAATTTATTAAAGAAATATTATTTGACAGTGACATATGCTTTAAATTTTTAAATTAAAATGTCAATCGAAGTAGTTACCAAGGTGTTGTGTGTTATTATTATTGTTATAAATAAAAAAATACTCACTAGTGGCTTTCCTCAAAATTATACCCACTAGTGGATAATCTGTTACTTTGCTTGTTTAAAATCGCCATAGTTATAGAGCATTTATTGAGAGGTGTTGGATAAATGTTTATTTTTGCACGAATTTTTTTTGCTTAGCAACAATCACGAAAGCAAACCTAATGTCAGTTTGCTTGAGTGGTTTTGCTTAAAAGCAAAAAAAAATTTGTGCTTAAAAATAAAAATTAATCTGAGAAAATCGGAGAGGTCGCAAGATATTTGATGAGATAAATTCCAAAGACAAAACAAAATGTAACTTGAAATATTAATTAACTGTCACACTGACACTGATTGACAGTAACAATTATTTATTTCATTAGTAGCGGGAGTTTTATCGGTGTAACCCGGGCAACGGGGTTTTACCGCGGTAAAATTCCCGTTACCCGGGCAACGGGGTTTTATCAGTATAAAACTGTTCCTATTGGTTGAATTTTCAAGTGTTTTGCATTATGATTGGTTAAAAACTAGGGAATTTATTATATTTAATACCAAATATCAATAAATTAATCATCAATAATTATACTTAATTATAAAAATATATTTACCAACCCTAATATATGGGAGCGAAATGTGGGTGTTAAACAAAAGACAAAAGCAAAAAAATCCAAACAGCAGAAATGAAATATTTAAGGAGAGCTAAGGGGATAACCAAATTGGATAAAATAAGAAATGAACAAATAAGAACAGAATTGAATGCAAAAGAAGCAAACAAGACCATAGAGGAAAGAAAGCTTAATTGTTACGGACATTTAATCAGAATGGACAATAAGAAACAAGTGAAGACAATCTGGCAATCAAGGATACAAGGAAAACAGAAAGTAGGGAGACCACAAATGACATGGGACCAGTCGATAGACAAAATATTGCAGAGTAAAGAAATCACAAAAAAAGTAGCGGAAAAGAAAGCTGTGAACAGAGAAGAATGGAAAAAATTTACTGTAGGCTAGCGAGCCTGCATATCCTACACCAGAAATGGTAGAAAGGATGAAGATAATATATATAAAAAATATTTTGACAAATCTGTCAACAAAATTTTTATTATTTGCATTTCTCATGGCAATCTGTAATTAGGTTCAAATTGTGAATTTTCTATTGCTATTATGCTCTACCAACTTGACGTCACGTCAATGACACGACTTACAAGTTACGAGTCGCAATAAATTTGATTTCCAATTGATAATACCATAAAATTATAAGTATGTACTATTTATTATTATTATTATTATTATTACGAAATAACATTATGGTTATTTATCTATTTTATAATTAGTTTATTTAAATTCACCTTCGGTCGCAGAACCCATCATGTTTAGAATTTAATGCAAATCAACTAGGAAGTAATTAACAATTATGCATGTTTTAATTTTAATTTACACACACATTAACAAATGAGTCACTTATTTGTTTTCCATTCATAGCCTACTACACATTAACATATACATAAAATTTTGTTTAATTTTAATTCCTTCTTACATGTTACCATTAAAATTTTGACGTTTTATGTTTGAAATGCTGAAAAATTTGCAATCAAAACTTAAAATCAGTATTATCAGTTTCTGAAACATCAAATATATTTTTTATTTATTTCATGTATAAACAATAGTTATTTGTCAAACTAAAGAGTAAAGCGTTTCTTTTTACTATTCGAGATCGAGGCAGTTCGAGTGAGAGTGGGAGAAGCGCTTTCTTTTCGTGTTAGACACAACATATTTTCACGACATCCACAAAAAACGATTTGCTCGGACCTTAAATACACTTTGACAACACAACTGACAAGTTAAAAGTTAAGGTTATGAGACGCAAGACGGTGTAACAATGTTGCCAATGAATCAATCTTAAATCTAAATTAAATTAAAAATGTTGTCAATTTGTGATTTAATCTAGAAAAAGTAAAATATAAATTACAATATATTTTTTGTAAATAACATTCATATTGGTAACTCTTCTGTAGCAAATGCTAGATAAATAGAAAAAACTTTATTAAATGCAAGGGGAAAAAACCAGTCGTGGTTAAATTTGGAGCGAATGAATTGGGAGCTGATCAATCTTGACACTCAAACACTCTATAATACATGTAACAATTGTAGCAATTGACTTTATTAAAACTAAACACTTCTGAAAACTATCTTAAAGTTTCACTAAACTTATAGGATACCTTAACTACTTAATTAACTTAAAAACTACGCAAAAATAAATATTTTACGTAGCACGACTATATTTTAACTTCACGTCATCCCGGCTAACAAAGAACTGTCTTTTTGAACTGACGTTGGAATCTATTATATCGGTTGGACAGAGATACAGGGTTCATCGGTCATGACAACAAATTTTCTAATCAAAATGGACCTATGACTGATGATCCATGTCGCAGAGAGCCTGGGAAAACTAAACAATTAGTTTACGTAAAACAAACTACAATAATTTAAATCTCATCTTGTTACATTTCTATATTTTCGCGCCGCCGTCCGACATTGACACAATTACATATCTCTAAAGCGGTCGGAAACCATGTTTTTGTCGAACTAGTTCGACAAAAATTGCTAATTTTTTATGGTTATATGTTGGCATCAGTTCACTAATTTTAGTTAACTTCTGACGCTAGAAATGTCAAAGTATTACATTGACTTAAAAATATTATGGCAATATATCTACAATTGAGTATTTGTAATACAAGAAAACAGAATATTTATGGATTTTAAACATATTTGTAAGTAATTATAATTGAATTTGCAGTGTAAAATCCAAATAAAATTATGTAGATATTTTTGGATATGATACTGGAAAATAAACATAATTGACATTTAAATATTGTGAAGTTAGCAACATTCTCTGTCATTAAGAAAATGGGTAATATATTAAATTTATTTATTAAATTTACAAAAATGTTGGCGCGAAAAATGTTGTGTATCCCTCGGTTGGAAACTATTTTGCGAGTGCTCGTATTTGTTAAAATAAATTCGCACTCTTAAAATAGCAGTTTCCAACCTTGTGATACAAAAAGCAAAAGCAAAAAAATACCATACACCTTAATCTGCGGAAGCAAAGTGCCTTACTAAAATGGGTAAAAACCAGAGTAATGTGAGTGTATTCTCGAGGTAAATTCTCTTTAATTGCACAGCTCACTTGTCCGTGAGTCCAGTGGCAGTCCGCAAGTCCACCAGTCCGCCCATCAGCTGCTCGGCGCGCGCAGATTAATGATTGTTCTCCGCGTGATGACACCGCCGCGACCTACACCAACTACTCAAGTCATCGTGCAGCAAGGCACTGCGCTATGAAGATGTTATAACGGACGCCTTAATTCTGTCATTCAACCGCCGACAGAGCGCTACAGGTATCGTTAATCATTGTCTGTCGGAGTGACGGCAATGAGTGCGAGATTTTTCACCGGATCATTCGGTTACTACAAATCATTTTGGAGTGACGCGGCGTGTGGCGAGTTCGTCAGCCCGCGCGGAACGGCTTCTGAGCCGAGAAGCCTCCACTAACTAATAAGTCATTGGGTAATTGCTTGCTAATAGCGGGTGACAAACGCCTAATTTATTTACAAACATACCATATGAAATATAAATTCATTAGATAATTGGGTTAGTCTGTGGGACACTGAAACATTAAATTTAAATAATAGTACATTGTACATTAAGGGAGAGAAGTGTATGATTACAATACGACAAGAGAAAAATACACTTCTGTCCTGAGTTGTATATATACTATTATTCTTTACGTCCCCAATATTTATGATGATTTTTATGTATTTCAAAATTATTTGACAGGAAAGGCAACAGAATATTATCCCACCACAACTAAAAGAAGACAACGAAACAGTCCAAAACAATAAAATTCTTAAAAGCCACAAACTAATATAACCAAATATAATGTACCATATACCAATATTTATCAAATTTAATATGCATTATAATAAAAACCATACTGTACCGGGACACTAATGACCATTGCAATCCCAAATATTTTATATATAATATATCATCATATCATTACGCCTTTTACCCATTATGGGTGTGGCACTCTGCTTGCGCAGATCTCGGTAAGTGATATATTTTTACGTATGAAATGCGGTTACCAGCCGTCAAGTCATAGCCCCCTAAGTTGTTAGTGGAGGGGGAACCACAGGGGTAAATTTAAATTGGCAACTGTCGGTAGTAGGATTCGAACTGAACAAAAAAACCAAAAAAATATTAGAATTGGTTTAATTATGTTCATATTTCCCATAATTTGAGCACTTTCCCTCGCGACGGGAAAGAAAGAGTGCACAAATATCCCGTAGATATGAAAAATGGCTGTTTCTGTCATGATTTTGGATTCATACACAGTAAAAATTTATAGTCAAAATTGACAAAATTTTAACAAAATTTTTAGTGCCAGTCGATCCACCGTTAATATTTGTTAATTTAACAAATTTCAAATTTCTTAGGAAGAATATATTTTTGTGTATTTAGTAACTAAATATATTTGTGAATATAGTAATTATTAACATTTATTTTTATGTGCTTTTGCTTAAATATTTAAATAATATATTGATGCAGAATCATAGTTATTTCAACAAGTTAAATTGTTACAAAGGATACAAACTTTCTTTAACAATTTTAAATTGATAAGTTAGCTAAATTTACTTGTTATTATTGACGAATCTATTTGTTAAATTTTATAAATCCAGCAAATAAATAAAAACAACAATTTTCTTTTTAAATATTTAGAATAGACAAAATATTAATTTAACAAATTGTCATATTTGTTCAAATTGTTAAATTAACACAATATATTTGTCAAAATTAACTAAATATACTTAACTACCGCAAAATTAACAAATCGCAAATCAAATTTTTTAATGTGTACTTGAAGTGCGGTCAAGTTACGCCACCCAAAGGTGTCATTCGAAGAGGAGGAGTAAAGTTAAAGAGGAGTAAAGTTAAAAGAAACGAAAATTTTTTTGTGCATTACCAGGGAGTAATTTATATCATTTATTCTTATAATAAAGATAATTTAAATCTGATTTAAAATATGGACTTGATTAAATTAGTTATGAATTGTAAAATAGTGCTTGAATTTGTCAGTAACCGACAGTCGAATTACAAACTTGAGAAGCGTTTTAATTATATTTTACATTCATGTATGCAAAAGTCAAAAGTCAAACTGTCATTCATTACTACTTCTGCGAAAATTACAAGTATTTTACGGGTAAAATTTAAATTTGTCCAATGAATAATAACATCGCAATATGAATACTTATTTAAATAATAAATAGAGATGAAATCGTACTGCTTGCACGTGTTGTTAATTTATACATGCTTGAATTTGTTCCACATATTTAAAAGTAATTCTGTAGAGCTAAAATTGTAAATATTGCAAGTTAATTTAATATCTTCATGAACGAGTAATTTTATTGCCTCGTTTATTAACTATGACTGCGAAAAAAGTTCTTAGAAAGACATCTGCTTGACTTTTATTTATTTTTTATTTGTTTGCAGAAAATATAAAAATTAGATATACTCAAAGAAGAAATACTGCTCCGTGTTTAATATTAATTGACTTAATAATCGAATTACTAGAAAACATTGTTTAAAAAATATTATGATTTATCGCCGGTAGCGCTTAAATATATTCTTATAATAAATATTTAAATCGCAAGAAGCAAATAATTATTTCATTAAAATTACAAACTAAAATCAGATTCCTGACGCAGTAAGTTGTATATAACCCACCTAGTTCTAATTATTATTTCACGAACACAAAACCCGGGACATAATTCATTGCTACAAGCTGCAGCTTTTGCAGAGAGCCCATTTCGTCCGCTCCCAAATTAGCTTTAATCAATTTTGTTCTCATTTCAACTCGCAGCCTTCATTAGGCTATTCCATAATCAAAAGTAGTACAAGTTTATTGACAATTAAAGATAAGAGTTAAATCCATATTTTTAATGATAAATTACACCCTTCAATAAATACGGCATGTTTTGTTTTTGATGATATAGGACGTGTGAAGCAAATAAGATTCAATTATTTACTTACCTTAACTAAGAGTGTACATATTCTGTCTTGGCGTGTTTGCTGCTTCATATGCAGCACTCAATGCAAAACTGTATGATACTAGCGCCACCAACTACCTAACTTCGAGAATGTCATGCTTTTGTAAAATGAGACAAAAAGTGAAATTTATTTATTTTATTTCTCTAATAATAAAATATAATATAACGATTTAAATATTTATTATTTAGTAATATTCCCGACATTTTTTTCGGAAGTCTGTGAACCACCGTTTGTTTATTTCTGGTATAATACACGACCTACGTCATCAATGTAATTTAAAATTCAGACCTTAATATCTCGCTTATTTAGAGGAATTTTTTACTCAGACTTTCACATGTAGTCTTATATTTTTATGTACTTCAAGAAAAAAAAAAATAAAACAATATCGTGGAATAGCCTATTCCGAGTGTATTCCCAGAATTGAAATGTGCTGTATAAATAATTCAATGCCATTTCTTTTTTATATTTCTGTAAATTTTTACGTATCAGTTCACAGCTAAATTGTGATTACAAAGATGTTCAGAATTTAAAAATGCATGCAATAAGGCCCATTTGGTTACTCAAATGTTAAAATTTCACGATATATCAATCAAATTAATATTTATTATTATTAGGGCCGGTATTGCCTACCTGAGATAAACTATAGAATAAACTATCAATGGAATAAACAAAAAATATCCCATCAAAAGATGACAGCTAGAATAATAATCATCATTTAAGCGATGATTTTGATGTGATATTTTTCGTTTATTCTATTGATAAATTTATTCTCTAGGTACCTAACTAAGTTTGGAAATAAGGGCCCTTAGAAAAATTGTAATATGAACAAAAACGAAAAATATTTGTCATTTTAGAAAACAGTTTTAAATTTATTTATTACAAATAAATACGAGTATATCATCACGCCATTCACCAATTTCTGGGTATGGTGCTCTGCTTAAATCAGATCTCGAGTTTATGAAATATTTTTGTGGGCGAAGTAAAAATGATAGAATTTAAGATACAAATACAGTTAATTAAAGATTTTTTCTTTGTATTATTTTTAACTGGGCCAAAAAAAGTACTCTGCTTAGAGTTTTCGGTGAATAGTATATTTTTGTTGTAAATTAAATATACAAATTAAATAAATAAAAAATATTCTATACCATCGTCAAATCACTTTCCTCAAAGATGTTAGTGGAGGGAGAACAACAGGTATGTACATATTTTACGGTGAGAGTATGAAAGTAGTGAATGTCACCATTCGCAGGTGAATGTTGATAAATACCAAAATCCTTGGTGAAAGACCGAGCATTTCTTAATTTTATTATACATTCGGACTTTCGCCGGTATATGTCGACAAATCGAATGAGCTCCGGTGAATATAGGAAACGACAGGTTGTAACAAGTTTGTGGACGGTTCCACGGTTCCAGTTGGCTTCTATGCAATTCGAAGTGTCATAGTAGTTTAAGTTGTTGCAATAAATAAGATATTGTCAGTAATAATATAACAAGAGAGTGAGAATAAATTGAAAATAATTTGACAGATCTTTCGAAAACTTGTTGCCAAGCATTAGATACGAAAGCCCGTAGGGCTTGAGTGGCTATTGCCAAATGGCAGCAAGTTTAAATAAGATACTGGATAATTAATTTCTAATTTATCGAACTCTCGAGTTATATTTAATTAGATTATTTTTTATTTCATCATCAGGCATGCCACTAAATTTATCTTTTTTGCTCATTTTTACTTGATGGTAACTATCTGACATCAGACATTTGTCAACAAAACAAAAAAGTTACAGAGATTATTCCCGGAAATAATCACTAGAGCTTTATTCTCAGTAAAATAATGACAGGATTAAAAAATTGATATTGTATTTTCTTTGTAATCGCAATATTGAAATAATTATTAATTCATTTATAATATATAAATGTAATTATACTTGACATACAGTATTATATAATTAGTAAGTTGGGCTCACTTGCGTGTGAAATAATTGCGCACGCTATTCTACACGACTCTGCGAAATATACAATTTTCAAGCTTTGTTTAGTGTGAAGAAAGTATAATTTTCAGTAGTGATCGTAGAAAAAAATATTTTCAGAGATTTTACAATTACGTAAAACAAAAATGTCGCATGTTGAATATATTACAAATGTCGAAAATAAATTTGGCGTAATGCTAGGATATTACAAATATCGAAAGTACATTATCTTGAAAATAAAAATATCGAATAATACATACAGGTAATTTTCATTAAAACTGAGTGCTGTGATTCGAGTTTGTCGAGCGTAAGTTGTGTAGGCTTAGGATTTGTTTGTTAAAAGTACTAGCGAAGCGATTTTAACTACAGATACTTTTCATTAAAAACTTGTAATCATAATTTTAGACATTTGTATTTTCGAGAAATGAGTTGTTATCCGTTAACGAGAGGAAAATTAAAATTATAGTGAATGAACACGAATTTCTCAACATTTTTCAGGCAATGTTCGGCCGGATATTCGGCAGACGGAGCAAATGTACCCAGAGCACCCGATATCTTGCACCCTGCAGACACCCACCTTTCAATCTCGCAGTACAGTACAGCTATCTTGTGGTGCGGTTCACGTCACTATTTTCTTTCTCACTTTCTCCCACTATTGCTGATTTGATTCATACGAATGTGAATGATGACGTGAACCGCACCACAAGAAAGCTGTACTAGTCGTATGAATCAAATCATAAATAGTGGGAGAAAGTGAAAAAGAAGATAGTGACGTCGTCGGATGTTGGAATAGGATCAAATAAAAAGTCAACTCTTCAATGCATACGCTTCGGCATTTATTACGCCTTCATCAGTGCTAGGAATGAAGAAATATAATTAAAAATGTATACAAACACATCGTATGTAAATCCAAACAAGAATAAATAAAACAATTACCTGTGAGTTGGTTACAATATTTTTGGATAAATTAAACAAGTAAAAAACATCGGACATTTTTTGTGTGAAATCTAAACAAGAGTAGCGTTGATGTAACAAGTTAAAAAAATAAAAACACTAAAAAATAATAACTATAAACCTAGCGCGAATTTTGAAAGTTGTATAATTTCAAAACAAATTGATAACACAGTTTGTTATAAGTTTGTCTGGTCGAAATAGGAATGGCGCTGCAGCTCTCTTGAGAACATAGAGTCATAGCCTCATAGCCATAGCGTCGCAGCAATTCCATAGCCTGGGCCGCGCCACAGCGTTAATTAGCGTATGGAGCATTCGCGGGTAATTACACAACCTCGTCGGATGGCGCGTAGCAGGGCGTAATAAACTACGCTATTATATTAACGGTTCCATCGGCGCGCGGGATTCGTTATGTACTTTATTCGCGCTTCGCGGCACGGAGAAGAGAGGGCAGCACCTGTTGCATCGCGTGCGAAGATGCTCACGCTGATGCTGATGCTGGCCAGCGAGCTGCCAAGGGGATTTTATAACTGTTTGATGACACTTTCCAAGATGTTGCCGAGTTTATTGATAACTGAAATACGTGCTTCACTCCACCATAATATTACCATGAATGGGACATATTTTACTAAACAACGGTTTATGAATTATGAGCTGGACTACGCATACCATTACAAAAGAATTTCACTGGAATTTTGCGCATATTATTGACACTAACAGCCGATAAATTAGTTTATATACGAGCCCAAATTCAAATGAGTTCTTCCGTTTCAAGTTTTTAGTTTTAATGATTCACAAAAGTTGAAAGGCAAATATAAATGTAGCGTCTCTTATATTTATTAAATTGTACAATTAATTTCTAATATTTTACATTAAATAAAACTTAAATAATTAACTGTATAGCTGGCAATTTTTTTTGTTGTATAACGTAAGTTTGTTTTATCTAATACTATCTATTTTATCACTATGTGTAAGTGTAACTTCATTTTTACTTCTTTAAACTGTTTACTAGTATCCATAAGTCTTTGATAATCTTCTCTAGAGAAAGGATGTCTGTATTGCAATACTTCTATTGTCATTGCATCTTATGGTGGATTGGCAATAGAAATAAATAATAATGTAAATTATTGATAGCCGATTTCGGTAGCGTAGAGGCTATGTTACTAGCCTAGTACCCTTGAGGTCGTGGGTTCGAATCTCATTGATGAGCAAGGTCATTTGTGTTATTCACATAAATTCACAAGCATCCAATCATGAGGCGATATATGATCGAAGTACTCAATGCGCTTCACATCTTCATAAACCAAAAACAAAAAATATTGATTCTCAAATCATCGTACGATTGTGGTTACTGAGCGTCATTTTAAGTTCCCCCTCCAAAGGTATTAGTAGAAGAAGAACCACAGAAAAAATTTGTTGATAAACAATATAAATTAATTAAATATTTTCCCGCTTCAATCTTCAAGAATTTACAAAATACTAAAATTCCATGTGAATGTGGAAAATCTTACATTGACAGACTAAGAACGAAAACAGCAAGAATTACGGAATATAAACAGGCCATTAATGTGCTGTGGCTAGTCAAGCCATAGAATAAATTGGGAAGAAACATAATTTAGAGTAAGATCAAAATGTGCCAATGACTGATTCATAAGAGAAGCTTTAGAAATCCATGAGCAGAGGAATATGAGTACAATGAATCAAAATGAAGATTACTAGTTGATAAAGACATAGCTTCCTCTGTTTTATTTTATTTTAATTCAACGTTTCAAATTAATGTACATAATTTTTCATAAGGCAACAAGTTAAATACATAAACAAGTAAATAACAATTTAATAAAAATTATAAAGGACATTACAAATATTTCTTTTAATTACATTTCGAATACATAATTCTTCATCAGGAAAATAAAAGAAAAACATAAATAATTAAATAGAAACAGAAACTATGTAAATTAAACAACTCGTACCATTCATTTTGATTCGCTGATGGATTTCTATAGCTTCTCTTATGAGATTGGCACAGATTTTGGTATAAAATTTTTGATTCTTCAATATTCACTGACATAACTAGCTACAGCAGATTTCTCTGGTTCATTAAGATGAATGATCCGTTTGTGTTCTATAAATCTAATTGTTATCGCTCTACTAGTCTATTCAATGTAACATTTTCCCCATACACATTAAATTTTGTACTTATGCGGGACTATCACTCATCAAAATACATTGTAATTTGAGATGTGGTGTAAAAGATACTAAGATATTATTTCTTGATAGTATTCTTCCAATTATGTCTGTAACATTTTGGACGTAAAGCAGAGAAACAAACAAACATTTATTAATATCTTCTGACTCGTGATTATCTATAATATATTTAGACGAAAAGCTTCTAAAATCTTTCTTTTTTTATTGCCACTCATTTTCTTTTCTTAAAGAAAACGTTTTTAAATAAAATATTTTTGTACATTTTGTTATAATTTTACAATGGGCTCTGGAAGTTTTTCAAATTAATTTTACAGAAAAACTTATATACACTCATAAAAATAACTTCTTAATTCAAGAAAATTTTATTTATTACAAAATGATTAGGATCAATTAAAAAAAAATTTAATTTTGAATATAAATTTTATTTATCTTCTTTTTTCTGCATTAAAAGAAAATGAATATATTTTAAATTTTGTTACGAAAAATAATGAAAAAGAAGTCATTTTAATTTTAATCTAAACGTTTTTATTTAAAACGATAGTTGAAGACTTTGATATGTTCCTTCACAACTAATTTTAGTACAAGAATATTTATTAAACCTACAAAAGTTTTCAATGAAAACGAAATCGGATTGGCACTATTCAAATCAATTTCTCTTTTCATTTAAGAAGAATCTGTTTGTTCCAAGAAAACATTTTTATCAGTGTAGTTAAATTTTTAAAAAATTTTAATTCATCTCTCAAAACATTTATTTCCCTGGAAAAGATTTATCTACAATAATACGAAACGTCGTATTGAAATAATATACTTACAGAACTAATCCAAAAGTCGTTTTGATTATACCAAAAATGTATGTATATTAAGACTTTGTTACTTCTTCTTGATCATATTATATATCCCTTAAATATTTGAACGTAATTTTTAACCTCCTGTTTATTTTTGAATACTACCCTGCTGCAAACAACTTGTACAGATGTGTAACCTAGCTTTAAAGATAATTTATTAAAGCATAACATTTCTAATTCTGAGATTATACTAACTATTAAGTGATGTCGAAAAAACTACAAGCTCTTCAGCGAATTTATGATTCCAAATGTCATCTTCTCACTCGGAGAATAATATAATTAGGAATTTATAGTAGTTGTAAAGCATTTTATGGTTGTTATAAGGAAGCGACACGCGTGAAAAGATTGTAAAATAATAACGTGTGTACTTGGCAAGTTCTCATTCTAACGGCAGTCCCCATTTTGTCTTTGTTCCGAAAGAGCCACTCTTCCTCCAGTTCGCTGACGTGTTTATTGTTGAAGCTGCGCTAGACAAAACGTCGTTTCTTCTCGTACTGTAAAAGGAGTTTAACATTCTTCTACATGTTGCTTTGCCATATTTGCTCATATTTTTAAAACAAGCTCTAACGAGAATATTATTCTTGACGGCACAATGCTAATTGCTCCTAGAACAAAAAGAAACAACGGTGCTCCTTTTAAAATTTTCTCGCGCACGTCTATGGACCGAGCATGGATTTTCAGTTCCCAGATGTTTGGTATGGGACCTAAAGATCACCTTTACGCTTCAAGCTAGATTACCACCGTTTTTAAATTATAGATTGTCAAACATTTTGAGAAATGGATACCTCTCATTCCAAAGGTTTCACGAAATACTTTCTTGTGTTCATTTCCCTTTCGAAGGAGGAATGCGGTTTTTAGAAATATTTTCGAAAAGATCGAGATTGGATTTTTAAAATGATAAAATCTTCTTTAAGTAAACTGTTAGCAGTATACCTTATGAAGTTCGAAAACAAAAGTTAACAAAACGCTTTAAAATACCAAGGTGGGAAAACACAGGTATCATATTTAAAAAATATATAGAAAATCTAATGTTATTTGTTTCAAAAAATCGTATCTTAATAACTAAATGCCTTTTAATATAAAAATTAGTATCTATATTTATAATTTTACTTAAACTTACAGAAAAAAAAATTAAATGAAAAAAGGTGTATGACCCCATTATTAAAAAATTATTTTGTTAAATAATCAATTGCTTTTTACAAAAGTTAATTGAACACTATCGCGTTTTTGAATACGTAATAAATATTAATAAAACTCTATTGACTTTGAAGATTTGAATTAAAATGTAAAAATTAATTTTGGATGATCGTCAAATGTTTTTTATAGAGGTTATTTGAATCGTATCGAGTTTGGTATCAAATTCAAAATCCCACGGAAGAGAATACGATTTAAGATGCCAAAAATTAATTTTGAACGATCTTCAATTGTTTTTAACAAAAGTTAATTGAATCTTATTGAGTTTGATAACAAATGAAAGCTCACAAGCAGAAGAGTAAAATTGAAATGTTACAAATTTATTTGTAACGATCGTCAATTATTTTTTACAATAATTAATTTAATCTTGGCAAATTTAGGGTCAAATTAAAAGTCTCAGGGTGGAGAGTTAAAAATTGAAAAAAAACATATTTTGAACGATCGACAATTGTTTTTAATAATATATAAATGAATGTTGTCGTTGTCAACTTTGATGTCAGAAGACAAAACAAAAATTTCAAAAATTACTTTTAAGCGATCGTCAATTGTTTTTATTAGAATTCTTTCGAGATTAATCATTTACCAGTTGCGGTGCTTACAGCAAATCACATGATACATACAGTATTTTCCAAATAGTTTATAATTCAAATGCTATATTTACTCGTGTATTAAAGGCTCAAAACACGTGTCAAGTGTAATTATTAAACCATAAAATTTTATAATACAAACTAATGAACCAATTTTAAGAAATCATTCCTAAAAATTTGCTTATTGGAAAATTATTTACTCCAAAACGAGCTATAGTTCTTCAAAAATGAATTAATAGTTATGAAACCCTTATTCTTTGTCTACAAAAATATGTACAATATACAGTAAGTATAATTTATTGTAAAAATAATGGCGAAGGGATGTAGTGCACCTATTTTTGTACCTTAATTGAATTCGAGACCGAAATGTATTTCATCAAAATACGTAATCCATTTCCTCTAAATTCGAACGTCTCGCCCGCTGATGCCTATGTATCAGGTGTTAAGAAATAGTCTCCACGGGGGAACCGAAAGAGCGTCTGGCGTGGGGTGGGCAAAGTCACCCTCGACCCTGTTTCCTGTCAGAGAGACGAACACAGCCCTGGGTCGAGTTACGGACATGGAACCGTTCATCACGTGGCCACGTTTAGCGTCATCCCAACAACGCCCTTCGTATTTTGCTCCAAGTGCGCATTAAAACACCACCGAAGCGTTTATTTTTAGACGGGGCTCAGGATTTTTTCGGGATAAAAGAATGTTTGCACTGTTCCACTATTTCAGAACAAATTCACTGAGATGTGTATTTGTAATGCTGCGAAATTCATCGTATAAATAAATATATCAACATGGAATGAATTCATTTTTGCTGGGCTTTCTGCAAACGATACTAATATGATAATAATATTAATAATTATTTCAGAGTTTATATAAATTTTCGGTTCAATATTGAGATTACAAAGAAAATACAATATCAATTTTTAAATTAAATATGTCTTTAGATTTTATATTACAATGTAGATTTATAGTTGGTAACACTGCGTACAACTGCGCCAGTGCCGCTTTCATGCTGTAATCATAAACGTCAAATAGTTTGAATTTGACACGTCATTTCTTGTTTGTGAAGAGTATTAATTATTATTATTAAATCGTGACAAAATAAATGTGTGATCGTAGAAAAAGTATAGTGTACAAATCGTACAGAATTACCTATTTCACGCTCGACTTCGTCTCGTGCTAAAACTCTCACAATTCGCGTGAAATATATATCACTTGTTGCGCAATATACTATTATGAGTTAAGTAAACTGCCACTTGAAGTATATAGTTATTTACATTACAAGCAAGGTAAAACAGTTTTTACTGCTGAATGGAGGAAATGACCGGCGAGCCTGTCACCTCCTTGAAGCAGTAAAAACAGTTACCTTGCGTGTATTGTACAACATTTTACTTGTTACTCATTTGTAAATCAAAATAAAAATTAAAAAATTATAATCAAATCCTGTCAGTTACACGCAACTGTTCTGTCAAAAATTATTTTTCGCGCCGCCATCCAACATTGACACAATTACATATCTCTAAAGCGGTCGGAAATCATGTTTTTGTCGAACTATTGCTAACTTTTTATGGTTATATGTTGGCATCACTTCACTAATTTTAGCTAACTTCTGACGCTAGAAATGTCAAAGTATTACATTGACTTAAAAATATTATGGCAATATATCTACAATTGAGTATTTACAATACAAGAAAACATAATATTTATGGATTTTAAACGTATTTGTAAGTAATTATAATTGAATTTGCAGTGTAAAATCCAAATGAAAATATGTAGATATTTTTGGTTATGATATTGGAAAATAAACATAACATAATTGACATTCAAATATTGTGAAGTTAGGAACATAAAAAATTCCCTGTCATTAAGAAAATGAGTAATAAATTAAATTTGATTAAATCTACATAAATGTTGGCGCGAAAAATCTTGTGTATCCCTCGGTTGGAAACTATTTTGCGTGTGCTCGTATTTGTAGGACTCGCCTACGGCTCTTCCTAACAAAATATACTCGCACTCTCAAAATAGCAGTTTCCAACCTTGTGATACAAATAACTATTAAATGATTTCGCATAAGCCTTGTAAGCATTACGTGACAACGTGCATTGTTTACCTTGTGTACTAACTTGTAAAATATTTACAATACAGCTGTCACTTAGTAACTTGTAAAGATTCATTTTCAAAAGCAATAGAGGGCTTGGGTAAGTGGGGTTTACAAGTGAGTATACTCAAAATGATTTTGGAGAAGACGCACGTCATCAACCTGAAAAAAAACTTTTTAAAGTGAAAAATAACTTGTAAAGTTTATTGAGGTATGTTAATGTTTAAAATAAAACGACGAAAAAAATACTAGCATTAAGAAAAGTATATATATTAATTCAATGTACAGTGATTTTATAGTCAATTTTATTCATTTAATGGAATTTTTAATTATAAAAAATAATTCTAGTTCATTTTTTGTTCGCTATGTTGTTGCTATTGGTAAATGATCACGTTTACATACAAAATTCATATCGAACTGTCAATTTACTGTCAGACTTTATTGTGTTATTACAATTTGTGCTCATCGTGATCCAGTGTTTTATAATATGTATGTATTTATGTATATTGTGTTAATTGCAACAAATCACGTCTAAAAATGGCGGCAGGTGTGATGCAACACGCATTGCATTTTCATTTCAACAAAAATTATTATCCCATATAAACGTTGTTTGTTGCATAGTGACGTCATTATCTAGTAATATTTTTGATGACGTGCGTCTTCTCCAAAATCATTTTGAGTATAACAAGTAAATAATATTAATTCATTGACATGGAACTTACAATTATGCAGTTTTGATTCTCTATATTATCTTGTTCATGAAATATTGCACAAACACATAGACATCATTGAGCAAATTGTTAAAGTAAATTCAGAGGACCTCAAATCATATATATCCACGAAAATATTGTCATAGATTTTTTTTTATTTTACATTTATTTCCTTCTAATATGTATAATACAGAAAAAAATTGAGCAGGTTTTATTTCCACAAACTTTTTGAATTGTAAATTATGAAGAAAAGTATTTACTAAATTATATTCAAAGATGTTTATTTATTATCTTTTATGAATAAACTTGCACTTACTAATTTAGCGGTGATTGTGTGAATAAAACATTTTTTCAAAACGGTTTTCGAAGATGCGCAATAGGATAAATCTTCATGGTTTGTCTGTAAGTATTTTGTATAGTCACAAAAATATCGTTAATAATTCTTGCTTACGGAAATTTCGAGCGCCATTAAAATTTAGTGATTGTTATGACAGTTGTGATATGCCTAGCGTTCTCCAGAATTATTATCACACTTGTTTTGACATCGTAATGGGCCATATATGTGACATGTTAATGCAACAGTTTTCTTTTACATGCTGAAAATTATTATTATAATAACTCTTTTATATTTTTACTAAGCAAATTACTGGCGTCGTTAAACTTAACTACTCAAGGATACATTTAGTTATATTTTCATGTTTTCTGCAGGAAATCTAGAAATGTATGTTAAGATGTACTAAGACAGAGATAATTTTTTTTGTGCTGTCTCTGAGTATCCTCATGTTTTGTTTTTCTATTCCATGCTAAAATATCTGGTATGGGCAAATATATAAATGTGCATTTGAATGGACAACTTAATTTGTTATAATAATTATGATTTATTATTCTGCTACAATATAATTTAAAAAATATTTAATCAAAAGCACATAAAAATAAATGTTAATAATTACTATATTCACAAATATATTTTGTTACGAAATACACAAATTTGAAACTGGTTAAATTAAGGTCAAACATACACGTCAAAGAACGAATCCTTTATTTTTTTTGAAAATAGCAAATTCTGTATTCTTCATTTATTTTCATGTTCTTTATGGTCCAACAACCTCCATCCGTCAAAATTTCATGGATTTTTTACAGAGACTTGTACATGGCAATGTAAGATGAAGTACATATTTTCGTTGGATTCGTTCACTTCCATAAATTTTGTTTTGCAAATTCAAATTTGAATAAATAATTTTTTACAGTTATTCATATCGAAAAACAAAACAATTATTACAGTAAGGTCTTTGAACATTCTAGTATTTATATATGTGGATGAAAAGGATAAATGAAACATTAAACTATAAAAAAATATTCGTTGAAGTCTAGTTGGTCAAAAATTCAGAACTTTGATACTGTGTCTCTCATTCCCATGAACGACTACAGTAATAAAAATAATTCGTATATTTGTAAATATGATCAACTATAACATACTAAGTTTATTTTCAATTTCAATTTACAGTTTTTGAGAAACAAATAAAAATATACAAAAAAACACACTTTTTGGTATATTTTTATTTGTTTCTCAAAAACTGTAAATTCAAATGAAAAATAATTTTAGTATGTTATAGACGATCTTATTTATAAATATACAAATTATTTGCATTACTGTAGTCGTTCATGGGAATGTTTGGCATATATTTTACTACTTTGAAAATTTGGTTCATGTATAATTTGTAAACAAAATTAGCTTTTTAAAATTTATTACAAAACTTTGGACTTTTCTTTACAAATGTGGGTATAAAACATTATATGTTTCATTTATTATAATAATGATATATTGTTTCAAAAAAGTCATGTTCATCTTGCGCTATCTTCAGCCCGTATGGTAGATCATCTGGGACTAAAAGTTTTGTAAAATTTTTGCAAATTTTGACTATAATTTTTTTACTATGAAGAATCGTTCTACCTAAAGCTTATCAGTACTTTGTAAATATCTGTAGGAAATAAATTGATAAAAACCGAGCCAAACATCCATATTTCAGTTGTAGGAATTCGAACCTAGTACACGTAATATACGAAATCAAGTGCTATTATTACCATTCTTAATAATTAATTCTGTATATTTTCAAGGACCACACGTTGGACACAGTTGTCAAAACAAATTCTGTAAAATACTATTGTCAAAAACGCAATAAATCTTAAAGAAACCCCCAATAAAACAATTATCACAACAGCCCTCAGTCAAAACTAACATTTCACCAGTCCCATAAATAATCTTCTCAATTTTAGTTCTCATCTTCCAATAACAACATTCCCAGAGCTAGTCTGTGACAATTCCACCCCCGCCTGTCGCACACATGTGTCACTATCGGCTGTCATGGGCGGCGCGGTCGGGGGGCGGCGGAAGGGGCGCGGTTCCTGCACCAGGACCGGGTTAAGAGTATAAACGAAATGATGATGAGAATCGAGTGTCCAGAATACTTTTTACAATTCCTAAATATTAGTAGCACATATTTATTTGTTACCTTTCGATGTACAGTATCTTTATTTTCATTACTCATGTGGCTCTCTAGATCCTTTTGTTGGAGTGTATCAATCTCCATTTCTTATCCTTTAAATCCTTGTAGTTACGAGCAGGTCTTCCTATTTTAGGTTCTACTTTGCCAGTTTTTAATTCCAGTTGCTTTGAATCTTCTACATTCTTTAGACATATTGAGCTAGGTCTGCCTCGTTTTCTTCTTCCTTCTGGTCTCAATTCTACTACTGATTTAATTGCATCCTTTTCTTCTGCTCTCCATATATGCCCAGGCCATCGGACTCTTTGTTGTTTGATCTTTTTCACTATGTCTTTGTTTATTGGTTCTACTATTGTTCTTATTATTTTTTGATACATTATTCTTAAATATACTTCATCTTTTTTTGTCATTTGTCATAGTCTCAACAGCGTACATTGTTATTGGTCTTATTATCATTCGGTAACTTCTCATTTTTTGTATCTTCAGTTAAAATCTTGTACAACAAGGAGATTCACTGTTAGCAACTTAGATGGATAGAAAAAAAAGAACAAGAACTGGGAAAATATTAGCATAATGCTGATGATGTTGTGATCGCTGCAAAAACAGAAAGATATGAAGATGTTACAGGAAATAGTAGAACATGGAAACAAAGTTTGTTGTCTATTCTTCATCTTGCAAATATTTTTTGTCCAATATAGTGGAAAGGTAGTATATTAGTCATTTATATTCAAACCAGACGTTGTGACACAGATACAATAAAAGTTTTAAAATATATGTGCATTTTGTCTGGAGGTCTCTATAATGTATGTCTCAACGATTATATCAATCACCATAATAATAAATCGACACTAAAGTACACGATATCATTTCTTGAAGATAGCCAAAATAGTAGCTAAAGTAAAACTTTACAGATTCTTATGTCAAAAATTTTACTTTACGTACTCATGAGTCAAACTTTTAGCACTACCTAAAATAATAAAAAACTAACACATTATTTTGTAATACTATTGAAAAACTGAATCCCACTGCCGACAGTTACAAATTTAAATTTACCCCTGTGGTTCCCCTCCACTAACATCCTTGGGGGCTATGATTTGACGGCTGGTAACCGCACTTCATACGAAAAAATATATCACTTACCGAGATCTGCGTAAGCAGAGTGCCACACCCGTAATGGGTAAAAGGCGTGATGATATATTTATATTTACTATTGAAAAATTTATTTATTATTTACCTTTTATAATAATTTGTGGGATTTAATGCAGATCATATTCAGATCACGTCTAAGAACATGTAAATAATTATGAATTTTTCCCTCGATAAATTTCAACCAATTACGTTACATTATTTTCTGAATTTTGACCAATGACAATCGATTATCATTGATCGAGTATTTGCACAAGAGCGATACCCAAATATTTATAATAATTGTAAACACAATTATGAATAGTTTAATTCTTTCGTTTCAAAAGGACAAAAGGGATAATATCTTAAAATTTTCAATCAATTTCTTCAAAAGAATTACTTTCAAAAAGCTGAAGACTAATTTTTAACGTAATTTGACAATTGACTTTTATAAAAGTCTGACGATAAAAATAAATATATGTTCAATAATTTAAAATAATGACTAAAATTTTTCTTGAGAAATATTCGTTTAATATATCCCTCGTACATGGCAAATACAATTAGTCACGCCCGCTCAGTACGCGATAGTGTTTCCCGAAGCTTTGCGAATGTGCCTGGAATGTTCGAGAGTCCGAAACACAGGGATCGGCGAGGGAACGGTAGTCAGAATATTCAATCCCTCTAGTCGGTCAGGCTGTGGTAGGCCGTGAGGCTGTCAAAAACTGTGAGTCTTCTATAGACCTTGATAAACCCTATGTCTGTGACATTACTGGTGATATTGTATCAAGTGTGTAAATAAATATTGGACATGCGAAGAGTCAATAGAAAAAAATATGCCGTAGGTGTGAAAATAAATGTAGTAATAGTATCGTCCGTTCCGGCCCTGGGCGCTGCAGGCCCTCCAGGGTCAAACGTCTCGGAATGTCAGGAATGGCAGCCGCATATCTCTCCGTCCAATATCCCGGCGTTGACGCGGGCGTTTGCACCAGATTATTGCTCTATTTATTACGCCCTAATGTCCCGAAATGTTATGAATACTTATTTGTTGCCAGGTGATTTATTCGCGAATAGTTTCCGACTCTGAGCGTTTTTGAAGAATGTGCATTTGTCTTCCTCGGAGCCTCGCAGCGACGCGGAAGGAGGCTGTGGTCAACTGACAATAAATGGCATGTGGTGCGTGGATTTCTTGGGCTGACGAGATTGCCGCCGACAAATCGAAGCAATCAAAGAAATTGTTTTCGGAGAGGATGGTCCGTTGATACTTTTCCCAATTTTTTTCATCAGCCGGTGCTGGGATTCATTACTTTATTATTAATTTAGAGATTTCTACTTCCTCGCAAATATAAGCACGGTTACATTTCTAAGCGCGATACTCTCCTCTGTATAAGCGTCCTGTGCCGTCATACACAGTCCCCCAAGGATGTTAGCGAAGGTAGAACCAATTTATAAAAATATAAAGATTAAATTGTCAATGTTTCATAATCACACAGTTTCTGAATAATAACAAAGTTATTAAGTCACAGAGACCGGCCAATCCAATCAATCGGTAACTTCGGACGCGTTTCATTCTTATTGGAACTCATCAGCGTAGTGTAACCCACCAACTGCTGTGAGGCAGTGGCACCGACTGACTGGACCGACGAGATCTAAAATTCCAACAGGTTGGTAAATGGAAATGAGAAGAAACTGAATGCATCCAGAGCTAATTTGTCAGCTATGAGAATCACAATCCGGAGCTATGTTTCAAAATATATATTTCCCCTATTTCCATGACACGATTCAATCTTGCATTTATTTATTTGCAGCACCTGCCCGAAAAAAGACGCTTCTCTGTTCCTATTTTGGGAAACGAAATTGATCTATTTCAGACCAATGAAGAGAATGTACTCATATCTGTCCTAGGACAGAAATGGAAAAATAGAACGGACAGAGATGATAAATATGGATTATTTCTAGCATTTAATACAATTACGTTTTTGTTCTCTTTCACAGACCTTTAATTTGATCCCAAACTCACTAGAACTTACTTAAAATTTCTCAAATAAATTAAACATAATTATACATATATAAGAAAATTGCAAAATATATTCTTTATTCCGAATATTACTACTAACATTTTTTGTTTGAAAATTGTTTAAATTCCATATAAATTGAATTGATTGTTTTTTCCACTTCTGGTTTATCAATTAAGACCCCAAACTCAACTCAGTTCTTCGCATTGCCATGAAACTTACAAAATTACCTCCTCCTCAAAAGGATGCTTTACACGATGAAGTTTTTTTTTTTTTTCAAGAAGAATTAAAATTTTTCTCCCTCGCACAATGACGTAAGTGTAAGATAGGTAGATGAATCTACAAAAAGAATATGCGACATTTTTTCTTAAAATTTCCTATAAAATTTGGCCGTAGACTTGTACATTACTGCTTTACCGCATGTTTTTCAATAGGTGAATTAGCTATCAAAAGTCCATTTAAAATCACTTGAAAACAAAAAAAACTTCATTGTGAAATGCCCGCTTTACAGCTTAGGAGGCTGTTACTCCAAAAAACGAAACTGCACGTGTAAAAATAAATCATGCCATACTCAGAAATGTGTAAATGTCGTTGATATATTAATTTATTTATCCACATTTATTATTTTATGTTAGATTGCATTTAGTAATTTGATTAACATTTGAAATACAATGGAATACAAATGTCAGAACACAATGCTACAAGCAAAACTACAGGTAGTAGCTAATATACGTTTCATTTTAAAAGATATCCATTCTCTTTTATAATACACTTATTTTATTTTTCAAAGTACTTTCGTGATAGTTCAAACGTTTATAAAATGAAATATCTCTGCCAATATTTATTTCTTCAAACACGAAACTACATATCCACGTGTATTACAAATAAATACTTCCATTGTACATGTATGTATTTCACAGTTTCCTTTCGAAAACATGTAACAAATTAAAACAACTTCTACAAATTTGATATTCAACTCCTCAAGAACAAAACCTGAACAAGCGATCCACCTACACCAGATACGATCTTTCGATCACGTACACACTCACATCCAAGCATAACTCTTTCCAGGGGGCGGTGGCGGCGGCGGCGGCCATAAGAACGATTCTTGCTCGCTGTCACCCATACATGTGTAGTGCAGCGTCCCGTGGTGCCGCCGCCAAGATGAAGTAAGGCTTGGATTAGTTACGCCGAAGAGGTAATTGGGATTTAGTGACAGAAATCGCTGAGAGTTTTAAAATGGAATGAGGAATATTGCAAACTTGGAAAAGTATGAGCGATGTGTATGGGAAGTTGCACTTTACATCTATTACATAAAAATAGAGAATGGAGTCATACACTTAAAAATAAGAAAGTGTTATTTTACAAATTATAAAAATTTAGATCATTTCAGTCACATATTATTCAATATATCTTATAATTTTTTTACTTTTCATTCATAATTTCCTTTATGAAGTTTCGCGGTTGCAAAATCGTGACGTCATCTTGTAATTGAATATACAGCATGGCAAGGCAAAAGAGGTGTTGATAGATAACAAATAATAATTTGCTTTTCAGGGTTGTAATAATTACTTATTATTAAAATGAACATTCCGATAAATTAAATTAGCTATTCGTTAATTATAACGTTTTTAGACAAAGAATTTAGGACGTGTTAAAATAAAAATGCTTTGATGTACTATATTTTGTCGCTTGTCGGTAATGTCGGTAGTCTCATTATCACACCAGTCATCTCAAGTCATATGTTGCAGTTAACAACGATTTTCAAATTAAACTTATGTTTATTATATTTGTTATATTATTTTGCCCAGGTAATGTGAATAAACTATATTTGTAAAAACCTCTCAGTAAATAACAATGACAGATAACAGTCAATTTGACAGTTGGTGTAGTTCCTCGCTCTCCGCAAGAGCTTGTTTCGTAGAATTACAAGATGACGTCAAGAAGCGAAAAATTTTAAATAGGATGCCAATTTCAAAAAATCGTATCTTAATAACTAAATGCCTTTTAATATTAAAATTAGTATCTATATTTATAATTTTACTCAAACTTACTGAAAAAAATCAAATGAAAAAGGTGTATGCCCCATTGGTTATTTCACAAATCTGTGTAAAAATGCAAATAATACTTATTTGGAACAAAGGAAGGGAACAAGAAATTATAAATATTGCTAATAATGTAAAATTAAACTTATTACCAGTTAAATCGAAATAGTTTATTTTATACATTTAAGGTTATTTTTATGTTAAATTCAAAAAGTTGCTACTTCTCTCCCAGTTGATAAAATGTAGCACTTTTCTTATAATTTCGCTGTCATAGAAGCCAAATTTCTCTCCTTCTTTTAAAAAGCATATTTAATATCTCATGTATTTAGTTCTAAATATCTAATACAATATTTTTGTAAAGAAATTGCACCAAATAAATTTTTCTTGTGACTGTATCATTCATAGAGGTCGTGATTAGACGGCTGGTATTAGGACATCACACTCAAAAATATTCCCTAATACCGAGATCTGCTTTCTGAGATTTCGGTAATTTTTTTCGGGTATTGTAATATGCTTTGAAAATCGAACCACGGAGCTAAGTACGTTTCGAATTTCTAGCATCACAAACTTGAACTCATAAATATCTTCAGATTTTTTTTATTATATTCCATTGTATTAAAAGCTAAACTAAATATTCAAAAGATTCAGAACGCTGATCTAACACTGGCTCAGCTAAAATCTTCTTCAATTCATATTCAAATTAAGTTTGTTTAAATTCAAGAAAGATCCGTAAAGCAAAATGATCTACCCACTTGTATCTTTTGTATTATTACAGATATCATATTCACTTACAAGATGTATCCAATATATTTGCTTAAACAAAAGACAAAAACATACAACAGTCAATTGTGCGCGCTGCTGCCAACATTCCAAAGTATAAATTATAAATCTCAGCCAACGCTTTTGACGTCTTCCGCAAAGTTTAAATTTGTATTTTGCTACGGTTGGCCATAATAAGTAATATTTCACAATTTACAGTTTTACGTTTCTGACAATTTTAGTGTTTATTTGGAAGATACCGTTTCGACCATAATGTAATTAAAATTATTAACATTCTCATAATACATGTGGTTACAATATATTAAGGATCCGTTTCGTAATTGTCACTCTTTTGTAAGAAAAAAAAATTGTTTTCGTGCGGATCCAAAAACACTAGTTTTACATATCTTAAAATCATCTAGAAACTGTTTGGTTGCCGACCTAGGTCGACAAAAACTAGGGTCTTTGTTAAGATTAAGGTTGGCATCAACTAACTGTCAATTTTGTGTGTTGGTTTTGTTTAGTGTTCTTTGTTTTCAGTGTTCGTCCATCAATTTTATAGCTAAACTATTAATTGTAAGCTCAAATTTAAATGATTATACATAATTAATTTTTCATAGCAGTGCATATAATCAATAAGTAAATATCAACTAAATAAATGTCACCGAATTTATCAAAGAAAACAAATGAATTGTTTATGTTTATAAACCTGTCTTATCCTGTTTACAAATGATTTGCTATACCAAGATAAAAAAATCCTAGTATTTCATATTTTACGAAAAAATTAGTAATTTTATTTAATAAATTTATAACAAAATCGTCACGAAAAATAATGTGTATCACACGTCCAGAAACTATTATACGAGTACAGTTTCTGATCTAGTGATACAAATAATAATTATTATCATAATAACTATGATTATTGAATTATTGTAAAAACAATTCAATTCAAAATTTATTTTTGATATTTGAGTTCAAGTCTTCTCCCTGAAACTTTTAATTTGACACCAAACTTGATAGAGTTTAATCATATTTATTATATTACATTTTCCAAAGTTATAAAACACAAAACCTAATTAATTAATTTTTTCTTAAAACCGGAAATAGATATCATCACATTGTAATGAAAATCATGTAGTTTTATTGTTCTTTTCTGTCTTGTTCGTAAGTTAAAGAACATAGACATATGTCCATCTATTCATTCACACAGACGTCAATGAGAAAATGGTCAAAACAGAATCAGGAGACCATTCAAAACATGTATTTCGGTGCAAATCGTATTTTACATTTTTTAACCAATCAGAAGTGAGAAATTTTGACGTATTTACCAATCAAATTTCAATTATTCTGGAAATTCTTCTCCTGGTATGCAGTAATATCGAAATTTGATTGGTCATGCATGGTGCATAACTTCCACTATAATACAAAATTTGATTGGTAGATATGTCAAAAATTCTCACTTCTGATTGGTGCAAATACACCATGATAACCGCTTTGCTAATATTTGTTAAATATGACAGATTGTTATAGAATTCCTACTTAAATTCACAAATGCTTTCGAGTATTTTGGGGAGTAGTACCTTCTTAAATCGACTTTGCAGAAAAACGAGAGTAAGCAATTTTTTCCTGTCGTTGTTTATTTACATTCTATTTTGTTGCCATAGATACAGCTGAATAAATTTGATTTTTTTAAATAGTTCTGTCAGTTCAAACATAAAATACGATTTCTAGCTGAATCTATTTCGTGCTAGATTTGATTTCCTATGCAAATTTACCTTCTGGAATATTTGGTTTTTATTCCTACTTGAAAATCACCACTCGTCTTCGACTCGTGGTAATTTTCGTACAAATAAAAACTCAATAGTCCAAGCGGTAAATTTTCGGAAATCAAACTACCACTTAATAGATTATGTATGAAAATCTATGAATCTCTTGGTAATCTTTTAAATAGTAATGAATCGGAATCATGAGATCTTCAGTTTCAGTTCGATTCATACACCAGATAATGTCGTTACTTTAAATTTTACTGCTGTGAGTTCCTCTTCTCTCACATTTTTGGGGGTCGTAACTTGACAGCTGGTTACTGCATTTCATACGGAAAAATAATCACTGCTCTACTGCGATTTGTGAAGGAGTCCATACCCAATATGAATAAATGGTGTAATGATATATTTATTTATTTACTTCAACATTACTTGACAGTTGTCGATGGAAGCAGAGGAATGGGAAAATAATTGCGTACAAAATTTTCAAATTAATTACTGTCCTCTCAGAACTATTAAGCAACATAATGAAGAAGAGCGCCTTAAAGTACATCGTAAAAATAACGAGACCATTTAAAACAAATAGTTGTAAACTCAAATACGACCATTTTAGCAAGTACTTAGAAATAAACAATGTTGGATTGACCACAAAACACAACATAACATTGTGGTTAAACGAAACATCTTCCCCGGCTCTAAAAAGTTAATAAATATGACAAAGAAGCAGATAAAATGACAGTAAGAGCTACATAAAAATTAAATGGGGCAATAAAATGCAAGAGTATAATACCACGACACATCCACAGAGCAAGATGTCACCGAGGAGTGTCAGAGGCGCGCACGTGACGCGATGACTTCCAACGTGACACGTGACGAACCCGCCGCACGAAGGGTGCGAATAACTCTTTTTTTGACATCTCGATGCGTTATTCTAATCAACCCTCATCGTAAATCCGTACAGCCGACCAATTCTCAGACAAACTTTCATTAAATAATTTTTTATTATACCTGCATCATAATTCGTGTTTAAAACACGCTACAGCGTTCATAAACGCAAGATTAAAACACGCCGTGCTTTAAAGGTTGCTAAGCAACAATAAAAATAATTACTATTAATATCTGTCAAAACTGTAAACGTAAACAACAAATGCTAACCAGTCTCCATGTAAACGATATACGTCAAACGTCACACGCGCAAAATTATGAAATTAATCAAAATCAAAATGTTGCTTTCCAGTTTTTTCCAGAGTATGATGTAGGTATAATAAAAAATAGCGTATGACACACGTGTATAAGTAAGCTTTTAAAGCACTAGCGACGTTAAAGGCACTCCGCTTCGCGTCGTGCTCTTAAACTCGTCGTACGTGCTTTAAAAGCTTACTTATACACTTGTATCATAATATACTATTATCGCAATATGCGCGCAGAAATATATCATGCATAAGATCTGCTCGAAGAAGAAGAACCTAATTTACTTGTATTTTAAGAACTAGAGTTACCTAGTGAAATATTAATTATTTGTTTATAACTATTATTTGTGTATAACTATTATTTGTTTATAACTATTATTTGTTGATTCATGTGTAATTTGTATTATTTTTGTAAAAATAATTCACAAACTCCTCGTCAGACAAGCAGAAATTAGTATTGAATTTTTTTCACGCAAAATATAATTAGAAGTGTACAAAGTTTTACACTATTATAATCAAAAATTATAAACACGATTAAATTTCCTTTTTCAACAATTTATGTTATTTTGAAAGTTATAAAATATTTAATTTTACATGTGTTTTGATTATACTAATTTTATTAATTTTCATTAGATTTAGAGATAATAATAGTTATTTACTTGACAAGTGGGCAAAGTAAGGAATTACCCACGAGAGAAATTTAGCACACGAAGCCGAAGGCTGAGTCTGATAATTTTATCGAGTGGATAATTCCATTTTGCCCACGTGTGAAGTATAACGTTTTATCCAACACCTCTTAATAATGAAAAAATTATTAAAGAAATATTATTTGACAGTGACATATACTTTAAATTTTTAAATTAATCGAAGTAGTTACCAAGGTGTGTGTTACTATTATTGTTATAAATAAAGAAATACTCAGTAATAATATAACAAGAGGGTGAGAATAAATTGAAATGGACAGATCTTTCGAAAACTTGTTGCCAGGCAATAGCCACGAAAGCCCGTAGGGCTTGAGTGGATATTGCCAAATGGCGACAAGTTTGAGATAGATACTAGAGAATTATTTTCTAATTTATCGAACTCTCGAGTTATATTTAATTAATTATATTTTTATTTCATCATCAGGCACATCACTAAATCTATCTTTTTTGCTCTTTTTTACTTGTGTTGATGATAACTATCTGACATCTGAAATCTGTCAAAAAAAAACAAAAAAGCTACAGTGAATATTGCCGGGAATAATCACAAGAGCATTATTCTCAGTATAATAATGACAGGATTGGTTATAACGCAGACACGTGACATACAATAAAGCATTTCATTGGTTTAAAGAAACGTCAAAAAATAATCAATAGTGACTTTCCTCAAAATTATACCCACTAGTAGGTAATCTGTTACTTTCCTACTTTAAAATCGCCATAGTTATAGAGCATTTATTGAGAGGTGTTGCATAAAATATAAAGAAATTAGATTTCACAAATCTTGTATTCCTTGTAAACCATGCATGGAAACACTTAAAAATTTTCATTTTTTTACAAAATGTGACACATGTCATTTTGATTGTGAAGCTGTTTTCTTAGTGAAACATATATCAAAAAATTAAATAAATATACGAAATAAAATAAAATTTCCCAAATATAAATAGAAAATAAACAAATAAGAAGGTATGTTTCTGTATCATCAAATACTATTTTATATCATTTAAGAATAGTATTGGGCAGGAGGTTATGTGCTGGCCACATCAGATTTTTTTTTTAATTATTGCGGTTCGAAATTTCATAAGTAAATTAAAAGAAAGTGTTGGAAAACTAGCATATTTTGACCATAATGCGACAAAACGAAATTTGGCGACGGATTGAATTAGCAAAATTTTTTAAAGGATATTATGATAGAATGGACCATTTCTATTTAATCTGTACATGAATATCTACACTACAACGGAATCTAATATTTCTAATTAACTCTAGATATAACTAAACGAACTCTTGATAATATGAACAATTTAATTAGGCGCTTAAATAACGAGTGAACTCCTCAAGCAACTTAACAAATACATCTGCATCTTGACTCCAGTCTCAGGCAATCATTATACGCAAGAAGTTTAACTGTTTGACAATATCTCTTGACATAAAACTAGCTCCAAGAAGCAGAAGCGATAGCACCTGTAGGTATAAACGCTAATTGCTAATTCGGAATCACGCCAATTAAGAAAATGCACCAGGAGCACTAATTTGTACGTGATTGAGTAACAAATTTGAAGTGACAGGCATTGCTACATGAACTGCTGTGCAAAGTGCACCATGGATAAAGCAAACTCGAGAAAGAAAGAAAATTAACATTCTTATGGGTCAATGACTTCAGTGCGATCGGCAAATATGGTTCGTGGATTTTTAGACGACTTGAAATTAAAATAATACTTCAATTGTTTGGATCTCTTTCCACTGCACAAGGAATTAAATACCGGTGGCTCATTATCTTTGATAGTTTTTGAGGTAACAATTAGGTAATTAGGGTAAATATATGTAGAATCATAATGGCTACAATTTTTATTTAAACTATATTTTGTGTCGAATAAAAATTAAAATTTGCAAGAAGTTATCTGCAGGACACTTCAGATTTTTTCCTACAAAATCATTGACGAAATTTTCAGGAAAAAAGGTATATGTTTTAAATCTGATTTAACCTTTTTTCAATGTATGTATGGATGTGTGTCCGTATTTTTAATCATTCATTAACGACAAAATACAGAGTAATGAAAACATTTATTTATAAGTATTATTATATCAGGGGCAGATTAAGGGTGAAACGAACAGGTCTTAAGATTTTAAAGGGCATCAAAGAAAACTTTAAAATTAAAGTTACGTAAACTAAGATGCAAAATAATTCCTACCTTACTGTTCTTTCGTTCGCCAGGTCTCCTACGTTCAGTACTACACACTGCAAAAACAAAAACAAAAATATTAGTATAAAACAACGCTAATTGTTTTTTATTTTTACTGGTATTCTATATCTTTAAACATGCTGAATTATTCAATTCAAGCTATTTTTATTTATTAATATTTGATATTTATTTGACATGTAAAAAGAAAAACAAACAATTTGCTATATTTACAGAATAACAACAAAATTTTATGGTGATTTTTGTTTATGTGTGTACCGATTTATTTATATGCGAATATCGTAAAATCAACGTTTTAGTACAATTTCTTCAGCAAATATTAAAGTTTATACTATGAATTCATGAAATAATCTTGATATATACCCTTCGTGCTAAAGAATTGAAATAATTAAATTTGATGTAGAGCTTATTTACAAAGTTTTGCTTTTAAAAAAGTGTTATTGTACATAAAAATTTAAGATAAAATCCCTCGAGCTACGGTCTCGGGATTTTTTCAAATTATTGTGTACTCAAACACTTCTTAAGCAATTTTTTGCATAAGCTAGACATGTCAAATTTAATCGATTAAATTCTTAGCACTCGTGATATAACTGTTGATTAAAATTTATTTATTTAACTTCAAAAAAAATCTGGAATTCGTCATTATATCATTACAATCTTCTACAAAACTTTTAAAAAAAATAAAATAATACAACACTGCAACTAATAAGATTAAATCTATTTTATGAAATGTCAAATATTTTCCGTATTGTTTAATTTTCCATGGTTATTACAATTTTTTAAATAAATATTTATTTTAATTGGATGGTTATATCTTGAAATACTAATATTTAAGTCACTTAATGGACCTTATTGAACGCATTTTTAAATTCTTAACAACTTTTGTATTTACACTTTAGTTATAAAATAAATAGGTAAAAATTGACAGCAATATCAGAAAAGAGCATTGAAATCCCTGTATACATTTCAATTCTACACCCAGTATAATTAAGCTATGTATAAGAGGGTCATGAAATAAATGTTTTTGGGGCCTTCTTCTTCTTCTATGGCACGTCAATTCTAGGAGAACTAGTTCCTCAAATCACGTAGTAATTTATTTGCGATTTATTCAGCCTGATGCAGTCAGAATCTCAATCTGAGCGACTGCCTTTGCTTATTTCTATAAGTATAACCAAAGCTGCATTAGAGAGGTTTCTTCAGTGGCCAAAACAATATTAACAGTAAACCTTTAGGACCTTATAAACAAAAATATTCAGTATTTTACTGAGGTTATTGAATAAATAAACAAACAAAGCAATAATCTGGAAGATCACTTAAACAAACAATATATTAGAGTTAGTATAATACCTTAGAAATCATTATAAATAAATATATTTCCACAAAAATCACTACCCGCGGCTTCTGTGCCAACGTTTTAAACACAACTACCGATGAATGTGATAAAAATGCATTGAAACAAAATCAGAATTACAACAGATTACTGCCAGAATATTTAAGAAATCGTTACGTCATAAACTGCAGTTTGAAAACCAATAAAGCTTTGTTTTGTTTCAATGTAAAATATCCGTTCATATACTATCAGCAAAAATGTTTTCACACAATATTCTTGTAGTAGTATCACAGAAATTAATGACGTTAAAATTATGATTTTCTCGGGTGACGCCAGACACATATAAAATATAGTAATAGCTGTCAAAAACAACACAAATTGGTTTCATAAATTGTGATCACGATTAGTGTATAAAAACTGTATTAATTACACTGCATTCAAGCCCATGAAACTGACGATAGTTACATTTTTGACCGAAATAAATCTAGTAATTAATTAATTAAACCGAAACAAACTCATACATTTATCTATCATCTCCAATTAATCACTTTTTTGACAGCAATGTAACGAAATAAACTGCTCGAACATAAAACTATTGAATATATTACTTCTCTAACACTAAATTTAATTGTTTCAGCAGTAACTACATTTGTAAAAGGTTTCTGTAGACCAGTGGTTCCAAACTTTTTACTAGGTGCATCTCCTAATGCGTTAGCTCTTTCTCAGGCACTCCTTAAAATTATTGTAAATTTTAATGTGTATTATTGTAAAATAAAAATAACAATTAATGATTATGGGGTTAATTTACATAAAAAAAAATAAAATCTAAAAGAAATTTGTTTATTTATTTTATGGTACATGATATTACCAAAATTTCCATAATATTATCTATAGAGAAAAACTAAAACTAAAAATAATAGTTATTTACTTTATAAGTGGGTAAAGTAAGGAATTGCCCACGAGAGATATTTTAAAACACGAAGCCGAAGGCTGACTGTGATAAGTTTATCGAGTTGGTAATTCCACTTTGCCCACGTGTGAAATATAACGTTTTATCCAACATCTCTTAATAAATGTAAAATTTATTAAAGAAATATTATTTGACAGTGAAAATGCTTTAAATTTTCCAAATTAAAATGTCAATTGAAGTAGTTACCAAGGTGTTGTGTTATTATTATTGTTATAAATAAAAAATTACTCATTAGTGAGTTTTCTCAAAATTATACCCACTAGTGGGTAATCTGCTACTTTCTTTATTTAAAATCGCCATAGTTATAGAGCATTTATTGAGAGGTGTTGGATAAAAATATTTATGAAATTAATTAACTTATATTTAAATATTACGTATGGAAATCTAGAGTATAACATTGAGAATTACCCAGAAATTAATATGCAATTGCAGATCTCAAAAATTTATTCTACTTAATTATACATCCATAAATTTGATAAATAGATTCAGAAATTAATATGAAAAAAATCAAGGTAAATAAGATAAACAATAAACATCTGCTTTATTGTTATTATTTTAAGATGTTTTACATTGTTACATTTTGTTTAATTTCAAATAACCACCCAGAATATTAGAATAAAAAAATGTCTGATATTTCTCAATTATCTTATTTACCTCGAATTTTTTCAAATTAATTTATGACAATACATCGTTAAAAAGAGAAAAAAATGGCGGTTTTTATTTTAGTAAGACTATATTAGGTTCCCATTTGAAAAATAAAAGTTGATAGTAGTATCATGTAAACCTGACTTTATAAAAAAAATTCTGTACCTGTCATCAAATAGTATATTTAATATAATAAAACTTCTATATGAAGAAATTTTTTCTATTCATTATAATAAAAAAGTTAAGGTGGAGTCCGTTTTCCCATATACACCCCGTATAATAACAATACTTTATTGTTAATATTTTATTTTGTTTATTGAAATATTGACAATTCAATCCAGCGTTGTGGATAGTGCAAATTTAACCCTTCCCTTGATTGTCTCGTATAATGTACAGGTCAGCCAATTTAAAAGTGGAGATAAAAAATAAGGGCCTACTAAAGTATTTCTAATAATTCCTAAGCTTACAATTACATTTAAATTCATATTGAAAAGAATTCCTTTTAATTTCGTTAGGGTTTGCATTTAACCAAAGATGGGCATTTCTTTGATTCAATATTCCAGGACATGTAAATGTACCTCAACCAATAAAATGTGGGTTGGGAATTGAGGTTCATTGCATATTTTATTTAAATAAACGTATCACTTTATTTTTAGGTGTTTAATCTATGGAATAAGTTAGGCGGGATGTAAAAAACATTTGCTTTAAATTTTAGCGTTTTTCTAGAATTAATTTAAGCACTATTAAACATGTTATCAAACTTATAGTGGGATTCTGAGCATTATCTTAAAAATCTATAACTTTTAAGATCTATAGCTTAAGAGAAATCTATAAGTTGAAGTCTAATAGATTTTCATAAATCGGTATTCTGAACGCAAGTCTATAACTTCTGATTTCTATAACTACGACTTTAAGATATCTTAAAACCAAGACTGCCACTCTTTGGAAAATAAAACATGTATCTACGTTTAATACTTATAAAACATGGATAATATTTTATTTACAGCTATATTATTTAACGATATTTTTTATTAAAAACGAATTAATACTATTAAAATAAATAAAAATACAAGTTTTCTAAATTCTTAAATGCAAATAAACAGTATTTATTTTTCTGGGGTTAACTACACTGATTCATTGTCAATTGACAGTTATCAAAAGTTGACAGAACGATATATGTCAAAATTGTTTGCGTGGTTTGTGGTGATTACAATTAAAAATGAGCTAAGATATTATTATTATTATTTGTCATTTTATACATTTCTGTTGATTCAGATTATAACAAAAATATAAAATTATTTTAATATTTTAATGTATTATTTGTCATTTTGTATATTTCTGTTGATTCACATTATAATAAAATGATAAAATTATTTTACAGCAAAAGAAAACGAACAAAAAATACGATGAAAGAGCAATATGTGGCACATTTACAATACATAGACAGGAGATAACGCCTTTAAATCAAAGACCATAAACCTCACACTAGGTGAAAATTATTTAGTGCCAAAATGGGAACAATTAACTGGCAAACCAAATGCTTATCTTGCAATTCAAATGGGTTCATTGCATCTCTTATATTTTTTCTTATGATTCGCATGTGATTACTAAAAATATAGTATTGGTAACCTCAAATATTAACAAATGTCAATAAATTTTAATTATACGAGTATAACGTAAATATTATTTACTGTTCATACTCATCTTCCAATAATAAATACGCAAATTGTAAAATTTGCATATTATTATACATTTGCAAGCTATTTATTATTTCTATGACAAGTTATGACAAACTGAACGGTAACCGTAACTTTTTAAGATATCTAAAGATATTTAAGATAAACCTATAAGCTATAGATGCGCTCAGAATACCACTCTAATATTTAAGATCTATAAGTCCTTAAGATAACACTTATAGAAGTTATGGAAACGCTCAGAATACCACTATTAATCTCTCAAGAAGATGTTTGGAAATAAATGAAAAAAATTAAATGTAAATGCAACACCGTTTAATTTTTTCCTAAACTAGGTAATCCTCCCCGCAACCCGCCGCCCACTCTCGTGGTTATGGTTGCACCAATCCTTCACCAAATTCAGCATTCACACCACATCCGCAGCCGCCTATGCGTTTGTCGGACAGGCCAACAGCGGTGATATGATAAAACACAGATTAAAAGACTGTATAATTTTATTAGTGACAGGTGTCAGTGACGGCTCATTAAAACTAGATTTATTATAATCAATAAACTGATACGCGGCGCGGCGACTTCATAAAATGTCGATGATTGGTGCTAGATGATGACGGTGTTAAACATGTGGATGTTTGCATGTTACAGAGGCATAAATGCGAGTTTAATATTGGGGATTGTTTTTTAATAGCGCCATTGTTCGACGTGGATTCGCTTACGGCCCATCATATTCAGATTGAGGAAGTGAGACGTAATGTTATTAAAATTCATACAACGTGCGGATTTGCTAGACACTTTTTATAATAAATTAACAGTTTATCATTAAACTATTATGTGATGAATAAAACATCATCAAGTCCCCAGTTCGATACTTAGAATGTTAACAGATTTAATTTTACAAATAACAAGTTTGATGCCTGGGAATCACTGAAATCTGTGAAAGCAGAGTGCCACACTCAAAATAGGTAAATGGTGTGATGATACATTAGTGAAAAAGTACTATAAAAATGATTTATCATTCTTGATTGTGAAAAGTAATTTGTATTGTTTTTTTTACCTCCCGCCTACCTCTAGGTAAGGGAGGTATTGTTTTTGGTAAAAAAATTGGGTAGTGAGTTTTCAATGAATAAGCACGTTTTAGGGTGCCTACATTACGATTTTACTATTTTCGCGATGATGTCTGTATGTATGTGTGTAGTCTGTGGCAATTTTTTCGTCTCGCATAACTCAAATTCTATATTACCAAAAATACAATTTTGTGAATTATTGCTTCTGATATTTAAATGAAGAGCTGATTAGATTTTGGATAAAATTGGTCAACCGGAAGTAGTAGTTTACTTGAAGCCCATAAAAGTTTTTCGTGAAAATCACGGTTAAATTACCTTTTTCAACAATTTATGTTATTTTGAAAGTTGAAGAATATTTAATTTTACCTGTGTTTTGATTACACTAATTTTAATAATTTCCATTAGATTTAGAGATAATAAAACATAAAGAAATTAGATTTCACAAATCTTGCATTCCTAGTACTACATGGAAACATTTAAATATTTTCAATTTTTTACAAAATGTGACACATGTCATTGTGATTGCGAAGTTGTTTTCTTAGTGAAATATATTCAAAAAATTAAATAAATATACGAAAGAAAATTAAATTTCCTAAATATAAATAGAAAATAAACAAATAAGAAGGTATGTTCCTGTATCATCAAATGCTATTTTGTATCGTTAAAGTGTAGTATTGGGCGGGAGGTTATGTGCTGGCCACATCAGATTTTTTTTCTTTTTTTATGGAGGTGGGAAGCGGACTAACTAATTTGGTAATATGTCGCCTCATGAATGCATGATAGTGAATGTGTATGATATGAAGAACACAAACGACCATGCTCTTCAGTGAGATTCGAACCCACGATCCCTGGTGTGCTAGGCTAGTAACATAGCCACTACACCACCGAGATCGGCTATTTTGTATCAAAAATGTCATTATCCAACAACAGACATTTTAAAATAAGTAATGAAAAAATATAATCAGCAAAACCACTACATGACTTTCTTTTAAATAGCATAAAAATATAAATTTTATTATGCATTAATTACATTTGACACATGTTTGCTATATAGAATAGATAATTTATAGCAACCATAATTATTGACATACGTACAGGTATAGAATTTAAATTTGAAGTATAGTTTTCAATATTATAATCAAGAAAAAATCGCTGACGAGATTTTTTCGGAAATATATATTTTGACGTTCACTGATTAAAACCAATTCCTCAAAGATGTCTGTGTGTGAGGATGGATGGATGAATATCTGTCTCATTAACGAGACAACATATGTGAACGAAACTTGGTATTTATAAGTTTCATGAAAATATGAAAAGTTGAGTTGATTTTGAATGAAATTGAAAAATCGGAAAAGGAAGTTTATTGGATACACAAAACAATAAATTCCATTTTTTTCAAAAATAGAATCAGCTGTGAAAAAAATTTCAAATGAAAGATGTTAGCAAAAATATTTGTAATATAAAATGTTATTTGCACTTTTCTTGTACATGCTTCAAATTTTGAGAAAAATTAAATTATATATTTAAGAATATATTTCAATAATACGAGTATTAGTTATAATGGGAACAAAAACTTGAACATTTTTAACATCTATATGTCATATAATTGTAAAATGTCAAAAATTGTGTCTTTTGAAATATTATAAAAGCAATGTATTTATTATTAGTTAGAAAGTTTTAGACTAGATATTAATTAATATATATTTTAAAATAAAATCATAGTTTCAATAAGAAGAAAACATAAACAGGTTTAACATCTAAGTATATGTAAAATAATTGTCAAAATAAAGTTATTCGCAAGGAATAAGTCATACGTATTCAGTTGGTGTTATATAAGAAAGTTGTGTGGTGACCACACCAAATTTTTTTATAATGCTGTTTCTTTTTATTTATTCATTTTATAACAAAAGTATAACTATAAGTGTTGTTCAGAATTTATAAATGCATTCAATAATTCCCATTTGATTACTTGTATTACTATTTCACAATGTTTCAATTAAATTAAAACTAATATTTATAACAATTCTTGTAACACGGTCATCAAAACATTAACAAAAACGAAAAAAAAATACATAAAATTTGTATTTCAAATGTTTTTGACAGCATAACTGATTTCATATTTTAAATAATAAAAACCGTAGCTGACAGTTGCCATTTTAAATTTTCCCCAGTGATTCCCGCTCAACTAACATCTGTGGGGGCTATGATTTGACGACTGGTAACCACACTTCATACCCAAAAATATATCACTTGCTGAGATCTGCATAAGCAGAGTGCCACACCCATAATGGGTAAAAGGCGTGATGATATTTTTTTAAATTTTTTACAAAATATAGAAATAATCTGAAGCAACCGGTACGAAGTACAGAAAAAGTTTCAAACAAAAATTGAAGCCAATACTATTCTACATCTTCATAAATATGAAAAAAAATTTCATTGCTCAGACATTACATCACATAAAGCGATTTTTCAGGGAGTGGGGAGGAGCGAATTTCTTCGGGATTTTTGGAGAACGTAGAGGAGGAATGTATCTCCAGAGGGAATTTCCAGATTTTGGTTTACATGTCCCTGAAAGAAATGCCCCACATTTTAAAAACAGTCATTTTCTTTGTTCGGCCAAGTGGCTCGATTTTTTTTCGTTTTGAGCAGTTTATTATATTTATTTATTTTATTATTCTGTGTGTCCAGTAAACTTCAGTGAAAATAAACTCAGTTTTGCGCAGTACCATTAACGCTATAATTATTACGTAAGTTTCATTGCTCTATCTTTTTTAGTTCACGAGTTATTGCACGGACTAATAGATGTCATTGAGAATATGGTCAAAAGTAACTGCAAATGAATTTGTATCCACATTTTCAGGTGTTTAGTTTATATCATCATGCTATTCATCCATTTTTAGAGTGGCACTCTGATCTGGTAGGTAATTTATATTTATGCGTCAAATTAGGTTAGCAGTTGTCAAGTCAAAGGCTTCATGTTAGTGGAGGAGGAATCGAACTGAGGATCTCGTGATTCCCATCCAAATATTGACCCCTTTTCTGTGTAAAATGTAATGAAAATGAACGAATCCAGCAAAGACTATTTCCATTCAGCTAGGAGCGGTTAAAAACGCGTATGTGACGAACAGTCGCGTTTATCACAACGAATGTTACGCATGTCCGTGCGTAGTGTAGCTCGTAAATCCGCACGCACCAAAATACACGTGAGCAGCTTTTCATTTCGTTAATTAACAGAACACCAGGGAAGATGTTGTAATAAATTCACGCGCATCGCAAAAATTAACGGCGGGATTTCACGTGGTAGGAAAACAGCCAGTGGAGGACGAGGAATGCTACTATTTATAATATGTGGCGATAGCTGCAGCGCTGACGCAAATGATGGCGAAAAGGCTAAAGCAGCTAATTTATAAAGTGGAATTGCTTCCGTAATATACCGTTAATGCATTTACACGTACAAGAAACTATATTGTTTAATATATTGGTGCTGGTGTCTGCAAGCCTTGTCTCAGAATCAGGTAGGTTCTTGATAATGTGTGCTATTTTATTACCTCCCGCCACATTCCTTATGCATATGTAGGGGTCAAACATTTCGATAGCAAATTTGCAACAGCTACAGTTTCGCTGTTTTTCGAAATCTTTTAGGTGTACAGTGTGGTCAATATAGAGGCTCACTATCAGGATTTCAAGAAATAAAAAAGCAACGACTTCGATTAAATTAGACACACGTTACCACACTAGTGGAACAATTCAGTGGTACATTTATTTTCACAAAAAAATGCATAACGCACTACATATTAAAAGAAATAGTATATTGTACAACGAGCATGGAATGGTACTCATTTCCTACGAGTATGAAAGTTTGTAGCATGAGCCGAAGGCGAATGCTGCAAATCATACGAGTATGAAATAGACATTCCATGCGAGTTGTGCACTATACTTTTTCTACGACCACGATATTATTTCAAAATTAATTTAATTTTAATAATAAATTTGTCCCGCTTTCACCATTCCAATATTTGACAATTCTAAATAAGGATCCTAGCAATGGCACCTGTACTTAAATGAACTGATCTGTATTGAAATACTCACAAAACAAATTCATTTCGCACGATACTTGCAATGTACCTCATATCCCTAGCAACAACAAACATACAATGAGCAGATTTCTCAGTGGTCGTAGAAAATAGTTATTTGTTTAACTAGGCATCAAAAACCAGATTTACAGCAGAGGCTGCCGTTTCATTGACGAGGCGAAGCCGAGACAATGAATGCTGCCGAAGCTGTAAATCTGTGTTTGATGCCGAGTTGAACACAAAACTCAATGCTGTAGAGCGCATCGTCATATCTCTTAAATTTATAGAAATATGTCGATTTTCGATACTTTTCGAAATGCTACTTTGATTGGCAGCAACTCAAAATCTATTAAAGATATTGAAAAATAGACTCAGTTCTGTGCGTTCCATGCATTTTATTACAAATTAGCAAATTTAGAAAATTTTGAAATTTTTCAATTTTTTCTTCCAATTTCGATAGACGATAACTCAAAAAATATAAAAGATATAGACTCGCAGACTAGACCATTCGATTCAGCTCATCAAAATACATAAGCATGTAAAATTTCATTAAAATTGCTTTACGCGTTATAGAGTTAGAGCAACATGTGTGAACTTGAAGTTTTCGGCGAAAAACGTCAAAGGGTACCCCTTGACGTTTGGCCTGAAATAGGCCATTTTAAGACTTTTTGTTCTAAAATTTCAACCCACCATCTGAATGTTCTGAAATTTTTAGGGTTCATGTATTTAGATGAGCTGAATCCAATGGTTTAGTCTGCAATTTCGTATCTCGTTTATTATTTGAGATATTGCTGATCGAAATTTTGAAAAAAAAAATCCAAAATTTTCAATTTTAAAAAAAATTGTTATTTTGCTATAATATGCACGAATAACACAAAACTGAAGAGTATTTTTCGATATCTTGCGTAATTTTTCAGTTGCAGTTCCTCAAAGTTGCACTTCGAAAAACATCAAAAACTGCCATATCTCGAAAAATTTAAGAGATATGATGATGCGCTCTGCACCAGTGAGTTTTTTAGGGTTTATATTATATAGAAATACAATAAAAGAATATGCCAATTTTTAGTGATATTTCGTGAAGTAGGCCATATTCTGTTATCTGAGAGCGTTACCACTTGAACGGGTGAAATTAATGTTTTATGACACTTTTGTAAAGTGCGCAATCTGAAGCTCTACCACCACCTCTATTTAGTTCATACCAAGAAGTATGGTTATACCCATAGACAAGAGAGATACATTTTTAAATATTGAATAACACAAAACCTCAATTTTGACCATCATGCCCAATCTAGTGTTATAAAGAAATCAGTGACGACAACATACAAATACACTATGACAACTGACTACACTGACAACCGTCAGACGGCCGTAGCTTGGTGATCTACATCATGGCTTTCAAATAAACAGTAATAATTGATTTCTAATTCTGTCGTGAATTATGACTACTATAATTCATCGATAAAATTGAAATAATGGGGATATATTTATACAGGAGTAGAAAAAATATGTAGGTACCTTTCTCATTTGAAAATCTTTTCGCAATATGCGATAGTAAAGAAATTATTCAAAATTTAGAAAAAAATGAACGAAAATAGGTAGTTTGTCCATATTTAGTGATCTATGCATTTCTTTGGGAAAACAAATACACTATTGAATTGGCCTACTAGAGTGTGGCAACTTTTATCTAATAGGCTATTCCACGAATTTTTTTTTAATTTATTTTTTTTCTTTTCTTGAAGTACATAAAAATATAAGACCACATGTGAAACTCTAATTTATAAATTCCCCCAAATAAGCGAGATATTAAGTTCTACATTTTAAATTACATTGATGACGTAGGTCGTGTATTATACCAGAAATAAACAAACGGTGGTTCAAATACTTTCGAAAGAAATGTTGGGAAAATTACAAAATAATATAAATTTAAATTATATTTTATTTTATTATTAGAGAAATGAAATAAATATATGCAATTAATTTATTCACTTTTTGTCTCATTTTACAAAAACATTTTGACATTATCGAAGGTAGTTGGTGGCGCTAGTACCGTACAGTTCTGCATTGAGTGCTGCATAAGAAGCAGCAAACACGCAAAGACAATAAATTCACCCGAGCAGAAGCCGAACAGATTCGACACGCCCGAATATGTATATTCTTAGTTAAGGTGGAGTGGGAGTAAATACTTGAATCCCATTTGCTGCACACATTCTACGTCATCAAAAGAGAAAACATGCCGTATTTAGTAAAGGGAGTAATTTATAATAATTAAAAATATGAATTTTTCTGCATCTTTTAACTCTTATCTTTCATATTTTCAATAAACTTTTACTATTTTTGATTATGGTGGAATAGCCTATTCTCTAATTTAACCGATATCGTAGCTCTTATAATTTTTAGAACGTAATGGTAAGCTTCGAAATTGAAACACTGTATAGTGTATAACAAATATGAAAACAGCTGCGAAAAATGTTTCAATTAAATATGAGATACTAGGAATATCATTTGGAATACAAAATATTATATGCAATGTTCTAAATTATAATGTGTAATAAAATATTTGAATAATACTAGTTATATTTGGAAAAAAAATGAAACATCTATTCTATATATCAAACACGTGTCATGTATAATTATTAAACATACAAATACAGATTCATATGTATAAGCAAGTTGTGTGGTGCCCACACCAGATTTTTACCCCATAATTGACTGTTTTGTAAAAAACAACTTTTTAATACCACAACCCTATTAAACTCGTAGTTAACCTGTTTGCTAGTATCATTTTTAGGTAATTTGATCCGAGTAAATTTTATAGTTTTGATTATAAGCTAGCGTACTGAATAAGTATATTCGAAGATATTAAATTACTTTTAATGAGAACCTATAAAATTTATTATTTATTTAGTTATACAGAAGTGATTTTATGGACGTCATAAAATTCAACAGATATCTGATATTCTACAGTTTTACGATTATCGTTAGTATTTAAAATTAATAATTTAAATCTGTAATATTTTCATATTTCCTAAATAAACAATCCTAAAAATCTCATCTCCCACCGTTTACAGAAGTCAGACCTGTTCAGTTTGAAAGCTTCTGTAACAGCTTATCTCGACCAGAAATTAACGGTTGTGAAATGCGCAAAAAGGGTCAACCATAATCCGCACACTTTGGGATCTATTAACTTCAATGCGCTTAAAGTATTATCGCATTCTCGTTGGCCTTTTCGTTCAAGGAAAAATCCCAAGTTATTGTTTATTGTGACGGACCCTAAACGCGGCGGGGCGCCGGTCAATTCAAAAGTTTCCAGCATCGCTGAGAAATGTTCTTTTGGGCTCCTCCTCTGACGTATTGCTGGCAAATTGAATTGCAAACCCCCTGCGGGGTCCCAGGTACCTATTATGTACTGATACGTTAATAGCTTTCATAATATACTGTAATTATCTTCGTTTAGTCATTTGAACTTTGATATAAATTATAATTTGAGGTTAGGGAGACATTTTCATGCTTTACTTTACATTCTTCAACATTTATACTTCGTAGAAACATTCCACGGGGACACTGTGCGCTGACCGATATTGAAATCGAATTTAAAGCATTCAATTCTCAAAATTGTGCACAATACTTTCACTGACAACTTGACGAATGTTTGACGGCACTGTCAAAAAATTTTAAATTTACTCCGATCTGCTCTTAAGTTTGTCTTTTCAAATGACTTTATATCGTCTTTATAAGTGAACTAATCAGTCTATTTACATGATCAAGTTTTTAGTGAATTAAAACAACCAAGTGTAAAAGTTCAGTTATACCAACATAATTGTATTAATTGATTTTACACCACTTGAAATTTTTAGAGGTATATTCATTATGTTCTTCAATTATTCCCTACTCCACTGTGCCATTGTAAGATTCTTATTAATTAAACCATTGTAATATCAAAAACATAAACACTAATAACATTTGACAGGCACTTGTCACTTCGCTTAGTTGGTAGTGCTGCAAAAACTGCAATCTTTTAGGAATAGCTTCGGGAAAAGCCTCGAACATTCCAGAACCCGCCGTACAGGAATATTTACGGGGATGCCAGGTTAACGGCGCACAGTCTTCTACAGACCGTGAAGCTGTGATAAACCGTGAGTCTTCTATAAACTGTAAGTCTGTGATAGACCGTGAGGCTGTGATGGACCGCCAGGCTCTGATAAACTGACAATCTGTGCTAAACGGTCAGCATGTTTAAATAGATATTCGACATGTGAACACACAGTAGAAATAAATAATACATTTGATAACAAATTTAGTTTTAGTGTTATGGATCAAGGCACTAAAGTTTAACTCTTTATCACGAATATGGAATTTATTTGCTGAGGCCCGTAGGGCCGAGGAAAATATACCATGTGAGTGATAAAAAGGAACTTCATTGCCGCGGTATTTTATTTGAAATCCAAAATTAGAAAAAACTGTAAAAAATATTATATAGGTTAAGTTTATACATCTGTCGTTGCCAACAACGAACACTGAAATTATCGTAAATAACACTTAAGATTATGTGTTTTGTCCTCAATATCTTCATCGGAATTAATTAGTTAATTCTTCTTGAACATATTGTTTCATTTTATGTATAAATTTACTACAATACGTCATATATCTGTCAAAATTATCCTACTTGTACAATAATTATTTTACGGTTGCCAAAACTTCATTGGCCATATTGTACTATAATGGGTTAACCGATTAAATTGAATTGAATTTATTTATTTCCAGTAAACTATGGCCTGAAACTAAAGCAGTTGTACGCATTGTAGTGAATTATGAAGATTCGTTGCTCTATCTTTTCTGGTTATTGCAGAGAATTCAGGCGAAAATTTCGCGATCGATTTTTTGATGATTCCTGTGTACAAGAAAGTAAAAAGCGTAAATAAAATCGATGTTAGGCACCGAGTAAAATAAGAGAATGAACCATGTACCTCCCCTCCCGCGGGGCATTCCCCGCCGTCGCGTCGCCGCGAAGCGCGACAAAAAGCTCACAGCCGTAATGAAATGTTTCACACCTTTTTTCTTAATAAGCCGAGGAAAGAATGACAGCGGTAATTAAAAGTGATGTGCATTAAATTCAACCAGCGGTAACAAACAGTTAATTAAAATCTCATTTAACGAAACGCGGATTTTCTACAGAGGATTAAAAACTTTTATACGGTTTGGAGAGTTAATCTGTCTGTACTTTTTCGTTTTTCGTTCCTTTCGTGGTCCGTCATTGCGGCCAGAAAGCTCGCAGTCGGGCGGCACCTGCGCCGCCGCCGCCGCCCTCTTCGGGGAACACATTCCTAACTAAAGTTGTTGGTTGTGTTGTCTTTTGTGTTCGTACAACGAATGGACGTTCGTTTCGGTTGCGGACCGTTGAGGATTCACTGCTGCACATCTTTGACTCGGAAACAATTGGGTGTATGGACAATTGACGAAGCGATGAGTCGCTTTCAGCTCGTTGGACGTGAATACGTACTTGGAAATGCTCATACAATAGTTGTTCTAGCAACCTTTACACTTACCATTACCTATGCTTAGCGCACACCATGTGAATGTACTTATAACGCCTATAGCTTCGTAATAAGTACTAGAATTATAATGAAATTAATTTACCCGATTCTCAATCTGGCACTTTGCTTGCAACAGATCTTGATAGCACAATAGTTATTTGTTTAACTAGGCACCAAAATCAAAATCCGAGATTTACAACACTGGAATGAAATACAGGGTGTCCCAGATTTAAACGGCCTAACTTAATCCATAGATTAAACACCTAAAAATAAGGTGACAAGTTCATTTGAGTAAAATGTCCGTAAATGCTTCTTTCCAGAGATATTCATGTTTTTCTTATTGAGTAGCGCTACTTTAAAAAATCAACATCATAATGAAATATCTAATATTATCGTATTGAGATGTTACATATTAAATTAAAATTAATTTGTTTATTACATAATTTCAATACAAAATTTAGTTTGCTTGCACTGATGTCTGGGAAAAAATGAGAAACTATCAATGAATTAAAAGAAATTTATTGTTTTAAATAATAAAGTAATAACATAACTTCATAAACTATTTTTTTTTAAATAATATTTGTTCAAAATGTTCACCTGCAACACGTAAACAAGCACTATAATGATCTGCCACTGCATTGGTTGCTGCGTGACATTGCTCGGGAGATATGGTTTCGCAAAATTGAATAATTTTTCTACGTAGTGAGTCTAAATTATTTATCGGTTCTTCATAGACTTTTCCTTTTATGGCACCTTACAAAAATTTCTTATATTCATTGATAGTTCCTCATTTTTTCCTTGACATCAGTGCAAACAAACTAAATTTTGTATTAAAATTAGGTAATAGCCAATGTATTAATTTAATTTAATTATTCTGTCTCACATCAATAAGATAATACTGGATATTTCGTTATGAAGTTGATTTTTTAAAGTAGCGCTACTCAATAAGAAAAACATGAATATCTCTCGAATAAAGTATTTACGGACATTTGCTCAAATGAACTTGTCCCCCTATTTTTAGGTATTTAATCTTAATTTTATGGGGTAAATAGCTCCGTGGTAACGTGTCGGACTGTGGATCGTGAGATCCTCAGTTCGAATCCCACTGCCGACAGTTACAAATTTAAATTTACCCCTGTGGTTCCCCCTCCACTAACAACTTTGGGGGCTATGACTTGACGGCTGGTAACCGCATTTCATACGCCAAAATATATCACCTACCGAGATCTGCGTAAGCAGAGTGCCACACCCTTAATGGGTAAAAGGCGTGATGATATATATTTTTTATATCTTAATTTTAAGTTAGGCCGTTTAAATCTGTTGAACAAATTATTTGTTCCCGAATTTAGAAATAATATTAATTTAATGACTTTATAGATATTTTAAAACTTGAAACCATCAAATTATGTTACAATGCGTTTGTTGAACAGTTTAGCTGTTACTTTGCAAAATATTTTTATTTCATATCACATTTACATGTTTACTGAACTGGGCTCAGTCCGGCAAATGTGATTTTACAGTATCTAATGGTACTTTATGGTTGCTAAGCAATATAGTTTTCCGTATTCATTTTTGAAATATGTTAAAATGTGAACAAAATAAAATTTATTGATATCACAAATTTTTCTTTCATTAAAACCAAAACGACCTGATTGTTTTTAGGAAAGAAAGGAAGAGAGAAAGCAAACTTTCGTCGAAAAGTGCGACAAAGGTATGAAATAAATCGTTATACATAAATTATGCATTCGTTAATGATTTTCACATACATATTTCGAAGTCATGACTTGACTCATTCGCTGCCTCGTCCGGAAACATCTTATATGTAGGGTAAAAACTCATTTACCGGACTTTTAACGAAAATAACCAAAAGTGACATTTTATAGAAAGTTAGCTGTCAAAATTGCACTTTTAATGTCAATTGGCAAATTAATTTATTTATTTTTTTGTTTATATTTTATGACAATTTGAAAAGTACATACAAATCAATTTTTATTTATTGATTTAGAATTGAGACAGAATGTTGTGTTAACAATTTTTTTTTTTATTTTAAACAAAAAATAAAATACTAGAATTTTTTCAAATCATTGAATTAATTATAGTTTACGAGAAATTTATTTTTAAAAATTAGAGGAAGCGATAAGTGACGTAGTTATGGTAGGAGAAAGAAGAATATATTTGAAAAGAACAAGATATATACAAATGGCATCTGTTGTACCTAGCTCCATGGTAACGCGTCGGACTGTTGATCGTGAGATCCTCAGTTCAAATCCCACAGCTAACAGTTACCAATTTAAATTTACCCTCGTGGTTCCCCCTTCACTAACATCTTTCGGGGCTAAGATTTGACGGCTGGTAACCGCACTTCATAAGCAAAAATATATCACAAATATATCGAGATCTGCATAAGCTGAGTGCCACACCCATAATGGGTAAAAGGAGTGATGATAAATTTATTTTATTTTGTTTGTAATTTTATGTGTTGTGTGTCATAAATTTAGAAGTAGGTAAGTTTTATCTTTTCTTTTATAAATAAATTTTAATACTGGAAACTATAGTTTTATTTGAGATATAGGTTATATCACCATACATCTAACAAACGTCATTTTTAAAACAGTATGACCAACCTCAATTAATATTTCACACAATTTTTAATTTGCTTAACATTAACTGTAAATTCTTCCTTATGTTACAGGCTTATAGCCAGATGTTTTATTATCACCCAGCGTATTGTAAAAAAATCAATCATAATTTAATGCAAAATTTTAGTTGCAAATTAGTTTTCGCAATGTATGCTTAAATACAAGTAAATGTTAATTACGTATACCATATCTAATATGTAAAATATGCACAAACATAAAAATTACAAATTTGATTATTTTCTAAACAACAAAACAGTACATTTTAAATAAAAATTAACCGTACAAATTAAATTCAATAAAATTAAAGATAAAAATACTTATTTATTGCTTTCGCGGCATATAAATTTATCACTTATTATTGAGAATAACTGTTGAAAAAAACATTATGAAAAATGTATTATGTTGATAAGATTAAAAAATTCCGCGGCTGGGATATTTGAAGTGGACGCAAACCGTACTGATCAGAGTTCATTTAACAAGTTATTAATTCATGCGTTAATTAATGGCTATATTAATGATAATAAAAAGCTTAAACGCGTTCAGATATTTTATCATAAATATGTAAACACGACGTCGAGATGTTCTCGTTATAATTTGTGGTGTTCGGCAGCATTCGGAACTGTTCGTCGTAACAAACTACGTCTCTCAGTGCCTAAGAAGACGATAATCCCGTATTTATGGCTAATACAGTGACACGCATTCGCCTCGTGAGAATTATGTTAATAACGAATGCAGACATGAAGATATATTTGTACCTGTAGACTACAGCCGGAGACGCTATGCAGTAACATTCATAGGAGGATGGAGAGTCTACCGTGATGTTCTAATGTTTACAAAGCGTAGTTAATTCCACTTAAAAAATCTGATGTACCCAGCACATAACCTCCCACCCAATACTACTCTTAAACGATACAAAATAGTACTTGATAATACAGAAATATACCTTCTTATTTATTTATTTTCTATTTATATTTCAGAAATTTAATTTTTTTCGTATTTTTATTTAATTTTTTGACATATATTCAATAAGAAAACAGCTTCACAATCACAATGACATGTGTCACATTTCGTAAAAAATTGAAAATTTTTAAGTGTTTCCATGGTGTACAATGAATGCTAGACTTATAAAATCCAATTTCTTTATATTTTATTATCTCCAAATCCAATGAAAATTAATAAAATTAATGTAATCAAAACAGATGTAAAATTAAATATTCTACAACTTTTAAAATTACATAAAATGTTGAAAATGGAAATTTAATCGTGTTTTTCACGAAAAACTGTTTAGGGCTTCAAGTAAACTGCTGCTTCCGGTTGACTAATTTTATCCAAAATCTAATCAGCTCTTCATTTAAATATATTAAGCAAAAATTCACAAAAAAATATTTTTTTGGTATTATAGTATTTGAGTTATGCGAAACGAAAAAATTGCCACAGACTACACACACACACAGACACACACATACATACATACATACATACATACATACATACATACATACATACATACATACAGACAGACATCATGGCGAAAATAGCAAAATCGTATTGTAGGGATCCTAAAACGTGCTTATTCATTGAAAACTCACTACCCAATTTTTTGACCAAAAACAATACCTCCCTTACCTAGAGGTAGGCGAGAGGTAAAAGCAGAAACAATCGCCAAGGTATATGTAACACCTCTCGCAGATCTCGTTAATTGATATATTTTTACGCGAGAAATAAGGTTACCAGCCGTCAAGTCACGTCCCCAAAGATGTTAGTGAAAGAAGAACCACCAGGTAAAATTGAAAAGGCACCTGTCGATTGTGGGATTCGAACTAAGGATCTCATGATTTATGTTATCATGGAGTTATTTACCCCTATGTTTTCTGATGTGTTGTTCTGGTTCTCCTTCTTATTCTTTTGAGTTGTTACGATTGCAGATTCTGTCGTAATTTCCTTCTTCTTTCTGCTAGTTTTTCTTGATTCATGTCGGACTGTGGATCGTGAGATCCTCAGTTCAAATCCCACAGCTGACAGTTCCCAATTTACATTTACCCCTGTGGTTTCCTCCTCCACTAACAACCTTGTGGGCTATGACTTGACGGCTGGTAACCGCATTTCATACGCAAAAATATATCACTTACCAAGATCTGCGTAAGCAGAGTGCCACACCCATAATGGGTAAAAAGCGTGATGATATATAATTTATTTATCTGAAATCTGTTGCATTTAATCATTCATTGTCATTGCTAAATGAACTGATATAAAGTTATATCCAGATAGTTAAGATAAAAAAAGTGAACATTAATAAATTATAATTTAATATTTGCTTCTTGTGATAATGAGCTATTTTAAAGAAATAAACCACCTACTTTGGGAGCAAACAAAACAAAAATAATTAAGGTAATGATAACATTAGTTAAACTACAGTTTAGCTACATCATAAATTTGGCAACTTGTATTTCAGCCAAACGTAATCTTTCCACTTTTATGACACCACAATTCTGACAAATTAAAATTATTTGCAGATAATACTGCTTTAATTTGCAATGTGGGCGAATTCTATTAAAATCTTAATCTAAATAAAAATTAGTATGTTATAGTTTGGTTGGTAATCGCCTAATTTTATGATTCCAAAACACTCAAATTTCGGACTAAAACTGGTATTAAAATTATGTTACCTGCAAAATGTAGCTAATATATTTCTAAATAAATCATAGGCAATATTCTGCAAATGAGCTAGCGTTTAGAATAAAGTTTCCTGGTGGCATTTTGGCAGGTAATGTGCGGTTATCCGCAAATAAATCATGGCACCCAAGGTTAAATAATTGGAGGGTGAGTAGTCTAATAACCATAATTATACTTTTAACAATAATATTATAATATCATAGCTGTTCTGTCATATATAATATATTGGGTTTAAACGGTTTCTCTGTTACTTGAAATCTAAACATGTTTAGTTTATTTTAGGGCTTGAAACATCTGAACTTTAAGGGCTGGACGAATACACAAATAAACTTGAATGTGTAGACGTTAAATAGACTAATATTTATGATGATTTTTGTTATTATTGTTTTGATTGGAACGTTAATATTATTATGTATAAGTATTTATTTTCAAGTGTCTGTTTTTTGCATTAGAAAATAAATAAATATTTCTTTAATATTATTTTTTGTATAGTTTAAAAACAGGGACAATCGAAAATACCGAGAAATAAGGAGTTTCAATACTATTTTTTTATATTGCTGTATCTTTCTACCTAGCCTAACCAGACGTACTATTTTTTATAGTTTATTATTATACTCTTTTCTAAAAAATATCCTCTTCACTTTTACTTTTTATAAAAAAAAAACTCAATATACTCTTTCATATGTTATAATATGTTACAAATCTCGAAATTATATTTGTTAAAAACGCAGGATAAATACAAATTTCGAAAGTACATATCTAAAATATACAAATGTCGAATAATACTTACAGATAATTTTCATTAAAAGCGCTGTGATTCGAGTTTGTCGAGCGTGAGTTGTGTAGGCTTAGGGTTTGTTTATTAAAATTACGAGCAAAGCGAGCTTACCTACAGATAATTTCATTTAATATAACATTCGACATTTGTAACATCTCAAACATTCTACATTTGTATTTTCGATAAATGTATAAACTTTGTATTTAATTTTCGATATTTCTACATTCAAAAATATATTTTCGTGGGTTGTATTTTCGGGTAATATTTTATTATCAACTATTGATATTTGGTTAAAGTTACTAAAATAAAATAAGTACTGGTTTAATGTTTCAGTCAAGGTACTTCATACTCTATTTCCATAAAAATAATCTGCTCAGCATATTTCTTCCCATTCACTTTACTGCAAAAATGAACACACAAAAGTTATTCGGAATTTAAAAATTCATGCAATAAAAATAATTCTACAGAAAAGAACACAACACTGTAACAAATAAATATGTTTTACGAAATGTCAAATATTTATTGTTACGGTTTAATGTTCCATGGCTGTGTTACAATCTTTCTAGTAAATATTAATTTCAATTTAATTGATATATCATGAAATACTAATATTTAGGTAACCATTGGGTCTTATTGCATGCATTTTGTATTTACAATTTTGCTGTAAAGTTAATAAGTAGAAAAAAAAAACAGTAAGATTAAAACAAACTCCTACACGCTTTATATGTAAGAGAAGTATTGTGGTATTTAAATAAGTCAAGCTAGAATTCAGTTAATTTGAAATCAATTTATGATAACCGAAGTTTAATCAAACAATAATTATAAAACATATTAAATTTGTCATAATGCCATTTATACATTTTGAGTGTGACAGTCTGATTTAGCAGGTAAATTGGTAAATTATTAGTTATTTGTCAAACTAGAGAGGAAAGAGTTTCTTTTTCCCACCCGCTGCGCTCATGAGGCAATGCGAGCGAGAGTGGAAGAAGGGCTTTCATCTCTTGTTAGACACAACATTTTTTTCACGACGTGTTTCTAAAAACAATTTCCTCAGACCTAAAATTCATTTTGACAACACAACTGACACGTTAAAAGTTAGGTTATCAGACGCAAGACGGTGTAGCAGTGTTACCAATGAACCAATATTAAATATAAATTAAAGTTGTCAAATTGTGGTTTAATCTAGAAAAATAAAAATATAAGCCATAATTGTGAGACAATTTAAAGTAAGTGTATTACTAAAATAAAGATTTTCAATAACATTGGCATATTTTTATAATTTTTACAATATATTTTTTGTAAATAACATTCATATTGGTAACACTTCAATGTTTTCCTCTCTAGAGAGGAAAAACACTTTTTCCTCACTATTTCGGGAGAAGAACGGTGGAGTTTCTAGGCATGTACTGAAAAATAGTTATTTGTCAAACTAAAGAGTAAAGCGCCTCTTTTTACCCCTCGAGTTCGCAGCGAATGAGGCAATTTCGAACAAGAGTAGAAGAAGAGCTTTCCTCTCGTGTTAGACACAATATTTTTTTCAAGACGTTTCTAAAAACGATTTGCTTGGACCTAAAATACACTTTGAGAACACAACTTACAGACTGACACGTAAAAAGTTAGGTTATCAGACACAAGGCGGTGTAGCAGTGTTACCAATGAACCAATATTAAATATAAATTAAAGTTGTCCAATTGTGTTTTAATCTAGAAAAATAAAAATATAAGACATAAATGTACGACAATTTAAAGTATATACATTACTAAAATAAAGATTTTCAATTAAATTAGGCATTTATAGCAACCCAAATATGTTAGTGGAAAAAGAACCATCAATTATTTGCATAAACAAAGCGAATATAACGGCGTAAGTTTGTTAATACGAGTATCGAATATAATCCTAAATTTCAGTTTGACTAAAATATATATTAGATTAATTAGTTTTGGTAAAAGATAAACGTAGTGAAGCAATTTACATCGTTTTTTCTAGAATTTGGCAAAACACGAAACGTAAGATAAATTTCCAAGCGTGTAAAATCTGACACGTTCATTTAGCCAAGTTGTACAGATGCAAAACATTATTACTTAAATTCGTAAATAATAGTTAAGCAAGATTTAATCACAAAAAACAACATAATATAATTCCAGGAAAAGAAAATGACAAATAAAAAAATTATCATGTTTCTTGTAATTCCAAGAACCAAAATGTTAAAGACAAAATGATATCTTTCGTCGTAGCGCTGCAATTATGAAATCACGGAGATTTGACTACATGCGTGGGCCTGATGTGAATGTTCTGAAATTCGGAAAAAACTACGAGCCTTCTAATTGAGAAAGAAGAACCATTATGCGATGTTCTGTTTTACAAAGTTCGAACCTATTGTTGAACACGCAACAGTGTGTGGGCTTGCTGATAAATAAGTGCTATAACTCTCTTCTTTATTGTGTAAATGTTTCCAAGGTCTTCTGTCGAATGTTTGTTTATAAGCCGCGGCCTGCCGTGACGGTGTAAACCTAACTTCTTCTAATAGTTCCTTCTATTTATAATTAGGCTTCGCCTGGCTAATTGATGGCTGGATAGCTCGGAAGAATAACAGTCCTCGTGATATGCAAAGAACAAAAACTTTGGCTAACTTTATAAACTTGATACACAAAAATTCGGAACTTTTATAAACTGACACATGAATAAATTGGAAACAGTTTACTTAGGGATACATTGCAGTTTGAAAATTGTAAAAAATATCAAATAAATTTAGTGGTTTTAGAAATAGAAAACAAAACTGTGGCACTCTGCTTACCAAAAATATATTTTTCTAGGACCACTGAGAAATCTGCTTATTGTATGTTTGTTGTTGCTAGGGATATGAGATACATTGCAAGCATCGTGCGAAATGAATTTGTTTTGTGAGTATTTCAATACAGATCAGTTCATTTAAGTACAGGTGACATTGCTAGGATAATTTAGAATTGTCAAATATTGGAATGGTGAAAGCGGGACAAATTTATTATTAATATTAAATTAATTTTAAAATAATATCGTGGTCGTAGAAAAAGTATAGTGCACAACTCGCATGGAATGTCCATTTCATGCTCGTTGTACAATATACTATTAAGCACTTGAACAAACTATCCAAAAAATCTCTATTGCAGGAATCAAATAATGCAAAGTTCACTATTTTCCTACATATTTTTAGATAAACGTGTCGTAAGGTCTGTGTCCATGAAGCCAATAAAAATTGAATAGAAAACTAGAATGAAAAAATGAGTTTTGTCCCACTTTTTCACAAGTGTTGCTTCTTTCATTTACATGTTACCAACTATCTTGACGTTTGATTTTTGTGAAGCTTAAAAATTTTAAGGTTATATTAAACATTAAAGTATATAATTCTACGAATTTTTGGTAAGTTAAGATAAATAATTACTTATACTAAATAAATTAATATGGTTTGAGTTTCTCTAGTTTCATTTTTTAAACTGTTTGCAATCAAAACTGAAATTTAGCATTTTTATACAGTTTATGAAACTTGAAATATATTTTTTATTTATTTCATATATAAATAAATTAAATTATATGTTCGGACTAAACTCAGTTTTCCGCATTATGTTGAAAGTTATAATTATTAAGTTTTGTTATTCCATCTTTCCGCGTCTGTGTGTTTTAGAACAGACTCACATCCATCCATCCCCAAAGACGTCGGAATCAGAGAACCTCAAAACATATGTACTCAACGCTTTACAAGAAAAAATTCCATTAGAATTTACCAAACTGATAAGTAAACTAACGATATAAGATTCAATTTTTGAAAATTTACCAATCTTTTATGAAAATAGAAATAGTTATTTGTATATCAAGGCACTAAAGTATAATTTTTTATTACGAATATGGAATAAACCATATGAAAATACTATATTGCCGAGGTATACATTATATTTTTTCCGAAATCGTTAAATTATTAAATAAACTTAAATAAATAGCATTTTGTATTTGTAAAACGTTAGCTAGCTGTTGCGACGGGGATGGCTGTGATAACCAAAGTACTACCAAAGTGTTAAATTTAGTTATAATTTCCATTATTTTATATATATTCTTAGACGTGTTCTGCATGTGATCTGCATTAAATCCGAAAAATTATTGTCAAAGGTAAATAATAAATAAATTTACCATTAGTATTATAGAATAATTTGTTTGTTACTATACTTTTTCTACGACCACGATATTATTTCCTAATTAATTAATTTTAATAATAAATTTATCGCGCTTTCATCATTCCAATATTTGACAATTCTAAATAAGTATCCTAGTAATGGCACCTGTACTGAAATGAACTGGCCAGTATTGAAATACTCACAAAACAAATTCATATCCCTAGCAACAACAAACCTACAATGAGCAGATTTCTATGTGGTCGTAGAAAATAGTTATTTACTTTACAAGTGGGCAAAGTAAGGAATTACCCACGAGAGAAATTTTAGTATACGAAGCCGAAGGCTGAGTGTGATAATTTTATCGAGTGGGTAATTCCACTTTGCCCACGTGTGAAGTATAACGTTTTATCAAACACCTCTTAATATATGCAAAATTTATTAAAGAAGTATTATTTGATAGTAAAATATGCTTTAAATTTTCTAAATTAAAATGCCATTCGATGTAGCTACAAAGGTGTTGTGTGTTATTATTATTGTTTTAAATACAAAATTACTCACTAGTAACTTTTCTCAAAATTATACCCACTAGTGGGTAATCTGTTACTTTCCTTGTTTAAAATCCCTATAGTTATGGAGCATTTATTGAGTGGTGTCCAGAAACTGTGCGAGTGCAGTTTCTGAGCTAGTGATACAAATAACTATTTGAGCGATACTTGAGTCATTTAGTGAGTAGTGGCCTAAATGAATTGGAACTGTTTTGACAATTCGAAGAGGCAGTGTAAATTTATGAGGGGCTAGTGAAAAAATCTAGACCACTTAAAATACTTTATCAATTCTGTGGGTTTGTAAAATTTGTGGAAACGGAGGGATTTTGTTAGGTAGAGCGACTTATCAGTGGCGTGTATCTGTCGATCTATCAATAAAACAAAAAGGACAAGCACGAGAAAGGAAAACGCAGAAGAGTGTAGGGTTCGTGTGAGCTGAAGTGGCCGACGAGAGATCGGCTGCAGTCGCAGAGAACAGAGAACAGAGAACGCAGGTCGCAGCCACCTTGGTGCATATCTCGAGTTTCTCCTTGCAGAGTGATTTATACCGTGTGCTTCACAAGAAAGGCTCAAGCATCTATTTTTTGCGAGAGGCAGCATTCGAAAGTGTCAAACCATAAATTCAATGGACAAAGGGGGTGCCTATTGACTGCGGCTATAGGGGTCGCGCAGCCTGCCGTAGTTCGGCCGTCGGCCCACAGATGTGGCTGGCGGTACCGGCGCGCGGCTCGCCCCGCGCCCTCCAGCCCACCGCCGCCCCGCGCCACATTTTTCATTTTAACACACTTTTAATTGCATGTTCAAATTTCAACTGCGCTACGCGTATGCCGCGAGAATAATAATTGAAATTTCTGTACGGCGTTCGCGCCCCCGCTTGGAATTTGATTTTGTTTTCATTGTTTCAGTTTCGTTCCGACGGACAGTGGAATGCGCGCTGCCAGATTAATTTGCTTTTGCGAACGGAAAGTTTGACGAATATTTTAGATATTCAGGCACGCGTTATCCCTCGCTACGCGTCCAACACGCACTGCCTCCCTATCTTGTCACGTTCCACCTTCCAACAATCAAATGCGCCTAATTCTCCAGCGCTAATAAAACATTATTCAGCAACCACATACATTTTGTTGAAGATTTTAACAATCATCTTTTGCAAGTTCTCAACTGCAAGAACAGTTTTTCTGTATATTCAGCCCTTTTGTATAGCATTTTCATCAGTTCAGCTTCAGATTTTATTCCATGTAAATCATTTTAATTATCTTTATATATTTTTATTTGAAATCAAAAATCGTCACTAAAGTAATCCATTATACGACGATTTTGAGCGACGCAGTGATGGCAACCGTAAAATAATTATTGTACAAGTAGGATAATTTTAACAGACAATACGTATTTTAGTAAATTTATATGTAAAATGAAACAATATGTGCAAGAAGAATTAACTAATTAATTCCGATAAAGAAATTGAGGACAAAACACATAATTTTGCGTCTTCTTTACGATAACTTCAATGTTCGAGGTTGGCAACACTGCATCAGTTCCAATTGACAACTGACAGATGTATAAACTTAACCTATATAATAATTTTTTAGTTTTTTTTTTTTAATTTTAGATTTCAAATAAAATTTAATATGTACCGCGGCACTGAAGTTCCTCTTTTTCACTCACAAGGTTTATTTTAATTTCCATATTCGTGATAAAAAGTTAAACTTCAGTGCCTTGATACATAAATAACTATTTTATTATGACTACATTTGTGAATTTTATTTTAACATCTCGTGTTTTTTAATTTGTTTGTATATGTGCCCATGTTCATATTATTGTTTTTCGACCTTAACTTGTAAGTATTTTATATTTGTATGTTGTTATTATTAAGTTCATATTCGGCCCAATTCTCTAACTCTAACTTTTAACCACTTACTAATATTATTGACAAATAAAAACAAATGTTACAAAAGACAATTTCATTTTTTCTTGTGTGTTAAGAATTTTCATTGGATTAAAATATTAGCAAATGGTTAACAACTTCATTAGAGAATCGGGCCGATTGTCACATTTACAGAGCCCCGAAAATGTCAAAACGTTAGCATAGTTTTTTAAATAAATTTTTGACTGCTAGTCCATTTTTTTGATTTTTTCAAACTTTCCGCATCAGTCGACCATCGCATCCTTTCAACCTTACATACATTTTATGTTTATCAGTATGGTACAAGCAAAGGCTCCAATAATTTCTACAATTGGTATCGGGAATATCAGAAAAGTACAGTAGTTTATCGATCGTGAGTTTAATTAAAAATAAAATATTTATTAATCTCTCATGAATATATTACTATGGATACTAGTATAATTATATAATGGGCGTAGAATTAAAATGTGCCCTATAATGGTTTCGAGGCTTTTTCATATATTGCTGTATCTTTTTTACCTATTCCCATTAATACAAAAGTGTAAACACAAAAGTTGTTAAGAATTTGAAAATGAATGCTACAGAATATAATACAACACTATAATAAATGTATTTAAATCTCTTTTATGAAATGTCTCATATTTTTTGTTCTTGTTTAATTTTTTAATAATTTGATTGATATATCGTGATGTACTAATAATTAGGAAACCAAATGGGCCTTGTTGCATGCATTTTTAATTCTGAAAAACTTCTGTATTTATTTTTTTGCTGTGATGTAAAAAGGTGAAAAAGTGAAAAGAAACAGCAATATAAAAAATAACGTTGAAACCCATACATGTCACATTCAATTCTACACCCTATATATCTCAGCCTACTATTCTAGATAAAATGCAATATGGGTTGTTAATGTATATTCTTCATTGCGCGCAATTTTTAATCTTATGAATCATAAGATTCATCACATTTTGTAAATATTCTTGAAACTGCGGCAAGATTTGGTGTAAGATTTTTAGGAATTAAATTAGCAATTGTATTGAATTGTACTTAGAATCCATACTATTTTTCTATATTAGTAAACATTTTTTTAAAGTATAATGGTAAGTTTATTTTACAAAGACAAACTGTGTTGCATTTTAGTATACTTGCTTTTTGTGAAACAGTACACTGACATATATAATTGATATCTACATTAATAATAGAAAAGCATATTTTGTATCTTTGATAAAACTCACGTTAGAATAGATGTTTCAGTTATATGTTTATTGGGCTTCCAAAATTAAAATACGCTAACTAATGGTAGAAAGCTAAACTAACAATAAGGTATATAAGTTTCATTGTATTTACAAATTAAATGTTTTTTTTTTTTTAATTAATAACAATAGTAGTTATTTTAAGAGTATTCCAATGTAAGTATAACATTTGTTTAAGCTGTATTATTTAAATAAAATGTAAAAATGAGAGGTTCAATGTATTTGTAGATTATAGGTTAAGGTTGAATTTTCTCCAAAAAAACCTATAAAAATACTAAAATTTGCACTGTGTATGGCAACAGTTCTGCTGCCAATAAAAGCAAACTACCAATACTAATGCAATCATTCGCTATCATAAGATACATACAAGATGAATTTGACATGTACCTTTTGGGAATTGTGATCAACGCCATCTCTTGATAATTTGGAAACCCAATTCTCATAGTAACTATGATCACAGAAATATAAATAGATACACAAAGAACATCGAGATTATTGAGAAACTTCAGAGAACTTAACAATTATCAAATGAGTTGATAAAATTTTACCTTCAGAAAGCTTCAATTTGATACCAAACTATTATAAAAACAATTGACAGTTGCTCAAAAGTAATTATTGATGTTTTAGTGCAGCTCTCCTCAATTAAACTTTTTTGCAATTTTTAGCAAAATCAACTCAGTTTTTCTCAATATCATGAAAGTATAACTTATAATTATGAAGTTTTCTTAATCTATCTTTTCTCGTTCGTGAGTTATAGAACACACGGACACACAACATCCATCCATTCACACAGACGTCTTTGAGAAATTGTCAAAAGGAAAGCAGTGGATTTAAAAACCCTCATTTCCGTGAAAAAATATTTCAAATAGAAAAAATACAGTGGTTTATTAATAAATAATTCAAGTTTTATTTAGAAATTATTATTATCAAACTCTTTAATTCAACATGTGTGTAGAAAAAACCAGTAATATTTCGTAAACTAAATTAAGTAATTTATGTAGAACATCAAGTGGCGTTCATGGATGACAAGTTTATTATTTACTAAAAGTAATACTAATAGTAATAAAACAACTTGATAATGTTTTTACATGCCAACCAAAGTATCACATGATGTATACATTTTATCTATTCATGGACATTACATGAAAGTACGTAGTATTTGCAGGTGAATTATTTTCCGTGTATTCTACAATTCCAAAATATTGAGAATTATAAACATATAACAGTACTATGTAACATGACATATGCCTTATTTTCTTTTAAAAAAATAAAAATCGCGGGACTTATGAATGTCACGTGTGCCATTGGGATACATCGCCTCTGATCAAAAATCAGAAACACAGATCAAGAATTACTTTCGACACGTATCTGTGAATCTGTTAAATTTTCGTTTTATATATGTAGTATACTCGAATTTTAATTTTACGAATATAAATATATTCCAAAATTAATCATGAAATTTCGTCTGTAGTATCAGCTTAAATTATTATATTTGTTACATGAAATATCATCTCACAATTGCATTCATTTTGTCATTTTTCTCAATAACGTTTTTAGGTCCGTACATATTACGGAAATAAAATAAATACAAAACATGATTTGTAATTTTCTTTGTATATTTTCAATTTTAAAAAATACTAAATTACATGTTCAATAATACTCATACATACATAATATGACGCCGTTCATATATACAGTGGGGTAGAACGACCCCTGAAATACAATCAAACAACAATGACAATCAATCATTCCTATCCTGGCACACCACTATCGTCTCGTCCACATTCTTAGAGCGATTCATACATGCACTTTTTGAATCAATCGTTCATGCAACAATAATATATATTTTATTTGAAATCGGCACTAAAGAATGTCAAAATTATCATAAAAATCTCTGAAATTAAAGTAATCCATTATTGTTGTGATTTGAGCAACCATACGGTAATTATTGTATAACTAGGATAATTCTGGCAGGTGTACAATGTACGATTTATAAATTTGTACGTAAAATGAAACAGTATGTGCAAGAAGAGCGAACAAATTAATTCCGATGACGAAATTGAAACAAAACACATAATTTTGAGTGTTCAATAACTTCATTGTCCGCAACACTGAGTGTAAATTCCAATGTTTGACTTAACTAATAACTGACAGATATGTAAACTTAGCCAATAAAATATATTTTTTAATTGTTTTTAATTTTATATTTCAAATAAAATTTAATATATACCGCCGCACTGAAGTTACTTTTTATCACTCATATGGTTTTTTTATATTTTACAATTCCATATTCGTGATAAAAATGAAACTTCAATGCCTTGATATATAAATAATTATAGTTGCTATGGAAATAAACAAATAACTGAAACACCTATTCTATGCCAAATATGTGTCGTGAATATTTTTCTAGCCCTTTTCAGTTTGACATTCGCAAGTTTCAAAGATAGTGGAAGGGGAACCATGGAGTAATTATGCGATTCCAACTTATGATCTATAGGAGCTATTTATTAATCATTCAAATTTAGATTAATACCTGTAAGAAAATCATGTAGAATCCACGTCAGATTTAGAGCAAGAAATTAACTAGAAAATACAATTTTATTTGAAATCGGTACGAAAGAACGCCAAAATCATCATTCAAAGTTCTGAAATCGCCATAAAAGTAATTCTTTATTCTACGATTTTGAGCAACGCAGTGTTGGCAACAGTACGATAATTATTATACAACTAATTAATTCCGATGAAGAAGTTGAGGACGAAACACATAATTTTGAGTGTTCTTTACGATACTTCAATGTCCGAGGTTGGCAATACTGAGTTTGACAGATTTAACTTGTAAAATTTTTTTTTTTAATTAGTACTAATTTTATATATCAAATAAAATTTAATATGTACTGCGAGACTGAAGTTTTACTTTTTATCATTATTATATAAACCATATGAAAATAAATACCTAACTATTATTGTATGTATATGATGAAACCTATTTGTTTATTAGTAATATATTCCCAAAAAGTATAGGGAAAATGAGGAAGGCAAGAAATATTGAATGAATTTTGCTTCAAGCAATCGTTTCCATTTCCATTTATCAAAAAATATTCAGTTCGCTAAAATAGTATTTTACATAATCGAAACAGTTTTCAAAGAACAAAATATATCATCACGCCATTTACCTAGCCGGCGAACTTTCAAGCCTCCAAAGATGTTAATGAAAAGCAAAGCACAGAGGTAAAGTTAAAGCTAGCAACATTTTCGATTGTGTGAATCGAACTGAGGATTTCATCATTCACGGATTCAACCAATAAATAATACATTCAAGAAAATTTACGAAAATATACCTTTGGATAACAAGCTAAAACTGTTGGCTTTCGTCAAAAGGAATGGTTGAGTCTCATCTCACAGTTTTTTTTAATAGAAATGAATTTCGAGGCGCAGTTATAATTTGGTTGGGAGTTCGGAATGAATTCGCGAACTCTATGAGTTCTCTCACCTGTATATTAGTATTAGGTATAGTTGTGAAAAAATAAATTTGTATTTACAAGCAACATTAAAATGTACTTACATTCTTTAATGCGAAATTAATAGTCAGACAAAATTGTTTAAGATTTGAAGTAAACAACAGCGTAAAATACTAGGTAAGTATTTGAGTAGAAGACTTGTAAAAAATGTAATTACCCGGGCGTTTACAATTGCCTACATGTGGAGCATGTGCGTCGTGCGAAAGTTTCCACGAGTCGGCGGCGGCGGCGGCGGTAGGCTTCTTGTCATGTAGCGGTGTAGGTGTAAGTGGAAGATGATTTCGGCGACACGTACAACAGATAGGTAAACAAGCGTCGGGGGTGGCGTCGGTAGCCTCCGCATGTTAAGATATCACTCGTTAACGTCACTATAAAATCGACTGAAAGATTTATACAGTGTCGCGTGCGCTCAATCATCGTCCAGCTGACGGCGACGGCGACGTCTGAGACGCTGATTGGCAGTGACAAGTTGTCATCACCGTCGGCGTCGTGGTGCATGTTCCATGGGTCGCAGTTCGCTGCCGGCTGCGGCGCGGCCGTGGCCGTGTAATGGCAGCGAGCCCGCGTCCGCTCACATGGTTCCCGCGCGGCCGGCACGGCGGCGGCGCGCCAAGCCGCGCCGCGCTCCCATTGGCTGGCGCGCCGCTAGGGGCGGGCCGCGGCTCCCTGACAGATCATTCATTTGGAACCCCACTCTGCCCCCGCCTTGGGCCGTGATTGACAGTTGGTAGACGACTGCGGAGCGCGCAGCATCTCCGTACGTGTGTTACGCGCTTTCCATCTCGCACGGCGCAGTAGCAGAAGCTCCGTCGCGGCGCCCTCACACAAAAACAATCGGTTTTTCGTACCCCACCTTCTGACGTCCGCGGCGCGCACTTACGAACGAACCGGTAACACGTACCACGCTCATCGTCCATCCAATGCGGACGTGCTGAAGACGAGCGAGCGCGATCTGTCCATCTGTCATCGCTGCCAGTGCCAGGTGTCCATCATCGTCACCCCAGCCAGCCAGTGCAAAGTGTCCACGGTGCCAGTGGTGTTGGTGCTGACGATGGCGAGCGGCTGCCGCGGCCGCTGGTGACGGCCCCATGCCGCTGCAGGTCCTGTGAACTTTGTGCGTGCGCGACTGTCCACGGGGCCCCGGGGCCTCGCGCGTGGTGACGACGGCTACAGTGTGCGTGCGGTGTGTGTAAGTGCGCGAGTGTTGCGAACACGACTTCAACGGTGGCCCAACACGCAGAGTACCCTAGTGCGGGCAGGGCGTTCATGGCTCAGCCACGGGTAGGTCATCCACGTTCACGTTTCCCTCTAACTACGACCACATCAAACTCGACTCATTTATTATTGATAGGGACAAATCCGTCGGTAGCGAATCTGGCGCGAATACCTCATCGAGGGGGCTGCGCAAGGCGGTACGGAAACCGTGTTCTGTGGCTCCGTGTTCTTGTCGTACTCAACTCGGATGATTAGGCGTTTTGTACACTCGCCCGGTCCTACTACAGATCCCTTAGTTAGCGTCTGATTACAGCCTTTAAAAATGTTCTCAGTAAAACCACTAGTCACTTGGAAATCCGGCTTGTCATCTCGGTATGTCAGGTATTTTCGCTCCGTCCTTATGAGAAACTATTTCAACAATTTATAATTTAATTTCACCGCAACGACTAAACGCGCTATGATATTTGCTTTTGTTTCAATGTGAATAATAACAAACAGATGTGCTGTTGAATAAATCATAATTAAAACGATTCTGCTATAAATGTATCAATTAATAACAGAATAAGTGTACTCAATAATTAATAATATTGAAGTTTACGATCCGTCGGACGACCAGTGATAAAGCATTGATAACAGAGAGCTTGTTGTTGCTCTTCGGCGCCGAAGTATTTCGTTCTCATCCTCGAACCAATTAATTAATAGAGAATCCAGATTTAGAAAACTCGTTCTGGCTCCAAATAGACATCGCCATGAATATGTTAATGAATTGTTATAAAAATGCCGCCGACATCCGGGTTAGAAGTCTCCAAATTCGACTCTTTGGGTTTGTGCGATGACGCGGAAAAAGAAAACTGCGATTGGCGACAACGCTATAGAATTCCGTTCCATTACAATTTCCGTTAGAACTTGTGCTAAATATGTACCCTTGGTTCTCCCCTAAGATGACTCCGCCGTCGAAGATTCGCACCGTCGGAACGCGAAGACTCCCCTGTTTTTAATTCCGTTAACGCGTGTGTAAACGGCGGTCCAAACTGTTCATTATTTCCTAATGGAAATTGTCTCGCAGTTTCTGCGGCGCTGAACACGGCTCCTGGTTTTGATTCTTGTCCGAGACAAACTCGATACAAATTTCAACTAAGATTTATCTATCCATGGACAATAAAAACATCACGATGTCTTTTTAAATTCAGTATAAATTAACTGGTTTATCTTTATTATGACACAAATTTAATAAAATTCGACAAATTATATCTCGTTTTTATAACCTTTTTAATAATCAAACAAAACTTTTTCCTCGCTCACTACTGCTTTGCAAAAAGCTTATAAAGACGAAAATAAAATTCACCCCAAACAATTTATTTTGAAGTAGTTTCTCTGGAAAAGGAATAAACTGCCTGTAACAGATCCGAAACCGGAGCAATATCGAAATCGGAAATCGCGGAGAAATTTCAGCTTTTCAAGTAACTGAAGCTGTAAACAGATACGGTGTTGTTTTGTACTTGAGTGTACATAACATGCAAAGGCTCATTTATAACCAAATTTTTTTAAATGCATGATAATAGGTATAAAACATGAATATTATAATTACAAACTGGAGTATAAGTACCTATAATTATCAATAAAAGTTTCTTTTGCAAAATTGTTTAGGTGCACTTCCTTTTCTCCTCAGTAATTCTCAAACTAAAATCAAAATAGTTTCTATTCAACAATAAATTGTAATATCTTCCGAGATCCTCTCAAAATGACACTTAAATAATTTCAAGTGCAGTCTTGTCCTTATCATTCATTTATGTTTATCACACAGTGATCATTATAAATAGCCGGTGCAGTATTTTGACAGCAAGTGTTCAAAATTGTAGACTCTAAGTGTAGTTAACAAAATTTTTATCTTCCGTACAATTTATAAGTGCAACATAAACTTTATTTTATAACTAGAAGACAGTTGTCCATAAACTAAGATACTTGTTACTTATGAATTATTATTTTGGAATCTTTATTCACTTTCATAGCTCATAATTTTAACATACTTTACAATTTATAACTTATAATTTTGTTGAGGCTGTCAAACCATGATCTATTAAATTTTACAGCACTTTTGTTGAAGAAATAATTTAGAATATCAAAGGAAACAAAATTAAGTTCAAATATAAAAATTAAAATATGTATATGTATTTCAATTTTTCAATGCGTTTTACTTTCATTGTTTATAATGGCTATAAAATATTTTTACATGAAAATAACTCTTGAAGTATTGCATTGTTTCTTTCATACTTGGTCAATTTTTGAATGAATTTTGAAGTTAATAAAAATTTGGCTACAATTTTTGAGATTAAAAATTTTAATTAATAAACAATAATAATATTCTTAACGAAGTGATTTAAGAATGGAAAACTAGCTAAAAATGTTTGTCCGGCACAATTTCAACTACATATAACTAAATTCTTCCTAGATTGCCAATTAAAATTGTTTCGTTTCTTCAGTCATTCTAAACTATTCTTTGTTAGATTGTCTAGTTCATTATGAATACATAAAATATATTACTGTTGCTATATTGTAGACTGGAATCTAGAGAGAAATACCTTCTACTTCGGTAAATATTTTAACTTGATCTAGAAATTATTTTGGAGCAACTAGAACACTTAGCAAAATTTTTATTTTGACAGTCTAAATATAGTGTACTTTTGAAATGAATTTATTGAAACACATTCACGCCATTTACCCATTTCCTCATTTAGAAATCTATAACAAAATCTTTTATAAAATATTTTAAATACAATAAAAATACTTGGCAAAATCTTTGACAGTCCAAAATGTAGTCTTCTTTTAGTGTGAATTTATTGAAAAACATTTCCCTATTTCGGAGTCAAATATTTTAAATTTTATATTTATATGATTTTGAGACAAAAATTATTTAACAAAATTTTCCGTTTCGTAGTCTAAAAAGTGGTATACTTATAAAACGGATTTATAGAAATAAATTCACCCCAATTACTCATTTCCTTATTTATGAATCTAGCAAGAACAAATCTTAGTAAAATATTATAAATTTAAATCCGAAATAATTTTTGGACAACTAAAATACTTGAAGAATCTTCCTTTTGACAGTCCTAAATATGGTGTACTTTTAAAATGAATGAAGATTTGAACGCGAAATGGAATTGGAACAACAAAAACACTTAGCAAAATTTCCTTTTGAGAGTCAAAAATATTGTCAACTTTTAGTAAGAGTTTATTAAAAAAATATCTCGCAATTTACCCAATTCTAGATATAGTGTTGTGCCTAGAACACAGAATATAGTTTGTTCGTTCGGTGCCGTCAAATAACACCCTTCAAAGATATTAGTAGAGAAGGAACTCTAGGAGGTTAAGTTATTATTTTTCGCTAAAATTGTAATAATTTTGTTACTCTCATTTCAAAATATTAAACAAAGTAAAACAGTTTGACTCTGGATGTTCAGTGCAAGCAAATAAAATTTTCCATCCATATTACTTTTGAATGAATTTTGAAGTTGATTTGAATATATTTTCATGCAAATTTTGGTTAGTCAAGTGTCTATATTTTAACGAAGTGATCTTAGAATTCAAAACTAGCTAAAATATTTGTTTAGTATGATTTCAACTATAACTAAATTCAGGACTGTGTTATTTCTTCCTAGACTGTCAATTAAATTTGTTTCTTTTCTCCAGTCATTCTAAAATTTTCTTTGTTGATCTGTCTAGTTTGTATAAGCACCTAAAATATATTAATATTTCTATATTTTAGACTAGAATCTACAAAGAAAAACCTTCGTTATATATTTTAGATTTCATCTCGAAAATATTTTAGGATAGCAATAATACTTTAGCAAAATATAAATTTCGACAGACCAACTAAACAACTAAAATACTTAACGTAATTTTTCTTTTGACATTCCAAAATGTGGAGCACTTTTAAAATGAATTTATTCAATCCAGTCTAGTGCGAACAAACCGTAGTAAAATATTTTAGATTTGATGTAGAAACAACTAAAATACTAAATTTAAGTCTACTTTTAAAATAAATTTATTGAATCAACTTGACGCCATTTACCCAATTCTCCATTTCGAAGTGTAGAGAGAACAAATTTCGTCAAACAGTTTAGATTTGATCTCGAAATGATTTTAGGATTAAATCTTTGTTTTGACCGATTTTGACAGTCAAAAATGTGATCTACTTTAAAAATAAATGTACCCATCTCTTGGTATAGTGCTGTGCTTAGAACACAACTTTTATATAGTCAACTAACATCTCGCGAAGTTATTAGCGGAGTTGAAATCACGGGTGTTATGTTATTATTTTACGCCAAAAGCGTAATAATTTTGTTGTTCTCATTCCAAAATATTAAACAAAGTAAAGCAAACAGTTTGACTCTGGAAATTTTACTATCATTTAGAAAACATGTTCAGGATGATCATGAGACAAGGTAGACTGCTAAACAGTTTGAGCCAAAATAAAAAGCCTAGTGGCTATATCACTAACCTAGTACGCTAGAGGTCGTGGGTTCGAATCCCACTGCAGAGCATGGTCGTTTGTGTAGTTCACATAAATTAATAATCATCCATTCATTGTGCGGCATATGACTAAATAGAAATTAGTTCGCTTTACCATCTTCATAAAAAAAAAAAACAGTTTTACTCTGGACATTCAGTACGACCAAATGAAAAATATTAACTTCATTATATATCATTTCGAAATTATGTTTAATATAACTGTACTGCTAGACTGCTAGAAAATGTATAAATTTGACAGATTCTGTTCCATAAACTATTTACAATTTTTCATTGTTTAAAAGATATGAACAAAATTATAAGTACTAAATTGTTGAAAGGAACACTCTTAAAAATACTTTTTGTTTCAAGAAAATTTTCAGTTTTCCTTTAGGCATTCGTTGAAGAAAATAATATTTCTTACTAAATGGGTTCAATACAACAAAAATATTAATTTTGAATATTTTATTTATCTTATTTTTTCTGCATTGAAATAAAATTAATATATTTTAAATTTTGTTTTTATAAATATTGAAAGAGAAGTCGTTTTAATTTTAAACAAAACTTTTTATTTAAAACGATATCATTTTGAATTAAAACTACTCCTATTGTCCTATTCAAACTACTTCGTCCCCATAATGAGTTATAGTTTACTTTGATATGTCCCTTCAAACTAAAATAATTATCATACAAGTATATTTATTAAACCTAGAAAACTAAATCGGATTGGCACTATTCAAATCAATTTTTCTCTTCATTTAAGAGGAATCTGTTTGTTCCAAGAACACCTTTTTATCGGTGTAGAAATAAACAGGGATACAACTCTTAAATCCAACGTTTCGCTGCCATTTGCAGCTTCTTCAGGGCTGAATTTTCTGTAAATTTTAAGCAGAAAAGGTAGCATTTAGCGAGGATCTCGGTAGTGTGCGACGGCGACGGTCGTTGGTGCTGTGTGTCTGATGCGCGTGTGTTTGCAGTATGACGACGCTATCCACCCCGGGTACATGGCGGACGCGGCCGGCTCCATGTACGACCCGCACGTGGCGCACCGCGGCTCGCTGCAGGGGCTGTCCGCACACCACAGCCCGCACATGAACCACGCCGCCAGCGCCGCGGCGGCCGCCGGCATGCACGGCTACCACGCCGCGGCGGCGGCGGCGGCGGCGGCCGCGGCGGCCGGCAACCACGTCTCCCCCGTGGCGAACCACGTCATGGGCGCCTCGGCCGCCGTGCCCGATGTTCACAAGAGGGATAAGGATGCGATATACGGGTGAGTACACTTTACTCTTTCATTTTCTTACTTCTACATCCGTCCAACACACATTCAAACTTATCTGTCAAATCATAACCTCCAAAAATGTTAATGGAGCAGAACTTAAAATATTGGCAGAAACCACGAGCTCTGATTTTGGGTGTTTCAAGAGAAGTGTTTTAGCCTCAGTTTTAGCATTGAACAATGTTCTAAAATTATTTTATACAAAAAATGCTTCAAATATATCATTTAACCTGTCAAATTTATGGATTAATACCACGCTCTGTTTTTGGGTATTCTAAGAGAAGTGCTTTATAAACAAATACTTCAAAATAAAATTGGTAGATAATATATTACTTTGTAACTTCTTTTCGAAGCATTTTTGTTATAAAATGATTTTAAAACATTGTACAGCGCTAAAACCAAGACTAAAACACTTCTCATAAAATACAGTTGTGTTAAATTCAACCCCAAATGAGAATTTTGTATTAATGTATTCGTTCAGATAGTAAATACTCGAAATTTGTCAGTTGATTTTCTGATAATTGTTGAATGATTTCAAAGAAAATTTATGAAACATTTTTGTGCCACATCTTAAACTACCGATAGTTAAATTTGTGTGACTAATTTATTGAAAATATTCTAATTATCAGTAATTGACTAGTACCATGAGCTCTGTTTCAGCGATGTCTAATATTTTTAAATTATCTTACTTTTTTCTGAAGTATTTTTTATTTAAAAATAATGTTTTCACCTCTGCCTATAGCAGATCAAAATATAAACTGTCAAATCACAAACCTTAAAAATATTAATGGAGGACTACTATTTTGTAAGTAATTTAAATTTCCATTGTTCTTATTTACAAATGTATACTTCTAAATATTCCAAATTTATCAGTTGATTGTATTGAAAATTGTTGAATAATTTCAAAAAAGAAAATTATGAATCATTTTGTTTCACATCTTGAACCACTTGCAGTTAAATTTAAGCAATTAGTTTATTGAAAACATTCTAAATTCTTCAGCAGTTTTAGCGCTGTAAAATGTTCTAAAATTATTTATTAAAAGATGCTTCGAAATGAATTTACAGAGAAATATTATCTACCTCTTTGATTCGAAGTATTTTTTATAAAAAATTTTAGAACATTGTACAGCGCTAAAACACTTCTCTTAGAAAATCTAGAAACAGAGCTTGTGGTACCAGCCTATAAATTTGACAGGTAATATATTTTTTTAGTAAGCTTTTTGGTTTATGTTCTGTAAAATTAGTACTCGTAATTTTCCGTCAAAACAAATTATGTTTCAATTTTTTAGATGGATGTAGAAGTAAGAAATGTATAGATTTAGTTAATTTTAATATAGTTTATAAGTAATAATAAAAACCTAAGGAACATTAAAAAAAGTGACAGTGAAAATTAATAATAAAAATACTTGTAATTCGTGTAAAATACAGTGCGCGTACAAAGTGTGATCCGTTTCTAAAATCTAATTTTGCAAAAATCTGTCAAATATTGGACAAAAGCGCAACGCAGACAAAAACGTGAATTTAAATTATAAAAACAGTGTATGAAAGTTTTAAATGCCCCAACATTGATTTTAAAATTGAACGAAAATGAAAAATGTAGCTTTGTTTATATTTTTATCTACGAAATAAATTTGGGTTTAGTTTTTTTAGATAGCATATTCTTAAAATCTAATAAATAACGATAAGAGCTATCAACATTAATTTTAATCAATAGCTGGAATAAATAAGTAATCCATGTTCAAAATTATGATTTATTCGAAAAAACTCGTCTTCCAAACCGGAATTTAATCAAGCCATTCCTAATCTTCAAATTCATAACGATTTCCTCATCGTTCACTAATTTACCTCTTTTAAAATATTCCAACGGTACCGAATATCTTTTATTCACTTTAGATATGTATCTAATACGCGGTGTTAACTAAATGTCTCTCATTTGACGAGGCGACAATCAATATTGTTAGTAAATATCGCGTAATGAACGATTCTACGTGATTGGAATTATAAAGAGTCCGGCTATTGCTGTGTTGTTTGCCAGAAGGCGGCGCGTCGGTCTCTGTCAGACGGCCAGTCGAATCGCCGGACATCAACGGGCGGAATACGCACTCATTCGGCATTTAGTTTTGAAGGAAAATAGTTTGCGTTTGTTTATATCTGGACATTCATACATTTTATGAGAAATTATGACATTTGACAGCTTCCAAATGCACTGAATTTTGAGTAAAATATAGTTTTCTTTTGCATCAAATAATCGAAGCACAAAATTATATTTACTAAACATCGGTTAATCGATACAATATATTTGGTTTAAATTCTGTGAAATTTTTGTAAAAAGTCAGCCTTTCGAAAACTAATTTAAACATCGGTTGTTGTTTCAAATTTTCCAAATTATGTTTATGGGCCTACATTTTGCGAGTTAATAAACAAATATATCATTACGCTATTTACCCAATTCTGGGTGTGGCTCTCTGCTTCATACAGATCTTGGTATAATATATGTCTGTGCATACCCTTTTTGAGAAATTATGAAATTTGACAGCTTTGAAATTAACTGAATTTTTAGTATAAATATATCAAATAATATCTACGAAATTCATACATAAAAATGCAACTATTATTAGAGACAAAATCATATTTGTTTCGTATTTTTCAAATCCTTGTTAATATTTTTATTGACCAACTAAATAACGGATAATAGATAAAAGATTTTTTGTTCTGTACAATTTTTTGTTAAAATTCAATGTTTCAACGTCAGAAAAATAAGTGTATTTATATACTATTTGTTCCACAAACTTTTTGTACTTATTTAAATAACAGTGGTAATTTGAAAATTTGACAAATTAAGTTTGTGAGCCTACACTTAGTTATTAATAAATAAATATATAATCACGCCATTTACCTATTTCTGGGTGTGGCACTCTGGTTAAAACAGATCTTGGTATAATATGCGTGTGCTTAACCTTCGATCAAATAACAAGTCTCAAATATTGTGTACGTAGAGAAGACTCGCTTGCTTGGATCAATTTTGATATACATTTCTTCGTTCCGTCAATTTGCAACTCCCAAAGATGTGAGTAAACGAATTAAAATCTCAGTTAAAGATTCTACAAAAATAAATTTTGTAAAAAATCGTATTAAAATTCAACGTTTCGAATTACTGTACGTAATTCTTCGTCAGAAAAACAAGTGAACAACGTAAACAAATTAATAGAAACTAAGTAACAACAAATTAATATTTATAAAACCATGTTTTGTTTTGTTCAACTCGTAGTCTTCATTCTGATTCACTGATAGAATTCTATAGCTTCTCTTATGAGTCTGTCATTGGCACATTACTTGCTATAATTTTTGTTCCTTCAAAATTTATTTCGTAGACCGTTTGTGTTTAATAATTCTGGTTACCGTTCTGCTAGTCTGTTCAATGCATTAAACTAATAATTAAATAAATATTGAAAGAAGCGTTCAGAATTCATCATACAAATAAAAACAATATTTGGGTATAGTTCTGTAAATATGTCTAATAAAACGACGTTTCCACAACAAAGTGCTGCCATCATCAGATAAAATGCAAAACAATAAATAAATATATGTTCAAGACTACATGTTTACAAAATAAGGATAACATAGATCAATGAACAACAGTTAACTACAACTTATTAATCTCAAAGCCCGTATTTTTTTTTATTTCAATTAGTTCTCTAATTAATCTTGCCATCCAGGTATATTGTTCCTGCTAAAATTAAAATAATACCCAAATATTAAGTTATTTTTTTATGTTTAATTGTTAGAAGATTGTTACTACCTAAAAATAGTATATTATAAATTATGTAAGTAAATTAGCAAAAATGGTGTCAGCCATCTTGTCTATTTTTAACTTGAACATGATGCCAGTTAACCAAAGTAGTTAACAATGGTTCATTCGTTTGGCGTTTGAATTTTTATGCTTTGTAAATTGTAACATACATAATTTGCAGAATAACATAAATAAATCTTTATTATATACTGAAAATGATGAAAATGTAACTATTCGTTACTTGTTCAGAACAAATAGAGTAATTACGAAACATATACTTAATAATAAATAGATGTCTGTGAACCAAATAGAAAGAAGTACTTATATCACAATGAAAAAATTACCGGTGAATTTAAGGAACTATTCGATAAGTTGAGGATGTAAGATACATTTTCTAAAAATATCATAAAAATTGAGAAACTAAACAAGATTATTTACTAAGCAATCTTATATCCTTAGTTTACCGAATAATTCGGTAAATTCAACTGTACTTTTCTTCCGTATTTTGTTACTGTTCTTGTTTATGTTGTTCACTTGTGTCCTGACAAAGAATTACGTCAGTTTTTGAAAAATTGAATTTTAATAAAATTTTACAGAAAATTTTTTATTTTTTACTTTGAATTCTAAAAATTTGTCAACTTGAAACTACGAGTCCAACCCCAAATGAATTCGTACAACTTGAAAATATGCTATAATCAATTATGATTAATTTAGTTTCAAGCTCCTATTATCGCTATATTGTACTCTTATAGGTAAATGATAGTACTTCGAAGGATATTTATAAGATTTACCGTCTTAATGGGATCAAAATATTTTCGTAAATTGGCACCTAAAGCTTCCACGGCCCACAATGAAAATATTTAAAAAAATATTATTTATAAGATTGAAAGTGTAATAATTAAAAATATAATAATTAATAGCTAGTTGAGGGTTATCTGTTCTACAATGTTCTTACATAGCAACCGTCCAACAAACGTTGTTTTTAAATAGCAAACTTATTGCAATCATTCTACAAACAAGTATTAGACAAAGAAGAGTGACCCACTAATATCTGTCTGTCTCAGGCTTGTTTCTCGTTTTCGTAAAGTGCTCGTTTCATTATTACTATTTTTCAGTGAGGCTACGAAATTTGATCTATTTAATGTAAATACGAATACATATCTTGATTTCTGAGCCGCGCATAAAATGAGAAATTTCTTAATAAATAATATATTCAGATTCAGTATATTCTGACAATAGCTTACGTGATAATTTAGACGAATATATTTGGAGTTGGATTCGTACTTACTAACTAACGACTATCAGTTTCGAACGCTTAAAAATGTTTATTAAAATGTGAAAATCGTGTTCCGCGTTGGAAGTATGTAGCGAGATCTAAAGTGGTGAAAGGATAGCAGTGACAATAGTAGAAAATGTAAGTAAAGTTATAAATCGCGGAGAAGAAAATAAAAGTGGAGTTGTCGGTGGATGATGATCGGGTATCACATCGCGTCCCGTCGTATATCGAAGCTGAATGAGAGCGGCTGATAAGCCGGGGACGCGGGAATAAAACGTCAGTCAGACAGAATCTTTACTACAGAAGTTATGAATGGGTTGTCTATCAAACAGCGCGGGACACATTCATAAATGTTGCGATTTATTTATGGTGTGCCATCATCGTCTTGGGTAATTTACGGGTCAAAGATTGCCCGATTGCGCGGGGCAGAGGATAGCGCGATCTCTCGCTCTCACTCCCGACCATTATCTATGCGTACTACAACTGCTACATACTTATTATGTTCTTTGTGGTCTCAGAAAAATAACAACATGTTTTTCGCGATCGAGATGGCCTAGTTGTCATTGTTTATTCGGGTTTACAACAGCGCTGCTATGAACAGTTTGCTAGTTCCTTTAAATATGATATTCGAGCCTATTCGCTAGAAAGGTTACTACTAAAACAACTTGCTAATTGTGACAAAAATCGTTCTTTTTTTTGACAGATTAAACATGAAGTTTTGATGCGATTTTGTCACACTTATACAACTTTGTTAGAGAATTGAGCCGAGTATTTTACATCTTTTTTAATATAACGAAACTTATTTTAATATACTGCAGCTTCCTGTAGATGCTTGGCGAGATTTAGTCAAACTAACAACTACTTCTCGACTATAAGACGAATGTTCTGTTCACTGAACATCTTTTTTTAACATCGCTGTATTTGACACTGTTTTGAAGTTTATAAACCAAAATATTTTAGCCTGTAAATTTTCAAGCTATCCCTACTAAAATAAAGAAAACAGTCTCAAATAAAAACTGTAGTCAAAAATAAAAGTCAATTATTTACTAGTAATACATGTATAGTATAGAACTTTCAGTCCATGGTTATAAATTAATCCATAGTTCAAGAAAAAAATATATTTTTTGTGTGATATCCGGCTGCAATTTTGAGGCTCTTCTTTTAGATTTGCTTTAAAACACACGTGCCATGAAAAATGGTCTAATTTTGAGATCATTTGCAAAGTTTAGCATCTTTGAAATTATTTACTCTAAACCAGTTATATTTTATGATTATGAAACTGTAACCTTTTGGCTGCAAATATATGTGTGTATAAATATATCCTGACATTTATCCATTTTGGAAACGGTACAAAGTAAAAAATTGTAGCTAATATTATTCTACGTCTATTTGAATAAAACAAAATTAACTCTTAACTTAATTATTTAATAAGACGTTCAAAGTTCCTTACAGGCTTTCACGTTAACTACCACTTTAGTTTGATGAATTGCTACCAAAAACCAGCTCGCAGCTTTAACATACAAATTCATAATATGAAAATTTATCGTGAACGAAAATACAAAAAATAGTGAAATCGTATTATAAAACCCTAATATCCGTCAAATGCTACCCTTACATATATGAGCGAGAGATAAAAATATTTCATTTTGTCATTTATAAAGGTGTAATTATTGAAACAAGCATTTGAAAATTGACTTTTCTGAGTTTCGCATGACGAAATACTGTAATAAATGTCGAAATTAATTAACTTGCAATATCATAAAATTCTAATTTTGGTTTGCTTACTCTCCAGAAAACTCAAAATTATATACATCATGTTCCAGAATTGATGTACCAATTTTAAACAGTTTGTATATGAACATAGGATCTTCGTATCTCTTCTATACTCCTGGACAATAAAATGAGACACTTTTTAATCATTTTGTTTAAACTTTAATCTTTTTGTTATTGTTTCTTGATTATTACACTTTTGTTGTATTGTCTTTAAACGATTCACAGAATATTATCAACTATTTTATTAAAATTTAACGGCAATTGTTACAAAAAGTAACCAAAATGCAAGACATTTTGTGTCAATCTATATCGCTTTTGTGTTGTTGATCAAATCATAGCCTCTTTTACTATATTTTTACCATTACACGTTGATATTAATAATTTTTATTGCTATTTTAATTTAAGGTATGATTATTCTATAAAACGATTGGTTTTTTAAAAGCATCTTGATTACAAAAATGAGAAAATTTCGTGTTATTTATAAATTGTAATACTTCTAACTCTAGTATTTCGGTGACTAAAAGGGATAGGACCTATGTTTGTACGACATTTTTTGCTCAAAATGACCTTATAAATAAGCTGCTAAATCCTAGTGTTGAGACACCTTCTGACAATCGAAATTATGGCTGTCATTTCTGTCAGCTTTTCGAAATGTACAACGAATATAACCTATATAACAGTGTGTAGAACAACATGTGTTCGATTTTGATTTGGTAAATCAGCTGGTTTTTTCTTTTTCTTTTCAATTCATTTAATCGTTGATCTATTGTTTAAGACGAGCAGCTATTTTCTTAAGTGAAGCGGAGTTATCAAAATCATATGACATAAAAAACAAAATAACAAACAAATGTGTCATGTTTTATTCCATGGCAACTGGCGACCACTATTCAATAATAATTTTGTAAATATTTATTTTTATCTACGAATAAAGTATCGAATAAATTATTCGCCGAATAACTGAAAAATGTCGCATCGAAATCATAGCTCAAATGGTACTTATTGTCCTAGCTGTCATTTTTTGATGCGTATTTTTTTATTTATTCAACGAACAACTTATTCGGAAGTTTATTCGTAGATGGAAATATCGGCCTTAAGTTAAGTATACTAAACCAACTGTCATTTTTTAAATAATATAGCTTAAACACTTCTGCATATAAATTCGGATAAATATATCGGTTTAACCAAAATTTAAAAATGCAAATAACCTAAAAACTTAGTACAAGTATAGCTATTCGTATGAAAGTTTATGTAGTTATTGTATTTATTTATGATTGTGTTTCTTGCAGTCACCCGCTGTTCCCTCTGCTGGCGCTCATCTTCGAGAAGTGTGAGTTGGCCACATGCACCCCCCGCGAACCTGGTGTTGCGGGAGGTGACGTCTGTTCCTCCGAGTCCTTCAACGAGGACATCGCGGTTTTCTCCAAGCAGGTAAGAGACCATATTTACTTATCTCACATTATTATATCATTATGTCGTATATCCTTAACCTTACAGTACATGGGTCTAACATATCCGATCCAATATTTAAATCAAAATAAAATATTGTTTTGAAATCTCTTGTTGCTTTCTGTAACGGTAAAAGAAAGCTTTCGATGATGACGATGATTCATTTACGTGTAATCGTAATTATTCCTCCTAAACGGATTGACCGATTTTAATGATTTTTTTTTTGTATTTTATGGGGTCACCTGGATGGTTCTTAGCTGCAGTTGGGCCCGGTAGGTGACTGTTGTCGAGATCCAGTGTTTTTTTTATTTTTCCTGACTTATATTCATGACCATCCAGGTGACCGCATAAGTACAAAAAAATCTTCAATATCGGTCATATTTTACTAACGAGGTCTGTGGCAGGATAACGTCTGCTTACTAGATCCTCTAGCAAGCTTATAAAAATTAAAACTGTAGGGTTAAAGCATATTGCAACTCCTGTAGATAATTAGCAGTCGATCCACACTATAAGAATTTACACAGTAGCGACACTTAAAATATTTCATGATCCTAATATTTCAGTGGTGCATTGATAAAAATGTTTTCTTAAACAAACAGATTTCTCTTAAAAGAAAACATTGATTTGAATAATGCCAATCCGATTTCCGTTTTCATTAAAAAATTTTGTAGGTTTGATAAATATTCTTGTATGAAAATTTATTTAATATGTTTATATTAAAGTATCCATGTGAGTTTGATTAGGTGTAGTTTTAATGGAGTCTTTCACCATTTTTTTTTATTTTTTTTTTTATGAAACTATCTAAATTGAAGACTATCTACACTTTAAAAAGTCTTAATTGTTATTCATTAAGCCACAATGATTTTTTAAAAATTTTGTGATGTCATTATAGAGGTGTTGGTGGATCTCAAACAGTAGAGATTTAAATAATTTTTGTCACATAAATGTTCTATTTTATTGTAATAATAATAATAAAATAAGTAAAAAAATATATGACTACAATTTAAAATCTGTACTGTTTAAGATCCAGCAACACCTCTACAATGACACCAGAAAAAAAATTAATGTGGCTTAATGAATAACAATTAATACTTTTTAAAAGTGTAGATAGTCTTCAATTTAGATAGTTTCATAAAAAAAAATTAAAAAAATTGTGAAAGACCTCATTCAAAATGATATCGTTTTAAATAATAAATAAATAAAAACAACTTCTTTTTCTTTGTTTTTAAAAACAAAATTTAAAATATATTCATTTTCTTTCAATGCAGAAAAAAGAAGATGAATAAAATTTATATTCAAAATTAATATTTTTTTAATTGTACCTAATAAATTTGTAAGAAATAAAATTTTCTTTAACAAATGTATACAAAAGGAAAAGTGAAAATTTTCTTGAAACAAGAAGTTATTTTTATGAGTATGCGCAACCGGGAAGATGGCCGCTCAATGTTCGCAGATAGGCTAATATCTCAGTAACCATAGTAAAGAGAGTATAGTAAGTCAGTGTCAGTTGTATCTGTCAAATATCAAGCCACAGTATTTCTTCAATGTTAAGTTCATAAAATGAGTGCAAAATCTCAATTTTAGGGCACTTTAATAGAGCGGGCGAAATAATATTTTCAGATTTATACTGCTACTGTCAATATGGTCATCGCCCGATGTGACATGAAGCTCAAAAGAGCACATAGCAAGTTGCCACTAATGTGTGAATTCTTATACTTTGGTCGAACTGAGAACTTTGAAAACCATGAAAACATTACAGTTCGAATATAAATAATTATTTTTAAGTGGTGCAATATTTAGTATTTGCCTTTAATATAAATGAGAAACATTTAATATCGGTAATTAAAGTTAGTCATCTACTAGTTAATACTATTGGTCAACGCGAGACATAATAAAGTTGTTTATAATATATTAAAAACAATAGTAATAGTTAAAATAATAAAAAATAACGACTGTTTTTGAAATCACTGCGTAAATAAATTAGCAGTAATTAGCAATTCAACCATTAAGACTGTATGAATTCAGATTATTGGTGACTAATATTATTGTTTTATTATTTAAATGCAAATAGAACGGAATCATTTGTTTCTTATGTTTCCTTTTTTAGGTAAATATGCATATCATCACAACATTAAGGTGATTTTGAGTGTGTGGCACTCTACTTATAGCAGATCACAGTATATGATTTTTTTTCTCGGGAGTACAATTTCCAAAATAATCGAAGTTTTTTTTTAACAAAATTAACAAAAATAGCAGTGTACTAAGAATTCCAAGAAAAACAAAATATATTTCGTATATTTTGTATATGATATCCTAAGATACTCTTGCAGTATCATCCTTGGGTGTTGTATTTTGACGGCATTGCACTTACAAAAAAATATCAAATCGAGATCTGCAAAAGCAGAGTGCTACACTCAAAATGAGTTAATGGCGTGATGATATATTTATTTATTTAATGTCGCATGTAATAAATATTTAAAACTAAGCATTTATGAGGGTGTTCCCCTATCTTTTTATGTTTTGTTTAAGCTTGGCCTTTTATCTTGTAGCACCCTCGAAAAATATTACAATTTTGTAGGATTATGAACGCCAGGAATATTTCAATTTTAACATTTTGTAATTAATGAATCGGTAGATAAATAAATAAATATATCATCATGCTATTTACACCCATATTGAGTGTGGCACTGTTTTCGCAGATCTCAATAATTGTAAGTGCAGTAAAATAAAACTTTTGGGGGTTCGACCTAACAATTTGGAAGAATTTTATATTTTAATTCAAGTGTTTGAAAGGAAATCTATTCGTAATGTGTTAAACTTAATTTTCTATCAGTAAAATTTACTGAATATTTGTGTACAGATAGTTGTAAATGTGAATGGGACCACAAAAAAAATTCTCAATTTTTGTAGCTAGTCTCGGAACTGAGTACAGGTATAATTTTATTTTGACATAAAAACGGTTTCAGTGATGGACTTGCTCAGCGAATTAATCAGATTTTCGTGATGAGAAATTGTTAATTGTTCACACTTTTGTAAATAATAAAATTATTGTAAAATGTAGGTTATTGACCGGTAGAGAGTAACAAAAATTTGGAGTGGGTACCACATTATTTTTTTAAACATATAAATGAAATAAATGTAGAATTAATGTTTCGGTAATATGATCATTCTCATAGCAACTATAATTATAGAAATATAATAGTTATTTATACAATTAGTGGGATATAGACAAGATTATCGCACGCATGTGAAAGTTATACAACGAGGCCGTAAGTCGAGTTTATGTATAAAATAAGTGCGGTAATAACGTAGAAACAATGTATGGCGTACAAAATTTTATCTACGATCGTTCGAAATTTTGTATATAGTAGTTAAGGCACTAAAGTATAATTTTTTATTACGAATAAATCATATGAGTAATAAAAAAATACTTTGGTGCCGCGGTATACATTATATTTTTTCCCAAAACCATTAAATAATTAATTAAAAACATAAATAAATAGCATTATGTATTTGTACAATTTCGGCTAGCTGTTGAAACGGGGATAACAAAAGTACTGTCAAAGTGTCAAATATGATTATAATTTTCATTATTTTTTATATGTTCTGAGAAGTAATCTGCACGTGATCTGCATTAAATCCGATAAATTATTGTCAAAGATAATTAATAAATAAATTCACCAATAGTATTATAGAATAATTTGTTTGTTATCTTAGGTTTGTAATTCAAGTTTGATATAAGAGTTATGAAGTAAAATTTTGACATAAGAGTCTGTAAAGTTTTACTTTAGCTACTATTTTGGCTAACTTCGCATAGGAATAACATATATCTTAATATCTATTTCAGAATAATAATTTTTATTGAATTAGATAGATTTAATTTCAAGTGGCTATGTTACTAGCCTAACATGCCAGAGGTCGTTGGTTCGAATCCCACTGAAAACATCCACTCATTTAAGCAGCATACCATCTTAATTAAAAAAATTAAATTACAAATCAAAGTAGTAACAAGCCGAAATGGTATTAATTAAATAGTGTGGTTTGTGGTAGTATTAAAAAACGCACTAGTGCAGTAATGTAACTTATTATCTGTCTGAAATGAATAGGATATGTAGAATATATCGCACGATCATAAATAAATAGATGTGCATAAGACATTGATAAAATATGCGGGATCTTAAAAAATATATGTACTTGTCAAAAAGCTGTAAGCAGTCCAAAATGGGCAAATAATCTTATAATATATTTGCCCTTTCAGAGAGCTTTAATTTGAAACTAAACTGCGTTAAAAAAGTAAAAGGAAGTAATTGAATAAGAATGAAGAACACGCGCATGATTGATCTATTTATTTAATTTAATAATGTGAATAGAGATTTGAATTTGATGGTTGGTAGCGGTAATCGAACAAACAAGATATATGGAATTGCATAATACGTGTGCTCGCATTAGCGTTCAAAAAGCAATAATACTTATATCAGCATATAATCTTATCTGTTATTATTTGGTGGATATGTAATGATATAACAGCGGCATTTCGCTGGGCCGTAATATTAGATAAAGCGTTCCCCAGGCAATGATTAAACGCTAACCCTTAAGTTAAAAGTACGGCTCGGTAAATACGGCGCCGCCCCCCGTGAAAGGGCGCTAGCAGAACAAAACAAAGGCGAGCGGCAGCGTCATCAGAGCCGAAACAAAAACGCAGCGCTGCTGCTCCCACGTGTGCGACAGTATTATCTGAAATATGTAATTATCCACTTTACGGAAATCACTTTTATTACCACGCGGGTACTTCCATATAAAAATCTTGCTGTTCCGCTCGTTGCACACGAAGCTATAATCAAATTAGTTCTTTCGTGTAGAGGAGTCCGTCCGTCAGAACACAATAAGACGAAATTGCTTCGCATTATGAAAAACTGTAACGCCGTTTCGAGGTAATTTTTTTGTTTGCAAACCATGAAGACATTACAGTTGACACCTTCGCTCCCTGCAGGAAATTCGAACAGCGGCGGATTCAAACCGTTTTGCCGTTGGCTTCCGCCTATGCGGTTATTTCCACGCACTCTACAACCCCAAATATAGCTAAATCGCCTTGGAGAAAATCAGTTTTTCCAAAGCTACAATGGACAAATCATCAACATTTTCTCAATGACGTCTGTTTGTCAAAATGTTGGTTACACTACAGTATAGTACACCACTAACACGTCCTCATGGAAACTAGTGAATTAAAATAGTATATTCTACAACAAGTAATGGAATGGCACATATTCCACGCGAGCAAAAAGTTTGTAGCCCGACCCGAAGGCGAGGGCTACGGTTTGCGAGCGTGGGATAGGCCATTCCGTTACATGTTGTAGACTATACTTTCTATAAAAAGGTTTTGGAAATTATACAAAAATACAAATATAAAACTGTTGAAAACGTCAAACTCAAATAAATCAAATTAAAACAAATAGACGTAACCATAGTAACTGAATCAAGATACTTCATATGTCGCGCTAATAAGCGGTTCTGATTCGTCGAAAATATTACATACGCCGCGTATGGAATGTTAGGGATTCCATAACGATTTTTAGTACTGGAATGCCAGTTTCCAAAACAGTGTTATAGAGACAATATTTTTACTGATTTGTTATCATTTCATTTAACATTTGAATATTAGATTTTTGCTTATTTAGTGATATTTCCTTAGAAAACTTTGCAAGCTGTATGTACCACAAATGTCTAATATGGAAGCAGTTCCTTAATTTTCTTCAATACTTTTCATTTTGAAATCGGCTCTTATCAGGACTACATTCAATAATAGTATATTCTACAACAAATAATGGAATTCCACACGAGCAAAAAGTTTGTAGTCCGAGCCCAAGGCGAGGCCTACGGTTTGCGAGTGTGGGATATGCCATTCCGTTACATGTTGTAGAGTGTAGACTATACTTTCTATAACAAGATTTTGGAAATTATACAAAAAATACAAATATAAAACTGTTGAAAACGTCAAACATAAATAAATTAAATTAAAACAGATGTAACCATAGAAATGAATCAAGATACTTTATATACCGCGCTGATTTGCAGCTCTGATTCGTCGAAATTATTTCATACGCGGCGTATGGAATGATAGTTGTTCCAATACAGTTTTTAGTTCTAGAATATATAGTTTCCAAAACAGTGTTATAGAAAATATTTTCCTATTTCACGTTCACAAAGTCGATTTTGTGACACACACTGTATTTCTCAAAAACAACGCTACAAAATTTAATTTTGTACCACTGTATTTGGGAATTTATTATTTGTAAAATTGTCTGTCTGTCAAACTTGGAGTTGTCATTGCTCAATGCGATTAGTTTTTTTGTTCAAGTAATAACACAAATAGTTAAACTGTAAAACACTTTGTTTTATTAATAATACAGAGAAAAGTACTAATTTATTTTTATTTTAATTGACTTTCTGACCGTGAATTAGGAAAAGTTGTATAAAAAACACGTGTTACAATGCCTAATTGTAATACTAGTTGTTCAATATACTATTTTTATCAATCATTTTAGGGTTTTTTTAAATCGCGAATACAGTAACATTTTTGTAGTCACTGATTATCATAGTTACTGTATATTAACTTGTCAATTTCTTTCACTTTGCCAACCTCAAAAAATTCTGGTGCATTATACTGCAATTTTCCCAAAATGTTCAATAAATCACGGACAAGAAAAGATAGAATTACTAAACTTCCAAGTTGTAAGTTTCATGAATGCCTATAATTTTTTTAATCGATGAATTTACGAGAAATTTATTATTTTATATAAATTATAAACGAATACGTGACGTAGTTTTGGTAAGGGAAAATAGACATATTTTTAGACAAAGAAATAGATACAAATGCCATGTGTTGTAATGTACATTTTAATCCTGGAAACTACAATTTTAATTGAAATTTTTTATGATATCAATGGTATGTAAATATGCTTGTAACATATAGGTTATATCACCTGACAAACGTAAATTTCAATGCGCTATGATCCACCTGAATTTATGTTTTACCATTTTAACAAAACTTGAAATTGAAAATACCATAAAATCATAAGATCGTATATAGTTATTATTATTTCTTCAAATTTGGCTATGGTCATAGACCCCATTACACTTGTATTCATTTTTGGGGCTGTAATTTGACAGCTACTAACCGTAAAGTTCGCTATAAGAGAGTAATTTCCATACAGAGAATATTTATTTATTTTGAAGCCGGTCCTGATTCGAAACGCAGAGTCAATGTGCTGTGTGTTAATTAACAATATTACAGACATGTGAATTTGGGAGTAATTAGTATGTTTTGTCCCTTAGAAAGTAGATTTGGTTTCAATTAATTCGATAATTAAGCCAGCTAATTTTGTAGCTTTGAATAATTTATTAATGTTGTAGTTTTGAAATTTTACAGAATTTCTACTACTGCTTTATAAATCAATATCTTTAAAAATGAATATGTAAACATGGTTTCCCAATAGGTAATTCGATGCAAATCAATAAGTTTCGCGGTTTGAATTGCCGTGCATATAAATGATTGTATGTATTTAGAACGCCTGTAATCATTTTATAAGTAAACAAAGTTAGAGTTTATATAAATAAAATACAAACAACAAATTGTAATGAAACTTTATGATCCTGTTAAAAATGCTATTTATAATTCTAATAAAAAATAATTATGATTTAAAATGTAATGTAAATCGTGACTCTAATGTATTATTTTATCAACTCAAGTTCTATTTGTTAATTACTGTTTACTATTTTAATACAATTAATTCTATCCGTATTAACATCTCGGCTGCATGCCCGTTGATTAATTCTGAAATATTTTCTAATGCGTTTTTACCAAGGATGATGGCGCTATAAAAAGGAGGAAGTGAACTAACCTTAATAAATATTGATTCTTTAATAACCAGTAATGTTTTCATTTTGCTACATCTTTCACATTTTTTACCGCGGGTATTTTTAATTAATGTTTGATAACACGTCAACATTAGTTATAAAACTGTCAACTGTTTTTTTCTTATTATTACAAACTTGTAACTGTATTGATTTGTTTCTTGAATTACAGTTTATAATAATTCTTTCAAAGCTAAATAAGCATCTCATTAATATTCTAGTAATCTTAGAACGTTTTTAAACAGACTAAATTAAATATTTATAAAATTTTTACCTGTACGACAAGGAAGAATGTCTACAATAATTTATCGGGTCTTTTTATATCCGAGAAGAATTCGTCTAGCACAAGTTAAATCTTTGGCTTCGGGTAAGCCGAAATATGCTGACGAACATTGGGATGTAAATTTGAATGTCCTTCTAGCACTATTTTTTCAAAATCTGACTCAAAAATGTTTTAAATTTTTCCAAACGAAATTAAGTATGTATTCATTAAGCTACTTACCCATTTTGAATATGGCATTACGTACTACAAATGTAGGTAAATAATATATTTTTTATGTTATACTGAATCATAAACCTATTATTATTGACCTTTGTATATTTACGGGATGTGCCCATAAAAAGATTTTATCCAACACCTCTCAATAAATGCTCTATAACTATGGCGATTTTAAACAAGCAAAGTAACAGATTATCCACTAGTGGGTATAATTTTGAGGAAAGCCACTAGTGAGTATTTTTTTATTTATAACAATAATAATAACACACAACACCTTGGTAACTACTTCGATTGACATTTTAATTTAAAAATTTAAAGCATATGTACTGTCAAATAATATTTATTTAATACATTTTTCATTTATTAAGAAATAAATAAATAAAATATCATCACGCCTTTTACCCATTACGGGTGTGGCACTCTGCTTACGCAGATCTCGGTAGGTGATATATTTTTTCGTATGAAGTGCGGTTACCAGCCGTCAAATCATAGCCCCCAAGGATGTTAGTGGAGGGGGAACCACAGGGGTAAATTTAAATTTGTAACTGTCGGCAGTGGGATTCGAACTGAGGATCTCACGATCCACAGTCCGACACGTTACCTCGGAGCTATTTATTAAGAGGTGCTGGATAAAACGTTATACTTCACACGTGTGCAAAGTGAAATTACCCACTCGATAAAATTATCACACTCAGCCTTCGGCTTCGTGTGCTAAAATTTCTCTCGTAGGTTATTCCTTACTTTGCCCACTTGTAAAGTAATAGTATATTACGTACCGTGAACTGTAAGTGATAGTTTTTAGATCGAGAATGTAGTTTGGGATGTCGAGACCCGTAGGGTCGAGATTTCCGAAACATTCGAGACCTAATAAATCACTTACAGTTCGAGGTTAGTAAGATATTTTTTGCAATACCTGCGTAAATATAAGAAAAGCAAAAATAGGTATCAAAATTTACAGCTGACAGATTGAGGTTAGAAATAAAATTTGAATGATATATATTTACTTACCGTCCACCTTGCACGGTAAGTTTCACTTACCATCCACCGTGGATGGTAAGTAAATGATGTAACCATGGAAACCAATTGTGCAATAAAAGTTCCACTTACTGTGTTTAAATTTTGTTATTAATGGGTAACTTACAGTACAGGTATTGCAAAAATAACTATTATCTATGATTCTGTGATATATTGGAAAGCAAAAACTGTATAGGTGCTGTATGAGGTATCCTGTTACATTACTTGGATCTACAGCCTACTGTATTTAGTATGTGTTTAATGTGCTAAATAATCAAGTAAACTTACATTTTGATGATTTTCTGTAGAAATACTTCATTGAAGACACAGTACACGACACAAATCACTGCGAAGTCCCCGCACTACTGACTAGAAACCTATTTTTTCATGAATTCAACAGCGACGTTCCTAATTATTCCGTTTTAAGCATGTTTATAGACGGCAAGAATACATGGGTTATTTAAAAAATAAAACATTTCTTTTATGCGTTATCCAGAAGTTCTCAAAATATTATTTATTATTATTACACAGTGCGAGTGTAAAGTCTGGAACTATCATATTTGAAACAGTTCAATTTTTATCTCAAATGAGACATATTTTAGAATAATTGTTACTTTGATTGTTATTACATTTTTATTTTAAAAACTTTAAAGCAATTATTTAGAAAATTTCAAAATACAATATTAACTTTTTTAACATTATTTGGTCGCAGAATTTTATGCTCTGTCAAAATTACAAAAGAGTATTCATTTTAAAAAATTTCACTAACGCCATTACTCAAGAACAAACGACAGTCTATAGAGAATTTTTACTTTGTTATATTTGACGAGATTTTTCCGGAAATACATATTTTAAGATCAACTGAATCCATTAAAACCAATTTCACAATGATGTCTGTGTGTATGGATGGATGGATGTCCATGTGCGTTATATCTTATGAACGAGACAAGATATGGAAACGAATCTTGGAATTTATTAGTTTCATGAAAATCTGAAGAGCTGAATTTATTTTGAAGGAAAATAAAACAATATATCCATTTTTTCAAAAAATATAATCACATGTTAACAAATATATTTGGAATATAAAGTGTTGTTAGCACTTTTCTTTTACTTACTGGCTTCTAATTTGAGAAAAATTAAATTATGTATTTAATAATATATTTCAAGAATAAAGTTACGATGGGAATATGTGTCGTTTGAAATATTTGAAAAGCAATATTTGTATTATAAGTTAGAAAGTTTTAAAGACTAGATATTTATTAATTTTTTAAAATAAAATCATAGTTGCAAACAGGTTATTAACATCTATATATCAAATAATTGTCAAAATAAAATCCTACGTGTTCAGTTGGTTTTATATGTATAAGAAAGTAGTGTATTGCCCACACCAGGTTTTTTTCAAAAAGGTTTTATAAAAGATTTATTGCTATAGTATCATATTTACCACTACAAATTATTGCACATTTAAATTTTAAAATACCTTATGTGGTATCATCAAAACAGCAACCATATATACCTGATTGATAAATCAGATTTGAACATAATAAATAAATAAATTCATTTACTCATTTTGAGTGCGGCACTCTGCTTTTGCAATCCTCGGTGTCATACAATTTTACTCGTGAAATGCGACTTTTAAAATCAAACTGAAAATCGTGATTCACAAAACAAAATATCTATATTCTCACTGCATCAGTAAATAACTTGTTAACCGAGCCAAGTTTGAAGAAAATAAAGATTTGAAACAATTCCATACCATGACAGTAACATTCGTTTGTCTGTGGAGGCCATGTTGTTCCTTAGGCCATAGACGAAGTAGCGGAGCAAAGGTACGAGCCTCAAAAGGTCCCGCTGGTATTTGCTCTAGATAGGCCAGAGTATCGCATCGCTGGTCGATTAGTGTTATCATCAGCTTGTGATAAACACAAAAACACATGTACAAGCATCCTGGACCATTCTGTGTTTACCCTGAGCTGCTCGACGTACCTGCATTCAATGTTTGTTTACCAATTTGTCAAACAAGCTCTCTAGAACACTTCGAGGCTGCGCGCAATTAGCTCTGCACGCACTCGGAATTTAATTTTCAACAAATAAGATGTACGCGCGCATTTCGTCAGGCCAGTAGGAATGGAGTTTGTAAATTTACCATGATGTTTTCTCATAGTCATACATGGAATCTTATAGTTTTATGGCATTTTCAATTTGAAACCAAATGTGCGATGATGTAAAATTGGTAGAGTATAAATTGAGGTGGCTCATATAACCTGTATTTTACAAGTATCTGCATTTACGAAATATCACCATTTTAAATTGAATAATGTAATATATTATAATAATATAAATATTTGAACAAATCTATGTGTATATTACGGTCCAAAAGGGACTAAATGAACGTTTATAGCGGCGTTTCTATTGTTAGAGAAGTAAGTTTCGTTCTAGGTATTTAGCGAGCGACATTTTATGAGCATCCTAATAATTTTTCTGGTGAATTTATTTGCCGCCTAGCTGATAATAGTATATTGTACAACGAGCATGGAATGGTACTCATTTCCTACGAGTATGAAATGGACATTTATGCAAGTTGTACACTATACTTTTTCTGCGACCACAATATTATTTCAAAATTAATTTAATTTTAATAATAAATTTGATCCGCTTTCACCATTTCAATATTTGACAATTCTAAATAAGTTTCCTAGCAATGGTACCTGCAAATGAACTGACTTACATTGAAATACTCACAAAACAAATTCATTTCGCACGATGCTTCCAATGTACCTCATATCCCTAGCAACAACAAACATATAATGAGCAGATTTCTCAGTGATCGTAGAAAAAAATCCAATGCTACTCTTGAAAATGTTTATTTATGACTCTCTTATTCTCAAATAAAGTATATAAGTTATCGTGAAAATAGTGGCATCGTATTCTAGGGACTCCAAAACTTGCATGAGTGTTGAAAATTCACTACCGAAAATTTCGACGCCTAACAATAACTCCGTTACATACAGGCTGTAGAATTAAAATGTGGAAAAATAGCAATGGGTTTGTTCATTTTTCGTATTGTTCTAATGGAATAAAGTGGCCAGGCCTTCTGGGACGTGTCGGTTTGGCTACTTACCTATACGCTAACGCGTTATTAGAAGGAGGTGTGCAGTTAAAAATATAATTAAACATCAGATTAAAGTTGCAGTTATTGGCAATAAAAAATTCGATAGCTTTTAAGCGACAATTAAATTTCTGTTGGCATTAAAATGTAATCTTGGTAAAGTTATTTTATGAGCATTTTGGTTGCATATAAAGCATCAACGCTGTTCTGTTCGTTGGCGAAGGGCAGGGGGACGAGCGAGGGGTCGGCACGCCCGGGGATTCCATAATTACAAAGTCAAAATCGTGAAGCCGATGTGCCGATAGGCGAATAAGCGAGCGAGCGCTGGTATAGGTACGTGAGTCCAATGCAGATGATGGGGTCGTCGAATGACTGGTCGCCGGGAGGGTGGCTCGCGATGCAAACAAATCACCAGCCGTTTAATAACGTACCCTGATACGTCCCGCCGACCCCCTACATCGGGAACTGCACGTAATCTTCAAGTCGCCGCAAAACATTACCATCTATGCACTAATAGAAACATTGAAGATTTTCATTTTTATCTCCCGCACATATATGTAAGAGAGGTATTGTAACAAGTCAAAAATTTTCGATTTATAAGCACTAGAATACAGACATTAGTATGTGGTCCACCATTACTTCAAATATAATTATATCATTTTGAAATTGCATATTTATTATTTCCAATTCAAGTTACCAACTGATTAGATTTTAGTAACAATCCATCAACCGGAAATGGTAGTTTACCCGCACATATACTGGGTGTAGAATAGAAATGTGGGTTTTATATTGCTGTATTTTTTTACGTATTCACTTTAAAACAAAAGTGTAAGTATAAAAATTATTCAAAAATTTTTAATAACATAATTCGATTATTAGAAACACAAAACACACAAACACACCTCCATTGTTTACCAATCTAAACCCAAGTCTTTCGTAAAAAAATGTTGCACTCACATTAAAATGTGTTGTTTAGCTTTGCCTAAGCAACGTCCGAAATGTCCATTTCCCAGGTCTCCACCAGATAGACAACCGGGAAATTTCGACGAAAACATTCCTATTTCTAAAGCGTTTATTAAGAAATTATATTTATAAAAAAAAAATATAGTATTTCAAACATTCCTTTACATAATTTTAATATAAACAATGATGGAATAAGAATGAAATTGAATTTAAAAATAAGAAATTTAGTGCATTTGGTTACCAATGTTGGCGATAAAATCTGCCCGATATGACAGTTGTAAAATACATAACCTACAAATGTAATGTTAGTTATCTCAATATAAATAAGAAATATAATAAATTTACAAGTGAATACGGTAAATATTTTAAATGTTTTCTAATATAACAGACAAATTAATTTGTGTGTTTATATTTAGAGTGCAACTTTGACAATTATCAAAATAACTACTTGAAGAACTTTATTTCTTTGTATGGACTGTTATTAGTTTTATACTTTTTGTATAAAAAATATTGTACAAACCTGTTACGTGAACTCGGTTCCCGGATCCGTTCTATGGCAGCGCTCGCAAGCTCGCGCCGCTAAACCCTCATCCGGGAACCAAGCGTGGTTACTTATAATACAAACTGAATTTTTGATATTTTTGAGTGTCTCTTTAGCCATTATTAAATAATTCAAATTAAATTTATTTACTGATTCAAATGCAGAAATAATATCTCTTCAACTTTTATTTGAAACATATTTCCCTACAATGATTAGGAATCCAGAGACTTGCATTAGTATTATTTAACATGTAAAACTTCTATGTTATCGACTGAGCTAGTCACCACCCTATATATTTGGATGTGACACTTAGCGTGCAGTGCCGTCAAATAACAGCCTCCAATTTTGTTAGTGTTGGAGAAATTCCCGGCATGGTTTAATGTGAGAAATACCAACAGATATTTGATTGAAGTTTCGGGAATCTTATGTCAATGTTGCAGTTGCTCCGAATAAGAAACTGAGTCTTTTTCAGAAAGTTGCATCCATGCGGAACGGAAATTCATAGTAAATAAATTCTTTTGAAAATTAAAAAATCAGCGGGGTGGGTCGGAGCCCCGAGGCTGGGACAGGCAAGCGAGCACGCCAGGCATCTTTGTGCATTATCTGCAGGTTATTTCTGTTCCCGGCGAAGGACAGATGCGTCTCTGACTTCTCAGAACTACCCCCGGGTGGAGGGTAGCTCGGCTGCGGCTGGCAGCCGCTCGCCCGAGTGCACTGAACCCTTAACGGACCCGGCCCGAAACCTGGGCCTCGAGGAAACACCACATCGTGCACCCAAACGCCATTATTGTGCTCCGCGACTACACAAAAAACTTACACAAATACTGGTATTTATATAAATACATTTCGTCACGTCTTAATTCTAAATGTCAGTCGTTCGCCTCATGGAATATACCCCGTTTTTATTTATAGTACACTTACTTTACATACTCCATAATTGGGAGGATCAAAACACAAACCACATCACGCCATTTATCTATTTTGAGTATTTTTCATTCAATATTTTTATTTTTAATACAGTTGGCAACACTAGTAGCAGAAGATAGAGTACGTTCATGTGTGAAGTGTCGTATCTGTCAAATCTGTTGTTTATGTGATTGTGTTCAATATCAATATGCCTGTGAATAAAATAATATCATCATCAACTAAATTGTGTGATCCCAAGAAGTAAGAAATGCAACATTTTATTTTCTTTCAGCCAAGATGCAATATTTACTCATCGTACTGTTCCAGATAAAATACAATATGGGTTGTCAATTGATTTGGTCTTGGAATTAAATTATCAAACGTATCACAAAGTTTTCTAAATGATTATGAACTGTATGAGATCATCCGTGTGTGTTATTTTTATTTTTGACAAATTTTATTTTATGAACTCTGTTAATTTTTAACTACGAACAATTATATTTAAGTGTATCTGATTATGTATGTTTTTCTTGTGTTAATGTTGTTTTCTTTTTTGTATGTTTAACTTAGTACCCAGATGAATACTTAATTAAATTGAAAACGTTTGTGTGTGATTGAATTTTAATAAACTGACATCCAACAACTTTGATCTTTCATTTCTCATCCAGTCGAGAATATATAGCACAAACATTTCTCAAACTATAACCTGAATTGTACCTAGTTACCATTTGAATTTTTTCTTTAATAGTAAACATATTTAAAGTATGATGACGAGTTCATTTAACATTCATATCTTATGTTGCATTTTATCTGGAACAGTTCTATGTATAACTGGTCTCCTAAGTAATACATTAATAACAGAAAAGCAAATGTTGAATCCACGGTAAATGTATAGGAGGTATTGTGACGGACCAAAAGTACAGATAAGCAAGTACGATTTCACTAACTCAAAATCTAATAAAGAATTTGGACGTTCAAGTTACGATCTGATTAGATTTTGGTAACAACTCATCAAGGGGAAGAGGAAGTTTACTTGACGGCCTATCAGGTTTTTGGACCTATCGCTATAAATAATTGACTTGGAATACATAAAATAAACAATATGCACTACAATTTCAATTTGACAATATTTATTCTTCATATTTTGATGACAGTTTTGGGAAGCATGACTTGATATATTAATTCTGAAATAAGTAAGGAAGTGGACTAATTTCATTGGTCATATGCCGCGTCGTGAGTTATGACAACACAAACAACCATGCTCTTTATGGGATTCGAACTCACGACTTCTAATGTGCTAGGCTACAAAGCCACTGCGCATATTATGTATTATTTGGGATGATGTTCCACCAGAAATAAAAACGGGATTTACCTATACATCATACGCCTGTGCCAGCCATTACTATTCAAGTCGCATGTGTACGTTGTACAGACATATTAAACGTTTTGAGTAAAAACTATTAATATATTCATGAGCATCACAATAGCATAGTTACAGGCTGGTAAATGGATGTTTTTAAGTTATATGCAGCGAGTAACGTCGCATCTAGGATTTTTGTTCGAATCCGTGTCGAACAACTCGGGTTCATTAGTCATTCTTTCTGCAAAGGCCGAGCTATTGAAACTATGGAGTACTCGGCGTCTTCTCGCTGGTAATGTTCTCATAAATCTTGTTTTCCATGTAAGAGAACATTCCCTGCTGTTACGGCGCAGCTGAATTTCGAAGCGACGAACGGAAAGAGTTGTGCACAGTGATATTTTAATTGACACGTCCATCTGACGGAACTGGAAGCATTCCCGGCAATAATTATGTAATCTTAATCGGTCCTATTTGTGATGCTGCTTTTTCTGCGGCGCGCAAAAAGTAAAACCAGAAAATAATTGACGCGGTTTAACGAGAAAGCAAGTACGCGGGAAAGTATGCTGGACTGCCGTTGCTGCATCGATAAAATTTCAATCCGCATGTGAAGAAAATGCATTATTAATAACATAAGAAAAACAAGTTTGCGAATTAATTATACTTGCAAATCGCAGACGACGTTCACGCAGTTCGCAAAGCGGAGCACGGCGCAGCGCAATGTAACGTAACAGAACATACGAGGCAGACAACGCAAGCGCGACCGCATAGGTCCGTCTGCGTCTGCGGGAACGGAATTCAACCTCGACGGCCACCAATGCTCAACTTTTATTATTTTATCTACATCAAAAAAATTATGCTCCATGATATATACACCGGCCTTTTTACGCACACAAATTTTCATTAGTTTTCATGTATTCACTTTTTTATGCCTTCGCTTTTTACATCTGGCCGACTTAATTGTTTATTTAGCTGTTTGCCGGAAAAATTCGCCTTTATCTATTTCTGATTACAACTTAGTCATCTTTTTGTTTTTACTCCAAGAATTATCTCAATTCTTCTTTATTTAATTTTTATGTTTATTGATAAATATTAATTTAAAAATTAAACATTGATAAAAATCCAGTTGTTTTCTTTTTTGTTTTTTCGCCAGTATTGCGTCGTTTCTCCTATCAAATATTTTACGTTTACAAAACTGTTTAATATATTTCTAGTATTATTAAGAAACAAAACACAGTCGAGTAATAACGGGCCGCGATTTCACACAAAAAAAAAATATGTCACATCTTAATCTGTGAACGCAGAGTGCCACACTCATAATTGGTAAAATGCGTGATGATATATTTATCTGATAGATTCCTAGGACTAGTTTTTAACCAATCATAATGCAAAACACTTGAAAATGCAACTAGTGGGAACAGTATTACACTAATAAAATCCCGTTACCCGGGTTATCCCGATAAAATCCTGTTACCCGGGTTAGCCCTGATAATTTCCCGCTACCAAGGAAATAAATAATTGTTACTGTCAATAACTGTCAGTGTAACATTATTTCGTTATATTTTGCTTTGTCTTTTGAATTTATCTCATCAAATACCACGCTACCTTTCTGATTTCCTCAGATAAAATTTTATTTTTAAGCATACATTTTTTTAGTGGGATTCGAACCCACGACTTCTGGCTTGCTAGGTTAGTGGCATAGCCACTACGCCAGGGAGACCACAAAAAGTAGTTCTTACAATATCTGGCTAGAACATAAACTACCGCCTAAACAATTTTTAAACAATACAAAATGAAAGTTTCAAGTTTGAATTGTAGCTAATATTCTACTTTTTTTATTATAATAAAATTTACTCTAATTCATTTATTATAAATTTTAAAATGATCATTAGGATCTGATGATTCCACCACAAACTTTCAGTTGTGTCAAATTAGCAGCTTTTGGAAAGATAGTAAATGTATAGTGAGATTTAGGGGTATCCTTGTGCCAGGTTCGTACCCCGCTGGGAAGTCGGATCAGCGCTGCTCATTTTCCGCGTGCGCGTGCGCACAGCAGGCGCATTAGCCAGGATCTACCGACGGGGGGGCAGCCACAATACTTTTGATTCCTCCCTTGGTTTAACTATCCGCAGCGTTTTTATTTTTAATTATCGGTTGGGCCACGTTCTTTTGTAATTACCCCTCTGTTTTGTGGGATGTTTTAATTGCAGGGAAGAAGAGTTAGGTACCATACTATGCGTGCCAGACTGCAATCCGCTCCAGGCATAACATAACTTTACAATTTTTATAACTGTGCACGGAATTAGATACCTGGACATAAATAGATAATCTTAAATGGTTTCTGGATATTCTAGAAAAATATCCGTCTGTTTGGAGCTGGTGACAGTTTATAGCATCAGGTTATTTATTGTAGTTAATGCCGGTAATTCAGATAACTGTTACAGACGGAATCACACTTCTTGATGCATATATTAACTGACTGAGGAGACTTTTATAGCGTTACCTAACCTATCCTATCTTTAGGTTAGTCTAGAAAAATCCAAAACACATTTTGGATTTTACTTCCATTAGCCTTTTCCATCTGCGAGACCTGTTCTAATTCAAATAACAAGTTGATATAACAAGGTACACTCTTGTAAAAACATTTGTGTCAAAATGATTTCAACCTGTTTTAAGAATTATGACGAAACATATTTATGACAAACTGTAATTGGGACCAAACAGTAATTTTACAAATTAAATTACCTCATTTCGTTTTTTAGATATACTGATAAACGAGTATAACGGCTTAAGTTTGTTGGTTTTGTTTAACGAAATTTGGAAGCGGACTAACTACTATAGGGTCATATACCGCCTCATGAATGATTAAAAATTTATGTGAACATGCTGTTCAGTGGGATTCGAACTCACGATTTCTGGTGTGCTATGCTAGTGACATAGCCACTGCGCCACCGAGATCGTCAAGTTGGATACTTTAGTCTTTAGTTAGTTATTTGTTAAATGGGCGAGTATAAAGGCTCGTCTTAAATTTGGTAGCAAGATTACGATTGATCTAACTTATAGATGGACAATGTATTTTTGGAAATTTATACTTTTAAAATATTTGTCTAAATATTTTTTTTCTATTTGAATGCTATATCAAGAGTATTACTGAGGACTTATTTATTGCTGATTCTAATTTATAATAATTTAAATTTATTGTTTTGTGTGTCCAGTAAACTCAGCTCTAGACGTTGCCATGAAATTTATATAATTAAGAGTGGTTCCGATGGAGCGATGGACAGACGTTGTCTTGCCACAGACCTCACTAGAAAATATATTTATATATAAAATTATTCCGGTGTTCGTAATTCTCCTAAACGACTTGACCGATTTTGAAGAATTTTTTCTGTTCTTATGGGGTCCAGCATAGCGAAGAACCATCCAGGTAAGTACAAAAAGAAACATCAAAATTGGTCAAGACGTTTAGGAGGAGAAGAATTACGAACATACGCATATCGCAATTTTATGTATAAAGAAGATGAATTTTTGTTACTTTATCATTGTATCAGAGATTCAGGGACCTCTAAAGATTAATATCAAAAGTCCCAATAGCAATATTGTGACTTGGAACAGGTCATAGGATATTTGCAGAAAGTTGCATTTACGAGGAACGGAAATATGTAGAAAATAAATTATTTTTCTGAATAAACATATGAAATACGTGTCCTAGGTGTCTGTAGAAACACTAAATCATTTTATATCAAGAATGTAGGGGCCCAGTAGTACGTAGGAATCTGGTTGTAACGGTGTCTGCTTCATTGGGAACGAAGGGAGGTTGTATTGTTGTAGAATACAGGTGCATGGAGCAGCAATTTTTTGCTGTGAAGATGGAAGAAAGTAAAGCATTTTGTGGGGTGAGCGACTACCTGCTCCGCTCATGACCGAATTCTCGACAGCGCGGTCCTGCGCTTGATTTATGGTCGCGGGGAGGGCAACTGTTTACAGCCCCGATGATATATCCAGGGCCCACCATTAATTTCAAACATAAATATAGATATTAGACGTTCCAAAGTGGGAATTTTGTAACAGTCCGGTTATATTTTAAGCGCATTAAGTGCGGATTATCCGGGCGAAGCGGCCAGATGGGAATGTGGGAATTTATGGCATTTTTCCGTAACTGTTCCTCATCTTGTAGCTTGTTAGCTGGTCAATTCCCGCGAGGACTTATCGCCGCGAATCACACACGTAATTACGGACCACCGGTGCGGTACCGCGCCGAGTTTCCACCGGAAGAGAACCAATCTCCAGCGCGAGCCGATTGTTTATTCAAATTATGCTCCAACGAACAATCAACAATAAATACACGCAGTAAGGAGTACGGAGAGCTGTAGTATCGGCTTCTAATCGCACGCCCATTACCGGCGGTGAGATCATCGGCTCCATCCATTCCTTCATGGCATCACCGCGCAGTCGAGGTCGCCAGCATACATGGCAATGGACCGTTCGTTGCTGCCGCTGCTCAACGCGAAATGTCACACGTGCGACGCTTAAAAACAATCCGAGACCGTTCTAACTACACTTAATGCCACTATGACGAGCGCACTGCAGCCTCTTTGCTTTGATTTTTATCTCACCATTAACGTTCGCTCGATTCACAATGATGCAACACTCCCAACGACACTAATCATGACAGACAATTAATACAGAAAAAATTAAATGATTCAATATAAAATAAATGAAATAAATATATTATCACGCCTTTTACCCATTACGGATGTGGCACTCTGCTTACGCAGATCTCGGTAAGTGATATATTTTTTTCGTATGAAGTGCGGTTACCAACCGTCAAATCATAGCCCCCAAGGATGTTAGTGGAGGGGGAACCACAGGGGTAAATTTAAATTTGTAACTGTCGGTAGTGGGAATCGAACGGAGGATCTCACGATCCACATTCCGACACGTTACCACGGAACTATTTACCCCATATGATTCAATTGTCGGGGTAATAAATAAACGCACATTTTGAGTACAAGGACCGTAGAATTTACCAAACTATTCTGTAAGCTGAGGATATAAAATGCATTTTCTGAAAGTGTCACAACGATTAAGAAACTAAACATGATTATTTATAAGCAGTGATTTACAAAAAATCCTTAATTTTACCGAATAGTTCGTTAAATTCAAAGAAACTGTTTTCCGTATATGGCACTCTGCTTTTGCAGATCTTCGTAAATGATATATTTTTACGTGTGAAACAGCTACTCACATATACCTCGACGAAGCGATATGGCTATTGTGGCTTGTACAATCATCTACAAAAGTGTAATTGAATTAAAAACCATATAAATTTGCACTACTGTTTTGGTTCATCAAAAACTTTCTTACTTTTTAACTCCCGCCACATCCTCTAAGGGAGGTATAGGAATCATGCTAAATATTCGGTACTGAGTTTTCAATAAATTGGCGATTTAATATTTTTGCTACGATGTTTGTGTGTCTGCTGAACTGAAAATTTTTGTATTTTACATTTATATCATCATAGATAGAGATGATTAGTTTTTGGTGATAATTCAAGGATCGGAAATGGTAGTTCACTTGAAGCCCTATCAGATTATTGAACTGTATTGTAATTGTAAAGTGTAAAAATACTAGAAATCTCAGTCATAAGTCTGTGTAATTGAGAATGTCATTTTTTACATTTGGCTGTCCGTTTCTATGCCTCATTTTCACCGATAAATTGTCTATGACAAAATACACAATTATATGTAATTCAAGAAACTAGGCTAATTTTTCATTTAGCATTATGCTGTAGGTACAAATATTCTTTTTGGATTTGAAGTGAAGGCATTGGTTATGTGGCAGGGTAGGCGAAGTGCAGCGCATTCCTGCCAGGGTCGCATTGGTACAGTCCGTTAAATTTATATAGGCATGTGTCGCGTCCGCGCTCTTGAGGTGGCCGCCGAACGAATCTCAGGTCAAATAGCTGACACATGGTAACGGCCGTTCCAATCGGTTCTTGTCTTCATTAATTGTCACCTTTTAATTACCGGCCGCTGCACAACAGAGTCATCCGCGGCATGCCGGGTCCGCGTCGTTCTTGCTCTGCATTATTCATCGCCGGAGGTCACGGCGTCGTCGCGACCTTGCTGGCCGCTGGAAAAACTAATTTATTCGCGGCCCCATATAAAATATGAACAGATTTCAAAGTCAAATAATGGCGCCTAATGAATTCCGTTCGGACGGTTTAATTTGTAATCAAAATGTATCTCTGCGATGTTTCGTTAATTTTTACATGAGTTTTTCTCTCCATGTCCGATGCATATTTATTTTAATTTTATACGATGTTTTCAGTCATGCATCGCGGGCGCGCTCGCTCGCCCGTCCGTCCGTCCGTTCATACTGTTTTTTGTTTCGATGCGTGTTTACGAGTTGTCTTTTGTTTCATGAAAGCGAGTGTTCTTGTTGCGCGAGAGCGCGCTGATTAATCGGCTGGGCGGCAGCGGGGGAGCTACAAGCATTTGTTAATGTATGTGAGTGTGTGTGTATTGTTTCAACCAATGTACTACTTCATATAGGTGCTGTGAAGTTTATGAGAACTGCTATGGTATAAATCAGAATTTTATCATTTCACTTTTTTTCAATTAACTCAAGAACAGACGCTATTTTTATTAATGTCTTTTACTTTTTTGGCTTCAACATCCAACCAGTTTTTGTTCGATTTAAATACTGCGGCTTCGATAATGTGTTAACTAGATTATTTATCAAATACACAATAAAAAATTTACTAAACGTACCTCTGCTACTCTTTAGTTTTTTCAGTTTTCTATGATTTAGTTCTGCGAACGTGGAACAGACAGTTTTTTGATTTGTGTCCACAACTACTCATGACTTCATGAATACGAAATTCAGCACTGAATTCAGTTGTTACAGTATTTACAGTATGTTTCAATTATGTTTATCTATTCTACATATACCGGGTGTATAATTGAAATGTGGCGAATAGGGATTTCAATGCTATTTATTTTTTATATTGCTGTACCTTTTTACCTATTCACTTTACAGCAAAAGTGTAAATATAAAAGTTGTTCAGAATTTAAAAATGTATGCAATAAACCCCATTTCGTTACCTAAAATTAATATTTATTGGAAAATGTGTAACACAGCCATGGAAAATTAAACAAAAACGAAAACTATTTGAAATTTCATAAAACAATTTTAGGTTTATTTATTACAGTGCTGTATTAATTTCTGTAGAAATTTCGTGGGCGAATTTGAGAAAACATTTCTTACTGATAAAAAAAATAATCGTATTTGTTTAATTTTCCATGGCCGAGTTTCAATTTTTCTATTATATATTGATAACTCACAAGAACATAAGATCCTCGGTTCGAGCCTCACTGCCGACAAATTAATTTTCGAAAATTTTCACCCCTGTGGCTTCTCCACCACTACCATCCTTGGAGGTCGTGATTTGACGGCTGGTAACCGTACTTCACATGCAAAAATATATCATAATTCCGAGATTTGCTTTGAGCAGAGCGCCACACCCAGAAATGGGTAAACGGGCGTGATAATATATTTACTTATTTTGTTTTTATATTAATTTTAATTTAATTGATATATTGTGAAATAGTAATACTAAAAAATGGACGTTATAGCATGAATTTTTAAATTTATACTTTTCTACATTCGATATATGATATATAAATATAAATAGAGGTTTATTAAAAAGAGAACCACAAGGGTAAAAGTTGACATGCCTCATGACCCACAGTCCAATGAAATGAATTAGTTTATTATTTTTTATTATTATTACTTTCTTCATTACATTATAAGCCAGTCAGAATTCTTCATTCGTACCAAGAGGACGATTTTACAGGTATAAAATTTTGATAAAAATCCTTACACCATATCCTGATAACCATTTGTTGATATTGTAAATTTTTACATAAAACAATTTGTTTGTTTATTTTTATTTAAATTTATGACATAAGCAACAGAATTTAGTTTAACTCAATCCATGAATTTATTTGGCTTTGACACTCGGCTGTCCGTTTCTACGCAACAACTATTTGAAATTTTACCGATAAATTCTTGGCTTCCAGTATTTTGTATTGTATTTGTATTTCTTCATTTATTAGGCCATCGCCTATTCTTTCTTACGATGTGTCCTCCATTTTAGTTGACAACTTGGGGGTCGCTTGATGGTTGGTTTTGTATTAATTTGTCCTTCATCCTATGGTTCTGAAAGTGGTCATTGTGAAGTTGTTTAGCGTCTGTGGAATCAGCTGCAAATATGTATGTGGGTAGGAAAATTAAAGTTTCCACACGAAGCAAATTGAAATTTGTTCGATTTCCTGGTGTGGGCGAGTGGCCGCGGCGAAGGCGAAGACAACGACGCGTCGTCAAATATTTACGCAGCAATTCGGTGTCTGGCAGGCGAGCGTTGTCGTTGTCTCAGTGTGACTGCTTCACTCATACGCAAACAAACAACTGACGAGCGTCGAGCGTACATACACGCGGGCCCCGGCTCCCTGATAACCACTGGAAGCACTTAATAATCGTATAATAAACATTAAGAGGCTGAATTTCCTTGATAAAAAGAATGATTACATTTACATTCTTAATTTTATTGCGTGGAATTAAAAATAACTGTGGAAAAAAATCAAACATGGTGTAGCTACAGGAATTCTCAGACACGCTCCTCTGACGCGCACATAAATTTGGAGCCTACCCTCGTTTCGGGGACCAAATTCGGCTGTAAACTCACTCGTCTGTTTGTCCATCGTGTCGTTGTCTGCTCGAGACTTTCAGGTAGTTATTTATAGCGAAGCGTAAATTATTTTATTACGCGAACGTAAATTATACGCGCGCTGTAAACGAACGAACGAAGTAGGCTCGGCAGGTGGATCTGCCGCTGCCCGCAGATGACAGCCAGCCCGGGTCTATTCACAAAGCCCTCTACCTACGCTGGAACAAATTCAACGGGCTTGTGTTTCACTCCTCCGGCTTCAGGGTCACTCGGGGTGGTTTAGGTTTAGAGTTCCGTTAAATGGAGAAAGTTATGTTGATTCTTTCCCTGATAACGACCACTCACACAAAAACTAAACTGCCCATTACTTTTCGGTCAAAGAGTTTCGACTTACACAACACAAAGGCCTCTCTATTGACCATTTTACTGCACTACGACAACTTTTACAAATTTTCAAAACATTCTTACAGGTACAGTTTATACATACCTTGAGTTTCAGTTAAAATGCAACATTTACTTTTCTCTTATTGATGTGTTACTATGGACCGTACTGTTCCAGATAAAATGCGAAATAGGTTGTTAATATTAAACGAATTTGTCAGCTTAACTTAGAGATGATTCCTAATAAAGAAATTCGAATGGTTACTTGGTACAATTCTGGTTCTAGTTTTAGAAATGATTATATGTTGCATTTTATCTGCAACAATACTAGTTTCTACAGTCATATATTTACGTTCATGCCAGAATAGTACATATTGCGCCTTGGCCAAAACTCATGGTATAATAGTATATTAAGGAACAAGGTTCATAATTGTTATTATATTTTAGGACAAGTGGTCTAACTCATCGCTTAACGTATTTTTTACTATACCTGTATCATAATCCGTGTTTAAACCACGCTACAGCGTTCGTAAACGCAAGATTAAAACACGCCGTGCTTTAAAGGTTGCTAAGCAACAACAAAAATATTTACTATTACTATCTGTCAAAACTGTAAATGTAAACAACAAATGTTAACCAGTCTCCATGTAAACGATATACGTCAAACGTCACACGCGCAAATTTAAGAAATGAATCAAAATCAAAATGTTGCTTTCCAGTTTTTTCCAGAGTATGATGCAGGTATAATAAAAAATAGCGTATGACACACGTGTATAAGTGCTTTTAAAGCACTTGCGACGTTAAATGCACTCCGCTTCGCGTCGTGCTCTTAAACTCGTCGTACAGGCTTTAAAAGCTTACTTATACACTTGTATCATAATATACTATTATGCTCTCAGGGAATTTTGTGGAGTAAATAGCTCCGTGGTAACTCTTAGAATTGTGGATCGTGAGACCTTCAGTTCGAATCCCACAATCACCAGTTGCCATTGACGGCTGGTAACTGCACTTACGCGATAAAATATATAATTTACCGAGATCTGCGGGAACAGAGTACCACATGCAATATGGGTAAAAGGCGTATATATTTATTTTTGTGTGAGTTCTTGATACTGACATTTGAAAATTCAATTGTTGTTGTCAACTTACTTAAAGTATAAATGAATATAGACATGGCAGGTACCGTTGAAGTTGGTTCACTCGGTAACGTAAGTTAAGCAACTACTGCCCGCGGTCAATAGTTGGATGGGTGATCGCTTTGCGAAAACCCATATCAGCGAACACTACATACTACATGCCGTTATCACACTACCAAAAACGAGGTATTGAGACGGCATATAACCTCAGAAGATGAGACCACTAACAATAAAAAAAGAATTCAATTATAAATACAAACACAGTCATTGAGAGAAAATGTACTAATAACTACTCTAAAACAATTGACGATCGCCTAAGAGTTTATTTTTGGTATTTTAAGTTAACTCTCCTCTGTGAGACCTCTAATTTAAAATTTAACTCAATAGGGTTTAATCAATATTATTAATGTCATTTTCCAAAATGTATTATTAAACTTATATGTACTTAAATTTTTCTCCATATTAGAAGTCGATATTTTTTTTTTTTTCGTGTCCAATAAACTTCTTCTTCCGGTATTATAATTATAACCAAAATCAACTTAGTGCTTCGCTATGTCATAAAACGTATAATTATAAAGTTTTGCTGCTTTATCTTTTCTCGATAGAGAGTTATTGAACATTTGGACACACATTCAGAATTGGAAAAACGGATTCAGGAGATTTCAAAACAAATATTTTCGCCTTGGAATACGTACAAGAAAGTAAAAGGCACAAACATATTATTTAAATATAAATTAATATTTAAGTACTTTGATTGTCTGTTTAATGAATTCATCATATGTTTAGATATAGATAGTAACGTTATGAATATTTCGTCAGTCCAGCAGTTTAAATCTAGTCATCGTTGCATCTGGCAAGTTATTATGATGATCAAAATAATGTGAATTTCTCAGTAGATGACTTGGCACTAATGATAAAATATTAAATATACGGCTAATTTAAATAGATGGCAAGTGCTCTAAAATGTCAACTATTACAACAAGACAATTTTCAAATGTACTACAGAAGATAAACTATCAAATTTAGAAAGAAAATCATAAATATAACTATTAAAATTTGACTGAGCAACACAACGAAGTACAATAAACGCTTGTCACAGCAATTTATTTATTATTTACCAAACGCAAGTTCTGCTGCGCGTAAATTTAAATAAACAAATAACTCATCCACAGCTAAATCAATAAAGTGTATCAGTCGTAGCAGCAGATAGGAAGCCCCGATATATTTGTGATTTCACAGGCAGCGTTAATCACCCCGTCTGTGTGTACTTAATTAGTATCCGGGTCACAGGCGAGTTTCTGTATCTACCGCAAGGAGGAACCAGCGTCGCCGCTCGAACTTATCGATGTAAATTGATTTACGGGCGGCCCTGCTGCAGAAAACAGATCTCCCTAGTGCAATTAACACATTATGGTGTAATTTATGGTTTTATTGCTGTCGCCGGCCGTTTTCCTACTGTAGGACCCTTGCAGAACCTTGTGGAACGCTGCTTCCTACAGAAAGTAACCCTTCCGTTTTTCAATTCTGACCAAGAATTATTAATATTTTATCACGCCATTTACCTATTTTTGGGTGTGGCACTCTTCTTCGCTGATCTCGTGTGTAGAATTATAATATGGCGTATAGGAGTTCAAATTTTTACCTCCCGCCACATCCTGTAGGGGAGGAATAGGAATCATGTTAAAATTCGGTAGTCAGTTTTCAGTGATGGGCATGTTTCAGATCCCTAGAATACGATTTTAATAGTTTCGCGATGATGTCTATATATGTGTGTGTCTGTCTGTGTGTGTGTGTCTGTCTGTTTGGATTTCTGGAGTTACGATTTTCCAAGAACTACTAAACTGAAAATTTTTATAAATTGTATATATCAATTGTATCTCTTTTGAAAGAGGTGATTAGTTTTTGATGATAATCCAATAACCGGAAGTGGTAGTTTACTTGAAGCCCTATCAAGTTATTTTGAAATATCTCAGTAAATTATAGTTTAATGAAAATTTTGTTTTTAGAATAATATTTCAAAAATTATTATTGTTTGAAACATTTTCCTCCCAATGGGGCCTATTCTGTATCTTACCTGTTAAATTTTAACAGCTTGTTAAAAATTTTAACCAAAGATAACAAACGTCACTGAATAAAAATTGAAAATTTAATTTGACACATATATTTAAATAGCTCCGTGGTAGCGTGTCGGACTGTGGATCGCGAGATCCTCAGTTCGAATCCCATAGCTGACATGTGCCAATTTACATTTACTCCTGTGGTTCCTCCTCCACTAACATCTTTGGGGGTTATTATTTGACGGCTGGTAACCGCACTTCATACGCAAAAATATATCACTTACCGAGATCTGCGTAAGCAGAGTGCCACACCCATAATGGGTAAAAGGCGTGATGATATATTTATTTTTTTATTATTTTTATTGGTTAAAATTTTTAACTGGCCGTTAAAAATTAACAGGTATGTTACAGAATAAGCCCCTATGTCTCCATTTATTGCAACACGTTAAAGAAAAATTATATTTTGATATTTTCGTTTAAATCTACTAACCTGTGTTTTTTGAAAAAAAAAACAACGACTGAAAAATGTCATTTTTTGCATGTGTCATAATTTTTTGAAGGGATGAGCGTTTCTTGATAATGGTGGTCCGTGTTCCTGCATTGTTTGATAAAAATATCGCTGACTAAATACTTAAATGGCGTGATGCTATATTTATTTATTTATTGTACAATGCGCGCCAATAATTCGAATCACGCACAATGTTATCAGTTGAATATTGTTATCACTTTTGCGAAGAAAGTGCCGGCGGATGTATAATGACTACATACGAAAAACATCTTTTATAGTTATCATAACTTTGGCTGTTATCTATTATTCTCAGGATTGTTTGCGTCCGTGAAGAACAACTTAGTTTGCATCTTTCGCTTGATTGATGCTTACGTCATAAAGCTGGATTTATAGTTTGCATAGAACACAAAAATAATTTAATACAGAATAACCTAAAATTTTGGTCAAATGGAAATGTAAACTTTCATTTATAGTTTGCATATTGCACAGGAATAATTTAGCACAGCACACGATTGAACATTGTTCTTTTTTTTGTGTCTGTGCATTCTATGTTTTCCGTGTACTTTTGTTATATTTCGTGTTAGTTCGAGTAAGTGTTTCTTAGTAACCGTCGCGAAAACATCTGACATATACAAAGACATGTATATATTTTCTTCTGTTCTTCGTATGTTTTTCTGTGCTATTTATAAAACCCCCAAACGAAATTCTATGTTTTTCTATATTAAATTATTCTGTGAACCTTCCACTAGTCGCCTCGGGTCTCATAGACCCAACCAGCACGGCAAATTAGCGTTCTAAAAATGAGCACAACTAGTGGAAGGTTAAATTATTCCTGTGTTCTATGCAAACTATAAATACAGATTTAATTTAGAGTACAGGAACGGCATAATTGTCCTATTAATTTACAGTTTACTATATTTGTATGTTTATGTAGATTTCATGCTTCAATATGAGAAACATAAATTAGTATCTGAGCAAAGCAACAAAAACTAAATATTATTTTGATGGAAATAACAAAAAATCCTTGATATGAATCCCAAAATATAAGAGCAGCAGCAATAATAGTGTCTCAAAATTTATTAGTTGAAACTTGAAGTAAAAAATGAGGTTGTTGGAGGAATAAATGGTTTGTATGTCTCTCCTCTGGGCATTAATTTCAATGCATTTGTAGAATCCGAGGTATCAAATGCAAGAAAATGCGTGTAGCTAGTACGGTATGTTTAAACGGAACATTTTTCCTAAACATCAGTGAATGCCTTCACATTTTGAAGAACGCTCGAGTACAAAGAGGTTAGGGATGCTTCTGACAAAGAGTACAGGAGCTATTCACTCACCTAAGTTACCTGCCCTTGTGCTTGCCCTTGCTGGATGCCCGATGCACATCCTGTAGTTTTGCATTGTTGCCACACTGAAAAATTTGTTAGTATAACTTATCCGTTTACTAGGAAAATGTTATTTATATATACAGCAAGTTGATTTATTTTGTTTTAATATCTATGTAATAATTGAATAGATTACAGTTGAATGTTTATTCATTATTTATTTATTTAAATAATGATTGAAAAGCGCAGCAGAACAAACCAGATTTTGTTTTGGTTGTGACCATTCATCCTTCGCTTATAAAATATTTAAAATATCATCACATAAATCTACAGCATCGTAGGATGGTAGATGGTGGAGCGAGATTATAGATATATCGCCGACCGTTGTCAGGTTTGGCAACACTGTTGACGTCCCAACATACACTACATGTATACACACAACACTGCAGCATGGCGAGAAGAGAACGCTTCCATTGTGGGGTAACAGGGTTTGTTTTGTTATGTGAAAAAGAGCAGTTGCCCCCTCTGTGCAGGGGTCGGCCATGTGATGTGCACTACCTATTTACCAGCGACGATGCGAACAGTTTAACAAACAACTTAAACGAACCTCAATGCCATGACGCCTTGTCGACGAAACCACCACCTCAATTGTTTACCCAACCCCCCTCAAATACTATTCAAAGTGCCTTAACTACTGACTTGAAATTATTCAAATTGTTGCCGATGCTCTGGGAGAATCGCTTCGGCGATCAGCGCAAGAATAACATAGCAGTTTTTCTTTTTTGGCGACTGTTGCTTATTTCTTACAAGAGATTTTCGAGGAAATGCATTTTGTTAAGTCTTCTGAATCCATTTTGACCACTATTTTAATGACGTTATGTTTCATGATAAATATTTAAGCATTATACTAACAAGCAAAGAAGAAATTAAAAACAAGATAACTGCAACAACAAGGCTTACCAAGCAAACAAAAAATTAATAAAAATAAGATTTTAACTAAAGATACAAAAATTTGGATTTACCAAACGAAAATAAGACCAATGGGGTCTTTCACCATTTTTTTTATGAAACTTTATTTAAATTGAAGACTATCTACACTTTTAAAAATTCTTGATTGTTATTCATTAAGCCACAATAATTTTTTTTAAATCTTGTGACGTCATTGTAGAGGTGTTGCTGGATCTAAAACAGTACAGATTGTAAATAATTGTAGTCATATTTTTTTACTTATTTTATTATCATTATTACAATAAAATATAACATTTATGTGATAAAAATTATTTAAATCTCGACTGTTTGAGATCCAGCAACATCTCTATAATGACATCACAACATTTAAAAAAAATCATTGTAGCTTAAAGAATAACAAATTTTTATTTAACAGAACTAAATCCAAAGTCTTATAATTTTCGGTTTAATTTTAATAGGGGTTAGTGGAATAATTTGTTATGTAGTGACGTTTTGACACGTGAAAATTATGGGTTGGACTAATATAGAGTCCTCAATAATACTTAACGAATTTAAGGAAACTTGTAACATTTTACGAGCGCTGCCCAAATTGCGAATTTCCTGGAGGTAGCACCTGAACTGGGACAATCACGAAAATGATGGCTTTAAAGGAATTTAATCAAAGAAATGATAGGTTGCTGAGGACCATCGTGGTCAAATTACCAAAAAGATGAAAAAGTGTAAAACAGTTAGTGGTAGGTAGTGTCGGTACAGAAGGTACCTACAGGTAGCAGAAGTACGAAATAACTATAATTATGATGAAAAGCATATAAAAAGTGGTCACGGGCACGTGCTTGGTTCGGGAGGCGTGGCGCGGCGGGAGCGTCTCACGACATGTAATTATATAGCCATCTTCCTCGAGGAAGGGCCCCACGAAGCCGTGCTCTACGTGCGCGTAGAATGACACGTCGTTTGTCACCAGCCATCGACCGGGCCGAGCACGCGAGCCCCGACCGTTCCGTGTTTTTAGACGTTGTTTCGATCGCCCAATCACCCGACCCTCGCCATTATCGGCCGTTGTTGCAGACGGCACTTTTTTCGGATGTCTTGGAAATAGGGGTTTGTTTTAAACGCCCTATTTCCTATTATTAAATATAGATATATCTACTAGCCCTCGTTCTGATCGTTTAGGATGAAGCAATTTGAGTGAAGCTGTCTCGGCACAGCGTACGCTAATGGCAAATAATAAATAGGATTTTCGTTTCGTTGTTCATTTTTAGCGGGTCCGTCGCCGGTGTCCCCTTTGTGCGACTGCCGTGTATTTTTAGTCCGGGAGAGAGATTCCTCCTCGATTCTGTCATACAATAAGAACAGCGCGTCGGGCTGGGCCGCATACCTCGGTCGCCGCCGACCCCCGCTGCCTCGGATTCCTCTCGCTGCTGGGAAAAACGTTGTTCGTTTTTTTACCATCGTCCATCCGCGGCCGGCCACATTCTGTGACTCGCCAGCCCCATGTCTCTTGATCACTTTAATCTGATCCAACTCCTCCGACTCAAAAACAAACTGATTGAGCCTAAATGCCACTCTACACTGCTATATTTTACATCCTTCCCTACAATCTTCATCAGCTACGCCGCCATCATTTTTTACCTCCTCCAAACTCGATTACTCAAGATTTCAAACACTAAACTTTAACTCAATATTACACTCGCCTAGGTTGTCTATACTCCATTTGAGAATGAGACACAGTAATAAATTAAAATTTGCAAGAGTACTATTGGATTTTTGTCCGCTATGTAGCAAATAAGATGTTCTTAAATGCTGCTCGCTTTATACCTAGAACTAACTTCTCCAACAATTGAAACACCGCTATAAAAATTAGGATAATCCCTTTTGGTCCATATAGACGTAAATAGGATATTATGTAGTGATTTGTTTAAGTACATTATAAGTGGTGGAGTTTTGCGCTATTTCATTCTACACTTGAGCCTACAGTAATTCAGTTATATTGAGATTGAAAACAAAGTCTATATACGATATTATATAACATGATGAATTATGTATGTTAGTAATTTAGCGGTAGATCTCTATCTTAAGTCTTTTTGACTATGGAATATAAAAATAGTTATTTGTCAAACTAGAGTGGAAGAAAAGATTTCTTCTCGTGTTAGACACAACATTTTTTTCACGACATATTTCTAAAAACGATTTGCTCGGACCTAAAATATACTTTGACAACACAACTGATACGTTCAAAGTTAGGTTATCAGACGCAAGACGATGTAGCAGTGTTGCCAATGAACCAATCTAATATCTAAATAAAAGTTGTAGGATAAGGAAAATATAAGACATAATAATTGTAAGATCATTTAAAGTATGTATATCACTAAAATAAAATTTTCAATAATATTCATAATTTATTTATAATTTTTATAATATATTTTTTGTAAATAACATCCATATTGGTAACACTATTTTCCTCTCTAGAGAAGAAATACACATTGTCCTCGCTATTTCGAGAGAAGAACGGTGGGGTTTTCTGGCATGTCGTGAAAAAATATATATTATTTTGTAGATGTGGCGCTTAGAGTAGATTGTCATTTACCCATTTCGGGTGTGGCACTTAGCTTTAGCAGTTCTCGGTAAGTAATATATTTCTAACCCCAGCCGTCAAGTCATGAGCCCCAAATGTGTCAGTGGAGCAGAAACCACCTGTCATTTTTATAGTGAAACAAAAGATAGAGATAATTCCCGTTGATAATCTTTATAGCTTTTGTTTTTCATGACAAATGTCAGATAGTTAGGTTAGGTTAGGATGACAGAGGCTTTCACATGTTAAGTACATTACCTAATTTTGTTTTATAGGCCAAAAACAATCTAATTATATATAATTCGGGAATTCAATAAATTAGAAATTTATTACTATTTCATTTGTCAGTTATTACTAAAACTAAATACCACTCTAGCTGAAAGAGAACTTTTCAATCAGACTTGTTACTTACGCTGGTTTGTTCTTCCTAATCAACCACCTCAATATCTTGAGGTAACCTCGAAAATCTTGTAGAGGTTTTAATTGATAAGAAAGTAAGTACAGCGCGTGATCTTCCGCAGATGAAATGCATACATGCAGCGGAGATGCGCATGCGCGCAGCAAGCAGCTTGTCGCAGATTCCTCCTCTCGGCTTCCGCGTGGTGTGAAACGGCTAGATAATTAATGAGCACCGTCCTTAATTGTTCGTTGAAATAATTATTTATAGCGTAATAAATTATTTTTTTCATGACTGTCTCAGAAGGGCGTGATTTGTTTACAAAAGCACTGGTTAATTTTATATGTGTTTAGAAGTAGTGTAGTGATTGGATAAAATATTGGTTGGTAATTGAGTGGGGTAATTAATAATTATGTTTTTATTTACAGATACGCCAGGAGAAACCTTACTACATCGCGGACCCTGAGGTCGACTCACTTGTGAGTAAATTTCACAATTTTTTACTCTTATTTTTATTGCTCTTTAAATCCACGAATTGCAGGTCCTCTTCCAATACCTTTGAAACAATTATATCTGTTTCGATTTTAGAAGATGCTACATTATAATAGTATATTCTACAACAAGTAATGGAATGGCATATATTCCACGCGATCAAAAAGTTTGTAGTCCGAGCCGAAGGCGAGGCCTACGGTTTGCGAGTTTAAACTTATGGGTGTCCCACAAATTTCGGTACAAGATATAGGTATTTTACATTACTAGCAAAGTAACCAAATTCTGTCAGTCACACACAACTGTTCTGTCAAAAATTATTTGAAATGATTTTAAGAACTCACTGTCAACGTGCATTGTTTACCTTGTCTACTAACTTGTAAAATTTTTACAGTGCGGCTGTCAATTTTACCTGGTAGTAACTTGTAAAGATTCATTTTCAAAGGCAATAGAAATAGAGGGCTTGGTTAAATGACGTTTACAAGTGATTAACAAGTAAAAATATTTTTTTCTACGACCACTACTGAAAATTACACTTTCTCCACACTAAACAAAGGTTGAAAATTGTGTATTTCGCAGAGTCGTGTGGAATAGCGTGTGTAATTATTCCACACGCAAGTGTGACCAACTTACTAATAATATAATAATGTATGATATTAATATTTCAAGTATTATTACATTCATATAACATTAATTAATTAATAATTATTTCAGAGTTTATATCAATATTCGTTTTCAATTTTGAGATTACAAAGAAAATACAATATTATTTTATTTAATAAAATGTGTATTTAGTTTTTATATCCATAGATATATAGTTGGTAACACTGTACACATCTGCGCTTGCGCCGGCTGCATGCTGTAATCATAAACGTCAAATAGTTTGAGTTTGAGATGTCATTTCTTGTTTCTGAGGAGTAAGAATTATTATTATTAAATCTTGATAAAAGTGTGATCGTAGAAAAAGTATAGTGTGCAACAAGTGCAGAAAGTTAGCTATTTCACGCGAGTTGTGAGAGTTTTAGCACGAGATGAAGTCGATTGAGTATTTCATAAAAAATTGTACAATGCTCGACCATAACCTGAACTTTACATACTTGCTTCGGGCGCTTGTTAACTACTATGGTCGCCAGTAAAGTTCTGCAATGTAAGTTACAATTTTATGCGATTTGTACAGTAACTGAAACATATTAGTTTAATGTGTAAAGGAGTGATTCTTTGAGTTTTGTTGGGTGGTGTGGGGGCGGCGGCGGCGGTCCATTAGCGCACGGTAGCACGTACACCAATCATCGGGCGCATTAATTTGGCCGGCCCGGTAAATTGAAACGAGACGACGCCGCAGCAGCCGCGGCGCAACATAATCAAGATGCTAATCTCGCTAGCATATAATTAAAATATTTAATAGCATGTTGTACCGGTGTACTTAACTTTGAAAACAATTAGCATATGTTAATGTTATGGCTCAATGCCAAAATTGAGCTCCGTTTTGAATAAGAATGCTCGCTCGAGAATTCTAGCCGAGTATATATCTAGCGAGCAACGTACGACTGCACGGAGTACAAGCACCGAGAGAACAACTCGTACAGCAGCAGCGCACGCGGACACTGTTGTCACGCGAGTCACGTCGACAAACGCGCGGCCGCATATTCAACGAGGCTCCGGATTCGTTTTAATTTTCAATCATCTCCACTTTAAAATATTGTACTTTTGAGGGAATTCTAATATTTTGTTTTGTATGCGCGACCAATTCCCACGGCCAAGCCATCGCCACAGAATAACTTATTCAACATCAGGTACATCGTCATTTAATATTTACAAAAAAAAACCTGTGCCTATTATAGCTATTTACACAATTAGGCCGGTAGCTAAGCATTTACGGACGAGCTAGCGAGACCGTAAAGCCGCTATCGGCCTTGTGTCGTATAGCATTTTTCTGTATACTCAACAACTATTTTAAATGCAAATAATTTATTATTATTTAATTAAGAATGTCGCGATTGCTGTGATTAGTTGTTATGGATACAAAACCTACCGGACGTCGCCAAGGTAGTTGCTATGTATTACCAACCTAGACATTAAAATCATACCTATCAGGCTCGTTACTAAGAACGTAACAGAAAAAATTTAATTACACTGTGTAAAAAAAAAAATACCTAACTTTCTTAATATTTTATTACGGTTTCTATTGCACTATGAATGTGGACGAGGCGAAAGTGGTGTGTCAGAATAGGAATGTTTGAAGGAGATTGATTGTTGGTTGACTGTGTTTCTGGGTTCGTGTTACCCCACAGTGAGATATAGCGTGATGTTATGTATGTATGTTAAAGCAAATCACTTTTATGCATCAGAAAGTTTGCTTTTGCGTCCACAGCAAATATTTTCTTGAAATATGGGAAAATTGTGGAAAATATCAACATAAACTGATATAATACCTGTTGTTTTTGACTGGAATTCTTCAATCAATTCTGGAAAATAATGGAAAAATCGCTATTAGCTGCAAATTATATTATTTAAAAAACAATAGTATATTATACATTAAGATGTATGAATTTTTCCCGCGGAGTAAATTGAAGCACGAGCCGTAGGCGAGGGCTACAATACGACAAAAAATACACTTCTCTCCTGCGGTGTATATACTACTTTTTTCACGACCCCAATATTTATGATGGTTTTTAAGTAATTCAAAATTATTTGAATTGTAATATAATTTTTGATAGTTACGAATATGCAAAATATATCTCACTTTTTTTAAATTTTGTTCATTTTTCACATTATTTGAGCAGTTTTCCTCACGACGGGAGAGAAAGTGCACAAATCTCCCGTAGATATGAAATTGGCTGTTTCTGTTATAATTTTGGTATCATAGTAACTGAGTTTTATCTCCTGGTCGTGAAAGAAATAATATTTTTAAAATTATTATTTTACGATTTTCAGGTAAAATTTAATGAAAATTTAAAAATTTTTGCTTATTTATTCACAACATGAACCAGATAGGTATTCTTGAATTTGCAACTAATTGCGGCTTTTACATACTTTTCCACAGCTCTTTGTTAAATTCCAGTGAAGCAAAATATATCAACTCGCCTTTTACCCATTATGTGTGTGCCACTCTGCTTACGCAAATCTCGGTAAGAGATATATTTTTGCGTATGAAGTGCGGTTACCAACCGTTAAATCATAGCCCCTAAAGATGTTAGTGGAGGGGGAACCTCAGGGGTAAATATATTGTGTCAGTTTATATTGATATTTCCTACGATTTTCTCATATTAAAAGATAATATTCGCTGTTAACGCAAAAGCAAACCTTCTGACGCATATTAGTGATTTGCTTCAACATACATACATAACATCACGCTATATCCCACTCAGTGGGGTAGCACGAACCCAGAAACACAGTAAACCAACAATCAATTGACGCAAAAGCAAACTATTTGACTAAAATAATAATTTGATATTAAGAAAGTTGGCAAGAAAATGTTTTTACATAGTGTTATCGGACATTAACTGATTTATATTCAGCATAATACTACGCTTAGATAAATAAAAGTAATCGAAGATATATGGGCACTGGTAGACTTTTTAATTATCAAATTAATTTCGATAAACAAAAAATGAAAGCAGCAAGGCTCATATAAATGACAATTAATCTTAAACGCACATAAAAAACAAAAGCCAGACAATAATCGTAAAAACAATGAGTCCGTGCGTATGTTTCCACGTCGCGTCACCAACCAGCACCAGAGACCAGGTATACCTATGCAAATCTACGCAAACCAATAATCATTTAAATTCATAGCCTGGCCGTGGTTCGCACTGCCATTCTTATCACGGCCGCCTTTCTTACTTGATTGGGCAAAAAGATACGCGCTTTTATTGCCCGAGTCTACAACTTCATTTGTGCCATGCACTTACACCACGGCGTCCAGAATAATCTATCGTTCAAAAAATCGCCTAAGAAGGTCAGCAAATTTAACACGGTACTACCGCCATGAATAAATAACACGTACGTGTTTTGTTATCTTACAGAATTCGTTTCTGGAGGCAATTAAACAAAAACTGCCGTGTACCTAAATTAAATCAAATAAACATTCCCCGCTACATAAAAACATCTTTAAATTTATATGGTCAGTGGTTTAGATAAGCATTATGCACGTAATATTTTAGTTTTTATGTTTTCACCAATGATCTTTTCGGTAGTCAACAAATATTAGCTTTGTAATTACATTTATCTGCGACATAACCAATTCATTTAATGGCTTTATTATCTCAAATTACCCGCCTATTTCAGAGCAAAGAAAATTTCCAGTAATTAAATTTTTCAACGAATTTTCTTTGTTTATTTTGTAAGCAACCTCATTTAAACAATACGCTTCTAAATTAAGACAACCTTATTTAATACACAAAAGTTTACACAAAAAAAAAACTATTCGTTAACTGGGGATATAAGATGCATTTTCTGAAAATTTCATAACAATTAAGAAACTAAACACGATGATTTACTAAGTAATTAGAACTATCAGCTTACCGACTATTACTGTTTTTTCCGTGTATCATAATGAGCTTCATTATTAAAGGATTATTTGGTGAAATACTGTTGGTATTACTGCTTTAAATATACAAAATATCTGTCACCAAAATTAGTGGAAGGGAACTCACATGGGTGATGAGAATTTGTCGACTGCGGGACTCGAACTAAGGACAAACAAGAACCAATGTTTTGGGGCCAAGAAAATTAAATCAATTCTAAATTAAGATGTAGTGTGGGAAGACATTCTTCCCGCATGAGCACTTATTTGAAGCACTAGAGCTTCATTTGCTCGAATGCGTGGTTGATGTCTACCTGCAAGAGGTTTTGTATAATCCTTTTCGTAACGAACAAAATTATTTTTAACGGAGTTAAAAAAAAAAAACAAAATACTCTTACTTACATATTCATAGCAGGAAACTCATTTCAATCACCGGTTACTAAGGGTTTTGATGATATGACAGTTGAAGAAACAGTTGGTACACAAATTTTACTTTAAATGATTGGCAATTATTATTTATGATTTTTGTGGATTTTGATACATGAAAACATTTTATGAATTTATTTTGTTATTATTAATATGATTTTACCGCACTAGTGCGCGAATTGAAAGTTCCTGGTTGTCAATAGCATGCGTCAAATGTTATTTCCAAGGGTTCGATTACAAAAAGGATTATTTGGTGACATACTTTTGGTATGACTGCCTAAAATATACAAAATATCTTTGAGCAAAATTAGTAGAGAAATACCCTCATGGGTGTTGAGAATTTGTCGGATGGGGGACTCGAACTGAAGACAGATGGAAGTCTGTTGTGGGTAGTCATGGCAATGAATCAATTTTGAAGAAACAAACATTATTGCAAGATTGAAATGTGTCAATGGCAGACTCATAAGAGAATCTATGGAAATCTACAGTGAATCTGAATGAATACGAGTTGAACAAGACATGGCTTCCTTTATTTAATAACTCATAATTTGTTGTTACTTAATTGCTATTTTTTACATATTTATTTTGTTTATTGTATATCCTGGCGAAGATTTGTGTGGTATGTAAAAACTTACAGAACTTAAAACTAATAATCTTTTATTTATTACAAAATATGTTTCAGTAAACAGCAAGCATTGTTTAAAACAAAATGTTTCAAACGAAGTAATATAGGGTTTTGGAAGCGATGCGTTAGAGTTTTTATCGCGGTACAGTAGCCACCATGTTCCCGTGGTTTTTGCAGTTCTGTTTGTTATTTTCGACTGCGATACGAGAAAAAAGAAACTCGCCCAGTCGGAATGAAATTTACGGCCGGGAGTCAGTCGAGTGTGCTGAACGACATCAAAACTGTCTTCCGGCTAACGCGTAAATAATACTAGAATTACTAGTAATTTCATTTCGGTAAATTTAATTACAAAAATAATTCCAACCCTTCCGGCGTTAAAAATAATTCCGCTGTTCTGTTCCCCGGCTGCTCATTTGGGCGGCGCGTGCGCTGCGGCGGGGGTGGGGGAGGGAGGGGCGTCCCGGCGGGCGAGGGACACAGCAGTAATGAGATGATGATGGTCTCTCCGGAGACGGGGGCGCACTAAGTGCTAATAAATCACTTCGCCCCCATATTTTATACATGTATGATTTACCTCCCCCCGGTCTGCGACTGGTGCGAAATTTGTACAATGAAAATATTATAGCGGCGGGCGACAGATTGTGCAGCGACTCCAGCTACGAGTGTATGCAGATTACAAGCCGTTAACTCGCTACATAATAACCTTGTTAACGTCTTTAAAATATATGAATTGGATATTCTCACTTTACAATCACAATTCCCTCATAAAGTTAATTGTAAATAGTTTCGGTTTCGACTTGCGGTTCTTCAATTACCATAAAATCGTCGGTGAATGAAGCGCGCCAATAATTAATAAAGTTATTGTCTGGAGTCGTGAAAGCAATTTGTGTGGAGGCTGCGCGCAGTTTGTTTGCGCACGTGACCCGAACACGAGTAAAACGATGAAAACAAATTCCCTGCTAATAAAAACTAGAAGCGGAACTAAGACGCGTTCCGCTGCTGCCGCCGGGGCTCAAAACAAATCTAATGTTTTATTACTTGTCGCGAATTCCCCGCCGTGCTGGGCAGCGGCAGGGTGGTCGCGGACCCGCGACACCCGACACCGGCCCCGTAACACGTGTGAAATTGTAATACCGCGCGCGCGCCTCCATGTGGGCCAGCAGCAGCACGGACGCCGAGCCAGCCGCGCGATCATTGTTCCCGAATGCGATAAGCACTGTTCCCATTGGTATCGCACAAGGTGGCCGACCGGCCGTAAAACCGCCAACGGTAAAACAAAGACCGAGCTGCCGATAACCGCTCTCTTTGCCTTTGCCACCAAGAGATCTGTCACATGCGTGCCCTCCACGGCTGCCCTCGTTCTCTACCTGCAACTACTAACACATTCATATGCTACAAGTTCGACCACCCCCCAGAAACGAAAACAAATTAAAAGACAAAATAACCGATACGATACAAAATATAGAAAAAAGCAACTAATACTTTTATACTTCATCTTCATAAATATAATAAAACTAGCGGACCCGGTAAGCAAATGTTTTCCTGCCACAGATCTCGCTAGCAAAATATTTTTCTTGAAATAAAATAATTGAAATTCCTCAAATACATTAATGTAATTAACCTAACCTAATATAAAATTCCGGTGTTAATAATTCTTCTCCTCCTAAACGGTTTAAACGATTTTAATGATTTTTTTCTTATGGGGTCATCTGAATAGTCAAATGCATGACTTGAATGTCAGGAAATTTAAAAAAAAATCTAGATCTTGACATCAGTGCTACCAACCCGGTCCAATTGTAACTAATAATTAGAGAGCGTATTATATGCACTAATTTTTTGGGAAATATGCACAAATATGACAATATATGCAGCAAATATGCAAAAATAAATCTTATATTATTAGAAAAAAAGTATAAATGAATGCATTATGAATTTTATTGCACAATACAGTCTTAATCCTAATTCACAATTAACAAATATACTGCTAATGTACATATAAATTAAGTCTAGAAACTTGATATTTCTCGAGTATTGAGTACGAGTACTGATAATAAAAAGTACTCTTGATTATTTTTCTTGAGTATTTGAATAATCGTTCTGCGCTGAGTACAGAGTACAAAAAGTACTCAATACTCATAGAGTATACTTGTGACGCCATTATAGTAAATGCGAGTAATTTTATTCAAACAATGTTTTTCAATACAATAATAAATATTTAACTGTGGTTTGATATATAGCCTGAATTGTTACTAATTTTAGTAAATTAAACTTTGTAAATATGAATGTATTTGACTCGCAAAATACGGTTATAATTAACTTAATGATTATACACTCGTCTTCAGCTCGTGTACAAATGCCCTCTTAAATAAAATAATTCATTATATATTTCTACTTGTACTCGTACTTTGAAACAAACATAGAGTATAGGTACTTGAAGTACTCATAATTTTGAAAATACTCTGAGTATTTAAAAGTACTCTGAGTACTTTTATTTTACTTAAAGTACCATTTGAAGTATTGAGTACGAGTATTATAGCAAAAAGTATGAGTATAAGTATTGATATTTTAAATGTATTCAAGTATGAGTATTGCACTTTGAGTAGTACTTAAGAGTAATGTACTCGAGTACTGCCTAGCTATGCTTGACGGCTTGTAATCGCTCTTCACGTGTTAAAAATACATTAATTATCAAGATCTGTAAAAGCAGACATTAAAAATTCGAACTTAACCTAAAAATTGCGTTTCTGTAAAATGTCTTGGTTATGTGTAGTTCCTACACTTTGGCTAAAATGTGTAAAATCTTCCAGTTTCTTTTGAGCCTGAGAGTAGTTGAGTATTGCTTAGAAATATATCAGCAATGCAGGCATAAGGTTCAAGTTTTCTTGCAGCATTCCTCCAAGCATTCCTGTGCCCAGCCAGATGCGTAGACAGAGCTGCGTGGCTTTAGGCTGGAAAAGATTGAAAGTAATCATCGTCTTTGTTTGAGTTTTAGTGTTAAATATTGTAGTTATGACTTCCTGGTCCATTATCCATTAGCAGTGCACTGATTTGAATATCCAATTATACTTGTTTACTATTAATATTATTATGGAGAGTGGCTGTGGAATTAATTGAATAAAAAGGCAGCTGAGTGCGTGTGGTGGCGTGTCCCGGGCACCCACGCATCTAATGATCGCGAGCACTTGGCCGTCGCCGTCATCCCGGATGTGCCCGATTCCTGCGTCGCCGAGATTTACGAGCCAGAGATGAGCCCCGAGCCGGAATGCCCAGCATTGTTTTAATGTCGATTTTAATTGGTTTCTGTAATGTCGTTATAGAATATTTGTCTCTCGACGTGTCGTTCGACATTGCCGTGTGAATGTTTATGGCGCTTTAAAACTAACAGGCTTTCCACTGCTGGGCTGTCTTAATTAAACGGTTCGGAGAAGGGCATCAGCATCATCTGCAGCGCCGCACGTTTGTATTAAGTAACAAGACACGTTTTGCATATCAGCTCGGTGGCGAGGACCAGTCGCGTGCATTTTTAATTGCCCTCATTACCGGCCTACAAATTGTGCTTGATTTTCTAAATAAATCAACGATGGCCGACACACTCCCACACCCGAAATTCGAAATCTGGTTCCCATCCTTCACCTGTTTGTGTTGGAGTGAACGCTCACGCAGAGCGAGAGAGAGCCGTGCATTAGACAGAGGGCACGCTCGCTGTCCACTAATGCCCCGTGCGATAAGATAACCGCATCTCACTGACATTGGGTTTCTTTCTGTTGCAGATGGTTCAGGCTATCCAAGTACTTCGGTTTCACCTCCTGGAGCTCGAGAAGGTAAGGCTGGCTGTTTGTTGAAGGCGCGACTAATTGCAACCGGAGCGCCTCCCCGGGGACGGCTTCGATTACGCCGACGAACTTATTCCAAATTTACACTGGCGAGACAGTGTTTTATATAATTCATATTTTCCACCAATCAATGAAATTATCACCTTGTTTTAATCCATTGCTAAGGATATTTTTTTTCTTTACTAGTTGTAATTTTGTATCTACCGGGCTTGTTGCTACAAAGGTAGATAATTGTTTACAGTTCAGTATACAGAAAAAGTATATAAAACTTAGATTTATTAAATAAAATTGTGCTTCAAATCGTGTCTGTAGTTCCAACTGTCAATTTATACATCAAAACTTAGGTTAGGATACCCGATGTGTTAGCGTTCTACATTTTAGGGTACGTTCTTGTTCTCAATTCACACAAATATTTATTCATTATATTCTCCGATTTAATGTAAGCTCGTGATATAATTAATAAACAAAAATATTGTTCGTAAAACCAAAGTACCACTCGACTTTGGAAATCTGCAGCGTCGGTTCCACTCGAAAACATCAACTATGATGATAATCATATCACTTGTTATATTTCCTCTGAGAATATAATTCATAAGTCACGTGAAATATTTTCCATCAATCAACATTAAGAATCTTCTAAGCTACATGTTACATGTGAAATTATCACTTTGTTAGTTTTTGTGGTAATTTTTTGCGCATGTTTAAATTTTTTGTTTTTATTCTAGTTTTATGTTATAGTTGCAGGAGTTTGCAAATTCCAAACTTTTAGAACTAGAAATTTAAATTCGACATTACAGTTCGTTGTAGTTGTAGTGGGTTCGAATCCTACTAAGGAGCATAGTCGTTAAGTCGTTTGTAATGTTTAGATAAATTCACGATCATCCACTCATGAGGTAACATATGACCAAAGTAGTTAATCCGCGTGTCATCTTCATAAAAAAAATAAAAAACAAAACAAATTGTAGAAAGAAAATTGACTAGAAATAATAAAAACAAGATTTTTTTTTTAATAGGTTAGGAACTTTTAGTACTTTACTTGTCATATTACATTCATTCCCAATATTTTCCCACGCTCGCATTTTCTTGCCTTTATCATTAAAATGTTGGTTCTTTTTATTCCAAAGAAATTTCTTTAGAAATACTTTCCAAGACCAGACGCATGCGCACTGTATAGTCTTTAAAAATCAAACTAAAACCTATATAACGAGAAATGGCAAATCTTTTCTGCGATTAAAACAGAAAATTAAAACTAAAAACTAATATAATTTCAGTACGAACCTTGTCCAAATTAATACATCAAAACTAAGGTCAATACATTTGATGTGTTGCGTTCAGTAAATTTAGGGTGCATTCTCGTTTTTAATCAGCTTTACAACAAATAATTATTCATTATATTCTCTGATTAAATGCAACGTTGTGATATGATGAATAATCGAAGATATAGCGTCGTTTCCAGTGGAAACTATCACTTGTGATATTAGCTCTGAGAATAAAACATGGATGCTGCGACATCTGTTCGGAATCTCGATGCGATTCATTTAAATTTTATACGTGGCCCCGATGTACAATGGGGAGAGCACATTAAAAAATCAAAATTATGGAAATGCGCGGTCCGAAAGCGGCTTCGGTCCGCTCCGCGTCCGCAGTCCGGCAGCGGAGCGTTTTGCATGTGGATGTGGACAACACGGTGCAGCCGCGGCCGTGCAGGTACATTTAAATTGCTAAAAGGGGACACCGGTATCGGGCCGTGTTCATCTGCGCGCCCGTCCCCGCCGCCGAGCACCCCGTATCGTAATAGCCGAGCCGAGCTTCGTGGCTCGCGGGCCACCACAACCGGTCTGCGTCCGCGTCGCGGCCATTTTGCCCAGCGACACGGCGACGGCCACGAACGCACGCACACGCGTACACGCATCTGTAACTGATAAAGAACCCAAGAACGTGTAGTTTCCACGTTTAATCGCTAGCCGTAACAGCAGATCCTAATTTACAACCGGCCATTGAAATCGTTAAAAAGTACATAAAATATATTTGTATAGGGAACGCGTTTCGAGAAATCTTAATGTCCGTGGAGAGGCGGAATGCGTCGAGAACACCTTGTTAGGTCGCTCGTAAAACTCAAACTGAATATTTTGTGGCCGGCCGGTAACGGACACCTCGGCGACACCTGAGTGCCGAGCGCCTCGGCTTCGGCCTCGGCGCTGCCGTCTTGACGTCCCCGCTGCACATGTGTCGCGTGCCGACGCCGGCCGCTGACAAATCGCTCGCGTCGCTCCATAAATCGGTGGCTCTGGCAGCGACGCTGCCGACATAAATCCCCGGCTAATTGCCGAATGCGAGATCTCTCGAACCCTTACACCATTCGACCATCATTACTTTCTATTTGCATTATTCACTATTTTGTATTTACAAACAAAACGTACTGTAACAACTTTGGTATTTACTAGCCATAAATGCACGTATAAAATTAAAATATGCTAATAAGTAATGTTTATAGAATACACGATGTTCGAGACGAGACGAATTAAGAAATAATTTTCTCTTGTTGCATTTGCATGTCCCTTAATTATTGTCTACATATTAGAGATGCGCTAACCTGTTTGCGCAGCTCATCCGATTCATTGCAATCTGTTTACAAAAATTACCCTTTCAATGTGACCCGTTGTGCTAAAAGTATCTTGTATTGCTACTAAAATCATCATATAGTTCTTTAAATTTGTATACTATATCCCCATCTTTTTTATACTTTATCCCCATCTCTTGAAATATTATGTATTCTAAAGACGTCAGTGCCCTGTGAAAGAAAGAAAAAAGGAATAATAGCAATAAGTATTGTATCGGATTCATGTTTTACTCAAACCCATCTAAGGCCGTTTATCAAAGCTACGAATTATATATTATTTAATGAAGATGGGAAGCGGACTAACTACTTAGACCAAATACCGCCTTATGAGTCGACTATGCTCTTCAGTAGAATTCGAAACCACGATCTCTGGCGTGCTAGACCAGTGACATAGCCAGTACGCCACCGATATGAGCAATAATAATAATTATTATTCGATATGTATTCAACACAATTAAGATAAAAACTATTTTTATAATCCTGTTCGTTCATTTGAATTTTTTACGAGGCAAACTGAAAACTTCTAAAACCAGTGTGAACCGTTCGAGAACAAGGTGATCCGTTCAAAAGGAATGGGTCGTTCGGGAATGATCATCTCTAGTAGGTATTTACAATTTGTGTATGTTGCAGGTTCACGAGTTGTGCGACAACTTCTGCCACCGATACATCAGTTGTCTGAAGGGCAAGATGCCGATCGACCTGGTGATCGACGAGAGGGAGTCGTCGAAGCCACCCGAGCTGACAGGCTCGACGAACGGTGACGGCGGCACCAGAAGCAACGCGGACTCCACGTCGCACACGGACGGTGCCAGCACGCCGGACGTCGTAAGTACAATTCATACTAGTCGGGACGTGGTGCTGGTCGCTCTTGGCCCGCGGCTAAGCGCAGCCATTTTACAGGCGGCCAGTTTAAGCGCGCAATTACGATGATATTGATCGGCTACGCCGGTCACTGGTCCTGGTCGCTGGTCGCTGGCCTCCCTCCGGCTAAAAACAACAGATGAAGCGTGCACAACGCCATGCCATGGCTGCGATTGTCCACTCACGATTTAACCTCACGTTCTGCATGCCGAGCCGAGCCGCGTCGTGATACCCGCAGAATCTGCGTGGATTCTTTCTTCTTGCCGAGAACCCCTCTTGGCTTACTAACACGGATTTCCCGCCGCCATTTGCATAGGATTTCTATTTCATTTGCACACTGCATAATACGTTCGAGTTTAATTCAATTGTTTTTCGTTGTGTGGTGCGCGTGGGGTGGTTCATCTCAGAAATCGTGCGGCCGTGACTGGAATGTGCGGGGCTAGAGTGTGTTGGCTCATTTTCATTGATGCTGTTTGCGAAAGTGCACGGCGACATAGGGGCGAGGGCGCGCCGATCTCAGGGCTTAGAGCAGGGAGTTTTACTGGTAATTGGTGTCAATTTAGTCTGACGCATCAGTCATGCGAGCGCGTTGAGGGCGGCTCGCGTTACACATCCCCCAGCCTCGGCCTTGCTGATGCACTTCTCCGCCCGCCCCCGCCGTCCCGCGTCCCGCGCCCCCGAAACGCCATTTAACAGATGACGAATTGAATGGAAAGCGATAAAAAGTATCACGCGGAGACGCGCTATCTGCGGGTCCATCTCCTGCGCGGTACCTGACCTGGCGCCGCGGGGCGCTCGCGGTGTTGAAATAAAAACATCCCCGGTGCGCGCTGAATAATGTGGCCTGCATGGCTTGCACAGACACAACAACACGGCTGCATCGCGCGCTACTCATCTCGCGTGTCTATTCCTGGCGTCTCTTAGCATCGCGCCGTCAAAAATAGTGGCACTTCCCTGTCGCGGTGCCATGCCCTCGCTACGCTATTCCTGTAGTAGCGACCTCCGAGCCAGCGGCGTGCCGTCGGGACTGCCACTGCCTCCCCCCAACCCTCCCCGCCTCGTTAACACCGTCAACGGCTCGGGTGACAACGGGACATCACTCATTTTACTGCGATATCTACACTCTCTACACACTGCTTATATCTAGATCTCGTACGAAAATAGGACGAAATAGATTTGAGTGTTGACCGTCAGTGGCATTCCTGCGAAATGAGACGCGTTCAATCTCGTGTCACGTGCGACGTCACATAGGCACGCGTGTTCGTTTAACCGAATGTTATTTTAAGGAATAGCATGTGAGTTGAACTGCGACCTGGCTGCACATGCAACGCGCGTCGCCCGTCCACACTTCGGCTGCCAACCCGACCCGACCCCGTCGCAATCAATATAATTAACACGCGGTATTTATAGTGCAGTGTACTTTGAGACAGAACGCCACTGTCGTGTCGTGTCTCTCTGTATACAGCAGCATCGGCGTTCGTTCTCCTCTTCGGCGTTTCCTTCCTGATGCGATTTGCATCGCGGCGCGGGCGCCGAATGAGCGCGACGTGCGCGTGGGGAGCCGTGCAGCCGCAGCCGCTTTTATTGGAGCATTATCATTTTATTGACTTCAAATAGCTTGTAAAACGCACGGTGCCGAGACCGCCGCGGGAAGCGAAACAGCCCAATTCAGGAGACACTGATGGCCTGTAATCGTCTGAGGAGCTTCCTCTTTCGCGTTACGTCTCTTCTCGTCCGCGCCGTTACGACGAACAGGTGGATCTCTAAACGGCTCCGTTTGTCTGGCTGACTGTTGTTGTTGTCATCGTTGATGATGACGCCTGCGCCGAAGGAAGGGTGCGCTGGTAATTGCCCCGCGTGCTCGGAGCATTAAGTATTGAAGGCCAATTAGAGAGGCCAAACACTTTGCATGTATGATGAGGCCTGAGCCGGGGCATCGCGACGCCGCGCGTAATTGGGCGGCTCACGGCGCCGCGTTAAATCCTATTAAGAGATTTGCTCACCATTTGAACATGGCCGTACCGTATCAGGCGCGGCCAGGAGGATGGGGACATAGAGTGGAGTTGCTGCTGCTGCAGAACCGAAGAGAGCCATCAATCCTCGCCGGATTGTTTCCTGCTGTATCAAACTAATGGTCCCAGTGGCAAAAGTAAACTTGGCCGGAGAAACAGTTTAATGGAATCGCGGACCTCGGGGACCATTAAAATGAAATAGTGGCCAGGTCCACCTCCGCCCGCCGCCGCGCCAGGAAACGGCCAGCCTGATCAATCTCACGGCCACATCGGAAGTCCATTGTTCACAGCCTTGAGGAAGAGAAACGCATGCCGCACGCCGCACGCACTCACATGCGCGCTCGCAATCATTGTTTCAATTGACGTCGCCGCGTCATTAAGCACACACTGGACGCCGGCCATCGATCCGTTTCGATCTGCTTACCCACACACCAGCTCTCTAGTCTCTACACAACATAAACCGCACTTTGTTTTTTTAAACTTTACACGTTTTTCTCAGCGCCGATTCCTTATCGCGAATCAGTCTTGGATAGCTTTATTTGAAATAGTCTGTTACGCATTTGGTTTGATATCAACAATAGGTAGTCTGAAACGACATCCTTTCAAATATTAATTTTGGAAATAAAAAAAAAAATTTGCCGAATACAGCGACTCTCTTTGTGTTTGTACGATAGTTTTTTTTTTTAGGCTAAATTGCAGTATAGTGCACCAACTGACAGCTCCAGTCAAAAATTATCCTTTCCAAAAAGACGTCATGGAGACCAGTGATTGTATAACAGTGTTCTCTTTGGTTTGCTGTTTGTTTCACTTGACACTTATATATTATAAGATTATTGCTTATTTTTGTCCTGAATTAAATTATAGAATTAGTATGCAATCATCAAGAAATAAAGGTCTGAATGTGTTATATTAAATGTTAATTTGATTTTTATTTTTAATAGCGAATATTATCATACAATCACATTTTTTAGTCACTAGTTACCATAATTATTGTTTATTAACTTGTCAACTTAAAAAATTCTGGTGCACTATAGGTACTACAAGTTTCCCCACCCAATTTTTTGTCAAATTATTTGCAAACCGTTCCTAATAAAAATCTGCATCATAAAATTGAGAAAATGTCAAAATAATTTTCTTTTGAATTTTTGTTTACATTATTGCCTAAGTTACATTTAAATTTTTAACTTTCATAGTTGTGATGATATGAGTGGATAATTACAAAATGTCTATGAATACACTCAGAAAAGTCGATCAATATTCATTTTAGATCGGAGTAAAAATGTTGTATATATCTCTAGTTTAAAATGTCTTTTCAGACTTCGGTGCACAAAGACCTACTTTCAACCCTTGATATACAAATAACTAATTTTGCATCGTAGCTCTAGAAAATCGCTACTAACACTTAAAACACGTTGCAATCAAATAACATTGGTTGCTATTCACAGATCTATACTAAGTGCTACTAACTAGGACATTTTAAAATTTGGCATTGTTACTTTGCAAAAATTAAAAGTTTTTTTTATAGTAACAGTGTTAAATCTTAAATTGCTCTAGTTAGTAGCACTTAGTATAGGCCTGTGAATAGCAGCCAATATGCCGAAAACTAAACGAGATTTCATCAATCCAAGAAACGTGTAGTTACAGAGGAGGTTATGCGCAATGCAGTGCTGGAAACTGTATACCACTGAATATGTCCGTTGGCGCGTAATTCAAAATGTCCGGTAATTTAGCGTGTACGTACACATGCGTTCCCACGCGACTTAAACAGATTCTTGCGCCGCCCCTGCCGCTGTCTGTGCGCACCGGGGCCTATAAAATATTCAGCCCCGTAATACAATATCGCCCTCTTCTCACCCAGCCCGTTATCTCCTTCGGTGTCGCGACGCGCCGAGCCACAACGCCATACACTATGAAATTTTATGAATAGGTAATGTCGGTATTGATTTTAATATTCAAACCGTAAAGCAACCGAGCCAGTCCCGGGTGTTCCCGGCCGTGTAATGACGAGGGCGAAACGACAATAAATACCTACAGGGAAGTCGCGGCGCGCGATAAGCGCAGAGAGCAGGTGGCTGCCGACACCGTCACCGGCGTCGAACTCGGCGCGGCGGTATCGAGCGCCGAGGCGAGCCGTACCTGAGCCAACTGGGAGCCATACATCACGCGGGATCGGCTGCGCGCGCGAGATTTAGGGATCGGATGGAGGATATGGAGGAAGCGACGCTGGGATACGGCAATACGACGCGCGCGGACTCGCGGCGATAAATCACCAGGACAAATTTAATTATCCTGCTGTCTGCGATAAGGCCCGAGACGTTAGCGTGCCGTCGTTACGGTTGTTTCCAGGGAGACGTCGCTGCCGTCGCCGCTGCCGCCGCCCCCGCCGTCGCTCGCATAACACGTACACCGGACAGCGTCATGTGCCGTTGACTTTGTAAACAAACAACACACGGCACGCTTGTGAATCTTAAGCACAGCGCACCGTCTCTCTCGCGCATCCACAACCGACACAATATATTACACTATTTTTTTGGTTCTGTCACTATAGCTGCTTGCATGTTATAGCTATAGGCGCTGCAATTAGGATGAGTTGCACCCCCCTTCACTCTTAAACAAAATAGACTACAACAAAGTAATCACTAAAAACTATATAAGTAATAAATAAAACAATAAATTAATACGGAACTTAACTTTTTGCATCCTGCATATATACAGGGTGTTCAAAAAATTTTTAAACTGGAGTACATCACAAAATAATAAAAAAGTTCATGCAAACATATATCCGGAAATGCCTAGTTACAGAGCTATAGCGATTTACAATAGAAAACAAGTGAAGATAGTCTTTTGTTTTTCTTTATTTGACATAATTATTATTATTTTGAATATTTTTTTATGGTTTTAATTAACTGATTTTCATAGTAATTGTAACGGCTGACGAATCAAAATTTTTACACTATTTGTGATGGTTTTTTCGTCCACAAAAACTGAAAATCTAATAAAGATATCATCTAGAAATTTCATATTTAAAATTTCAATGTTTAAGTTACGAGCTAATTAGATTTTTGTGGCAATCTATCAACCGGAAGTGGTAGTATATATGAAGACCAATCAGGTTTTTTGAACATATCTCAATTAATAATTTAGATAAAGTAATATTAAAGAAAGCTGAAGAATAGTATTGACTACTATTTGAAATTTTTTTCTACATTTTGTACTGTTTAGGAATTCAATTTTTCAGGAAGTTATGTAGTGCCCACATCAGATTCTAATGACATTATCATTTTAAAATTTCATATTTACACCTAAGATATTCTAATTACGAGCTGATTAGATTTTGGTAGCAATCTATCAAGCAGTAGTGGTAGTTTAATTAAAGACATCATGTTTATTAAACATTTCTCAGTAAATAATTTAGTTACAGTAAATATTGTCATGTTCAAAAAGATAAAGATTAATATTGGTTACAATTTTACCGGAAGTGATAATTTACTTGAAGGTATATAAGATATTTTGAGCATATCTCAGTAAATAATTTGTGTAGAATATATTTTGTTGTAATAAAAATCCACAATACCTCCCGCCATAGATTTCTTATCAAATAATGCAGAAACACGAACCACCACTATTAAGAAACGCGTATCTCTTAAAAAAATTACTTTTCATTTAAGACACATGTCAAAAAAATGACATTTTCAAACATCGTTTTGTTTTCTCAGAAAGCACAGGTTTTGCAGACGAAAATGATAAAATATAATTTTTCTTTAACGTGTTGTAATTTGTAAATGGTGAAAGTAAAAGAAAAATGTTTCAAACAAAAATTATTGATAATAATATTTGAAACATAAATAAATATAGATATCATCACGCCTTTTACCCATTATGGGTGTGGCACTCTGCTTACGCAGATCTCCGTAAGTGATATATTTTTGCGTATGAAGTTCGGTATTTGAAACTTTATTATCACTAAACCATAATTTGCTGAGATATTTCAAAATAACTTCATAGGGCTTCAAATGAACTACCACTTCCGGTTATTGGATTATCACGAAAAACCAATCAGTTCTTCCTAAGTAGATACAATTGATAGAATAAGAAATATCAAATTTTTCAATTTAGTAATTTTTGAAAAACCGTAACACACACAGACATCATCGCGAAACTATTAGAATCGTATTTTATGAACCCAAAGACGTGTTCATCCACTGAAATCTCACTACCGAATTTTTAGCATGATTCCTATACCTCCCTTACAGGATGTGGCGGGAGGTAAAAAGATCTATAATAATATTGTCAACAATTTTTATTTGATTTTTTTTTTTTTCTATATAAAAATTGTCTAGGTGGGAGGTTATGTGTTGGAGCATCAGATATTTTTTTGTTTGCATGTATTTAGCACTTAGCTTGGAATGTGCTACAAATACATATTTTTTCTTAGATATGCGAAATATTTTTGCATTCTTGAAACGTTTAATTAGATATGCATCAAATTGAAAAATATTTTAAACTAAAATTAAAATGCAAGAATTCCATCCGCTATTCGTATTCAAATGAAGATTGGCGGTCAGCTTAGCACCACTAAAAACGCCAGTAATCGGATATTTGAAAATAAGCCATCGAGGCATCGGGGTCGTCAGCGGAGCTGGCGGGTGCCGGGCATTGTGTGCAGAGAGTGCATCGGATAATCATAGTCATTACGCGCGCGTGCGTGCCGTCGTCTCCGCCCCAAGCCGTGTGGGAACGCGTCGAGAAGCCAGCGTCGGCGTCGCCGCGCGTCTTTGTTTCGGATGTCAGGGCCAGCTGTTCTCAATTCGGCGGCTATTTGTTCTGCGGAGTTCATTCACACACGCAAATTGCAATATGTACAAGCGGTTCTACGTTCTATCCACCGCCTACTTATCCGTTGTTGTGGGGGTGTTTGTTTTTAATTTACTGCTTGTCCGATCGAATCGGAACTTTTATTTACCAAAGCATAAACAAATGATTCAATTGAAAATCGTATTTTATTTTTCTGAACCACGCACTATTGAGCAATTTCGACGCAACTACACGAAAAAAAAAAAAAATGGATTGATACAACAGATAAAATTTATCTTACGTATAGTGACAGCAATTTAGATATTTACAATTACAATATTTGTATTTATATTAGTAATTTGATATTATTTTCGATTGCTGCTACAACAATCTAAATAATATTACTATTTTTTAAATAACATATCATTTAAATTTTCAGCGTTTTTAAAATTTTTCAAGTGTTGTTTATTATTGCTTAATTTTATTTCCTTAGTTACAACTGATTTTCATAAATAGATCTCAGTGAAAACAATGTCTAACTCAGGGGTGGGCAACCTTTTGTATAACAGGGGCCAGAATAAGATTTACGTTTCGTACGCGGGCCGTAGTTGTTAATTGACACATTTTTGTTACTTATAATTTTTTTCTGAAAATATAAAAAACAATAATAAAACAAAATTATCTAAGTACTACATTCATTTCTTAATTTCAACTAGACGAATTATATCAAAAATTAAAGTGTAAATCTTCCCTTTTTCTTTATGTTGGGTATTAACCTAATTTTAAATTTTTGTTTTTGAAAATATTTATTTATTATTTCTTCTAAAGATCTCGCGGGCCGGATTGGAACTTTACGCGGGCCGGAGGTTGCCCACCCCTGGCTAACTGTCTAACAACACTCGCTGTCGGCACTTTTGGATTTTTTGTTGCACGACATTAAGCAGTGCAGTGATTTTGGCAGTAGCTTTATACGGCTGTGAATTAGAATAACTGTCAGTTGCAAGTGGGATAAAACCTAAAAAAATTTATTCCACCTGCACTGATACAAATAAATTTTTCTGTTTATTTTACTCTCATTTTACATGACCTACAGTGGCTTGATATTTGACAGACAGAACGTCACTTAGACAAACAGTATTTTTTCCTAAGGTCAATCAGCGGACCAAGAGGCATCAGGAGTTTTCACTTATATGGTAAATTTTGGTTCGCGTTACGTAAGCCATCTGCCGGATCAAGCCGCATTTATATTTTTTATAGAATCGTTGGCTATACGATATTTGGGTAGAAAAGATCTTCAAATTAGAATTCCATCGTTATGTGAAAGTAACATTTCAGGGAAAATTTTAATAATCTTACAACATTCAAATGTCAAATGAAATAATAACAAACCAAAAACAACACTGTTTTATATTTACTGGTTTCCATGACTATATCTTAATGGACGGGGCAATTTTTGACTGTAGCTTGCTGTCAGTTAACAGTTAGTGCACTGTATTGCAATTTAGCCATATTTCGTAAATGGTACGATATAGAAGGTACTTAAATTATAAATGGTAATGACCAACGACAGTACCCGTGAGTGGTAATTCCTGATGCTCCTTTTAAGCGGACGCTGAACGACCATGTTCTTAGTAGCGCACTAAGATACGCTCACTCAAATATTGGGATCATGAAATATGATTTTCGATCTAAATCTATTCCTTATTAGCTTTAATTTCCTATGGAAAACCTTCTGGGATGTTTCGTTTATATTACTATTTGAAGATCAGCAATAAAAACTTTATAGTCTATGCTATAATAATAATAACAATAACACTTAATAGATTATATATGATACCGTTGTTCGTAAAAGCAGATTTAAATGAAACATTTTAGTTGGATATATTTTCCAGCAAAAGCAAAAACAAAAAATAATGGGTCGAGTGTCGCTAGTACATGAGAAGAGCTTTGTTTTAATAAAAACCGGGGACGCCGAGGGACGCAACTGATGGCGTCGGCGTCGCCTAACGCACGCGCGGAACGGTGGCCGGGCTAATTACGAGCGTCTCTAATTAACGTGTCGTCAGTGGCTGGCGCCGTGCACATGGGCCGAAGGAGCGCGCTTGCAGCTCGCACACATCTGCGTCGACACATTATTATACATCCTGTACCTCTGCACAGCACAGCACAGAACGCAGGGCTGCCGGTCGACGGCCGCTCGCGGAATGACAGAGAAAAATTCACAGCGCGCGGAATTAAAAGAAAATTAATGCCTTGAAACACGATGAACTTTGCCTGCAAATGAATTATTACATAAATGCTCCACAACACCGTTTTTTGCGCCCTACAAGCCGGCTTAATTATTTTACACACCGAATTTTTTACCCAACAAAAATGTTCTCTTTAAACCACCGCATCAGTAAATAATATTTAACGAAATGTGCTAGAACAGCAGATCTTCAATCCTAACTTTATCTTCTACTACTGACGCAGTATTATCTTGATCGTTCTGACTCTATAGTCTTTGCATTTCTCAGATCTTGATGATACATTTTTGGGTGTGCACTGCCGTCAAATAACAATCCCCAAAGTTGTTACTGCTGGAAGAACTAAAAACTATAACATCGAGATTTGCAAAGGCAGAGTGCTACACCCAAATTTTGTAATTTAAAACAAATAAACATGAGTGATTAATAGTATATTACAATACGAGTGAAGAAACTAAGAATTTCGTTCACGCATGTGTCAGTTTTGATCACGAGGCGTCAGTCGAATGGACAAAGACACATAAGTGAACGGACTCGTTTCTTCACGAGTGTTGCATAGAGTTTGGTTCAATCCTGCTATTGTAAGTACGCGCCCCCATCCTTGTGATCCATATACTCAATGTTACGAATCAGTCAATTTGGCAAAGACAGGTGAGTGGGCGAAAGTAGTGAGCGAAAGAACTTTCGCCCACTCACCTGTCATTACCAATCGCGTTACCCTAGGAATAAGCTGAGTAGACAAAACAGATGGTTTCGAGCTCTGTATCCAAGTAAGAAACAAGTTTCAATAGTAGGATTGAACAAATAATAATAATAATGGATACAACTTTTGTATTTACACTTGTGTTGTAAAGTGAATAGGTAAAAAGGTACAACAATATTTTTAAAAATAGCATTGAAACGACTATATGCCACATTTCAATTCTGCACCTATACCATATGGAAGATGTAAGCACGTTTTTAGGTCCTTAGAATACGATTTCACTATTTTCACGATGACGTGTGTGTACGATTTTTTCGTCCGCGATAACTCAAAATTTAATGAAGCTATCACTGTCAAATATCATATTTAGATTTCATATGTTCATGTTACAAGCTGGTTAGATTTTAGGAGCAATCCAACAACTACAAATGATAGTTTACTTGAAGGCCTATCAGGTTTTGTGGGCATATCATCAAATAATAGAGTTAGGTTAAATTTTGTTATTTGCATAGAGATGTAGACTAATATTAGCGATTACTATATGTATTTGAACAGTATAAAAATCTCTTAAAATATCTAAACTGAACAAAATGATATGATTCTGGAATTTCTCTTAATACCTAAGTTTTGTTTCTCTGAAGCTTCGTCGCTTTCTGGAACATTTGCAGCTGTAAAATTCTCAGATTTGAGTCGTAACAAGAGTAATTTCAGTAAAAATTCGAAATTAAATTGAAAGTAATAACAAACGAGGCGAGTGGTGGCGTTATCAGGGATTAGGCGATAGTGATAACCAGCTCTCTGGTAGCCGCGTAGATACACAACCGTGACGTTTCGTCTCGAACACAAACAGCTCAAGCGTCATGTATGTCTTTGTGCAATGAAACGAAAACAGTTTACACAACGATAACGTGATGTGAGGTAGGCTGCGGCGAACACCGCCAGATCCCGCTACTCGCTGACGAATTCATGAATTCCGCTTAGCGAAATCGGGAGATTAGTAAAAACGCGCGGCAGATACGCACGCTAATCCCAACCTAATGCTTGATAAAGCGGCCGGGCACACGTGGCCTGTTTGCATTCCCATTAACTGAGGATTAAGCCGATGTCATTATCTGGATGTGTCATATGGTGCTACCGACTTTTAATAACTCTTTAATTAATCATGCGTTTTTAAACAAACACCCGGTAGCTAGAGACCCAGATTCCTCTCTGGATCAGAACTGTTGACTCAAGCGAGATTAAGAGTTGAATTAGTAGATAACCGCTTTTATATTAAAATTGCCGATTCATTGTCTAACGCAACCATGCAATGATTAAATTTAATTACATGCACGGATGTAATTACGGTAAATTACAGAGCACAAAGGTAAACAGTCACCAATGAGTGAGTGGTTTTCTGAGCGCAAGCTAATTGGGTCACTTCTGTCCGTTAGACGCCTGCAGCTAAGATCCTTATCGGCCATTTTAATTCTTCTCCTGACGGACTTCTGTTCGCGGGATTGCTCATTACATGATTTATCTCCCAGTACATATTCATGATACAATATGAAGATGCTGTTTCCTGTTCATATTTACATAATAATCATATTTTATTTGATAAAAAAATATACAAATTTTATGCCAAGATGATTGGTAACGTTTTAACCAAATACATCTCGTGAACAATAAATACAAAGAATATAATATTTATTATCTATAAATAATAAAAGAAATATTTTACTAAATAATGTATACAGTAATTATTTAAATATTTAATATAAATTATCTAAATTTTGAGACGGAAATGCAATAGTTGACAAAATAGAAAATCTTTTTTGGATTTGCGAATAGTTCTTTGATTGCACGTCACTAAATCTATTTTTTTGCTCATTTTTACTTGTGTTGATGATAACTATTTTAAATTTGTCAACAAAAACAAAAAAGCTACAGAGAATATTGCCGGGAATAATCACAAGAGCATTATTCTCAGTATAATAATGACAGGATTGGTTAAAACGCAGATACGTAACATACAATAAAGCATTTCATTGGTTTAAAGAAACGTAAAAAATAATCGCTTAAACACACTAAATAAATAAACAAATTTTTTTGTTTTAAGTTTTGTAAAAGTGTCTCCTTGGCAAAATTTCTACTCCGGCGGCAGACAAAGTAAAATATTATGAAAAATAGTTGGGTTGTAATTCAATAATCTGAAAGTTAAAAATGAAACAAATGAACAAAAATAACAAAACAGTATATTCTATGACAACTAGAAATGTTGGATTTTTAAAATTATTTTATTTACTATGTTTAAAAAAAAATAGCATATGTTATTCGGAGTAAATGTGATTTTGGATGCAACACAATATACTATTATTAAAATATATAATATTATTAAAATACAACGTTTCGAACAAGTGAACAAAATAAACAAATAAATAAAAATAAACAGCAACTAAGTAACAACAAATTATATCTTTTAAAATAGAGGAAGCCATGTCTTGTTCAACTCAAGGTAGCACAATTTCATCAAATAACTCTCAAAAGATGTTATTGGAAGGGTAAACAAAGAACCAAAAAGGTCCTTAGTTCGATTCTTTCTTCACTAACCTCTTTGGAAGTTGTTTGCAATTTTATTTAATTTTCATGTGTTCTGGTATAGAGAACACCCTGTATATCTCACGATTAACACATCGATTATTTATTAGCTTTCTTTTTAATTATCAGATATTTATTATTATTATTAAGTAGGTGTTATTTAATTATTATCATATTTCTTCATTAAAGTTAATGATTAATACCCATGAATTATGTATTTTATGCAGTTATTAAATTTAATATATGAAGTGCAACTAACTGCATTTATATCCTCTGTTTAATGGCGGAAAATAAACAATCTATTAAAATTGATTTATCAAAAAACGTGCGGTTTGTTTATCAGTTTTTATCTAACCGTGGCATCGCATTACGCAGGTAATGTTATGTGGATTTCAGTTTCGTTGACATTGAAATGTGTGTTAATAAAAATTTCACTAGATTTCATCAAATTTGACGAGGAGTATTTATAATAATTTGAGCATTGTAGCGGTACAAAGGTAGCGCGATATTCGTGGGCATTGTGCAAACGAGTGCAGCAACATTCATCTGCGCAGCGCGCGCATTATTATATATTATTACACGAAACAGCACGTATGCGTGTCGTATAGCCGAACATTTCCATTATTCGCGGACACTTCACGGCCTACTGCGCCCTGTAATAACGTACTAATTTTTCACGGTGTCATTGCGATCCGACAATGTATGAAATAAATTATCTAGCGCAATTGCGACTGTCAAAAAGCAAAAAATCCTCGAAAAAAGACAAGTTAAACAAACAAAAAGCGAACGCACTCCCGAGGCCGGTCGGCTGTCGCTTGTAAAACACAATTCAAACGATTCAGTTTGCCGGTTCCGAACCGGTAACAGACAATAAAACTAGCCGTTTTGCACTATTGATGCGGGCGGCCGGTTCCGATTCGTCGGCCGCTGCGTCGCCGCAACCCCGCCGATGCGCTCCGCGTTAAACGATTTGCGAAACGGGCCATTGTCCCGGTCGGGACGCGAACCCAGGCACGACTCAGACTTTTTTCAAAACTACCTCAACCCAAAATTAAAAATATAAAGACAATAAAAATTGTCAACTGTTTCATAAAATTCAGTCTCAGAATAACAACAAAGTTATTAAATTATGAAACAGTTGACAATTTTCATTGTATTTATATTTTTAATATATATATATTTCATAGACTGTTTTCGATTTTTGAAAATACCTCAACCTGTTATTGAAAATGCAGATTTTCTGTGGAAGAAATCTAAAAAGCTTATTAATCAAATTTTTCAATTCAAACAAAATAAAAAAAAATCTAGTATGGTATAGATGTTAAACCTGTTTAATTTTTGACATTTCAAAAATTATTTGACATATAGATATTAAAAATGTTTTAGTTCTTCCCAAAGTAACTAGTATTATTAAATATATAATTAAGTTTTCTGAAAATTAGAAGCATGTACAAGAAAAGTGCAATTAACATTTTATATTCCAAATATCTTTACTAACATTTTCCATTTGAAACTTTTTTTCACAGCTGATTATATTTTATTTTTAAAAATAATGGAATTTATTGTTTTGTGTGTCCAATAAACATCCTCTTCCGGTTTTTCAATTTCATTCAAAATCAACTAAGCTCTTCATACTTTCTTGAAACTTATAAGTTTAAAGTTTCGATTACATATCTTGTCTCGTTCATGAGATATTGCGCACACAGGCATCCATCCGTTCATCCATCCATCCTCATAACAACACACAGACATCATGGTGAAATTGGTTCCAATATTCCTTATACTTTGTATAAGAAAGTAAAAAGTACCTTTCAATACAATTAATTTGCGTGCATCTGTAGAATTCAGTCAAAACAGTAATTTTTACTTTACTTTTTGAAGAAAAACAAATTATAATATTTAATATTTTAATTGTCTTTCATAAAAAATATTTAAACAATTAATAATCTCTACAAGCCAAATATTTACGATTAGATTAATGTTACTGAACCTTAAATATAGAATATTTGGGTATAGTTCTGTATAATTATTATTAAATAACGACGTTTCGACAGCAAAGTGCTACTTTCTTTAAGTTATATACAACATCAATAAATAATAAATATGTAGTCAAGACCACGTATTGACAAAAAGGGTAACATAAATCAAGGTTTTTACAAAATAATATAAAAAGAAAAAATTAAGGAAGAATAACAGCTCAAAGCCTGTATTTAAATTAAGATTATTAGGAAATTTCTTGATTTCAATAGCTTCTCTAATTTAATTAGGCATCTCATCCAGTTATTTTCATTTGCTAGAAATCTATGTAATTCTTGAAAAGCATGTTTAGCAACTGCAGATTTAACGGGTTGAATAAATCTAATATGTCGATTGTTTTCCTAAAATATTGTTGCTACCGTTCCATCAATTTGACCAATGTAAAATTTACCTACACTCTGGTACGGAATCTCAAATGCCAGAACAATGTAGAAGAACCTAGATATTTAACATTGCCCAGAAGATCACTGATTTATAAACTTGACTTAAATGACATTTGTATGTCTAAATTTATAAAGAATCATGCTAATGTAGTTGCTTCAAAATAACTAAAAACTTATTTTCTTGTAACAACTTTCTCACAGAAGTTGTCAAATATGCAAATATTTGTGCGTATTGAACACAAATTTGATGACTGTAAATGAAATCGTGTGTAGCACCCTTAACTCTTTCTGAATCAACTGTTATTCTGAACCAATACACACGCAAGTTGAGAGAAAAAACTGTTTTCAGTTAACCTGCAAAAAAATGTGCTTAGTTTTTGCTGGTTATTGACGTTTACACCGTGAGAATATAAAAACCGTGAAGCAAATTTAAAAATGAGTTGTATTATCATTTAGAGTGTTGAATGGAGAATTACTTGCAATTTTCTAATATAGTTGTTATTGTGCCATAAATAATTCAAGGATTAGTGTAGCCCGCGTGGAAATCTGTCGTCCCGCCTATGACTAAAATGACAGGTAAACCCGCAGTGCGGCCACCGTGTGTTAAAAGTTAATTTCTAAGCCTGAAAGTGGTCAAAATAGCGAGCAGTTGGACGTGGATTTCAGTCAAACAAAGGATAAATCTTGCAAAAATCCCGGGACAGGCGCTGGGAGGACAAGACCGTTGGTTCTTTGAAAGAAGTCAGAGTTTGGTCCGATAATTGCTGATGAGGGTGGGCCTGGGACATCGAGTTTCTGGAATCCGCAGCGGGGGCTCCACCCAGGCTTTCGCACGATGGGGGGTACAGGTACGCGCAACTGGAGGCCTTTTCTACGTCAGCACTGTACCACTTTCAAAACAGCAGATACTCGTATTGCAAAGGGCCCATAAACCATTTAAAAAAATTAATTTATGAAACTATTAGAATCTATGACGATCAGTGAAAACACGATGTGAAAATTTCATATATTACCCGAAATATGATTTTTCAAAGTTTGTGTGACGTCACAGGTACTACTCCAGTGGCACTAAAACAACGATTTTCCATGATAGTAGATATTATTACACACACACAATTTTAATCAATAGATTTTCAACACAGCACAATAAAACAGTAAAATTATGAAACAAGTAATAGAAGCCCAACAAATATAATCTTAAATACCAACAAATAAAAATATGAAATGATATTTCGTAGTTCTATTTTAGCCCACAATAGGCGTTGGGCACAGCGGCAGACGCGCGATTTGCAATTTTCATATTTCTGGCCAATAGCTACCTGTGACGTCAAAATATGTTCAATTCGTTATATCGCTTTACTGCAAAATATTTAAAAGAACAAAAATACTTTACTACTAATTATTCCATAAGTGTTAAACGCTTTTGATATAAATTTGTCATATTTCCTTTATGGTTTATGCGCCCATTTCTTGTTTTGTAAATAAATATATCACGTCATTTACCCATTTTGGATGTGGCACTCTACTTTCGCAGATCAAGCCTCACCTGTTCAATTCAATTCAGCACAAAATCACACAATTCGTAATGTACACTTTGGCTGCGATGTTGTGACCGGTACGTCAGCAAAAATATTCGTATGGGTTAAGATAATGGTGACGCAGTTTCGTTCAAAATATAACCTAAAATTAATACTGAAATGACAGATTGAAGTTTGTTATCTTATTTTTCTGGTGGATGTATTTGCCGCATGCTGACAAAAATCTAATACTACTCTTGCAAATTTTGATTTATAACTCTTTTTCATTCTCAACTAAAGTTATAGTGTAGGGTTAGTTGGATAAAATCTCGCGAAAAATACAGCTGCAGCCGAGTAGTTCGAATTCCACACAACTGTAAATCGCCCGTACTATAATTAAAATAAATTCCTTGCTGTGTAGTGTAGTAAATATTATTAAAAACCAAAAAGTAATTAAAGTATGGCTGTTTAATGATTGTAGTAAATGAAATAATGCGTCTAGTATTAATTACCAAGCCTTGAAATATATCCTCGCCGATTTGAAAATCGTTTGTTGTTCTTAATACGGCCGGTCTTTGTACTTGGGCCAAAGAGCCATCGACCTTGGGCTTGCTGTCAACCCGAGGATGACGGATCACCAGGGGTGCGAGTGTTGATAGTACAAGAGCGCGTTAATGCACTCGTGACGTCATCGGCACATCGCCTTCCATATGTTAATCGAATCAACGCCGAGGGTTAAAACGTTACACACCAGACTTTCTCAGCGAAAGGAAACGCGCTTCAAACGGTCACTCCCTTATATGACACGATATTATTGTCGACCCATCGAAGAAGTTATTTTTCGTGCCACCGTCCAAGAACACTAGTTTTACAAGTCTCAAAATCTTCCAGAAACTACTTGTTATACTTTTATAAGGTTAGGGTTGGCATCAACTGGCTGTCAATTTGATTTTGTTTAGTGTTTGGGTGCTTGGTGATTAGAGATTTCTATCAATTTTAGAGCTACGTTGTTCTCTAATGTAAGTATTTATAATTAAATTTTCAATTGTAGTGCACAACCAATAAATATCAACTAATTTCACCATTCCAATATTTGACAATTTTAAATAGGTATCCCAGCAATGGCACCTGTACTGAAATGAATTGACCTGTATTGAAATACTCACAAAACAAATTCATATTTAACAAATAAATCAGAAATCAACACGAAAAATAATACTGTTTGTAATTTGTAAGCTTCGCCTTCTGCTTGGCCTGTCAAAGTATACTCGCACTGCAAAATTGCAGTTTCTGGACTAGTGATACAAATAGCTATTAACATTGAAGATGGTGTACAGAAAACAGATAATTTCTATTGAGGAATAACAACTGGGTATATGTTATGAATAAGTTTTACTTAATATTTGAGGTATGGTTCTGCAGGGGAGTGTACTCAGTGACGTAGACAATGTGAACCACCGTATCACGGCAACCGCGTAACGCGCGCAGTAGTACACTCCGGTACAACTTTGTACAACGTGTCGGATTTATTGTGATTGGTCCACCAATCATAATTTATCTACAAACAATGGTAATGTGCCAATGGCGTGTGTCGAATCGATACGTGATTGTTTCTTGTTTTACTGGCATTCGATTTTCGTTGTGTTGTGTTTTGTTTTTCCCTGCACCACTTGCGGGCCCCGCCGCGGCAGCCGCGGCCGCGTACCCAATACATATTCAATCAGCGATTCTGAACATGCGTTTTTTGCGGGCCGGACCGGAGAATAGAGACACTAATTCGAATTCAGTGCCCTGCTGATGCCACTGCGATTTTGTTTCGTGTTTCACTTTATTATACTTTCTTACCGTGTATTAAGGAACACAGTTTTTAAACCCATATTTTACTGTCGACCGCTCAGTTCTTTCAAGAGTTTAACTTCTACTATATTCTTCCAATCTATGTCGACATTCGACTTTCTTACATCCAGCATATTGGGTGGGGTGTGGAATTGAATTGTTGCGTATAAATATTTTTCAATGCTATTTTTACCTCCCGCCTACCTCTAGGTAAGGGAGGTATTGTTTTTGGTCAAAAAATTGGGTAGTGAGTTTTCAATGAATAAGCACGTTTTAGGGTCCCTACAATACGATTTTACTATTTTCGCGATGATGTCTGTATGTATGTATGTATGTATGTATGTATGTATGTATGTATGTATGTATGTATGTATGTATGTATGTATGTATGTATGTATGTATGTATGTATGTATGTATGTATGTATGTATGTATGTATGTATGTATGTATGTATGTATGTGTGTGTGTGTGTGTGTAGTCTGTGGCAATTTTTTCGTCTCGCATAACTCAAATACTATAATACCAAAAAATACAATTTTGTGAATATTTGCTTCTTATATTTAAATGAAGAGCTGATTAGATTTTGGACAAAATTGGTCAACCGGAAGTAGCAGTTTACTTGAAGCCCTTAACAGTTTTTCATGAAAAACACAATTAAATTTCATTTTTCAACAATTTATGTTATTTTGAAAGTTGAAGAATATTTAATTCTACATTTGTTTTGATTACACTAATTTTATTAATTTTCATTAGATTTAGAGATAATGATATATAAAGAAATTAGATTTCACAAAAATCTTGCATTCCTAGTACACCATGGAAAAAATTTTCAATTTGTTACGAAATGTGACACGTGTCATTGTGATTATGAAGCTGTTTTCTTAGTGAAATATACGTGAAAAAATTAAATAAATATACGAAAGAAAATTTAAATTCTCAAATGTAAATAGAAAATAAACAAATAAGAAGGTATGTTTCTATATCATCAAATACTATTTTGTACCGTTTAAGAGTAGTATTGGGCGGGAGGTTATGTGCTGGCCACATCAGATTTTTTTTATTGCAATATCTTTTTACCTATTTACTTTACAGCATAAGTGTAAATACAAACATTGTTCAGATTTAAAAATGCGTACAATAAGATTTTTTTTGATTTCATAAATACGAATATTTCACGATATATATATTTTAAAAATGTACAACTTCAAGGGTTATATTCCTAGGAGGAACGGACAAATTAACATATATTCATACACTTTTCTCCATTAATGTATAATATAATATTATACCAATTATTATTATATTTTACGTATTGTCATAAAACAGATAATTACGATATGAAGTTACATTGTTTTATTTTTTCTCGTGTATCTTATTTTCACGATTCCTTGCTTTCTTATACAATGTATAAGAAAGTAAAAATCAATAATGGCGTTCTGTTATTCTGTTTAGTTGCCGCTACTGGCAGTAAAACCAATTTACTGTAAAACGACGCAGTGAATTATCAGAAAGTGAGTTTATTAAATGTATAAAAGTGGAACGAAGTATTACAGCAATAAATATTATCTATAATATCTAATGTAACATGTAATTACACAGAGACATTTATGAAAACACAAAATCAGAAATAATAACCTACATAGCTGCAGATTCAGTGATGCTAGTAATTAAATGTTCAGAACGATTATGCAACAGCCCGTTGAGTGCTGACTACATGCAGTCACAGATGCGATCCCGGGTTGGAACTCACTTTTTGTGTGCTTCTGGTACAGTCACCGGCAAAAGAATAACGTGGTTATTGAATTTGCTTTATTCATTAATCTCAAGGGACACACCTCGTTATTTTAATCTGTATCGTTTATAATTCTGTCTTTTAATATCTCTTCGAGTTAGCTGTGTTGCAAATTTAAAAGCAAATGAAGAAGAAATCTTTTGTATTGCTAATGATTTATGCCAGTAAGAACACACGTGAAATTACAGTCTTGTGTGGTCACCACACTACTTTCTTACGCGTATAGAACTGAATTTGAATCTTTAATAATTACACATGACGCATTTTTTACATATTTTAATAATTGTTTCGTGTGTCTTTGCACATGCGTATGAAACTTCAAGTTTTCAAAACTTTTAATTCTCTTTTGGCAAAGTATCAACTCAGTTTGTTTATAGTGATCATGGCTGAAATAATTAATTTCTTTCTGAGTCACAAAATGGCAAATAAGTCATCTATAAGACCCAAAACATCGTACTAGATATAATAGAAGTTAAAAAAATATTATTAATTATTAAAATATTTGAATTTTAAAGTAAACAATTCTGTCGTCAAAGTATGTGATTTTTTATTGAAGCTTTTTTTCTCACACATCTATTCTATTCCAAATTCTTTGTACTTCTCTGATTGAGCTGACAGATTGTGGAAGTATCAAATGGTTGGTACCTAATTTTAAGATATTTGTTTTGTTTTAAATTCGTAACCAAATAATATAAACCACACTTGTATAAGAATTCGCGCGATAATGAAACTACGCACATTGAATGATATAATAGGTTAGCAAAAATTATCAGTGTTAATGAAACATTTGACTAAAATAATCTAACAGTTTATTTATGTTTCTGCCTGGAATAAATGGTATTCTTGAATATTTTAATTATTTACTTCGAAAAGTTATTTTAATTCCATTTTAATAATTGTCTAAACAATAAAATAGAACATTTATGTGACTGCAATTATTAGCAATTCCTACACTGAAGTCACAACATTAAAAAAAAATCATTTCGGCTTAATAAATGGCACTCAAGATAGTTTTCAATTTAGATAAAGTCACATATTTTTTTAACAGTGAAAGACTCCATTCATAATTCTTGTTTTTCACATTAATATAAATAAATCTTTCACTAACTAATTGACAAGTAGATGAAGTATAAAAGTAGCTTATGAATTTCTTAATTCTGAATCAATTCTATTATCCTCATAGTCTGTGTTGTGTTTTCTATGCAATCTCTGAATCCAGATTAATGTGTGAGTACAAAATAGTTATTTGTCAAGTTTTTTTTCCCACTCGAGCTCAGGCAATTCGTGCGAGAGTGGAAAAAGGGCTTTTCTCTCGTGTGACACAATATTTTTTTCACGACATGTTTCTAAAAACGATTTGCTCGGACCTAAAATTCACTTTGACAATACAACTAACACGTTAAAAGCTAGGGTATCAGATGCAAGGCGGGGTAGCAGTGTTTCCAATGAACCAATTTTAAATATTTATTAAAGTTGTCAAATTGTGATTTAATCTAGTAAAAAAAAAAGACATAATTGTAAGACAGTTTAAAATATGTATATCAGTAAAATAATAATTTTCAATAAAATTACGCATATATTCATAGTTTTTTCAATATATTTTTTGTAAATAACATTCATATTGGTAGCACTGTAATATTTTTCTCACTAGAGAGGAAAAACACATTTTCCTTACTATTTCGAGAGAAGAACGGTTGGGTTTCTTTGCATGTCGTGAAATAGTATATTCTACAACAAGTAATGGAATGGCACATATTCCACGCGAGCAAAAGTTTGTAGTCCGAGCCGAAGGCGAGGGCTACGGTTTACATATTGCAAACTAGACTTTCTATAACAAGATTTTGGAAATTATACAAAAAATACAAATATAAAACTTTTGAAAACGTCAAACGCAAATTTTAAAACAAACAGACGTAACCATAGTAACTGAATCAAGATACTTCATATATCACACTAGTATGCGGCTCTGATTCGTCGAAATTATTACATACACGGCGCATGGAATGATAGTTGTTCTAATACAGTTTTTAGTTGCAGAATGTGTAGTTTCCAAAACAGTGTTATAGAAAAATGTATTTCCGCCTAAATCTTGTTATCGATTGTACTGCGTACAGGGTAGTAAAAAGGTGGCGTTGGAGTAAACAAAGGCATGCAGGATTCGTGCATCGATATCGCCGGTGGAGTAAGACGTTGCGACGTCTTGATGAGGCAGACGCCGGTCGTCGCAGAGACAAAAATTAACCGTGACACAGTAATGCATGTAATCTAGTTTCCGCGAGGCGAGGCAGCGCGCAGCGAGCGAGCACAACGCCGAGACATTTTAACCTAATTGCTCGGCTGCCATGTTTTTATAATAACCCCCTGCCCCCGAGTTCAGCAGCTCCTCGGCCGCGGCCGCGTCGAACCGTGCGACGCTGGTGCCCGAGAACTCCGCTCTCTCTCCGCCATCAGAATTAATAAATGCATGGCATTTTAATGGACTAATTTCCTTTAATAGACGCGCACTGTTATTACAATACAGGTAGCGGAGTGGAGTCGACTTGGCTGGGGCTGCTGCCTGTTACAAGCCAGAGATAATTCAATCATAAATGAGAAACGCGAGTCAAGTCGACAATGCCGTCGACATTGTCGGCGCTCGCTCGCGCGGAAGTCGCCGGATGACCCGCTGCTCGGGGAGAATTATTCAAATATGCTTGCTGATCGGCGGTGTTAATGCCATTGACGGAATCCTAATTGATTTTTAGCCAAATGGCAGAAAATGGTCGGTCCGTGTCGACCGGGGCTTCGAACAAAGCGGGTGCAAATCTAATCTGCAGGCATCAACTGAATTAGGCATTAACAGGGAGGAATTCTTCTCGCTCGCTCCCGCCATCCCACTATCGTCTCGTCTCTGTCGCCGTGTGCACTGCCGTGAATGTGCGCCAAATTCAATTCTCGCAGGACACAGCGCTGCATTCAAATAATAATTGGCCACTTGAAACAACGGTAACGGCGCCCTTCCCAAAAAACCGACGCAGGGAAAATATTCCCGGGAATTTGTTTATCCCTCGAGTGGCTTCTCCGAACCGCACGGCTCGGGTTACATCCTGGGCACATTCCTAATTCCAGTAATCTTACATATAAGGCCTGTGTCCACGGTGATAGAGATCTCGGATATAGTTCTCGAATCGAAAACTCGGATCGTGGACACTACCAACTCTGACGAAAAAATCGAATAGAAACTATAATGATAAACGTGATCTGTCGTATTTTTTCATACAAGTTGCTATTATCATATCGATGTTATCAGTAATAATATAACAAGAGAGTGAGAATAAATTTAAAACAATTTGAGAAAGATACTGGATACACGCCACTAAATCTTTTTTTTTGTCATTTTTTACTTGTAACTATTGGACATCTGACATTTGTCAACAAAAACAAAAAATTACGGAGATTCTTCCCGGGAATGATCACTAGAGCTTTATTCTTAGTATAATACACAAACATGTGATATATAATTAAGCATTTGATTGGTTTGCCATGGCATCAAGTTTGAGAAAAATACTGGAGAATTATTTTCAAATTGATCGAACTTTCGAGTTGTATTTAATTGTATTAATTTTTTATTTTATCATCAGTCACGTCTCTAAATCTATCGTTTTTGCTCATGTTTTACTTGTGTTGATGATAACTATCTGACATTTGTCAGCAAAAACAAAAAAGCTACAGAGATTATTCCCGGGAATGATCACTAGAACTTTATTCTGAGTATAATAATGACAGAATTGATTAAAACGCAGACACATGATATACATTAAGCATTTAATTGGTTTAAGAAACGTCAAAAAATAATCAAATTAAAATTTTAACGTTTGATGTTAAAAAAGCTGAAAAATATGCAATCAAAGCTGAAAATAGGTATTTTTAAACAGTATTTGAATCTTGAAATATATATTTTATTTATTTCACGTATAAACAAATTTAATTCATTTATGACAGAATAATTTCTTGAGTTATATTTTATTAGCTTTTAGTATTGGTAGAATTGAATGAAGCTTGCTTCATTGTATGTCACGTGTTAGCGTTTTAACCAATCCTGTCATCGCACTATCTGAGAATAAAGCTCTAGTGATTATTTGTTTTCGAAAGATCTGTCAAATTATTTTCAATTTATTCTCACTCTCTTGTTTCTTACTGAAAATAATTTTCTAAATTCTTTCTCAAACTTGTTGCCATTTTGCAATAGCCATTTAAGTCCTACAAGCTTTCGTGGCTCTTGCCTGGCAACAAGTTGGCAAAAAATCTGTCAAATTATTTTTAATATATTCTCACTCTCTTGTTCTATTACTACTGAAAAAAAATTTCAGAACTAGTGCACACTTTTCTGAACTGCCTCTCGAGGTAGCTAGTGTAGTTAGTGTAAGCTGGAGTGGGGGTAACGTACATGTCAGTTTTGAATGTTGTTTTAATTTATTGTACTAATGAATGATCGCTGTTGCACTTTCGTGTTCTTTGAAAATGTGGAACTAGTGCCAACTAGTGTACACTGTACTAACCTGCGCTGCAGTACACTGCACTTTAAAAAAATTCATCAAACAGACCTATTGTGTCCAAGTATCGCGTCGCGCTATCCGAAGCATATTAAGATATTCGCACTTAGCTCGGGTTCGTTTTCAGGTAAAATATAAACAATCTTTACACATGCAAACCACGTTGCATGCCGACCACAGATACCGAACGCGAACGACGAAAATAAAAACGTTACGCTTTATCTAAACGTTCCCGCGATAACCGCAAACAAGCTCTAACCACTCTGCTTCATTGATTGATTCCTTTCCGCAGATTAGAAGAATTATTTGATGTACCCAAATAACTTCTGAACGATACCAAAATTTTCAAATAAATCTGATAGGCCTTCAAGTAAACTACCACTTCCTGTAGATGAATTACTACCAAAATCTAATCAGCTCTTAACTTGAACATGTGAATTTTAAATATGTAATATCAAAATGGTATTTTCACTTGATTTTGAGTTATCTGCACACACAAAAGTCGTCGAAAATTTAGATATTTTGTATATATCAATTGTATCCTCTTTGGAAGAGCTGATTAGTTTTTGGTGATAATCCAATAACCGGAAGTGGTAGTTTACTTGAAGCCCTATCAAGTTATTTTGAAATATCGAAGTAAATTATGATGACATTTTTTATGAGAATAATGCTTCAAATATTATCTACAATTATTGTTTGAAACATTTTTCTTTTAATATCACCATTTACGAATTACAAGATGATAAATACAAATTATATTTTGTCAGTTGCAAACAAAAATGTCATTTTTTGTCTTGTGTCTTAAATGAAATAGTTATTTGTCATTTCACAATTTACGAATTACAACACATAAAAATAAAAAATATTTTAACATTTTCGTTTAAATCTGTAAACCTATGATTTTTGATAAAAACAAAACAACGGTTGAAAATGGAAAAAAATGTCATTTTTTGACATGTCAATTGAAAACTCACTTTAATGGTTTATTTTCTATATTCGTGATAAATAACTATTATTTTATTATAAATAATTTCCAATTACAGATGTTTAATTTTTTTTTTTTTTTTTGCTATGCTTAGAGCAGATTTCGGAGTACCATCAATGTTAGTGGAGGGAGCTTACCTAAATACTACCCCTATTAGTAGCTACTTGGAAACAACTCCTGCTAAAAATAAATCACTAGAAAACTATGGTTTGCTAATAAGCAAACATCCCAGCAAATGTCTCCTGTATTTTAACGTTATTTAAACATTATTTGCCATGAATAAAGAGATGAATAGCGTGCTTATGTAGTGGCATGTGTGAGTGGTTAAAATTCCGAATAAGGTGGCTGCGATCGCAATGCAAAGCACGTCAAAGTGGACAGTGTGTTATATGTGATAGGAACGGATGCTCGGCGTGAACAACGAATTCGTTTCGCAATCGTGAGGCAGCGAGACAAACGAAAGTGTAACTGGCGTGCCATGCTCGTTTCGTGCATTGTGCGGCGGCTGGCGGCGGCGGTGGCGGCGGCGGCGGCGGTGCAGTCTCGCGCGGCACAAAGAGCAGCGCGGCAAAAACCCGGCCCCGGCCTAGCCCGTCTGCGTGCATGCGTGCGTGTGTTGTACCTTCAGAACAGCTGCCGGCCGCCAGATGCTCGTGCAGGATACAAACTTGAGCTGGAGACCAGTCGGTATTACACCAACGCGATCTCACAGATTCCACCACTCGATGCTCACAAACCACACCAAATTCGCTCGATGAGGTGAACTCAAAACGGAACTGACACACTCCAGTTCGACAAGCCATAAACTGAAACGCAACAAACCAAACACATTGATCGCTAGTAATAACGTTGATTAAGGGCGACTAACTAGTAGTTGACTATCTGTGTTTTTCAGCTGTCAAACCTTCTTACATGATTATTGAGAAAAATATTTGAAATAGAAGTGGTAGAATATTTAATTCTGTATGTCTTTTATTTGAAGCTTATTTCTCTAACATAATTTAGGAACTCTTGACAGCATAAAATAAAGTTAGTCAACTGCTTGTTAATCACTATTAATCAGTTGTTCTTACTAGCAGTCAATGTGTAATGTTTTCCTCCATTGAGGGTTGGTAACCGCACTTCTCGTACAAAATCGCATACCGAGATCTGCTGATGATATATTTAATAGTTCCATGGTAACGCATCGGCCTGAGGATCTTGAGATCCTCAGTTCGATTTCCACAGTTAACAGTGGCCACTTTTAACTGTACCTCTTTACTTTGGGGGTCGTGACCTGACGGTTGGTAAGCACTCTACACGTCCAAAAGTAAATACCAAAATCTACTGATGATAACATTAATACTTCCGTGGTAACGCATCTGCCTGTAGATCATAAGATCCTCATATAGATTGCCACAGTGGACAGTGGCCACTTTTAACTTTGCCTCTATACTTTGGGAGTCGTGACCTGACGGTTGGTAACCAAATTCATAATCATCCACTCATGAGGCGTCATATGACCATAGTACAGTTAGTCCGCTTGTCATCTTCGAAAAAAAAAATTACAAAAATGTTATGTTTGCAAATGCACTATTCATATATTTTATTTATTTATTCCAGTTTTGAGCTCACCATACAGTGCAATAGTTTTCCTAGCAATTACGAAAATATATTTTTTCTAATTTTGACATATAAAGTGTCACTTTTCAAAATTGATTGACGTTACGAAACGTCATATTTTTCGTAACTAGTGATGAAAAGAAAAATATTTCACAAATGGTGATGAAATGAATGAAGCATAAACAAAATTTCAAACAAACAAGCGAAATATGCGTAGCTACTTGATGTCAATAAAAGTTATGAAATTAATAATTTAATAATTAAAAAAACTGTTATAATCAAAAATAGAAAAAATCTTGTATGAAACACGATAGGAAATGCGATTTTGTGTAATTCGTGTGATTTTGCGGGAACTCGCTTCGCTCGTCCCGCAAACATCCCACTCGTTACACAAAATGATGCATTTCCTAACTGGTTACATAAATAGCTATTCCTAGCAATTACGAAAATATATTGGCATATCCCACGCTCTCAAACCGTAGCCCTCGCCTTTGGCTCGGGTTACAAACTTTTTGCTCGCGTGGAATATGTGCCATTCCATTACTTGTTGTAGAATATACTATTTCCGACGACTACTACGAAAAGTACATTAATTCACACGCTAGACTATTACTGAATTTACACGGATTAAGAAGGTTAGATTTATCAGATTTAAACATATTTTTTTGTGAATTCTGATAGCAATGATGTTAACATAATCTGTTTTAATATTTTGATAATATTTTACAAAGAACCTCAACTTTAAATAATCATAGTTTAATTACGAAAAAAAATTCGCAAATGAAGTTTCTTCTTCGGCCTGCCGGCGGTGTAATACGGCCCGAGAGCGCGTTCGCAAACTGTAAATTAGTAACGTGAAAAAGTTGTTCTGTTAATTTTGATAATGCAATAAATACCAAATCAACACTCGTACGGCGACGAAACGAACTTCGAAATAAAAAAAGAACTCTGTCACGACACCAACCCGTGGAATTTGGGATTTGTTTTTCGACGGTTCATGTTTCAAGCATTTGGAACATTTCAGTGTTATAATAACCAGCACGATGTTCTCTCGTTCTGGAGTGGTTGGCTTGCGATACGCCTATTACAACATCGAAAATTATATTATTTTACTTAAAAATAGTTATCTTGTTCGCTCCAAATTCCACCTTGACACGAATGCCACTAAACGCACCAAAATACTCAATTTCTTTCCTACAACTGTTCCTACAATTTTGTTTTAATTAATGTCGCCGAGTTGACTGACCGACAGCTCAATCCTAATTGAAATATCAAGACCATTTCACATGGTGGTCTTTATATCCACCCTTCTACTTTCTTATGCATGAAATATGATTTCGTTGTTTTTAGCTATACATAATAACTTATAAACACAATAGTAACAAACTTAATTACATATATTATTTCTATTTACATGTAAAAATGTAACAAAATTAATAATAATCCATAAACTATAAAAAAGAGAATATTTACCTACACAGAAAAGTAACAGACATATAAAATATAGAGTATAGAATTTATGAAAAACAATTTATGGAAAACAATAAATTCAATTTATTTAAAATAAGGAATCAGTTGCGTAAAGTAGTAGTTTACATCGTGTTATTCGTGCGAGCATGTAAAGTTGGGGTTACAGTCGAGCATTCTGCAATGTTTTATGATATATTAAATCGTAATTAATTTTTTAAATCTTACATTTATTTTGAGCGTGTCATTAAGTTAAAAAAACATTCAGCACTCATAGAGTAATACATGTTTATGATATTGTTTAGCGGCCACAAAGTGGCTCTTTATGGACTAGTCCAATAGAGTAAAAAGGTCTATTAAAAAAACGACAAAATAAATTTAATTTTTGCTATTTGAATTATTTCTTCCATAATTACAAATCAGACTTATTGAGATATGAAATGACAACTTAAACAATATTTTCAAAACAAATAATAATAAAGAATAAACAATCGGTAAGCAAACAACAGAAAAAATGCACACTTTTTCATGTCAACGACATGTGTTAAATATATACGTCCTTCTAAACTAAAAAATAATAATAATGTGCAATGCAGTCAAACATAAAATATTGTATATAACACGTACATGCCTACATATAGAGTTGTTTTGCTGTGCTCGCTCGGCCCCTAAACTGTCTCGTCCATAAAACCTTAAATTATGAACTTATTACATAAATATCTATTATAGTATATAATACTAATCAATCGAAATAAAGTTTGAAAACATACACAATAAATATGTATTTTGTTATGGTAAAGACAACAGCCCGTAATAGTTATTTACGTGGCGAGCGTAGTAAATTAATCTTTACGGGCGAACTGGAAAGTTTGTGGAGCGAGCGACGAAGGAGTGAGCCTCCATAATCCAGTGAGACCACTAAAGATTTATTACAAGCCTGCCGCGTACACCTTCACAGTAATTTTTTAATTGTTTTCATTATAATATAAGCCCGTAAAATTTCACCAGTCTCTTCAACAGTTATCTTCTACAAGCCTGTAAAACTTTGCAGGTCTGTGCGCTGTAATTACTCATTTACTATTTACCAAAGTAGGTACCTGAGAGGGTCATTTACATAGAAGGTGGAAATAATAGTTATTTACATTACAAGCAAGGTAAAACAGTTTTTACTGCAGAATGAAGGAAATGATCGGCGAGCCGATTAGGCGAGCCTGTCACCTCCTTGAAGCAGTAAAACAGTTACCATGCGTGTATTGTACAACATTTAATTGTTTCTCATTTGTAAATAATAATTATAACCAAGTCCTGTCAGTTCATACAACTGTTCTGTCAAAATTATTTGAAATGATTTCGCATAAGCATTGTAAGCATTAATGTGGCAACGTGCATTGTTTATCTTGTTTATTAATTTGTAAAATATTTACAATGCAGCTGTCAATTAGAAACTTGTAAAGATTCATTTTCAAACGCAATAGAGTGCTTGGTTAAATGGTGTTTACAAGTGAGTAACAAGTAAAATTTTTTTACTAGTCTCAGTCCGTAAAAATATTCTTTACCGCTATAGGCAGAGTTCATAATAGTAGGTTTACAATTCAGTAAATCGTAAAATAAATAACAGTATGAGAGTTCTTGTATTAACTGTATACAAATACCAGTTTAACTTGTTTTTTTATAAAAATATATGGCACATTACCTGGACGATAAAAGATTAAAAATTCAGGTACTGAATGAGTCAAGTGTATTAAGATCGTGGAATTTTAACCTCAACCATAAAATAACTTCTACACTCTTGTCGCATTGAATTTCGTGTTGACCCAATTCTGTCGATAACAACAAGCAATAAAAAGTGGTAAATAATTTATCAGTGAATCACATTAACGAAATATTAATTTAAAAACCTAGCATAATGCATACCTGGCTTATCTCGGTGTAGAAATAAAGCAGACATGTGTATCTATCTGTAAATGCATTAATAGATTTCACTTTTCTCTACAATCAGGTGTCTTAATGGATATGTTAATTTTTATTAAAGCGCAACATAAATAGCTTTTAGGAGTGTTTAACAACAATTAATTTTATAGCCGAAGGTTTTAATAGCTCCGTATAATTATTTGAATTGCAACGGCTCAAAAGTAAATTGTTTAAATATTCCGTTGTGTCAAATCATCATTGGTAATGTGTCCATAGGCGTCCGTTCACGCTTATTAGCGGGCAGCGCCGGAAGTAGGAAGTGGCGGTCGCGCCTCACTAAGCAGCTACGTGTGGTTAGCGACGCGCTTGTCACTTTTTGTGTCGAATGCTACAAATTAATAAAACACACATTGGTTTTTTTTGCTTCGCGATAATTGCGACACCAACTGGTATCGGAAATCAGGTATGGAATATGTTTTTACGGAGTGCCTTACCGGTCATTTGGGAATGTAACTGAATTCGGGGACAATGTTGAACATCTGTGGCCAAAGACGCACATATAATTAGGTTTTTTGTCATGGTAAATCGACAATAGTAGGTCGAACATGAGGTGAACACCCACTGAGGCCAGTGAGATCAGAAAATATACAGTATTTCCGACACAAAATTTCAGTTTCAACATTTTTAACCTAAAGACTTATTCTCATGTAAACTTGAAGTTCATTATTTGTACTGTACACTGATAAAAAATCTTTTCTTGGAACAAACAGATTTCTTAAATGAAGAGAAAAATTGATTTAAATTTGAAGCTTTTGTAGGTTTAATAAATATTCTTGTATGAAAATTAATTTAGTTTTGAAGGAACATATCAAAGTATTCAACTGAGACTCTTTATGAAGACGAAGTTGTTTTAAATAAAAACGTTTTGTTTAAAATTAAAACAACTTCTTTGCCATTATTTTTAGAAACAAAATTTAAAATATTATCATTATCTTTCAAAGTAAAAAAAAGAAGATATTTAAAATTTATATTCAAAATTACTATTTTTACCTCCCGCCTACCTCTAGGTAAGGGAGGTATTGTTTTTGGTCAAAAAATTGGGTAGTGAGTTTTCAATGAATAAGCACGTTTTAAGGTCCCTACAATACGATTTTACTATTTTCGCGATGATGTCTGTATGTATGCATGTATGTATGTATGTATGTATGTATGTATGTATGTATGTATGTATGTATGTATGTATGTGTGTGTGTAGTCTGTGGCAATTTTTTCGTCTCGCATAACTCAAATACTATAATATCAAAAAATACAATTTTGTGAATTATTGCTTCTTATATTTAAATGAAGAGCTGATTAGATTTTGGATAAAATTGGTCAACCGGAAGTAGAAGTTTACTTGAAGCCCTTAACAGTTTTTTGTGAAAAACACGGTTAAATTTACTTTTTCAACAATTTATGTTATTTTCAAAGTTGAAGAATATTTAATTTTACATGTGTTTTGATTATACCAATTTTATTAATTTTCATTAGATTTAGAGATAATAAAATATAAAGAAATTACATTTCACAAATCTTGCATTCCTAGTACCCCATGGAAACATTTAAAAATTTTCAATTTTTTCTTCGAAATGTGACACATGTCATTGTGATTGTGAAGCTGTTTTCTTAGTGAAATATATGTCAAAAAATTCAATAAATATACGAAAGAAAATTTAAATTCTCAAATATAAATAGAAAATAAACAAATAAGAAGGTATGTTTTTGTATCAAATACTATTTTGTACTGTTTAAGAGCACTGAAATATAGGAATTCCTATATTTCAGTGTTTAAGAGTAGTATTGGGCGGGAGGTTATGTGCTGGACACATAAGATTTTTTTGAATTGCAGCTAATCATTTTGTAAGAAATAAAATTTTCTTCAACGAGTGCATACAAATGCGAGCCGAGAGAGACAGCTAGTTGCTGGGCCATCTGTCTTTGTTGTACAATGTTTTAACAAAAAACAAGTGTTAGAAAAAGAAAGGTGGCCCTGCAACATCTATCAGTCTCAGGCTCGTTTTTCGCTTTGATAAAAGCCTACAAGCGCGCGTTCCAGTATTACTATAATTCAGTGGTTAAATAGCCTAACGGTACTAACGGTAGTATTTATTTAAGTTTTATATGAACAATTGTTGTCCGCACCGATGCAAAGTGTAGTTTACGAAGAAAACATTTTTAAAAATAGAATGGCGATAGCGCAAGTATTGTTGACAAACTATTAGCATTATATGTTTATGAGTTAGTTAATCTATAGACTGCCTTCGATATTTTTATGATCTGGGGTTTTTCAAAGTACATATTTACCTATATATTATATATATATAGAATTTATGACTGAACGAGTTGCTTCTGACAAGTTTTTTAATTCCTTGTGAACATAGTAAATAGTCGTGTCTAGGTAACGAAACGATTAGAAACCAGTTAAGTAACAAAGCGATATCACCAGGTATTTCTCGGAAATTTTGGTAAAAATACGCACCATGGTTTTTACTCAACGATAATTAAATATTTATTTAAATTATGAGGTTATAAAATATTAAAGTTGGGTTTACGTCAATTTGTCGCGGGAAGAGGATCAGATTAACTGCAATTTATATGGTTAATACTATAAATGTTTAATCTATTCTTATTTTTGATTTATTCATTCATCAACAGAAAGGCTGAAATCCTTTTTGGTACTATTATGAAATAATAGGACGTATAGTTCTGAATCATGAGGTCCTCAGTTCGATCCCTATATTCGACAAAATAAGTAATACATTGTCACCCTGTGGTTCCTTTTTCATTAGCAACTTTGGACAACCGAGCATGACATATGCTTTAATTTTTAATTTTTTCAATCGAAATAGTTACCAAGGTGATGTGTGTTATTATTATTGTTATAAATAAAAAATACTCACTAGTGACTTTCCTTAAATTATACCCACTAGTGGGTGATCTGTTACTTTCCTTGTTTAAAATCGCCATAATTATATAGCATATTTAATATCTGGCAACTACAGATCTGGATAGCTGATATAAGCAGAGCCGGATTAATAAATTTTGGGGCTTAAAGCGGAATTATATATGAGGCCCCTACCTATTATATCAAGTTAATTAGGTAGATAATGAAACTAAACTATGATTATTAATATTTTAAATTTATTACGGAATGTAACAAATTACAGTAACTGTAAGTTATAGAATATATAAATAATAAAAACAATAAATTTATAGAATAAAAAATAATAATATTTTAATAATAACAAACATATGAAGCGTCAAAGTTACGATATGACTATTTGTTTTGATTTTTTTAGTAAACTTTTCTATTATAATATAGTAATTTATATCGTTACTGCATTCTGCTTAAAAATTTTTATTTGTAATAAAGTTGAAGCATTGGGAAATGTTGATTTAAAATCCTTTAAAATTAATTTATATTTTTCTTTATTTGTATTTTTACTGACTTCTTTGCAAAATAACAAAAATTGAAGCATCTCATTTTCTAATATATTAGCATCTATATCATTACGATATATATCTTTTAATTTGTTAATAGATTCTGGTTGCTCTGTAATATCTTCAGTTAAAAAACAATTAAAGTTTTTATGCACCTCATAGTAAATTTCTAATCTTCTATTTAATTCTGATATTAAATTGTCACAAACAACAAAAAGAACGCACTCGTCATCGACGAAAAATAGAGGCTCCTATATTTTTCATCTATGATACAAACGTGTCTCACTAGTTACTTAACTAGTGTGAGGATTAGGGAACTTCACTGATGATGCAGACGCAGGCGCTATACAACATAGACATCTAGCATCTACCAGATCTAGCTTCGTCCGTTTCAAATTTCAAAAATTTGCAATACATGTCTCTTTCTAAACGAAAAAATCTATAGGCGGGTGAAAAAGAGGGAGCCGTTGCCGTTCTATATTCTTGATATTGTTTTTGTTTGATCACAATATTCTTAAGAAAATAAAAAAAAATTGGGTCCCCTGTACAATCCGGGGCCTCTGTTCAATCTGGGGCCTCAAGCGGCCGCTTTGTGCGCCTTATGGTTAATACGGCACTAGATATAAGGTAGATTTTTTGTTTTGTTTGTTCACAGAACAGATTAAAATTTATTTAAAAAGAAAAGGAAAGAAATATAATTTCAAATTTGACATTAATATCATTACAATCTTCTAACAAATTTACAACACTAATAAACAAATCTAAATCTCTTTTATAACATGTCAATTATTTTTCGTATTACAATTTTTCTAATAAATATTAATTTCAATTTGATTGATGACATCGTATAATACTAATATTTAGGTAACCAGCTGACCTTTATTGCATGAATTTTCAAATTCTGAACAACTTTTGTATTTACACTTTTGCTGTAAAGTGAATAGGTAAAAAGATATATCAATATAAAAAATTTCATTGAAATCCCTATACGTCACATTTCAAATCTACACCCAGTATATGTGAAACACGTTTTAGATATAATTATTGAACATTCAAATTCAAGTACTGTGTACAAGATAATCACAAGATTTCTTGTATATAATTTTCAGTAAATTTGTTGTATGTAAACTTCTGTTCTGTGCAAAGTTAAAAGTGAATACATGATGTAACACAATACCACATAAAATCAAGATCCATTTGTTTACATATGAAAGTACGTCAGTAAGTACCAATTATAATTTTCTCAAAATTAGCATAAAAAATTCTTGACTTCTACACATGTTGCATAAACAAGTTCATTATTATTGGTGTTTGGTTTGAAAAATTATGCTGCAAATTACAGTTATTTGTTATAAGAAACTCGCAATCTGTCGAGATCTGCAGCAGAGCACGATTTAAATATAAATTATAACAATGCGTATACTTTCGAACAATTAAACAAAACAATACAAAGTTTCATTAATAATTAGTAACGGGGCCTTGAGCTTAAGTGAGATAAATCATGGGGCATTTTTGCAGCGCAAAAACGAAAATTCCCCGATGTGTAATAGCGGAGCGATTTGTCCTGATTACGGGCCTGCACGTATTGGTGTGTATGTTGTGTTGGTACGGGTTCATTATGTACTTGTTTTTCAACTTTCCTTATCTAAATAAATGCAGTTTGTCGAGCGCATTCGCCGCGGCATTATGCTGCATATTCCCGTTCTCGCGGGCGATTTTTACACCGCCGCGCTAACATACGCAGAAAAACGTTTTTCAAATAGGTACATGCTGATAATTCCGCGGAAGATTTTTTTATGTACGCGATACGGCCGCAACGTGGTAATTAAATTAATCTTAATTATATATTTCAGTAAAAAGTGCATTATGTCATGTGCGTCCCTCGATATCAGCAGCGGCCACGGGTGACGTAGCCGACCGTTCCAGATAATTCTGCGTGGATGTTCATTTTTCACGAGCTATTTATTAGCAGGTGTACCAACTGTGCAAATTGTTACCTAATAACTGTATGTGACTACAAATGACCTTACAGTACATCATTAGTTTCAATGGCATTGATAACTAGTCGATACACCTCTCCCTTCCCCCATACAACTTACTAAACCTTTTGCTTGTCCATTCTTTAATATATCGTACTGAAGACTTATAAATGTTGACGTTTATGTTATTGTTTAAATACTGGACTGAATAATATGCTGTACCCAACACATCACTTAATATTTAATTTTAAATGGTACAAAATATAGAAATATTGTAGGCAATATTCTACATCTTTTTGAATAATATATTGCATATAAAATTTTATCTACGATCGTTTGGAATTTTGCAAAATAGTTAAATTAGTTTGAAATAAAGAATTAATTATTTTCAAATGAAGGTTGCAACATGCTGGAATAGTTTTTAAAATGATAGCAACGTGTTGAAAATCTCGGTAACCAAATAAACAGTGCGGTAATATTTTAAATTATATTCTAGTGCGGTAATTTAAGCTAATACCTGTTTGAAATGGGTGGAAATTGTGAGTTAGATATTTTATATGATCTATCACTGAAATTCTATTAGTGACAATGAACTTGAATGTTAATATTTTAAGGGGGTGTGATTTGACGGCAAGTATCTACAAATCATGAGTTAAATATGTCTCGAAGTAAAGATTAACACCCAAAAATGGGTTTATAACTAAGTCATTGCTTTCAACATTGTTTTGTATCCATTTAAGTGAAATTTAAATGAAATTAAATGCGATGTAACAAGGAAAGGTTAAAAGCGCTTCGATATTAGCGCAGAGCCATCTGTGCGGGCAATAATCATCCGTTTAGCTAGCCAGTGAGTACCCAAATACCTAGTTATGAGTGTAGCGTGCAGCCGCGACATGTGCGCGTTTGATAATACGAATTTAATTGACGACAGGTAATGGGCAGGTAGCGATCGTTAACAGAGTGTTCTTCCCGCCTGACGATTTCATTTTCATTACTCCCTCCGCCCGGATGCGAACCTGACACCCTGCAAATAACGCAGTGTGCGGAGTATCTTTCGGTAGTTGCACGTACGCAAATGTGCTGTTGGTGTTGGTTTAGTGGATTTTTGTTTGTGGTGGTAACAGTGATGACTGGTTGTTTGCCCCCGGGGTAGAGGGCGGGATATGTAAGTAATTGTGGATGTTATTACATTGTTTGATACACAAACAAATTTGCTAATTTTTATTACATTATCTTTTACGAGTTTTACGGCTCAATTTTAATTGAATCAAACAATTTCTTGTTAAGCTCTTTTTAGTTTTTCAGGAGATTTTAAATTATTAGTTAATAGTTTTGCCGACCCAAAACTTGGTACTGTAAATTACAAATAAAATAGTTTATGAATCTAGTTGTAAACTACTTCTTTCTAAATTCTTTTGACCTGACTAATATACTTGGGGTTGTATTTTGATGGCACTACACACTCAGAAATATATCATGTACTCAGATCAGCTCTAAATATAGGTATTATAAAAATAGTCGATGGTGTTTCGAAGTTCCTCAATGACGTCTTAGTGGATGGATGGATGGATGTGTGTCCGTATATTCAATGACTCACGAACAAGCACAAAAAAAAAGTTCGAGAAAGAAACTAAAGAAATATTCTTAATTAATTTAATTTTTATCTACAAATTCAAAACAATAAATAGATAATTTTGCGTTTACGTATGATTCCGATTATGAAGAGTAGACGAGCATGTATGAATCGTACTATGAATGTGGACGATGCAAAAGTGGTGTGTCAGGATAGGAATGTTTGGAGGAGATTGATTGTTGGTTGACTGTTTCTGGGTTAGTGTAACACACTTAACATGCGTTATAAGCCACTATTATGCTAACCTAACCTAACTAACTGACATTTGTCAAGACATCAAAAGAGACAGAGACAGAGAGACTTGTGACACATCCAATGACACATTTCATTTGTTTTAAGAAATGTCAAAAAATAATCAATAATAAATTTAAATAATCACAGTTGTGTAAACAAACAAACGAATAACTGAAACATCTGTTCTATATGTCAAACATATTTCAAATGATTAGACAATCAAATACAAATGTATATGAAAGTTGTGTTTTTTTTTTTCACGACATGGTAGGAAACCCCACTGTTCATCTCCCGAAATAGTGAGGAAAATGCGTTGTTCCTCTCTAGAGAGGAAAATATAGAAGTGTTACCAATACGAATGTTATTTACAAAAAATTTATTATAAAAATTATAAGTAAATTCCTAATTTCATTGAAAATACTTATTTTAGTGATATACATACTTTAAATTATCTTACAATTATGTCTTATATTTTTCTTTTCTTTATTAAATCACAATTTGACAACTTATTTAAGATTGGCAACACTGCTATACTGCCTTGTGTCTGATAACCTAACGTTTAACGTGTCAGTCTGTCAGTTCAGTTCTCAAAGTGTATTTTAGGTCCGAGCAAATCGTTTTCAGAAACATGTCGTAAAAAAAATGTTGTGTCTAACACGAGAGGAAAGCTCTTCTTCCATTCTCGTTCGGAATGCCTCACTCGAGGGGGGAAAAAGAAGCGCTTTCCTCTCTAGTTTGACAAATAACTATTTCCAAATAGCAAACCGTTCAAGAAATGCCACCATAGTGGAGGAATGAAGAATGTATAAGTTTTTGTGTTTATTATTCTATAAATAGTCTATAAACGCTCTACTATGGAATTAAGCCCGGAGAACTTTTTCAGAATAATTAATTATTTTCAAGAAAATTGCAGGATGCATATTCTATATAATTTATACGAGCACAAGTAGAACACATTGAATATAGTTGTTGATTAATTTAAATTTCCTTATTTGCACTATTGTGCCCAAATGCGGGTATACGGTCAGCTGGTGAAGATTCCATGTTTATACATACATCAAAAATGTTTAATAATTAATAAAATAATTGCGTTTTATATATTTATTACTTCATTATTCGATTTCCTCGCGATACGGGCGCCATACGCTCATGCGGAGAAAAGAGGAAAATAATAACAGTGGAATTACTAATTAAAACAAAAAACAAACGACGCGGCGACGCGGTGTTATTAATATCGAGTTTTTGTAACGGTACGACTAGCTCATAGGCGGGGCACAGGGTAGGAGACACTAATTGAAATCCGATCAGCGTTAAATAAGTCTGAAATCAATTAACGGAGATACTGACCCATGCTGCACATTGTACATCCACGAAGACGATTTTCCCATCGTAAGATATTTCAAATTCACCGTTCTTCATTCCCAGAACGTATACACATCGACAGAGGACCACAAAAGCGTGTTGTTTACTTCTTTATACTTTCAAATAAACGTTCTAATATATATACAGGCTGTTCAATTTAAGTGTGCCACCATTGCTATCTCGAGAACTATAAGAGCTACGAGGTCGGTTAAATTAGTAAACAATTTCTATATTATAAGACAATTAAAATGAGAGAAACGAGAATTTTTTTAGACCAGTGGTTCTCAAAATGCGGGGTGCAACTTTCTTATTTTAAATGGCTACCTATATTTTTTATTTACTTATCCGATTCAGTATTTTTTTCTGAATTTAATGATATTCACATGTAATGACCAAATAATACAAAATATTTGAGAAAAATGCAAAATTAAAAATGTATCATTTGCCTATACATATGGCTATACAAAGTTTGCCATGGAAGAAAACAAATAAATCAAACAATTGTTAATATCAGTTTTTTTGAAGTGTACTTCTGTGTTTCTGTATTGTAACAACAAAATGAATAATTATTCTCATAATTCCAGTTTTTGCAATTATTTCCGCATGTGATTTATTGGTTTTCTTCCATGGCAATCTTTGTATGGGCATATTTAAATAAAAATGATATATTTCTAATTTTGCATTTTTCTCAAATATTTTGTATTATTTGGTCATTACACGTGGATATCGTTGAATTTAGAAAAACATACTGAATCGAATAAGCAAATAAAAAAAATAGGTTGCCATTTAAAATAAGAAAGTTGCACCCCATATTTTGAGAACCACTGGTTAAAAAAAATATTTTTTGAGCTCATTAAAATTGTCTTTTAAAATAGAAATTGTTTGCTAATTTAACCAACCTTGTAGCTCTTATAGTTCTCGAGATAGCAATGGTGTCACACTTAAATTGAACACCCTGTATATAGTAATTTTTTTAAGTGGTCTCACCTGCTATGGTAATATGGTGCCTCATTATCTCGTTTTCGGTGGTGTGACAACGGCAGAGTATTCGCTGGTATGGGTTTTCGTAAAGTGGTCACCCATCCAACTACTGACCGCGGACAGTATTGCTTAACTTGCGTTATCGAACGAACGGCTTCAACGCTAGCTGTTTTGGCCGTTGCCTATGAAAGTTATTAATGTCATAATGGGGTCTTTCACCATTTTTTTTTTTATTTTATTTTATGAAACTTGATCTAAATTGAAGACTATCTACACTTTTAAAAAGTCTTAATTGTTATTCATTAAGCCACAAAGATTTTTTTTTAATATTGTGACGTCATAGTAGAGGCGTTGCTGGATCTAAAACAGTACAGATTGTAAATAATTGTAGTCATATTTTTTTACTTATTTTATTATTATTACAATAAAATAGAACATTTATGTAACAAAAATTATTTAAATCTCTACTGTTTTAGATCCAGCAACACATCTACTATGACGTCATATTTAAAAAAAATCATTGTGGCTTAATGAATAACAATTAAGACTTTTTTAAAGTTATCTACACATTGTCGCTAAATGTGACCATATAATTGATAAATTGTAGATTATGATATTGCAATTTGTAGACTAACAGTTTGTAACACTGCGAGTGTCTGCGCCATTTTTTTCTGTATTAATGTGGCTCCATTATCATGTATACTGGCTAGACAAAAAAGGGCCACTTTTCTTCATCGTTTTGTTTAAATTTTATATAAATTCCATATTTTACTTTAGTTTATGTTTATTAATTAAAACTATACTTTCATTTTACAGTATTTAAAATTGATGGTTTGGAAAAATAGCCTTTTTTATCAATCCTTCACCGTACTATTTATAGGTTGTGGAAGGATTTGGTCTAGGACGTTCAGAATAGTATATTGTACAACGAGCATGGAATGGTACTCATTTCCTACGAGTATGAAAGTTTGTAGCATGAGCCGAAGGCGAATGCTGCAAATCATACGAGTATGAAATGGACATTCCATGCGAGTTGTATACTATACTTTTTCTACGACCACGATATTATTTCAAAATTAATTTAATTTTAATAATAAATTTGTCCCGCTTTCACTATTCCAATATTTGACAATTCTAAATAAGTATCCTAGCAATGGCACCTGTACTTAAATGAACTGATCTGTATTGAAATACTCACAAAACAAATTCATTTCCCACGATGCTTGCAATGTACCTCATATCCTTAGCAACAACAAACATACAATGAGCAGATTTCTCAGTAGTCGTAGAAAAAATAAATATATTACATTTCTCAAACTATAATAATAATTGTACCAAGTATCAGTCGAATATTTTTCTTCATTCTTAATAACTTGAAAGTATGCAGACAAGTTGATTGACATCTTATGTTGTATATTATATATTTAGTTGAAACTCACGGTGTATATTAAATGATGTGCGTTCCGTGGACACTCGTGTGAAATAGGTAACATTCTAAACTTGTTGCTCAAAATACTGTTAAATGTAAATAATGTTAATTGCGATAGACCAATAGCCAATGGTGCAATTATGGCCGTTGCAAAATAGTTCATTTAAATTTTAATTTCATTGTTTAGCAATAATATATCGATGGACTATTCATTAATGTGTTTTAATTGTTTGTTGACAGTGTTACACATGTCATTAAGAGTAATTTATATATTTTATTGAATGAGTAAAACAAATTAATCAACTTTCTTTCGGCAATGATGACCCGAAACAATGTATAGTTGTGGGTGGGTGTAGGTGTAAAACAAAATACGAACACGGCCAAATATAATTAAAATAATCTTCCAGGCAGTTAAATAGTAAATATATCATAAATAGAATTCTTGGAAGGAGCCCACGTATTTGAAGGTTTAGTGAGTTAGGTAAGAGACCGCAAGAATGTGCGCGAAATCGAAGTGGCGAGTTTGTTAGGAGAAGAAGCAAATTAAAAGGTGGAAAGAAGCAGAAGAAGTGGAGGAGAGTGCATGCGTCTTGTAGAGAATGCAAAGTTATGGGAAGTAATTTAAGCGGCGGCGCGAGAGACGGCGAAGGCGGAGGCTGCAGTTGCGATGCGCCCCATAAACCTCGGGTTTTACGAGTAACCGCATAGATATTATATTCCGCCACGTACATACGTGTACACGCGGGACACGTGCTTCGAGACGACACTCGCTTTTTGTTTTTTTACCATTCCACATTTTATCGCGCCGTAAAATATCTATTTGTTTTTTAACGTGCTCTTAACTTCACTCTGGGCCGCGGGACGAACGGACGCGCTTCCTACTTTTAGCGGTAACAAACCATCCAACAGCTGACGATCGTAATGTCCGTGATGTATGCGCCGTCGAATTATGCTCGATTTAATTTCCCTCTCATTTCAAGCGCCGTTTTTTACCGATAAACTTTCAACTTCAGTGAAAGTCTCTGCGTTGTGAATCATAAAATTTAATTTTATCTCCCTTCAACCACTCTCATATACACTCGCTCCTAGGGGCGCTGTAGTCAGCCCAATGGAATAGTAACAAAACCATACTTAGATGTACCTCTCCTAAGAATTCTTTTGAGATGACGATTATATTATTTTATTCTCAATTAATCTCAATATTTACAGGCAGATTCATAAAAGGGATTAACGTTAACCCCATTTTTTTCATCATCTGTAAATTCATTGCTAAATTAATTATATTATCAAAATGTATCAAATTTATGTTAACCAATCTTGATTACAATGTTCTGAGAATGGAAAATGAAGGTACGAGTAATAATAAAAAGTTAGCGCTAATCCCCTTTATGAATCTGCCTGTTGAAGATTACTCTTGTAGCTGGCCCCCACAACATCTTTGAAAGATCTAGTATTTGTTTTTCTTCAATTCTTCAATTCTTCAGATCATCTAAATGTTTTGTTAAAATTAGAAGGCTCTTTAGTATTGCAAGATAAAAGCTTTACAATTCAGATACTGTTGTTTGTAATGGGGTAAATAGCTCCGTGGTAACGTGTCGGACTGTGGATCGTGAGATCCTCAGTTCGAATCCCACTGCCGACAGTTACAAATGTAAATTTACCCCTGTGGTCCCCCTCCACTAACATCCTTGGGGGCTATAATTTGACGGCTGGTAACCGCACTTCATAGGAAAAAATATATCACCTACCGAGATCTGCGTAAGCAGAGTGCCACACCCGCAATGGGTAAAAGGCGTGATCATATATTTATTTATTTGTTTGTCATATTTTAACACGACTGGCTGACGCTTTTTGTTATTATTTTCTTATATTTCGTATGAGCAGAAATACATGTTTCCAAATGTCTGCGTTTTGTATGTACAATAACTTATAAACAAGAAAGGACAGAGTAATGAAACTTAATAATTATAAGTTTTATGAAAATGCACAGAGCTGATTATTTTTTTTTATGGAAGTATACTAGACATGAAACAATAAATTTGGTTTACTTTGGATGTTAGCAAAAGTATTCGGAATAAAATTAGTATCTTCCAATTTTGAGAAAAATTAAACAACTGAAATATGTACTGTGAGTTGTTTCGGTTTTACTATTGTCTTTTTTGTGATTCATATCTAAACATCCATTTTTTTTAAACTTTGTAAATATTCTATAAACTGTGAAAGGATTTCGTCTAGAACATTTAGGAAATATATTAGCAAACATATCGCAAACATTTTCTCAAACTATAATTAGATTGTTCCAAGTAACTATTTGTTTTGTTTCTTCATTAATAAATTTCTGTAAGTATGATGAAAAGTTCATTTAAAATAGACAAGCTATATTGCATTTTATCTGGAACAGTACGATGATGCATGTAACTAGTATCCATAGTAATACATTTAATGGCATCTTAGCTGTAATTCACAGTACATTTGAAACTGTGTCAAACGTAATTATTATTAAACAATCTACACAAGTTAACATATACCTATAAAATAAGATTGAATCGACTGCATTTCTGCGTATATTCCCTGTACGTATAAAGTTTGGGTGGGTGTTGATCATAGAAATATAGTAATGCTAGAACTGTAACGTGTAGCCTTTTAAAGCGAAAAATGAGTCTGAGACAGATGGATGCTGCAAGGTCACCTTCTTTGTCTAACACTCTTAACATTGTACAACAAAGACACATGGCCCAACAAGTAGCTGTATCTCTCAGCCGCATTTTGATCGTCAGTTAGCGTTCCAGTTTTATTATGTTTCAGTGGTGCTGATGAATATACAACTCAACCATAATACAATATAAATAATCTTGTGGAGCTATAGGGAAAGGGGTGTCCTGGATTGATTGGCGCAGACGGTAGGCCCATTTGAATATTTCATAGTTGGTTGGCCACATCTTCTCTCGTACATAACAATTAAACACTCCCACGCAGAAGCGCGAAGCGAAACTAAGTTTTTATTTAAAGTTTCCACGCACTTCGCGAAGTAACTTGTAACGTTGTTTGTCGCCGGTTCGAACCAGGACGCGGAGCGATATTGAGCGGAGTCCCGCGCTCCAAGGTCACGGGACTAATAAATCAAACCCGCCAGGTTGTCGACCCTGCGAGCCACGCGCTACCTTCGAGTGAAATGGAAACTCGAATTGCAGACCTGTCACATGCCATTTGTTTCCCCGCAAATACGGGAAAACGGAGAGAGCAAATTTATTTTTAAATGAAAACGAAAACAACCTGCATTTTGTTTGCTCTTCATAACTCGCCTTTTTCAGATTAACCAATTAGAGTAAGACTATTAAAATAGTTTCTTACTTCCACGTCGATTAAGGCAATTATATAATTGCACTCCAAACAAGAAAAAGAAATTTGTACTCTTTACGTTTACAATTAAAAATTCATTACTGGTAATGAAATGTAATATTTCCGCTTACATGACATTGCACTGGATAATTTAAAAAATTAACGAAACAAGAAAAAAGTAATTTCTTAACCATTAGGCAGAAACAATCATGCAGACGGAGGCAAATTAATAATTACACATTTCCAGCTTTGCATTGTAATTAAAAATGCACTGCATGCACTTCTGTAATAACTTAGTTTTCCACTACAATGCATACATTACGTGACGAACAGCATTTTCCAAAGAACAATACTGATATCAAAATAAACAAAATAAATATATCATCACTTCATTTACCCATTACGATAAGAGCTATATTTTACCAGTTACCAGCTGTCAAGTTAAGGCTTCCAAACATGTTAAGGGAGGGGAAACTACAGAGGTGAAGTTAAAAATAGCGGCAGTTTTTATGGGAAATGATGTCACATGGATACATTGAAATATAGTAATTCTGGAACGCTCACTAACATTGAAATGTGAGCCGAGAGAGACAAGCAATGCGTGGGAAACCTATCTTTGTCGTGCAGTCCACTTAGAAAGTTGATAAGAAAATATAAAGAAATTAACATTCAATAATTTTAAAATAAAATGTTTAAAATTTTAAAATTTGGCACCAGAAAAGTACCTATTAGAGTCCCTAAAATCATTTTCAAATTTTATATTTAAAATTTGGATGTTTGAGTTAAGAGCTGATTAGATTTTGGTGACAGTCAATCTACCACATGAGTGCTAGTTTTTTTGTGGGGCTATAAAATTTTTTGTACTTATCTCAGTAAATAAATGAGTTATATGATGTAGAATAATAATGGCAACAATTTTTATTTGAAATTTTTTCTTTATTCACTACTATTAAAAAGTTTCTTAAGCGGGAGGTTATGTGTTGCCCATATTACATTATTTTGTTAACAATTCCTATAATTCCATTATACTACATGTATACATTTATCGTGAATAATTTATTAAATTTCAACCAATTAAAAAAAGAAAATAATAGTATTTGCCTTATAGTCACGTTTCTATACATAAAATTAAACAAAATTAATGAGTTATTTGTTGTTAAGTTCGACCAGTGGTTCTGAATAAGTGAATAGCTACACTAAAATTACCCTTGTAGTTACTAATTCATTAACATTATCATGGATTCTAATTAGATGGATAATTCGTAATCGAAGTGAACATGATTAAGAAGAATCGTGTTTCTTCGTTCGTAATTCGTTATCCCCACCACTCTTTCATTTTTATGATCAAGCACTACATTCCCCTTTCTCTTCCAAATCATGCTTTTTTCGCGATTACTATGGTTCGAATCTCAAATAAAATGGCGGGAAGTAGTGCAAAATTAAGAAGAATTTTTTCTACGACCTCTTAGAAATCTGCTCATTGTATATTTATTGTTGATAGGAATATGAGGTATGTACATTGCAAGCAGGTCAGTTCATTTCAGTACTAGGATACTTATTTAGAATTGTCAAATATTGGAATGGTGAAAGCGGGACAAATTTATTATTAAAATTAAATTAATTAGGAAATAATAATGTGGGCGTACAACTCGTATGGAATGTCCATTTCATGCTCGTATGATTTGCAGCATGAGCCGAAAGCGAATGCTACAAACTTTCATACTCGTAGGAAATGAGTACCATTCCATGCTCGTTGTAGAATATACTATTTCAATGTGCATTATGCTCAATTCAAGGAGATATAAATATTATGCAACATCAAGAAATGTTTCACATATTTGCTAATGTAAACAATAATATAAATGCTATTGGTAAGGAATGATGATTGAGTTTAAATCATGATTCATTTTTACTTGTTTCTTTGGTATTTTAATCATCATTCAAATGAATCATGTTTAAGCGAATCATGATTTAGAAAATCACAATCCCAAGACGAAAAAATATGCCTTTCGTAAACCTAAGTCTGAATTAAGAAATGCTACAATTTCACATTTCACGAGGGTCAAAATACAATATTTTTCATAAAAGGATTTCCTAATGCTAGAAGCAAGGCACAGTCGTCACTCCCGCCGTTGTTTGTGAAAAGGCGACTTCATTTTTTCAACTCGACTGATAATTAATTTTAAAGGCCTGTTTTTATCTTCTACATGTTTTATCAACGGGCTCCAGGTTTTTTCCCTAGTATCAATGTACAGTTTTTTTTGTGTGACTGTTTGAAACGTTCAAAAGCCGTCAATTAGTAATTCCTGAAAGTCAAGCGATCCGAGCCCATTAATTCATTTCAATTCTGAAAGATCAATTAATTTCCAAAATCTGTTGTGGTGCTTGTGTCTCGTCATCTCGACGCATATTTCTCAGCGTGGTCCTCACCCCCCTCCCAAGGGTGTCCACACAACACGACACTTCACTTTTCATCTAGTGCTGTGGATCCCACCGGGGCTGAGTTTTTGGGGGCTGCCGCAAAAAACGCAACGGCTCCGTCAAGAAATACGAAACCAATATACGTAATACACCCCACGAATATGACACCCTCTTGACTCGCATTTTTAGATTATGTTATTCCGCGCGCGGGTACCATCGCATAGATAAAATCTGCCGTGGCTGCCACACAACTTTCTTATACACATATATCTAAATTTCAGTGTTTAATATTTACATTTGAGCCATGTTTGAGTTTCAACTAAGATCTTTTCTGTCATTAATGTATTACTATGGATACTAGTTATACATATTATTGTACTGTTGTAGGTAAAGTACAACATATGATGTCAATGTTAAATGAACTTGGTATCATACTTAAAAAAGTTTAATATTGAGCAGAAACTTGCACCGAAAAATATTGGGGTTCGGTTACGATTAACGGTGTTTACATTAATATAAATTCGGTTTCGTTTATCGGTAACGGTTCTTTGAAAATATAATATTGGTTTTCGTTTCGGTTAAAATAAACAGGTATTTCGGTACGGTTGGGTTAAAATGGTAAGTTGTTTTAAGTAAAAGTATAGTTACTTTAATTTTAAGTTATCTAAAAATGAAAATTGCGCTTCAAAATATAACAATAAATTAAAGTTCGTGTTCATACGTAATATTTTGCCAACATAAATAAATAAATACTTTACGAAAATTAACTTTCATTTTGTTCTAATATTTATTATGGGGTAAATAGCTCCGTGGTAACGTGTCGGACTGTGGATCGTGAGATCCTCAGTTCGAATCCCACTACCGACAGTTGCCAATTTAAATTTACCCCTGTGGTTCTCTCTCCACTAACACCTTTGGGGGCTATGACTTGACGGCTGGTAACCGCATTTCATACGTACAAATATATCACTTACCGAGATTTGCGTAAGCAGAGTGCCACACCCATAGTGGGTAAAAGGCGTGATGATATATTTATTTTATTTATTTATTCGATATTTGAATAGTATCTAATACATCCAAAAGGATGTTTGAAAATTGTTTGATATAGTACAATATTTATACAGGTTTTAGAATCGACATTATTTCGTTCCGGTTATGTTTCCGGTTACAGAATAAATTTATTTTACGTATCGGTTTTCGGTTTCCATCTTTGAAGAAATTTCGGTTACAGTTTCATAAAAAATAAAATATCGGTGCGGTTTTCGGTTACGGTTTTGTTACAGTTCGAGTCGCTGATAATGAGGAAAAAATTCTATGATTACTTGGTACAATTCTGGTTACAGTTTGCAAAATATTTGTGATATATTTGCTAATTTATATTCTGAACGTCCAGGATCAAATCTTGTCTTTTCGAGAATATGAAGTTTCGCTGCTCTATCTTCTGTCTTTCGTGTGTATTGAACATACTGATACATCCAGTCCTCCATCCACACAGACGTCAATGAGAACTCCAAAACATGTGTTATAGTACGTATAAGAAAGTAAAAAAACTCTTGCATAATTGTCTGTGTGCGTGTTGATTCTCCTCTTCCGGCAAATCACGCCGACGAAATATGTTTGATAAGTGCGATCTGCGTAATAAGATAATGGCCCGGGGCTCGATTCCGGCGGCTGACGGGGTCTCGTTGTCCGCAGTGATGAATGGCACACAGAATTCCATGTGGCGACGTCGGGAACGTGTCCGTCATTAGCCGCAGCCGCACATGCGCATCTTCACTCGGCGAAATAGAAATATGGACTATAAATCACCAAATGCTTCTCTCCGTCGTCAGACCCAAGCCAAATTCAGATAGATATGGACAAATTACTTGTTGTTTCATTTGGAACGTTCTTACAGAATGATGTTTGACAGCTGTCGTGTAATTAACGGCGCGGAAAAAACAAAATAAGTCTTATTGTATATTAGGCTCTGACGACAAAAACTAATTATATAAACTACTATATGATCTATTTATTTTCTTCTCGCTAGAATGCTCCTTCACAAAAATAATGTCAAACTTGTCGCTCTAAACATCCAAATAGACAGTTTCGAAAGAACTACAAGCCATTGAACCTTCCACAGTTTCAGTTTAGAGGATGTTTGTGTTATTCGAACGTTCGGATAATATTCCTAAAGGATTGACGAAGGCGCTGGCTTCGAAATAGGTGCCAAGGACACTACTAACAAAATACAATCATATTAATGTCCTTAAGATTTGCGCTTTGACTTGTGGGACGCTAACGTTCACACTTACAAAATGAAGACGTTAAATCTACATTTTCTTCTCATAACATAGTTACTGTTTTAGTTTTAAGACATAGCCTTGAGAAGTTTGACATACATGCATTGGTTTTTGGTTCTTACTTCTACTATTCCTACTATTATGTATGAAACTATATTTTATGTCCAATCACTCCAACCACACCCAGAGGAAAGAAAAAACTAAGTAGGCAGAAATATTCTTTATCAAACACCTCTCAATAAATGCTCTATAACTATGGCGATTTTAAACAAGGAAAGTAACAGATTACCCACTACTGGGTATAATTTTGAGAAAAGTTACTAGTGACTCTTTTGCTATTTATAACAATAATAATAATATACAACACCTTGGTAACAACTTCGATTGACATTTTAATTTAGAAAATTTAAAGCATATGTCACTGTCAAAAAAAAAATAATTTCTATAACACTGTTTTGGAAACTACGTATTCTACAACTAAAAATTGTTATGGAATCACTAACATTCCATACGCCGCGTATGAATATTTTCGACGAATCAGAGCCGCGATATATGAAGTATCTTGATGCAGTTACTATGGTTACGTCTGTTTGTTTTAATTTAATTTTTTGAGTTTGACGTTTTCAACAGTTTTATATTTGTATTTTTATATAATTTTCAAAATCTTGTTATAGAAAGTATAGTCTACAACATGTAACGGAATGGCATAACCCACACTCGCAAACCGTAGTCCTCGCCTTCGGCTCGGACTACAAACTTATTGCTCGCGTGGAATATGTGCCATTCCATTACTTGTTGTAGAATATACTATTCATTACTCTAAAAGAGGTCAATAAAAAAATCAGCAGGCCTAGCTTGAAGTAGATAGCGCAACCTCAACCGTAAAACAATTTAAACGTAGACTATTATACGAACAGTTACAACGATCGTTGAGTTGGTCCACACATCTTGCGTGGCGTGTCTTACCGGCTGAAGAGCCGCAGGCCGATATAATTTATTTGGAATTCTTTAATTGCGTTTGGTCTCATTACGCGGGAATGCCGGGTGCGGATGGCGGCGCCGCACGAATGCAAACCATCCCTACATCCACACACACAATCACATCCCCGCAATTACGATAATGAAATACGCAACTTGAAAAAACCACTTACACGTAATTGAAAACTTGTAGTTTTCCAAACCGTTTGTTGGCTGTGTTTCGAGTCAGCCGGCGCTATGTCGTTACTATGTCGGGCACGAGTACAATTAGCACTTGACTGAATTAAATTGTTTTGACACTAAGCGCGTCCAGTGTTAAAGAATGCGAGCGACCAGCGACAGCAGCGAGAGTGGGCTGCAGGCGCCGCCTGTACAATTCAATTACCCAGCACGCGAAAATATGATCTGCCGAAAGCTCAAACTCTATGTCTAGGCCTACGATACCGATCTGACATCATAATCGCGACATGCGAGGCTTCGCTCTCTTCAATTACAAGTAACTCATTTTAATTTACAAAGTACATTCGTACATTGCTGGCGCTCAGCCGAAGGACCTCACACAAAACCCAATGGTTTTGCCTCTCGATGATATTATTCGAAACATTAAAAAGTGCAGACTTTTTGGTCTACAGCTACTCGAAAGGTCACAGTCTTAATTATTGGCCTTTGCATTTGACACAATACTAAACAGGATTTTAAAGAAAATAGTGCTAAAGAAGGTTTCCCGCTTTCTTGTTCCCAAAACATTTTATTTGATACCCTATATTAAGACGAGTGTTTGAGATTTTATAAACAAAAACAATTGCCTGTCGTAACTATAGCTGTGATAAAGAATATTCCTTGAGCTTTTTATCCATAAGGCATTTGGTTTGATACCATGTTTAACCACTACGTTTCTCGCTTTCTTTTTCGTAAAACATTTTATTTGATACCCTATTTTATGACGAGTGTCTGAGATTTTATAAACAAAAACAATTGCCTGTCGTAACGATAGCTGTGATAAAGAGTATTCTTTGAGCTTTTTATCCATAAGGTATTTGGTTTGATACCATTGTGCCTTATGAGTTCGTGAGAATTTCTAGAAAAATAATTGCCTATTGTAGTAACGATAACTCTGATAAAGAGTATGCCCTGACTTTTTATCCATAAACCATTTGATTTGATACCCTAATGTGCGATAGGTTTTTGAGAATTTCTAGAAAAACAATTGCCTATCGTAACTATAGCTGTGACAAAGAGAATACACTAACCTTTTTGCATTAGATTTGATACTCTGATGTGTGATGGGTTCCTGAGAATATGTTGAAAAACAATTGCCTATCGCAAGGATTGGTGTGTGGTACCCTACCTACTAACGAGAAAAACAAATGACTATCACCAAATACCATATTATTGTCAGTACCTATCTTTAACTTTTTTTTAAAATATTTCATAAAAAAATTAGAAACTGTCGTCCGAAATATATATTCTGTAGTACACATCTTTCTTTTTGATGCGTAATAAACTAGATTTATATTAAATTCTGTTTTAAATAAAAACATTTGACAATTGGACAGCCATCATTTTGACATAATAACTTATACTCACATACGAGTAGTCCCTTCAAGATCTGTTTTTGTATTAATCAGGAAACTATAGTTTTGTACTTATTTAACCAAAATGTCATCTTATTTGGGAATGACAGTTCTTCTGTCATCTTCCAGCTAACCAAGAGCGAGATCAAAACCAGCGACCACGACTTGTTTCTTGTAACACTAACATTGCTCCATTATTTATTTTTGTTTTGGTTCTATTGTTTTTGGTGTTACACATGATAGATTGAAATTCCATGAATGTATAGTGTCGTAGTTGTAGCATGCTTCTACAGGTGAACTGTTTGGACGAGACTATTTATACATCAAGTGTTGGGTCTGATTTTAGAGGCCGCCCTCGTCGTCGCTGTCGTATGGGGGCCCCGTCAACGACGACGTGAGGTCGCCCGGCTCGGGGGGCACACCTGGACCTCTGTCACAACCACCCGCCTCGCAGCAAAGCCTCGACACCAGTGATCCAGGTAGGTGGCAATCATATTACTTTATACCGCATTCCCACTTTCTTGTTCGATCATCAAACTGACCCCAACTGCATTATCAGCTACCACGTGGTCTGTTTTTGGGAAAGGTGCAATCACAAATGATAATTAGTTTAGTTCAGAAATTCGTTTTGCTAAACCTAATCTTCCAAACTTTAAATTTATGGTTTAATGTAACGTCATAAAGATGAAACATTTGAAAGTAGTGTGTGGGTTTACGAGACGTGATCGTATCCGGAATACATTGATGTATGCTTAGTGTGAGATTGAGAAGAATGTTGTTGAGAAAGTAAGAGTGAGTCAGTTGAGGTGGTTTGGACATCTTGAGCGAATGTCGAATGGAGATTGAGGGTGAACGTATACGTGGACGTTCGAGGAATAAGTGTTTAGGTATGATTGATGGTTTGTTGTCTGAACGAATGATTCCGAGTGTGAAGAATAGACGAGCATGTATGAATCGCACTATAGATGTGGACGAGGCGAAATTTGCGTTTCAGGATTCGAATGTTTGGAACAAATTAATTGTTGGTTGACTGTGTTTCTGGGTTCGTGCTACCTCACAGAGTGTGATATAGCGTGACGTGTATTTTTTATGGTATAAACATTTTGGATTAAAAATGGATAGTCGTTAAAAATAATTGTAAGTGTTTTTCCTAATAATAATAATGAGAGTTCTGATCGAACGGTGTTCTGTGGTTCAACGGTTATCAATTTAGTACTGCCGTACCGGTATTGTTTTTGAAGTATCATATATGTGTCACGATATGTTAAATTAAATTAAAATTGTGTTTGTAAATGGTTGAACCATAAACCTAAATTTAATTTTCATTTGTAAATACACTTTAAGAGCAGTGTTTTAGCACTGTATAATGTTCTAAATATATTTAATTAAAAAAATAATAATTTTAGAGCATTATACATCGCTAAAACATTTGGCTTAATTCACCCAAAACAGTTTATTTAAGGGAATAATCTCTGTAGCTTTTTTGTCTTTGTTGACAAATGTTAGATAGTTATCATCAATACAAGTAAAAAATGAGCAAAAAATATAGATTTAGTGCCGTGCATGATGATGAAATCAAAAAAATAATCTAATTAAATATAACTCGAGAATTCGATAAATTAGAAAATAATTCTCTAGTATTTTTCTAAAACTTGTTTCCATTTGGCAAAAGCCACTTACGCCGTACGGGCTTTCGTAGCTATTACCTGGCAACAAGTTTTCGAAAGATCTGTCAAATTATTTTCAATTTATTCTCACTCTCTTGTTATATTATTATTGAAAATAAAGTTTTATTTTTGTTGTTTCTGCAATAGTTTGATCATTGTTCTGAGAGCCTGCGGATAATATTATCTTCTGCATAATGTATTATTCTCAATCTTGGACTCTTGTTGTTTTTTAGTAGTAATGAATTATGTGCATATGTGAGAATATTTGCAAAAAATCTGAGATAGGAAAGTATTTCTGGAATGTTATTCACCGCAGAGATATTTAATTTTTTGTTTAAGATGTCATAATTAATTAAAACTGTAGTTGTATCAATTATATTACAAAGTGGTTTTTACTTGAAATGTAAATTTCTGAAATAATTGTTTTTTTTTCAGTATTGTAATTACATAAAAAGTAACAAGATTATAATTAAAAGAGAAAGGAAGTATTGTGATGGGATTTGTAAATAGAAATAATTAAATAAATTCTTTGTTATTTGATTTGTGCTTTTTGAGTTTCGTGTGTGCGCTGAGGCGGGTTATCGCCGCGCAATTTGTTCATTGCTCGTGACACTGAAAATCCTTAATCTTAACGCGGAGCAATTAGCCACCGTTAATTAATTGGAGTAAGGAAACGTCCCGAAAGCGCGCGCCGGCTGACCAGCCGAGTATCGATCGCGCGGCTGGTACTTTTTCGGTTAATTATGGAAATGTACGTAACGCAGGTTCGGTATTAAAAGCCGCCTTGGCGTGTGCTTACCACTTAATGACTGACTGAACACTCGTAATTGTATGTAAGCCCGAATGAACAATTATCGATTTAGTCATTAGTGTTATCTTCCCCGCTAATGTGTATCGAGCAGCGCTTCTTCAACAACGAACCAACGAACTCGCGGGTCTCGAGTAAAGATGGCCAGACCCAGTCGTGTAGTTGTTACGCTTCTTTTGATTCGGGTCACCAAAATTATCCTTTCAGTGTGACCCGTTCAAACTAAACAGTTTCCGTTTTTTTTTTTTTTCATTAGTTTAGTTTAATTTAGGTAACCAGTAATGCCTGATTATAAAATTGAATGCAATTTTTTTAATCCTAGACAGTCACACTTATACAAACGTCACACTGGGGTCTGAAAAAAAAAACTACTCTCCCAAAACTGGATGTAATTTTTCTAGAGATTTTGCATATGGAGTATTTGTTTAGGATTATTAGAAAGACATTAAAGAGTTAATAACCTTTCTGATCCATATATTTTATTCAAAGCTCATCATTTTACCAAAACTTATTTATTTTTTTATTTTGGACTGTGAGAAAAAAGGGATTTTACATATTGAATATTTGTTTAGGATTATAGACACTGAATTTACAATAAGGTAGCATCGAAGTTTTGCGAATGCTGTGTATGCAGAAAATTAAATAAAATTCGTGCAGTTTCTTAGACCTCAGTGTGACGTTCCAGAGTTAAAAATCATATTTCACTTAATACAAAAAAATTGGGAAGACATTGAATGGAACTGATGATGTACGTATTGGTGGACGTATAGTGCCTGCGTTAGCTTATGCGGATGATGTTGTTGTGTTGGGTGAAACTGAGGAGCAATTGAGAAGAATGATTGTGAGCATAAATGAAGTAGGGAAAGAGTTTAAATCTGTTATTGAATATCGATAAATGTAAAGTGTTGGTTTTTGAGAAGAATGATTTGGTGACTGTAATGTTTCAGTGAATGGTGTGAGACTGGAACAAGCGAATGAATTTGTATGTTTGGGTAGTGTATTTTCAAGGGATGGACGTATTGAACGGGAGATTGCAAGGGTGGTGTCTGCAGGGTGCAAGGTATTGGGTGCTCTGGGTACATTTTCTCGAAACGTGACGGTATCTAGAGATGCTCGATTAAGTGTTTATAATGGTGTAGATGAAGAAGCATGAACGACGAATAACTGTTGTAGAAATGAGATATTTGAGAGGAGTATGTGGGTATACGAGATGTAATCGTGTCCTGAAAACATTGGTGTTTGGTAAGTATGAGATTGGGAATAATGTTGTTAAGAAAGTGGGAGTGAGTCTTGAGCGAATGTCGAATGAAAGTGTGGTGAAACTATACTCGTATGGTGAGTGAGATTGAGAAGAATGTTAGTGATTCAATTGAGGTCGTTTAGCTATCTCGAAAGATTGGTGAATCTAATATATGCGGGAGAGATTGAAGGTGAACAAGTGCGTGGGCGTACGAGGAATAAGTGGTTAGATATGAATGATGGTTGTTGCGTGAACGAATCATTTCGAGTATGAAGAATAGACGAGCTTGTGTGAATCGCACTATGAATGAAGACGAAGCGAAATATGTAGCTAGAATGTTTGGAGGAGATTGATTGTTGGTTGACTGTGTTTCTGGGTTTGTACTGGCGTGATCTAACCTAACGAAAAAAAAATAAATTAACGGAATATATCGGAATCTCTCATTCTATGAGTATTCTAGTAAAATATATTTATAAAATGATCCACAGTCCTTATCGTTCAGGTTGAATGGGTGTTTCGCAAACGCCACATGTCTAGTATCGAGGCTCCGGCCGGTGACAAATTCCGTTAATTACACGTGTACGTTGTACGTGTTTGTGTGTAATGTATAGACGCGACAACGACATCGCTCATAATTCCGCGCGTTAAAATCAAACGTGCGTGTGTTTACGGTGTCGGCGCGCTAGGCTGACGTTCGCTAATTATACAGAAGTAATAAATTCAGATTTGCGAGCCGGATAGATGTATTTGAATATCGGGTGATGCATGGCCGCGCGCTGTCCGGGCGCTGTCCGGGCGCTGCATGGCGGGCGGTACGTGTCGCGCGCCGACGTTCATTTAATTCAACGCTAATGAAAGTTTACGATCACGTCACGGCTCCAGGTAAACACACGCGCACGCACGCACGCTGTATTGATCTGGCGCTGGCCGAGTTCGTCGTCTTCGGCGCTTCCGGTCCGATGCGGTGCAGAGTGCATGCCGTGCGATAAAGCCCAGTTCCTCGAATTCGAAACGTCGTTGCGCGCTTCGTTTTTTCAACACACTCTGATGGGGTCACGGGTTATCCATCCGTACAACTGTTGACGTATGCTGCGTTTATACAGCGTATGTCGGATCCTATCCCAAAGTACCTTAACCTAATGAAAAAGACGAACATACATTTGCAATAATGTCTTTGGCTGGTACCACGAGCTCTGTTTTTGGGTGTTTTAAGCTCGCTTTTAGCGCTGTACAATGTTCTAAAATTATTTTATAAAAAAATACTTGACCCATTAAACTGTGTTTTCAAGGTCATCGAAGTCCAACCGTAACTTAATACTAATGTTTCCTTTTAATTAAGAGTAAAATAGGAGTCAAATCAAATCAAAAGGAATCATCCAAATCGAACAAGGTTGACTTTTCAATTAAATTTGTGTAATGTCCTTGCAGTAGTACTGTTTGACACAATTTAATGGTCCAATTTTGTATTGTCCTTTTCGTCTTGTTTTTTTACTTCCTAAAATATCAATTGAACTGCCATTTAGTCAAGAAGAAGAAATTAAAGCATCTCATCTTCCTTTATAATATAATTTCTATAATACTGTTTTGGAAACTTCGCATTCCACAACTGAAAATAGTATTGGAACAAGTATCATTCCATACGCCGCATTTAGAATAAATTCGACGAATTAGAGCCGCATATTATCTTGGTTCGTTTACTATGGTTACGTCTGTTTGTTTTAATTTTATTTAAGTTTGACGTTATCAACAGTTTTGTATTTGTATTTTTTTATATAATTTCCAAAATCTTGTTATAGAAAGTATAGTCTACAAATCTTTTGCTCGTGTGGAATATGTGCCATTCCATTACTTGTTTGTAGAATATACTATTTCAAGAAAATATCTAATCTACTAACTTCAAGGTTTGCCTTTGTGCGTATGTGCGATTTGGTAAATTGTGTTACATTGCTGGATGTGTAAATAATATCTGTAGAAATAGTAAAATGACGATAGGTTACGGCATACGCTGTATAAGTCCAGCAGTGCTGCGGTGATCAGAAACAAGGCGGCCGATGCGACTGAACAAAAGATCGGTCCGTTATCGCAGCGCTGATAACACTAGCGGGAGGAGAGAGCAAAAAGCGAATGTTATTAGACAGAGAGAAAGAGCAGCCGCTGGGAATGGAACGAGGAGCTATTAGCGAAGTCAGCGATGGAAGAAGGATGCGCGCCCGGGCACTTCTGTTTAAATAACTTCCATTAGCGCGGTACAGTCGAGGTGAAAGCCAACAACAACAACAACGGCCACGTCCTAATGGAACTTGATCTTCATCGGAAACAGATCTGAGACGTTTCTAGTTTTATCAGCGGCCGCCAGATGAATACACTTCATTATGCGGTATCTTCGCGATGTTCTTTTAATAAAAATGGAGAGAAAGCAGCATTCTTTAATGGGGCGCTGTAAATAACGTTTTTGTTTAAAGCTCGTGTCCAAATAATAAATTCGCATCAAGTGAAAAACAGGAGCGAGCAACGCGGAGCAGTGTTATCATGAATTATTAAAATTACAAACTTTTGTCGGGGAAGCGGTGGAGCCGGCGCTGGCAAAGTCGGAAAGTTTACACTTAACAGAAAAATGGAGTTAAAATGTCGAAACGTGCGAAAGTTTGGCGGGGACGAAAGTTGTTAATATCTGTAATGGAAGTGGCGGAACTCCCCAATATCATGGGCCATCAGTGCGGCGAGGCGGTGCAGAACAATGAATCAAAGCGGAAAAGCCGCGTTCGACGACGGCGCTGGTGTAAGATTATTTCAAGGCTGGCTGGATGGATGGAAAGAAAGGAAACTCGACGCGCGACGAGCCGGAAGGAACGCGAAGCGAACGCCGAGATTCGCCTCCACTCACGTTCCACGTAAATGGTGTCTGGGTTTCACCTGCCTGCCGCTGCCGCTGCCGCTGAATTAAGTTCGCGTTACCAAGTTCTGATAATGGCGCGTGTTCCGCCCGTGCCGAATTAATCGCATCGCGTTGTAACGATGTTTGCCACCAGCGGCGCCGCCGAGCGTCGAGGGGCGCCAGCCTTGTTGTGATGCTGATGACGTTTCGGCACTTTGAATTTCAAATCTGTCTGTTTTTTCCTGGCCAGCCCTCGTGTGCTCCTTGTAATGGAAAATAACGTTAAACTGTGACGAGCGTCGCACACTCGCGCGCCGCCCGCAGATTTAATCTGGCACGTCTCGGGCCCCAGCCTCTCCACTACACGTATTAACATCTAAATTAAGGATGCGCACTGATAACACAGTGCGATGCGTCGTGTAAATCACGCTACGCGCCCGAACACCCTGATTCATAATAACACAATTATTGTGACAGTTTTGGTTCATGGCCGTTTATTATAGGCATCGTTATTTGACAAGTGACGTCACGGAGACAAGGTCGCTGGGGGGGCCAAAGCCTCACGCGTGATGCCATAACCAACCACTGAAATGTAGTTGTTCTGGAACGTGCTACCATACTCCTACTCTCTCTCTGTATGGAAGAAGAGAGACAATTAACAATCGGCAACATTCCTGCGCTTGTGCATTTTAACTAAAGTTACGTGACGTACAGTACAGTAAAATAAAAGTATATTTGAATAAAAAACGGTGCAATATTGTAGTGCAAAGCTTCCACATCTATAGGTATGACTATTTTAAGTCCCCAATAAATACTTTGGACATTTGGTAACTCACATTTTTTTTTATGAAGATAAGTGAACTAACCGCTATGGTCATATGCCTCTTAACCCTTTGAGAACACACCTATTTTTTCGATCACGGAAAACACTCTGAGGTCAGTCTGATCCAATACTTTTTTTTCGTCTACCATTCTTCAATGACTGGATAGATTGCTCTAAAATTTTTTCGAAGTATATTTAAGATATTGGCTGATACCACGAGCTCTGTGTTTGGGTGTTTTAATGCCCGATTGCACCAACGGTAGTTAAATTTTAAACTTGGTTTAAATAAATAAAAGCGTTTCTATTTTTTGACATCAATGTCAATTACTCGATTTGCATTTATTTATTTTAAATTTAACTAATGTTGGTACAACCGGGCATAATAGAAGTATCTTAGCTTCGATTTTAGGGCTGTACAATATTCTAAAAAAATTTTATTAAAAAAGTACAGGAATATAATGTAATTAAAGATTGTTCTGCGCTAAAACTGAGGCTAAAATATTTCTCTTAAAACATCCAAAAACAGAGCTCGTGTTACCAGCCAATGAAGTTCTGGTCAAGTCAAAGGAAAGACATAGTTTTCAATAATATCTGACTAGTAATTGTAGTCATTACTATATAGGGCTGTTTATGTTGTAAAGCCTCAAAACGATGAGTTATTCATACGGGCTGTACAATTGGTTGTTTTTTCTCGGCTCGCATTTACGTCGCTAATGCGTGTTCCAGTATTAGTACATTTCATTGGGAGTAACAACGAGCACAGCGGAAGACTGGGCAATTGTCCCTATTGATGAAACACAGTCGGGTGGTGTTTGTGTATGTGTGTATCACAAGTTACAGTGTACCAAGTAGAGCTGCACAAAGACGCCGCGTGGAGTAAACAGTCGGTGGAAACCGCAAGCAGTGCGAGGGGTTCGTTTGCCGTTTGTGGTTCGATAAATCAAACGCGCCACTCCAAACAGTTTTGTTTGATTTGTTTATTTTTGTTTTATAAAATATTTAGGCTGCGTTTACGGGCAGGGGCAGTTGAAAGGAGTCTTTTGAAACTCACAGTGGTTCCCCCTGCGCTAGCCACCCTAACGCGCGGGTAAAAATAAACCCAGTACCAGGCCACACATGTTCACGCAACGCAGAGCCGTATCGCTGGGAATCGGGCTGCGCTGGGTGTCAGGCAAAGGAGCTGGCTTCCCGGCCGAACGCCTCCGGGCTTTGTTTGCTCTCCCACGGCACCCACTTCTTATCTTGTCGCGCGCGTCTTAGACAATTCGAGCACCGCGACACTGGAAATTAGAGGTGTCCTGCTCCACCAACGTCGGTTAATTAAACTTGCCGCTGTCTCTGTCGCACCACGTCTTCATCCCCGCGCCCGACCTGCCCCGCTTCCTCCAGACCTGTCAGCCCAAAGTGAGAAACATCGTTCCTTCATTCGCCGAGGCCCGCACTCGCACACAATATGTCACTCTGCTGCTGCTGCGTGGTGCGGTGTCTTGCTCTAACGCTCGCCTTCATATAAGACGCACCAAATACTTATTTTCTTACTTCAGCCACTGTTGGTCAACAGGATAAGAGCGCTCAGTTTCACAATCGATACATCTCAAATTATAAAAATAATTGCAATTCGTAGCTCTGTTAAATAGCCAAAAATGGAACTGAATGATTTAGGGATCATTATAAGTCTGCCATTCCTGGCAGTGTTGTTTGTTGAATGACCATCAGCAACTTAGTCGGTTTAGAAAATAACTGAATTTCGTGAAGCAGTCCTAAATATTTTTATTTTAAATGGCCTCTAAAATCTGTGACGCATTTGCTTTTAGCATAGATTTAAATTTTTAAATTCCAGTCGGGAATTTGTTTTTGCCTGGGAAAATTCCCTGAAATTCCTACAACGAAAAAAATTGTTATGTTTTTTCGGATTTTTTTTTTTAAATCCCGGGAATATTATTTTGGAAATTTCCCGGGGGTGTTAGCTACCCCCTACTCCAGCAACAACAACGTGTTATTCGAGGTATCATAAATTAGTGCGTTTTCGATCATTATTTAGAATATTATAAAAACAATTTTAACAATGAGTAGAAAGAAAGAGAATTTAATTTTTATTCACATTTGAAATTCATTGGGAAATTTTCTTTGGAAATTACCAGAGAAATTTCCCCAAAAAAGTCCGGGGAATTTTCTAGGAATTTTCCCGTGTCTTTAAATTTCGGAAATTGACCCATCTCTAGTCTTGATGCAAGAACTATGAGTTGTCTCATTTCTCTGGAAGTACATAATAACACACAAGCTCTGTTTTGGGTGTTTTATAAGAAGTGTTTTTGCTTCGATTTTAGCGCAGTACAGTGTCCCAAAATTATTTGTTAAAAAAAATGTTACAGAGAAATGTATTGGTTTTTTCTTGTTCAAAAATAATTTTACCACATTCTACAACGCTAAAATTGCAAAACACCCACTAAATATCTCCGCTGGCACGAAATTCAAAATGATCGGTAAAAGTAACAGAAACAAATTACTTACTAAGCAAATACTACTTGAAGTATCGCGCGCATCGTCCGAACGATGGGGTCATTTAAAAAAATAACCTAGAACGTCGTAGTCGGTGATAACGACTCACGCAGCCGGGCGGAGGAGCGGCCGCGGCGTGGATCGCCCGCGGCCCCGGGGAACGACTGATAAAAACAAATGAGTCCGACGACGTCGCCGTCCCCCGATGGAAATGACTTCGGTTCCGGCGCGCTTACTTATTCATTCCACGAAACGAACTTTTTAAATTGTGTAATTTAGCAAACATGGCTCCTTTATTTCCCTCGTCTGCCCGCACGTATCTCGCGTGGGCGGCGGGCGCCGCGACGCCGTTACATTTCATTTTGTCGCCGCGCGGCCACGCTCTCCGCTGCACGTATAAATTGGCAACTTTAATTAAGATATCGTCGTCAGCGTCGTCGCGCACTCTTTTGTTTTGTTCGCCTCTGCTCATCACCAGCGCTCGTTGTTCGCGGACCTCCGCCGTTGCGTGCCTGATGCGTATTTCTTGCACGCGTGTGTGTGCCGTGCGTTCGGAACGTAATTGCTGTTTAGATTGAGTCTGTACGAAGAAATCGATTGTTTTATGCGAAAAATTGTAAAGCAACAATTCCCTGGGGCGATTACCGATTCGATCTGCGGTAATTTCTTTAAATTGCGGGACGCAAACGGCGACGCACGGAATTAAACAGTGCGTTTAGTATTCAGGGCGGCGCAGAGCGAACGGTCCGTCAACAAATTGGATTTCGCGGGACAGAAAACTACCAGATTGCGGCCGGCCGGAATTACTACATGTGGGGTGTAGCGGTAGCGGCAGGCGGCAGCGGTAGCTTTCTTCCTTAATTACGCGAGAAGCAGGGCTGTGAAATATGGGAAAAGTTGCAAGCCGACATTAATGTAGTTTGATAGATTCGGAATCCAGCGCGGCGGAGCTAACTGAATTTTACACTGGCTCCCAGCCACGCATACGAACGATGCACCGTGGAGGCTGTTATTAAATTTCGATAATAATTAGCGGGAAAGTTGGCGAGGAACAGGAAACGCTATCTGCACGCATGTGCACACCGGACCTACCCCAAGGGGGCGGGCGCGGAAGCCGCTTGACAGCTCACGGATTAATTTATTCATTGTGTCGCGGCGATTAATTAAAAAGTCATTTTTCACCGGCGACTATCTCGACAGCGTGTGCGCACTCGGGGAGCACCTTTCCGGGAAATGCAGACGCACAAAGAAGTCGAGGATCAAACGTACCGTTATATATTTGTACAAGTTTATGTCGCCTATCAACGCGGCCGCCGTATTATTTCAGTCGGGCCGTAAAGAATTCGGTAACGTTTTATCTGTGCTCGTGTTCTCGCGCAGCCAGTAACGAACAGCTAAACGTCTGCGTCACCGACGCCGACGCCGACGCCGAGGGAGGGAAAACCGCTCGCAGATGTGCCAATAAAAAGCGGCTCCTCACTCTATGTAAAACTCATCGGAATCACTTTAATTTCGAGCGAAGCAGTCCCGGAGGAGTGACGGCGCCATCAAGACACCGTTGGAGAGGTCATTCCGGACCTTTCCGCGCGGATAAAATCTCGCAGTCGCGCCCGTAAAAAGACAGTAACCCGGCCGTTCCGAGCTCCGTTCACCGCTCAGCTAGCTCCAGCCAGCGAGTACTATAAACTTTATGGCGCACATTCGACACCAGTTACCTTAATAAAATACTGTTTTACTATGATACATGATTATCTGGGTTTAACTGTGAACCCAGCGGCCCGGGCCACACGCAACAGATGCCCCCAACACTCCACAACAACTGTGACACTTCTTCTATGTCCTCGCTGTCTTCCATGCTCTAAATACATATGCAAGCCAATCAGAACATTCGCCAAACTTAGAATCACATTATTATGGTACCGGGAAGTTTGGGAAACAAAACCTCCTTTCATTGTTTTAGAGAGAATCATAAAAAAATATCGCATCAAAATCCTAGCATAAATAATGATGATTATTGTAGCTGTCATATTTTGATGTGTTATTTTTTGTTTATTTCACTGATAAATGTATTCTCTAATTTGTTGAGGTGACATTAAATTCAGAAATGTAACAATAATACACCTCGCGTCAAAATTATTGGCTCAACTAACCATTAGAAGTACATGTTGAAGTATTTGAATTGCTCGCTTGTTCTGCTTAAGTTTGGAGAACGATATTATTGGCTAACACCTTCTATCCTCTCTAGTAGATGCAAAATGTGTCACCTATGTATTTACACCATAGATATCTTCATATTCCTTATTCTCGTGAGGTTCTTGAGGTGAATCATTTTGGGGTAGTCCAATTTAACTGAATAATCAATTAATTTCTGTGCAACCGAAGAATTCAGTCAAAACAACTGAATACTCAATGTGGTAGTTTTACTAGTCATTTTTACTAGCACCAATTTTTTTATGTGTTCCTGGTTGTTCCTAATTGTTTGAAGATATTTGACGATAGGATTCTTTAGTGGAACTGAATAGTTCTATCACCTCACCCTCATATCTATGGTGGTATTCATCTGCCTCTTCATTTTGGTTCCGGAAGAAGTAGACTTTTCGCTAACTGGTTTAAATGTTGGTTAGTGTGCACGTTCCGATTTAGTTCCGCACACACTCCGGACTTCCTTAGTCCGCCCCCGCAATCTGCATAATCGACATCACGCGGCTGCTAATTAAAAATGTAAAGCACGGCGGTGGCACCTTGCGGTGCACGTCCCTCGCGTCAATATTTGATGGGGCAGCGGAGGCGGCGGAGGTTATTCGCCGGCGTCGCCAGCGCCAGACCCGCCACTCACTGTCACCCGGGATGTCGACTTTTTATCCCTGACAGTTCTCCAATCGGATGTGACGTCAGATAGAACCCTTTTTCCGTTTATTTTTTATCCGTCGCTGTCAAGCTAACGTTTCTACATTTCGAGATACGTAACGTCGCGCGGGATGTCCTGAATTTTTCACAAACGTGCAAAATTTTGCTCGCGGCGAGAAACGCGAAGCGAGAAACGGGAATTAGATATAATGACACGCTGCACATATACGAGTCAATCGACTTGAAAGCTCATAAATGGATATCAGTTCTGAGGAGGAAATGATATACCTGGTCCGACCGTAAGTTAGGAGGCTACCTGGCACTGGGCCGTATATTACTGCGTTATTCCCAGCGGGCCGACCCGCCACCGACATATTTACTTTTATAGGCGATCATTTCGGCGCTCTGGACGCGGACGCGACGCCGATTGACGCGCCTGTAATCTGCGCCAGTCTCTACATTCACCTCTCATATCTTCATACTTTATTCACTATTTACTTGCATTTTATAAACTCGACACGTGAACTGACTCCATTAATGCGACATTTCTATGACTTTTTTTACTTTTTTTTACTTTGTGTATGGGATATAATATACCAACATGGTAATAAATATTTTTAAATTCTTTTGAATTTATAGAAAAACCCATGGATGACCAATATTTTTGTCCGATGTGGATGAAAGAGCGGGGTTAAAATTGACCCCATTTGTTTTATGCATTAAATAAATTTTTAAAGAAGCTTTGATATACTATAGTTTTATATCATCAGTTTTTCAAAAAAATATATTAATAATTATTCAAATATTAATGCAAAAAAGAAAAATATAACAAACAAAAATTCAATTCTACAAAGAATTATTATCTTCACAATTATTGTAAATCACACTTTTTGGCATTATAGAATGTTCTCGACATACAAAAAATTTGCATTTAACGCATCTTGTCGAAATTTTACTGTCTGAAGTTCTGCATTGGTCACGCTTTAGTTAATTTTGTCTTTTTTTACCTTTCAAACATTTGTTTCTACTGAATTTTTAGACAATCGAAGTAAATATTTAGGTTATTATAAAGCAAGCAAAAAATTCATTAAAAAAATAATCGAATAAAAATAACAACTATTTCCAGTTATCAAAAAAAAAAAAATCTGGGGTCATAATGGATTCCCGTTGGCCAATACTCAAAAATAAGAAGTTATTAAAAATTTCCAAATACCTCTGAAAAAACAGACATTATTTAGGGTTTATATGTACAGAAAGCATAAAATAAATAAAACGTAAAATTTCTCTGTAGAAAAGAAAACGTATTGCAGAATTTACGGAATTATTCGGTAAACTGAGGATATAAGATGCGTTTTCTGAAAATGTCATATCATAACTAACTAAAAATATAACTAAGTAATTAAGAAAATAAGTGGAAAAGTGTGTGAAACGAGACGAAGCCGAGTGAAATAATCCACGAACGAAATAAATAATTTTTTACACGTATATCATACAAAATTTTATCTACGATCTTTCTAGTGTATTAGCAAATAGTAAAAAAATGTATAATAATATTTTGACAGGTAGGGTTATATTTTTTTATTTATTGATATAGATCGTAAAAAAAATAAAATCACTTTTAACACGTTGCTATGTTACTTTTAAAACTAGTGTTAGAAGTGATATTTTTAACTTCCTAAGCAACGGTTAAAAGGGCCTCTTTTAACAACGGTCTCAAATAATGTTTGCAAATAAATAGTTTGGTAGATTCTACGATACTTATTATTATTTTCTTTTTGTGTAGTTGAACTATAGGTACCTATTAACATCATCAACTATGATGTACCACTTATTTTAAAATTATATGTGATGCTCCAGCACACGTCGCGAAATAAACAATATTTATGTTTGTTTGCTGGTCGTCGATGCTTAATTCAAATGTACAGTTCGTCGGTTGTGTAGATGGCAGATAGGTGCGCAGCCTGATTAATTATGAATGTCGCGCGATGACACGGGAGATTAGACGGCGACCTCGAGAGCGTTGGGCAATCGCAATGTCGTATGTAAATAATGAACGGGCATTGATTGATGGTCGTGGCGTGCTGGAGATGTGGTGCGTACAGCGTGTGATTTCGCACCGATTATTGATTGAGTATTTCGGGAGTGTTGTTTGCGTGCGGTGTGCGAGGTGTTACAAAGAGGAGTTCCCGGGTGTCGGCCGTTAACAGGGGCGGGCGAGGGCGGCCGCGCCGCTGATGTATTTCCTACACCTTTCGAATTATCTCACCTCGAACGGTTATGAGTCGCGAGCATGCACTGCGGCGATCGCCCGCTCCGATACGTGGGAACGCAGACACCTGGATCACGGCGGGATTAGCGCGGCCGGCACTCGATTAAAACTAGAGTTAATTACGCCGAAAATATTAAGGGCTTAGCGAGGTGTTGTGTGCTGCTGCTGCGTCGAACAACGGGACTTAATCATCAGTCACCGCGACGCGCGGCGACGCTCCACTGGCCGAACCCTCCGTTCCAGCTTCCTAATCATCACGGTCCACGGTGTTTACTTGACACGCGGATTACTTACAGTTTTACTGCCGCCGGCTTAAGACCGCTGCCAGTAATTCACCGGCAAATCCCCGGGCTTACGTGCTCCACACACGCGGCCGGGCCCGCACTGCGGTGCTGCTTGGTGCTCGCTGCTCTCCCACGACAACACGTTCGCTCGCTGGATTTTTTATTTTACTTTACGACGGGGCTGGGAAATATTGTAAAGAATGTACGTGCGATAATCAACGTTTGTCGCGATCTAATTTTAATATAAACAAGAAATTTAGAATTCAGGAAGGCGACGACGCTAGCAAATGAAATGGAATAAGCCGCAGAGAGGAAACAGCGCTACGTGATAAGGAACGCGGCCATTACCGGCACGAACGCCGCGTTCAGATCTGACCACTTCTACTACACACGGAATAAAATGTGAAATTAAGTTATAAATAATTCATTTGTGTCCAACGCTTAATCATGTATAGTTCGTCTAGGTCCCTACAGCATGAAACTTGACGTTTACATTATTTTATGTTCGACTGTACTATATGAAAACACTCGTTGAAAAACGTCATCAAAATACACAATGACAACTGACTACATGTCAACTGTCAGACGGTCATTGCTTGGTGATCCACATCATATGTATGATATCGTTTATGGACTAGTCTGATAAGTAAAAACATTAAACAATATAAAAAGTACTCTTTAAAATTATCAAATTTGTTCATGTCAAAGTCTTGTGTTAAATAAATCTGTCAATCTAAATTAAGAAAAACAATCTGTATTACCTTCAAACATAAAATATTGAATGTAACATATATAGAAGAGGGTTTTAATGACTTACCCTTTCATGTGCCTCACTTCGCTGCGTTTGCTCGGCTCCTAAATTGTCTTGTCCATAAAATCCTAAATTATATACTTGTTACATAAATATCTATTGTATTCAACTGTATTATAATCATTTTCTTATGACTCTACATACCAGCCCGATAAAGTAAAAAAAAAATGGTCATCCTTGCGTTGTACTAATTCACCTCCGATTTGGATGATTCCTTCTGATTTGTATTCTATATTATTCCCAATTAAAGGAAAAAGTATACTCATAAAAATAACTTTTTGTTTCAAGAAATTTTCAGTTTTCCTTTTGTATGCATTAGTTGAAGAAAATTTTATTTCTTACAAAATGATTAGATTCAATACAAAAAAATATTATTTTTAAATATAAATTTTATTTATCTTCTTTTTTCTGCATTGAAAGAAAATGAATAAATTTTAAATTTGGTTTTAAAAATAATGAAAAAGAAATAGTTTTAAATGTAAACAAAAAGTTTTTATTTAAAAAGATATCATTTTGAATTAAAACTACTTCTATTCAAACTACTTCTTCGCCATAATGAGTCTCAGTTGGATACTTTGATATATTTCTTCAAAACTAAATTAATTTTCATACAAGAATATTTATGAAACCTGTTTGTTCCAAGAAAACATTTTTATTAGTGTAGTATTAAGTGGCAGTCGAAGTCGGATGACCTTGAAAACACAGATTAATGGGTCACTTTATTCGTTTAACGTGGAACATAGAAGCGAACTTATCTTCAAATAAGTTCCATTAAAAATGAGTACTGTGATTCAAGTTCAAGTATAGGCTTAGGGTTTGTTTGTGAAAAGTGCAAGCGAAGCGAGCTTACCTACAGGTAAATCGTTGAAAAAACATTATCTATGGTCATGGTGTACAAGCAACGTTCATTATTTGGATGGGTAAATATCTCTGTGGTAACGCATGGAAAATTGAAGTTCCTCAACCACTGCCATCCTTGGAGGCCGTAATATGACAGCTGGTACCTGCACTTCACGCGCAAAAATATACATAATATCGAGATTTGCATTTAGTTCCACAGAAACCCTTCTTATTTTAATGTTTCTTACAATTTTGTTCCTGTAAATCGAAATACGTGAAGGTCAGCTTCATTTAAAATTTAAATTACAGCACAAACTTGTGAAAAGAAACTACACCAACAAAATAATCTAAACGTCAGCATTGGTGTTGTGGATGGACTATAGCACTATCGACCCTGGGTGGGTCATTAAACTGCTGCACCAGAGGATGCGCTGGCGGTGGCGGAGCCGCGAGAACCAATCTCATCTCTGGAGCAATCTGGAGCGGCGTAAATCCTCTTACGTACGGATCAGAGCCAGACGTCCCGACGCCGACGCAGGTCCGGATTAGGCCAGCAGCCCAGTGATCAATACGCATGTAAATCGTCGCCATGTGATCTTCATTTAATATCATTGCGATTGTAGCATGCAGCGACGTCGGGTCGTCGCTCGTCGGAAGGAAGGAAGGGACCATTACAGCCCGTAATTGTGTGGGGCGGCTATTGCTTTTTTAACCAAATACCTGGGGTGATAATAGCTTTTAATGGGGTCTGATTACGGCCGGGCCGAGCCAACTGGATTAATTCAGTGTCTCAATCGAATAACTTATGCAAACGACAGTGCGCGCGGTCGCCCGCGGCGAAAATGGCGCACTTTCGCTACCCCGTAACTGCGTCCCGGACGAGAAAGAAACAAGTTGCAAATGTGCGAGCGGCGAGCGATTCCTGCTCTCCCTTCTCGTTCATTAAATATTACAGCCCGCGACTTGTACACATCTACATTGCCAAGCGATAACAGACACTTTATAATTAGGCTTCGCGCATTTTTATCTCTTTATGCTAATCAGCCCGAGACTTTTCACAGTTTTTTCATTGAACCTGTGATGTTTTGACTGAACATGAGCACCGGCAGGGAGTGGGTATCATCTCCGCGTGGGCCGCCGACACACTTGTGCAATTACCGTCCAGGCATTATAAAAATCTCGCTTCCACCGTAACAACTGGCCACGTCACTAATGAGCTACAGCGCCACTTCCTGGAGCACGGCGGCTGTGTGAACCACCGCTCCCAAGAGTAAACACATAAGTGGAATAACATGTCTTCGATAATACGCATTTTTACGCGCTCGCTGCATCTCTTAACAGCTACAAGTTCCACAAGAATGCGACGGCCGCTGAGGAAACCAACAATGCCGCAAAACTGCAAGAAACGTATGCATGCAGCTATGCATGGTTTTTGCTATGATTTCTACCCCGACAACGACATATTTTGGTTCACTGTCTTCGTTTATAGTGCGGAAATATTAATAGTGTTGTCTCACTTGGTATCACCTTTTAAAGTAACGAGTGAGAGCATCGAAAAGCACGCTCAATTTCAAATACAGTGATTTGCAATTTAGCTGAGAAGACTATAGAATGTATGAAGATAATTACTAATATAACTATTGCTTAATTGTAACTCATGCATTGCGAAATTACATCAATTTCGTACAATTCTGACGAAAACGCGTCACAAATTTACTAATTCCTTTGACAACAAATTCACCTATATAATTTACAATATCTTCTACAAATGTTCAGAAATATACCATAACATAAACATGATCTGCAGAAATAACAATATAAGTTTCATGCATGGTTGCGTCATTTGTATGTCATTAGTAACATTAAAATTTAAGTTCAATAGTTCTTTGTTTAACTAGGCACCAAAATACCAGATTTACAGCAGAGGCAACCGTTTCACAAACAGGGCGAAGCTGAAAATCTGTGTTCTTTGATGCCATATTTTTTGCCGATTTAGAACTAATATTAATTTAGGGATTATTTTTAATATCTATTTTGAAAATAATTGCCATTAAATTATATTGCTATGCGTTCGTCGAATGGTTGCTATGCGTTTAAAAAAATGTATTCTGTCGTTTTGTAAAAATTGCTCGTCAATTTATTACATAAAATGGAAAGCGATAAATATGTTTTAACTCATTTTAAATTCTTTAATTCATAAACACGATACACGTCTATATTTGGAAGATGCAAATTAGGGTTAAGTTGATGAAATATAAAAATGTCAAATTTGTTGTTTCACCATAGCAACTATAAGCAATAAAAGTAATATTTTCAAGATTCTTAGCTGTCAAAAAAAAATCGTACTTTTAATGGTAATCGTCAAAAATAGTTATTTGTTTAACTAGGCACCAAAATACCAGATTTACAACAGAGGTTGCCATTAACGAATGCTGCCGAAGCTGTAAATCTGTGTTTGGTGCCGTATTGAAAACATTTTTTTCCGATTTGGAATTAATATTAATTTAGTGATTATTTTTAATACATATTTTGCAGGTTATCGCCATTAAATTACATTGCCATGCTTTTGTTGAACGGTTGCTATACATATGTAGGCAGTTACTATACGTCTGTTGAGCGTTTGCGTAAATTTACAGCCTAGATTATCAAAATGACACTTTACTAACTGTTAGCATATGTAAAGAGACACTTTTAATGTCAATCAGCAAAAAAAATATTTTTTTGTATTTCGTTTATGAAATGAAAGTTTCGTATCATTCGCTAGTGGGGTTTTACACATCAAACTGTACCAAAAGATATATGATATTTATAAGCACAGTTAGGTTAGGTTGTAAAGAGTGTCAATTAAATAATTGGCATAGTGGTGATCGCAACAGAGACAACGAGATGGTATTATGCACACTGTAGAAAGTGATAGGGCAAAATAGCATCTAGGGGTAGAGTATCTCTGGATTTTTGTCACTAATTTAAATGTAAGAAGACCGGCGGCGTGAACTGAAACGATTCCCTTATCGAGCATTAGAAACGGCCGTGCATCATATTTTAAAAGCAATGTCATGTTCGAAAGGTTATAGATTATCACCTGAATTTTTCCGAATCCAGAACGCAATTAAAGTGTCATCGTATCGAGTAGGTACGGAGCAATATCTAGAACCAAAGGGAGCCAACAAAAAATGGACACACCTCGCGATACGACTCGTATTTGCATTTAATTGCAGCTTCGCTTTTCTGAATATAATCTTAATTTGATGGATGCCGGTTTGTTTAAGATAAGTATCGGTGGAAACATACTTTTGCACTACATGCATATCGCTTCGGCATTCGCTATGATACCAGAGACACGGCGAGTAAAATCTTCGGTTCTCTCTCACGCATACCTGCGTGCGCGACTCGGAGTAACCGGCCGATGTATGCGAATCGCTTGCGGACTTGGCAATTTAAATCGCGGAATCTAATGAGTGTCCCATATTTAAAACAGAAATGTTTTACTTTATCTATATAGTCCGACCTGTTGAAAAGTCAGTTTCTATTGGGAATTCCACGGCGCCAATTTATGGCTGTTCGATGGTGTAGGATGGGAAGATATGCAACGGCATGTGGAATGAATCAAAACAAAGGGCAATAAAATAGGAAGACGTATTAGGTTCATAAATACGTTTATTTAACGATAGAGTATTTAGAAGTAAATGCAGACAAATTTATTGATCTTGGTGCTATGTTCCTCAGATGTGATGACTACGCAGATTTTCATCTATACTACACAACGCGAAACATTCCGCGGCGGCCTACACGTCCGCGTATGCATGTAAGTGTTGGTACATTAAAAACAACGGCCGAGTCGGTACTACCTCGTCCTTTCTTAATTACCCTCGCAATCATGCTAATCTTTAACTTGTTTTTTCGGCAAGGAAATGCTAATGTGTTCGGTCTTTTTATTGCCAAAGATACAAATCTATAAATTGCGTCCGTCGTTGGCCAGTGCAGTGGATCGCACTATTCACACACACACGTCCACGACCGATGACCTTTGTGAGTTTGTCGCTTGTTCGTTCATTTCTCGCTCTCGTGTACCGGAGATTGCGGCGTTGTCATTAATTTCGGCTTCTGAAATGTTTTATACATTCTGCGACACGGAAACTTTGCAGTCATGTAGAAAGCAGTAAACAATGCAACATACTAACGAAATTAGCTACGAGCTTGTTCATTAACATACTGTACGGTTATTTCGAATTTCATAATTATTTCGTAACTTTAGCGTTTTTTCTGCCCGTATATATCGATTCGTTCATTTCAACTTGCAAATTTATTCATGCAGCAATTTATGTGAACTACCATCGTTAAAAATCACTAGTTTTACACATCTCAAATTCGTCCAGAAACTGCTAGTTTGTTAGGGACTTTTGTAGACTTAGGGTTGGCATGAATGACTGTCAGTGTTGTGTGTTGGCTTTGTTCAGTGTTTCGAGTGCTTGGAGATTTCTATCAATTTTAGAGCTAAATTATTAATTGTAAGTTCAATCATTATTACATTACCTTGATCTTGAACACCTTGCATTTTCATATTTGCTAGTCATTGTTTATCATATTTACTGTTTTAGATATTTTGGCACATAACCTTGTTTCTGTTGTTTACATATGCAATTAATTTTTCCATATTGATATGTTTAGTATTAAGAGACTACTTCGGCTTTGAAAAAATTGACAAGAGTTTTTGATATTACTTGAAGATGTGTAAGTAGCGAGTCAAACATTTTTCTGGCAATAAATTATTGTTTAAATTCTCGACAACTTCTTTTATATGTGATGGAGTATCAACTAAATAAATATCACCGAATTTTTAAAGAAACAAATGAATTGTTTTATGTTTATAAAACCCTCGTATCTTTGTTTACGTTTACAAAAAAGAACAACAATATAATATCTTCCTGTTGCTAGGTTTTTTTTTTTTATCCGATACGTGTGCATATAAGAGGTTAAGTTTTTAAATTATCCGACTATTTAATATCATTTAGCAGTTACTCTGGAAGTGTTTTTCATCATTCATATGGAGAATAATTCCATTGTTTTGTTAGATTAGCAGTGGGAGATGTCGGAAGATTTGGAATATGATGTTTGGCACATTTAATTAAAAAACGGTTCGTGGCCGTTGACTTTTAAAAACTAATTAAGAAAGAAAACGTTCTTGTGCAAAACAAAGGGTGGTAGCAAGCAGAAATAATTTAAAACAGTAGCCGAGCGGCGCATTAGGGCCTTGCACGCGCAAAAAAATAAATTGGTTGCGAGAAGCGGCCGTAACACATGGCCATCCTTGCTGGGAGCGCCGTGCCAAAAGAAGGAGTGGCCGCCGTAAAGCTATGCGTGCTGCCCGTCATTTCCTATGTGCGGACAACGCACGCACGGACAGCCGTGATAATCCATCCCTCACCGAGCCCCGGGCCACTCATCAAACTGGCCGAAAAGTCAATTTCACCAACAGTTTTATTACCTACAGCGAAAACCAAGCCGCACAAAAAATACCGCGGTTTGTAATTTTGTCTCTTTTACATGTTTACTTCCAAATTTGTCACGCCAACATAACCACTTCAACTCGCGCCTCCCAAATTTCAAATTCGATACTTTCACTGCCGTTCTAACATTCTTAAGGTGAAACATACGCCGTGCAGTTCCTACGCTATCTACAGATACCTTACGACAAAAAATAAACAAATATATCATCAAATTATTCACCCGTTTCGGGTATGTCTTTCTCAATGACGTCTATGTGAATAGATGGATGGATGTGTGTCTGCGTGGTCTATATACCAAGATATATTATTATAGAGTAACATATCTTCATAAATGAGTTGATGTTGGTAACAATTTACTGCAAAACCGGAAGTGGAACATAACTTGATTTCAATTAATTTTGAATAAGAATATAAAATATAATTTGTAATAGAGAAAAAACTAATTTATATGTTAATTACTACATTTTGAAAAATTAACCCTTTCAAGTTTCAAAAAAGCCTCGGGGAACAGACTTAAATTCAAAGGTTAAAAATTAATTTTGGACGATCGTCAATTGGTTTTTATACATTTTAATTGAATCCTACCTAATTAGGTATCAAATTAAAGGTTTCTGGGTGGAGTTAAACTAAAACGAAAAAAATTATTTTTAGCAATCATCAATTGTTTTTTACAATAGTTAATTAAATATTGTCGAGTTTGGTGTAAAATTTAAAGGGAGCTGCACTTAAATATCAAAAATAATTTTAACCGATCGTCAATTGTTTTTCAAATTAATAGTTAGTAGAATTTTTCGAATTTAGTATCAAATTTAAGCATTTTGAAAAAAGAATTTTATTTGCTAATACATGATATTTTTTAAATGAAAATATTTTTTACTGCCGCTGTATAAATATATTTCAATTATTTAAATTTTTTCGATGAATTATAGTACCCATAATTGACGACACTGAATTATGGTTCATAATTCACTCTTCTTGACCAATCACAGAGCCAGAAATCCATAGTAATTTTTTTTTGTCCTGCCATTTGTATATCGATTTATGTTCCAAAATTGCAATTATTATTTTTTGACTATACTTAAAACTAATGTTTCATTTTGTGTCACATGTTTGTGTTTTAACCAATCATGTCATTATTATACTTAGAATAAAGCTCGTGTGATTTTTCTCGGGAATAATTTCTGTTACTTTTGTTTTTGTTGACAAATGTCAGTTATTGTCAACACAAGTGAAAAATGAGCAAAAAATATAGATTTAACGGCGTGCCTAATGAAGAAATAAAAAAATAATATAACTAATATAACTCGAGAGTTCCAGTGTCTTTCTCAAACTTGTTGCCATTGGGCAATAAGTTTTTGAAAGTTCTGTCAAATTATTTTCACTCTCTGTTATATTATTACTGAGAATAAACATGGCAGAAACAACTTTTCTACGTTTATTATATTTGTATAGAAAAGTCGTGTGGTGTTTCGAGCAGATTTATAAAATTGTGCGAGTTTCTCGTATACTGGTAGCGAGATAGTTGGGGATGTGTGTAAGTAATAAACCGTGAATTCATTAAGGGCTGGTGACACGCGAAGCTGCCGTGTTGCCGGCTTGTAAATCCATTTGCGTCCGCGGTGCAGCCCATTAAATGCTCGTCACATTTAACTCATTTTTCCCGCATCCATTTATATAAATTATAGAGCAACCAACAAGAGCACCGCGCGGCCACCCCATCATAATGAACAAACCATTGACAACTTACTGAAACACACCGCGGCGCGAGTACTGAACGGTGAACGTTTAGCGATCGGTTTTGTAATAAATACATACGTGCAGCTACATACAGACATAAATGCAAACACACATAATCTCACGCTATGATCTGCCAGACCTTTCTCGGCTCATTTACATTCATATATCTTCCTGCATATGACATTCTCTTCTTGGGCGAAATGTATTCGCAGAAAATTTATGTAAATTGTCTTCTTACTACATTCTACCAACCCGGAGAAAACGAAATTAGTTTTACTATCAATATCCACGAAATCTTTCACATGATGCAACAGTACATAATTGTTATTTACGACACAAGTACGTTATGCTAGTCTTTATTAGTCACGAGTGGGTCAATTAAAATACGAGCGTAGCGAGTGTTTTAAGACCTCCGAGTAACTCAAGATGTTTTACGTATGTGTATCGTACAATATTTTATCTACGATATAATGAAAAACCTCAATAAATATAAAAAAATAATAGTTATTTATTATATGTGTTAAAAAGGACAGACTGAGGCTGTTTGTGAAACGAAGCGAAACCGAGTGAAACAACCCCACGAAGAAATAAATCACTTTTATTTATTTTATTTAAATAAAGAATTTTCGGTTTAAGAATCTAATATTTATATTAAAATTCAACGTTTTGAATTACTCTACGTAATTCTTTTCCAGGAAAAAATGTGTTATTACTTAGTTACATATTTACTTGTTTATGTTGTTCACTTGTTTTCCCTGACGAAGAATTACGTACGGTAATTCGAAACTTTTTTTTAATAAAAATATTACAGAGTTTAAACCAAAAATCTTTTATTATTTACTATGAGTTCCGAAAGTTTTTTCTTCCCGCACATATACGTAAGGAAAGTATTATGACGGGTCAAAATTTTTGGTAAAGAGTTTTTAACAGGCAACCATTTATTGGGATCTTTAGAATACGATTTCACTTTTTTCACTGTGACGTCTGTGTGATAACTTTAATGACTGTATTAATTTTCATATTGATAATTTTGAGGGTCAAGTTACTAGCTGATTAGATATAGGTAGCAATGCATTAACCGGAAGTGGTAGTTTACTTGAAGGCCTATCAGGTTATTTATGCAGATCTCAGTAAATAATTGATTTAGACTAAATATTGTTATTTTCAAAAATGTGGAATAGTATTTATTTTAAACTTTTTTCTATTTTGTAGCGTTTAGAAGTAGTTAGTAAATAAAATTAAAACACACAGACATAACCCTAGTAACCGAAACAAGATAAGATCGCGCAAATATACGGATCTGATTCGTCGAAATTATTCTATACGCGACGTATGGAATGATAGTTGTTCCAATACAGTTTTTAGTTGTAGAAATGGAATGATAGTTGTTCCAATACAGTTTTTAGTTGTAGGATGCGAAGTTTCCAAAACAGTGTTATAGAAATGTATTTTCGAAGTTTGTAATATCCAAGCTATTCGACAAATGTATTTTCGGTAAATGTACAATTCCTTATCGTAGTTTTCGACACTTTTAAAATCAAGAAATGTATTTTTTCTACCACTTAGAAATCTGCTCATTGTTTGTAGTTGCTAGGGTGTGAACATCGTGCGAAATGAATTTGTTTTGTGAGTATTACAATACAGGTCATTCCATTTAAGTACAGGTGCCATTGCTAGGATACATATTTAAAATTGTCAAATATTGGAATAGTGAAATCGAGACAAATTTATTATTAAAATTAAATTGATTAGGAAATAATGTCGTGGTCTTAGAAAAAGTATAGTGTACAACTCGCATGGAATGTCCATTTCATACTCGTAGGAAATGAGTACCATTCCATGCTCGTTATACAATATACTATTCATGATTTGTATTTTCGTGAAATATTTTTTCTGGAAGTGTTTGTGTTCCTCTCGAGAACTACTTCTATATAACCGTGGTCGAAGTTGGATCTGCCGAAATTCGTAGCCTTCCCAATGTTATACAATTACCGAAAGTATCCGATGTCCAATGCCTCGGATATTGTAAAGAATATTTTGGATGTCGCCTGTCCGTTTTGTATTCAGGGTTGGAACCGCTCATTACGTATTTGTTATCGCGTCGCGGGCGGAGTAAAAAACGCACGCACATGACTCGCAAAATGGAACGCAATGAATTGAGAAAGTAAATGACATGTTGCGCATGACGTTAATGCTATGTTCATTTTGTTTGTTGCAGATGCCATAGGTAAGTGGCCGAACGTTGGTTCGTACCCGTTAAGGAGAGCCGTCTCGCAGTTCTACTGACTAAGGTATTGTAGGCCGCTACCATCCAGCTCTTTTACATACGAGGATTAAACGAGGACAGTGCCGAGACACTAATACGTATCGTAATGCATGTTGTCATTATCTAGTTCTGTACTTTTATTATTATTATTATTATTATTATTATTAGAGATGTATTGAGTACCGACTATTGCTCGGTTAAATCGACTATATGGCTACTTTTTTGGTCAGCGATTATTGGCGACTACTCGGCAAAAGACTAGCCAAATCCGGGTAACGAATATAGATTTTTGACCACGATTCAAAAGGATCTTCTTTCTTATTTATGACAGGTTGTACACAGTAAGACTGAAACGCTCATGGGCTAATGAGAATATTTCATTTCATCTATATTTTGTAAAATTATTTTATTATAGTAATCCCTAAAAATTCTGTGCACTATATCTTCAAGATATATTTTGTTAGGAATGCTACTACTACTTAAAGAATTGTACTTTGTATCTGATCTACTTAACCCTCTATTGCATACTGTTCCCGATCGGGAACATAAAATTTAAAATTCTTCTTTTCTTTTCTTATGCAGTTTACATTCATGGCAATCATGTTGTAACCATTTGGGAACATTATATACACTTTGTCAATTGCCAATTAGGTCATTCCTCCCAATTAGACCAACATAAAAAAAAAAATTTTGAAGTGGAAAAAGGATAATTACAGAAACTGAGATAGAAAATGTAAAATTTGAAAGAAGCAATCAAACAATTTTGTATAGTACGCAAAGACGACCCAATAGACCAAAGTTCTATTGTAAGTTGAATTTGTTCATAATGTTCCCAATAGTGAACAAAACTTAAAAAAAATTATTTTAAGAAAAAAATTATATAACACATTTATTTTAAATATATGAATATTTCTTTTGTAAAAAATAATTTTTTGAGCCCTTATTTGAAAAAAAAAAATTCATGCAATAGAGGGGTAAGTTGCAAGTGTAAATTTTTTTTCACCATTCCAATATTTGACAATTTTAAATAAATATCCTAGCAATAACATCTGTACTGAAATGAAATGACCTGTATTGAAATACCCTGAAAACAAATTCATTTCGTATGATGCTTGGCTTGCAATGTATCTCATATCCCTAGCAACAACAAACGTACAATGAGCAGATTTCTAAGTGGTCGTAGAAAAAATATTTTAAATGATTTCGCATAAGCCTTGTAAGCATTACTGTGGCAAAGTGCATTGTTTACCTTGTTTACTAACTTACAATGCAGTTGTGAATTGGTAACTTGTAAAGATTCATTTTCAAAGACAATAGAGGGTTTGGAAAAATTGTGTTTACAAGTGAGTAACAAGTAAAAAACTTCACTTTGAAATTAGTCGGCCGAATAGTCGGTTAGTCGACCAATACCGTAGTCGGTACATCTCTTTATTATTAATGTGGTTGTTGTGTATTATAATAATGCTGTGTTTTGTTCTGTTGTAAGCCGCAAGTTTTCTTTTGTGTTTATCTTTAAATAAAATAATCTGAAACGTTAGACGCGACTTTTAATTAAAAAGAAGAAAAATGTAATGCCATCATTTACATGAAGGCAGCGCAGGCAGTGTTTCACCGTATTCTAAACGTAAAGAACGTTGCTCCCACATGCACCATCAAATATGTATACAAAAAGTTGTCTTGTATTCGTAAAAGGACGACGTATAAATATGAACCACAAAAATGTTTCTTTTCATATTCAAATTAGGAGGCATCGGTATAACTCGATACAGGGCTGAGGGCCCGTACACCGGCAAGTGCACGGCATACATTAATAATAACGGTGACCCGCTGCTTGCTGAGTTATGCAAGCACCGAGCCGCGCACATGCCCGCGCTGCGCTAAACAAAGACCCAGCCGTACAAATCCTAACATATTCCATAGGACGATTTGGTGCGGTTAAGCTCAGGCTGCATTTAATACAGTGCGGAGGTGCGTGAACGTGCGTGGAATGGCGCACGGAGCCTAGCGCTCACGTAATCTATTTGCCAGCGTCGGAACATCCCGGGCTGACGTGCGTTGCGCGCGTAATGCCGTCACCGCTATTCCTCCCTGGAAAAAACGCCGATGATGGTCTTCACGCCAGAATGACTTACAAATATATATAGAACTTACGAACACACATCCATCCACACAAACTTCATTGAGATAATCGTCAATTGTTCTTTATACAAGTTATTTCAATCTTACGAAGTTTGATACAAGTATCACGGGGAATAGTTAAATTAAAATGTCAAAAATTTATTTACAACGATCGTCAATTGTTTTTTATAATATTAATTGAGTCTTGGCGAGTTTGGTGACGATCTTCAATTGTTTTTTATCGGAAATTTATACTACCAGTGAAATATAATACTGAAACGCTAACTTTCTAGCATTTATGGAAGTGTAAAACGAGCCTGATGCAGATAGGTATTGTATGGTCACCCTTCTTTGTCTAACACTTGTTGTACAGCGGTTGTTATACGTTTTTTTGAGCGGTTTCTATGTAAAAACATTGTATGACATAAACAGACAGCCCAACAGCTAGCTGTCTTTATCAGTTTGTATCTACAATGTCAGTTAGCATTCCAGTATTATTATATTTCAATGTTTGGCACCAAATTGACGGTGAAAATACTCACTGCGTTCGCTTTTTTACCTAAAAAAAATATTTATCTACGATCGTCGTTAAAAGAGATCCTTTTAACGGTTGCTTAGTAACTTAATAATGTCACTTTCTGGCACTAGTTTAAAAAGTAACATAGCAACGTTTTAAAAGTGATTTTATTGTTACTTGTAACATGTTTCTAATGATTTTTATCAATGAATCAACAAACATAACCCTGTCAAAATATCATTCTACATTATCTACATTTTGTAGTATTTACTAATACACTAGGAAGATTGTAGATAAAATTTTGTATGAACCTATACGTGTTAATATTTAAAAGTGATTTATTTCGTTCGTGGGGTTATTTCACTCGGCTTTGCCTCGTTTCACTAACTTCCCACATACTCATAAAATATCACTTTTAACACATATATCATAAATAACTATTTATAAAAAAAAATTCGTCAACCGATAGTTATTTCAAGACTATTAGAATTTTGGACATATTTCATAAAATAAATAAATTATAAAGGCTACAGTGTTTCTTTGAACATTTTTTCTATATTTTGTACCGTTTTGGAATAAAAAATTTCGGACTTTAATAATAATATCATTATCAAGTTTTATATTTAGATTTTGGTTTATAGATGTCAATCGGAAGTAATCTTTTATTTGAACGACTATAAGGTTTTTTGAGTGAGTGGTTTTGTATTGAACACATTGAAATCGGTTCTAAACCACATTATAAATGATACTAACAGTAGTCGCACTCCCCGGTATTTTTGTAACGTGAAAATTTTGCCTTGCAACGGTAAACTCCGCCTCCTGGCCAGTTGGTGTCAATAGTATCGCCAAAAATATATTTAATTGTTAAACACACGAAACTTGTATCAAAAGTTATGTTTTTATCAGTTTAAATTTGACGTTTATTAAAATACCATCGCTGGGCATACCAGGAGGCGGAGCATAAATACTCAAAAATATCAAAGGTGATGACAGGAAGTCAAACTATAATAGGTCCAAATATTTTGAGTAATTTTGGCGTGAAGACATCATGGACAGTTTGACCAGCAAGGATAACGACGTACCGATATCGTCTTACGCGTAATTAAACCAACAAGACAACAGCGAAAAGCTGTTTACAAAATATCCAGCCAGCCATGAAATTGGAGCCCCGCAGTCGAACTGACAATCGGAGAATCACGCCACCCATCGCGCGCCCTACAATCGAACGTGCGACGCGGCGATCGCAAAATGCTCGAAATAACAATTAATAGACGCAGGTAACATGTGGGCCGGTAATTATGGCCGGGGGCGCGAGCCCGCATGCGCCTGTCTAACATAACATGACTTGAGATATTAATCAATTTTTACGCATACATCGTGGTGGAGTAATTAATTCCTCGTAGAGTTGAGCACAGGTGCAGTGAGTATTCACCTTGCGTCATCCGTCACCGCGGTGTCTAAATATTAGGAGGCGCGAGGCCTCCGGAATAGCAAAATTGTGCAAGCTAGCGAACGTGGAACAGCGAACGGTCGACGTGTATGAAGAATGACAGAACGAAATTTAATAACGCGTCCCCCGGGCGCACTGACCAGCAGCACGGAGTGTTCGCGCACATTATTCTTTCAACATCAAGGGGCGCCGGACTTTACAGCAATCGAAACATGATAGTCAGCGTTTTGTTTCATGCAGTAACACCTTGGGGAGGCAGGGTGGCTGCGCGCTGGGGTCCCACCATCCGGCGTGGCGAAACGCGGAGTTAATTGTTTCTGTCGTCGAGATGTGTTTGATTTAACGCGTCGGTGTGTTTCGCGCCGCGCCGCAACAAATCACAACTAATTGAGGCCGTATGAGCGCGGCCGCGGAGCTAATTACACTGTGCAAGTGACCGCCCAGCGCTACCGCGCCGACCTCTGACCACTGACCTGTGTGTGTCCCATCTTGCCATCCTGCGCTTGTTACAAACCTTCCTCACATGCACCTGGAAAACCAACAAAAATATCCTTCAATTTATATTCAAGATTATCAAGAAAATCAAATAATGTAGTTTTATATATCATATTATTGAAAAAACATCCGGAACTCATACATGTAAAATTATAAAAGACACCAAAATCATGACAGAAACAGCCCATTTCATATCAATGGGAGATTTGTGCACTTTCTTTCTCGTGGGGAGCGAAAGTACTCAATGACATAAATACAATACAGATAATTTTTAAATACATAGCAAGTAACTATGGGGTCGTGAAAAAATAGTATATACACCGCAGGAGAAAAGTATATTATTTCCTAGACGACTGCTATAGAAAGTTGCACTTTGCAACTTGCATTTGTCAACGTAAAATTTATGTTTCTGAAGAATTGTACTTTATCACTCTTCTTCAATATCAATAAGCTGCAACATTTTTCATGCTCGTCTCCAATAGCATAATCATGGATACGAAGAAATATTTTCCTACTCCACTGAATAGAGGCGATAGAATAGAAATTATTAACAAATGAAATAATCAACGAATCATCTTTTTTCTACGACCACTTAGAAATCTGTTCATTTTATGTTTTTTATTGCTGGGAATATGAGGAACATTGCAAGCATCGTGCGAAATGAATTTGTTTTGTGAGTATTTCAATATAGGTTAGTTCATTTCAGTACTGGTGCCATTGCTAGGATACTTATTTAGAATTGTCAAATATTGGAATGATGAAAGTGGGACAAATTTAGTATAAAAATTAAATTAATTAGGAAAAAATAGCGTGGTCGTAGAAAAAGTATAGTGTACAACTCGCATGGAATGTCCATTTCATACTCGTATGATTTACAAACTTTCATATTCGTATGAAATGAGAACCATTCCGTGCTCGTTGTACAATATATTATGTCTAATTCAACTGAAGTCGTAGCTCTTACAGTTTACGAGATCCCAATGGCGAGTCTTAAAATTAAGCACTCTGTATATTTAACCCCGCAACGACACACTGGGGTCTAAGAAACCCCATAATTTTCATATAACTTGTCACATGCGCAGCATTCGCATAACTTCGATGCTACCTTGTTGTAAATTCAGTTTCTATAATCCTAAATAAATATTCAATTTGTAAAATCCCTGTGTTTGTTCTCATAGTCCAAAATAAAAAAAAAGTTATGTTTTGGTAAAATGCTGTGTTTGGAATCAAATATGTAGTACAGAAAGGTTATTAACTGTTTAATGTCTTTTTATAAACCTAAACAAATATCCCATAGGTAAAATCACTAGAAAAATTACATCCGGTTATGGGAAACTATATTTTCTTTTTTTGGGGTTTCCTAAACCCTAGTGTGATGTTTGTGTAACTATCAAAGTTGTGCGACTGTCCAGAGTTAAATATTTAATAATAATAATAACTTTATTATTCAACAGGCAAAAGCCCTATTACAAAATAATATCACGAAAAAACAAAGCGAAATATTGTAGAATTAATATACACATAAGAACATTTAACATTTGAGTAGCTTACAATAAGTTATTAAGAACCTTTTTAAATTCATAACCATCTAAAGAAAAATCAAGAGAGTTACAAAATAAATTATAACAATGACACATTTAATAATAAAAAAACTTCTTCGAACTGCATTCAAAATATTTATTAATATTTTCAAAATCCGACTTTTCGAACATACTATGATTTTCTTTAGGGAAATTTAGAGTCATATTCTAATTTCCCTGAAGACTGAAGATCATAGTATGATCAAAACGTTGGATTTTTAGAAAATTAATAAATACTTTGGTTTCAGTCCGAAGAAGTATTTTATTTCATTACATACCACAGTCGATAATCCTTACTTTCAACCATAAATATATCATGTTATAAAATCGACTGAACCACCTGGAATTTTAAAAAATGTAATCCTTGAACCCTTGAATATTGTGGAATTTCTTATTTGAAATGTGTAAGGCAGCATGTTTACACAGTTCTCATGTCCTTGGCGGACCGGATCACCGCACACACAGCGTAAAATATCTCGCCGGCGTCGCGTTCGCAGAAAACTCACCAGTTTCCGAAAAATAATTTATCGGATATTTGCGTCCGTTGTAAATCAAGCAGCGACTGCGGTAGGTGATGCGGTGATCTTCCAGCAACGTGATAAGGGCGCGGCGATCAGCTGGCTGGGGTAGGTCAGGGCTGAATTACGATGACAATTACGAGTCTCTGAGAGCGAATATTTTAGTTTTAGTGTCCGTCGCACACCGGGTGACGGACAGGGCGCGAACACGCCCTGCGCAGCCGGCCGCGACAACCGATTGATAGATGATTCTGTATTTTGCAAAGTCGGAATGCACGCGCGGGGTACATGTGTGTGCTGTGCTGCTTATTGCACGGCTCGCTGCATTGGCAATTTGTCATGGCGGCTGCACGAGACCCGTCTCGCACGCAATCTCACTTCTGCTCCCAGCTAGCACCATCCACTGTTCCTGCCACCAGCCAAAACCTATTTAACTACCTCCCACACCACTTACGATCATAATATTTACAATTTTTTTATCGAACTCTTTAGAGTACACTGATAAAAATGTTTTCTTGGAACAAACATTCCTCTTAAATGAAGAGAAAAATTGATTTGAATAGTGCCAATCCGATTTCGTTTACATTGAAGCTTTTTGTAGATTTAATAAATATTCTTGTTTGAAAATTAATTTAGTTTTGAAGGAACATGTCGAAATATTCAACTGTGACTCATTATGGAGACAAAGTAGTTTTAATTCAAAATGATATCGTTTTAAGTTAAAAAAAATTGTTTAAAATTAAAACGAGACAATTTTCATTATTTTTAAAATAAAATTTAAAATATATTCATTTTCTTTCAATGCAGAAAAAGAAGATTAATATTTTGTTTGAATTCAACCTAATCATTTTGTAGGAAATAATTTTTTTTTTCAACGAATGCATACAAAAGGAAAACTGAAAATATTCTTGAAACAAGAACTTATTTTTATGAGTGTAGACTGGAAATTGATCCTCTCAAAATCAAATGAACCATACCAACAAAAAATTCGACTCGATCTACAATTGCAGATCCTATATGGCAATTGTTAACAAACAAGTAATACATCAGTAAGTGTATGTTATGATTCCATTTCTCAATAAACATGTCAACACAGTCTTTTGTTTTTAGAGTAACATAAACGATAGAAAAATTTAAATCTTCGGTATTCTATTGTTTATAAATCGGTTTTTCACAAATTGAATGAACCATAGCTTTGGATAAACTGAATTATTGATTTGACTTAATTTTTAATAAAAAAAAAGGGTTCGATTTGATCTGCATAGTGCAGATCTCGTTTCACAATTATTATAAAACATATTCAAAACATATGTAAGTGTACATCCCAACATTTTGTTTTTGAACACAGATAGCTAATCAAGATCTCAATACCTGGAGGAAGAAAAATTAAATGGATCTGCAATTGCAAAGCCATCCAAACAATAAGCCATCAAGTAAACTATTACTTCTGGTTAATGATTTGCTACCAAAATCTAATTTGCTCATAACTCGAACATCTAAATTCTAAATATGAAATTTGAAAATGTTCTAATTATTATTAGATTTAGTATCATCGTAGACGAAATAATATATTTGTAGGACTAAAAGAGTATAGAATATAACTAGAAACATAGAGATATCTATAGATGCTCAAATGAGGTTGTATAATGCTGTGTTAGTGCCTAGAGGATTTTAGATATACATGAAGAAGCATATGGGGTATATAGATCTGAGGTAATGCATCATAAAATCATCAGTTTGAATTCCGCTGATGAAAATTAACTTATCTTTGTATTTCACGCGTAAAAATTTAGCCGAAATCTGTGAAAACAGTGTGCCACATCCAAAATAGGTAAATGGTGTGATTTTATATTTATTTTGTTTTAATGAGAGAAACATAAACGACGTATACTGCTGTGGAAATAAGCTTTTGATAGGAGTATAATCGTGTCCGGAATAGGTTTGTGTATGAAGCAATATTGAGGATAGAATTGTTTGTGAAATGTTTAATGTTAAAAAAGGTATATAGTTCATACGTAAGCCTAGCCCAGTGGCATGTTTCCGTAAAGCGCGATCAGGTTGACAACGCAGGCCCCAAATTGAAATTTCATAACTAGTTCCTGATGTCCGAGTCCCTGGAGGGTGTTTCCATGTAGCCATCATCACACTATCAGATACGGCAGCACACGTGAATCCACTATTACGCCACGCGTCCGTCGTTACGTATCGATACGCGTGACGCCGACGACAATGACGACATTGTTTCAGCGGCCGAGACATTAAAATCTGTTTAGGAAGCGCGCATTAGCGTCGAAGCGTCGCTCCGCTGGGACGCCGGTTAACAGGTCTATCGCATGACTTTCCCTCGCGCAAGGCGATCCCACCGCGACCGGCTTGATTACAGGCCGGGATTAACTCGATGACTCAATAATTACTTGCCGGGGGATTCATTTTTCTATCTATCACTAGATGGACATCATTTACCCGACGCATTGCCAGAAACGATCGCTGCGACAACTCTTCGGGGATTACTCAACTTAATACGCCACATGAAATTTGAATACATCGCTTTTTATTACTACTTTCTAGAGTCTATCATACTTCAGTACTTACGGGAGATTGCAGGGAAAACACAATGAAGATATATTTGAACAATGACAAACTAAGAAACAGATATGGATGCACTAGGTAGTTTAACACTGAAGCGTTCGTTGACAAAAGTGCAATTAGTGCAGCTTGTTCGATGAGAAAAATTTCAAAACTAGTGCACACTTTTCTGAATAGACTGTTGCACTTTGGTGTTCTTTGTAAAGGTGCAACTAGCATCTCTGTTCGATGAGAAGTACAGAAAGTGCAGTGCAGAATAGTGCAGTGTAGTGTGAACTAGTGTACTCTAATTCTTGTATTTTCATAAAACACTCTAGTGCCAGTGTATGTTTTGGTAAGTTTGATCAGCTGTCAGCGTAGCCAGGTTAGGCTGTTTGTAAACAAACCTGTTATAAATATGTGAAGAAGTCTGTAGAAATGTCTATTTTAAAACGCATATTTGAATTAATAAATGATTATGATCACTCAATCATCACTCGATTCTTCATCAAATTCAGAAACAGATTGAAAGGTATATTAATAAATAGAAATAATTGTTTGTGATTTTTTTTTTTTCTCAAAATATGAGTTTTAGGTTAACGGAAATGTCAACAAATTACACTTAGTTTCCCCTACTTCTAGTCTGCACTTTCTGCACCACCTCGAAAGTCAGTTCAGAAAAGTGAGCACTAGTTCTTAAAATTTTTTTCATCGAACAGTTTGTCAGAAGCTGCACCTTTCTCATAAAACATTTAGTACAAGAAAGTTAACACTAGGTCAACCTATTTCACGTCATCGAACAGAGCTAGTGTATACTGCACTAACTTACACTAACCTGCACTTTTAAAAATTTCATCGAACAGACCTAAGGTAATCACAATACATTGCTTTAAAAAGGCGACTTTAAAAGAGCCACCTTAAAAAGATGCGTTCTAAAAGGCGAAAGATGACAAAATATGGTACGGAAGAAGGGAAAGGAAAAGACTGGGGAAAACTTGAGAAGCCTAAATGAAAGAACTAGGGAATACGAGAGGTAAAAATTTCGGAGAAATCAAGAAGATGAATTTATCATATTTGAAGATGTTTACTAATGAAGAAAGAGTTCGAATGGTTACTTAGATTATGAATCCAAATCCTGTGTCCGTTTCGAGAATATTCCAAATTTAAAAGTAATGGATGTTTAAATATGAATCATGAGAAAAAGACAAAATCAAAAGTTAATTCAACATAAACCAAATTTTTTTTGTCTGTCTAAATGTTGACGTTCAAATATATTCAACGTGTAAGAATAATGTATTAGTTTGTGGAAGTGTTAAAAAATTGCATAGCTGTCACGGTACGAATTATGGAAAGACATAATGATACATTTATAATTATTTAGTGTTGTTAAAGAGTGGCGTAAAGATTATAAGGCATAAAAGTAATGTAAAATTAAATAGCGGTTTAATTTGTATTCGTGTAATTTTCTCCGAAGTAATTGAATCGGTTGTGATATCAAATTATCATTAAATTTTGGCTGTCACCTATTAACATCAATTTTGTCTGCGGGCTAGTTAATAGATAAACAACATGGTATCGATTAATTAATCGTGCATTTCTTAATTCGGATTAAAAACGAAAGTGAACCGAAATTCGGCGCTCGACCGCTGACCCGTTGGACTGGATTCTTGTTCGCGAGAGACCTGTTCCTTTTTCCATTAGTTTTTGTTGTAATCAAACTTGTTCCGAGGGAACATAAGAGGCACAAAGAAGCGGCGGTGGTTCGTGAATATCTTTAACCCGGCGTGTCAGTTAAAGAATTAATTGAAGTGCAGAATTAAAATTCGTGCCTTGTACAGCGCAAGTGGAATGGAACTTGTTTACTCTTATATTCCCCGGAGGCGGAGTCTGTTGCAATACGCGACCAGTGGTCTTCAAACTCTACACGCCTCACAGTCGTACACAAACAATTCAAAAAACTTTCAGTACTCATGGTTAAAAAAAACTGATATGGGCACCACACTACTTTCTTATACATGTAAAACCAACTGGTCACGTATGGCTTGTTCCTTTATTTTGGCATATATTATTAAACTTGTTAATATTTTGTTCTTATTGTAACTATGATTTTATTTTAAAATATTAATTAATATCAAGTCTTTCAAACTTTCTAATTAAGAATACAAATATTGCATTTATAATATTTCAAGCGACATATATTTTTGACACTTCACAATTATTCGACATATACATGTTAAAAAAACTAATTAAAAATTAAATAAGTTAGTAAACTAGACATATAGTATAAAAAGATGTTTTAGTTTTTGTTATTATTTGTTCATAGCTAATTCCATATTCAAAACATTAAATGAATACTTAATTTAAAAAGAAGATCTTGCCAGCTATTCTTCCCAAAATAATAAACATTTGTTTGTTTCTCTGTCCTACGTCCAAAATGTTACGGACAAAATTGGAAGAATACTGTCGAGAAATAACATCTTTGCATCTTTTACTCCACATCTCGAATTACAATGTACGTTAAGAATATTTTCTTGCTTCAGTATAAAATTCCATGTAAATGTGGAGAATGTTACATTGGAACGATAACAACAAGAATTACAGAACACAAACGGGTCATTTGTCTTAACCAACCAGAGAAATCTGCTGTGGTTAGTCATATCATTGAATAAATTATAAAGAAACAAAAATTATAGTAAGATCGAAATGTGCCAATGGCAGACTCATGAAAGAAGAAATCAGAATGAAGAAGAGTTGAACACATTTATAAATCATTATTTGTTGTTACTTTGTTGCTGTTGTATTTACTTGTTTATGCTATTCTTAAAACAAAAATCTTTTAATTGTTGCTGAGTTATTTAAATATACGGACACACATGTGCAGCAAAATATGCAAAAAAATCTTAAATTATTAGATAAAAAGTATAAATGAATGCATTATGAATTTTATTGCACAATACAGTCTTAATCCTGATTCATAATTAACAAATATACTACTAATATACATATAAACTAAGTCTAGAAACTTGATATTATAAGATTATGGCATATTTACATAATTACAATAACAAAGTATTCAAAATTTTCTAAAAAAAAAAAGTGAAACATAAGTAAAAGATATATCCAGCTGAGAATTCTCGGTCTTATATTTATTGTACCCACTTTTACCAGCATTCGTGTATACAATGAATGCCTACCGTTACCGTTACAGGGATTTCCCTAGTAATATTAGAGTTTATTGGTTTATGTATTTGCTTATTGTATTGTTTATTGCTTTTTCCGTTGCATATTTATTGCGGCCTCCTCCAATATTTGGGAATTATCAATGTGCATTACCAGAAATTTCAAATTGTTTATCACTAGACAAGAGGTCTTAAAAATTATATGCAACTTTTGTAAATTATCTCTAATCAATGTAATTCGTCCAGAAAATGGATTTTATTTAAAGATATGCAAAAGGTAAAATTTATGCACTTTGCCTCTATTAATGAGGATTGAAGGAATCTAATACATGTAGTCCACGAAAATCTAGTCATCGATTTTCATTTTAAATCCCAGAGGAAGAAGAAGTAGAAAAAGAAGCGAGGAACAGGTACCCCATTGAAAACGCGCATAGCGTTATTGAATAACGCAGCAAACGATCGGCTATAATTTACGTATTAATTAATATCTTATCCCAGCAATCATGATTTATTCTTCAACAAAGCTGCGTCTGGACGGCAGGTAACGGTGTCTGCCGTTGGGATTTTTCCTCGGAATGCTTGAATGTTCAGCAGCTACGCGCAAACGTTCCGTGTCAAGTAACATGCCTCGTATAAATTTCAATTTGTCACTTATTAAACGCAATTACTATTTAATTACGCTGCGAATGGTGTTCCACCTTCCGCGCCCGTTATAATTAGCAAATATTCTAAATAACCCATCAAACTGTTGGTGCGGAGTTCCCCATAAATAAAGGCGGCAAACGGTTGTGCACACCTTTAATTACCCGACTCTGTTATTAAAATTACGTGCGGATGATTTAGTGAGGGCTTCGCTCCATTTATCTTTCCACCGGCGACGTCGTGCGCCGTACGCCGACCAAATTTCTCGGTAGCGACACTCTGTCCACCGAGAAATCCTGCACTATTTTTAATTTTTTATGAAACGCATCGGACTCTGTTACTTGATCATTACGATCCCCACAACCGTCAACCGACAATTAAAAATAAAAGTTGTTGGGCCAGCATTATAAGTTCCGTCTTAAAAACGACTCAACATAGAATTAAAAAAAAACATAAATAGCTATTTGTATCACTAGTCCAGAAACTACACTTTTACGAGTGAGTATATTTTGAGTTGCAAATTAAGAGCTTCTGGACATGTGATACACATTATTTTATGTGTCGATTTTGTCATTAGTAATACTAGGATTTTTTTATGTTGGTAACAAAAATAAATACAAGCAATTCATTTGTTTTCTTTGAAACCTTCAAATATTCTACCACTTTTAAGTTGATGAATTGCTCAAAAAATCTAATCAGTTTACATGAACATCTAAAATCTAAATTTTAAATATGACATTGATAGATTAATTAACTATTGAGTTATCGTGGACGAAAAAATTATCACAAACACACACTCAGCCAGACGCCATCATGAAAATATTGCTATCGTATTGTAGAGACACCAAAACGTGCTTATCAGCTTATCCGTGGAAAACTCGCTGCCTAAAATTTTAACCTGTCCCAATAATAAGAAAAAAAATTGTGGTATATTGGAATGAAATGTAATTTTAAAATAATAAATTTATTTGAAACCGGCACTAAAGTGCTCAAAAATCGTCATTAAAAGCTCAGAAATCGTCACTAAAGTAACCCATTATGCGACGATTTTGAGCAACCCAGTGTTGGCAACCGTTAAATAATTATTATACAAGTAGGATAATCTTGCCAAATATATTCACGTACTTATAGTAAATTTGGACGTAGCATGAAACAAAATTTGCAAGAAGAATTAACTAATTAATTCCGATGACGAAATTGAGGATAAAACACATAATTTTAAGTGTTATTTACGATAACTTCACTGTTCAAGGTTGGTAACACTGATTGTCAGTTTCAATTGACAACTGACAGATGTATAAACTTAACCTATATTGCAATTTTTTTTACAGTTTTTTCGAATTTTAGATTTCAAATAAAACTTAATATGTACCTCGGCACTGAAGTTCTTTTTTTATCACTCTCATGGTTTATTTTCCTCGGCCCTAGGGGCCACGGCCACTAAATTCCATATTCGTGATAAAAAATTGAACTTCAGTGCCGTGATACATAAATAACTATTAGTGCATTTGGTTTACAATTTTGGCAAGAATTTCTGCCCGGAATGACAGTTCTGAGTAGCAGTGAAACACAACCAACAAACGTAATTAAATTGTGAAAAGTCACCACAAAATTACCCTACTAATACATTCTATAAACAGAGTTACCACACCCAGAAATATGTACATGACGTGAAGATATATTTATTTATTTCATAGTTATAATAATTTAGTAAGTAGTAATAATTTGGAATATGATAGAATTGCGAGGAGAGAGGTTGTAATTTTCTGTCAAACGAATTGTATCTTACACTGCCAGGCCCTATTGAATTTTCCTGTAGCAAGCTGTCGAAACATTGTCAACTTTATATGGTTGATTTTACGAGGACATTAAGTCCCGAATGAATTTTTTCTCACCTGATGTTTTTAACAAATTTCCGTTTGTCGTGTGGAGTATTTATAGATTTCAAATGCGAGTCTATTTCCTCGTTTCCAGTCCTTTTGGGCCATAAACAACGTTAATTAAAATTTGACCGCAGGATCCAGGCATTGGTCGAACGAGGCACGTAGAACAGCGAACAGCAAACAGCAACGCTAGCCGTATCGGAACCGTTATTATTGCTGTATCGATGTCTTTCCTCGAGCACACACAAACATATTAGTGTCAATTAGAAGAGAATTTTATGTGAAGACAGATGCACACTAATGGCTCCGGCGTTATGCAGCGCAAGACGGTTTGGCGCCTCGGGTTACTTTGCGTTTTTTATTAATTCTCGAAATTATGGTCGAGCCTTAATGAACTTCCTGCAGCTACTTCTAGATAAAAGCTGCCGAACCTAACTTATGATTGACGAACTCATTTTGTTCAACTTATTTTACTAAATCCATCTGAACCACGCGCAATGAATTTCAATAGTATTTTTATTTTATTGTTACCATTTGTACCAATCAGAACACTGTCTGTAATTCTGTAGCAGCCATCTTTATTCTGTAATTTCAAACCTACTAGAAATAACTTCATCCTAATAAATATTTGACTCGGTAATTACAACAAATTTCTCGAAATATTATTAAAACCCGGAACAAAAATATAATCTAATTTCATCCGGTTACCGGTGAAAGGTTGAATATATAATAAAATTAAAAATACCTCTGAGGAGGAGTTGAAGACATTTATAAGTTTGCTAGCTCGTGTGCCTTTACTAAGGGCCGTACAAGTTTTTACCTCCCCCACATTCTGTAAGGAAGGTATAGGAATCATGATAAAAATTCTGTTGTGAGCTTTCAATGGATGAACACGTTTTAGGATCCTAGAATACGATTTTAATAGTTTCGCGATGATGTCTGTGTATCTGTCTGTCAGTCTGTGTGGATCTCTGGAGTTACGGTTTCAAAAATACTGCTAAACTGAAAATGTTGATATTTTATATAAGTCAATTGTATCCCCATTGGAAAAGCTGATTAGTTTTTGGTGATAATCCAATAACCGCAAGTGGTAGTTTACTTGAAGCCCTATCAAGTTATTTTAAAATATCTCAGTAATTCTCATTGTTAAATGTCAATTTTTGTTATTAAAAAAAATATTTCAAATATCATTATCTATAAATATTGTTTGAAACATTTTTCTCTTACTGTTTTCATTTACATATTACAACACATTAAAGAAAAATATATTTTGACATATTTGTTTAAATCTATTAACCTGTGCTTTTTGAAATAACAAAATAACGCTTAAAAAATATATATTTTTGATATGTGTCATAAATAAAACTACTTTTTTTGAAAGGATGAGTGTTTCTTGATAGTGGTGGTCTGTGTTCCTGCATCATTTGATAAGAAATCTATGGCGGGAGGTATTGTGCTGCCCACAACAGATTTTTTCTAATTGCATTTATTATCTTATGGGCCGATATTTCCATCTACGAATAAAGTACCGAATCAATTATTCGCCGTATAAATGAAAAATGTCGCATCGAAATCATAGCTCAAATGATACTTATTGTTCTAGCTGTCGTTTTTTGATGCGTATTTTTTTATTTATTCGGCGAATAACTTATTCGGAAGTTTATACGTAGATGGAAAGACCGGCCCTATGTGAAACATGCACGATGATTAACAAAGCATTTAACAAAACCCATCAGAACCAAAAACAATAATCGTGTACATTTTGTTTTAACCTTTAACAGAGCCATTAAACTATAAACCTTAAACGTAAAGTAAAAATGTTTATGCATTTATCTTGTAAATCAGCATTTATGGATCTATAATTTATTCATAAAAACGTAATTTCCTTCAGTCCGAACAAAAACCGTGAATCGATCGGGCGGTTTGTATTATTCAAATGAATAAGTAGCCAACCGAATACCAGGCCATGCCATTGCCTTATGTGGCACAGACGGCGCTGACGACACGTAGCTACAAATTGTTACCGATGTTTTAATTTTTTACAGCGTCATGCAAATCGATGATGCGAGGTGCGAACACGACGCCGGGCGGCGGCGGGGGCGGGGAGGCGCGGGGATAGCGTGCACGGAAAGTGTGGCCACCTACTTTTTTTATCGACATTATGGTCATCTCTGGCTAGCTGCACTTAAACAGTGCCCATTAGCCTTAAAATTGAAAAACGAACAATTATTTTAGACCTATATATTCATTAAAACATATGAATATACAGGGTAGTAAATCGAAAGACGCAACATAGCGTTTTTAATGCTATTTTTGAAATGTTCAATTATTGGCTTCCTTAATTATTTTACATAAAAAACGTTAAATAGTTTATTGTAGAGGAAGAATTTCTGCATATTTTGACATTAATATTTATAATTTTATTCTACCTGAATCCTGAAAAAAGTCGAAAATGTTTTTTGGTAATTTTTTAAATCATCCAATTGAAAATTATTGGTTATATGTGTCATCTGCTGATATCAGTGTTTAATTTCAAGTGTCTTGATTAAAAATGTATAATTTGGAAGAAAATTTAGATATAGTATAAGGGTTTATGAGTGCTCGAAAAAAATGTTTTAAATAAAATAAGCTCTCAATAATAATAATAATAAATATCACATTTATTTTGTTATTTCATGGCACATATGATTTTAAGAATATTACCAATAATATTTCTGTAATTTTTCCGCTTCTAGGTAGAGTAAAAAAATTGTTATTTGTGTTTACAAAAATGCATACCTTTTTCTTCTACAATAAAATATTTATATTGTACAACAGGTATGGAATGGTACTCATTTTCTATGAGTGTGAAAGTTTGTAGCATGAACAGAAGGCGAATGCTACAAATTATACGAGTATGAAATGGACATTCCATGCGAGTTGTACTCTACTTTTTCTACGACTACGATATTAATTCCTAATTAATTTAATATTAATAAAAATATTGTCTCGCTTTCACCATTCCAATATTTGACAATTCTAAATAAGTATCCTAGCAATGGCACCTGTACTTAAATGAGCTGACTTGTATTGAAATACTCACAAAACAAATTCTTTTCGCAGGGTGCTTGCAATGTGCCTCTTATACCTAGCAACATCAAACATACAATGAGAATATTTCTAAGTGGTCGTAGAAAATAGTATATTGTACAACGAGCATGGAATGGTACTCATTTCCTACGAGTATGAAAGTTTGTAGCATGAGCCGAAGCCGAATGCTGCAAATCATACGAGTATGAAATGGACATTCCATGCAAGTTGTACTCTATACTTTTTCTACGACTACGATATTAATTCTTAATTAATTTAATATTAATAAAAAAATTGTCTCGCTTTCACCATTCCAATATTAGATAATTCTAAATAAGTATCCTAGCAATGGCACCTGTACTGAAATGAGCTGACCTGTATTGAAATACTCACAAAACAAATTCATTTCGCACGATGCTTGCAATGTACCTCATATCTCCAGCAACAACAAACATAAAATGAGCAGATTTCTAAGTGGTCGTAGAAAAAAGATATTTCCGTACTGATATTATTTATCGTAACTTAGCAACGATACTAAAATACCTGATTAATGCACTTTGCGATTCAAAAAGAGTCAGTTTTCATTCAATCGAAAAAAAAAAATTTTTTTTGACAAGCATGGTCCAATTTCTTACATTCACAATTTTTTAATCTTCGACACATTCCTCGAACTCTCCTATTCCATGGTTTCCATTTTGTAGCTCTTTTTGTTATTCTGTTACTTTCTTATAGCGATAGAATTTTCCTTTCAGATTCGTAACATGTTTTCCTCCTTGGTTAATTTCTTATAATATTAACAAGACAAAAAATAATGAAATCAGGTGCGTAAATAAGTGCGTGTGTAATTGCGCCCCACAGTTGTTTCGGATTGTGCGTGCAGGGCAGATAACGCAACGGAGCTTTCCACGTGATGTGTTTATTCCTTTTAATAAAAACCACAGTGCAAGCAACCCTACCAGGATGGAGGGTTGACTCCGCGACCCTCTTATTAAACGTAGTTCTGCTGGAAACTCCCGGTGCACGTTTGCAATTTCGCAGTGAGGTGCCTCTATTATAAACAAACAGAATTTGTGGGTGTTCTTGTTAGCTAATAATACCAGAAAATTGTTTTGTTGCGTTTATTTTTAAATGTTTAGTGTCGATTTCGGTGAATGGATGATTGATGGCGTAATAATAATATTTTATGATTCAAGAAAATATGCAGTGTGAAACATAAAATATAAAAAATAATTTATGAGGCAGTTGGTTAAATAGAAGAGCCCATGAGAGTATTTTAGAATTATTGCAGTTTAAATTAAGGGTTACTGTCATTTTATACGAGTGTTTCAATCATGTTTCGCTCCGGACATCATCAATTTTAATTCGCACTAAAAATAGGAACAGTTGCGCCGGTCCATCCAAAATGAGAATTTGACACATTTTTCTAACTCTAACTCTTTGCTTTCCTTATACACAAGTATAATAGGTACTCCAGTCTTCAAATGATTATTATAACTGAATTTGTAATAGTATATTCTACAATAAGTAATGGAATGGCACATATTCCACGCGAGCAAAAAGTTAGTCCGAGCCGAATGCGAGGAATACGGTTTGCGAGTGTGGAATATGCCATTCCGTTACATGTTGTAGACTATACTTTCTATAACAAGATTTTGGAAATTATATAAAAAAATACAAATATAAAACTGTTGAAAACGTCAAACTCAAATAATTAAATTGAAACAAACAGACGTAATCAAGATAATTCATATATCGCGGCTCTGATTCGTCGAAAATATTCCATACGCAACGTATGGAACGTTAGTGATTCCATAACACTTTTTAGTTGTAGAATGTGTAGTTTCCAAAACAGTGTTATAGAAATAATTTTTCAACTAACTGAGATATCAAAATAAACTCTGGGCAGATTTATAAAAGGGATTAACATTAACTCCATTTTTTCATCATCTGTAACTCCGTTTCTAAATTAATTATAGTATCAAAATGTGTCAAATTTTATGCTAACCAATCTTGATTACAACCTTAGCTAAAATAATTATGTTCTGAGAATAGAAAATGAAATTATGAGTAATAATAAAAATAGAGTTGGCGCTAATCCTTTTTATGAATCTACTTATATGGGTCTGTATCAAGAAAAAAAAAAAATGATAAATGAACTATAAAACGGCTAGGCTAATAATATAGATTAGACCAGAATCCGGCGTTATACGTTGATGACTACTAGCCGTCAAATCACGGCCTCCAAAGATGCTAATGAAGGGATGGCCATAAGAGTAAAATTGAAATTCTAATTTTCTTATCTCCCTTACATACGAGGATCGTCCAGAAAGTAAAGAACAATTCGGCATAACTAAATAAAAACGAAAGCAGAGTGCCACACCCGTAATGGGTAAAAGGCGTGATGATATATTTATTTATTTTTTGATGATATCAACAAAAAACTTCATTTACAAATTACAAAGTTACAGTACATGACTCTATTTTTCAAAGTAATCGTCATAGCTGTCAAAGCATTTATTGTAGTGCCAGTTTTTCAATGTCGATGTTATACTCTTCTATCGACAAAAATCTCAGCCAGGATGTCACTGCTTTTTTGAGGTTTTTATCGTTTGCGAACTGTTTTTCATCAAAATATTTCTTTGTTTTGAAAACAAGTGGAAATCTCTTAGTGCTAGATCAGGGCTATAAAGATGTTGTCCAAAAATGTTCACTTAAGACGTTGAAGTACTTGTACCAAATGATCTTTTATGGGATCTGTTCTTCGTTATACAAATATAGGAAAGCAAAAACAATTCAAAAAAACAATAGTTATTTACTTTACAAGTGGGCAAAGTAAGGAATTACCAACGAGAGAGTGTGATAATTTTATCACTTTGTCCACGTGTGAAGTACAACGTTTTATCTAACATCTTTTAATAAATGCAAAATTTATTAAAGAATTATTATTTCACAGTGACATATGTTTTATATTTTCTAAATTAAAATGTCAATCTAAGTGGTTACTAAGGTGTTGTGTGTTATTATTTATTATTGTTATAAATAGAAAAATATTCACTGGTGACTTTTCTCAAAATTATACGCACTAGTGGGTAATCTGCTACTTTCCTTGTTTAAAATCGCCATAGTTATAGAGGTAGAGCATTAATTGAGAGGTGTTGGATAAAATTTGGTGCCATTTTATTATAGATACTAATTGATTCTTTTTAGTAGAAAAAAACTATTTTAAAATGTGCACCTGTCTGGGTTTAATCTGCTTGGTTCATCTATAACTAAATAATAATATTTAGTTGGTAACTTGTAAATTTGTAAAATACGGGTTCAAATATTCATTGTATGTTTGGGAATTCAGGTTCAGGCAGGGCGTGAGAACCACGCAATAAAAATTTCAATCGAAATTAATTCCCGCGAGCGGAAACAAATTGCTACACATCAAAGCCGAAGGAACAAATTAAACATACACATATCTTAATTCATCTGCCGGGCGCAGGTGGCCGTAAAAACTAATAGCTTTCTTGACACTGCTTTATAGTGGAACATATTGGAAACACAGTCTTTGTGATTAATATGCAAATGCGTATGGGAAAAGGCCACATGCGTGCCAGAGTGCGTGGACAGGTGCGCCCCGGGAGTCGATCCCGGACCACGCGAATGCGCGATTAATAAGAGCTTCCGCTCTGCAATTATTACGAAGATTCTTAGAGTTAATCGAACGCTTACTGTAATGCGTTTACCTAATTTATTTAGATCATTTGTTTACATTAATTGGCAATTTGTATACGCTAGATTATCAGGTCAATTAAAAGAAAATCTTTTATTTTATCAAGATAGTTTTTGTTAAAACATTCAAATAAGGAAGCCTAACATATTTAATTCTATAATTAATATTATTGTTACCGTCAAACTTTGGTCATGTGCTACTCCAAGAGTGGATGAAGTGATTTATTTCGTTCGTGGGGTTGTTTCACTCGGCTTCGCCTCATTTCACAAACTTCCCCACTTATAAAATAACTATTTTATAAGTTAAGAATGTTCAGTAGTTATATCCCAAGTGCATGGCAAATACCTAAATATTTTTTCGAGTGCACGAATGTACACGAGAGAAAATATTCTGACAGTATTTGCCATGTATAAGGGATATATTACACGAATATTTCTCGAGAAAGATTTTATTTTAAATTTTTGAAGATATATTTATTTTAATCTGTCACATAAACGTCAGACCTATGACTTTGATAAATGTCATTTGTCAAATTACGTTAAAAATGAGTCATCGGTGTTTTGAAAGTAATTCTTCTGAAGAAATTGATTGAAAAAAATTTGAGATATTACCCCTTTTGTCCATTTAAAATTAAACTATTTTATTGTGTTAACAATTATTATAAATATTCGGGTATCGCACTTGTGTTAATCCACGATATGTAAAATATTCACTGTATTCGATTGTCATTGGTCAAAATTCAGAAAATACTGCAAAGTGATTGGTTGAAATTTTTCGAGGGAAATATTCATGTATAATATCCCAAGTGCATGTCAAATTGTCGATTGCGAATGCATATATAAATTTTTAGCTATTAAAACAAAAAAGTTGCGATTTTTTAAATCTTGTCAAAGACATCAACAATTATAAACTTTTACATAAATCATTTTTATCGGATCTTAAGTATTACTCAGAATTTTTTTAGACCAATCTATCCAGTCCTTGCTGAATGGTAAACGATCAAAAGAAGTATTAGGTCAGAGTGATCGAAAAAATAGGCGTGTTCTCGGTGGGTTAAAATTATCAACGTTTTTCCAGCATCGTGAATAACTGAGTATTCAAACAAACGTTAAGTTTTGAAGGATTAGAACAAAGAATCTTTGTTTAGGCGAATGGCGATCGACTCTAGTCTAGCCTACACCCACGGCCGCAAGTATCACAGTATACCGCAAAGAAATTACCCAGCAAAGATGATAAAAGTCCGAGCCTCGCGCTAAACGTATCAAATATCGTCGAACGGCGATAGCACGCGCCCGCGCGCTACAAAACGAGATAGATGCGAGATAGTGAGCAGACTTGGTACAAACAAGCCTCCTTAACAATGCAAATAAATTACAGGCCGAGAGAGAGAGACAGAGAGAACCTCCTACAGAGAGTGGAGAATGCACATACGAGACTCAAGTTACATGTTAAATTCGAAACTCTGCGAGGAACAATCTGCATATCAATCAGACTCTTGCTGCAGAATTTGCACCCCCACCCTTTTACCCCATCATATAATGGCCGGGTCAGGTGTGTGTTGGACACTACTGTTCATTTGTCTTTGCTATGATCTATATCTCGATCTATATACAACGCTTGCATCAAAATATTATTGCTTTGTGTTCACAATTCAAACACAGTATAATAATTAATACAGTAACGACAATCGCTGTCGGCACTTTTGATCTTTTTGTCGCGAAGCGACCATTTTAACAGTAGCTGTACACGGCGGTAAATTTAAATAGCTGTTAGTTGCAAATGTGATAAAATCTAAAAAAATAATACTTCAGCTGTACTAAAAAAAATAGGATGTAAAAGCCAAACAAGCTACTTTATATAACTTCCATGTTATTAAAGATATAATAAATACTAAGACAATCTTATAGAGGGCATCCAACTATGGAAAAATAATATATTGTACAACGAGCATGTAATGGTACTCATTTCCTACGAGTATGAAAGTTTGTAGCATGAGCCGAAAGAAAATGCTACAAATCATACGAGTATGAAATGGACATTTCATGCGAGTTGTACACTACACTTTTTCTACAACCACGATATGATTTGCTAATTAATTTAATTTTAATAATAAATTTGTTCCACCATTCCAATATTTAACAATTCTAAATAAGTAGCAATGGCACCTATTATACTGAAATAAACTGACATGTATTGAAATACTCACAAAACAAATTCATTTCGCACGATGCTTCCAATGTACCTCATATCTCTAGCAACTACAAACATACAATGAGTAGATTTCTAAGTGGTCGTAGAAAATAGTATATTGGACAACGAGCATGGAATGATACTCGTTTCCTACGAGTATGAAATGTACATTCAATACGAGTTGTACACTATACATTTTCTACGACCACGATATTATTTCCTAATTAATTTAATTTTAATAATAAATTTGTCCCGCTTTCAGTTTTTCTATATTTGACAATTCTAAATAAGTATTCTAGTAATGGCACCTGTACTGAAATGAACTGACCTGTATTGAAATACTCACAAAACAAATTCATTTCGCACAATGCTTGCAATGTACCTCATATCCCTAGCAAGAACAAACATACAATGAGCAGATTTTTAAATGTTCGTAGAAAAAAAATTTAAACCAACTATATTTTTTTTTTACATCATTTAACTAACTGGCGGGCAGATTCGGATGACCTTGAAAACACACTTTATTCATTAATGGGAGCAAGCAATTTAGAGTTTTGAAGTGTAATTTATCAAGACTCTAAATTTCCCCTGGAGGACCGAAACGTCGCATTTTTAGGATTTTAATAAATTTTGAGTACAGTCCAAAGAATTTTTTAATTTATTCATATTTCCAATAATGATGACTGGTAATGACGGCTGGTAACCGCTTTCACGTTTAAAAAATATGTCACTTACCGAGATCAGCGTGATGATATTTAATTTTATTTTGCAAAATAATAAAATATACGAGTTAATAAATAGGTTTTACTTTAAATTCATGTATATATTTTTATAAATATAAACAGGTTTTTTGTGTTGTGTAAAGTTAAAATAAATAGTAAAAAATGTGTTGTACAATTCGAGAAAGCTAGTGGGCAAAAAGTAGGGAAAAATTCATATAAACACAGCGCAGTTAGAGGTACAAAAAATACGTAGTATGCAGTGAATGTGTACATATAAAATTAATTCTGACTCTGCTGCACACAAATAGTTCTTGTCAAGGTACACTCACACCAGCAAGCGTCGCTCACAAACACATCGTGACGCACACAACCAGCTGATGTGATAATGACGTCGATTAAGAACAGAGTGTCCAGGTGTGAACACGGGTTCGCAAGTCATTTCCTCCGTCGGTTCACACACTAAATTACGCTAAAAGCTTTCCAAACGAACGCAGCGCCGCCGCTGCGACCGAACGGCCAACTATCTAACCTAACGTAACCTCAAAACTGTTTTCCACAAATTGCCTGGACACTATTACTCAATTAAATATAATAATGTGTCACAAATGTTTGTTTTTTCTTAACTGTGACAGTTCTGTTGATGAGGTTTTTACGCGAACTTGATAAATAAAATTGAATTAACGTAAAAAATTTATGGCTCATAAACAATAAATGTTTTAGTTCTTTGAACTGACTATTAAAATATTTAATTACCTCACTCCCGAAGACTGAAAATGATTTTCTCAGAAACATTCGTTCAATTATCACATTTAATATCACTGGTGTTTCAAATATTATACACCGTTTCCGTTTCTGGTGAATTATCTTGACACCACGTATATCATCATGTCATTTTCCCATTCTGGGTGCGGCATTCTGGTTTCATAGTTCTCGATAACGACATATTTTTGCATTTATACCTTCCGTACATATACCGGGTGTATTGAAATATGTAACATAGGGAATATGGGGTAAATAGCTCCGTGGTAACGTGTCGGACTGTGGATTGTGAGATCCTCAGTTCGAATCCCACTGCCGACAGTTACAAATTTAAATTTACCCCTGTGATTCCCCCTCCACTAACAACTTTGGGGGCTATGACTTGACGGCTGGTAACCGCACTTCATACTCAAAAATATATCACCTACCGAGATCTGCGTAAGCAGAGTGCCACACCCATAATGGGTAAAAGGCGTGATGATATATTTTTTTATATTTTATTTTTATTAACATAGGGAATATGATTTTTTTTTTAATATGGAGATTGTTACTTTCCTAACTAAATTGGACCAAAAAATTTTTAGATTTAAAAGCTGTTTCCATCAAATATCAATTTGTTCCTTAATTGTTTATTATGCAAGAGTAAGGACCAACCAAAAAGTGATTTTATAAAGCCTTAAAAGTTCTGTCAAAAGCAATGAAACAAATTAAACTTATAAATAAAATTTTATCATTTTTAGAAAACTGCTTCCATATTTTAAAGAGTTCACAACAATTTAGCCATTAACAAAGTAACTGTCAAAGTTTATACTAAAAATTATTTTGTTTCTTTGTTTTCCACAGGACTCTCAATCCTTAATTTTATTTATACCTAAAATCAGTTTTTCATTTTTCTTCTTACTGTTGTATAATATAATAAAGAATTTAGCAACAAATAGATAATTGTGGGATACAATTTTTAATTCTGAACATGTTTTGTACTTACACTTTTGGTCTAATTTAAAAATGGACATCACAGTACTTCCTGCCATAGATTTTTTTACCAAATGATGCTGAAACAGGCTCATCCCTTCAAAAAATTTAATTTTCACTTATGATACCACCGGAAGTGGTAGTTTACTTGAAGGCCTGAAAGCTGTATGTTTTTCATTAGTTGTACTACTGAAATCTTTGGCTCGTACTATAAACTTTCATACTCGTAGGAAATGAGTACCATTTTATGCGAGTTGTACACTATACTTTTTCTACGACTACGATATTATTTCCTAATTCATTTATATTTTAATAATAAATTTGTCCCGCTTTCACAATTTAAATAATTGACAATTCTAAATAAGTATCCTAGCAATGGCACCTGTACTGAAATGAAATGACCTGTATTGAAATACTCACAAAACAAATTCATTTGTCACGATGTTTGCAATGTATCTCATTTCCCTAGCAAGAACAAACATACAATGAGCAGATTTAAGTGGTCGTGGAAAAAATATTTTTGTTTAATAGTTCCAATTACCGCCATTAAGCACAACTCTTAAAAAACTAAGTTTTATTGTATGTAACTAATAATCTGCTTAATTCGTAAACGAGCTTTCGGGGAACAATACAGCTCTTGAATATTCAAATAAACCAGCAGGATAATTCGGTTTGTTTACTAAATTAAGCGCAGACCGCAGACGAAATCCGTTGCGAGAAACGAACCATTTTTTCTATTCGCTAGCATCTCAGACGCTGAGAGGAAATGCCGGGTCGTAATTTCAGTGCGCGGCTAGAAAATTGCCTTTTAATTTTACAGTTTCGTTCTTAGACACCATAAAAATTTATATGTTTGTTTACTCGAGAATGCAAGTTTATGTGTACGGAAAAAATCACTATGAATAATTGTGTCATTCAGGAAAATTGCACAGGTGTCAAATGGATACCGCAAGCTCCCACAATTATTTCTGTGCGGTTACGCAATTAATAAATATTTCATTTTGCACAGAAGAACAGTTTCTGGGAATTTTCTTTGAGAACAGCATCACTCAAATGCTAAAACAGAACCAATTTGAACTTGACCCGTGTGGTTCTACCTACATTGACAACTTGGGGGGTCGAGATCTGCGAAAGTACAAAATGGGGTCCGTCACTATTCTATTAATTTTTTTTTTATGAAACTTTATCTAAATTGAAGACTATCTGCAGTTTTAAAAAGTCTGAATTGTTATTCATTAAGCCGCAATGATTATTAAAAAATACTGTGACGTCAGAGCTGTGGTGTATTGTGGATCTCAAACAGTAGGGATTGTAAATAATTGTAGTCACATATTTTATTGTTTAGAAAATTATGTAAATGAAATTAAAATAATTTTTCGTGGTAAATAATTAAAATATACATGAATACCATTTATTCCAGGAAGAATCATAAATAAACTGTAAGATTATTTTAGTCAAATGTTTGGTTGCCACTGATAAATATTACTAACCATAAATTGGAATAGAAGTGTGAAACAGAAACTTAAACAGAGAAACATAATACTCTGACCCCATAATTGCTATCTTAAAAACACAAATATCTTAATAATTAATAATAGCATATCATTCAATGAGCATGTAATGTATGCTATTACTCATGAGAATGAAGTTTGCATCACGAGCGAATGCGAGTGATGTAAATGATTCGAATGAGTAATAGCCATTACATGCGAGTAGAATACTATACTTTATCCACACCATTTGCTTTGAAATTATAAGATAAGTAGAATTTTTGCTTTGACAAATACAAAAAACTGTTTGTTTATCAGACAAATTGTAGCAACCATCACTAGGCTACGTACTGTTGTAAGAACATTTTGAAGTGATTTGACATTTAGGAGAAAATATTAAAACCAATTATTCAGCTATAGTTTAAGCTTAGAAAGAAAATAAAAGTATGAAAAATGAGAAAATTAGTGTCTGGCTTTATATGTGGATAAAATTACTTAAGTAATTTTGATTTTACTCTTTTGACAGGTAAGATTTGAATTTGACAAAACGAATGAATAATATTAATTCATCGAAGTGTCAATATTATTTCATTAGTATCAGTAATTGATGAACAACGGTTGAATCATGAGTATACTATTTGACAGTTGTGGATAATTTTTTTTAAACATCTATTCTATCTAGGACGATGTTTTTGGGTCTATTTGCCATTTTGTAACTAGTGAACGATCCCATTTTTAGTTACTTTATTTTAATATTCGCATGAAGAAACAAAATTCAATTTGTTGTTTGATGTGAGTTTAACTTGTACATTCCGAGTTAAGTGTGGTATTAGTAAAATGAGTTTAGCGGAAGATAATGATTTTTGTATGTAGGAAATATGCTGACTGTTGGTGTTGAATTAAGAGGATGTCATTGTCATGATGTTTATGAATTCAATAATGTTGTAATGTTATTTGCAAATTTCGGTGTAAGCGGGTGAGATGTATAGTGTAATTTAAAGTAATTTATTTGCATATGAGCTGTAAAGAAAACATGTGGGGTAAGTGTAAGTTGATTAAGTTGAAAAAGCAGCATCGAGTGCGACCGACCCTTCAGTGATGCAGGGGTGGTCTGAAATTAGCAGTCAGGAAGGGATTAGTTACGCTAAAGGACTTACGGCGCTCTTAACTTATTGTCACCGGTAAACAATACAAGTGTCAGTATCGCGCACGCGTGTCAAACAGGCCCGACGTTCGCTCGTACGGGTTGTTCATGGTGCTGCGATCCTATGACGTAATGCGCCTATTGATTTTCCGACGGGCTGCAGTGGTTCCTTTTTGCCATCGGGCGCTCCAAGCTCGTAGCGTTCGTCCCGAAAACATCGACTACGCCGCCGACGACGCCGCCGCCGCCGCGCGCCTTCCCAGCTGATCTTTATGACTGACGTGGAAGTTTATTGAATGTTATGAGATATTTGAATCATGGCTGAAAGGTTACGAGCCCGTGTCAGGTGGTTCTTCCGCTCGCAGTCGAGCAGGAACTCAAAATGCATACACGACATGTACCGTGAGACTCTTCGGTTACGTGCTCCAGGCACGCAATGCACGCACTCGCCGGAGATCATCTACATTACAAAAAACCTTTTTTCTGAAAAGAACCCTTCAACGAATCATAACAGTAGAAATGCAGAGCCAAATTTTGGTAAATAGTACAACACAACATGCTGCGGTTGCAGATCTAATAAATCCCTCCAACATTACCATACTTCAAAAATTCTGGAAAGCGATAAAGAAAGGGGAAGAGTATAGAAATAAATTAACAAAATAGGAACTGAACGAAATAATGGGTATTCTACAACTGACATAGAAAACAGATGTCAGAATGAAGAAACCGTCGAAACACTAACTCAAACTAAAGAATAGAAGAGTCAAGATATAATAAAAGATATAAATATATAAATATAAATGAATATCTTATGTCAAATCTAAGTAATCCATCTTTAATTGCAATGTATAGATGTGGCAATGCAGACTATGTGAAGATGCAGAATAGACAATAGATCATCTAAGACTCTACTGCAGAAAAACAGAGAGAAAGACTCGAAGCAATATCAATTAGCTAAATAAAAAGGGTGTAAGAGTGAACTGGATGAAGAAAATTGTAAACAGGAAAACAAGTTAATACAAAAATGTTTCACTAGCGAAGCAGAGTGCCACACCTAAAATAAATAAATAGCATGATGATATATTTATTTATATTGCTTTCGTATATAACACAAATCAAATTTCTAAGAATCTTTGAATAGTATTTAAAACCAGTCGAAAGGTGGATCACATTTTTATATAGAACACATTCCTAGGACCAATAAAGTTATCAGAAAACAAATACAGAATAAGAATGAACTATGAAACAAGAGAACAAGAACAAGAGTTGGAAGGAGAAGACATATGATAAAGATGAAGCAACAAAGAGTCAGAATGGTTGGACATAATATTGAGAGCAGAAGAAAAGGATTAGTAGTAGAATGAGGACCAGGAGGAAGAAGAAGACGAGACCAATACGGATAAAGGAAATATAAGATGATTTAAAAGCAGCAGGAATTAAAAACTAACAAATTAAAACAAATGACAAGAATATTTGGAGAAATCTAACCACAATTATTTAAAGAAACAATCACAGATTAATCTACTTCCAACAAAAGGATCTAAAATTCTTCATAAGAAGCGTTTATTCTCACTATTACTGAAATTATTACGATCTTGAATTTATATACAATAAATACTACAGTTGGAGTAAAAACGAAGTCAAAAGGTGGAAAAGGAAGTCGAAAGGAAGACGAAGATGAAGTCTACAAAATCGAAACGAAATAATATACTTCCGACTTGTCTTATTTACATTTGAAAATTTATAATTATTTATCAAAATATGTATTGGTAATACTTTGCTGTTCATTGCAAATTAGGTTACATGCAGATCTCATTTCGTGTTATATTTTAACGCGTATGGTTACCAGCCGTCAACTCACAGCCCTCAATGTTAAAGTAGAGTAAACCACAAAGATAATAAACTGTAAATAATACACGAAATCTCAGTCATACAGCATTTATTCTTCTTACAAAACCGACGATTCGGTTTACACTTAAACCTTATTCAGAGTTAGTAAGTTCTTATATCAAACTATCATGTAACGTCGGTTATGTAAGAAGAATAAATGCTGTATGACTGAGATTTCGAGTATTATTTACACTTTACAATAAACACAGTCAAATAAACATCCAGATATTTCATATAATATAATAATAATAATATAATAGTTAAAAGTTCACACGTTGTCGACTGTAACAAACTGAAAATCTCGAAAGGAACATCGTGATCATGAAGCTATTAATATTTTTATAACTCTATTGAATCATGTTTTGAGAAATCAAAGCTCAAATTCGATTGATAATACTAAAATATCTATCGTTCAAATATCGTAGTTGGAGAGATATTTCATTTAGTAATTAGGTATGAACTTAATCCAGAAGTCTTTTATAATATTAAGTAAACATTTTTCTACATCGAACTCATCCTAAGTGTACAAGCAAATCGTTCGATATGTACGTTTTATCTAGATTTCTAGATTCTAGAAAAAGCTGTAAGATTTTGTAGGGTTCGTTGATATAAATGAATGCGCAAATGAGTTGTAAACGATTAAAAATACAGTTGTGTTTGTGTAAAGAAAGAGGAATGTTCCAGAAGTGTTGGTTGCAGGTAGGGTTGTCTTGTGAGATCGCCCAGTCAATTTCATGGGATGCTGCATTTTACAATTACCCCTTACGGCGCATTCAGACAGACAGTAAAGTTTATCGCAATGGCCATTTAGGAGATTGCGAGAGCAAGACGGCGGCAGCGGCGTCACGCCATTGGAGTGGCGCGCGGCGGCGCGGCGCTGCGCCGGCGTCGCGCGCGGAAATCCATTCCGCCTCCGCGGCGCACGCGTGCCGTCTCTCTCCAGCGCTCGCTTCACTCGATTTTGATGGACAGCTGAGACGGCCGCGCCCTCGTTACGGAACTAACAAATCGCTGCCTTTATCTCTAGCACCGCGACGCGCCGCGTCGTCCCCGCCGCTCCCCGCTGCCGCCTCCTCGCCATGCCGGATATGGATTTAAATGAATCCACTTACGACACGGCCGACATGTGTAGTAACACCCGCTTTTGTCTCCCAAGCCATTCAACGATTCCCACCCTCTGCAAACAAATCTATTTCTTATTCTTCGCATTTAACACCGCCCAAATTATTTTACTTTTATCGTACGTACTGCCGCAAAATTAACACAGCTTTTCAATTGTATTTACTAACTCTTCCAATTTCGAAATTATCCACCGTTGTTTCCACTGTTCCAACCATGTTTTAGGAGTACCTACATTAAAGAACGAGTTTTGTCAGAAGAAAATAATCGCCTATTATGAAATGTAGCTTTCAGAACTCAAATAAATAAATAAAAGAATTAAAATACAACGTTTCGAGTTACTTTACGTAATTCTTCGCCAGGTAAACAAATGAACAACATATTCAAGTAAATAGAAACAGTACCTATTAACAAATTAAGATTTATTAAATAGAGGAAGCCACTGAAAATACCGTTGAACAAATTCGTGTTTATTCAACCTCAAAACTAAAATAAATCTGAGTTTCTTGCATTTTTAAATTGTTTTTTTTGTAACTATGACTGGCTGAAGAAACTGGGACCTGCAGCTAACTTCACTTGTGACCATAAACTACGGTTTAGCCAAAATTGAAGTATAGTTTATCAAACACCCTGTTCCTAATAATAATAGAGAATTTAATGAAATTTGGGTTTAAAAAATAAATTTTTACAATGTTGGCAACAATTCCTGCCTGGAATGACAGTTCTCGACAGCACTGAAACACATAACCAACAAATATAATTAAGCAGGTTTTTCATATTTATATTTGCAAGTGAATTTTGTAAGTATTATTAATATTTTTATAAATATTAAACGAATTATATCGTATGTTCATATTTTTAGTGCAACTTTGACAATTAGAAATAGCAACTTCGTTGCTCTATGTCATCAAACACTCACTCGAAATCCAAGCGAATCGGCACATGGTATGTAACTATTTAATGTAGCAAAATTAAAACATATTTTGATTTGTATCACAAAGTCTTCTAAGCCCACCTCTGTGGCTCAGTGGTTTAGAGTACTAGGCTCTGACCCAGAGGTCCCGGGTTCGATTCCCGGACAGGGCTGGCATTATATCGGTGTTTGTGATTGACTACAACGCAGACACCTCCATACTTATCACCAAATCGGTGTCCGTGATTGACTACAACGCAGACACCTCCATCTTCATCACCAATCGGTGTCTGTGATTGACTACAACGCAGACACCTACATCTTCATCATCAATCGGTGTCTGTGATTGACTACAACGCAGACATCTCCATCTTCATCATCAATCGGTGTCTGTGATTGACTACAACGCAGACACCTCCATCTTCATCACCAAAATCGATGTCTGTGATTGACTACAACGCAGACATCTCCATCCTCATATCGCTTATCACCCCGGCTAATAACCAAAGTAGTTGAAGCCGCATCATCATAATTAAAAAAAAAAAAAGTCTTCTAAGATTATCTGATTGGTAAACAGCTGCTCTGTCGCTTTTCGTTGTTTCTATGTACCATCCACAAATAAACAACAGTTGATGTTTCGGGAAATGAAAAGTTACAGAAAGTAAGATCTGGATGGTAAAATAAAGGTCCTGTTAGATAATTTTCTTATTGAAATAAACTCTTTGTTAATGTTTTCTCAAGAATAAAGCGTTGTTGAAGATCCGTGAATCATCAGCCATGTGCATTTGCTTCCAAAGTAAATTAGTGTATTATTGTTTCCCACAATTTCTGGCAATGACAAAAATAATTATATTTGACTGTTTCCTCTTTGAAAGTTTTGTGCACATAAATTACTACATTCACACGATCTCAGATATCTTGAATAAACACATCAAAGTTTTATTCGTCAACTAGAAATAAAACAAAGTGATAAGCTTTTAAAATGTGAGTAAAGAACATAATAAAATAGTATGAAGAAGATACTCATCATTTCCTCTCGTGGTTAAATCCAAGCCCCGCGGAACGCAATTAAAACGCTTGGCCACTAAATCATTCTTGGCCTTAATTGAAATAAATTGTATGCTCAGGTTCTGTTTGTTTCTATTAAAAAATATTGCGCAAGTTTTTTCAGACTTGACCAGTTTTTTATGATTCTAACGGAGAATCAGAACTTTAATTTGTCTCAAAACCAATAACCAAATCCGGCCTACATTATTACAAAAAGTTTAACCAATATTGAGGACTTCATAATTGATATTTTTAATCAAGGTTTAGGATGTTTATTTTACATGATACCAGTGTTCAATCTGAGAAGGAAATTGAATTAGCTGGAACACTATAATTTGGTTACTTTTTACTACTATATTTTAATCAACTCGGGACCAGTACGCATTTGCCACAGCCGACAGTTGCCATTTTAACTTTACCCCTGTGGTTCACCCTCCACTAACATCTTTGGTGGTCGTGACTTGACGACTGGTACACGAATTTCACTCACAAAAATATTTTATTTATCTAGATTTGTGGGGCGTGATTTGACAGCTTGTAGTTGAGGACTAACAATTGAAAATGTACCAGGAAATTTCTTCTTGTTGTGTAACTTTACGATGGATAGAAGCTTTGAATGTGTTGTAGAATGGTTATTGTTTATGTTTCTATAAAATTTAATTACTTTACATAAAACGGATGGTTTATTTATTTGTGGTGCAGTTCGGTACGCCACAGTTTTAACTGAGTTTAACTTATAATAACAAAAAATACTACACGTCTCACTAGTTCAAGTTCCCGTATACATTGATCTTCTATGGAATTTTTAAGAAACTGTGCGCTTATAACGGATGAAACTGGTACTAATTTATGTCGTTGGCTCCCTGGAATCGCGTCGAACTGGATTATTTTTAGGGGGAAGCGACTTGACGGCTGGTAAACGTAAACACATACACATACTTCTCGCTTAAACAACTTTTCAACAGAACAAAATAGAAAAAAAACGGCTTGGCAGATAGCGTTTAAGCCGGATTACTCGATAACGCAAGTTAAGCAATGTTGCCCGCGGTTAGTAGTTGGATGGGTGACCGCTTTGTGGCAACCCATACCAGTGAATAATTCGAGCCGTTGTCACACCACCGAAAACGAGGTTCCGAGGCGGCTTATAACCTCAGCAGTTGAAACCGCTTAATAAAAAAAATTTCAAATAAAAATTTTAGCTTATACTATTTTACTTTTACATCTTGTTTATTATAACAAAATTTACTTTAACTCTTTTATTTACTGAGATATGTCCAAATAAACCTAATAGGTCTTGTATTTTAATTGATTTGAATAATAGTTATTAATGTATCAAGGCATTGAAGTTTTGCTTTTTATCAGGAAAATAAACCAATGAGTGATAAAAGAGAACATTAATGTCGCAGTACATATTAAATTTTATTTGAAATATAAAATTAGAAGTAAATTACAAAAAAAAAATATATTTTATAGGTTAGTGTAAGTCTAACTCAGTGTTGCCAACCTCGGAGTTATCATAAAGAACACTCAAACTTCTTCATCGGAATTAATTATTTCTTTCTTCTTGCTCTCTTGCACATATTGTGTTTATTTTACATACAAATTTACTATTGTACATCGGACACATGTCGAAATTATCCTATTTGTGTAATAATTATTGTACGGTTGCCAACACTGCGTTGCTCAAAATCGTATAGTATAATGGGTTACTTTAGTGCCGATTTCAAAGCTCTATTGACAATTTTGGCGTTCTTTAGTGCCGATTTCAAATAAAACAATTTAATACATAAATATATGTATAAATACATATAGCGGCATCTAGCGAATGTGTCCGCAATTATAGTTACCATGACAACAATAGAACTATTTTGTACATAGATTTAATAATATATATGGAAGGAGCGTTGGCTATACAGTAATCTGTAACCAACATAAGAAAGAGATAGTGATATCTAAAATTACGCAGTGGGAGAAGACAACACATTTTCATGCCACTCGTCACGTGGTCTGAATGTGCTGTTCTTCTCCCACTGCGTAATTTTGGATATCACTATTTCTATCTTTCATTGGCATTAAACTGCTGTATGTAAATATCAAGAAAATGTTTCCCACAAATTCATGTAGTTTCATTTCACGTTGAAAAATTTCTCGTTTTATAGTTAATATCCATTTCTTGCTTGAATCCACATTTTCCGGAAAACTGTAATAAATATGTATATATACAACGTTCTAACCTAAAAGTGGCATATTTACCTGTCAAATGAAACACTGTCCGTTTTGTAAAATTATATGCACAGGATTTTACCATATTTGATATATTTAAATGTGACATAAATAATTGACAAAATTATAAATTAGGGACAAAAGCTCGCACAAAAGTCTTATCAAAACAGTATTCTTGTCATCTTGAGAATGAAAGTCACGTGCTGGGTGGACTTTCATCTCTCTATCTCTATCACGCTGTGCTGGTTGCAGTCTATCTTTGTCTATACTCCTTCCATACATTTTATTAGTTCTACGATTTTTTACTATTGCTCCTTGGTACAAAGAAATTGGCGTTTCGTCAGAAAACAGATCATCTCTAAACCTAGTAAAACTATATTACGGGAAAATTACCAATGTATGGTTTTAAAATGATTGAAAATAGTGTTTTGAAGCTAAAGTGAATGAATGTGCGCCGACGAAGCTTGAGCAGGCAGAAATATCTCAATGATAGCGAAGAGAGCAGAAAACAAAAAGAGAATCTGGTACGGTGACATGGTTACGTTAACAACGCCAACGTTGTTGGAGTTCGTCGGCCCATCGCGACTTGTCGAAAACGAATTTCAAACACAATACGCATTTAGATCTGTGGGGCGGCGGCGGCGGTGGCGGCGGCGGCGGGAGAGCTCTGAGTGGCCGCGTATTTTAAACAACGCGAGAAAAAATACCCGCGCTTACCGATAGCGAAGCCAGATGGTCTTGGTGAAGTGAACTCGAGCCAAGCCACGCTGATTATTTCGGAGGCTGCGGTTGTGGGTGGTCTAAGACACTCCATTTATAAACTCGACAACGAGACGCGCGGAGCACGCACTCGCAGTAAATACCGCCCAAACGACAACCAGGCATCCCGCCGAGCTTCACCGACACCACAGGACCCTGACTCATGCAAAAAATATAGCCACACCACTTCACTGACATTTTCTGCAAATTATTTATTCCTACTTTGTTGCACATTGCTCATTACAAAATGCTGATTTTACAAGTAGCTTTCACAAATGACATTTTTTCACAACATGGTAGGAAACCCCACCGTTCTTCTCCCGAAATAGAGAGGAAAATATAGAAGTGTTACCAATATGAATGTTATTTACAAAAAATATAAAAATTATAAATTCCTAATTTTATTGTAAATCCTTACTTTAATTATATACATACTTTAAATTATCTTACAATTATGTCTTATATTTTTATTTGTCTTATTAAATCACAATTTGACAACTTATTAAAGATATTTAAGTTTGGTTCATTGGTAACACTGCTACACCGCCTTGTGTCTCATAACCTAACTTTTAACGTGTCAGTCTGTCAGTTGTGTTCTCAAAGTGTATTTTAGGTCCGAACAAATCGTTTTTAGAAACATGTCGTGAAAAAAATGTTGTGTCTAACATGAGAGGAAAGCTCTTCTTCCACTCTCGTTCGAAATGCCTCATGAGCGCAGCGAACTCGAGGGGGAAAAAGAAGCGTTTTCCTCTCTAGTTGAACAAATAACTATTTTCTTGTTGGTTTTAGTTAGTAGCTACACATATAATAAATAAATTTAACTAGATCGATAACTAAATTATCTACAATAGACCAAATTAAACTAAACTGTCAGAAAATTACATTATGTATTCTGTTGATATGAACTACAGTGCTTTAATGGTAAATATATTATAAAATTATGAACAAACGATATGCTTTAATATACAAATTATCCTAGATGAATGCCGAAGAAGCGTTTACCTCTATAGTACAAAATGCTTGGTTATGTACGTATTTTGAATGACAGTTGACAGAAAGAGATAACTCTATATCGCTACATCATTTTACGCATCATCCTATTGGTGGATTCCTAAGTCTAAAACGTAAAACCAAAACATAAGTTTGGAATTTGCAAATTTTTGTGTTAAAACAGAAACCAAATACGGTGAACGGTTAAATATGAAAGACATGCTACACATGTTAAAGCCAAAACGAAAAACATAAAACAAGAACTAATTTCGATTTGTGAATAAGGCTTTAATGAAAAAGATGTGATGATCGACTGATGCGGAATTATGGGAAGAAACAAAAAACGGACTAGCAGTCAATTATTTATTACAAAACTACCCCAACGTTTCGACAGCTACAGCTTTCATCATCAAGGGTTGAAAGCAGCTATTTTACATGGACACATCTGTATTAAAACAATTTTGGAGCTGACTGAAAAGAAATAATAATAATAAATAAATATATCATTTATCTGTGTCGAGATTTTTACAAAATACATGTTCTATATAAATGGACAGATGGATAAATAAGAAATATGAATAAGAATAAGAAATATATCACCAAGATCTGAGAAAGTAGAGTGCCTGACCAAAAATGAGTAAATAACCTAATGGTACATTTAATTTTTTGGTTCCTTCATATTTTCTCGTTGAGTTGAAAGTCCGGACACACATTCATCCATTCACACAGACGTCTCTACAATAGTCGATAATGGTCAAAACACAATTTTCGTCGTTGATTTGTTTCTATACATATATTTTTTTCTTATAATTCTTCATATTACGTATAATAAAGTAAAAATAGGAATAAAAATAAAACGTGATGGTGTCTGAATGTAGGCCATGGATTAATGAGTTCGGGCCGAGATAAAAATGTTGAAATTTGCCTTTGATTTTATTCTTGGTGAAACAGTGATAGTAAAATCTATTATATATTTTACGGCAGATTATTTATAAATTAATAGATGTCGAATTGGCAGAGCAGGTAAAGTTCCATAAAACCAAGCATTTACAGCTGCCAAGAGTCCGTTTGATATTGTCAGTTTTACTGGCAGAATAATTCACTCAACTTTTTCGAAATTGGCCCTAGCCGTGTCCGAACTTGGCAACTAAAGCACTAAAACGTAATCTATGACGTCACTGGGTTTACGATTCACATTTATTATCATCTAGATTTTGATGGAACAACTTAAATCTACACTTTGATGATCGTAACTGTCACGCTTGACTTTTGACAAGTGTTAAATATGTATATTCATATATTACCAGTTAGTGACCATATTTTAAATTTTATTTACAAAGTTTGTCTTCCTTGTTTACCGACCGTTGAGGAACTCTAATTTTACAGCGTGGATCTTTTATAAATATTTCATGATTAGAACTCTATTTACGTTCAAGGTCTTCACTTTTATTTCTATTGTATAACCATTATTTATTCATGTCTTTTCGTTAGTTACCATCATGTTCACCGACTTATGTTTATTAATTTTATACTCACTTATAGTAAATTAGACGAAAATTACTCTTTTTATCTTCTCTACGGCAAGTTTATAAACCCATAACGTATATTTATTTGGTTAACATTGACAGTAGTTTCACCTAGTAATTAATAAAATAAAATCAAACTCTTAAGATTAAAACTATAAACTATGACCTAAATATCTACAAACTTATTTCTAAATCTATGTGGTCATTCTCGAAGAATCCAACTTAGCAAAATGAAAAATACTCAAAACGCTCAATCATCTATGTCTAAATAAGTAAATGTCTTGATCTACTATCATGCGATATATTCTACATATCCCACTCATTTCAAACAGGTAAAGACTTACCTGCGATGGATCGAAAGTTGTCATTTTAACTTTATCCCTGTGGTTCCTGGTAACCGCACTTCATACGCTAAAATATATCACTTACCGAGATCTGCGTAAGCAGAGTGCCACGCCCATAATGGGTAAAAGTTTTACAAAATTCCTATTGATAGTAGATAAAATTTTGTGCTCAATACGTGGGATACTACATGATTATCACACATATGTTATACACAAAACGAAAAAAAAAAAAACATAGAAAGTAGAGTTTTTGTCGATATCTAGTGACTAATGTATTTTTTGCTCTACTAGTGTAGCAACTTCTCGAAATACCAATCCTCTAAATTGAAACTCTTTGGTTGGTATCACGAGCTCTGTTTTTGGGTGTTTTAAGAGAAGTGTTTTAGTCTCGGTTTTAGCGCTGTACAATATTCTAAAATTATTTTCATAAAGAAATGCTTCGAATGGAAGTTACAGAGAAATATATTATCTACCACTTCTATTTGAAGTATTTTTAAATTAAATTTTTTTAGAACATTGTACAGGGTCACACCGAGACTAAAACACCTAAAAACAGTGTTATGATACCAGCCATTATATATAAGTCTCGGGATCAGAGACTTAGTAAAATCGAGGAGGGATTGGAGAAATAACTCAACACGTGTAGTTGCAGCAAGTAATTACTGTAATTGAACAACAATGAATAGCCAAATGACTTATTACAATATGTAAACATTCATGACATTAACCCTAATACCGTACCTGAATCAACACAATTGTCGGTATTTCGGTCTAACAATATTTATAGTTTTACATTGAACACTTATCCTATATGACAGGTAACAATTGAATGGTCGCTGTTGTTTTTAATGGGATCTTTCTCAGCCACCTTTACGAGTCCGTGTTGTCAACGTCTAGGTGACTAAGTTTACTAGGCGTCAAACTTACATATATATAAATTACTTCGTTGTTACATAAACAACTAAAATTTCAATCTAAATAGCTGTAACTGTATTAAGTATTTCAATTCGCTCAATTTATCTATTTCACTAATCTTTCGCTCGATATTTTATTTACTTTATATTGCCAAACCACCTTAACTAGCTCATTCAATTTCTTCCAAAATCATTTCGGAAACAATAACACAACTTTCAAATATTTCATTTCCCCTGCAGTATTATTCCACAAAATAATTGTTGATGTACTTTAATTTTTAAGTTGTATTTTGAGGTTAGATTTTTTACGAAATACATTATCTGGTGCATCAAAAGTAAGGTTACAGGTGCGCGTCGCATGAGAAAAAATTTATTACAATGATTGGTTCCAGCTACAAATTTCGCTGACATGAAGGAACCTCTTGTCTAAGCCAGCGTGATTTTATCGCCGTGTGTTTCTAATAAAATTCTACTTTTTATCTGGTCGAGTGAGTTTATCGACAACACGCTCACCTATATACGGGTGCGTACACGTGCTGGGGCCTTACTTTTTTATGTTTTCGCGCGATCGCAGATTATGTTGTTACTGTGGGCTGTTGCTGATTTATTGAAATTTCGCTGGGATACAATTTCGACGGGTTTTTTGTTGGCTCGATTTTTTATTCTGGGAAACATCATTAGTGGAAAATAAATTAGGTTTCCGTATATGGAACCAAGCATTGAGGAACAATGAGTAAGGTCAACGTCAAGCCAGGTTTATGGTTGATTTTAAACGGGTTTTACTTTACTTAAAGCCGTAATAATTACAATGTTGCAATACTATATTGTATATACTCCATTTGAGAATGAGGCAGAGTTATAAATCAAAATTTGCAAGAACAGTTTTCGATAAACCATCAGAAAATAAGATATAATTTTACTAGGATGCTCAAAGAATGTCTTTCGCTTTATACCTGGAACGAAACTTACTTCTCCAACAATAGAAACATCGCTATAAACGTTTCGATAATCCCTTTTAATCTCTTTAAATATTTATATACATACATACATAACATCACGCTGTATCTCACTCAGTGAGGTAGCACGAACCGAGAAACACAGTCAACCAACAATCAATCTCCTCCAAACATTCCTATCCTGACACACCACTTTCGCTTCGTCCACATTCATAGTGCGATTCTTACATGCTCGTCTATTCTTCACATACCCAACCACTTATTCCTCGGACGCCTACGCAATCGTTCACCTTCAATCTCACCCACATATTACCTAGTTTCACCAACATTTCACTCGACATTTGCTCAAGATGTCCAAACCACCTCAACTGACTCACTCCCACTTTCTTAACGACATTCTTCTCAATCACACACTCATCACACACCAATGTATTCCGGAGACGATCACACACTCCTCTCGAATATCTCATTTTTGAGACTCACATTCACCATATAGTTTCACGAAACTTTCATTCGACATTCGCTCAACAATCACTCCCACTTTCTTAACAATATTCTTCTCAATTTCAGTTAGATTGAGTTTGCAGTAAGAGGGCTGTAAACAAAGAACCGTATTACCGCGATTTGCTATGGCAAGTGTGTGTTGTGGGATTCGAACTGAGGATCTCATGATCTACAGTTCGATGTGTTATATTATTTATTTTATATACTGGCAATATCACAGTTGGTTAACAATGCTTGCTTTGTGCAATGTGTGGAAAGTGCAGTATTGCGCAGTGGTCACAGAAAGATATTATTGTATATCATATAGAATGAAAATAATAATACGATGGCATGGCTAGAAATTAGCATTTAAATCGTTGCTCCATCAGTTAAAGTCATGTACAGTTACTACACGAATACTTAAGCATTTAATTTAAAAATGTTAATTAGGCAATCAAAAGTAGAAATTATCAGCGGTTTTTCTATTCTTCTTAGGCAAAACAAACAATAAAAACAAAAGCGTTATTAGAATCTATAACAAAACAACAACGGAACAATTATAAATTCATAACCTTAAGTAACTGAATTCATTACCGAAGCTCTCTCACGTGAGGGGAGATTGAATGAGGCTGGTTGAATGAGAATGATTGAATGTATTCCTGCGATTGGCGTGATGTGTCGATGACGACTTGAATCTCGAGACTGGAATGACATCACTTAACAAGCAATTAACTAATTAAAAGATGCTGTAATTACACATGGCATAAATCGTTCACGGAGTGTTTGAGGATCTTCTCTCTCTATCTCTGTCTGTGTCACGCAGAAGCTGCTACATTTTTATGATGGTATGATGCTTTTTTAACGCACTCCACTTAATATCTCAACTACTGGAACCTTGTCAATTTCGCATTTTTAATTCGATAATTATAGCTCGCCTAATTATTGAACAGAAAAATACTTGAAATACAAGTTGTTCAGAATTAACTTCTTTACCTAAATCAAGTAACAAATCTTACTTAAATACAGTGTACAGTATTATATGTAATCTTATTAATTTCTGAATAATTTGTAAGATACACAATTCTGTAAAAAATTTTCGTTGCTCTTCTCCTAGTCCGGGCCTGTGTTCTGTGTTAAAATACTTTGTTAAATATTTATCGAATGACGAACTTAAAACTAGTTTTTTTTTATTTTAGTATTTTTTGAGTTGCATATGTATAAATTTTACAGATAATATCACATTTCAAACGGTGTAAATAAAAGTACTATTTGATTTTTATCTCTATGTTAATTTTCACGACATAAACTTGATATCGCAGCATTTTTATTGCTGTACATATTCCTTTATTTTTTATTTGTTTTAGTGGAATGAAGTTGTTTCCGGATTTTAAATATTTTGGTTGTCAAGGTTGGTGTGAAATTTAATTTGCACATTTGTCCAAAATATTCATTTAAATAATACATAAAATTTATCATCCTACCTCTTCATTTATTCATTTTAGGTATGAATAGATTTCACTAAGCGACATATTTTATGTAGTTTATTTCTCTAGCACTTCAAGCCGTTATACTCGGTTTTGGCTAAATATTTGGTACAGAATTATCAATCATCTTCAAAATAAAACAAATATATCATAACGCCTTTTACCTATTATGGGTGTGGCACTCTGCTTACGCCGATCCGATACATTTTTTGCGGATGAACTGTGGTTACCAGCTGTCAAGTTATGCGCCCCCTACGATGTTAGTGGAGGGGAAACCATAAGGAAAAAATTTAAACCTACAATTATACGCAGTTCAGTAATCTGATGTGGCTAGTACATAACTTCCCACCTAAACAACTATTAAACTATGCAAAATTGAGAAAAGATTTGAAATAAAAATTATATTTTACTTCTCTTTTATTATCTAAAAATTTAATCTACAAAAAAAAATACTGTAGAATTTACTATTTGGTAAGCTGAAGATACAACATGCATTTTCTGATAATTTCTGAAATTTTATAACAATAAGTAAACATGATTATTTACTAAGCAATTAGTAGTACTTATCAAAAAGTTTGCTAAATTTTCAATTATTTACTGAGATTTGCTCATATTACTTTATTGCTCTTCAAGTAAACTACCACTTCCGGTTGATATATTGTTACCAAAATTTAATTAGAAGGTGAATCTAAATTCTATGAAATTTAGAAATGATATACTTAGTTATTATATTTTGAGTTATCATAGACAGACGAAAAAATCGTCTCATACAGACGTCATCGTGAAAATAGTCAACTTGAATTCTAGGTATTCCAAAACGTGCTTATTATAATCGAGAATTTTGTCCTGTCACAATTTCTTCCTTACATTAAATATACGGGAGCGCCAATTTTCGAGACCACCATTGGAGTTTTTGGGGCAAAATCTATAAGAATCTACCAGCATATAATCTTTGGGATAAACTGCTAAACAACGTTTAACTGGTATAATATAAAGAAAAATTGTACAAGTCAATTATTATATACAGAGAAATGTTTGAAAAACATTACAGGTCTTCAAGTAAACTAGCATTTCCGGTTGATGAATTGATAAAGAGGCTCTAAACATGCTGATCTGCATCGATTTTTTGAGCTCTCTTACATATGTGTGCGGGAGGTAATAATGCATTTAATAATACAAAGATGCTCGTGTCTTTGTAGCTGCGATGCGTTTTCTCGCGTGTGACAGTGTGTTTGTTATTAGCGAGCAAACATCTTATTTGTACTTATTTCACAGTTGGTATGCCGTATGCGAGATAAAACCACAGTAGTGCACAATTATACTGCGTTGATGAATCCGGAGCGTATTCGTAGAGGCGTCAAGAACATTTTTAAGGTCGATTTTTCGTTTTGTGGTCGTAAAGCAGTTGTGCAATTTCAAATGCGAGGCGGCTGGCGTTTTTGCCCGACGCACAGCCCCGAGTATTAACGAAAGTGTAAAAACGCTCCACAATGCAACTGCTTGTTCTGGAGGCCGCGATGACGTCAGCGTGCGGGTGAATCTGTGCTCTGCTCACAAAAACGTGTAGTGTTAAATTTATTAACGCTTATAATAACAGCGTTGTTCTGATAGAATCAGGACGTACATCACTCCAGCGCAGAGACATTCGTCAGAACGCGCCGGGTGTACGCGAAGATTGATATCAAAACTGGTTCTTTTTTCGTTAAACGCTTCTCATCCAAATATATCTAATCCTCGCACACACAACTCTTGTCTTCCAGGCCCTGCGACTTGAGACGAGAGTGGTTTACGCTTTACATTAAATATGAGGAAGGGACGGACAAACGACAGGTCGCTGAGAAATTATATATTTATCGTGTCCGGAAAACTCGCCAATTGATTTACGCTATCCCGATACAAATTATCGGACTCGCCTCAGGGAAGATGTGGGTTGGAAGGACCACGAATTATTGAAGCCTGTGAGCCGGATGCACGAACCAACACTAATTTTTAAATGCAGCTTTAATGAGAAACATACGCTGTCACTTTCGTAAGCGGAAAGTTAAAGAAACGCGGTTTTTAAAACAATTTATAGAAAATAAATAAAAGATTTTTTGTCTAAGTTCTGTATTTTTTTATATCTAAAATTAAACGTATCGAATTACCGTAGGTAATTGTTCGACAGAAAAACAAGTAAATAAAATAAACAAGAAAATTGAAACTTTAACTAAGTAACAACAAATAAAAACAACATATAGATTTTTATAGCTTCTGTTGTGAGTCTGCCATGGCACATTTCGATCTAGCTATAAGTTTTGTTTCTTCAAAATTTATTCAATGATATTGACTAGCCACAGAAGATTTCACTGATTGGTTAATGTTCTGTAATTCTTGTTGTTCAATGTAACATTTTCCACATTCACAGAATTTTGTAAATTACTAAAAACTGAAGCGGGAAAAATTTATTTGCATTCTTCTATATATAATATTTAATTAATGTTCTTTCCGATACCCTGGTTGTCGAGTAGTTCATTCTTAGTTTTCGTCTAACTTCTCTACATTATGTTCTTTACTGTATTGTTTCTTATTCTCTTCCGCATAATCTGCATCTTCTTTCATAACCTCACAATTTATTTTATGTAGTTTTTCTCATTTATGATGTACCCAGGTATTGAATGCGTCTATATTTAATTTGTATCTTTTATTGTTGAATTTGTCTATTTTATTTTGCTGCTCTTTGGATATAAATCGAAATCTCTTTGTTCCAAAGTTTCAATTAACATATTTTATCTAACACCTCTCAATAAATGCGCTATAACTATGGCGATTTTAAACTAGGAAAGTAACAGATTACCCACTAGTAGGTATAATTTTGAGGAAAGTCACTAGTGAGTATTTTTTTATTTATAACAATAATAATAACACAACACCTTGGTAAATACTTCGATTGACATTTTAATTTAAAAATTTAAAGTATAATGTCGCTGTATATTTCTATAATAAATTTTTCATTTATTAAGAGGTGTTGGGTAAAACGTTATACTTCACACGTGGGCAAAGTGAAATTACCTACTCGATAAAATTATCACACTTAGCCTTTGGCTTCGTGTGCTAAAATTTATCTCGTGGGTAATTCCTTACTTTGTCCACTTGTAAAGTAAATACCTATTGTAGCCAATGAGTTAAAGTATTTGAATCATAAATCAGTATTGGCAAAGTATTTAAAGCAAAACTGCTCAACTAATTTGAATCGTCTTCACGGGCTAGCAGTTAGTACAGATTAATTTCCATGGAGTGCCTAATTTTGAGTAACTGCTCTGAATATAGCATAATGCCAGTTATAAAAATGTCAACTGTCACTTGTTCAATTGCTGCTAAAATCGGTGCAAAAAATGCGCCACGCTCTAATTAATTAGAGTCACTTGAGCCAATTAGTGATGCACGCCACGAGAATAGTGTCATCATAAATAAATACGTACGCTGGAACGAGGGACTCACGAACGCTCTGCTACTCTGACACTGTCGTTACATACAGTCACATTACACTTTATACGGGACTGAGGTGCATTGCATTTCGCTGCTCTCTCATTGGCCTGACATTGTTATTTCAGATTTACTATCGCAAAATAAATAAATACAGGTTGTGAGTTGTAACAGAAATAAGTACATTAAATTTAACCACTTTTAGAACTCGCCAAGAACTACAATATTTATTAATAACTTTTTCTTCTAAATCCAGTTTCTTAAGCATATTTACTACCCCATATATTGACGAGTCGTTTAAATATTTCATAATAATTTAATCCAGTAGCAATTTGATTTAGACAAATAGATCGACTAATAATTATTATTACAAAAGTAATAATATTTTAAAATGTCTGATTTCACGAACAGCGAGTTAAGCTCAGGGCAACGCTGAGTAAGGCTGTCAAATTTATTTGGATCGTTTTCTAAATCATCATGTTATAAATGTACACACATTTGTAGATATTGTTGAGCATCTACGAGATCATGGATCTTTCAAAATTGTGGTAGAACATGCTGTGATCAGTGATCACATAGCAAATATTGAAGATGATGTTTTGGACAGTATCAAGAATCAGACAGGGTGTAGTAGTATAAGAATAGCATTACAATACACAGTGTCACATAGGACAATTTAGAGGATATTAAGAGAGAAACAGTTACCTACTTACCACGTACAAAAAGTCCAATGTTTGCTAGTAGAAGATTTACCTCCCGGTCATCAATTTTGCGAATGGGTATTGAGTTCTTGATGTAGTTGGTAAAAGATTAACAGTTTCGGATGGTATTGTCATTTCTTTTGTTCTTCAGATTGATAAATTTTATTTTGGTAAAACTTTACTTTATAACCAAACCTGAAGTTAGTCCGGAAAAATAGGATTCCTACAGCTACAGTAGGATCAGCGTATACCAACTCAAACACATAAAAAACTGAAAAATTTGTATTGCACTGTAGGAACTGTGCAAAAACCAAAACCAAATCGTAACCAAAACAAAAAAATATTCTCTACAAAACAATTGGTATTACACAGAATATTATTGACACTTTGTGGCCAATTTCAGGTTGTAGGTTTGGCCATAAAGCCAAGTTTACCTTTTATTTTCTAAATAGTTATTTTTGATATAAGTGTTAAAAGTGACATTTTATGAGTGTGGGGAAGTTTGTGAATTGAGGCGAAGCCGAGTGAAATAACCCCACGAACGAAATAAATCACTTTTAACACGTATATCATACTAAATTTTATCTACGAGCTTCCTAGTGTATTAGTAAATACTAAAAAATGTAGAATGATAGATTGACAAGTAGGGCTATATTAGTTATTTATTGATACAAATTGTTAGCAACGTTTTAAAACTAACAATGAAATCACTTTTAATACGTTGCTATGTTACTTTTAACACTAGTGTCAGAAAGTGACACTTTTAACTTGCTAAGCAACCGATAAAAGGACCACTTTTAACAAAGGACGTAGATAAATAACATTTCAGGTTATAATTTTAACTCAATAAACATAACAGTACTACAGTGTATCCACTAGTACTAGTTATACTGTACGAAGCTAATTTCAGTTGTCAATTTTTACATTTGGCAGCAGTCATATGTTTTATATTGGCGAGTATCAAAGTAACAATTTTTTAAAGAATTTTAATTGAAATACTAGAAGATTTAGGAAAAAATGTAATTAAAAAATATTGTGGCTCTCGACGAATTCTATCACGGGTTAAATTTCAAGGTGTTTTGGGTGTGGCACCCTACTTTCCAGATCTCTGAGAATCATCTGCGTGTGTGTACGTTTATGCCCTTCAGGTTCAAGGCAAGTTAAGAGTCTTCCCAGCACTAGGCTATCAACTCATATTCTCAGTAATTATTTCATGGCAGATTTCTTCTCGCCAGTAGAATGATTACTGTGTTATTTGTTTTTAATTTGATTTACTGGCCGTAAGTACTTTGTATGATTGAAGGAGTTACCGAGAAAGAGTTGTAGTTAAATCTTGTATTTAGTTTCGTCGCGGGTGGGTCGTGGACTATTTAGCGCCGTGCGTCCGAGAAACAAGCTGAGTTTGATGAGACGAATGTCGAAAAATAAATGGTAAAAATCAGTAAACATCAATCGCTTCACCGCTAATGGAATTGCACGGCGCATGGGTGGCAATGTGATTCCCGGTAAATACATTTTAATTAAATATTATCAACAGCGTTTATTAATATGTTTCGTGTAACAGCGTTAGTTTCCGTTTATGGCTTATCTGCTGGATTTATAAGGTCGTAAAATGGTCATTACACACTTCGCCTAGTGGATTGTATTTATTAATGATTCACTAATAACCGTATTATGGGACTAGCAAAAAAAAAACCTTTTAAAAATAACTGAATTATTCATTAACACTTTAACTTACCTCATTTCGTTAATTGCTAATGCTTTTTGCAAGCTTCATACTAGACTCGTAACTCCGTAATGCGAGTGAATCGACTACCCGGCTCGGATGATACAGGCCCGCATTTTAGGGCGATGAAACATTATGGCCTATCAGTCTAGTAGACTCTGAAAATAGGATCGCCGCTATTTTTCTTCAGTCAACTCATGAAAACGCACTTCATTGTAACACACGCCAATTGCACAAGCTCACAAGCAATTAAGTGTGTTACATCTGAAAAACTAGATATAAAAATTTGACAGTTCTTGGTTGCTGGTACTCCGTACACTTGTTTGGCATTTATTCGTGTATTTCGTTGACACGTGATGAAAAAAAAAGTATCGGAATCATCGAGAAATACTGATCAAATCGAAAAAGAAAAAACAAAAGATATATTTTTTAATTACTCCAAACTAAATTGAATGTAATTTTTCCGAATCTGCAATATAAAATAGAGGTTATCATTTAAGATGTTTAAGCCCCCCCCCAACCGCATAACCCCCAAAATGGGGTGAGGGGGTGTCGAATTTGGAGTGGTTAAAAATTAACTATTACGTAGATCTCGGTAAGTGATATATTTTTGCGTATGAAGTGCGGTTACCAGCCGTCAAAGCATAGCTCCCAAAGATGTTAGTGTAGGGGGAACCACAGGGGTGAATTTAAATTGGCAACTTTCAGCTATGGGATTCGAACTGAAGATTTTACGATACATAGTCCGACATGTTACCACTGAACTACATACCCTATTAGTATTTGAAAACGTCTTTTGTCGTTTTTCGATTCGATTAGTATTTTTCAAGATTTTTTAGGTTTCGAGACTTTGAAAGAAAGTAGGTAACAATATTAAACTCTCCGTTAGTGTGGTGGGGTATATGTATACCCCAATATAACCATTTATATTTTTAAAATCAAAATGGAACTAACGTATGTGTATTGCTATTTTTGAAATAAATACCATCTATTTGATTCCCGATAGTTTTAGTGAACTTTAGTTTGGGATATAACATATCCCACAACACTAACCGCGTGACTTTGTTCCACCACACTAACGACGAGTAAAAGTAATCTTATAGTTTTATGACAATGCGCAGAGCTTATTAGATTAGACTGACAAAACAATAAATTTATTTCAAATGTGAAATCAACTACGAAAAAAGCTCGGAAAACTGTTATATGTATAATAATATACCTCACAAGGTGAATTTATTATATCTGCGAACATTCAATATCTACTTCCTGATGTAGTATCAAATATTGAATAAGTAAATAAATAATAAGTGTTTGTGTAAGTTTGTCAAAATATATAAATACTTAGAAGTAGCTAATAAATATCTGTAATCTTTAAGTACTTCTGTACTAGTCTCATAGTTTCGGTTGTCATATTGTATCTCTTGACATTCAAAACAAAATGAACTAATAATTAAACTAAATTATATGACATGTACTCAATCACTTCAATTGATAGTCCAAATGATAGTAGCATCACGTCATGCTACAATAATATTTTGACAATTTTTTCACACTTCTTTTGCTTTACAACATAGCTTATTCTTTTGAGATGTTTCAATATAATTTAAATAATTTACACTTTTTCTTTTTATAGACCAATAATATAATTTCAACTGAATATAATTTTTCAATTTGCCGTTTTCACTTTCTTGTATATAGTATGAGGATGTATATTAATTGTTAAAAAAAATCGATGAATTCATTTTTACGAGTTTAAGAGCCCGATTGCTCCTGAGTGGATGGATGGATGTGTGAATGTTCAATAACTCATAAACGAGAAAAGATACAGTAACGAAACATCACAATAATTATGAGTTTTAGGACAATACAAAAAACTTTGTAACAATATATAAAACAGTAAATTCAATTTATTTCGATTTTTAAATATATAAACAGCTACAAAACAATATCTAGAAATGGAAGCAATATATGTTGTTCTTTTTATATTAAAAAAAAATATAGTATCTATCTCTTTCTCTGTATTTAAATTTTTCTACTACCAAAACTAAAAAGTATCTCTTCTCCTAATTTTATCTCCCACCACATTCTGTAAGGAAGGTATAGGAATCATGCTAAAAATTCGGTAGTGAATTTTCAGTGGATGAGCACGTTTTAGGGTCCGTAGAATACGATATTAATAGTTTCGCGATGATGTCTGTGTGTCTGTCTGTCAGTCTGTGTGGATCTCTGGAGTTACGATTTCTCAAAAACTACTAAACTGAAAATTTTGATATTTTGTATACCTATATCAATCGTATCCCCTTAGGAAGAGCTGATTAGTTTTTGGTGATAATTCAATAACCTGAAGTGGTAATTTACTTGAAGCCCTATTAAATTATTTAGAAATATCTCAGTAAATTGTTTATAACAATTCTTGTTATTAGAATAATATTTCAAATATTATTGTCTATAATAATAATAATAGTTAATTTTCAATCAAGCTAAGCTAATACAAAGGAAGTTGATATAAAATTATATAGAAATTTTCACATTAACAATAAAATTTCGTATTTTTAATGATACATGTACAAAATTGTATATGTCATAGGCCTTTTCTGCAGTGATACTACTTGACAATAAATTTGAATAATAAAACACATTATTATAATAATTTATGTTTAAAATACTTTTCCCTTATTATTATTATCATTTACGAATTAAAGCACGTTAAAGAAAAATTATATTTCATTTCCGTTTATATCTGATAACCTGAGCATTTTGAAAAAAAAAAACCAACAAAACAACGCTTGAAAAAGGTTTTTTTTTTGACATGTTTCATAATATCATAAATTTGAAGGGATGAGCGTTTCTTGATAGTGGTGGTCCGTGTTCCTGCATTATTTGATAAGAAATCAATGGAGGGAAGTATTGTGGTACCCACAACAGATTTTTTATAATTAATTTCGCATGAACCATAAATAATTCATGGTTTAAATAAATACGAGTATTTTATTTACTTGTTCTAACCATATATATAAAATAGTTTTGTTTCTTTATCTTTTCCCGTTAATAGTAATTGAACATATCCATTACTGTTACTAGGCATAAAAGTAAAATGAAATTGCTACTTATTGGGCCCTAAGCAAATTACGCGTGTTGAAACGTAATTATTTTCTAATACATTCCAGTTTTGTTATTAGTTAACCATAATTCAAGATGTCGTTAATTTTACAACTTTAGTTATTTCTCCTTAACAGTATTTATTTTGCAGTTACTTACAGTTTATTTTGTGTACTTATTAGTACTAAAAATGTATGTAATGAAATATTACACAATTTTAAATTTAATTATTTTCAATAATAATAAATAAAGTGCCTGGGAGATCTGTACAAATTCACGGAATTAAATCTCAGTTGAGGAATTATTAAGTATGCATACTCCATCGCAATTATCGTCTAATTCACCGCGGCCTTTTCCTGGAACATAACAATTCGCCAGTTTCGAAACTTGATAGAAACACTCTTGTAAAAATCTCGCAAGATTAACGCGAAAGGTTAAAGCGATTGAATCGCGATTCCGTCCAGGAAACAGTCTCCTGGCTCACGGAACACGACAGCGTACGACTATTGGATATTTATTGTATAAATAGCTAATGATAGTGAGGCACTAATAACGGATAAAACGCAACGAAGCAACGATACAAGCGAGCAGAAAGACGGGACCCCCCACGGCGAACGGACCAGACCATGTATGTCAGAGGCGTGCGAGACGTTCTCACGGGCAGGGGCTGCTTTCGTGTCTGGGTTTCTTCTAGATTTTGAAATTTATATCGAGGACTGGATTCAGAACGTAACGGGATTCTCAACTTTCAAACTGTTCTCAGCCATGACATTTTCTGTTAGTTCATCATACAAAGATTTTTTCATGTATCATTTACCTTTGACGCTTGCATTTGTCAACGCAAAGTTGATGTTTTCTGAGAATTTTTTTTACTAATTCATCACCATGGATACGAAATAAAAGAACAGCTACATCAATTTATGACAGGATGACAGCTATGTCATACATGCGTTTATTTTAATGAAATTATTTCAATTTTTTTTAACAATCAGTTCTTAATAAATAAAAAATATTGTGTATAATTAAAGCGCAAAGTATTTATGTCGCTCTTACACTGTTATAACATACAAATCATAAGTTAGCGCTCTAAATATAATATCAATGGAATATTTCTGAAAATAAATCTGCACTAATTACTAATAAGTAAAAAATTTCAATTAAATTTTTTATATTGTAAATTTTTACCTATTCACTTTACAGCAAAAGTGTAAATACAAAATGTGTTCGCAATTTAGAAATGTATGCAATAAGACCTATTAGGTTACCTAAATGTTAGTATTTCACGATGTATCAGTCCAATTGAAATTAATATTTATTAGAAAAATTGTAAAACTGCCATTGGAAATTAAACATAAACGAAAATATTTGATATTTCAGATTTCAAATTTAAATTTATTTATTAAAGTGTTGTAGAAGATTGTAATGATATAATGGCAAATATAATAGTTCATTTCCTTTTGTTAAATAAATAAATAAAGACGATATCATAATTCACAGTCCAAAGAGTTACCAAGACACAATTATTCCAGAAAATGTATTTTAAGATTCTTCATGTTTTTATAAATAATTATCAAGATCTGCAATTACAGATCATCTCTAGAACAAGACAGTCATATTCTGAAAATTGTTTTAACGGCTAGGGGATCGAACTGAGGATCTCATGATACGCATTCCGATGCGTTACCACTGAGCTATTTTATAATCTGAATTTGCTGACCTTTATTTATTCAGTAAAATAATTCACAAGTGGAATCTGCAATTGCAGATCATTTTTAAAACACTGCTATCCACATGAAAGTGCTATTACCAGCCGTCAATTCATGTCCCTTTCAAATGTGTTACATCTATTATATTTCGTAAAATGGATAATTTTATTTATATCATAAAAAATTGGAATATTTGCCTCATATAAATTTCTTTTGAGTATTTTGCTCTACTACTATTTTTGGGAACGATATTTGACAGCTGGTACGACTCAAAAAATTAATTTCCTAAATAAAACATGCTTATTTTGTGTATATATATCACCTACCGAGATCTGCGTAAGCAGAGTGCCACACCCATAATGGGTAAAAGGCGTGATGATATATTTATTTTAATTATTTATTTTGTGTGATCAATTCAAATATCTAATAATCTGCGTATACTGCTAAATATTGATTGAAAATATAGCTTTAATCTCTCATTACGAAATAAATTTTATAATTTTTGAATAATTTTATTTATTTTCTCGTAGTAATAAATGACAATTACGAGTATTGAACTTGAAATAAAAAAATAAACTAACTACAAAACATTTTAAAATTAAAATGCAATATAAATGCATATTATCTGAGTTTCCTATGATAACTACACAATTACATAATGTACGTATTCCGATTTCTTATCTAAATGATGCCTCTATTGTTTCTAATTATATTATCTGTGATTGTACAGCTATTATTTGCTAATTGTTGAAATATGACCTAGTTGACAAGCATAATGATTTTAATTGAGCTATTAAACATAATTTGAAAAAATATCATGGAGTATTTATTGTCTATCTGCCATCACGTTGCCTGCGCTTTCTATCGATGTATCGATGTTCATTTTTTACTGTTAGGGCCCCCGGCCATTTGCAACCCGCTTCACTGAAGTGCTGTACTTGCTGCTGTAAAGAAATTAAAATTTTTCTTTTGTTGCTTTTATATTTAAATTGTTTATAATTTTAAACTGTAACAATACAGAATATCGAACAATCTTATCGTTAAATTATGCCATTATTTCTTTGCGTGCTCACGAAATAAAATTCTGAAAAACTTGCGAAAACATGTAATAGTTACAAGCGTGAATGACACGTCAATTTTAAGAAAAAAAAGTGATATGTTTCTTTTCATACTGAATGACTTAACATACGCCGTAAGTGTATTTATAAATAACACTTTTGATAAATGCAAACAATAAATATGCAGATATGTAATATCTTTATTTTGTTTCAAAATTTTGCGACCTTAAACTTATCAAATTCCGTTTTAGTTTTTGTAGGTGACGTGTGCATAATTCATTGTTGGTGATATAGGAATAATCATTTTTACACCAACATTTTCCTGGGACATTCATTCTGATAAAATTTATTGCATTTCATACTTTCTTATACATAATTTGAGGATGTATAGGAATCAAGAAATTTTCAATGTTGAATTTTCGCACAGTAAGGTAGTAAAATATACAAAAAAACAAAACACTGATTTTCCCGGGGCATTCTACAGCAAAATCATCTTATAAATAATAAAAATTATTTCATAAAATGTTACACTGATTTACATGTATAAAAATATACAAAAACAATTTAATCTAGCTGTCTTAGGCTCGTTTTTCGCTATCATAAAAGCATATAATTTAGCGTTTCAATATTACTATATTTCAGTGGATGCTGTGGAATTTGTCAATTTATGAGAATTTTAATTAAAATAATTTTGTTCGGGACCAAAATTGCTAGAAAACGTCATTCACCAGGGTAGTAAAACTCGGGTTTTTCTGATATATATATATTTTTTTTTGAAAATACCAAACCAATTACTGAATTAAAAAAAAACCTTTACATTATCATGTAATACAAGTTAAAAATAATTTTGATGGTCTAGTAAAATAAAACCGGCAATTATAAATTATCAAAAATGTTCAAAATAACAATAATTATGACTATATTCAATTGTTTTCCATTGTAAACGGCCACTATGATTTTATTGTAATGTTAAAAGTATAAGTTGTGTATAACAGAAATAAAATATGAATATCGCTATAGCTCTGAAACTAGGAATATCCAGATATATGTTTACATGAACTTTTTTATTGTATTGATATGTATTATCCACCTTTCAGTCATTGACTTCTATTTTTTGAACTACCTGTATGTAAGGGAGGTATTATGTTTGTGTTACGAATTGATTAGATTGGGGTACAATTCATTAACAGTAAGTGGTAGATTATTTGAAGGCCTATCAGAGTACTGGAATCAAAAAGATATAAAATAAATATTACCTACAATCTTTATTAAAAACATTTTACTATATTTTGTTGTTATCAGAATTAAAAACAGTGTTTGTGGTACCAGCCAATACCTTTGGGCCAAATTAAGTTTTTAAGTTAGCGATTTTGGTTAAATTGTTAGTATTTCAGTTGTTATTTTGCCTTAAAATTTTGTTAAAAATAACAGAATTTGAGATACCCCATAACATTCAAATTCAGTTTGATGTAGCATATAGAAAAACTCGTGTGGTTCCCATATTAGATTTTTACTTTCTCTGTTTTTAACCTTAAAATGCGATGGAATAAAAGTATCAAAGACTGATAGTAATTCCGCCGTAAGTACGCAGATGAGTAAGAGAGGAAAGGCGCAAAGCTGTAATGGAAAGATACCTTAAAAATAGTCACAAACACAGAGTTGTGTCTACGAGCATCGGGCTAAATACGACGGATGCTTGTATACACATACGCAGCGGCCATAAGCCCGTCTGCAGCGAGCTGTAAACACGAGCCAGCGGTTTTACTGGTGACTTTATGACCGGATTTGTTTAAAACACTTTAATTAAGTGGATCGCGCAACATCTGGTAATAAAACTTTCAACGAAAATTAGTGTAAAGATCACTACACGGGGACGACACTACTGCGCTTCCGTAACTAGTGTTTAGCAACTATTCTTAGAGCTGTTATTCACTAACATCCCAGCTTTAATTTGCCGTTAAATTAGACGAGAGATTTGGCTGAAGAATTGTTTTCAGTTTGAAAAATCCCAGATGAAGAGATTGCCATTTTTTCTGGCAACATCATCATGTTCTGTTTAAATGTTAAATGTGGTTTTTATTTTGTAATTCGAGCTTGCGTGTGACATTTGTGTTGTTATTTTCTTAATCTTCTTATCAACTCAAGTGATGTTTAAGCGAATGGATGTGTATACATATAAAAATTATAAGTTTCATGACAATGTTTAGAGCTGACTAGGTTTTGGTGGAAGTTACTGGACATCCAAAATTATCCATTCAATTTATTTCAAATATACAAACAATACTATAATAGTATATTGTACAACGAGCATGGAATGGTACTCATTTCCTACGAGTATGAAAGTTTGTAGCATGAGTCGAAGGCGAATGCTACAAATCATACGAGTATAAAATGGATATTTCATGCGAGTTGTACACTATACTCTTTCTACGACCACGATTTTATTTCAAAATTAATTTAATTTTAATAATAAATTTGTCCCGCTTTCACTATTTCAATATTTGACAATTCTAAATAAGTTTCCTAGCAATGGCGTCTGTACTTAATTGATCTGTATTGTAATACTTACTAAACAAATTCATTTCGCACGATGCTTGCAATGTACCTCATATCCCTAGCAACAACAAACATACAATGGGTAGATTTCTCAGTGGTCGTAGAAAAAATATTTTTACAGTAGAAATTAACGACCAGTTGTATTACATTCTTATACCTAGTATTAGGAAGTGTAGTAATAATAAAAAAAGAACCTAATCATTCGATTTGGTGAACAATGAAATATGAAGTAATGAAGCTTCTTTATTATAAGTTTGATGAAATTGTGCAGAGCGAATTAGATTTTGATTTATTTCAATTATGGAACACCTGCTAAAAAAGTTTCAAATCTACAATAATATTTAGTATAGGAAGTGTCATTTGTTTCCAATTTTGTGAAAAAGTAAGAACATAGTTCCTATAGTAACAAATTAGTAGCTTAAATATCTATTCTATAATGATACTATTTCAAAACTCATAATAAATAATAGATTTTTGATTTAATTTAGAAAATCCGTGACATTCCAAGTTTTTCTGTATATTTTATTTCAAGTATTTTATAATAGTACATTATGACACAAGTGTATAAGTAAGCTTTTGAAGCACATACGACCAGTTAAAAACACGACGCGCATTAAAACAAAAGCACTTATACAACATGTATGTCATACGCTATTTTTTATTATACCTGCATCATAATTTGAAAAAAAAACTGTAAAAGCAACATTTTGATTTTGATTCATTTCATAATATTGCGCGTGTGACGTTTACCTTACTATGTAAATAGTTTCGTTTTTTTACAATTTGTAATAACAGTTTTAACAGAAATTAATAGTAATTATTTTTGTTGTTGCTTAGCTACTTTAAAGCACGGCGTGTTTTAATGTTGCGTTTTCGCACGCTTTTTAGTTTGTTGAACAAGGATTATAATGCTGGTATAATAAAAAAATAATTTTAGAACATTAGACATCACTAAAATACATCTCTTAGTATACCCAAAAACAGAGCTCGTGGTACCAGCCAATACTCATTGAAAAATTGTATTTTTAGATTTTAAAACTTGTGAAAATCATTTTTAGTTTTAACTGATTAAAAACAAAACCATAATTTACATTCCTTTTAATTTCAATTATTTTGTGAAGAATTTAGTAGTATGAAAATGAAAAATTCAGCCAAAAGAAATGACAACATTGATTTTATATTATGTCGATTGTAAACGAAATAATTTTCTACATTTTACCATATTTTGGATGAAATAAATTAGTAATTAATTTTCTGATCGTTCGTGTATTGAATCTTACGTGGAATGGTTGGCAATTTCGCACTTTACTGCGCATCTACGCAATGGTGTTAAATATATAATTTTTCTTGAGACTAACTTTTAAGTTTGATTTCTAAACACTGATTATGGTGACTCACAGTTTTTATTTTTTTTTATATAAATATCAACCATAAAAGAATAACTCTCGTTTTCCAAACATCTTATCTGTGATTTTTGAATTACTATACGTAAATCATCGTCAGGAAAAGAGGTATATGTCTACAATTAAATTCAGTTTTGTACGTACAAGAAAGTCGATTTTTATTTTGTAATTCGAGCGTGAATGTGTCATTCGTTGTAATCCTAATTGGAGTGATAGTGTATCATCCGTTTATTGAATTTTTCGTAAATGAATACGTTGCCGTGTGTCAGAGCCAGTGAGATTTATCGGCGTGGTGTTCCACGTGTTGAGGTAGTCAGGTATGGGTATACCTGTCCGAGGATGAAGACAGGAGAGACGCGGCGAAGAGCAAGTTGAATTTATCGGCGCAATGATTTACCGTGGGAACTTTCCATCGCAATCCGAAACAATCGTAATTGACTGCCATTTGTTTCTGCTTCTTATTCATCTCGTCCTCCTTCTCCTTAATTAACCGAGCGCGCATTGTGCCGTTGTTCATGATGCAAAATGTGCAAACGCAACCTCGAACGTGTGAGATGCACTGCGAGCATTATCTCCTGACTTACAACATGAAAGCTAGCTGGCTTTTTGTTAATAATACTTGAACGCAGGAATGCTGGTAGGTTCCGATATTTGATACTGTCTGGACGGGGGGGCGGGCGGCGCGGGGGTAGATGCGTGAGATAGCACCGCTTTAAACAACACCTACACGAGTGCTGTAATATTTCAGGGCGGCGTGCGCACAATGAATTTCATAAAATATTAACATCGTCCGCGCGCAAACAGGAACGAATGTGACAGGGAATAATATAGAAAAACGCAGTGGCGTGAGCGAGGGAATTGTGTTGGGGTGGCGGCGGGGCGGGCGTCGGCGAGCGTCGGCACGGCAACCGACACCGCAGACGCATGCTCGGGTGTAAACATTGTTATTAGCACGGATCAACGGGTGTTTCGTGCGCGCGGCCGCGATGACGGAATTACACTCATTTGGTGTTATTGTTGTTATTATGATGATTCAATTTGGCGTGCGCGTGCGACCCGCTCCCTGGGGGCTCGGGAATCGCCGAAGCCTTCAGTGACAGCGATGCTGCTGCAGGTAAATCTGAGCGGCCGACCGCACTTCTCATAATAATAATTTAGAATGACAACCTGTAACCACATTACAGTAATTACGGCGCAATTACGCTAAAACATTTCAAGAAGCAACTCATCGCGTGTCACGAGAACTGTCTCTGGTAGAGTAATTGACGGTTCTGCGTGAAAACAGTTGATATAATAATGATAAGTTAAGCAAGATCCGAAAAACGGAGCCAAGCATCTGCGGGCCACATGTGGCGTAGAGTCGAGGCCTCCGGCACACCTTGGCACGCCATGTCATCTGCTGGCTATCGATTATCAGCCGCAACCCCGGCCGCCCCGCCGCTAAACTGTAAGCAATACTATACGACGAGATGATACGATACTCAGGTATTTCCAGTTCACGTTCTAATGATACGGGCGGACCTACTTATCGATTTCCACCTGAAACAAGTGTACATACACGTACACGGGTCGCAGTTGTGTAATGAGTGTTTACAGTTGTTGTTGTGTTTGTTGCAGGCAAGTGGTGTCCGCGGCGTGAGTGGTCGTCACCGCCGGACGCGCGAGCAGCGAGCGACGCGGCGCGGAGAGGCGTCCTCTACTCATCAGTGTTCCTCGGCAGCCCCGGTAAGTCACTACCCTCAGCCAGCCGCATTCCACATGCATGTACACAGCTTCATCTCCCGCCCGCCCAACCGTGTTCCATTTCGTCGTTTCGTCACCAAACCAGAAAAATAACAATTTCCCGATCCGCAGAATTACTTTTGCAATTTGCCGATTGCCGGCGTGGTTGTTTGGCGGAGTGCTCGTGCGCAGCCAGGTCGGCGCAGCGCGCTCGACCCCGCCGCGCGCATTCCAGCCCGCCCGCCCGCCGTGGTGGGGGCCGTGCGCCAGACAGAGACAGCCAGTGCTCGGTAGTCATGGCAACCGCCACATTCCCGCCTCGCGGCCATGGCAAAGGCGCGAGCATGCGCCGTGCGCGCGGCCGCCGCCGCCGCCGCGTCCCACCGCGCGCGTCCACCACGTTGCAGCGTGAGAGGGTTGCACTTCGGCCACAGCCAAAGCCTGCATTGCGCACTGTACGCCGCCCCGTCGTACCGTACACGATGATGCCAAAAACAAACATTCATATACCTACCTACTTGATCATCTGTATTAGATACCTATGAGTATACTTTTCATTTCATGATACAAAATACTACCAAACCAAATCATCATTCCCGTGTTGTAACATGTGTAATGAAATCCGCTGGGTGTTCATTACGGCCACGACGGCGGTATTGTGGTTGCGCGCCACATCGCCGTGACCCGGGGTCACCTGGAGAAGGAAACCCCTCTGATTGGACCATCCATCACTCGCCCACACAGTAATTGGTTCCCATGGAGCCACACCGGTCCCGTCACGTGGAAACATTTTAGCGGCCGAGCGAGGTAATTGTTACCTAGGCAACGGCTCGCCCCATCACTCAAACATCCGAGAGGGCCGAGGGTCGAACCCCGGTCCCGAACTCATTTCGTGCGCGCGGGTGCGAGTGCGAGTGCACGAATATCGAGAGACCTCGGCCACGGCGCAGACCCGGCCATTCGTCTAATTAAACCCTATTCACTCGCTTCGGCCTCTGCCCGATGAGCAAGACAGAGACGGCGCGATACGGCCGACGGAAAAAATAATGTCTGGCTCGATCTCTAGATGATGGAATTCCACATCAAGATGAACTTTACCAGAAGGAATTTTAAAACGAAAACGAAAAAAAAACATTTAGAAAACGACCGGTTTAAATGAAAATTTAAAGCGTGTGAAACACCCAACTCCTAGCCCACGTTTCCTCCTCGTCACATAGTCACAGTCTAAGTTTTTGTCTTTATCATAAATGTCCAGCTTTTAACATAAGCATAGTGATAATCACTTTTCTTCAAAGCTGAACATATAATTTTTAAATTTCCATCAACAAAAATAGCGATAGCACTCAAAATAACGACAGAGGCTATGACAAAAGTTTGAAGTTTGTAAACATTGGCTGTTTTTGGGTGTTTTAAGAAAAGTGTTCTAGCCTCGATTTTAGCACTGTAGAATGTTCTAAATTATTTTATAAAAAAATGTTTTGAATAGATGTTACATAGAAATATATTATCTACCACTTTTATTTAAAGTATTTTTTTATAAAATAATTTTAGAACATTGTACATGTTTTTTAAAACACTCAATGTGTTTACCAATTCACATATGTCAAACTTCTCAAGGTTAAGTCTAAACCTAAAACAGAGAGTATGTTAAGAGGAGGAAACGTAGCTTTATGCGTACGTAAACATAACATTTCAACCACATTGTCCCCGTAAGATAATTTCCAAATAAACAGAATGAAAATTAGCGACATGAGTGTAAAATAAAGTTTAGCAACATGGGGATACGTTGGAAAGCGGCAATTCCTGCAGAATCCGCGGGGCCGCAAAAATTAATTACCAAACGCGGTCTGCGTTGCGGGGAGCGGCTGTTGCAGGCAGCGGTACAAAGACCTCGCGTGTGCTACGCGTGCAGATGAACGGCCACGTGCCCGTGTCGATACGGCGAGCCTGCGAGTGACAGCTCGGAAAATGAAGAGCTCCCTGCGTCGCCACTACCTACCCCAAGTACTGCAGCGTGCAAAAAAATTCCACTGCCACCCGCCGTCAAGGCCCACTTGGCCATGAGAACGTTTTTGTGCAGGATTTTTTGCGACTTTCAATGAAATAAACCCCTGGCTTTTCATATTCGCACACCGCTTTTTTATTTCACTACCAGCGCCTATTCCGCTTAAACAAATATTTGATATCCCTGCCTATTTATAGAACTGTCTCACACATATTTAGCATTTTAGTTTTCCAAAATATTTCATTATAGTTTTGAACTTGATAATAAATGCAATTATGCTAAGAACTAAAAGCCTCTATTCTCCACTTTGTCAGAAGATTCCAATATTGTCTCATTTTCTTTTGATTTTTTTTTTTAATAATAACTGTAACTGAAATTAATAAATACGTCTAGATAGTAGAATAAAAAACTCTGTAAGTATTGCTAACGTTTCGAAAAATATATTGTCATCATCAGAACGCATAGGACTTCAAAAATACAAGTTTTACAAAGACTGTGGATATCATTACAACTCAAATTAGTAAAATTAAATCCATAAAATAGTTGATCATAGGTGACAAAAGAATTGAAGTGACAATGTACCTCCTTGAAGAGCTGTGTATGACCAAGCCTTTGTAGAACTTGTATTTTTGAAGACCTCTATACGTTCTGATGATGACAATATTTTTTTCGAAATGTTAGCGATACTTCAAAATTTTTGTCTGCTATTTTTATTTTTATTTAGTTTTGCCAAACTCAAAAAAAAAAAAAATAAATTTGGTGTACTATACTGCAGTTTTCCTGAAATCTCATCAATGTTTGTTTTAACCACACAGTAATTTTGTCGCAATTTTTATTCTAAATAGATGTAACTTTAGAACATTACAAAATTTAAAATACGACAAAAATGATAACCGAAATATTTCTATTTTCACTACTAATAAAATAATTCTTTTGATTTATTGCTCTTTAAGTTAAGTAGTTAAATACCTTCTCCAGGTAGTCTCCAGTACCCCGGAAGGCAAATTCCTTCCAGTACAGCGCCATCAGAAGAATCCCAATGTGAATTAACTTGGCAGTTCTAATTAACTAGTATATTCAAATATTAATTTCATTATAATTTAACCCACACTGTTTTTGCAGTATGTCTTTATATAAATCGACAAACCGATATGCGTTCTGGAATGCGCAAAAGCTTCGCCCATCCAAGTACATAACGAATAAAGTTTACGTCTACTTGTACAAGTTTAAATTGTATATTCCAAATTAATAATAATATATTTTTTTTTATATTTGTAACACATCAGGCTTGTGGATCATAAGATCCTCAGTTCAATTCCTATTACGACACTACTTTTATGGTTTCCCCTACACTTGGGAGAGCATAACTAGACGGCTGGTAACCAATTTTATGAAAAAAATTATTTGTTTTTTTTTTTTTACGAAGATAGGATTAGGATTCGGACTACTCATGCCGCCTCATGAATGGATGATTGTGAACTTTATGAACGACCATGTTCTTCAGTGGGATTCGAACCCGCGACCTCTGCTGCGCTAGATTAGTGATATAGCAATTATACCGGTTTATTTTTTGTGCTGTTTTAAGTTGAATAAAGTCAAATTTATATAAGAATATTTTGAACCCAGAACACATATTGGTTTGTCGACCTTTTCATAACTTGCACTTACCCAAAATGATTTATTTATTTAACATTTATTTTTTACTACGAATTCCTAGAACAATCGAAATTATAAATTAAAAAGTATTTGGTGTAAGTTCTGTAATTTTTTAAAATTTAATTTCAACCGTCTGAATTACTATATGTAATTCTTCGCCAGAAGAATATTTGAACAACCTAAACAAGTACCTAGTTGTTCACTTGTTTTCTCGTTGAAGAGTTACGTATAGTTTTTGAAATTGTGAAGTTTAATAAAAAAATTACTAGTTCTGAAAGGTTTTTCAACTTAATCAAAATTATGTATTCATTTCGAATGTTTGCCTTTCTACTGGAGACTGTTTTATAAAATATAATATTTGTATACTTTGGCACGTTATAATTTCTTAATTTAATAACGGAAAATTATAATTATATTGTTAATGTAATTGAAGTGGTTTTTATAGGTAGTACTTGGTCAAATTATGTGTGGGTATAAATAATTATATTCCACTACTGTTTAATTACTAAGATAATTTATTAGATTAATGAATATCGTTAAATTGTAAAATATATGCATAGGTCTAATAACTGACTAATAGCGTCTGTAATATATGCAAATCTTTGTACCATGACTGAGGTACAGGCGTGAAAATATTTGACAATATAATTATAGTTGTATATTGTATATTTCCATTCATGAAGAATATATAGTTTCATCATGAACATTACCATAAATAACAAACGAATGAACATGTAAAATATATTACGATAATAGTGTATCACGTATCGTTAAAATTTTACATATTTTTAATAAAAAGTATTGTTATTTGTTGTTATAATTAATCAAAAATGTTGGAAATTAAAACAAAACAAGCTCGTAATTTTACACCGTATACAGAAATGATAATCTTTTTATTATTTTTTTTGTGGAGTTGTCACACCTGCTATTTAAACATACGCGATCCATTACAGCATGTCAGGAATCAAAATAAAGTTTATTCAAATGAAGACATCAAGATAAAGTGAAAATTAGCAAATGTAATATTGTTGATGAATTTGTATTGAATGTATGCGTGCGTGAGTCCGGTCCTGAGAAATGCTAATTTTAAAATTCGCCCGCGCCGTAAGTCAGGTCCGTGGCGACGTTAATGTCCGGCCGGCCCCGGCCCAGCTGAATGTAATACAATTCGCCCGCGACGCGCGTACCTGGCCGCGAGCCAGCGTTCGACTTGGAAATTAAAATAATATCTGTCAGACGGATGCATAAAGAGTGTCGTTAAAAGTCCCGAGCACCTACGTCACGGCGCACACAGCGCGCGCTCTCTCGCGCGCACCGGAGACAATGCGGAGCGAGCGAGCGCGTTTTTATGGGTCACCCGACGAACTGTTATAACCGAAAAATTTGAAATACAGGTCATTAAAAAACAGTCGAACGACGACGTTTACTGCGTCAAATGTGCCGGACAATAAAAACAGGGCTGTTTTGGCAGTTCAATTGTTTTTATGGCGTGTAGCTTATGTTTTGCAAAACGCGGCTTCGGATATGTGACCTGAATAATTGCTCCAGGCATGCGGATGAAGACGTTTGGACGCTCGTGACTTTTTGTGGCGCTCGCGCAAGGAAATGGCAAATAAAAAACACATGTTGTAGGGACGCCGAGCAGCACATGGTCTTGCGGTGAATAAGAAGTGCACTTTGCACACTTGCACTGGTCAATTTCCATGCACAAATGTGTACGAATTTACGCCTCGAACTTCGCACCCTGCGGATGCCCGCCGGCCAAACCGCTGCTTGCTGTTTGCTGCTTGCACAGCGGTTAACACCACTATATAATTATTTGTTTTCTTTGGGGAAACAATACGTATTATTTGCTGGGCCCATTTTAAAAATGACTGTTATCTGTGCGCCGGGCCGGTAATTTATCTTATTAAGAATGTGGTGCGTGAGAATGACGCGCTGGAAGATTTCAATGTTTCTCCGTAGCGGCAGCGGCAGCGGCAGCGAGCATTAGGCGGAACATGTGCATGGAGTAGATGTATGGGTTATAAAGTCGCACGCACGTGCAGATGGAGAGCGTCGCTCGGGCAATTTGGCGACGCGTCGTGACAGCGCCGTGACGGCCGAGGAGCAGGTGTCGAAACGAGCACTTCAAGGCGCCACCGCGTGTAAACATTCGCCGCTGCGACCGCCGCTATTTTGACTGCGCGCAGTGCTATTTCTAGCTGCGCGCTCTGCACCACTGTTACTCTTGGTTTTTTCCGCGTTTCAGCGGATTTCACTCGGTACGCACGCTCGTGCTCGCGCCTGTTTTTATTTCGCGCGACGTGACGTTCCCGAGATTTATGTTAATTCGCGAGGTGACAACCCGAGAGTTATTTATTGGCGTCAGTGTCGACCCGCTAGGCGCTCATCTGTTAAAGTAAATATTATTATTTCTCAACAATCTCATTAATCGTGCGTTTAATTTCATCGCTGCTGTGATTAATACGCGGCGTTATTTCACTGCACGCTCACGGACGCAGAGACAAAGGAACAAATGACTCGGTGACATCGACTGGCCGGGTACCTGTAGCCTGCGCGCTCACATCCATCTTGGGCCATGTTGAAACGTCCGGCCCGCATTCTCACACAGCGATGTGTCGATCAGCCGTCCCTGATCTGTTATCTTAAAAAATGACGGAGCGATGGTGAGCCATGCACGTGCAATCGTAGCCAACGCGCGGATATTTAGTCTTCCGCTCACGTGAAACTGTCACGCGTGCCAAAAACGCCCAATATTTATCAACAACGCCATAGCATTTTACGAGTACGTCTGATTGTTGTTTCCTTCCAATCGTTAACGTTGTGTCGGGATCAGAACAGAGCCGACCAGCCATGACTTATAGTTCCTTACAAAAAATATGCCTACCTCATCTCTCGAGATCGACAGCTGATTGGATACAGCGGTTAGTCGCTGCTTCACTTGTTAATGATGACATCACGGATGCGTCGTTTGTTTCGTGAATCATCTTCGGCCCAACCGCCAACCGCGCTGCAAAACAAAACAAAAAGAAAAACCACGCGGTTCTGGGAAGCGCGGCAAGTGTCACTGCAGCATTTCTTCATGTCTCTCGGCGGTTTTTTCGGCTCGAACACACCGGCTAATTAATTAATTGCGCGTACCGGTGATGGGTCTGGGCTCGCGTGACATGCGTCGACCGCACTGGAATCATGGGACATTAATACTTAAAGCGTTTGCCGTTTCGCGTAACCGGAAGTGTGGAATAAAGCGCAGGCCTGACGTAATCCCGTTGTTAAGGAGAGCGTAAATAATCATCGTGAATAATGGTAGCAGATCGGATGGGCGCGTGTCGCTCCACCGGTTGCTGGCCACTGGTCGCCGGCGGCCCGTCACTCACTTGTCATCCGCTGACAGTGATCCGCAAATGTTTGGAGAGCGCTCCGAGCCTCGCGTAAATAATTACGCATTCCCGATGTGTTTCTTTTTTATACAACACTACGCCAAGGCGGTGGCGGCGGCCGGCACCGTGTCGATAAGTATGTTATTAGAACACTAATTGATTTACATGTGCGATCATCAGACGAATGTTTGTTTGCGCATTCCCTCTTTAGAACCGCTTCTGCTCGGCTCGAATTACCACAAGAACGCACCATTCATATAGCACCACCATATAGCAAAGCAACGACATACTCTGATTCACTGTCTTTGTCTACACTGCGGTAATATCAATAGTGTTGCCTCTCTTTCTATCATCTTTTGAAGTACCCAATGACACCATCGGAAAAGTGCGCTGTCTTCAAAAATAAAAACTTTTTTTTATAAATATTACTAGGAAATGTTACGGCAGATGGCAATCAACATTTTGTGGGCCCATTTGCTTTGGACGAATTCTTTCACTTGTTGTTTTGAACAAATTGCTTCAGTATCAGCAATATTTATACTTTCCTTACACGAACGAAAAAAAAAAAAACGAATAGTTACAATAGCAAAAATGTATCTGCTGCTACAACAATCTAAATAATATAATATCACTAATATAAATTTTGTTATTGTAAATATCTAAATTGCTGTCACTATAAGGAAGATAAATTTTTGCTATTGAAACAATTTTTTTTTTCTGTGTAGACCATGCTTTAAGCCACTGAAGACGTAGCATTTTATTTCTTGGAAAACTTTTGATTTTTAATATTAAACTGTAAGTGTAACATTTGTGAACACAGTTAGGTTAGGATGTAAAAAGAGAATAAAAAATCGATATGCGATTCGTTTTATGCTGATTGGTCAGTGAGTGGTAATAGCAACAGAGTAGAAAGTGATAGTGCAAAATATAAAATCACTGCATTCAACGGATTATTACGGGCAACTTGAAAAAATTACTGTCATTGGTAACAACTCGCGCTCGCCAGATGTCAGGGCAGGAGGTGTGAGGCGCGTACCTTCGTGTAAGCATTTGTGTATTGTCGTGGATGTAAGCAAGCTCACAGATAAGCACTGATTAATTGTCGGACGTCTTGATCGAATCAGTGCCGATACAGGCCTGGCGGGAAGGGCCTGGGCCAGGGCCAGGGCCAGGGCTGGTAGACAGGACCGGTTTTCGGGACCGATCGGTTGGTAGATAACACGAGAATGTTTGGATCGTGATACCGCAGACCAACATCCATCCGAACGATTCAGGCGAGCAGAAGAACAGTCAAATCATCATCGCGCAGGAAACGTGCGTGTTTCACGCGTGACCCGGGTCATCGTGGGACCCACATATTATGCATATATCACGATCCAAAATGACGGCAACAAAAAATACCTCGCGCCTGATTGTTCTCGAAAAAATGAAAAGAACAAACAAACAAGAAGAAATAAAAAACAAAAGTCGTGAAAATAAAAAAGAAGGAATCTCTCGCGTAGGTAAGCGTCGTGCCTTTGTAATTCGAAAAGACGCTCGGCTCTCGAAAACAAAACACACCGGTCCCGCTGAAAAAAGTAATTTTTTTCTCCAGTTGCCGGCGGCGGGCATGTCGGCGAGCCTTTACGCCGCGGCCGCGACCCATAAGGTTCTTGTGGGAGGCCGCGGAGATAACGACGGGTTACATCAGTCACTCATTGGCTGCGGGGTCGCTTCGGAAAAATATTTTATATATGTGAGGCGAGACCAGGTATCCGTCCCGGCCGGGCCCGGGCCGCCATGCCGCGGAGACGGGCCAACACTTAATTACCGGCTATTGTTCGAGCAATCAGTTGGCCATTGTAGCTCTGCGAATCTTCAAACTACACACACATGTGCCAGCACCTTCACCGCAAATGCAATTCCATATCTGTTTTCTAACTACTAAGCACAATTATTTAGATTACGATTTTAATTTACATACGGGAATTACATAATTAATTGCATATTTAATTACTAATAAATTAGATCATTAATGTCGTAGCCTGCTTAACTGTAGATAAAATGTTTCGTAGAAAGCCGATCCATATTCATATTGACACAACAAAATCGAAATTCACTCTCTTTGCCTTTCAGAATATATCGACCGTTATTATTTCCACATTAATACATACTTACATAGATTGAAATTCTTCTCTGCTTTTGCTTCTTTTTATGGCAAACTTTACGATATGAAGTTAGCAACAGTTATCCATGAGTTTATTTTAATGTGAAACATAGTATTTTCATATGTATGGTTACCATTTTAACAGCAATGTATTAGAGCATATGTAATATATTTTAATTGTTCTGAATTTAGAAGAATTAATTCTGAATTCAAATTGACACGTCACTGGAACTAGTACAACTGCCAAAATATCTAGTTGTTCAAGAATTTTTTAACCCATTGGATTATTGTTTAATGGAGGAATATTTGTCAAATGTATTATAATTATTGCTGTAGGTAAAAATCTTATACTTATATGCGATGGTTTTGAGATAAAAGCCTGTAAAAAAGTAAAATGTAAATATAATAATTGGGTCCTTCTCTACAGTCACAAAATGGCAAATAATTCATTTATATTATAACTAGACTCAAAAACATCGTACTAGATATAATAGAAGTTTAAAAAATGTTATTAATTACCTATTAAAATATTTGAGTTTTAAAGATAGCAATTCTGGCTTCAAAGTATTATGTTTCTTTGTTTAAGCTTCTCTCACATACACTGTTCTATTCCAAATTCTTTGTACTTGTCTTATTATGTGACGTGAAATTGAGTAAGTTGTCAGATTGTCAGAGTGTCAAACTAAATACCACAAATGAAGTTTGAGAATTCGCGCGATAATGAAACCTCGTGGTTCGGTCGACACAACGAAATTAAAGATATGTTGAATGACATAGGTTAGCAAAATTTATCAGTGGTAATCAAACGTTTGATTAAAAAAATCTTACAGTTCTTTATGTTTCTTCCTGAAATAAATGGTATTCATGTATATTTTAATTATTTACTACGAAAAGTTACTTTAATTCCATCTAGGGCCGAAATTCCCATCTATGAATAAACTATTCGTCTGATAAATAAAAAAATACGCATCAAAAATGACAGCTAGAACAATAAGTGTCATTTGAGCTATGATTTCGATGCGACATTTTTCATTTATTCGGTACTTTATTTGTAGATGGAAATTTTCTAAACACTAAATTAGAACAATTATATGATTACACCACAACACATGACAACTCTGACGTCACAACAATTTTAAATAATCATTGCGGCTTAATAATTATAATTATTAAAAAAAAATTGTGTCCCCATTCTTTCGTTTCATTTTAAAAACGACTCTCTTATACATTGCTGTCAGATTCGTAACCATGGATGTGAAAACCCTATGTATGCAATTTTGGGATAATCTGTTTATAGAACCCCCCCCCCCCTCTGTCCAAATAGATTCACTCGAAATAACAACAAGCTACAAGCGTTGTATAAATAGCTAATAACATGTTAGGTTTCAGTAATGAAAAAGAGGGGTAGAAAACCTCTTGTACATATAACACAATAATGTGAACCACAACAGGGTTGATAATTCGTCTGTCGAATGCCAAGTAAGTGAAAACTGTGCTGTCGCTGTCTCTCTCGCCTTTTTTTAATCTCGGAGTCAGTCGAGAACATGTGCGTCTTGTTAGGCAGCCATTACGAGCCAGGCGAGCGACTTATGTAGAACCGAAGATTCTGTGATTATGACCGCGGGCTCCACTCGGAAAGCATTATAGATGCGGGCCTTATTACCATATTTTACATAAATTATATTTTTATAAAATAAAAAATGTGTATCTATAGATATTTTTTGTGAAAGATGATGGAGCTCCACGAAATGGTTCACGTCGGAAGCATAACTTGATATCAAAATCAATATGAATTATTTATAATATAATCGGAGAAATTTAGCCGTTAGTTTTTACGCTTTTACTTCTTTTTGTTCAAGAGCTGCGAGCCTATAATTTTCTATAATATGTTTCCAATTTTTAGTAAAACACCAGAGGTGCACGAGCACTCTTCGTGCTATGTAGCAATTATTTTACACCAAATTGTTCACTACAATAACTCCAAAAATTATTGTTATATATTTATATACAATAGATCCACATGTTTTAGACTCGGTTGCAGAAAGGATAAACTGCATTATTAATGTAACAACCTAAAAAAAAAATTAACATTTCCCCTATTGAGCAACCAAAATTAAAATACGCATCTAGTGGTAGAAAGCTGAACTAACAATAAGGTACATACATTTCATTGTATTTTGAAATTGAATAGATTTGTAAGATGATTTTTAATATGTTAATCACGTTGTTACATTAACAACGGAGTTAGTTACCTTTTTTGCAACTACAATTCATAGTAATTTACATTGCAAGACCATTACTTTACTGCCGAACACGGTACCTAACGTTATCTGTACGAGCATGTAAAGTTCGGGTTACGGTCGAGCATTATACAATGTTATACACGAGTAATAATTTAAAATTCTTACATTTATTGGAACGTGCAGCACAATACAATAAATTATACATAACATACACAATATATATGTATGTTGCTATGGTTTTAAGATTATAAGTTTACAGCCCGTAAAATATTCTTTAGCACTAGAGACAGAACTCAATAATAGAAGGTTTACGATTCACAATATCGTAAAATATATATATAATGAACTTGATAAATCACCAAAAATTATTTTTGTGACAAGAGATAAAAGTATTGCCACTGATGCTTTTCACACGCATTGCTTCTTTGTACATAAGATACATTCAAATTACGCTACCAAGCATCTAGCTTTTATTTTGGTATTGGTAGCGTGCAATAAAATTATTATTGCACCCTTTTTTTAATTTTGTAATAAAATTCATGAATAATTTTTTTTACACCGTAGAAAACCAGTAAAATGCACTTATTTTTTATAAATTAATGATATGTCGACAAACCGATATGCGTTAACTCCGTCCACTTAAGTACAATGGTACACTCCGAATCAAAAGTATATTGCTGTAATATCGGTTTATCGACCATGTTTATGTATTTTTCTATGCGAAAATTTAGTTTTTGTGGGTTTAAATCAAAATTTTGAATAGTTAAAGAGAAATCCAATGTCGTTGACCTTCCAGAATTTAAAAGAAATTTAGTATTGAAAGTGTAGTGTGTGGATACCGTATATGGAGTGTAAGGTAATATCAGTTATGTTTTATCTTTTGTTTGTCTTGTAAGTAAATATAATTAAGTAATATATGAATGTGCGTATAAGTGAATAATGAGAATTATTAAAATGTGGTGCGTATTTGACTTGGAGAGGAAACCCGGCGATGGCGCGAAACCAGTTTGAGTCGGGCATAATTCCACGAAATATTTATGACGGCATGTGTAGCGTGGCAGATCCGTATGGCGCCTATTTGGTTACAAATACGCGGTGTCTCGCGGAGGATATTCACGCGCGTTCACGCTCACGCACCTGCTCGGTTGTCAGACGCGGGCGCTCATTGAATTTCAAATCCGGACGGCGCAGCGCCGGGGATAAAAAGGTTTTAGTATTATTTTACGGCGCTGACAAGAGGCGCCCTCTCGTAAAACAAGCCATTCGGGGAGCTCGCGTTTTCTACGCGCCGCGACGCCGATAACGCGGTTATCTGACGCACGGCGCACGACGCCAGACGCCTAATTATTAAGATAGCGGCGATCAAACTAAAAGTTTAACGTTTAATTACCTGAGGATCGCGATGACTTCCTGTGTTTGTGTGTCCCCTCCTGCAACAGAGATCATCGCTTTAAATATTATTTGAACAAAAAGCTTCTCATCAGTTTTCATTAGCGCGCGTTAATAAATCGAAAATCCGGATTAAGTCGCGAGGGGTCACCGTCGCCCGTCGCCATCCTTGGCCGAGTGCTCGGTGCGGAGTGCATGTTGCAGCAGTAGCGGCAGCGGCAGCGGTTGACGTAACGCAATCCCGAACCCTAATCTGATTTCTTTCCCCTTTTGGCATCAGCGTGTTTGCGTGTGAGTCATTAACCTCCCCTCCGCGCGCTATGCATACAAACATTACATCGAGAGCCATTAGAACACCCGCAAAATTGCGTAGTGAAATTACCCACCCCAGCCCACGCAGAGGGCGCTGGTCCATTGTCTCCCGACACATACACATACATACACATACATGTTACACATTGACACTAGTGCACGCGACCTACTAGATGTGGTGGTGTGTGGTAGGTAGCGTACAAGTAAGTAGAGTTGACACGTTGTGTACGGTACCGGTGCGTGTTGCAGGTGACGCGAGCAACGCTAGCATAGGCAGCGGCGAGGGCACGGGCGAGGAGGACGACGACACCAACGGCAAGAAGAACCAGAAGAAGCGGGGCATCTTCCCCAAAGTGGCCACCAACATCCTCAGAGCGTGGCTGTTCCAACACCTGACGGTAAGTGATCGATGCAACCCCGCCCCGGCACTCACGCTGATTGAACCGTCGCCGTCGCGAACGCTCGCGACTCGCGACTCGCGACTCGCGCTCGCCGAGAATTGAAAAAGATACATATCGTGTTCGTTATCGGCCGCTCGGCTTACTCGCTGCCACGGCCACGGCTCCTCCATTACGTTATTAAAGAGAGCGCAGAACAAAATGTCACCGCGACTCGGAGCAAGCAACACGCATTTAGATACGGATCTTGATCGCGTCGTAAACTAGTGCCTCGCGCTCAATGTGACCGCTCTTTCTTAAGGGATTTGCATAGGAAATCTTAGAAAGGGTGGAATCACCTCGGGACACTCGGCCAGGCAATATCCGCGCCGTTCCGGGCTTAGCGGCGCGGTGTTTACACGCCCGTTTACGGCCGCCGACACTTTGTCACCTATACACTTGTTCCAACACATGCAGACTTTTATAGTGAACTGATCTAGATGTGGAATTGGATCGCGATCTCGCGGCGATATCGGCGAGTGTGTTGGTGTGATATACGTAAGACGGCGCGACGTCCCGGAGGAAATCCGGGTGTACGCGCGGCCGCTGTCTACCTGTCAGCCAGAATTAAAGGATGGCTGGCCGCAATTGGACCTTATTCGCGGCGCGGTCAGAGCCGGGGACCCGTAGATAACGGTGAAACGTGCCCGTCCCCGGAGGCCCGGCCACCATCTTGACCAGCGCTCGCTCGGCCGGGGGATTAATATTTAATGCGAGTGCGCGATTCAGCTTAAAAGAGATGACCGCTCGCTCCAGCCGTCGCTTTAAACTATCGTGTAAACACGGGCGGGCGCGGGTCGGCGGCGCGGCGCCGCGCTACTGCAGGGTGCACATGACCGTCGGGGCGAGCTGATCCCGGCTTACTTGCACGACTCATTAACCCCTGTCGCTAATCCCGCACCCTGGGGCGCGCGTGCGATATTGCTGCCAGGGCTTCGCCGACCCCGCACCCACTGCATGTATGTATATTTAAACGTTCGAGCTGCCGTGCATCGCTGTTGCAAACTCGAATTAAAACGACTTGGATTAATTGTCATATAATATGCTAATGACCGCTTTCTTCGTTTCCCAACATCCTCGCACGTAGCTCGCTACCTTGCTGAATAATTCGCGAGTTGAAATCCGGCAAAGAAAAAAGCCGAGTCGCGAGAGCCGCCGTGGATATTAATTAAAATGGCGTCGTCGTGGCAACGGCCGCTCGGTACGCTCCTCTAATTCTTCAGTTTTCAACGCGAGCGCGCGAGTCCCGGCGTCGGCGGTAATTACTGTCACGTGACCAAGGTAACTCTCGCTGCAATTTCATTAGAGCTTAACGGTGTCCATAAATCCCGGATGGCGGCGAAAGAGGAAACAGAGCGAGATGGAGATAGAAACTCGCCGCGCATTTTTATGCAGAGCTCCTCGGTCCTCGACTCTGTAATTATTTCACGAAATGGAAGCCGATCAAGTGAAATAGTATTTAAAGCTTCTCACTCGGTATTTGTATTATAATGTGTAGCTAATGCTTGTGCCTGTGTGTATGTGTGTGTGTGTGTGTGCAAGAACGAGACAGAGCCAAGAGGAGAGAAGGAAACGCGCCAACGAAAGCCCCTTGATTTTTACGGTTATTCCGATATGTCGGGAGCGAAACGAAAAAATAGTCTTTCCGGCTACGAGCTTCCATTTCCGTTCCCCGGGTGTGCATCTCTCCCGCGCTATATTTCCGGCGCGGTTATCCCAGTTTATCCGGCGGGAGAGATCCCGGAGCCGGCATCGACATGTGTCCTGCTTTCCGCGACAGGAAATCCACGTAGGATTTGCGTCCCTGCCCCGCCGCCGCACTTGCGCGCGCCCCTCCAAGCCCAGCGGGTCACTCCGCCGTGAACTATAAACTGCAATATGTTCTGATCATAAAAATCCCCCGAAATATGAAATATGCTCCGTCTCCGTGGCAGAGTCGATTCAGTAACTCGGTTCTTTCGCACAATAATGACGCACGTAATTGCAGACGAGTGGGCGAGCACATGGTGCGTGCTCGGCTTTGCGCTAAGCCCCGAGCCGCGCCGCACCACCTGCGTCACTGCCGCCGCCGGTGCCGTGCTGTTTCGTGCCGAGGAAGTCGGCTCCGAGGCGGCCGCGCTCGCCAGGGTTACGTAAGGTCGGGCGCGAGAGGTCGGCGGCGACCGATAGTGTCACCGGTGACAGAGTACCGGCGTTATCAACGCAACACACGCCAGCAGAGAAACAAAATGAGCGCGCGCGGCTCCCGGCAGCAGCGGTGACGCAATGATCAATAGATAAATGAACCAGAAGGACGGGATGACAAACGACCCGAAGCGAGCGGCAGTATAGAGCCAGAGCGGGAACGGGGCCCAGATGCGACTTACGGAAACATCATGAAATCATAAGAATATCCATGTCGTGCGATGCACCAATTATGACGAGCCGTCACAGCTGCACGACGCCGCATTGCACCGACGAGGGCAGCGCCGAGCCAATGTGCGCGCTCATCCGCATAATAAAATGAAACACGCGCGAGCGATACCTGGTCTGGGAAAGCCATCATTTCGTTTTAGGTGCAGCTCGGCGTCATGCAACGCCGCGGCCAATGGCGATGGCCGAGTGTGGGAACCGCCGGCGGCCGCCAGCGCATCGTCTTCAGCGCCGCCAACGACACAACTTGACACAATAAAGAAATGAATTCACGGTATACCGGGGACCCGGGGACCGCATTATTTTTACAGCAGCCTCAATGATGGCCGAGAGAAACATCTCATGAAAGTTGCAGACCACGACCACCGGCAATTGAAATTCACGCGTCCCTGGGGAGCTTCCCCGTGGGTCCATCGCGAGGCATGCGCGCATTGTGTAGGTAACATCGCGTGTGACCCGATATGGCATCGGCACGATTTGTACTTTACAATGAGTACCCGTTTTTTAACACTGTTTTTATTGAATCGCAAATAGTTTTTCGCTTTCCTTAAGAAGAAGCAAACGTACCGAGATGTTACAAGTGAAGTTTGCCGGCGTCGCTCTACTGGCGAAGCGAAGAGGGAAACGCAGAACACAACGCGAACGTCTCGTATTCCGGGGCTTAGCAAAACCTTGGCTATTCATTTCTCCGGAAACACCGGGAGGAAACGGCGCGACATGACATGCAGATCATGAAAAGGGGTTGTAGAGCGGCGGTGGGGGCGAGGCATCCGGCAACTGTGACACAGCGCACAGCGACACAATGCCGGAAACAAAACGGGAGCAAACAGCGGCGCGGCGTGTCAAGATCGCGGCAGGCGGGGATTTAAAGAAACACGCAGACATGGAAATACCGGAGCTGAATGCGTTGCGGTTGCTTCGCCGACTGACACTTTGGTGGAAGTTTCGTGCGTTGTTTACTAGTATTGGTTCCGGGCGAGTTTATGCGTCCCGCAGGGATACGGACCCAGGCGCCTGGCTACTCGGCCGGTAGTTTACGTTCGCTGAGTGCTCAGGTATCGGCCGGCGCAACAATCAATGAACCACAAACTTGTACACCTTGCACAACAACGAAACGAACAACGGTGCGGTTGATAAGAGTGCATGTGTGTGTGTGTGCGTGGTGATTGCCATTGTAAATTCCTCGGCTGCTGTCTCGCTAGGTGATATGTGCTCCCGGTGGACCGCTGAAATCGGGCTCCCTGCTCGCGACTCGCCGCATTTGAATACCAAGTCCATTCCGCCAACGACAAACGGCTGCGCTGCTGAGATAGACACGCGCACGCGTCCGATTCCCAGTGTAATCATAAAAATCACTATGCATCCCGTATACATCGGCAATTCGATACGTTCCCGGCGGGGTGACTTACGCGTTTTGGAATTGTTCTTTTCAGAAGGAAATAGGAATCATCCGCACACCGCACATATAACGTGTGGGTAGATGAGCCGGCGGCAAGAGGCGGACATAAGGGTTATGCAGCCCCGGAGAGAGGGCGCTTGCGATGGGGTTATGAGTCTCTGAGGTGCTCTTGCAAGGTGTGATGGGAAACGAATGGAGGTCTGGTGGTGTTTTTCACGGAGCGAGCGTCTTAGCGTCGCCGTCCTGGGGGAGCGCGCCAGCCACCACGGCTCACCGCACATCGTTGTGACAGAGCCACGTCATCCAGCTTCGCCGCGGATAATTAACCGCCGCCGGCCAGCGTGTCTGCGTGCTGCGTGCGTGCACTCGATCATTATTAATTTGTGTGCGCACGGCAGATCGCGAAACCGATACCAGCCGTCGCGTCGTTCGCCGAGGCACACGATAACAAACCGTTCGCGCATATAATTATCTATAAATTTCAGTCCATTCACTGAGAATTATTATAACAAGCGTCCGTAACAGTAACATCTCGTTGAGAGCGCGTTTCGCATTCGTAAATTCACGGACGAGATGCTCTTGTCAGCGTTACAGTTTCACGCGGAATATATGAATAACAACGATCGGGCGAGGAATGAAACATGGAAACACGGAGCGAGCGAGCGAGCAGGTACATCAATGGTGTATATATGTACAGAGGGTGTGTGATGGCGGCGGCGGCGGCTCCGATTGATTCAAGTGTTCCGCATGACGGAGCGTGCGGCGGCCGTGCTGCATGTAACCAATTTCACACGTGTCACTCATACGAGCGGCGTGTCGCCGAGCGCATCCGATACATTTGTTACGTCAAACGGCCGGGGACACAGACACGCCGACTGACGGCTCGCCTCGCTGAATGTACGAGTGTGTGTGTGTTATTCTTTCCTGCATCATACAAAGAGCACGCGAGGGGCGGAATCGGTCGAGCAAGCAAATATCAGTAAAGCCACCAAATTTCCATATTCGTGAGGAACAACGAGCCACGGCTACGGAACACATGGAAGGATAATCGAACGATATTCAAAATCCCATTTGTTTCGCGTAGATTGAAGGAGGAAGCCGTGCTTTAAACACACACCGACGCTCCCATTGTCGAGCCGACGCCCGACGTCGTTCCGTACCTATTGGATGGGTTTTATTGCCAATTTCATCCACAGGTCGCGTCGCAGGGGTGCCGAGCCGAGCCGGCATACGTGCATGCGCATTCCCAGCCGCACACCTCCTTCGCCAACCAGCGCAGCTTATAATTAGTGATAGATTATTACCCACCACCGTTGTACTGTTGATGGACTACACTGCACCATGCTACACTCACTGCCTACTTTAATTATTCGCGTTGATTAATAATTATATTCTGTAAACATTCGTTGCATCAGTGGATGAACGAGTGCGCGTTGTCTTGAACGAGTGTGTGTACCTGCTAACTAGTTGGGTGTCAGACGCGGCGATAATGACGGGTGGCTGTGACAGGACGGCGGCCACCACGCCTTCGACGCTGTCGGGAAATCACGGGAAAAGCACGACGCACACGTCAGCAGACACGCACGTTCTGCTGACTGTCTCTAACGAATATCAGGCCGTGTCATCGGCCCGCCCACGCCATTGTCAGACTTGTGTCACGTTTTAATTTCGACATGCGGCGTCCGCCGTCCACGATGGTGCAATTGTTAAGTGCGCGAGCGTCGCATCTCGCAGATCACGGTAATTTGAATGTCACGCTGGTGGTGAGAGACGGACGCGGCGGAGGAAAGTAATAACCCCTGAACTTTAATCGGTCGGATGGTGCGCCAAGAGCCGTGCGAATCGCCGACAGTGACGGCCGCTAGACAGCCGCTCGGGGCCGTGAAGCGCGCCACTTATGGCTATTGTTTTCGCCGGAATTGGATTGTTCAGAGTGTCGGGAGGCCCGGCCCTCACCAATTACGAAGATTGCTCTCTGTCACTCTCGCTCACACCCTCGCTCGCTCCACAAGTACCCCGGAACGGACGTTTACCATACGATCGGTTTACTTTGCCGTCATAAACCAATGCCGGCCGAATTCACACGATATTGCTACATCACATTCACGTTTATATGCTTTGATAAAGGTGATTTATTGCTAATGCACTCGCATATATTTAGCGCTAATCAGGCCCGGACTGCATCTAATGATAATTGTTACTTAACATAAGTTCAATATTACATTTATTAGTGTGTGCGTTTGTAATTGAAATTTAAAACGGCAATGAATCAAATTGAAGTGGTGTGTGTGTGTGTGTGAAGGATATTTTGGAGGGAAAGTATGACGCCTTAATCGCGAGTGGGTGTGTGTGGTGTGCGGGGGCGGGATGTCATTGTTTCGGCAACGGTGCAGCCGTGGAACCGGACACCGTGGCACCGCGGACAATGGTGGTCCGGCGAGCACCTGCCGCCCCCTGTCAATCACGCACACGTTTCTACAGACGTGTACGGGAACACACAGAGACACAGAGGGCCTTGTTGAACGAGCGCGCGCGTAATCCGACACCGTGCCATAAATAACGCAGCACATACGCACGCAGCCAAATCAACCCGACCCCACAGCTAAATACCCTCGCGGTTGCCTCGCGGCCGCTCCATTCATCATAACAATACACCTCGCCACCTCCACCGCCGCCGCCACCTCTATCTGGCGCAATTAAACTTGCTCGGGCTCTTTCATAAATAACGAGCCTTCTGTTTCGCATAAACGCTGCTCGCCTGCTCTGTCTGTCTCATGCGTGCGTATTTCACATTGATGTGTGTGTTTGTTGCAGCACCCGTACCCTTCGGAGGACCAGAAGAAGCAGTTGGCACAAGATACGGGGCTTACGATCCTGCAAGTCAACAACTGGTAAGTGTACACTAGCAATAAAACTAACGGACGGACATTCTAATTTTAGTCCGTGATGGTGGTATTGCACCGCGCGTAATTTACGTCCCGAACTGCAGCGCCGTAATTTGTGGCAGATTTCGGACCGGCTATGCGACGCTTAATTGCCCGATGCTGATATTTAAAATTATGTTTAGCAATAATTCGCGCAGCATGGAACGCGCATTCCAACACTTTTATGGGACGCGTCCGCGGTTAAAACAGTCGCGCCCGCCGCCGCGCCGCCACGCCACCGTTGACAATGACGTATTTTTGTGTAATTGGAAATTTTCTGTTAACTGCGCGCGATAAAGAGTGCGCTGCGTTGCGCTGTGCAACGCGGGACGCATGTTGCGTGTTTGTAGAGCACGCACTCCAGCTTCCTGCAGCCCTTACAAATGGAAAACGGATTGATTAATCGTAGTAATTACCGATCAGCTTTCCGCGCTAATTAGATCTCGTCCGTCCCTTGCTCCCGGCAAATGAGATTATAGTAGGGAAACGCTAGCGCAGCCGGCGGCTCCTCCGTTAATTGTTATCGATTTTTTCTAATGTGATAATACAGGTACGGCCGATTTGTCACGTCGGATCCCATGTCACGTGACAAGTGTCCGTCCCGCAGTCGGTGCGTGCATATTTGTATTTTTTGCCCGATGAGCGCTTGCTTGTTTGTCGCTTCCAGCAAGCCCCGCCCCCCACCCCCGAGCGCACTCCCCGCAGCTCTGTACACAATTTACGCTAATTACCGCGCCCGGCTAATTGTGCAGCGGCGCGATCATTTATTATGAATGCGCGGCGGCATCTCCACGTTATTAAATTTGTAGTTGTTCGGGATTCGTTCGGCGTCGGCGGGTAACGCGATCGCTTCGAGCGCTGCGCCGCCGCCCGCCCCCTCGCCGTGCGAGTCCGAAATCCATTAAGAGCCATCCCGGTGTGTCTCGGCGGTCATTTTAGCCCTGTTTACGAGTCTGAAGAGGGCGATTACTGTCCGCTCTCCGCGGAAATGGCCGCCGCGAACGTGCCTCACTTGGCCGTGACGTTACGCTCGCTTGGCCGTCGCCGTTGCTCCTGCCGCCACGACCACCTCCATTGTTGCGACTATTGTTACTACTCGCCCGCCGAATCACTAATTTATACCCGGCGCGCTTATCTCCGCCACCTGCCCCCGGGCTGACCGCTCCCCGGCTGTCCGCGGCCGCGGCCGCCGACGCTGCTCCCCGAGGAGTTTTTCGTTCATTCACGAATCCGTGTCATCATCATTTTTCACTGCGCGCTCCGGTACCATTACCGTTTCGCGCCATTGTCTCTCTCGCTCTTTCTGTCTCTATTCTGTCTATGTGTGTGTGTGTTCACCTGCTCTGGGTTAATGTCGCTGCACCGGTGATAAATTGTCGCCGAGTCGAGGGGGTCTTATCAACTGTGCTCGGCTCGAAAAGACGGAATTGTCCTCCGGAATATTTTCCGTCCCATACCCTCGCCGTCTTCCCGACACTCCCTCCGTGCTGTTTTTTCCTCGTTTCTCCGTCTGCGAACCGTTCTCTCCTTTTGCGATTTGCATGCGTTTCCCGGTGCTGTTTTTCAACCATTCATCACGAACATCTCGTCGTCGTAGTCGGCGTCGGCGGCGGCAGTGCGGCGCTCGTTTCTTCTTATTCTTCCTTCTTCATTCGCTCGTGCCCGTTCTTTCATCGTTATTTTTCACGTTCGACTGTGTCGCACGCTACTCCGCCCAGCCCAGCCCAGCGCGGCGCTGCACGGCTCGGCTCGGGACGTTACTACCCGGCGCGCAATTTACGGGTCCGTTTCATTGTCGCCGGGCGACGGCGAAGGATGCGCGCCGCCGCTACGCTGTAATGCCGCGACGACGGCGAATGGCTCTCCGAGGAGTAATATCGGGCCACCTAATAGCTTACCAAATAGCCTCTGAAACACCTTTTTAATGAACTATTGTAGCAGGAAATGAAAATGGGGACTGGGATCGACGAGCGACGAGCCGGGTGCAGGGCGGCAGGGGCGAATCTCGGTGACGCCGCGCGCCTCCCGAACACTAACGACCGTCACGTCGCGTGACCCGTATGAGTGTACCTGATAGGTATTACATGAATTTGCACTGCGCGTAAAAACCGCGTGATTGGAGCCGGAGCGGTTTTGATCAAGTCGGACTGGGGCTGGGCCTCATTCCGCGTATCTTTTTCATTAATCTGTGCGCACAGTGTCTGTGAATACCTATCCACGGTCACGAGAGATAACCGGCTGACAAATAGCGTTTCGGGATCCGGCGCGTCCGTCTAATTCGCCGGATTGTTTTCTTCCCGGATAATTAGAAAACGCAGAGTGGAGCAAAGTATCAGCGCCCGCGCGCGTTGCATCCGCGTGTCCCGCGGGACGCATTAAGGTGTCTGTAAGCGGACAGTAATTATACACCGCGGCTTTGTGCCGGCTCCATGAATACAGCCAGTCATCGCAATTAGCTAAATGGCAACTTAAGATATAATCCCTAATGGTTAATTCTCCCGGGGCATAATTACGTCTCCGGCTAGATTAGTTTCCATCCGCACACTTACACCTACGCTGGACTTAACCTTCAACCTCCGCTAACTTATGTCGCGACCGCAACCGCATCTATTTCATCGCACTCAGCAAATTAGAATGAAACATATTCTAGTTCCACTAATACTTATATAGATAGCAATTTCCTTAACAATTCTTAGCAGAGTCTCGGAGGAAATCATTGGGAATGCATCTAGGAAATGTGCGCGGTGCCAGGTGCGTCCGCGCGCCCCGCCGGCATGCAGATGCAAAGAGAGCGAACATTTGGAAAATTGGATATGTTGTACCTGAAAATTGAAAAGAATGTCGAGTTGGCGGTAAAGCGTTGGTAGCTCGCAGCTCGCGGCTCGCACGCTTGCCCCGTCAATACATCACGGCTTCGGGCGCAGCGCAGGATTACCGCTTTTTCCATCTAGCATGATACGTTCTTTATACTGTGTGTGCATGTGTGCGGGTGTACGCGGCGAGCACAAGTGGGAAAAGCGTCATAAATAACACTCAGGGCTGACTGCGCGCCGTCTCCGTCTGCGGCGCGCCGGCCGCCGAGCGACGTCTCGCTCGTCCCTGGCGAAATATGAGTAAAAAAAGTGAGAACCAGGCTACGCTGGCAATAAATAAACAGCACAAGGAAAACTCCACGTGCGAGCGCTAATTCCTAAACGAAACGAAACGAAACACAACTAGCTAGAGCTATCTATGCACTGTCCATGTTTGTATTGTTGTGTGAACAAGAAAAGTGCGTGTCGTACAACATCATCGTTCTCGGATATAACGTATTCGCCGGCCGTTATGCAAAAACGTGTTCCGCTGCTAGATTTAATAGCATTGTGATGTAGATATGTTCGAGAGAACAAGGAAACGCTCGCTTCCATGAATAGAAAGCGGGGCAGTGGCGGCGCTGCAGTGATTCGGCGGTGGCGTGCGGGGCTCGCGTGTCGCGTGCCGAAATGAATGAATATGACATGTCAAGTGCGCGAATACGTGACGCAACGGCGACAGCCAGGTACCCACGTTGCGGTCGCCAGCGTTTGCGGTCATTATTTATAGAGGGCCGTGTCAAACGTACCCGTTTCCGTTCCGGCTGCCCCTTAACATGGAATTAATGTTTAATCTGCGGTTATCGTTCGCGGCGCGAACCGACACTCCGACACCGGCACCGACGCGAGAAGGAACGCGAACAAGCGATAAACACAGTACGTACGCGTGTAGCGATAATGTTCAGCGTGGCGTTCTCATTGTACCCGGCCACATAATAGAGTGTAACAATGCAGGTATTGTGTTATCCTTCAATACGGCGGGCCGCAACGCTCGCGATGCATTATCCTGCGAGGGAAAAGATAATACGAAAAGTGATACCCTTCCTGCAGCCCTTTTCTCCTTTCCCTGCCAGCGAAACAATCCTTTATAATCTCCAGGCCTACGTTCTTACTAATAAAAGCTTTCGTAATTATTTTACTCAACACAGAAAAACTGGCTAAAATTCCTTCATCAAGTAAATTACAAAACAATAAATAAATATGTAGTCAAACAATGTTTTCAAAAAAAATTTACATTAAGATTATTTAAAGATATGATTTTAATTGCTTCTATAATCATTCTTCTTATCCAAATATTTTCTGATCCTAAAATCGTGTTTTAGAAATCAATTCTATGTAATTCTTAAAAAGCATGTTCAGCAACTGCAGATATTTTGGGTTATGCTCTTATGATCTTGATGCTACAGTTCTACCAGTTTGACCAATATATACTTTACTACATTCGCACAGAATCTTATAAATACTAAAGCAATATAGAAGAACTATATCTTTAAAATTGCCAAGAAAATCACGGATTATTAAACTTAAATAATTATAATGACGTTTATATGTCAAATTTATTTAAAATCCTACCAATTTCGTTTGTTATATTAGCAATGAATGGTAAAGTGACAAATAATTTCCTATCACTTAAGGAAATTGTGAAGTAAAAGTTTTTATTTTGACTTCAATATTATTCTTATTTTCGTTTTAATATAACAATTTTTCAAGTAAATATTATCTAAACATTTAATTTCTTCTTCAAGTTTACTGGGATGACTTAGGATAGTTGTTAGAGGTCTCGTGAAGATTGATTTGTTTACATTAGTTTTCATAATAAATACGTTTTCCATCATCTTGTTTTTCCAAAAGTGTATCTAGAAATGGGAGTTGTTCTTGTCCTCTTCCGTAAATCACCATACCTTAATTTTTTTACTTTTCTTCAAATTTCTCCATATATTAATTAGCAATTTTATTTATACGAGGGTAGTTCAATAAGTAAAGTAAATTTCCACTGTACGATTTTGAGCATACCACCATATAGTAACATTTGACAACATGACCTATACCAAGTTTGATTCCGATCTGACATTTACTTTATGAGTGAGTTCTGAAAGCTTCTTTCAATATTCCTGCCATTTACTTTGGATGATATGTATTGCAGCCGATTGAAAAAATGAATTTGCCTCCAAGTATCTTATCCGCGAGTAGTTAGTTCTCCTTCGTTTCGGCAATTGAATTGCTCCATTGTGCGGCGGCGTCGAGGCGGCGGCGTCGCGGTGTCGCGCTTTCATACAACCCAAATTGCATCAAGCCGTGGTGCTCGCGCGGGGTAGCGCAGGGAAGCAGCGGCAACGCTAATGGTTCTGCCAGAATAATGGATGGAATTGCATTAAAATGTGATCTGCATAGCCAGCGCATACATTCCGTTCAGCGCTGCCGCCGCCCGCCCCGCCCCTCGCCCGCGCCGCAAAATGTAATTAGGATCTTTTTCACTCGGCGCCGTGTTTACATTGAGCGCGGGCGGACCCTGCAATCTCTCTGTTTCCATCAGCGCGCGTCACTCTTTTGTCAATGTTAATTTCAATACGTTCACAGCGACGAACACTGCTACGCTTTAACTCTACTCGTCTCCTATTCCAGCGCTGCTGCTGCCTCGTACATACTTCACTTCGCTATGAATGTTGATAAATGTCTATATGCGCGACACGTCACTACTATCTTACTTATTTGTTTTCTTCTTTCTCCACTGCGAAGTCTGTTCAAAACATAACCAAACTTTATTTTTTTAAACTTTAATATTAATTTTACAAATTATTGGTGCCCTCTCCTATTCGCACACTATTTCCAGCAGTGTTTTCATTTCGAGAATCACTTCCGTGCTTCATTTTCTTTTATGAAGATGGTAGCGGATTAACTACTTTGGTCATTTGTCGTCCTCATGAGTGCATGATTGTGAATTTATGTAAACAGCACAAATGACCATGCTCTTCATTAGGATTTGAACCTAAGACCTCTGGTGTGCTATGCTAGTGCTATAGCCAATACCCCTCCGAGATTGACTAGCTTCATTTGAAATATGTGACGCATTTGTTTTGATGACATCAATAGTCCGAAAACGGCGTCTTTACATCACTGATTTCGGAAATAATAGTCAGAAGGAGCCAGGTCTTGCGAGCAAGGAGCCTGAAGGAGAAGAGTCTTCTGATTTTTGACACAAAACTGACGAATTGACAAAGCTGAGTGAGCGAGTGAATTGTCGTGGTGCAAAAACCTGTTTCAAGCAAAATGTTGTGTTGCATCGTTGCTCTAGAAAATTGCACATTTTGAAAATCGCTTAAACACATTGCACTGAAATAGCAATATCACGAAAACTAAACGAGATAAGAACAATCAAAGAACATGTAGTTATAGAGAGGTTATGCGCAACGCAGGGCTGGAAACTGCTTAGCAATAAATATCTCCATTGGCGCGTAATTCAAAATGGTTATTTTCTGAACAGACCTCGTATATTTAGGTACATGAATGTAAGTAAGAACACAAAGCCAGAAATCTTTCTTACTAAGGAGTAAGGATAGACTTACACAAGAAAAGGTAATGAGTCCAATTTTTTTTCACCTTTTTCATGGATGAAATACTGAAAGAATGTCAACTTGAACTTATTGAAATTTCAGAATGCATTTTCGTAGACGATGCCTGCAATGAAATAATAATTAAATATGGAATAAAAATAAATGTAAATAAGATTAAAATCATGATGATAGCAAAAGAAAAGCAGAAAGTGAATATAAATATTGATGGGAATACGGTAGAACAAGTAAAAATATTTAAATATTTGGGAGTTTTTACTGACGAAAACGGTGGACAAGAAACTGATATCAACGAAAGAATAGGAAAACGAAAACAACCAAAGTATTCCATTCTATAAAAAATTGCTTTATTTGTAAAAAAGAAAAACGAAAATGACAATATTTAAATAGCAATTTTAATCTATGGACGTGAATCATGGTTACTTACAAAGAGAATGAAATGAAAACTGCAAGCGTTAGTGATGAAATATCTATATGCACAGTAAACGGAGTAACTATGAGCAAATTCATATTAGAATTCATCGAACAAAGACAGAATAGTAGGTATGGACGTCAGAAATCAAGGAGAAGAGAGATTGTGAAAGTCTGAGAGATACATGGGACAGTACAGTATTGAAAATACTGAGCAGCAAAGAATTAAGAATACTAGCGGAAAACAGAGAAAAATGGAAAAAATTGTAAGAAGAATAGAAGAATAACCTGTATACCTTAGGATAGAAGGGAATCTGTATTTATTTGTATGTATGTGTATGTTTTATTTGCGGTGAGCAGTTGATGGTGAGTTTTGTTCAGTAAGCAGTCGTTGAGGGTAAATGAGAAGGAACGTTAATTGCAGTAATTGAAGGAAACGTAACCGCAAGATGACGGTAACAGCGTGTTAAAATTTCTGTTTGCACAGAAGTGAGCAGGTATACAATTGCCGTCGGGAGTTGAAATGTTGATGATATTATTTTGGGATAAAGAGGCGCGTCGCAACGTCGCACATCAGACACATGTTTTCTCACGGACGTGCGTGCACGCAAGCGACCACAGCAACCGCCGCCGACGCAAAGTGAACCGCAAGTAATTGGCAACCGCCCCTTCATTGCACGCGTCCGCGAAGCTTTCTTCCCCGGTGCAGGGCACCTGTCCCGCGCACCTGCCGCTCCGCGGTCGCGGGATCGATCACTGCGCACAACTCTAACGCACTGCCACTGCCTCCAGCGGCCCTCGTTTGTCAAACTTCCGACTGCTGCGATAAGTAAATGCCGGGTTATTACGGCATAATACTCGTGTTACGATTCCAGTCGCCCGGTCACTATAATTTTGGTTATTTTTAACAGGTTTTACGAGCATTTTATCTTTATTATAGCTGTAGTCGTAAACGAAGCTGGTTTCCTTTTCTCACCTGAAACATGCGTATTTAGCGCCGATGCATTCCGAGTATCGCCGGGTCACGGAGACTAAAGAATCACGGTGTCATTGTTATCGAAATATCTGAACATTACGGCTCGGCCTTTGGTATGCGCGGGAGAAGAAGAGAACAAGTGTAAAACGATCCGCGGCCAAGCCGATAAGAGATGCTGCGGCCAGATACCGGGGCCTGTCTAGTTAGAGCCCGGACCGTTTGATTTGTTGCCGATCTCACGCGGCGAGCCCGTCCAAACGACCAACAAATATACACGGACTGTTTTTTAATCCCTTTGTATACACGCTACACTCCGTCTCATTCTGCGCTATGTTGTCTCGCTCCTGCATAGCCACGCATCGCATTGACCGGATGGACGGCTGTATTTTTTACATCTGTGCATATGAGTGCCTTGGTAGACGACGTCTCTCGCTGTGACACTGCCGCTATTCAAGTGCGTTACTTGGAGCGTCATATTAAATTCTTGACGGGTGAACGGACATTCGTTTCGCAGGACGGCATGCAGGACGCTTGGCCATCGCTCGGCATGTGAAGAATGCCACATGTACCTGGCCGGCCCAATCCAGAGCGAGCGAGACGATGCTAGGATTCTTGAGTTGTGAGAGGCAATTAATTACACATTCGTTCGCGGCAACACCTGGCCATGCGTCGCGGTGCTCACGACTGCAGTTATTCCGCGAGCGTGAACGTTATACGACAGTTCATTTAGTGAAACACATGAACACGAGACGTAAATAAATGGCGGGACAGAGCGCGTACAACCGCGAGCGCAATAAAAATACCTGCGAACACGACGAGAAACTGACAAAAAACGACTGGAAACGACCGCAGCGCAGCCAGTAAATAAACAAAACAGTAACGTTGCGGCAACAACGGCGGACATGGAGAGCGGGTACTGCACACGATGCACCGCGTCTCACGCATACGCCCCGCGAGGGTTTTAATTTCAGACACCACTCGTCCTTGACCCCGCGCGGCCATCGCAGCCATCACGGGCTCCGTCCACAGAACCTGTTTGCATCAATGCGCCGCAGAAATATTCATAAATATGTCAGGATGCACGTATAATCTTCTTTCACGGACTTGGCTCGGCTGTGGCTCCGGCCAGACAGACGATCGCACGAAACCAGCAAAAAAATAACAACGCTAGTTTCTCATGGAAACGAACAAAAGCCAATCGGCCTGGGCCAACCCGAAACCAAAACCAAAACCAAAACGGATGCCAAGGAACATGGGACGGCGCGGCGGTATTATTCGTCGTCGTGTCAGCAGCGTGTTGTGGAACTAGGAAATTTATGTTCCGTAACAAACGAATTTGTGAATCAAATTCTCCATGCATGTATTTACATTCATAAGATGATGATGGATCATAGAGTGTTGGTTGGCACGCTCATCATACATTCATAGTTACCTATCTTTCGTCGTATATGTGGAATGTGAAGGATGTCCCATCAAACCTATTCGATCATGAAATGGCTTCACAACTGTAACGGAATTGTTTTGTTTGCAATTTGGCCGTGTTCCTGGAGCGAGCGCCGAGAGCTGGCGGCGGCGCTGGGGTCGCCCGCCCCCGGAGCTAGCGACGGCGCGCCCCCGTTTTTCCCGGGCGCGGGGCGGGCGCGGGGAACGCGCGCCGGCAGCGCAGAGATAAGAGAATTGCACTGTCAAGCCGGAATGATATATTTGACCAACATTTCCATACAAGCCCGGGTCCGCGGGACGGATCCCTGCTAGCGCCGGCGAGAGAGGATTTCCAATGAAGCGAGGCCTTCCTCCGCTCCCCTCTGCGCCAGCGCCGCAGCTGAAACGTGCGTAATCTCGCCAATTCAAATTAACACGCGCGCACGAACCCGCCCAAATATTTGGCTCAGGATCGAAGCCGACGTGCAAACACACGCCGCCGCCGCCGCCGCCGCCAACGCCGTCGCTTGATGTATCGTCCGGTGGCAGTGGCGACGGCGGCGGAGATGACGCGGGCGGCCCCTGCCACTCGCACCCTTCATGTGCGCCCTGACGCGTCATTTTTCACTGCGAGCACTCCGCGCCCTGTACGTGATTTATATCATGAATGCAATGTTTATAAAACTAGCAGAGTGCCGAATCAAACTCACTTCATTCATATGCAATCATCACTGTTCCTTCACATCTTACGGAGTTCGTCAAGCTTCATTTTCTTAGGTAGGTAATTTCCTGCGTGTAATATCTTACGGCGTTGTTGGTGCGAACGCGTTTTCGTATTATTTTCGTTCATCGTTATTTTTTCCCTGCGCCATTAAGAAATCCCGAGAGCCGTCGCAAAAAAGCTTCTTGACGCGGTCCATTTGGCCGCGGGCAATTTCCCCGTCGCCAGCTCCTGATTGCATATGGATTAACGCCGGCCCGGTCCCGGTCCCGGCGACGATGTCTGCAATTTCTCTATATTTCATCTCCCCCGGCGCGCACTGCAGTCGCTCTGTCAACGTCAGGCGTCCATTCGAGCGGCCGAGAGCCAAGGGGACGCCGCGGCATCATTACACAGCGTAATGCCGACGGGAAAACCGACGACGGGGACTTGCTAGCTGAACTTGAGCCACACAACATGTCTAATCAGTAAGTGCGGATTCTTTCAAATCGCACGCAATACATCTCCGCTTCGACGTTCATTGATTCCGTGAGTTCGCTCGCCGAATTAGAAATCAGCGAAGAGGCAGAACAGAACGTAACGCTGAAGCAGGAGCTGGAGCCAGGATACTTTATGTTCGAATGGTCGGGGCGCTGAGCCAACCAACCAACCAACCCCCTGTGACGAACGCGAGTCTGCGGCATGAGCGAAGATCACTCACCGGAAACGGAAGTGAAATGACTCGTGAACTCTTGCTCTCTGTACAGAGTGGAGCCGGAGCCGAGCGTTACCATGACGACGCAAATAACAAAACCCCGCTTGCATACGAACGGGCGACGCACGTTTTTATTCGCGTTCACGACCATCAGTCACCGGTGGTGACAGCGCCGCGTACTTGATCACGGCCGCATTGTGAGTGGTCAGTGAGCGGAGAAGATCGCGATCCTATATGCGACTCGAGTCGGTCGCCGTGTGTATCGTGCGCGCAATATGCCGACGCTTTCCGTGGTTTATTATCAAGCGTGTGGATCCCAATTAAGAGGCAGCAGCTGTGAAAATTAATGGAGCACAGCTTTTAAGATGTAATTGGGCACATTCATAACTCGGTAGCGAGTGCGAGCGACCGACTGCGCGCCGCCGTGACGCGCTTATTAACCGATTGTTATTATTTCAGGACTCGCACACGCGGGACGCTCGCCTCGCTCGCTCTGTGTAATTGAAATCTGTTTCCATCTTTCTCCTACCTCCTCATTCTCGCACTCGTACGTACGCACGCACGCGGTACGTTACAGCAGATACACAGAGAGTTGTGAAAGTGCACAGGCAAAGGTCTGCGGCTGATCGATCACTAGGAAAGGGGTGACGACGAAAAACATTTCCTTTCTCGTTCCCTAATCCGGAAACGATAATTGCGAACAGAAATGGAAATAACACTCGTTTATGTGTAATCGGAGGGCGCAAAGGGCTGCGAGTGCGAGGGTGGTCACTGTTGTTCTGCCGCTGCTCGATCATTAGTCAGGGATTAGGCCGCTCCTCGGCGGTGTCAAGGGTTGAGGAAACAATGCAACAGCGCGCGCTTCTTTCAAGACTGCCGCCAGCCTAATGTTGTTTTCCACTAATAGTCGTACAATCAATATGTTCTAGATACTCGGATATCGAAAGGGGAGAGCGCGCCGTTATTTATGGCAAATGGAATATTAAATAGTGTGCGTGCACAATCGATTCTTTCTCCACACGTTATTTACCGGAATTAGACCGGAGCCAAACGGCGCTTTCCCGAAATCTGAAGAAATTGGCCGCGGGGCCCGCTAACCGTGCGATATTGGCTGCTTGACGGCCATTCCTATGCGCGTCGCGGCGCGCTCTAAATAAAGGAGCTCATACACACACAGCGCACATAGCCGGTCAGCGTGACACCCGTATGATTTGTATGGAACGTGTTCCCGGCGCACGTATGATTGGAATTGCCCGCCTGATTCCTGGGGGACCGCGTCGGATTACGGCTCGCACACAAAATATCAAAATTCTCAGCGGCGCGCACTTAGTGCCGCCGTGCCAGCCGGTACTGCCTCGTATATACACTACGTTATATTAAACTCTTAATTGGGGCTGAATATGTGCGAATGTTCGTAACGAGCAAGCTGACGCTGGTCGGGGTGGCCGGGTCACGCTGACAGCGCGATGATGGAGTCCTGGGTGACCCGGCGCTGTGCCGGCGCTGGCGTCAGGTTGCGGCGGCGACAGCTGCGCTCCGGACATGGGAAAGACGCGATAAATTCGTCGAAGGGTTGTGCTCGCGATCGTTAAGCGCTAACGTCGCCGTTACTTCTCCACTTGTCGCACAATACGACGAACATTGACAGCTGCTGATACTTAACCTTCGCACTATAAACAACCATGTCTCTCTCTCTACAATTCGCCATTCGCCATCAATGATTTTATACCCCTAGATACCACTGAAACATAGTTATACCAGAACGATAACTTGTACGCTTCTATTATATTGTTCATCTAGATCACTCGTCAGCTACCTTTTTTGTTCGCGGATCAAAAACAATGTGACTATTACGAGATAAAAAATAATATGTAAATAATATGTTGTTTAATTTTATGTATTATACTTTCTTAAATTATTGCCAAATGTTTTTTATTTGCGGAACTCAAATGGGTCACTCGAAATTATGAAATGGATCATTTAATGACCCACGGGTCAGATGTTACCGACGCCTGTTCTAGATAGATGTTGTAAGACTACTCTTCTTCTTCTAACATTTATTTTTAAAACTGTTGCTTTGTAAAATATGTTTCATAGTCTTGTCAAAAGTGATAAATAATATTTAATAGTGTATTGTTCAATTATTTGAAAATTAATTTAAATTCACATATATAATAGTTAATTGAACGTATTTCTATTAATATATATTATTTAATATTTATATTAAACATTTTATTACAAAATAATTGAATGTTAATGTCTTTATGTTTTCTTATCAACTTGTTAAGCAGACTGTACGACAAAGATAGGTTGCCCAAATATTGCCTGCTTCGTACGCCAATTTTTGTTTTCAATATAGCAACGACATATTTTGATTCACTGTCTTTGTTTACCATGCGAAAATATCAATAGTATTGTCTCACTTGCTATCACCTTTGAAAGTAACCAATCATAGCATTGAAAAATCGCGCTGATTTCATTTATCCAGCTCAATTCATTTTACTAATACCATGTTAATACTCACAAATAAATTTAATAATTTTATGTAAACCACATTTAAACCAAGATGAAAACAATGAATGATGTTGATTTGTCACTGTCATAATAAGTTAAATTTTATGTTGAAACAATGGTCAAACGATCATAAACTATAAGATACCAGAGTAATAAATTACACTATTGGGCTTCCACATTATCAAGAGATGGCGTTGATCACAATTCACATAAGGTACATGACAATTTCATTTTGTATGATATTTTATGATGGCAAATGCTTGCTTTAGTATTGGTAGTTTGCTTTTATTGGCAGCAGAACTGTAGCAATACAAACTGCAAATTTTCCTGTTTTTATAGGTTTTTTTGGAGATAATTCAATCTTAACATATAATTTACAAATACAATGTACCTTTAATTTGTAAATCTTATTTAAATAATACGGCTTAAGCAAATGTAATACTTACATTGGAATACTCTTAAAATAACTACGAATGTTATTAATTTTAAAAAATAACAATTACTTTCAAAGTACAATGAAATTTATGTACCTTATGGTTAGTTCAGCTTTCTACCACTAGTTAGCGTATTTTAATTTTGGATACCCAATAGTTGGTAGCAAACATTTCCTCACCATTGTTTTTTAATATTATACTGCACCAAAAAGAAACAAGTATGACATTTGTAAACACAAACACGAGTGATTGGTCAGTAACTGGAGATAGCAACAGAAACAACAAGATAGTATTATGTACATTGTAGACAATGATAGCGCAAAATAGTTGTCTATCGGTAATTTGGTTCGTCAAGTAGTAATTACTTAGCATGTCGCGAAGTTCGGCCGTGCGAAAGGACACATCACGGCGTCCATTACGATTTCATAACGCGGTACGCCCGGCTGATTCTTTTCTAAGAACAAAATAAAAAAATCACAGAGCGCGGCGACCGCGCAGCGAATGACGTGCACGCAACACTGTAATAGACTTGTCGCTTTGTTGTGCGTTCCGTTACCGGCCATTATTATTTTTTCCGTGTATTATTTACGGAGACATGTGTCTGTTTTCATTGGCGATTGCAAAGAACATAAAAATTACATGTTGTGTGCGGAACCGCCGAGGGCTCTCGAGCCATGATGGTGCATTTCCCAGCGCGGCTATTACGCGGCGCGCACCCACGCCGAACCTCGCGCTCTATTATTCATAAAAAGAACGACGAGGAAGTGAAACAAATCGTTCCGATGCGAACGCGCAGCCGGGGAAATAACCCACACACACACACATGACAAAACACGCTCAATACCACTCGACATCGTCGCCAACATAATTACAACCCGAAAGAAAATACCCTATATGATGATCTCTACTAGTTAGCTTTCTACACGTCTTTCTATCTTTTGTTTTACTTTATTTTTAATTCCTCTGCTTTTAAATCTTGTCTTGCCGGTCTCGGTGGTGTGGTGCCAATGTCACTAGCATAACGCGCCAGAGGTCGTGGGTTCGAATCCCACTGCAAAACATGTGTTGTTTACATAAATTCACAATCATCAACTCATGAGGCGGTAAAGACCAAAGTCCCATCTTTATTAAATAAAAAAAAAAAATAATTGTTCTTCTTCCTGTAGTCTTGTTGATCTGGGTCGGCCTCTTCACGTTCTTCCTTCTGGTTTCCATTCTACTACTAATTTAATTGCATCGTTTTCTTCTGCTCTCCATACAATGTCCAAGCCATCTGACTCTCTGTTGTGATGAAATGATTATAATGTAAACAATTGAATGGGGTCATACACTTTTAAAAAAAAAGTTGTGTTTTTTTTCAAATTATAAAAATTTAGATCATTTCAGTCACATATTATTCAATATTACTTATAATTTTTCAACTTTTCATTCATAATTTCCTTTCTGAAGTTTCGCGGTTGCAAAATCGTGATGTCATCAAGTAATAGAATATAAAGCATGGCAAGGCGAAAGAGGTGTTGATAACAAATAAAAACTTGCTTTTCAGTGTTGTAATAATTACTTATTATTATTAAAATGAATACTCCGACAAATTAAATTAGATATTCGTTAATTATAACATTTTTAGTCAAAGAGTTTGGGACGTGTTAAAACAAAATGCTTTGTTGTACTATATCTTGTCGCTTGTCGGTAATGTCGGTAGTCTCATTATCACTCCTGTCATCTCAAGTTATATGTTGCAGTTAACAACGATTTTCAAATTAAACTTATGTTTATTATATCTGTTATATTATTTTGCCCAAGTAATGAGAATAAACTATATTTGTAAAAAAACCTCTCAGTAAATAACATTGACTGATAACAGTCAATTTGACAGTAGGTGTAGTTCCTCTTTCTCCGCTAGAGCGTGTTTTGTAGTAGTATAACATGGTGACGTCACGAGCGAAAAATTTGAAATGAGATGCCCATTTCAAAAAATCATATCTTTATAACTACATGCCTTTTAATATTAAAATTAGTATCTACATTCATAACTTTACTCAAATTTACAGAAAAAAAAATAAAACGAAATTAGGTTTATGACCCCATTATGTAGTGCAAAATAATTATTATTTTATGTAAAAGTTTATAAATGAATTCAATTTGCTTTAACAAAAATAGTTTTATTTCAGTTACTTACAAAAAAGAAATATTTATAATGTTTACATTTATTTATGATATGAACTCTATTTGCAATGTCGTTTCATACCAAAACCTCGGTCTGAAAGCTGAAATATCAGTAACTATTTTTTATCTCTACGTTCATAAGGCAAGTATTAAGTTATTAACCGATTTTATAAAGAAAACATATACATTTCAAAAAAAATAATAAATTCGGCAACAAAGGGTTAAAGTATGATGACAAGTACATTTGACATTAACACACTATGTTGCATTTTATCTGGAACAGTACTACGTATAACTGGTATCTATAGTTTTTCATTTATTACAGAAAAATAAATATTGCATCTTAGCTGAAACTGAAAACGGTATACGGAAGATAATAATAATAATTCAGTACCATTTGAAAAGAAGCAAAAAAAGACTAAAGAATTATTTGGCAGAAACTTCAAGCTGTATTTGTGGCTTACCAGAAGAATTGTATTAGCTTTATACATATTCTTTCGCAGAACTCTGTATTAGATATTTGTACAAGTGCAGTATCGACATTATCCGAAGCGTTACCATAGAGCTATTTACCTCATTTTAGTAAAAGTTAGGGTTTATTCGAAAAAAGCTCTACCCAAAAACCTAGCTCGCAATGCGAGGACACTGTTTGGATCTTGCGCTATGTAAAACTGTTTAATGGTAGTATCCGGCGTGCATGGTTGCACCGCGGGAAGATGAACTAAGTTCCGTTGAGTAATGCAGTGTTTTGAAGTCTTTGAATAGTGTGCGTGGATGCAGCGAGGACATATTTCGGAGTCGTAATCTGGCAGCTCGTTTGGTCGGGCATGTGAACCGTGCATAACTTGTCTCATGCGCGTGTGTACGAACGGGGAGCGCTCGACATGATTAATGCTGCCCGAACAAATTGCGTAGAAAAACATGATTCCACCCCCGGCGGCGGGGGTCCCACTCCCTTGCGCTAATCTCTGTCCTCGCACGCGTGCGATTTAAATTCTGCACGTACTGCCTGCTGCTGCCGTTATCTTGAATATTACATTGGTATTAATGCTGCTGCAGCGTTACCCTTGTAATGTTTTAATTATTATGTTAAAAATTCGACTGCACCCGCCGGTGGATCGATTAACGAATGTTTACGCCAGATGCGAACGACACACGCGTAGGGGATGACGTCTTGGCTGAATTTCAATATTACGATGTCTTCCTTTCAGAAGAGCATTATTTGATCACCGCAACAAAGTAAAAATAAATAATCTGATGTGCCTAAACAACTTTTAAACGGCAAGAAATTGTAGCTACAATTATCATTATTACAAAATTTACACATAGCTTCATCATAGGGAAAAAATAATTCAGTAAGAAAACAAAAGTAAGTTTAAATTTGCCGAGAGTTATGTGCTGGGCACCTCTGAATTGCATTGTTAACTTCGTTGTTAATGAAACAACATGATTAACCTATCAAAAATAATTTTATAAATCAATTTCCTTGGTTACAGGAAAAATGTTGACTTTTGATAGGTTAATCACGTTGTTAATTTAACAATGGAGTTAACAACACTTTATGTATCCGGACCAAAGTGTTTCGAATAAAACAGGCAAAAATAATTTTGGGTATGTTTGACACCCATATTGTTCCACAAATAATCGTCATCTTCTATGTCTTTAGTTGTAAATGATTACAAAGAATAGAGCAGATCTTTTAACACCTGTGTTTCCCCCTTCAGTAACAACATTGGGGACCATAACTTGACGGCTGGTAATCACACTGCATGCACATGCAGTACCGTCAAATACAAATCCCCAAAAATGTTAGGAGACGAGGAAGTATAGAATTAAATTTATGTTGGCATCCACAGTTGACGAAACTATTCCCGCATTCCCTTGAAGTCAGCATCATAAGCGGTGTGGCATTCTGATTAGAACAACGTCTAAAGAGGATCTAAAGATCCACAGTTCGATGCGTTACCACGAAATTGTTCGTATTACCGTGAAGTTAAACAAAGCTGTCAAAGTTGTTCGTACGGTCTTGTAAGAAGCATAAGCTAAGATGAATAAAATAAAGGATATATAGTTAGTGCTGCGCGATGGGTGTAAAAAAGCTGATTACAGTATCGGAGAAGGTATGAGCGCACACGCATGAAACCGGATCCGCATGAAATTTAATTATAATTGTTGATAATTTATCGGCGATTAATAGCAGACATATTTCGTTGAGCAATGTCTGCGCGCTCGCTCTGTGCATTGCACGAGTTGCGATTGCCGTCTCACGTCCTGGCGTCGGATCGGTGGGTATGGGTATGCGAGTTCGCTCGACCCGGTAATGAGAATTTATATTTTATTTACCTTATTGATATTCTATTAAGATAAATGTACGAGCGCTGCGCCGTCTCGTAAATACTCCGCTCGCGAGGACAACTTCACTTACACCCGGCGTTCTTGTGTACATTATTATGCTGATTACTACCACTTTTTTTGCTTTGTTTATTGTATTTTTGTGTTTGCGTGCTGTGCTGCAAACGCGATAAAGATATTCTCACACACATGCGACCCAACGAAATTCCTTTCGAGTATATATCAATTACTCCAAAATATAATAATACCTATATATTCTACAACGGCAGATTTTATCGGTACTACCTACATTATGGTTTACAAATTCCTTTCCCAATGAAAACCTCAAATTGCTGGCTCTTCTCGATACCTGTACTTTCTTATACACAACATAAGGAAGTATAGGAACAGTGCCGTTCGGTGTCTGTGTCAGTGATGTATCAGTGAAGGACTCACATATATCCGTACAGTTTCATTGGTGCGCAGTCAGTGAAGTCAAGATGGCAAAGTTGATTTTTTATAATGTGATACTAGACCAGTGGCGGCTGGTCCATGAGGGCGCTAGGGCGCGAGCCACCCAAAACGCAAAGAGGAAAAAATAAAAATTCAAAATTTCAAATTAAGGTCTCTTGGCATAAATAATTATGTATCTATTTTTTTTATAAAATAAAAAACATGCAGTTATTTAGCTCGATTTAAGTTGTAAGTTCCCTCAACTTAGTTTCTCGCGCTGCGGCTCAGAATATTTGCGCCCAGCTGGAGATAGTTGGCTCAGTATCAAGTTTTCTTGCAATAATCTTAATCGGACCACTTCGGTCGTTTCCGTACGCTGAACGTCTTAGAGACGATACGCAATTTTAACATGTAAACGGGCGCTCGGATTTAGCGCCCAATATCGCTGTTGTGTACTGTATGCAGCGCCGGTTTGCTTTGCGGGCGTGCGGGCGAGTATTATATTAGATAAATATGGCAAAAACAATGTTAAAAGTAATTTTTCGAGACTCTTTTTAGCTAAAAAAATAGAAATTAAATTTGTGATATAAATTATCTTTCAAATGAAAAAAAGATTTTCATACAGAGATCATTTAGAAGCTGCATCTTTACTAAATACAGGGAAATTTTTTATTTATTTGATGAACTTTTCAAAACTAACATTCGGTCGTTGGTTTTTATCCAATGTTAGACAAATAAAAACCGAATTAGAAGTAATATACCAGGGAGAAGATAGAAGACTTTAGAAATATCGTCGGTGCATTGAATATGTTATCACTAATGACTCAGAACAACTTAGAAGAAACCTACAGTGAAATAATTTAATTATTAAAAATAATTATAACTAGGAGCATTATTTTTCAACTCTTAAGAGAATAAAGACTTTTTAAGGAACTCGATTGATGATGACCTGCTTAATGCATTAGCAAAGGTACCTGTGAATAAAAACTTGTTGCATAACATCATAAATTTTGACGGAAAAGTGATAGAACATTATATTTCAATAAAAAACAGAAGACTAGTGACTAGACTTTACGTATACACATTAAAACATTGACAAATGTTAACTAAAATATGAGAAGATTGTTTGTGTGTGCTTATGCATGTGATTTAAATGAAACTGTTTTTTAAAAATGTAAGTTTTTTTTGTATACGTAGCCCACCCTTTGCGTTACACCACGAGCCGCCACTGTACTAGACAAGAAAATAATCGTAAAATATCCGTGTTTTTAAATCGCTAAATTATTTACAATCTACAAGAAATTAATTACTAAAAATTAGGAGAAGGGATGCGTGACGTAGTTTTGGTGATGGACAGAAACAAATAGTTACAACGTATTGTGTAGGTCTTGGAATCTGACATACAACAGTTTCATAGCGTTTCCACCTAGCTCAATATACCGTGTGTCCCAAGTAAATATTGGCGTAGGCAATTAACATGTAAAATCAGTTTTTTTGTAAATAAAAACTGTCTGGCAAAAAACAATGTATTCAAATTTTATATAACAATGCTGCCAATATCCCTACATCTTATTTAATACAGATTACTTTATTAATGGGGTAAATAGCTCCGTGGTAACGTGTCGGACTGTGGATCGTGAGATCCTCAGTTCGAATCCCACTGCCGACAGTTACAAATTTAAATTTACCCCTGTGGTTCCCCCTCCACTAACAACTTTGGGGGCTATGACTTGACGGCTGGTAACCGCATTTCATACGCTAAAATATATCACCTACCGAGATCTGCGCAAGCAGAGTGCCACACCCTTAATGGGTAAAAGGCGTGATGACATGATGATGATATATTTTTATATTACTTTATTTTGATACCGCAATTTAATGTAATTAATAATAATAATAATTCCTAATTTTCCGCCTACTCTTTTTATTGCTACTGACGTATAGTGCTTGCAATTTGTTTTAAATATTTTAATCTGGCAATATGTGATATAAAATTTGAATGCATAATTTTTTGCCGGTCACTTTTTATTTTCAAAAAACCTATTTTACATGTTAACTGTCTATGCCAACATTTACGTGGGACACACGGTATATGCTTCGTCTAATGCTGCACCAAAACTACGTCATGCCAAGACATGACTTGCATTATTTGAATTTCAAGTTGAAAGTACCATAAAACTATTACATAATTGTTATTTTAGTTTTGTTTCTTTAAATTCGATTATTGTCATAGACTTCATTGGTAATAGTCGTTACAATTTTATACGAAAAGGTAACTGATAGGTAACTGATAGATGATGAGACATTTTTTTTAAATACCTGAGAGTTGTTTTAATTTACTATTAAGTAAAATAGAAATAAATTTTAAACAGCAGAAACACAGAGAGATCAAATACGAAACATTATAATATAGGCAAAGATAATAATTGCAAGGTGATCTGGGAACATTTGCTCAAAACATGAATGTATCTAGAGATGCTCGAATGAGTCTTTATAAAAGTGTGTCCACAATGTGGTTTTCTTCTGAATGTTAGTTGTGGATGAAAAAGCATGAACGATTTATAACTGCTGTGGAAATACGTACGGTGAATAAAGCGGTGTTGGAAAAAATCGGTATACGAATGAAGCTGTGTTTGAACAAAGCAGTGATTGAAGAAAGCAACGTATGTACGAAGCAATGCATGAAGATGGCAGCCTTAGAATTTTCGAGTGTTGCAATGTTACCCGGGTGAACGATTACGTAGACGTCCGAGGAATAAATGGTTATATAGGTATGATGGATGGTTTATTGCGTGAACGAATGATGAATGCGGACGAGGCGAAAGTGGTGTTCCATGATAGGAATGTTTGATTGTTGGCTGATTGTGTAGGATATAGCCTGATGCACTGTCACTGCACTGGACGGACACGTCATATTCTAGCTTGTGTCTTATACTGTTATAATATTTAATTTTGATTCGAATTGTATAAGAAACTTGTAGTAGCAGAGATTAGCTGCATTTAGTGGGTGACATTCCTGTTGGGAACGCATATCGGTTTCTTTTTTAACCTTTCAATAAGGTATATAACCAAGAACGCCGTTCATCTTGTGTGTCTTTTGAAAAGAATGTTTGTTTGAAGCGGTAGAAATACCTGGGCGAGTTATTTATGAATTCTGTTTTCCTGCTGTTCATTGTAACAAGATGAATTGCAAATGTTAATTTAGTTGTTAAATATGTATGCCGGTGCTGGAAGCAATGTAAGTGTTGTTTGTTGTTGCAGGTTTATCAACGCACGCCGTAGAATCGTGCAGCCCATGATCGACCAGTCGAACCGAGCAGGTAAGCAGTACTCCCATAAAACGTTTACGGTATGAGAGGTGGTGACGATGGTCGTAGCGTCTCCTCTAACGTAATTATTATTAGCAGGCGGCCATTAGACGGTCGGGCCGAACGGCGCAACCAGGAGCCGTAAAACGACGCTCGGCATCACCTCTCAAGTACTATAAAGAGTAGAGCCATTCGCTTCCGTTGCGCAGCACCGCGACGCCGCCGGAACACCACTAACCTTTACGACGGCGTAACCGTCTAACGTCTGCTGCGCGTCACGTGCGTTTCATGGCGTTTTTACGCGTTTTTCAATCAGTTCGTGCCCGTATACGGCCTGTTTATTTACCCGTTATCTCTGCAGCCATCCGCAGGCTCCGACTCTCTGACACACATAACCCAGCTCCTCCACACATCAAACGCTCAGAGTGCGCCATATTACTACTTCCGAATTACCACTTTTATCACCCAAGAATCCTCAAATTGATATTGCGAATGGACTAGAATAAATAAATGGACAATTAGCTAATCGATCATCATAAATTACACACGGTTTTATTGTTCACATTACTGAATCATTTTTCTTTCTCCGCCCAAACATACTAGTTTTATAAACCTCAAAATCGTCCACCTACAGCTGTGCTATCAAGAAGTAAAGACCACTAGTTAATAATTAACAAGATTTGCTAATACCACTATCTGTGTTTCTGGGTGTTTTAGCCCAATTTAAGCGTTGTACAATATTCTAAAATTATTTTACAAACAAATGCTTTCAATACAGTTACAGATATTATTTTTTGACATTTCTTAAAACCAATGAAATGCTTCGTTGTATGTCACGTGACGGCGTTTTAACCAATCCTGTCATCATTATACTGACAACAAAGCTCGAGTAATTATTTCTGGTAATAATCTCTGTAGCTTTTTTGTTTTTGTTAACAAATGTCAGTTGTCAGATAGTTTTCATCAACACAAGTAAAAAATTTGCAAAAAAAGATAGATTTAGTGTCGTGCCTGATGAAATCAAATATAACTCGGGAGTTCAATAAATTAGAAAATAATTCTTCAGTATCTTTCTCAAAATTGTTGCCATTTGGCAATAGCCACGAAAGCCCACAGGGCTTACGTGGTATTGTCTGGCAAGAGGTTTTCGAAAGATCCGTCAAATTATTTTCAATTTATTGTCACTTTCTTGTTATATTATTACTAAAAATATAATATCGAGATTTATATGAATATTTTTTTTTATGAAACAATTTTAAAACATTGTACAACACTAAACCCGAAGCTAAAACAACACTCAAAAACATGATTAATTTAAAGTTAAAGTATACTTGCGCAGCTGTCAACTTTTAAATTTTGAAATTTTATATTGAAAATTGGGATATTCAAGTTACAAGTTTATTATGTTTTGGTAACAATCCATCAACCGGAAGTGGTAGTTAACTTAAAGGCCAATTTCAATTCTCAGTGTCTCAGTAAATAATTGATTCATGGTAAATTTTGTTTTGTTTGTACACATATTTTGTAATCTTTATATATCAAACACGTTGGGTTTTCTATAACTTTCGGCAAAAACAATATACAATTAGTTCGCTTTATTATTGAAAGATTATGATAAAGACGCGGTTTAATTTTCTACAAATTTTTGACAAAACAATTGCCGGTCGCTCGGACGATTAGCAAAAAGATATGTTCACCATACCAGGAATAAATTTTTGCTTGGTAACAATCAACCAGAAGCCGTGGGTTCGAATCCCACTGAAGAGCATGGTCGTTTGTAATGTTTACATAAATTCACAATCATCCACTCATGAGGCAACATATTACAAAAGAAGTTAGTCCATTTACTATCTTCGTAAATAAAATAAAAAATAATAATAATTTGTAACATTGTTCTTATATTTTGTATCGTTTGAAAAGTAAAATGTGTTATCGGTAAAAAAGTCTCACTGTTTTGCATATATGTTCGTATTTGCAGTTTCTGAATTAATTCTTCAAATGAGTTAGAGCTAGGAGGTGTCAGATATTTAATCACATTCGGGTGCTACAGGCTGATAACTTGTTCACCAACCAAATGCTGTCATACAGATTGTGAGTCTAGCTGCATCAGAACGAATTAGTCGGGAATCAAGTACCACGTAACTTCAGGGTCGTGCCATTACTGATGAGAAGGTTTGAGAGATCAAGTAGAAAAGGTTTCATTTCTACACGAAATGTGTATTGTTGTGCGGTGTGTCAGGTCGACGTGAACGCGTGTTGAAAGGAGAAAAATGAGTGGAAGAGTAGCAGGAGCACGCACGGAATTACAACAGTGCGAGTGCGGCGAATTAGAGGCGGCGTCAGCTCCGTCTTGATCACAATCGACCGAGTGATAATCCGCGGCGCGTACATGATTTTCCACTTACGCCATTCGTCGCCCGACGCAGACCTAACAATCCCGTATCGCGTTTTTTATTATAAAAATCCATAGTTTTAACACTGACATTTGATTTAACGTTAAATATGGAACCCGAAAAGGATTTTTGCGTTATTTTATTTTTCTGACAAGTCAAATTAATTAAATATTTCCAGCGTGTCAGCGGCTATTACTTTTATAAAATAATTTCAACGCGAACAGGAAAACTATTCATAAGCTTCAAAAATGTTGGAATAATAATTAAAAGTGTATATCAGTATGTCAAAATTGACTTAATGGATTTAAGGAAAGTTTTGGCATGTTGTATTTTCCAAACGGGAAGTGGCATTTTTGTGTGGCAGAATGGGGCTGGGGGGCGCGGAAGGAACTAGAAACGACATCAATCAGGGTTGTCTCCCGGTTAATGGGAGATGTGGACCATTGATGCTGTGTCCACTGGCGCATGATGTGGGGAGCGGTCCGCGGATAAGAGCTTTTATCATTGCGGCCGATGTGACCACCCCACCCCCACTGTCGCCTGCCCGCTCAATCCGGGGGATCAGACTCTAATAGATTGCGCTTCGTCGGCTAAATTTTCTCCTCTGAAATATAGATATCCGTCCTCACCTCAAATACTTTTACAAATCTCCGATAACAAATCTCAATTACGTCGCAACGTGCGTAACGCCAACAACTTCATTGTTGACTCGCGCCAGAACATTCGGTTATTGCAAATGGAAGCCATTTTGCGCGGCGTCAAGTACCTCCGTCTTCCAAACGATTCGTCGAAACGGCAGAGTGAAAATTAGCGAGAAAAACTCGTTTGCATACCGCGTAGCGCCGAGCCCGAATTAATTAAAACGGAGCGAATGGCAGCTGGCTCTAGCCTCATCGGTCCAAGGTTTTAGGTCCTGAGGACAGTGTTTGACTCTGGTAACGTGTAGTGTTCTCTCCGCACGCAGGTCCCAGCGGCGCGTACAGCCCGGACGGCTCCATGGGCTACATGATGGACGGCCAGGCGCAGATGATGCACCGGCCGCCCGGCGACCCCGGCTTCCACAACCAGTACGCGCACTACCCCGCCGAGTACTACGGACATCATCTGTAGAAGGTAGGTAACCACCTCACTACGTCACATTATTTTGTTGTTTGTTCAATCTTTGTAATGAAAATGAAAGTGCTCAATAAAGTTCCTTTTTAATTTAATTTATTTTATTTTATTTTTAAAATACACTATAACTAAAAGACCTATTAAAGGATTGAAAAAATCTCACTGACAAGTTAAACAGAATAGTATAAATAGTAATACCATAAACAATAATTAGATTTACAATGATACAATAAATCTAAGAAACTAAAATCAAAGCATATACATTGCTGATTTTTGTGTTAAAACCCAAACGGGGTAATATGGAACATTATTTCGTTATTCCTTTAAATAACTTTACTAATATTTATTTACATTTAAAACAAAAAGTTGATTTCCTTAGAAGTATATACAATACAATTTATATTTAAAAAATAGGTATGTGTAGTTGTTTCAAATTACACTGAGATTGGAGTTATTGGGAACATGTATGGATTTTTGGATGTTTAATGTTCTAAATTTATTGTTTTTTATTTGTCATATTTCTTATTCATCTTACATTGTATTTGCCATGCACGAGGGATATATTAGACGAATATTTCTCGAGAAAGATTTCATTCATTATTTTAAATTATTGAACATATATTTATTTTAATCTGTCACATAAACGTCAAAATTTGATAAATGTCATTTGTCAAATTACGATAAAAATTAGTCATCAGCGCTTCGAAAGTAATCCTTTTGAAGAAATTGATTGAAAAATTGAAAATATTATCCCTTTTAGCCATTTAAAACGAAGAAATTAAACTATTCCTCATTGTTTTTACAATTATTATAAATATTCGGGTATCGCACTTGTGCAAATACTCGATATGCAAAATATTCAAGCATTCAAGGGTAATACCACTAGAGGTAAATATTTTTTGAAATATTTTTTGCAAATTATTCGTCAAAATTTCGCGATTCAAAAATTTCGTTAAAAATTTTTATTTGAGAAATTTTTGGTGAGCGTAATTTGTAATTATTGCAGGTTAACACAAAAAAATTTCGAAAAAAAAGTTTAACCTCGAATGGTTTTTGGATAGATTATTTAACAAGATATACTATTTTTATTAATTTTATTAATGGAACCACTTCCAAAAAAATTATCACATATTTTGCGGAAAAATGACACTGACGTTTAAATGAAAACAATAATTTATTTAAAAAATTGTCTTGGTAACGGGATATACTGCTGGGACCCGTATATTCGCTGATATACTGGTTTGATTGGTCAAAATAGATGACGTATAAGCCTCTTATTGGGTTATTTACTATGGCGTTGAATAATCTTAGGTATTGTAAGAATAATATTGCAGAGTATGAAATAGTTATTTGTGTATCAAGTGCGGATAGAGCATTGTTTGTTGCACGCGGCGAGAAATTGTTGATCGAGGCGAAGCCGAGATCAACAACTCGACAAGTGCACCGAACAAGCTCTATCCGACGAGATACACACAATACTTTTTCTACAATCGTTGAACAATGTTAAGCTGTAGAAAAAAATTCATTTTCAAAATTATCTTTGGTCACGCCTATAACAATTCAGTAAAATTGTAGTTACCCATGTCACCGTAATCATGACAACGTTTATGAACAAAATAAACATTTTCAAAGAAATCATTATTTGACACATGGAGTACATTTGACATAAAGTCTACAGAGTGAATACGTTTATGGTGATTAAGTTGAAGTGTATGTACGTATATGCCAACTGTATTTGCAATAGCAAGGTTATTACCAGAAAAATCCAATACATCATTTACTTCTTTTACCTAATTTATTTTTGTTTTGGTTTTGTCGCTCTAGTGCGACAATATGTCACTTTGTCGCCCTAGAGCGACAATTTTGAACATTTCCTAACCAAAAATGGAATAACAATGTCGATATTGTGCAACGATTGTAGAAAAAACATATTTTCAGTATCTCATGTTAAATGTATATTCATTATGCATTCAATAATTTTGAATTGTAGCCTCTTTTACGTTTATATTTGCGAGGGCATTGCTTTTCCATTTAACCCTGAAATATACGAAATTTAATTAATTGAGTCTTAGTAACAAATTGTATACATTTTTTTTAATAATACTGGGTTAAATTATTGTTAAAGTTATTGTTTCCTCAGATAAAAATATGCGAGAAAAATTAATAATATATCTGCAAAGATACAGGGAATACACTTGCGAATAAATTATATTTTTCAACAATGTTTTAAACTTTGTACTTACTATTGACATTTAAAAGTTTTACGTGAATTTCAAAAACAACTGCCAAGTGATGTAACCTTGAGTGTTTCATATTACCCCGTTGACGGTATAAGTAGGTGGTAAATAGAAGAGTGTAAGTAACATTTGTTGTTGTACATGTGGGGGCGTGGAAATGTAAGTGTTTATGGGTTAAGAAAAAATTTTATTGTACATTAGCTTGTACAAAGTTTAGAAGAGAATAGGGATTTCAATGCATTTTTTTAAATATTGCTGTGTATAATTTTAACTATTCACTTCACAAAAAAGTATAAATACAAAAGTTGTTCAGTTCACCTAAGTATTGTGGGCTTTAATGTATGTATTTTTACCGGTTTCAGGAGATTAAACCTATGTTTACATGCACAAAAGTAGGCAGGGTAAGTATGTCATAACTTTATGCTGTACGGTAATATTACCTTACTGACCTGTCAAACAGTCAAGAAAATGAAAATAAAACACAATGATAATATAACGATATTTATTAATACACACAGAATTAAGCAGTTCGGAGCTTCACCTTCTGCGTTTTAAATATTATCAGGCAATTCAGCATCGCCAAAATCCACTTTTTATCTAGCCATGAAGAACACATTTGACGTTTAAGTAAAAACAATATTTATAAAGACTTACTTGGTCACCTTCTGAAATTGTGACAGACGATATTCATAAAAAAATTTAAAAAATAATATTTATTAATGATGTCTTCATATTCAGAAAGCGGTAAACTATTGAACAAACCACGGATGTTATGAGTCAGAACAGGCCTTAGATGTCTTAAAATCCTCGCTCTACGAGCTCGGATTTCAAAATGACATCTGCGGCTGTTGTGATACTCATAACATCGCTAGGAATGTTAATAGCTATTAAATTCTGAACAACTTTTGCTCTTAAACTTTTGTTGTGAAATGAACAGGTAAAAATATATTTTAAAAATATCATTGAAATCCGTATACGCCACATTTCAATTATACACCTGGTAAAAATGTAATAAACATTTTTTTTATGTTTCACATATATTTAAAAGAATTTCATAATCGAAACCTCTAAGTTGGTAATAGTTGATTATTTGAAAGTAATTGATGGTGATGTTGTGTTGGTTAGTGATTGTGAGTAGATGGTGTGGTAACAGAGAGGTGTTTGGTTTGGTTGCAGATGTGAAAGGAAGCGGACGGACCACGTCAAGTCAACACATGATCCTCCAGCTCCTGCTCCGCATACAACGAGTTACAATATACATACGTTATACGGACCGTGTATACAACTCTTAAATGTGATTATTCTTTGTACAAAATGTAAATGTAGTGTCCCAGTGTTTAGAAAGGGAAGGATTTGTACAAAAAAGTATTAGAGACAATTCGTCGTGGTGTACATAAACATAAAGTAATACTACATAACATAAGTAGAGGTGATGCGTGCGTACGGACTGACTGAGTGACCGGGCTGGCGCCCCGCCCGCCGCCAGTGTAGTGCAATATCGTCAGCGTCGCAGGACAGATCGACGTCTCTTGTATTTATTAGCGCGTAGCGAATTGTGTTGTTACCCGTCCCCGTGCCCGCAGCCCCGCCCCGCCCCCACAATACATACAAAACAAAAACTATTCAAGGTTGTGCTGTTCATCATGTACTTGTTATTCTATCTGTTGTGATTTTCGTTTTGTCTGAATTAAACAAACACACACACGTGACTCCTGCCCCTCGTCCTGTGTCCTGCCACGTCGTGTCTCGTCATTCACTCGCTATCGTCCTTCCTGGCATCCGCACACACACGCACACACAATGAATCGAAACACGATATACGTAAGCTAAAACTAAAATTTAGTGAGGTGTTTTTATGGATTAATAAAACACACAACTCCTATGTAAGATAAATTTAAATGAAACAAATCAATACATGAGTATACAGAATGACGCATCATACGATATAAATATATAATATAGTTATACGAAGTGTGTGGGGCGGCGGCGGCGGCGGCGCCGGTCTCGGCAAGGCGCTAAAACGAACCTCCACACACACTCTACAACACACACAGTAGGTATACGAATTCGGTGATTCTCGATGTCTCATAGTCTTACGGTGCATTGTTACAAGAAGAGGACGACTTGAAGAAGACGATACAAAAGTGAAATAACAAATTATAATTATTATTATTATTACAATTATTATACATACTTATTATATAAAATAATTAAGTATATACATATATATTTGTATAAATGATAGGTCATGCGTGTACTATACTTGGAATGATGTAATGTGCGTTGGTTCGCTTTAGGTCACGGGTGGCCGTTGAAGGACTGCAACATCTGAGGGCCCGCGCCCTCGGCTGTGACGTGCCTTGCCAGGGCCGGACTGCGCGCCGGCCCGCTCGCTCAATCTAACCGAACTCCCGTCCACACATGCACACACACACACCGGCCGCTCCATCGGTCTCTATTTTTCATTTTACTACATCTTTGTGCACCGGCTGTTCCATTTTCGCGCAATGATATGCAATTTTATTTTTTTAATGGAACGCCCATTCATTCTATTTAAAACAGTTCTACAATGATCTGTACAGAAACTATTTGTTTTTTATTAATAAAGAATCACGCACACAAAGTATGGCACCAAACGTGTGTGAATATTTAAACAATTAGATTAGTTGCTGTCAGATCATCAACTTTTCGTTGTTTTATTTTATTTAGTTCGTTGGTACACCTTTTATAAATAGTACACTGTACTGCACGCGTACAAACGAGTGTTGATAACTTCACACGAGTTTGGAATAACGTATCGCCCGTGATGCACACTATATTTTTTTCTGACGACTGCTATAGAAAGTTGCTTTTGGCGCTTGCATTTATTACCGCAAAGTTAATATTTTCTGGGAAATTTTATTTTGTCGCTCGTCTCGTATAGCAACGAACGACAAAAGTATCTAATTCATCATCATCGATAGTAAAAGAATAGCTACATCAGTCTATGACAGAAATATCACACATATATTTATTTTAATGAAATTAGATCAAAGCTTTTCTTTTATAACCAGTCGTCGGAAAAATATTGTTTAATTCGTGCGCAAAGTATTTATGTTGCTCTCACACGTTTGAAATTGCAATATTTTGTGTTTCGAGCGACAAAACATAACTTTGCGCTCTAAATATACAAATACCTATTGTAACAAGTGCACAGTTATTGATGCTTTACCGACTGGCGGTTAATTAATTTTATCTACGCTCGTTAGTTAAATGTCATTTGTCCCACCCATTTTGCGTGAGTTAAGAGCTTCATTGCCGCACTCGTTTTCATTAACGTACTATTTATTTTAAATATTGATAATAAAATATAATTCTTTAAATTAATTAATATTTAATTAATTATTAATTTTTGAAGCTTGTTCTTCTACATCTGAAAAATAAATTCTGTCAATCACTTTTACGAAATTCTTTAAAAAATTATGAAAAACAACTACTTACTTAATTGTTTAATGTCAAATTATGTTCGTCATTTTTACAGCAACTACTTAAATTAATTTTATACTTGTCAAAAAAATTAAATCAAATTATTTTAATTTTTTTTATCTTTGTTCGGGCGTAGATAAAATATTGTACAATACACGTGTGATAATGCATTACTAATATATTTATGTGATTACACAACTCGGCTATTGCCTTGCTGTGCAAATTTCACATGCCTATCTTATTAATGCTCATATTCCACTTATATCGTAAATATCTATTAATTTACCTAGTCTGTTATAAATGCCATACCACTCTAAAAATTGGTCGGTAAAGCATCAATAACCGTGCACGTGTTACAAAATAGTTATTTACATAAGAATCAGGAAAGTTATACATTACTGTCGAGGAGCCATATTGAAATGAATATTTTATGGCTCCGAGTCAAGTAAAGACATTTTCCTGACGAGTTATGTATTAATTTTTTTTCTGAAACTTTTGTTTATATTATAAATTAGTTTTAAGTTTCTAAGATAACAGAACGTATAAACATTTTCTTACCTAGGGAAGGAAATGCTACTTTCGCTCCGCATTTTAGGCGCGAACATAGTACTTCTGCTCCGGTTTCAGAAAAAAAGTATTGTTTTTAATTTCATGGCATTTTTTTTTTTTTTGAGAAAAGTTTATGTAATATTTAAAACAATCTAGTAAAATAAAAAAGACAGATGGATGGACCTCTTGGTGTACACACACACACACACACACACACACAGCTCCTGAACCCTTTGTCACAGCCTCGCATTACGACAAAATGTATACCAATTTTACCAGAGACAATTAATTATACGATACGAATACGATTACGAAACAGATATGATTGTCTAGTTTTCTAAAAGCGTTACTTACTATATTCTATATACATATTTGTTGTTGTTGTTGTTGTATGTGTGCGCGAGGCTGTGACTTCCGCAGACAAGCGAATAACACTTGGCGACGGACGGGATCGCCGCCCCCAGTATACCGCGAGCGAGCGGGCGACGCGCGGCCGACCCTAGTCCACGATGTGTGACACACACAACACGGAACACACCAGACACACGTATTACTTACTGCTCTGTATACATATTATATATAGTTGGACCGAGCCGGCGACGGCGACGGGCCGCGCTAATTGTGCCGCCGCGGCGCGATCGATAGCCGCCACCAGGCCGCCGCCGCCGGCCACGTCCCCGTACCAGTCTGTACATACAAGATACCTCCGGAGTAAAGCATATTGGCTGTTCGTTTTAAGTGATTTCCACCATGAATCATTGTTCGCCTTATCCAATGTATACGAATCTATCAATACAGATCAATGAATGAATATCGTACCTCTATGTTAACATATATATGAGAGGAAATATATTGTGTTCTGCTTTTTATTGAATAATATAAATTATCAAATGGGACGAGTAAGGAATGCCGTGTCCTCTGTATAGTGTTTTCTCTTTTTTCTTTTTTGAAACGTGAGCATTAAATGCTACATCTTGTGTACTTATAAACTTGCCTTTTCATTTTCCCCACCCACTTTCCCGCCCGCTGTCGATTTCTCTTGGGGGTCTTTCCTTTACAGCCAGTGAACTAGTGCAGTGCAGTGATTCAGTGAAAATTATTCTGTGCATCAGTCACGATCGTGACATTTCGCGAATGAACCGCATATTATGTCGTCATACCAATTGTCTTCTCAGCTGCCACCTCGATATAGTTCATTCCAGTGTAGAAAACAGTGTTGGGCGATGATAACCTAGAATTTGATTGGTCGAATATACAGACAAGTATTTTCATTTCCGTTTGATCTTTCAAAAAAGTTAATAACCTGAAAATAGTCAAACCACATGTGTTCCTTTTTTTATTTTGACAATTTATATTCGTTTATTATTATTCTATAGATGACAGCTTACATTCACAAAAATACTTTCTTTCATTTTGAACGTGGCTTGAACTTATAGAATGTGTAAAACGGGCTGCGTTCGCAGTGCCATCTATTTGTTTCTTAACTGGAAATGGACTTTAGTGTCAAAATGTAAGCAGAACGACTTGGGTCATATAATTTACTGTGTTTTGTTTTATAGTTTGGACGATTTTATATTTTTCTGAGGTAAGTGTAAAATCTAAAATACTTCGTACATGAAAATTTAATGTGGAAACATATTATAATTTTTTAATTGGTTATAATAATTTGTACATAATATTTTGAGGTTAGGTTTTCCTAATAGTAGAATACATCGAATGACAAAAGGTTGAAGGGTATCAAAACATTTATTCGTCTCATTCTTGTCCAATCTGAATTATTTATATTTGTAATAAACTAACTTTCACAATTGCAGAGAAACTTAACCTCAAAATTGAACGTTAAAAAACATTAATGTGAATTTATAACATTTTTTCGTGGGGAACGCATACTCTTCTCGAAAAAATATATCACGAGAATACATTTCTTGAATACACAATTGTCGAAAATTTAATTCAAAGTTTGTACATTTATCGAAAATATAAATGTCGAATGTTGGAAATTTTTCAAATGACGAATGTTACAAATTTCGAAAGTACATTTGTCGAAAGTTAATACCAAATGTCGTATTGTAATTATTGTTCACTAGATGGAACTACGAACTCCGAGATTTGGTATGTTTTGCTGTCGACAAATGTATTTTTGGAGAAATATCCAATTAATTCGACAAATATATTTTCGAGATTTGTAACACTCGTCATTTGTAATGTTTCCAACATTTGACATTTGTATTTTCGATAAAAGTACAATCATTTGGATATTTGCATGTTTGAGAAATGTGTTGTTACACTTTTCTTGAAGACACAGAGATGCTTCAAAATAGCAGTGCCACTATTTTCAAGATCAGCACCAAATTGGAAGCAACAAAGAATCTTCTGTGCGTTTTGTATGAATCTATGTGTGAACAAGGTTTAACGAAACTAAAATCACTAGAGTATCAGTTGAAAAATATCAATTGTCAGCATCGTGAAGGTGTCATAGCAGAGTCTAGGTGTCCTGCCCCGTCGCTCGTGTCTCCGATCCCCGCAGGTAAGCACAACATGGCATAATTTAATATTTCGCATCTGCTGTGTACTGAATGTAATCAGAATTTAATTAACGGACTTACAGGTAAAGTTAGTTAATTATCGAATATCGCGCGCCGACAGGCTGCGCAACTAATAAACTTGTCTGTGTCGCGCGCAGGCAGGTGCCACCGCCGCGCCGCCTCCGATCGGCGAACAATTCCAAGTTGTAATCTAAGTTACGGCCAACTTTGTCGGCGTATCAGTTTAATTTCAGCGTAAAATATCCGTCCAAGTTGCGCTCTTAACTTGCCGTTATCGAGCAACTGATTGCCGACGGCGGCGGCGGTGATGGAGAGCGTCGCGGCGCAGGTACACGCTGCCGCCGTCCGGCCAGCGCAAAGCTGTTAAGCAGAGGAAATGAAAAGGCCCCGATCTACATCTGTGGAAATGAGTTACATCGGCCGGCTGGTCATTGTGGACGCGCCGGACACGAAAAATGACCTTCTCCAACACGTCCACAGATAAAGAGGCGTTAGCCGCCCCCGCGCTCTGCCAACACTGTCGTGACACTCTGATAACACCCCCACACCAGATCGATGTCTCCAAACGTCAGGACCGGACCCAGACATTATTTGAGTAACAAAATCATAGATCAACTAGAAAAAGAAAGCTGACGTTTAAATTATTTTTTCTACTTTTGTATAAATATATCCCCATTATTTAATTTTTTTTTCGATGAATTATAGTACCCATAATTCACTGTTATTTTAAAGACGTGATGTGGATCACCAAGCAACGACCGTCTAACAGTTGACAGTTGACAGTATAGTCAATTGTCATTGTGTATTTTGATGTTGTAGTTTTTGAATGTGTGTTTTCAACCGATTTCGATAATTTGCTGGACGCTATTTTCAAATTTACAGGAGTAGAAAAAGTACAGTATTATATTCGGGATTATGACCATTATTCACTTGGATGATTTGCATCTTTATCTTCGTAAATAATGACTACATATAATAAATAATATACTATTATTTACAGGGCTAACGCATCAGTCTTTAACAAAATATTTTTTAATGTTCCCCGCGTTCACAGAAACCCAATTGCATATCGAGAGAGTCTTCATTTTAATACACATTTTTTTTATCATAAAAGGGTGGTACTACATGACAATTTCATCAATTCTAAACGTTCATAAATAAGAATTGACAGGAACATACAAATAATTGAATAAATGTTAATCCATTGTTACTAACTACAATATTACACATAATAATTTCCCTAAATCAACACTGTTTAAAATAACAGTTTTTAAAAATATTTTAGTATACAAAATATTAAAAATAGTATGAAGGATTAATTTTATGAAAAAAAATAAATAAAATAAAACTCGTTCTTCAAAATGTATAATTTTAAGACCCACTGTTTTGGAAGCACTGTAAATAATTGTCTTTCAATTTATTTCATCAAAGCAGTAATTTTGTTTTAGCTTGCATAAACCTAAACCAGTGCTACCTAGTTCATATTCGAATACATGTATTTATATTTTTAGTAGTGTTTTAACGTTTGCAGTGATAAGATTTGTGTGACTTCTATTGAAATTTTTCATTATTTTTTGCTAGTATTTAATGTGTTTTTATAAGAGACAATTGTGATTAGTTTGAAAACTGTCTATAGTTGAATATGAGCGTTGCAGAAGACAACACTACAAGATCTTTTGTACAGGTACTTATATTAATTTATATTTTAGAGTTTTAATTCGCTGATGTCAAGGTGCATAAGAGTTCTAGTGTTTCTTAAAAATAAGGTTAAATTCATCCCCGATCTATTTGTTGGAACGACAAGAAGTTGTTTTGCCAAAAGTGCTCAGGATTTCAACCTTGTTTGTATCACATTATTATAGTATACTAATTGTCAATTGTTTTTACCTAAAGTTATAAGAAACCTAACGCGTTTGCTGTCAAAAGGAAAGTCTTTGAGAAATAATAAGATTTTTAAAACAATATTCAAAATAGGGAAATATATTCATATATAATACCAATAGTGTTACAAGTTATGTCGACAATTTTTGTTGCTGTATCATGAATGGGTATTACGCTTGATTTTAAATAATACGAGTGCGCACCGCGAGTGATATTTTCAAGCGTAATAACCATGAGTGATGCAGCCTCAAAAATTGTCTACATAACTTGTAACACGAATAGTATTCGGAGGACAATTCAACGAGTAAAATGTATTCTTTCTTTACACTGAATTGCAAATAGATTCACTTCCACAGCAATGGTGTAACAATTCAATTGTTTAATCTTGTTGACTGGATCACTAGTTAAAATGAGATCGTTAGTGAAAAAAATCAGTCTTTTCAATTGATGGAAAATTATAAATCCTCAAAATCTATTGAACCATTTTTGACAGATGACATATGAGTTGAATTGTCAAATAATAATTTAGGTAACAAAATATTTTGAATCAATTATTTATTAAGATATCTACGAAAATCTAATAGGGCTTCAAGTAAACTAGCAGTTCCGGTTGATGGATTGTTTCTAAAATCTAATAAGCTTGTAATATGTACATCTAGATTCTAAACATCTAATTTGATAATGATGTAGCCGTCATTGTGAATTCGAAATTTTTGACATGCTAGTACATCTTCCTGGGAAACATATATAATTTAGCATTATACTATATAATACAGTAGGGCAACACGATTCCTAAAACACAATCAACAATCAATATCATGACCTCTTTCGTATCGTCCACATTCATAGTGCGATCCACACATTCTTTTCAATGTCACGAAACAATCCATCAATCATACCTTTCCACTTATTCCTCGGATACCCCCAATCTCGCCCGCATATATTAGTTTCACCAACATTCGCTGAAGATGGCCAAACCACCTCGACTGATTCATTCCTCCATTTTTTATCAACATTCTTCTCAATCTCACCGTACATCAACGTATTCCAGACACTAACCCACACACTCCTTTCAAATATATCATTTCCACAGCAGTGATACTTCGTTCATGCTTCTTCATACACACCCAACATTCAGAACGATACGTCAACACTTACACTCCATTATAAACATTCAATGGAGCATCATTTTAAACACCCTGCAAATAACCGTCTTCAATCATCAGAAAACAAATTTGTGGTTATAGTTTTTGAGCAGCATTGTCGAAATCTCATTAAACAGATTCGGAGTGTTTGATTAGTATTGAGTTGAGTCCGGGCCTGCGGGAGTGTATGTAGGATGCGTATATGTCGGTAAGATCGCATCGTAGTCCAGTAAGTACGGGCGACCACCAACCAGGAACGAACAACGGCAGCGGGCAGTCGGCAGCCGGAGAGATAAAAGAAATCAAAAGATCCCGAGTCACAGTGAGAAAGAAGCGGCTGGAAGCGAGACGGACGGCGCGCGGGAGCAAGACGCCGATAGACATTAGTGCCCGGCGCCGGATCTGGGATGGCCATTGGTCATCCCAGATTGCTTCTAGGAGCCGCGGTGACAGTTCCTATATAGGTTTACTCTATCCCTTTCTGCCGGAAATTGTGTCCAGTGGCGCTGGCTCGGTTCCGGTTCTGCGCGCTCTCCTTACCGGACCGGATGCTGAACGCGTGATATATGGACCAATCATTTTACCGTACGCGCGGCCGGCCACTCCGCATGAATGCTGAAACGGCCAAGACTTGCCTTTGTGAATTCTCCCTGCGAAATTTCATTTAGACGTCGTTCCTGATGTGCGTTTCTCCACGCATGCACACCAGCTCAAATTCGATCCTCTGCTCCTGCTACACCATTACCTACCTAGCCGGAAACTTTGCATTTAACCCGGAGCCCGACGCCGACACTCTTCAACTCTCACTTTTCAAATTACATACGAGCCCAAAATCATATCATTTGGACCAATTAAGACTTCTAGAATAACAATACTCAATTTATTTGTGTCTCAAATTCTGTTATTTTCAAGAATATTTTGAGGTAAAATAACAACTAAAATAATAACAAATTTTCAATAATAATTAACATAAAGATTTCATTTTGCCCAAAGGTATTGGTTGGTACCAAGAACACTGTTTTTGAATCTGATGACAACAAAATATAGAAAAAAACGATTCAAATACATATTGTAAGTAATATTATTCTAAATCTTTTTGATTCCAATGTTAGTTAAACTATCTCATTTACTTACTAAGATATACCCAAAAATCCTGATAGGCGGGAGATAAAAATGATAGAATTTAAGATATAAATATGGTGGATTAAACAATTTTCCTTTGGATGATTTTAACTAGGCCAAATGATATGATTCTGGGCTCGTAATTTTTAAGTTAACAAAATAGAGAAAAGTTTCTGATACAAATTTCAACTTAATATTTTATTTTTTAATAAAATTTGACATAAGTCAATTATTTAAGGAGGCATGTTTGAAAAACCCTGTAGGTCAAATTCATCCCCGATATAGTGAATATATCTATTTGTCTGAACGACAGGTAACTGTTTTGCCAAAAATACTCATGAAATCAACCGTGTTTGTATCACATTATTATAGCGTACTGATTGTCAATTGTTTTTACCTAAAGTTATAGGAAACCTAACGCGTTTGCTGTGAAAAGGAAGGTCTTTGAGAAATAATTAGATTATTGAAACAATATCGAAAATATTCTAATAATAATATTAGCTAAATTATTAGATATATTTGAAAAACATTATAAGCCTTCAATTAAACTCCCACCTACCATTTTAAAACGAACTGTCGACATTTTTAATCCGTACACTGATAAAAATAATTTCTTGTAACAGATTCCTTTTAAATGAAGAGAAAATTGATTTGAATAGTGCCAATCCGATTTCGTTTTCATTGAAATTTTTTTTAGGTTTAATGAAAATTCTAGTATGAAATAGTTATTTATTTAACTAGGCACCAAAATATCATATTTACAGCAGAGACTGCCGTTTCATTGACGAGGCGAAGCCAAGGCAATGAATGCTGTTGAACACATAATTTTTTTGCCGATTTAGAATTAATATTAATTTAGTTATATTATATACATATTTTGAAGGATATCGTTGTAAAATTACGTTGTCATGTATTTGTTGAACGCTTATAATGCATTTGCTGACGGTTACTATGCGTTTGTAGACCGGTTGCTATGTAATATAATTTTACTGCCTAGGCATAAAAGTGACACTTTATAGACTGTTAGCAATCCGTAAAATGTTACCTTTAATCGGCAAAAAATTGATTTAGTTTTGAAGGAACATATCGAAATAATCAATTGAGACTCATTATGGGGACAAAATAGTTTGAATAGGAGCAATTTTAATTCAAAGTGATATTGTTTTAAATATAAACAATTTGTTTAAAATTAAGACGACTCCATTTTTATTATTTTTAAAGATATAAATATTAAATTAAACTTAATCATTTTGTAAGAAATAAAATTTTCTTCAACGAATGAATACAAAAAGAAAACTGAAAATTTTCTTGAAACGAGAAGTTATTTTTATGAGTGTTCCATAACATTCCGAGATGTGCTTTTTACCTCCCGCCTACCTCTAGGTAAGGGAGGTATTGTTTTTGGTCAGAAAATTGGGTAGTGAGTTTTCAATGAATAAACACGTTTTAGGGTCCCTACAATACGATTTTACTATTTTCGCGATGATGTCTGTATGTATGTATATATGTATGTATGTATGTATGTATGTATGTATGTATGTATGTATGTATGTGTGTGTGTGTGTGTGTAGTCTGTGGCAATTTTTTCGTCTCGCATAACTCAAATAAAATACAATTTTTTGAATTATTGCTTCTTATATTTAAATGAAGAGCTGATTAGATTTTGGATAAAATTGGTCGACCGGAAGTAGCAGTTTACTTGAAGCCCTTAACAGTTTTTCGTGAAAAACACGGTTAAATTTCCTTGTTCAACAATTTATGTTATTTTGAAAGTTGAAGAATATTTAATTCTACATTTGTTTTGATTACACTAATTTTAATAATTTTCATTAGATTTAGAGATAATAAAATATAAAGAAATTAGATTTCACAAATCTTGCATTCCTAGTACACCATGGAAAATTTTCAATTTTTTACGAAATGTGACACATGTCATTGTGATTGTGAAGCTGTTTTCTTAGTGAAATATATGTCAAAAAAAAATAAATATACGAAAGAAAATTAAAATTCTCAAATATAAAAGAAAATAAACAAATAAGAAGGTATGTTTCTGTATCATCAAATACTATTTTGTACCGTTTAAGAGTAGTATTGGGCGGGAGGTTATGTGCTGGCCACATCAGATTTTTTTTATAGAACATAGGAAACACAAATATTCATTAAGCTATAATTCTTTCTCTATAAATTTTTGCTTAAAAGTGTAAATTTAATAAATAAAATTCAAAAATATTAACTGCATTAGATGAGTTTAAATTTATTTAAATAATACATTACTGTCATGAGATAGAAGTAAAATAAAATTTATAATTGTAGAAAACAATACAATTTAAATAATCTTAATATAATTATGTGCTTGACAGATTATATTTGTCTTATTCATAAAGTTTTAAATAATTATTAACTTGATTATATCATTTATCAATAATCATGAAAATACGTTAAATAATTTGAAAGATTAATTTAACGCATTAAATGATGAATTAAATGTAGAAAAAATTGAATGAACGATATATAAGCTAAATGTATTTTATACAGAAAATTCCAATACAATGTACGTTAGATTAAATTGCTATTGGAATAACTGTACATAAATGTTGATAGTGTAAATAAAATTACATATTACTATAGCTAAATATTAAGTTGTATTTTGTGATATTAAATAGTAAATGTATACATGATTATTAATAAATAAATTAAACCAGGTAATAATTAATAAAACTTTGTTAAATGCCAATTGTCATTGTTATACAATACGACCGTGTGTATGTTTTGTTTTCCATAGAACTGTAAATAGCTAAGAATTATTAATTTTATCCAACTTCTCTCAATAAATGCTCTGTAACTATGGTGATTTTAAACAAGCAAAGTAATAGATTATCCACTAGTGGGTATAATTTTGAGGAAAGCCACTAGTGAGTATTTTTTTATTAATAACAATAATAATAACACACAACACCTTGGTAACTACTTCGAATGCCATTTAAAATTAAAAATTTAAAGCATATGTCACTGTCAAATAATTTTTCTTTAATAAATTTTTCATTTATTAAGAAGTGTTGGATAAAACGTTATACTTCACACGTGGGCAAAGTGGAATTACTCACTCGATAAAATTATCTCACTCAGCCTTCGGCTTCGTGAGCTAAAATTTCTCTCGTGGGTAATACCTTACTTTGCCCACTTGTAAAGTAAATAACTATTATCCAACTTCTCTCAATAAATGCTCTGTAACTATGGTGATTTTAAACAAGGAAAGTAACAGATTACCTACTAGTGGGTATAATTTTGAAAAAAGTCACTAGTGAGTAGTGAGTTATTTTCTATTATAACTAATAATAATAACACACAACTCTTTGGTAACAACTTCGATTGACATTTTAATTTAGAAAATTTAGAGCATATGTCACTGTCAAATAGTATTTCTTTAATAAATGTTGGATAAAATGTTATATTTCAAAAGTTGAATTACCCATTCGATAAAATTATCACAATCAGCCTTCGGCTTCGGGTGCTACAATTTTCTCGTGGGTAATTCTTTATTTTGCCCACTTGTAAAGTAAATAATTACTATCTATACTGGTGAGTTAAATCTCACTTATCCTACTCATTTTGCGTGAGTTAAGAGCTTCATTACCGCACTCGTTTTCATTAACGTACTATTTATTATAATTATTGATAATACAATATTTATAATTCTTCAAATTAATAATATTTAATTAATTAATCATTTTTGTAGCTTGTTCTTCTATATCCGACAAATACTTTATAAATCACTCAATTTCATGAAATGCTTCAAAAATTTATGAAAATCAACTACATAATTGTTTAATGTCAAATTGTGTTCGTCATGGATTAATTATATTTTTACAGCAACTACTTGAATTAATTTTCCATTTGTCAAAAAAATAAAGTCAAATTAATAAAAATTATTAACTTTGGGCGGGCGAAATAAAATATTGTACAATACACGTGTGTTAATGCATTATTAATATACATAGCAAATATTATTGAAATAATTTAATAAAAAAAAATCTGGTGTTGGCATCACACTACTTTCTTATAAAAATAAAACCAACTGAACACGTATGACTTGTTCCTTAGGTATGACTTTATTTTGACAATTATTTGATATATAGATTAGTTAAACCTGTTTTTTTTTTCTCATTGTAACTATGAATTTATTTTAAAATAGAAATTAATTATATCTACACTTCAAAACTTTCTAACTAATAATACAAATATTACTTTTATTATATTTCATACGACAGATATTTTTGACACTTCACAATTATTTGACACGTTTGACACATAGATATTAAAAATGTTTTATTTTTTGTTCCCGTTGTAACTAATATTTAGAAATATGTTCTTAAATATATAATTTAGTTTTTCTCAAAATTAGAAGCATGTACAAGAAAAGTGCAAATAACATTTTATATTCCAAATATTATTGCTAACATCTTTCATTTGAAACTTTTTTCACAGCTGATTCCATTTTTGAAATAAATGGAATTTATTGTATTGTGTGTTCAGTAAACTTCCTCTTCCAGTTTCTCAATTTCATTAAAAATCAACTCAGCTCTTAATTTTTTCATGAAACTTATAAATTCCAAGTTTCGTTTACATATCTTGTCTCGTTCATGAGATATTGCGCACACGGACATCCATCCATCCTCACACACAGACATCATTGAGAAATTGGTCTTAACGGATTCAGTGGACGTCAAAATATGTATTTCCGCAAAAATCTCGTCATCGATTACGAAAGTAAAAACCGCATGCCCATACAAAATTATTACACATTATAATTATTTTAACACATTTTATATGAAATTTTTTCGCTGATGTTTTAAAATTTGAGTTTTGTAATTGTCTCGAACTCTGTGCATTGTCATAAAATATATAATTATGATGTTTCTGTACTCTATCATTTCTTGTTTATAAGTTATTCTATATACTCACATACATCATACAGGATTCAGGGTACCTTAAACATGTATTTCTTAGAAAATCTCTCTATGTATAAAAAACATAATATACTCATGGACATAATTATCAAATATTTCATTAAGATGAATCAAGAAAAAGTAAAGATGGTTTTAGTTCACAAAATAAAATTTGCAGTTTCTAAGTAATACTACGTATTAATAACATCAGAGACTGCAAATTTTATTTTGTAAACTAAAACCATATTTACTGATTCATCAAAATTAAATACTCGATAATTATGACCATAAGTATAGAAAAATAGCTTTCTGCAAAGCCACAAAAATGTTATCCTGAGTCTTTCCTTTCTTCTAACACCTTCGAGGGCAGCGAGTTGACGGCATTTACGAAAGCAGATTACTACACCTAAAACGAATGAACTTACCTTCCTAACTAGCCATGCATTGGACTAAGAAACCTCAATATTAGTAGCCCCCCTCCCCCCCTAAGTTATTTTGTCATTGCAAGGTCCTCCACGAAGTCTTTCTCAATGATCATGACAATTTGACAGTCGAGTAACGTTTTCTAATTCGCACATTTTATTACCGCCATTCAAGGCAATATTCCTCCCTACATCGCTTTCAATATTGTGCAGTCATTTATTTCATGCTGTCCTCTCTTTCCAGCACCTTTCTCGCCAGTCTCCGTCTCCACCATACCCATATAAATTTCCTTTGTCACTTTTTCATTATTCATTCTCTTCGCATACCGATGCTGTTTCAACAACTGTTTCCCATCTTATCGCGTCTTCATAGACAGCAAGATCAGGTGATTGAAATTGAAATACGATGTTCGATTAATTTTTTGCTCAGCGCCTACTGATAAGATGGTTAGCGTTATATTGTTTTTGCGGCCGTCGCTTGTCGATTACAATCTGGTCGTTTGTTTCTGTTTTGACTAACGGGTAAATAATTGATATAATAATTATTTTGCTAATTATATAGATACGTTTCAGTGTTTCGGTTAATTGGAATGTATAGTTACAAATGATAATTACCATGCTAATAGAGACGGTGTGTATGTGTGGGTAAGAATTAATTATTATTAAGATTCGTGATGGTGAAAATCGTGTGCAGTTCTTTTCTAAAAGTTAATTAAAATGTGCGGCGTTTAGCTATAACTGTCATTTCAATAAAGAATAAATGTTCGCTGCTTGATTGCAGTACGCGGCCATTTAAGTCAAGCCCGGCTCACTCGGTAATATGTTGTTATATTTTTTGAATTACGTACAATGTTTATGGATATAAAATCTGTTACCGGTAATCTTTAAATGAATTTCTTCTTTATGACTGTGATTAAATTCTTTACACAATTACCTATAATTATTTACTGTATCATTTTACGAGTTTAGTTTCAACTTCTGGTTTTATTACGTTTCTTAGAACTGGGACGTGAAAATATTATTGATGTTTTTCATAATTTCGATTGAAACGACGATTATCTACTCGTATTTAATTATGGTTGTTCTGCTTTTTGCAAATGTGCGGATATCAGTCGTTAAGCCACGGCCCCAAAGATGTTGGTGGAGGGGAACCACGGGGGTAAAGTTAAAATAACAACTGTCGACTAAGGACATTAAACTGATAGCTAACAGTCTGTAAAATGTCACTTTTTTGCTGTGGTGAAATAACAAATTGACATTTCTATATTTTATCACTATAATCACAATTTGCATCTTCCAAATGTACACGTGTATCGTGTATCTTACGAATTAAAGAATTTAAAATGAGTTAAAACATAGTAATCACTCTTCATTTTATGTAATAAATAGATTAGTAATTTCTATATAGCAACAGTCTTAAAGTTTATGAGAATGTAAATAAGAAATTTGTTCTTAAATAGCAACCGCTTAACAAATCCTTAGCAACATACATAATTTGATAGCGATAACTTTCAAAATAAGTATTAAGAATTACCTATCACTAATTTAAAATAAATTCCAAATCGGCAAAAAATAATATGGTCAATACGGTATTAAGCTAGTCTTTTGTACAAAAAGCATGGAATGGTACTCATTTCCTACGAGTATGAAAGTTTGTAGAATCCGGACATTCCATGCGAATTATACACTATACTTTTTCTACGACCACGATATTATTTTCTTATTAATTTATATTTTAATAACAAATTTGTCCAGTTTTTGCCATTCCTATATTTGGCAATTCTAAATAAGTATCCTAGCAAGGCACCTGTAGTGAAATGAAATGACCTGTATTGAAATACTCACAAAACAAATTCATTTCTCACGATATTTGCAAGGGATATCATTTCTCTAGCAAAAACATACAATGAACAGATTTTTAAGGAGTTGTAGAAAAACATATTTACAGCTTCGGCAACATTCATTAACTCGGCTATTTAAATAAATAATTATTGTTTTTGTAGTTGTTTATAAGATTATTGAAATTGTTATTAAACAATAATTTACTGAAATATTTCAAAATAATTTGGTAGGGGTTCAAGTAAACTTCCACTTCCGGTTATTGAATTATCACCGAAAACTAATCAGCTATTTCCAAGGAGATACAAAATATCAAAACAGACACACACACAGACATCATCGCGAAATTATTAAAATCGTATTTTAGGGACCCTAAAACGTGCTCATCCACTGAAAACTCACTAGCGAATTTTTAGCATGATACTTTAAGGATGTGGCGGGAAGTAAAAATGGGTAAATGTTTATTCCAGATACCTGTCTAAATGCAGAAAGACAACAAATTAATAATCTTTTCAAGTATTTAAAAACATGAAACAATTTAAACATCAACTTTCGTATATTTATTGAACAATACGTAATTTAATTTCCAAAATAAATGCAAACAATACATTTTTTTGTAAACTTAAAAAATCAAAAACGAAAAAATACATACAACTTTTTGTAAATATTATTATGCAATTTTAATTTCTGAATTAATGTTTATAAATAAGAGTTCTAGTAAACAATAAAAGCCGATAATTCCCTCTCTAAGGTCGAAAAATAGCAAAGAAAAAAGCAATTTTGTGTGTTACTATTCAATGTATGAAAACTTAATAGACATGTTTTCCATTTTCCGTTGCGTCATTCTAAAAAATTTTACATTAACTGGAAAATATTTTCAGCGTTGATTACACAATCTTACTTTGAAAAAAATACCTTTTTCATGACAAAACATTATTTACTTCTATGACATGAAATAAGAACTTGTTTGTGGATCGATAACGAAGCACACGTCGTCAATAATATTTCTGTAGTTTTAACAGCATAGTATAAAGAGAAATGTGCATAAAATAATCATAAAACAATATTTGTGAATGCATTCACTGCACAATAAAAAAGAAATATATGTTTTGTATTATTTAGTAGATAATTTTACACTGCCATATTTATTGCTAAAAGACAATCAAGACATTTTTATGTTAATTTAACAACGGCACCTGGGAAAAAAGCTAATTTCGCTTATTCTATTAGCATTAAGCGCTGCCTGTGTATTTAAAATGGCCGACTTATTTGTGAGCATAAATGAAGTAGGGAAAGGTTTAAATATGCTATTGAGTGTCGATAAATGTAAAGTGTTAGTGTTTGAGAAAAATGATTTGGTGACTGATTGTAATGTTTCAGTGAATGGTGTGAGACTGAAACAAGTGAATGAATTTGTATATTTGAGTAGTATGTTCTCGAGGGATGGACGTATTGACCGGGAGATTGAAAGGCGAGTGTTTGCAGGGTGCAAGGTGCTCTGGGTACATTTGCTCGAAACGTGAATGTATCTAGATATGCTCGATTGAGTGTTTATAATGGTGTTTTAGTGCCTACATTGATATATGGTTCTGAATGTTGGGTGTGGATGAAGAAGCATGAACGAGTGGATCAGCCACAACACTGATTAAAAATACCTGGATGTTTATTTGACTGTGTTTATTGTAAAGTATAAATAATATTCGAAATCTCAGTCATACAGCATTTATGCTTCTTACATAACCGACGTTTCGGTTTACACTTAAACCTTTTTCAGGGTTAGTAAGATCTTACAGAAAACTATCATGTAACAAAAACAATAATTCAGTTTGTTAAAAGCTTCGTACATACAAAAGCATAACAGATACACATTCATACTCACAGGAACCCTGAATAAGGTTTAAGTGTAAACTGAAACGTCGGTTATGTAAGAAGAATAAATGCTGTATGTATGAGTTTAAAGTGTGAACAAAATATACTTGGATAACATATTTCTCTGTAATTTCTATTTGAAGCATTTTTTTTTACTCGTGTGAAGTTAAAGAATTTAATTTTTTTATGCTCGGTTGCACCAACTTTAGTTAAATTTTAAACTTATTTAATAAATAAAAGTGTAACTAATTTTTGACATCAATGTCAATTACTCCATATGACATATAACTTCGATTTGCTTTTATTTATTTTAACTAAGTTTAAAATTTAACTAACGTTGGTGCAACCGGGAATTAGAGTTTTAAAGTGACTAGATAGAGTTTTAGAGTTCTTGAAAATATTAGCAGTAGCTCAAAAAGCGGTGGTAACGTCCAATGACTTTTAGAACATAGTACAGCGCTAAAACCCAGCCTAAAACGGTTCTCTTAAAACACCCTAAAACAGAGCTTGTACCAGCCATTATTTCTATATTTTGTTTGAATGTAATTAACCCTCTATTGCATACTGTTCCCGATCGGGAACATAAAATTTATAATTCTTCTTTTCTTTTCTTATGCAGTTTACTTTCTTGGCAATTATGTTGTAACCATTTGGGAACATTATATAAACTTTGTCAATTGCCAATTAGGTCATACCTCCTAATTTGACCAACATAAAAAAAAAATTAAGTGGAAAATGATAATTACAGAAACTGAGATAGAAAATGTATAATTATTATCTGCTGATATATTGCAGCTAAATACACATTTGCAAAATTTCCAAAATTTTTTTTTATCTGATGTTTTCCTAGAAGAGGTTGTTTATTAACTATTTTGTATAGTACGCAAAGTTGGCCCAATAGACCAAAGTTCTATTGTAAGTCGAATTTGTTCATAATGTTCCCAATAGTGAACAAAATTTATGTAACACACTTATTATATAGAGGGTTAAGGTGGTAGGGTTAACTGAATGAATTTGAAAATAACAACATTTCCTTTATGTGCAAATGAGTGAGCAGTGAGCGTCATTGCAGGGTGCATAGGGGTAGATTAGGGTAGCGCATATCGGCACGCCCTGTAGTCGCTGCGCTCCTCAGCGTCGGGGCGGCGGGCGGCGGGCGTCGTTTCGCTGCGCAACCACACCGCATCGTATATTACCACGCTCGCGCTTATATAACGTACCCGTGTATACGCTGGCGGGTGCATGTGTGTGTGTAGCGCGCGGAACAACGGCGTCGCTGGATGCAGATTCCATCTTGCGGGCGGCGCGCCGACAGCTGGTTCGACAATATCTCGTCGCTAGATTACATTCCGCGAGTTCCTCGCAGCATCCATCACCTTAAATTTAACTTTATATTACGTTCGGAAACGGGAGCGTGGGCTCTCCCCTGCCCCGGTACCCCTGCTGCAGACGCAGCCCCGCTCCGCACCGCCGCAGATTACCGATACAGAAATTGGAAACAAGTCGCAAGTCTCGTTGCTCTGCTGTGCTCTGTCGAGATCACAACGTCAGCCTCCCTCTATTGTCTGCTGGTACCGGCTCGTGTAATTTTAATTCCGTACCCTATGTTCCTCATCGCTATTCTGTTTGTTTCGCTATATTTTGGGGGACACAAATTCCTACATGTGTTATGTATTCACTCAAAATAATAGATTTGTTTGCCATTCAGTTATTCCTGCTCGGATTCGGGGAGAATATTTCAGACATTTCAATCGTGTTACGCACATGCTACCACTGCACTACAAATAACTGTATTTCCTGAGGATATTATTGCTACAAGAAACACACTTTTCGGAAAATGATGCTGATTATTTCCTGCATAAAGGGACGATTTTACAGCGATGCAATTCCTGTATCATTTTATCCTATATGCAACTATTAGTTTATTTATTTTTATATAAATTCAGGAAATAATCAAGTGAATATGACTCGTGCCATTAATGTGTTAGGTAAAATTTCTCATAATTCCTGCATAGAAATGGCAACAACTATTCGAAACTTCACCGATACATTCTTGGCTACGCATGGAATAGTTATTTACATTATACGTGCGGTAAGTTTAGTTTTACAGCGCGAAGTTTTGTAAAACTGAGCGATGTATAATAAACTTAACGCACACATAATGTATTACATTTTCTGGCTGACATACCTTTTTACTATATCTATTTATATGTATTTTCCATAAATTTTCCTAATTGATATTTATAGTAAGCTGTGCATCGAGAAGAAAAACTGTGGAACGTGAAAATAATCAACAATTTATATAAAGTGTCATAATCAAAAGTAGAACAAATACCTGAAAATATAAATTATGTTACGAGAAAGGCAACAATTTCACTAAAAAACATCCTCTTGGCATATTTCACAGAGCTGGTATAGCAAAATAAAAAATCTTTGTGGACAATTTATTCAATTATGATTTGCAGAAACACAGATATTTCGTAATATCCAAAACTACTTGAAAAGAAAGATTTCCAATTATAACCTAAAAATATGACAATTTAATAATTCCCGCATAGACTACATGAGCGATTCAAATGTTACCTACCTTTCTCGATATTCTGTATTACAATTAATTTAATATAATTAAAATAAAAAAAAATCACCAATTCTCATCAATCCAATCAATCAGTTTTATCTTTTGACATTTTATTAGTTATGTCATATTTGCCAACTGTGAAATATCTGTACTTAGTGCTAAGAGATGGCCCGGTGGCAAATGTCATTTTTATATAAAATTTTTAGTTTTATTTATTTCTATGTTACTTTATTTAACGATTTTTGCGGTAACTAGAGTTTTTTTAATCATTCTTTATTATAACAAAGTTACTTTTTATTTTAATGGCCTCAAAGAGCTAAAAAATATCGGTACGCGTTCCCGCACCGCGGTGTTTCAAAAATCATGAACACTGTAAAATCGTAGTTACCGCAAACGTAAATGATGGTTGTTTGTTATGTTTACAGTTAAGGAGGCCAGAAACGTAATTTCAAGACGATAACATTCTAGCAATCGGTCATTTCAGTATTAATTTTAGTTTATATTTTGAACGAAACAACAGTTTCATATTTAATAACAATAATAATAAGTATTAATAATAATAAAATGTTCAAAAAGAAATCATAAGAAGATACCTACAGTATCGTAAACCACAGAAGAGTATTTTATATTATTGTTACCTTGAATTACCTCGATCTCGAACTGTCAAACTCAAATATCATAATAATGTCAGATCGATGATTCTAAAACAATGGTCTTCATTTGAAATTATTAAATTAATTCATTATCACAAGTATTCAATGTTGAAATAATTTATAATGATACTAATACGTAAAAAATACTATTTAACTTTTTTCTTTAATAAATAACTCTTAATTTGTAAGTATAAAAGTGTACTAATAACTTGATTATCAAAACTGTTTAAGAACCTTTATGACGTCATGAATTTCCCCCCCCCACCATTCAAATCTTAACCCATACGAACATTTTTGATGACGTAGCAGCCACCACATCGCGGACAAAGTGTATGTAGTAATCACTAAATTAATATGAATTATTAAATTGCAGTCTGTACTGTAAATTGGGTATGTTTTGCCTAGTTACACAAATAAATATTTTTTATCCAACACCTCTCAATAAATGCTCCAAAACTATGGCGATTTTAAACAAGCAAAGTAACAGATTATCCACTAGTGGGTATAATTTTGAGGAAAGCCACTAGTGAGTATTTTTTTATTTATAACAATAATAATAACACACAACACCTTGGTAACTACTTCGATTGACATTTTAATTTAAAAATTTAGAGCATATGTCACTGTCAAATAATATTTCTTTAATAAATTTTTCATTTATTAAGAAGTGTTGGATAAAACGTTATACTTCACACGTGGGCAAAGTGGAATTACCCACTCGATAAAATTATCTCACTCAGCCTTCGGCTTCGTGAGCTAAAATTTCTCTTGTGGGTAATTCCTTACTTTGCCCACTTGTAAAGTAAATAACTATTTATTCTCTATACCTTTGGTAAAGTGTATAAATCTTGCAGATGATTTTAATTGATTTGGGTTTAACATATACCGAGATCTGCTCCACGCAGAGTGCCACACCTAGAAATGAATAAATAGAGTGATATTATTTTTATTTCCTGCAATATTTTTACAATTTATGGTCCCACTGTTTTAGAAGCACTGTAAATAATTGTCTTACAATTCATTTCGTTAGAGCAGTAATTTCGTTCTAGCTTGTATAAGTCTGAACAAACTCTAACTTACGTTCGTATTCGAATTCACATGTCTATATTTTTAGTAGTGTTTTATCTTTCGCAGTGATAGGATTTGTGTGGCTTCTATTGAAATTTTGATTTATTATTAATTATATTTCGCGAGATTTCAATGTGTTCTTGTGAGGGACAATTGTGATTAGTTTGTAGAAAGGTGTGGAAAATTGCCTGTGGCCCTGCAGAAGATACTACAAGGACTTTTGTACAGGTATCCATTATGCTAACATATTATTTCTTTACTAAATATTTTCTTAAAGGCGTTTGTGTGTTCAATAACAATAATAATACAAAATTTGCCATGGAAGAAGCCAAATAAATCAAATGCAGAAATAATTGCAAAACCAGTAATAATTTTCTTAAATTTGTGAATAATTATTAATAAATAAACAAGATACCATATGAAGACAAATAATTTATTTCTGCATTTGATTTATTTGTTTTCTTCCATGACAATCTTTGTACAGGCATATTTAAATACAAATGATACATTTTTAATTTTGTAATTTTCTCAAATATTTTGTAATATAGGTTATTATATGTGTATATCATGAAAAAAATACTGAATCGAATAAGCAAATAAAAAAAATATTTTGCCATTTAAAATAAGAAAGTTGCATCCCGCATGTTGAGAACCACTGGTCTAAAAAATTTCTTGTTTCGTTCATTTTAATTGTCTTATAATATAGAAATTGTTTGCTAATTTAACCGTCCTCGTAGCTCTTATAGTTCTCGAAATAGCAATAGTGTACCAGTTAAAATGAACATTCTGTATAGCATATAAGTAAAATACGAAAAGCAAGTTTTGAATTTTGTTTTTAGAAAAGTAGGCACAACATATAAATCCTTTACTCGCAAGCCAATAACCATAAGTGTATTTTTTAGGTAGGTACTAGTTTAATATAATCAAGTAGATAGGTACACCTGATATAATACCATAAACAATACACATACCTTAGGCAAGAGTTTTCGAACAATGATATTCTTTTTTTGTCTGCTTGTGTTAAATAAGGAACATATACAGAAGAACAGTATTAATTTTATCTTAACACTACTTGATAGTATATTGCGAAATTGATAAAGATGTCGAAGCTTAATCATACTTGCTTTTAATTTATTTTGCAAATGCAGTCGGAAATTTAAATGCATCTTATATTCTCAGTTTACGGAATAGTTCGGTACTCTTTTTCTTCGTGTGTAAGAAAGTCGTGTGTTGCCCACAGCAGATTTGTTAGTATTAGTAATTGATAGAATACAGATGCAAGTATCAGAATCAGAGATGAATAATAATGGTAGCAGCAGGAGCGAGAGTATCGGAGGCTCAGCGAATGTATTTCGTGAAATTCGTGTCCCTGGCCACCGTAAATAACTCACACGGTAACGGGCGCTGACAGGGCGCGTATCTGCCGCCTGGCAGTGGACAAATTGCCGCCGGTGTCGAGGGCGGCGGCGGGCGCAGGACAGTTCGATACGCCACCAAGATACCCGACCATTGTACATTGTACGTCTATATTTTTAACTTTATCGCGCCTTCGCTGCAAATGGAAATGGAAATGAATTTACGGTGAGGCAATTAATAGTAAGGCAATAAACTGTATCAGTGGATATAACGCGCGTGAAATGCTATTTTAATTAGACGTAGAAAATGAAAAAGTTGAGGACAGTCGGAATGTGAGATACGCGTCGATGTTCCGCTGTTCTGTCAAAACACCGCCGTCCATCACCGACCATATCCACTACCAGCAGCGGGCGAAAACCCCGCTCTTCAGCAAAAAAGGAAAGAATAAAGAACCTTTGAAATGCGTTCGAATGGTGGCGGCGGGACAAAAGCTCGGACCATAGATCACGCTGGACCCGCTCGCAAACACACACACTCGCACATATACATTAGGACGAACTACGAACTACCAACTCAACTTTGCAGCCGATGCCCACGCGCTGGACTCGGTTGTGTTTTCTTCAGCGACCGACGCTCGGAGAAACGAAACGAAACGAGGATCTATCACAGCCATTTGGACATCGACGTGCATACGTCCATAACTCGACTCCGATTCCACTATTGTTATTGGGTTTGCGGAATTCTATTAATTCCCCGGCCTCTCATTTTTCTTTCCCCGCAGGTACCTACCCATCGTGAAATTTATTTATTCAAAATTGTCATTCTACCAGAACCACGATTGCCATTATTGTGCTTACAATGTCGTAAGAATTGTTACAAAGCTCAAGTTAACATTATTTTATATTTGTTGTTTTTTTTTCTCTCACCAAATACCAAATCAAAGAATTTCATGTGACTAGATCATCTTATAACTTCCCGCAAAGGGTACACCAGACTCCAGGATAAGATAGTCATAAATATACTTAAATGCCGCCACATATTAAGGACTTAAAAGAAATAATTTTTCATATACTTGATTACCGCCTATCGCCCCCTCCACCCCTCTTAAATAAGCAAAAATAAATTTTGGTATTGCGATCACGCTCTCGGATCCCCTTGTGACAGTAATATGGCCGAAAAGACACCCAAAATATATTTTTTTTGTTATCATGGCAAACTTTTTTTAATATTTTTTGGGGGTTTTCATTATATCGTAGATAAAATATTGAACGATACACATACGTAAAGCGTCTTTAGTCACTCAGGGGTCTTAAAACACTCGCTATGCTCGTGTTTTAATTGACCTATTCATGACTAAAGACTAGCTTTACGTAAATAACTATTAATCCATGACGACCACAATTTTGCTATGTATATTAATAATGCATTATCACACGTATATTGTATTTTTTTTGCCAAGTTGAAAATTAATCCAAGTAGTTGCTGTAAAAATATTATTAATCCATGACGAATACAATTTGACATTAAACAATTATGTTGTTGTTTTTCATGAATTTTTGAAGCATTTCGTGAAAATAAGTGATTTAGAAATTATTTCGTCGGATATAGAAGAACAAGCTTCAAAAATTATTAATTATTTATATATTAATTAATTTAACGAATTGTACAGATTGTATTACCAACATTTATAATAAATAGTACGTTAATGAAAACGAGTGCGGTAATGAAGCTCTTAACTCACGCAAAGTGAGTGGGATAAGTGGCATTTAACTCACGGGCGTAGATAAAACTGCTGTAGTTTTTGTTGTTAAGGTTTTACCAAAGGTTTATTAAGGAAAGACATTATTTTGCCCCCTTGCCCCCCCCCCCCCCCAAGCTACACTTTAAATATTTTCCGTACGTTATGAATCACCCCGTACAGGAATATTGAATCTTAGTTAAAACTCTCGGTGTATTTTTATCACGATATTTCTCGTGGAATGTTGCGATCGGGGTACATTTTCGGGACACCGAAACAAACCCTGTAAAAGCGGGACATATCGCAGATGCAAGAAACTTGAAGCATTAACCTCCTAATATTGATTATCGGCAATCCCAGTGAAGGTAGAATGGAATTGAATATGAAGTACAAGTTTTTAAGAACCCGCGAGCCAGAGCCCTTAAAGCAATTTATCATGTATCCTCCTCCGCTTATCGTGCAATTTTTTGTGAATTGCGTTTGAGGTCAAAACAGACAAATACAGATACGCCAGTTAATTTATGCCGTGGGTATATCTTAATGTTGTTGTCGAACGAAAATCGTCAACACGCGTGCGGCCATGTGCGTGCAGAGCCGTGCTATCACTGGCGCTTTTTGTACTGCGCTGTGGTGACGTAAACCGATTATTTTGACACGGCTGTGTAATTTACGAGCACTTGAACACCCCCGTGTCGTACCGCAAGTATTTTGGTATCATACGAGTACGCCGCAGTGCCGCACTGCAAATCGGAATCGAATGAAACATGAAACTCAACATAGCTCTTTGTTGGTGAATAAGGCTGCTTTGCCACCATGTCACCTGGTATAAATTAAGCCCCGCCTAGCCAAAATAAGACTTGGCGCACTCAACATCTTTTCCTTTTTTATTCATTCATTCATTTGTAGCGATCTAGCTACACTTGATGCTAATTTCAATCAAGTAGCTACTTATACCATTGTTATTTGTTTTTTGTCGAATATACTGTTTTATAACTATTTTTTTCTACAATCGTTGCACAATATCGACATTGTTATTCCATTTTTGGTTAGGAAATGTTTAAAATTGTCGCGCTAGGGCGACAAAGTACCATATTGTCGCATTAGCGCGACAAAAACATAAAACTAAATTAAATTAGGTAAAAGAAGTAAATGATGTATTAGATTTTTTTGGTAATAACCTTGCTATTGCAAATGCAGTTGTCATATACGCACATACACTTTAACTTAATCACCATAAACGTATTCACTCTGTAGACTTTATGTCAAATGTACTCCATGTATCATATTATGATTTCTTTGAAAATTTTTTTTTTGTTCATAAACGTTGCCATGATTACGGTGACATGGGTAACTATAATTTCGCTGAATTGTTATAGGAGAGACCAAAGATAATTATGAAAATTATTTCTTTTCTACAGCTTGACATAGTTCAACGATTGTAGAAAAAATATTGTGTGTATCTCATCGGATAGAGCTTGTTTGGTTCACAATTTTCTCGCCGCGTGCAACAAACAATGCTCTATCCGCACTTGATACACAAATAACTATTGCGTTCATTACAATAATTGTAATAATAATAATTGATTACAATAGTGTACTGATTACAATAATGTTTTGATTGCAAAAATGCACGGACTACAACAATATACTCATATCGATTACAACAATGTACTTATATTGAATACAGCAATATATTCGTGTTGATTACAAAAATACACTCATATTGATTACAACAATGTACTGATTACAATATTGGAGGCATTTTAGTTTCCTGTCAACCTAAGAGATGGCATTATAAGTATTAAAATGCAGAATTGAAATGTGAGGAATTTCAATGTTTTTTTTTTGTGTAAAAAAAAATATATACTCTCTCAGTCATACAGAATATATTCTTACATAACCGACGTTTCGGTTTATACTTAAACCTTGTTCAGGATTAGTAAGCTCTTGCAACAAACAATTATATAACATGTAACTAATACATTCGTAAACAAACATTCATGTGTATGTGCTTTGCTTTAGTATGTGCGAAGTTTTCAGAAAAAATTATTGTTTACGAGCTTACTAACCTTGAAGATTGTTTAAGCGTAAACCGAAACGTCGGTTATGTAAAAAGAATATATGCTGTATGACAGAATTCGAGCATTTTTTTTATACTTTACAATTTACACAGTCGAGATAACATCCAGTTCAATTTTTTTATAATGCTGTTTAGCTAAATATTAGTGTTACACAACATATTAATTAAAATAAAATTAATATTTATTAAAAAAATTGTAATAAGGTCATGGAAAATTACCTAAAGAAAGACGAAAAATGTTTGACATTTCAGAAAACATATTTAGATTTATTTATTATAATATTGTACTCGTATAATTTTTTGGAGAAATTTCGTAGAAGATTGTAATGATATAATGGCTAGTTTGACAGTTCATTTCTTTCGGTTTCGTGGCTTTTATCTCATTTTAGAACAGAATTCTAATAATATACTTTCTTTAAATAAAATTAGTAACAATTGTTTTCCCTAAATATCTTAGTTTTGGCGTTCTTATTCTTTATTACTACGAATACTTTAGAGTTTGGAAAATCTTTGGTATCACATTTTTAATGATTTTTAATACATACAGATAAATTGAATGAGTAAAAATGACACGAAAATTCAGTATAAAACTCTTACTCTATTATTCAATCAATTTAACTGAAAAATTCAATTATATACTATGTATAACTAGGAACATCTTTTGTATTTTCTATAGTTGAGCGCGCGCATCATACATTTTTCATTTGAAATAACTGAAAATTAGAAAGTAATTGAAATGTCAGTCACATGTTGTGACAAGATTCCGAAACTTAAAATTATTCGTAAATATTCGGCTTGTAAAGATTTTTAATTGTTTAAATATTTTTTATAAAATTTTCAAAATGTTTTATTAAATACAATAATTTGTTTTTCTTCAAATAACCTAGATATCATTTTATGTCACAATAAAGCAAAGAATAATTTAACTATCATATTCAGTAAAAATTACTGAAGGATCAGTTGTGCGAAAATTATCTGATAACAATGATAACTCAATTAAATTGACTAAACTAAGGCACTAGAATATATGAGTATTCTCATCCGCCATTTTGGGTCCAAGTATCATAAATAAAACAAATTATTGGAATCCAGTTACTTTAATTCTTTTCTGTCAAATTTGAAGTTGATATTGATTAATAATTGTGATATATCATTCTCTTAATGATTATATTTCATATCTAACAAGTAAGTGTACAGAATACTTTCTAATATATTACCGTATGATTTGTGTAGTTGGATTTTACAGAATTTCAAGAAATATGTTTTCAAATTTGACAGATACAAATTTTAAATGTTTTTTTTTTAAGTAACTGGATTCCAATAACTTGTTTTATGTATGACATCTGGACCCAAAATGACGGACGAGAATACCTACATTCTTCTAGAGCTCTAGACTAAACTAAACGATACTATTTTTTTTTTTTTTGAGTGTGAGGTAAACTGATCCTAGTATATTTTAATTATTAAATGGATTAATCATTATTGTAGTTACATATTTCAAAAAAATACTAATCTTAATCTAAAAGGAACAAATATACCTAATTAAATTTGTAGTTGTCGTGGCATAATATAGTTTGTCCTAATAATCTTATGTTATTAAACGATAGATTAATAGTTATATAAACTTTCTTTCACCAAGTATACGTTTATATGATGATAAGTAAAATGCTTCCACATACGTTTAAGATTTCCGTCTATTTCATGCTACATAACAATATGCCTTGTAAAAGTATATAATCAAGTTGTAATTCTACATGATTTTAATACAATTGCTACTGCAAATAATATCATTTGAAACGCAAGCTGTTTCCAGAAGACTTTCTAAGCCATTCCCTACAATTATATGGTACAAATAATTTATATCTCTCTCACAATTTAGATACTGAATGTATTAATTTATTTTATTCCTACGTATTTAATAATTACTGTCAACAAGGAAGTAATAATAAGAATATATTGCAACATTTTGTTCGGCGAGGAAAACTGAAGAAAGTGCAAAACTTCTGCCATAAAAATACTACTTACAGGTAATGGAACTCATATGAAATTGTAGTCACTTATAGATACAGTTTATCATAGGTGTGGGCAGCACATAACCTTCCGCTTAAACTAATTTTAACGGTGCATTGTAGAGAAAAGTTTCAAATAAAAATTTTAGAAATGTTTTGAATTATAACAAAATTAACATAAGAGATATTTCAAGTAAAACAGCATAATTTGGTTATTTAAATATTAGTATTTCACGATACGTCAATCAAACTAAAATTAATATTTATTAGACAAATTGAAACACGGCCATGGAAAATTAAATAAAAATGAAAAATATTTATTGGAATCATAAAAATAATCGCAGACAAAATTTTTGCGGAAATGTCCACTGAAACCAATTTTTCAATGATGTCTGTGTTGTGAGGATGGATGGATGGGTGGAATTTATAACTTTCATGTATTATTTTTTAAATTTTGAATGAAATTGGCAAATTGGAAGAGGAAGTTTACTAGACAGTGGACACATAAAATATTAAATTTCAGTTTTTCCAAAAATAGAATCAGCTGTGAAACAAAGTTGCAAATGAAAGATGTTATTAAAAATATTTGGAATATAAAATGTTTCTAATTTTGAGAAAAACTAAATTATATATTTCACTAATCTTAGTTACAATAAAACGAAAACTAAAATATTTTTATTATCTATATGCCAATAATTGTGGTCAAAAATATGTGTCGTTTGAAATATTATAAAAGCAATATTTGTATTATTTGATAGAAAGTTTTAAAGACTAGATATTAATTAATATCTATTTTAAAATAAATTCATAGTTACAATGAGAACAAAAAATTAAATTAATTAAACAGGTTTAACATCAAATAATGGTCAAAATAAAGTCATACGCAAGGAACAAGTCTTACGTATTTAGTTGGTTTTATTTGTATAGGAAAGTAGTGTGGTACCACACCAGATTTTTTTTTCAAACAAATTGTAGTCAAAGAGTGAATTGCATTTTCTTTGCGCATGGTTACACATACATACCTAACGTTATATCTCATGAACCCTGAAATCACAGATATATAGGTAATAATACTGGAACATAAACTGACTTTCAAAATGCAAGCTGAGAGAGAGAGAGAGAGAGGCAGAGGGGTTAATTGTCTTTGTTGTACAGACCGCTTAAAAAGTTATTAAGAAGATAATATAGAAATTAACATTCAATTATTATGAAATAAAATGTTTGATATAAAAATTAAATAATACATTGGGCACAATTCTCTAACGAAGATAATCGTAGCAACTTGCTAATGGTGACAAAATCGCATCGAAACTCCATGTTTAAAGCAGATACAATAGAAATGAATTCAATTAACTATTATGTATGTGAATTTGAAGAAATATTCAAATAATTGAACAATACGCTGTTAAATACCTATTTCTTCACACTTTTGCGCAAGACTGTGCAACTGCAACATGCATTTATATAGCCAATGCTTAGTAATAAACAAGTGTTAGACAAAGAAGGATGGCCTTTCGACATCTGTCTGTCCCAGGCTCGTTTTTCGCTTTTGCCTGCAAGTCAGTGTTCCAAAGTACCAATATATTTCATTTCATTAGTTGAAATACAATCAACCAACCATCAATCTCCTACAAACATTCCTATCCTGGCACACTATATTCGCCTCGTCCACATTCATATAAGCACGTCTATTCTTCACACTCGGAATCATTCGTTCACACAACAAACCATGGGTCACTTTAATAATAATAATAATTACAGCAACAATAGTTATTTGTCAAACTAGAAAGGAAAGCGCTTCTTTTTCCCATTCGAGCTCGAATTCGTGCGTGAATGGAAGAAGGGCTTTCCTCTCGTGTTGACGACATGTTTCTAAAAACGATTTTCTAGGACCTAAAATACACTTTGAAAACACAACTAACACGTTAAAAGTTAGGTTATCAGATGCTAGGCGGATAGCAGTGTTGCCAATGAAGCAATCTTAAATCTAAAATAAAGTTGTCAAATTGTGATTTAATCTAGAAAAAGAAATATATAAGACAAAATTGTAAGATAATTTAAAGTATGTATATCACTAAAATTGGGAATTTATTTATAATTAAAAAAAAAATTTTTTTGTAAATAACATTCATATTGGTAACACTTCTATTTTTTCCTCACTAGAGAGGAAACACCCATTTTCATCACTATTTAGGGAGAAGAACGGTGGGGTTTCCTGGTATGTCGTGAAAAAATATATTATTTCATGTAGTACAGATTAACAAAGAATATAAACCAGCCAGTCTTGTCCTGCTTGAATTAAGGCCCTCTTGTTGGAAGCGCCGTCACTTTCGTCCCGAAAATCAATACATTTTCTCATCTGTGTATCATGGAAGTATGTATTAAATTTCAATGAAATATTTTCACGGGCGGAATCCGAAAGTTACTCTTTGCGGGACGGTGAGGACCGCCCATTTCGGTGTCCATGCATAGAGACTGCAGGATTACAAAGACACTGTTTCGCTGTTCGCTCTTTGCTTTTCGGTGTTCAACGCTTCTGTTTACTTTGTGAAGAGTCAACATATTTTCTGCCCAAGCCCAAGCCCGAAAAGAGGCGGCTAACCAGGAAACAGCGCGTAAATAAAGAAAGGGAAACCGGCGGATAATAGAAAATTCTAAACTAAATACATACGAGAACATTTTTGACCTGAGGTTTTTCAGATAAATTTCAGATCGCTTCTGTATTCATTTTATTGTGATACTTTGCGTCATGTTTTAAATTCTCTATAGAAATGTCAGTTTTGTCAGGTTGACATGGGATATATAAGAGAAATATTTGCAAGTGGATAAAAAATTAACTACAACTAATTGTCTTGCCATCTTTTCATCAGGCCAAATTTGAATTTCTTTCACTGAACCGTGGTTGCTTTGAGGCACTAATAGTACGAATAGTTATTTACATACCAAATGCGGGAACGCTTGGTTCCCGGATGAGTAAACGAATCCGGGAACCGAGTTCACGCAAGGGGTTTGTACAATATTTTTTGTACGAAAAGTATAAAAATAATAACAGTCCATATAAAGAAATGAAGTTCTTCAAGTAGTTATTTTGATAATTGTCAAAGTTGCACTATAAATATAAACACACAAATTAATTTGTCTAATATATTAGAAAACAATTAAAATATGTATAATATTTACCGTATTCACTTGTAAATTTATTATATTTCTTATTTATATTGAGATAACTAACATTACATTTGTAGGTTATGTATTTTACAGCTGTCATATCGGGCAGATTTTATTGCCAACATTGGTAACCAAATGCTCTAAATTTGTTATTTTTAAATTCAATTTCATTCTTAATCCATCATTGTTTATATTAATATTATGTAAAGGAATGTTTGAAATACTATATTATTTTATTATAAATATAATTTATTAATAAACGCTTTAAAAGTAGGAGTGTTTTCGTCGAAATTTCCCGGTTGTCTATCTGGTGGAGACCTGGGAAATGGACATTTCGGACGTTGCTTAGCCAACGCTAAACAACACATTTCAATGTATGAGTACAAAATACTTATTTATGTATTAAGAAATTGAAGTTTTACTGTTAGGGCAGAGGAAAATAAACCATATCAGTAATCAAATTGAACAGTGCCATGGTACATATTAAATTTTATTTGAAATATAAAATTAGAAACTACTTTAAAAATAGTATATTATACAGGATGTTTCATTTAAGTGCTACACTATTACTATCTCGAGAAGTATAAGAGATACGAAGTTCATTGAATTAGTAAACAATTTCAAAATTATATGACTATTTAAATGAGCAAATTAATTTTTTTTATTAACCAGTAGTTCTCAAAATATAAGACACAACATTTTTATTTAGAACCTACCTTTTTATTAGCTTATTCTATTCAATATTTTTTTCTGAATACAACGATATAACACACTTATAAATCCTAAATAATAAAAATGTTGAGAAAAATGCAAATAAGAATTGTTATTTAAATTTAATGATACAAATGAGAGTGCTGAAGCAGAAACAATTGAATTTTTTTTCGAAAAAGATTATATTATTTACAAATATTGTTCAAAATTTTTTTCACGTAAAAAACACAAAAGTTTAACTTTGACATTTAATAACAATAATTGTTTCTGCCACAGCACTCTCATTTGTATCATTAAATTCTAATTCTAATGACGACATTTTTATCAAATATTTAGAATTCAAAACTGAAAGTGGTAGTAATAATAATAATAATAATCATTTATTTCCAAAAAAAAGTTGTACAATACAACGTATGGAATGAAATACAAACAACTCTAATTCTAATGACGACATTTTTATCAAATATTTAGAATTCAAAACTGAAAGTGGTAGTAATAATAATAATAATCATTTATTTCCAAGAAAAAGTTGTACAATACAACGTATGGAATGAAATACAAACAACAGAATCAAAATAGCTACATATAAATATAAAATGATTTAAACCCAATATCAATAATAATTATCAGATTTTCGGCCATATCTCGATAAATAATGAATTTAGGGTACGATCGCTTCCTTGTAAATCTGCATACGAGTATTTATACATGTGTTTCATATTAAGATTAGTAATGCTGCTATCAAATTATTAATTGTTAATAACATAAATATGAAATTATATGCTGCCTCATCAATTCATCATGAATAAACTTTATTATACAATAAAGTATTTGCAATAAATGCCAAGACGTATATAAACATCAATATTGTTAAGTATCGTTTAATCTTGGAGAAAATAAAAGTAATTACAATAATCATCTTTCTAACACAGTTCAGTGCCGCCATCTTCGAGTACAAGACATCTCTATCTATTCTTCGCCAAGCATCACTGGGTAGACTATTTTCATTTATCACAGCCTGTTCCACACACACTCTTATGAAACTAACGTAATTAGAAATTATTCATGCGTTGTTCGATAGTAAACACACAACTGTTTACATTTAATTATCAGTTTACACTTTATTAAATTTTGATTTGTGTTTTGACCTCTTCCACCAGTACGAGTTTAATATAAAGCAGGAAAATGGAAAACAAAACTGTAAATCACATTTTTGTTTGTTTAAAATTTAAACCCTGTAAATGAAATTCAGCGCCATGCCATACCCTTCAGCGATACAACAATGCATATATGATGCGGGAATACGGTAAAACAGATGATACGCATTTTAAACATTTACGGAACTTCTTTATTTGAACGACCATGGAAAAAAGTTTCAAATAAAGATTGTAGTCCATATAACAAAATCAATTATTTGTTGAGATGTGAGAAAAAACCATGATAGGTCTTCAAGTAAACTGCCACTTCCGGTTATTGGAATATTATCAAAATCTAATCAGCTCGTAACATGAACATCTAGCCATTGAAAGAAGCTTTCAGAACTCATAATAATAAATAAATATACAATATTATTATTATTCAAGCAAGCATTAGTTAATATATTTTTTTCACGACCTCACCGTTTTACTCCCGAAATAGTGAGGAAAATGTGCTGCTCCTCTCTAGAGAGGAAAATATAGAAGTGTTACCAATATGAATGTTATTTACAAAAAAATTATTATAAAAATTATAAATAAAATCCAAATTTTATTGAAAATCCTTATTGTAGTGATATACATACTGTAAATTATCTTACAATTATGTCTTATATTTTTCTTTTTCTTATTAAATCACAATTTGACAACTTATTAAAGATATTTAAGATTGGTTCATTGGCAACACTGCTACACCGCCTTATGTCTGATAACCTAACTTTTAACGTGTCAATCTGTAGGTTGTGTTCTCAAAGTGTATTTTAGGTCCGAGCAAATCGTTTTTAGAAACATGTCGTGAAAAAAAATCTTTTGTCTAACACGAGTGGAAAGCTCTTCTTCCACTCTCGTTCGAAATGCCTCATGAGCGCAGCGAGTGAGGCAAACTTCGAACTCGAGGGGGAAAAAGAAGAGCTTTTCTCTCTAGTTAGTTTAATTTTCATACAAACAAATTATGATTTGTATTGTATTATAATTATTTTTGTGTGTGTTGTAACATTCTAAATAAACATTGTATATATTCTGTGTGCATTCATCCTGTAGGATGGATGGGATATATTAAATAAATAAATAAATATTTATGTGAAGTTCTGTATATTTATTTATGATCATCAGCAGGCAGATTCACAAAAAGAATTAATGTTAACTCAATTTTTTCAACATCTGTAATTTTCTTTTTAAATTAATTACATTAACAAAATATGTTAAATTTCATGTTAACCAATCTAAACTACAATCTTAGTTAAAATAGATATATTCTGAGAATGGAAAATTAAGTTACGACTAATAATAAAAATGGAATGAAAGCTTTAATCCCTTCTGTGAATCAACTTGCTAAAATTTAAATTTGAAATTTTAAAGAAACAAATAACTATTTTTTGCACGTCCGCGAGAGAAACTCAGTTTCTATGATACCCAAAATCATAACAGAAACAGTCAATTTCATATCTATGGAAGGTTTGTGCACTTTCTCTCCCGTCGTGAGAGAAAGTGCTCAAATAATGTGAAATTTTTTAATTATAAAACAACAGTTCAGCAAGCGCATAGCAACTGTTCTACAAATAAGTGTTAGACAAAGAAAAGTAACCCAAAACATCTATCTCTCACAGGCTCGTTTTTCGCTTTCGTAAAAAATTACAAGTAAACCTTCTAGAATTACTATATTTCAATGGTTATCGCCTTAAAATTAACATACTTTTGTTAAATGGTTGCTATGCATTTATTGATGGTTACTACGCGTTTGTTGATCAATTGCTATGTAATTTTTTTTACGACCAGGAGAAAAACTAGTTTTTTATACCAAAATCATGACATAAAGAGCCAATTTTATAAGTATTGGAGATTTGTGCATTTTCTCTCCCGTCGTGAGGGATAGTAATCAAATAATGAGAAAAATGAACAAAATTAAATAAATCAAAGGTGAAAGGTAACTATCTTTAATTATATTATAATTCAAATAATTTTGAAATACATAAAGGCCATAATAAATATTGGGGTCGTGAAAAAAATAGTAGTGGGTTTCCAAATTATCAAGAGATGGCGGTGATTACAATTCCCAAAGGTACATGTCAAATTCATTTTGTGTGATATCTTATGATGGCGAATGCTTACATTAGTATTGGTAGTTTGCTTTTATTGGCAGCAGAACTGTTACCATTCAAACTACAAATTTTCCTGTTTTTATAGGTTTTTTTGGAGAAAATTCAATCTTAACCTATAATCTACAAATACAATGAACCTTTCATTTTTACATGTTATTTAGGTAATACGGCTTAAACAAATGTTATATTTACATTGGAATACTCTTAAAATACCTACTATTGTTATTAATTAAAAAAAAAATAACAATTAATTTTAAAATTCATTGAAATTTATGTACCTATCTTTAGTTTAGCTTTCTACCACTAGTTAGCGTATTTTAATTTTGGAAGCCCAATAAACACCGCAGAAGAGAAGTGCATTTTTCCCTTGTTGTATTGTAGTCCTCGCCTACGTCTCGTGCTTCAATTTATTCTGCGAGAAAAATCATACACTTCTCTCCCTTAATGTTGGTCGGATCTTATAGTCAAATAGGAAATGAGCTTATGATCTTTAAACGGCTGAACAGATCTTCATAAATTATAGCTAAGAACCATCTCGATCACATCAGCTTTCAAACAGAAAAAACCGCATCAAAATCGGTCCTTTCGTTTAGAAACTACGATGCCACAGACAGGCACACAGATACACATGTTAAACTCCACCTTTTATTAAATTTGAATAAAGTGTATTTTCCATAATTTTATTTAGAAGCCACCCCATTTAGGTATGAACTGAAATCTAGCTCAATGCTTTAAGTTACTAGTTAATTCGTAAAAAGTATAAAATCTCACTTCTCCATCGTTTCAAATTCTGTCTGAGATTCCAAGCCCGATAAAGAACAATCCGAAAGTGTCCTAAAACCCGATATCGGCACGTGGCGGCTCTCTGCTCGCCGACAACGTGATCAAAGACAGCGGCGATCGGGTATTTTTATGTGTTGTCTTACGGTAATCCATACAACGTTGTAACTTAATGCCTCTTTGCTTTTACAATGCATGCTATGATCTTACTCGAGTTATATAACGTGCGGCTTCGTTTAACGTGATGCACTTTCAAAGAGCTTAAAACGAAATAAAATTTAATATTTCCTGTGATTGTTAGACGAGGAATTTTCAGGCATTGTGGAAATGAGATAGATGGGAAAACGTTCAGTTTGAAATAAGTAAAATAAATATACCATCATGACATTTAAACATATCTCTGCTGGTTCCGGTATATAATATATTTCTGCGAGTGCTGTTCCGTCAAATACCAACTCACAAAAGTGAGAAAGATTTCGTGATCCACAATACTATACATTAAATTCACAATACCTAAAGGAAACACATGTATCTTGAACTATTAACAAAAATACAATTATTATAAAATAATTCAGTTTCCTAATTATTTAATTTTTAGGACTCATTAGTTGTTTTCTCAAATCATAAAAGTTTCATATAAAAACTGTAGCTAATAACGGGTGTTTTTATTAGAGGTATATAACTTTAATAGTATATTATGATACAAGTGTATAAGTAAGCTTTTAAAGCACGTACGACGAGTTTAAGAGCATGACGCGAAGCGGAGTGCTTTTAACGTCACACTACTCAGCATCTCTCTCACGCTGCGCTGATTACAGTCTATCTTTGTCTTTACTCCTTCCATACATTTTATTATTTCTATGGTTATTATACTTATTACATTTATTTAAGATATATATATATATATATATATATATATATATATATATATATATATATAAACCTGAGAGGCTTCTTACGGTTGATGAGTTGCTATCAAAGTATAATCAGTTGTAGTCATAGCTTGAACATTTGCAAATGATAAAATAGATATCCTAAAATGCGCTTATCTGTTGAAAACTCTCTATAGAAATATCTCACAGTTAAACTTTTATTTACTATTGGTTTATAAGTTATCGAACAAGAGTCATAGAAATATATATTTTTTAAATGCAACAGTTAAAAAACACTAAGTTCTTATACATATAAAACCAACTGAACACATAATTTGTTCCTTGCATATGACTATTTTGACAATTATTTGCTACATGTTAAACCTGTTTAATTTTCTGTTCTCATTGTAACTATGGTTTTATTTTAAAATCGGTATTAATTGTCTTTAAAACTTTCTAACTAATAATACAAATATGTTTTTATAATATTTCAAACGATACATATTTTTGATACTTCACATTTATTTGACACGTTTGACATAGATATTAAAAATGTTTTAGTTTTTGTTCCCATTGTAACTAAGATTATTGAAATATATTATTAAATATATAATTTAGTTTTTCTCAAAATTAGAAGAATGTATAAGAAAAATGCAAATAACATTTTATATTCCAAATATTTTTGCTAACATCTTTCATACGAAACATATTTGCATTGCTGATTAAATTTTTGAGAAAAATAAAATTCATTCTTTTGTGTGTCTAGTAAACTTCTTCCGGTTTTTGAATTTCATTCAAAATTAACTCCGCTCTTCATGTATTCATGAAACTTGTAAATTTCAAGTTTCGTTTAAATATCTTGTTTCGTTCATGATATATTGCGCACACGGACATCCACCCATCCATCCATCCTCACACATAGACAAAATATGTATTTCCACAAAAATCTGATCAGTGATTTTTTTATGATTCCAATACTTCCTTATACTTTGTATAAGAAAATAAAAATAACGAAAATAGAATTTTTGTCCATATCCAGCGAAATATTTTTTTTTTCAGGAAAACAAACATCAAAATTGGCCTACTATTGTGGCAATTTTTGTCAAATTTAACCGAAATCGTATCTCTTATATTTCTCGCGATTCCATTGGCAAGCCTCTAAATTGAAACAGTGTATAATACAAACATCAAATTAATGTATAAATTATTTAATATTATGGAGTATGGAGACAACTAGTACATGTTACTTCTTTCCTTGTTATCGCATCTAGATCGTGCTATTGTAGTGACATTATAACTTTTAATAATATTTGATACAAATTATTAATGTATGATAACCCATTTTATATCAGGCGAAATATTGCATAGTTCACTGCATTAAAACTACAAATGAACCTGGATGTTAATAAAAGGAGACTAATTCCGCCCTAAAAAGGTTATTCCATGTAAGGAAAGACTGAACATTTAATTATGTAAGCTGGAGAAAGAAGAGAAAGAACAGGAACATCAGCGTTGCTTTCAGTGCAGGAAACAGGCAAAGCAGCAAAGAGCTTGGCTCTTCCCGATTTGGTATTCACCGAGCAGCCGTAGCCTCACTTACATTTACTTGTGTTCTGCATACTTCCGGTTTCACTCGTGATTTGTTTCAGCGGCGCATGGGGGAAACTTGATAGATTCGTTCGATTTTTATTTGAATCTCGCGTTTGCTTTTCGTTACGCAGTGTGCAGCGACGGAGCAGATCGCTTTAGGACCGCCGCGCCGCGCGCCGAGGGTTCATGTAGGGAGTGTTTATTTTCCAATATCATTACAGGCGGATTCTATTTTGTTTCACGGCTGGTGAAATCAAATAATGGGCTCTTTCACTAAGATTACTGGTATTATGGTAAATGCTTTAAATTATACATACATGCGTGATCACGTATCATTATAAATGTCACAATTTCAGATAATTTGAATGACATAAACCCTTCATTCAAATGTCACATGTCCCGTGCTGTGCATAAATTGTTCCACTTGTAATCCACAGCGTAATCGTTTGACATTCTCTCAACAACAGTTCACTTCTGCAAAACTGGATTTTCATACCTATTTCACTCACTAGCACAACAAACTTCAATCAATATATCGGGACTGTTCATCATGACATCACCTACCAATATCTGTATCTATTACATCTTTAAAGATTGTTAGTTATGCCACACTAAAACTTGAATAAATGACGTAAATATATATTTATTTAATTAATAGTGTAAAACTAGTGTTACAATAACCTTCGGCACGTTTACGTAAAATACGAATATTACAATTAGGCATTGTAACACGTGTTTTTCATACTACTTTTCTTATTTTACGTGCACAAAGTCAATTAAAATAAAAATAAATAAGTACCTTTCCCTGTAATATTAATAAAAAAAAAGTATTTTAAAGTTTGACTTTTACTTAAATAAAAAACTAATTGCAATAATTTTACGTGAGTAATGACAGTACCAAGTTTGACAAATTGACAATTTTACAAATAATAAATTCCCAAAAACTGTTGCACAAAATTCAATTTTGTTGTATAGTTTTTGAGAAAAGCAGTGTCACAAAATCGACTTTGTGAACTTGAAATAGGAAAAAAATTGCTCAATTCTTTGCATTCATTTACTAAACTAAATAAAAGATCCTTTATTTGTGATACAATATTTTGGTGTATTAAACGTTCCAAAATTTATTTTTGCCAGTTTTATCTGAAACATTGAAAAATTCGTATGTGGCCAGCAAAATTTACTATTTGAGAAAGTTTCAATTTCTTTTCGAGTGTAAAAAAAAAAACAGACTATCCGATTAATAAATTACTATTAAATCTATTCAGCTCGTTATTTAAACATCCAAATTGAAAACATGTAATTTGAAAATAATATAGTCATTAGATTTTAAGTTTTCATGGACGAAAAGAATTAACTTTAGTATATTTTTTCAATGTAGATACTAAAGCACACAATATTACTACGCGAAGCAAAAATAGTAGCTAAAGTTAAACTTTACATACTTTTACTTCACAGACGCTTATGTCAAACTTGAATTACAAACCTAAAATAACAAACAAATTATTCTAAAATACTATTGGTGAATTTATTTATTATTTACCTTTAACAATAATTTATCGGTTTTAATGTAGATCACATAAAGAACACGTCTAAGAAAATATAAAAAATAATGAAAATTGACATGTACTTTTGTTATTACAGCCATCCCGTACTGCACTTGGTGTGTAAATAAATATTTTCCACGAACACTTAGAAATTTGCTCATTGTATGTTTTTGTTACTAGGGAAATGAGGTACATTGCAAGCATCGTGCGAAATAAATTTGTTTTGTGAGTATTTCAATACATGTCATTTCATTTCAGTAGAGGTGCCATTGCTAGTATACTTATTTAGAATTGTCAAATATTGGAATGATGAAAGCGGTACAAATACATTATTAAAATTTAACTTAATTAGGAAATAATATCGTGGTTGTAGAAAAGTATAGTGTACAACTCGCATGGAATGTCCATTTCATACTCATATGATTTGCAGTATTCGCCTTCAACTCATAGTAGAAACTTTCATACTCGTAGGAAATGAATACCATTTCATGCTTGTTGTACAATATACTAATTCTGAAATCGTTGTATCTCCGCAACATTTCATATCACAGATTTTCTGGGGAAGGAATAAATCACAGAGATTTAGATTATAGATCGTATCGCAGCTGCAGAATCTGATGGACTTGAAGATCCGTAAGAAACTGCCGTACAAGTTGTTACAAATTCTTCTACAATTTTTTCATGATAAATGTGATGGGCAAGAACAAAACCCAAAACCATGAACTAATAATTTGAGCTAGGGATGACATTAAATATTAATTAATATAGAAAATATAAAATGTTGATGTAAGAAACAATGCTGTTTAATAATTAACTAAACTTCTAGGAATGTTACATTTAAGCATGTTCATGATAAATGCTGATTAATTATATATTAAAAATGTTCTTGGCATATCAGAAATATTTAGTGGCACTAACAAATATATAATCAGTAAGAATATTTCCCTATTTTGCTCAATAAAGTCTTCTATTTTACCAAGGAAACTTAATGAATTCAAGTCTATATATTCAACAAAGAAACTTGTTCCCCTAAGCGACTGAATTATTAATAACCATTCATCTAATTTACCTCCGATATCAATAAAACTCAAATTATCGTGTGAATCAGGAACTTGTATAAGAAACTATCAATTTTCAAAAACAATTTTAAGTAAATGATTTTCTTAAATTATCAAGAACAATATAAGTGCACATCACGGAATAATTTCTACATTATCCTTTCTGTAGGCTCTATAATTTTTTCTTCCTTGTATGCAATTTTGAATTGTTATCAACAATTTTAACTTCATAAAAAATTTATCGACAACTGACTCAACGCAGTTCTGAGTGGCTCTGCTCTGAAATTACAGATCTCAGTAGACGATACATATTACACCGCGGTACTTACACAGCAATTACAGTTTTTTTTTTTTGTGTTCTTAGGTAGAAATTTTAAGGGTTGCAAGAAAAACATCCGAGTAATAAAAATAGATATTTTAATGAAACGATAAAAGATATAGAGTAAATAAACTTCATGATTTTAAGTTTCATGACAAAGTGAAGAAATGATTTTGATCATAATTGCAAAACCAGAGTTCTATTTTTACTTGAGATACAAAACAATAAATGCAGCAGAAAATACAAATTTCAAATAAATATATATTTAAATATTAATTAAACTCTATAAAATTTGGTATTAAACGTTGATATTTAAGATTATATTAGTTGGGTTTCTATTACTTATTTAATAATTTCACTTTTTTATTGTGCTATGTTGAAAATCTATTGAATAAAATTGTGTGTTGAGGTTAGGTTACATCACTACTAGCGCCACTGTTCTCAAATTTTCCTATGATGTTTACTCGAATATAAAGTAAAATACTATAAAGTTGCCAAAGGAATTTTATCTTTATTTATATTAAGTTTAATTGTTGTAAATTTAGATTTATAATATGTAAATATTATTTTTACATTAAAAAATATATAATATCTACTATCATGAAAAATCGTTGTTTTAGTGCCACAGGAATAATACCAGTGACGTCACATAAACTTGGAAAAATCATATCTCGGGTAATATATGAAATTTTCACATCGGGTTTTCACTGATCGTCATATATTTTAATAAAGTTTCATAAAAAAAAAAAATGGTTTATGGGCCCATTGTGTGTAAATGTTTTAAACAATCAGATTAGTTGCTGTCTGAGCTTTAATAATTATTATTCGTTTTTTTTTAATTACTTTATCAACTTTTTTTATTTAATTTGTTATATTGATGATCAATTTGAACATTTCTTATAAATTTACTACTTTCTGTGCGTGATTATAAGTGAAATCTGAATAATTTAATACTAATAATTTTAGGACTATAGAGATTAACAACTGTTTTAATGAGAAATATGTCTTTTAAATTTTGCAAAAATATGTAATATGTTCCATTTAAAAATATAAAGTTGCATATCATTCAATTCTTAAGACAAGCGGTAATGTCAAGATTATTTCATGAATTCATTGCATATACTTTAATACTTGCCGAAGAAGTTGTACTAAAACGTTGATTTTGATACATTTTCACATAAATAAATCGGTACATACATGAACAAAAAGCACCATAAAATTTTGTTGTTATATTGTAACCATAGTTTCTTTTTACTTCTCAAACAAATGTCAAAAATTTTGTAAATAAAAACAGCTTGAATTGAATAATTCAGTATGTTTAAAGATATAGAATACCAGTAAAGGTAAAAAACATGTAAGTATTTTATTTCTACAACTAATTATCCAGCTAAATATGCCTTCAAAATGTTCAAAATTTACATATAAAAGCTAGCTTCAATTTAATCGCGATTAAACAGCATGCTGCTGTTTAATCACTTATCTAAAATGCACAACAATGGAAAATGAGACATTCTGATTAGTCAAATTTGTAATGAGTGAAATAATCAATGTAAATTATTCCTATGTTTACTCATAAATAACGCGTTAATACATTGCTGTCAATCATTTTAACTGTAAGTATAGTTATGACCTTATGACACATCTCTATGTATACTGATAAAAAAAAAAAAAACTCCCGGTATGTATGTGTAGCTTTATTCGAATAGTCATAGTAGCCATAGCTAAGAGAACAAACAAAACAAATAACTGAAATAGTATATTCAACTACAAGTAATGGAATGGCACATATTCCACGCGAGTAAAAAGTTTGCAGCCCGAGCCCAAGGCGAGTGCTACGGTTGCGAGTGTGGAATATGCCATTTCATTACATGTTGTAAACTGTACTTTCTATAACAAGATTTTGGAAATTATACAAAAAATACAAACATAAAACTGTTGAAAATGTCAAACTCAAATACATAAATAAAATAAACAGACGTAATCATAGTAACTGAATCAAGATATTTCATATATCGCGCTAATATGCGGCTCTGATTCGTCGAAAATATTCCATACGCAGCGTATAGAATGTTAGTGATTCCATAACAATTTTTAGTTGTGGAATGCCTAGTTTCCAAAACAGTATTATAGAATAGTATATTCTACAACAAGAAATGGAATGGCACATATTCCACGCGAGCAAAAAGTTTGCAGCCCGAGCCGAAGGCGAGGGCTACGGTTTACGAGTGTGGGATATGCCATTCCATTACATGTTGTATGTAGACTATACTTTTTATAGCAAGGTTTTGGAAATTATACAAAAAATACAAATATAAAACTGTTGAAAACGTCAAACTCAAAGAATTTAATTAAAACAAACAGACGTATCCATAGTAACTGAATCAAGATACTTCATATATCGCGGCTCTGATTCGTCGAAAATATTCCGAATGTTAGTGATTCCATAACAATTTTTAGTTGTAGAATGCGTAGTTTCCAAAACAGTGTTATAGAAAATTATTTCTATATACGAAACATGCGTCAAGTTTAATTATTAAATAATGAAATCCGCAGTTGAAGTGTACGGGGTTCAGACTTCAGATCCACGACTTCTCGTGCCGCAATGTCCGCGTACAAATAACATCCAAGTGTGATGAAGTATTAAGACCGGTATATGTTTCCCATCAAAGTCATCCCGTGAGAGTAAAGCATTTGTGTGACAACACATCTTTCGCAGACACCACTCGGGGCGAACTCGTTGTACGAGCCCCAGTTTTATCTGAAATCCGTCAAAAGTTATAATTATTTCACCGTTATATCCCAAAGTTCCCGCTCCGAAGCTGGAAAGAAATCATCTCTCCGCATCCTGACAAAATGATCCGAAACTTGCCACTGAAACTTGCTCGCTCACGTGTAATTAAATCAGGTGCGGGGGTGTTGGATACGGTGGGGGGTGGCGTCTATCACCCGCCAGCCGCGACGCTAATTATAATAACTCCACGGCCGGGAGTTCAGACTTTACGAGTATGTTGCTGCCGCTGCTTCTGATACTGTTCAACATTACAAGTTACAGCTAATTTTTAGGCGCAGAAAATTATGAAAATGAAAATATCTTTCTGATTCGACTTCGCAGACCTATAGTGCAGCTTGTACAAAAATATTCTTACATTATTTATAGTTTTAACAATACAAGAAATTAAAAATATAATTCCGAAAAATATTACAATTGGATCTATGACCATATCGAGTTTATTGCTATTGGCACCATTGACGTGACGTCAATTTGTTAGAGCATACATTGATTTAGATCAGAGCGCTTTGAAACTCACGTTTGTCAGATGTTTAAGTAATATAATAATTAATTAGACAATTACAGAGTAAAAAATTTATAGTCAAAATTGACAAAATTTTTAGTACGTAACAAATTTTTTTAGCAAGTAACAAATTATTTTTGTGTATTTCGTAACTAAATATATTTGTGAATATAGTTATTATTAACATTTATTTTTATGTGCGTTTGATTAAATATTTTAGTAATTATATGGAAGTAAAACAATCACTCATAGTTATTATAACAGATTAAGTTGTTACAAAGGATACAAACTTTCTTTAACAATTTCAAATTTATAAGTTAGATAAATTTACTTGTTACTTATTAAGTTATTATTGACGAGTATATTTGCTAAATTTTATAAATCAGTAAGAAAAATATAAATTATATATATAAAAACAACAATTTTTTTTGTTAAAGATTCAGAATTGACAAAATTTTAATTTAACAAATTGTTATATTTCTTCAAATTGCTAATTTAACACAATATATTTGTCAATATTAACTAAAAGTACTTAACAACCGCAAAATTAACAAATCGCAAATCAAATTTTTCAGTGGGATTTAGACAAAATTATCACACTCATGGGTTTGTGTATAACTTAAAGTGCGATAATCAAGTAGAATCCCACGTATTACTTACAAAATTTTATCCATGAAGGAATTTTGTAAAATAATTAAATTGATGTCTTTATTAAAATAAAAATTTAATTAATTTATAATCAAAGCAGCAATCTCCGCAAGCAAATAAATAGTGCGGTAATATTAAAAAAAACACACTAGTGGAGTAATTTAAATAATTACCTATCTGAAATGAATGGGATATGTAGGATATATCTGACAATCGTAGATAATAGTATATAATTTATATACGAGTACCAAGTGAGAAAACACTTGGTTCCCGGATGAGTACACAAAACCAATCCGGGAAGATACAAGAAAAGAGGTTGTTTCAGGACTTACTAGTTACTATTGTTAATTGTCAAAGTTGTGCTGTAAATGCAAACATGTATAATAATTCGTCTAACATATCAAAAAACTATTAATATATTTTTAGTATTTGCCAAATACACCTGTTTGTTTAAATATAATAAACATGTTTAATTTCTTATTTATGTTGTGATACTAACATTACGTTTGTAGGTTATGTATTTCACTACTGTCAAGTGTTGTCATATCGGGCAGAAATTATTACCAACATAGATAAACAAAAGTTATAAATTTATTATTTAAAAATTAAATTTCATTCATATTCTACCATTCGTTTAATTAATAACAAGCAAATGGATGTTTGAAATACTACATTTTATAGTTTTTTTTAATAAATGCTAGAAAAACCTGGGAAATAATTAAAAATTGAAGTTGTGGCAAATCCCAAGTGTTGTGTGTTTTCAACTTCCGGTTTTGCAGTCTAAAATTTGCGCATTTTCAATTTAGACGTTATTTATTTTTGGTTCAAGCTATAGATACCAAAATGACAAACTAACCAAAACATAAACAAGTTTGAGTGGTTGGTAATGACTAAAATCCTCTAGAATTCCCTAAAAAAATGTCTACAATAGAACATGTTCTTATTCATCAATAAATTGACCAGATTATAAGTGACAAAAAATTAAAGCCAAAGGGTCGTATTACACACAACAATAAATTACTAGAAATTTTGGTCAATTTATTGACCAATAAATTGCGTTGTGTAAAACAGGCATAAGTTTTCGTCAGGAAAACATGTGAACAGCATGTCAAATTATTATTTATAAAACAAAGGTAGCCATATCTAGTTCAACTCGTAGCCTTCAATCTGATTCATTGATAGTTTTCTATACCTTATCTTATGAGTCTGCCATTGGAACATTACAAACTTGGTATAATTTTTGTTTCTTCAAATTTTTCGTACCCCCGTCCGAAAACACTAGTTTTAAACATATTAAAATCGTTCAGAAATTGCTTGGTTTTAGGTCTAGGCCGGAAATACTAGGGATTTTTATAAGTTAGGGTTGACATCAACTAGATGTCAATTTTCTGCATTGGTTTTGTTCAGTATAGATAATTATAATTAAATTTTCAGTTGCAGGGCAGAACCAATAAATAAATATCATCTAAATAAATGTCACCCAATTTTTTAAAGAACGCAAATGAATTGTTTATATATTTATATCTCTTGTATACCTACTGGTTTACGGATAATCTGATGTCATCAAAATAAAAAATTCTTAGATCAGTAATTTCATTTAATTAATTTATGACAAAATCGTCACGAAATAGTTATTTACATATCAAATGCGGGAACGCTTGGTTCCCGGATGAGAATGAATCCGGGAACCGAGTTCACGCAAGAGGTTTGTACAATATTTTTTGTACGAAAACTATACAACTAATAACAGTCCATACAAAGAAATGAAGTTCTTCAAGTAGTTATTTTGATAATTGTGAAAGTTGCACTATAAATATAAACACACAAATTAATTTGTCTAATATATTAGAAAACAATTAAAATATTTATAATATTTACCATATTCACTTGTAAATTTATTATATTTCTTATTTATATTGAGATAACTAACATTACATTTGTAGGTTATGTATTTACAGCTGTCATATCGGGCAGATTTTATTGCCAACATTGGTAACCAAATGCACTAAATTCAATTTCATTCTTATTCCATCATTGTTTATATTAATATTATGTAAAGGAATGTTTGAAATACTATATTATTTTATTATAAATATAATTTCTTAATAAACGCTTTAGAAATAGGAATGTTTTCAGCTATAATATCCCTAGGCCATTGATAATTCGAAATAATTTTATCACAGTTACCGAAAGAACGTTGCTTGGTAACCGCCCGACGCCGCAGGCGGAGGGCTGTTACCTTCAAGCAACGTTCTTGAGGTAGTTGTGATCAAATTATAAGTATTTATCAATGGTCGAGGGATATTCGGTGAGAAAATTTTTTGCGATTAATATTATTATTTTCATTTTCTAACCATGAAAATCACATTTTGAAATAAACAAATTAAATATTAAATTAACTGTCAACCAGCTGTCAACGACTGTTACTTAGCAACAGGTGATAATTTCCCGGGGAAATTATCAGTGTAATTGTGACCTGATTGGTTACTTTTGCACACGTGATCAGAAATAGAGGGATTCGATTGGATATTTCTTTAACCAAAAAATTTTCGTCGAAATTTCCCGGTTGTCTATCTGCTGGAGACCTGGGAAATGGACATTTCGGACGTTGCTTAGGCAACGCTAAACAATACATTTCAATGTATGAGTTCAAAAAATAATGTGTATCACACGTCCAGAAACTGTTATGCGATTGCGAGTGCTCGCCTGTCAAAATATACTCACCTTCGTAAAAGTGCAGTTTCTGGACTAGTGATACAAACACCTATTGTGCAAAAATTCAATGGCAAGTCTATTTTATCTACGTGTAAATTTTCGGGTGTCAGAATTAGCCTCGACACGCTTGCAATACACGTATATAACGATAAACTCGTTACAATCGCCTTACTATTATGCGTCGTGTCTTGTTCCTGTCATCTCTTAACCTTGCATTTATATCGTGAAGTATGAATTACTGTATAACCCCCTATATTGCTTGTAAGTTGCTTGTGACCTATTAAGATATTGATTTTTATTTTTAAGTATGTCTGTTTTTCCTAGGTAATATAGATATTGAAAAGTAATATTACCTCTTTTCAACTGGGCGTAGTTTGGAAAATGGATTGGTTTTGATAAACGTGAATTGTAAAAAATACCTGTAATAATTCACTTGGATTCTTATTGAGACATCAGGATATGTTGAAAATTTGATCAAATAAATCGTAAGAGGAAAGAACAGTCGGACTTTGTAAGTAAAGATAATATCGCTTTAAAGGGAATATCTGAATTATGATGTGACATATCCAGCAATATTTATATTTGTCGTCGGCCCGTCGTTTCATAGTTCCTTAAAAATGCAAAGCTAGAAACAAAAAGAAATGGTTTTATTCTTTTGAAGACAATTTCAGTCAAGTTTAACAAACATTGTATTTGTTTGTTATTTACACTACCAGCTGTATAACGATACAGTAAAAAATAATAGGAATAAGCGGACAGGATTTAGTACGGAAGATGTTTATTATTTGGAGAATAAATTATTATTTTTAACTCGCGCCTACCTCTAGGTAAGGGAGGTATTGTTTTGGTCAAAAAATTGGGTAGTGAGTTTTCAATGAATAAGCACGTTTTAGGGTCCCTACAATACGATTTTACTATTTTCGTGATGATGTCTGTTTGTATGAATGTATGTATGTGTGTAGTCTGTACCAAAAAATACAATTTATTATTGCTTATTATATTTAAATGAGGAGCTGATTAGATTTTGGATAAAATTGGTCAACCGGAAGTAGCAGTTTACTTGAAACCCTTTACAGTTTTTCGTGAAAAACACGGTTAAATTTCCTTTTTCAATAATTTATGTTATTTTAAAAGTTGAAGAATATTTAATTTTACATGTTTTTTGATTACACTAATTTTATTAATTTTCATCAAGGTTTAGAGATAATAAAACATAAAGAAATTAGATTTCACAAATCTTGCATTCCTAGTACACCATGAAAAAATTTAAAATTTTTTTACGAAATGTGACACATGTCATTGTGATTGTGAAGCTGTTTTCTTAGGGAAATATATGTCAAAAAATTAAATAAATATACGAAAGAAAATTAAAATTCTCAAATAATAGTAAATAAACAAATAAGTAAGTATGTTTCTGTATCATCAAATACTATTTTGTACCGTTTAAGAGTAGTATTGGGCGGGAGGTTATGTGCTGGCCACATCAGATTTTTTAGTTATACTTATTCTATGCTGATGAAAGAATACATAGTGGCGTACTCCGAAATCTGCGTACTGCAAGCCAATCAGAACGTTCGGCAAACTTGAGTCATGTCATTAAATAATATTATTACAAATTTTTGGTCTCGATAAATTATTTCTCGAACGTTTGAAATGTCTCAAACAATAAACAAATCTTCTTGACAGTTCATATTAAACATACTAGATTCTAATAATAGAAAATGAAAATTTTGTTAACATTAGAATGCCCGAAAAGATCAAAATGACCGTTTATACAATTTAAAATGTTCTTAGTCACAGACATTCTGAGCATTCTAATGTTAAGTTACCAAGGTTCTTTTTCGTATTTGAAATTCAGTTATACATCTCTAGTTTTAGTTACAGAACGTAGAACTAAGCAATGACTAGCTAAGCAATGCCTAAATTCAACGTGAGGAACAAACTTAAGATATAAGGATTCCTTAGTCATAAGTAATGCTTAGTAAAGTTTAATTTTAAGGAAGGGCGGTGCAACTGGGCATAAGAAAGATATAGACTTTCTTAAAACCCATTAATGCCTAGCGTATGATAGACCATACGTAAAGATGTCTCCCTTTAACAATTAACATTATGTTTCTGCTAGGTTATGGCATTTTAGACTGGATAAACTATGCCAGGTTATTTATTTGATATTCCTCTGTAAATGTAAAATATTTTATACATAATTATACTTACAAGTTATTATCACATAGAAATATGAAATTAATTTTTTAAAGAAAAACAGTTCTGGGCATTAATGAGTTAAACTGAGTGTTGAAAATTAGAATCCCTGTTTTGTAGATGTACCTACGTACAAGTGATATTTTTAAAGGATGATGTTTGTGTGTGTGCATGTGTGACGGGAATGTAGGATGATGTGTGGCCCGAGTGACACGTAGCTGCAGCGGGACGTGTAGCAGGCGTCATGAAACATTGAGGCGCCGGGTGGTGTGAGGCGGCAGGGTGCTTGCCTGCATTATTTGAAAAGCCTTAACATCATGAATATTGGCTGGCGTGGTGGGTGCGCGCGCGCTTTATAAAGGATTCATCGCGAGGCGAAATGGCGCCTGGTGCTGGTGCCGGTGCAGAGGCAGCGAGCGGTGCGCCGTGTGTCTGGGCGAGTGCGGTGTCTACCGCCTTCACCCACTTGACAGCTGAATGCATATTTCAGTGGCGCTCACACGGCCGCCGCGCGCGTTTACATGTTGTTACAGTTTCGTGCTTCAGACTGCGCTGCCACTGCCGTGTTAATTAATCGCAAAGTTCGCCGATAAATCACAAAGAAATTATCAGAACCATTAAAAACACAATTCGTTCCAGATACGATTGTGAGAACAATTGCAGATAAGAATGTCGTTAATTTCACGCGCGATACGGCGCTAGTTTCAATCAAGCCAGCGCTCTCTGTACCCGTTACCGACCCACTATTCTTTCAATCCGCCCAAAACACCTCCACCTCAACATTTTCATTTCTTCCTCATTTCTCTTATTGCCTTCCGCGCATATACCTTACATACAGTAATTGCCATAAAGATAGCAATTTTCGAAAATTTTCAATTACTTTTCATGGAAGAATGGAAATGTAAAAATAATTTACATAATTATTTTATATAATAGTTATTTGTTTAACTATGCATCAAAATACCAGATTTACATCAGAGGCTGACGTTTCATTGACGAGGCGAAGCCGAGGCAATGAATGATGTCGAAGCTATAAATCTGTGGTTGAACACATAATTTTTTTGCCGATTTGGAATTAATGTTAATTTAGTAATTATTTTATATAGATATTTTGAAGGTTATTGCTGTCAAATTACGTTGCCATGCGTGTCTTGAACGGCTGTTATGTATTTATTGACTGTTGCTTTTGCATTTGTTGAGCCTGAGCGGTTGTTATGTAAAATATTTTTACAGCCTAGGCATAAAAGTGACACTTTACAGACTGTAAGCAGTCCGTGAAGTGTCATTTTTAATGTCAATCGGCAAAAAAATATTTTTTATTACATTTGAAAATATTGATATAGGTACCGTGTGTCCCACGTAAATGTTGGCATAGGCAGTTAATATGTAAAATCAGTTTTTTGTAAATAAAAAGTGTCTGGAAAAATATTATACATCCAAATTTTATATCACAATACTGCCAATATCCCTACATCTTATTTAATATCTACAGATTAATATATTTTGATTCCGCAATTGAATGAAATTAATAATAATAATAATTCCTAATTTCTCGCCTACTTTTTTTTATTGATACTGACGCACAGAGCTTGCAATTTGTTTTAAATATTTTAATCTGTCACCGTAGCGGCTTATGCCCAATCTAGTGTTATAGAAATCAGTGGCTTCGGATCATTATCAATATGTTTCAGAAGCATATATTCATCAGTATATGAATCCGACACTTTCTGCAATGTGTCTTACTTAAACTTATCCATTATAGCTTCTATAAAATGTAGTGGACCAATAATATACCATGAAAAGCATCCTCGAGTAATGCTAATGACATATCCTCCATAATGTTTCACAGTGGGTAGAGTATATTTAGGATGAAATCATTTCTAATTAAATTTCAATTCATCACTAAATATCACTCTTTTCCATTATTCAATTGTCCAATACACATGACTTCTTGCAAACTCAGTCAGACCTTCACGTTCTTCTTTGAATGAAGTGGTTTTTTTTTATTTTGCTGGCGACTGTAAAGCTCTTCGGCAGCAAATTTTGTAAAAATATGGAGTTACCTGCCTCCTTCTTACTGCAAACTCTTTTATAGAACACAAAAGGATTATACATCTTAACCAACCAGAGGCTAATCATGCCATTCAATTTTTTTCTTAAATATAGCAAGATCGAAATGTGCCAATGGTAGACTCATATGAGGAACTATATATATTTATTGATTCAGTATTGGGATCTGACATGTGGGCGTGGCCTATCCAAGATGGCGTCAATTAGGGTGAAGATTCGAATGTGACATTAGTACTGTTCGCGTATAAAATATAACAAATGAGTCTCACGATTAATAATATTTGCGAATGCGCTACAACAGACCCTGCAAACTAAATTTTAAAGAAGCTGAACGCTTTTTATGTACTTGACATTTGATTAAATGCGGGAAAATATTAAATGAAAGTGACAGTGGCTGTGGGTGTAGTAGCTTTCTGTATGTCAACGTCGAATTTACGAGGTGATCCCCATCAAATTAATAGGAAAAGTGCAGGAGATGAACAAGTGATGAGTGTTGTTTGTTCCTGCATGGCTGGTTTTGGGTGAAAAATGCAAAAACTGCATTGTTAAGTCGTACTGTTATAGGTTAGATGTACGTTTCTTGATCTAAAACAACTAAATAAACAAATAACTAAAAGTGAACAAATTTAAAAACATTAACTTTGAATACAGATTTAATTCAATTTATGAACTTAGTTAAATACAAAGTGAAAAGATTTCGGAGCCAATTCGTATTATAACCTAAAATTTTACTTACGATGTACATAACCGTCTGGTATAAAATATTCAGAGCATATTATTTATTGTAAACGCATTCATGTTGTTTACTTTTGTTAGTTTTTTCCAATATTTTTTCGTACTACAAATTGGTTTACTTTATAAATAAAACGTTTGTCCAGCTTCGGAAAATAATGGAATGTAACGTCCAGATTTTTACGGGACTTATTATTACACCCTTTTACTGCACAATACACTTTATTTTTCGATTTTTCGCGATGTTTAACTACAATTTCGGTCATTGTTTATCTCAAAAATCGTTATTCCCATTTGACGTAATGTAGTTGTAACAGAATTTTCACCCTACTTTGTCCGCTAGATGGCATATCGCTACATGTCAGATCCCAATAAAGGCTACAAGTTGACCAAGACATGGCTTCCTCTGTTTTATAAGTCATAATTTGTTACATATACATGGTTATTGTTTCTATTTACTTATTTATGTTGTTCATTTGTTTTCTTGATGAATTAGCATTTCCTAGTGCGCGCATTTTAGAATTTCATTCTTATTGTAGGACACGCTCATTACCCCGTTGAAGATTAAGTACAGATCACCTCTCGGAGATCTTTTTAAAATTAGCTCAACCGCCAAATGGCACTGTCAGCAAGCAGTAAAAAATCTGCCACAGGAGGGCCGTAACGCTGTTAGACGCGGCACTTTCCAACTTTAAACGGAAGGAACGCGGAACTCGAACGCGAACACTCATCGGCGATTCACAAACACCCACACGCCCCGAATATGCATTACCCTGCCTCGCCTCGCCACCCCTCGCCACGCTTGCCAACTTGTTTCTGAACATTCGACTTTCGGCTGCATGATTAAACTAAGATTTATTACAGACCTTTCCCGCTACCGTATCACGTTTTATAGAATTCTTTCCCGAGATACATCTTCCCCGATGATTTTAATTCCATTTCACCTCCATTCTGTCGCGCGGACGTTTGCATTGCGCAAACAGTTGACGCGGAGCGCAAACACATTCGCGTGTAAACAACCTTACTCGTAATATCAACATGCACCCACTGAAATATAGTAATACTGGAACGCGCACTGCCATGCTCTCTTTGTATGGAGAAAGCGAACCGAGAGAGGTATCTCCATCATTATCTAACACTTATGCGCTTGGGTAACTATAGTATAGACTGATATAAAAGTTGCGTATGTTCGTAATTCTTCTCCTCCTAAACGGGTTGATCAATTTTGATGAATTTTTTTTGTTATGCTTATGGAGTCATCTAGATGGTTTTTAGCTACAGTTGGATCCAGTAGGTGGCGCTGTTGTCGAGATCCAGATTTTTTTTTTATTTTCCTGACTTTATTCACGACTTATGCATTTAACCAAGCCGTTTAGGAACAGAAGAATTACGAATACCGGAATTTTATATATAATAGTAATGTATTGTACTACTGTGGAATTATGCATTTCACACGAGTGTAATGCAACGTTTTGTCCAACACCACTCTTAAAACGTTTTAAATCGTTTGTATATCTTCGTTTTTGTTTGATACTGACAAGACATTTGACATGCTATTTATAAAATATAGAAATGTGGAAATACCTCTAAATATCTTTTTAGAAGCACAAGAAGCATGTCTGGTATTCCACAACTAAAAATTATTATGGAATCACTAACATTCGATACGCTGCGTATGGAATATTTTCGACGAATCAGAGCCGCATATTAGCGCGATATATGAAGTATCTTGACTCAGTTACTATGGTTACGTCTGTTTGTTTTAATTTGATTTATTTGAGTTTGACGTTTACAACAGTTTTGTATTTGTATTTTTTGTATATCTTCAAAATCTTGTTATAGAAAGTAGGTATAGTCTACAACGTGTAACGGAATGGCATATCCCACACTCCCAAACCGTAGTCCTCGCCTTCGGTTTGGACTACAAACTTTTTGCTCGCCTGGAATATGTGCCATTCTATTACTTTTTGTAGAATATACTATTTTCTACGACCACTTAGAAATCTGCTCATTGTATGTTTGTTGTTGCTAGGGATATGAGGTACATTGTAAGCATCGTGCGAAATGAATTTGTTTTGTGAGTATATCAATGCAGGTCAGCTCATTGAAGTACAGGTGCCATTGCTAGGATACTTATTTAGAATTGTCAAATATTGGAATGGTGAAAGCGGGACAAATTTATTATTGAAATATAAATTAATTAGGAAAGAATGTCGTGGTCGTAGAAAAAGTATAGTGTACAACTCGCATGTAATGTCCATTTCCAACTCGTATGATTTGCAGCATGAGCCTTCGGCTCATGCTACAAACTTTCATACTCGTAGGAAATGAGTACCATTCCATGCTAGTTGTACAATATACTAATTCTGATCTGTCATTGCAAATTATAAGTACGAAAAAAAGGTAAAAAATAGATGAAAATGTGAAAATATCTCTAAATTATTTTATTTTAGAAGCGCAAGATGCATGTTTGAATTTAATTCCGAAGAAGTCCAGAGACATTTATAACAAAGAATTTAGTGAATTTAATCAGTAATTATTTTCTCCGTGACTTCTTTATTATTCTCTCACTGAGTGAGGAATGTGGAACATTATTTATTTCAAATAACCATAGTTACAGCCTTTTTATGAGTCGGTGTTGGATAAAGAAATATGTCTGCTAGTTTCTTATAAATGGTAAATGGCGCGTCATTGTAGCGCAAAGCTTTTCAAAGCTGTGTGGCAGCCACATATGAAATTATCCGTTTTTAGGTACGTAATAAATACTTTAACCTAAAACTTTTGCCATTTGTTCAATCATTTCTTTAATGTAAAATTGTAGTGTATTTCACATTATAACTATTAAAGTGTATATAAATACATCAGTTTGACAATGAGAAACAGTGCCATTATTCAATTGGCACAATTGAATTTCAGTTTTCCTATAAATAATGAATGGCTACGACGCTCAACACAAAATTTTTGAAAGAACTGTACGACAGATACCCGAGGGTCGCTTTCTCTCTAAACTCGCATTTACGCCGCTAGTGCGCGTTCCAGTATTACTACATTTCAGTGCATGCACCTCAACTTTAGTTTGGAATACACAAACGCGAAATAGAAACTTGAAGAATTGATTGTACCGTGATCGTTTATAGCAGATGTAAATATTACATGAACGGCACATAAATTCTCATCGTTTCATTGACCGTAATTGATTCCTCTGCCTGTTTTAACATTTATCTATTCATAAACGCCAGCATTAGAGGTTGCAAATCTTCTATCCTTATCGAAATGCCGTAAATATTCCCGCAAATTGTTGTAAATACTATTTTGACAGCTTGTATCTGCAATATTCATATAATAAAGTATTTTCAACTCCCATTACTTTTAGGCTCATTCCCAGTGGTGATTATAGTCATAGTTTTTGTTAGTTGTCATAGTCATACACTGAATTACGTATAGGTATAATTATTCCTAATACTTATTTTAGTATTAGTTTTTAAGAGTAATCATAAACACAATCACACAGATATGCAAACTGCAAACTTTTGTCATAATCATAGTTGTGTAAAATATACATCGCTCATATTTACCGACATTTTGAATACCTCAAACTGTTAACTGCCATAACTTTATAATGCGATGGAAACAGTCTGTGCATGGTGTAATAGTTATTTACGATACAAGTACGTAAAGCTAGTCTTTAGTCACGAGTGGGTCAATTAAAACACGAGCGTAGCAAGTGTTTTAAGACCCCTGAGTGACTAAAGACGCTTTACGTATGTATCGTACAAAATTTTATCTACGAGATAATGAAAAACCCCAAAAAATATAAAAAAATATTGGTATTTATGAAGTAGGATCACAATATTAAATAAGAAGTTTGCCAAGATAACAAAATTTTTGCAAACTTGGCGTGTTTAAAAATTTTAATCACTCGTTGCTCGGCAGCCCGTGACTAATGGGATCGTGTTACTAAACAACCGTTTTACAAACTTGAAACTAACAGTTAAACATCAATTTTACACACTATCGTAGATAAATACCATTTGAGTGGAGAGGAAAAAAGATATTAGCATATAAGTATGGTGCACCAAAACTTAAACGCGCGGAGCGGGCAATTCAAATATATTGTACTATAATTATTTATATACTCCACATTAAAATGAAACATCCACTTCAACATGTATTGTTAATGGCCAGTTGAGCCATTAATTTTGACATGATTTGTACTGTCACATTTGTGAATTTAATGTTATTCGTTGAATGAATGAATTCTTAGACAGATGCTTTACTACTACAGAGACTCAGACCTGAAATCATTTGCGACCTAGGAGTTTATTTCGATCCAAAACTTTATTTCACCACATATATTGCGAATAAAACATCGACCGCATTAGAATTTTAGGATTTGTAATCTGAAATTTTGATGTTTTCCAATTTGAGTACACTACTTCATTTATTTGTCTCTTTAGTTCGTTCTCCCCTTGAATATTGTTCTGTGATCTGAAATCCATTACAAAGCAATCATATAGCGTCATTATAGCAAATACAAACAAGATTTTTGAAATATGCAACCTACAACTTGGAAGAAGTTTATTCGCAAAGAGGTTCATCTCAATCACAACTTTTGGAATGTTTCGATTTAGCATCCCTTAAATAAATAAATGAATATATCATCACGCCTTTTACCCATTATGGGCGTGGTACTCTACTTACGCAGATCTCGGTAAATGATATATTTTTTCGTATGAAGTGCGGTTACCAGCCGTCAAATCATAGCCCCCAAGGATGTTAGTGGAGAGGAAACCACAGGGGTAAATTTAAATGGGCAACTGTCGGCAGTGGGATTCGAATTGAGGATCACACGATCCATAGTCCGATACGTTATCACGGAGCTATTTACCCCATCCCTTTTTTGATCTAAAATGACTGGACTATGAACAAAAACGCCAAATTAAGAATACTTATAATTCTAAATAACGGCATTGATTGTATGTACTATCACCAATAAACTGTCCATTCAAGGCTGTAGATTTACTAAAAAAACAGCCAGGTCAAATAGGTTGTCCAAATTCTATATACATCTCATGGATAGATCATATAATTTCATTGAATGTGACATTGATATTTTCCATAACTATGCTCATTACACTACGAAGTTTTCCTCTTAGCTTAGAATTGGGCTTACGCCGGTTGAATCTGAAGCTTCTTGACTGGATGGATGTTTGTTACAATAATTAAACTATTGGATAGCAGTCAACAAATTTTTATTAAAAATCGGCCTCTACCGGTTTCGTCAACACATTTGCCTTAATCACTGAAGAAGGCAAATGTGTTGACGAAACCGTAGAGGCCGATTTTTTCATAAAAATTTATTGATTGCTATCCAATAGTTTCATTACTATCACAAATAATAATAATATATTTTAGGATTCGTTATAAAATTGCTTGCACATTTCCTAATATTTCTTGACGTGTCGAATTATAATTTCTGGAGCATAATTCCATACTCCCCTCTTGACTGAAATAAGTCAAGCAAAAACAAAATCAAATAATCTTCCTCCCACTCATAACTCATCTCCATTTGCTAAATATCTCCTCGAACCGCACAACAACCAGAATTCACAGCTCTGGAACCTCTACACTCTGCAGCAGTTCTACAGTTGCTCCGGAGCGAACCGGCGAACCCGCAATGCAGTTAGTCACCCTCGGCTGCATCCGGCGCCCGCTGGGGATTCTCACCCGGGAATTGATGGCGCTGGGAACTCGCCGGATACACTGAACAGCACGGCGACGTACCTGCACACCGCGTGTTATGCAGTGTTGTGTTCATCATATTCACAGGAGTGATTATGTGGACGATATAAGGAATTCGAACTCTGTTACAAGCTTAAATATCGACTAACGATTTTTTTTTTGTCTGGTTTCAGGTTAACACTGTCCAACACATTACGAGTAGCTTAGCTAGCGTCATCTTTAATGTACATAGTTCGCAGTGTAGCCGCGTGAGGCGCTTGCATCGAGAAGTCCGGTAAGCTTCTTAATTATTATTATTCGACTATTCCTTGACACTTCAAATATTTCATGATCCCAATTCAGTGGACATGTCTCAGTGCGCTACTGAAAAGATGGCCGCACAGTGTCCGCTAATAGGCTGATATTTCAGTAAACTTAGTGATGTTGTTCTATCTGTCAAATATATCAAGCATGGCTAGTTCATTTTTATTGGATAACATTTTGTAAAATGAGTGCAAAATAAAGAGGCAAACTTATTTTCCGACGACTGTTGTAGAAAGTTGTCATTGACGACTGTATTTATCAACGCAAAGTTGATGTATTCTGAGGAATTTTTTTTGTTGTTGTTCGTCTCCAATAACAACAAGCGACAAGACTTTGTCGCTCGTCTCCTATAGCAACGAACGATAAAAGTTCATCATACGAAGTAAAAGAACAGCTTCATCAATTTATGACAGAAATGTCATACATGCGTTTATTTTAATGAAACTAGATCAATATTTTTCTTTATTATTATAATGATTATTTTTTGACGTTTCTTTAAACCAATGAAATGCTTTATTGTATGTCACATGTCTGCGTTTTAACCAATCCTTTCATTATTATACTGAGAATAATGCCCTTGTGATTATTCCTGGCAATCTTCTCTGTAGCTTTTTTATTTTTGTTGACAGATGTCATATGTCAGATAGTTATCATCAACACAAGTAAAAATCTGATGTGGCCAGCACATAACCTCCCGCCCAATACTACTCTTAAACGGTACAAAATAGTATTTGATGATACAGAAACATACCTTCTTATTTGTTTATTTTCTATTTATATTTGAGAATTTTAATTTCCTTTCGTATATTTATTAAATTTTTTGACATATATTTCACTAAGAAAACAGCTTCACAATCACAATGACATGTGTCACATTTCGTAAAAAATTGAAAATTTTTCCATGGTGTACTAGGAATGCAAGATTTGTGAAATCTAATTTCTTTATATTTTATTATCTCTAAATCTAATGAAAATTAATAAAATTAGTGTAATAAAAAAACATGTAAAATGAAATATTCTTCAACTTTCAAAATAACATAAATTGTTGAAAAAGGAAATTTAACCGTGTTTTTCACGAAAAACTGTTAAGGGCTTCAAGTAAACTGCTACTTTCGGTCGACCAATTTTATCCAAAATCTAATCAGCTCTTCATTTAAATATAAGAAGCAATAATTCACAAAATTGTATTTTTTGGTAATATAGTATTTGAGTTATGCGAGACGAAAAAATTGCCACAGACTACACACACACACACACACACACATACATACATACATACATACATACATACATACATACATACATACATACATACATACATACAGACATCATCGCGAAAATAGTAAAATCGTATTGTAGGGACCCTAAAACGTGCTTATTCATTGAAATCTCACTACCCAATTTTTTAACCAAAAACAATACCTCCCTTACCTAGAGGTAGGCGGGAGGTAAAAATGAGCAAAAAAGATAGATTTAGTGCTGTGCCTGATAATGAAATCAAAAAATAATCTAATTAAATAATAACTCGAGAGTTACATAAATTAGAAAATAATTCTCCAGTATCTTTCTCAAACTTGTCGCCATTTGGCAATAGCCACTCAAGCCCTACGGGCTTTCGTGGCTAGTGCCTGGCAACAAGTTTTCGAAAGATCTGTCAAATTATTTTCAATTTATTCTCACTCTCTTGTTATATTATTACTGAGCAAAAAATATTTTTTAATCAGAGTTTCTCAAACTATATGGAACCCAAGTTCTTTATTCTAAATGGTAACATTCAATTCAATGAAATAATCATAACATATTTTAATATAACAAAATAACTGAAAAAATGCAAAATAAATTTATTTAAATTTATATTAGCGAGAAATAAATAAAATACATATACATTCAAATTGCATTTTTGCATTTATTTCTACTATACTTACATTCTTCATATTCTACCCACAGTCACACAATCCCCACTATAGTGTCCAACTATAATTAATACTTCTTTTCTGGAATGTACACTTTAGTGACAGATCACGATAAAGTCACGCCATTCGTTATGTACTTAGATGGGTGGAGTTAAGACCCATTTCTGCCACGATCTCATATCGGTTTGTCGAGGTGTTACATATCCTTTTTTATTTGTCTTGTGGTTTACTTGCTAACACCTAATTTGACAGCTAGTAACCATACACATCATTTTTCTAGCTAACGTTGAATTATGAATTAGCAAAACCACCACATACAATTATTATATAAATTTATAAAACCGTGTTGATACATTTATTTCATTTATTTTTTTATAATGTCAATAAAACAATTGAAAAACTACATGGAATTAAAATGGTTTCAAATCATTTATTGATTTGTGGAGGTAATTTTAAATATTATATTAAAAAATAGGCCTGTCAAATTATAATTAAAAATGCAACAGCATATGAAACATGAAACGATGGAAGCAGCGTTCATCTGGCTGAACACTAAATTATATAAAACATTATTTTTCATGCTGATTTTTAAAATGTATATTTCCCGAACCAACCCGCATTTGAAGTACTTCCCGTTTCCCTTAAAAACCTAAGGACAACAACAAGATAACTGGAGTTTGTTTTATATTTGCATATTTTGATAAACCAATGAAAGCTAGTATCATATTTGCATGTTTACCGGACTGACATCAGTTGGGTAATTGGAATTTTAGAGTATTTTTTTATATGGTACTGTATCGTTGCTAAGAAATATAGAATAGGATTTGATTCACAATCGGTCCAGTTGTCTAACGAAGTTGTTACGTAGCAAAGTGCTAATGGAGACAAAATCGCATCAAAACATCATGTTTAATGCGAAATTTAATTAGTTAAAAAAAAAAAGATTATTTTTTGTAACAATTAGCAAGTTATGGTAGCAACGTTTTAATGAATAGGCCCAAATATCGTTTTCGTATTATTTTTGAAAATTGTTAGAAATGTCGACAAAATAAAATTGGTTGCTATCATAATTTCTTTATTTTTATTAAGACCGAGACTAGTTGTTTAAAAGAAAGAAAGGAATTTAATTAATTTGCTGACATATTAGAGAACAGCTTTACATGCACAAACATGTGTAATATTTCGAAAAAAATTGAAAATTTTTAAGTGTTTTCTTGGTGTACATAATGCAAGATTTATGAAATTTAATTTTATTATCTCTATATCTAATGAAAATTAATGTAATCAAAACAGATGTAAAATTGAATATTCTACAATTTTCAAAATAATATAAATTGCTTCTAGTAAACTGCTACTTCCAGATGACCAATTTGATCGAAAATCTAATCAGCTCTTCATATAAATATAAGAAGCAAAAATACACAAAATTGGCGAAAATGGTAAAATCGTATTATAGGGACCCTAAAACGTGCTTATTCATTGAAAATTCATTATCCAATTTTTTGACCAAAAAAAATATCTCCCTTATCTAGAGGAAGGTAAAAATGTTTTAATTATTTATTTTTATCGTTTATTTGAATCATTTGTCGCAGCTAATTTTGTCATCAAAATAAATAGAATTTATTGTTTTGAGTTTTAAGAACTTCAATTTCTGGTTTTGTAATTAGGACCAAAATTAACTCAGTTAATTATTGCCATAAAACTTATTATCAAGTTACGTTGCTCTACGTTTTCTAAGTCGTCAGTTTTCTATAAACAAATCTTGTCCAAAAATAAAAGTAAAATTCGTCGTGCGTGCAAGTGGCGTTCGCGTTCGCTCATCATCGTGATCGTGAGCGTGAGCCCGCTGATTGGAAATAATTCACGTGGGCTGACGCTATGGAAATGCCGTCCGAGGAGCCGATGAAAAATTCATCCCTTTAATAATGGAAGCAGTCGGTTCTCTTCGGTTCGGCTGCTCGTCATTTCGAGGCGTGTGCATATTTCATCAGCCCCATTTGCCGGATTGACCCGCTAATTGTCCGACGCGTCTTGCCACGAAAGGTCAACACACCGCCGCCCCGCGCCTCCAGGGAAGCCATCGCCCGATGTCAAATGATGATTCCGTGTCCGTGTATTATTTAGCTTGGTGTTTTACCCCATAGATTGAGAATGCTTTTTAAAATTTATAAAGTAATTATGTTATATGTTATCGTTCTTCAGCTCTTCGTTTTTCTTTGAATTCGTGATGTTAATTTCTTGAAAACTGCTCGAATATTTATGAATACGTGTTCTTATTTCTTAGATACTTTAAAAAGAAAATATGGGTATAAATATTTTAAACTCTTTAGCCGGTTCATCTAATATTTACATTTTCTTTACAGAAAATTGGCTTCTCGCTCTATACATACATACATACATACATACATACATAACGTCACGCTGCATCTTCTTCAACATTTCTATCCTGGCACACCACTTTCGCCTCTTCCAAATTTATAGTGCGATTCATACATACTCGTCTATTCTTCACACTCGGAATTTTATTCCTCGGATACCCACACAATCAATCGATCACCCTGAATCTCACTCGTATATATTAATTTCACCAATTTATCGAGAAGGTCAAATTACCTCAACTGCCTCACTCCCACGTTCATTACAACATTCTTCTCAATCTCACACTCACTATACACCAACGTATTCACTTATTATATACATATCCACAAACTCCTTTTACAATAAATACCTCATTTTCACATCAGTTATACATTGTTCATGCTTCTTCATCCACACCCAACATTTAGAACCAGACATCAATGTAACCTGACACTAACACACCATTATAAACACTCAATCGAGCTATCGAGTATAGTTAGATATATTCTTATTCCAAGTAAATGTACGAGGACGGATTACCTATTTTCCTTAAAATTAATGACAAGTAAACTTCAATTATTTAATTAATTGTTATACTTATCGACAAATTTCTGTTAAATTATATAACATATGTTTAATAAAACCAGCTTATGATTTTATAAACTACCCCTCTCTTCTACTGAAATTTGGGGGGTTCTGCGCGGTATATCTTCTAATTATGACAATATATGCAGCAAAATATACAAAGAAAAAATCTTAAATTATTAGATAAAAACTAAAAATATTGCTTTATGAGTTTTATTGCACAATCATTCATATTTAACATATATACTACTAATATACATATAAACAAAGTCTCAAACTTGAGCATAATATTATGAGATTATAACTTATTTACATAATTACAATAACAAATTTTTCAAAATTTTATATAAAAAAAAAGAGAAACATAAGTAAGATCAGAGATTGGCTAATTACTGAAAAAAATGTAATTAATTACTTTTTTATAATCATTGTCTCATTGTTAATTAAATTATCTACAACCGTCAAACTACATTACTTTACAATTAAAATGTAATTAATTTATTACTTCAATTACGTGCAAAAAATTACATAAAATAATTTCAAACTAATTTACATTTTTATGGGAATTAAAATAATTCATATTTAATATATTTAGCGAAAGTAATTGAAAATTTAAATTACCAATTATATTTCTGAAAAATGTAATCAATTACGTAATTTAATTACTTGTAGGTAATTAATTACTACCTATTTCTGAGTAAGATATATCCAGCTGAGAATTCTCGGTCTCATATTCGTTGTACCCACTTTTACCAGCATTCGTGTATACAATGAATACCTACCGTTACCGTTACAGGGATTTCCCTAGAAATATTAGAGTTTATTGGTTTGCATATTTGCTTATTTTATTGTTGCATGTGCATTACAAGAAATTTCAGAATGTTTATCATTAGACAAAGTCTTAAAAATATTGACATGAAATTATATGTAACTTTTGTAAAAATATGTATTAAAATGCCCAAATATGCAATATATGCAATTAGTAATTTGCATTAATTAACTCTAATCAATGTAATTCGTCCAGAAAATTGATGTGCAAGAATTAAAATATATGCACTTTGTATATAATCCGCTCTCTAGCTGATTACAATCCTCTTCTTGTTCCCCTTCTACTAACATCATTGGGGGGCCTTGACTTGACGCCTGGCGGTGCGTTTCCTGTTATATATATATATATATATATATATATATATATATATATATATATATATATATATCAATTGTTAGCATCTGCTCTAAGCAAAGTGCCACACTCACAAAAGGGCGAAGGGCGCAATGATATCGCGGTATTTTCATAGTCGCTGTGAAGTGAATTCCATCCCTCAAAAAATGTTCTTCTTATAATCACAAAAAACAAATAAGACGTCATAAATAATTCTGCGTGCTGGTACAGCTGTCTTTAATTGCGGTATCGGGTCCTCTGCTTTAATGTAATATCGATTAAAGGGCTGTCAAAAACAGAGAAATTCATTTTTTTCTTTCTTTAATTCCTTCTTTATCAGCAGCGCAGCATTCATTTGCCGCCCCTTGCAGCATGGACGCCTGGAGCTGTGGAATACCCCCACCCCTTTCTGAAACCACCGACGGGTAGTTTAGATTATTTTCAAACACATACACATCGTTATTTATTTGAATATTTTCACCGAAATAAATGTTTGTCTTTGGTATTTCAAATGAAAATAATTCTCATTTTTCTATATTGAGTGTGTTGAACATTTTCGTAGAGTACAGTATAGATTTCGCAATGAGGTCATACACCTTATTTCATTTTATTTTTTATTTTTTCAGTAAGTTTGAGTAAAATTATAAATATAGATACTAATTTTAATATTAAAAGGCATTTAGTTAAGATACGATTTTTTGAAATTGGCATCCCATTTCAAATTTTTCGCTTCTTGACGTCATCTTGTAATTCTACGAAACACGCTCTTGCGGAGAGCGAGGAACTACATCAACTGTCAAATTGACTGTTATCTGTCATTGTTATTTACTGAGAGGTTTTTACAAATATAGTTTATTCACATTACCTGGACAAAATAATATAACAGATATAATAACCACAAGTTTAATTTGAAAATCGTTGTTAACTGCAACATATGACTTGAGATGACAGGTGTGATATTGAGACTACCGACATTACCTACAAGCGACAAAATATAGTACATCAAAGCATTTTTATTTTAACACGTTCTAAACTCTTTGTCTAAAAAGGTTATAATTAATTAATACCTAATTTAATTTATCGGAGTGTTCATTTTAATAATAATAAGTAATTATTACAACCCTGAAAAGTAAATTATTATTTGTTATCAACACCTCTTTTGCCTTACCATGCTATAAATTCTATTACAAGATGACATCACGATTTTGCAACCGCGAAATTTCATAAAGGAAATTATGAATGAAAAGTTAAAAAAATATAAGAAATATTGAATAATATGTAACTGAAATGATCTAAATTTTTATAATTTGTAAAAAAAACACAACTTTTTTTTTGAATGTATGTCCCTATTATTTTGGGTGGCAGAATCAGAAGCAAAGATGCTGAATTAAATTTTCATTCTTTCTTTAAGAAAAGATAAAATATTATCTTATTTGTAAACATAGGGTAGCAATTTTCACATATCAGTAGCACAAATTCTTGGAAATGTATTGATTCATTATATTTATCACAAAGCGAATTCATATTAGCCACAATATTTTATTTAAAATGTAGAAAAACATACTATACAGAATGTTCAATTTAAGTGTATGACCATTACTATTTTAAGAATTATAAGAAGAACAAGGTTGTTTAAATTATCAAACAATTTCTATTTTACAACGCTATTACAATGAGCAAATATTTATTTGTCAAATTAAAGAGGAAATCGCTTGTTTTTCCCACTCGAGCTCGAAGTTTGCCTCATGAGCGCAGCGAATGAGGCAATTCAAGCGATAGTGGAAAAAGGGCTTTCCTCTCGTGTTAGACACAACATTTTTTTCACGACATGTTTCTAAAAACTGTTTGGACCTAAAATACACTTTGACTACAAAACTGACACGTTAAAAGTTAGGTTATCAGATGCAAGGCGGGGTACCAATCATAAATATAAATTTAAGTTGTCAAATTGTGATTTAATCTAGAAAAAAAAAGTATTAGACAATTTAAAGTATGTATATCACTAAAATAAAAAATAACTATTTTGTTGGTACTCATTTCCATCAAACTCAAGTCGTTATACTCATGTATGTGTGCAAATAATTATTGAAAATATTTAAATTTTTCAGTCTAAATTACGTTGTGTCATAACTGCGTTTGACAAGAATACGTTTCATAAAAATACAAGTTACAGTTATGCTACATGACATTTTAATTAAAGTATTTATTTTCTGGTAAAATTACGTTTTAACGATAAATATGTAAGTAGGTAGTTAAATTTACTGTCTAAATTATAAGCGATAAGGAACAAAGAATTCTAAATACTGAAACCATATCATTAAATCCCAGTTATAGTAATCATGAAATGGATATGAAAATTTTAGTACTTTGTAATTGCAACTAATTATTATATCAAATCCAACTGGCTGTATTTTCACATATCTAATTAATTTTGAAACTAAACTGAATATATATAATCAGTATATCAATTAGAACTATCCTATTAATTAACCAGAATTAATTTTTAAAAACAATTGCATAGATAATCCTCTGTTTGGTATTTTTTCTAAATTAAGCAATTCAATTAAATAAATATTTAATGTTATTCGAAATACGAGGCAGTTGGACATAATTGACTAAATAAATAACTTATGATCATGAAGGATTTATAAATGAAGGAAACTAAAATTGCTGCACGCACGTTTTAATATTTGAACGACGTATTTTCGTTAATCTGTTCCTGCGGTTTTTAGTCAAACGCACTTTTGTACCACACATTAAATAATTACCGATAGTCCTTACTAGTATACCACTGCTTTAATTCTTTGCAAGCCGTGCGTCCCGGGTTCGAAACACTCTGACAAGAAAAAATATATATTTTCGTGCCTCTGTACACTAGTTTCACACATTTCAAAATCATCCAGAAACAGCTTGCTTTCCGATCCAGGTCTGCAGTAGGGACTCTTATAAGTTTAGGGTTGGCAGCAACTGGCTGTCAATTTTGTTAGTTGGTTTTTTCAGTGTTTGAGTGTTTGGAGGTTAGAGATTTCTATCAATTTTAAAGCTAAATTGTTAATTGTAAGTAACAGTTGCATTGCACAACCAATAAATAAATATCAACTAAATAAATGTAATCGAATTTTTCAAAAAAAACAAATGAATTGTTTCTTTCTTTCTTTCTAAGTCTTTCAGATGATGTTGTTGTGGTGGGATAAATTGAAGAGCAATGGGGTCTTTCACCATTTCTCTTTATTTTTTTTATGAAACTTTATCTATATTGAAGACTATCTACACTTTTAAAAAGTCTTAATTGTTATTCATTAAGCCACAATAATTTTTAAAAAAATGTTGTGACGTCATAGTAGAGGTGTTGCTGCATCTAAAACAGTAGAGATTTAAATAATTTTTGTTACATAAATGTTCTATTTTATTGTAAAAATTATAATAAAATAAGTAAAAAAATATATGACTACAATTATTTACAATCTGTACTGTTTTAGATCCAGTAACACCTTTACAATGACGTCACAACATTTAAAAAAAATCATTGTGGCTTAATGAATAACAATTAAGACTTTTTAAAAGTGTAGATAGTCTTCAATATAGATAAAGTTTCATAAAATAAAATAAATAAAAAAATGGCGAAAGACCCCATTGTGAGTTTGTGAATATAAATTAAGTGAGGAAAGGATTAAATCTGTTATGAAATCTCGATAAATGTAAAGTGTTGGTGTTTGAGAAGAATGATTTGTTAACTACACAGCAAAAAATTTATAGTTAAAATTGACAAAATTTTAACAAATTTTTTAGTCCCAGGCGATCAACCGTCATTTTTGTTAATTTAACAAGTTTCAAATTTATTAGCAAGTAACTAATTATTTTTGTGGATTTCATAACTAAATATATTTGTAAATATAATAGTAATTATTAGCATTTATTTTTATGTGCTTTTGACTAAATATTTTAGTAATTATATTGAAGCAGAACAATAAATCATAGTTATCATAACAAATTAAGTTGTTACAAAGGATACAAACATTCTTCAACAATTTCAAAGTGACAAGTTAGCTTAATATACTTGTTATTATTGACGAGTCTATTTGTTAAATTTTATAAATATAGCAAATAAATAAAAACAACAATTTTTCTTGTTAAAAATAGAGAATTAAAAAAAATTAATTTAACAAATTGCCATATTTGTTTAAATTGTTAATTTAAAGCAATGTATTTGCCAATATTAACTAAAAATACTTAACAACCGCTAAATCAACAAATCGCTAATAATAGTTATTTACTTTACAAGTGGGCAAAGTAAGGAATTACCCACGAGAGAAATCTTAGCTCACGAAGCCGAAGGCTGAGTGGGATAATTTTATCGAGTGGGTAATTCCACTTTGCCCACGTGTGAAGTATAACGTTTTATCCAACACTTCTTAATAAATGAAAAATTTATTAAAGAAATATTATTTGACAGTGACATTTGCTTTAAATTTTTAAATTAAAATGTCAATCGAAGTAGTTACCAAGGTGTTGTGTGTTATTATTATTGTTATAAATAAAAAAATACTCACTAGTGGCTTTCCTCAAAATTATACCCACTAGTGGATAATCTGTTACTTTGCTTGTTTAAAATCGCCATAGTTAAAGAGCATTTATTAAGAGGTGTTGGATAAAATTTTTTACTGTGTAATTATACGTTTAGGTAATGTTTCAGCGAATGATGTGAGATTGAAACAAGTGGATGAATTTGTATATTTGGGTAGTATGATTTCAATAGATGGACGTATTGACCGGGAGATTGAAAGGCGGGTGTCTGCAGGGTGCAAAGTATTTGGTACTTTGGGTACATTTACTCGAAATGTGAATGTATCTAGAGATGCTCGATTGAGTTTTTATAATGGTGTTAGTGTCTACATTAATATATGATTCTGAAGGTTGGGTGAGGATGTGGACATAAGATATTTAAAAGGAGTGTATGGATGTATGAGAGTGTATGGTGAGTGTGAAATTAAGAAGAATGTTGTTAAGAAAGTGGAAGTCAAATAAGGTGGTTTGGCCATCTGGAACGAATGTCGATTGAAAGGTTGGTGAAGCTAATATATGCGGGTGAGATTGAGGGTGAACGATTGCGTGGGCGTCCGAGGAATAAGTGGTTGTTTATGGTTGATGGTTTGTTGTGTGAACGATTGTGAAGAATACAGGAGCATGTATGCATCGCACTATGAATGTGGATGAGGTGAAAGTAGTAAGCCAGGATTGGAATGTTTGGACAAGATTTATTTTTGGTTGATTGTGTGTCAGGGTTCGTGCTACCCCACTGAGTGAGATATAGTGCTGAAAAAACTTCATATTTCCACAACGCGTTATTGTTGTTTTCACAACGGCCACAATGAAACCCAAAACGCGTTGTAGCCGTATATTGGACTTCCAAATTATCAAGAGATGGCGTTGATCACAAATCCCAAAAGGTACATGTCAAAATCATCTTATGATATCTTATGATGGCGAATGGTAGTTTGCTTTTATTGGCAGCAAAACTGTTGCCATACACACCGCAAATTTTCCTGTTTTTATTGGTTTTTTTTTAGAGAAAATTCAATCTACAAATATATTGAAAGTTCATTTTTACATCTTATTTAAATAATACGGCTTAAACAAATGTTATACTTACATTGGAATACTCTTAAAATAACTACAATTGTAATTAATAAAAAAAAAAACAATTAATTTCAAAATACAATGAAATGTATGTACCTTATGGTTAGTTTAGCTTTCTACCACTAGTTAGCGTATTTTAGTTTTGGATGCCCAATACCGCTCAATGAGCGTTTTCGGCCATTGAGCCGACATACTTGTATACTCAAACGTCAATCGACATTGAGAAATAAAATTCAAGAGATATTATTACGCCTTTAACCCATTCTAGGCATGGCACACTGCTTTTACAGATTTCAGTAAGTGATATATTTATTTCATATTTCTGCGTAGACATACATAAAAATTTAAAACAGTTGTATAAAATAATTATGCGTTTTTAGTTGGATATCGCTAAAGCAAGAAGGGTGATTATTTTGAAATCCCCTTGATAGTGTTCGAGCAAGGCGAAGGAAAAGTTCTGGGAAGTCGCTTAGTATTCAGCGTAAATTTGCGAGGAGATAAGCATCGGAATATTTTTTAATATTGCATATTTTCTCTCGGGCTTTTATAATGTATGTATCGAGATCAAGTCGAACAGGGGCGTCGGATGTTTTGTCCGGAGGCGCAGCACACTCGAGGTGAACGAGTTGCGGCGGCGGCGGCGGCGGCGGAGTGTGCATGTCACTCCGGGCGCCATGTCTGCGTGACTGACGCGGCGTTTCCGGTGGGCGAGCACCCGTCCGGATCCGGCCCCGGTCACGTGACCAATCACAGCACCGGCATGGAAATCACCCTCGAATTGTAATTACGCCGACTACATCATCGGCTAGGTAGGTCCCGCCGCCGCCACCAACGCAACGCCGAGATAACTGGATAAAGAAGTCGGATCAACGGAAAGGGGGAACAAAACGAAAAAGATTTATCTAAAATGGAAATGAAAAATTCGTATCGCGCGTACGATAACTGAGATCCTGCTGCTTCTACGCGGCCTCCATCGCCGAAGACGACGACGCCTTAATTACTAGCGATAACGATCGTGCAATGCGCCGCTGACGATCATTTCATTTCATTTCTTTCTTCCATCTCGCCAAGTCGCCGCGCTTCGCTAATTTAAAAACTGCACCGTCCGCGATCCACAGAACTCCACTGCGCACTAATAACACTCTGTTTTATGCACTGCTTAATGATTTCACTTTCATGGACGCTGCTTTCCTCAAATATTCAAACACACCTTGAACATATCCTTATAGGTACACCCCCAAATGACAGTAATATTTCTTTTTGTACTCATACATTAAAAAGGCCAAGCTCGAAATAACAATCTCCCTGGTCTTGTGGTATTGCATGCGGAAATCTTTTGAAAAAACACTCCTATTTCTAAAGCATTTATAAAAAAAATCTGATGTGGCTAGTACATAACATCCCGCCCAATACTACTCTTAAACGGTACAAAATAGTATTTGGTGATACGGAAAAGTAGGTACCTTCTTATTTGTTTATTTTCTTTCGTATATTCATTTAACTTTTTGACATATATTTCTCTACTACTGTTACTTTCTGTTAATAAATTGCTGCTAAATTTAATCAGCTCGTAACTTAGAAATGTAAGTTTTAAATATGTAATTTCAAAATGATATTCTAGTTTAGATATACATACACAGACGTCATCGTGCAACTAGTGAAATCTGATGTGCTAGTATATTTCATATTTAAATACAAGCGCAGTTTTGCAAAATTCTGAAAAAAATTGAAATGATAGACAATTATAAAACCCTCTTTCTGGTAAAAAAAAACAGACCTGCACCGCTCACCATATAGAAGACAGAGCTGAGAGCTGGGCAAAATACCTAGTAAATGTACAGGAGTATTGAGTACGAGTACTGATAATAAAAAGATCTCTTAATTATTTTTCTTGAATATTTGAAAAATCGTTCTGCGCTGAGCACAGAGTACAAAAAGTACTCAGTACACATAGAATATTGAGTACTTATGACGTCATTATAGTAAATGTGAGTAATTTTATACAAATAATGTTTTTCAATGTAATAATAAATATTATCTGTGGTCTGAAATATAACCTGAATTGTTACTAATAATAATAAATAAAATTTTGTAAATAAGAATATATTTGACTCACAAATTACGTTTATAATTCACTTAATGATTATACACTCGTCTTCAGCTCGCGGACAAATGTCTTCTTAAATGCAATAATTCATTATATTTTTCTACAAATTCTTACTTGATCGTTGTACTCGTACTTTGAAACAAACATAGAGTATTGGTACTTGAAGTACTCATAATTCTAAAAATACTCTGAGTATTTAAAAGTACTCTGAGTAATTTTAATGTACTTAGAGTACCATTTGGAGTATTGAGTACAAGTATTATAGGAAAAATATTTAGAGTATGGGTATAAGTACTGATATTTTAAATGTGCTCAAGTATGAGTACAGAGTACTAAATTTGTACTTTGAGTAGAACTTTAGAGAAATGTTCTCGAGTACTGCCCAGCTCTGATAGAAGATATGGCTTTTTTCAGTTTTTTCTCAATAAATCAGGCTTTCTTCTTAATAATGAAGTTCTGTTTTAATCGAAACAATATATTTTTTTCTACCACTTAGAAATCTGCTCATTGTAGGTTTGTTGTTGCTAGGGATATGAGGTACATTGCAAGCATCGTGCGAAATTAATTTGTTTTGTATTTCAATACAGGTCAGCTCATTTAAGTACAGGTGCCATTGCTAGGATACTTATATAGAATTGTCAAATATTGGAATGATGAAAGCGAGACAATTTTTTTTATTAATATTAAATGAATTAGGAAATAATATTTTGGTCGTAGAAAAAATATAGTGTACAACTCGCATGGAATGTCCATTTCATACTCGTAGGAAATGAGTAGCTTTCCATGCTCGTTGTACAATACACTATTGGATGTCTATTTGGTCATTTTAGTGCCACGAAGTATTTTCAAGTGTATCCGATTGCTTAACCGCAAAACAAAAAGATATTTCCAAAAAATATAATTTTTTTACTTAATTAAGAGGGCGAGGCGATAGGCGGTAATTAAATAGATGAAAAATTATTTTTTTTAGTCGTTAATATGTGGACAATAGCGCCACGACGTTTGGTTCCAGAGCTCTTATACTGGAGAACTCTTTTATCATTAGTGAATTATATACTGACATATGCTTGAAAAATATGACAGACCTTCAAGTAATCTACCATTTTCAGTTTATGGATACACCATGCATTATCCAAAGATTTTCTACCCGTAGATCCCAACGCAACGTCAAGGTTTGTTGCCAATATACCATTCACTGGGTTTACCTAAATACCTCCTTTACATATACGAGTATATGCCGGAGGTAAAAACATACCACGTATCATTGAATACACGTCTGTTTTGATTCGCGTAACGTATAAACATTTTTCCGCGAGCGGACGTTTGTGAAAGAAGCGATAATTAATGACATTCACACAGACATAAATTTAAATTTTCAATGTAGGAATACACTCGAGTGTTTTTATTACATTGTCGCGATCTTCCGCGTGTGGAATATTCGAATGTTGTGTCCGTCGGCGGGGGCGGTGGCTGCGCAGCGACATGAACGTTGGCGGTGACGGCAGCGGGATCAAGTAGGCTGTTGGACTGGAAAGTTAATTATACTGGGGGAGAGACTGCACTGGACCAGAGTTGGAACACTTGGGGTGAACAATTACTGCACGCAGGTTTGAGTGGACAAACAGCAGCGATGGTTTGTTTGGGTTTCTAACCGCAGTTCGGTAGTTAGCTAGTTGAAGAGCACGAGTTATAACCTTTTTATAAAGTACTTAGATTTTTACTGTTGCGGTTTTCAAGCCTTATTACGTTTTCAGAGGAAGCCACAGAATTACATTTACCTGCACGACAAAGGCATAATCTATTTTTATTTTATGTACTTGACTTCCTAATAAGTTTGTTGAAACCCTTTCTAACAGCAAAGGTAAATGTATTTTTACGACAACTAAGATATCTACTAATTAAACGTTATATGTTGGGAGTTGTCTTCAACATGGACGTGTCTTAAAAGTTGAAGCTTTGTGCTACTTTTCTTACCAAATTGAGCTACAAAAACATTTTGACAATATGGTTTTGTTTCCTGATCCATAATCCATAATTAATTTGTATACTACCTCTTCTGTACAAATATGTAATATAATAATTTAATGACGAAATTATTTTCATATTTCATATTTAGCACATGTACAATTTTTAAGTTGATTAGATTTTGGTAGCATTTCGTCAATCGAATCTGAAATGATAGTCTACTTTAAGATCTATGTTAAAAAAAAAAATCAGAAAATATTAATTGATTTATATTAAATATTGGAATAATCATGTCGGCGACGGTCACGGCAGGTAGCGTTGAAGCCGGTTCATTCGATTACGCAAATTAAGCAGCACTGCTCGCGGTAAGTAGTTGGATGGGTAACCGTTTTGCGGAAACCCATACCAGCGAATACTGCGTGCCGTTTTTACACCATCGAAAACGAGATACCGAGGCAGCATATAACCTCAGCAGTTGAGACCACTTATATTAATTTTTAAAAAAATGTTAGCTAAAATTTTTATATGGAACTTTGTATACCGCTTGGGTAATATTTTTGTTGTTTAGGCGGAAGGTTCTGTATTGGCATATCTAATTTCTTCATCAATTTTTTTTTATCCTATTTAGTGATAAGATTAAATGACTTTATTTACATGTACATAATTACTATAATGACAATCGACTAATAGAATATTACTATAAAAATAAAGTAAATAATAAATCCTAAGATATATTTATATTGCACCGGTAAATCTAGTGTTGTGACATTTTAAATGTTTAACATTACCGCACTAGGGTTGTGAGAAGATTGAGCATAGTGTCCATTTGCTCCATCAAACCTTTCTTCAAATTTTGAAATATTATTTTCGCAGCTGCTATAATGTTTGGGTTTGATGTTCCACCTTATAAATTTTTGAAACTATTGATAATGACGGACATTAAAAATCTAATGTCTCCAACACATAACCTCCCGCATAAACAACGGTACAAAAATAGAGCAGAATTTTCTCCAATAAGTGGAAAAAAATTTAGAACTCATAATATAAAAATCATAAGACTTTTGGATATAGTTCTGTAGATATATGTTTATTTAAACTCAACGTTTGGAATTATTGAACATATATTCTTCTTCCTGACGAAGAATTTTGTTCAATAATCCGAAACGTTTAGTTTAAATAAACATCTACAGAACTACATCCAAGAGTCTTATCATTTCCAGAGAAGTTTCAAATAAAAATTGTTCCAATTATTTTCTAACATCTCTTCAAATATAACAAAATATATAATAATTAATTTATTTTCTAAGATATGCCCAAGAAGCTTAATAGACCTTCAAGTAAACTGCCATTTTCGTTTAATGAATTGCTACGAAATACTAATCTGCTGGTCATTGAACATCAAAATTCTTAATATTAAATTTCAAAACCACAGAAGTCATCATAAATATTGTGAAATATTGATCTAGGGATCATAAACGTACTTAACTTAATCAAAATTTTTGAAACATCACTATACCTCCCTTATGAAAATGTGCAAGAGGTAAGGAAACTTATTTTGATCGTAACAATTTTTCAGTTGTTTTCAATAGACCTAACAAATTCTTTCGTCCCATCAGATATCCCGTGGCCCAATTAATATATCTATGAGCTCAGTTTAATGTTTTAGGAAATTATAAGGTCATCTTTCTCAATATCATATTCGGAATCTTACTGTAGGCAGAATGCTGTACCGAAAATGGGTAAATGACGCAATGATACATTTATTTTATAACTAGTAGTAGGATATGTGTTATTAAATTCGTGTGCACGCAGCATAATTTGTGTTTATTTCCCTAGCCGGAAGTGAGTTGGTAAGCAAACCACAACGATTACAAGTTCCTCAGCGCGTTCAGAACAAACGACGATATTTCAGGGAAGAGTCTTGCTTCCCCGGGACCGGATATAGACCGTTTTAAATTTGCTGCTGTCTGTATAAATGAACGTTACTGGCGGCATTAAAAATGCAGAAGACAGCGCTCGCATGTAAGCCACTACGCCAGACTGACACTCTCATTTTCGTACATGTACGCCGAGGTACTTACGTATATGCGAGGGAACGCGAAACCAACCGTCTCCCATATTCCGACACAGCAGACGCTGTGGTTGTTGATCTGCTCTATGATTCATGTAATTTACGTGGAGAGAGACGCGCACGGATTACGCGGCTGCCCGACAAGGACGCTGTGAGGGGACGACGCCGATGCCGACGACGACGGGGAAATGTATAATGTTAAGATGTAAGCATTTATTATGGAATGATTTGAATTTTGTTTTATGTCTATCCATGAATGCATTAACATTCGATGTAGAGGTGCACCCTAGTTCTTCTAAATTTTCAAGCAACGGCTTATGGTCGATAAACCCATATGCATCTACGTGTACAAGTTTAAATTGTAGCGTTTATTTGTATTGTTCTAATTTGAACAAGGGTTTCTTTCCTCTCTCATAATATCAGTTTCAGCTAAGATGCAATAGTTATTAAACTGTCATTAATGTTTTACTATAAACATCAGTTGTAAATAGTAGGTACAGTTCCAGATAAAATACAATATATTGAACGGCGAAATAATGTAGTGGTAAGAGTACTTGCCTCTTTACACAGAAGTCGTGAGTTCAAATCTCGGCCTGATTTAGATCGCTACTCACTCCCATCATACATACAATTACTCGACAACCACAAAAAAAAACGAGTGTGGACACCACACTACTTTCTTATACAAATAAAACCAACTGAACACGTATGACTTGTTCTTTGCGTATGACTTTATATTGACAATTATTTGATATATAGATGTTAAACCTGTTTAATTTTTTGTTCTCATTGTAACTATGAATTTATTTTGAAATAATATCTAGTCTTCAAAACTTTCTAACTAAAAATACAAATATTACTTTTATAATATTTCACACGACACATATTTTTGACACTTCACAATTATTTGACACGTTTGACATAGATATTAAAAATGTTTTAGTTTTTCCTCCCATTGTAACTACAATTATTGAAATATATTCTTAAATATATAATTTAGTTTTTCTCAAAATTAGAAACATGTACAAGAAAAGTGTAAATAACATTTTATATTCTAAATATTCTTGCTAACATATTTCATTTGAACTTTTTTTACTGCTGACTCTTTTTGAAAAAAAAAATGGATATTCATAGAGTGATTCATACATGCTCAACTATTCTTTACATTTGGAAATATTTGTTCACGCAACAAACCATCAATCATACCTGACCACTTATTCCTCAAACGTCCATGCAATCGTTCACTCTCAATCTCACCCGCATATATTAGTTTCATTCACTTTTCATGCGACACCCGCTCGAGATGATCAAACCTCCTCAATTGACTCACTCTCATTTTCTAAACATTCTTCTCAATTTGACGGTCAACGTACAACAACGTGTTCCATACACGATGACTCTCCTCTGAAATACCTCATTTCTACAACAGTTATACGTCGTTCATACTTCTTCATACATACCCAACATTCGGAACCATACATCAATGTAGATACATACTTAAACACTATTATACACACTCAATCAAACATCTCTAGATACATTTACGTTTCAAACAAATGTACACAGAGCACCCAATACCCTAGAAATACTCGCTCTTGATCTCAGAATTTTCGAGAGTGAGTTTATCAGATAAACCCCTTTTTGGATCTCTTGAATGCGATTTCACTCTTTTTACGATGACTCAAAATTTAATGATAATATTATTTTGAAGTTTCAAATTTAGAATGTAGAGGATCTACGAGCTGATTAAATGTTACGATAGTTGTAATTCATCAACAAGAAATTGTGTTTTAGTTGAAGTCATACAGGCATACAACTTTTTCACTATTTTGCACCTCTAGACGTTATTTGTTTGACACAAAGATGATGATCTTTGAACAGTGAAGATTCGTTTTGTGAATCTGTGATTTAAGATTGTGGTTAAAGTTAAAATACTAGGTTGACTTAGATGTATCATGAATGTGTAAGGTTCTTTCTGAGTTTGAGGGTTGGCGCGGGCAATGACGATTAAATATCTCGCATGGTGATTATAAGCAGGTCATTGTTCGAATGTGAAAGGCGATGTGGAGTGTGTATGCAGCGCAGCGTCATTAGCGTGCCGGGCTAGCGACGCGAAGTGCTTGTCGGAATTTATTTCAGCTCCAGCCCGGAATCTGCCCGTCTATAATTCCAGCATTCCGGCCAAGCGTCTGTTATATTATCCGGAGCGCGCAGCTCTGCCCGGTTTTTAATCTAAAGTCGATCGGATCGGCTAAGTCCGGCCATACATCCCGCCGCATCGTCGGCGTACGAAAGCTCTCGGAGCACTGAAAAATAAATGCGCACTGAATTAACTTATAGACAATAATCCGATCCGATTCGATTCCCGTTTTTGGCAGCAGCTGCGCGGGCACAGGGCCGTACTCGCCGCGCTCTTATTGGAGCCGTTTAGGCCGGCCATCCATCTCGGCGGCAGCCATTAGCCCCGTATCGCATTAGCGGCGCGAGGCTCGCGTAATGGAGCGTGGCCTGACTGATTCCTTCGTGGCCCCGCCGCCCCCCAGCGCCCAGCCCCGGCCTTCTTTCTCTCCGGCTGCCGACTACTACATGGATAATCCGCTACACTTCAATTACTCGAATCAAACGGCACATCTCTGGCTACATTACATAAATACGATCCTGCGAACCTGGAATCCGACACCTATTCGTCTTCGTCTCAATCTGACTACGTTACTTTACACCAGTGCTCCTCAAACTTCTCTCCGATAACTTTTACTTCAACCGTTTTCTCTTCAGTGTACACATTTTTAATTTACTAAGTGTATTAAAGGGTAAATAAGGATGTAGGACACAAAATTACTGCAGAACCCAATACACATGTATTCCTCAAATCTAAAATACCATTATTAATACCTATTGGACTTCCAAATTATCAAGAGATGGCGCTGATCACAATTTACGAAAGGTACATGTCAAATTAATTTTGTATAATATCTTATGAAGACAAATGAGTGCTTTATTATTGGTAGTTTGCTTTTATTGGCAGCAGAACTGTTGCCATACACACTGCAAATTTCCCTGTTTTTATAGGTTTTTGTGGAGAAAATTCAATCTCAACCTATAAGCTACAAATGCAATATATCTTTAATTTTTTTCATTATTTCAATAATATGGCTTAAACGAATGTAATCCTACCATTGGAATATTCTTAAAATAACTACTATTGTTATTGATTTTAAAAAAATAACAATTAATTTCAAAATACAATGAACCTTATTGTTAGTTATTTTAATTTTGGATGTCCAATAGTACCAAATAGCTATGAATCCTTGAGGTGGCCAGTAATTAAATTATAGTAATACTAAAACGAGCACTTATAGTCTTTTATGAAAGCGAAAAACGAGCCTGAGACAGATAGATGTCGTAGGACACTCTTCTTTGTAGAACAGTTGCTATGCGTTTGTTGTGCGGTTGCTATGTAAAAACATTCTACGTTCATAATATCATCGTTAGTGAGCGTTCGAACGTTCCTATATTATTATAATTCAGTGATGCCAGTAGTAGAGGAAAAGGGTCTAAAATATTTTGAAATGAGATAAAATAGGAAAAATGTATGAATCTGTGATAGAGGAAGATATAACCTTAAACTAGAGAATCCGCCGTAACGATGAGTTGGAAAAATTAATCAATGGACAATATGTAATACGATGCATAAAACCCCAGAGATTGCGATTGCTAGAACAAAAGTTACCCAAATGTATATGGTAAGCTATCACCCGAAGAAAACTAGAAGAAAACATAAAAGAAGATCTGAGAAGACTAAAAATCAGAAGATGGAAAGCGAATAAGTGACTAATAGAGAAGAATGGATGAGGATCATTCTAGAGGTCAATCAGACTATACTGCCGATTATCGGATAAGAACAAGAAGATAAGTGGTTAGCCATGTGGCCCTAGTTCGTCTTGTTAAAAATTTACAGTTTTTACCAAAATAATATTTGATACCTACATAATATTATAGTAAAAAAAATTGTCTCAGAGAGAAGAATTTAATTGAAATATTTAAAATTAATTTTGAACGATTGTCAATTGTTTTTTCTTTTTGCAATAGTTAAATGAAGTTTGAAGTCTTGCAGAAGAGATTCCTTTTGAGCGATGGTCAATTGTTTTTATAATAATTATCGAAATTCTTTTGAGTTTGGAATCAAATTTTTTAATGGAGAATTTATATTGCCAAGTCAGTTACACATTTTGGACTTCACGGTATGTGATATATGTTTTGAGATTTCATACGTACATTTGTTGAGGTCCCCAGAATTTTCTTAATGTGTATCTATTTATATTTCATTAATCATATTTGCTATGATAATATATAACAATAGTTATTTGTCAAACTAGAGAGGAAAGCGCTTCTTTTTCCCCCTCGAGTTCGAAGTTTGCCTCATGAGCGCAGCGAGTGAGGCATTTCGAACGAGAGTGGAAGAAGAGCTTTCCTCTCCTGTTAGACACGACATTTTTTTCACGACATTTTTCTAAAAACGATTTGCTCGGACCTAATATACACTTTGAGAACACAACTGACAAACTGACATGTTAAAAGTTAGGTTATCAGACACAAGGCGGTGCAGCAGTGTTGCCAATGGACCAATCTTAAATATCTTTAATAAGTTGTCAAATTGTGATTTAATAAGAAAAAGAAAAATATAAGACATAATTGTAAGACAATTTAAATTATGTATATCACTAAAATAAGGATTTTCAATCAAATTAGGAATTTATTTATAATTTTTATAATATATTTTTTGCAACTAACATTCATATTGGTAACATTTCTATATTTTCCTCTCTAGAGAGGAACAACACATTTTCCTCACTATTTCGGGAGAAGAACGGCGGGCTTTCCTATCATGTCGTGAAAAAAAAAACATTTATTCAATGTTCATATACTTAATAAAGTCGTGTAGTGACTACACCAGATTTTTTAGATCAATAATTGTTGGTTTACGTTTGGGATATATAGAAATATGTAAGTAAATTCTAGTCACTCAAGGAGTAGACAATGTGGATATAATTTCTCAAAGAAGAAAGTCGTGCATTTCGCGTCATGCGACAACTTGAGGCTGTCGATATCACGATAGCGTCTCCGATAACGAACAAGAAACCAGTTATGATCCAATGCAGTAACCATGACCAAACAGTTAGTGTTAGCCCTGGTCTCCATCCGTATCCGTTACTTGACTCCTGGCCTTCAGGTTCCACCGTATAATCATTCTGCATTGATCACGAAATATAAAAATGCCAGTATCATCGTTACTCTGCAACTTTGATTGCTATGATACCACGGTCACGACTACCTTGTCATTTTTACAACGTGCAGGAGAACCTACAAGCTCGCGGGATTACACAACAATCAGATTCGATTGGACACTCAACTATTTTTATATTCATTTCTCACGGGAACTACGCGTACATTATAATTATTGTTATTAGTAATTTCTGATACGTGACAGCAGCGTTCCATATCCAAGATGGCAAATATTGTAGCTAAAGGAATATTACAACCGGTTAAAATTGCCATTTTAACTTTACCCTCCTCTAACATCTTGACGACTGGTAGTCATATGTAATTTGCAAAAATATATCATAAATATGCGGAAACAAAATGGGCCAATGGTGTGATGATAAGATGATATATTTAATTTCGATACAGACAACCACTTATTTGGGGTCGCTAGTATACAAAGAATATTAAGGAAATAAAATGGAATAAAAAATAAAAGAAGCAAAACTGTTGGTAATCGAAAAATAAAGATAGAAAACTACAAATTCGAGCAAGCAAAATTTTAATATTTTGGCATATTGCTAACAAGCAAAGGATAAGGAAAAGCAAAAATCAAAGAAATGTAATGATAACAAATAGGACTTTTCATGCAAAAAAAATATTAGAAAACAAGAGTTTATTTCATGATATAAAATTGACTATTTCCCTCATAAAATTTAAGCCAATCAGAATTCTGACATTTCTGAATGTTGTCCAATCAACGTAGAATTACACAATAATTTTGCACTAGTGCAAATTATCGATAATTCGCACTAGTGCAAATTACCATTGTGATTCTCACTTGCTGTCAAATGAAGTTTTTAAATTTTGCTTTATTTTTTATGAGAGAAACAGCGTTTGGCTAAATTTTAATCGGGAAATAGTCCTTCGAATATTCCTCGTGCATGTAATTGTCGATAATTTGACATGCACTTGGTATATTATATATGAGAATTTATCGAACCAATAATATTGTATGCTGCTGAGACTAAATAATGAGAAAAAAAAAAGATGAAGAAGATTTAGGAATAGTGGAACGGAAAATAATGATAACAATATTAGAACCAATATACATATCAGAAAATGAATACAGAATAAGAATGAACTATGAAATTGAACAAGAATTGGAAGAAGACATAATGAAAAAGATCAAGCAAAAGAGAGTCAAGTTGGCTTTGACATATATGGAGAGCAGAAGAAAAGGATGCTATTAAATAAGTAGTAGAATGGATACCAGGAGAAAGAAGAAGACATAAAGTGGTAGTTTACTTGAAGACCTGTTAGTTTATTCGTACATTTCTCAATAAATAAGTAAATAGTGATAAATGTTGTAAAAAGCTCCGTGGTAACGCATGGGACTCTGGGTCATGAGCTCCTCAGTTCGAATCCCACAGCCGACAGTTTTAACTTTACTCCTATGATTCCCTTTCAACTAACTTTATTGGGGGCCGTGACTTGACGGCTGTTAACCGTACTTCTCACTCAAAAATATATCTTTACCAAGGTCTGCCTCAGCAGAGTACTACACCCAAATTGAATAAAAGGTATAATGGAGATGTAGAATATTATTAGCTATGTTTGAGTACATCTGCTGGAGATCAACATAAATTGTTTTCGATTAGTCTCTTCCTCTTGATTCATTTGTAGTTTATTAGACATATTGGCTGGTACCACGAGCTTTGTTTTTGGCTGTTTTAAGAGCAGTGTTTTACCCTCAGTTTTAGCGCTGTACAATGTTCTAAAATTGTTTTATAAAAAAAATGCTTCAAATAGAAGTTACAGATAAATGTATTATCTTTCACTTTTATTTGAAGTATTTTTTTATAAAATAATTTTATAACATTGTATAGCGCTAAAACAGAGCTTAAAACACTGCTCTTAAAACACCCAAAAACAGAGTTCGTGGTACCAGCCATTATCTCTTGATATTCATCTATTGGACATTTCTAAAAATTCCCGATATGACAAATGAATTTGTTAAATATATCAAGGCATACTGAGGTGTTATTGAAATCATAACAAAATGATATGTTTTCGTAGAATCATTATTAGGATATCTATTTTAAAAGTATACATAAATTTATTTGTAAATCTTTTTGTCTTTCACTAAAAAATACTATTATCCATACATTTACTAATTTCTAAGTGTGACACTCTGCTTGATCTTGGTTTGATATATTTTTACATGAGAGTGCATTCTAATTATAACCCTCAAAGATGTTATTGGTACCAAATCAAGGGGGTAATTTAAATTTCAATTTATTCATTACACTTGAGGGTCCTCGTCCTCAATCAAGACTCTAAATTTGTGTGTAAAACGAGGACAATTAGCCCTCGATAATATTACTGGACATATAGGTAGACAGTTCCAGTCAAAAGTTTATTATTTTACCACTTAAGATAAAATATCTTAGATCTTTTATTTATTTTGATAAGGTATTTTCACAAAGCATAGCAACATAATTTGATGGCGATAACATTAAAATATTACAAATAATCACTAAATTAATACCCATTAAAAATTCTGTGTTCAACACGGCACCAAACACAGATTTTTGGAGTATTCGTACTCTCGGTTTCTTCTCGTCAGTTAAACAAATAACTATTTATTACTAGCTAATACACCGCATGAGTTGCAATGCCATTCAAAGAAATATATTTTCTTAAATGTTTTGCAATTGACACCTTTACAATAATTGGCGAAGCAAGCTTATCACTTAGTATATTGGCGAAGCAAGCTCGTCACTTCGTTCCTTGCTTTCACGTCAGTATATTTGCGAAGCAATCTCATTACTTCGTTCCTCGCTTCCATGTCAGTAATTGGCGAAGAAAGCTCGTCACTGCGTTCCTTGCTTCCATTCTTTATATGTAACTAATATGTATTCTGAATATGAGCCAAATCGGACCATATATAAAATTATTCTAAATATCACCACCCCTACGCCACCTACCAGATCAATTTTTTTGCAAAAATATTTCTTTTCACATAACTAATATATACTCTGAATTTGACCCAAATCTGATCATAAATACAATTTTTCTAAATATCCACAAACGTATTGGAAAATTTTGATAAATGCTGATACGCGTGTTTCATTATTTTTATTAAAGAGTCTTAGTACAAAATTTCAAGTCAAAAGACAATGTTTTTCACCAATCCCATACATACTTTCAATCCCTACATACATACATACATACATACATAACGTCACGTTATGTCCCACTTAGTGGGGTAGCACGAACCCAGAAACACAGTCAACCAACAATCAATCTCCTCCAAACAGTCCTATCCAGACACACCACTTTCGCTTCTTCCATATTCATACATGCTCGTTCATTCTTAACACTCGGAATCATTCGTTCACGCAACAAACCATCAATCATACCCAACCAGTTTTTCCCTTAAAGGTTGAATTTCTTAAAATCCTTTCTTATTGCTTGCCTAGGCCTTAAAAGGAACCTACTGTCCAAATTGCATAGTTCTAGTTTCGGTAGTTTCGACTCTGGGTTGATGAGCCAGTCAGGCGAAAAGGGCCTTACTCTTTATAATATTAGCCCCATCACTTCGATAAAAGATTCATAATTAAAAGTAATATTTCGACATCAACAATTTACCATTTTGAGGTTATGTCATTTGCCTGTCAGTTTTGAAATCAGTTATACCTCCACTAGGAAATGAAAAGCACCACAAGCAGTGAGCTTATAGATCTTCTTAACATGTTTATAGCTACACCGAAATAGAAATGAATTTTATAATTGCAAAATTTTAATACCTACCACGTTTGTCCTACTAACGGAAGCTTCCGGTATACAGAGTGAAAAATGACTAAGCATATTCCCTGAAAAAGTGAAACGAAACACATCACGTAGGATTGACCATCCCTCTCGAGCGAGAGCGGGGAGTTGTCGCCGATTTATTCAAGAGCGTCTGCCTCGCCGCCGCGTTATCTTGTCGTACAGGCCGGCAGAGATTTATGCGACCCCCGCGTAACCCTGATCCGAGCGAATTTTAATTGTCGGCCGAGAGCGAGGTAAATATTCGCTCAGCGGCGGCGGCGGGGCGGCAGCGACGGCAGCGGCGACGGCACAGGCGTCGCAGACAAGGGTGAGAAGGGAATCCCGATCCCCACGCCCAGCAGAAGTCGTTAGCAATCCACTTGACACAAGGTAGTGCAAGTATTAGCTTATAATCGGCGGCGTCGCGACGGATAAATGAAAATCAATTTTTTTAATTTCCGACTTTCATAAATATACTCGCGATCGGTTCCATTTCAAACGTACTTCAGTAATGCGTTCCTACGTATTTAATTAGATACGTTTGTAGCAATGATTGAGTGCAATGAACTATGTGAGAAATTCGTCTTTATTCGCACAAATGTAATGGCTTTGTACTGTCTTAAATTTACTTGTGTTACATTCAGTGTCCACTGACAGTAAATACTTTGAATTATATGCTCGGTTCTCACATTCGACAATGTAGCCATTTTAACTTTACCTTTGTGGTTCCTTTTCCACTAACATATTCTCATATAAGTGCACTCTTCACTTGATCGGTACATGAATATATCACGTGATTTTTCACGCTGAAATTATTGCTTGAACAACATACAGAATGGTGAATAGCGTTTTCAATGCTATTTTTACCTCCCGCCTACCTCTAGGTAAGGGAGGTATTGTTTTTGATCAAAAAATTGAGTAGTGAGTTTTAAATGAATAAGCACGTTTTAGGATCCCTACAATACAATTTTACTATTTTCGCGATGATGTCTGTATGTATGTATGTATGTATGTATGTATGTATGTGTGTGTGTGTGTGTGTAGTCTGTGGCAATTTTTTCGTCTCGCATAACTCAAATACTATAATACCAAAAAATACAATTTTGTAAATTATTGCTTCTTATATTTAAATGAAGAGCTGATTAGATTTTGGATAAAATTGGTCAACCGGAAGTAGCAGTTTACTTGAAGCCCTTAACAGTTTTTCGTGAAAAACACGGTTAAATCTTTTTTCAACGATTTATGTTATTTTGAAAGTTGAAGAATATTTAATTTTACATGTGTTTTGATTACACTAATTTTATTAATTTTCATTAGATTTAGAGATAATAAAATATAAAGAAATTAGATTTCACAAATCTTGCATTCCTAGTACACCATGGAAACATTTAAAAAATTTCAATTTTTTTACGAAATGTGACACATATCATTGTGATTGTGAAGCTGTTTTCTTATTGAAATATATGTCAAAAAATTAAATAAATATACGAAAGAAAATTAAAATTCTCAAATATAAATAGAAAATAAACAAATAAGAAGGTATGTTTCTGTATCATCAAGTACTATATTGTACCGTTTAAGAGTAGTATTGGGCGGGAGGTTATGTGATGGACACATCAGATTTTTAATTTTACCTTTGTGGGTCCTCTTCCACTAACATATTCTCATATCAGAGTCCTCTTTACATTAATAATTATGATCGGTACATGAATATATCACGTGATTTTTAGCGTTACAGTTATTGGCTGAACAACATACAGAATAGCGTTCTCAAAGCTACTTTTGAAATGTTCAATTACCGACTTTCCTAATTATTTTACATCAAAACAGGTAAATAGTTTATTGTAGAGGAAACATTTGCGCATTTTTACTTTCTTATACTTTGTATAATGGAATCATTAAAAAAATCGCTTACAAGATTTTTGCAGAAATATATATTTTGAGTCCCCTGAATCCGTTAAGACCAATTTCTCAATGATGTTTGTGTGTGAGGATGAATGGATGGATGGATGTCCGTGTGCGCAATATCTCATGAACGAGGCAAGGTATGGAAACGAAACTTGGAATTTATAAATGTCATGAAAATATGAAGAGTTTATTTTGAATGAAATTGAAAAACCGAAAGAGGAAGTTTATTGGACACACAAAACAATAAATTTCATTTTTTTCAAAAATAGGATCAGCTGAGCAAAAAGTTTCAAAAGTAGCAAAACTATTTGGAATATAATATGTTATTTGCGCTTTTCTTGTACATGCTTCTATTTTTGAAAAAAACTAAATTATATATTTTGTAATATATTTCAATAATCTTAGTTACAATGGGAACAAAAACTATAGTATATTGATCAACTAGTGTTACAATGATCTTTTTTGTAATAGTATAGAATAGAGTAAAGTTCGCGTAAACGAGCCGAAGGCGAGTTACGCAAAATACGAGTATTACAATTAGGTATTTTAACAAGTGTTTTCATATTATTTTTCCTATTTCACATTCACAAAGTCAATTAAAATAAAAACTAAAATAAATAGGTGTGTTTCCCTGTAATATTTATACAACAAATTGCTTTACAGTTTGATTATTTGTGTTATTAATTGAATAAAAAACAAATTGCAATAATTTTACGTGAGCAATGACATTTCCAAGTTGGACAAACTGACAAATTTATAAATAATAAATTCCCCAAAAACAGTTGTACAAAATTCAATTTTGCAGCATTGTTTTTGAGAAAAATAGTGTCACAAAATTCACTTTGTTTACGTGAAATAGGAAAAAAACATTTTTAACATATGTGAAATAAATGTGAAGGGTCAAAAATATGTGTCGTTTGAAATATTATAAAATATTTGTGTTATTATTTAGAAAGATTTAAAGGCCAGATATTAATTAATACCTACTTTAAAATAAAATTATAGTTACAATGAGAACAAGAAATGAAACATGTTTAACATCTATATGTCAGACATGTTCAATTAGTTTTATATGTATACACAAGTAGTGTGGTCGGACACACACCAGATTTTTTACATTAATATTTATAATTTTACTCTATAGAGTATACTTGAAAACGGAAAAATGACGAAAACGTTTATTGGTAATTTTCTTAAAATCATCAGTGCTATGAAATAACAAAATAAATGTGATATTAATTAAGAGTTCATTTTATTTAATACGTTTTTGGCAAGCACTATTTTAATCATAAAATCATTTCACTGTATCTAATTTTTCTTCCAGATCATACATTTTTAATCGAAACACTTGATCCGAGTAAACACTGATGACACCAGATGTCAAATAAAATCAATAACTTTCAATTGGTACCTTTGTTATGTTATGGCACTGATGATTTTAAGAAAATTACCAATAAACATTTCTGTCATTTTTCCGGTTGCAGGATGAAGTAAAATTATAAATATTAGTGTCAAAAATGAAGAAATTCTTCCTCTACAATAAATTATTTAAATATTTTGATGTAAAATAATTAGGTAAGCCAATAATTGAACATTTCAGCGGTCAATAACACAGTAAATGCATACTTTTATTTCCACCAGCTATAGCTAATGATACACTTTATTCTCCAAGTTTAATTTAATGTAAAATGGGGCCTATTCTGTAAATCACCTGTTAATTTTTAACTGCCTGTTAAAAATGTTAATTAATAAAAATATATGTGTCAAATGAAATTTTCAATTTTTATTCAGTGACGTCTAATATCATTGGTTAAAATTTTTAACATGCCGTTAAAAATTAACAGATAAGTTACAAAATAGGCCAGGATGTACGTAAAAAAAATTGAAGTTAGTAAATAAAAGATATATTTTATACTTTATCTCTCGACTTGTAAAACATTAAAACGAATAATTTGAAACTTGCGGACTCATGTGAATTTGGACTCGTATGTTGTTTAGAGAAAAGAAATCTAAGACCAACTTATTGTTGATATACATTTCAAGTTTATAATTTTTAAGACATGAAAGTTATTTCCCCGATGTAGTTTTTGTCGTGACTGTACCTCAGAAGAAACCAATCGGCAGCAGCGAATGGTTGACGTGTACGTCCCTCGCCTTCATTAGAATTCCGCTCTCGATCGGACAATTAAATGTCGTAAATTCGTTCTCGACCGCAGTGGCGTCGGACCCGTGTGGGCAGGGTGGGCGGTTGCCCACCCAGATATTTTGGCGGGTGAGCATCGCCCACCCACCTAACCAGACAGCAAAACTTGTAAAAGTTAAAGTATCTATGAGACATGAAAAATGTCATGCACTGAATGTAAACACACTGAAAATGTATGTCCGAATACATGCAAAGTTAAATCAGCTATCTATACGATATTGTGGAGGAATTTGTATCATAGTCGAAAACGTGTCTTTGGCAACATCTATTTGTATATTTAAAGCGAAAAGTTATGTTTTGGCAATCGAACACGAGTATTGAAATTGTTTCAGTGACATAAATACTTTGCGCTCTAATTATACACAACATTTTTCCAGAAAATGATTATAAAAGTAAAATACAGACTGTTGTAGTTCTTTTTTTTTTACTTCGTGCTTCACGCTTCGTAATTAGTAAAAAAAAAAGAAAAAACATTTACCGCACGTTGCTATGGGAGACGAAGGCCAAAAATTTTACCGTTTGTTGCTACTGGAGACGAGCGACAAAGTAAAATTCCTCAGAAACATCAACTTTACTTTGACAAAAGTCAATTTTATATAGCAATAGGCGGAAAAATAAATGATAATCTGTTCTTTAATACCTAATACATATTACTTGTTCATATGTGAGTTTTAACTATGCTCTACTTGTCCTACATTATTTAAATTTTGATGGTATATGATTGTACAAGATTTGATTGTATAACTTGTTCGGAAATTTGTAAAAAAGAAGAAGAAAGGGTGGTGAGGAGGGGGGGGGTGTTCGCCCACCCACGAAATATTCTGTTCCGACGCCACTGCTCGACCGTGTAAAACATTAAAAAGCATTTGATATTCGATACGCGGCCTAGCGACACTCGCTGGCTAATAACGACACGGCCAACGGAATTACGACTGCTGTATGTACGTATAATGTACCCTAAACATGTATTTATTTATGACAGTTTAAAAGATTGAATAGTTTTTGAAATAGCGATTATCTTAAACAGAGTTGTACAGCTAAATAATTGCTAACAATTGTATTGAATCGAAAGGAAGATGGCATTGTTAACTTTATTCCTGTGGTTTACCCTATACTCACATCTTTGGAGGTTGTTCGGTGTTTATTTGACGGCACTGTACAATTATAGCTTTGTGGTAATGCATCGGACTATCCGCTAGAAGATCATTAGTTCGATTTCCACTGTTTAACTTCATCCCTATGTCTCCTATTTCACTAACATATTTGAGTGATATTATTTGACGGTACTACACGTGTAAAAATACAAGTACATTCTATATCGAGATTAGTATCTTGCAGGCAGACTTATAAAAGGGATTAGCGCTAACTGCATTTTCCTTAGTTTGACTTGACTTCCTTTGATGAACAGCAAGATTTGAAAATGAATTTCTGTGATGTTATTTTCTATCTAAATAAATATTTTTTATTTTAAATCGGCACTAAAGTACTCAGAAATCGTCACTAAAGTAACCTATTATGCTATGAGCAATGCAGTGTTGGCAACCGTATAATAATTATTGTACAAGTAGGATAATTTTGACAGATATATGGTGTATTGTAGTAGAAGAAGAATTAACTAATTAATTCCGATGAGTGTCATTTACGATAACTTCAATGTTCGAGGTTGGCAACACTGAGGGTCAGTTCCAATTGACAACTGACGGATGTATAAACTTAACCTATATAATATTTTTTTATACAGTTTTTTTCGAATTTTAGATTTCAAATAAAATTTAATATGTACCACGGCACTGAAGTAAATAAATTCCATATTTGTAATACAAAGTTAACCTTAGCCTTGATACATAAATAACTATTTTCTACGACCACTTACAAATCTGCTCATTGTATGTTATGTTTCTCGTTGCTGGAGATATGAGGTACATTGCAAGGATCGTGCGAAATGAATTTGTTTCGTATTTCAATACAGCTCAATTCATTTCAGTTTCAGTACAGGTGCCATTGCTAGTATACTTATTTAGTTTTGTTAAATATTGGAATGGTGAAAGAGGACAAATTTATTTAAATTTAAATTAATTAGGAAATATTATCGTGGTCGTAGAAAAAGTATAGTGTACAACTCGCACGGAATCTCCATTTCATACTCATTGTACAATATACTATTGTAGCTTTGTATAGCATGTGAAATATTAGAATAGATAAAATGTTTGGAACACCTGGAATACTATGTAAATACATAACCATTTATTCTTACAGTCTATGAACCTGCATCAAACGGAACAATTAGGAACGTCGCTGTCGAGTTCATGAAAAATTAGGTTTGCAGTCAGTAGTGCGGGGCCTTCGCAGTGATTTGTCTCGTATGCTGTGTGTCCAATGGAGTATTACAACAGAAAATCATCAAAATGTAAGTGTACTTGATTATTTAGCACTTTAACTACGTACTAAATATACGAGTAGTAGGCTGTAAGATAGTAAATACCAAGTAATATAACAGGATAGCCGATATATGATCAGGTCAGATCCTAGCGGAAGTTCATTTTGTGCCAATGACGACCAAATAATATTAGATTAAGAATTTTAAAAATATCTACAATTTATGAAATAAATAAATTAATGTCGATCTCAGGGACGTTATAGCTTTGTCATTAGCCTAGCACAACACAGTTCGTGGGTTCGAATCCCCATGATTGTTTATGCTGTTCATATAAATTCATAATCATCTATTCATGAGGCGGCATCCGCTTCCATCTTCGTATAAAAAATAGTTATTTGTATATCAAGGCACTAATGTATAATTGTTTTTTCACGACATGGTAGGAAACCCCACCATTCTTCTACCGAAATAGTGAGGCAAATGTGTTGTTCCTCTCTAGAGGAAAATATAGAAGTGTTACCAATATGAATGTTATTTACAAAAAATATATTATAAAAATTATAAGTAAATTGCTAATTTTATTTAAAATCCTTATTTTAGGATTCTGCATACTTTACAATTATGTTTTATATTTTTCTTTTTCTTATTAAAATACAATTTGACAATTTATTAAAGAAATTTAAGACTAGTTCATTGGCAATACTGCTATACCGCCTTGAGTCTGATAACCTAACTTTTAACGTTTCAGTCTGTCAGTTGTGTTCTCAAAGTGTATTTAAGGTCCGAGCAAATCGTTTTTAGAAACATGTCGTAAAAAAAATATTGTGTTTAACACGAGAGGAAAGCTATTTTTCCACTCTCGTTCGAACTCGAGGGGAAAAAAGAAGCGCTTTTCTCTCTTTAAATAAAATAAATATATCATCACGCCTTTTACCCACTATGGGTGTGGCACTCTGCTTATGCGGATCTCGGTAAGTGATATATTTTTGCGTATGAAGTGCGGTTATCAGCCGTCAAATCATAGCCCCCAAAGATGTTAGTGGAGTGGGAACCACAGGGGTAAATTTAAATTGTCAACCGTCAGCTGTGGGATTCGAACTGGGATCTCACGATCCATAGTCCGACGCGTTAAATTCATTTATTTTTCCTACCGCACATACATATATGTTAGGGACGTATTGTTTATATTACGAATTAATTAGATATTGGGAAAAATTCATCAACAGTAAATGGTAGATTGTTTGAAGACATATCAGGGTTTTTGGGCATATCTAAATAAAAAAATTAGATTGAGTAAATTTCATTGGAATGAAAAAGATGTAGAATAATATTACTTACAATCTTTATTTGAAACAATTTTCTGTATTTCGTTGTCAGATTTAAAAATATTGTTCGTAGTACCAGCCAATACCTTTGGGCCAAATTGTTTATTTGTTATTATTTTAGTTGTTATTTTTCCTTAAAATTTTCTTTAAAAGAAAACAGAAATTATGATACAAATAAATTGAGTACAATAATTTATCCTTTGTTAGATCAGAACTATTTTTTTAAAGCTATTCTAAAAGTATAAATTGGGCCAAATGATATGATTCAGGGCTCGTACAATTATTTAGTATTATTTAAAACAATTGAAATAATAAAATGGGGGCGTCATTGTTATATAAGAATAAAGGCGGCTGATAGTTTAGAATCGGCCCTGTATATGGTGTTACACAGTACCACTGAAATATAATAATACTGGAATGCTAACTGAAATTGAAAATGCTACTCGAAACTCGAGAGACTAGTTGTTGGGCCATTTGTCTGTGATGTACAATAATCTTAAAATGCAACCGTTCCCAAACAAGAGTGTTTCGCTTTCATGAAAGCCTGCAAGTTAGCGTTCCAGAATTACGATATTTTAGCGCCCAGTATCAATACAGTTTGAACTTATTGCATACGTGATGTCTCTGTCTTGTAGCGACTAATTGTTAGTTGTTCTCGTAAGCGAAATCCCTCGCTAACAAAAGCCATCAAAACGAAACCTAAAATCATTTATTCCACCACAACAGCAAACTCCACCTATTGCCAACTACACAGACAACAGTTGTTGTCCAAATTCTGTCTTTTAACTTGTCGACCGCGTAAAGTGAGATCCGAATTCCGAATTTCGAATGTAGCTACACGTTGGCGTAGCTTTCGGCGGCGGGGCCGGAGCGGTGGCGCAGCAAGGGAGTGGAAGTTTCGCGGTGCATGTTTCAACCCTTTATCAGCCAAGAGGGCGGGTGGATCGTCTCCATGGTAACGACACGAAACGTTATATCCGCTGGATGGCCGGCGACCACTGCTGACCGCACGCTGCCGACGCGGCCGACGCCGCCGCCCCGACGCGGTATTGGCAAACTCACTTGATGAAAATAGTTTTTCGCGATTTTCGCTGCTGTTTTCAGAGGTTTACACTGATATTGCAAAATGTTATTTATTGCCACAGGAGATTATGTTGCAAACGTGAGCTTGAATGAATCTTTGTTTGTTTAAAGCCAAGCGGATGGTTGAACTCTAATTCTGTTAGAACTCTTTGTTAGATTCTATTCATTAAATTATAAATTGAGAAAATATAACGCCAATATTTTTGCTCGGTGCAAAAAATTCTATCGGGAATCTAACAATAACTTCATTGTTGATCGACGAATACTGTGGTCTTTTTACTTTACCCCTACAGTGAAGAACATTTTTAAAACCTTTACTTCTTGATGGCTTTTAGTCGAATAATATATCTCCGAAATTGTGTTCTTAAAATCAATGAAATGCTTCATTGCATGTTACGTGTCTGCGTTTTAACTAATCCTGTCATTATTATATTAAGAATATAGCTCTATAATTATATAGTGATTATTCCCGGGAATAATATCTGTATATTTATGTTTTTGTTGACAAATGTCATATAGTTATCATTAATACTCGTACAAGTAAAAAAAATGAGCAAAAAAGATATATTTAGTGGCGTGCATGATGAAGAAATTAAAAAATAATCTGATTAAATATAACTTGAGAGTTCGATAAATTAGAAAATAATTCTCCAGTATCTTTCTCAAACTTGCTACCAGGCAGTAGCCATGAAAGCCTGTAGGGCTTGAGTGGCTATTGCCTGGCAACAAATTTTCGAAAGATCTATCATAGTATATTGTACAACGAGCATGGAATGGTACTCATTTCCTACGAGTATGAAAGTTTGTAGCATGAGCCGAAGGCGAATGCTGCAAATCATACAAGTATGAAATGGACATTCCATGCGAGTTGCACACTATACTTTTTCTACGACCACGATATTATTTCCTAATTAATTAAATTTTGATAATAAATTTGTCCCGCTTTTACTATTAGAATATTTAACAATTCGAAATATGTATCCTAGCAATGGCACCTGTACTTAAATGAGCTGACCTGTATCGATATACGCACAAAACAAATTCATTTCGCACGATGCTGGCAATGTACTTCATATCCCTAGCAACAACAAAAATACAATGAGCAGATTTCTGTGGTCGTAGAAAAAATTATTTTCAATTCATCCTCACTCTCTTGTTATATTATTACTGATAGTGATAATAATTCTCTGTAGAATTCAATTTTTGTGTTATATTTTTCTTTTGTGAATAAATATTTGAATAAATATATATTTATTTGAAATCGGCACTAAAGTGCTCGAAAATCGTCAATTAAAGCTCAGAAATCGTCACTAAAGTAATCCACTATACGATGATTTTGATCAATGCAGTGTTGACAATCGTAAAATAATTATTGAAAAATTTGCATAATTTTGACAGATATATGACGTATTGTAGTAAATTTATATGTAAAATGAAATAATATGTGCAAAAATAATTAACTAATTAATTCCGATGAAGAAATTGAGGACAAGACACAATTTTGAGTGTTATTTACGATAACTCCACTTCTCGAGGTTGGCAACACTGACTGTCAGTTTCAATTGACAACTGACAGATGTATAAACTTAATCTATATAATAATTTTGGTACAGTTTTTTCGAATTTTAAATTTCAAATAAAATTTTATATGTACCGCGGCAATGGAATTCCTTTTTATCACTCACATGGTTTATTTTCCTCGGCCCTACAGGTCTCGGCAAATCAATCCCATATTTTTGATAAAAAGTTAAACTTCAGTGCCTTGATACATAAATAACTATTATTTTTTGAGAAACTGGTGTTTCTGATATTATAAAACTATAGAACATCAAAACTTTTTATTCGAATTTATTAAATACTTTAAATAAATGGGGTCAATTCTGACCCCATGGGTCATCCACGTCGTAAAAAAAGGTTTGTCATCCAAGGGTTAAATGATATATTCATCATAATTTAGAGATGTTTACTAATAAAGAAATCATTCGAATGATTACACTCGTGATTAGAGTTTGTAAAATGTTTATAATATGTTTGTAAATCAGTAAATAATGATGATACGTTCATTTTACATTTACAACCTATGTTGCATTTTATCTAGAACAGTGCGATAATGTAAATGATCTAGCTGGTATCCATAGTAGTCATTCGTTAGATAAAAGTAAATATTGCATCTTATCTAAAATTCACAATATTATTATTGACAGTTTCTCATTGATATGGGAGACAGATTTTGATAGTAGAAATATTTATTGAAATAAAACAGGTTAGACAATGGACGAATATGAATTAGCAAAAATACTAATGAAATATTTCATTTGCGCTGCAGCTTGTAAAACTATAATGTGAAATTATTGCAAAATATGTACTGAAAATTCCGTTAGAAGTAACAAAAAAACACGTCATGAAAACATGTATTATTTAATAAAACAAATATTTATGTGACGTAAAAATAATGCCAAATGTATGATTTAAACAGTGGTCGGTAAATATTGATTATTAGCAAAAATAACTCACCGTTATTTGAATATCCTATTTAATATTTATGCGTTGCAAATGAATTATAAATACACAATGTAGAAATTACTATTTCGTGTATTTTGAGAACGAACATTTATGTGATTTCAAAATTTATTGCTAGCTGAACTAAACACCGAAATATTTCAAATAACTTTGATAATTTCTAATTATTCTGATATGCATAATCTCTTAATTTGAAATTTAAACATAAATGAATAATTATTTACAAATTCCTGAATTCAATGGCGGTTTGATTATTTAAATTTACCTGCTGCAATCTTACTGTACCAATTTAAATAAATTAAAGAACAGTTATGTCGCGTCATTTTTTATGTGTTAACATACTTATTATGCATAATATTTACTTATTAACATGCACTAAACGTCATGAAAAATATGTAAATATATAGGAGTGCTTATAGCTTATATTACAAAAAACATAATCGATACCGGTTTGAAACTTTGTAATTATAATCATTATATTTGCTGCGAATTATATTTACAAAAAGCTAACAAATTTTATTCTAGATATTCACTATTTTAGCTCAAACTACGGGAATTGTTTTAGCCACTTATAGAAGTGCATTTATTGTTTTTTAAGAAAAACATTTTTAAGAGTTTTGAATGAACGCCAAGATTCCTTGTAAATCGTTAATAATATACTTGAGCTTTGTTATTAATTGTTTAAGTGTTGCCCATGTTCTTAAATTATTTTATCCAACACCTGTCAATAAATGTTTTATAACTATGGCGATTTTAAACAAGGAAAGTAACAGATTACTCACTAATGGGTATAATTTTGAGAAAGTCACTAGTGAGTAATTTTTTATTTATAACAATAATAATAACACACAACACCTGGGTAACCGCTTTGATTGACATTTTAATTTAAAAATTTTAAAGCATATGTCACTGTCAAATAAAATTTCTTTAATACATTTTGCATTTATTGAGAGATGTTGGATAAAACGTTATACTTCACACGTGGGCAAAGTGGAATTATCCACTTGATAAAATTATCACATTTAGCTTTCGGCTTCGTGTGTTAAAATTTCTCTCGTGGGCAATTCCTTACTTTGCCCACTTGTAATAGTTATTTACGTTACAAGCAAGGTAAAACAGTTTTTACTGCTGAATGCAGGAAATGACCGGCGAGCCGATTAGGCGAGCCTGTCATCTCCTTGAAGCAGTAAAAACAGTTGTCAGTTACACAGAACTGTTCTGTCAAAAATTATTTAAAATGGTTTCACATAAGCATTACTGTGGCAACGTGCATTGTTTACCTTGTTTACTAACTTGTAAAAATTTTACAATGTAGCTGCCAATTAGTAACTTGTAAATATTCATTTGCAAAGGCAATAGAGGGCTCGGGTAAATGGTGTTTATAAATAAGTAACAAGTAAAGTAAATAACTACTGAGTTTTGTTATTCTCAAATTCATAAAAATTGTAGCCCATATTTCATCTTAGTAGCAATAAAATTAGAAAACAACATTTTTTTAATATTTCAGTATCTAGTAGAAGATTCTTTAACTTGGTAGAGGAGAAGGGGGAGGGGGGTTATTCAACTGGAAAATAATCAAAATCAAATTGAAAACAAACCAGAAATTGGTTCACATCACAGTGCCCTGCCCATGATTAATAAAATATTCATGACGAATGCAGAAATGTATTTTTCCGATTTTCCGCTTGGCGTCCAAAAAAAATAATCCGCATTAAAAAATTCATTCACTGCATAGGTACCTAATGAAATCCGTTAATTTCATTGGAATATTTCCAAATTTCACAGCGAAACCATCAAATATATTACATTCAATTCACTCGCGAACAAACTCGGGGGTGGGGCGCGGGCTCGCGGTACATACACAATGATGCGCGGAGCTGATAGGGCGGGGGAGAGGGTGACACGACGCGTCAGCCACCTGACAGGATGACAGAGTGACCCCTTGTCTCACATCCGCGCGTCATTTTGCCTTCTATGAAGGTTTTCACTGAGATGGGTGATCGTAGGTTCGACGATTTGCAAGATAACTTTTCTTTTCCGTCAAACACAAAAATAATACGAATAAACGGACGAATTTCAGTGCAGAGGTTGTTTATTATTAGTAGAATAAATGAGTAAAATATGGAATCGCTAAGCACATTTGTTCAGCAAATATTTTAATAGTTATTTACGACAAAAGTGACTAATGACACTTTACGTATGTGTATCGTGCAATATTTTATCTACGATATAATGAAAAAATCTGGTGTGGGCATCACACTACTTTCTTATACAAATAAAACCAACTGAACATGTATGACTTGTTCCTTGCGTGACTTTATTTTGACAATTACTTGATATATAGATGTTAAACCTGTTTAATTTTTTATTCTCATTGTAACTATGAATTTATTTTAAAATAGAAATTAATTAATATCTTGTCTTCAAAATTTTCTAACTAATAATACAAATATTACTTTTATAATAATTCACACGACACATATTTTTGACACTTCACAATTATTTGTCACGTTTGACACATAGATATTAAAAATGTTTTAGTTTTTGTTCCCATTGTAACTAAAATTATAGAAACATATTCTTAAACAAATAATTTAGTTTTTCTCAAAATTAGAAGCATGTACAAGAAAAGAGCAAATAACATTTTATATTCCAAATATTTTTGCTAACATATTTCATTTGAAACTTTTTCTCATAGCTGATTCTATTTTTGAAATAAATGGAATTTATTGTTTTGTATGTCCAGTAAACTTCCTTTTTCGACTTTTCAATTTCATTCAAAATCAACTCAGCTCTTAATTTTTTCATGAAACTTACAAATTCCAAGTTTCGTTTAACGCATCGGACTGTGGATCATAAGATCCTCGGTTCGAGCCTCACAGCCAACAAATTTCGAAAATTTTCACCACATAAAACTACCCCTGTGCCTCCTCCACCACTACCATCCTTGGTGGACGTTATTTGACGGCTGGTAACCGCACTTCATGCGCAAATATACATCATAATACCGAGATCTGCATTCAGAAGTGTGCCACACCCAGAAATAGGTAAATGGCGTGATGATATATTTATTTGTTTTATTCAATATTTCTTTATTTGAAATCGGCGCTATAGAACGGTGAAGTCGTCATTAAAAGCTCTGAAACTAGCATTAAAGTAGTCCATTATACTACGATTTTGAGCAACACAGTGTTGCAATTGTATAATAGTTATTTTACAAAATTCAAGTAGGATAATTTCGGCAGATGCGCAGATGTATGACGTATGATAGTAAATTTATACATAATATAAAACAATATGTGCAAGAAAAACGAACTAATTAATTCGGATGAAGAAGTTGGAAAAAAACATACAATTTTGAGTGTTCTTTAATATAACTTCCAAGGTTGGCAACACTGAGTGTAAGTTTTAGTGTTTGACAAATATATAAAAAGTAAAACTTCAATGCCTTGATACATAAATAACTATTATTTGAAATCGGCACCAAATAATATTATACTACAATTTTGAGCAAGGCAGAGTTTGCAACTGTAAGATATTTACTGTACCAGTAGAATAATTTCGGCAGGTGTACGTTGTGCAATAATAAATTTTGTAAGTATAATGAAGCAATATGTGCAAGAAGAATGAACTAGTTAATTCCAAGGAAGAATAAGACATAAATTTGAGTATTCTTGACGATAACTGCAATGTCCGAGGTTGGCAATACTGACTGCAAGTTTCACCGTTTGACCTAACTGAGAACCGACAGATTTGTAAACTAAACCTAAAATAATTGTTTTTAGTTGGTTCTAACTGAAGTGATAAAAAGATAAACTTCAATGCCTTGATACATAAATAACTATTAATATGAATCAAACTCGTCGAAGACAACGTCCATTCGAGCAAGCAGGGAATTTGGCCAAATAATTTGGTGATTCTTTTGAAGAAGTGACGTTTATGGTAATGTAACTGTTGTACGTAGCAAACGTAGTGTGTGTTATTTTGAAATCTGTGTAATTTTGTTGATTCTAATTTAATTATACAGCGAATATAAAGTATTATATCATTTCAAGTGAAACACTGAGTTTAAAAATAAATACTGACAGGATACTATAGATTCGTTTTGTGGAGATAACCTGAGTTTTGTATTCAAGATGTTTGATTAAAACAAAATACTCTGCCAAGAATTTGTGCTATTGAGGTTATGTGAAATAATTGTGTGACATTTACTTATAATATAGTTGTAGACGTTGTAGGTACTATGTTAAGAAATAAGTGCTCTACAAGAAATTATGACACCCAAAAACACAGCAATTAGCACTTAAATGTACACTCTTATTTTGTTTTTATTATTGCACGAGAAAGTTCAATATACTTGTTTCTAATTTAGGTTAGAAACTGTAATCAGCACAATTCACAAGTAAATAATGAAATGCAAAATTATAATGAAAAATATATGTAGAAGTCACAGACTAATAATTCAGAATGTGTCCAAAAGATTAAACAATAACCAATGTTCAATATATTCATTACTTTTTCGATGCACACAAGTAAACGGAACGTAAGCTGATTTACGAAACACTACCAATAACCAAATAAGTCGGTTCGAAAATGAAACGATAGGTGGCTACATATACAATTTCAAAAGTGGCTCCATAATATGATAAGAGTATTAACTTTCTTTCATCAACTCTGAATATCGTATAAGTACTTCCATGGCCGCCCGTTCTTCATTTTTGTCGCCTATTGAATGTCTGTAGGAAGAACAGTGCGCGTATCCATGGACTATAATCGACAGAGTATTGAACGAAATACTGCAAAATGTAATTCGCAACCTTATTCAATCTATTACTTGACGTTAGAAGCAGTAACAACAGCGTGTAGGAGATAGAGTTCTTACTATAATTCTAGTGTTATATTTTGTTTTTTAGTGAGTTTAATGAATCTAGAATTGGGTTAATATTATATATAATAAAATGCAGCTTAAATCCGAGAGAAAAAAAAAGTCGGTAGTAAAATCCTTCAATCTTGTTAAGGTTAGGTTTATGTGTGGCATTTATTGACAAGTGAGTATTATTTATTTAAAACAGTAGTTATTATATATCGTCGAATATAATTTTTACTCTATAAAATAAAATTGACGACGTTTTTCGAAATTATTATCGTAATTTTATTGGGCTATTATAAAAATTCTTGGCTTGATACGCCAGTTTTTATACCTGCCATTAACTACTACGTATTAATTATTCCAATTTTATTTCGTGCAGTAATTTGTAAGTTTAGAGTCCCTATTTGAAGTACCTATAAATGTAAATTATAACTATTAACTTTAATTATTAAAATAATAAAAAGAGCATGTAGAAAACGAAAAACTATAATATTTGTTGTAAAGCCATAAATTATAAATATTTTGCACCTGTATCGTTTGTGCTAGCTAATAATTTTGATGGAAGATATTAAATGAAGGCATAAATGACAGAAAATTATCCACATACTGCAGTAGTAAATTATAAATCTATTATCTATTCATTGCAAGGTACTTTAAAAGCTATAATAATTAATATTTAAATTTGCATAAATCATAGTAACCTACGTATGATAATTTAGCGTTTAGTGTTATTATCCATCAATTATGAAATATGTAGTGATGTGAAGAATCTGCGTGAGCCATTCGCGGGTTTTAAAGCCGTTTCAGAATTGCTGCGAATCAAAGAATAAAGTTGTTATATGCCAAATACAGCAGGTGAATATGGCACATAAAACGGCCATTTTTGCTGCGCCAAGTTGGTCGGAAGCTTTTTGCGCTGCTGGACAGATCATACGCGTGCAGCGCCCCGCACGGCGCCGATATAAAAGCCAACCCCCGCGAGCAATAAGTAAAGTTTTTATTTCATTCCAGTGATCATCTCGTTCCGTTTACGGCCATTATCTGTCTATTGTATGGGCTACTTGTGTGCATCGTTCGCTCGCCAGTATATACACACAGTTACGTTTGCGTTAGAGGTGCTTTTATAGTACAATAACAGACAGGAAAGTGCCTTATTAAATATTTTATGGCTGTAAAATGAAATGGGCCAGAAGAGCGCTGCCGTTGTAGCGAACATAACCTAACAATGGTACCCGTGGCGCCATCCGCCGGCGAAGCGCTCAACTAGCGCTGGAACTGCGCCCGGTAACACAGTTCGCTAGTGTTGAAGTTTGATTGATATCGGATTATTACTCATCGGATTACATTGACATGTACAGGGTTTTCGGGTGTATTTGTGAACAAAGTCGAGGGTAGTTTCAATAATCGAGCCGGCTATGGCAACAAGAGATAAATAATACATCGTCTTGAGACGAGAGACGAGTCCATTGATTGGTATTCAGCAGACGTCCGGGACGGTACGCGGTGCATGTGCCTTGTAAAAACGTCGGACGAAGCAGTAAATTTACACAGGACGAGCATAACTCAGCGCATTCGTACACAAGCAGAAAAACCTATAAGATCTCTATTATAATTTCGTCTTCCTTAACTAGAGAAAAACTAAGCCACGAAACAGAACGCGAAAAGGAAAAAACAAACTGAAGGGAAACGAACGGCCCCGGAGAGACACATTCAATTATAACGGGCGGCTGAAAAAAGCAGACCGCACGAATCGAACTTGATTTTCTACAGAGATAAATAACATTTCGGCAGAAAAAGCTCCGCAGTCGAGCGCTGGCAACTGCGCATAATTGTAAGTCATGTCGTCGGCGGGTCTGCGTTTTACAAGCGCCATCTACCCACTGACATGTATACGGCGGCTGTGGATGTGCCTATATATCTGCTCCAAAACAAATTGACGCCATAATCTGACTGCAACGATTGTTGTACATCCGACTGACGGATTAGACGCGTGCACTTGCAGCCACATCCATCACCCATCGGATGCTACTGGAAATAAATTAGACCGTTTCTCACGTTCGCACGTCCCTGCCACACGTGTCATCCAAATTGCCAACAACTATTTAATAGCGCAATAAATAAATACAAAAAATCACGACCTTCTTACACATACAAATCTAAATTTGATTGTTTAATAATTACACTTCTGACATGTTTGACATATAGAATAGATCATGGTGTAAATACATAGATAGGTGGCGCATTGCGCATCTCAGTGGAAAGGGAAAAAGATGTCAGCCAATAATATCGTTGGCTAAACTTCAGCAAGTCGAGCGAACAATTCAAGTGTATTGCACTTGGTATACTATGTATCAAAATAAAACATCCATATGAACATGTATTTCTAATTGTAATGAACAGGTGATTAAATTTGACGCGGGGTGTATTATTTTTATTACTACATTTGTGAATTTAATGTTATTCGTTGAATTACAATAAATCACTCATATAAACAGGTACTATTTATTTAGAATAAAGAAATTAGGTGTCGTCATGACGTAATAGTTATTTACGTTATAAGTCCGGTAAATGAGTTTTTACGATACGAATAAGATGTTTCCGGACGAGGCGACGAAGGAGCCGAGTCAGGTATTTCAAAATGAGTAGGTACCTACTTTTTTTTGGCACAAAGCTAGCTTTCTTTCTTTAAATCTTTCTTGCTTAAAATAATCAGGTCGTCTTCGTCTTAATTATAAAATATTAAAAAAAATTTGTTATTTGTAAGAATCTTTTTCAAAAATGAAAGTGGAAAACGATATTCGGAACAATTCTCTAACGAAGTTGTTGCATAGCAATTTGCTAATGATGAGAAAATCGCATCGAAACTTCATGTTTATTGGGGAATATTTCATTAGCTGTCAAAAAAACTATTAATTTTTGTCACAATTAGCAAGTTGTTACTGTAGCAACTTTTTAGCAAATAGGCCCCGAATGTAGATCAAATCGTATTAAATTATTGCTTAGCAGCGATACGGTACCGTAAAAAAAATAACAATACTATAAAGTCCTATTTACCGGATTGAGATTAGTCAAACCTCTTGCATGAACTGGGTTCCCGGATTGTTTCTGACACTCAATCGGGAACCAAGCGTTCCAACACTTGGTAGGTAATAATAAATTGTACAATGAGCATGGAATGGTACTCATTTCCTACGAGTATGAAAGTTTGTAGGAGTAGCATTCGCCTTCGGCTCATGCTGCAAATCATACGAGTATGAAATAGACAATTCATGCGAGTAGTATACTTTACTTTTTCTACGACTGTGAAATCATTTCCTAATTAATTTATATTGTCATAATAAATTAGTCCTACTTTCACCTTTCCAATATTTGACAATTCTGAATAAATATCCTAGCAATGGCACCTGTACTGAAATGAAATGACCTGTATTGAAGTAACTACAAAACAAATTCATTTTTCACGATGCTTACAATGTACCTCATTTCCCCAGCAATAACAAACATTCAATGAGCAGATTTATAAGTGGTCGTAGAAAAATAAATAATTCCATTTGTTCCGTGATCACTATTTTAAGTACATACTATATGCCATATTAATATGTACCTAAGTTATGGTAAATTCCACAGGTGACATTTGCCAATTTAAATTTACCCCTGTAGTTCCCCCTTCACTAACATCTTTGGGGGCTGTGATTTGACGGCTGGAAACCGCACTTCATACGCAAAAATATATCACTTACCGAGATCTGCGTAAGCAGAGTGCCACACCCATAATGGGTAAAAGGCGTGATGATATATTTATATTTATTTAATAGATACATAGACGACACTGAGAAAATTCAGGTATCTCTAAAAATTGTTCTTTCTTAAAATATATAATTTGTGAGACCTATAATTAGATACAAAACTAGCTATTGAAAAAAAATTGTTAATTTAATTGAAATTTAAAAAAAATCATTTCTACGTGTGGCACTCTGCTTTGATTACATCTAAATATTTTTTTGCGCGAATTACCAGCCGTCAAAGTAGTAGTAATGCAGTTCTCTACTCAGATATCTGCTCAGCGATTTGAATTGTATATCTGATTGTAGTCAAACATTAGCATGTTAGCAGTATTCGTAGAGATAATACTAATGAAACCAGATGTAAAAAAAATTCTCCCGTCCCATAAACCCGCGATTTTACTCTCCGTAATCTCCAAAGCCACAATTACACCACCACACTTATACATTCCCCCTCCCTCGATCATAACGCGGCTCAAGAAGAAAATGAAAGTGCAGGGGCCAGTGGTCCCTTGCCACCATCCACCGCCGCCGCCACTGTCGTATTCCACTCGCGCGCTCAGCGACACCGCTGCATTAAAACACTGTGTTTACGATACCGCAGAGGTGCGAGAATGACCGGTTGGGAACCGCTGGTATGCGGTGCGTGAATGGTGGAAAGAGTCCCTTTACTGCCATGTGACTAGTGCAAATTATCATTAGCTGTCTATGTCTATACTGCTTACTGCAATAGGGTATGTGCTGTTTTTCTAGTTGGCAGCGAAGGAAATAATCGAATTTGATTTGTCGTGGATGACTTGATCGTGGCTGGAATTCTTAGGCAAATCAAAATTTACTGCTGTTACTGCTGGGCGTGTTTCAATACTTGATTACTATATATTATTCGTGTACAGCATTTTCTTATTTTTTATTTTTACTTCCCGCACCATACCTGTCATTATACCTCCCGCAAATAATTTTCATTATATTTAAAGAGTTGTAGAATAATTTTTTTCTACGACCACTGAGAAATCTGCTCATTGTATGTTTGTAGTTGCTAGGGATATGAGGTACATTGTAAGCATCGTGCGAAATGAATTTGTTTTGTGAGTATTTCAATACAGGTCAGTTCATTTAAGTACAGGTGTCATTGCTAGGATACTTATTTAGAATTGTAAAATATTGGAATGGTGAAAGCGGGACAAATTTATTATTAAAATTAAATTAATTTTGAAATAATATCGTGGTCGTAGAAAAAGTATAATGTACAACTCGCATGGAATGTCCATTTTATACTCGTATAATTTGCAGTATTCGCCTTCGGCTCATGCTACAAACTTTCATACTCGTACGAAATGAGTACCATTCCATGCTCGTTGTACATAATACTATAGCTACAATATGTATTTGAAACTCGTTTTTACTTTCTTATTCAAAGTATTAGGAAGTATTGGAATCATGAAAAAAATCGTTGACGAGATTGACGTCCACTGAATCCGTTAAGACCAATTTCTCAATGATGACTGTGTGTGAGGATGGATGGATGTCCGTGTGCGCAATATCTCATGAACGAGACAAGATATGTAAACGAAACTTGGAATTTATAAGTTTCATGAAAATATGAAGAGCTGAGTTGATTTTGGATAAAACTGAAAAACCGGAAGAGGAACTTTACTGAACACATAAAACAATAAATTACATTTTATTCAAGAATAAAATGAGCTATTTGAAATATAAAATGCTTCTAATTTAGAGAAAAAACTAAATTATATATTTAATAGTATATTACAAGATGAACAAAAACTAAAATATTTTTAACATCTATGTGTCAAACGAGTCAAATAATTGTGAAGTGATAAAAATATATGTTATAAAAGCAATATTTGTATTATCAGTTATAAACTTTTAAAGACTAGATATTAATTTTAAAAAATTTGACGCCATTTTAGAGGTGTTGCTGGATCTTAAACAGTACAAGGTCAATTGTTCAATTTTCTGTTTAATCTTGAGTTTAATAAAGAGCATGAAAAAATACCAGATGTAAAAAGTAATAATTACTTGAAAACGATTCATATCAAAACTACAATCTAGTTCTTGGACGTATATCACATGTATCATTATCCAAATTATAGGTTTTTACGATTTAATTTTCTCAAGGTGCTCCCAAGAAGGTACTTATTTTTTGTTGAGCGCAGTAACAATGATAATTAAACTCCGTTTCATTTTGAAGACATGTAATACATAACTGGGATCCATTTACTGTGATCTGCTATTATATGCAGTGCGCAGTAAATGTGTTTTTACCCCCCGCACATATATGCAAGGGAGGCATTGTGACGGATCAAAATCTTTGATAGTGAGTTTTCAACGGATGAGCACGTTTTGTGGTTCGTACTAGAATATAATTTCATTAGTTTCATGATGACGTTTGCTGGATTCATTTGAAAATAACACCTTGTATACTAAAAGATGCAGAACTATATTAGATATAATTTTAACTTGACACTTTTTTCTATTTTTTGTACCCTTTGGAAATTAAATTTAGTGGGAGGTAATGGCTGGACACATCAGATTAAATAGAGCATTTTTCAGTAAATAATCAGAAAAGTTGATATGAAATATTTATATTGTTAGAAGGCAATTATAACATGCTTTATAAACGCGAATTCAAAGGAAGATTTCATGAAATAATAAGAATATATCAATATTTGAATTTTTTTTTGCAGCCTGAACTAGTTAACCCTTCACTACGCGATTTTCTACAATTGATCAATAAAATATGTTTTTGGAAGGAAGAACTCGGGAATAATACTGAAAAAAAAATTATGCCAAGAAATTTCACTATGTATCAGATCTGCAACCACATATTTTGGAACAAATTTAATATAATTTATTGCATAATAATGTCGAAACAATGATATGAAAATGATGTTATTACCTTTCTGGTCGAATATTTTAATGTACACTTCTTTAAAACATTAAAACCATATATTTATTAAATATATCACAATAAACCATGCGTGTAAAAACGACAACAGCATTTATTTTTAGTGCTGTGATGAAAATACGAGCTTAAATAAATATAGAAGATATGTATAGTTACGATAAGAGTTGTCACATATTAGATACAAAGATATATTTCTAAGAATATATAAAATACAGTATAAAATTTGTGGATATTCCATAAATGATACATTGCGTAGTGTAGGGTTAAATTTTGGTATAGAGATTTCAATTTTTACCTCCCGCAACAACCTGTAAGGGAGGTATGGGAATCATGCTAAAAATACGGTAGTGAGTTTTCACTGGATGAGCACGTTTTAGGGTGTGTGTCTGTATGTTTGTCTGTCTGTGTGTGTGGATCTCTGGAGTTACGGTTTCTCAAAAACTACTTAACTGAAAATTTTGATGTTTTGTATATGTGAATTGTAACCTTTTGGTAAGAGCTGATTAATTTTTGTTGATAATCCAATAACCAGAAGTAGTAGTTTACTTGAAGCCCTATCAAGTATTTTGAAATATCTCAGTAAATTATGGGATAAAGACAATTTTTGTTATTAGAATAATATTTAAAATATTATTTCTACAATTGTTGTATGTAACATTTTTTTCTTACTGTCCCTATTTACGAATTACACGTTAAAGAAAAATTATGTGCATTTTGAAAAAACAAAACAACGCTTGAAAAATGTCATTTTTTGACATGTGTCATAATCAACTAATTTTTTTTTAAGAGATGAGTGTTTTTGATAGTGATGGTCCGTATTCTTGCATTATTTGCTAAGAAATCTATGGCGAGAGGTATTGTGGTACTCACAACAAATTTTATATTATTGTAATCAATACATTGTTGTAATCAATGCATTAATGTTATCAGTTCATTTTTGTAATGAAGTTTTTTTTTTACGAAGATGGAAAGAGGACAAACTACTATGGGCATAGGCCGCCTCATGTGTGGATGATTGTGAATTTATGTATACATCACAAATGACCATGCTTTTTAGTGGAATTCTAACTCATGACTTCTGGTGTTCTATGCTAGTGGCATAGGCTGCTATTCGCTATTCTAAGACTACTACTAATTAGGATATTTTAAAATTTGACACTTTTGCTATGAAAAAATTGTTGATCACCAAGGTAATCAACAACTTTTACAAAGTAATAGTGTCAAAGTTTAAAATGCCCTAGTTAGTAGCACTTAGTATAGACCTGTATATATAGTTTTAAGCGGGAGTTTATGTGCTGGGCACATTAGATTTTTTAATCAACAAATGTAAAATATAAAGCGGAGTTGGCTGTAGCGTTATGCCACCATGAAAAATGAAACATCGACTGTTCAAGTCTCCAGGGAGCGTAGATACATTACGGAATATAGAGAAATTCGGAAGCCTGGCAGCGGGCATCAGAGTCAGTGAAACTGGCTCGCCTTGCTCAGCTCGCAGTCGCAGTCGCAGTCCAGAAACAATTAAAAACATGCACAAAAAACGAAACGAAAGAGAAGCGAACACAGAACCCATTTATAAAAATGTATAAACGGTCTGTGGTGTGCGAGAGAGAGGAGGCGCTAGTTGAGCGATGCGGTTGGAGTAGGACGCATAGACAAAGAACACGGCTTGGCTACTTGGGAAAGGGCCATTTTAAATTACAAATATAATTATTGGGTACGAGGGAATCGGCACGCTATTCGCGGCGGGATCGTTCGGCTGGGCCCGGCCCCGTGCGGCTACCAACTTCTCCGTCCCCCACCCCCCCGGAGTCATTAGCTGGCCGCGGTCAGCCGAGCCGATCGCGCAGGTAATCTCCCCGGACCCATACATGCACCGTGCACGACTTTATAATAACGCCAGGACTAAACGAGCTCATCACTACCAGAAAAAAACCAGAAATCATAATTAGAATTGTAGGCCACTCAGACACCAAATGGAAATCATCAACTATGCATACTTTACGACTATTCAAGTCAAAACTATTTTTGGATATTGGACCATCCAATCATGACTACGACTGGTAGGGATCATCTGAGCATCCGTCAAAAAAGCACATGATAAAAATAGCGCACGATAAAAAAGCGCGCCACGTATTTCTTTTTCTTCGGTATTTTGGATGATATTGGATATAAATATAAATAGTCGAATGAAGGATCTCGTAATAGTTATTTACTTTATAAGTCCGGTAAATGGATTTTTACGGTACGAATAAGATGACTTAGAAATGAGAACCGGAAAATGATTGACGGAGGTATGACGTATAGCGAATTATTTCATTCCTATGTCGCATTTTTGGACGAAAGTTTGCTTTCATTCTCCTTTCTTTCTTAAAAACAATTAAGTCGTCTTGGAAAAATAAAAAAAAATTATAAATTTTGTTTTGCTAACATTTCCAGTATCAACTCCTATTAAAATATTGCATAGCAATGATATAAAATATAGTACAGTAAAAATAGCAATCCTGTAAAATACCGTTTACCGGACTGAAACCAATACTTTAATAAAGACGACTTTTGATGAGCGATCATCAAAAAAGACGCATGATGAAAATAGCGCACGCTGAACGGTGCCAATAAATAAAATCGTGCTATTTAATATATTAGTGGTTATAGTATTAGTAGCCTATTTTGGTATTTAGTATAATCAAGAATATCAGAAATAGAATACCACATAAAACAATTTACTTTGGTTACATTTTGCAGTTATTCGTTGCAAAACTATTTATAATATTTTTTTTACGAATATGTGTAGCGGATTAACTACTATGGTCATGTGTCGCCTCATCAGTGGATACTTGTGAATTGATGCGAACAACACAAACGACCATGCTGTTCAGTGGAATTCGAACCCTCGACCTCGCTGTGGTGTGCTATACTAGTGACATAGCCACTAGCCACTACTCCGTTTTCCTCAATTAATTATTAAAATATCAGTAGAGTTTGAGCGAAGCAACAAAGATGGTAAAATTTTTGTTGTAAACGAACATACATATACAGAATGTTTTAATTTCACCATTGTGATCTGTGGAAAAAATAATTCATAAGGTTAAATTCTGACTAACAAAAATGCATTATTAAATATTTTCACCTAAAATATTATTATGTGTATAAATTTACACATTATTAAAAGCAGAAAAAAACAAGCTTTTTATTATGCTCTTTTCTACTATTGGTTCCATTTAAAAAAATGTATCTGGAATGTGAGCCAGTAAAAAATGTTTTTCTACGCCACTGGTTAGCCGGTAAAAAATGTACCTTTTAATTTGAAGCATGTTTCTAAATATACGATAGTTTAAAAATGATTTATAAATTTGTTTTCCAATGTCCACCCGAGCGGCTATATTGGCAGTACTAGTATACGGCGGTAAATTTGAAAAGCTGTAAGTTGCAAACATATGCCTCTTGCACTATAATATTTATTTACGATACAAGTGTTAAAAGTGATATTTTATGAGTAAGTGGGGAAGTTTGTGAAACAAGGCGAAGCCGAGTGAAACAACCCCACGAACGAATTAAATCACTTTTGATACAAATAGTTTCTAGTGTATTAGTAAATAGAAAAAATGTAGAATAAAATTTTGACAGGTAGAATTATATTTGTTGATTTATTGATACAAATAGTTAGCAACGTGTTAAAAATAACAATAAAATCACTTTTAACACGTTACTATGTTACTTTTAACACTAGTGTCATGAAGTGACACTTTTCACTTGCTAAGCAACCATTAAAAGGGCCACTTTTAATAATGGTCATAGATAAAAGTTCTTACAACTTTTCATAATGCAAATAAGTTTTCCTCTCGGTTTTGCACTCATTTTATGAACTTATCATGGAAGATATATGTATAACAGATACAAATGACACTGATATAATGCTATACTTTTATTTGAAATAGACACTGAAGTACTCAAAAATTGTAATTAAAATCTCAGAAATCGTCACTAAATTACCCATTATACGACGATTTTGAGCATCCCAGTGTTGACAACCGTTAAATAATTATTGTACAATTAGGACAATTTTGGCAGATATATTGACATACTATAGTAAATTTGGACGTAACATGAAACAAAATTTGCAAGAAGAATTAACTAATTAATTCCGATGACGAAATTGAGGACAAAACACATAATTTTGAGTGTTATTTATGATAACTTCAATGTTCGAGGTTGGCAACACTGACTGTCAGTTTCAATTGACAACTGATAGATGTATAAACTTAACCTATATTGCATTTTTTTACAGTTTTTTCGAATTTTAGATTTCAAATAAAACTTAATATGTACCTCAGCACTGAAGTTACTTTTTATCAATCACATTCCAAATTCGTGATAAAAAATTGAACTTCAGTGCCTTGATACATAAATAACTATTTTTTTCTATGGTTATTGAGATAATCTGTTCATCAGTGGTGACTGAGCGGCCATATTCTCGGTAGCGCACCACTGAAATATTGAGAACATGATATATTTGAAGTGTTACTGTAGGAATTTTTACACTGTGCTGAAATCGTTTCAAATTCGGATCGAATTTCAATGCATACATTTGTAAAATATGTCGCCAGTCATCAAATAATTTGGATTATTGAGTGATAGTCTATATACGTTTCCAATATTATTTTCCATTCATAACAATGCACTATGACTATAAGTCTATAAGACAGCAACAAGGCATCGAAAATCCAGTCTAACATATTCATTACTTCAGTTGCAGTTGCAGGTCCGACAGCGTCACCGGCATCTAATCCATTACCGCAGATAATTGATCGAAGAGATCCTTTCTAGTTGAAGGAAATAAGTTTCGTGATGGCACGGAGCCATCGCACGATGGTACACCTTCACCTCCACCCCCAGCGCCACCTACACCACCCCGCCTCGATTCGTGACTGTTCGGCGTTCGTGCGATCCCTACACCGGCGGAAATAATCACATTCACTGATATTTATGACGGAAGGCGCCCGCGCAACCCTGCAGGGCCGAACGCGACGAAACTAGGGGTGAGGGCATATAGTTTTATTTATATTTTATCCAGTGTACCTGTACTTAATAGCGAAATTAAACAATTGAATTGGGTACAAATTAGTTAATTTTTGTTTTTAAAATGATCGTAAAAATCTCTCTCAATCGAAATTCAACCCTATTCAGAACTTTTGCTACTTTCATATCTTCAGCTGTATCTATTGAAATTTTGACAACTAATTTGGAAATAATTGTGTTTACATATTGGCGTGTTCTTTTTCAATAAATACATAATTATGCCATTTACCTATTGTGGGTGTGGCACTTAGCATTTGCAGATCTCGGTACCTAAAGATGTTAGTAATCATTCAATGGGGTAAAGTTAAAATGAAATGGAGACTGTCGTAAGTTTTAAAAGTGACATTTTATGAGTAAATGGGGAAGTTTGTGAAACGAGGCGAAGCCGAGTGAAACAACCCCACGAACGAAATAAGTTACTTTTAACACATAAATCATACAAAATTGAATCTACGATTTTCCTAGGGTATTAGAAAATACTAAAATATGTAGAATGATATTTTGACGGGTAGGGTAATATTTGTTGATTTATTGATACAAATCGTTAACGTGTTAGAAGTAACAATAAAATCACTTTTAACACGTTGCTATGTTACTTTTAACACTAGTGTCAGAACGTGAAACTTTTAACTTGCTAAGCAACCGTTATAAAAACCACTTTTAACATCGGTCGTAGATAATAGTTATTTATGATATAAATGTTAAAAGTGACATTTTATCTGTAAGTGGGGAAGTTTTTGAAACGAGTCGAAGTCGAATGAAACAACCCCATGAACGAAATAAATCACTTTTAAGTTTTAACCCGTATATCATACAAAATTTTATCTACAATCTTCGTTCCTAGTGTATTAGTAAATAATTAAAAAATGTTGAGTAATATTTTGACATGTAGGATTATATTTGTTGATTTATTGATACAAATCGTTAACGTGTTAAAAGCAACAATAAAATCACTTTTAACAGGTTGCTATGTTACTTTAAAACTAGTGTCTGAAAGTAATACTTTTTACTTGCTAAGCAACCGTTAAAAGGGCCACTTTTTAAATAGGTTTTACATGCATGCTATACATACAGGGTGTTTCATTTCATTGCTATCTCGAGAATTATAAGAGATACGAAGTTGGTGAAATTAGACAACAATTTCTATTAACAAGACTATTAGAATGAGCAAAAAAATTTTTAACCATAGTTTCACAAAATGTGAAAACTAACTATTTTATTTTAAATGGAACAGATGTTTTACATATTTTCATTTTCAGAATATTTTTATATAAACATTTTATTTCAAATTCATTGATTGTGAATTTCTTTATCAACTTTCTAAGCGGACTGTACAGCAGAGACAGTTCGCCCACCGACTGGTTGTCCCTTACGGCTTGCATTTTCGACATCAGTTAGCGTTCCAGTATTATTATATTTCAGTAGTTGTAATTGATAATTAAATCACTCTGAATACAGATTTACTATTTTAAAAATCTGGTGTGGGCACCACACTACTTTCTTAAACATATATAACATATTGGACACGCATGACTTGCTCCTTGCGTATGACTTTATTTTCGCAATTATTTGACGTGTAGATGTTAAACTTGTTTAATTTATTATTCTTATTGTAACTATGACTTTATTTTAATACTTCATACGACATATTTTATATTCCAAATATTTTTGTTAACATCTTATTTGAAACTTGTAATAACAGTTGAATCTGTTTGAAAAAAAACAAGTTTATTTTATTGTGTGTGCACTAAACTTCCTCTTCCGGTTTTTCAATTTCATTCAAAATCATCTGAGCTCTGCGTATTTTAAATTACAAATTCTAAGTTTCGTTACCATATATTTTATCTCGTTCATGAGATATTGTACACTCGGTTACATATCCATCCACATACACAGACTTCATTAACAAAATGGTCAAAACGTATTCAGTAAACCCTAAAACATGAATTTCTTTCAAAATCTCGTCAGCGATTTTTTTCATGATTCCAATACTTCCTTATAGGTACTTTCTACAAGAACGTTATTAGCGAAGTCAAATACGATCATTTAAATTTAGTTGGAAGCTGATCGAAAACAGTGAGATTAATGACACTTCATTTGTACCTGTAGCAATCAAAACATTGATTCGAGAAGTTAAAGAATATTATTGTTTATTCCATTGAAATAAATATATTAGTTATGAATATTTATATCTGTTACGAAAATTATTTATACATTTGTATATTTTTATAAATTCTTTACGACGAAAATTAATGACAAGGTAAAGGAAAGAAACTTTTGTTTGATGACGAAGGGTGTTTCTGCGCCAAATTTTGTAGTTCCGGGCCTGCTCCGGGCCCTGGCGGAGGATTGAGGAACTAACAGCAACACGCCAAGGAAAAGCTCACTTGGAGAATATGATTGGGAGGTTAACTAACTCGCAGTAACAAATGAATTTTATGATAGATTAAATAGTTCTATTTTTCATTAAATATCATGACATTAGCCTGAGAGGGATGATCATTTATTTATGTCTTATTTTTGTTTTAATGGTTATTGTCTTTATTTGCAACACAGACTAAATTATGGAAATGAAACTTTAACTTTGATTTGCTTTCATTTGTTCTGAGAATACCTATTTGCTTTTTGCATTTGCTAAGCAAAAACAAAAGTATGAAGCAAATAACATTAATACTATTTTGACAGTTTCGATTCAGGAGATACATTCTAATTCAAACAAAATGTGTCACGCTGCAACCAATGCAGTTGCAAATAAACATTTTTATAAATGTTATGAAAAATTAGCTTATGAAGTTTTCTGATATGTTATTACTTTATTTTAAACAATTTTGTACATTGATAATTTTTATTTTTGCCCAGACTTGCGATGTACTAATTCACTTCCAAAAGGGATGATTCCTTTTGATTTATATCCTATTTTTACCTCCCGTCACATCCTGTAAGGGAGGTATAGGAATCATGTTAAAAATTGGGTAGTGAGTTTTCAGTGGATGAGCACGTTTTAGGGTAGAATACGATTTTAATAGTTTCGCGATGATATCTGTGTGTGTGTGTTTGTCTGTCTGTCTATCTGTCAGTCTGTCAGTCTGTCTGTCAGTCTGTGTGGATCTCTGGAGTTACGGTTTCTCAAAAACTACTAAACTCAAAATTTTGATATTTTGTGTGTATCAATTATATCTCCATTGAAAGATCTGATTAGTTTTTGGTGAAAATTCAATAACCGGAAGTGGTAGTTTACTTGAAGCCCTATCAAGTTATTTTAAAATATTTCTGTAAATTATGATTTAATTAAAATTTTGTTATTAGATTAATATTTCAAATATTATATTCTACAATTATTGTTTGAAACATTTTCCTCTTACTGTCACCATTTATGAATTACAACACGTTAAAGAAAATATATTTTTTGATATTTTCGTTTAAAATCTGCTAACATGTGTTTTTTGAAAAAACAAAACAACGGCTGAAAAATGTCCTTTTTTGACATGTGCCATAATTTTTTGAAGAGATGAGTGTTTCTTGATAGTGGTGGTCCGTGTTCTTGCATTGTTTGATAATAAATCTACGACGGGAGGTTTTGTGGTGCCCACAACAGATTTTTTTTTTACTCTCAATTAAAACGAAAAATAGTATTAAGTGGCGCTTGGATTTGGATAACTTTGAAAACACAGTTTAATGAGTCACTTTATTTTTTCAACATGGAACGTGTAAGCTAACTTATCTTCAGATAAGTTCCATTACTAAAATGAGTACTGTGATTCAAGTTTGTCGAGCGTGAGCTGTATAGGCTTAGGGTTTGTTTGTGAAAAGTGCGAGTGTTTTCGGTGGTTGACAACAGCACGTAGTGTTCGCTGGTATGTGTTTTAGCAAAGCGGTCACCCATCCAAGTCATCCAACTACTGACTGCGGCAGTATTGTTTAACTTACGTTATTATATTAAGTGAACCGGCTTAAAGGCTACCTACCATGGTCGTTGCCTGAATTTAACCTTTTCATTTAAAATTTAATACCTCTCACATAAAATATTTGACATCACGTAATCATGTTGATTTTTTAGAGAACCTGAATATCTATAGAATTAGAATTAAGATTTACGGATATTGCTCAAAATAACTTGTCATGTCATATTATTTTTAGATGCTTAATCCATTGATTAAGGCCATTTAAATCTCGGACAGCCTAAATGTCTAAAAAGTTGGCAAAATTTTTTAGAATTAATTGATTTTCACAATAAATTCCTTGACGCAAAAAATTAAAATATATAAATGTATAAAAAATACATATTAGCTACAATGTTGCAACGAAAAGAAACTGGGCTGGCGGGCAATTCAATTACTGTAGAAAACTATCAAGTTCAGTGCGACAAGTTATCGGCAAGGAGTGAAGAAACACTAGATTTATTAGTTTAACGATTACACATTACACGTTTTTGTAATTTTATCCACTTATCTGTATTAAACGCAATCAGCTTCTTATAATAGCTGCTATAAACTCTACAACCTCATATGATACACAATACCAGAACTAATTATTACAGCAGAACTCTCATTATTTTCAAATTTGCTAATGAGCATATAACCACGGTTTTTCTACCTGTCTAATCTAGATGGAGATAATACGAAATAGTTTTTGTGTATGTAAATTTAGATGTTTAGTAACAAAAGGAGATACAATCATAATACTCGGATTACGAGAAGTTAAGTCGTCGATACATATCAGAATGAGAATGATTTTGTATGTAAGCAGAGAAATGACTTGCATATTGATTCTTTTTATGCAGCAACCAACGGTGAACCCGTAACAAAAGAAGAAGTAGACATCTTCTTTTCTCGTTATATAATGTAATATTTTTATTTAGCAGCGGATGTCATAGTAATTATAAAATAAAATACTTATTTTTAAAACCAATTCAAAACAACTTTGTTATGAATATAGGTACACTTCAACCTTCTACCATAATAATTTGTTTCAAAGAAAGTATCAATTGTTATAACAAATGAAAGTTACTATGTATTGTACATATTGTCGTAGCCATAAAATTAAGGTTTTATAATAATAAATCGGATTTCATAATAATTTAATGATGATTTCCTCAAAATTAGATTATTTGTTCGTATTTAAAAACATATGCATAATTAAAGTAAAGGTCTCTCTATACATTTGAATATTTGGGGTAGTATGTTTCCGAAGGATGGATGTATTGGCCGAGAGATTGACAGGCGGGTGTCTGCAGGGTGCAAGGTATTGGGTGCTCTGGGTGCTCAAGTCTATTTTGTGCCCAAAACATGCCAGTCTGGCATTTTTTTATTGAAAGAAAATTAAGTTAAAAATTTTTAAATATCTACAATTTATAAAATAAACAAGTTAATAAGACATTATTCTTTTAAATATCAAACTGCTTTGACTGACTGCTAATGCATTTACTCTAAATACATAGTTTGTAAAACTGTATGGTACAGCTTTCTTGTGGTGCGGTTCACGTCACTATCTTCTTTCTCACTTTCTCCCACTATTGCTGATTTGAATCAAATCAGCAATAGTGGGAGAAAGTGAGAAAGAATATAGTGACGTGAACCGCACCACATGAAAGCTGTACCATAAGTGTACCTACTTATGGTATGTCAAACCATAGCTCCGACCGGCCAAATGGGTGGACATTTCAAAACATCGCGACCGTGGAAAATAATCAGTACAAAAATAGGACTTCTGGCGAAGTAAGGTCATTCCTATATTTTGGTTGTAGCTGATTGTTTTATCATATTCCCCTTATGTTCTCCTCTTGGGCTAGCTAATGCGTTTCGTTAAACATTTGGTAATTGTAGATATAGAAATAATAAGACTTAATAAGTCTTATTATTTCTATATTATGAGTTTAATTACATATAAATATATTTTTAAAGATCGGAGTCCCACGTCAAGTAATATCGGATATTATTGGTGTTCAGTACCGTTCGTGGCACTTTTGATTTTCATGTCGCATCAATCGATGACCTTGAGTCGAGCAGCCATATTGGCAGCTGCGGCATACTCTGGTAAATTTGAATAGCTGTCAGTTGCAAGGGGCATAAATTATTTCACCTACATTATAAAAGTTTCTACAATTTTTTATGCTAGAAATAAGTTTACTTCTCTGTTTGGCACTCATTTTATGAACTTCACATGACAGAAATACTGTGGCTTGATATTTGACAGATACAACTGACACTGACACTGGCAGTCTATATTCTCTTTTCTATGGTTATGGTTACTAAGATATCATCTTATCAGCGAACACTAAGCGGCCATCTTCCCGGCTGCGCACCACATAAATATTGGGATCATGAAATATTTTAGTGTCGCTACTGTGTGAATTCTTATACTGTGGAATTTCTTAATTTATATTTATATTTGAGGTTAACTGTCAAACTTAACTTGTTTACATTTACCGTAGGCGCAGTGAAATTGTCACAAACCTGTCACAAACTTGTCAGAAATAACCACTTGGAACAAACCTATCGAAAAATGACTTTGCATCTGTCACAAATTTTGGGATAATCTTTCTCTAGTTGCTTTTCGATTTATTTATTTATTCCACAATAATTCTAGTAAGTATTTAACAACGTACTTCCTCGCGGGTGTGATGTGCTGAACAGACAGCTTCGGATAAATTTAAAATAAATAAAATAGCAATAAAACAAGTTCTTGACGAAGACAAGAGATAGATGCGGCGGGTGGTAGAACCCAAACCAAACACACAGCAGTTCGAGCGGCAGAGGAAGTGAGTGGGCAGCTGGCCGCCGAATGCAGATCCATTTTACAAATCATTCCGTATAATTGACCGACCAATCAATCCGTCAGTGCATAATTGCAAGTTTTCATTCCACAAAAATAACAAATATCATCCACGCCGTGTAATTATTGTAGTTTAAAAGGCGCGCAGCGGTGCGCTAGCGCTAACCACTCGTTACCCTGACACCCGACTAATTGTATTTAATTCTGGATCGAACCCCGGCCTCCGCATAAACGGCCGGATTACTGTTATTACGTGGAAGCGATTCGTATACCGGGCCCAATTTTACAGTAGTGTGGCCCACGGCTGCTAGATGTAGATGCTGGGTGCTGGATCGCTGGATGCAGAGGTACCTACAGCTCTATTACTTTTCACGTTCGCCACCTGGTGCCGCTCTATTTTATCCCTGCCCGATTCAGGGCCATTTTAACCTGCCTCCTAAAACTTAGATGCATACAAATAATTTAATAATTAAATCTTAGACTTCTTCTTACATTGTCAAGCTGTCGCCTGGGTTTTCTTTACATTTTTATTTTCTTATACGTAGTATAAGGAAGAATAGCAAAATAATGAAACAATCTGATGTTACCAGTATAAAACCTCCCGTCTAAACAACTTTTAAAAATTGTAGCTAATATTTATTTTTTTGAAAATCGAGAAATACTCGAGACAGCTGTAAAAAAATAATTATTTAGTCAAAAACCGACGTTTTGTCAACACATTTGACTTCAACAGGGTGTTATGTGTGGGTTTCTTAATTAAACTATTTAGACTTTATTTATTTTTACCTCCCGCCTACATCTAGGTAAGGGAGGTATTGTTTTTGGTCAAAAAATTGGGTAGTGAGTTTTCAATGAATAAGCACGTTTTAGGGTCCCTATAATACGATTGTAATTCTACATTTGTTTTGATTACACAAATTTTTATAATTTTCATTAGATTTAGAGATAATAAAATATAAAGAAATTAGATTTCACAAATCTTGCATTCCTAGTACACCATGGAAAATTTTCAATTATTTACGAAATGTGACACATGTCATTGTGATTGTGAAGCTGTTTTCTTAGTGAAATATATGTCAAAAAATTAAATAAATATACGAAAGAAAATTAAAATTCTCAAATATAAATAGAAAATAAACAAATAAGAAGGTATGTTTCTGTATCATCAAATACTATTTTGTACCGTTTAAGAGTAGTATTGGGCGGGAGGTTATGTGCTGGACACATCAGATTTTTTTTTTAAATAATAGACTGACTTGTTATAACAACGAATTGCATAAGTACCAATTCATAGCCTACATACATATTATTATAACATCTCCCTTTCAATAATTAAAAACATATAAATTTACAAACAATGATTACATTATTAACATGTATAAATTTTATAATCAACAATTTATTTTTATTTCTTTAAATAATGTAATCTATCTGGCGGTTTAACAATTCGCCCTGATTTTGTTTTAATCAACTTAGAATTATTTACATTTTCGTCAGGTACCATATGAGACACACCATGTTATGTGTGGGTTTCTTAATTAAACTATTTATGCCCGATTTCTTCACGTTCGGTTATACCACGATTACAGTTAAACGTAGTTTAAACCAAGGTTACACTTAAAATCGGTTTTCTTCACCCTCACTAATCTCCGGTTAGGATTTAAACGTCGATTATAGTTATGCGGTCATTCTTGACCGATTATCTACAGTAGTGTGTTACATGTTTGTAGAAGTGTTGATGAATTTGGCATGATAAATTAAAATATGGATACATTAATGGACGTTCATGTCTTTTCGGATGACGACAGTGATGAGATCAACGAATTCGCTGAAAATATTCCTAGACACGAGTTCATACAAATCACTTTGACACTTGGAATGTCTCATACGATTTCGATTAACAAACCCTACATTAACTTCATTCGCCCCACTAACATCTTTGGGGGTTATGACTTGACGGCAGGTAACCGCACTTCATACGCAAAAATATATCACTTACCGAGATCTGCGTAAGCAGAGTGTCACACCCACAATGGGTAAAAGGTGTGATGATATATTTATTATATTTATTTTATATGCTTGCTTATATTTCAACACTATGTGTGCAAGTAAATTAATTTCTGTTTTGGTGAAGTTTGCAGCTCTTTCTTTAACTAATTTGTTTTCCCTTTAACTAGAAACTAAACATATGTACCTTATTATGTATTTACGCTTCCCTTGCATTCGAAATATAAAAATATATTATAATACTAGCATTCTTATGAAAATACCAATAATAATATATAAATGTCAAACTCAGCAATGACATTACACAACAATCAATTTTGCGACGATGCCATATTTATCTTGTAGTATTTCTAATCGTAGATTTAGTAACTATGAATGCACATGAAGAAAACCGACAAATCATTAAACTCCGATTATCTTTAATCGAAGTTTAGAAAATCTAGGTTTAAATGAGAAGTGAAGAAATCGGGCATAAGACTTCTTGTGAAAATGACTTTATTTATTTTTTCAATAATAGACTGCCTTGTTATAAGAACGAATTGCATAACTACCCATTCATACCCTACATACATATTATTATAACACAGGGAAATGATTAACAAATTTATAACGCATTCATATAATAATAAAATATGTCAACATAAGATAAAAATTAGTTTCGTTATTCGAAATATAAAAAAATAAATTCAAAAAACGTATCTTAGTACAAAAGCACAACTTAATTTTACAATTTTTTTAGCAATATACAAATAGCGTTAAAATTTTGATGTGATTATTTTCTTTTACCGGTTTCAGGAGATTAAACCTATGTTTACATGCACAAAAGTAGGCAGGGTAAGTATGTCATAACTCTATTCTGTATGGTAATATTACCTTACTGACCTGTCAAAACAGTCAAGAAAATGAAAATAATACACAATGATAATATAATGCTATTTATTAATACACACGGAATTAAGATGTTCAGAGATTCACCTGCTGCGTTCCAAATATTTTCAGGCAATTCAACATCGCCAAAATCCACTTTTTATCTAGCCATGAAGAACATATTTGACGTTTAAGTAAAAACATAATTTTAAATATGATACAAAAGAAGTGTAACCATGGTGTTAAATAAAAACAAACAGACTTACTTGATCACCTTCTAAAATTATGACAGACGTTTTTCATAAAAGAATTTCAATAAATAATATTTATTAATGACATTAACGTCTTCATATTCTGAAACCGATAAACTATTGAACAAACCACGGATGTTATGAGTCATAACAGGCCTTAGATGACATCTGCGGCAGTTACGATACTCATAACATCACTAGGAATGTTAATAGCTATAAATTACCACTTCTGGTTAATGGATTGCTTTCAAAACCTCGTAAATTGACAATGTAAATTTTAAAATAATATCTATTAGATTTTCACACACAGACGTGTGAATAGTGAAATTGTATTCTAGAGATCCCAAAAAGTCCATTGAAAACATTCTGTCGGAAATTTTGAGCTGCCACAATACCTCCGATACATACAGGTTGTAGAATTGAAATGTGGAACTTAGGGATTTCAATGTTATTTTTTTGTTATTGCTGCACATTTTTACCTATTTGCTTTAAAGCAATAGTGTAAATACAAAAATTATTTTTTAAAGTGCATGCAATAAAGACCCATTTGGTTACCTGAATGTTAGTATTTCACGATATATCAAGCAAATTAAAATCAATATTTATTAGACAAATTGTAACACGGCCATGGAAAATTAGACAAAATCGAAAATTATTTGACATTTCAGAAAACATTGGGCCACTTCTGAACATTTTTTAGAGTCAGGTTATTACAGTGTTTTCTGTGGAAATTTCATAGACGATTGTAATGATATAATAGCGAATTTTATAGTTCATATTTTTTAAATTCTTCCTGTTAAAAAAATAAATAAAGCAATTATATTTGAATAGTTACTGATAAACACCATGGTTGGTACCACGAGCTCTGTTTTTGGGTGTTTTAAGCTCGGTATAAGCGCTGTTCTAAAATTATTTTATAAAAAATGCTTCAAATAGAAGTTACAGAGAATAGTATATTCTACAACAAGTAATGGAATGGCACATATTCCACGCGAGCAAAAAGTTTGTAGCCCGAGCCAAAGGCGAGGAATACGGTTTTCGAGTGTGGGATAGGCCATTCCGTTACATGTTGTAGACTATACTTTCTATAAAAAGGTTTTGGAAATTATACAAAAATACAAATATAAAACTGTTGAAAACGTCAAACTCAAATAAATCAAATTAAAACAAACAGACGTAACCATAGCAACTGAATCAAGATACTTCATATGTCGCGCTAATAAGCGGTTCTGATTCGTCGAAAATATTCCATACGCAGCGTATGGAATGTTAGTGATTCCATAACCATTTTTAGTAGTGGAATGCCCAGTTTACAAAACAGTGTTATAGAAATGTATTATCTACCACTTTTATTTGAAGTTTTTTTTTTTTAATAATTTTAGAACATTGTACAGTGCTAAAACCGAGCTTAAAACACTGCTCTTAAAACACCCAAAAACAGATCTTGTGGTACCAACCCATGTGATGCAGCCATTTAACACTACCTAACCTATTGTTTAATACCAATAATTATAATTAGATACAATTAATACCAGATGTATTGTAATGTAAATGAAACAATTTTGTGTCATATTTCTAATGGTGTGAGTTTAATAAACCGCAACAGATATGAGTACAAACTAATTTTCTGTATTCATTTTTTCAGATTACAAAGACGATTATTTTATACACTATCTTATTCACTTGGGTTTCAAACCTGGAAGCTCTTGAATCATCTGGGAGATCTTCTCGGACTTAAATGATCTTCTCTACAACATCTTGAAATCGTGAACAGTAGCAACTGTCAACTTTTAATGTTTTGAAATTTCTTCGTTATCCACAACGTAAGTTACTTATTTTTTTATTTATAAGAATTTTACATAATATATAAACAATATTACCTGAATATTCAATACAAATAAATGATACAACTTTGAGAAAATGCCATTGGTAAAGTTTTAAAATTTAAAATTTATTTATTACAAACCAGTTATATTTTTATAAAAACGGATTTATCAATATAGAAACCTTGACTCCTGGGTTATAAATGTATTATTATTATAAAGTCGTTATTATTCCACCTGCATATACATTTAATATTATGAACTATTAAATTATTTTATATCATACAGGAAAAGTATATATTTACTTTAGAATTATATAAATTGGAGTTGCTTATATCTAAATTCACAGCAATTGATGTTGTTCTATACGAGTAAAGAAGTATACACGTTACATAAGAAATTGTATTTGATTTTTTATACATTTTTATTTTCTTGTACGTGATAGTATAGCAATCATAAAAATCTTCGATTGCGAGGTTTTAACGAAATACATTTTTTGAGGCCTTTTGATCCCGTATTGACCATTTTCTTAATGATTATGGTGTTGACGGATCTTAACAGCGTTTTGTTTGTATTTAACCAGCTGACACACAAGTGAATTTGATCGTAGTTAAATGAAAACATCAATAGATGGCAGCATGGAGTTTTCAATTATGACACATGTCAAAAAATGACATCTGTTGTTTTGTTTTTATCAAAAAGCAAAGGGTTGCAAACGAAAATATCAAAATATAATTTTTCTTTAATGTGTTGTAATTCATAAATAGTGACAGTAAGATAAAAATATTTCATACAATAATTGTAGATAATAATATTTGAAACATTATTTTCATAACAAAAATTGTCATTAAATCATAATTTACTTATGTAGATATTTCAAAATAACTTCATAGGACTTCAAGTAATCTACCACTTCCGGTTGTTGGATATCACCAAAAACTAATCAGCTCTTTCAAAGGGAATATAATTGATATGTACAAACTATCAAAATTTTCAGTTTAGTTGTTTTTGAAAAACTCCAGAGATCCACACAGACTGACAGACAGATAGACAGACAGACAGACACACACAGACATATAACAGATTATAATGAAAATATCAAAATATAATTTTTTTTAACGTGTTGTCTTTCGTAAATGGTGACAGTAAGATAAAAATGTTTCAAACAATAATTGTAGATAATAATATTTGAAACATTATTTTTATAACAAAAATTGTCATTAAATCATAATTTACTTATGTAGATATTTCAAAATAACTTCATAGGACTTCAAGTAATCTACCACTTCCGGTTGTTGGATATCACCAAAAACTAATCAGCTCTTTCAAAGGGAATAAACTTGATATGTACAAAATATCAACATTTTAGTTTAGCTGTTTTCGAAAAACTCCAGAGAAACACAGACTGACAGACAGACAGACACACACACACACACACAGGCATCATCGCGAAACTATTAAAATCGTATTCTATGGACTCTAAAACGTGCTCATCCACTGAAAACTCACTACCCAATTTTTAGCATAATTCCTATACTTCCCTTACAGGATGTGGCAGGAGGTAAAAAGAGTTTGGCATCAAATTAACCATTAACACTTTTAATACTTTTTTACAAAATATCAAAATTTTTAATTTTCTTGTTTTCGAAAAACTCCAGAGATCCACACAGACTGAGACAGACAGACAGACACACACACACAGGCATCATTGCGAGACTATTAAAATCGTATTAAAACGTGACCATCCACTGAAAACTCACTACCGAACTTTTAGCATGATTCCTATAACTCCCTTACTGGATGTGGCGATAGGTAAAATATCAGACGAGCCTGATAATTTCTGTAAAATTTCGCGGCACAATCCCAGGCTTCATGAGTTTGTCGGCAACAACAAATCTAGACGACAGATCTATCTACGAAGGAGTGTATGTCGAACCAACGGAAATCTCAGTGATGTCCAGGAGCAGCAGGCGGTAAAACGCCATCGCCTCCTCCTGGCCAAGTGGCCAGACGAAGACGGCTGCCCGTCGCTGCTCCGCACCATCATGAAATGAAAAAACGAGCACAGCGCGCGTATAATTTATGCTCCAAGAGCGCCAAGGCCACTGAAGCTATTAACGACGAGACTGCATATTTAACTGCATCCATTGCAAACGTGCGGGACGAGCCACATAAAAATACTCCGACTCCGTCCATGATGGTGCCGCTGCTGCGCGATCCTAATTTGCGTTTCTTTCACGGGAAAAACAACTAGGGAGAAACAAAAGAACGACCAGCGACAACAACAAGACGAGCCGTCACCAAGACAACGCAGCAGCTCCCAAACACGGTATTATAGCTGCAACTGCATCCGTAGATAATGTCCTGTACATTCTAAAACATAACTGTGTGACTTCTTGCACTCGCTCGCAAAGTTCAAGCTGAGGGTGCTGGCGAACATGGTTCGACTTTATTTATCCCACAACCGATAGTTGCTACTTTAACCTGTGGGAAGTTCTGCGAAAGCACGGTGCCACACCCAACAAGGGCAATTGGCGTGATGATTATTATTATTATTTTCTTTTAATCTTGTTTCTGCAGCTTTCTTTTTGGACGTTGTTGTTTCATGGCACTACATGCATTCGAATATATCTTTACCAAGTTATGCAAAAGCAGAGTATTACTGCCTAAATGGATAAACGGCGTGATGATATATTTAATTCAAAGTAAACTTTGTACAAAAATATCATGGAGTACTGGAGAACGCACTCAATGTTAATTTTTTGGTCCATGACTTTTAGTCTCTGCCCGATCCGCTATGTAGGCGCTAGTAGTCATTTCAGAGTGCTACTAGATCCCAAATATTTTTTTTTATTTTTAATTATTTTTAAAATGAAAACAAATGTTTCATGCAATAACAAATATTATATTTTACAAATATAAGTACAAATATTATTAGAAACAATTCAGTAACAATTTTTGTACAAAATAATTCAGTCTCGATTCTTATATTTGCAAATGTTCAGATAATTGCTTTGAAGAAGCTTTGGTCACAACTTTACAAACAATACAAATAATTTTGAGGTTCATATTTACAAATATTCTTATAATTATTTTGAAGAAACTTTGTTATAATTTTACAAATTAAATAAATTAGTTTCGACGTAAGTACGTCACAACATTTCAAACAAAATAAATCTGTTTTGATCTTCATATTTGCAAATATTTTTAGGTTAGACATATTTAATTTATCAATAATTCTTTTTAATCAAATTAGGCAATTTAGTTGTCAGTTACTTTAATTTTGTACTGATCTATTTTAATTAAAAAGAAATTATTTATGAATTTATTAATGAATTTTCCAAAATGCAAGTGAACCTGGAGATTAGAATATCTTCTAACATAAATACTGTCTTCTTGTTCGTAACGCAAGTGAACTTGAAGATTAGAATATTCTATTGCTTGTGCTATCGCTAATGCAAGTGAACGTGTAGATCACTGCCAGCCAATCTTCTACAGTAATAACTGTTCACGCATCTTCATAATTTCATTACGTCCAGGAACTTCAAAACTTGCAAAATGAAGAAAGGAAGGCTGTCAAAAATATGTTTTCATTAAATTAAATAGAGCAAAATAATACTCATATTAAATTACCTACAATTTACTTGCAAAACTTGCTCTTCAATAACTTTTCCTTGTATTCAACGGCAAATCGTTGTATGGAATCAAAACAGTATGATGCGTACAATTTTTGAACGAGCACTCGAAGAGAGATGTAGTATTTACTAATTTGAACTACACTAGTTGCTTTGAAAAATCGCATAAAAACTCTCCTCCATACCTCAAACAACATGAAGTTCTGCTAATCGGACATCTAAAAAAAGTTAAGAAATAAATAAATATATTCACACACATCCACAAGAATGTTCCCTATTTTAATTTTATTTCCATGTATATTGTAACTATTAAATATCAGATTAATAATTGCAGTTATTGCTTAAAGTACTTACCTCTATTTAAAAGTATCCAAATAATAAATATCAGTTGAAATTATCACCATATATTTAACAAATAACTATTTTATTCTTGTTGTTGTTCTCACATATTTGACAGCTGACAAAAACATCACAAAAACAAGATACAATTCAAGCACTCGCGATATCTAGATCCCAAATATAAGTAATAGTAGTCTCTGCCCGATCCGGTAGGAGTCACCACATGCACGCACCATATTCGCCTATGTAAGCGAACTCTCCTTTGCTCCTTGAAAAATATCTTTTCTACGATATATGTGCGCAATTATTTCACATGCAAGTGTGACCAACTTGCTAATATTGTGATAATGTATGATATTAATATGTCAAGTGTAATTACATTTATATATCTTAAAATAATTAATAATTATTTCAGAGTTAATATAAATCTTCGTTTTCAATATTGAGATTACAAAGAAAATACAATATCAATTTTTTAATCAAACATGTCATTACAATCTATAGATTTGTAGTTGGTAGCACTGTACACATCTGCGCTTGCGCCGCCTTCATGCTGTAATCATAAACGTCAAATAGTTTAAGTTTGAGATGTCATTTCTTGTTTCTGATAAATAACAATTATTGTTGTTAAATATTGACAAAAGTGTGATCGTAGAAAAAGTATAGTGTGCAACTCGTACAGAATTACCTATTTCACGCTCGTGTGATTTAAGTTCTCGACTTCGTCTCGTGATAAAATTTTCACAACTCGAGTGACATAGATAACTTTCTGTACTTGTTGCACAATATACTATTTCAATTCTACTATTTTTATTTTATGAAGCTGGGAAGCGGACTAACTAATTTGGTCATATGCCGCCTAATGAGTGGATAATTGTGAATTTTATATGAACCACACAAACGACTATACTCTTCAGTGGAATTCGAACCTACGACATCTGGCGTGATAGACTAGTGACTTAGCCACTAGACAACCGAGATCGGCTTCCACTTAAAAAAAAAATAATTTTAAACTATACTCGTATATATCGTCAACATCTTCATACAGTTCAACAAGAGTATGAAGGTTGAGGTTCAAATTATTTTCTGGGTCAGGATTGTATTCCAAAGTTTTCGTAGAACTTTTATAAATGTTAGAAAGTCATCAGTATGTCTTATTTAAAATCGATGAGTGGTTACAGTACCTGGAAGATGAAAGACTGACATTTATCTGTTATTACCTTCCGCACATATTTGTAAGAGGGTTATTGTGACAGGTTTTCAACAGATAACACGTTTTGGAGTTCTTAGAATACGATTTTAATATTTTCACGAATCACGATGACGTCTGTCTATCTATGTGTGACGATTTTTTCGTCCACGATGACTCAAATTTTAACGAAGATATCGTTGTCAAAACTTACATTAAGAATTATGATGTCAAAGTTACGAGCTGAATAGATTAACCGAAAGTGGTGGTTTACTTGAAGGCCTATCAGATTTTTTGAGTATGTCTCAGTAAATAATGGAGATTGTGTAAATTTTGTATTGTAATCAAAAAGATGTAGAATAATATGGCGATAATTTTTATTGAATTTTTTTTCTGTATTTTGTTTCGTTTAAAATATTATTATCCCTCGTTATATTACAGTCCTTGCTTACGGTTGGTGTATGTAATTATTTCAGAACATTGTACAGCGCTTAAATCGAGGCTAAAACACTTCTCTTAAAACACCCAAAAACTTAGCTCGTGGTCTGTTTTATCCAAATTTTTAACACTGGACAATGATTCAATTTTGAGAAAACCATTCATAAGGTTTTGAAGTTAGAATGCTGTACTTAAAAAAAATAATTAATAATTTATGTTAGTATGCTCTGTCGCTAACTTAGATTATGTTTTTCTCATATTTGCTAGTCTAAAGCGATGAATAAATCTATTATTAGCGCCCTCTTCTGTGCTTTAGTGTGAAGATCATAACAATTTATTTATTAAAAAACGAAATTCCCAATAAACGTTCACGCTCAAATAAATTGTAATTTATTCCGCTTCATAAGTCTGTAGGGCCTGCGCTGTGCGCTCGATAATTATGTTCCCGTCTCGTATTCGGCCCGTATAATTATTATCGGGCAAGAATTTTAATTGTTGGGCAGTGCGTTAACACCCGTCGAAAACGGACGGCTCGATGCCTCCTGACCCAACTGAAAGCCGAAGCACAAGACGAAGAAGCAGAGTCGAAGCTCAAGATCACAGACTGTCAGTGTATCTGCCGCTGACATTTGTTGCTTGTAGGATCATCCTGTACTGAATACTATTAAAGCATTACTACCTGTCATTTCGCCCACGAGGGTTCGGACTTCGGCTCCGACAGATGTGTAAAATGCTGCCTCATCGACCGGAAAACTTTTATCTGACTGGATTTTAAGTATATGCTTGCGAATTGTCGATAGCCTGATGGACGCTCGTTAACGAATTTGTTCACGTAAATGAAGATTTAATTTGACCAATTTGTTTGGGAATTACGAGCACATCTGTAACAAAGTAAATGAATCTGAATTCGAATGTTACCAATTATACTGGACATTTGTTTGACAAGTAGATACAATTGATACTTTAGTTATAAGTTTATGGTTATTGAAATGGAATATTGAACAATTTTTCTCAAATATGGAATTTTTATTCCATAGATCATGTTACAAAAATGATACAAAAATAATGATACTATAACAAAAACAATCACTTAAGTATGTCAAGTACAATTTCAACTTAATTTTAAATTAATAAGTACAACTTATTGTGGTAAATAATAATACTCATTGTCGGAATAGTAACATTTGGAAATTAAATACAATTTTTAATCTTTCTTAAATGTATTAAAAGTGTTAATGGTTAATTTGATACCAAACTCTTTTTACCTCCCGGCACCTCCTGTAAGGGAGGTATAGGATTCATGCTAAAAATTGGGTAGTGAGTTTTCAGTGGATGAGCACGTTTTAGAGTCCAAAGAATACGATTTTAATAGTTTCGCGATGATGTCTGTGTGTGTGTCTGTCTGTCTGTCAGTCTGGGTGGATCTCTGGAGTTACGGTTTCTTAAAAACTACTAAACTGAAAATTTTGATATTTTGTATATATAAATTATATCCCTTTTGGAAGAGCTGATTAGTTTTTGGTGATAATCCAATAACCGGAAATGGTAGCTTACTTGAAGCCCTATCAAGTTATTTTAAAATATTTCAGTAAATTATTGTTTAATGAAAATTTTGTTATTAGAATAATGTTTCAAATATTATTTTCTACAATTATTGTTTGAAACATTTTCCTCTTATTGTCACCATTTATGAATTACAACACGTTAAAGAAAAATTTTATTTTGATATTTGCGTTTAAATCTGCTAACCTGTTTTTTGAAAAAATAAAACAATGGTTAAAATATGTCATTTTTTGAAATGTCGTAATTTTTTGAAGGAATGAGCGTTTCTTGACAGTGGTGGTCCGTGTTCCTGCATTGTTCGATAAGAAATCTATGGCGGGAGATATTGTGGTGCCCACAACAGATTTTTTTTTAGTTGTACCATAAGGGGAATATGGTAACTGTGGGAATAGTATTTCTTGTTTTTCAAATTACGTAATGTAATGGGTGGTACCACGAGCTCTGTTTTTGGGTGTTTTAAAAGAATTATTTTACCCACGGTTTTATTGCTGTACAATGTTCTTAAATTATTTTACAAAAAAAAAAAAAAATGCTTCGAATAGAAATTACAGACAATTTTATTTAAAATATTCTTTTATAAAATAATTTTAGAGCATTTTACAGCGCTAAAATCTAAACTAAAATACTCAAGAACATAGCTCATGGTATAAGCCAATATGTTTTATTTATTATTAAATACATTACTCTTGTAGAAGTGTCAGTCATCATTATATTCGTGTTGGTTTTAAGTAAGAATTACTTTTCGTTTTTATAAAAACTATACCTAATGGAATGTTTTGAACCGGCATGACTAGACATAATTAAAAAAAAAAAACGTTTAACCTTGATTTACTGGTAATGAATGAATATAATAACCTGTTTATTATCCATGTTACTAATGGCTAGTTTTGCAACATTTTTCCACTTTTTCTGTTTTTTTTTTTTACATTACTTCGTAAATTCTTTGTACCTCTGTTGCTACCACCATCAAATCACGGTCTTCAAAGATGAATTTGCTTAAAAATAGTTCGATTCTGATAAAACCAACACAATTATTATGTAGAATAGTTCAAAACGTTTTTATAGAATTTAATCTGGAGGGCTTGATAATTTTATAATAAATTCAATTTATTTCGAAATTAGAATATGAAATAAGGCGGAAAAAAGAGTTTTTTCACGACATGCTAGGAAACCCCACCGTTCTTCTCCCGAAATAGTGAGGAAAATGTGTTGTTCCTCTCTAGAGAGGAAAGTATAAAAGTGTTACCAATATGAATGTTATTTACAAAAAATATATTACAAAAATTATAAATAAATTCCTAATTTGATTGAAAATCCTTATTTTAGTGATATACATAATTTAAATTGTCTTACAATAATGTCTTATATTTTACTTTTTCTTATTAAATTACAATTTGACAACTTATTAAAGATATTTAAGATTGGTCCATTGGCAACACTGCTACACCGCCTTGTATCCGATAACCTAACTTTTAACGTGTCAGTTTGTGATTTGTGTTCTCAAAGTGTATTTTAGGTCCGAGTAAATCGTTTTTAGAAACATGTCGTGAAAAAAATGTTGTGTCTAACACGAGAGGAAAGCTCTTCTTCCACTCTCGTTCGAAATGCCTCACTCGCTGCGCTCATGAGGCAAACTTCGAACTCGAGCGGGAAAAAGAAGCGCTTTCCTCTCTAGTTTGACAAATAACTATTAAAATAAAATATGTTAGTAGGTAATATTATTTGTAATTATGTCGTATCTTCTTCCGGTTTTGATAAAACTAATAATTTGTTTAATAACACAATTTGAAAAATGGCGAATAATTATTGATTAAACCCTATCGTGTTTGGTATCAAATTAAAAGTCTCAGGAAGAAGACTTCAAATGCCAAAAAATTAATTTTTGACGATCGTCATAAGTTATTTGAATCTTACCGAGTTTGGTATCAAATTGATGGTTTCAGGGAGGAGAGTTAAATTAAAATGTCAAATTAATTTTGACGATCGTCAATTGTTTTTACAATAGTTCTTAGAATTTTGCGGAAATACATATTTTTTCAAAAATAGAATCAGCTGTGAGAAAAAGTTTCAAATGAAAGATGTTAGCAAAAATATTTGGAATATAAAATGTTATTTGCATTTTTCTTGTACATGCTTCTTAGTTACAATGGGAACAAAAATTTAAACATTTTTAATATCTCTTTCTCAAACGTGTCAAATAATAGTGAAGTGTCAGGTTAGGTTAGTGTCTTGTGAAATATTAAAAAAGTAATATTCGTATTATTAATTACAAAGTTTTAAAGACTGGATATTAATTGATTTCTATTATAAAATAAATTCAAATAATTGTTGAAGTAAAGTCATACGCAAGGAACAAGTCATACGTGATCAGTTGGTTTTATTTGTATAAGAAAGTAGTGTGGTGCCCACCCCAGGTTTTTATAAATAGATTATTTAATTATTATATTAAACTATTGTTATGTTACTTTATATTTTTTTATAAACTTTCCAAGTGGTACGACAAAGATAGGTTGCCCACACATTGCCTGTCTCTCTCAGCTTGCATTTTCAACGTCAGTGAGCGATCCAGTATTACCATATTTCAGTGGGTGTTTACACCAAATTTTACTTTTACAGATAGTGCACACGTTTCTATTCATCTTTATCTATTATACAAAAGTGCTGTGATTCTTTGAAAGAATTTGCTAAACAGCCACCAGCTTAAAATTGTTATTTCCGCAACAACTGTTTTTGTACAGTCCCTCAATGAACAACAAAATAATAGCGCTCAAGTGAGTAAAAATAATTGAAAGACTTCTTTTGGTTGGCATCTGTGGCTTATTAAAGCTACACCAGCATTAATGCATTAACATGGACCGATTAAGATCAATTTCCAATCAGTTACAGGTGAGCCTGATCCAAACCTAATCATTAAACCCAGTCCATCACTGTCACATCCACCAGGTGATACTCTAGTCTTGCTCTTCGGTCACCCATCGCTCGTGCATATTTAATCGCCGGGTTCGCCACCCAATAGACTGACGGGCTTCGCTCATCATAGTGATTTTCGTAAATGCGGGGAGTGGCAGCGAAGTAATCACGCACGTTACCGCGGGCGCCCATTAACCACTGCGTTCAGCGCGAAATTGAAGGTGAAACCACCGAAGGTTCGGCTCGCCGGTTGAGGTTCGAACCAGAGGCCTGCTACGTGCTTTGGGGGCGGGGCACGGACCATATAGTTAAAAATTCGACTTGAGATGAACGGACGAACGATCGTTATTTATCGTTTTGCTTGTTTTCTACGAACGATTTACGAACACCGTCATTTCAACATGTATGAATAATAAAATTATGGACGCACAATTTTTTATTAATATGCTAAACGAATCTCTAATACTTTTCTTTTTATTTAACATTTTAATACGTATATACAACCATACCATATGCAGGGCACAAAATAGAAGCCTGCTTTTCTTAATTGTTATAAGCAAGAATACTTTTTGCAAAACTTAATCCAAAATTCTTTTTTGCAATACCTGTACTGTAAGTTACCCATTAATAACAAAACTTAAACACAGTAAGTGGAACTTTTATTGCACAATTGGTTTTCATGGTTACATCATTTACTTACCGTCCACGGTGGATGGTAAGTGAAACTTACCGTTCATGGTGGATGCTAAGTAAATATACAGGATGAGTCATCGAAATGCCCGTCTTCGATATCTCCCTTGTCGTTAGAAATACGACATATATTTATTAACAAAATTTATTCGACTACTAAAGGAGCATAACGTAAAATTATTTTCACATATACAGGGTGTAACGTAACGGCTAGACGAGAATTGCTTGTCTTTTTTTAAATGGAACACCCTATATATTTTTATATATTTTGAATTGTATTTTATTCACCTATACGGACATATGAATTTTGTTTTAGTTTTCCGCGGCGTTGTCAAGTTTTTCCGTTTTTTCTCTAAAAAAGGCCGAATACACGCATTGCTTTGTGAAGGCGTACTGAAGTTATTTTAATAGTAAAATTTAAGAATTTTTTTTTCTGCGCAACTGTAACTATACTCTATGTTTTGACATACTTTCAATTAAATGTTATTATACAGGGTGTTCAATAAAGCGAATCAAACTTACTCCACTTCAAATGAGTATAACTCGCCATTTTCAAATGGAACACCCTATATTTTATTATTCTGTTGTGTGCCATTTTGTATTACCTTCAATTATTATTAAGGGTATCCTATGCCTAAAACCAATAATTTCGGAGATTTTTACCATTTTTCACTAAATTAATTTATTCAATTAAAAATTAAATCTAGTATACCATGGAAATGGTTTTTTTTTTAATTTATTGTTTTGTTTTAATTTACAAAATACTTCCAATATAACCGCAATTCTTACGGAAACATATTTGCAGACGGTTTATAAATGAGTAATTTACTCTTCGCTTGCGTCGACAATTCCAAATCAGTTACGGATTTGCATCATACTTTTTTGATAATAATACGAGTATTAACGGACAAAATTATTGTTAATTTTTACAAACTGATTCTCTAAACGATTTAGAAAATTTACCTCTCAATATTATCCGGAGATTGTGGTTTCAACACGATGGTGCACCAGCTCACAACAGTCTTCAGGTTAGGCATTATTTAAATGAAGAATTTCTTAAAAGATGGATTAGACAAGGTGGTCCAAGTAATTGGCCCGCAAGATTTTCGGATCTTGCAAACTTACATTATTTCTTGTTTATCGGTTTATCAGACAGCACCAACTACACGAGAAGATATGATGGAGCGAATTCGTAACTCTTTTGAAACTGTCAACGCAAATATACTGCGAAGAGTAAATTACTCATTTAAAAACTGTCTGCAAATATGTTTGCATAAGAATGGCAATTATATTGGAAATAATTTCCATGGTATACTAGATTTAATTTTAATTCAATGAATTAATTTAGTGAAAAATGGCAAAAATCTCCGAAATTATTGGTTTTAGACATAGGATACCCTTAATAACAAATGAAGGTAATACAAAATGGCATACAACAGAATAATAAAATATAGGGTGTTCCATTTGAAAATGGCGAGTTATACTCATTTGAAGTGGAGTAAGTTTGATTCGCTTTATTGAACACCCTGTATAATTACATTTAATTGAAAGTATGTCAAAACATAGAGTATAGTTACAGTTGCGCAGAAAAAAAAAATTCTTAAATTTTACTATTAAAATAACCTCAGTACGCCTTCACAAAGCAATGCGTGTATTCGGTCTTTTTTAGAGAAAAAACGAAAAAACTTGACAACGCCGCGGAAAACTAAAACAAAATTCATATGTCCGTATAGGTGAATAAAATACAATTCAAAATATATAAAAATATATAGGGTGTTCCATTTAAAAAAAGACAAACAATTCTCGTCTAGCCGTTACGTTACACCCTGTATATGTGAAAATAATTTTACGCTATGCTCCTTTAGTAGTCGAATAAATTTTGTTAATAAATATATGCCGTATTTCTAACGACAAGGGAGATATCGAAGACGGGCATTTCGATGAGACCCTGTATATCATTCAAATTTTATTTTTAACCTCAATCTGACAGTTGTTAATTTTGCTACCTATTTTTCCTTTTCTTATATTTACGCAGATATTGCAAAAAATAACTTACTAACCTCGAACTGTAAGTGATTTTGTCACTTACAGTTCACGGTACGTAAAATACTACGATTTTACCTATGAAATATTTGTCTAAACAATTAATAACCTTTTTATACTACCGTTTGAAAATGTCTTTGATTTCAATATTCATTAGAGTTAGGAAAAGATGTATTTTAAAGCACTAGTGCGGAAATGTAAATCAATTATTATTGTAACAAAAACTCTATTTATTGTAAATATTAACAGTAAGAAAGTATGACTATTTAAATTAACTACTTCTGAGACTACTTTTTTTTACATGCTATCTACGATTCCCTAGTTTTTTTCAAAACGTCAAAATGACAGAAATCAAACAATATCAAATTCAAAACTTTAAAATAACTATTTTCAAAAGGTAGTATAAAAAATATTGTGTACAACAGGTAGGAAAAGAATTAATTTCCGTGGACGGTATGTTTTTAATCTCGGCTACGCCTCGATTAAAAATACCTAATACGGAAAAATATGACTTTTCCTTACTTGTTGTACAAATAGCTATTCTGTACCATATATTTTATTCAATACACAGCATTTTGCCAAAACTGAACTTTTTTATTTTGGACTATGAGGGATTTTACATATTGAATATTTGTTTAGAATTATAGAAACTAAATTTACAACGAGATAGCATCGAAGTTATACGAATGCTGAGCATGTGCGCATGTGAGAGTATTGAGAATTGTGGGGTTTATTAGACCCCAGTGCAACGTTTCAGGGTTATTATTATTAAAGAATTAATCTGATGCTATTTGTATGATTTTTTTTGTAATAACAGGTCAAAGTTATTAAGACGTGAAATGACGGACTGAACAAATTTTACAAAACAAATTTTTATAAACAATAAAATATTTCTGCGAATATGTCAACAATGATTTAGGTACTTCTTCATGATGAAACAGAGCGATTTTTATGAATATTTTTACTGTCAACTTAGTTGAATATAATTTTATTTATTTTAAGATTAAGAATTCGACTATAAAAAATTAAGTTGAACATTATTATAGTATTTATCTCTTTTCATTTCGAAATATAAGTCCGCAAAATTTTTTCAGTTTTGTAATGTAAATTTATTTGTAAAACAAAAGATAAAAAAATGGTTCAAATAGCAAAATTAATCTGAAAATGTTATTTAACAAATTGAATTCAAGAGCTAGAAAATAAAAACGGCTAACTTAAATATATTCATCCCGTTAGATACAATTAGCCATTTTTTAAATATATGATACCACATAAAAAATATAATACTCGTATTTTTTTTTTAATAGACAAATTATTTATAGGTTTCTGAAGACTTCATTCGACTGTCTTATTAATGTTTGCTAGACAGTTATAGCAAGAAATTTTGAATTCAACGGCCTGTATTTTCTGTAAATTTTACTTAATACGGGTAGCATGTTTATACAAAACTCCATTGAATTTTTTTTTAAATAAAACAATCTAGAAGGAAAATATGAAATATGGGCTATGTGCTGCCATCTATGTTCCGTTAGCCTAATTCCAAAATACTGAACTTTGTTGTTTTCTACATCTCGTACTGTGAGGTCAGACACAGACAGCTCCAGGTCTACCAATTTATTTATTTTTCATTTGAAATAATATCACATGATACACTTTCAATATTTTATTTATTTACACCGTATCAAAAATAGTTTACATGTATAATCACAAATACAAATTCACATTTATTAAAGAAAAACAAAACATTATTCACAAGTAACTTATAAAAAATAAAAATATATCATATTATTGTTGCCCATTCTCATTTCCCTTTTGTATGACTTGAGAAATTAAATTTCTGTAGTAATTAAACAATTGTTCACTAGCTTGTCTGCATTTTGCAACTGCATCTTTATACTGATCTTCCGAGAAAATTCCGGTTGTGTGCGAAGCTACAATATTTCGGTTAATACTGTCAAATACGAAAGTAAACGTAGACTTAGCCTTATCTATCAACAAATGTGTAGGGTTAACAATAATATTATCTTGCGCATCAAGAATACAAGTGACTGCTCCAACTAAAAACTTCATTTCAATCCCAGAATGTAACAGAGCGAAGCAGGCCGCGTTTACGGCGCACGCTATAACCTAACAAAAAATCAAATTAATGTTTGTTGTCAAAGTTCAACTGTTTGTGTCATACTTCTCCGCAATTTTGCACTTCTTGAATAACAACTGAAATTGACGTCCTGGGATATAAAGTTGCCATTAGTGCAGTTTCGCAAATATTTCGGATCATAGATTCTTTTAAGCGATCGCTGACACCTAGTAAAGTTTATTGGTAAAATGTCCTTGAATTTCAAATTTTATACTTACCGGGTAGTCCTGCTTTTGGTCTGTAATGAGCCTCTACAAAGCTTTTTTCAATTAATAATTTCTGTGGTTTCGCTTCCAATGGACCGTATATCGCTGCTATCATAATTGTACCACCTAAATAATAAATTATTTCTTAGTTTTTGTATTTCACAATGTGACAAATTATTGTTTACTTTGACTTAAAATCGCAGATCCATCTGGACGTGTTAACACTCCTAATTCGCAATGATATTTTTTTGATTGTATATCACTTATATCGTCGCTTGAAGTCATCGTTAGTTTGATATTTTATCTGATATTTTTCAAATACTTTCGTTACAGATATAGGTTATATCACATGTCAGTTCATAACATTTTACAAAAGAAAATGGCTAGTATGCGCTTAGCTGAGTTTCGACATACGTTCAAATCAGTGTTGCCACTGAACTAATCTTAAAGTCCCCGTTTAATTTTATAATTAATTATATAACTATTTTTTTCTTGCTCCAATGATAATAATACTATAATATATCATTCAATAAATTTATGATGTACAAAGTATAAGTATAAAACGTATTATATTAACTTTCTACTATAGGTCGACAAAACGAAAAGTTCCACGGCTCACTACCATAACTAAAGCCTATTTCTACAAGAGTTGAGCTGTTATTCGAAAGTGATTACACGATGACATCCTTATAAAATTGTATACTTCACTGCTAAGTTGTAAATTGTGTTCTAATTTTGAAGGATATTTGCTTGCTATGGTTTGTGCTTTTTATACAGTATTTGGTGCTGATTACAATTTACCTATTGATTTCAATGTAAATAATTAGATGTGTTGGAAACAAAATGTCATTATTATAACGAATAAAAATTAGTGTATACTGTACATATTTTGTAGCCTGAGAATCCAGGTTTTATAATATACATCCATTTTTGTTTGGAGTAAACAATTTTCGAAAATGTAAAACTAGAAATATTTTCTCAATGTTGTACTACGTATGGCTAAAACAAATCATTGATTAGATGTTAGCAAATTCTTATTGAAATTAATTATTTTTTCTACGACCAATCTGCTCATTGTAGGTTTGTTGTTGCTCAGAAAATGAGGTACATTACAAGCATCGTGCGAAATGAATTTGTTTTGTGTATTTCAATACAGGTCATTTCATTTCAGTACAGGTGCCATTGCTAGGATACTTATTTAGAATTGTCAAATATTGGAATGATGAAAGGGCGACAAATTTATTATTAAAATATAAATTAATTAAGAAATAATATCGTGGTCGTAGAAAAAGTATAGTGTACAAATCGCATGGAATTCATATTTGTTGTACAATATACTTCTTTGATGTACTAGCGGCAAAATCCATCGTGTAATGCAACCAATTAAGACTACCTATTGTTTAATACCAATAATAATAACTGGATGTAACTTAAACCATTTTTGTGACCTATTTTTAATAGTTTGTTTTTAATAAACTGCTACATATATGAAAATAAAACTATTTTTATGTATTCATTTTTCAGATTACAAAGACAATTGTTTGTTCGCTGTGTTTTATTCACTTGGGCTAAATAATCGTCTTCATACCTGGAAACAGCTCTTGCAGCTTCTGGGCAACTGAATTATCTGGGAGATCTTAAACCTTGATAATCTCCTCTGCAACGTCTTGGAATTTTTGCCAGTAACAGCTATGAACTTCGGTTATTATTCTAAAGCTTTTTCGTACTTCAAAATGCAAGTTATTCATTTATTTCAATATTTATAAAAATTTCAAACAATTTATACACAAAATGACTTAAATATTACTGTTGCAAGCAGTTAATTTAAAATATACTTATTGTTTTTTGAGAAACAGATAATCATTTTATATATTTATATTTAATTTAGTAACATAACAATTCTATATTTAAATAGTTTAATTTTTTGGGCGGGGTGGTTATGTGTTTTTTTCTTTCAATTCACAGTTATTCTTTAATCTTATACTTTGTTTTTATGTTTATAGCGACACGTGGAGAACGTCACCGGAGCTTTGATCACCTTCAACAGTGTCTTCGGAGCCGATATCAGCTTTGAAGTATATTATTTGCAACGAAATTTGTAAGTAAAATAATTTTACAGTAATACATTTATATTGATACTTTATTTGTATGTTCATATAGAACATCCATGGACCTGGAACCATATTCTGCTTCTGCATCATTATCGTAAAGCTGCTGGTATTCTGACCAGTCTCGCCGGACCCTGTATCATAGTGGACAACTTCACCAGAGGCAATAATTTTATTTATGCTTCCAACAATTAAAATCTTAGTTCACAGAAAAATTAAATATTTTTGTAACGAAAATAATTAGTGAAAATTATTTGTTCTTTTGCCAAGTATTGTTGTAATTCGAATTATATTTTCATTTTGTGTATTTGTTGTTAATTTGTTTTTGTGTGCCCCAGGTCACAGGTGGTATGGCGACGAGGCCCCAAACCTACTTCAGGCTGTGCAGAGAATTTCCCGGAAGTCAAAGGGAGGAATTTCCGGGAGTGCTCTCAGTCTCAGAGTCAATGCAGGAGGCTGATCCCGGCTTTGTAATTCAAATATAAATAAACAATAGTTTATTATTGCAAAATGTACTTCACTATTAAAATAACTTAACAACAAATAAAAATGTACCATAATATATTCAAATTATAATAAATAAGCATTACATGTTTTACATATGTTTCTTTTTACTAGAAGGCTGTAATCTTGCAAATAACATAAATTATATTGTGATAATAAACGAAATGTAATGACATGTATTTATCTAAAGATATAATAAAGAAATTATAACTGGAACAATTTGTATTTTATTTACTTTTTATTTAACTATTTTAAAAATAATATTGTCATTTAATAAAACGAAATTCATTATTTTAATTTATTCGTATCAATTTTAATCTTACTGCTGCCATCTATTATTTTATTTTAGAATTATAGGTTCCTAAATTACCAAAAATCATTGCAGTTTGAAAATATTGTTGCCCTGTAGTCACAATAATAGTTAACAAATTTTGTAAGAGATGGCAGCACTACTCGATGCGGTAACTCGGCACTCACATTTTTTCGATTTGTTAATTAAAACTAATTGAAGATGCTCGTTTTTGAAATTGAGACCTTGATTAATTAGCGGTTTTTTAACCCTTGGCCCTAGGCCCTTGACACTCACATATGTTGTAGAGAAGGGTCGATTCTTTCAGAGTACTACTAGAGGGACCGCGGTTTTTCGTTATTTTTGCGATATCTCTTACCGTTTCCGAGATATGACGCTTTAAAGTTTTCACAATAGTTTCCCTTAAAAATCACCCTTAATATCAACTTTAAAGGGCTAGAAATGATTGTATACCCCTTTTAGAAGGTGCTGAATACGATTTCACAAACCATTTTGCGATGGGATGTGTAGTTACATAATTAGAGCAGTATTTACTTTGCTTTATTTAATAACATAAGATTTAAGGGTGAGCGCCAATTTTCGAGACCGCCATTGGAGTTTTTAGGGCTGAATCTATAGGAATCCCACCCTTAACTCGATTTTTTTGGTGTTTTTACTATTAAATTTTGGGGTAAAAAAAAATGAGATAAGGGCGCTACACCCTTCATTAAGGTCCATAGATTTAGAATCTGCGATTTAAAATAACCTAGGGTTAGTATTTCTTGCGTAACTCGCATTTGAAACAACAAACAACCCGTAAAATACTACCCTATTTTCAACTTTTTGGGGGTTTTCTCTCGCTGATTAGATAGAGCAGGGCTGTGTCTCGGGACATTTATTTTAAGTTTCGCGATATCTCTAACCGTTTCAAAGGTATGTCCATAATATTTATTATGGACCGATGACTAAATTTTACAGACATGCATATAAATTATGGACCGATGAATAAAGTTTCCCCTAAAAATTACCCTTAATATTAACTTTAAAGGGCTAGAAGTGACTGTATATTGTATATATTGTATATTTCAAAATTTTTAAATGAATGATGTGAAATAAATGATTTTAAATCATATCGATTAATATTACAAATTAAAACTCATTGCGCCGAATCCAAATTATTGATTTTTCGATAAATAGAACAAATGCTAAGGCAGGCTACCCACTTGACAGTTTTTTTTTCTACTGCTGTAAATTGACCGCTGCGTAAAGATTTTGACGTGTCTACACATTTAGCGGTAAAAGCGTCGCTACTTATTAGCGGTAGAAGTGCAGCCGCTTAAAGATTGGCCAAAGGAAGTGACTTATTAATGAAAAAACAGTAAGTGTGTAGCCTGCCTTAGTTTTACTAATTTGTTCAATTCTCAGCGTGGTAGCTGGCGCCATCTGCCAAATTCCTCTAGGTGACATCAGGAACTACATATCTGAAATTTATTTGAAACTGATTTTCATAATTTTTGGCTATTCTAGTCATTTTACAGTAAAGATATATTGATATTAATTGTTTATTATTTAATTCTTAGCAACTTTTATTTGAAACATTTTGCGATTAGACGAAGAAAAAATCACCGCAAAAGTTCAGCCAACAACACCAGGGCTCCGACGCGTCGCTCGCTGGCATTTGGCGCTTGCAATATGCGGGATCAAATCATTTCATCTGAACTAGTTTTTAACGCATATAATTGAGCATTTACTTAAAATATATCAGTGCAAATTATAATTTATCTGTAGTGGTAGCAAGGTTTAAATTGAATTCAAAGTATTAGAATTTAATTTGTTTATTTGGTATAATATATTAGAACTTCTAATAAGAGAAATAATAAAATTGGATATGAATTACCCCATATTTAAGGGTGAGCGCCAATTTTCGAGACAGCCATTGAAGTTTTTAGGGCTGAATCTATAGGAATCCACCCTTAACTCGATTTTTTTGGGTTTTTTCCAAAAAAAAGTTGGACAGTCTTGGTGTTTTTACTATTAAATTTTGGGGTAAAAAAATTGAGATAAGGGCGCTACACCCTTCATTAGGGTCTGTAGATTCCGAATCTGTGATTTAAAATAGCCTAGGGTTAGTATTTCTTGCGTAACTGCCTGCCTGCCGCGCTGCGTCCTCCTTGCACCATGTAACATTTGCGTTCGCTGTTTTCGATTTTTAATTTCGTTTCAGACATATTAACATATACAATTTATATACTGGTAGAAAGAGGAGAGTTCAGCGGTCATTTTGATGTATAATACATGTTTTTTAATCGCGTATAATTGTTATTTGGAGCAAGATAAATTTATGTGTTTTTAAACTTCCTGTGCCTGCTGCTCTTCCTCCTCCTTGCAGCAGGTCAAATTTGCACTCGCTGTTTTCGATTTTTAATTTCGTTTCAGACATATTAACATATACAATTTATATACTGTTAAAAAGAGGAGAGTTCACCGGTCATTTTGATGTATAATACATGTTCCTTAATCGCGTATAATTGTTATTTGGAGCAAGATAAATTTACGTTTTTTTAACATTCCTCTGCCTGCTGCGCTGCGTCCTCCTTGCACCATGTAACATTTGCGTTCGCTGTTTTCGATTTTTAATTTCGTTTCAGACATATTAACATATACAATTTATATACTGGTAGAAAGAGGAAAGTTCAGCGGTCATTTTGATGTATAATACATGTTTTTTAATCGCGTATAATTGTTATTTGGAGCAAGTAAAATTAACTTGTTTTTAACATTCCTCTGCCTGCCGCGCTGCGTCCTCCTTGCACCATGTAACATTTGCGTTCGCTGTTTTCGATTTTTAATTTCGTTTCAGACATATTAACATATACAATTTATATACTGCTAGAAAGAGGAGAGTTCAGCGGTCATTTTGATGTATAATACATGTTTTTTAATCGCGTATAATTGTTATTTGGAGCAAGTAAAATTAACTTGTTTTTAACATTCCCCTGCCTGCTGCTCTGCATCCTCCTTGCACCATGTAACATTTGCGTTCGCTGTTTTCGATTTTTAATTTCGTTTCAGACATATTAACATATACAATTTATATACTGGTAGAAAGAGGAGAGTTCAGCGGTCATTTTGATGTATAATACATGTTTTTTAATCGCGTATAATTGTTATTTGGAGCAAGTAAAATTAACTTGTTTTTAACATTCCTCAGCCTGCCGCGCTGCGTCCTCCTTGCACCATGTAACATTTGCGTTCGCTGTTTTCGATTTTTAATTTCGTTTCAGACATATTAACATATACAATTTATATATTGGTAGAAAGAGGAGAGTTCAGCGGTCATTTTGATGTATAATACATGTTTTTTAATCGCATATAATTGTTATTTGGAGCAAGTAAAATTAACTTGTTTTTAACATTCCTCTGCCTGCCGCGCTGCATCCTCCTTGCACCATGTAACATTTGCGTTCGCTGTTTTCGATTTTTAATTTCGTTTCAGACATATTAACATATACAATTTATATACTGGTAGAAAGAGGAGAGTTCAGCGGTCATTTTGATGTATAATACATGTTTTTTAATCGCGTATAATTGTTATTTGGAGCAAGATAAATTTACGTTTTTTTAACATTCCTCTGCCTGCTGCGCTGCGTCCTCCTTGCACCATGTAACATTTGCGTTCGCTGTTTTCGATTTTTAATTTCGTTTCAGACATATTAACATATACAATTTATATACTGGTAGAAAGAGGAGAGTTCAGCGGTCATTTTGATGTATAATACATGTTTTTTAATCGCGTATAATTGTTATTTGGAGCAAGATAAATTTACGTGTTTTTAAACTTCCTGTGCCTGCTGCTCTTCCTCCTCCTTGCAGCAGGTCAAATTTGCACTCGCTGTTTTCGATTTTTAATTTCGTTTCAGACATATTAACATATACAATTTATATACTGTTAGAAAGAGGAGAGTTCACCGGTCATTTTGATGTATAATACATGTTCCTTAATCGCGTATAATTGTTATTTGGAGCAAGATAAATTTACGTTTTTTTAACATTCCTCTGCCTGCTGCGCTGCGTCCTCCTTGCACCATGTAACATTTGCGTTCGCTGTTTTCGATTTTTAATTTCGTTTCAGACATATTAACATATACAATTTATATACTGGTAGAAAGAGGAGAGTTCAGCGGTCATTTTGATGTATAATACATGTTTTTTAATCGCGTATAATTGTTATTTGGAGCAAGATAAATTTACGTTTTTTTAACATTCCTCTGCCTGCTGCGCTGCGTCCTCCTTGCACCATGTAACATTTGCGTTCGCTGTTTTCGATTTTTAATTTCGTTTCAGACATATTAACATATACAATTTATATACTGGTAGAAAGAGGAGAGTTCAGCGGTCATTTTGATGTATAATACATGTTTTTTAATCGCGTATAATTGTTATTTGGAGCAAGATAAATTTACGTGTTTTTAAACTTCCTGTGCCTGCTGCTCTTCCTCCTCCTTGCAGCAGGTCAAATTTGCACTCCCTGTTTTCGATTTTTAATTTCGTTTCAGACATATTAACATATACAATTTATATACTGTTAGAAAGAGGAGAGTTCACCGGTCATTTTGATGTATAATACATGTTCCTTAATCGCGTATAATTGTTATTTGGAGCAAGATAAATTTACGTTTTTTTAACATTCCTCTGCCTGCCGAGCTGCGTCCTCCTTGCACCATGTAACATTTGCGTTCGCTGTTTTCGATTTTTAATTTCGTTTCAGACATATTAACATATACAATTTATATACTGGTAGAAAGAGGAGAGTTCAGCGGCCATTTTGATGTATAATACATGTTTTTTAATCGCGTATAATTGTTATTTGGAGCAAGTAAAATTAACTTGTTTTTAACATTCCTCTGCCTTCTCCAGAGAGGCACTTTACTCTTGTGATTTTTAATAAAATCATTTTTATTGGCTAACTCAAACGATGGATCAGCTTCATAATTCATATCCCAGTTCATTATAACGTACTACAATTGCACGTAACGTATGAAAATTTTCGGCGGCTGCAAAAAGGTACTTTACTCTTGTGATTTTTAATAAAATCATTTTTATTGGCTAACTCAAACAATCGATCAGCTTCATAATTCATATCCCAGTTCATTATAACGTACTACAATTGCATGTAACGTATGAAAATTTTCGGCGGCTGCAAAAAGGTACTTTACTCTTGTGATTTTTAATAAAATCATTTTTATTGGCTAACTCAAACGATCGATCAGCTTCATAATTCATATCCCAGTTCATTATAACGTACTACAATTGCATGTAACGTATGAAAATTTTCGACGGCTGCAAAAAGGCACTTTACTCTTGTGATTTTTAATAAAATCATACATCTTTCATCAGGCAAATCATACAGATGAGACATGGGCTTTAAAGATGTGGCCAGCATGATAGATTAATTTCATATTGTTTATCTATTTAAACGTACGAAAACGGCCATTGTAAATGTTTGTGTGTATAGCATATAATAAACGTTCGAAATGACAATTACTTTGCATTTTTTTTTTGATAACTTTGCTTTAAACTAATTTAATACTGATAATAGTGCCTTGTGCCGCATACAATATGGACTTACAAAGCATAATTTCGTTGTATAAAAATTATAAATTACGCATTAAAGATTATTTAAAATTGTAATTGTCCCGCCTACATACATTCGACCAATCAGATTACTTGCACCTGTACCAGTGACGTTCAAGTTGTTTTGTATATTACAAATGTACTTTTATTGATAAATTAATAATGCTTCATTAAATAGTAAGAAAAAGAAGCCAAACATAATCAAAATTACATGGGCTACATGGCAAAAATAGTTATAATTATATTTGTATCTAAAAAATATAAATTAAAAAATGATAGCCCACGATTATTTAAAAGAAATCTACGCCGCTGGTACATCTAGTTCAAGCAATCGCCGTGTGAGAGTGCTACATGCGCTCACTTTTGACAGAAAAGAAATTGACATGAATGAAACACTAATACTGAGTTAAAATATAAATATGTAGGCTAAACTCCAAGAGGTTGGAGAAAATCTTTGTGCGCCTTTAAAACTAGTGGATGGAACTTCTCTAAACAAACTACCACCGGAGTTTAAAGTTTCCTCTACACCTGTAAAAAAAAAGGAAAACAAGATGATCCGACTGACTTCCAGACGTTGGAAGAAGATCCTCAAATTATTATCAGAAGCCGGACCAAGAGAACGGAAAGATACAGGGAAACTAACGATGTGCGACCGGGTTTTCTGGACCCCTTTGGTCGGAAAGTTGCTGTTATAATTTATTGTTCTGAGCTATATTTTGAAAGATCTGGAAATTCAAGTAACTGATACAGACATGGACTTCATATAAACACCACAAAACTTTAAAGTTTCTGATAGGTTTGCATACATTAACAGATATAAATAATACATTACCGAAATAACTGACACTTGTATTTTATGTGCAGGAATAACGCTTTTAAAGAAAGAGGTATTTATGTGTTTTATTCTTTGCTTAAATTTATTTATGTATTTGAGCAGAAATACAGTACTTATGCTTTAGTTTTACGTTAAAATTAACAGAAAGAAATCATTTTACGTTTGTATGTTGTTTCTGTGTTTGAATTGATTCTGTGGATATTTGAAACCACACAATACTCTTTAAGGCCGAAGAGAAGTTGAGATTCAACTTCTGGATGCCTTTACTGTGGAATCTAACATCATTTGAAACCACCAACATCGTAAGTGACTTTGATGTTTATTACTTATTCTGTATGTTTTCCTTTATATACTTACTGTCCTAAAGATTTCCATGAATCTATAAATCATTTTTGTCCATGTAGTCTCATATTTGACAAATACAAATAAGCCATTAATATGAATTTTGAATGTGTACATTTAAATTAGAATAATGTTTGCTAATCATTTTAGAACATGAAAAACGTTTTGCAAAGTGTCATAATCAGTAACGATTAGATATAGTTATAAGATTTATAGTACATATTTTAGTTTTAAAAATCAATTAACAACCTGATTTTAATGTGCTTCATTTTTATTATAAATTTGAATGGTGTATTTGTGTAGCATTGACAGCGTGGCTTAATTTAATTGTCGAAATCTGAGGAGATGTTGGTTATTTTTGTGAATGATTGGCGTGACATTTTTAAGGTTTTTTAAATTCAAATACTAGTAAAATGGACTTTCTAGTTTCTACTTTCAATAAGAAATATGTTAATAAACAGGTAGTTATATACGGATGACATGAATGTATATTACATTGTGTGAATTATTTGTTTATTTTCTTCTCCTGTGAAAGCATCGGTAATATTAAACAATATTATTATTGTTACATATTTTATTTGTAATGTTTCAAAGTAAAAATGTATTTTTATTGCAATGAAGATTGTTTTGATCAAGGAAACGCGTGGCTAGTGTTGGTCGAAACTTGTCGCATTCCATTTAGCATCGAAAGCATTGAATCTGCGCTGGCCTACGTGACTTTTGAATGATTGTGCGGGAGCGGGGTATGGTTTTAGGTATCTATCTGCCATGTTCGATGTTGTTCAGTTGAGTTTTGTTCGCGAAGGTAGAAGCTGCGTCGCTCTGTGCTATTTGATTTTGTGAAAACTCAACTCCTCGCGTACATTAAATGTGAATTTTATAGTTGGATATGGTATGCAATTACTGTATTTAAGTATAAAATTCAAGTTTGACCGTTGGGTGATTAAGTGGGTGATTAAATTTGTGAAATCGGTTAGCAGTCGGGCATTTTGGATGGAGGCTGGGCGCGTTCGCGAACTGAAGTGATAGGTGCCTGATCACACGTTCGTCTTACAATCAAAATTTATCGTTCGCGAGTGGGCTTCTCTCACTACACAAGAGTATGATTTCGTATGTTTGGCTCACGCAGTGCATGCCTGGAGTGGCTCGTACAGTCTGTGAGTCTCTCCATCTTCCTATAGGGTGGAGAGAACAAACCTCTGCAGGTCATACTGTTGTGTCCGTTGCAACTACGTGTAGAATCAGCCGTGAACGTTCGCGGAGTATGATTTCGTATGTGCGGCCTACGCAGTACGAGCTGGAGTGCTTTAGTACAGTCAGTAGGTGGGTGGGTGAGAACGCACCGCTGCAGGTCATACTCTGTGTCCGTTGTAGAATCAACCGGGAACCGTTTACGGGATTTTTGCAAAGCGCTCTGTCTTCACGTGAAGACCATCGATTAAATTTATTCCGATTACTAGTTTAGCGCTAACGCGGCGCGTGGGGCATGCTCACAGCAGTCCGATCATCTAGAGTGGATCCAGAGTCATGACTGGTACCATCTCTATGCCAATATCGCATCCGATGCCTGTTAACAAGATTCGCTCTTTGACAGTTCTCGTTCATTACATCTATGCATATGATAGGCTCTATACATAGGTGCTTGTACAAAGGGAATTCCGGATGGCAGAGAAAGCATTTGGTCGACTAACGTGATTCTGTGACATGAGCTCGGGCCCCTGCGGTATCGCGTAGTAGGAGACCATGCGGGGTTCGGCTAGACGACCCACGTTTCTTTTTTGAAAAACAGACAACACACCGGTTGCTGTTATTAGAGTCAAAGAGGCACTGGAATGTCTGTGGGGTGGTGTGAATCTTAGTTTTAATTTAGCTTTAATGGTTTTGGGTACCTTTAAGCTAATTTTAAGTTAATCCATTTTATTTCAGCTTTAATTTAAGTTAGGTTAGGTTAGGTTAGGTAACCCATGTACTTGTATTCCTTTACAGCATTTCTCTTTCAGATTTCTATTTTTAATACGTAAGTTTTCATTTGCAGATTTAAATTGTTTCAATGTTTTAAATTTTTTTGTTTTTATTTGTTTACAGAGATCAAGAATAATGAAGACAAGAAATAGTAGTACTAGAAGTAAGATTTATTTTTATTTTTTCAACCTTTGTGTTGTTTATTTATTTCTAATTTATTGTTTTTATTTTTCTAGAATCATTGCAGAGTCAGCCACCGTGGGAAATGGGCAATGTAGCTGAGACAACCGTCGTTGGAACAGTAGCTGCGTGAGAAATGGGCAATGTTCCTGTGTCTACCATCGAGGGAAGAAGTTGCAGATTCTACCGCCGATGGAAATGAATCATCCGCCGTGGGACAGAACTTCTCGTCCTGAATTTCTCTTTATTTATATATTTTTGTGCTTTTTTCTCTTCCTTTTAGTATAGGTGTTTACTGTTTGTTTTATTTTTGTGGATTGTTTTTGTTCTGTTTCTTAAAATAGGAATGAAGATGACACAGTGAACTTAGTCGTCTTCGCTGGATTTCTACGTGTTTACTTTCTACTTCACACATGTAATTATACATTGTTTCATTTTAATTTGCAGTTTCTTATTTGTTTTGTTGTTTCAGCCAAGAGTTTACAGCTGACAGATGCAGATGAAGAGTCTTCAAGAGAGTTTCACCCCTCGTAGTCAAGAGCCTGCGCCCAGCAGATGCAGCCTTCAAGGAATTCTTCAACATAGTTCGCCGTTTCCAACACAAATGTAAGTTTATTAAATTCATTAGTGAATTGATTTATTTACTGATGTATTTCTGTTTGTTTAGTGGCCGGCGACGCTGCTCTTCTGTCCTGGGTTTTCTGGAAGTTTCCCCAGGATGTCAGGCGAATGCCAGAGGAGTTTCAGTCTCTTTCTTCCAATGTCAATCCAGGAGATCTGAACTTTGTATTCATTCCAAATAAATAATATAATAAAAATTATATACTTGTACTCTTGTGCTTTATTTAAGTTATAATAATAAATAAATGATAACTTGTATTTATGCATTGAGATAATAAAGATATTGTTACAGAAATAAAATATGTTTTATTTACTTTCAAATTAACTGTAAAGGGCTAGAAATGATTGTATACCCCTTTTAGAATGTGCTGAATACGATTTCACCAACTATTTTGCAATAGGATGTGTAGTTAAATAATTAGAGCAGTATTTATTTTGCTTTATTTAATTACATAAGATTTAAGGGTGAGCGCTAATTTTCGAGACTGCCACGGGAGTTTTTAGGGCTGAATCTATAAAAATCCACCCCTAACTCGATTTTTTTGGGGTTTTTCCAAGAAAAAGTTCGACTTATAGTCTTGGTGTTTTTACTATTAAATTTTGGGGTAAAAAAAATTGAGATAAGGGCGCTACACCCTTCATTAAGGTCCGTAGATTTCGAATCTGTGATTTAAAATGTCCTAGGGTTAGTATTTCTTACGTAATTCGCATTTAACTTTTATATGTTATGACCCACTGCGGACTTGTGGTTCATAATTTATATCACTGCTGACTTGTTCATAATATATAAATAATTGACGGTACGCTGAGGAAACGTGACATGCAATAATGAACCTTATATACATGTTACATAAAGCACATAAAATTGGATATGAAATACCCCAAATTTAAGGGTGAGCGTCAATTTTCGAGACCGCTATTGGAGTTTTTAGGGCCGAATCTATAGGAATCCACCCTTAACTCGAATTTTTTGGGTTTTTTCCAAAAAAAAGTTGGACTATAGTCTTGATGTTTTTACTATAAAATATTGGGGTAAAAAAATTGAGATAAGGGCGCTACACCCTTCATTATGGTCTGTAGATTCCGAATCTGTGATTTAAAATGTCCTAGGGTTAGTATTTCTTACGTAATTCGCATTTAACTTTTATATGTTATGACCCACTGCGGACTTGTGGTTCATAATATATAAAATTGCCGGTACGCTGAGGAAATGTGACATGCAATAATGAACCTTATATAAATGCTACATAAAGCACATAAAATTGGATATGAAATACCTCAAATTTAAGGGTGAGCGTCAATTTTCGAGACCGCCATTGGAGTTTTTAGGGCTGAATCTATAGGAATCCACTTCTAACGCGATTTTTTAAAAGGTTTTTTCCAAAAAAAAGTTGGGCTCTATAACGTTTATTCATTGGTTCATAATATATATGCATAGTCTGTAAAGTTTATTCATTGGCTCATAATATATACGCATAGTCTGTTAAGTTTACTCATTGGTTCATAATATATATGCATAGTTAGTAAAGTTTATTTGTTGGTTCATAATTTATATGCATAGTATAACGTTTATTCATTGGTTCATAATATATATGCATAGTTAGGAAAGTTTATTCGTTGGTTCATAATTTATATGCATAATGCGGAAGAATTTGAGCAAAAATCGAATTTCGTACCAGGGCAGCAAAGATTGGAAGAGCACTTTTTTGTTGCCAACAATAGCAAATAATGAACAAATTCATTTTCTTATCCGAGGGCTCTGCCAGTCTCTGCTGCCCGGATACAAAGTTAAAAAATTTTAGTTTTTAGCAAACAAGTCAAGCAATTTCTAAACGTAGTATCTATCAAAATGCAGTAATTTTTTAACGCTTGGGAACCTGTACTTCTACAATAAAATAATAGATGGAAGCACTAGGATTAAAATTTAAAAAAAAAGTTATGTATGTCAATTTAAATACATTATTTTTATTTTAAACAATATATGAAAGGTAATGCGTAAATAAAACATTATAAACTATTATAATTTGAGTATTTTATTTAAATAAATGGAATATTTTACAAAATACAAATAATATGAACAAAAATTTTAAATTGAACACAAAATTAATACGATCTTAACAATTATAATAGAACATTTCTTCGAACACGTGGAAGATGATTGTGAGATGTTGGTAGTCGTCCAAGGGACATGTGACATGTATGCTTCAGAAGGCGACCACAGGCTTTTGAACTTGCTGCAAAAGAAAGAAAAACATTAAAAACTTTATCAAATCATCTTGCTTTAATATTAACACCGGTTAAATTAAACGAACATATAACAACAAACAACTAAATCATGTAGCTGTTTTCATAGCTAAAATACACAAACTCTCACTACACACACTCTATTTTTTGAAACTCTGAATATTTCTAGCACGCATAAACAAATAAACAAAGCGTTATTCAATATTTAATATCAATACTGCCATTATTTCAGAACTACAGGTTCTCAAAACTGAAAAAAATTGTCGATGTTTTTGTTAATTAATTCTAGTTTGTTATAAAGGGTGGCATGACTAACAGGGGTGTTACGCTAGTAGCGGGGCTCCAAAATTTCATTATTTTTACAATATCTCTTACCGTTTCGTAGATATGAGGGTTTTAAGATTTATATCACATCCCCTAAAACATCTACCCTATTTTAATGTTTTTGGGTGTGTTTTTTCTTACTAATTAGAATGTGTTAGGCAATATCTCGGGAAGGGTTTCACAAATTTTCGCTATCTTCTAACATTTATTGCAAACAAAATTCTTATTCATTTTGAAAGGCAGAAGTTAAAAGCATTATTGTAATATCTAAACTAAAATGAAGTTAATTTAATAAATTTAAAAATAATAATTAACTACCTTACACTTGTACAATTTTCCAGGAAGCTCCTGGAAAGATGTTAATCCTGGTGATGTTGCTAAAAGCACCAGATATTTCACGGTGATTCCATGTCCGTGGTTGTCCTAGAATCATAATAAAACATATTAGAAACACAATAACTAAAATAATATAACACAAATAGGACACATACTTATTTCGATTTTTGTTGAATTACACATCATGGAAAAATAATACAAAAGGCCTAAAACATTAAAAAATATTGCCATTACAATTACTATATTATTCAATTAAAAGTCCAATCCCGGAGGTACTCGTACCCCGTGAAAAATATGTTATAATCAAAAGCAATTATTTACTTTTTCATGCTGCTATGTCGCTATATAAGTCTAAATTGTTACGTCATGTATGTATTGTACACTCTTAGCTAAATGATAATTTACCATCTCAATGGGATCACAATATTATTTTGTAAATCTGTTCCTAAGGCTCTTCCACGAACCAAAATGAAAATATTTTTCTATAACACTGTTTTGGAAACTACACATTCTACAACTAAAAACTGTATTGGAACAACTATCATTCCATACGCCGCGTATGGAATAATTTCGACGAATCAGAGCCGCATATTAGCGCGATATATGAAGTATCTTGATTCAGTTACTATGATTACGTCTGTTTGTTTCAATTTAATTTATTCGAGTTTGACGTTTTCAATAGTTTTATATTTGTATTTTTTGTATAATTTCCAAAATTTTGTTATAGAAAGCATAGTCTACAACATGTAACGGAATGGCATATCCCACACTCGTAAACCGTAGCCCTCGCCTTCGGCTTGGACTACAAACTTTTTTATTGCGTGGAATATGTGACATTCCATTACTTGTAAAACATACTATTCAAACATATTTATAATATTGAATGATTAAAAATAATATTCAATTACTTGTAGATATGACCTCAATAATTATGGTTTTAATGTTTTTCAAAATTATTGAATTGTAATATAATTTATAATAGTTACCTATGATTTGTTTAATTTTGATCATTTTTCACATCATTTGAGTACTTTCCTTCACGATTGGAGAGAAAGTGCACAAATAGATATGAAATTGGCCGTTTCTATTATGGTTTTGGTATCACAGAAACCGAGTTTCTCTCCCGGTCGTGAGAAAAAATATTTTCAATTCAATATTAAGAGAACAGTGCAATACATAGATGACATAACAATTTAGACTTGTACAGCCACAATAACAGCGTGAAAAAATATATTTGATTACAGAATATTTTTCAGTTGGTACGATTACATTCGTGGTTGAGCTCATAGAAACTATACATTTCAAATTAGCTGAACAATCTGATTAAAATCAGTACAACAAAATATTTTCTGTAATATTCTTCATTATGTACATTTATTGTTACTAAATCTAAAATATAAACACTTTTAATAATAATCTACATAAAATATCACAATATTTACTTATTTTATTTATAATTTACAAATATTTATTAAGAAACAAAGGTTTTAATAATACTTTGGTCGAAAATAAATTCATAATTAAACTGTAACTTTACCTGAAATATTTAAAAATTGTACTAATTAATATATACACCAAAGAATACGAAAACTTACAGATATTTACAAATTGTGAATGTGTATGGTTGATATATATGACTTTTATATGTATGCAGTGAATTCGACAATTTTAAAAATATTATATTGACAAAAACTGTTAAATAACTGTGTTAAATAATTGAATCCTGATATGAGAAGTACGATATGTGTAAACAATATTTACAATACCTTTACAAACTCACTGCTTTATGTATTTACGTGATGTGAATTGTATAGCGATATGTGATATTGTAATGTTGTAATATGATATAGTATTACTTGATTATGTACAAATACTAATGTAGTAATGTAGATGAATTTCTGTTCAACATACTTGACATCAAATTGTTGTACACAGTTTGAAATGTTCATGTAATATTTTAATAAACTCACATTCATATCTTATTTTTAAATGTTATTTACAATCAGCATTGTCTATTTTTATATAGTTTCATTAATCTATGTTAATATTAACAAAACAATTAGTTGAAATGAGGAAACAAAATATTTTACTTATGATTTCAGTTCGTTCAGACGACCCTGTAATTTTCAATTTTGAAAATAATGCACTGTTGCTTTATTTCTAAAAAGGATATAAATATTGCTTATCATTTTTTGGCATTGAGAATAACTTACTTAACCTAAAAAATATAATAATTAGGTCGAGACAACTTGTACAGATTGATCGGAACAAAGTAATTCAGTTGGTAATAAAAAAATAACTAGAAATTGGTGAGATTAATACATAAATTCATTTCCGGTTTTTGACAGTAATCTAGAAAAAATTCATAAATACTAACACCCTTTAATTCTTAATATTTGAATTTTACATTGGGGTCTAAAAAACCCCACGATTTTCATCTAATTTTCCACATGCGCAGCATTCGCATAACTTCGATGTTATCTCGTTGTAAATTCAGTTTCTATAATCCTAAACAAATAGTCAATATGAAAATCCCTATATGTTTGTTCTCATCATAGTCCAAATTAAAAAAAAAATTGGGATTCCCAGACCCAAGTGTGATGGTTGTGTAACTGAGAAAGTAGTGTGACTGTCCAGGGTTAACATTACCTACAGAGAAATAATCTAAAGTATATTTTTACGACATGCCAGGAAATCCACCTTTCTTCTCTTGAAATAGTGAGGAAGATACAGGAGTTTTACTAATATGAATGTTACTTACAAAAGATATATTGTAAAAATGATAAGGTAATTTTTAATTTGATTAAAAATCCTTATTTTACTGATATACACACCTTAAATTATCTTACTATTATGTTTTATATTTCTCTTTTTCTAGATTAAATCACAATTTGACAACTTTAATTTAGGTTAAAGATTGGTTCACTGGCAATACTGTTGTTATACCGTCTTGCGTCTAATAACCTAGCGTTTGACGTATCAGTATTGTGTTGTGTCAGTGTATTTAAGGTCCGACCAAATAGTTTTCAGAAACATGTCGTGAAAAAAATGGGAAGAAAGCACTTTCCTGTCTAGTTTGACAAATAAGTACTGTAACACTCAAAATCCTACCTGACGTTTAGCAAACTGTGAAATACAAAGATCCCTAGAATTAGAATTGTAGTGCCAACTGAATCACGTTTTGATCACTCTATACAAGTATTGTAGATTGTTTTTAGCAATTTTATAGAATGAATTTGTTTATTTCTCGCGTTGTTTCAAGTTGAATAAAATGTATCAAATCAAATTATTTTGCTAAAGAAATTTTGGTTTAATTTTGCAACAATGCACTGTCTTCTTTTCTCTTTTTATTAAAAAAACTAATCAGAAGAGCAGAACTATAAGAGGACGGGGAAACATCATCAACGAATGTTTAAACCGGAAGCACTAATTCGATCAATAAAAAACTACCCAAAGAAACAAACCCACATTTCATTTAGTCTTATTGTCTATCACTTCACATCGAGAAGGACAACAACATTAACAACCAACAGTCTTCAGTTTTAATTTAACGAGCTGCGTGTAGATGTCACTAGTTATATCTTACAGCTGCATGGACGGGAAAGCTCTGCTGGGAGCTTTTTAAACGCAGCTTTCGGGTAATCGGTTGGCCATCAAACGTTCCTTGATGGCAAGACCATTGAGCTCTAGGTCTGAAGAGCGAGTTACTGCTGACATACTTGACATTTCACTTTCGATGTGGAGGTCACTAGGGCGAAGGTCGCGAGGGTAGGAACTCAGTAGCCCGACCGGACTGCTGTACTGATGAAACTGCGAAATTATAATACGTGAATAGATTCAACTAAAACTGCCTTGAGGAGTGGTCAAAGAGTATCCAGACTTATTATAAAAATGACTTACTCCATTTGTCTTAAAGCGAGAATTTTAAACACTCAAGAGAAGCTGAGTACTTTATCAACCGGAAGGTGTAGTTTATTCGAAGACCTATTCTATCAGATTTTTTTCTGCATATCTCAGTAAATAAATGAGATATAAAATAATATTGGCTACAATTTTTACTTCAAAATTTTTCTATATTTTGCACCATTTACAAAATAAAATTTTCAGGAAGTTATTTGGTGGATGCCGAAGTGGATGCATCAGATTCTAATGACAATATAATTTTTAATTTTCATACTTAGCATTTGGATGTTCATATTACTAGCTGATTAGATTTTGGTAGCAATTCATTTTTCATTAATCAGAAGTGGTCGTTTACTTGGATGTCTATAATAGTTATTTACGATACAAGTACGCAAAGCTAGTCTTTAGTCACGAATGGGTCAATTAAAATACGAGCGTAGCGAGTGTTTTAAGACCCCTGAGTGATTACAGACGTTTTACGTAGGTGTATCGTACAACATTTTATCTACGATATAATGAAAAACCCAATAAATATTTAAAAAATTCTTTTATTTATGAATTAGAATCTCAATACTAATTGAGAAGTTTGCCATGAAAACAAAACTTTTAAAACTTTGGCGTATTTAAAAATGTTAATCACTCGTTGCTCGGCAACCAGTGACTAATGAGATCGTGTTACTAAACAACCGTTTTACGAACTCAAAATTAACAATTAAACATCAATTTTACACACCATCGTAGATAAATTTTGTTATATTAAAAAAAAAAATTAATATAAAATTAGTTACAATTTTATTTGAAATTTTTCTTTTATTTTGTACCGTTTGCATGTCATCACTTACTGGAAAAACTATAATACTAAAATCACAAGAACAGGAAATGTTTGATATTTTTAAGTTTAATAATTAATTGATCGTACATAACTACTAAAAAAATGTGTATGTGTATGTGTATACCTACAGTGTAAATAATAGTATATTATTATATGAGGGATTATGATAGTCATTATTCACGAAGATGAAGTCTGCGTCACAAGCCCTAGGCGAGTGATTCAAATCATCCAATTGAATAATGACCGTAATCCCGAATATAATTCTATACTTTTTCTACTCCTGTAAATTTGGAAATCAGTTTTAAAAATGATAGAAATTCGTTGAAAACACACGTTGAAAAACGTCAACATCAAAATACACAATGACAACCGGCTTCATGTCAACTGTCAGACGGCCGTTGCTTGGTGATCCATATCAAGTCTTAATAATAACAGTGAATTATGGATTTCTGGCTCTGAGATTGGTCGAGAAGAGTGAATTATGAACTATAATTCATCGAAAAAATTTAAATAATGGGGATATATTTATACAGAAGTAGAAAAATACAATTATCAAAAAATATTAAAGCAAAATGGTGTAAAATTTTACGTTTACACGTGGTTTATAGGTTAAATATATACTTGGCATTTATACAGCTCCATGATTGATATATTTTTGTTATTTGCTACGTGTTTCAATTTTTATTCTTACTCGTATTTATTACAAATTAATCTTTTTCAAAACTTTAGTTTATCTTGTTTATTTCAATTCTAAAACCTATATAAACATACCGGTTAATGGCGTCACAAATGCTAGTTACTTTGTTGATGACATGCATGGACTGAATATGCGAATGCGAGACGCCTATAATGAAGAAGTATACCCGCATAAGAACACTACGTACAAGAAGAGTTGTGGACACGTGACTCACCAGACTTTCGTATTGGGATCTATATTAAATTTATGTTTTGAATTTTTGATGCCGGACACTAGTCTAGATACTCTTTGATTAAAACTCGTACTCTACTTTAAATTTAGTTCCAATGTTTTAATAAAGTAACAGTATAATTAAAAATCAAATAAAGTTCGCAGATATTTTCTTAAAATGTTTGTACTTTACCAGTGGCTCTATGATGGGTGCTGGTCCAGGGTTTATCCACTGAGTTGTATTTTCGTCCGGTGGAACACTCTGATTAATTCCAAATCTTAATTTGTCTGGTTCTGGAGAACCTAAAATTATATTAAAATATAGAATGTTACAAATGTCACTGAGGCCTTCGATCTTAGATAAAAATTTAATTTGCAGTGTAATTCTTAATTGTCTATTACAATTGAGAAAAATGATAGAGAATAAATGAAGTAGGGAAAGGTAAAAATCTGTTATTGAATGTCGATAAATGTAACGTGTAAATTGGTCCGAGATCTCGGATATAATTCTATATCATAAACAGTGAACTTGTACGACTACAGATATCAGGTTAGTCGAATTTATGAAGTTAGCTTCGGTCAGTTCTACCAATACTAAAAACTAATAAAATGTAACCCAAGAAATTATCCTGAAATATGTAAAATATATTTGTTTATAAGTGAAATAAATAAAAAAGTATATTCCATGTTTCTGAAACTGTTTAAAAATACTGATTTTCAGCTTTAATTGCAAATTTTCAGCTTTTCAAACATCAAACGTCAACATTTAAATTTGGTAACATCTATGTGAAGTTAGCAACTTGTATGAAAAAATGTGACAGAACGCGTTTTTTTGGTATAGTTTTCTATTCAATTTTTTCATCAAGTTGTTAGTGTCCACGATTCAAGTTTTTGATTCGAGAACTATATCCTAGATCTCGGATCGATTTCTATCACCGTGGACACAGGCCTTTAGTGAGTTGGTGTTTAAGAAGAATGATTTGGTGACTGATTGTAATGTTTCAGTAAATGGTGTGAAATTGGTATAAGTGCCATGAGCTTGTATATTTGGGTAGTATGTTTTCTAGGGAGAAGAAACGACGAGCATGTATGAATGAAGACGAGGTGAAAGTGGTGTACCAGGATAGGATTGTGTTTCAGGGTTACTGTGGGATATAGCATGTTTTATATTTATATTCAACTTTGACCCCAATATAAATTGGTAAATAATTCCACGGTGGATTGTAATTTTCCGGTACTGTACATGCAAAAATATACCATGCACCCAGATCTTCTCTGAGCAGAGTGCCACATCAGAAAAGACAAATGAATGAAAGAAGTGATGGTATATTCATTTCAATTGTGTTAGATGCATAAATAATTAAAATATACAATAATGAGTAATTAAAGAGAACGTAACACTGACCATATTTGGCGGGGATGATGTCAGGATCCCGCTCATCATACTCCCTGGGAGAAATGTTTCTGTGAATGGTTTTTGCAATTCCTCCAGGTTGATCTTGGACTGCTTTTGGTTCATTGTCATCAGCGGAGTCTTGAGCTCGACGCATCCGGATCAAAACCATCAGGACGATGATGATTAGAGTGAATACAATGCCTGCTATCACTCCGAGTAGAGGAGATATTGACATGTCGCTGTCGTGAGCTATAACAAGAAGACAAACTTCAAACATATTGAAAAACATTTCAGATACTTGTCGAATGTTAGTTAATGACAATTATATTTATATCTTATAACATTTCTCATACTATAACCAGAAGTTTTTATTCATTATTCTTTAAAGTATGATGACAAGTTCATTGGACTTTAACATTAAAATGTTGCATTTTATCTGGAAGTAAATGTTGCACCTTAATTGAAACTTACGGTGTTGTCAACAATTGTTGTCAATGCAAAGCCATTGTTGACAGGAGTATCAATAAAAAAACAATAAATTATCTTGTTCAACAACCTGCTTTAAATTGCATTTTCCATATTTAAGATGTTAATGTTTTTTTGAACTTTGTGACCTTAATATTAATTTTAGGTATAGGAACATGTTATATCGTTGAAAAGGGGATATTTCGGGCTATCCATTTCAATAAATAAAAGTACCCCTTTCCATTTTTGCCTATCTTACCATTATGTTCCCCTCCTTGCTGTATAAGCCTGTGTATTTATTTTTCTCCAAAGTTATTAGTTAGCCAGCAAAACGAATTGGTTGCTTTAAAGAATCCATTCTGTATAAAATCAGGCTATATCCCACTATGTGGGGAAGCACGAACCGAGAAACACAGTCAATCAACAATCAATCTCCCTCATACATTCCTATCCTGGCACAACACTTTCCACATAGTGCGATTCAAACATGTTCGTCTATTCTTCACACTTGGAATCATTCGTTCACGCTACAAACCATCAATTACATCCAACCACTTATTCCTCGGACGCCCAGGCAATCGATCACCTTCAATCTCACCCACATATATTAGTTTCACCAACTTTTCATTCGACATTCGCTCAAGATGACCAAACCACTTCAACTGACTCACTCCCTTTTCCTAAACAACATTCTTCTCAATCTCACACTCACCGTACACCATTGTATTCCGAACGCGATCACGTCTCGTATATCCACACACTCATCTCAAATATATTATTTCTACAACAGTTATACACCGTTCATTCTTCTTCATACACACACAACATTCAGAACCATACATCAATGTAGGCACTATCGCACCATTATAAACACTCAATCGAGCATTTTTAGATAAATTCACGTTTCGAGCAAATGTACCCAGAGCACCCAATACCTAGCACCCTGCAGATACCCGCCTTCCAGTTTTAACGCATAATAAAAAACATACTTCTTAATCTCACACCCCTTCATACACAAACGATTTTCGGACGCAACATAAAACTCTTTCAAATATCTCATTTCCACAATAGTCTAAAGAATGAACAAAGAGAATATGATTTATTCAACCGTCGAAAACAAATTGTAAGCCAATACAAATAATAAATCAGTCCAGAAGTTGTTGTTTAAAATATTATCAGTCGTGAAATGTTCTGAATGTGGCTACACTGCTTTGAAACAATACGCTCGAAAACATTTCAGTTTCAGTATTTCAGATGAAAAAGGCATCCTGCAATATTTAATCGAAAGCGCGCAAAAATTCATTCCATTGATATCAACCATTGCACATGGCTAAAACAAAAGCTCATCGTAAATTTCACAGCACACTGTTGAACAATAACCAAACAGAAAGATTTGTCTTTCAGGATGACCGGTCTCGTAATTTACACACTGTCCAAACTTACTTTTATTATACAAATTAAAATGTGAAAGGGTGACGCGTAAAGCCGTTTTTCAACACTCGCGTGAATTATGAAGGGCCACATTTCAGAGAACAAACAAATGCCTGCCATGGCTGCCGCCTCCGCAGCCGACAACGCCTACGTCTCTAGTTTGTGTCCTTGCACTTCGTCCTATCCCATTTTGACGAGAAAAAACATTTTTCGTCACCAAAATCTGATGTGGCCACATAATAAACAACTTTGCAATGCTACAAAAAACAGAGATTATGTTGTTGGCACCATAATACCTCCCGCCATAGATTTCTTATCAAACAGCACAGAAACACAGATCACCATGCTAAAAATTCGGTAGTGAGTTATCTGTGGATGAGGACATTTTGGAGTCTCTAGAATACGAATGTAATAGATTCGTGATGATATCTGTGTCTGTCGGTCCATGTGGATCTCTGGAGTTATGGTTTCTTAAAAACTAGTAAACCGAGAATTTTGATATTTTGTAAATATCGACTGTATTCCCTTGGGAAGAGCTGATTAGTTTTTGGTGATAATCCAATGACCGGAATTGGTAGTTTACTTGAAACACAATCAAGTTATTTTGAAATATCTTAGAAAATTAATGACAATTTTTGTTATTAGAGTTAATGTTTCAAATATCATTATCTACAATTGTTGTTTCAAACAGTTTTCTCTTACTGTGTTCATTTACGAATTACACGTTAAAAAAATTATATTTTGAAATTTTTACTTAAATCTGCTAACCTGGGACGATTGAAAATGTCATTTTTTTTGACCTGTTATGAAAACTAGAGGAATAAGTGTTTCTTGATTGTGGTGGTCCGTGTTCCTACATTGTTTGTTAAGAAATCTATGGCGGAAGATATTGTGGTGTCCACAACAGATTTTTTAAAACAGAATAATTTAGCAGATTTAAACTAAAATGTTAAAATATTATTTATTTTTAACGTATTATAATTCGTAATTGGTGGCAGTAAAATAATAATATATTATTATATGAAGGATTATGATATTCATTATTGATGAAGATGAAGTTTGCGTCACGAGCCGTAGGTGAGTGATGCAAATCATCCGAGTGATTAATGATTATAATTCCGAATATAATACTATACTTTTCCTACTCCTGTAAATTCAGAAATCAACTTTGAAAATGATCGAAATTCGTTGAAAAACATCAACATAAAAATACACAATGACAACTGGCAGACGACCGTTGCTTGGTGATCCACATCACGTCTTTAAAATAACAGTGAATTATGGATTTCTGATGAGTTTAAACATTGGTGTCATTCGTTTGTGGGCAAGATGGGAAAGGTCGAAATGGGTCTAGCGTTAGTTGCCCCAATTTGGCCTGTTATCTCTGGATGGACGCCCGATGTTCGGACCCAGATGACGCTCAATAAGTGGACGCATCAAGTAAATCGACGCTCTTATTCGTACCGTCTTCGACTGCTTGGAAACGAGCGAAGAAATAATTGTGGAAAGAACAAAAAATTATCGCGCAAACTAGGTTTTTAAACTATCTGATCATTATAAGTTTTCAACAGTGTTTCTGGGAGTCAGTTTTTTCGCAATTTATTTAATTACACCAATTTTTAAAGCCTTGGTTCTTGATTTTCATTAGGTTTGTTCCAAGTGGTCATTTCTGACATGTTTGTGACATGTTTGTGACAAATTTCAGTGCGCCTGCGAAAAATGTAAACAAGTTAACTTTGAAACATAAACTTCATTTCTTTTTTGTGGCGAAAAATGTATGAATTTCTTTATTTATATTTATATTTAAGGTTAGCTGTCAAAACAAAAAATGAACATGCACATACGCTTCATTCCATTCACCGTTCCAATCTATGTTACAAACTTAACTTGTTTACATTTTTCGCAGGCGCACTGACATTTGTCACAAACATGTTACAAACATGTCCGAAATGACCACTTGGAACAAACCTATTATCGCACATAAACTTTCTGCTTTAGCTTATTATGCCATTAATTTTTTTTACTTCATTACACATTCCTTACATTTGAAACATATGAAACAGAACAAGGGAGTTACATTATTTATTTCTTTTCTAATTAAACATTCATGCACTGTAATTACTATTACTTAGAATCCAGATGTTAATTACATATATTTACAGAACATGAGAAATATTTCAAGTTAAATTAAAACAGGAAAAATGTACAAATAGTTCAACCCCCAAGCCGGTAAATTATCTCCACATCGTAATGTGATTGTGTCAAACTTATTTTTATTGTTTTACTGGTAAAACGGCTTTGAAAGCTGCAAGTATTAAAGTGTGTTACCGTTTTAAATATTCGATGTAGGTTTAACTGGTGTTTCTTAAGTTTTGATAAATTGCTTCACTTGTTTGTAATCATTTTGGTATGTTTTTTTTTACAGTTATGTCGATTACCAAGTAACGGCCGTCTGACAGTTGACATGTAGTCAGTTGTCATTGTGTATTTTTATGTTGACGATTTTCAACGAATTTCGAACATTTACAAAAGTGATTTCCGAATTTACAGGAATAGAAAAAGTGTAGAATTATATTCGGGATTATGGTCATTATTTACTCGGATGATTTGCATCACTCGCCTACGGCTCGTGGCGGAAACTTCATCTTCGTTAATAATGTCTATCATAATCCCTCATATTATAATATATATTATTATTTAAATACAACAATTAATGAACATAATTTTTCATCAGGAAGCAATTGAGACAAATGAATAAGTTAATCCAAAAGTCTATTATAATTTTCAAATATGATTTCTGAAAATTTATTAACAACAGAAAATTTTAGTTCATAGTTTACGCTAGACATTACCATAAAAGCATTGGCAGTTGTTCTCTGAATTTAGGAAGCCTATCTCAAATAGAATACATCTGTATATTCTGAATCCGATCACTTCTGGATACTGATTTTTATCTAGGTTAGTTTGATATATCATGGATTTCAGTTCGTCAATATTCAATGAAGAGATATTTAAAAAATAGGGTTATACCATCACAAAAAGTTTCCAATAGAAAATTTTCTTTATAATTTCACCATAAATGTAACTAAATATGTTTACAATTCGAACTAAAAATGCTCTAAATCAACAACAATAGCAATAACATCGTAATCAAAACGGTTAATTAAAATATCATACAGTGTAGTGTATTGGAAATAATCAAGTTAGAGTTAGGATATTATTGTAATTAATTAAATAGCTGTTATGAAGGCACGTAATATTAAGATGTTGATGTAAAAGGTGAACAGTTAGTAATAAACGGTAGAAGCGAACGGAAGCAAGTGTTTGAGTGTATACCTAGTGAACCCTATTTCTTTGTCACACTGATAGTTTCAGTAACGTACACGAGGATTCTACATACAGTTATAGCAAATATTTTTTTCTTATTCCTCCGCCAACTTGCCACCTATCAACCTACCACCTACATTCAGGTTTATTTATTTATTTTAGCTGGTATTCGAACCCACGATCTCTGGTGTGCTAGGCTAGTGACATAGCCACTACACCACCGAGAAAGGCATATAATTATTTCTCAAACTTATTGTTCACTAACATTTTGGGAGGTGGCAATTTGTCGGAAATGTACGCGAAAAAATATATATTAGAAATGACTAAATGGCGTGAGTTATTTGTAGATATTTTAGTGGAGCCAAAGCTCGAGAACTGGCGTGAACAAAACGATTTGAATTGGAAATTAGTGGTAGTCACAACGTTATTAAGTATGTATCAAGGAATAGAATGTATCAATTGTTCTCCATGCTTCTTTGCGACGAATGCAGATTATGCGTGCGAGATTAAATTACATAATCTTTTAAGTATGCATAAAAATAAATCCTTGACACCGGCGATAACTCAATTTAACTTTTATTTTTCGCGTGAGAAATTCTGATGCTTTATCAAAAGTCACCTACTTTGCGAACTGTCACCTCGTGTATCGAATGTGAAATATTCAACATTTTTATTATTTATGAAGTGGTGCTCGTCCCCCAAATAATACATTTTTGACGCAGTACTTTTAATCGGATTATTCGTCTTCCAATTCTTTCGGAAATTTAAAATTTTTAATTTTAATTTTCGGCCTCTTACCCAAAACGATTAACATTTAAATTAATAAAGGTTTCAAAAACTGTTTAGATTTTTAATTTCTTTGATTCTTTCGTTTGTTTCAACATAAACCAGGAGCGGTGAAGATTTCTTCTAAATTTTATATAAAAGAAACGGTTTTACTATGTTTATAACAATTATTTTAAACAAAGAAACAATGTTTAACCCTCGATTGCATACTGTTCCCGATCGGGAATATAAAATTTAAAATTCTTCTTTTCTTTTCATATGCAGTTTATTTCATAGCAATCATGTTGTAACCATTTGGGAACATTACATAAACATTGTCAATTGCCAATGGGGTATGTGACCAATTTTTTTTTCTGACATTACATGATACTAGATACAAAAATAAAATACCCGTATTTTTTTAAATCAATTAATTGTTTATAGTTAACGAGCAATCAATTTTTAAATATTTGGAGAGGGGATTGAGACGTCACTGTGTCTTCTGAATAGATTGCGGCGGTAGGCATGGTACTAGAAAAAGACCGAGATACTGTAAAGGAAAGAAATAGATATATATCAGCGGGTCATGCGTACGGCCACAGTGACGTCACATATCCCTTCTCCAAAACACAAAATTGCTAATAACTTTATTATTACAAAATAATGTACAGTTTTTATTGTTGTAATAAGAAACTACAATGAAGAACATTCATATTCTATGGCATATACATTGAAATTCGATTATGGTCACATACCCCATTAGGTCATTCCTCCTAATTTGACCAACATAAAAAAAATTTGAAGTGGAAAAGGATAATTACAGAAACTGAGATAGAAAATGTATAATTTGAAGGAAGCAGCTTATTACCTGCTGATATATTACAGCTAATACTTTAAAAAATTTCCAAAATTTTTTTTATCTGATGTTTTCCTAGAAGAGGTTGTTTATTAAACAATTTTGTATAGTATGCAAACACGACCCAATAGACCAAAGTTCTATTGTAAGTTGAGTTTGTTCATAATGTTCCCAATAATGAACAAAATTTATTTTTTTTTCTTATTTTAAGAAAAAAAAAAATTATGTAACACACTTATTTTAAATATATGAATATTTCTTTTGTAAAAAAAAATTTTTTAAGTCTTTATTTAAAAAAAAAATAATAATTCAAGCAATAGAGGGTTAAAATAAGAGCTGCATATTAAATAATTCAATTAACTATTATGAATGTGAATTTAAAGGAATTTTCAAATAATTGAACAATACAGTGTTAAATTTTGTTTATAACTTTCTGACAAGACATGTTTTTACATAGTAACCGCTCAACAAAATACATGCATAGCAACTAATATAAAAGAAATGTTAGATAAAGAAGTGTAGCCCATGACATCTATCTGTTTCAGGCTCGTTTTTCATAAAAATCTAAAAGTGCGCGTTCCAGTATTAGGTACTCGTTGCTTAAAACATCTAAAAACAGAGCTAGTGGTACCAGTCAATATGTTTCAAAGTTGTCCCGTTATAAACAACTTGAAAAAAGGTAATCAAATGTATAATTTTAGCCCTTCAAACAGAGCAGATAAAAGTAGTTTCATGGAACAAATTGTTCGTTTTAATTCTGATAATTGCCGCAAAAACCGAAAAAAGCACTGTGTACCTCGTAAAACCTTTTACCGTGTATGTCCTGTTAATGTCAATCGAATAAGTGAGTATATTTCGGCCATAATTCGTTCCCAAATGGCAATTGTTGCGAACACTTGGCTGATTACAGTGTAATATAAGTGTGCCGGGGTGCGGTTAGATTAACGAAATTGGATTGGACGCTTATCTCCCGCTCGTGAATTTAAAATGCATTGTTGCCTTTCCGCGATCCAATCACGAGCCCGCAAGATGAATTTTACTGGGATGCGTCACTAATATACAATTGCGAATACGAGTTATTCGAACAACTATTCAAATAATTGCGAGTCTGCGACAAACTTTCTGTTGTGCTCGTTATTTTCTATATATCAAACAAATTCAGCAAAATTTACTGAAGTTGTAACAGTAATGATTTGAAGGAATGCATAGAATTTCGTTTTCCTACAATAATTACAGTAGCGGTCGTTGAAATCGGAACACTGAAAAATAACAGGAATAAATGGATGAAATTCAGAAAAGAGGTTATTTATTATTAGTAGAGTAAACAATTATAATTTGGACTCAGTAAGTAAATTCGTTCAGAGAATATGCAGGTATGATTCAAATTCATTCAAAATTTGATTGTTATTTTAAACATATTTAAATTATTCGTGAAATTTTGAAGAAAGCTAAGTTTACTATGGGAAACTTTTTGGGATGGTACACCTTAGTTTTCAAATATCTCTTTGTTGAATATTAAACAGGTTGAACATTTATGTCAAATAATTGTAAAAATAAAGTCATACGCAAGGAACGCAAGTCAAACGTGTTCAGTTGGTTTTATATGTATAAGGAAGTATTGGAATCATGAAAAAAATCGCTGACGAGATTATTGCGGAAGTACATATTTTGAAGTCCACTGAATCCGCCAAAACCAATTTTTCACCGATGTCTGTGTGTGAGGATGGATGGATGTCCGTGTGCGCAATATCTCATGAACGAGACAAGGTATGTAAATGAAACTTGGAATTTATAAGATTCATTAAAATATGAAGAGCTGAGTTGATTATGAATGAAATAGAAAAACCGCAAGAGGAATTTTACAGGACACACAAAACAATACATGTCATTTTTACAAAAATAGAATCAGCTGTGAAAAAAGTTTCAAATAAAAGATGTTAGCACAAATATTTAGAATATAAAATGTTATTTGCATTTTTCTTGTACATGCTTCTAATTTTGAGAGAAACTAAATTATATATTTATCAATATATTTCAAAAACCTTAGTTGTAATTACAAAAAAGTAATATTTGTATTTATTAGTTAAAAAGTAATACATACATAATACGTAACATCACGCTATGTCCCACTTAGTGGGGTAGCACGAAACACAGTCAACCAACATTCAATCTCCTCCACAGCACTTTCGCCTCGTCCACATTCATAGTGCGATTCATACATGCTCGTTTATTCTTCTCACTCGGAATCATTCGTTCACGCAACAAACCATCAATCATACCCAACCAGTTATTAATAATACCTATTTTAAAATAAAATCGTAATTACAATGAGAACAAAAAATTAAACAGGTTGAACATTTATGTCAAATAATTGTCAAAATAAAGTAATACGCAAGGATCGCAAGTCAAACGTGTTCAGTTGGTTTTATATGTATAAGAAGTGTGGTACCCACATAAGATTATTTTATTTTATTGTTATTATTATGTTTAATCCACAGTAATGTGACATTGTTTAAATTATCTGTATGTTCATCTTTATGTACTTCATAGATGGTAGTTTGCCCTATTAAGTAATGGTTAATAAAATAAATATAATGTAACTAGTAAATATGAAAACAAATCTACGGAATTCCTATGTATTTTAATGGAAGCAATGAATGTTTTTCCTGTTCCTCTAGTTTATATTTTTGCCGCAAGGTGTCAGCTACTTTCATTTTTTCCCCAATAAGAACAATTTCACGCATATGGTGACAGAGGGTACAGACAAGTGTAAAGACACGACAGATAGGATCTGGAGTCCGTCGAGGGCATATTCAGACACCAATAAAAAATTTAGAACTATGAACTGTACTCGAAAGTACATGGAATGAAATTCCGCAAAATATTATTCGCAATAGAATCGCTAACATAGTTCTTACTACATTTTTAGGTATTCCGATTTCAACGACCGCTAGTGTGTTATGCTAATAGAGGGTTCTCACTCACCAGTTCTCTTCTCGGCGTCAGTAAACAGCACCTCCTCGGTGGACACCCCTTGGCTTCTCCCCTTGGCGTTGACAGCAAACACAACGATCCGAAACGTGACATCAGGCTCGAGGTCCGTCAACAAGAACCTTGGCTCCAGTGCTGTGATGTTGAATCTTGGTACAGCAGACGTGCTGGTGTACAACTCCAACATGAAACTCTGGGGAAGGCCACCGTCGAATCCTGGGATGCAGACTACTTCCACGGAGGAAGTCGTCTAAAAATACAAATTAAATCAGCTAATAAAGGTCGACAAACCGTTATGCCTCCGTGGATGGGTGGTTTTGAAAGCCTGTTTCAAATTAGAACAATACCCGAAGAAAAATGAATTTATATTTGTTCAATCCTGCTATTGAAACTTGTTGTTTCTTACTTGCACACAGAGCTCGAAACCTTCTGTTTTGTCCACTCAAATCATTCCTATGGCAACGAGTGGGAAATGACAGGTGAGTGGGCGAAAGTGGTGAGGGCGCGCACTTACAATAGCAGGATTTTATTTTGAAACTAATATCATCTATACTTTTCCCTTGATTCATCATAATTAAATATTCGATAATTTGGATGAGCATGTTTAGGGTTGACATTTTCATTTAAATATCCTAATCTGTGCTTTTTGAAAAATTCAGTACAAATATTTTACTGACGAATTATGTATTAATTTTTTTTTGAAACCATTGGATAATAATAAAAATTAATTTGAATTTAAAAATTAAATCTGATTTTCTATATTTGTCTAGTAGCGCGTTTCTCTTGTTTCTAAGGTAACACTTGTAAACACCATTTATCCAGGCCCTCTATTGCCTTTGAAAATAAATCTTTACAAGTTACTAATTGACAGCTGCATTGTAAAAATTTTACACCTTGCTTGTAATGTAAATAACTAGTTCGAACTAGTTCGACAAAAATTGCTAACTTTTTATGGTTATATGTTGGCATCACTTCACTAATTTTAGCTAACTTCTGACGCTAGAAATGTCAAAGTATTACATTGACTTAAAAATATTATGGCAATATATCTACAATTGAGTATTTGCAATACAAGAAAACAGAATGTTTATGGATTTTAAACATATTTGTAAGTAATTATAATTGAATTTGCAGTGTAAAATTTAAATAAAAATATGTAGATATTTTTGGTTATGATATTGGAAAATAAACATAATTGACATTCAAATATTGTGAAGTTAGCAACATAAAAAAATTCCCTGTCATTAAGAAAATGAATACTAAATTAAATTTATTTATTAAATTTACATAAATGTTGGCGCGAAAAATCTTGTGTATCCCTCGCTTGTAAACTATTTTGCAAGTACTCGTATTTATAGGACTCGCCTACGGCACGTCCTGTCAAAATAAACTCGCACTATCAAAATAGCAGTTTCCAACCTTGTGATACAAATAACTATTTCGTGACTACATTTCTAAGATAACAGAACGTTTAAACGTTTTTGTAGCTAGTCAGGGAAATACTACTTTCGCTCCGAGTTTTAGGCGTAAAAATAGTACTTTCGCTCTGGTTTCAGAAAAGTGTTATTTTTTAACGTGTATTATAATTGAAATCTAAATTTTTTGAAGGGACAAACGTCTTTGATAGTTGTGGTTCGTGTTCCTGCATTTTTTGATAAGAAATCTATAGCCTGGGAAATATTGTGGTGCTCACAACAGTTTATTTAAAATGTTGTTAGAAATGTCAACAAAACAAAATTGGTTGCTATTATTTTTTTTTATTATTATTAAGATCAAGATGAACTGATTATTTTTAAGAAAGAAACCAACTTTCGTCCAAAAATGCTACACGGGTGTGAAATAAACCGTTGTAATGATTTTCAAAGCAATCATTTTGAAATATCTGTCTCGGCTCTCAAGTTATCACGCCCGGAAATATCCTATTCGTACAATAAAAACTCATTTACCGGACTTATAACGCAAAAAAACTAACTACTACTACTAAGTTTGATGGCATGAAAAATGATTGACCCTACCTGATTGCTAAGCGTGCAATTCCTCACAGGAAACGGCTTCCCAGCAGCGACGATTTGAAACATACATGGCTGATCCTGATGGCCCACCGTATTGGTCGCCCAACAACTCAACGTCCCGTAGTCCAAGTCCGACACCGGGGTGTACTTCAACATACTAATGGAGCCGTTGCTGGTCTTCAGAAACCGCTCCGTAGAGACATCGAGGGTTTCTCCAGAGTTGTTGAACTTCCAGCGGTAGCTCCGGACGGGAGGATCGGCGTCTACTTCGCAGGCGATGTCTAGGCTTTCCCCCCGGGAGGCGCCCAGCACGAGGATGTGCTCGTGCTTACACGTGGGCGCGACTGGAAGAAGGAAAATCTTTGGTGTTGAAACAATTTTTAATATGAAACAAATTGGAAATGTTTGATCTTGTAATGGGAAAAGTGAGTAAATAGTGTAACATTTTAGTACTTTCTAGCAGGTATCCTGAAGCACAGTCAACCAATAATCAAACATTCTTATCCTGGCACACCAATTTTGCCTCGTTCACAATCATAATAGGATTCATACATGATTGAATTTCGCTGCTTTTCAATCGTTTCAAAATTTTAATCTAGTTACATATTTTTCTTTTCACTTGTCGAAACTAATGGCTAGTTTATAATGGATTTAATTTCCAAATGTCGATTTTAAATTTGCGATTTAGCTCCGAATTCACATAATTGTCAAATTTAAGGTCTCCAACTTTTATTTTATTAATATACTGTTATGGATACCACACGACTTTCTTATACATGTCGGGTATAGCATTGAAATGTGGCGTGTGGCGTATAGGGTTTTTTATATTGCTATAAATTTATACCTATTCACTTCAAAGTTTAAATGCAAAAGTTGCTCAGAATTTAAACATTCTGCAATAAGGCTAATTTGGTTACCAAAATACGAGTATTAATATGGAAAAGATTAATAAGCCGAAAATAGTTGAGGAAAAAAGAAAATAAATCTCTGTTTATTGGATAACTTGGCTTGAATTAGTTATTTGAACAAATTTAAATTGTCAGTATTACGACTTTTCGGCCATGATTAAAACAATCTTCAGGTTCATTTTTTGAAATTAAGTATATATAATTGTCATTATGTTAAAGTTAAGTTCATAAAATAAAGTTAAGCTATAAAAATGGGAAACATGATTAACACAATTATATTTTGCAATGAAAAATATTAGAAGTCGTATTCGATTCTTAGAAGTGTACGTACAATAAACAGATTTATTTTCTGTTTCAAATTAAAATTAATATTTGTTAGGAAAATTGTGTTACGGCCATGGAAAATTAAACAAAAGAAAAAATTTTTGTAACTCTCCATAAATAGTTTTAGATTTGTTTATTTATTACCAGAAAAAAATGGAAGGAAATAAACTCTCCATTATTAGCTTTTATATTATAACAAACTTCTACGAAATTTCTACAAAAAATAATAAAACACTGTAATAAATTAAATCGGTTTTTTGAAATATCAATAAATTGTTTAATGTCTATGGCCGTATTAAAATTTGTTTAATAAATAATAATTTTAATTTGACTGATATATCGCCTTGGAAAATGAAACAAAAAAGAAATATGTTTGCATTTCATAAAACAGTTTTTGATTTATTTATTAAAGTGTTGTATTATTTTCTAAAGAACGGGCCTTATTGTATACATTTTAAAATTCTATATACATTTATTTTGTAAAGTGAATAGGTAAAAATATACAGCAATATAAGAAAAACAGCACTGAAATTCCTATACTTACGCCACATTTCAATTCTACACCCTGTGTAATATAGAGCGTGGGTTTTTATTTTTTTATCATATCATGCGATAATTTACAAATATTATTGAAAATATAGCTCGTAAATAACTTTATTATTTCATACATCTTTCTTTTGAATTTTTCTTCGCAGCTGAATTCATATTAAAGATAAATTGAATTTATTCTTTTGTATACCTTATCATAAAACTCATAATTATGAAGTTTTAATACTCTATCCCTTCTAGTTCATAAGTTATTGAACATACGGACACACATCCATCCATCCATCCACACAGCCGCCATTGGGAACGTATAATAAAGTAAAATTTATTGTTTCATGTAATAATTAAATGAATAAATTATAGACCAATTACAAATATTTAATCATTGTACTTTAATATCTGAACAAAAAAACGGTAGTTATATAAGCCATTAGACTGATAGATTGTAAAGTATAAAAAGCATAAATTTTAAACCGATTATAAATCCATCATAAAGATTATTAAAACAAAAGAAACTCCATCGTCTACTCCCACATAAAAATCAATAGCACCATCGGGAGATTTCTCCTCCCAAATGGCAAAATCACAAAATCTAAGACAAGATCTAAACTTCTCAACTTACACTGTACGCGAAAGGGCAGCTCGTTGCTAAGTGTCTCCCCTTCAGAATTGACAGCTGAACAAACATATTTGCCAGCGCTCAATCTTGTCACTTTCTGTAGCACCAAACTTTGGTTGGATCGGATGATTCTCGCCGACATGTTGTGGTTTAACACGTAACCCTGCAAGAAAGATTCAAGTTGAAGGGCGGGCAAATGTTGGCATGGCGACTATCCGCGCTGTCTAAAAGTGATGTATTTCTTCAGGACTTCGGGATTATATCTACATGGACTTTTATGGCAGGTGGGAGATGTCAGATGAAAGCAAATGCTGTACGCATGTAAATATATTATCAACGATTAGGTCAATATACCGACGTATGTGCTGTTACATTTTAATGACAAATTTTTTAACTATTTAATAATGTGATTCTTGATAAATAATGATACCTATACTTTATCAACGGAGGGTGTACACTAAATCGACTAATTGGAACAACTGTTAAGTCTTTACCCACTCATTTTTAATTGTTAATGCATAGATAACAGCGTTAAGAATTGAGATACTTTTTCAAATATACAGAATGCTCCACTAGAGCTACACTATTGCTATCTCAAGAAGTATAAGAGATACGAAGTTCGTTAAATTAGCAAACAATTTCTAAATTATTTGACTATTAAAATGAACAAAACAAAAATTTTTATTAACCAGTGGTACTCAAAATATAGGACCTAACTTTTTTATTTTAAATTATAACCTTTTATTATTAGCTTTTCGATTTAGTATTTTTTCTGAATACAGCGATATAACAAACTTATGTCCTAAATAAAAATTTTGAAAAAATGCAAATAAGAATTGTTATTATTTAATGATACAAATGAGAGTGCTGTAGCAGAAAAATGTAAATTTCATACATATGAAACCTTTCTTCGATAGTAAAATACATATTTGCAATACCTGTACTATAAGTTACCCATTAATAACAAAATTTAAACACAGTAAGTGAAACTTTTATTGCACAATTGGTTTCCATGGTTACATCATTTACTTACCGTCCACGGTGGATGGTAAGTGAAACTTACCGTTCACGATGGACGGTAAGTAAATATATATCATTCAAATTTTATTTTTAACCTCAATCTGACAGCTGTTAATTTTGATACCCTATTTTTCTTTTTCTTATATTTACGCAGGTATTGCAAAAAATATCTTACTAATCTCGAACTGTAAGTGATTTTTTAGGTCTCGAATGTTTAGGAAATCTCGACCCTACGGGTCTCGACATCCCAAACTACATTCTCGATCTAAAAACTATCACTTACAGTTCACGGTACGTAATATACTATTTTTTCACGTAGAAAACACACAAAAGACTTTTAACAACAACAATTGTTTCTGCCACAGCACTCTCATTTGTACCATTAAATTGAAATAACAATTTTTATTTGCATTTTTCTCAACATTTTTACTATGTAGGACTAGTAAGTGTGTTATATCGCTGTATTCAGAAAAACTACTGAATCGAATAAGCTAAATTAACAAATCGAAAATAATTTTTTACTGCTTGGTTTTGGGTGTTTTAAGAGATGTGTGTTAGCGCTGCACAATGTTCTAAAACACTTCTCTTAAAACATCCAAAAACAGAGATCATAGAACCAGCAAAAGTATTAAATTTAAACATGTATAAGAACATCTTGGTTTTACAGCAGCAACCATATTAATAAATGTAGCTGTAATACTAAAAAAAAAAAAAAAATAAATAGTATCAAGAAGAGAAAGTGGACAAGAAACTGGCTACAAAGCTGAGAAATAGGCAACGGCGATTTAGCTATCTTAAACAACAAACAATTGTTAGAAGATAAAATTTCATATAGAAATTATTTGAGATTGTCTAATTAGTGTTTTGGGAAATTATATTCTATAACATTGTTTTGAAAACTACACATTCTACAACTAAAAACTGTATTGGAACAACTATCATTCCATACGCCGCGTATGGAATAATTTCGACGAATCAGAGCCGTCTGTTTGTTTTAATTTAATTTTTTGTTTGACGTTGTCAACAGTTTTCTATTTGTATTTTTTTGTATAATTTCCAAAATCTTGTTATAGAAAGTATAGTCTACAGCATGTAACAGAATGGTATATCCCACACTCGCAAACCGAATATCTTGCATCAGTTGCAAATAACTGCGCATTTCATTGAAACAAAAATTGATGAGAATAGATAAGTAGTATTTTCCATGTACACTAAAATTGAGTAAAACATTGATGTAATTTCCGTTTATGCTGAGCTCTATTAAACCGAAGGTAAAAATTGACATTAAAATGGTCGTGTCATACAGGCTTAAAATAACTGATTTCGCATGATTTCCTTGTATTCTCAGCCGCATAACGAAATGTACAATACGAGAAAACAAGCCACTGTTTCTATTTCTTTCACTTGAAGGAACAACGACGAGCAAATCGAATTTTCCAGTCAGTGAATTAGTGCACGTTCCATTGCGTTACTTTTAAAAGAGAGTAGATATATTTGCATCAGCTGTATTATCAGAAAATAATCGAAAAAGGTTCAATAGCTTGTAAAATTATCCTAGTGGTTTACTATCGTCTCTGTACGTTCGTGTATGATATTTTCTTCGTGGTAAAACAGTCTCACAGACCATAATATCTTTGAAACAAAATGTCGTTAGTATAGCATAATCAGTGAAAGTTATGTATTGCTGATATATTTATAGCCAAAGCATAACATAAATCTATTATTATAAAAATATTCTCCCACAACAATGAAGCATTAACGCGAATGATACACGGTGTAGAATTGAAATGTGACGTATAAGGATTTCAATGCTATTATTTTTATATTGTTGTAAACTTTTACCTAATCATTTTACAGCAAAAGTGTAAATATAAAAGTTGTTCTTTAAAAATGTATGCAATGAAGCTCATTGGGTTACCTAAATATTAGTGTTTCATGGTGTATCAATCAAATTAAAATTAGTATTTCTTAGGAAAATTGTAACACGGCCATGGAAAATTATTCAAAAACGATAAATATTTGACATTTCATAAAACAGTTTTTGATTTATTTATTTAAAGGCCGGTATTTCCAAATTTAGTTATCTAGAGAATATATTTATCAATAGAATAAACAAAAACTATCGCATTAAAATCTTAGCGTAAATGATGATTATTATTCTAGCTGTCATCTTTTGATGCGATAGTTTTTGTTTATTCCATTGATAATTTATTCTATAGTTTATCTGAGGTTGGAAATACCGGCCCTAACAGAAAGAAATGAACTATCAAATTCTCCACAATCTTCTACGAAATTTCTACAGAAAATAATACAACTAAAGCTATATTTTGAAATGCCAAATATATTTCGTTTTTGTTTAATTTTCCATGGTCGCATTACAATTTTACCTTCCACCACATCCTAAAGGAAGGTATAGGATTCATGCTAAAAGTTCGGTAGTGAGTTTTCAGTGGATGAGCACGTTTTAGGGTCCCTAGAATACGATTTTACTAGTTTCGCGATGATGCCTGTTTGTGAGTGTCTGTCGGTCTATGTGGATCTCTGGTGATACGGTTTCTCAAAAACTACTAAACTACAAATTTTGATGTATATATCAATTGTATCAACTTGAGAAGAGCTGATTAGTTTTTGGTGATAATCCAATAACCGGAAGTGATAGTTTAATTAAAGTCTTATTTTGAAATATCTCAGTAAATTATTGTTTCATTATAATTTTAATTATTAGAATGTTTAAATATTATTATCTACAATTGTTGTTTGAAACAATTTTCTCTTACTGTCTCCATTTACGAATTACAATAATTTAAAGAAAAATTATATTTTGACATTTTCATTTAAATCTGCTAAAATGTCATTTTTTGACACGTATCATTAAAAATAAATTTTTTGAAAGAATGAGCGTTTCTAGATAGTGGTGGTTCTTGTTCCTGCATTATTTGATAAAAAAATTTATCGTGAAATACGAACAATTATCTAGCTAAATGGGCCTTATTGAATACATTTTTAAATACGAACAACTTTGTGTTTTTGCTGTAAATTCAATAGGTAAAAATTTATAGCAAATAAGATGCGGGAAGTGAAAACGAAACAAGACATTGAATTGAATATCACACTGTGCTCCTGAATTGGGAAATATCTTGTAATTCAATTGTCTTTCGTCCATTAACTGTAATACGAAACCTTGTTATATTTTGACCAATAGGGGCATTACAATGTCCAGTGTATTTTAGATTGAACACACTGTTTTAGTTGTGTAAAATAATATGACCTATTTAAATTTATCTCTAAATAATGTAGCGCGTCGTTCTTGTATATATGTCAGGTTATGTTTGTACAACAATATTCGTAATATTTGGCTAATGTGTTTTAGTTGAAAGCAACTGCTAAATAAAAATTAAAAACTCCACGAGCGCTTGCCATAATTCCTGAATTATTCGGCAGTTACCTGCTTAAATTTCGGGAAATATAATTTTTAATTTTAATGTAAACATTAAAAAGAAAATTAACAAAAAGTGAATTTATAAAGTGAACCACTAACGGCGAGTTTCCTGGAATTCCAGCATTACATTTCTGGTTAAATTGCCGTATTAAAACTCAATTTCTGAGTTCGTAAAATCATGCAGCCGCTAAATCACCCAAAACTGAAAAAAATAAACGCGCCGTCCATAAAGCCGCAGGTTCCCGTGAAAACGTGAAATATTACAATAATAACGTTAAAATGTAATTAAAAAACAGGCGACCATTACTAGCAAGTAAGACCGAAGCAATTTTCCTCCATTTTTAATTAAGCGTTTTAAAACACAAATAAAAAGATGAAACGCGTAATTTACGCAACGATATATTTAACATGCACACCTGCGATGGCTCACAAGCGAGCCGAGTTTATTGCGGGTCTTCGGGATTTGCGTTTTTCAAAATAAATTAGAATCATTAACAGAAATCGGCCGCCATGCCTTTGCGTAGTCATTTATACAATTGTTTTTCTACCGCTACAAATGTGTAACATTAACATTGTAAATATGTTCTAATGGAATCGTTTTATGTTTCTTGTAATCAAAACATGAATCAAGTTTGGTCCATTACTGAAATGTATAAAATTACATTTATTTAATTTCACTTTGCAGTTGCTTCTACTGATATCAATTAATATTTTTTAACTAATTCTAAAAGCTATTTCTGTATTTTTAATAAACAAATTTAAAATTTGCCACTTGGTTCTCCTTTCATTATCCCCTTTGGCAGCCTTGATTTGACAGCTGGTAACTGCATTTTACGCCTAGATATATTTCACTTATCGAAATTTCCAAAAGCAGCGTTCCACATCCAAAATAAGTGAATGGTGTAATAATATACAGGGTATGCCATTTTAAATTATTTTCACGAATATCTCGAAAAGTATATATCGAACAAAAAATATTTACAATGAAATTTAGGCTAATGAGGTTCAACAGACGGCGCTACTGAAATGTATCTAGGTGGCGCTAAAATCGACATTAACTTCAACCCCTCATTTTTTTACAGATATGGATTTTAAATTTAAAATAGGTCTGTTTATTCTAAACAGTTTTTTTGAAATAATGTATTTTATTTAAACATTTTTTTTTCTACGACCACTTAGAAATCTGCTCATTGTATGTTTGATGCTGCTAGGGATACGAGGTACATTGCAAGCATCGTGCGAAATGAATTTGTTTTGTGAGTATTTCAATACAGGTCAGCTCATTGAAGTACAGGTGCCATTGCTAGGATACTTATTTAGAATTGTCAAATATTGGAATGGTGAAAGCGAGACAATTTTTTTATTAATATTAAATTAATTATGAATTAATATCGTAGTCGTAGAAAAAGTATAGCGTACAACTCGAATGGAATGTCAATTTCATACTCGTAAGATTTTCAGTATTCGCCTTCGGCTCATGCTACAAATTTTCATACTCATAGGAAATGAGTATCATTCCATGCTTGTTGTACAATATACTATTTTAACAACCTGTATGTATGGCTTATAATGCAAGTGTAAAATTTAAAATTACCGCATATATTAATTTTGAGAAAATTTTTCCTAAATAGCTCGATTTGTGGAATCCTCTGTTTCCAAAACCAACAAATATTCGTAAAAAAATTTCAGCATGTAATTTGCTATATTTATAATTATTTAAAATAAATTCGACCAAAAACGACGTTTAGACGTGCGTTAGGCAGACTTAAGATTGCTTTATTAAGATAATAGCAAAGAGCTAACGACTTGAGGGGTCATTTTATTAAAATAGGATCATTTATTTGTTTTATATGCATAACTAAATTTACATTTTGTTTCAAAATATTTATGATATAAGTGTTAAAAGTTACATTTAATGGGATGTTTGTGAAACGAGGCGAAGCCGAGTGAAACAACCCCACGAACGAAATAAATCACTTTTAACACGTATATCATACCAAATTTTATCTACGATCTTCCTAGCGTATTATTAAATACTAAAAAATATAGAATGATATTTTGACAGGTAAGGTTATATTTGTTGATTTATTGATAGAAATCGTTAGCAACGTGTTTAGAGTAACAATGAAATCACTTTTAATACGTTGCTATGTTACTTTTAATACTAGTATTAAAAAGTGACACTTTTAATTTGCTAAGCAACCATTAAAAAGGTCACTTTTAACAACGATCGTAGATAAAAATATTTTTCTACTTCTATATAAATATCCCCATTATTTCAATTTTATGAATGAATTATGATTCATAATTCACTCTTCTCCGCCAATTGCAGAGCCAGAAATCCATAATTCGTGCTTATTTTAAAGACGTGATGTAGATCACCAAGCAACGGCCGTCAGACAATTGATATGTAGTTAATTGTCATTGTGTATTTTTATATTGATGTTTTACAACGTGTGTTTCCAAAGAATTTCGAACATTTTCAAAAGTGATTTCCGAATTTAAAGGTGTAGAAAAAGTATAGTATTGTATTCGAGATTATGGCCATTATTCACTTGGATGATGGATATAATAATATACTTTTCTTTACTTCGGCTTTTATCAAGCAAACTTTAAATTTAATTAATTATAATTAATAGTTATTAATCTATTAAATGTATCATTATTAATAAATAACCACGCAATAGTTTCTCATCGAGATATTCTAATTAAAACTTAAATCTGTCTGCCTTGTTCTATATTACAAATTAGAGCAACGAAAAAAAAAATTAGTAGCAAAAAACGAAACCATCCGAGACCCTGTAAATGAAGCAAAGTGCATACAGGCCTCAAGTTCGTCCACCATAATTTCTAATAAAAGACATAAATGAAAAGAAGCACAAAGGCAAAATACAGAATGAAAGCGGAGGGTCCGCGGTTATAATCTCCGTCTTATGTTCGGCTTCGATTCGCGGCACACTTCATTAGGTTTCTCATCTCGGCCGTTTTATCAGTCTTTAGCCATTGCTTGTCTTCCGGTCCATAGAGCACGCCACAGTCGCCAAGCCCCCCCGCGTCCCGCCGTGTACTGCCGCGCCGGCGATGGGCGATTATCCGCGGCCGGCTATACGATAATGATTTTTATTTGATTTTCGCACAAAGAATAATGGACTATTAATTTTTTCCCTTTGTTGGATGCCGAACAGGAAATGGAGATATAAATTTTAAGAGATGAATTCTTTTCTTTACTCGGGAAAATCCATTATATACTGGGAGTGGTTACACCGACGCCAGACTTAGATTTTAGATGGATAAAGAACTACCAGTCATTTTATTTATTTGCCTGCTGGACTTGCGAATTATTCCGTGGTACTTTATTCCTAGCATTCTATCCATTCCTGATATATGATTGTATTTTTTTAATAATTCTTATATAAATAAAGCCTATTTCTCATTATACTTTTTTTGGCTAGAAATTTGAACTGGATTTTTAAAAACTTTTTTATAAAAGTTAAGGTCAACCATACGGGCTGAAGATAACGCAACATGAACATGACTTCTTTGAAACAATATAACATTATTATAATAAATGAAACATATAATGTTTTATACCTACATTTGTAGATAAAAGCTAATTTTGTTTACAAATTATTCATGAACATAATTTTGAAAGTAGTAAAATATATGCCACAAATTCCCATGAACGACTACAGTTGTGCAAATAATTTGTATATTTATAAATATGATCCTCTATAACAGGGATGGCGAACCTTTTTGAGACGTGAGTCAAATTTTGTTCATATTTTTTTAGTACTAACACGTGGGTTACTAATAACTGTGTATTTTCAAAACTAAACATCTTTAAAATTAAATTGGCTTAACGGGTAAAAATGGGCGCGGTTTTCACGATTTAAAATTTTTTAGTGGGGTTAAAAATTCTTAAGAGTTTGGTGCAAATGGCAATATGTGGTTGAATGAAAGCAATCTTGGGTCAGTTCAAAAGCTTGCCTGGGTCAGTGTCTGACCCGCGGGTCATAGGTTCGCCATCACTGCTCTATAACATACTAAGATTATTTTCCATTTGAATTTACAGTTTTTGAGAAACAAATAAAAATATACCAAAAAGTGTGTTTTTGGTATATTTTTATTTGTTTCTCAAAAAAAAGTAAATTCAAATTGAAAATAAACTTAATATGTTATAGATAGATGATGATATTTATAAATATACGAATTATTTTCATTACTGTAGTCGTTCATGGGAATGAGAAATTATTGACTACAAAAATTGGCTAATTTTATGAACAATAAATTGCTATTGTTTAGTATAAAACAGGCATTACATTCGTATCACAGATTGCTGTAGTTGTTTTTTTAATATTAAACAAAACTATTACTTGTTGCTAATGGAGACGAGCGAAAAAAATTTTACCGTTTGTTACTATTGGAGACGAAAGACAAAGTAAAATTCTTCAGAAAACATGAACTTTGCGTTGACAAATATAAGCGCAAAAGTAAACTTTCTATGGGGTCTTATCTGTTAATTTTTAACAAACTGTTAAAAGATTTAAACAATGATTAAAGACGGCACAGAATACTAATTGAAAATTTAATTTGACACATATGTTTTTATTGGTCAAGATCGTTAAAAATTAACAGGTTATAGTTACAGAATGTTGTTGTCAAGGTTGTAAATACAAAAAATGTTTGAACGAATGTAGATTGAAAATGAAAAGGGATTATTTAAATTATTTATAATGGGAGAACTTCAAATGAAGTTAACCGGAAACTCGTCCATGTTTCGATAAAATTATCTTTAAAACAAATAAAGATATTTTAAATTGGATTTAATCAATTTATTCCAAATTCTATAATGAACACAGTGTATAATTTTATTCCACTATCAAATACTTGCTGTATAAGCCAGTGTATTTATTTTTTCCCTCAAGTTATTAATTTGCCAGCAAAACTGATTGGTTGCTTTTAAAAACAGCTGTATATTGCTTGGTAAATTTTACAGAGCTGCTGATTCATGCTTTGTGGATTCATTAGTACATGCACATGAAATGCTTCAAATAGCATCTAGTTAGCAAGTAAGTACAGAGTAGACCAGCAGATTTGTTCAAAAAGGTGCGAAAGGAAAAATAGCGTGTCGGTAAGAGGGCAATTACCTAATCAAAGACTGCAGTGCATATGTCAAAACGCCAGAAGAGTTTAAAACAAATATTTACTGATAAAACTGCCGTGTAACTTTGCAGAATTTGAAAGTTTTATATGCGATTAAAGCGTGAAAAGTTATTTCATCAAGTAAACACAGACAGAAGAATGGAAATAGAAAATAAAATAATGAGAGAGCATGCAAGGAAGAATGAAAGAAATGTTACTCACGTCGTGGAGCCAAGTGAGCCGCCGCCATTGTGGATTTGCCTTCACGTGACATTCGAAGTAGACATCATCGCCTTCTTTGATATCATCGGCGTTAAGCGTGCTTCCCAGCTGTAATGACACTATCGGCGGATCTGCAAAGAAATTCTCACATGTTTTTTTCTAGTTTTTCCGCTTCCGTTGCGTTTTAACTGATTTATACTATCGCCCAGTACGACACCATTCAGATTACAATTTCTTAACCCATCATTTATCCTGTATCTTTATTCAAATCTAGTGTGGGCACCACACAACTTTCTTATACATATAAATCTGAATTTGAATATTTAATAATGGGGTATTCCGTCATATTCTGTTTAATTTATTTTTGCATTAGTTTAGGTTGCTAGAAATACAAATAAGAAATTTTAAATAAAATAAAATATGGTAAGATGATTAATTTTAAAATTTCATAAAATTTTAAATAATCAACAACTGAAACCAACTTCAGCATAAACTAGCACGTGCTCAGAGTTGCTAATCTGTCAATTTGTTTAATTATTATTAAGTATTAAAAAAAAATTGATCATAACAAAACAAACAGATACCTACAATCAGAATACCAAAATATTAAAAAAATAATATTTAAATTAATAAAAATTCGTGTCAAATGCTTGAAACCTGTATGAGAATAACCTTAAAAACAGTGAAACGTCTAACGCTATTAGTGCCATCTATGTTTAACCAAATATACAGGTTGTAGAATTGAAAAGTGGAATAATGCATTTTTCTTGATATTGCTATAAATTTTTCCTATTCAATTTACAGAAAGATGTAAATAAGAAAATTGTTCAGAATTAAAAAATGCATATTTATTAGAAAAATTATAATACGGCCATAGTAAATTAAACAAAAACGAAAAGTATTTGACATTTCAGAAAACAAATTTGGATTTATTTATTACAATGTATTATTATCTGTAGAAATTTCGTACAAGATTGAACTGATATAATGGCGAATTTGAGAGTTCTTACCATTTCTTTCTAGCATATAAATAAATAACCCTAAAGTTAATGAAATGTCAAATTTGTTGTTGAAATCATTCTATTAAATATTGATTTTAATGGGCGCATAAACCATAAACGAAATATGACAAATTTATATCAAAATCATATAACACTTATGGCATATTTAGTAGTAAAGTATTTTTTTCTTTTAAATATTTTGCAGTAAAGCGATGTAATGAATTGAATATATTTTGACGTCACGGGTATTACATTGATGCTATTAGTCTGAAATATGAAATGTGCAAATCGCGCGTCTGCCGTGCGCCCAACGCCTATTGTGGGCTAAAATGGAACTACGAAATGTCATTTCATTTATTTTGTTTGTTGGTATTTAAGATTATATTTGTTGGGCTTCTATTAATTGTTTTATAATTTCACTGTTTTATTGTGCTATGTTGAAAAACTATTGATTAAAATTGTGTGCTGAGGTTATGTTACATTACCACCAGCGCCACTGTTCTCAAACTTTCGTATATTACTTACTCGAATATCAAGTAAAATACTCTAAAGTTGCAAAGGAATTTTATATTTATTTATATTAAGTTTAATTGTTGTAAATAAAAACTTACAATATGTAAATATTAATTTTACATTAAAAAATATGTAATATCTACTATCATGAAAAATCGTTGTTTTAGTGCTACTGGAACAGTATCCGTGACGTCACACACACTTTAAAAAATCATATCTCCGGTAATATATGGAATTTTCACATCGGGTTTTCACTGATCGTCATATTTGATAATAAAGTTTCATAAAAAAATTTAAAAATAATTGGTTTATGGACCCATTGATTGATATATCGTGAAATACTAATATTTAGGTAACCAAATAAGCTTTATTGCATATATATTTAAATTCTGAACATTTTTTGTATTTGCACTTACTGTAAAGTGAATAGGTAAAAATTTACAATAATATATTACGCTCCCAAGGACACTGCATGAATTTTCAAGGACGTATGCGTTTGGGTAAATAAGTAAATAATTCACTGAGATACATACGAAAAATCTGATAAACCCTCAAGTAAAATATTGTTTCTAGTTGATGTATTTATCTTTGTTTTATCATATATCCACTTTGCACTGCGCATACCAATTGTCAAATTCCGACCTCATAATTAGCTAATTAAAAGCTTGAAGCTTGAACTTTCAAATTTTAAATATGAAATTTGAAAATGATATTTGATTTAGAAATATAAATATAACATCATTCCATTCATCCAAAGATGGCAGTGAAGGGAGAAATGAGGCGATTGTCAGCTATGGGAATCTCATGTTCCACGTTATCACAAAGCAATAATAACGCCAATAATTTTTAGAAAACTTTGAAAGAACAATATTTAAATTTAGCAAGTTTTTATAATATAGTCCACTAAATTAAGGCATTATAGACAAAATCCCTTACAATTCCGTTGCAAACCTCCAAAGATTGAGAAAGGCTGCTATTTTTCATTTCTTATTAAAATCGTATATTTTCAAACCCTATAGACATATATTTCAGTTGCCACATTACAAAATATATTAAAATCATTTTATTTTCAATATTTATGTATATCTTCAGTAAGGTGGTTAGGTCATTTCGAACGGATGTTGAATGTAAGGTTGGTGAAACTAATATATGCGGGCGAGATTGCGGGTGAACGATTGTGTGGGTGTCCGAGGAATAAATGGTTAGCAATGATTGATGGTTTGTTGCGTGAACGAGGCAAAAATGTTGTACCAAGATAGAAATGCATGGAGGAGATTGATTATTGGTTGACTGTGTTTATGTTTCGTACTACCCCACTTTGTGAGATATAGCGTGATGAACTCACTTATATTCAGATTAGAGTTTAATCAAATTTCTTCGGTAAAATTCAGTTCTCATGATCTTGTATCAAGTTATTTAATAAATGTAGCTAAAGGAAACGTGGTTCCTTAGATATCTCAGCCTTTGCTTAATTTAGTTCAATTAATAAGTGGAATTGAACTAAATGAGAACTAATTACCTGCAGTAGGAAGACGCAAGTAATTGACTCTTCATTTGATAGGAATGAGCCAAGACGTCAACAGTAAAAGCAGAGGCATCCGTGGCAGGAATTCGAAGCTGCAGTGACTTTATGCAAATAAAACTGTGTGGAAGCCGAAATCCAACAGAAATCTAACAGAATGACTTAGTATAAATATACAGTGAGATTCAATTTCGAAACTCGTCAATGAAATCTCGAGAACTATAAGAGCTATAACTTCGTTTAAATTAGGTAAAGGGTAAACACTATAGTAGACCAATGGGGTCTTTCGCCATTTTTTTTTAATTTTATTTTATGAAACTTTATCTAATTTGAAGACTATCTACACTTTTAAAAAGTCTTAATTGTTATTCATTAAGCCGCAATGATTTTTAAAAAATGTTTTAACGTCATAGTAGAGGTGTTGCTGGATCTAAAACAGTAGAGATTTAAATAATTTTTGTTACATAAATGTTCTATTTTATTGTAATAATAATAATAAAATAAATAAAAAAATATATGAGTACAATTATTTACAATCTGTACTGTTTTAGATCCAGCAACACTTCTACTATGACGTCACAACATTTAAAAAAAAATCATTGTGGCTTAATGAATGACAATTAAGGCTTTTTAAAAGTGTAAATAGTCTTCAATTTAGATAAAATTTCATAAAATAAAATTAAAAAAAAAATGGTGAAAGACCCCATTAAAAATTTTTTTTTTCGAAAAAATGCATAGATCTCTAGATACAGACAAAAAATCTATTTTTGTTGATTTCTTTATATTTAACTTAGTACTAAATTATCAAATATTTAGAAAATTATTTCAAATAAAAAAGCTACATATTTTTACTCTCTATCCAGTAGCGTAATAAATTGTTTTTTTTTTGTGTGGCTCATATATGACACAAATGGAACCAATAGTAAAAATAATAGCTTATTTTTTTATGATTTTAGTGACACATAACTTAGTAATATTTTTGAAACATTTTGACCGAAATCTGCGAAAGCAAGGGCCACAGCCAAAATGGATGAATGGTCTGATGATATATTTATTTACTTATTGAAATAAGCTCCTCAGTTCGAATCCCACAGCCAACAATTGCCATTTCAACTTTACTTCTCTGGTTTGCCTTCCACTAAATTTTTGGAGGCTGCGGCTTGACGGCTGGTATTCGCACTTCACATGCAAAAATGTGTAAATGGCGTGATGGTATATTTATTTATTTATTATGGAAAGGTTACTGCACTACTTTACTTTTATATAAACAGAACGTAAATCTTTGGGGGCGTGATTTAACGGGTGGTAACTCTACTTCAGGCGGAAAAATAAATCACTTGCCGAGATCTGCTCTAAGTAGACTATCACACCCACTGAAATATAATAATATTGGAACGCTAACTGACGTTGAAAGTGCGAGCTGAGAGAGACAGTTAGTAGCTATCTGTCTTTGTTGTACAAAGTTTTTACATAGCAACCGCTTTACGAACAAGTGTTGGAATGATTGTCTTACATCTATCTGTCCCAGGCTCGTTTTTTGCTTTCATAAAAGTTTACATGTGGTGAGTGTTCCAGTATTACTGTATTTCAATGGTCACACTCCAAATGGATAAATAGCGGTAGAATCGGATTGTGAAGCATGAGATCTTAACAGAATGGGGCTTGTAATTTGACGTCTGGTAACCTGGCATACCCAATAATATGATGGAAGAGTGGTGTAATATTTATTTGAAATCGGCTCGTAAGAACGCCAAAATTGTCATTAAAAGCTTTGAAATCGACTTTAAAGTAATCCAATATACTACGATTTTGAGCAACGCAGTATTGGCAACCGTTATAATAATCGTAGTACTAATAGGTTAATTTCAGCAGATGTACAACGTATGATAGCAAATTTATACATAAAATAAAACAATATGTGCAAGAAGAATGAACTAATTAATTACAATGAAGAAGTTGGGAACACAACATACAATTTTGAGTCTTCAATGTCACAGGTTGGTAACACTGAATGCAAGTTTCAATGTTTGACTTAACTGAGAACTGACAGATGTATAACTTAACCTATTAAATAATATTTTAAAGTTTGGCCTAATTTTATATTTCAAATAAAATTTAATATGTACCGCGGTACTGAAATTACTCATGGTTTATTTTCCTCGGCAAATAAATTCCATATTCATAATAAAAAGTAAAACTTCAATGACTTGATACATAAATAACTATTATTTAATTTTGTTCATTATTTGTTCTTTTGTGAAAAACTTAATCCATATTTTCCAATTAATTTGTGAATGTTTGATCCAACAAAATGAATTTTTGTCAATTGACTTTATCCGTATTTAATCAGGCCACAACCGAAAATGATATAAATCAAAAGAAGCCAAATATTTACTGGGAACACTCTGAAAAAATATCTATTCCATCGAATCAAACCATCAAAATAATTTATCAGCCCCAAAATGAATCCCACGCGATTCACGCTCCAAGGACACTGCATGAATATTTCAATAGCAGATGTAATAACAGCACTGTGAAACGGAAACAGAACCACTTACAGACAACGTCGATCTTCCACGACGTCTCGAGGTACAGTCCGGTGACATTGGGGTTCTCCGATCTGCATGTGATCGACTTGCTGTCATCCTCCGTGCTGGGGACGAAGCTCAGCTCCGAGATTGTCACATTCTCGCGCGTTTCTTCCTGTACAAGTGAAACTTATTATAGTGGTCACGAAATGAGAAGCTGTATAAGTTAAGGAATATTGGAGTGTGGATAAAGAGTTGCTTACGATAATTCCAATCGATGAATGTTACTTTATTTGTGATCGAAATGCATTGAAAGGAAACTAACGTTACCTACATTTAATTTTAACTTCATAATTAAAGCACAGTATAAGAATTTACATAGTATCGACACTTCCAATGTTGCATTATTCCAATATTTCACTTTTCTTCTACGTTATCATGTATAAGCAGAAATTAAATTTTTTCGCTGCCGGCATGAAACTCTTTTACTCCGGCGACAAACAAAGGCAAATATTATAAAAAAAAATAGTAAGGTTGTAATTCAATTAAATATAAAACAAATTTACAAAAATAACAAAACAACAAATTCTATGGCAACTAGAAATGCTCGATAAGGCAGAATATTTCCCTCGAAAATTTTCAACCAATCACGTTGCAGTATTTTCTGAACTTCGACCAATGACAATCGAATACAGTGAATATTTTGCATATCGAGTATTTACACAAGTGCCTGTACCCGAATATTTATAATAATTGTAAACACAATGACGAATAGTTTAATTTCTTCGTTTTAAAGGACAAAAGGGGTAATATCTTCAATTTTTTAATTAATTTCTTCAAAAGAATTACTTTCAAAACGCTGATGACTCATTTTTAACATAATTTGACAAATGACGTTAATCAAAGTCTGATAAAGTGACATTAAAATAAATATATGTTCAATAATTTAAAGTAATGATTGAAATTTTTCTCGAGAAATATTCGTCTAATATATCCCTCGTGCATGGCAAATAAGAATATTTTCTTGGGATAAAACTACTGAATATATGTTGATTTTTATGATTTATATTTGTATTTTCTATGTTTGTAGAAAAAATAGCATGTGTTATTCGAAGAAAATGTGACTTTCTGTGCTTCGCATGAATTTGCCCGTCGTTCAAACTTACAAGCTGAGCACACAAAGTATCACATTTACTCCTAATAGCACAATATACTATTTACTTATTATTAACCATAAAGGCTAAAAAATATAAAAAATTAAATGAGTGACCATAGAATTATAACAGTCTGTATCAAACAGGCGGAGAAATTTTTACGAAAGACTTTGGATTTGCTTGGCGAACAATTGAGATGTGTTCGAGTATATGATCTAGACTAGATTTAATTTTTGTGTTCCCTATAATTGAATTGTATTATTAACAAAATTTTATTCTGATACTGAAATTAGGTAAACGAATTGTTTACTTTCTTACTTGATTATTAATGACGTTAAATATTTGCTCGAATTCAATTCAATTTCCATCTTGCTTATCTGCTGTACGCCCAAAATGTTTTAGACATAATTGAAAGAGTACTGTTATAAAATAAAACGTTAGTATCTTTTGCTTCACATCTAAAATTACAACAAATGTTGAAGAGTGCGAAAAATATTTTTTTCTACGACCACTGAGAAATCTGCTCATTGTATGTTTGTTATTGCTACTGATATGAGGTACATTGCAAGCATCGTGCGAAATGAATTTGTTTTGTGAGTATTTCAATACAGATTAGTTCATTTAAGTACAGGTGCCATTGCTAGGATACTTATTTAGAATTGTCAAATATTGGAATGGTGAAAGCGGGACAAATTTATTATTAAAATTAAATTAATTTTGAAAAAAATATCGTGGTCGTAGAAAAAGTATAGTGTACAACTCGCATGGAATGTCCATTTCATACTCGTAGGAAAAGAATACCATTCCATGCTCGTTGTACAATATACTACTCTTCTTTAGTACAAAATTGAATATGAATGTGAAAAACATTACATTGGACAGACTAGCAGAACGATAACAACAAGAACACAAACGAGCCATTTATCTTAACCAACCAGAGAAATCTGCTGTGGCCATGCCATTCCATTGAATTAATTTTGAAGAAACAAAAATTATAGTAAGATCGAAATGTGCCAGTGGCAGAAAAATTCAGAAACAAGACATGGCTTTCTCTGTTTTATAAATTTAAATTTGTTGTTACTTGGTTACTGTTTTATTATTTTTGTTTATATTTTGTATTGAATTTTCCTGACGAAGAATTACGTGTAGTAATTCGAAATGTTGAATTTTTAGTAGTTATTTATGTTATAAGTCCAGTAAATGAGATTTTACGGTACGATGTTCTAAATGAGTATATACAATGGTTTATTTCATACCTGAGTCGCATTTTTGGACGAAAATTTGTTTTCTTTCTTAAAAACATTCAGATCGTAAAAAATTATGATAGCAATCAATTTTATTTTGTTGACATTTGTTAACAGTTCTAATAACATTTTTAAGCTATTGCATAGCTTTTATCGCGGGCTTTGAGCGCGGCGACCGAATCAAGAAATTCCGTAACGAAAAAAACCTGACACCCCCCACTCCGACCGGCACGGCGGTGCGGCGTTAAAAGCCGTGCATCGTCTAACGTCGTTTCAGTTCGGCAGACTTCGGCACGGTGTTTGTGTGCGTGCGACTAGACGTATGTCATTGACGCGGTATTTTCCAGATATTTAGAGGATATCAAGTCTCAAACTTATGTTTCTTATTTCTGATACCATAAACCTATAGTTTTAAGGATAAAAATTCCTGAATAACCTACATATATTGTAAGATAATAAAAATATTTTAAACAATATTAACTTCTCATTTATTCAATAAAAGAAAAAAATTTGTTTTCTTATCGGTCACCACGCTCAAAAAGTGTAACTTGAATTAATATCAAAGAAAAAAACGAAGAAAAAAAATACTGCATAAATAAAATAAATAAATAATTATAATTGCTAAGTTGATAAAATTTTTAATTAATGCGGAAAAGGATATTGTGAATTAAGTCCCATTAAAATATTGTTCACTAACGATACAGTATTCTATAAAATTACAATATTGTAAAGTTCCATTTTCCGGACTGAAATGTGAATAGTATATTGTTAAATGAGGGATTATGATATTAATTAAAGTCATGAAGATGAAATTATCCGAGTGAATAATGACCATAATTTCGTATAATACTGTACATTTTCTACTCCTGTAAATTCGAAATTAGCGTTTAACAAATTATCGAAATCGGTTGAAAAACGACATCAAAATACACAATGACAACTGACTACATGTCAACTGTCAAACGGCCGTTACCTGGGGATCCATATTACGTCTTTAAAATTAAAGCGAATTATGGATTTCTGGCTTATGGGTACTGTATAATTCATCGACAAAATTGCACAGAACTTAAAGCCAAAAATATTTTCATTTGTTACTGAGTTCTAAATACTTTTTAAATTTTATATAACTCTCCACAAGAAACAGATTTCAAACAAGAATATGAGCTATAGATAATATTAAATATGGATTTAACGGATAGCTTGCTTTATGATTAAGATTATGTTAAGTTGTATACATTAAACAACACAATTATTTTTAATGTTTCAATAAGAATGGATGTATTTTCCAGTCCTTGTCCATTTCTTTTAAAAGAATTTGTCTGGTATAAGCAAGTACAAAAGAAACCATCATCATCAGAACCATCCCGAACAAAGCAACATTAATCGTAAGTTTATTTGTAGTCGGTGCACTATGCCCCATTTCAATTTACACCTGTCATTCGCGCACAAAAAACTGGCTTCTTAAACAGAGGCGTAAATCACCATTAACGACTGGCGCATTCCGGAGCACTCCAGAGTAGTCCGGAGCAGCTCGGAGTCTATTCAGAGCGGTACAATGGACCCGAAGATGGTGTTTGTGTCACACACGGTGTGGTCAGAACACTTGAGCTGTTGAATAGAATAGAATGCCCAGTAGATTTGCCCGTTTCTAATTTATATCTTGTGCAGTTTCGGATTTGGATTGTCTTGGTCTAGACGCCTGCGTGTTTTGTGCAAGTTTCTAGAGATTATTGTTTCGCCAACTCAAGCTTACCTCATTTAGAAAAAAGTTTAGACTTATTCAACTACTTTTTACACGTAGAATTCTTTAGAAACAAATCGGCAACACTAATTTGTACATCTACTAATGAAAGCAATGCTATATTTTGAAATCGGTATAGGTTATAGGTATACAAATAAAATTCACATTTAATATTAAATATATTCGAGAAATGAATCATTAAATAGTTATTTGTCAGACTAGAGGGAAAAGCGCTTCTTTTTCTCATTCGAGCTCGCGAATGAAGCAATTAGAGCGAGAGTGGAAGAAGGGCTTTCCTCTCGTGTTAGATACAAAAAAATTTCATGGCATATTTCTAAAAATGATTTTCATGGTCCTAAAATACACATTGACAACACAACTGATACGTTAAAAGTTAGCTTATCAAACACAAAGCGGTGTAGCAGTGTTGCCAATGAACCAATCTTAAATCTAAATTCTGAGATCTAATCTAGCAGAAGAAAAATATAAGACATAATTTTAAAATAATTTAAAGTATGTATATCACTAAAACAAGGAATTTCAATAAAATTAGGCATTTATTTAAAATTTTTACAATATATTCTTTGTAAATAACATTCGTATTGGTTTCCTCTCTAGAGAGAAAACACATATTTTCCTCATTATTTCGGGACGGGAGAAGAAAGGTGGAGGTTTCCTGGCAGGTCGTGAAAAAAAAATGTTTTGGTTGCTAAAGTTTCATTGTTAAGTTGAAAAATTTTAAATCATTTTTTAGATGAATTTTCATTACGATTTTTAAATATGCAAGTATAATAAAGTTTCTGTCGCTATTAGTCTAGCAACATGCCATTATTAAGCTCTTTTCGAATAATGAATTTGTTTTTCACTACCACTTGTTTCATAATACAAGAAGGGTTAATAATGGATTATTATTGTTTATTTATAGGAAATTCAAGATTCTGAAGTATTTAATTCATTAAAAAAGTATTAGTTATGAATTTAAAATAATGTAACCAGTTATGAAAATGATGTCATAAATAAAAACAATAGTATATTGAACAACTAGTGTTACAATTAGGCAATGTAACACGAGTTGTTCATACTACTTTTCCTATTTCACGTTCATAAATTCAATAAAAATAAAATAAAATTGTACGGCAAGTTTAATATACCACTGGTCACCAAGAGGATTTGCCCGCGGGGCCTATCGGGTCCCAGGCCGCAACCCCGACGCAGGGGCTTCGATTCAATAATTTTACGTGAGCAATGACAGTCCCAAGTTTGACAGACTGTTAATTTAATAATAAATTCCCCAAAAACAGTTGCACAAAATTAAATTTTATAGCATTGTTTTTGTTATCCAAGAACAAATACTGATTTATTTGCTATTTTCCTCAACAATTTTCGGCTTAATAACCTTAATAAGTTCATTTCTTTTTGTTAAATAAATAAATCTAAAACAGTTTCTTGAAATGTCGAATATTTTTCGTTTTTGTTAAATTTTATTTGGTCGTTTACAATTTTTCTAATAAATATTAATTATAATTTGAATGATATATCACGAAATACTAATATTTAGGTTTCTCAAACTATAATCATAATTGTACCAAGTAGCAATTAATTTTTTTTTTCTTTATTAGTAAACATATTTAAAGTATGATGACAAATTCATATAAAGTTGACATCTTATTTTTCATTTTACCTAGAAAAGTACTATAAATGACTGGCGTTCCTAGTAATACATTAATGAGGTATAATTAAATATAAATAGCTGAAACTCGCGGTATGAAATTGATTTAAAAATAATAAAAACTTTTTAGTTTATAAACCAAACACTGTCCTGTAAATGTCACGCGCTAAATTTATGTCACATATGTCCCGTGGTTTCCCCAGCGCACTGTACGTCCTCCTTTCAAGATTACGTTCAGATCTTCAGATATTTTATTTCTCAGACATTAAACGAAATGTGGAAGTCATTATTGTTCGTTCGTAATTTGAAACCGTAGTGGAAGAGATACCTTCATTAAATTTTATATCAAACGCAATATCTATCCAACTCAAGTTGTCTTAGTGGAAATTGAACTAAAATTAATTGAAAAATAAATTCCATCAGACAATAATATTCTCATTATTTGAAATAAGCCTACGCCGGAAGGAATAACTCATAGACGGTCAAACAAACGTCACAGCGTCGCTCGTTCAAGTTAATTACAAAAGTATAAAGCGAATTTAATTCTGCAAAAAGTATCTAGACTTCCAATTAATTTATCTTCCATTCACAGCGCGATATAAAAAGACATTCGCGAGTGGTTATATGCCAATACAGCGGGCGCTCGGCGTCGTGGGCTTGCTGTGTTGGTACTTCGTGTTGCTGATCGAAAGAGACGTGGACTTCTATTCGTATTTATCTAGGACTTTACAACCTACGCTTGCGGGAATCAATACTGTTTTAAAATTCTTCTATGATAAGCGAGCCACAGCAAAATATATCAAGTGACACTACAGCTTTCATAATAATAATTTTATGATTAGTGATTCGTTTGTTTACAATAATAATGGTATCAAATTTCACATGAATCATGAACGAACAATGAACAAATACGTCTCACTCAACTGAAGGACACCGAAGTCTCGAGAATTTCATTTACGGGATAAGAACTATGGCTGGTATCACGAGTTCTTTTTAACTCCCGCCTATCTCTAGGTAAAGGAGGTATTGTTTTTAGTCAAAAAATTGGGTAGTGAGTTTTCAATGAATAAGCAAGTTTTAGAGTTCCTATAATATGATTTTACTATTTTCACCATGATGTCTGTATCTATCTATCTATCTATCTATGTATGTACCTATGTATGTGTGTGTAGCCTGTGACAATTTTTTCGTCTCACAACTCAATTACTATAATACCAAAAAATACTATATTGTGTATTTTTGCTTCTTTTATTTATATGAAATGCTGATTAGATTTTGGATAAAATTGGTCAACCGGAAGTAGTAGTTCACTAGAAGCCCTTAACAGTTTTCCGTAAAAAACACGATTAACATAAGTTATTCAAATATTTATGCTATTTTGAAAATTGCAGAATAATTAAATTTACATCTGTTTTAATTACACTAATTTTATTAATTTTCATTATATTAAGAGATAATAAAATATAAAGGAATTAAAATTCATACATCTTGCATTTCATGTACACCACGGAAACACTTAAAAAATTTAAATTTTTTACAAAATCTGACACATGTCATTGTGATTGTGAAGCTGTTTTATATAAATAAATAATAAATAAATATATCATCACGCCTTTTACCCATTACGGGTGTGGCACGCTTACGCAGATCTCGGTAGGTGATATATTTTTTCGTATGAAGTGCGGTTACCAGCCGTCAAATCATAGCCCCCAAGGATGTTAGTGGAGGGGAACCACAGGGGTAAATTTAAATTTGTAACTGTAGGCAGTGGGATTCGAACTGAGGATCTCACGATCCACAGTCCGACACGTTACCACGGAGCTATTTACCCCATTTTATTAGTGAAATATTAAATAAATGTACGAAATTTCTAAAATATAAATAGAAAAACAAATAAGAAGGTATTTTTCTGTATCATCCAATAATATTTTGTACCTTTTAAGAGTTGTATTGGGCGGGAGGTTATGTGCTGGGGACATCAGACTTGTTAGGTGTTTTAGCCTCCGTTTTAACGCTGTAAAATGTACTAAAATTATTTTATAAAAAAATATTTCAAATAAAAGTGGTAGATAATATATTCCTCTGTAATTTATATTCGAAGCTTTTTTTTATAAAATAATTTTAAAAGTTGAACAGCGCTAAAACCGAGGCTAAAACACTTGTCTTAAAACATCCAAAAACAATACTCGTGGTATCAACCTATATTTGGTAAATATGTTTTAATTTTAGTTTTAAAAATGTTATAGGTTAGGTCTGTAATGCTTTTATGTACATGGTTGTAAAAAATTTTATAGTTTCAAGTCTAAAACATCTTTTATTTAAAATCGGTTAGTAATAAGACAATTTCGGATATTTAAAAAGTTACAGTCAATTATTCCTGTCTTGCACTTTCCAGCGAAAGAACGAAAATTTATTGACAAATATAAATGTCACTACAAAATTGTTTACAAAATAAATGTAAAATTCCCCATCTACTAAAGAAAATATTTCACCCGAAAAAGCAAACGTCAAAAAATTTTTTATTGTTCTTATATGTGTAATTTAAAATTTTTATTTGAAATCGGCACTATAGTGCTAAAAAATCGTCATTAAAAGCTCAGAAATCGTCACTAATGTAACCCATTATACGACAATTTTGAGCAACCCAGTGTTGGCAACCGTTAAATAATTATTGTACAATTAGGATAATTTTGGCAGATATATTGACGTACTATAATAAAATTGGACGTAACATGTAACAAAATTTGCAAGAAGAATTAACTAATTAATTCAGATGACGAAATTGAGGACAAAACATAATTTTGAGTGTTATTTACGATAATTTCACTTCTCGAGGTTGGCAAGACTGACTGTCAGTTTCAATTGACAACTGACAGATATATAAACTTAAGCTATATTGTAATTTTACGACAGTTTTTTCGAATTTTAAATTTCAAATAAAACTTAATATGTATCTCGGCACTGAAGTTCCTTTTTATCACTCACATGGTTTATTTTCTTCGGCCCTACGAGCATAGGCAACTAAATTCCACATTCGTGGAACTTCAGTGCCTTGATACATATATAACTATTAATTCTGAATAAAATTTCATTACATCCTCTTAGCCATTAGAACTGAAATGAAACATTTTCCACCGCTGTATGTAATAAATTATTACTTTCTTATACACAGTATAAGGATTATTATTTAATTTTAATTAGATTAATAAAAAAAATCGTGAGTTTCTTTCCTATACAAGCTATTTAAATCCTAGTTCTTAAAATGACGACAATAAATCAAAATAAATAATTTTATCCAACACCTCTCAATAAATGCTCTATAACTATGGCGATTTTAAACAAGCAAAGTAACAGATTATCCACTAGAGGGTATAATTTTGAGGAAAGCCACTAGTGAGTATTTTTTTATTTATAACCATAATAATAACATACAACACCTTGGTAACTACTTGGATTGACATTTTAATTTCAAAAATTTAAATCATATGTCACTGTCAAATAATATTTCATTAATAAATTTTGCATTTATTGAGAGTTGTTGGATAAAACGTTATACTTCACACGTGGGCAAAGTGGAATTACCCTCTCGATAAAATTATCACACTCAGCCTTCGGCTTCGTGTGCTAAAATTTATCTCGTGGGTAATTCCTTACTTTGCCCACTTGTAAAGTAAATAACTATTATCCAACACCTCTCAATAAATGCTCTATAACTATGGCGATTTTAAACAAGCAAAGTAACAGATTATCCACTAGTGGGTATAATTTTGAGGAAAGCCACTAGTGAGTATTTTTTTATTTATAACAATAATAACAACACACAATACCTTGGTAACTACTTCGATTGACATTTTAATTTAAAAATTTAATGCATATGTCACTGTAAAATAATATTTCTTTAACAAATTTTTCATTTATTAAGAAGTGTTGGATAAAACGTTATACTTCACACGTGGGCAAAGTGGAATTACCCATTCGATAAAATTATCTCACTCAGCCTTCGGCTTCGTGAGCTAAAATTTCTCTCGTGGGTAATTCCTTACTTTGCCCACTTGTAAAGTAAATAACTATTTTTTTCAACAAGTAGTACGATCAGAATAAAACATTCAAAGTTATACGACAAATCTTTTTTTTGTATTAATTTAGCAAGTTGATATAATCGAAGCAATACTCTATGAATAAACTAAAGATTTTACATCCAGGGTGCGTCTTGACGAATTCGCGTTCTAAATTAATTCGCATGATATTTTTATGCAGTATAACATCCGACAATCGATTCTGCTGCTCTTATATTCATCAGAGGAAAGTTATCCAGCGATATGATGCATTATTTATCGTGAAACCGATACGCTTACAGTTTGCAATTTATAGAAGATGTTTCGTCAGATATTAATGAAATATTTAATGTTTCAAAGCCGCTTATTTCCGAGTGAATTAGTAACTATAGAATCCTATACTTCAATAAATTAGAAGAAAAATCGTTAGGGGAACAATTTTCAGTGGATTCCAATATTTATCTATGTAAGGGAGATATTGTGGGGGTCAAAATTTTTCATTAAGGTAAGCACGATTTAGGAACCCTAGAATGCGATTTCACTGTTTTTCCAAAACGTTTGTATATGTGACGATTCTTCCGTCCACAACAACTTAAAATCTATTAATAAAATCATTTTAAAATTACGTATTTACAATTTGCACTAGATTTTGATGGCAATCTATTAATCTAAGTATATAATTGACTTATTGTAAATAAAAGGGATATAATAGGAATCGTAAAAAACTTCAATGTCGGGATTTTAGTCAATAAACACCTTGAAATATTTTCACGATGATGTCTGTTTGTGTGCATTCGTATAAATGGATGGATGTATGTACAGGAATTTTTTTTCAAATACTACTGAAATAGTCATTTACATACCAAATGCGGGAACGCTAGGTTTCCGGATGAGTGTTAAACGAATCCGGGAACCGAGTTCACGCAAGATGTTTGTACAATATTTTTGTACGAAAAGTATAAAACTAATAACAGTCCATACAAAGAAATGAAGTTCTTCAAGGAGTTATTTTGATTTGCACTATAAATATAAACGCACAAAATAGTTTGTCTAATATATTAGAAAACAATTAAAATATTTATAATATTTAACGTATTCACTTGTAAATTTATTATATTTCTTAATTATATTGAAATAACTAACATTACATTTGTAGGTTATGTATTTTACAGCTGTCATATCGGGCAGATTTTATTGCCAACATTGGTAACCAAATGCACTAAATATGTTATTTTAAAATTAAATTTCAATATTATTCCATCATTGTTTATACTAATTTTATGTAAAGGGATGTTTGAAATACTATATTTTTGTATTATAAATATAATTTATTAATAAACGCTTTAGAAATAGGAATGTTTTCGTCGAAATTTCCCAGTTGTGTATCTGGTGTAGACCTGGGAAATGGGCATTTCAGACGTTGCTTAGGCTACGTTAAACAACACATTTCAATGTATGAGTACAAAAAGAAAATTATAAAATTTTGTATTATGAATTTGTACAGCTTAGTAAAGAGCCTAGTTGATTATGGTGAAATTTGCCAACCGGAAGTAAAACTCTATTTGAAAAACGGTAAGATTTTTAAAAAATATATCGATAGTTCAGGTATTTATGGAAATTTTTGGTAATATAAATGAACGAAATTGTGATTATATAAAACGTTCCTTAACACATTTTTCCGTACTTGGTACCATTTAAGAACTACGAGCCCAGAATCATATCATTTGGCCCAGTTAAAATCATACAAAGGAAAATTGTTTAATTCAACAAATTTACATCATAAATTCATTTGTACCTCCGCACATACATATATGTAAGGGAGGTATTATATTTATGTTATGAATTGATTAGATTTTGGGAACAATTCATCAACAGTAAGTGGTAGATTATTTGAAGATTATTTTGGGCATATCATAATAAATGAATCAAAAAGATGTTGAATAATATTGCTTACAATCTTTATTTATCAGATTTAAAAACAGTGTTCCTGATACCAGCCAATACCTTTCTTGGCCAAATGAAATCTTTATATGAGTGATTTTTAAAATTAGTTATTTTTTCTTGAATTATTCTTAAATATAACAAAATTTAAAATACAAATAAATTGAGTACAACAATTTTTGTAAGATCAAAACAAATTTTTAAAAATTATTCTAAAATTCTTAACTGGGAAAAATGATATGATTCTGGTTTTGTATTCCTATAGAATACTTCATATAAAAAAATAAATATATCATCATGCCATTTACCTATTTCTAGTGTGGCACTCTGCTCAAAGCAGCGGACAGAGGTAATTTAATGGGGGTGGCAATTTTAGAAATTTAGTTTAGAAAATTTGTCGGTTGTGAGGCTCGAACTGAGGATTTTATGAGTGCGATGAATGGGGTCTCACAATTTTTTTTATTTATTTTTTTTTTATGAAACTTTATCTAAATTAAAGACTATCTTCACTTTTAAAAATTCTTAATTGTTATTCATTAAGCCACAATGATTTTTTAAAAATGTTGTGACGTAATTGTAGAGGTGTTGCTGGATCTTAAACAGTACAGACTGTAAATAATTGTAGTCATATATTTTTTTACTTATTTTATTTCTATTATTACAATAAAATAGAACATTTGTGACAAAAATTATTTAAATCTCTACTGTTTGAGATCCACCAACACCTCTATAATGACGTCACAACATTAAAAAAAAATCATTGTGGCTTAATGAATAACAATTAAGACTTTTTAAAAATGTAGATAGTCTTCAATTTAGATAAAGTTTCATAAAAAAAATGGTGAAAGACCCCATTACCCAAGCACTTATTCATTGCTTTCATTTTGGTATAGATGTGGTTACAATAAAACTATTAAATGTATTAGCACGGTATTAAATTTTTTATTGTTAATATGCGAAGAAAGCAATTCGAAAGTAATAAATAGTAATAGGCAGAGATGGATGTATCGCTTTGACAATATTGACAATTATCATAAAATTGATGCGCTCCGCAAATCCAAGCGGCCGCCACCGCCTCCGCCGCAGCCGCCCACAACAAACGATCGGAATTATTCGTTCGGGGGCGGCAGGGTACCCGGGTGCACCACCGGCATTTGTCACAGCTGACGTTTATAAGTGGCCCCATAAATATCGAGCTTGATATTTGGCAGTTATAAATCTGTTTAACATTTTGTTTTAACACTTACGAAGGCCTGAGCCCCGCATCTGAAATGTCACCCGCGCGCCCGCACCGCCGCGGACGATGAACCGACGGGTTCATATCGATATCCGTTCGGGGCGAGCCGATTAATCGCCGGGATGCGTTATTTAGGAGTGACGTGCCCCGTAATTACTTAACGAGTATCATCTTGGCAAATGGATGTGTATTTGGAAATCACTGTTTGCCAAAGTGAATTACTGTGTACCGTGACATATTGGAAAGGATTATTATTAGTGGTTGCCGTGGCGATGCGATACAATCCAATATAGCTATAAGCATCCAAGCCCGAACAAATAACGTTGATTAGTCTCTTTCCGCCTACTGATTATTGCAGCCAATTCTATCAACGTTAGTTACAAATTTTTACCACCGAATTTTTTATCAATAATTCACGCTGGACGCTAGTGTTTTATGGATGTCATAGCACGCTACAAATAATCATAAAAAACATGTTTTTGACTAACTGTCAGTCTTGTATCTGTGTCATAAATCCGGAAACATAAAAAACTATTTTTGTAATTGTAGAAACCGCCGTTTCAACACACTACCCAAACGTCAAACAATTCAGCATTTTCCGATTAAAGCCAGAATGAAAAAAAAATCTGATGTATCCAGAACAATAAATACAAAATATAGAAAAACGTTTCAAATAATAGTTATTTATGTATCAAGGCCCTGAAGTTCAATTTTTTATCACGAATATGGAATTTAGTTGCCGAGGCCTGTAGGGCCGAGGAAAATAAACCATGTGAGTGATAAAAAGGAACTTCAGTGCCGAGGTAGGTACATATTAAGTTTTATTTGAAATCTAAAATTCGAAAAAACTGTAAAATATTATAATATAGGTTAAGTTTATACATCTGTCAGTTGTCAATTAAAACTGACAGGCAATGTTGCCAACATTGAGCAGTGAAATTATAGTAAATAACACTCAAAATTATGTGTTAGGTCTTAAATTTCGTCATCGGAATTAATTAGTTAATTCTTCTTGCAAATTTTGCTTCATGTTACGACCAAATTTACTATAGTACGTCAATATATCTGCCAAAATTGTCCTAAATGTACAATAATTATTTAACGGTTGCCAACACTGGGTTGCTCAAAATCGTCGTATAATGGGTTACTTTAGTGACGATTTCTGAACTTTTAATGACGATTTTTGAGCACTTAGTGCCGATTTCAAATAAATGATTTTTTATTATAACAAAATTTACTTTAACTCAACGACTTTCCTACTTTGCGTGTGCACGGGTACTATTTTAAATACAATTTATGTAGATAGTCGATTCCCTGGTCCCATGAAGAAATACTAGATATAGCAGACCGGCACAGTCTTCAATGTGTTAATTAGACAGACGACCATGCTCTTCAGTGGGATTTAAACCCATGACCTCTGGTATGCTGGGATAGTGACATAGCCACTATACCATTGAGATGGGCGCAACTCAACTTTTAAAGGTACAAAGCAGAGAATAAAAGTTTCAAATAAAATTATAGCCACTATAATTTCTCTTCTTTTATACAAGATGTTCAGAAAAGTACCGGAGCTTCTGGTAGAACGACATCCGAGTCAGTAATCCTAATGAAAAAAATGTGTACGGCTCTTCGTAAAGCCACACGAGCTCACGAGCTACTTGAAAGAAATCTAAATTTGGCAATACGGAACCAAACAATTGTTATAGCTGTCATCAGTTACTATGCAAATCACTGGGAATGTTATATCAACATTTGACTTATGTACAGTCAGTGGAAATTCAAATTGTTTACTTGAGATAGTAGCTTTACTTTATTAAGTATAAGATTAAAATTAAATTTTGTAAAAAAAAAAAATAGACCGAAGATTCATACGAAATGAAATAAATAATAAATATTATAAGCAAAAATCAAATCAATTTGACAAATGTCAAAATTTAACGAACGTCAAATTATTTTTGAAACAAAAAACTATTTTTTCTTCAAACGTCATAAAAGTACGTTGTTATGTATTTGTATTCAACAAGCAGAAGTTCAATATTGTCGCCACCGGCGTAAAAGTGTATCCTTGGCAACACATTTACGCCGGCGGCGGACAAAGTAAAATATTATGAAAAATAGTTAGGTTGTAATTCAATAATTTGACAGTTAAAAATGAAACAAATAAACAAAAATAACAAAACAGCATATTCTACGGCAACTTGAAATGCTAGATAAGACAGAATATTTTTTTGAAGTTTTGAGCATTTTATAATATTTATAATTTAATTTTCTATGTTTGAAGAAAAAATAGCATGTGTTATTCGGAGTAAATGTGTCTTTGCCAAAGTATCACATTTACTCCTAATAACACAATATACTATTGTGAAAAATTGCCATATGTAATAAAATTTAAAAAAATACGTCTGAAGAGGAATTAAAAACTTAAAGTTTTAGTAAGGATTAACGCAATTTTACAAAATTCATCTTGAATATAAACAGTTTTGTTTTCTAGGAATATTCAATTCAAATTTGTACAAGAATGTTGGAGACGCATATTGGTTTGCTAACCTATACTATAATTATGTCAGCTTCTTTATATTTAACACTATATGCATCAAGTTTGAATGAACTGAAAACGATAGCAAACGAAAACGCAAATTTATGTTTCTGTTATTTTTGCCATATTTTATACAATCCTTAACAAAACATAGTTTCTTTTTCTTAATTTGATACAAGCCGTCGCATCTGGCCGTTATCTTGAGCAGTGATTCTGCAGGAATTTCATTGTGCCCTTTGATCATTCTCGAAAAATCTTTGCTGGCGTAAATATTTGTAATTTAAAGTAAAGATAAAAATTGGGGCCGTTAATTTGAAGGAAAATAGGTCAATTTGTATCCACGTATTTATCTTACCTTTGTTCTTTTGAGCTGGCGTTTTCCTTTGTACCACGTAATGATGGCAGGCGGCCGAGAGCCCGCCGATTCGCAGCTCACCTCATACCTGCGATCCGCTACCAGCGGCGACTGAGTCTTCAGGATCTGCACCGTCAAGGGCTTCACTGGAATGGGAAGACTTTGTTAACGCGGGAATCAAACAAAATTAAAATTAAATGTGCTCATTCATTCACCAGATTCACCTTCAAGCAATGTGTGATTCATTTTACTTTCATGTAAATAGAACATATGTACATACAGGGTATAGAATTTAAATGTAGCGTATTGGGGTTTCAATGCAATTTTTTTTATATTGCTGTATCTTTTTACATATTCACTTTACAGCCAAAGTGTAAATATAAAAGTTGTTCAGAATTTAAAAATGTAAGCAATAAGGCCCATTTGGTTACATAAATTTTTGTGTTCCGCGATATGTCAATCAAATTACAATTTATATTTTATTAAGAAAATTGCTACACGGTCATGGAAAATTAATCACAAACGAAAAATAATTGACATTTCATAAAACTAATTTAGATTTATTAATTACAATGTTGCATTATTTTCTGTAGAACGAGACTCATTACAAGCACTTTTATTACAACTTTTGCATTTACACTTTTGCTATGAAAAAAATTAATTAATTAAATACTGCTTTATCATATTTCCTACTCACTTTAGAGCAATAGTGTAAACATAAAAGTTGTACAAAATTTAAAAATGCTTTTCTATAACACTGTTTTGAAAACTAGGTATTCCACAACTAAAAATTGTTATGGAATCACTAACATTCCATACGCTGCGTATGGAATATTTTCGACGAATCAGAGCCGCATATTAGCGCGATATATGAAGTATCTTGATTCAGTTACTATGGTTACGTCTGTTTGTTTTAATTTGATTTATTTGAGTTTGACGTTTTCAACAGTTTTATATTTGTATTTTTGTATAATTTCCAAAACCTTTTTATAGAAAGTATAGTCTACAACATCTAACGGAATGGCCTATCCCACGCTCGTAAACCGTAGCCCTCGCCTTTGGCTCGGGCTACAAACTTTTTGCTCGCGTGGAATATGTGCCATTCCATTACTTGTTGTAGAATATACTATTTCAATGATTGAACGTTTTAGGGTCCCTAGAATAAGATTTTTATATATTTGCGACGATGTAGGTGTGTGGATGGATGAATCTCTAGAGTTACGGTTGCCCAAAAACAAATGAACTGAACATTTTTATACTTTTACTTTCTTACACAAAGTATAAGGAAGTATTGGAATCACGAAAAAAATCGTTGACGAGATTTTTGCGGAAATACATATTTTGACGTCCACTGAATCCGTTATGATCAATTTTTTAATGATGTGTGTGAGGATGGATGGATGGATGGATGTCCGTGTGCGCAATATCTCATGAACGAGACAAGATATGTAAACGAAACTTGGAATTTATAAGTTTCATGAAAAAGAGCTGAGTTGATTTTGTATGAAATTGAAAAACCGGCAGAGGAAGTTTACTAGACCCACAAAACAATAAATCCCATTTATTTCAAAAATAGAATCAGTTGTGAGAAAATGTTTCAAATGAAAGATGTTAGCAAAAATATTTGGAATATAAAATGTTAATTGCACTTTTCTTGTACATGCTTCTAATTTTGAGAAAAACTAAATTATATGTTTAAGAATTCTAATACTTCCTTATATTTGTATAATGATGATAAAGTCAAAAAATAATGAAATTAATTCTAAAATTCGATAAATTATAATATAATTCTCCAGTATCTTTCTTAAACTTGTTGCCATTTAGCAATAGCCACTCAAGTCATATGGGCTTTTGTGGTTATTGCCTGACAACAAGTTTTCGAAAGATCTATCAAATTATTTACTATTTATTCTCACTCTCCTGTTATATGTATTACTACTGAAAAATATTACAAATCTTTCTACAATTTCAGTTTAAAACATTTTTCTCTTACTACCACCATTTAGAAATTACAATATATTGAATTTTAACATATTCATTTTAATCTGTTGACATGTGTAGGATAAACGAAAGATAGCGATGAATTACAGTAGAAGGGTACTTCACTAATTTAGATGTATAAGTATAAGAAAATCGGGTATTTTTTTTAGTATACCAGCAAACATTACTAGTATTTGTACCGGCCAATACTTCTAAAAGTATGCTTTCAATTTATTGTACGTTTATCTTCCTGGTCAAATTCGCCGTTTCAATTTTTAACTTTGGTTTATCTGAAACTAAATACTATTCATCCTCATCCAGTCCTCCTAACCAGCAGCATCCGATCAGACAACCGCAGATAAATCCTCCTCCGAATCTTGTTTCGATTCTAACTCAAAGATCAGCTCCGCTCTGCTGGCTGTACTTTCATCTGCACACACCGCTGCCGCTGTTCTTATTCCTCCGCTGTTGGAGCCGCGGCTGATCCCGGATATCAGACCAAGCAACCGCAGCTTCGGATTAGTGAAGTGGTCGTTTGCGTGCGCCCACAGATAATGCGGGATGTGGGATGCGGTACGTGGCCCGCGGAGAATTTACTGGGAGATAGAAATAATGCTCAGGTGTGGTTGATTAGAGGGTAATAGTTTGTGATGATGAAATTTGAGATTATTGGGGTATTTACTATTAATTTCAGTTTATAGTAGATTAGCAAAACAGACCGCTATAATATCTCGCTTAAACAACTTTAAACGAGACAAAATAAAGAAAAAAGTTTCCAATAAAAATTGTGGATAACATTATTCTATACATTTTTACATTCTTATACAAAGTATAAGGAAGTATTGGAATCACGAAAAAAATCGTTGACGAAATTTTTGCGGAAATACATTGTTTGACGTTCGCTGAATCCCTTAAGAGCAATTTCTCAATAATGTCTGTGTATGAGGATGGATGGATGGATGGATGTTCGTGTGCGCAATATCTCATGAACGAGACAAGATATGTAAACGGAACTTGGAATTAATGTTTCATGAAAAAATGAAGAGGAAGTTTACTGGACACACAAAACAATAAATTTCATTTATTTCAAAAATAGAATTAGTTGTGAGAAAATGTTTCAAATGAAATATTTGGAATATAAAATGTTATTTGCACTTTTTTGTACAAGCTTCAAATTTTGAGAAAAACTAAATTATATATTCAAGAATTTATTTCTATACCTAATCTTATTTACAATGGGAACAAAAACTAAAACATTTATATTATCTATATATCAAACGTGTCAAATAATTGTGAAGTGTCAAAAATATGTGCCGTGTGAATATTATAAAAGTAATATTTGTATTATTAGTTAGAAAGTTTTTAAGAAAAGATATTAATTAATTTCTATTTTAATAAATAATAATTGTCAAAATAAAGTCATACGCAAGAAACAAGTTCAGTTAGTTTTATTTGTATAAGAAAGAAGTGTGGTGCCCACACTAAATTTTTTTAAAATTTACTCCAATTCAAGTATTTGCTGAAATACGCCAAAAACCCTAATAGTTACTTATTCAAGTAAATTACCACTTCTGATTGATCAATTGCTACCAAAATCAAATCAGTTCGATATGATTATTAGATTTTATCGTAAAATGATAAATCGTCATATTAACACACAGACAGATGTCATTGTGAAAATAGAGAAATCTTATTCTATTGTTGTAAAGAATTTTTAGTTAATATTGACAAATATATTGTGTTAAATTAACAATTTGAACAAATGTGACAATTTATTAAATTAAAATTTTGTCAATTCTGATTTTTTAACAAGATGAATATTGTTTTTATTTATTTGCTGTATTTATAAAATTTAGCAAATAGACTCGTCCTTAATAACAAATAAATTTAGCTAACTCATCAATTTGCAATTGTTAAGGAAAGTTTATATCCTTTGTGACAACTTAATTTGCATAAGTAAAAAAATGACTTGAAATTTCCTAAAAAAAAAAAGAAGTACGTGTCTCTAAAATACATAGCGATCTGCTACGCAACGTACCACTTCAAAAAATGGGTAAATGATCTGATAATCTATGTATTTTCCTCCTCAAAGAAATACTGACATCACATTCGGACCCAAATTTAGTTTCGCAACTATTATAAAAGAATTTGGATCTAATTCAGCTTTGGTTAAAAACTTGGCGAATGAGAGCCAACGAAAGTAACTGTAATTGGCCACGAAAAAATTAACAAAAACGCAAAATATTTGAGATTTCATAAAACAGGTTTAGATTCATTTATTTATTTAACAGAAAGAAACGAATTCTGAAATTTGCCATTATATCATTATAATCTTCTACTAAATTTCTATAGAAAATAATACAACACTGTAATAAATAAATTTAAATCTGGTTAGATGTGCACCACGGTGCACAGTTTGAGAACCACTCAGAACTTTCTGTAATACATGTAATAATAGACTCAGTTAAATAGCATAAAATTACAGTCAACAGAACTTTGTTTCCAATAATTTCAAGTAACGATTATTGGTAATTCAGGACATTGGATATACACGTACTTTATGAGTAGTTTAGTATTACCAATGTATTCGATATTATAAATGAAGTATTTGAGAGGAGTGTGTGGGTATATGAGACGTAATCGTGTCAGGAATACATTGGTGTATCGTGTAGGGTGAGTGTGAGATTAAGAAGAATGTTGCTAAAAGGTTGAAATGGCTTGAATAATTCGAATGGTTGGTAAAACTAATATATGGGGATGAGATTTAGAGCGAACGATAATAGGTTAGGTACCATTAATGGTGTGTTGCCTTGATGAATGTGGATGAGGCGAAAGTGGTGTGCCAGGATAAGAATGATTGAATGTTGGTTGATTGTGTTTCAGGGTTCGTGCTACCCCACTGTGTAGGATATAGCGTGATATTATGTATGTATGTAAGAAATACAGCTTATAACAATAACAATTACCATTTGATATTTCCAAGTGTATAGTTAGAGTTCCTTTAAGTTTTAAAATGGGCAATGTTTAAACTTTAAAGAGAGGACATTCGAAACTTTTACTGTTACGACACATTTGAATATAATTACAATTACTAACCAAAGGACACATTACAGAGTTAATTTAACTACTATTTTATAAATATAATTAAATAGACACAATTTGAAATTTGTTTGTTATGAACAATTTCATAATGTAGCTTATTACACGCGGAGGGTGGGATTTTCAGCAGAAGGTAAATTAGATCATGAAAAGATCAGTATTTTTTCAAAAATTTTTTTATTCTTATTAAGAAAATAGAAAAGTAAAAAAATTAGTAACAAATAAAATACAAATTACTTTTTACAAAATGGGGGGTAAATAGCTCCGCGGTAACTTGTCGGACTGTGGATCGTGAGATCCTCAGTTCGAATCCCACAACTGACAGTTGCCAATTTACATTTACCCCTGTGGTTCCCCCTCCACTAACAACTTTGGGGGCTATGATTTGACGGCTGGTAACCGCATTTCATACGCTAAAATATATCACTTACCAAGATCTGCATAAGCAGAGTGCCACACCCATAATGGGTAAAAGGCGTGATGATATATTTATTTATTTATTTCATTTTATTTTTACAAAATAAAATCCAAGAAGAAGTTATTTTATATTAATTTTTTCCAAAATTTGTTATATTAAATTATATTAATTTTATAAGATTATAAAATTCTTCGGAATGCAGTCAAAATATTTATTTTCGCTAAAAACTCAGTTTTTTTTTTTGAGTATAAGTTACGTTTTAATTGTTGCTGTGGAATTATTTATATTTTTAACTTTATTTATTTATTTATTATTTTAATGTATTGTGTAATTGTGTATTCTTATTATATTGACGAGAATTGATTTTTTAAATTCCATGTCAACTGTAAATTTTCAAACGCTAAATTTTCCCTGATGAAGGTCATAGTATGACCGAAACGTTGGATTTTAGCGAAAATAAATATTTTGACTGCATTCCGAAGAATTTTTTAATCTTATTCATCATCACAGTCGATTATCACTTTTTCTTTTATATTAATTTAATTTAGAATCTACTGAGAATCAAATTTTAGAGCAAAATATCTGATCTTTTTTAAGATCATAGATATTATTCTTTTTGATGATCTAGATCAGATCAAAGATCTTAAGAGTTGATCTAGATCAGTCACAACATTTCAAGTGAGGTAGAGGGCTCATTAACCGATGAGTGTGTATTCACTAATGGTATAACTCACGTGTGTTATACAAGACTTTATCAATGCCACAAATATAAAAAAAAAACAATAAATGATTTGCAATATTTCCATGGAGTAAAGTAGAGCGAACCAATGAGGTAATAGATAAAAACGCATCAAATTACCTCACTGAGAGCCTATTACACCAATGGTGTAGATAAAATTATTTACGATTCAGTATATCATAAAATATTGCACAATACTCGACTGTAACCCGAACTTTACGTGTTTGCACGGATAACAAGCTTTGTATCGGTCTCGTTTCTTGTATAGTAAATTACTATTACAGCTTTATACACTATATGTGGGAAGTACACTGAGCTTGCTAAAAAATAAAATAACACTCACGGTACAGCTCCAGCAAGACAGTGGACACCTTCGGCTCAATCAATATCGTATTGACGGCCTGGCACGTGAAGACGCTATCCAGGTCCCTACGGGCGACCGCCGGCCACGTGAGTCGGTTCTCGATGACGTCGCCAGCGTTATGTTCAGGTTGTTCATCCACGATGACGCCATTGACAAGCCAGCGAACCGACGGCTCAGGATGGCCGCCTACTGTTCTGCAGGTCATGGTGATGTCGTCGCCTTCTTCGTGGGGACCTACGGAGCCATTTAGCTGACGGCCCCAGCGGTCAAGGATGGTGGGTTGTTCGGGAGGAACTGTAAAGAAAGAAGAAATGTTGTTGAATAGAATATTACACCAATTACAAACTGGCGGTATTAGAGGTATACATAAATTGTCTCAAATGTAGTAAATAATTTCTGGATTTCTGTGCTTAGGGCAGACCTTTAGGTCTCTCTTGTCCTAAAGGTATTATTTTATTTTACTTAGTTAATAAATTGACATAAATAAATAATTTGTTTAATGTAGTTGATTGATTCGTTGTGTAGCTTCGAAAACCATCTGAATATACAGTTGTGGACTCGATGTGTTGAATAGGAAACACATCTGGTCCTCTCAACTGTATATTCGATTATTTTCGAACCTCTTGTTGTATAATTACTGAGTCTTTGAGAAATTTCAATATTCACAGGCCAATGTACAGATCTATTTTATCTTTTATTATAGATATTCAAAAACACAAACAAAGGTAATTCGATAGAATTAATGATAATTCCTTTAATTTGACAATAAACTCGTCAAGATTCTATTATATAAATCAATTGGCAATTGTTTAAAATATTTTTTTGGCATTTTAATTAAAATTTCCTCTCTTGCCTGAGACATTTCATTTGATTCCAAACTCGATAGAATTAAGTTGTATAAAAACAATTGACGATCGTCCAAACTTAATTTATGACATTTTAATTTAATTCTTAACACTGAGACCTTCAATGAGGTCTCTCCTCATTTTATTTAAAATATTTTTTATGAAACTATATTTAAATTGAAGACTATTTGCACTTTTAAAAAGTCTTAATTGTTATTCATTAAGCCACAATAATTTTTTTTTAAATGTTGGGACGTCATTGCAGATTTGTTGGTGGATCTCAAACAGTCGAGATTGTAAATAATTGTAGTCACATGAATGTTCTAATTTATTGTTCGGAAAATTATTGAAATGGAATTAAAACAACTTTTCATGGTAAATAATTAAAATATACATGAATTCCATTTATTTCTAGAAGAAACATGAATAAACTGTAAGATTATTTTAGTCAAATGTTCGATTACCACTGATAAATTTTTATTTTGACACTTCGATAATCTGACAGCTCAATAATGAGAGAAGTACAAATAATTTAGAATAGGATAGATATGCGCCATAATAATTTGACGTCATTGTAGACGTATTTAAAACTGAAATATCGTAATAATTAATAATATTTTTTAAATTTCTGTTATATCTAGTACGATATTTTTGGGTCCAGTCATAATATAAAAGACTTATTTTCACTTTTATGACGATAAAATGATCAAAAATGAATTAGAAAATACCTTTTTTTTGAAAATCTGAAAGAATGAGAAAGTATTACAAATATAGTTTTCATGTGAATACATTTTTTAAATAATTTAGTTGCCATTTAACTTTACCCCTGTAGTTCCCCTCCACTAATATCAAATACGCGAAAGCAGAATCCAGAGTGCCACACTCAAAATGGGTAGGTAAATGACATGATACATTAATTTGATTTATATAGTAATAAACAATTGCGTCATTAATTAAATGTTGCAGTTATATCGCAATATGTCGAATCAACCATTTAAATTGAACATTTATACGGGTGACACTAGCGACCTCTAAAACCCATACCTCTGAAGGATATAAATCGGATTGTCAAAATATAGTTTAAAGATAGATTGTTTAACTTGTCTGACAAATTAATTCAGTATTTAATAACTAAAGTCTGTTTATTTTACACAAAAGCTAATTTTCATGCATATAATTAAAAATAGATTAATAATAGTTGAAAATTCCGCGCTGCTCTAGTTTCAGATCAAGTGGGACTCAAGTAGTAGGTTAATTAAAATTGAGGTAGTTCGAGTAGAAGCTTCATATGCCACATGAAATATTTAAGGAATCCAAATAAATTACCACGATCTTGTCTTCCTCGACTTCAAATGACGATAAAATTAATGTGCTTCTATTAGAGTTCTGTTCTATTAAGATATCAGGTGAATTTAAGTTCTCGGAAGATGTTAAACAACGGGAGAAAGACTTAATAAAGTCTAGCGAAGGTTTTCTCAATTATTTAGCGCAGAAATAAAACTTGCTTTAAGTATTACGACCAGTAAAACTAAAGATTCTATCATTATTGGGTTGGTCAATAAAAGGATATTTTCTTTGACTTCCTGAATTCTTAGATGGGGATGAAGAAGCATGAACAACGTATAACTGTTTGGAAAATGAGGGTTTTTGAGAGGAGTGTGTAAATATATACGACGTGATCGTATCCGGGATACTTTGGTGTACGGTGAGTGTGAAATTGAGAAGAATGTTGTTAAAATGTGGGAATGAGTCAGTTGAGGTGGTTTGGTCTAGAAAGGTTGGTGAAATAAATATATGCGGGCGAGATAGAAGGTAAACGAATGCATGGGCATCAGAGGAATAAGTGATTAGATATGATTAATGATTGGTGAACGAACGATTCCGAGTGTGAAGAATAAACAAGTTTGTATGAATATGGATAAGGCGAAAGTGGTGTGCCAGGATAGAAATGTTTGGAGGAGATTTCTGGATGAATGTGTTTACTCCACTTTGTTAAATAGCCTACTGTTATGTATGTTTGTATGTAAAGAATGGATGTTTCAGTATGGTTTGTTTTCCTCATAGCAACTAAAAACTCTGCTAAAAGAGACTTTCAAAGAGTTATTGTCAAGAAAATGTTAAAAAAAACAATTTCTTCAAAGTCGCCTATCAAAAAGGCGCCTATATAAGGTGAGATCATAGAACTAATAAAATGTATGGAAGAAGTATAGACAAAGATAGACTGTAACCAGCATAGCGCGATAGAGATAGAAAGATGACAAGAACTTGGTTTGACGTTTGACGTGTGAGTAGAATACTGTTTTAATAGACTTTTGTGCGAGCTTTTGTCCCTCATTTAGAATTTTGTCAATTATTTACGTCATATTTAAATATATAAAATATGGTAAAATCCTGTTGTGCATATAATTGTAAAAAAAAACAAGCTACAAAAGACGGTGTTCCATTTGACTGTTAAATATGTTACTTTAGGTTAGAACGCTGTATATATACATATTTATTACAGTTTTCCAAAAAATGTGGATTTAAGCAAGAAATGGATATTAACTATAAAACGAGAAAATGAAACTACATGAATTTGTTTGAAACATTTTCTTGATTTTTACATACAGCAGTTTAATGCCAATATAAGAGAGAGATAGTGATATCTAAAATTATGCAGTGGGAGAAGAACAGCACATTCGTATCACGTGCTGGGTGGCATGAAAATGTGCTGTTTTTCTCCCACTGCGTAATTTTAGATATGACTATCTCTCTTATGTTGGTTACAGATTTCTGTATTAAAAGCATAGCCAACGTTCCATCCATATATATTATTAAATCTATGGGCGAGATCTTTTAAAGGAACCAGTCAGTTTTGCTGGCTGCGCGTCGTGACCCAAACTTCCTTCTCATAAAATAAAATGACAATTATGAACGCGTTCTTCAATATATTATTTTGGCGTAATAATTTAATAAGATAATATATATTTACACAATTATTGCTCTATTTACATTACAGACTATGGGATGGAATTAATTTCCTGTTGTCCTACGTTGTAATCAAATAAATATGTTCGACATTGACGAATAAATAAATGCTATTTGTTCATTCCGTTGGCAATACGTCAGTCTAATAAATGATAAAATTAATTATGACTTCATGCTGTCAATTTTCATTTATTAATATTGATATTTAATAATCAAACACTGGGAAATGTAATTTTTATGTTCGTTTAACGTGAATTATTTCCGGCTCGCATACGTGAGCAAATAAAATGTTTTAATACATTTAATAATTACTAAAATTTATTTGATTTAATTTCATGTCTGTCATATACATATTTATTATAGAGAATAGTTATTTACATTATACGCGCGTCGTGCTTCAATACAAAACTTCGCGCTGTAAAACTAAACTTAACGCACACATAATGTATTACATTTTCTGGCCGATATACCTACTACTTGAAAAGAAAGATTTGAATTTATAACCTAAAAATATGACAATTTAGTAATTCCCGCATAGACTACATGAGCGATTCAAATGTTACCTACCTTTCTCGATATTCTGTATTACAATTCATTTAATATAATTAAAATAAAATAAATCACCAATTCTCATCAATCCAATCAATCAGTTTTATCATTTGACATTTTATTAGTTATGTCATATTTACCAACTGTACTTAGTTAGGATAACTGTTAAGAGATGGCGCTGCGGGCAAATGTCATTTTTATATAAAATTTTTAGTTTTATTTATTTCTATGTTACTTTATTTAACGATTTTTGCGGTAACTAGAGTTTTTTTAAATCATTTTTTATTATTACAAAGTTACTTTTTATTTTAATGGCCTCAAAAAGCTAAAAAATATCGGTGCGCGTTCCCGCACCGCGGTGTTTCAAAAATCATGAACACTGTAAAATCGTAGTTACCGCAAAACTAAATGATGGTTGTTTGTTATGTTTACAGTTCAGGAGGCCAGAAATGTTTTTACTACACACAGCGGAAATTTGCAGTACATCGTTTTTCTTTTGAGTGGTAACAAATAATAAGTAAGTAAATAGTAAGGTTAGTAGCCAAGAAGAGTTGCAATGCATGAACGACTGTTTACTTTAATCTCTCGCTATTTATCAGAATTACGCCCTGAGAACGCTTGAGAAAGATAGATGGTCCTGTTTGAAAAAATGAAAATATGATTTCGAATCATTTCTCTCTGACACTATTTAAAACGTTCAGTCAATGATTAATGTTTTACCGTTTTATACACCTACGCATAATGTATCGATTCTCAAATGTACGGCTGATTTTTTTTTATCATATCCGGTATATAAATGACGCTAATGTCAGATTAAATGGGTTATTCCGCTTCGAGTTTATGTACGGTCCTGACAGATATCCGCTGACACTTTTCAAGAATTTATATAAATATGTTTCATCCATATCCATTTCATACTTCATAGCATATTTATAAAATTATAAATTTCGGATGTCAAGATATATGCTTTTATTTTTCGTGATGTGAAGCCCGATTAGCCAAAAATTTTATAGATAAAAACGTTCAAAAGAATGAAGATCATGATCTGTTTATCTACTACTGAAAATTTTGACCCTTCACAATATCTCCCTTACATCAGGGCTGTCATGAACAAACCCAACCTGAAAATACCCAGTGTGTGTGCGCAATATCTCATGAACAAAAGAAGATAAATAAACGAAACTTGTAATTTACAAATTTCATGAAAATATAAAGAGCTGAGTTGATTTTGAATGAAATTGGGCGTGTTCAGTTGTATTCAGCAGCTAAGTAAGCAACTCAGCAATAGCAAGTAAGCATCAGCGTATTGCTAAACGACATGTTGAGTTAGTGATGGAAAAATTTAACTTATCAGTTAACAATATTATACATACAAAGGGTAGTAAATTACTTTCTATAACACTGTTTTGGAACTGGGCATTCCACTACTAAAAACTGTTAAGGAATCACTAACATTCCATACGCGGCGTATGGAATATTTTCGACGAATCAGAACCGCTTATTAGCGCGACATATGAAGTATCTTGATTCAGTTACTATGGTTACGTCTGTTTGTTTTAATTTGATTTATTTGAGTTTGACGTTTTCAACAGTTTTATATTTGTATTTTTTATAATTTCCAAAACCTTTTTATAGAAAGTATAGTCTACAACATGTAACGGAATGGCCTATCCCACGCTCGCAAACCATAGCCCAAGCCTTTGGCTCGGGCTACAAACGTTTTGCTCGCGTGGAATATGTGCCATTCCATTACTTGTTGTAGAATATACTATTCTATTTAAGTTATATATTTAATATTTATTTTTGTTTTGAGTATTAGAAATCAAGGAAGATTAAAACCCTAATGTAAAGGTAACACCTTATTGTACGCTATTTTGTACACATGGGACTTGTATTTCTGGCGTGATTACAGGAGTTTGATTGACATCAACAAATTATCAAGATGAAATTAATTTAATAAGTACTAATGTTCAAAAAACAATTTGCTACAAACTTACCAATTAGTTTACGAGTATTTCCCGAAACAACTTCATTGTCAGTAAATGTGTAAGGGCAAATTTTGGATCTAGTATATAAATAGAAACAAAGTAAAATATGAAAATATTCATTCACATATTATAAAACATCGTTTTCTATCGCTGGTACCCAATCTATATAATTTCCATGTAAATTTATTATTCAATTCCATTTTTAACATCCAACCTACTACTCTACTAGAAATCATCACTTGCTGACACAAATCATCGCATTTGAAATGCGCTGAATTGTTGACTCAGCTGATGACAGTCATCATAAACTCAGCAAATCGTTCAGTTGAGTTTAGCAACATAGCAACTCAGCCAGAGGCGGATCCAGACTTCGATTCAAGGGGGGGTCATAGAGTTATTTTTGTACCGCGGAGGGGGGGGGGGAGTGTTTCCGCATCAGAATATTAAAAACATGTTTATTTGCTCATATTATATTTTGGCGTAGATGCTGAATCATCTTTAGAACTTTTTAGAACTTTTTTGAACATTCTATTTAGATTATAAAATCAACTCGTCTTTTAGAGCTTTTGGCAAATTTAAGTCTGATTCACTCATGCCACTTTCGAGATTCGAACCATTGGCCAAATTTACTTTTGTCATATTCCGTTTGGTTCGTTATTTTTACAAATCCGTTATATAGTAAGACACCACATATTTGCCATGCATCTTGCTTATGAGTAGTGATTGACTTGATATTAGCAAGATTAGCCTCTACAAAGCTACAGCCAGATATGTTGAAACATTTCCTTACGTTAGGCTGTAACAATAATATACACGAGTTATCAATAACAACTGGCATGGTCAGTGATGAACGAATACTATTGTTCAATGTGTGGGAGAAGCAAAATCATTTTTTCACGACATGGTAGGAAACCCCACCGTTCTTCTCCCAAAGTAGTGAGGAAAATGTGTTGTTCCTCTCTAGAGAGGAAAATATAGAAGTGTTACCAATATAAATGTTATTTACAAAAAATATATTGTAAAAATTATAAATAAATTCCTAATTTTATTGAAAATCCTTATACATAGTTTAAATTGTCTTACAATTATGTCTTATATTTTTCTTTTCCTTATTTAATTACATATTTGACAACTTATTAAAGATATTTAAGATTGGTTCATTGGCAACACTGCTACACCGCCTTGTGTCTGATAACCTAACTTTTAACGTGTCAGTCTGTCAAAGTGTATTTTAGGTCCAAGTAAATCGTTTTTAGAAACATGTCGTCAAATAAATGTTGTGTTTAACACGAGAGGAAAGCTCTTCTTCCACTCTCGTTCGAAATGCCTTACTCGCTGCGCTTCGAACTCGAGGGGGAAAAAGAAGCGCTTTCCTCTCTAGTTTGACAAATAACTATTTTCTGTAATCAATTACAGACGTGGTGAAAAAAAGTTATTTTTTTTTCAATTCAAAAATTTTCCCTCGTAGATTTTCAGAAAACATTTTCCATTTAATTTCCTAAAAAAATAAGTTCTTTATGTTGTTTATCTTAACAATTGGGGACGTAATAAAAAAAAAAGCTTCATGCTTAGGGGGGGTCATGACCCCCATGACCCCCCCCTTGGATCCGCGCCTGAACTCAGCTGCTGAGTGCTACTGAACGCGCCCATTGAAAAACCGGAAGAGGAAGTTTACTAAACACACAAAACAATAAATTCCATTTTTTTCAAAAATAGAATTAATTGTGAAAAAAAGTTTCAAATGAAAGATGTTAGCAAGAGTATTTGGAATATAAAAAGTTATTTGTACTTTTCTTGTACTTGCTTCTAATTTTGAGAAAAACTAAATTAATATATTTAAGTAATCTTAGTTACACTGGGAACAAAAACTAAAATATTTTTATTATCTATGTGTCAAACGTGTCAAATAATTGTGATGTGTCAAAAATATGTGTCGTTTGAAATATTATAAAAGCAATATTTGTACTATTAAATTGAAAGTTTTGAAGACTAGATATTAATTAATATTTCAAATTAAAATCATAGCTGAGAACACAAAATTAAACAGGTACATGTCAAATAATTGTCACAATAGTTATACGCAAGGAACAAATCATACATGTTCAGTTGTTTATTTGTATAAGAAAGTAGTGTGGTGCCCACACCAGATTTTTTATGGATGCATAATTTAAAATTAAAATATCAGTAAATTGTCAGATTTGAAAGGAATATATTTATTCCTCTTAATTAATTTAAAAGAATATTAATTTACTGTAACGTTTTCGTAATACAGCTCAACTTTTTATTAGAATTTTTTATTTTGTACCACTATAAAATATTTGTACACATTCGATTTTGTATCGTGCAATTAAAAGTAAATTGTTAATCGTTGGTAACAATATGGATAATAGATGTATTAACAAAAGCAAGCTTCAGGCACCGAAATTGAATTCCCTTTTATGGGTCCCCGCAATCTGAATTTGAATTAAGCGCGCAAACCTAGTTAAAACCAAGTTAGGGGAACCCTATACTATATCAATAAACGCACGTTTAAGATTCTGTCAGGGTAGGCGTGGGCGTCAGAGTATTTTTCCGGCACTCCGGGTGCGTTTCACCGGAGCCCGAGTCCGTGAGGCATAAATAATCGATGAACGAGTGGCAGAAAGCCACTGCAGGATTGATGATTACATATTAACAACGAGGAATAAAGCGCGCGCTCTCTAGCGGATAAAAATATTATTAATAAGATAAGACGGAGAGGCAAGTCACTCTCACCTGAATAAATAACTTTCATTACGTTAAAAACACGATGAAAAATTGCGCAGTGCTCGCGAATTCTTCATTTGACGCGAGTGGATTATCCCGTAATGGATGCAGGAAAGAAGACGCCAGCCGAGTGATTAAATCTGTTCTTGCAGCTGAAATTTACCTTAAATATTCAGTGCTTAAATCAGCTAGCGCTGCAACATCCTTGCATCGCTTTTATTCAAAGCTAACGCAGTATCATTTTAAATATAATGGGCGCATAAAACATAAACGAAATATGACAAATTTATATAAATATCATGTAACACTTACGAAATAATTAGTAGTAAAGTATTTTTTTCTTTTAAATATTTTGCAGTAAAGCGATATAACGAATACAGAAGCAAATTTTCGTGCTGCCATCTATTGATGTTTTCATTGAATTACGATGAAATTCACGTGGGCGAAACACAAACAAAACGCTGTCAAAATGACAGTTCTTAAAATGATGCTAAATATGAAAAATTAAGTGTGTGTATGGTTTGTGCATTAGTGACTCCCTTTCTTAATATAAAGAAAATATGGCCATTGTTAAATTTATTAAGTTTCCTAAATAATAAACTTCAAAAATAAAAACATAACCTTGTAAAAACTCCATATCAAACGTCAAAACATGGATGTTTGTGTTTTGAACTTCCTTCTCTACTTTTACTTCTTCTTTCTCTTTCTTGCCTGTGACGTCAAAATCATAACCCTCCATATTTTGACGTCACGAGTATTCGCGTTGATTCTATTGGCCAGAAATATGAAACGTGCAAGTCGCGCGTCTGCCGTTGCGCCTAACGCCTATTGTGGGCTAAAATAGAACTACGAAATGTCATTTCATTTATTTTGTTTGTTGGTATTTAAGATTATATTTGTTGGGCTTCTCTTACTTGTTTTATAATTTTACTGTTTTATTGTGCTGCGTTGAAAAAACTATTGAATATAATTGTATGTTGAGGTTAGGTTACATCACTACTAGCGCCACTTTTCTCAAACTTTCGTATGTGTTTACTCGAATATCAAGTAAAATACCCTAAAGTTGCCAAATTAATTTTCTTTATTTATATTAAGTTTAATTGTTATAAATTAAGACTAATAATATATAAATATTATTTTTACATTAAAAAATATATAATATCTACTATCATGAAAAATTGTTGTTTTAGTGCCACTGGAGTAATACCACGTCACACACAGGGCCGTATTATCCATAAGGCAGTGTAGGCAACTGCCTAGGGGCCCTGCATCGGAAAGGGGCCCCGCGCACCGAGAAAAAAAAATTGAAAATATTTCATCGAGTGAAAATTGTATTGTGGTAGAAAAAATGAATTTGGGGAAGTTATAAAAGGGAAAAGGGGCCCCGAGAATTGCATTGCCTAGGGGCCCCGACATGGTTAATCCGGCCCTGGTCACACAACTTGTTCGCCGTTATGGAATTAGCAAATTTTATTTGATATAAATATTATTAAAATAATTAATATGAAAAATACATTGATTTGTGTGTCCAGGAAAGCTAATCAGTTCTGCGCATTGCCATGAAGCTTGAATGACGAAGTTTCGTTATTCTATCATTTCTCGTTCATAAGTTATTAGGTTATTGGGATAGACACACATACTTCATTGATAAATTCACGTTTGTATCACATACTTTTTTGAGAAAGTGAAAGGGATTCAGGACACCTCAAAATATGTATAAAAAAATAAAATACTTATAGTGTCGTCTGCAATCACTTTTCTGTACACTAATTACTATTATTTCCTAAAAAATACTTTTAATAATCCCGAAATATCTTCAATAATAATGCAAAATATTAACAGAAGTTACACAAAACTTATCACTGCAAACGATAAAACACTACTAAAATAATGTACAAATGTTTGCGAATATGACAGCTGACTCAAGTTTAAGTAGAGCTCTAGAAGAATGTAGGTATTCTCGACCGCCATTTTGGGTCCAGATGTCATAAATAAAACAAGTTATTGGAATCCAGTTACTTAAAAAAAAAAAACATTTAATATTTGTATCTGTCAAATTTGAAAACATATTTCTTGAAATTCTGTAAAATCCAACTACACAAATCATACGGTAATATATTATTTTAAGTATTCTGTACACTTACCTGTTAGATATGAAATATAATAATTAAGAGAATGATATATCACAATTATTAATCAATATCAACTTCAAATTTGACAGAAAAGAATTAAAGTAACTGGATTCCAATAATTTGTTTTATTTATGACACTTGGACCCAAAATGGCGGATGAGAATACTCATATATTCTAGTGCCTTAGTTTAAGCAAGCGAGATCGAAATTACTGCTCCAACAAATGAATTGAAAGATAATTATTTACAGCGCTTCTAAAACGGTGGATCCTAAAATTTAAAGTATATTTTGAAAAAAATTATAATAATTGTGAAATAGATTATTTTAGGGGTAAAAACCCTAAGCCCATTGAATTAATTTTATGCGGCTCAGCAAATAATTGACTCACATTAATCTTGTTATAATGAAAAATAATCTGATGTTTACAGCACATAACCTCCCGCTTAAACAATTTTTAAACGCTGCAAAATATAAAAAAGTTTCAAATAAAAATAATATCTATTATTATTTAATATATTTTTTTATAATAACAAAATTTATTCGAACTCAATTATTTACGGAGATATGCCTTATAGGCCTTCAAGTAAACTATCACTTCCGGTTGATAGTCAGTCACCAATATACAACTAATTCTAAATTTGAACATTAAGTTAAAAAATGGTATTGTATTAGAATCTGATGTGGCCATCACATAACTTCCCAAAAAATTTAATTACAAAAATATAGAAAACAGTTTCAAATAAAAATTGTAGCCAATACTATTCTACATCTTCTTTATATTGACAAAATTTCCTGTAACTCAATTATTTACTAAGATATAACCAAAAAACCTAACAAGTTTTCAAGGGGTAAATAGCTCCGTGGTAACGTGTCGGACTATGGATCGTGAGATCCTCAGTTCGAATCCTACTGCCGACAGTTACAAATTTAAATTTACCCCTGTGGTTCCCCCTCCACTAACATCTTTGGGGGCTATGATTTGACGGCTGGTAACCGCACTTCATACGTAAAAATATATCACTTACCGAGATCTGCGTAAGCAGAGTGCCACACCCATAATGGGTAAAAGGCGTGATGATATAGTTATTTTATTTTATAAGTTTTCAAGTAAACTACCACTTATAGAATGCTACCAAAATCTAATCAGCTCGTAACCTTAACCTTCCAATTTTAAATTTGAAATTTCAAAATGATATCTTTATTAGATTTTAAGTAATCGTGGACGAAATATCGCCATACAGATTAATACACACACGCACACACGTAATTTGAAATTTCAAGTTCTAAATATGAAATTTGAAAATGATATTGTTATAAAAATCTGATGTGCCCATAAATAGCCGCCCGCAAAAAAAAATCTAAACGGTACAAAGATTGTAGGCAAAATTAATCTACATTTTTTGATAATAACAAAATTAACTTACTTAATTACTGAGATATAATCAAAAACCTGGTAGGCTTTTTAGTAAACTACCACTTCCGGTTGATAAATTGCTCCTAATAAGTCCATAACATGTTAAATATAAATATGAAATTTGACATTGATAGCTTCATTAAATTTTGATTTATCTTAGACGAAATGTGATATGTATGAAAAACCTTAGAGTCCTTCAAGAAAACCATCATTATCGGTTAGTGGATTGCTACTAAAATCTAATCAACTAGTAAATTGACCCTCTAAGATCTAAATGTGAAACTTGAAAAAATACTTTCATTAGATTTGAAATTACCATGGGCAGAATGTTTGATTCTTGTGGGAAAAAAAGACTAATATGCTTGTAACAAAATAAATCTATAAACACTACAACAGTCGTAATCATAACCTCAATGTCTAATGTTCTCAAGCATCGTTAATCGTAGCAAAGTGCCCTCTTCGATTTGACGTAAATTACAATGCAATTACGAGCTGTTCGCCGTGAAATAAAACCAGAAAACGCAACGGCAAACCTAGATAAGTACAGAGAAGAATCTTCTTTGTGTCCGGACTACATTCTTATTCGCAGTTCCTTCGTATTTCCAAGTCTTGCTCGTACATATTGAACCAAAACGTGTGGTGAATCAATGATCCCCGTTTCGTTTCGGACCATTGCTACTTCATACGTAATGCCTCTACTGTATTCAAATAGTCCTCGTCCTCTAGAATTCTGATTCGGAATGTACTTAAGACGGTTTCCCCTGACACCGTTACATCTAATCTATTTTTGCAATGCTCGAGAATTTTAAACAAATATATTTTAAATAAAATCTGGAATCACCACAGCTTTTTGCTGAGGATTCGAAAAAATACTTGCAGGGAATATTAATAATTCATTAGAAATAATATTGAATAACTAAGGAGTTCAATCACTAATCATATCATCACGCTATTTACCCATTTTAGGTGTGGCACTCTGTGCTTGTAAATTTCTGTAAGTGACATATTTTTGCATGACATTATTTTGAAAGATGCTGATGGATGAGGAACCAAAAGAGTAATGTTAAAGATAGTGACAGATTTTGTTTTCTGTGGGAATCGAACTGAAGCGGTAACAGTACGAAATAAAGAAAAAATGTTCAAATACAAATTGTAGCCAATATTATTTTACATCTTTTATAAAAATCCGGGCTGGACATCAGGTGCTTTTCTTATACATAAATATAAAAAATCTGATGTGGCCAGCACATAACCTCCCGCTTAAACAATTTGTAAACGGTGCAAAATAGAAAAAAGTTCCAAATAAAAATTGTATCCTATATTATTTAATATCTTTTTTATAATAAAAAAATTTATTCTAACTCAGTTTTTTACTGCGATATGCTCAAAATACCTTATGGGCCTTCAAGTAAACTTCCACTTCCGGTTGATGGTCAATCATCAAAATCTAACCAGTTCTTAATTTGAATATGCAAGGTCTAAATATTAAGTTATAAACTGGTATTGTATTAGAATCTGATGTGGCCACCACATAACTTCCCAAATTTTTAATTTCAGAATGGTGCATAAAATAGAAAAAAGTTTCAACTAAAAATTGTAGCCAATGCTATTCCACATCTTTTTTATTACGACAAAATTTACTGTAACTCAATTATTTACAGAGATATACCCAAAAAACAAAAAACTTGACAAGTCTTCTTGCAAATTTTGTTTCAAGTTACGTCCAAATTTACTACAGTACGTGAATATATCTGCCAAAATTATCCTAATTGTACAATAATTATTTAACGGTTGCCAACACTGGGTTGCTCAAAATCGTTGTAATAATGGGTTACTTATAGTGACGTTTTCTGAGCTTTTAATGACGATTTTTGAGCACTTTAGTGCCGATTTCAAATAAAGGTCCTTAATGGATAAACAACAGTTGAATTATGGGCATATTATTTGACAGTTGTGGATAAAATTATTTACTGAGATATGTCCAAAAAACGTAGTGTCACTTTTGGTTAATGGTAGGGATGGGTATCGAATAGTGCTGCCAATTAGATCCGGATTTGATTGTATCCGGATACCCGGATAACGGATATCCGAATCTCTACGGATCTCAGATTCGGATCTCGGGTATCCGGGTATCCGGATCCAGCATCGAGTATAGAATATCCGGATCCGAGTATCTGTATCCGGATGCGAATCTGGATTTTACTAATATTCTTTTACCAAATCGTTAATTAATTGACTAAGTAGAATTATAAGTATTAGGTATATTATATATCAAAAATGTAAATTCGTTTTCTTAATAATTTTGTTGTTAAACATTTATTATTAATTACATTTACTTCAAAACAGTAAATTGATCTTGAATATAAATATGTATGTACACTAATAAAATAACGTCGATATTCAAGGTCTATTATTATTTGTATAAAAAGAGTTTTCGACAATCTTAGATACACTCCCTTTAAAAATATTAAAAAAATCGAGATCCGGATCTTACAATTATCCGGATACCCAAATGTACGGATCTGAGATCCGGGTATCCGGATATCTCGGATATCCGGACACTCGGATACTCGGATAATGGGCAGCCCTAGTATCGAATACTCGATGTTTTTGAAACATCGATGTTTTACGAAGAATATCGATGTTTTTACCATCGATGTTAAGCCTTCGATGTTTTTATCATATCGATGTTTTAGTACCGATGTTATCCATATTTATTTTATATTAGAATTCAAACGAAAAATAAGAAATTATTTTTTTTAAGAACTGTCAAAGCTGTTATTGGTGAGAGCTAAATGGACTGTTCCGTGTTCCTCCACTAGCCATGGTTATCAATACATATGAGTAATATTTATAAAACTTTAGAGACGATTTTACGGATTACAAGACGTGTAAAATAAAATCTGATTAGTGATTTTGATGCAGAATTAAATTCTCTTCAATTTTTATTTGAACCATTTTCGTCTAAAACCATTTGGGAACTTTTGCGCACGGAAAAAACTGATTTCCCATGTTAAACGCTTATGGCCCGCTTTTTGATTTACACCCTGTATATAATTTATATCTATATGTGTTGTGTACTATACTGTATTTACATATGTGTTTCAATAAAATATTTTTACCTCCCGCCTACCTCTAGGTAAGGGAGGTATTGTTTTTGGTCAGAAAATTGGGTAGTGAGTTTTCAATGAATAAGCACGTTTTAGGGTCCCTACAATACGATTTTACTATTTTCGCGATGATGTCTGTATGTATGTATGTATGTATGTATGTATGTATGTATGTATGTATGTGTGTGTGTAGTCTGTGGCAATTTTTTCGTCTCGCATAACTCAAATACTATAATACCAAAAAATACAATTTTTTTAATTATTGCTTCTTATATTTAAATGAAGAGCTGATTAGATTTTGGATAAAATTGGTCGACCGGAAGTAGCAGTTTACTTGAAGCCCTTAACAGTTTTTCGTGAAAAACACGGTTAAATTTACTTTTTCAACAATTTATGTTATATTGAAAGTTGAAGAATATTTAATTCTACATTTGTTTCGATTACACTAATTTTAATAATTTTCATTAGATTTAGAGATAATAAAATATAAAGAAATTAGATTTCACAAATCTTGCATTCCTAGTACACCATGGAAAATTTTCAATTTTTTACGAAATGTGACACATGTCATTGTGATTGTGAAGCTGTTTTCTTAGTGAAATATATGTCAAAAAATTAAATAAATATACGAAAGAAAATTAAAATTCTCAAATATAAATAGAAAATAAACAAATAAGAAGGTATGTTTCTGTATCATCAAATACTATTTTGTACCGTTTAAGAGTAGTATTGGGCGGGAGGTTATGTGCTGGACACATCAGATTTTTTCACAAGTTTTTTCTTTAATTTCATGATTTGAATTTCTTTTGCTCGCAGACGAAAAAACATCGATGTTTTTAAACATGTTTTTAAACATCGATGTTTTTCCTTCGATGTTTTCTAGCCATCGATGTTACAGCATAAAAAAACATCGACGTCAACTATCGATGGTTATGACTTCGATACCCATCCCTAGTTAATGGATTGTTACCAAAATCTTATTACCTAGTAATATCTAATCTAAATCATCGTGAAAACTGTGATAGCGTATTCTAGGGACGTCAAAACGTACTTTTTGGGAGGTAACAAAATATTTTGTATCAATGCTTTAAGCTTTAATTTGAATAAAGTAATGTAAAATCTGAGGGCTGCATGTGGCTTTGTAAGCCTATATTTACACTCCGAACAAATGTGTGTCGTTCTATCCTTAACTTCGTTTGTCCCTTTTCAAAAGCTAATCTAATTTCGTAAGGATAATCTGTGGCTAGGTATAAAATATATCAGGTATATAAATCTGGGATGTTCCCATTTATGGGTGAAATTATTCAGAGCGAAGAACATATCTAGACCCGTTAACAGTTTTATAGCATTTTTATCATCTCAGGGTTTACTCTTCGCATCCCTTAGGTGTTATGGATGAATGGATGTTTCAGTTGAACATCTCGGTTTATGATTTGTTTGCTCTACTTTTAAAAATAATCTACATCTGTCACAAACTGGTGCCAAGGTCGCCTTGTAAACATAGTTTAAGGTGTACTATATGATGTGATGTTTCTTCCATATTGTGAGTGGTTCATAATTTATATAGTGAGTTTTTACGTTAAGGGTTGACAACTCAAAATCTAATGACGACAGCATTTACAAATTTCATATCAGTAATATAGATGTCCGGGTTTACAAATATATCTCAGTGAATAATTAACTTATGTTAAATAATAGTTATTTATGTATCAAGGCACTGAAGTTCAATTTTTTATCACGAATATGGAATTTAGTTGCCAAGGCCCGTAGGGCTGAGGAAAATAAACCATGTGAGTGATAAACAGGAACTGCAGTGCCGAGGTACATATTAAGTTTTATTTTATATCTAAAATTCGAAAAAACTGTAAAAAAATTACAATATAGGTTAAGTTTATACATCTGTCAGTTGTCATTTGAAACTGACAGTCAGTGTTGCCAACCTCGAGAAGAGAAGTTATCGTAAATAACACTCAAAATTATGTGTTTTGTCCTCAATTTCATCATCGGAATTAATTAGTTAATTCTTCTTGCAAATTTTGTTTCTTGTTACGTCCAAATTTACTATAGTACGTCAATATATCTGCCAAAATTATCCTAATTGTACAATAATTATTTAACGATTGCCATTACTAAGTTGCTCAAAATCGTCATATAATGGGTTACTTTAGTGACGATTTCTGATCATTTAATGACGAATTTTGAGCCGATTTCTAATAAAATAATATTAGCTACAATTTTATATCAATTTTTTTTATATTTTATACCGTTTGAAACTAGTTTGGCGAGAGGTTAGGTTAGGTTAACTAACTAATTGAATGAGTACAAACTTTTTGCTCGTGTGGAATATGTACCATTCCATTACTTGTTGTAGAATATACTATTTGGGATGGGAGTATTTTGTGCTCTTTGTACATTTGCTCGAAATGTGAATGTATCTAGACTCTAGATTCTAGAGTATAACAGGTCGAATGATTGTTTATAATGCATTAATAAAAATATCTTCTAGTATCAAGAAAATTTTCCTTTTGTGTGCATACGTTGAAGAAAATATTATTCTTACAAAATGATTAGGTTTAAATTAAAAAAATATTAATTTTGAATATAAAATAATATCTTCTTTTTTCTGCTTGGAAAGAAAATGAATATATTTTGTTTTTAAAAATAATAAAAAAGAAGCCGATTTAATTTTAAACAAAACGGTTTTATTTAAAAAGAAATCATTTTGAATTAAAACTACTCCTATTCAAACTACTTCGTCCCCATAATGAGTCTCAGTTGAATACTGTGATACGTTCCTTCAAAACTAAATTAATTTACATTCAAGAATATTTATTAAACATACAAAAGTTTTCTATGAAAACGAAATCGGATTGATACTATTCAAGTAAATTTTTGTCTTCATTTAAGAGGAATCTTTTTTATCAGTGTGATACGTTAGTGCCTATATTGATATATGGATTCGAATGTTGGGTGTGGATGAAGAAACATGAACATCGTATAACATCTATAGAAATGAGATAGTTGAGCGAAGTGTGTGGGTATATGAGACGTAATCGTGTCCGGAATGCAGTAGTGTGAGATTGAGAAGAATGTTGTTAAGAAAGTGGAAGTGAGTCATTTGAGGTGGTTTAGCTATCTTGAGCGAATGTCGAATGAAAGGTTGGTGAAACCAATATATGTGGGTGAGACTGAGGGTGAATGATTACATGGGCGTTCGAGGAATATTTGTGTAGATATAATTGATGGTTTGTTGGTTGAACGAATGTATAGGAGTGAGAAGAATAGACGAACATGATTGATTGTTGGTTTCAGGGTAAATCTATATTGTCAGTATTTAGTCTTAGTCTTAATAAATTTGACAATGTACCAGAGCCTCAATAACCAAGATGTTGAAGAGCTTGAAAAATATTATAAATAAAAAAGTTTGTTTCATTTATTGCGTGATTCGCACTGTACATAATTCATTTACGAAACAACAAAGCAACGACTGGTGGAGGAGCAATATTTATTTATGTTTTTTATCACGAAAAATTTGCTCCGAAATTATATTTAAAAAATTCAGGACGTAGCTTTCGCATTCAATTTTCGTGTGATTTTGATTTAGAGTCCGGCCGGTATGAATATATTTATTCATTTTTTGTGTCGAGATGAAAGAATTGTGCGTAAACTCGATTAGTGTACCGGAAGAAATCACGGCGGCGGGGCGGGGGCGGCGGGCGCGACATGAATAAAATGGATGACACGGCGTCCACGCACGGCGCCCGCGTAACGAGCTGTATTGGCCGAATTTGCATATTTTTTGTTATGAATGACGTACTTGCGGCCGGTAAATCACGAGCGCGAATTTTCGAGCTACGCTCAAGCAGAAGAGATAACTAATTTTTTAATTTACTAACGCCATCTGTGGTACAAGGCGCTTTCTAGTTATTCTTTCACATGATAACAATTCTCTCAGTTGGACTATTGTTATTGAAGCAATGGGGTATGTGACCATAATCGAATTTCAATGTATACGCCATAGAATATGAATGTTCTTCATTGTAGTTTCTTATTACAACAATAAAAACTGTAAATTATTTTGTAATAGTAAAGTTATTAGCAATTTTGTGTTTAGGAGAAGGGATATGTGACGTCACTGTGGCCGTACGCATGACCCGCTGATATATATCTATTTCTTTCCTTTACAGTATCTCGGTCTTTTTCTAGCACCATACCTACCGCCGCAATCTATTCAGAAGACACAGTGACGTCTCACATCCCCTCTCCAAATATTTAAAAATTAATTTCTCGTTAACTATAAACAATTAATTCATTTAAAAAAATACGGGTATTTTATTTTTGTATCTAGTATCATGTAATGTCAGAAAAAAAAATTGGTCACATACCCCATTTACTAAATTTTCAAAATATTTTCATGAATGTTTATAGATTCATTTTGATTTGAATGTTACCAATATGTGGACATGTTTCATTATTACAGATTACACAATTTGAAATTTAACACAAAAAAAATCTGTAGAACTTACCGAACTATTAGGTAAGTTTGGATATAAGTGAGCTTAATTTTCAGGAAGATTAAACTGATTTTTTGTATTATAAAAGACTTTTGGATTAAGTTCTTTTCAGTCCTCTAGAATTTATAAAATTCCATTTGAATATAGAAATTGTTACTGTAACAAGATGACTTTCATCTGCTACGTTCTGAACTATCGCTATCTTGAGCTGATTTTAGAAACAATAGTTTAGATGCGATAGACATCATTCTGCACCCCCTAAGTCAGACGACCCCTGAAATTCTGGGTGTCTGAGACTGACAGATTTTCGTTAACCGGGATGACGTAAGGTTCATAATGTAGCCACGCTATGTAAAACAAATATTTTGCGTAGATTTAAGTTAATTAAGTAGTTTAATATATTATACAAGTTTAGTGCAACGATACTATAGTTTTAATAAGTGTTCAATTTCAATAAAATGTTGTTTCGAGTGTCATGATTGAACAGCTCCCATTTCATTCACTCCTAATTTAACCACGACTGTATTTTCCCTTTTCCTTTAATAAAATTCAATTTTTATTATCCCTATCAATATAGGTACGTCTAGTTTTGCTACATTACATTGGACAGACCAGGAGAACGATAACAACAAGAATTACAGAAAACAAACATTTGTCTGAACCAACCAAAGAAATTTGCTGTGGCTAGCCATGCATTGAATAAATTTAGAAGAAACAAAATTATAGCAAGAATAAAATTGGCCAATGGAAAACTTATAACAGAAGCTATAGAAATCTATAAGGGAATCAGAATGAAGGCTACGAGGCTACGAGTTGAACAAAACATGGCTTCCTCTATTTTATAAAGACATGATTTGTTGTTTATACTGTTTCTATTTACTTGTATTTCGTCTTTTATAATCATACTATGAGTTCTGAAAGTTCATTCAATTAATTGAATTTTTATATTTATACAATTACAATAATATTAATTTTTAACTAAACGAGGAACCGAGGCATTGAAACCGCTTTGCTTAGCCTTTAACAAATAAAAAAAAACTTTTTTTTAACGGTACATACATACATACGTACAGAAAAGGGGTTCTAATAAAAATTGTTGCTAAAATTATTCTGCATCTTTCTAAATGTAACAAAATTTAATGTAAATTAATTATTTACTGATATATGCCTATGAAAACCTAAGAGGCGTTCAAGTAAACTACCACTTTCGGTTGATGGATTAACCAGAATATAATCAACTGGAATTAAACTTTAAATATCTTAATTCTATAAATATGAAATTGGAGAATATTTTCGTCGTTAGATTTGACAGAAAAATTCGTTATAATATATGTTACTGTAAAAGCCCAAGTTACGGTAAAATCTAAGATTTTCCAGCAAAACCTAACTTAAGATTTAACAACTCATAATGTTAACAGTCCAACAGTTCTGTGATCATCGTTCATTTCAAATTTTTACCACCATTCCTTTGTTTAATCTTAAAATTTACCTAAAATATACAATCAATAATCTAACCTAACCTAACATGTCAAAGCCCATACATTGGTTAATCTGAGGTTTTTACCAGTAAATCATCACATTTACCAACTCATGTCGGCTAATCCTAAGATTTACTGGTAAAACTTAAGATTGACCAATATACGTGCATTTACAGTAACATATACACTACGTGTATCAGTTGTAAAACTCTACCCCCGAAATAGGTTAGATTTGAGAAAGCCACAGGAGGTAATTTTGTTGAACATAGCAATCGAACTTGAAGATCTCACAGCCCAATGCCTACTAGTCTATGTAAATTATAATAAATAAATATATTATCAAGCCATTTACTCAATTTCGGTGCAGCAAACTGCTTCTGCAGATCTCGATGATTGATACATTTTAAGTCCTCAAGTAACACAGCGGTAAAGATAAAAGTGGCGTCTGTTGGTTGTGGGATTCGAATTGAGGAACTCACAAAGCTATTTACACCATTATAAATGTAAATTGAGTATAAATAATCAATAAAATCATATGAAGGGTAGTATATTAAGGAAGCAGTGTAAAATATGAAGAGGATTACGTTATAAAAGCACGATTCCAAGAAACATTTATCAATACACCCCGTAAATATTTCCCTTCACAATCCGTGCTTCTTTAATCCATTGCGCAGAGAATTTTGAAAATTCCATTCGTCCAGTGTGAGCCATTGTCCGCCCTCCGCTCCCCCGCCCCACGCATGGAACGACAGGCGAAAAAGAAAAATGATAAAATGCGGGCACACTGCGGTAACGGATTTGCATGAATTGTTCCGCGAAGTTTTCCTACCGGACCGTTTGGCGGCGCGACTGTCGCTTCCGAATATTACGCTGAAATCCTGGATTCCAACCCCCACCCCCCGGCGAGCTGCATGCATAACTTGTTAAACTCTCATTCAAATGTCTTCCACTAATATTTTATGTAAGTTTTCCTTCTGTTAAACGTGAATAATCGTCAATAGGATTCGGGGTTGGTGTTATTTTATCATTTGTGATAAATGAGGAAACGGCAGGATGCTATGGTGCGGAATGGAGGGAGGTCTACTCTTTGTTGATGCATACTTTTGACGAATGGAGTCCTTCACTAGAGTAACTAATTAATAAATTTATTTTTTAATTAGCCTTCAAAATTTGAATACAATCAATAAATTAAGTCTCACTTCGAATTCTCTCTACTTTCAAATCTGCATTTGTTAGACAGCTGTTTCTTTTCTTGTTATTTATAAGTTATACTTTCGCTAGTTCATTCTAAGGGCCGTAAAGTGCAACGTTTTTCTCGCTACTCGGGTTCGGTGAAGTTAAAAGAATACACACAAGTTTAATTATAACTAACAAAATTGATTTATTTATTTCCACTTATTTAACAAACAGAAACACAAACAATTTTGTTTGATTGATTATTTTTTGACGTTTCTATATACCAATGAAAAGCTTTATTGTATGTCACGTGTCTGCGTTTTAACCAACCCTGTCATTATTATACTGAAAATAATGCTCTTGTGATTATTCCCGGCAATATTCTATGTAGCTTTTTTGTTTTTCTTGACAGATGACAGATGTCAGATAGTTATCAATACAAGTAAAAATGAGCAAAAAAGATAGATTTATGCCCAGTTTTTCAGTGCGAGTTTAAACCAAATTTTTAGTTTAAGTTTCAGTTTAAGGTTTAAAGTGTATTTCAGTTCTACTTAAACCCTGAACTGAGTTATCGGATACTTGGTTCAACGTAGAGTTCAAGGTTTAATGGCAAATAATGACAGTTTTCTCGTTGAATTTGGTTGTCAAAAGTTATATTATTATATTTTAATATTGTGAATAATATTAAATTAGGAGAAATTGTGTGCGAAATTTATTATGGAGTTATCTGATAATGAGGACGATATAAACTTTTTTGAAAATCAATTAATACGAAGACCCAAAATACCTAGAAATAGAATATATCATTTCAATATTTGAGACGATTACGATCTTTCTTGACAAAATTTAGATTGAGCAAAGAAACCATTAGTGTAATTATAAATGTCAACAAGGACCTTATAAAATATGCTACTGCCTGGCAAATTTGTTAAAGATATAGGTTACATATATATGCGGGTAGACTCATGTAGTTTAACTGTCGAAATTTAAAGAAATTATACTTTTAGTCCAGATAAAACGATCCCATTAACATTCAGATTTTACGCTACTGGAAGATTTAACTGGGGATACATACGAGTAAATCTGCGACCCTTAAAATATTGCGTGCAATAGCATCTCTTCGTCCTATTCATATTAAATGGCCAACAGTTTCAGTATAAATCGACAAGTTTTCTATAATATTGCACGTTTCCCAAAAGTAATGGGAACAATTTACAGTAATCATGTTAAAATACAGTCCCCTGCTAATAAATAAAGATATAAATAACATTACATTTATGTTAGAAATATTTGCTCCTCTTTAGTGAAATTTATTCATATTTTCAATTACATTCATCTTAACTGTCATACTGAAAATTAGATAAAAAAACTAATCGATATGTCAAATTTGACAATAATTTTGACGTTATGTCACTTTTCTACTACCAACTTTATCAAATTAAAGTATAGAATCGTTGAACTGAAGTTCAATTAAACTTGTAACTTAGAAACGCCATGTCCACTGAACTAGTTCAAAAATTAGTTCACGGCTCTACTGAACTTTTATTTAAACCATGACTGAAAAACCGAGCATTAGTGACGCGCATGATGATGAAATAAAAAAATAATCTAATTAAATATAACTCGAAAGTTCGATAAATTAGAAAATAATTCTCCAGTATCTTACTCAAACTTGTCGCCCTTTGGCAATAGCCACTCAAGCCCTACGGGCTTTCATGGCTATTGCATGGCAACAAGTTTTCGAAAGATCTGTCAAATTATTTTCAATTTATTCTCACTCTCTTGTTATATTATTACAAAAATGATGATTATTATTCTAGCTGTCATCTTTTGATGCGATATTTTTTATTTATTCCATTGATAATTTATTCTATAGTTTATCTGAGGTGGAAATACCGGCCCTTAATCTAATGAAAATTAATAAAATTAGTGTTATCAAAACATATGTAAAATTAAATATTCTACAACTTTCAAAAAACCATAAATTGTTGAAAAAGGATATTTAACCGTGTTTTTCACGAAAAACTGTTAAGGGCTTCAAGTAAACTGCTATTTCCAGTAGACCAATTTTATCCAAAATCTAATCAGCTCTTCGTTTAAATATAAGAAGCAATAATTCACAAAATTGTATTTTTGGTATTGTAGTACGTGAGTTATGCGAGATGAAAAAATTGCCATAGACTACATGCTTATTCATTGAAAACTCACTACCCAATTTTTTGACCAAAAACAATACCTCCCTTACCTAGAGGTAGGCGGAAGGTAAAAAGCACATTAAGGAAAAGCATTATTTTGTCTCTCCTAGCTACTCTTTCAATCTTTTCCGTACGTTATGAATCACCATATACTAGCAAGAATTTCAAAATCATCTTCTACATTAAGTACTTTCATATTTGAAGAGGTCAGAAGTGCGTTGTTCACAAAACAACAGCTTCAATATCGCACCACGCCCTCTGATTTTACAAAACCAAAAATACCAGGAGCACACAATCCAATAAATCACAAAAAAATCACGCAACGGATACAAAGAATATATCCTGATTTTGACAACGAATTCGCGTGAATCGCTGGTATCGCTCATTCGGCGCCTCGCCGCCAAAGTTCTCGTCCGCGGGGACTCGAATGAGCATTAGCGCGTTTCCGTCGCGTCGCCACTGATTTATAGCTTAATGGATGGCGCGGCGCGGGCGGCGCGAGCCACGCGGCCCGTTCTATAAAATGTGAAAGTTATTATGAATGTTCGACGTGTGAAATACGAGTGCAGTGCTGGAGATATGTCCCGCTAGCACGCGCCTACGATATATATTTATTTTTTCATTTTGCTGGTTGGTTGGAGAGGAGACCGAAGGAGTTAATATGTGATCGATCGAATAAGCTACGTATATTCTCTACTGGATATTTCTGTATGAATGGGTTTGTAATATGTGCTGTACGACGCATTGGTCCAACAAGTATATATTGGAAATGTTTCCTTACTTGCCAATAGTTCTATTCACATGACATGGATTACCTAGAAATTTAGGTATTAGGTTATTTGGTATACTGCTCAATAGATCTGAATCGAAACAATCTTTTGAATTAAAAACTATTAATTTTTGACCGGTATATCTTTAATTATTTGTCAAACTATATAAGAACGCGTTTCATTTCCTACTCGAGCTCGAAGAATGCTTAAGATTGTAATTGAGGTTGTTCCACGGAAAATGTTAAGTAAATTATTTTCCTAGTACCTACTTTACTTAAAAATGGCATATCGCAAATCAATAATAATCCATTATTAACCGTTTCCGGTTTTATGAAGAAAGCGTTAGTAAAAAATAAATTCATTGGGTATTCTAAAAGAGATCAACAATGATAGCACAGCATCGCCCCCAAAGATGTTAGTGGCGGGGAACCACAGGGGTAAATTTAAATTGGCAACTGTCAGTCACCACGGAGCTATTTCCATCTAGTGAGCATTGATTACAATACGATATTTGGTATGTTTCGCTGTCCACAAATGTATTTTCGAGATTTGTAATATTCGACATTTGTAATATTCGAGAATAGTTATTTACATATCAAATGCGGGAACGCTTGGTTCCCGGATGAGTGTTTGGCGGCGCGAGCTTGCGAGCGCTGCCATAGAACGAATCCGGGAACCGAGATCACGCAAGAGGTTTGTACAGTATTTTTTGTACGAAAAGTATAGAACTAATAACTAACCATACAAAGAAATAAAGTTCTTCAAGGAGTTCTTTTGACATTTGTCAAAGTTGCACTATAAATATAAACACACAAATACATTTGTCTAATATATTAGAAAACAATTAAAATATTTATAATATTTATCGTATTAACTTGTAAATTTATTATATTTCTTATTTCCGTAAAACATTCTTCTTACTCATTTAAACACAGTTCATATGATGTACTTCACGAAATATCACTAAAAATTGGCATTTACTTTTATTGTATTTCTTTATAATATTAACCCTAAAAAACTCACTGGTGGAGAGCGCATCATCATATCTCTTAAATTTTTCGAAATGTGGCGGTTTTTGATGTATTTCGAAGTGCAACTTTGACGAATTGCAACTCAAAAATTACGCAAGATATCGAAAAATACTCTTTAGTTTCGTGTTATTCGCGCATATCATAGCAAAATAACATTTTTTTTTTAAATTGAAAATTTTGGATTTTTTTTTAAATTTCTATCAGCAATATCTCAAATAATAAACGAGATACGAACTTGCAGACTAAACCGTTAGATTCAGCTCATCGAAATACATAAACCCTAAAACTTTCAGAACATTCTGATAGTGGGTTGAAATTTTAGAGCAAAAAGTCTGAAAATGGCCTTTTTCAGGCCAAACGTTTTACGCTGAAAACGTCATTTTCACGCTTTTTGCTCTAACTTTATAACTCGTAAAGAATTTTTAACGAAATTTTATATACTTATGTATTTTGACGAGCTGAATCGAATGGTCTAGTCTGAGAGTCTGTATCTTTTATATTTATCGAGTTATAAAATATCTAAATTTGGGGGAAAAAATCGAAAAATTACCAAATTTTAAAAATTTGCTAGTTTGTCATAAATGAATGAAACGAACAGAACTGAGTCTATTTTTCAATATCTTAAATAGATTTTGAGTTGCAGCCACTCAAAGTAGCATTTCGAAAAACATCGAAAATTGACATATCGGTATAAATTTAAGAGATATGACGATGCGCTCTGCAGCATTGAGTTTCTTAGGGTTTATATTATATAGAAATACAATAAAAGTATATGCCAATTTTTAGTGATATTTCGTGAAATCTGAAATTGTGCAGTACTTTCTTAACATTTATTTGTTGTCAATGGTAAATGAACTTGTATTAAATTTTCTTACTTGTACAGATATTATAAACATTTTTCAAATTATAACCACAATCCTCGTTTAAATAATTGGGCCATATTGTGTAGTTCCAGATAATGTAACAATTTACTGATCTACAGATAAGTTATCCTCAGGAGTGAAGCTAATTCTGTATTCTTCATTTATTTCATACTCTTTATGGTAACCTTCATTCGTAAAAATTTCATGGATTTTTTACAGGGACTTGTACATTGCAATGTCAGATGAAAACGAATATTTTCGTTGGGTTCGTTCACTCCAATGAATTTTGTTTTGTAAATTCAAATTTAAATAAATTATTTCTTAGAATTATTCTTATCGAATAACAAAACAATTATTACTGTGAAGTCTTTGAACATTTTAGTATTCATACATGTGGATGAAAAGGATAGCTATAACATTAAACTATAAAAAAATGTTAGTTGAAGTCTAGTTGGTCAGAAATTCAGAACTCTGATACTAGATCTCTCATTCCCATGAATGACTACAGTAATGCAAATAATTTGTATATTTATAAATATGGTCATCTATAATATACGAAAATTATTTTTCATTTGAACTTACAGTTTATGAGAAACAAATAAAAATACACCAAAAAATCTGATGTCGCCAGCACATAACCTCCCGTCCAATACTACGCTTAAACGCTACAAAATAGAATTTGATGATACAGGAACATACCTTCTTATTTGTATATTTTCTATTTATATTTGAGAATTTTAATTTTCTTTCGTTTATGTATTTAATTTTCTGATATACTTCACTAAGAAAATAGCATCACAATAAAATGTGTCACATTTCATTAAAAATTGAAAAATTTTAAATGTTTTCATGGTGTACTAGGAATGCAAGATTTGTGAAATCTAATTTCTTTATATTTTATTATCTCTAAATCTAATGAAAATTTATAAAATTAGTGTAATTAAAACACATGTAAAATTAAATATTCTTTAACTTTCAAAATAACATAAATTGTTGAAAAAGGAAATTTAACCGTGTTTTTCACGAAAAACTGTTAAGGGCTTCAAGTAAACTGCTACTTCCGGTTGACCAATTTTATCCAAACAACAGCGTTGACCTGATGATGACCAAATAAAGAAGTCGAAATCGATTGTCAATAAGAATAGTAATCTAATTACAACCAGCCTGCTCTCCTTCCCCAAATCTTAATTTAAATAATGCAGACTGAACTGGAGCAATTCATCTACAAAATACATTTTACTACTTTGAAAATTATGTTTATATATAATTTGCAAACAAAATTATCTTTTTAAAATTTATTACAAAACTTTGGACTTTTATCTACAAATGTAGGTGTAAAACATTATATATTTCATTTATTATAATAATGATATATTGTTTCAAAAAAGTCATGTTCATGTTGAGCTATATTCAACCCGTATGGTTGACCTTCATATGGAAGATTTTTGTATTACTTTGAATTCGCAATGTGGGAATCCCCTCTCCGCGAGAGCGCTGCCAACGCTGGCAACAGAGACGAATAGAGTAGATCTGCGGAGGTGACGACGCGAATATGTTTTGTATTCAGTTTAAGTTTATTTTAATTATATGATATTATAACTTACATTTGTATTATTTAAAACGTTATAATATATTACTTTAATTGTTCGTTCTATTTATTTTGCGTGACTCCCACATATTTTTGGGGGCTCAATCAGGATAAGCAAGAAATAAATACAGTAAAAATTTAAATAAAGAATTAATGTTTATAAAATCAACAGTGCAAGTGCAGTACTAATAAAAAATTAAAAAGCAGTAATAAGTAGTGTAGTGGTCGCGAACGGAAATTCGGCAGAAAATAACGTAAAAGCGACAAATCTAAATAATAAACAAAACGAAGTTGAAATTAAAATAGTGAGTTAGGTTCTTAAATTGTGTAAGTATCAATTACGGAAGTGTATGGCAAAAGAAGTGATTAGAAAGAAATCCAGAAAAGAATAATTAAAAAACAAAAATAAAAATAAACGGCAAGGAAAGTATTTAACGTAGGTGACTCGCACGTAAACAACGCTGTCACGAGAGACTATCGCTGTTCTCAAGACGCGGTCTACTGATAAAGAAATGATGAGTGCGTAGAAAATAGCACACTGCTAAAATACGCGACGACGAGTGTACACTGCAAAATAAAGACGGAATTTGCAGAACACTGTAAACCAAATGACGAAACAAAATAGTATATTATGATACAAGTGTATAAGTAAGCTTTTAAAGCACGTACGACGAGTTTAAGAGCACGACGCGAAAAGGAGTGCTTTTAACGTCGCTAGTGCTTTAATAGTTATTTACGATACAAGTACGTAAAGCTAGTCTTTAGTCACGAATGGGTCAATTAAAACACGAGCGTAGCGAGTGTTTAAAGACCCCTGAGTGACTAAAGACGCTTTACGTATGTGTATCGTACAAAATTTTATCTACGATGTAATGAAAAACCCCAAAAAATATAAAAAAATATTTTTATTTATGAAGTAGCATCACAATATTAAATGAGAAGTTTGCCATGATAACAAAATTTTTGTAAATTTAGCGTGTTTAAAAATTTTAATCACTCGTTGCTCGGCAACCCGTGACTGCCCGTGACTAATAGGATCGTGTTACTAAACAACCGTTTTACAAACTTGAAACTAACAGTTAAACATCAATTTTACACACTATCGTAGATAAAAGCACTTATACACGTATGTCATACGTTATTTTTTTATTATACCTGCATCATATTCTAGAAAAACACTGGAAAGCAACATTTTGAATTTGATTCATTTCATAATTTTGCACGTGTGACGTATATCGTTTTCATGGAGATTGGTTTGCATTTATTGTTCATCATGACAGTTTTGACAGATATTAATAGTAATTATTTTTGTTGTTACTTAGCAACCTTTAAAGCACGGCGTGTTTTAATCTTGCGTTTACGTACGCTGTAGCGTGTTTAAACGCGGATTATGAAGCAGGTATAATAAAAAATCTGTTGTGGGCACCACAATACCTGCCGCCATAGATTTCTTATCGAACAATGCAGGAACATGAACCACCACTATTAGAACGAGAGCCGGATGCAAAAACCTGGCCGATCGAATAACAGAATAAAATGTTTTTTTGTTAATTCTCATAGCGATCATAACAAAAATCACTGTGTGTCTGGGCAGAAGTTGTGCACAAGATTTACATGGGTGTAGAATTGAAATGTAAAACATAATTTTTTTGATATTGCTGTAAATTTTTACCTATTCACTTTACAGCAAAAGTGTTAATACAAAAGTTGTTCAGAATTTAAAAATGCATGCAATAAGGCCCCTTTTGGTTACCTAAATATTGGTATTTCACGATACATCAATCAAATTAAAATTAATATTTATTAGAAAAAAATTGTAACACGGCCATGGAAAATTAGACAAACACGAAAAATATTTGACATTTCCAGATCAGGTTAAGATTTATTTATTTTTTTAACAGAAATAAATATAATGATGTGAAATCTAAAATACGCCATTATTTTATTACAATCATCTACGACATTTTCACAGGAAATAATGCAACAATGTAAAATAAATCTAAATCTGTTTTCCGAAATGTCATATATTTTTCGTTTTTGTTTAATTTCCATGGCTGTGTTACAATTTTCCTAATAAATATTTATTTTAATTTGATTGACATATCCCGAAATATTAATATTTAGGTAATCAAATGGGCCTCATTGCATACATTTTTAAATTCTGAACAACATTTGCATTGACACTTTTGCAGTAAAGTGAATAGGTCAAAATTTACAACAATATCAAAATAATTGCATTGAAATCCCCATGTTCCACATTTCAATTCTACACTCATATAAATCTTGTGCACTACTTCTGTCCATGCACGCTGTGATTTTTGTTATGATCGCTGTGAGTACTAACAGTTTAAAAACATTTTTATTCTGTTACTCGATCGGCCAGGTTTTTTGCAGCCGGCTTTTGGACAATATCAAGAAACGCACATGCCTTCAAAAAATTATGACACATGTCAAAAAATGACATTTTTCAACCGTTGTTTTGTAAAACACAGGTTAGCAGATTTAAATGAAAATCTCGAAATATAATTTTTCTTTAACATGTCTCAAACAATAATAATTGTAGATAATATTTGAAACATTACACTAATAACAAAATTTTCATTAAATCTTAATTTACTGAGATATTTTAAAATAACTTGATAGGGCTTCAAGTAAACTACCACTTCTGGTTATTGGATTATCACCAAAAACTAATCAGCTCTTCCAAAGGGAATACAATTGATAATATACAAAATATAAAATTTTCAGTTTCGTAGTTTTTGAGAAACCGTAACTCCAGAGATCCACACGACTGACAAACAGACTAACAGACTGACAGACAGACAGACACACACACAGACATCATCGCGGAACTATTAAAATCGTATTCTATGGACCCTAAAACATGCTCATCCACTGAAAACTCACTACACAATTTTTAGCATGATTTTTATATCTCCCTTACAGGATGTGGCGGGAGGTAAAAACGAAAGAAGTCAAAGACGAAAAAAAAAAGGAAAGACGTGAAGATGAAAACAGAAGACGAAGACAAAAAAAGTTAAGATGACAACTCTACAAGATATTCGAGCGAATGCTGTCAACATAGATGCAGCACCGTTCATAATTATCAAACTATTCTAAAAGCTATTGCTCCAACGAGAAGGGAACAAATCATGGCGCAGGTTAGTACGTCGGTTTGGCGGTTTCCTGTGCGAGGACAACTCAGATGAGTATAGAGATAAAGTAGAATATATTAAGAATAATTTTAAACTTACAGATTTGCAAGCAATTGCAAAAAACCTGCTGGTCCAAGACGATGGCACAAATGGAGAAATAGCGAGGCATACCTGTCTTGCTCTAATGAATCTGGATTCGTTAAGAGAAGACAACGCCATAGAAGAAGAATATGAAGATGATGATGAAGAAGCCGACGACGTAGAAAATGACGTTGCCCAGCAGAAAAACAAAAAGAAGCAAACATCGGTTAAACAAAATAAAGAAAGAAGCGCAAACGTTTCTAACAGAAGAAGTAACAAGAGATCAGATGCATTGTCAATTTCCTTCCGCGATATCGAAGACACAGTGAAGCAATTTGATGGAAAAGACGGTTACCTAATTACGAAATGGGTTCAAGAATTCGAGGAAACAGCGGAGTTAATAGAGTGGAATGAATTACAAAAATTTATATTCGGGAAAAAATCTATAATTGGTCTAGCAAAGATCTTGATACACTCCAAAAAAAGGTATTACCACATGGATGAAACTGGAAAAAGTATTAAGGAATGAGTTCGAAGTAAAGACAAGTAATGTATCAAATCTATAAGTTACTAACAGACATATATAAACGTAGAGAAGAGTATTCGAGAATACGTTGTTGTTATGAGGGAAATGGCAAGCCGAGGGAACATTCAGGAAGATGCTGTTATCCAATACATAGTAGATGGCATACCAGATGACCCAATGAACAAAGCTCTACAGAGCAACGACCTATCAAGAGTTAAAAAAAAAATCACACTGTATGAAACAATCAAGACACAAACTCAACGTATCGCAACAAGAAAAACAAAACTTCTAGACGGGGAAAGATCGACCGAGAACGAATATCCAAAAGCAAGCTACTGGCGAAGAAAGTAGTAAAACGAAGATAGAAACACGATGTTACAGTTGTAGACAAGTAGGCCATCGCGCGATTGTGAAAATAAAACGAAATGTGTCAAATGTTTCAAATGTAATGAGTATGGCCATAAAAGTTTTGAATGTAAACCACAACAAAAGAAAACAGGGAAATCAGAGACACAAACAACCGAAGTAAATAATATCACCACAGGTAAGAACAAGATGTACCTACAAAAAACTGCAAATTAACAATAAAGAGTTTGGCATCGTTGTTGATACAAGAAGCGATATAAACATAATCAGAAAAGATGCGCACGAAGAATTAGGTCCACCGTCACTTATTTACTGTGAGTTGACTTTAAATGACTTCAGGAAATCAAGAATAAAGTCGATGGGATACTTCGAGGAGTCTGAATGACCACATTTAGCCAGAAATTGGGAAAAATGTTTTGTTATTTCAAAACGAGACTGTTTGCTCCATCTCTTCGAAATGTAATGAACTAAATATATGCAACTTCCTTATACGTGACTAGAGCTGTGGTAGCTTTGGTCAAGGCCCTTTAATTATACGAAATTTTAATTTTTTGTTTATGTAGCTCTGTCCTAAATAAAATCTGTAGATATAATCGTTAGTTTTGATAGAAGCGATTCCACCAATTCGATTCTCCCGCCACGTCTGACCATCTGACGACACTGCCACCTGATGGCGCTGCTTTAATGTTTTTCTGTCAACGTATTTCCGTCCGTATGACATTGCGATTAGTGCGTCAGAAGTGACAGTACGTGCATTTTCAATTAAGTGTAATTGATAATAAAAAAGTTGTGATTTTTGAAATCATGGGTTTTCCAAACAAAGAACGAGTTACAAAGAAAGAATCCCGAACTTTCGGTAAAATTCCTAAACTTTCGCCACGTCGCAGATCTTCGGTTAACTACGAATTGCTCCAGAAGATGAAGAAAATATTTCACCTGAAAAACGAACGCGAACTCAGTGCGAAACTATTAACCTTATACAATTATATGTTGGTTGGCAAAGAATTAATGGACGGTATAATGGAGACATTAGCAGAAGAAGAAAGGAAGGACAAAGAGATCGAGAAGAAGAAGAAGTTGATGAAGTCAATGACCAAGGTTTCGAAATCTGTAAAGCCATCGGAGAATGATGTTTCGATGCAGAATGCTTCTGTTGGTGTATCAACTGCTACTGCTACTTCTAGTACTGCTACTTTTACTATTGTTTTGGAGGTAGCTGCCAACGTAGATGAAGATGGTGACTCACCACGCCCCAGTGAGTAAGCGTCAAAATATGCCAGAACCAAGAAGAAAATGTGTTGTGTATTGTTTAAGTGAATTATGCTTTTCAAATATTATATGAGTTGTAAAAACGAATTTGTTCGATTTATGATAAGTAATATTGTTTTGAAAATCTTAATTCATGTAACAGTCTTACTACATTTCTCTGATTATTATATTGCTTTGTAGTCTTATTAGAATTTGTATTGATTTTTTTCTCATATTCATATGAGCTTTTGTAAGTATAATAGTTGCAATAATAAAAACCTTTAATTGGAGTTTAATTTTATATTATTTAATTTCAGGTTGTTTTGTACATTTTACATATTATATTTTATAGAGATGGGAAATATAATATTATAATTTTCATTAGGTCATAATTCGTTCCATATGCATTTTAGAACAACAGTGTAAGTACAAAAATGTTCAGAAAGAAAAATGCACCAAATAAATATATTGCTGTACTACACTTCTGTCGAGGTAGACGTAAAATAAAATTTTTGCAATACCTGTACTGTAACACAGTAAGTGGAACTTTTATTGCACAATTGGTTTTCATGATTACATCATTTACTTACCGTACACGGTGGATGGTAAGTGAAACTTACCGTTCATGGTGGATGGTAAGTAATAGTATATCATTCAAATTTTATTTTTAACCTCAATCTGTTAATTTTGATACCTATTTTTTCCTTTTCTTATATTTACGCAGGTATTGCAAAAAATAACTTACTAACCTCGAACTGTAAGTGATTTTTTAGGTCTCAAATGTTTAGGAAATCTCGACCCTACGGGTCTCGACATCCCAAACTACATTCTCGACCTAAAAACTATCACTTACAGTTCACGGTACGTAATATACTATTATAATTTTTATCTTTTTGCAGAATGCCATAACTTAAACAGTCGTATGGTTTGAGTTTGACAGTTGACATTTGTCAAAGTTGTAAATGATTGACTGGCTTATAGTTATTTACATTACAAGCAAGGTAAAACAGTTTTTACTGCTGAATGGAGGAAATGATCGGCGAGCCTGTCACCTCCTTGAAGCAGTACAAATAATTTCCTTGCATTTATTGTAAAACATTTTACTTGTTACTTATTTGTAAAACAAAATAACTTAAAAAAAGTATAACCAAATCCTGTCAGTTACATACAACTCTTCTGTCAAAAATGATTTCGCAAAAGCCTTGTAAAAGCAAGGAGCAACTTGTAAGTATTACTGTGGCAACGTGCATTGTTAACCTTGTTAAAAACTTGCAAAATTTTTCAATGCAGACTATCACCAAAAACTAATCAGCTCTTCTCAAGGGGATACAGATATACAAAATGTGCTCATCCACTGAAAACTTACTATTGAATTTTAACATGATTCCTATATCTTCCTTATAGGATGTGGCAGAAGGTAAGAAGTAGTCACCCGGTGTATATAGTCTTTGAAGAACATCCAGTTGACAAATGAAGGTTTTTTTGTCGACTGTAATAACACAAGAGCTTTTTATTTTGCTGGATAAATTTCTGTTTGTCACGAAACCTTGTTACCTATCAATTTGACAAGAAAACTGTTTAAATAAAATCACGACACCGTAGGTGGAGTGATTTTATTTTTTTAACAGTTTTCGAGTTAAATTGCTGTCAAGTGACAAGGTTGAGTTGTCAAACTGAAATTTATCCGAAGAAAATAAAATGCTCGAGTGTAATTCGGCGAGATAATTTAACGACATTATTTATGAAAAGGTTTATTTAAAAGTACATTTGGTGAAAATGCAATTATGATGTATTATAATATTTTGTACTCATACATTGAAATTTGTTATTTCGCGTTGTTTAGTTTTATTTATTATAGTGTTGTAGTGTTCTCTGTCAAAATTTCGTAGAATATTGTAATGATTCGAGAGTTCATTTCTTTCTGTTAAATAAAATAATGATGTTTAACATGCAGTTGTCAAAAAAATATTTTGACATGCTTTTTATTATTTTTTTGACAACCTATAACATTTTAAAGATTACTTTTATTTTATATTGATTGATAACTTATCTGTAAATCAGTAAATTATTACATTATCTGGAACTACACAAAATGGCCCAATTATTTAAACGAGGATTGTGGTTATAATTTGAAAAATGTTTATAATATATCTACAAATAAGAAAATTTAATACAAGTTCATTTACCATTGACAACAAATACACCTTAAGAAAGTACTGCACAATTTAAGATTACCCGAAATATCACTAAAAATTGGCATATACTTTACTGTATTTCTATATAATATAAACCCTAAGAAACTCAATGCTGTAAAGCGCATCGTCATATTTCTTAAATTTATAGAGATATGTCAATTTTCGATGTTTTTCGAAATGCAACTTTGAGTGGTTGCAACTCAAAATCTATTAAAGATATTGAAATATAGACTCAGTTCTGTTCGTTTCATGCATTTTATTACAATTTAGCAAATTTTGAAAATTTTGAAATTTTTCGATTTTTTTCCCCAAATTTCGATAAACGATAACTCGATAAATATAAAAGATACAGACTCGTAGACTAGACCATTCGATTCAGCTAGTCAAAGTACATATGTATGTAGAATTTCATTAAAATTGCTGTTCGCGTTATAGAGTTAGGACAAAAAGTGTGAAAATGACGTTTTTGGCAAAAATAACGTCAAAGGACCCCTTGACGTTTGGCCTGAAAAAGGCCATTTTCAGATTTTTTGCTCTATAATTTCAAGCCACCATCAGAATGTTCTGAAATTTTTAGGGTTTATGTATTTCGATGAGCTGAATCCAATGGTTTAGTCTGCAAGTTCGTATCTCCTTTATTATTTGACATATTGCTGATCGAAATTATGGAAACAAAATTCCAAAATTTTCAATTTGAAAAAAAATTGTTATTTTGCTATAATATGCACGAATAACACAAAACGGAAGAGTATTTTTCGATATCTTGCGTAATTTTTGAGTTGCAGTTCCTCAAAGTTGCACTTCGAAAAACATCAAATACCGCCATATCTCGAAAAATTTAAGAGATATGATGATGCGCTCTACACCAGTTAGTTTTTTAGGGTTTATATTATAAAAAATATAATAAAAGTATATGCCATTTTTTAGTGATATTTCGTGAAGCACATCATATAAACTGTGTTTAAATGAGTAAGAAGAATGTTTTATGGAAATAAGAAATATAATAAATATACAAGTGAATACGGTAAATATTATAAATATTTTAATTGTTTTCTAATATATTAGACAAATTAATTTGTGTGTTTATATTTATAGTGCAATTTGACAATTATCAGAAGAACTCCTTGAAGAACTTTTCTTTGTATGGACTGAACATTTCTTTGTATGGACTGTTATTAGTTCTATACTTTTCATACAAAAAATATTGTACAAACCTCTTACGTGAACTCGGTTCCCGGATTCGTTCTATGGCGCCAAACACTCATCCGGGAACCAAGCGTTCCCGCATTTGGTATGTAAATAACTATTGTTTTGTAGGCCATACTATCTGTTTTGCTGTAGAAACACTCCGCGAATTACAATTCCCGTGGCGGTGCATATGCCACATAGTAAATGTCAAAGTATGCTAATTAAAACACGTGTAATCCTTGTACGAACCAAGACTTTTCTCTGGAGAATAAAGCAGAGCTTACGCTGAACATTTCATAAATATCACGCATTTATACCCACCCGCAATTCCTCCGAGAATATTTACAAACAGAAGCCAGCGAGCGGAGCGTCAGCACTCGCGGCATCGTTAATGTTTGGCAGATATGTTTAATTAGTCGTCCAACTCGCCAGGCGTCGTCGTCGGTTCAATGACGCTAACGGCGCTGCTGGCGGCAGATGGCGCGGCGTTCGAAGGCGTCCCAAACTCGCATCAGACAACTTCACTGCATAACGACATCTTGTTTTATACTCACAACATTTATTTATCTTTTTGGGGGATTATCGTTACGGATATAGGTTAAAAGTACGGAACCACATGGAAAATTTAATGGCTGAACATGTAGAAGTTTGTCAACTCGAACGATGACGGGCGACAAACCAATATGCGTGAATACATACGAGAAATAATCAAATTCAATCTTTGACGACATGCCAGGAAACCCCACCGCTCTTCTCCCGAAATAGTGAGAAAAATGTGTTTTTCCTCTCTAGTGAGGAAAATATAGAAATATTACCAATATGAATGTTATTTACAAAAAATATATTCTAAAAATTATAAATAAACACCTAATTTTATATACTTTAAATTGACTTATAATTATGTCCTATATTTTCCTTTTTCTAGATTAAATCACAATTTGACAACTTTAATTTATATTTAAGATTGGTTGATTGGTAACACTGCTACCCCGTCTTGTGTCTGATAACCTAACTTTTAACGTGGCAGTTGTGTTGTGAAAGTGTATTTTAGGTCCGAGCAAATCGTTTTTAGAAACATGTCGTGAAAAAAATGTTGCTCTGATCTAAAATACACTTTGAGAACACAATTGACAAACTGACACGTTAAAAGTTAAGTTGTCAGACACAAGGCGGTGTAGCAGTGTTGCCAATGGACCAATCTTAAATATCTTTAATAAGTTGTCAAATTGTGATTTAATAAGAAAAATAAAAATATAAGACATAATTGTAAGATAATTTAAATTATGTGTATCACTAAAATAAGGGTTTTCAATGAAATTAGGAATTTATTTATAATTTTTGTAACATGTTTTTTGTAAATAACATTCATATTGGTAACACTTCTGTATTTTCCTCTCTAGAGAGGAACAACACATTTTCCTCACTATTTCGGGAGAAGAACGATGGGGTTTCCTACTATGTCGTGAAAAAAGCCTTTTTTCCACTCTCGTAAACTTCGAGATTGAGTGGGAAAAATAAGCGCTTTCCTTTCTAGTTTGACACATGACTATTCAACCAGTTGAAGAACCTTCGAATTCATAGTAATAAATGAAAAAAGAAGTTTGAAGATGTAAAGGAAAGACTTATTCAGTCAAGCTGAAATTTGGCATGGGATTAAGGTTTTGTATTTGAAATAAAATTTAAAAAAAGTTTACATGTGTCAAACTTGTGTAATGCCCAAAATGATTATCTCGTTAATAGTATACACAAAAAAGTTACTTATAATATAAGCGAATGAATTTGTATATTTGGGTTCGAGGGATGGACGTATTGACCGGGAGATTGAAAGGCGAGTGTCTGGGAAAGGGTGCAAGGTATTGGGTGCTCTGGGTACATTTGCCCGAAACGTGAATGTATCTCGAGATGCTCGATTGAGTGTTTATAATGGTGTGTTAGTGCCTACTTTGATGTATGGTTCTGAATGTTGGATGTGAATGAAGAAGCATGAACGATACTGCTGTAGAAATCAGATATTTGAGAGGAATGTGTGGGTATACAAGATCGTGATCGTATACGGAATACATTGGTGTATGGTGAGTGTGAGATTAAGAAGAATGTTGTTAAGAAAGTCGGAGTGAGTCAGTTGAGGTGGTTTGGACATGTTGAGCGAATGTCGAATGAAAAGTTGATGAAAGTAATATATGTGGGTGAGATTGAAGGTGAACGATTGCGTGGACGTCCGAGGAATAACTGGTTGGGTATGATTGATGGTTTGTTGCGTGAACAAATGATTCCGAGTATGAAGAATAAACGAGCATGTATGAATCGCACTATGAATGTGGACGAGGCGAAAGTGGTGTCTCAGGATAGGAATGTTTTAAGGAGATTGATTGTTGGTTGACTGTGGTTCTGAGTTCGTGCTAACCCACTAAGTGGGATATAGCGTGACATTATATATCATCATTTTAAAGTTCTATACCTCTAAAAACAACACCCGTTATTTGTAAAGATCTTTACTGAATTAAATATCTCTGACATATAATTAGCTGCAGCATGATACGTAACAAAAACTACAAATATTGCAATATTAAACAAAACTAATTAACAAATACAAATGAATATCTGCAGCAGGAATGCTTGTTGCTCTAGATAAATAAATAGAAATAACGTAATTTGAGCAAGAAAACTAGGCATTACAAAATATTGGATTGTTCAGGTAAATCGGTTTTGCGGTCGGCCTTCTGTCGGTGCCGGCGGTAATTCACTGCATTATTGCAACCATACGCGGTTTTGTTCCCGCTGCTAGTATTCTAATTTAATTCTATAACATGCAGTTTGTACGCTCGCTAAATTAGACTTTTATTATATTTTATACTCTCAATTAAATATGATATCCTGGCAATTGCTTTTGTGATACATTCGTGAATTGTAAGAATCGTTGCACGATTTCCTAGATTGGATGAAATGATGGGAAACTATAATTAAATTAATAGATATCATTATGCAATTTTGACTATTTAGGAATAATTGGACTTGCGTGACGGAGAGATATTTGTTTCTAGGTAGAGCAAAACAAAATTTGCAGAGATCGAAATGACTAAATACAATTTTATTAGCTCCGTGGTAATGCTTCCGAGTGTGGATTATGAGACTCTCAGTTCGAATCCCACAGCAGACGGTTGTGTTTTTACCCCTTTTGTTCCCTCTCCACAGCATTGCTAGTTATATGCAATGACCAACTTTCAGTAATAGTTTAGCGTGTGAATTTATGTAAATAATATTTTTTCACGACATGTCAGGAGACACCATCGTTCTTCTCCCGAAATAGTGAGGTAAATGTATTTCTATAACACTGTTTTGGAAACTGCGCATACTACAACTAAAAATTGTTATGGAATCACTAACATTCCATGCGCCGCGTATGGAATATTTCGACGAATCAGAGCCGCGATGTATGAAGTATTTTGATTCAGTTACTATGGTTACATCTGTTTGTTTTAATTTATTTATTTGAGTTTGACCTTTTCAACATTTTTATATTTGTATTTTTTGTATAATTTCCAAAATCTTGTTATAGAAAGTATAGTCTACATGTCTACAACATGTAACGGAATGGCATATTCCACACTCGAAAACCGTAGCCCTCACCTTCGGCTCGGACTATAAACTTTTTGCTCGTGTGGAATATGTGCCATTCCATTACTTGTGGTAGAATATACTATTCTATAACACTGTTTTGAAAACTACGCATTCTACAAGTAAAAATTGTTAAGGAATCACTAACATTCTAAACGCCGCGTGTGGAATATTTTCGACGAATCAGAGCCGCGATATATGAAGTATTTTGATTCTGTTACTATGGTTACGCCTGTTTGTTTTAATTTAATTTTTTGAGTTTGACGTTTTCAACAGTTATATTTGTATTTTTTGTATAATTTCCAAAATCTTGTTATAGAAAGTATAGTCTACAACATGTAACGGAATGGCATATTCTACACTCGCAAACCGTAGCCCTCGCCTTCGGCTCGAACTACAAACTCTTTGCTCGCGTGGAATATGTGCCATTCCATTACTTGTTGTAGAATATACTATTTTCTTCTCTAGTGAGGAAAATATAGAAGTATTACTAATATTTATGTTATTTACAAAAAATAGATTGTAAAAATTATAAATAAATGCCTAATTTTTTTTCCTTATTTTAGTTACATATTTACTTTAAATTGTCTTACAATTATGTCTTATATTTTTCTTTTTCTAGATTAAATCACAATTTGACAACTTTAATTTATATTTAGGATTGGTTCATTGGCAACACTTCTACCCCCCCCCCCCTTGCATCGGATAACCTAACTTTTAACGTGTTATTTGTGTTGTCAAAGTTTTTAGAAACATGTCGTGAAAAAGATGTTATGTCTAACACGAGAGGAAAGCCCCTATTCCACTCTCGTACGAATTGCCTCGAGCTCGAGTGAGAAAGAGAAGCGCTTTATTCTCTAGTTTGACAAATAACTATTGCTGCGTGATGTGAAAGCTCGTTAGCCAATCAGATGCGTCCGCAGCGGTGTGATATGATTTTATCACATGCTGCGATATCTGAGCCAACTAACCTAAAACTTTGTATTTAAAAGTTTGACAGTTGTGAATTCAAAAAATGTGGGCGTCGGAAAAGTATCGTGTATAACACATGCTGAAAGGGTATTTCACTATTATCACTTTTAGACCAGACTGTGCCACATGTTTTTACATAGCAACCGTTCAATAAACGCATAGCAACCGTTCAACAAACCCATAGCAACTGTTCTACAAAGAAGTCTTAAACGAAGACATCTTTTCGGTAGCGCAAGACTGAAATAAATATAAATGAAGATCGTACAGAAACCATACGGATGTAATAGAAGTAGTTCTTCTTTAAAATATGTACATTTCTCAGCAGAAAAATGTTTGTACTTAAGTTGCAGGTGTTAATCAGATTCGTTAAGAATTTCAAATCGAAAATAGAGCAAGAGATAACAAAGAAATAAAACTTTAATCTCGTTCGTCCATTCGGATTACAGCAAAGTGCATTTTGCGCTGAACGTAATTGAAATATACTGTAACTCGAATCCTTATTAGTCCGCTAGTTGTATGCTTCACCTTAGCGTAGCGTTCTCATCTCTTCGCGAAAGAATAAATGACGGGGATAAAGACGCACGTTCCTTAATTTGACTAAACTCTTTAAAATAACGGCAATTATCATAGGCTAACAATTACAAAGTTTCGCTTACAATAATTAGTGTCTAGTGCGCTGGGATATCAGTAACGAGTTTAATTAACAAATTCGAAATAGTCCCGAGTAAAATTACCATTAAACGGCGCCGAGTAATTGGGAAAATAACCGACATTGCGCCAACACGACGACCGAAAATCTCCAAAACTGATCCTTCATATTTTACTTTTGTACTGTAGGTTCAATTGCAATTTCAATAAACAATAAGTAAATTTATATTGTAACACGATTACGCCAATTGATAACAACGTGCAACAAATTTAATTTTGTGTCATCACTAGAGAGTGGATTATATATTTTTATTTTTGCATATCTTTAAATAAATTCAATTTTCTGGACGAATTATATTGATTAGAGTAAATCAATGCTAATTACTAATTGCATATATTGCATATTTGGGCATTCTTATGCATATTTTTACAAAAGTAGCATATATTTGCATATTTCAATATTCTTTAGACCTTGTCTAGTGATAAACATTCTGAAATTTCTTTATACATTGATAATTCCCAAATATTGGAGGAGGCCGCAATAAACAGAAGAATGCAACGGAAAAAACAATAAATAATACAATAAGCAAATACACAAACCAATAAACTCTAATATTTCTAGGGAAATCCCTGTAACGGTAACGGTAGGTATTCATTGTATATACACGAATGCTGGTAAAAGTGGGTACAATGAATATAAGACCGAAAAATTTTATTTGTTTTACTTTTTTTTTAGAAAATTTTGAATAATTTGTTATTGAAATTATATAAATTTGTCATAATCTTATAATATTAAGTTTCTAGATTTAGTTTATATGTATTTTTTTTTTTACGAAGATGGGAGGCGAACTAACTACTATGGTCAAATGCCGGTATGCCGCCTCATGAATGAATGATAAATGAAATTATGTAGACAACACAAACGACCATGCTCTTCAGTGGGATTCGAACCCACGACCTCTGGTGTTTATAATATCATTGCCATACCAACAAGATACATTTTTCCCTGATATCACGATACACTTCATTTCTTTTAGTCAATGTAAATATAACTTTACATTAAAAGTAAGTGCCTCTGTCTATTTTTGATATAATATGGCATTATTTCATATCTATTAATTAGAATGATATAAACGCATAATTATTTTGAAAGATTACTCTTTAAGCTTTCGATTCGTCAAAGAATCATCTAAAAATGCTCAATATTGCAAAAGATATGATTTTTTTTCAAAATATCCCTTAAATAGCTAAAAATAGTTATTTATAATATAAGTGTTAAAAACAACCCCACGAACGAAATAAATCACTTTTAACACGTATATCATACAAAATTTTATCTACGATCTTCCTAGTGTATTAGTAAATACTATAAAATGTAGAATGATATTTTGACAGGTAGGATTATATTTGTTGATTTATTGATACAAATCGTTAGAAACATGTTCAAAGTTAAAGTAATAATAAAATCACTTTTAAGTTTTAATACGTTGCTATGTTACTTTTAACACTAGTGTCAGAAAGTGACACTTTTAACTTGCTAAGCAACCGTTAAAGGGCCACTTACATTTTTTATAGTTCAAAATTGATTTAAAAGAAATCCTGACGTGATACAAGCAAGCGGTTTGAAGAACTCTAATAGGAAAAAATCTAGTTTTTCGGACATATGGTCTAGATCATGTGTGATGACAATAATTAAATTTGTTCCACGGTGTAATTGAGTCAAGTCGTGATAATCGCCGGGGGTGAATCGAGCGTAAAAGAGAGGGATGGACGGAGTACCGACCTGATATTTGCTGATTCCTGACTGCTCGCGATGACTTGATTCAAATATCACTTCACTAATTCATACCAAACTTATATAAAATACACAAATATATTAAAAATAAATATTACAAAAATTACAATATATTAATGTCCTCGGAGGCCAGTCTAGCACTGAACTCTTAATATTCTTCCAAACGTATATATCATTCGGAAGAAGCATACACGGGGTAAGGAAGAGAATCAATAAAATAAACAATACTAAATGCGTCGTTCGATCTCTCCATTAGTAAATACTGAATCGGCAAATTTATTAATTGATTCTGCGAACTTAATTTATAAACACTTTTATATTTACATGAGGGCATGAGAGAGTCGTTACTGTTTATTCTAAATATTCTATCAGTTACAATATTATATACAGTGAGAAACAGCTAAATTTTTACTGACCCATCAATAATGTATTACTGGGAATACCAGATATTTATACAGGTTGACAAATCGAAGAACGAACCACAACGAAAAAATTTATTGGTAATTTTCTTAAGCTGGATTTATAGTTTGCATAGAACACAAGAATAATTTAAAGGCCTGTGTTCACGGTGATAGAAATCGGTCCGAGATCTCGGATATAGTTCTCGAATTAAAAACTCGGATCGTGGACACTACCAACTTGAATGAAAAAATCGATTAGAAAACTATGATGAAAAAATGTGTTTTGTCCGATTTTTTCATATTAGTTGCTAACTTCATATAGATGTTACCAAATTAAAATTTTGACGTTTAATGTTTGAAAAACTGAAAATTTTCAATCAGAGCTGATAATTATTTAATAGTATTTTCAAATAGCTCCGTGACTTCTCTGATAACTGTCAGAAAAAATAATTTTTCTATTCCTGTATAAATCTATCGTCATTATTTAAATTTTCTCGATGAATTCCCATAATTCACTGTATTCGACCAATCAAAAACCCAGAAATCCTTAATTCACGGTTAAATTAAAGACGTGATGTGAATCAACAAGTAACGGCCATCTGACAGTTGACATGTAGTCAGTTGTCATTGTGTATTTTGAAGTTGTCGTATTTTAACCTGTTTTCAACCGATTTGGATAAACGCTATTTCCGAATGGAGTAGAATAAATACAGCATTATATTCGGGATTATGGTCATGATTCACTCAGATGATTTGCATCATTCGTCTACGGCTCGTGACGCAAACTTCATCTTCATGAATAATGAATAACATAATCCCTCATATAATAATATACTATTTTAGTCCTGGAAATATTTTCTATTCTGATTCGAAATTTTTGTATGATACCAACTGAATGTAAATATATTTGTAAATAAATTTATTATCAAATTGACAATACCATACAGCTATAAGATTGTATGTAGTTTTATAGTTTTTATTATTATTATGAGATAACATTATGAATAATTTATAATTTGATGCTCCAATTTTCATTGTGGCTCTTTGCTTTCGCAAATCTCAGTGAGCGATATATATTTGCGATTAGAGTTCCGCCATATTACAATCACAAGTATGTATAAAAATAATAACCAGTATCCTTGACTTACCGATGACGGTGAGGTTGTATCTGAAGGACCGCGTCTGCGTGTTACGGAAGTCGACGCGACAGCGGTAAACGCCTTCGTCGTGACGTCTAACGTCGTCGATGACGAGTTGAGCTGGTTCAGACACCGTGCGAAAATATGCTCGAGATCCGAAGACTTCCGGAGCTGACCAGTGGCGAGCCTGGGCCAAGGGTTTTCCTCGGACGTCGAAACTAGAAAGAAGAGAATTGTTAGAAACATTCATATATTGTGAAAATATTAAAGAACATCTTAATTATTAGCAGTTTGTAAAGTGTCACTCGGGAAAAACAAAACTTTTTATTTATATTACGAGTAAAAAAATTATTGTCAAAATTTACAAAATTTTAACAAAATTTTTAGTCCTAGATGATGCACCGTTAATTTTTGTTAATTTAACAAGTTTCTAATTTGTTGGCAAGTAACAAATTATTTTTGTGTATTTCTTAACTAAATATATTTGTGAATATAGTAATTGTTAACATTTATTTTTATGTGCTTTTGACTAGATATTTTAGTAATTATATTGAAGCAGAACAATAAATCATTGTTATTACAATAAATAAAATTATTACAAAGGATACAAACTTTCTTTAACAATTTCAAATTGATAAGTTAGCTAAATTTACTTGTTAATGTTGACGAGTCTATTTGTTAAATTTTATAAATTAGCAAATAAATAGAAGCAATAATTTTTCTTGTTAAAAATTCAGAATTGACAAAATTTTAATTTAGCAAATTGTCATATTTGTTCAAATTGTTAATTTAACATAATAAATTTGTCAATATTAACTAAAAATACTTAACAACCGCAAAATTAACAAATCGTAATTTAAACTTTTTACTGTGTATGAGTTCTGAAAGTTTTTTACTAATTATATTTTCATATAATAGTATATTGTGTCATTAGGAGTAAATGGGATACTTTGGGTGCTGAGCATGTAAGTTTGAACAATTACATGCGAAGCACCCAAAGACACATTTACTCCGAATCCAATATACTATTCAGTTAAAATTTTTGGCTACCTAGAAACCATTTGTGCGCAGCTCTAGAGCCTACACGGTTTGATATATTCGAGTGAAACCTTTACAGGCATCTACAGTTTGATTGGGAATACGTGCTTTTTATAAATTCACATTTTTATTACACATGATGTGTGAGATATTAAGTAAATAAACTAATTTTTTGTTTCGTGTAGCTTTTGTTAAATAACACGCGTTGCTACTACTGTTAAAAATTCAAAGATAAAGGGTATTGACAGTTCACTTTCAAATTAATTTTTTTATTTTTAAATTGATGCTTTAAAATTTTACAAAGTATTAAGCATGTACGCCCATTTATTCTAAACAGAAATAAATTTACCATACTTGTCTAACTTGTCTAGAATTAAAGTAATTTATTTTTAAAATTTCAAAGTGAACTGTCAATACACTTTATCTTTAATTTTTTGAAAAAAAGAATGACAACTTGTCATTTTTGACAGTTCAGTTCGAAATTTTAATTATACATAACTTTAATAGTAGACATGTTAGATAAATTCGGCAAATTTATTTGTGTTTAGAATAAATGTACGTACATTGTTTACTATTTTTTAATTTATTTAAATATGAATTTTTTTTCATATTTTTTCTAATGAAGGGTTATGCTTTTGACGTCACAGGCAAGAAAGAGAAAGATGAGGTAAAAGTTGAGATGGAAGTTCATAACACAAACATCCATGTTTTGACGTTTGATATGGTGTTTTAACAAGGTTATGTTTTTATTTTTTAAGTTTATTATTTAAGTAACTTAATAAATTTAACACTTGCCATATACCTTTATAGTAATAAAGGGAGTTACTATGCACAAACCATACACAAACTTCATTTTTTATATTTAGCATCATTTTAAGAACTATCATTTTGACAGCGTTTTGTTTGTGTTTCGCCCATGTGAATTTCATAGTAGTTCAATGAAAACATCAATAGATGGCAGCACGAAAATTTGCTTCTGTATACCCTCCATTCAAAATAATTATGACAGATGTCTTTGTTCGTCAACCTAGATTCTTTTAAGGAATTTAGGCGGTAAAATTCAAATGAGTTAATTTCTTATTTAACACAAAAAAAGTTGAAAATTATTTTGCACTTCATATATGGTTTCTTTTCCTTCTCAAAAAATACACAGATGTCTCCGCTCGACAACCTTGATGCTTATAAGTATTTTAGGCGGTAAAATTTAAATAAGTTAATTACATATCTAATATAGAAAGATCATTTTAAATATTTATAATCAATTTCAGATTTTTTTTATCATGAGTTGTTTTTTACTTCTAATCCTGCCGTGTTTGGTACTAAATTAAAAGTTTCACATTAGAGATTTAAAATAAAGTGTCATAAAGTTATTTTCGACGATTGTCAATTGTTTTTTATAAATATCATTTAAATCCTACCGTGTTTGGTATTGAATTAAAGGTCTCGCGGAGGAGATTTGAACTCAAGTGTCAAAAAGTTGTTTTGGACGATCGTTAATTGTTTTGTATAAATGTTATTTAATTCCCACCGTGTTTGGTATCAAATTAAAGGCCTGGCGGCGGAGATTTGAACTCAAGTGTCAAGAAGTTGTTTTGGGCGATTGTCAATTGTTTTTTATAAATATTATTTAAATCCTACCGTGTTTGGTATTGAATTAAAGGTCTCGCGGAGGAGATTTGAACTCAAGTGTCAAAAAGTTGTTATGGACGATCGTTAATTGTTTTGTATAAATGTTATTTAATTCCCACCGTGTTTGGTATCAAATTAAAGGCCTGGCGGCGGAGATTTGAACTCAAGTGTCAAGAAGTTGTTTTGGGCGATTGTCAATTGTTTTTTTTATAAATATTATTTAAATCCTACCGTGTTTGGTATCAAATTAATGGCCTCGCGAAGGAGATTTGAACTCAAGTGTCAAAAAGTTATTTTGGAAGATTGTCAATTGTTTTTTATAAATATTATTTAAATTATGCAGTGTTTGGTATCAAATTAAAAGGCTCAAGGAGGAGATTTAAACTCAAGTGTCAAAAAGTTGTTTTGGACGATTGTCAAATGTTTTTTATAAATATTATTTAAATCCTACCGTGTTTGGTATTGAATTAAAGGTCTCGCAGAGGAGATTTGAACTCAAGTGTCAAAAAGTTGTTTTGGACGATTGTCAACTATTTTTTATAAATATTATTTCAATCCTACCGAGTTTGGTATCAAAATAAAGGTTTCAAGGAGGAGATTTGAACTCAAGTGTCAAAAAATTGTTTTGGATGATCGTTAATTGTTTTGTATAAATGATATTTAATTTTTACCGTGTTTGGTATTAAATTAAAGGCCTTGCGGAGGAGATATAAACTCAAGTGTCAAAAAGTTGATTTTGAGCATTGTCAATTGTTTTTTTATAAATATTATTTAAATCCTACCGTGTTTGGTATCAAATTAAAAGTCTCATGAAGGATATTTTTACTCAAGTGTCAAAAAAAGTGTTTGGTATTGAATTAAATATCTCACGGAAGAGATTTAAACTAAAGTGCCAAATATTAGTAACATGGAAGCGAGTAACATAGTGACGAGCTTGCTTCGCCTATGCACTGACTTGAAAGCGAGGAACGAAGTGACGAGCTTTCTTCGTTAATTTACGGACATGGAAATAAGGAACAAAGTGATGAGCTTGCTTCGCCGATGCACTGACTTGAAAGCGAGGAACGAAGTGACGAGCTTTCTTTGTCTAGTACTGACATGGAAGCGAGGAACGTAGTGACGAGCTTCCTTCGCCGATGTACTAACATGGAAACGAAGAACGAAGTAACGAGCTTTCTTCGTCAATATACTGACATGGAAGCGAGGAACGTAGTGACGAGCTTGCTTCGCCAATTGTTTGGTATAAATTTGAAGTTATTTAAGTCTACTCAATTTATTTTTCTACATTTTCAGTTGTAATCTTCTTCAGTGACGCGGAGCCTAGGGGACAGACCTGCGAAGCAGGTCGGGCCGCTAGTCCTATATACTAATCGGCGTGGGTCTGAACTGTCACTCTATAGATTAGCCAATCTAACAACGGCCATCGGAATCGCCTACAGCCTAGACGGTTTGATGTATTCAGGTGAAACTTTTTTTGGGTGTTAAAGGTCCCTGTGGAACAGTGCCTTTTGCATGTCTCATATTTTTCTTACGCATGATGTGCGAAATATTAAATGCGAAAGACATTAAAATTTTCCATCAAGGGGGGCCTCGGGTTGCTACGAAAGTGTACTTTGTTGATTGTAGTTGTAACTTTTCACAAATTTTTGTTCAATTTGACATATATGACAGATCTGTTTGAAATTTTCAGTATAAATTACTCTATTTCTAGACAAGTTGAAGATGTTTTGTAAATTTATCTGTGATTAAAAAAAATGAGTGAACCTGTGTACTATAATGTAAATATTTGAAAAGTCAATTTATAAAATTTAAGTTATAGCTGTCACTTTTCACAAATATGTGTGCAAGTTTAATCATTTTTAATTGAAAGTTTTTTAGTATTTGAACATTAATGTAATAAATTATAATAGTTAATCTATTTGTGCAATGAATTTGAAGAAAATTTATATTTTTGAAGTGTTCTAATTTTTTGACATTTTAGCTTAAAGATGTAAAATAAAATCAGCAGTATATAAGTAAATATAAATGTATATCTGCTGTATATATATTCCTATAGTTAATAGAAGTAATAAAATAATTATAATTTATTAATTGCAGGCAAAAAATGTTAATTTGAGTTTACATAACCTAAAATAAATCCTTTTGGCATTATATTTTATAATTCTGTTGTATAATTAATGAACGTCGTACATGTTTAATAATACAAAAGTGTAAAAATTGCGGTATACCGAACGCTGGATAGATTTCAATAACGAACGCACCCAAAGTGTCAGTGTACAGTGTTGCGAGTGCATGTTTCCAATAATTGATCGTATTAATCGGTCAGTCCACAATACTTAAGAAAATTCAGATTATTATGATCACAAATGAAAGCACAATTATACATAATGGAGAATTGAGGTGTTACTGATTGTGACAATGATAATTCTGTTGTATCAAAATTTCTCAAAGGTTAATTTCCAAGTTTGAATAATTTAAGAGACACAGTTCTTTATAATAACACAATGGCATGTAACGCTTCAAAAAATTAATGTTGTTCCATAATCCAGGTATGTAAAATTACATAAATTGTGATATATAAATTACATTTTACTTAAATTTTGACAGGTCAATTTAAAACCAGAAATGAAACGTATATTTATCAAGTTTTAATACATTCAGGCAAACTTAACTGGCTTATCGAAGTACAATAAAGATTTAAGATAAATATTTGTTTAAATATCTATATAGTTTAATACATTTATTGCAGATATTTTCAACAAAATGATTTGAAGATAAATTTCGGGTGATGTTTAGATATATAAAGAAAAGACTGGTAATTGCTCAGTTTGTTGTACTACTAAAACAAAGCTAAACCCGTTAGATTATTCTATAAAACCCCAAGTTTGTTAAATAATACATTAAAATGTGATGTATAACTTTATATCTAACCTAACTTTTTGGCAGTCTGATTCGAAACCGTAATGAACAAAAGTTGAAATTTATCAAGTTTTAATGTATTCAGACAAACTTAATTAGTACAATAATGTATTTCAATAATTTTAAGGTAGGTATTTATATAATAGCTATAGTTTATAAAATAGGCATTTTTATATGCTTTGTACCAGTTATGGCAGAATCAAGAAAAGACATACGTCATTCTTTGCCAATCGACATACGTCAAATTTATCTTAAATCGAAATATTCTTATTAAAGCTAAGAATGCTTATATACATTAAAAATATTCTCTATAATGTGCAATTTGATGAGATAGAAAACTGCAGAGGCAAGACATAAAAATATTGGAAAATATGTTTAAATATTTCAAAATAAATTATTTAAAAAGAAAATAACACATAATTTAAAAAGCTGATTACTAAACTATCAAATGACGGGAGATAATAACTTTGTAAGATTGCTGAATGCTATTTGTCCAAAGTTACAAAACATAACCGATAGTGCTGCTTTTTGCGGCACGGCAGGAAACTACATTATAGGAACTGATTCACGTGTATGGCGCGGAAATTAAAAAAATTAAATTAATATGTTTCACAAATTTTATTTTATTTTTCACCAGCACGTTATCAAAATTTGACATTTACATTAGAAATATGTTTTTAATTTTCTTTGGAAAATGAAAATGACCTTTGGGTCACTATTTTAAATTACAATGAATTTAAAATAATTTATTTTATGTAATTTAATACTCATAATACCTTCTCTTAAGTCGGCAGGAAACTAAAATGCCTCCCATATTGTAATCAGTACATTGTTATAATCAAATGTATTGTTGTAATCACCACAAATATATTTCTGTATTCAAATAAGTTCATTGTTGTAATCGATATGAGTATATTGTTGTAGTCCGTGCATATTTGTAATCAAAAAATTATTGTCATTAATACACTGTTCTAATCAGTACATTATTGTAATTAATTATAATTATTACAATTATTGTATTATTGACGTGATCGTATACGGCATACATTGGTGTATGATGAGTGTGAGATTGTGAAGAATGTTGTTCAGAAAGTGGGAGTGAGTCAGTTAAGGTGGTTTGGACATGTTGAGCGATTGTCGAATGAAAGGTTGGTGAATCTAATATATGTAGGTGAGATTGAAGGTGAACGATTTCGTGAGCGTCCGAGGAATAACTGGTTGGGTATGATTGATGGTTTGTTGCGTGAACGAATGATTCCGAGTGTGAAGAATAAACAAGCATGTATGAATCGCACTATGAATGTGGAGGAGGCGAAAGTGGTGTGGAGGAGATTGATTGTTGGTTGACTGTGTTTCTGGGTTCGTGCTACCCCACTAAGTGGGACATAGCGTGATGTTATGTATGTATGTATGTACAATTATTGTAATGAACGAGTTATAAAACGTTTTGATGAATTGGTGAGTCAAACATTAACGAATTATTTTAATATGAATAAGAGAATGATTTGACAGACTATAAAAAGATAGAGAGGTGGGAGTATAAGACCAGTGAATCAGATGTTAGAATAGATGGTGCGAGTATTTTAAGGAATTGTATGGTGGTGTAAATGGAATGAATAATAAAGGAAAAAATAGAATAAATGCTAGAAACGTTAAATGGGATATAGATGAAGGTGACGTCAGATTTGCATTGATGCGTCTAAATAATAGTAATTCTCTCGGTATGGGTGGTATAACAAATGAAATGTTGAAATATGGTAGTGAAAGATTATTTGATTGGTTAGTTTATTTGTTCAAATTTTTTTTTTTTGAACGGTGTGTGGCTCCTGTCATTTGTCCTTTATTTAAAGGCATAAGCAGTTTAAGTGAATGCACAAATTTTCAAGCGATAAGTTTGTTCAGTGTGAAAGGGAAGTTGTATGGAAAATTTTTAATTCATAAGGTGCGAGCCTTAACAATTTCTAAGTTTAGTGATATGCAAGGAGGTTGATAAGAACAAAAAGGTGTTCTGTTGGATGTACTTGTAAAGTACGGTATTGATGGTAATTTGTTGGGAGCGATTCGAGCGTTGTATGAAGGAAATAAGACTACGGTGAGAGTTGGTGGTAGATTCAGTGATTGGTTTCGTAGATGTTGGTGAGAAACAGGGTTGCGGAACGTTTTCTCGGTTGTTTAATTTGTATATGGATGTGTTGTTACAAAAGTCATTGAATGGAAAGGATGGTGTACGTATGGTGCCTGCGTTGGTTTATGCGGATGATGTTGTGTTTGGTTAAAACGAGAAGCAATTGAGAAGAATGATTGTGAAGCAGGGAAAGGTTTAAATCTGTTGTTCAATGTCGATAAATGTAAAGTGTTGGTGTTTGAGAAGAATGATTTGGTGACTGGTTGTACAATGATGTATGATTCTAAATGTTGGGTGTGGATGAAGAAGCATGTACGCCGTATAACTGCTGTGGAAATGAGATATTGGGAGGAGTGTGCGAGTATACAAGACGTGAATGTATCCCAATACATTGGTGTATGGTGAGTGTCAGATTGAGAAGAATGTTGTTAAGAAAATGGGAATGAGTCAGTTGGGGTGAATTGAAAATCTTGAGCGAATGTCGAATGAAAGGTTGTTGAAACTAATATATATGCGGGTGAGATTGAAAGTGACCCGATTCCGCAGGCGTCCGAGGAATAAGTAGTTAAGTATAATTGATTGAAGAAGAGACGAGCATTATGAATGTGGACGAAGCGAAAGTGGTGTGAAAGAATATGAATCTTAGAGGAGATTGATTGTTGGTTCGTGCTACCCCACTGAGTGGGATATAGTATCATGTTATGTATGTATGTGTGTTTTTTCATGACTTGGAAATTGGAATTAATTTAGATTGGAATTTCATAGAATTCAATTGTTCCTAACTGGTACTGATTTAATATGAACTAATCATATTAATTAGTAGGATAACTGTCTATCTATCAATCGTTGAATAAGATAGTTTTTAATCTGAAATTGCAACTCTATATTTTTTGTAGATTAAATATAATTATGTCAAATATATAAGCTGACTAAATTATATTTATCTATCTACTGGACTTGCAGCTCCATATTTTATCTTAGTCTTAGTTGTAATTAACCGAGGGTCGTAGATATTTTATAAGTAATTATATGATTTGTAATAAATTCAGTTTATATTGTAATTGCCAATTATTTTTGGGATCTGTATTTCATCTAAGTTATCCACGGTGGTATTTAAAGGATCACCTCGAAGTGAAGATATTTTGCAATTATAAAATGTGACACAAATTGTACTTCTCGATTTTGAAATCTGCACTTGCAGAACTAGAATTCAATAAAATTAAATTTGTCGTACATTATTATTGGGAATTAAAATCGTAGAACTCATAGCATGAACTGGGTCATATTATTTAGAGTTCAGTGTTCAGTAGCGTGATGGTAAATGACAAATGAAACCTTTAGGTCGACTGTCAATTGTATTACTCCTACACTTTTGGACCAGTTGTTTTGGATGATTGTCAATTGTTTTTTATAAATGTTTTAAATCCTACCGTGTTTGTTATCAATCTTATGAAGAAGATTTAAACTAAAGTGTCAAAAAGTTGTTTTAGACGATTATCAATTGTTTTTTATAAATGTTATTTAAATCCTATCGTGTTTGGTATGAAATTAAAGTTCTCACGGAGGAGATTCAAAATCCAAAAGTACTAGCATGGAAGCGAAGAACGAAGTGACGAGCTTGCTTCGCCGATGTACTGACAAGGATGCGAGGAACGAAGTGACGAGCATCCTTCGCCAATGTATTGACTTGGAAGCGAGAAACGAAGAGACTATTCAATTTATTTCTCTACATTTTAGTTGTAATCTTCTTTAGAGTCGCGGAGCCTAGGGGTCAGACCTGCGAAGCAGGTCGGACCGCTAGTAACATATGCTATTTTTTCTTCAAACATAGAAAATAAAATTATAAATATTATAAAATGCTCAAACCTTCTAAAAATATTCTGTTTTATCTAGCATTTCAAGTTGCCGTAGAATATGCTGTTTTGTTATTTTTGTTTATTTGTTTCATTTTTAACTGTCAAATTATTGAATTACAACCTATAACTATTTTTCATAATATTTTACTTTGTCCGCCGCCGGCGTAAATGTGTTGCCAAGGATACACTTTTACGCCGGCGGCGACAATATTGAACTTCTGCTTGTTGAATACAAATACATAACAACGTACTTTTATGACGTTTGAAGAAAAAAGTACATTGTGTTAATAGGAGTAATTGTGATATTTTGTGTGCTGAGTATGTATGTTTAAACGACGGGCGTAGCACATTTATTTCGAATCACACATGTTATTTTTTCTTCAAACATAGAAAATAGAATTATAAATCATTACAAAATATTCTGCCTTATCCAGCATTTCTAGTTCCCATTGAATATGCTGTTTTGTTATTTTTATTTATTTGTTTCATTTTTAACTATCAAATTATTGAATTACAACCTAACTATTTTTCATATTTTACTTTCCGCCGCCGGAGTAGAAGTGTTGCCAAGAAGACACTTTTACGCCGGCGGCGATAAAATTGAACTTCTGCGTGTTGAATAATGAATACAAATGTATATATGTCGTTTAAAGAAAAATAAAATTAATTTAGAGTAAATAATTTTGAAGGAAATAAAACGTTGCGAATGATTTTTGCAAGTTGGATTATTTTCCAGTGTATAACAATTTAAAGAGAAAGTTGAATATCTATGTTAAAGTAATTTTTGTATTTTATTGTGGATGAACAGAGTTGCACAATGAAAATAATTCATTTCATTTTATGCTCTGTACATTTTTACTTTTCATGTATATTATGGAATAATGAAGGTATTTCATGTGTGTAATGGATGCCATTCGATATACATTTGACAACAATTTATTTAACAACCGAAAATTAGAATTACTTAGGATAACATTACGACCAGATTCACCAGTTCGATAAATTTATAAATTTATATTTAGACAATTCGCCGACTGGCTACGTACAGTATAGTACGTTTTAAAGTATAGCGAATGCAGTTGACGCACTATTCGTTAGGTTTGGCTGTTACAATGCTAATTTGTACTTTCTTTTACATAGTGTAGGAATCATAAACAATTTGATATTGGTAACACATAACCTCCCGTATAAACGACATTTTTCTTCAAACGTCATAAAAGTATGTTGTTATGTATTTGTATTCAACAAGCAGAAGTTCAATATTGTCGCCGCCGACGTAAAAGTGTTCCCTTGGCAACACATTTACTCCGGCGGCGGACAAAGTAAAATATCATACAAAATAGTAAGGTTGTAATTCAATAATTTGACAGTTAAGAATAAAACAAATAAACAAAAATAACAAAATAACACATTCTGTGGCAACTAGAAATACTGGATAAGGTAGAATATTTGTTGAAGTTTTGAGCATTTTTTAATGTTTTAATGTCTATTTTCTGTGTTTGAAGAAAAAATAGCATGTGTTATTCGGAGTAAATCTGACTTTGTATGCTTCGTATGTAATTGTTCGACTCGCTTCGCTCGTCGTTCAAACTTACATGCTCAGCACCAAAGTATCACATTTACTCCTAATAACACAATATACTATATTCTTCAAACGTCATAAAAGTATGTTGTTATGTATTTGTATTCAACAAGCAGAAGTTCAATATTGTCGCCGCCGGCGTAAAAGTGTTTCCTTGGCAACACATTTACTCCGGCGGCGGACAAAGTAAAATATCATACAAAATAGTAAGGTTGTAATTCAATAATTTGACAGATAAGAATAAAACAAATAAACAAAAATAACAAAATAACATATTCTGTGGCAACTAGAAATACTGGATACGGTAGAATATTTGTTGAAGTTTTGAGTATTTTTTAATGTTTTAATGTCTATTTTCTATGTTTGAAGAAAAAATAGCGTGTGTTATTCGGAGTAAATGTGACTTTGGGTGCTTCGCATGTAATTGTACGAATCGCTTCGCTCGTCGTTCAAACTTACATGCTTAGCACACAAACTCACATTTACTCCTAATAACACAATATACTATTAAGCGGTGTAAAATAATGAATACAGTTTCAATTAATAAGTCTGCATTATTTTTATAATAACAAAATTTACTTTAACTTCTAACTCAATTATTTACTGAAATATGGTCCAAATACTTTATAGGCTATAGGCTACTAAATATAAAATTTCAAAATGATATTGCCATTAGAATTTGATGTGGCTACGTTTAGCTTTAATTTCTAAACAGTACAAAATATACAGGATGAGTTTGTTAAAGCAACCAATCAGTTTTGCTGGTTAACTAACTTTAGAGGAAACATAAATACACAGACTTATATAGTAAGTACGGGGACATAATTATACGGCTGGTAAAATAAAATTATTGAGGGGATGTGGCTGGGAGGGATGAAAGTTATATTTTCTTAAATAGAAAGGGGTATTTTCTTTCTATTGGCATGGATAGCCCAAAGTATTCCTTTTTCAACGATATAACATGTTCCTAAACCTAAAATTAAAAAAGTCACAAAGTTCAAAGATTATTTTTTGATGTTTCTAAAAACCAACGAAATGCTTCAAAGTATGTTACGTGTCTGCGTTTTAACCAATCCTATCATTATTATACTGAGAATAAAGCTCTAGTGATTATTCCTGGGAATAATCTCTATAGCTTTTTTGTTTTCATTGACAAATGTCAGATGTGAGATAGTTATCAACAAAATTAAAAAATGAACAAAAAGATAGATTAAGTGGCATGCCTGGATGATGAAATAAAAAAATAATCTAATTAAATATATCGCGAGAGTTCGATAAATTAGAAAATAATTCTCCAGTAAATTTCTCAAACTTGTTGCCATTTGGCAATAAGTTTTCGAAAGATCTGTCAAATTATTTTCAAATTAACATTTTTAATATAGATTATTTTTTACGTTTCTTAAAACCAATGAAATGCTTTATTGTAAGTCACGTGTTTGCGTTTTATTATAAAAATTGAAGATTTATATTATTTTATTCTTTTTGAGTACAATGAAATTTATACTCATTTATTTAATATGTTATGCCCAAAAAAAATCTGATGTCTTATCACTATCACTTCCGGTTAATGGATGGTTCCCAAAATGCTATCAATTCATAACATGAATATCTAAAATTTAAATTAGTAAAGTGACATTGATATCTTCATTAAATTTTGAGTTGACGAATAATTTGTCACACACACCCCGTCACAATACTATTGACTACCTATTTTAGAAATTCGTCCATATCAGTCTGTAAATCTGAACATGAATTATGTCTGATTATTTTTTGACGTTTCTCTAAACCAATGAAATGTTTTATTGTATGTCACGTGTCTGTGTTTTAACCAATCCTGTCATTATTATACTGAGAATAATGCTCTTGTGATTATTCCCGGCAATCTTCTCTGTAGCTTTTTTGTTTTTGTTGACAGATGTCAGATGTCAGATAGTTATCATCAACACAAGTAAAAATGAGCATAAAAGATAGATTTAGTGACGTGCCTGATGATGAAATCAAAAAATAATCTAATTAAATATAACTCGAGAGTTCGATAAATTAGAAAATAATTCTCCAGTATCTTACTCAAACTTGTCGCCATTTGGCTATTGCCTGGCAACAAGTTTTCGAAAGATCTGTCAAATTATTTTCAATTTATTCTCACTCTCTTGTTATATTATTACTGACAATATTCTTTATAACGCAATGTCCTGATTCCAGACCTAGACAAGAAAATGTACGTCGAGGTGAAGAAACGAATTAGTTTTGTTGATGAACAAGAACAATAGCTTGTCCATCTGACCCTCCGCTATAGGCGCGTCGCGAAGCCCATCCATTTTGCTATCCACCATGACGTTGCTTAATTCCGCTCAGATTTGATTACTTCATGAACGAACAACAGGACAACAGCCAGGCCAGGCTACTTCGATCATTAGTCACGGTGCGGTGCCTAGGCCTGATACATGGCCTAATCTGCGCCAAGTTAGCCTCGCGCGTCTTACAAAGTGCGCTATTAGTTAGTGGCCGGCCGGGTCGGCCATCTGTCACCGATCATACTTGACCAACACGTGAGCGGACGAAGGATTAGTACTGCTGCTGTCCTCCAGCGATGTAATGCTAATTATTCACGCAGCCTGCTGCGATACCAAGAGGAGTTGGTATTTTGTTTTTATTGCTACTTTGTCAAAGGATATTAATATAGTTATTTGTATATCAAGGCACTATAGCAGAGCTGGGCAAAGTACGACATAAAAACACTCGTGTATCAAGTACATGTACTCAGTAAGCAAATGTACTTTTAAGTATAATACTTGTTACTTTGACTATTTTCATGGCAAAAGTATAAAATGCTTTTACTTGTTACTCACTTGTAAATACCACTTACCCAAGCCCTCTATTGCCTTTGAAAATGAATCTTTACAAGTTTCTAATTGACAGCTGCATTGTAAAAATTTTACAAGTTAGTAAACAAGGTAAACAATACACGTTGCCACAGTAATGCTTGCAAGGCTTATGCGAAATCATTTAAAATAATTTTGGACAGAACAGTTGTGTGTAAATGACAGGACTTGGTTATAATTTTAAATTGATTTACAAATGAGTAACAAGTAAAATGTTGTACAATACACGTAATATAACTTTTTTACTGCTTCAAGGAGGTGACAGGCTCGCCGGTCATTTCCTCCATTCAGCAGTAAAAACTGTAATGTAAATAACTATTAAAGTAGTCTTAAAGTACTTGTAAAGTAATTGTACAGATGAACACATGGAAAAAGATAATTAAATTATTATGTTTATAATAATAACGAAAATTTTACAGAATGCACGTAAAACGTAAAAAAAATATGTTTACTGAATTATATCTTTATTTGCTTTTGAGTACGAGTATTTCGACAGAAATATCGCAAGTACGAGTAAAAGTAATCATTTTTAAAATGTACTCTAGCACGAGATACTTGTACTCAAAATTGGACAGGAAAAAAAGTTAGTATTTCTTCAATCTGAATTGCCAACTTAAAATAATTTGGAGGTAATTTTAAATTCAACAAATATTTTCCTTGTAATTTTAAATTCACAATTAAAACTACTTGTATTTTAATGATGAGTAAAATAAATTCAGAAACATTAAATTTCTTTGCAAAATGAGTTTTAATTATTAATCTTTGTCAATAACCATTATTGACCACAACTCAATTACTGACCGTTACTAAGGAAGCGGTAGAGAAAAACAAATTCACAACTCGAAACGTAACCAATACATGGATTTAAAAAAAAATTACTATGAGTTTAGAATGCTTTTTCAACTTATTAAAGTGAAGGTACAGGAAATTTTTATTTTACATTTTCAGAAAAAAATTAATTATGCGAAGAAATGTGCTTTCCGACGTGATGGTATATTTATATATTTTATATTTGGCACAGTCCGATGCGTTGCTACGGAGCTGTAATTTTTATTCAATGTAAACATCTTCAAATTTACTTACGTATCTTCAACATAAAAGAAATTTGTTAAATCGGCTTTGAGAAAGTGTTTTCTTCTGGTGGATTAATTTCGCTTATCCAAGAATTTAGCTTTTAGGGGATATATTTAAAATATATAATTCCCTGTGGAAATTTAAACGCGTTTTACGAAACTCCATTTATTGATAATCGATTCGCCAGGTTTGGTTTCACAAGAATATCTGTTAAGATGAAGCCAAGAAAACTGGGTAAAGAAACATTAATAATTAAATCTGGCGAAAAATTGCTCCGTGGTAACGCATCGGACTGTGGGTCATGAGATCCTCAGTTCAAATCTCGCAGCCGACATTTGCCATTATACTTTACCTCTAGTAGTAGTAGTTACTACGCTTATCAGTAAGAAAGCTGATTATATGCAAAGTGCATATATTTTAATTTTTGCATATCTTTAAATAAAATCAATTTTCTGGACGAATTACATTGATTAGAGTTAATTAATGCTAATTACTTATTGCATATATTGCATATTTGGGCATTCTTATGCATATTTTTACAAAAGTTGCATATAATTACATATTTCAATATTTTTAAGACTTTGTCTAGTGATATACATTCTGAAATTTCTGGTAATGCACATTGATAATACCCAAATATTGGAGGAAGCCGCAATAAATAGAAGAATGCAACGGAAAAAGCAATAAACAATACAATAAGCAAATACACAAACCTATTTTTAGGGAAATCTCTGTAACGGTAACGGTAGGTATTCATTGTATACACGAATGCCGGTAAAAGTGAATACAATGAATATAAGACCGAGAATTCTCAGCTGGATATAATAATAATAATAATAATAATTTTTTATTTCCAGGACTATATACCGTGTGTCCCACGTAAATGTTGGCATAGGCAGTTCACATGTAAAATCAGTTTTTTGTAAATAAAAAGTGTCCGGCAAAAAATTATGCATCCAAATTTTATATTACAATACTGCCAATATCCCTACATCTTATTTAATACAGATTACTTTATTTTGATACCGCAATTTAATGAAATTAATAATAATAATTCCTAATTTTCGCCTACTCTTTTTATTGCTACTGACGTATAGTGCCTGTAATTTGTTTTAAATATTTTAATCTGTCACTGTCAATTTCTGGCGATGGAAATCATTCGGCGTTCATTTCTGTGGTGTATTCAGATATTTGTCTTGCACTGCGCCCCCATAATACATTCTAATAATATTTACACGGTTCTCGACATTTAATGTATTCTTGATGACAGTGACAGATTAAAATATTTAAAACAAATTGCAAACACTACACGTCAGTAGCAATGAAAAGAGTAGGCGGAAAATTAGGAATTATTATTATTAATTTCATTAAATTGCGGTATCAAAATAAAGTAATCTGTATTAAATAAGATGTAGGGATATTGACAGTATTGTGATATAAAATTTGGATGCATAATTTTTTGCCGGACACTTTTTATTTACAAAAAACTGATTTTACATGTTATTTGCCTATGCCAACCTTTACGTGGGACACACGGTATACATACAGTATGGGATCGTCACATACAAAATAAACTTATGCTTAAGTACAACAATTGAAAAATTCGTCTAGTGTATAGAAGACATGTTCACATAAATACAGTTTCAGTTTTGATTTAAAAATGCTAGCGGTTTTACCCATTTTGATACCTTGGGGTAGGTGATTATAGATACGAAGTCCCATCACGTGGGGGGAGTTTCTCGTGATATTGAGCCGGCAATTCGGGATCACAAAGTCATCTTTGTTTCTCGTAGAGAATGTGTGCTGATGAGTTTTAAATTTAGTTTTGTTTTTATATATGAAAATAGCTAGTTCCATAATATATAAGCATGTTACTGGTAGTAATTTATATTTGATAAATAAAGGTTTACAGCTGGTGCGCGGTGGTACGCCAGCGATGCATCTGACCACCTTCTTCTGAAAGCAGAGAGCGGTTTTTAGTGTGGCTGTCTCGCCCCAGAAACAAATCCCGTAACGCAAGCGGGCTTCGAATATATCGAATATATCGATATATCTTTTCTATAACACTGTTTTGGAAACTAGGCATTCCACTACTAAAAATTGTTATGGAATCACTAACATTCCATACGCGGCGTATGGAATATTTTCGACGAATCAGAACCGCTTATTAGCTCGACATATGAAGTATCTTGATTCAGTTACTATGGTTACGTCTGTTTGTTTTAATTTGATTTATTTGAGTTTGACGTTTTCAACAGTTTTATATTTGTATTTGTGTATAATATCCAAAACCTTTTTATAGAAAGTATAGTCTACAACATGTAACGGAATAGCCTATCCCACGCTCGCAAACAGTAGCCCTCGCCTTTGGCTCGGGCTACAAACTTTTTGCTCGCGTGGAATATGTGCCATTCCATTACTTGTTGTAGAATATACTATTACTTATGTTTCACTTTTATTTTTTTTGTAAATTTTGAATAATTTGTTATTGCAATTATGTAAATATGTCACAATCTTATAATGTCAAGTTTCTAGACTTAGTTTATATGTATATTAATAGTATAGTTAATAATTGTGAATCAGTATTAAGACTGGACTGTATGTGCAATAAAATTCATAATGCATTCAGTTATACTTTTTATCTAATAATTTAAGATTTTTTTTGCATATTTTGCTGCATATATTGTCATATTTGTGCATATATAGTGCATATTTCCCAAAAAATCAGTGCATATATGTATATGCGCATATAATTCAGTTTTTTCGTGCATATAATCCGCTCTCTACTTATCAGTTATTGAGGAAGAGTGGCCTACATTAAAGAGTTGATATATCCAAACGCAGGTTTATCAAATCATCTTCTGTAAGTATCTTTTTTTTTACATGTTCAACCCTTCTTGTTAATAAGAATTTTTTAATTATATTTATTTATTATTTTATTATATTACTGTAATTGTGTATATTTTAACATTTTGACTACGCGTTTTTAATGTTTGTATGTGTCCATGTTACTTAATTGTATTTTGACCTTAACTTGTAAGTAACAGTCCCATATTTGTATGTATTTACTTGCAGTTCCATATTTTCTCTTAGTCTTAGTTGTAATTAACCGAGAATCATAGATATTTTATAAGTAATTATATGATTTGTAATAAATTCAGTTTATAATATAATTATCTATTATTTTTGGGATCTGTATTTCATCTAAGTTATCCACGGTGATATTTAATTTAAAGGATCACCTCGAAGTGAAGATATTTTGCAATTATAAAATGTGCCATAAATTGTACCTCTTGATTTCGAAATCTGCATTTGCAAAACTAGAAATCAATAAAATTGATTTTGTCGAACATTATTACTGGGATTTCCAATCGTAGAACTCATAGCATGAACTGGGTCGTATTATGTAGAGTTCAGTGTTCAGTAGCGTGATGGTAAATGACAAATGAAACCTTCAGGTCGACTGTCAATTGTATTACTACTACACTTTTAGTTGGACCAGGTTTTTCAGAATCGCTGAGCCTAGTGGTCAGACCTGCGAAGCGCTAGTTTATTACTAAGTTCACTTGTCACATTTACAGAGCCATGTAGATGACAGCCGTTTGCTGTCGAAACGTCGGCATAGTTTTGAAATAAATATTTGTCTACTAGTCCGTTGTTTTAATTTTTCCATAAATTAACTTGTCAACTACAAAGCTACCGGGCACCGGCTAATAGTTGTAACAAGGGCTTGCACCGGACAGACAACACACATGGCATCAATGTAAAGTAAGTGTAAATTTAAAATAAAAATTAAGATGTTACATATAGTTCATCCTAGGGAAAAAATCGTAAGGTTTCACAACCCCGAAACCTGAATGAACATACAAACCTACATATTTATGCGTATAAGAAAGTCGTGTGATGCATTCACCAAATTTTATATTTATATTTACCACATAAGTGTAAAAGTTGTGTTATATTACCAAAGTGCGTCTAAAATATATCGTGCACCCACGCCGTGATTTTTGCCTTCTCACTCAAGATTGCGTGCCACCCCGCTATAAATGTTTGATTTTATTAGCGAATACTAGAATTCGGGAGAGCACTGGCCAGAGGAGTAATTGTCACGGCTGCGGCCTGCGAGAAATATGATACGACCTCACATGGTTGCCAAACGGACGGAATAAAATTTTACTACGTGAAATAAGCAAGTGAATGAACGAATTGAAATTGCGCTGCGGGATTTACATGCAGCGCTGCATACGGCCAAGCTCATAACCCAGAACAATTTTAAAATATTAACTTAGATAATAGACTTGGGCTTAGCACATTGAAACTGGAATAAAATATTAAAATTTTACTTGAGGCTAGCGGGTTTATTTCTACTCGAATGGACTTTAATTTTGAGACGAATTGAAGAGTCTATTTATTTAATTCTGCTACCATATAAAAAATCTGGTGTGGGCATTTTTACCTATTCACTTTATAGCAAAAGTGTAAATATAAAAGTTGATCACAATTTAAAAATGCATGCAATTGCAGTTGGTTACCTAAATGTTAGTATTTTACGATATATTATTACATATCATATTTTTGACATATAATGCAAATGACATTAATGTAGTTAATCTGGTTGCTAGGAGAAACACACAACACCTTGGTAACTACTTCGATTGACATTTTAATTTAAAAATTTAAAGCATATGTCACTGTCAAATAACATTTCTTTAATAAATTTTTCGTTTATTAAGAAGTGTTGGATAAAACGTTATACTTCACACGTGGGCAAAGTGGAATTACCCACTCGATAAAATTATCTCACTCAGCCTTCGGCTTCGTGAGCTAAAATTTCTCTCGTGGGTAATTCCTTACTTTGCCCACTTGTAAAGTAAATAACTATTTATCACTTACAAAAGTTACCTTCCTATTTATCCGCTGTCAAAACGATAAAATTGTTTTTTTCTTTATGGCTTACTTTATATTGGAGTTAAATTATCACTGTATAATTAAAATTATTAAAATTTTAATAATAATAACTGTTATTTAATTGCTTTCGCTAGCAAAACACAGAAAATTGACAATATGTAATGACATAAAATACAGTCGAATCTGATAATCTGTCTAAATAAGTAACTTTTAAATTTTCCTTTATGAGGACAGTGTGACAGTACTTTTAATACCGTTTGTTTTCTAACTACTTCAACAATATAATTCTAATGACTTTAAGTAAAAACAATTGACAAAAGGTCTACTTCTATATTTTACAAACACGATCATAAGATCCTTAGTTTGATTCCCACAGCTGTCAAAATTATCCCCACGAAAATATACCAAGATCTGCATTTTTTTTTACGATCATGCATTTTGAAGTAACAGCTCGAGTGGCTTCTGTTTTGGTTCAAGATCATAGAGATGTCTTAAATCACTCGAATAAATATTAACCCCCATGCAATAATTCACGAGCCGCCACTGCAAGTCCCCCGCTGAAGGGGTGCAGGGTGGGTGTCAGGAAGGTATGCGTGATCTGATTTGATATGCGAATGTTATCGTGGCAGTAGATTAGCGCAGGCCGCGGTTCGAATCTCGCCACTGTTGTATTCAAATATTCAATTACCGGCGGCTTGTGACGCTAGACGCGGCGGCGGCGACGAAGCGGGTGTGTTATTACGCACAGGGTGCAATCTGGATGTTGGCAACACTGTTGGGTAATTTCTGACCGGCGAGACGCTGGTAATAACACGATACCGCTATTTACTAGGAGTCTTTAGTGCTGCTGGGCACGACAGCGAAATAATCGGACGGAATAGAGAGATATAAAAACACCATTACATCGGGATTGTTTAAATTTATTAAGGGCGTCGAGAAAAGTAGAGATTATTGTCCGAGAACTACACAAACTAATAAATAATTCTGCAAGTATCATCTTCTTTTGCGCGCGTTAGTTTGTCACGGAAAGGCAATCTTATGTCCGCCACGTTCTGTGATAACCGTAACTAATATTTTCGGGACTCAGGCAGCATTACTTATTTACGAAATTACTTGGAAATAATCGTCAACCCAGGTCCAGATTTGATTTCCTACCATATTAAAACGGGTTTGGTATAAAATGAAAAATTTTGAAATAACCCATCTCGAGTATGCATTCATTGAAGAAAATTTTATTTCTTACAAAATGATTAGGTTCAATTCAAAAAATATCAATTTTGAATATACATTTTATTTATCTTCTTTTTTCTGCTTCGAAAGGAAATGAATATATTATTTTAAGTTTTGTTTTGTTTTTATATAAAACTACTACTATTCAAACTACTGTGTCCCCATAATGAGTCTCAGTTGAATACTTTGATATGTTCCTTCAAAACTAAATAAATTTTCATACAAGAATATTTATTAAACCTGCAAAAGTTTTCAATGAAAACGAAATCGGATTGGCACTATTCAAATCAATTTTGTACTTCATTTAAGAGGAATCTGTTCCAAGAGAACATTCTTATCAGTGTATGTATACAAGGTGTAGCATTAAAATGTGGATTATAGGAATTTTAATGCTATATTTTTGATATTGCTATAAATTTTCACCTATTCACTTCACAGCAAAATTATAAATACAAAAGTTGTTTAGAATTTAAAAATGAATGCAATATGGCATATTTGGTAACCTAATTGTTAGTATTTCACGATATATAATTCAAATTGAAATCAATATTTATTATAAAAATTGTAGCACGGCCATGGAAAATTATACAAAAACAAAAATTATTTGAAATTTCAAAATTAGGTTTATTTTATTTATTTATTTGAAATCGGCACTAAAGTGCACAAAAATCGTCATTAAAAGCTCAGAAATCGTCACTAAAGTAAACCATTATACGACGATTTTGAGCAACGCAGTGTTGGCAACCGTTAAATCATTATTGTACAATTAGGATAATTTTGGCAGATATATTAACGTACTATAGTAAATTTAGACGTAACATTAAACAAAATTTGCCAGAAGAATTAACTAATTAATTCCGGTGACGAATGTGAAGGCCAAAACACATTATTTTGAGTGTTATTTACGATAATTTCTATGTTCGAAGTTGTCAACACTAAGTGTCAGTTTCAATTGACAACTGACAGATGTATAAACTTAACCTATATTGTTATTTTTTTACAGTTTTTTCGAATTTTAGATTTCAAATAAAACTTAATATGTTCCTCGGCACTGAAGTTCCTTTTTATCACTCAGCTGTTGTACTGTTTTTTTTTTATTTTACTGACGAAGAATTACTTTTAGTAATTCGAAACGTTATTTTTAAATTATATTTACAGAACTTTTACCAAAACTCTTTTTCTTTGTAAGTGAAAAGTTTGGAGTTTGCAAGCTTCTAAATCAGAATTTTACATTAGTATTAGTTCCTATAAGTCAAAGCACAATAGCTAATTATTGTTGATAATTGAGTAGCTTTAAACGCAGCAAAATACTGTCAAATTTGTACCTCATATCACTAGCATAAAATTACATCTATTATTATTTTATAAAACAGTGATTTAAATAATTAACAAATAGAGTTGAAATTACTTATGACATTTACACTGCTTTCATTACAATTCGATGACTGGCTACTTAAAAAAATTCCATCCAGCTCAAAAATAATAGTCATTTATTCTATCCATGAGTGCGTTTCACAGAATCGGGTAAATAAATCCAGTACAAGACAATTAACCACGTTGCAGCTATACAAAGCACTAAAGCACATCAGAGCAGGCCGCTCGAGTTTGTCAGAAACATCCAGCGTGCTGCGCCGCTCCTCTCGTCCTCTCCATATCGCGTATTTAGAAAAACTAAACCTTAACCGGCAGGAGCACATAAATATCGGCGGTGTTGTTGTTCATCGCTGGCACTAATGGTCACTTTATGGCGGGGTTGCGCCTGCCCTCGCCTAATGCGCATTTGTTTTCATTTGGGTCGCGCGAGACGCGTTTAATGTCGCTTTACTTCCGGTCAACGCTTGAAACACACCTAAAGAGACTGCACTCCATCTTCTTGTTTTACAAAAGGAGACGCGAATGTCCGACGCCTGGACATGAGACATGAACATGAAATGTGGAGACGTGGAAACGCGGATGCTCGCAACAGGGAATCGATAACTGGGACTGGGATTGCAAATTGTTGATGCTGAGGAAGATTGCCTATTTTCATATAACTAATTATGGAATTGTTTACATATTTTATTTAATTTTGCCATTTCTGTTGTATATATTGGAATTTTAAATGCGTTAGACTGAGAGAAGAAAAACGAAATACAGGAAATATGGAAGAGCAGAAGTAGCATGTCATCAAATAATATTACTAGGATAATGACGTCACTATACATTAAAATTATATTTGCTGCAATATGATGTGATTGCTTTTATAAAGCATAGAATTAAAATAAACAATATATGTTATACAAAACAGAACTAAGAGGAGCACAACCCAGCAAACACAGTTATGTCGCGAGTACGTTATATATACATAACATGGATAGACCTATGTCGGTAACACGGTCTATGAGATATGACATCCCATGCATGTAGACATCGTAACGTTAATGGTACATAACAAAACTATTGGTATAAACAACTTTGAATAAACGAATGGAATAGTTGTTTTTGTACATTTTTGAGTAAGATCTCTTTGAAAATGTTTATTTATTTATAAATTAACAATTTCCTTTACATAAATTACAATATGGCAATATATAACCACTTAGCAAAATTAAATTAAATATATTTCAAACTAGTTCAGTGTACCCTATAAAATATTTAAAATTTCTTTGCTATATTTTATATAAAATATATAAAACTTTCTAATTAACTTTGAATATGTTATTAGTATGGTAACATAACATGTACATGTTGTAGGTATGTACGATGTCCAAGACCAATGTGACATACTAACAATATAATTTTACGCTCTCTCTAGAGATGTCCGACATGGTATATGTATATTACGTTATTAGTAAGTACATAAATGATATACTACTTAGGTTTCAGATATTACATACCAGGTATATCAATATCACAACTGTGTTTGCTGGGAAAGAACAACTGTACACAATAATGTGACAGTACAAATTAAAAAATTTGATTTGCGATTTAAAAATTTTAAACTATCACTTCCGGTTAATGACACAGATATTAAAAATGTTTTAGTTTTTGTTCCCATTGTAACTATGATTATATAAATATATTCTTAAATATATAATTTAGTTTTTCTTAGAATTAGAAAAATATACAAGAAAAGTACAAATAACATTTTATATTCCAAATATTTTTGTTAACATCTTTAATTTGACTCTTTTTTTCACGGCAGATTCCATTTTTACAAAAAAAATTAATTTATTGTTTTGTGTGTCCAGTAAATTTCCTCTTCCTGTTTTTCAGTTTCATTCAAAATCAACTAAGCTCTGCGTATTTTCATAGCTCGTTTATGAGATATTGCACACATGTAAACACATCCATACATCCATCCTTCCATCCATCCATCCATCCATCATTGAGAAAGTGGTCCTAACAAATTAAGTAGACCTCAAAATATGTATTTCCGCAAAAAATCTTATCAGCGATTATTTTCATGATTCCAATATTTCCTTAGACTTATACATATATGAGAAAGTAAAAAGATAGATATAATAAATGGATTGTTGCATATGACAATATGGCCAAGGCGAAAGAGAGTTACTCCACTTAGTGTAAAATATCAGTCAAAGCCCTCATGTTTGACTTTTTGATAATAAATTCATGTATGTTTGTTAAAATCACAAAGGCATCAAATTCAACTTTGTTATATCTCCACTCGACTCCAATCTGTCGTGCCAAGCACACATGGCGTATTTATTTTAACTTAACACACCCTCTCCCCCAAATTATACAAATCCTTAAAAGCAAAGCACCCAAAACCAATGTTTCCATCAATGGCCAGCCCTAGGATTTCCTCCTAAAACTAACAATCGCATTGCGTGAAGTAGTGTAAAACGTCGGCGGGAGAACAATGACGGCTGCGGCGGCGTCGGAGTGTTATAATTCGCGGGTGTGGCGTCCCGAGGTCCGCGAGATTAGGCCCCAGAACGGTCGTACATCCGTGTAATTGAGATAACGGCTGCCGACGCCGCTGAGGCTCGTAAACACTTACTGTGTGCCTGGGTTCTTAACGTTATGTTAAGTAGGAATGAGGCGTGGGAAGCAAGATGATTTCAGTGATTTTACGATTAAACTGACCTACTACCACTTCAACTGGTGCACTACTATCGTCTCTTTGAATCTCGACAATTTAAAATCGCGTCATATTCAAATCAAATCCTCAGATTTCACCATTTCATTATAGACTCCCCTATGATCATCGAAATATTTTGTTTTCCTGTGATATCTCAGACACTAAAAGTATATCCATTATTACCTGCCGCATATATGTATAATATGTCAAAAATTCCGACAGTTTTCAATAGCGACAAATATACGATTTCATTGTTCTCACGATTAAGTCTGTGTGTGGCAAGTTCCAATGGTAATGGGGTAATCACGATTTAGAATTAGGATATTCAAGTAACGAGCTAACATAGATTACTTGAAATTACAGTTTACTTGAAGGCCAATAAAATATTTCACACATATCTCAGTTAATAACTGCGTAATGTTAAAGTTTGTTGTAACAAAAAATCTGATTTGGTCACCACACGACTTTCATTTACATTTTAACATAATATAACTTTTAACGGTACAAAATAGAAAATAATTCAAATGAAAATTGTAGCCAGTGCTACATCTTTTCGAATATGAAAAAATTTACTCTTTTCACACAGACAGACGACATCACGGAACGAGTAAAATCGTATTATAGGAGCCCCAAAACGGACTTATCAGTTGTAAGCTCACTGTCGAAAATGTTGTCCAGTCGGAATATCTACCTTACATATACCGGGTTTCTACTTTTTTCATAGAACATAGGAAATACAATGTTAAAATGTTCAACAAAAGTGTAAATGTAAAGAATGTTCAACAACAAAAACTACACTAAATGAGCCTAAATTTATTGTCATAAGATGGACGTAAAATAAAATGTACAATTTTTAGTTGTTTCCAGAGTGCCATGGTAAACAAAACATACAAACAATCGTATTATTTGTGTTTGACAGATGATATTTGGCAAAATTTTAATGATTATTGACTTGTTTAAATTATTTCTAAATAGTAATTGTGTTCATTATTCCTGAGAAATAATTTAAACAAGTTTATAATCATTAAAACTCTGCAAAATATCAAGCAATACGCCTGTTTGTAAGTTTTGTTTACCATGGCACTCTGCATAACTAAAATTATAAATTTTATTTTACTTCCATCTCATGGCAGAAATATATTACATCAAAATATTTAAGCTCATTTGGTGCAGTTTTTGTTGCTGAACATTTTTTTTTTCTTGTTCTAAGGGCCGCTATGTTCATCTGCGAATAAAGTACCGAATGATTTATTCGCCGAATAAATGAAAAATGTCGCATCGAAATCATAGCTCAAATGACACTTATTGTTCTAGCTGTCATTTTTTTATGCGTATTTTTTATTTATTCGGCGAATAAATTATTCGGAAGTTTATTCGTAGATGGAAATATCGGCCCTAAAACTAATAGGGAACAAGCTACGGCACAATGAAAATTTGAACATATAAAACAAGTAGACACCCAGTATGTGCAGGAGGTACAAAAATATATTTGTAATAAATAATATAAATTTCCCCTTCAGAAAACTGGAATTTGATACCAATAGTATTCGAAAACTATTATAAAAACAAAAAAAACAATAGACGATCGCTCGAAAGTAATTTTTGATATTTTAGTGCAGCTCTCCTTTGTGAGATTTTCAATGTAATATCCGCATGAGCCACTGATAACAGATGGCAGCACTAAAAGTGGAGCAATAGGGAAAACATTACGTTCTTGTATTTAAAAGCATTAGAACTGGTGTAGGATTGAGTGTACAAATTTTAGTTATTGGTCGCAATATTTAGAAAAAAAGATATTCATTTCCTTAATAGACATATATACATTTATTTGAATGAAGCACTTCGAACGATAATAAAAGGATAACCTGCATATAAAGATAAAAATAAAATCAGATTTTTTGGTTAACATTGATATATTTCCTTGGTTTAGCTGGGCATATTATACTATGTGGATATAAAATACATATCAAGAATAAAAGTATAATATACGGTCTATGTTTACAAACATATAAATTAAAAGGCACACTACATAATATAAACATTTCACTCGAAATGTTGTGCGCCAGTGGAAGTTTACTCCGGTAAATGCAATCAAATTTTCATCTGATTTCATTGCATTCATGGTGAAAATACACTGATTTACACTATGATCGCATTGTAAATTAATTTAGCAATGTTTATCTAGTGTGCCAGTTACTACCAAATTCTTTGCCTAACTGTTTATAGTCCATAATTCTCTGATATTTTGGACTCACTAGATATTTCATCCATTTTCATGTTTATGTTTGCCAGTACGTCTCTAAAAATATAGTAGTAAATAAATACATAACATAAATAGTACATATTATAAAGAAATAAAAATGTTTAACAATTACTTATAGAATTATTCTTTCTGTCTTCCGTCTAATTATTTTGACATTTCTTATGACAGTCAGTGGAAAATCTTGGGTTGGAATAACCTCATGTTTAAGAATTCCTTTCTTATTGGCAGTTCTAACTATAAATATAATTGTTCAGTTAATTTCAGAATAAAAAAATTAAAAGCATTCATACCTTTATAAAAATCCAAGAGCCAGAAATGAGCATAACAAACGTTCATATATGTCGACTTTTTTCCCACATTTGAAGCATTTTCCATCTCCTTATTCTTTAGAAAATAATGTAATAACATTTCTGTAGTAACATAATTGTTATATTAATGCAGAGAGCAATATATTTTTGATTTACTTGACATTTTGTTCACTAAAAATCTAAATCTCCATATACCACCATTACGAACACAGCAATGTTTTCCCTATTGGTCGTAATTCAAATTTAGCCACCAGATGTCAGCTACTTTGTTGGCTCATCCCAATTGCTAACATCTTTTATTTGAAACTTTTCCTCGCAACTGATTTCATATTCGTAATAAATTATACTTATTGTTTTTGTCCACCTAATTCTCTATTGTTACAAAAATCAACTAAGATTTCACCAGTTTCACGATGACGTTTGTGTGCGATCGTTCCTGAATTTCATATTTCTAATTTGGAGGATTTAGTTACGAACTGATTAGATTTTGGTAGTACCTAATCCACCTACCAAAAGTGGCAATCTCCTTGACGATCTATCTCAGTAAATAATTGAGTTAGAGTACATTTTGTTATATTCAAGAATGTTAGTCACAATACTTATTTAAACTTTTTTCCCTAGTTTATACCGTTTAAAAATTGTTTAGGTAGGTGGCCATGCGTGAATTTTTTCCTGAATTGTTGAAACTTCCGGTGTATATTTTTCGATAGCCCTTGTATTTAGTCAGTTGTTCGGTAATTCCGTTTCAAAGTGAGTAACTATTAAACTAAAATAGCAATATTACTAATGCAAATTGGAGGAAAATGAACTGTTTCCAGCGGAATATCATTCCATATAGAATATTCAACATAGTTGTCATTGTCAATCATTCTATTTGATGCAGCTTGCTGAAGTATTACTGGCGTTGCGCACGTAAATTGCAATTTTCAGTGCCATAAACCGTACGAAATATCCCGCGAAATAATGAAATTCACACTGCAGCCATAAATTTCTTACGATGATTTACTGAGTTGATTTAGATAATTTCTAAAGGAACAATAAACAACATTTCGCTGCATTGTCTTCTTTTTCATATAAATTTGCTGGTAAATAATGAATTTAATTACGCGGTTCTCACGAAAACTAAAAAGAATAAACAACGGCGTGATTGTATCGAGAGCATATTGATGCAAGGAGCGTGGAAATTACGCGAAAACCAATAACATTTCACAAAGGAGCGGTGTTGTGATATATCTACAGCCCATGGAGATCCCGGAGCGTATGGAAGACAATGGTCTGGTCCATGTGTCGTTTTTACCATAATAACGCGCTATAACTCACCGCTGGATAGCAGAGCGTTAAATCCGCACTAGTTTTACCCTGCAATTATTAATATTGTGTTTGAAACGGCGCCGAATTTGCGGCCCTTTGTTCAGCGCGCCATTGTGCTCTGCAAACTTTGCGCACTTCTGCACGACTGCGAGTTACAGGTACACAATTGACTAATTCTCCGCTGGATGTCCTACGAGTTCTGTCCCTTCAGTATTGGTTAAAGTTTGACTTCGAATCGGAGATTCAGGAAAATTTGGTTTGTGGAAAATAGTTTACAACCCCGGATGAATTAGAGGTGAGCTATTCAAACAAATGAACTTCGGGGATTCTTCCTGCTAGGCCGTACGACCTAATCAATTATTTGCTTTCATTTTGTTAGTGATTGATTGTCGATTGTTTTACACGCACTTTGGCCACGACAAGTGAAATTAAAACGTCCTCAGAAGTATGTTCTTGCCATACATTTTTACCTCTCGGAAATGTGTCCATAAATAATTAATTTAGAATACATTTTGTAACATACAAAAAAACGTAGAATAATATTGTTACTTTTAATTTCTGTTCTAGTGCTGTGTGTTTCTATAATAGTAGTTTATATATAAAGGAAATAGTGTTCGTCATTATTTACTCTCGTGTTATATACAATATTTTATAAAAAATCGAAAAAATATGTCTTTTATTCTCTATATTTAATTCACAGCCAAATGTACACCGATATGACAGTATCTTAGGATAGGACAAACTTGAAATTTATGTAAAGACTAACCAAAATTACTATAAAAGAAGTTTATTCAAAATACAAGCAAATAAGTAGGTTCCAATTTATTTCATTTTAAAATTACTTTTATGAAAATTATTACATTTTCTTTCAAAATATCTATTAAATAACTTATACGTACATAACGTTACACGATATCCTACTCAGTGAAATCAAATCAATCTCCTCCAAACATTCCTATCCTGGCACACCATTTTCGCCTCGTCCACATTCATAGTGCAATTAATACATGATCGTCAGTTATTCACACTGGGAATCATTTGCAATGGGTGCGTTTATTAGTTTTGAAGTAATTGTGACGATCGATCTTTCAGTTGTGGTAGTCGAAGAAAATAAAGATATCATAGAATGTAAAAAAACAGTCAAAATATCAAATAAAACTAAAGATAAGTGAAAAAAAAAAAAGCAGATACTTCCAACTCCAAAGCCTCAAAAAACTTAATAACAAAAATGCAGAATAAAAAATGCAGATGAGAGACCCCCCTCTAAATTAAAAAAAAAGCCTACGGCCAGACATGTATTCGTATACATAACATTGGTGCCACAGGAATCATAATCGAGTTCATCGAAGTAATTGTACCGATCACTATACCACTTTAGCTGTTCTCGGTTTCGCTATTTAATTTATTATTTATTCATCACTACCTGACCCAAATATACGCTCGGCATATTATAATATTTTTAAAGCAATTCAAAACTGTCACTATTTCTTGAACGCTCACGAATTCGTTCACCTTCAATCTTACCCGCACATATTAGTTTCACCAACCTTTCACTCGACTTTCGACATTCGCTAAGATGTCCAAATCACTTCAACTGACTCACTTCCACTTTCTCAGTCTTAGACACACACCATACTGTATTCCGGACACGGTCACGGTTTATATATTCATACACTTTTCTCAAATATCTCATTTCTACAGCAATTATATTAATCAATATTCATTAATAAAGAGTAATAAGTCAATGTGTCAATGGTCTTAAATCACTTCATTTCCCTGGGGAGTACTTGTCATTTTCATTCATATCATTGAATAATTATTTTGATAAGAATAAAGTTAACATTATTTATCGGTTGTAATTTTTTTTATTATTATTATTAAGTGGGCTTAACTGCTTAGGTTATATGCCGCCTCGGTACTCGTTTTCGGTGGTGTGACAACGGCACACAATGTTCGCTGGTATGGGTTTTCGCAAAGCGGTCACCCATCCAACTAATAACCGCGGGCAGCATTGCTTAACTTGCGTTATCGAGTGAACCGTCTTTAACGCTACCTGCCAGGTCGTTGCCCAGGTTGCTTTTATATGAGGGATTATGGTAGACATTATGCACGAAGATGAAGTTTGCGAGCCGTAGGCGAATAATGCAAAGCATCCGAGTGAATAATGACCATAATCCCGAATATAATACTGTATTTTTTCTACCCTTGTAAAAGCGGAAATAACGTTTAGCGCTTTTGAAAATGACCGAAACCAGATGAAAACACACGTTGAAAACGACAACATTAAAATTCACAATGACAACTGACTAAACTGTCAACTGTCAGACGTCCGTAGCTTGGTGATCTACATCATGGCTTTAAAGTAAACAGGAATATTTGATTTCTGTTTCTGGGATTGACCAGGAAGAGTGAATTATGAATCCAGAATTATAATTACTATAAACCAGGGTTGTCATGAAAAAACCCAGCCCGAAAAACCCACTTGAAAAAACCCGTAAAAAACCCAGTTATTATAAAAATTTAGGCATGTTAAAGAATTGATTTAAGAATAGTATAAGTTTCTAGAGACCTATTTATTTTTTAAAGGTATACAATGGGGTCTTTCACCATTTTTTTTTTATATTTTTTTATGAAACTTTATCTATATTGAAGACTATCTACACTTTTAAAAAGTCTTAATTGTTATTCATTAATCCACAATGATTTTTTTTAAATGTTGTGACGTCATAGTAGAGATCTAAAACAGTAGAGATTTAAATAATTTTTGTTACATAAATGTTCTATTTTATTGTAATAATAATAATAAAATAAGTAAAAAAATATATGACAACAATTACTTACAATCTGTACTGTTTTAGATCCAACAACAACTCTACTATGACGTCACAACATTTTTAAAAAATCATTGTGGCTTAATGAATAACAATTAAGACTTTTTAAAAGTGTAGATAGTCTTCAGTATAGATAAAGTTTCATAAAAAAAAATAAAAAAAAATGATGTAAGACCCCATTATTATATACAAAAAAGGAAAAGAAAAATTTGCATCTGTCAAAAAATAAAAAATACTGGAGTGAGTAGAATCTGAAAAAATAATAATTAAAGTAAGAATAGAAAATAATGGGTTTTAAAATACAAATATATACCTTGTTTTCTATTTATTGTATTTAAGCATCATTATCTTTTATGTTATACATGAAAAATTTAATATTTTTTATTCTTGAAAAAACCCAGTAATGGGCTGGGGTTTTTCAAAAAAAACCAGTGGGCTGGGTACATCTCGAAAAAACCCGGGTTTTTGACAACCCTGCTATAAACGAAAAAAAAAATGAAATAATGGAGTAGAGTACAGGAGTAGAAAAACTAATTTTAGATCGTTGGACAGCCAATACGTCGTCCTACCCGCCAACCTTACTAACGATTATCAGCCGTAAGAGGGATGTGGCCCATATTGGCTTCTCACCAGCTCCCCCAACATCTCTGTATTCATAGTCTATTCCCCCTAGATGAGCATTAATTCCCTATAAACATCGTTCGCGGCTGAGATATATTCGATAATCCGCTGGTTTGTTTTTCTAGTGTAAGTGGTGTTCGCACATATTTGCCGAGCGTACCGCCGGCTCACTCTCCCCTATCTGACATTCCCGCACGTAGCTCCAAGTCGTTTTACGACGATATTAAATTCAAGTTTGAATTGACTTGACCCGAGCCTGCATATGTTATCCCATCACCGAGTGTGAATATTAACTTGGTTTTTAAATCGATTGGAGTATATTTCGGAACGTGTTTAAGGATACTAAACTTTATGAAAAATCTTTTCTTAAAACGGTTTATCGATGCGCACCTTACAAGAATTTCAATGGCAGAATATTATTACTTTTTGCACAGTTTCTTTCGTCCGCGATTATTCAAAATCTAATGAAGATATCATTTTTAAATTTCACATCTAAAATTTGGATGTTTATATCAGAAATGATAGTTTACTTGAAAGTTTCCTGGGGATATCTCATCGAATAATCCGATGTGAACAACACACAACTTTGCAAAAGTACAAAATAAATAAAAATTATAACTACCAGTTTCATTTAATGAATTTGCAACCAAAATTCAATCAGTTTATAATTTGAGCATCCAAGTTCCAAATATAAAATTTGAAAATGATATTGCTATTAGAATCTGATTTAACAACCATATTTCTTCCCGAAATAAAAAAAAAATCTAAACAGCACAAAACATACAGTGACAGATTAAAGTATTTAAAACAAATTGCAAGCACTATACGTCAGTAGCAATAAAAAGAGTAGGCGGAAAATTAGGAATTATTATTATTAATTTCATTAAATTGCGGTATCAAAATAAATCTGTATTAAATAAGATGTAGGGATATTAACAGTAATGTGATATACAATTTGGATGCATAATTTTTTGCCGGACACTTTTTATTTACAAAAAACTGATTTTACATGTTAACTGCCTATGCCAACGTTTACGTGGGACACACGGTATGTTAGAATAAACAATTGTATAATGTGGAATCAATCATTTATTAATTTTTTGGCAATGAATGTACAGGCAACATTAGAGAGGCCTCTGATGCCACAATTTTCGTGGATATATCGGTTTGTTGATAAAAACAAGATTTTTTTTATCATACGTTGGAATTTTCATATTCATGATAAACAGTAAATAACAGCGCATTTCATAAAATGCTTTGAAAATATAATCCATTTGTGACATTTAATTGACAAATTAACTATAAAATTTATCGAACCTAAAATATAGGGCAGGATAAAATCAAATAACCATTTATAAATAATTCGTTTTCAATTAAAAGTTTGTTAAATAATTTACTCGTTGTTTACTTTGAAAATTCAACAACAATTAATTCGCTGTTTTAAATGTAAATAACTCAATGTCAACATATTGTAACCAGATTTCTGCGGTTTATGTTCAGTTGAATAAACTGTATTTTATTTCAATAATTTCGGGTATCATACGCTAATGGGGTCATACACCTTTTTTCATTTTATTTTTTTTTCTGTAAGTTTGAGTAAAATTATAAATATAGATACTAATTTTAATATTAAAAGGCATTTAATTATTAAGATACAACTTTTTTTAAATTGGCATCCCATTTCAAATTTTTCGCTTGTGACCTACGTCATCTTGTAATTCTACAAAACACGCTCTTGCGGAGAGCGAGGAACCAGGGAACTACACCAACTGTCAAATTGACTGTAATCTGTCATTGTTATGTACTGAGAGGTCTTTACAAACATAGTTTATTCATATTACCTGGACAAAATAATATAACAAATATAATAAACATAACTTTAATTTGAAAATCGTTCGCAACATATGACTTGAGATGACAGGTGTGATAATCAGACTACCGACATTACCGACAAGCGACAAGGTATAGTACATCAAAGCATTTTTATTTTAACACGCCCTAACCTCTTTGTCTAAAAACGTTATAATTAACGAATACCTAATTTAATTTATCGGAGTATTTATTTTAATAATAATAAGTAATTATTACAACCCTGAAAAGCAAGTTATTATTTGTTATCAACACGTCTTTTGCTTTGCCATGCTGTACATTCTATTACAAGATGACGTCATGATTTTGCAACCGCGAAACTTCAGAAAGGACATTATGAATGAAAAGTTGAAAAATTATAAGAAATATTGAATAATATGTCACTGAAATGATCTAAATTTTTATAATTTGTAATTAAACACAACTTTTTTTTAAGTATATGACCCCATTGGTTTATTTACAAACGGGAAAAGTTTAAGACAACATTGTTGTAATTTGTGAAGTTCTTAAAAGGTGGAAGCACAAGTAACTTTTTGTGTTGGTTGGCTATGTGGATTTTACAAAGGATCTCTAACAAACAATTAAGACATTTGAATGAATTTCTGTGCGAATTCCTTTCGTTGTATCTGCCTTAAATTAAATTCTATTAAACATAGTTTCATGAGTTGTGCAAATTATTCAAATTCATCTTGGTTTTTCATAACCCGCAAGAATACTAATTTCTTGCATCTCGGCTTGATGTAAAGCCTTCTTGCCCTTTCCGCTTGTTATTACTTTCTCCGACAATTGTGAAGCATTCTTGTAAACTTTTATATTTATTAGTTCATAAAAATTTTGTTTGTACTTTTGTTCAATGACAGGTGCGCTATGATCAGCGACATCTCATAGCAGTTTTCATTTTGGTTAAAGTGATTAATTTTTTTTTTATGAATCTTTAAATTGAAAATAATTGGAAGAATAATGGCATATATTTTTATTTTCCGCACACATGTGTAAGAGAAGTATTGTGATAGGTCAAAATTCTCGGTAGTGAGTCTTCAAAAGATAACAAAAAAAGAAGTAGGTTCTCAAGTTAATGCGTATATTTGTTTTTTACCTCTCGCCTACCTCAAGGAAGGGAGGTATTGTTTTTGGTCAAAAAAGTGGGTAGTTAGTTAATGAATAAGCACGTTTTAGGGACCCTACAATACGATTTTACTATTTTCGCCATGATGTCTGTATGTATGTATGTATATGTGTGTATGTGGTCTGTGCCAATTTTTTCGTCTCGCATAACTCAAATACTATAATACCAAAAAAATACAATTTTGTGTATTTTTGCTTCTTATTTATATGTTGAGCTGATTACTCAGCCTTCGGCTTCGTGAGCTAAAATTTCTCTCGTGGGTAATTCCTTACTTTGCCCACTTGTAAAGTAAATAACTATTAAACAAGGAAAGTAACAGATTATCCACTAGTGGGTATAATTTTGAGAAAATCCACTAGTGAGTATTTTTTTATTTATAACAATAATAATAACACACAGCACCTTGGCAACCACTTCGATTGACATTTTAATTTCAAAAATTTTAAGCTTGTCAGTGTCAAAAAATATTTTTTTAATAAATTTGGCATTTATTAAGAGTTGTTGGATAAAACGTTATACTTCACACGTGGGCAAAGTGGAATTACCCTCTCGATAAAATTATCACACTCAACCTTCGGCTTCGTGTGCTAAAATTTATCTCGTGAGTAATTCCTTACTTTGCCCATTTGTAAAGTAAATAACTATTTCATTCTTTGTGATTTTTGCCTGATTATAAAACTAGGAAAAATGATTATAAATATAGAAGCAGCTAATGTAGCATCGTAAATACTATTACTAACAAAATCTAAATAAAGGTATGAAACAACTTATGAAACTTTTAAAAATTGGTCTAAAATGTAAAACGTAATTAATGTAAATGTATTATTAGCTTATTTTCTACAAAGATCAAAAGTACTAAAGTCACCTTCAAGTTTTTATTCAATATTGAATACTACAATTTATATTTATGAAAATTACGATATTTCAAAATACCCTAAATTAAAAGCATTCCTGAAGCGTAAAAATGATGGATATCAACCGAAAAAAATCAGAAACATTTACCAGACAAAATATAAATTGTTATAAACTGTGTTAATGAATTGTGCAAACTGTAATAGTTGCCTATTAAATATATAGATTAAAAAATTGTGTTATTTGATTAATATATAATTACAATTTTACTTACGCCCCCAAGGTCGGATTAAAAAAAATTACCACCCGGTGATTGCAAAATCAAACTTACAACTCTGTTACCAAGGTAATAATATCATACTTACTGTAGTTGTAGGCGGAAATAGTATATTGTACAACGAACATGGAATGGTACTCATTTCCTATGAGTATGAAACTTTGCAAATCATACGTGTTGGAAATGGATATTCCATGCGAGTTGAACACTATACTTTTTCTACGACCACGATATTATTTCCTAATTAATTAAATTTTGATAATAAATTTGTCCCGCTTTTACTATTAGAATATATAACAATTCGAAATATGTATCCTAGCAATGGCACCTGTACTTAAATGAGCTGACCTGTATTGATATATGTACAAAACAAATTCATTTCGCACGATGCTGGCAATGTACCTCATATCCCTAGCAACAACAAACATACAATGAGCAGATTTCTAAGTGGTCGTAGAAAAAATATATTACTAGCAGGTTATACAAAGATACATTTTCGCCGCGAATATAAATTATTTTCTACAAAAACATTCCTTTTCATTTGCAGTTTATCTCCCAGGAAGCAATATCCCCCTTTTCGGAAACATCAACTCTAAAATCACTTGACTTGACACTGTTGTGGCTGATGAACCGCATGATAACTATAATTACAGAGCATGTGCACGAGTGCACGTCGCACGTCTGCACGGAAGGTGAGAACCTGCGAACCTGAGAGCCGCGCCGGGCTGTCTTCCCGGGTTACCATTCCGGAACCTGCTGATTCGTTTGCATAATGCGTCGCCGTCAAGGGAGGCCCAGGAGATTGAATATTGTCTGATGGGAGGACAGACGGTTAAGAAGCGTGTTCATTTATTTGGTACCCTGCTCTGTCATTTGAGTATTGGTAAATGTTTTACTTTTAAAAAGCTTACATTTATGAAATTGTATTTTTTGGCGATTTGACTTTTTATTAACTTACCATGCCTGTTTCCAAGGCGGTATGTTGTTTTTACCGGTTACTGGGTTAAACAGAACGGTAATTGTGTTGATTATTTTTTGAAGCTTTTAAAAACAAATGAAATGTTTCATTGTATGTCATGTGACTTTGTTTTAACCCATCCTATTATTATTATACTGAGAATAAACCTCTAGTGATTATTCCCGGGAATTACCTCTGTAGCTTTGTTGTTTTTGTTGACAAATGTCAGTTGTCAAGATAGTTATCAACACAAATAAAAAATGAGCAAAAAGGACAGATTTAATATCGTGCCTGATGATGAAATAAAAAAATAATCTAATTAAATATAACTCGAAGGTTCGATAAATAAGAAAATAATTTTCACTCTCTTGTTATATTATTACTGAAAATTTTGTTTAGGTATCGATCCTTGCAATTATTTTTTCAAAAAGAATACCTAGCTGAAATAACACTAAATAATTACTTATTGTCATTTAACTGAATAAGCAAGTTGTTGATATCTGTCAAACAATAGCAACTAGAGAAAAGCCACCTAATGTATTGCAGTTCAGCATTACTAATAATAAAAATCTGGTGTGGGCACCACACTATTTTCTTATACAATTAAAACCAGCTGAACACGTATGACTTGTTCCTTGCGTATGACTTTATTTTGGCAATTATTTGATATATAGATGTTAAACCTGTTTAATAGAAATTATTTAATATCTAGTCTTCAAAACTTTCAAACTAATAATACAAATTTTACTTTTATAATATTTCACACGACACATATTTGTGACACTTCACAATTATTTGACACGTTTGACCCATAGATATTAGAAATGTTTTAGTTTTTGTTCCCATTCTAACTAAGATTATAGAAATATATTCTTAAACATATAATTTAGTTTTTCTCAAAATTAGAAGCATGTACAAGAAAAATACAAATAACATTTTATATTCCAAATATTTTTGCTAACATCTTTCATTTCATAGCTGATTCTATTTTTGAAATAAATGGAATTCATTGTTATGTGTGTCCAATAAACTTCCTCTTCCAGTTTTTCAATTTCATTCAAAATCAACTCAGCTCTACATTTTTCCATGAAACTTATAAACTCCAAGTTTAGTTTACATATCTATTGCGTACACGGACATCCATCCATCCTCACACACAGACATCATTGGGAAATTGGTCGTAACGAATTCAGTGGGCGTCAAAATATGTATTTCCGCAAAAATCTTGTCAACGATTTTTTCGTGATTCCAATACTTCCTTATACTTTGCATAAGAAAGCACATAACCTCCCGCCCAATACTACTCTTAAACGGTACAAAATAGTATTTGATGATACAGAAACATACCTTCTTATTTGTTTATTTTCTATTTATATTTGAGAATTTTAATTTTCTTTCGTATATTTATTTAATTTTTTGACGTATATTTCACTAAGAAAACACAATCACAATGACATGTGTCACATTTCGTAGAAAATAGAAAATTTTCCATGGTGTACTAGGAATGCAAGATTTGTGAAATCTAATTTCTTTATATTTTATTATCTCTAAATCTAATGAAAATTATTAAAATTAGTGTAATCAAAACAAATGTAGAATTAAATATTCTTCAACTTTCAAAATAATATAAATTGTTGAAAAAGTAAATTTAACCGTGTTTTTCACGAAAAACTGTTAAGGGCTTCAAGTAAACTGCTACTTCCGGCCGACCAATTTTATCCAAAATCTAATCAGATCTTCATTTAAATATAAGAAGCAATAATTCAAAAAATTGTATTTTTTGGTATTATAGTCTTTGAGTTATGCGAGACGAAAAAATTGCCACAGACTACACACACCCACACACACATACATACATACATACATACATACATACATACATACATACAGTCATCGCGAAAATAGTAAAATCGTATTGAAGGGACCCTAAAACGTGCTTATTCATTGAAAACTCACTACCCAATTTTCTGACCAAAAACAATACCTCCCTTACCTAGAGGTAGGCGGGAGGTAAAAAGAGTATAATACTCTAAAAAAGAGTACGTCTGGTCAGCCTATTCCAATTACATCATTGGCTTCTTGAGTAGTTGCGCCAAAACTACGTCATGTCAAGGTGCGACTTGAATTATTTGAATTTTAAATTGAAAATAGTGTAAAAATATAAGATTATATGTAGTTTTTATTATGATTATGAGAAAACATAATGGTTAATTTACTTATCTTAAAAGTTATTTCTTTAAATTTTAAATTATTTAAACACGTGATCAGATCTCTCTTTGGACCCTGCGGAATCTCTTCGCATTGAAATTGGTAACAATATCCAATATTTTAAATAAATAAATGAATATATCATCACGCCTTTTACACATTATTGATGTGGCACTCTGCTTACGCAGATCTCGGTGATATATTTTAGCGTATGAAGTCTGAAGCGTTACCACGGAGCTATTTACCCCATTTTATCTAATATTTTAGTTGAACAAAATGAGCCTGCAGTGTTCTGGGGCGCATTGAAGCAATGAAGACCGCTGCATGTGCGCCGTTCTCATGAGTAAGAAAGCCAGGCCCTGGTGCATTCAATTACACTTAAACGTTTACGAATGTTAATTACCTGGTACGGGCGCGTTTCCGCTTCCGCCCGAGAAATCAATTGCATGAGCACACCAGGACAAAGAGACCATAGCGCCAACTGACATATAAATAACAACAAAATAATTTCAAAATTAAAAATAGTTGGGCGAGCACGCGAAACGCGACGCGGACACATAAATATCCCGCGACAAAAAAGCGGCCGTAGCCAGAAAAAAAGACAATTAAACTGTTACCAACGGGCCATTAATTCGCGCTGCATATATTTCCTTGCATTCAGCACAACACAGATAAGTATGACGTTTCCTCGACAATTTTTCCATTGTTGCGAGCATAACTGATGGCCGGTGGCGGGTTTTGTAGTCGCCGCGGCGCGCGGCGTCTAACGGTGCGTGGACAATCAACAGTGTTGTGGTCCATTCAATAACACACATGAAATATACTCCACTATCCGGATGTGGATATAATGCCATGAAATTCACGTGTCTATAAACGGCTGATTTAAATGAATGCGATCAATGTTCAAGAGAAATTGTTAATGATCGATTTATTTGCGGAACCAATATACAACCCACACTTTTTATACAATGGAGTCCTTTACTAGAGTCACAAAATAGCAAATAATTATATTATAACTAGACCCAAAAACATCGTAATAGTTATAATAGAAATTGTAAAATAGTATATTGTACAATGAGCATGGAATGGTACTCATTTCCTACGAGTATGAAAAAGCAAATCATATGAGTATGAAATGGACATTCCATGCGAGTTGTACACTATACTTTTTCTACGACCACGATATTATTTCCTAACTCATTTATTATTAATAAAAAATTTGTCCCGCCTTCATCATTCCAATATTTGACAATTCTAATTAAGTATCCTAGCAATGGCACCTGTACTTAAATAAGCTGACCTGTATTGAAATACTCACAAAACAAATTCATTTCGCACGATGCTTGCAATGTACATCATATCCCTTGCAACAACAAACATACAATGAGTAGATTTCTAAGTGGTCGTAGAAAAATATTATTTATTTGTCATTAAAAGTCATTAAAGCTCAGAAATCGTCACTAAAGTAACTCAGTAACGATTTTGAGCATCCCAGTGTTGGCAATTATTAAATAATTATTGTACTATTAGGATAATTTTGGCAAATATATATTGACGTACTATAGTAAATTTGGACGTAACATGAAACAAAATTTGCAAGAAGAAGTAACTAATTAATTCCGATGACGAAACTGAGGACAAAACATATAATTTTAAGTATTATTTACTCACATGGTTTATTTTCCTCGGCCCTACGGGCCTCGGCAAATAAATTCCATATTCGTGATATAAAGTTAAACTTCAATGCCTTGATACATAAATAACTATTTTTTTATTACTGTTATTTACTTAATAATTATGAACATGAATAAATATTAAGCTTAAATGTGTTTACTTGCTGTTTCAATATATGTAGTTTGTTAACCACGTATTGAGCCTCATTTTTTTTTCTGCCAACAAAAACATTGAACATTCAATAGCTGTTTTTTTTTTTTGCTAACTCATTATTTAAATGGCGAGACATTCAACTTTCCACTAACATTAAGTGGGATAGAGATATCATGCTCTCTGTTTTTTCTATCAGAAATGTCAAACTGAGTAGTACCTAACCGTATTTTTACAATAAAAGGTAACATATCATGATTTTGCTAACTTCCTAATCACAGCTAAAAATAAATAAATAAAATAAAATAGAATATTTAATAAAACATTATAAGGAAAATAGTAAATAATTCACAATGTATTCTTGGATAACATGGCTTTAAATAAATTTATTTCAAATTATATAGTCGTTGACGACGTTTCGGCCATGATTACAGCCATCTTCAGGTCTACAAGTTTTACAATATTAATATTTATAATTTTTATATAATTTGAAATAAATTTATTTAAAGCCATGTTATCCAATAACACATAGTAAATTATTTTCCTCATCAATTTTTCGGCTTAATAACCTTTTCCAAAACATTATAAAGACTTAAAACTGATATAATAATAGGACTACTACAAATTAACTTCAAATTTTAACGGCGCTTTCATTTAATTATAGTTTAATTATTATTGGCACCATACGGTCCAATCAATTACCTAAACTGCAATTTTAATCTTGCGACTCTTATTAAAAATTTATCCCAGAACTATTTTCAGAGAGCTCGGCAATCTCTTTTAAGCCCGAACTCAATACTCATGTCTACTTGAAGTTTATAATGAAAAATTATGTCATTTCTTTTTAATTTGATAATTAAAAGCGACGCAGTAATGGAGACCGTATTAAAACGTCAAGTACCCTTTTAATTTTTTGGTTTCTCGAGACGCTCTTCGCTGAAAGAATTACTACAATTTCATTTAAGGCCCTGTGATCTCATTTAATTCATTCTTTTTATAACACAACAGTTCGCTACTTAAATTATTATTGCTGAGGTTTATGCAAATAATAAATTATTCTAATGGGGTCATACACTTTTAAGAGCGGTATTTTCTTTATAAATAAAATATATCATCACGCCTTTTACCCATTATGGGTGTGGCACTCTGCTCACGCAGATCTCGGTAAGTGATATATTTTGCGTATGAAGTGCGGTTACCAATTATGAAATTTTATCTAATTTAAATCAGTCATTTGTTTTTAAGAATTTATTTTAATTTGGCTTTGTCATAATTAATAAATAAACAAATTTATCATTAAGTATTTGAAAAAACTTTCAGAACTCATTTTAGTAAAATTACAAATTATAAAAAGACTTTTGGTTTAAGTTCTGCAAATAGTTTATAATTCATCTAGGTGCGGCACTTTCGAAATTCGTATATATTTTTTCCTATTTCACGTACACAAAGTTAATTTTGTGACACTGTTTTTCTCAAAAACAATACTACAAAATTAAATTTTGTGCAACTGTTTTTGGGGTATTTATTATTTGTAAAATTAACAGTCTGTCAAACTTGGGGCTGTCATTGCTCACGTAAAATGATTGAATCGGAGCCCCTGCGTCAGGGTTACGGCCTGGGACCCGATAGGCCCCGCGGGCAAAGCCCCTTGGTGACTAGTGGTATATTAAACATGCCGTGCAGTTTTATTTTATTTTTATTTTTATTGAATTTATGAACGTGAAATAGGAAAAGTAGTATGAACAACTCGTGTTACAATGCCTAATTGTAATACCCGTATTTTGCGTAACTCGCCTGCGGCTCGTTTACGCAAACTTTACTCGTATTAAAAAATATGTCATTGTAACACTAGTTATTCAATATACTCTTGCCGTTTCTATTTTCATGTTTAGTTATATCCTTTGTATTGTTACCCTAGATTAAGTCACTAACTTCCTAAACGTAGATTACTTTTTGTAATCTATTTATTCCAATCACCAATTCATTACACATCTAAACTCTCTCAAAATTTATTATTTTACAACCAATTCATTCATACTGGGTGTAGAATGGAAATGTGGAACATTAGTCTAGTAAATGAAGCTCAAAATTGGGGGGAAGAAAAACATTAATTTCAAAAGAATTTTTCTTTTGCCTAAAATGTCTATTAGGCCTTCCTGTTAAACATACTAAAAGTCCTCTAGGGTGGGAGTTCGGGAAGCAGCTGCCATCTTGGATTTTAGTTCCCTTTTTTGTTTTTTTCGAAAAAACTCGAAAACTATCAACTTTTCTTCAACTACATTTATGTAGGATAATGAAGCTAGATAAATTCTCTACAAAAATGGTGTATTCATTTTTTTTCTATCCCTTACCGAGAAAATGGCGTCCAAAACAGGGGTTTTTCGTTATTTATGAAACTCAGATAAACCACTCAAGTCACTCAAACATTTCTTGTGAAGAATTAATTATTTACTATTGTTATTTAATTATTAAATATTCTTGCTAACATCTTTCATTTGAACTTTTTCTTACAGCTGATTCTATTTTTGAAAGAAATGGAATTTATTGTTCGGTGTGTCCAGTAAACTTCCTCTTCCGGTTCTTCAATTTCATTCAAAATCAACTCAGCTCTTCATTTTTTATGAAACTTATAAATTCCAAGTTTCGTTTACATATCTTGTCTCGTTCATAGGATATTGCGCACACGGACATCCATCCATCCATCATCACACACAGACATCATTGAGAAATTGGTCTTAACGGTTTCAGTGGACGTCAAAATATGTATTTCCGCAAAAATCTCGTGAGCGATTTTTTTCGTGATTCCAATACTTCCTTATACTTTGTATAGGAAAGTAAAAATTATCCGCGCAGGTCTATAAGTATAAGTGTCCTTTGAAAGTAAAAAAATCCCTTTCAAAATGAATTAAGCTTGGCGGAATTCTAGTAAAATATTGCATTATTATCAAATTACGTGGGTTTGGGTGCCGCTGGCGCTGGTAAGAATTCTAGGCTGTCACATTTGATCCGATTCTGAATGGCAAATTGTGGTTTATTAAGAACTTAACATGGACGGCGGGCTCGTGTGAGCTACGTGTCCCCTATGAATCTGTAATAAGCCCGGAGTGATTCTCCGCTGTCGCTTCCCGGAGGATTTACATACAAATAAGATGGTATTGCAGCGCGCGATATCGCAGCCGCGAACTTTGTTCACAGCAGCGGCGACTCGTGACGAATGGGAGTTGCCAAGATCTGCTGGTTAATTAGACGTGGCGAATTAATTCACCAGATGCCGCGTGATTCCAGATCACTATCTTCACGTGCTGAATGCAAAACGCCAGCTATGGAATTTGTATCGGGCCGGATAATTACTCTACAATATTGCCATGGATTATTAATAATCGGGGATATAGTCTGCTGTCTTTATTTTCTATAAAGTCTTATAGAAAATAAAGACAATTGACTGTAGCTCCGATTATTTTTTATCCACATCATTCCTCCAGTCGAACAATTATCTATTCATAAATCTTCAATGGTCGAAATTTACGTACCCAAGCCTACACAACTCACGCTCGACAAACTCGAATCAAAGTACTTATTTTAAATAGAACAGTGCGGATGTCGCCGATGTACGACAAATATATGGCCTTGATTTTTTTTCATCTGTATTAAATACAGCGTTCGTGCTATGTAGATGTATTTTTACCAGCTTGTTAGAAAGGTATTATAATAGCACGTGTTCTGGTTATCTGGTTACTTTGAAAGTTGCTTTATTTTTTGAGTTTTTAGGTCCGTCGAACATAAAACGTCCTAAACTATGAATTAAAACCTCACAGACTACGAATTGCAATTGTTCATCGAATGATAAAAAAAATGAGCCTATTGAAGACAATAGCAGCGATACAATTACTACGTTTACACGTATAGCAAAATGTACTTTGCCTTGACTTTGAATTTGAAAAGGCGTCTTTTGTCTCTGTATAAACACTAGCGACTAACTACTTTTCTTCCTATGGTCAAGTATAAAATAAATCAGACTTGACTCATATAAGTGACTTAAAACGCATATCGACTTTACTTTGGCATCAGTGACATTAAATTCCCTCGAAATTTGAAATATTTCTGCCGTTGTTTCCTCTATTTTATATATTGTAGGTACCTGTCCCAAACTTTGATTGTTAATAAATTGTTGATAAATTATTTACCTGATTTTCACATAACCACACAAATTACTGGTTGTTAACATGCGAAGGACAAGTCAATAATCTAAAGTAAAATGGATTTTAATGTGTAAACATACTAGTAATTTTACTTTTCAAAAGTCGCCTTTTCAAAGTCAAGTCAAAGTAAATTTTAGACGTACGTGTAAGCGTAGTCATTGTTTATTTTTTGTTAATACTTTGTCATAACAAGCATATATTTTTTTGTAGGTTTAAGTGAAGAATATTTTGCAACGTTTTAATTTGTTTTTATCCTACAAAGATGTCGCCTAGCAGTATTGGTATGCTATAAATATAACCATAATGAACTTTTTATCTTTCCCATAGATCCAAATACCAGTAAGAGTTAATTTTTTTTCCGCTCCTGGAAATAAAGTTATTTTTTAAAACGCAGCGAACATATTCGACTGTGTATCAAAGTCATGTGTGTCCGACCGCCACTTAATACTATTTTTCTTTTAGACCAAATAGTTGGAAGATATGTTAAAAACTGGTATTCACGGTATTACATTAATGACGATTATTAAATATTGCATCTACAGGTTGTCCCAGATTTAAACGGCCTAACTTAATCCATAGATTAAACACGCAAAAATAAGGTGACAAGTTCATTTGAGCAAATGTCCGTAAATGTTTCATTGCAGAGATATTCATGTTTTTCTTATTGAGTTGTGCTCCTTTAAAAAATCAACTTCCTAACGAAATATTCAATATTATCTTATTGAGGTGTGACATAATAATTGAATTAAATTAATTATAAATTGTTTATTACCTAATTTCAATACAAAATTTAGTTTGCTTGCTCTGATGCCTGGGAAAAATGAGAAACTATAAGTTAGGCCGTTTAAATCTGGGACACCCTGTATATGTGCGGGAGGTAAAAATCTATATATTTATATAGAAAACTAAGTACTCTCATCATCAGTAGAACTAAGAGCTTCGCTCGCACTTTTCCCATACAAACCCTAAGCCTATACAACTTACGCTCAACAAATTTGAATTGAATATAAGCTTACTTCCACGTTCCATGTTAAACGAATAAAGTGACTAATTAAACTGCGTTTACCAAGTCATCCATGTCCGATCGCCACTTAATAATATTTTTCTCTTTAATTTAAAGTAAAATACGATACAAATCAAAAGGAATCATCCAAATCGGAGGTGAAGTAGTACATTGGAAAGTTGACAAAAAAGACAAATGATATATCATAACAACAATCGAATGTCATGCGTTCTGCCCGTCATAATTATAATTATTAATTCATTTGGTTGATGGCGTCTAATATCTGAACGTTTACGTCTATTATTTGTGATGCTACATGATTTAAATAATACGTATAATTAATATAATGTATCACGCATATTGCCATAATTCATATTTCCCAGAAAACAATGAGTAAATTAAATTAGTACAGAAATACAGTTTTTGACATAATGAATAATACAGCAATAGTTGGCCTTGACCCAGCACACGCAGGGCTGTTGAGCCCCGCGGGGTGAAGGGACAGGAAGCCGTGTCGCAGTGTCAACTTGGTGATGAAATTGGACGTGAAAAAATAATGCGGTGCGTTTCGCACGGCTTCGCCTGTCTAGATAAAGAGTTATTAATTTAAATGCAATTAATCAAGTGACTTTGTGCGAATTCATTCCCCGTAATTCTTGATGTGTTTCGCGATAGAGTTAACCGAGCGAGGCATAACGAGATTAGCAAGTGTATTGTCGGCGCTGACAGTAGGCCATGGATGGGGAGCGATGGGGGACAGTGGTGGGGGTGGCGTGTCACGTGCGATTAGAGAGGCTCGCGCGCCATCTGCTCGCACCGCGAGAAAGCTTCATAAAGTTATTAACTACCTTAAGCATGTATCTTTAAACACTGTAATCTCGTATGAGGCTGCTGAGTATTTTATAGCTTTTTATAAAGTGTTGTACTCTGGTACGGGGCAAGGGGAGGGGTGTCCGTACAGTTGACAGGTTGACATTTTTTGTTTTATCATCTACAGTAACTCAAATTCTAATAACGGTATCATTTTGAAGTTATTTTATTGATTATTTTTTGACGTTTCTCTAAACCAATGAAATGCTTTATTATATGTCACGTGTCTGCGTTTTAACCAATCCTGTCATTATTATACTGAGAATAATGCTCTTGTAATTATTCCCGGCAATTTTTTCTGTAGCTTTTTTGTTTTTGTTGACAGATGTCAGATGTCAGATAGTTATCATCAACACAAGTAAAAATGAGCATAAAAGATAGATTTAGTGACGTGCCTGATGATGAAATCAAAAAATAATCTAATTAAATATAACTCGTTAGTTCGATAAATTAGAAAATAATTCTCCAGTATCTTTCTCAAACTTGTCGCCATTTGGCAACAAGTTTTCGAAAGATCTGTCAAATTATTTTCAATTTATTCTCACTCTCTTGTTATATTATCACTGAGAATTTGAATGTTCAAGTTCCACTATAAAAAATTTACAGTCAAAATTGACAAAATTGTTAGTCCAAGACGATCCACCATTAATTATTGTTAATTTAACAAGTTTTAAATTTGTTAACAAGTAACAAATTATATTTATGTATTTTGTAACTAAATATATTTTTGAATATAGTAATTATTAACGTTTATTTGTATGTGCTTTTGACTAAATAGATAATTTTTTGCAGCAGAAATCAAATCATAGTCATTATAACAAATTAAGTTGTTACAAAGGACAGAAACTTTCTTTAACAATTTCAAAGTGATAAGTAGATAAGCTAAATTTACTTGTTATTATTGACGAGTCTATTTGTTAAATTTTGTAAATGTAGCAAATAAATAAAAACAACAATTTTGCTGGTTAAAAATTCAGAATTGACAAAATTTTAATTTAACAAATTGTCATATTTGTTCAAATTGTTAATTTAACGCAATATCTTTGTCAACATACTTAACAACAGAAAATTAACAAATCGCAAATACATTTTTTTTTACTGTGTGCATGCCGGTTAGATTTTGGTACTTAAACCAACACCTCTCAATAAATGCTCTGTAACTAAGGCGATTTTAAACAAGGAAAGTAACAGATTACCCACTAGTGGGTATAATTTTGAGAGAAGTCACTAGTGAGTAATTTTTTATTTATAACAATAATAATAACACACAATACCTTGGTAACTACTTCGATTGACATTTTAATTTAAAAAATTTAAAACATATGTATGTCACTGTCAAATAATATTTCTTTAATAAATTTTGCATTTATTAAGAGATGTTGGATACTTCATACGTAGACAAAGTGGAATTACCCACTCGATAAAATTATCACTCAGCCTTCGGCTTCGTGTGCTAAGATTTCTCTCGTGGGTAATTTCTTACTTTGCCCACTTGTAAAGTAAATAACTATTGTACAATTTTATTTTATTCGCAATATTGAGTGTAAGAGTTCGATTATTCTGTTCTGCTATAATTAAATATGTACAATAAATTAAAAATGTTGCTACAAATATTTAATCGGCGCGTAATTAGAACTTAAAAGTCAGTAATAAAATTTTGAAACATTACTATTAGTCTTATCCTGGACACAGACGTTGTCGTTAAAATAGTGAAATCGTACTGTAAGGACAACCAATGAATTTTTGACCCTCCCTAATATATCTCTTGCAAACATGAACAGGGCATAGAAATAAATAAATAAATCTAAAATTATTGTTTTACGAAAAATCAAATATTTTTCGTTCGTAATTTTAATGATTGATATTTCATGAAACAACAAATATTTAGGTAACAAAATGGGCCTTATTTACATGCAATATTTAATTCTGAATACCTTTTGTATTTAACACTTTTGCTTTAAAGTGAATATTTTTAAAAAATAGCATTGATATCTCTTTGGGCTTCCAAATTATCAAGAGATGGCGTTGATCACAATTAGCAAAAGGTACAAGTCAAATTCATTTTGTATGATATCTTATGATGCCGAATGCGTGCTTTAGTATAGGTAGTTTGTTTTTATTGACAGCAGAACTGTTACTATACACATTGCAAATTTTCCTGTTTTTATAGGTTTTTATGGAGAAAATTCAAACTTAACCTATAATTTACAAATACAATATACCTGTCATTTTTATCTTATTTAATTAATACGGCTTAAGTAAATGTAATACATAAGAATACTCTTAGAATAATTACGATTGTTATTAATTTTAAAAAATTACAATTAATTTCAAAATACAATGAAATTTATGTACCTTATTGTTAGTTCAGCTTTCTACCACTAGTTAGCGTATTTTAATTTTGGATGCCCAATACGCCACATTTCAATTCTACTCCCTATATTTAGTCGAAGGTAAATATAGTAGAAGTTTATTAACTTAATTCCTGAACCAGGCTTTTAAAAACTACGCATTTTAGTTAATAAATGACTACCATTTGCGGTACAAATTGATCGAGTAGTGAAACAAGAATTTAAAAAATTACTTTTCGATACTTTCCAATTTAAATTTATATGGACACAGCGAACAAAGTACATAATTATAAAATATTAACAGGGTTGGCGTTGATCCTTTGTTTGTTGTGGAAATTCATCTTTCTTTTATCTATTTTAAACACGCTCACAACTAAAAAATTACGTACATCCCAGGCAGAAAATCGCCGGAAGGAAATATGACAGCGTAGAAAGAAGAGCGGCCGATTGATCACAACCACCTTCTTATATTTTTCCTATCACTTCAAAAATTATCAGCATTTTTCTTACACGCGCCTTTCATAGCAGACATTCCACAACATTCTTCCAATACAGTACAATGCCGCCTTCTCGATCATATTATTTACTCTCTAAACAGAAGTATGTAACAGAAATATAACTATTTTTAATAAAAAAAATTACATAGTTACTGTTTTTATTTACATGTTTATGTTATTCATTTATTTTCTGATAAGAATTTTGTTCAATAATTCGAAACGTTATATTTAATGGTGCTATTCTGTATGCCTCTATAGGCGCTGTAAGCTCTATAACATTGAAAAGTTATAGAATGTAAGCAAACTGCGATTCTGTATACTTCTATAGTTGCTATAGCGTTATAGAATGACTATAGTGGTTACGGCGCGGATATTCTGGCCATAACTTCTTATAGAACATTCTAACCTATAATTTGTTTGTATTTTATCGATTGACATAAAAACATTAGAAATGAATTTTGATCCTGTGCCCAAATATATTTACGTATTAATGAAAGAACACTTCATGAGTTTAGAATTAATTAATAATAATCTTGAATCATTATATTTCTTAAAAAAAATATCACAGAAATTACATGAGATTGGAAAGAAGGTTTTTAAGAGTTCAGTTAATCCAATTCGATGTACCTGATGATTATTTTAAAATCTTACAGTGTGAGTAAGCCGTAACCGATTTAATAAATTATTTGCAATTATATATTTTACCACCATCAAGAACTAGTGGTATACCATTATATTAATTATACAATATATTTTGTACTTTACACAGATTATTGTTGTCATTTTTATTATAGGTGTTGGCAAAGTTTTTGGGTAATGGATGTTATCAAAATTCAGTTGGAAATTCTTGTTGGGGTTGCTTAAGCCATTTATTAGTTGGGCTATTTTATTTATTTATTGCCCAACAGTACACATCAATATCAGGGCAAACAATATAGTACAGTATGTGTACGAAAATAGAATATTAAAAAAGATAATTATACCATATCATAAAGGATTCATTAGTAATATAATAATAAAATTTGCGAATTGATATCATTACACTTTATGCAAGAATGGATTCAATTTCAAACATTGATTTCAAAAAATGCTACAAAAATGGGTAACATTATTGATAAATGTTTTAGACAGTATTAAATTGATAAATATTCTTCATATTGCTCGTCTGATGTATTTGCCGAACGTTTCTTTTATATTTCTTCTGGTGCATAATTCTAAATATTAACAAATACAAAGTGAGGTTATTTTATACAAATAACACATTTTTTCATTACATATTTAAGAAAAAATATAAACCAATGTAGATATATTTTTAATATTTTACTTACGTTTAAAAGCGGGTGGTATTTACTTTGGTCTTTAAGATAAACAAATTTCTTATGTCAAAAAATATGAACTGTCACAATATACATGAAGTTAGTCGCTCTATAAATTTGACACTATAAGAAGATCGGTTATAGAACGAGATACAGAATACGAAAATTGGTTCTCTATAAGAGTCGAAGTTATAGAGCTCTATAGCTTATAGAAATATAGAGTTATAGCGTTATAGAGGTAAGATACAGAATAGCACCATAAATAATACTTATTTATTTAACTAGGCATCAAAATACCAGATTTACAGCAGAGGCTTCGCCTCGTCAATGAATGCTGCCGAAGCTATAGATCTGTGTTTGATGACGAGTTGAACACATAATTTTTTTGTTAATTTAGTGATTATTTTAAATAGATATTTTGAAAGTTATCGCTGTCAAATTACGTTGCCATGCATGTGTTGAACGGTTGCTATGTATTTATTGATGGTTGCTATGCGTTTGTTGAGCGGTTGTTATGTAAAATATTTTTACAGCCTAGGCATAAAAGTGATACTTTACAGACTGTTAGCAGTCCGTGAAGTGTCATCTTTAATGTCAATCGGCAAAAATATGAGTATATTTATGTTTACCTGTATTATAATCAATTGTTGAAGATATTGTTTAGCGGTCATAAACTGGCTATTTACGGACTAGTCCAAGAAAGTAAAAACAATAAACAACTTGTAACCAAACAACAGATATAAACATCACTTCGAAATTATCATTTTTTTTATGTTAACGTCATATGTCAAGTATAATTGTCATTCTAAGTTTAGAAAAATAATCTATAATGCAATTGAACATAAAATATTGCATGTAATACGTACATAATAGGGTTTTATTGACTCGCTTTTTTATGTGCGTACGCTAAATTATGTACTTGTTACATAAATATCTATTACAGAACTATATTCCAAAAGTCTTTTATAATTTTGCAAATATGACTTCTGAAAGATTTTTCAGCTCATCAAAAAAGTTTTGTTTAGAGATAAATTTTTGATTACCTATGTTTATATTAAGCTAGCAAAACCTTAAAAAAAAAAAAACGCTGCAGGCCCAATTTTTTAATTCGGCACTAAAATAGCACTATATTTTAAAATATATAAGAATTTATTCTGCTCACTTTGCTTTGCTAGCTTAAGAGAGGTAGAGTTGTGTGTTTGTTTACCGTTGACAAATTTTGTTAACCAATGATTAGAATATATGCGTGAGAGAGAAACTTAAATAGAGGAACGTAATCCTCTGATACCAGACATGCTTTTAAACTCAAATATCTTAATAATTAATAATATTTTTAAAACTTTTCTATATCTAGTTATAATATAAATAAATTATTTGAATAGTGTTTACGTTATACGGAGGCCAGTGCAATGAATTCAGAACAAAAGAAAAAAAGAAACATTGATCATCAGAACTTTTTGAGGGAAACTAAAAATTACATGTCAAAGTAATTATAGTTGATGTGTTGGCAACATATTTTTGATAAATAAACAGGAACAAACAAATTGAATAAATATTTCATGTATGACTATGTGTTCTGAATCAATAATGACCGAGTTTGTAGAATACATAATTTTATAATTAAGTTTTAATTCTCATTTAAATATTTTATTTCGCTGGGCGAATCTCTCATTCCAGTGGAATAAATTTTATTTTTTAATTCGAAAAATCCAGTTTATCATAATAATTAATGCTATAAATATAGTTATTACGACGAATAATGGAGGATAAAAATAGATTATTTGAATAAAATAAATCCAGAATAATTGTCAGCCATACATTTTTGTTTTATATGCATCAATTTAAAACGGATTATCGAACAAATGGCTCTACATAAATTTATAAGTTGGCAGCACTAGGAGGATATTTCGATATACACTCGGATAGCCATTATCTTAAGGCTGGTGTTCAATCAACTTAAACTTACGCTCAACTTGTTTGACTAATGTTACTTGCGGCAACTACTAACTTAGAACTCTGTAATTAGTAATGCACACCAAAGTTATGCATCTGGGAGCGTCCATTATTAATTAACTGACCAATTGCAGCAACTTTCACCCTAATTGATTCGAGTTATCTGGGAGCTTCCAGCTAAACCTACATTCGCCAAGATCCTTGTTGTTTCAAACTATGCTTCTATGCAAAAGTTACAAAAATATATTATTACGCCATTCACTTATTTTGAGTGTGGTTACCAGTCGTCAAATTGTGGCCTCCATAGATGTTAGTGAAGTTTTATACAGGGCGTCTTAGACTACTCATACCCCCCGATCCAAATATCTCGCGAAATATCGGATTGAGAAATTTTCCCCAAATTTTAATTTTACATATTTTAGACATACCTTATTATATTTTGTTTCATTTCGCATAGCCATCTAGAGCATTTGAATAAAAATCATTTCTGATATTCCTCAATTATCTTATTTATCTCGAATTTTTCCATATTAATTTATGACAAATAAAACATCGTTGAAAAGAGAAAAATGGCAGTTTTTATTTTAGTAAAACAATTTTAGGTTCCCATTTGAAAAATAAAAGTTGATAGTCATATCATGTAAACCTGACTTTATAAAAAAAATATTTATCTGTCATCAAATAGTATATATGCAAATTTTTTTAAATCCCTATGCGCCACATTTCAATTCTATATCTGGTTATATTTTTCGTATTAAAAATTATGTTTCCCGCCTGGTATTTTGATACGTTACTTTTACTTCACAGGACATATTGTACCACTACTTTTAATTTCAAATACGTAGTAAGAAGAAATCCGATTATACAAATAAATTACAACATAAAATCCTTTTTCCTGTATAAATATCCCCATTATTTCAATTTTTTCGATAAATTATAGTACCCATAATTATTATGGTTATGATTCATAATTCAATCTTCTCGGCCAATTTTAAAGACGTGATGTGGATCACCAAGCAACGGCCGTCTGACAGTTGACAGTGTAGTGTAGTTAGTTGTCATTGTGTATTTCTATGTTGACGTTTTTCAACGTTTGTTTTCAGTGAATTTCGATCATTTTAAAAAGTGATAGTATTATATTAGTTTGTTGTTGTCATAATGTTTCTACATAAGTTTAATTTCAATAAATATGAGTGATTAATTTACTAAATTATTACTGTATAAAAGGATGATATTGTGAAAGCGAAAATATTTTCAAGCATATGTATGAAGTCGTTCCGAGGCAAAAATGTATTATTAACTGTGAAAGAAATCCAGTAAAATGTGAATACTGGCATAAATGAAAAGGTAATAATGTTTAAACGGGTAAATTTTCAGTGAAAAGATTGTGGAATTCTGTAAAAACGGCGTGTTCTGCTCATGTTGAAGCTAACGATTTTATGACCGAAAGCCTAAAATTTTCCCGATTCGCACGCTGAAGCGGAACAAATCCAATACGCGTTTTGCTCTTCCGTGAATGAATAATGCAATCCCGCTGAGAAAATTTACGGTTTCAACGAAATCTGCTGGATCTGATGTTTAGGAATTTACATATTATAGTTGCCACTTGCTCGTAAATGCGTCTCACGCCCGGCTCTCGAGCCACACTGTGGTTTCTCATACTTTATTTAAAAGTAAACATTCTTTTGTTTAGAGGCGTGGCCGCCGCGTCTTCCAGACTCATCCTTTTGGGAACATCAAATGCATTTACTGCTCGTAATTTCAAATTATGTTTGGAAATCCTCCTCCACAGGGCACAATAAAAATAACCAACTGGAGAAGTTCAATAGAATTCAAATGCATGTAGTGTAGATGTCTCTTTGTAACACAATATTCTTGCATCAAATTTTACAATATAATTTTATTTTTACTGTTTCGTGTTATTTCTTTTCCTTCTATTGCTTCTTGCAAACTGCTTTCTGCACGATTTCTGCTCATATTTTTCTTTGAAGTTCATCTATCTGCAGTGCTTTTGCTTTAAGCTTGAAGTTTTCAGATAACCACATATTTTAAATGAATTATATTTCACAGTGCGTAAAGCGTAACCAACAATGCCTTTGATCTTCTTATTTATAAAAGTATTCCTCATGATAGAATCTGAATAATCTCTGTGAGAATAATTTGATCTGATCCCATACATGGAGATTCAATCAATACATACCACACCTAAGCTGATGCTCAATAAAATATTAATAACAATAATGATTGACAGATTGTTTACCTTATTTGAGGTTAACAATAGCGGATACATATGATTTGCGGGTTTTTATCGTGCATGTATTCAACGCGACATCTATCTAAGTGAATGTAATATCACAGTATAAGAATTCACACAGTAGCGACACTTCCAATATTTTCATGATCCCAGTATTTCAGTGGTGCGCAGCCGGGAAGATGGCCGCTTACTGTTCGCTGATAGGCTATCTTAGTAACCATAGAAAAGAAAATATAATATGTCAGTGTCAGTAGTATCTGTCAAATATCAAACTACAGTATTTCTGTCATGTTACGTTCATAAAATGAGTGCAAAACAGAGAGGTCAACTTATTTGTACCATGAAATATAGTAGGAACTTTTATAGTGCAGGTGAAATAATATTATTAGATTTTATCCCCTTTGCAACTGACAATTATTCAAATTTACCGCCGTATGCCGCAGCTGCCAATATGGCCGCTCGGCTCAAGGTCATCAGTCGATGCAACATAAAAATCAAAGGGACCGACAACAAGTGTCGCTACTGTGTGAATTCTTATACTGTAGTAATATAATGTTTTGCATAACGTCAAACTCAAATAAATAAAAAAAAAACAGACGTAACCATAGTAACCAAACCAAGATATTTCATAATCACTCTAATGTGCGGCTCTGATTCGTCGAATTTATTCCATATAAATAAATTTGCCGCCTTTGGGGCAAAGGAAATCCACAAACCATTATTGAGACGGCGTTACGTAAGTAAAAAGTCACTGTTTGGTGTGCTTTACAGCTGTTAAAATCATTGGTCCATATTTCCTCAAAATTGATACCGACCAGAACGTAATTATAGAACCATGATTACTGACTTTTTTGTTCCGCAATTAAATAGCAGTAATGTGCAAGAACGGTGGTTTCAACAAGAAGGCGAAAGATGTCACACAGTGCGCGCCTTAATCGATTTATTGAGAGACACATTCGATGAGTGTATAATATCGCACAATGAACCGGTGGATTGGCCTCCAAGATCTTGTGATTTAACACCTTTGGATTATTTTCTGCGGGGTATTTTGAAGTTGCTAGTCTACACAAATAAACCAAAGACAATGGACGATATGGAATACAACATTCGTCGCGTTATTGCCGACATACAGCTGCATCAAAAAGTGATCGAAAATTAGACTTCCAGATTGTGTTTTATTTGACCCAGCTAGGGCGTCCATCTTTCAGAAATCGTGTTCAACCTCTAATTGCATAAAATTATCTTTCCAAAGAAGCCTATATACAATTTTTATGTGTTTTATTTCATATTAAAGTTCTATACCTCTAAAAGACAACGCCCGTTACGTATCTAGTACACACTGCAATAAGCTGCGTTAAATTTGATTCACATTTATTTTTAGCTCACATTTTAAAGAAAATTCAATTCACAGATTTGTTCAACTCTTAATATCATCCTCGATCAAGAGCCAAAAAAACTGCAGTAATACAAATTTTGTTATTGTCATTAGGACCATTAAATTAAGGACAAAAAGTGAATTCAAATTAGACAGATATATTAATAGATCTTATTAATTATGCATTATTCGACATGAATATTCAGTACTCATTTACGTATAATCTAAACCAAACATTATTATTATTGAATCATTATTGTAGATAGTCAACCAATAAAACAATGATATGGTTCATTACAAATTTGTTGTATGCGCTTAATTATGTATTGTAGTATTTTATATCAAGTTAATGAAGCAGCAATAAATTTGTTTATTTCTCGTACTGTTCTAATTTGAATAATCGATGAGTGAAATTTATAAAAGGATCATTTGAACCCAGAAATTAGCAGCTTCTTCACAGTGTAACTGTAAATGCATAACACACTAAAAAATTTTATTGGCGAATTTTAATTTTAATTTATTGTGTTAAATTAACAACTTAAATAAACATGACAATTTATTGAATAAAAATTTTGTCAATTCTGAATTTTTAATAAGAAAAATTGATGTTTTAATTTAGTTCCTGGATTCATAAAATTTAATAAATATACTCGTCAATAATAATAAGTAAATTTAGCTAATTTAAGAATTCGAAATTGCTAAAAAAATTATGTCTTTTATTAAAACATAATTGGTTATAATAACTATGCTTTATTATTGTTTCAATAAATAAATAAATAAATATATCATCACGCATTTTACCCATTATGGGTGTGGCACTCTGCTTACGCAGATCTTGGTAAGTGATATATTTTTGCGTATGAAGTGCGGTTACCAGCCGTCAAATCATAGCCCCCAAAGATGTTAGTGGAGGGGGAACCACAGGGGTAAATTTAAATTTGTAACTGTCGGCAGTGGGATTCGAACTGAAGATCTCACGATCCACTGTCCGACACGTTACCACGGAGCTATTTACCCCATCAATATAATTACTAAAATATTTAGTAAAAATCACATAAAAATAAATGTCAATAATGCTATATTCATAAATATTGTGTGTCCCACGTAAATGTTGGCACAGGCAATTGACATTTAAAATCAGTTTTTTGTAAATAAAAAGTGTCCGGCAAAAAATTATGCATCCAATTTTTATATCACAACGCTGCCAATATCCCTACATCTTATTTAATACAGATTAATTTATTTTGATGCCGTAATTTAATGAAATTAATACTAGTAATTCCGAATTTTCCGCCTACTCTTTTTATTGCTGCTGACGTATAGTGCTTGCAATTTGTTTTAATTATTTTAATCTGTCACTGTTATATGTTACAAAAAGTGTATTACATAAACATTAAATAGTTGTAAACAATTTCGAACAAATCCAATACGCTATACGTTCAAAATAGAATCTTCAAAATTAAACTGTAAACTGGGAAATGTATCTTCCATTAAAGAGTTTAAAACTAATTGCAATGGCTCATTGAACCCTATCCAGCTTTTTCTATTATATCCAGCTGATCTAGTTCAAACTGACAGCGCACCATTTCGCAAAAATAAACAATAGAAAAACACATACTCATCAATATAGAAAACACCACCATCTTTCCTTGGGCGGCAGTAGAGCCAGCAGTAACAGCTGGCATAAGCCAAGAAATGAGATCCGAACAACTTGCTGCAATAACTCGCGGATCGAGTAGTTCGATGTTGGGGAGAGGGTTGGGGGGGGGGGGGGGGTGCCAGGGTTCGCAGTTTGGGCTAAGATTGAGTGTCGAGACGCGACCAACAACACAAAGGAACTTGGTGCACGTGATCTCGGCTAGTTTCATTATTGACAGCGGGTTAAGTGAGTGAATGCAGAGTTTCCCAATCAGCGACAAGAAAGGGGGCGCTGGAATGTTTAGGAACGTTTTAAATGGTTTAGCAAGGAACCAGAAGCAAAGTTTTTTTTTTGTGTAATGTAGGTTTAACTTCTCAGTATCCACAGCGTAACAAGGTGATTGGTCCGAATACCTTTGTTTTACTGTCAAAGAGGCTCCGAAAGATGCAAATTACAATGTGTTGTTTGAAGCTGACTTAATAGGGATTTCTTAGGGTTTAATTTATTGCCACATATGTTAGGGTTAATTTCATAGAACTAATAAAATGTATGGAAGGAATATAGACAAAGATAGACTGTAACCAGCACAGCGCGATAGAGATAGAGAGATGAAATTCCACCCGACAGGTGACTTTCATCTCAAGATGACAAGAACTTTGACGTTTGACATGTAAGTAGAATACTGTTTTGATAGACTTTTGTACGAGCTTTTGTCCCTAATGTACATATACATAATTTTGTCAATTATTTATGTCATATTTAAATATATCAAATATGGTAAAATCCTGTTGTGCACATAATTTTACAAAACGGACAGTGTTTCATTTGACAGGTAAATATGCCACTTTTATGTTAGAACGCTGTATATATACAAATTTATTACAGGTTTTCGAAAAATGTGGATTTAAGTAAGAAATGGATATTAGCTATAAAAAACCTAATGAAACTACATGAATTTGTGGGAAACATTTTCTTGATTTTTGCATACAGCAGTTTAATGTCAAATATAAGAGAGAGATAGTAATATCTAAAATTGCGCAGTGGGAGAAGAACAGCACATTCATACCACGTGCTGGGTGGCATGAAAATGTGCTGTCTCTCTCTTACGTTGGTTACAGATTACTGTAATGAAAGCATAGTCAACGCTCCATCCATATACATTATTAAATCTATGGTTAATTTAGTTTGATTTTTATAGTTGATCACAGTATTTGATGGTACAGGAAAATACCTATTTATTTCTATTGGTTTTTTTTTTCTATTTATATTTAAGAAATTTAATTTTCTTTCGTTATTTTATTTAATTTTTGATATAATATTTCACTAAGAAAACAGCTTCTCAATCACAATGACATGTGTCACATTTCGTAAAAAATTAAAAATTTCTAAATGTTTTCATGGTGTACACATAATGAAAGATTTATGAAATTTAATTTCTTTATATTTTATTATCTCTAAATTAAATGGAAATTTTATACAATTATTGTAATCAAACAGATTCTTCAAACGTGATTCTTCATTGAAAACTCAGTACTTAATTTTTTTACCAAAAAAATACCTCCCTTACTAGGAATAGACGGGAGATAAAAATGATCTATTTTGCCGATTGGTGTTAAAAATACGATATTTTTACAGCTAACAGTAGGTATGTAAAATGTTATTTTTAGGTCTAGACAGTAAAAGTATTTTTTCTTCAAGCGTATTACAATATTCATATTTTACTACTACATATACGATATAGAAGTTAATCATTTTGTTACTAGTACAAGCATATAAATATTATTTTACGGCGTACATTAAAATGTAGTATCATATACCATATACTATTGGTGGCTCGGTCGTAAATATATGAGAACAACACAAAAAGTTCTATTTCAACTCCTAAGAACATAATATACTATTACATATTACATAAAATCAACCGCTCAATAAACGTATAGTAAAATACTTTGATGGCGCTAACTGTTAAAATAAGTATAATCACTATAGCAATCGTTCAATAAACGTTCAACAACCGTTCAACAAACGCAGGGCAACATAATTTATTGGCGTTAAATTTCTCCTAAAATGGCAGAAAATATTACATACTTGTATTTTATATACCTCAAGATTACTTCAAAATACTTGAAGAAAAAATAGTATTTGTCAATCGGAGTTGAACAATCTTTTTGTGTTTCGCTCAATGTGCACAGCCTCGACTGACTTCTCGGCTATACATATATTAGCTCAATACAAAAAGTCATGCTTCTAGTAACATTAGCTATTTATGTAACCAGTTAGGAAATGCATCATTTTGTGTAACGAGTGGGACGTTTGCGGGACGAGCGAAGCGAGTTCCCGCAAAATCACACGAATTACACAAAATCGCATTTCCTATCGTGTTTCATACAAGATTTTTTCTATTTTTGATTAAAACAGTTTTTTTAAATTATTAAATTATTAATTTTATAACTTTCATTGACATCAAGTAGCTACGCGTATTTCGCTTGTTTGTTTGAAATTTTGTTTATGCTTCATTCATTTCATCACCAGTTGTGAAATATTTTTCTTTTCATCACTAGTTACGAAAAATATGACGTTTCGTAACGTCAATCAATTTTGAAAAGTGACACTTTATATGTCAAAATTAGAAAAAATATATTATTATGTCCATATCAAAACTAAATCATTCGTAAATTGGCTTAGTGGTATGGTAATTTTTGTCTAATTTAACCGTAGCCGTAGCTCTTATAGTTCTAGAGACCCCACTGGTCATCCTATAAAATGAAACACACTGTATACACACAAAAAAAATAAATTAGTAAGTTGAAAATGCTTTCTACATTCCTTTAAAAAGCAACTACGTATATGAAGCCGTAAAATAATTAAAAGATAATGAAATATAGTGAAAATCTCGTGAACAATTTGGTGGAGGAGCCAGTGCAATATGCCTGGAGCAATATTCAGCGTATGGTAGAATTATGCAGACAAATCCTATTTTCTCAACAAGACGCGTTAGTATAAGATACGTGTGGAGATAAATTTAAAACGTGGTCTTGTGCGAATAACATTAGGGTCAAGCATACTGCTCTGGCCTTACTGCATAATATTGGCGACAAGGGACATTGAGGAATTTCCAAACAAATGGTCCAGTTTTTGCTCCGATCGCGCAAAAAACTTTTGTAAGAAGTTAGGCCCGAAACGAACCTACACTGTTACGGCTGATATATTGAGAAGGAAACGGGACATCCAGGGCCGGCTCCATGCCATTTCTTACTACGGAATATTTTACTTTTATTATTTTCTCTTCATAATCCAAGTGCTAAACGATGTTGTACTGGTAAGATATTTATACATTGTATAAGAAAGTAAAAAAGGAAATAAAGGAAGACCTTGGAAAACATGGAATAAGAAGATGTCCCTGATAGGGAAAGATGGCGCTAAAGATGCGAGAAACAGCCATAATTTTATGTATTTTCCATTTTCCATTTTCCTGGTATTACATTTTCAGTGAGAAACTATTCATGTTTTTATTAATAAAGAATCACGCAAGGAAAGTAAAATGTAGACAAAAACAGAGACGAACGTAATAATTCCTTGTTCTTCCCGATTTGTAAATACAAAATCGAAAACCACAAAACAGAGTTCCGACATGGACTTATCACTATAAAAAGATATATGCGTGGTTTACTAAATTTACATAAATTTAATTTACATTTTGTAGTACGTACAAGTATTAAATGTCCATATAAATTAATATTGGATAAAGTAATGCGATCACGCAAGTCTTTATATCGTGTTAGCTAAATGAATTTAAGGAAAGTTCAAGATTTACTCGACTTTGAAAATTAATATTCATTAAGAAGAATTTTGCTGCCACAACCAATTAATGGGGTAAATAGCCCCATGGTAACGCGTCGGACCGTGTATCGTGAGACTTGCAGTTCGGTTCCCTGATATAATATTTCTAACCTCTTAATTGCCAGTGGAAAGTTTGGAGTTTGCAAGCTCAGTTTTCAATAATGTACTTATAAATGACGCTTTAATTTCCCATAAGTCAAATCGCAACTGTTAATGGGAATTCTGTTAATTATTTTTTCACGATATGCCAGGAAACCTCACCGTTCTTCTATCGAAGTAGTGAGGAAAATGTGCTTTTTCTCTCTAGAGAGGAAAATATAGAAGTGTTACCAATATGAATGTTATTTACAAAAAAATATTGTAAATATTATAAATAAATTCCTAATTTTATAACAAATCCTTATTTTAGTGATGTACATACTTTAAATTATCTTACAATTATGGCTTTTTATTAGACTTGCAACGAATAGTGTATTCGGCCATAGGCCGAATACCGAATATTCGGCGGATTCCTTGGCCGAATAGCCGAATATTCGGCGAATAGTATTCGGCTGGTTTTTTCTGTTTATTACTCAGTATTTTTAGTTATTATTGACAAATATCTTGTGTTAAATTAACAATTTTAACAAATATGACAATTTGTTAAATTAAAATTTTGTCATTTCTGAATTATTAACAACAAAAATTTTTGTTTTTATTTATTTGCTACATTTTTAAAATTTAATAAATAGTCTCGTCAATAATAAAAAGTAAATTTAGCTAATTTATCAAATTGAAATTGTTGTTCGTAACAACTTAATTTGTTATAATAACTATGATTTATTGTTCATCTTCTATATAATTACTAAAATATTTTGTCAAAAGTACATAAAAATTAATGTTAATAATTACTATATTCACAAATATGTTTTGTTAAGAAATACACAAAAATAATTTGTTACCTGCTAACAAATTTGAAACTTGTTAAATTAACATAAATTAACGGTGGATCGTCTGGGACTAAATATTTTCATAAAATTTAAAATTTTGTCAATTTTGACTATAAATTTTTTACTGTATACCTATGTATCTTTATTTATTACCTATGTCCTCTATGTATGGGGCCTATTTAAATTAAATAAATATTTTAACTAATAGAAATGCAGCAAATGAAATTTTCAGTTTTTATTCAGTACCGTCTGTTATCATTGGTTAAAATTTTTAACAGGCCGTTAAAAATTAACAGGTAAATTACAGAATAGACATCCTTATGTGTTTTACATTTATTATTTTATTTCAAGCAAAAATTACCGAATGAAATACCCTAAATTTCCACTTTTCTCTATATTTTAAACTATTCGGTATTCGGCCGAATAATGCTTAACTATTCGGTATTCGGTCGAATAGTAAAAATGTGGCCGAATAGGCCGAATACCGAATAGTTGCCGAATATTCGTTGCAAGCCTACTTTTTATAGATTAAATCACTGTAAACAACTTTTCATAACACTAACATTATTACTATTACCCTGTATTTTCATTATGTGCTGCTTATTATATATTAAACAGAATTTTATTAACTACACAAAAAATGAAGATTATCATAATTACGATACTAGAAATAAAGATAATCTCAGGTCTCTAACTACTAAATTAGCAATATCTAAAAATATTCCAAGTAATCACCTACCGGCAGTTATTCGCGCACTACCCGAGGAAAAGTTTAAAAAATTTATAAAATATTATCTATTAGAAAGTGCCTTTTACAGTGTAAATGATTTCTTAAATGTGTAAGTTTGGTTCATTGGCAATACTGCTACAGTGCCTTGCGCCTGATAACCTTACTTTTAACCTATCAGTTGTATTGTCAAAGTGTATTTTAGGTCCAAGCAAATCGTTTTTAAAAACAGGTTGTGAAAAAAATGTTGTACCTAACACCAGAGGAAAGCCCTTCTTCCACTCTAGTTTGACAAATAACTATTTTCACTAGTCTATGTCACTAGGTGGGAGCAAAAATTTCTGACTTTTCCAAAATAACTACCTAATATATATTTATTTGAAATCGGCACTAAAATGCTCAAAAGTCGTCATAAAAAGCTCAGTAATCGTCACTAAAGTAATACAATATACGGCGACGATTTTGAGCAACCCAGTGTTGGCAACCGTTAAATAATTATTGTACAAGTAGGATAATTTTGGCAGATATATTGACGTACTTATAGTTTTAGACGTAACATGAAACAAAATGTGCAAGAAGAATTAATTCCGATGACGAAATTCAGAACAAAACCCCTAATTTTGAGTGTTATTTACGATGACTTCACTGTTCGAGGTTGGCAACACTGACTGTCTGTTTCAATTGATAAATGACAAATGTATAAACTTAACCTATATTGTATTTTTTTTTCAGTTTTTTCGATTTTAGATTTCAAATAAAACTTAATATGTATCTCGGCATTGAAGTTCCTTTTATCACTCACATGGTTTATATAAAGAGTAGGCGGAAAATTAGGAATTATTATTATTAATTTCATTACATTACGGTATTAAAATAAATTAATATGTATTAAATAAGATGAAGGGATATTGGCAGTATTGTAATATAAAATTTAAATGCATAATTTTATGCCGGACACTTTTTATTTACAAAAAACTGATTTTACATGTTAACTGCCTATGCCAACATTTACGTGGGACACACGGTATAATAAGTATACGCCCATGGCCACAGCCAATAACAGGTAAGGTGAGGAGGTATTTCTTTATTTATTTAAAGAAGCAACAACGAAGTAAAAGAGCAAATAATGTAAGGAAATCGAATAAGTATCGTTTTCGTTTGCTGTCCCTGTAGGCAAGCAGCAGGACCATCGGCGGTCAGGTGAAAAATTTACGAGGCATTCCGGAGTTACCACCGCGCAACCATCGAGTTTTATCATCCGCAAACAGTTGAAACCGATCGGCCGACATCAACAGCTGTCGAAATAAAATTACGTCCGCCGCACACACAGGATAGTCCCATAGCATTATTAAATTTGGTATGCATGTATTTATATCTACAGCGGGCGTTTCGCACGTGATCATGCGGAAATATTTATACCCAAATTCGCAAAGTGCGTATTTCGTTACGGAGTCACCGTGCGTACTGAATACAAACGCATCACTTACGCCCAAATCGCTAGCAAATTTGTTTCCGAATGGGGCGAAAAGTGTATCGGTAAATTGTAGTCGCAGTCGGCGTCGCAGTCGGCGTCGCAGTCGGGCCCTGTTAGCAGCGCTCGCTCGGAAATACACTCATCGCAAACTACCGGAAGTAACGTACACTCCCACGCAAAACTTCACATATATTATCAAGATTTTTATGGTCTTTCCTGCACACTGTAACACTACCAACCATAATACGTACATGCTTCCTCATAATCGGGAAAATTACTTTTCCTATTGCACGTACACAAAGGCAATTTTGTGACACTCTTTTTCTCAAAAACAATGCTACAAAATTGAATTTTGTGCAACTGTTTTTGGGAATTTATTATTTGTAAAATTAACAGTCTGTCAAACTTGGGGCTGTCATTTCTCATGTAAAATTATTGAATCGGAGCCCCTGTGTAGGGGTTGCGGCCTGGGACCCAATATGCCCCGCGGGCAAAGCCCCTTGGTGACCAGTGGTGTATTAAACATGCCGTACAATTTTATTTTATTTTTATTAAATTTGTGAACGTGAAATAGGAAAAGTAGTATGAACAACTCGTGTTACAATGCCTTATTGTAAAAGGACATTGTAACACTAGTTGTTCAATATACTATTGTAATAACTCATCGATTACGGTTTTGTAAAACGAAATATGGTTAACTTCCTATTCACTAATGATCCTTTAATAGTACTGTCATCAAATCTATGTAAACTCATTGGAACAAACGTATAAACATAAAATTACCCCTGTGGTTTTCCCTAAACTAACATCTTTGAGGGCTGTTTTCAAATAGATCTGCAAAAACTCAGCCAAAATCGAAAATGGAGAGACGACATATTTATTTAAAAATTAACTTGCTTGTTTTAAATTTTTATCTTCAGTACATATAGCGGGTGTCTACTTTTTTATAGGACAGAAAAATGCAATATTAAAATTTTCATTAGGTCTATTAATTTTAAAACAAAACTTTACCTACTCAATAATCATAAATTTATTTTTTTCTTAGACAACTTAGAAATCTGCTCATTGTATGTATGTTATTGCTAGGGATATGAGGTACATTGCAAGGATCGTGCGAAATGACTTCAATTGAAACAATACAGGTCTGTTTATTTCAGTGCAGGTGCCATTGCTAGGATATTTATTTAGAATTGTCAAATATTAGAATGGTGAAAACGGGACAATTTATTTTATTAAAATTTAATTAATTAGGAACTAATATCGTGGTCGTAGAAAAAGTATAGTGTACAACTCGCATGGAATGTCCATGATTTGCAAACTTTCATACTCGTAGGAAATAAGTACCATTCCATGCTCGTTGTACAATATACTATTGTAATACATTTCTGTCATGAGATAGGGCGTAAAATAAAATTTATAATTATTCTCTTTACAGAGTGCCATGAAAAAAAAAACATTCAAACAATCATATTTTTAAGTTTGACAGATGACATTTGGCATAGTTTTAATTATTATAGACTTGTTTAAATTATTTCTCGTAATAATGGACATATTTACTATTTAGTAATAATTTAAACAAGTCAATAATCATTAAAACTCTGCCATATGTCAACTGTCAAACTCAAACAATAAAAATATTTGTATGTTTTTTTTTTCATGGCACTCTGGATGTAGCTAACAGCTAAAAATTAATACACATTAATTAATTTAGGATCATTTGGTGTAGTTTTTGTTGCTGAACATTTTTTTATATACTTACAATTTTGTTCTAAATGAACGAACTATAGCATAATGAAAATTTTAACATTGTATTTCCTATGTCCTATAAAAAGTAGACACCCGGTATAGTTGTTTTTCATAAATTTTTGAAGCATTTCGTGAAAATGAATGATTTAGAAATTATTTCGTCGGATATAGAACAACAAGCTTAAAAAATTATTAATTAATTAATTTAAAGATTGTATTATCATTTATAATAAAATAGTACGTTAGTGAAAACGAGTGCGGTAATGAAGCTCTTAACTCACGCAAAATGAGTGGAATAAGTGACATTTAATTCACGGCCGTAGATAATAGACATTTACGATATAAGTGGGATAAGAGCATTATTAAGATACGCATGTAAAATTTGCACAAGGAAGCGAGACGTAAGTATATTAATAATGCATTATCACACGTGTATTGTACGCCCGCCCAAAGTTAAAAAATTTAAATAATTTGACTATTTTTTTGACAAGTAGAAAATAAATCCAAGTAGTTGCTGTAAAAATGGTTTCAAATCCATGACGACCTCAATTTGACATTAAGTAATTATGTAGTTGTTTTCATAATTTTTTGAATTATTTCATGAAAATGAGTGATTTAGAAAGTATTTCGTCGGATATAGAAGAACAAGCTTAAAAAATTATTAAATAATTAAATATTAATTAATTTAAAGAATTGTAAAGATTGCATTATCAACATTTATAATAAATAGTACGTTAATAAAAACGAGTGCGGTAATGAAGCTATTAACTCAGGCAAAATGAGTGGGATAAGTGACATTTAACTCACGAGCGTAGATAAAGTAATATAAACGCTAACTTACATACTCTAGTTGAACTTTACTATACAGTGTTGATAAAAAGTAGCAACATTTAATAACTTCCTTAAAATGTACACATTTTCGATTTTCCCGAATCCGCAGCGTGGACGTTTTCTTCGGTGACCAATTACACGTTCCATCACTGTTTGTCGACATGAGCGATAAAACTGCTCGAGCTATCATGGAAAATATTTCCCTCGTTTGCAGAGTGGAGCAGAGCGTCTCCGCTGATGTTGACGGGCCGCGGGGGGAACAAACAACGCGAACAACGCGATCGTCCCGTGTGATTGGGACCGTAGTGCGCCTACGTGACGAACGACACTGGGCGACCTTTTAGTTTTCAGTTTCGTGTCTCGAACAGCAATAAACACTGACAAGATCGCGGGATCCACCGCCGTGTCGCAAGCAGCACGGTCTTCTATCGCCGGGCCCGCCGACTCCATTCGTGAAATATTTTATTTCGATACTTGGAATTTATGGGCGAAATTGTTCCACTCTATTCCGATACCCCAGTTTTATTTCACTTTATTGCGCCAGACTCAGGTACGAATTTGCGAACTCAAATTTTGAAATAACCATTCTCACATGATCAGCTGCAACGTTGTATCTTATTGTAAAATACTATACAGAGTGAGTTTTGCTGGCTTGCTAATAACTTTAAAGAATAAATAAAGGGGTCTTTCACCATTTTTTTTTTATTTTTTTTTTTTATGAAACTTTATCTATACTGAAGACTATCTACACTTTTAAAATGTCTTAATTGTTATTCATTAAGCCACAATGATTTTTTTAAGAATGTTGTGACGTCATAGTAGAGGTGTTGCTGGATCTAAAACAGTACAGATTGTAAGTAATTGCAGTCATATATTTTTTTACTTATTTTATTATTATTATTACAATAAAATAGAACATTTATGTAACAAAAATTATTTAAATCTCTACTGTTTTCGATCTCTACTATGACGTCACAACATTTTTAAAAAATCATTGTGGCTTATTGAATAACAAATTAAGACTTTTTAAAAGTGTAGATAGTCTTCAATATAGATAAAGTTTCATAAAAAAATATTAAAAAACCATTTGTACGCCTGGTAAAATAAAATTATTAGAAAGATGTGGCGACGGGGAATGAAAGTTATATTTTCTTAAATGGAAAGGGATACTGTTTTGGAATGGATAGTCCGAAGTATTTCCTTTTAAAAGATATAACATATTCTACCTAAAATTGAAATTTAGGTCGCAAAGTTCAAAGCAACATTAATACCACAGTATAAGAATTCACACAATAGCGACACTCGCTGTCGGTCCCTTTGATCTTAATGTCGCATCGACCGATGACCTTGAGCCGAGCGGCCATATTGGCAGCTGCGGCATACGGCGGTAAATTTAAATAACTGTCACTTGCAAAGGGGATAAAATCTAAAAATATTATTTCACCTGCACTATAAAAGTTCCTACAATTTTTCATGGTACAGATAAGTTTACCTTTCTGTTTTGCACTCATTTTATGTACTTAACTTGATAGAAATAATGTAGCTTGATATTTGACAGATACTACTGACACTGACATATTATATTTTCTTTTCTATGGGTACTACGCACCACTGAAATATTGGGATCATGAAAATATTTCAAGTGTCGCTACTGTGTGAATTCTTATACAGTGTTAATACTTTTAATATGGAAAATTAATCTTTAAGTAGGCCGTCGAACAAAACAAGTTATTGTTTTTATTGTTGATACTCCTGCCATCAATTTGTCAACAATTTTTGTTGATGTAAAACCTTTATGAAACCAAGTAGATGCGAGAACATTACAAATAACGTTTTTTCACGACATGGTAGGAAACCCCACCGTTCTTCTCCCGAAATAGTGAGGAAAATGTGTTGTTCCTCTCTAGAAGTGTTACCAATATGAATGTTATTTACAAAAAAATATATTATAAAAATTATAAATAAATTCCTAATTTTATCTTACAATTATGTTTTACATTTTTCTTTTTCTTATTAAATCACAATTTGACAACTTATTAAAGATATTTAAGATTGGTTCATTGGCAACACTGCTACACCGCCTTGTGTTTGATAACCTAACTTTTAACGTGTCAGTCTGTCAGTTGTGTTCTCGAAGTGTATTTTAGGTCCAAGCAAATCGTTTTTACAAACATGTCGTGAAAATTATGTTGTGTCTAACACGAGAGAAAAGCTCTTTTTCCACTCTCGTTCGAAATGCCGCACTCGCTGCACTCATGAGGCAAACTTCGAACTCGAGGGGGAAAAAGAAGCGCTTTCCTCTCTAGTTTGACAAATAACTATTTTTTACTCCTGTGTAAATTTATCCCAATTATTTAAATTTTTTCGATTAATCATAGTAATTATAATTCACGACAGACAATGGGGTAAATAGCTCCGTGGTAACGTATCGTGAGATCCTCAGTTCGAATCCCACTGCCGACATTTGCCAATTTAAATTTATTTCTGTGGTTCCCCCTCCACTAAAAACTTTGGGGGCTATTACTTGACGGCTGGTAACCGCATTTCATAGGCAAAAATATATCACCTACCGAGATCTGCGTAACCAGAGTGCCACACCCATAATGGGTAAAAGGCGTGATGATATATTTATTTTTTATTCTTTTTAGACAATTATGGATTCATAATTCACTCTTTTCGACCAATCACAGAACCAGAAATCAATTATTTCAGTTTCCAGCTACGGTCGTCTGACAGTTGACAGTGTAGTCAGTTGTCATTGTGTATTTTGATATTGTCGTTTTTCAAAGTGGGTTTTCAACCGATTTTGATCATTTCCAAAGTGCTAAACGTTATTATTGAATTTACAGGGGTAGAAAAAGTGCTGTTATTATATTCGGATTATTTGTATCACTTGCCTACGGCTCGTGAATAATGACTAACATAATTTCTCATATAATAATGTACTATTATATTACAAATAATATTACTAACATATTAATTTAATTTTTTGCAGCTAATTTCATATTCATAAAATTGTTAAATTATTCTTTTATTTCTCAAAAAGTGCTGTCCACAGTCCACGTTTAAGAGCCACTTAAAATCAAAAACACAACTAGAAAACCAAGTGCTGTTAAAATTCAGTTAAATGTCAATTCATTAAACGTGAAAGTATGTACAAGTGCAAAATGGATAATGCTTTCAGTAACAAGGAATATGTAGATATGATTTTAGTTCATGAAATAAGTTTCATTAATTAAAAATATTTCTATAATTCACCATATTTGCCATAATTTTTTGTTGGGTGCATAATTTAAAATTAATATAACAGCAAATTGTCAGATTTGAAAGAAATATATTTCTATGAAAACGAGAATATAATCATTCTTTCCAATTATTGTATTCAATAATCAGTAGTTATACAACAAGAGGTTCGAAAATAATCGAATATACAGTTGACAGGACGAAATGTGTTGCCTAGGAAACACATCGAGTCTGCAACTGTACATTCAGATGATTTTCGAAGCTCGAGTTGTATATGTTAAGACTATACAACGAATCAACCAATTATATTAAACAAATAATTTATTTATGTCAAAAATATTCATTGTTTGTTTATTATTCATGGATGATATGATTCATTTGATTGCAACCGAAACACAACTAGTTGTATTTCGCGAAACACAACTTAGCAACTCAAATAAAATAACCGATATTACACAGTGAAACTAAGTAAAATTGAGCTGACTGTTCTATTTTCCTATTAGTTGTATAGTCATAATTACTGTGAGAATAAACAATTAACTGCAACATCTATTCTATAGGTATGCCAAAAATACGTAATGTTTAATTATTATTTAAAAAAAACAATAATCATTCAATTCATTCATCAAAAAGAAACTGCTGAGAGGTCAAACTCCAAGAATCAAAATCACAAACCATTCTTCAATGCATTAACTTCATTACGATAAAAAATTAATCTACATATAAGAAACAAAAATAACATTAAAATAAAAAATTACTTATTATTTTTCGTTTACCATCAAGGCCAATTCCCGGAAGCTGCTTACAGCTTGTTCGCGATACGAACATAACCTCGCTTATTTTAAAACGCTTTTTAAAATTTATAGCGAAAGCTCGACAACATGTACATACTTGGGTTGTAAAAAATTATGAATTCCCGTCCAAAATGCGAGAGCGCTACGCGCAGCAATAAATAATATTCTCATTATATATTCTGAATGTTACATTACCTAAATCTTACTTCAGACGTCGTTAGCGTGGAAAAGAACGGTTCGTTTTGTGAACATCTCCAAGTAATCTAATCAGAATTGACGAGGATAGTTCCTGTATCGTGTGTTGGAAGATGAAGTATTGCATCTTAGCCAATGATTCTTTTTAGAGTTTGAAAACTATTTACAAACTTGTACAGTATGAAAGGAACTTTAAGATGAATTATAAGGATACTGAAAATGATAAATAGTTTGGTTTCAGTTAAAGATTATTATCGTTTCATGTACCTATTTCAAACTGTCGTATTCACATAAAGTACATAAATATATCATCATTGATTTTATCCAATTTTGCAGAATGCAGAGGCGTAGCAACTGTTTTTTTTTTAAATTCTATCACCTTCCTTTCTGTGGGAAAATTGAGAAATTTTACAGCTTTGTTCTAAAAAAATTATAAATTCTATATTATATTGTATAACAAGCATGGAATGGTACTCATTTCCTACGAGTATGAAAGTTTATAGCATGCACCTTTGGCTCGTTGTACAATATACTATTTTCCAATTCTTAAAATTAATTAATATTTAATTAATTAATTATTTTTGAAGCTTGTTCATTTATATCCGACGAAATACTTTCTAAATCATTCATTTTTACAAAATGCTTGAAACATATATGGATAACAACTATATAATTGTTTAATATCAAATTGTAATCGTCATGGATTGAAAACATTTTTTCAGCAACAACTTGGATTAATTTTCTACATGTCAAAAAATAAAGTCAAATTATTTAAATTTTTTAACTTTGGGCGGGCGCAGATAAAATATTGTACAATAATAATGCTGTTATCCCACTTATATCGTAAATATATATTTCATGGCGCAAACTACAGCAAACCAGTGAGGTAATACGGTAATAGGCAAAAACGCATCAAATTACCTCACTGAGTTAGGTAATAGATAAAAAAGGCATAAAATTACCTCACTGAGCTGAGTGTGATGACATGTTAAATTAACCCACTAAAATGATGGGAATAATATATTTATCCACAATTGTCAAATAATATATCCATAATTCAACTGTTGTTTATCAATTAATGACAATTGTTACTGTTGCTAATGAAATCAAATAGACAGTTCGATGAATTAATATTATTCATTCGTTTTGTCATATTAAAATCTTACCTGACAAAAGAGTAAAATCAAAATGACTTTTAAGTAATTTTTTCCACATAAAAGCCAAAGACACTAATTTTCTCATTTTTCATATTTTTCTAATCTTTTTAAGCTTAAACTGTAGCTGAATAATTGGTATTGAATATTTTCTGCTAAATATCAAATCACTTCAAAATTTTGTTAGAACAGTAGGTACGTAGCCTAGTGATGGTTGCTACAATTTGTCTATGTTGATAAACAAACAGTTTTTGTATTTTTCAAAGCAAAAATTCCACTTATCTTATAATTTCAAAACAAATATTTGTAAAAATGTTGTGGATATAGTAAAGTATTCTACTCGCATGTAATGACTATTACTCATTCGAATGATTTACAGCACTCGCATTTACTCATGATACAAACTTCATTCTCATGAGTAATAGCATACATTACATGCTCATTGAATAATATACTCTTATTATATCAGTGGAGTAGATAAATAACTATTACATGTTTTTAAAGTTTTGTTGTGAATGGTAAGTTATATCAAATTTATTTAGATATTTTAATTATATTTAATCTCATGTCTGTTTTACACGAAGAAATTTATTAGGTTAATAAGTTAAGTTTTCTTGTCAATAAATTGTCAAAAACAAAAATATTGTCGTTCGTTTTAGACACATCAAGTTTTCAGTCAATTTATTGTGACAATTTCAGAAGTACCAACACGATACCAGCTGTCACCTATGCAACTAATATGCTTGGTTCATGTTGTCTTTAACGTATAAAAATGACAACAAGTTTGATGTTTGTCAATGACAAAAACTCTTTCGAATTCTCTAAAAAATCGTCGAAAAATAGAACATGTTCTAATAAAATGACCAATATATTGGCGAAGAAAAAATTGACACAAGTATCGTATTACACACATCACTAAATTGACAAAAAAAACTTGTATTTTGATATTTTTCTCTAAATACTTCTAAATGCAATCTAATTTCAAACCAGTGTCATCTATGAATTAAGAATTGATGCTAACAAAATAATGAATGCAAATATATCCCTATAGGAACTATGAAACATATTTAGAGTGGGTTTTAAACTGAATTCCCTTGTAAATACCTAAAATGTTAGCCTAACGTAATGAAACTTTGCGTAATAAAATTTTTAATTGCGTACTTAATTCTCAGGGAAAATTGAAAAGTTTTTCACGTAGTTTGTAACAACTCACAATACTTTTAAAATACGTGTTTGCTACGTACTTTCCAAGCCGTGAGTGTAATCTACTGCAGCCATAAAGAGCAAAAAATTTACATTCAGGAAATATTTTATAATTTTATAGCGAGTGTTATGGCCATATGCACAATTTTATATCATTAATTAAGACAAAATCAACATTAAATGCAAGTCATAAAAATTACATGAGACAAATTAAATAAAACTGAATCTGAATTCAAACCTGTAAACGAAGAAGGAACTGGGTCCTTTAAATATAGTAAGAAATTTATGGAGTTATGGAATGAATGTTCCAGTTACGAGCAGATTAGATTTGGCAGCAATGTATTAATCGGAAGGTATTTAAACATATCTTAATAAATAATTGATTTAAGCTAAATTTTGTTGTAGTAGAATAATATCACCTACAATTGATACATGAAACATTTTTCTCCATTTTATACTGTTTGGGTGCGAGGTTATATGTTACCCACACCAGATTTTTGTCACTCCAGTATTACTGAAACAATATCAAACTTATGTTATTTTATTAAATTCAAATTTCATATTTAATATTTGTGCAAATTATGAGTGGAGGTTGTTTGAGTGAATCTCAGTAAATAATTAATTGATGTCCAATTTTGTTATATTTAAACAGGTGTAAAATACAATTAGCTACAATTGTTATTTGAAACTTTTTTTCTCTATTTTGCATAGTATCAAAAAATATTTAATACTTAACCCTTAAATTCCGGTTCATAACATTGCAAGTTGTTTTCGAATGGGTGTCCGAAGTAGACCCCAGGTTTTTATTGGATTATTTCACTCATTACAAATTTGACCAATCAGAATGTTTCATTTTCCATTGTTGCGCATTTTAGATAAGTGATTAAACAGCACCATGCTGTTTAATCGCGATTAAATTGAAGCTAGCTTTTATATGCAAATTTTAAACATTTTACAGGCATATTTAGCTGGATAATTAGTTGCAGTAGCAAGATACTTGCATGTTTTTTACCTTTACTGGTATTCTATATTTTTAAACATGCTGAATTATTCAATTCAAGCTATTTTTATTTACAAATTTTTGACATTTATTTGACAAATAAAAAGAAAAACAATCAATTTGCTATAGTTACACTATAACAACATAATTTTATGGTGCTTTTTGTTTATGAGTGTACCGATTTATTTATGTGAAAATGTGTCAAAATCAACGTTTTAGTTCAATTTCTTCGGCAAATATTGAAGTTTAAGCTATGAATTCATGAAATAATCTTGACATATACCCCTCGTGCTAAAGAATTGAATCGATTAAATTTGATGTCTAGCTTATTTACAAAATTTTGCTTTTAAAAAAGTGTTATCGTACATAATAATTTAAGATAAAACCCCGCGACCTGCGGTTTCGGGATTTTTTCAAGATATTATGTACTCAAACACTTTTTAAGCAAAATTTTTTGCATAAGCTAGACATGTCAAATTTAATCGATTAAATTCTTAGCACTCGTGATATAACTATTGAATAATGACTAATATGGAAATATGTATTGTCCAGGAATATAAACTATAGTAATAAATAACTATATAAGTGTTATATACATACATATATAACATCACGCACAGTCAACAAACAATTAATCTCCTCCAAACATTCCTATCCTGACACACCACTTTCGCCTCGTCCACATTCTTCTCAATCTCACACTCATCATACACCAATGTATTCCGGATACGATCACGTCTCGTATGCCCACATACTCCTCTCAAATATCTCATTTCTACAGCAGTGATACGTCGTTCATGCTTCTTCATCCATATCCAACATTCAGAACCATAAATCAATGTAGGCACAAATTATAATACAAAATAAATGTATGTAATGCAAAATTTCACAAAACCTGAAAAATTTGTTGGATCAAAATAAAATGTCCATCATCATCATAAACTCCTAGACCTCTTACTTAACCAAATTTATCACCAAATTTATGTAGCTCTGCATGAGTAAGAATTCTATTTTTATTCTTACCTATAAAAACATAAATGATTGTGTTTTACTCATATCATTTTCAAATTTCATATTTAGAGTTTATAAGGTACAGTTGAAATCTTATTATATTTCTGTAGCAATCCACCAACCGGAAGTGGTAGTGTATAAGGTATTTTCGCACATTTCAGTAAATACTTGAAATGGGGTAAATTTTGTTGTTTTCAAAAAGATGTTATAATATTGTCTACAATTTTTATTTGATTATTTTTTGACGTTTCTTTAAACCAATGGAATGCTTTATTGTATGTCACGTGTCTGCGTTTTAACCAGTCCTGTCATTATTATACTGAGATTATTCCCGGCAATATTCTCTGTACCTTTTTTGTTTTTGTTGACAGATGTCAAATGTCAATAAATAGGTATCATCAACACAAGTAAAAATGAGCAAAAAAAATAGATTTAATTTAATTATAACTCGAGAGTTCGGTATATTAGAAAATAATTCTCCAGTATTTTTCTCAAATTTGTTGCCATTTGGCAATGCCCACTCAAACTCTGTGGACTTTCGTGCCTATTGCCTGGAAACAAGTTTTCGAAAGATCTGCCAAATTATTTTCAATTTATTCTCACTCTCTTGTTGTACATATTATTACTGACAATTTTTTACATTTTTTACCGCTCAAATATTGATTCTGCTGGAGGTTATATGTTTTCACAGAATTTGTAATTGTGTAGGGTTTAAATATCCGGTATAAATATAAAATTCCATAATAACAATTACTTAGCAATCTGGGTAAAATTGGTGGTCCTTTTTTCGACGAAACAATTAAGTGAACTAAATTATTGCTTAATAAACAGTCAGTGCCTTTCATCAAAAGCTAAAACAATACAAAATAACCAACACAAGTAAATAAACCCAGCATAAAATGAAAAACAGAGATTACAACCCTTCTCTGAGGCTGCCTTCACCCACATACAGTCCTACACAGCCATTGAACAGCGCAGCAGTGGTGCCAACATTCACTGCTACCCTCGCCAAGGGTAATTCACATTTCGGGGAGTTCTATTTCTTCCATTTTTACTTTCTTATAAGTAATATACATCATGAAGGAAATCGGTGGAGAGACTTTCGCGGAAATACATGTTTTGAGGTAGGGTCAACTGGGGTAAATATGCAACGAAAAACATAACTTTGTGTTTAAAACGCATTAAATAAAATTAAAAATTGGATGCAAAGTATTAGATCGATGCGTTTCTATTGTATCCTTCGATCTATGGATACTTCATTTTTTTACGCGAAATTGAATATGAGAGGTACAAATGAAAAGAACGAAAAAAAGTGCAGCGAAAACATGTATCAAATTAATAAATAAAAATAAGGTTTCTGAATTAAAAAAAAAACTTTACTATAAAGTTGTTTTTAAATGAACCTAAATTATACGTAGGTATTTTATAAACAAAATGAAACAGATAAATTAAACTAGAAAATGGAAATAACATTAAGAATTCTCTTTTTTATATATTTTAACAGTGTTTTTTTTAACAATATATATATATATATATATATATATATATATATATATATATATATATATATATATACAGGGTGTTCAATTTAAGTGTGCCACCATTGCTATCTCGAGAACTATAAGAGCTACGAGATCGGTTAAATTAGTAAACAATTTCTATATTATAAGACAATTAAAATGAGAGAAACAAGAATTTTTTTAGACCAGTGGTTCTCAAAATGCGGGGTGCAGCTTTCTTATTTTAAATGGCAACCTATATTTTTTATTTGCTTATTCGGTTCAGTATTTTTTTCTGAATTCAATGATATTCGCATGTAATGACCAAATAATACAAAATATTTGAGAAAAAAGCAAAATTAGAAATGTATCATTTTTATTTAAATATGCCTATACAAAGTTTGCCATGGAAGAAAACAAATAAATCAAACAATGTTAATATTAGTTTTTTGAAGTGTACCTCTGTATTTCTGTATTGTAACAATAAAATGTATAATTATTCTCATAATTACAGTTTTTGCAATTATTTCTGCATTTGATTTATTGGTTTTCTTCCATGGCAAACTTTGTACGGGCATATTTGAATAAAAATGATACATTTCTAATTTTCCATTTTTCTCAAATATTTTGTATTATTTGGTCATTACCTGTGAATATCATTGAATTCAGAAAAAAATACTGAATCGAATAAGCAAATAAAAAATATAGGTTGCCATTTAAAATAAGAAAGTTGCACCCCATATTTTGAGAACTACTGGTTAAAAAAAATATTTTTTAAGCTCATTAAAATAGTCTTGTAAAATAGAAATTGTTTGCTAATTTAACCAAACTTGTAGCTCTTATAGTTCTCGAGATAGCAATGGTGGCACACTTAAATTGAACACCCTGTATATATATATATATATATATATATATATATATATATATATATATATATATATATATATATAATAAAACTGGGACAGGCATATCAAAAACATATGTTATTCTCTCTGTACCAATTGTTACAATTTGAGGCACAGATAATATTGCTCAATATTTTCTATATCAACTGTTGAAATGTCATTTTATATGAATTTAAATTCTCTTTTATCATTATCTATACTTTTTTATCCGTTCATTTCAACTTCTGTGTTCAATATTTTTAGTACTGTACACCCATATTTATAATTATAATAATTTCTTTCCCTTCTTTAAAGTTAGTTAAAATAAAATTTCCAACTTTTATATTATCAAGATACTTCTCTTCTTCTCCCGAATATCTTTTACTGTAGAATCTACTCTTTTAAAGGATTAATTTTTACCTGGATATAGATTTTTAAATAATTAAAATATGCAATATTTATTTATTTTTTTATATATTTTCGTGGCATTATTCTTAATTTACTGAAGACGATATCGAATACACAACAATGAATACGAGTATCTACAATGATAGCTCACATTGTACTACGTAATATAATGAAGTTCAAACCAAATGAAATCTGATAATTACGTTGCATTTTTACCCCAAAGCCTGTTTCACTTTTACCCAGAATCACGTTTCAATTTTACCCCGGCTAATTAAATATAAATGAAACAAAAACCTCATAATTTAAAACAAAAAACTTGATCGCATAATTAAATACCATGAATTCCCTATGTAAATTTGAATTGATTATTTCATATTTTTCAATATCACATGAAATAAAGAGAAAGTTTTTCAAAATAGATTGATATTTGTATAAGCAAATTTTACCAACTAATAATAAATATTTTTTATAGAATGGATTATTCAACTTACAAAAGTCAAATTAATAACATGGAGAGAAGGTTCGCACTATCAAAAAATAATTTTATATTTTTTGTAATGTAAACAGAAAACCAATTTTGTCAATTCTGAATTTTTACAAGAAAAATGGATGTTTTTATTTATTTGCTGGATTTATAAAATTTAATAAATAGACTCGTCAATAATAACAAGTAAATTTAGCTAAACTAAATTTGAATGTTCTAAGTGACCGTTAAAAAAAGATGTTTAAAATATGCATATCATTGCGCGGAAAATTACCTCGGTAGAAAAACTTATACTGTAGATATGTACATATGTTGATTTAAAAAAAACTTTGTTTAAAAAAAATTTCAGTAATATTAAAATAATCGCATAAAATAAATAATACAGACCAATGGATCACTCAGTATAAAACTAGTGTTTCTAGAACCTTTCATATGTTCTTTAATTTTTGTATTAGAAAGATTCAAAATATTAAAAAATTTGTATGACATTTGTGTGTTCACTTATTTCCCTAGCAACAACAAACATACAATGAGCAGATTTCTAAGTGGTCGTAGAAAAAAATAATTTGTTGCTTCCTAATAAATTTAAAACTTGTTAAATTAACAAAAATTAACGATAGCTAGTCTGGGACTAACATTTTTGTTAAAACTATGACTATAAATTTTTTACAGAGTAAGAAGTTGATTCTCTACCAAATAAAAAATTAAGTAAAATAAGTTAGTTATTTGTGTCCGAAACAGCACAGTCCAAAGCATCCCCCGTCCGCTCGGAGGGATCGGATAATGAGCACGACGTCCACATCCGTCGGTTCGAGGTGAGTGCGTCGCGGCGCCGCCGCCGCTGCTGAGCGCGTGTGTGATGTATTGCGGGCGCATTAGCGCGGTCACAGCCCGAGAGCCGCCGCGCATAAATCAACCGCGGACGCCTGACGCCGTTCAACGTTCAACAACGGTGCAACCGGAGGCGGCTGACACGGGGCTTGATTTTGTGGGCGGAGAAAAATGAAAAGAAGTGTATTATTACGCGATTTGGATAACTATGCCCGGCGAAATCACAGATGTGTTCGTAGATGATGAACATTTGTATTTGGAAAAGTAGAACCAACAAGTCATGATACCCAACAAAGTAATAGCTTGGAATCGAACCAGATATAGACCGAATTACTTGAGACTCGGCTACTTGTAGAATTTTATATGAAATATACACTTAATAATAGAGGGATACATCATTTAATATATGCTCCTAAATGCTGTAAGGTCTGTAAGAGCTTTATAATACATGTTAGCCATCATGTTAAAGTTAACTATGACTTACGAAATCTAATTTATTTATATTTTATTATCTCTAAATCCAATAAAAATTAATAAAATTAATGTAATCAAAACAGATGTAAAATTCAATATTCTACAACTTTCAAAATAACATAAATTGTTGAAAAAGGAAATTTATCCATGTTTTTCACGAAAAACTGTTAAGGGCTTCAAGTATACTGCTACTTCCGGTTGACCAATTTTATCCACAATCTAATCAGCGCTTCATTTAAATATAAGAAGCAAAAATTCACCAAATAGTATTTTTTGGTATTATAGTACGCACATACATACATACATACATACAGACATCATGGCGAAAATAGTAAAATCGTATTGTAAGGATCCTAAAACGTGCTTATTTATTGAAAACTCACTACCCAATTTTTTGAACAAAAACAATACCTCCCTTACCTAGAGATAGGCGGGAGGTAAAAACTATTTTTGAGCGATCGTCATTTGTTATTATATTCATTTGTTTCAGAAATTCGTGTGGTGATCACACCAGATTTTAACACCTTCGATTGACATTTTAATTCAAAAATTTTTAAGCATATATCACTGTCAAATAATATTTCCTTAATGCGATTTCGACTGGTACTGGTTACTTACCGGTTACGTGTTCGGTTGGTTTCAAACAATGACGAACGGTTACTGAAAACGCGCGGTAGATTTTGACATGAATCAAATTTGACAACATGAAAAATATGACAGCGTACTAGTTTGAAATCATAACAAGTGAAATCAGAATACTAACCGTTCGACGAACCGAGCTCTCGAGCATGTTACTGATTTGACATACCAAAACTGCCACCGTGTCAGTCGCAATCAATTGGTTACTCTCTCGATAAAATTATCACACTCAGCCTTCGACTTCGTGTGCTAAAATTTCTCTCGTGGGTAATTCCTTACTTTGGCCACTTGTAAAGTAAATAACTATTATTTACGTGATATGAAACATTGCATATGTAAACGTCAGATATAAAAATAACATTAATTACAAAGTTTTTAAACAGAAAATGCATATTAATTACAACATTACAAGTATTCTACTAATCTAAATCTAAATCTAAACTATAAAAAAAATATTGTATTAAAAGGAGTTTCAATTTCTTTTGAAAAAATGGTGAAGTTTTGAATAATATTACATTATCTGGCAGTTATTATATATTTCTACACCCTAATCGGGAAAATTTTGAGTGGAAACGTCTTTTGCTAAAAGTTCATAAAATGTATTTCTATTTCGTGTATTTCTTGTGAATTAAATTTATTCTAATTTTAAAACATGTACATATTTATTTCATATATGTACAGACCAATGAGGATCATGATATTAAACTATTTAAATAGTTATATATTTTATAAGTGGGCAAAGTAAGGAATATCCCACGAGAGAAATTTTAGCACTCGAAGCCGAAGGCTGAGTGATAATTTTATCGAGTGGGTAATTCCACTTTGCCCACGAGTGAAGTATAACTTTTTATCCAACACCTGTTAATAAATGTAAAATTTATTAAATAAATATTATTTGACAGTGACATATGCTTTAAATTTTCTAAACTAAAATGTCAATCTAAGTAGTTACCAAGGTGTTGTGTTATTATTATAGTTATGAATAAAAAATTACCCACTAGTGACTTTACTCAAAATTATACCCACTAGTGGATAATCTATTACTTTCCTTGTTTAAAATCGCCATAGTTATAGAGCATTTATTAAGAGGTGTTGGATAAAAGAGTTTAACTGAACACATCTGGAATGCACCTAATAACAAAAAAAAAATTTTGGGTACATCAGCAATATCAAATAACTCGATACAGAACCATTTCGAGAGCCTGTCTTGATGCTACGCCTATGCGCAGGCGAGGCCCTTCGGCTCTCCAGTCACCGTGACCAATATTGCTTGTGTGGTGTACGTAAGCTGTCAAAACAACTCACGCGGTTTGGTCGCACTGAGTCTGCGGTGGCGCCCGCATGCTATCCTGACATAATCCCAGAACGACATGGGTATTCGATGTCGCCGAAACACGCCAACTCCGAGCGAATGTAATGGGATTATACGTACATATATTCACAAACTTTTCGCTTTGTCGTTGAGGAAAAGTACTAAAGAGAATACGGCTGCGATGAATTACTACACTAGCTTTCAACCTCTCAATGCTGGGCTTTATGTTAATGATGTATTGTCACACGAGGAAGAAAAACAACGGGTGCTTTCAAATGCTACAACTGGATAATTTCTCATATTTATTTATAGCTTATCTCAGCTGTACGACTCTTGGCACTATTGCATTCGGGAGAAATCGACATTCAACAAAATAAAACTGATTTAACTTTCTTAAAAATAAATAACTACCTCTCACACATATACCGGGTGTCTGTCTTAAAGGTGTACATAGGAGATTAACATGGGAAATCAGTTTTTTGCGTGCTGTTGCTCGGTGTTCTATCGGACAACAATCATTGTGGTACCAATCGAAAGATATCATTTTTCTGAATCAAACGATGTAAAATACACTACTATTTAGTGGTAATTTGGTTCCGTAAATTAATTTTTAAATTTTGAAAATCCTCCGATTTATTCAGTTTTTATCGAAAATAAATGTAGTTACCTATGACTGTTTTGTTTTGATTTCTGTCAAGCTATTTATTTGACGTTTCTGTCAATTTGTAAAATATGGTTATATTCAGTAATGACAAGCGTACTTTTATAATTTTTGCGTAAAGATTTTATTAAATAAATTAAAGTCTAAAAACCAGTTTTCTTTAAATAATATTAATTTATTAAGAGTTAAGTTTTTTTTTAAATCGATGACAAAAAATTTCATTTTTATTAGCTCTGTTTTGTACCTATATCTTCACAAAATATTCTTCCACTTTCTACGTCAAATGGAAAAAAGTTCTTGATTGCAGTGCATTTTGTAGAAATAAATAGAACTTTTTTTAAAAAAATATGAACGATGTACACCCAATTCATTTCCAAAAAATCTAGTGCTATACGAAGGATCTACATTTATCATTCTTAAAACCCTTTCTTCCAATAAAGCACGTTCTTCTGCTCTTACTAAATTGCAATTACTAAGCTCACGTGTATTTTTCGTGGATACTGGCATTTGTGGTTGCACTTGGATTCGGTCGATTCATAAACTTAATAGAAAATAGATCTCGCACTCTGAGCTAACTGTTTCCTCCAAAAAATAGTTTTACTATAAAAATACGCTCTTCAGTAGTATAACTAGTCATATTTTTACAAATTGTCTTAAACAAGTCCAAAAGTCAGCAACGTCAAATAAATAGCTTGACAGAAATCAAAACAAAACAGTCATGGATGACTATATTTATTTACGATAAAAATTGAATAAACCTGAGAATTCTCAAAATTTAAAAATTAATTTACGGAACCAAATTACCACTAAATAGTAGTGTATTTTACATCGTTTGATTCAGAAAAATGATATCTTTCGATTGGTACTACAATCATTGTTGTCCGATAGAACACCGAGCAACAGCACGCAAAAAACTGATTTCCCATGTTAATCTCCTATGTACACCTTTAAGACAGACACCCGGTATGTATGAATTTTGATTAAGATAAGCACTTCTTAGGATCCTTAGAATACTATTTGTCAATTTTCACGATGACATCTGCATGTTATCTACATGTCATTTTCAAATTTCATATTTGTAATTTAGATGTTGATAACAAGTTGATATTATAACAGATTAGATTTCCATATCAATCCATCAACCGAAAGTGCTTGTTTATTTAAAGGCCTACAAGATTTTTCAAACATGTCCACATGTAAATTAATTTTTATTGGAAAGTTAAAAAATATATACCTACAACGGTCTTTATTTTTACCTCCCGCCTACCTCTAGGTAAGGGAGGTATCGTTTTTGGTCAAAAAATTGAGTAGTGAGTTTTCAATGAATAAGGACGTTTTAGGGTCCTTACAATACGATTTTACTATTTTCTCCATGATGTCTGTATGTATGTCTGTATGTATGTATGTATGTATGTATGTATGTATGTATGTATGTATGTATGTATGTGTGAAGTCTGTGGAAATTTCTTCGTCTCGCATAACTCAAATACTATAATACTAAAAAATACAATTTTGTGAATTTTTGCTGCTTATGTTTAAATGAAGAGCTGATTAAGTTTTGGATAAAATTGGTCAACCGGAAGTAGCAGTTTACTTGAAGCCCGTAACAGTTTTTCGTGAAAACACGGTTAAATTACCTTTTTCAACAATTTATGTTATTTTGAAAGTTTTAGAATATTTAATTTTACATGTGTTCTGATTACACTAATTTTATTAATTTTCATTAGATAGAGATAATAAAATATAAAGAAATTAGATGTCATAAATTTGCGAAATGTTACACATGTCATTTTGATTGTGAAGCTGTTTTCTTAGTGAAATATATGTAAAAAAGTTAAATAAAAATACGAAATAAAATTAAATTTCTCAAATACAAATAGAAAATCAATACATAAGAAGGTATTATTCAGTATCATCAAATATTATTTTGTATTGTTTAAAAGTAGTATTGGGCGGGAGGTTATGTGCTGGTAACATAAGTTTTTTAAATAAATGTGGAAAATTTTGTAATAATAAATGTAGATGTAAAATCATATTACCTTCAATTTTTAATTGAAAATTTTTCTCTATTTTGTATCGTGTGGGCGGGAGGTTATGAGCAGCCCACATCAATTTTTTTTTATTTTAGTGTCATTGAAGCAGCACAACAAATATTTGATATTAGGATTATTTATTTAAATTCAATTTATTATTTCTGACTATCCTGTTGTTTTTCGTACATTTCTCAGTAAATAAATAATTTAAGAGAAATTTTGTTTATATTGTAAAGGTGGCCAAAAACAACAATTTCTGGATTGCAGTCATAATTATAAAATTTGAATTTGAAGAAGAACTATGTGGAATAGAAATTGTTTTTATTTTAATACAAACCCAGTCAAGAAGCTTACATATTATGACCAAAAACATTTGGTACAATTTTTATTTCAGGCATTTTTCAGTATTTTGTGTTATATACATAATAATAGACTAGAATATCGTTGAAGAAATATTTTTATTTACTTTGTTAACCAGAGTTGAAAAATCGAAATGTGTACATTGTCCCGCATAAGTATATAAAGAATACAGTCAATGATTTGATGACTAAATTGGCGTTTATTATAGGTGTAGTTTTCCAACGACAAATTCTATTTAGAAACTATGTTCAAATCCTACCTGTAGAGTGGAATGCCAGCATCATCTTGAAACCAGAACACCATGTAGACCTTATCGTGTCCTGGAGGCTGCACATCACATGGCAGCATCACACTCTTCCCCTCCACCGCCTGGATGTCGATGGCGACCACTGAAACAACCAGAAGCATCTTCAGTAAACAGCGACTGAAAACTTTGGTAGAAACGTCTACGCGAAACATGAAACCTTGTGTTATTTATGAGATAATACATCACAACAAGAATTTAATATATGCGCGCCGCGTACTCATTATGTTATATTAAATTGTCGGTGTATTCTTATTTAACCTGAGGATGCCGGATGAGGAAATTGCATTATTGAGGTTTGACGAAAAGGAGAGAGATTGTCTCTGCTGCTTTATTCATTCTAGACAGTCAATCTCTTAAGAAATTGTTAGTGTCACTGTTTTATTATTTGGAGGTTATTTAGAAGTAATACATGTGCAAAAATATATCATAAATCTATTAGGACTATTTGTTCATTCGTATAATTACGATTAAATAAATAATAATCAATATATTACTCACATATTGGTATAGAAAAATTGTATTTAATCCACAACACACGAACACTGTTATCACTGCAAAAGTCTACGGGATACTAATGTTTTAACTTGCTATTGGCGGTCGAGAATATCCTTCCTTAATTAATCTAAGTTCTAACAAGTTTCAGACCAGAGCATAAAATTTTATTCTGTTTTGCAGTTATAGTGCGACCAAGCATCATAAGATTTGTATACGTGCAAAATAAATAAACTGAAACAGTTTTCAGAACCGTATAATAGGGGGAAGTTCCATCTAGTATGCAATTATTACAATATGACATTTGGTAATGTTCGCTCTTGACAAATGTATTTTAGAGATTTGTAACATTCAACATTTGTAATATTCGAGAATAGTACATTCTACAACAAGTAATGGAATGACACATATTCCACGCGAGCAAAAAGTTTGTAGTCCGAGCCGAAGGCGAGGACTACGGTTTGCGAGTGCTGGATATGCCATTCCGTTACATGTTGTAGACTATACTCTCCATAATAAGATTTTGGAAATTATACAAAAAATACAAATATAAAACTGTTGAAAACGTCAAACTCAAATAAATCAAATTAAAACAAACTGACGTAACCATAGTATCTGAATCAAGATACTTCATATATCGCGCTAATATGCGGCTCTGATTCGTCGAAAATATTCCATACGCTGCGTATGTTGTGGAATGCCTAGTTTCCAAAACAGTGTTATAGAATAGTATATTGTACAACGAGCATGGAATGGTACTCATTTCCTATGAGTATGAAAGTTTGTTGCTGCGAATTATACGATTATGAAATCGACATTCCATGCGAATTGTACACTATACTTTTTCTACGACCACGATATTATTTCCTAATTAATTTAATATTAATACAAAATTTGTCTCGCTTTCACCATTCTAATATTTGACAATTCTAAATAAGTATCCTAGCAATGGCACCTGTGCTTAAATGAGCTGACCTGCATTGAAATACTCACAAAACAAATTCATTTCGCACGATGCTTGCAATTTACCTCATATCCCTAACAACAACAAACATACAATGAGCAGATTTCTCAGTGGTCCTAGAAAAATGTATTTTCTAGGTTTGTAATATCCAAGCGATCCGACAATAGTTATTTACATTATACGTGCGGTAAGTTTAGTTTTACAGCGCGAAGTTTTGTATTGAAGCACGACGCGCAGCGGAGTGCTTTAATAAAACTGAGCGATGTATAATAAACTTAACGCACACATAATGTATTACATTTTCTGGCCGATATACCTACTACTTGAAAAGATTTCCATTTATAACCTAAAAATATGACAATTTAATAATTCCCGCATAGACTACATGAGCGATTCAAATGTTACCTACCTTTCTTGATATTCTGTATTACAATTAATTTAATATAATTAAACTAAAATAAATCACCAATTCTCATCAATCCAATCAATCAGTTTTATCTTTTGACATTTTATTAGTTATGTCATATTTACCAACTGTGAAATATCTGTACTTAGTTAGGATAAGTGTTAAGAGATGGCGCTGCTGGCCAATGTCATTTTTATATAAAATTTATAGTTTTATTTATTTCTATGTTACTTTATTTAACGATTTTTGCGGTAACTAGAGTTTTTTAAATCATTCTTTATTATTACAAAGTTACTTTTTATTTTAATGGCCTCAAAAAGCTAAAAAATATCGGTGCGCGTTCCCGCACCGCGGTGTTTCAAAAATCATGAACACTGTAAAATCGTAGTTACCGCAAACCTAAATGATGGTTGTTTGTTATGTTTACAGTTCAGGAGGCCAGAAATATATTTTCGAGATTTGAAACATTCTTCATTTGTAATATTTCCAACATTCGACATTTTTATTTTCGATAAATGTACAAACTCAGAATTTAATTTTCGACATTTGTATATTCGAAAAATGTATTATAGAGGTTTGTATTTTCGTGAAATGATTTTTCGAGAAGCGTATGTGTTCCCCCATGTTTGAGTGAAAGATACGAAAGTTTGACTTGGTAAATCCTTAAGTGCTATTTGGTAAGATTATTTAGTGGCACGGTTTTTCAACACATGCAATATTTCAATCGGATTGAATAACCAATAAATACACTCTTTCAAAATGTGTTTAAAGAATCAAATATAGCTGGTGAACAATCAAACTAGTTACCTAAGTTTAGTTGCAAAATAAACTAGTGGAACTGCAGAAACCCACTGAAACAACATTCCTAGACTGATTAAATTCCACCAAACTATTCATTATTTACAAATCCTACTATAGATGAAAGAAAACTTCTCCATTACGAACCAAGACTAGTTTTAATAAGATTATCAAACCAATGTAAAATTTACAGTAATCTAATCCAGCAGCTGCTAAGATTGTTTTCATTTCAGCACTGTTGAAATTCTGCTGCATCGACATGAGTGCATCAACGTCTTTGCGAGTGGGATTAAAATTAAAGCGAATCTTAAGAGAGTCTCTGTTCTCTATTTGGGTTAAGCAGTTGCGCTAGTTTCACGAAGGTCGACAAACCAATATGCGTATAGTTCGAATGGCGGTAACGTTTGCTTGGAATAGTTAAAACCGTACATTTATAAGCAAAATTATAATGTTTGAAATGATTTCAGTGTCTGTTTCACAGAAGCATTATTTATCTCAAAATATTGTAAACATATTCTCGTTGTGTGAAAAAAGGGTCATTCTTACAATATGCTATTTCACCTCCGATTTGGATGCAACTTCGTGAATTTATAATTTATCATATTTTGCGTAAAACTAAAGGGAAAATACTAAAAAGTAGTGATCGGACTTGATTACCTTGAAAATCTTTAAACAACATAACATTGATATAGTTTTTAAATCAATAACGTCACTAAAAACGAACTTTGCATAGAAGTTGATAAACATCAACTTATAGAAAAATCTAGGGTTTACATGTTGCAATGTAATGACTGCGCATCAAATTATGTAGGAAAAACAGGCAGGAAATTTATTACGCGGGTTAAAGAACATGCTCGCTGTCTTAAATTTTACAATAAATCTTCTAGTTTTGCTGAACACTCTTGTGATTTTATAAAGATTTTATATATTAGGGAAAATAGTAGAGTTCTAGACTTTTTAGAAAAATAAAAAATTAAAAAGTGTTTCATTAAAAATTAAAATCTGTGTTTAAATGATCATGTCAAAATCTAGCTCACATATCGAACTACTACGTTTTACTTTCTTATACAAAGTATAAGGAAGTATTGGAATCACGAAAAAAATCGCTGACGAGATTTTTGCGGAAATACATATTTTGACGTCAACTGAATCCGTTAAGACCAATTTCTCAATGATGTTTGTGTGTGAGGATGGATGGATGGATGTCCGTGTACGCAATATCTCATGAACTAGACAAGATATGTAAACGAAACTTGGAATTTATAAGTTTTATGAAAAAATGAAGAACTGAGTTGATTTTGAATGAAATTGAACAACCGGAAGAGGAACGTTACTGGTCACAGGAAACTATAAATTTTTCTCAAAACTAGAATAAGCTTACAGAAAAAGTTTCAAATAAAAGATGTTAGCAATAATATTTGAAATATAAAATGTTATTTACACTTTTCTTGTACATGCTTCTATTTTGAGAAAAACTAAATTATATATTCAAGAATATATTTCAATAATTTTAGTTACAATGGGAAAAAACGAAAACATTTTTAATATTTATATGTCAAATGTGTCAAATAATTGTGAAGTGTCAATAATATGTGTCTTGTGAAATATTATAAATGTAAGTAATATTTGACTAGATATTAATAGATTTCTATTTTAAAATAAAGTCATACGCAAGAGTCATACGTGTTCAGTTGGTTTTATTTGTATAAGAAAGTAGTGTGGTGCCCACACCAGATTTTGTTTGCTTCTTTTGACAAAACTGAATTATGTGTTTAATAAACTAATTTTAGTTGCTATGGGAACAAACAAATAACAGAAATTATTAATCATTCAAAACAGATTCACATACCGATAGAAAAATTTGAAATTCACGGAATATCCTCACTTAAAATTGTAATATTTTTTTATTGCATTTCTTTATAATATAAGCGCTAAGAAACTCATTGTAGCAGAGCGCATCGTAAGATCTCTAATATTTTTCGAGATACGTCGATTTTTTGTATTTTTCGAAGTGCAACTTTAAGAGCCTATAATGCAAAAACTACAAGAGATATCTAAAAATTCTCTTCAGTTTAGCGTTTCTAGTGCCTTATATAACAAATTAGCAAACTTTTAAAATTTTGAAATTTTTTTGTACTTTTGTTCAAAATTTCGATCGGCGATAACTCGACAAATATTAAAGATACAGATTTGCAGTGTTCTCCAATCGATTCAACTCGTCGAAATACATAAGTATGCAAAGTTTCATAGAAATCGCTTTACGGGATAAAAAGTTAGAGCAAAAAGCCTGAAAATGACGTTTTTTGTGCAAAAAGTCAAGTGGTACCCCTTGACGTTTCGTCTGAATTTTGCAATTTACAGACTTTGTGCTCTAAAATTTCAACCGGTTGTCCGAATTTTCTGAAATTTTCGGGGTTTATGTATTTCGTCGTGCTGAATCTATTGGTGAACACTGCAAGTCTGTATCTTTCATATTTGTCGAAATCTACAATTTTGAAAAAAAATTCAACAAAATTTCAAAATTTTCAAAATTTTCAAAATTTACTAATTTATTACAAATGGCACGAAAAACACAAAACTGGAGATATTTTTCGATATCTTGTATAGTTTTCGAGTTATAGCCCCTGAAAGTTGCTCTTCGGAAAATATAAAAAATCGTTATATCTCGAAAAATATTAGAGATATGACGATGCGCTCTGCTGCAATGGTTTTCTTGGCGCGAATATTATAAAGAAATGTAATTAAAAAAATTACAATTTTAAGTCATATTTGGGGAAATTTCCGTATTTTGAAAAATATTACAAATCGCCATATTTCGATAAATATAAAACATATTACGATGCATATTACAGCAATGAGTTTATTCATGTTTAAATTATACATAAGTAATAAATTTCAAGTTAAGTTTATTTATTTATTTATCAAAAATCTATCCAACAGGATTCAAGATCCCAATTACTGGACGATTACACCAAATAATATATAATATAACAAACAATAGAAAAATAGAAATTGTGGTATTCTATTTACATTTATGTTTATCATTTTAATGTTTTTTTATAGCTCTTCAACAGCAATACAACAGAGTAAATAAAATAGCGAAATGTTGACAATTTAAATGAAAGAAGCAAATAATAATAATTATTAAAAATCTGACAGCAACTAATCTAATTGTTAAAACATTAACACACAATTAAAATAAAAATATAAATAGTTTCTGTACTGATCATTTGAGAACTATAATGAATAAGAAATGTTTTAATGAGAAACAAAAGAACTGTATATAAATATAAATAAATAAATATATCATCACGCTATTTACGTATTTTTGGATGTAGCAAGCAAATCCCGGTATTATGATATATTTTTGTGCGGATACCAGCCGTCAAATCACGGCTTCCAAGAATGGTAGTGGTGGAGGAGAAAATTACCACGAAGCTAACCCATTAAAAAGATCTTTATAATTATAATTAATTTAAAATTAACTATTTTTGAAAAAAAAAATTCGTTAATATTTAAGATAATCGAGTAAATTAAATTACTAATAGGAAGTGTAAAAAATGACGTGATAATTTATTTGTTTATCAATTTTATTTGAATTGAATGCGCAGCGTTGATGTTTTTAATATTAGCCGACTTGTGAAAATATTCTGAATAATTAAACATATCAAAAACTATTGGTAAAACAATTTGAAAAACCCATGTTTCATTTCCATAAATGCATAATGGAGTTGACATCATTTTCAAGTAAATTGCATATTAATTAGAGTTCAAAATCAAAGAGATGCCAAACACTGCCACAATGAAATCTGGCAACTCTGCTCATGAATAAGTCATCAACAACTCAACAAAACAACCATTTCGCATATTTAGCCATCCCGTGACAACTTTGACAAAATCCACGGCTGCTTTCGCACAATCCTGCTTTGTTAACACTGTACAGAATAAAATAAACAAATATACTATTATGTCTTTTGCAGAAATGTACATCTGCATTTGCAAATCTTGACGAGGAAGATATTTTTTAACAGTCAAAGCCAAGCATAGCATATTTTGTTTTTATTTACTGTAAATCTTCTTCGGGGGACACTCACAGTAAGGCTGGTATTTAAGGATATCGTTTTTTACATACATTTTTAATTTATAAAGAAATTATTGAAACAAATACTTATTTTGTCTTTTAGTGGAAAGGGTCATTGTGAGCATAAATGAAGTAGGGAAAGGTTTCAATCTGTTATTGAACGTTGATAAATGTAAAGTGTTGGTGTTTGAGAAGAATGATTTGATGACTGATTGTAATGTTTTAGAGAATGGTGTGACGTGAGATTGGAACAAGTGAATGAATGTGTAGTATGTTTTCGAAGGATGAACGTATTGACTGGGAGATTGAAAAGCGGGTGTCAGAAGGGTGGTATTGGGTGATCTGGTACATTTCATAATAATAAATTTATTAAAAAAAACCATATGTATATACAACTTACTGCAAATTTTAATTTCAAAATAAATAAATATATCATCACGCCATTTACCAATTTTTGGTATAGCACTCTGCTTTCGCAGATCTTGGTAATTATAAGTAACATATTTTTATGCACATAACAATGGCCGTGTAATCAGTTGCCATTGTGTATTCTTATGTTGACGTTTTTCAACGTGTGTTTTCAACGAATTTCGATCATTACCAAAAGTTATTTCCTAATTTACAGGACTAAAATAAAAATTGTATTATATTCGGAATTATGGTCATTATTTCTCATATAATAATATACTATAATAATAATTATTGTGGGGCCATCTCCACAAAAGTCCGCTGTTACACAAACATACACACATACGCAAACACATAAACACAAACATATACAAACATTATTTTTCGCGCCGCCGTCCGTCATTGATACAATTACATATCTCTAAATCGGTCGGAAATCATGTTTTTGTCGTTCTAGTTCGACAAAAATTGCTAACTTTTTTTGGATATATGTTGGCATCACTTCACTAATTTTAGCTAACTTCTGACGCTAGAAATGTCAAAGTGTTACATTGACATAAAAATATTATGGCAATATATCTACAATTGAGTATTTACAATACAAGAAAACAGAATATTCATGGATTTTAAACATATTTGTAAGTAATTATAATTGTATTTGCAGTGTAAAATAAAAATATGTAGATATTTTTGGTTATGATACTGGAAAATAAACATAATTGACATTCAAATATTGTGAAGTTAGCAACTTAAAAAAATTCCCTGGCATTAAGAAAATGAGTAATAAATTAAATTTATTTATTAAATTTACATAAATGTTGGCGCGAAAAATCTTGTGTATCCCTCGGTTGGTAACTATTTTGCGAGTGCTCGTATTTGTATCAAAATTATCAAAATAAACTCGCACTCTCAAAATAGCAGTTTCCAACCTTGTGATACAAATAACTATTGGATAATTTAAAGTATATATTTTTTCATATTTGTTATTTTTTTTTTTTTTTATTACGAAGATGAGAAGCGGACTAACTACTTTGGTCATATGCCGCCTCATGTGTGGATGATTATGAGTTTATGAGAACAACACAAACGACCATGCTCTTCAGTGGGATTCGAACCCACGACCTCTAGCGTGCTAGGCAAGTGACATAGCCACTACGCTACCAAGATCGGCATATTTGTTATTATTAATTAATTTATCATTGTACATTTTTTGTTTTGTTTTATAAACATTGCGGTGTTATTTCATCTTCAAATCTGTAACTTTCCCTAACTTTTACTATCTGCTCTGTCCTTTTCAAGTACTTCGCTAAGACCTTTTTAACATCTGTTTTGTCTCACATTTACTGTCACCGATAATATGTGATGAGTCTGTAGCTCCAGCATATTTTTCTTGAAATATCTAACATTCTGGAGACAGTCTTTTCTCAGCTCTCGGTCGCCTCTTCAGCTTTTGTTTCCGATCCGTCTCATTCTTATTATAAATAAAACTACATAAAACCCAACTTGTGTTATTCATTTCAATAAAATATACAAGCAAACCCCCGTCATTGAGTAGTAATTATGTTAGGAGGAAGAAGATGAAAATTAATTTTACTAAGTTTTAATTAAATCGAATAGTTATGTATCAGTAACTTCGTGGTAACGTATCAGACTGTGGATCATGAATTCCTCAGTTCGAATCCCTAGCTTTAGATTAAAAATTTATTATACACATACCGAAATGTGCTATGGACAGAGAGCCAAATACCGAATATTATAATTGGTATGAAAATATATGCATTGTTCTTTTATTTACTAAATAAATATTTTTGTAACAAATTGTTTAGCTCTATTCTGTGTATTCTTATTACAAATAAATAGAATTACTAAGTGTTGGTGCTCTTCTTAAAACAGATTTCTGTATGTGCAATATTAGGGCCTATTCGGAACTTATTTGTTATAAATTTTAACCAATGATAACAGACCTCACTGATGAAAAATTGATAATTTCATTTTACATACACATTTTTATCTTGATTCTCGGGCTAAAAGAATATGAGCAATACATAGTAAATTTCATTCATTATGATAATAGTTATTTGTCAAACTAGAGAGGAAAGCGCTTTTTTTTTCCTCGAGTTCGAAGTTTGCCTCATGAGCGCAGCGAGTGAGGCATTTCGAACGAGAGTGGAAGAAGAGCTTTTCTCTCGTGTTAGACACAACATTTTTTTCACGACATGTTTCTAAAAACGATTTGCTCGGACCTAAAATACAATTTGAGAACACAACTGACAAACTGACACGTTAAAAGTTAGGTTATCAGGCACAAGGCGGTGTAGCAGTGTTGCCAATGGACTAATCTTAAATATCAATAAGTTGTCAAATTGTGATTTAATAAGAAAAAGAAAAATATAAGACATAATTGTAAGATAATTTAAATTATGTATATCACTAAAATAAGGATTTTCAATCAAATTAGGAATTCATTTAGAATTTTTGTAATATATTTTTTGTAAATAACATTCATATTGGTAACACTTCTATATTTTCCTCTCTAGAGAGGAACAACACATTTTCCTCACTATTTCGGGAGAAGAACGGTGGAGTTTCCTACCATGTCGTGAAAAAGGTATTTTGTTTAAAACAATAATGGTGCACCTAGCGTATGATTCTCCTTAATATACTGTTGTACAAATAACGATATTACAAAAATATTTCAATAAACAATTTCATAAAATACCTACATATTTCCCTAAAAATATTCAACATTCCTATCCATTGCATAACTGATTAAATAAATTTGGAAATTCAAATAGAAAAACTAATTACATTTGCATATAAACTAGCTACAAGTTCAGATAAATAGTTTTTCAATTCTAAAAAACGAAACAAAAACCCAGGAATTTAAATGAAGTGAAGTATATCAAAAATATTATCACATTCCGCGAAGCGAATGCATAACAAAGTTACTATTTACACCTAACTGTGATTTGTTAACCGCCGTACGACTGCAGGCGCCACTCCCATGAATATGTAAATTCCCCCGCTTTATTTTTGGAATGCATCGCTAGGTGCTCCGTGCATATGTTTGCAAATATTTGAATAACATAGCCACTTTCATATTTAATGGTATGAGTGAACGCCCAACAAGGATAGGGGGCAGTTAACAAAACTCTATAAAATTCGGCGTCGCCGGGGTATTCAACCCCTCGTAACGCCCATATACTCCGTTTATGGAGGATCACGTGCTTGGTTTTATAGTTTTTCTATTTTGTTTCGCCTGCGTGGAAGATATACGAGCGACTGCGATTGTCAAACGAAAAATGTTTTAAGAAACTTACTCGTATGTTTGGTTGAACAAACCGTTGTCAAATAATCGCGTTGTAATAAACAAAATGTAATAAATTGATGTACACAACACATAACTTCTCGCTTAAGCAATTTTTAAACGGAAAATATATAGAAAAAATCTGTTTTGGGAACCACAATACCTCGCGCCATAGATTTCTTATCGAACAATGCAGGAACACGAACCACCATCAAGAAACGCTCATCCCTTAAAAAAATGACATTTTTCAACCGTTGTTTAGTTTTTTTTTTAACACAGGTTATCAGATTTAAACGAAAATATCAAAATATAATTTATTTTGAATGTGTTGTAATTTGTAAATGGTGACAGCAAAAGGAAAATATTTCAAACAATTTTCATTAAATCATAATTTACTGAGATATTTTAAAATAACTTGATAGGGCTTCTATTAAAGTACCACTTCCGGTTATTGGATTATCACTAAAAACTAATTAGCTCTTCCTAAGAGGATACAATTGATATATACCAATATCCTTTTGAAAATAAATATCTTTAGAATTTGGAAATCTGAATAGATTTTGATTTTTTGGTAGAAATCCATCTATCGGAATCTCTGTAAATAATTGATTTAGAGCAAATTTTGTTGTATTCAAAAGATAACGAAGAGTATTTATTGGTTATAATTTTCATTTGAAACTTTTCCTATATTTTGTCCTGTTTAGAAATTCTAATTTTCGGGTAGTTAGGTATGTATTAAAAACTATTACATTTATTTTTCTAAATATTATAAACTCGGTTTCTATTATACCAAAATCATGACAAAGACAGTTATTACAGCGGGAGAAAATTATTAAAACAAGTCAAAGTATTAAAATTCTTATAATTTTTAATATTTTATTATAAATATTGGGATCGTAAAAATAGTGTATTGTACAACGAACATGGAATGGTACTCATTTCCTACGAGTATGAAATGGACAGTGTAAGAATATTTTATTCCGAATTGTATGAGCAATACTAGCAACTTCCAAAACCACCGCTGTTAGGGCCGTATCACGCTTTGTCAATCTATACGCCTGGTCGGTAACGCTTAACGCGACACTGTGCGGCAAAAGTTGTAAGTTAATGCCTGTTGGTCATATGGACAGTTCGTATTCAGACAAAGTTAGAAACCTATTTTTTATTTAATAACGGCGAAAAGAATTGCAAAACACAAGATAAATTGTGTCATGTGCCTAATTGTTCCCATACGGAGTGTAAAAATAAAGATTTAAAATTTTATTGGTTTCCAAACCGCAAATGGGAAACTGATCACAAGAAGTTGTGGATTACAAGTGTATGAAGAGAACAGTGAGTATTACTTTCTGAATTGTAACTTTATATAAATGTAAAATATGTAAATAAAAACAAGCTTCACAACGTCTTCATATTATTTATTTTATTTCAGGTTAGGTTTGGTTTCCAAATAAACACAAGGACTTGTAGTGCACATTTTATTGGAGTAGAAAAATCAAATGAATCAAGGAATGGGAATTATAACCCGACAATCTTCCCATGGAAGCAACTAAAAGTATCATCTGGAACACGCAGACAGAAAGTGTTTAGTCGCAACAAGAATAAAAATTTGAAATCGTCCAGTGTTAATGAAGGTTTTTTTTTTTTTTGGTTATGTATATACAGTAGTTTATTATAATTATACGACTCCTTCTGATCGTTGATTTTTACAGATTATATTTTCTGTACTACCAACATCACTGAATAATGAAGCTTATTTGAAGAATCGCAAAGTCAAAACGAAACAATCATATACTGCTGGCAGGAATCGGCAATAAATAGTGGAGTGAAGACTAAAGTGAAAAGTAGAGAAATTCCAGTTGCAATACAAAATAAAATGATTATAGCAAGATCGAAATATGCCAATGGTAAACTCGTAAAGCAAGCTATAGAAATATATAATTAGAAGAATACTATGAACCAGGATGAAGGCTACGATTAAACAAGACATTGCTTCCACAATTTTATAAATCTTAAATGTGTATTTAGAAAATTACCGTTTCTATTTACTTGTTTGTATTATTTATATATTTACTTGGCGAAGAATTAAGTTTAGTACTTAATTCGAAACGTATCTTAATAAATATTCGACAGGACTTAATGCGAAAGTATTTGAATAATGTAATATAATAAATAAAATTTTTCAACATTCATTGACTTCTTTTCAGTTTGCTGATACCTTTCGAATGTGCATGTGATAGCTTTTGCATGAAAATATACGATTAATATAACATTATATGTATTAGATTTTCTTGTGGTACTACGAGCACCAGGAGTTTCTCGGAAAACTACACCCATTATTACTTTGTAGCCATTATTTATTATTTGTCTTACATCGCTAACATAATAGCTTTCGAGTAACTTTTTAACCTTATTTAAACTCTTTTGTCGAAATATCGACATATCTACTGCCCGGAACCCTTATTTAATAATTGTTGGCATTTTCATACAATAATATTGTATTTAATAGCTTTTTCCTTACGTAAAATCAAATCTGTCAAATAGTGTGAACAGGCAATTATTGTGTCACACAGCCGCTAGGGCGGCGCTCGCATCTCGCGAAGAGGAAGTTACTTGGCCTATACACCAATTTGACAAATCAAATATTGAACAGTGTTTGGTCAATTGATATCTAAACACTGGATATTTGTTTAGAGATATGAACGGATAACAGTAAATCTGATCACAAGCACTCCCTTAAGTAATACATCAAGTAATAATTTTTGCCTTTGACGACTGGTAGTAATTTTTTAGGCGACCATCACAGAAAATTGTTCATTTCCATTTGACACACCATCTGCCAAAAGGAACAATTGCCCACGATATATAGAGAGGCGACGGAAATATTATTTCCGTCTTACCTAAAAATCAATCATATTTAATCAAAATTATTTCCATTCAGTTGCTAACCAATCAACAGGCCAGATAAGTCGATGCGCTCTCTTCTCTTTAATTATTACTATGGTTACCATGATGAATTGTTGGTTGACAAACCGATTCATTTTGTTTGTGTGAAAATTATTTATATAGTACTGTCAAATATATTCATATTTTGTACTAAAATTATTGCACGAAGTGTAAAATTAATAATTTTTATCAAAAATGAGTGACAGTGATAGTACTGCTATTGATTGCTCGCCGCCAAACATTGTCGAAGCAGCTAATAATACAGCTCTTAATTTATTACCCAAAATTTCAAGAAAGAAGTATGAAATTAAATTTTTAGTAATTGTACCAAAATTACTGCAAATTGTAATGAAAATAAAATAAACTCAGTGTAAATAAACATTAAAGAAAGAATTGTAAGTATATTAAGTTTCTTATTTTTGCAATTTATTGTGGTCGCCTAAAAAGTAGAGTGTGCAACTCGTTTAAAAAGCTCATTTCCATGCTAGTTATACTCGCATGGAAATGAAAGCTTTTCTGCACTCGTTACACAATATACTATTTTATTATATCTTGAGTTTCAGTCAAGGAGCACCAGGAGATTTCACTTGCATAGGAAAATTAGGTTCGCGATGCGCGAGCCATCTGCCGGATCTGGCCGCACTTATATTTGCTTATAGAATATTAACGTAGGCTACGATTTATTTAAAACAATAATCAAAATCTGTCACATCTGTCACAATTTTTCCAAAAACACAAGTTTATATTGAAAAATTCTTAAAATTAGAATTTTATCGTTATGTGAAGTAATATTTCATTGATGTACAATGGTACGTTATTGTAAGTACTTAAATTACAAATATTGATATTTATGTAATTATCATTGAATATTAATTTTCAGTGGATTTCCATCAACTGCGAAGTACGTATATACGAATTTCATTAATGTATTAAATACGAAACGAAGATCTTATTTTCCACCAATCATTTTCCTTTAAATAATAAATTGAAAGATTCATAGAGCATTATTGCGTGATGGAATTCTAGACTTAAACTAAATTTGACCATAGGTAAATTTGTCGCTATTTCCAATGCACAATCCGATAGAATATAATTATTATTTATATTTTCAATATTTTTTAAAGATGCGGCAAGAAATATATGTCTTTCTCTGCGAAGTTAGCATGGTCTGGGTGTATGATGGAAAATATAAATGTTAGATGAATAGTGGATAGAATGAGATTGTTAAATTCAGTGATATAAAATGTATCATGCAAATGGATCAGCGAATATACATTCGATATTTGTATGTTGTATTTATTTCTTAATTCTTTCAAAATATATTTTATTTTTGACATATATGACTTTGATTTTTATTGTCTTGAATAAAATAATTATAAATATTTTAAAAATATGTATAAATATTACATGTGGTGCCATCTAACGGTTGTGGCCGCAGTTATAATTACCATAGCAACGACGGTACCATTTTATTACATGTGAGTGGAATCTCCTGGTGCTCCTTGGTTTCAGTTAAGATGCAACATTTATTTTTCTGTCATTAATGTATTACTATGGATACTAATTATATACATTGCCGTATCGTTTTTGGATAAAATGCAGCATAGGCTGTCAATGTCAAATAAACTTGTCATCACAGTTTAATTTAAAGATGTTTACTAAAGAAGAAAATGTTCGAATATACAATTCTGATTATAGTTTAAGAAATGTTTGTTACTTGATTTCCTGAACGTTATAGACTAAATTCCACAATTTCTCGAATACTTACAAAATTTAAGTGACGGATGCAAGGAGCACCAGGAGATTCCACTCACATGTAAAAAAATGGTACCGTCGTTGCTATGGTAATTATAATTGCGGCCACAACCGTTAGATGGCACCACATGTAATATTTATACATATTTTTTTAATATTTATAATTATTTTATTCAAGACAATACAAATCAAAGTCACATATGTCAAAAATAAAATATATTTTGAAAGAATTATTAAGAAATAAATACAACGTACAAATATCGAATGTATATTCGCTGATCCATTTGCATGATACATTTGATATAAGTGAATTTAACAATCTCATTCTATCCACTATTCATCTAACATTGATATTTTCCATCATACACCCAGACCATGCTAACTTCGCAAAGAAAGGCATATATTTCTTGCCGCATCTTTGAAAAACATTGAAAATATAATTAATAATTATATTCTATCGGATTGTGCATTGGAAATAGCGACAAAGTCGAGAATTCCATCACGCAATAATGCTCTATGAATCTTTCAATTTATTATTTAAAGGAAAATGATTGGTGGAAAATAAGATCTTCGTTTCGTACTTAATACATTAATGAAATTCGTATATATGTACTTCCCAGTTGATGGAAATCCACTGAAAATTAATATTCAATGATAATTACATAAATATCAATATTTGTGATTTAAGTACTTACAATATCGTACCATTGTACGTCAATGAAATATTACTTCACATAACGATAAAATTCTAATTTTTAGAACTTTTCAATATAAACTTGTGTTTTTGGAAAAATTGTGACAGATGTGACAGATTTTGATAATTGTTTTAAATAAATCGTAGCCTACGTTAATATTCTATAAGCAAATATAAGTGCGGCCAGATCCGGCAGATGGCTCGCGCAACGCGAACCTAATTTTCCTATGCAAGTGAAATCTCCTGGTGTTCCTTGGACGGATGTTTAGATAAGAACCATAAGAAAAGAACAAGAATGAAAACTATAAGAAATGAAGAAAATAAAAATAATTTACCTATAAATATTATTCGGCAACCAGTGTTATACATATAGATATGTCAAAATATTTATTAATAATATTTATCTACGGCCATGAGTTCAATGTCACTTAACCCACTCATTCTGAGTGGGTTAAGAGCTTCATTAATGCACTCGTTTTTATTAACGTACTATTTATTATAAATGTTGATAATACAATCTTTACAATTCTATAAATTAATTAATATTTAATTAATTATAAATTTTCAAGCTTGTCTATATTCGACGAAATACTTTCTAAATCACTAATTTTCACGAAATGCTTCAAAAATTTATGAAAAACAACTACAAAATTACTTAATGTCAAATTGTGGTCGTCATGGATTTGAAACCATTTTTACAGCAACTACTTTTCTACTTGTAAAAAAAATTAAGTCAAATTATTTAAATTTTTTAACTTTGGACGGGCGTAGATAATAACATGTATCCACAATAGTGTGTAAAATTGGTTTAGTTGTTAGTTTTCAGTTTGTAAAACGGCTGTTTAGTAACACGACTTCATTAGTCACGGGTTGCCGAGCAACGAGTGATTAAAATTTTTAAACACGCCAAATTTGCAAAAATTTTGTTATCATGGCAAACTTCTCACTTAATATTGTGATCGTAATTCAGAAATAAATGTATTTTTTTATATTTATTGGGTTTTTTCATTATATCGTAGATAAAATATTGTACAGTACACATACGTAAAGCGTCTTTAGTCACTCAGGGATCTTAAAACACTAGCTACGCCCGTGTTTTAATTGACCCATTCGTGACTAAAGACTAGCTTTACGTACTTGTATCGTAAATAACTATTATCGCATTGTATTTTTTTTCTATTAAGCGGTCTCAACTGTTGAGGTTATATGCCGCTTCGGAACCTCGTTTTCGGTGGTGTGACAACGGCACGCAGAATGTGTTTTCGCAAAGCGGTCACCCATCCAACTACTAACCGCGGGCGGCATTGATACATTGTATTTGTTTACTATGTTATTTTCTTCCATTTTTAATACAAAATATAAATAATCCATCAGCAACAATTAGAATATTATGACAGATCTATTAATGAAAATGTTATTATTTGTTATTTGTTTTATTTCTCATGGCAATCTATAATTCGGCTCAAACTGTGATTTTTTTGCTTCTATTTCGTGAATGAGGCCCATTTTCATTTTAGACATATTTTTTGTGTGTACACTTTTAGTCTAAAATCCATAGGGAACAAACTGCCACTACAATAATAGCATTGTATTTCCTATGTAACATAACAAAAAGTCACCACTGGTATTGTACTTTATGTCGGAATTAAACTGTTGAGAATCACTGCGAAAAAAAAAAATGATTGAAACGTTGGAGAAGCAAGAAAGAAATAAAAGTAAATCCTGAAGAGCCGTCAGAGAGACTTCATAAAAGCAAGTACGTTCCGGATGGGGAAATAGCAATTTATTCAAGACACAATCAAAAAAATAAGGCAAAGAATTCAATGAATGTTTAATATTTGATACTTTGAAATCGAATTTCGCGAAGTCTCCGACAATCACTTTGATTTCCAGAACATACAAATAACTTGCATAAAACTCTTACAACGGTTAACATGCTATAGGTGTTATAATAATATGTATGTAGGCTATGAATTGGTAGTTATGTTATTCGTTGTCATAACAAGTTAGTCAATTATTATATAAAATAAATAAAGTCATTATTCAGAAGAAGTCTCAATAGTTTAATTAAGAAACCCACACATAACATGGTGTCAGGTGTGTGTTTCTTTTACGATAAAGATGCCTGAAACAGAAACTAAAACTGTAAAGTCAGAATTAACTCGTACAAGAAATTGTCCCGCAATGCAGTCATTACCACCATTTAATGTGAATGTGCCTAATTTGGCTGATCAGTGGAAAAATTGGTATACACGATTCAATATTTTATTACGAGCAACATCAATGGACAAAGAAGATGATGCCAGAAAAGTAGCAATGTTATTACACTACATGGGTGACCAAGTTATGCCATTATTTTATGCTTCAACCTTCGATTTGGACACAGTGAAATTTGAAGAATTAGTCCAATACTTCAATGATGCTTTCACTCCTATTAAAAATATAGCCATTGAAAGACATAATTTCTTTTCAAGGAAGCAAAAACATGGCGAATCAATTGAAGATTATGTCGTAGCTCTTAAAAATCTTAGCATGTCATGTGATTTAGCTACGCTAAGAGAAGATATAGTTAAAGATGTCATGATATGCGGTTTAATTGAAGAATACGCATATGTCAAAGAAAAATTGCTGAGCGCAGGAGCTATAAAGTTGGACGTGGCGTTAGAATTAATAAAGTCAGTTGTTGCTGCAAGAAAAGGAGTTGAACAGCAAGCGTCGTTTGTGGGAGCCATCCACAAGAAAGCAACAACATTCAAGAAGAATGAGCAGTCTGCCAGAAATCAGTTCCAGTCTCCAGGTTCCAGTCACAAGTCCAAAGGTTTATACAAAAATCAAGAAGTCAGCGCACGCCAGTCCTGCCGCCGCTGTGGTCAGATACATCGTTACAAATGTCCAGCTGAAAACAGTAAATGTTATTACTGCGGTAAGACAGGGCATTTTGCAAAATGTTGTCTATCAAATAAAAACAGATTTGTCAAACAGATAAATAATCAAGACTGTAATGAAAACAAAAGTTACAGTGCTGACAGTATTGACAGCTATCAGTTTTCTATTGATTCTTTATATGTTAATAATAAAAATTTAGCAATTAATTCATTAACATGGGACATCCTGCTTAATGTTAATGGTAATAAACTAATGTGTCAACTTGATACTGGTGCTCAAGCTAATGTTATGTCATATAAAACATTTGTAAATTTAAATAATTGTAAAAATGTCAATGTCAATAAGTCTCCAGTCAATATTTTCACATTTAGTGGTGAAGATCTCAAAGTCAAAGGTGAAATATGTAGAAATAGCATTGCTAGATAAAGGTTTCTCCAGTCAGTTAGTAATAAATAAATTAAAATCTATGTTTGCACGTCATGGCATACCATGTCAATTAATGTCTGACGGAGGTCCGCCTTTTAATTCAAAAGACTTCAAAAACTTTTTATTTAGTTGGGATATTGAACATTTGGTTTCTAGTCCATACTATCCTAAATCTAATGGACTTGTGGAAAGAACTGTAGGCACACTTAAAAAACTACTTCTAAAATCAATAGATTCCAATTCAGATCCATATATAGCTTTATTACAATACAGATCTATGTCTAAAAATGAGCTAAACTCCCCAGCTGAATTATTAATGTCAAGGAAATTACGAACAAAAATTCCTATACCTACTAAATGCTTAAATCCGAAGCTTATTGACATTGAAAAATATAAAGAAATAGTAGAATGTAATAAACAGAGAATGGCAAAATATTATGACAGAGGAGCTAGACCTCTTGAAACCCTTTGCCCAGGGAAAAATATTATATTTAAAAAAAATCCACAAGCAGAATGGATTGAGGGTGAAGTGATTCAAGTAGGACCTGAACCTAGGTCATATATAGTTAAAACACCGAATGGTGATCAATATAGGCGTAACAGATATCATATCAGACCAAATTGCAATAATAATAATAAAGAAAATAAAATTAATCAGTCTCATATGGTACCTGACGAAAATGTAAATAATTCTAAGTTGATTAAAACAAAATCAGGGCGAATTGTTAAACCGCCAGATAGATTACATTATTTAAAGAAATAAAAAATAAATTGTTGATTATAAAATTTATACATGTTAATAATGTAATCATTGTTTGTAAATTTATATGTTTTTAATTATTGAAAGGGAGATGTTATAATAATATGTATGTAGGCTATGAATTGGTAGTTATGTTATTCGTTGTCATAACAAGTTAGTCAATTATTATATAAAATAAATAAAGTCATTATTCAGAAGAAGTCTCAATAGTTTAATTAAGAAACTCACACATAACAATAGGTATTCTCTATAACTGACTGCTTCATGCATATTTAAAAGCTGTTATAATAAATTTAACATACTTCATTCATAGAACCAACAGTAAAGTTTATATTTACCGAATTAATTATCATTTTCATTGTGGCCGTTCACAGGTAGATGTTCATTTAAATATGACGGATTACAAAATTAATTAGCCTATATTCGCAAAATAATAATTTATTATTTCTGCTACATGAAAAACTGAATGAAACAATGAATAATAGGGCCTTCGACTGAATATCTGCTACATTTAGCCAATTAATTTATTTTGTATTATTTATAGAAATGAAACATCAAACAATATGAATTGGAAAAATATTGGAACTCATCAGTCGCTTTAATTTGATTTTGTTGGAAGCTTATGTGTCGGCGCTTTTGTCAAATCCTGACCTTCGGCCGGGCAAGTGAAGGTTGGAAATTATACCATATATAGAAAAAATATATTTTAAATTTAACCTCATAGTTTCGAAGCAATGTGGTATGAGATATTTAACATTACTCATTCACTAACATCTTCGCGGGGCGAGATATGACGGTTGGTAACCGCATTTTACTGTTAAAAACACATCAAAAATAAAAACTTCTTCCCGCACATATTTATGACAATTTTTGTGTCCACTGTTTGAAAATGTAGAGCGTAAATCCAAAATCAAACTACACTAGTTCGAAAACAGTTCAGTTTTGCCTCCATTCTGCTTACGCATGGAATATTTTCGACGAATCAGAGCCGCGAAATATGAAGTATTTTGATTTAGTTACTATGATTACGTCTGTTTGTTTTAATTTAATTTTTGAGTTTGACGTTTTCAACAGTTATATTTGTATTTTTTGTATAATTTCCAAAATCTTGTTATAGAAAGTATAGTCTACATTCTACAACATGTAACGGAATAGAATATCCCACACTCGCAAAGCGTAGCCCTCGCCTTCGGCTCGGACTACAAGCTTTTTGCTCGCGTGGAATATGTGCCATTCCATTACTTGTAGAATATGCTATAACCACTCACAGGAATAGGAACTTTTTTACCTCCCTCCCGCCTACCACTAGATAAAGGAGGTATTGGGTAGTGAGTTTACAGTGAATTAGCATGTTTTAGGGTCCCTACAATACGATTTTACTATTTTTGCCATGATGTATGTATGTATGTATGTATGTATATGTGACAATTTTGTGAATTTTTGTTTCTTATATTTAAATGAAGAGCTGATTAGATTTTGGATAAAATTGGTCAACCGGAAGTAGCAGTTTCCTTGAAGCCCTTAATAGTGAAAAACACGGTTAAATTTCCTTTTTCAACAATCTACGTTACTTTGAAAGTTGTAGAATATTTAATTATACATCTGTTTTGATTACATTTTCTTATTTTCATTGGATTTAGAGATAATAAAATATAAAGAAATTAGATTTCATAAATCTATGTACACTTAACACTTAAAAATATTCATTTTTTTGCGAAATGTTACACATGTCATTTTGATTGTGAAGCAGTTTTCTTAGTGAAACATATGTCAAAAAATTAAATAAATATACGACATAAAATAAAATTTCTCAAATATAAATAGAAAATAAACAAATAAGAAGGTATGTTTCTGTATCATCTAATAATATTTTGTTCCGTTCAAGAGTAAGATTGGGCGGGAGGTTATGTGCTGGTATATCAGATTTTTATATTTTACACGTATTATTTTTATATTTAATTTTTGACAATTGCAAAATTTTTCATAATAAGTTATTATGACAAACCTTTTTCTACGACCATTTAGAAATCTGATCATTGTATGTTTGTTATTGCTAGGGATATGAGGTATATTGCAAGCATCGTGAAAAATTAATTTGTTTTGTCAGTATTTCAATACATGTCATTTCATTTCAGTACAGGTGCTATCGCTAGGACACTTATTTAGATTTGTCAAATATTGGAATGGTTAAAACTGGACGTCTTTCTTATTAAAATATAAATTTATTTGGAAATAATATCGTGGTCGTAGAAAAAGTATAGTATATGATATGCAGCAATCGCTGGCTCATGCTACAAACTTTCAAACTCATACGAAATGAGTATCATTCCATGTTGTATGTACAATATATTATGAGCGCGTTCAGCCGAACCTAGCGGCTAGCTAGCGTTTGCTAGTGCTAGATTCTAGCAGATGAAAAGTAGAACGAACATGGACGGAATTTTTCTGATACTGTCATCTTATGTCAGTCAAGTTTGGTGGAATTAACCTTAAATTCTGATCAAAAACAAATCTAAAACAATCTTGAAATTGGTAATCAATAGATGTCAAATACTTCATGATACTTAAGTTATTTTTATAGATTTTTTTGCAGACATAATGTTGATGATATTATAAATGAATTTTTGACAGTTGACAGTTCTAGGAGGTTCGCTAGCTCATCTAGCGCAAATTTATTTCGCTAGGTCGCTAGTCTAGCTGCTGAAATCTAGCGGTTACCTAGCGATACGTTCAGCTATGACCGCTAGGTTAGCGATCTAGCTGCTAGGTTCGGCTGAACGCCAATCTTCTTTGATTCTAAAAATTACATGATTTATTTACATTTCAAACTTTCACGATTAGACAAAACTGATAATAATATTAATTTGAAATTTTACAGAGTATCTAGTTAGTGACTTCATGGGATCCATCGGGCCTCCATAGCCCAGTGGTCAAGGCGCTACCCCAGCAAGGTGAGACCCGGATTCGAGTCCCGATGGTGGTCGTTTCTCACAATTTATTTCACTTCTATATTGACAACCTATGTTTCATTTCAAGGTAAAAATTATATTAAAGAAATTGGTATAGGAGCTGTTTTCGGACAGGTTTACCAGACCTTCGTCCATGCCATCCTTATTGAAGCACGTTAATAATTTTAAACAAATCCGAATCAGCCCGTCAACATAAGCCCATCTTATTTATTACAGGCCATATTTCAGTTATGAAACTTTACAACAAAGGTTTCTGTCGAACCACAAATCAATACATAACCAGTCCTCAAACAAATTCATCCCTTTAGTCTTGAGTTAGTATACCGACGCTAGATGTCTACCAGCGTGTAATTGCCGAGTGTCCCCGCAGTCGGCACAGTCACCCTATTAGCGATTACTGCAAATTTATTCTGTGTGCGAATGAGCCGGAATGGCAACTAAATGAACCGGTGTGAACAGTGCGAAGGTGTCGCTGATCGATCGCTAATTGGGATTCCTGGCGAGAAGCTGTGACGCGCTAGACACATGCCATCGGCAAATGGCTGGCAGAAGAGTGAATTCTCCGGAGATGATGAACATATTGACGGCGCCTGACGTGCCAAATTATTACCGAACTCAGAAAGTGCTCTAGTTTTCATCACTGATGTTTTATCGAGATGATGAAGTAGATTTTTCAGTTTGTACTACAGGCGAATTAAATATTTTAGAACGCGAACTTTTCTATGAAATGTGTGATGACAAAAGTAACAAAATTGTAGTAGAATATTACGATATATGTATATACTTTCGGAATTTTCAACCACAGGGGTTCTATTCCTAGGATTGACATATATTAAATTTCCTTTTTTTTTTTTGTATTGTCACATTTTTTGTATACTTATATGCCATGTGTATTGTTACAACCACCAGCCGGTGCCCGATGGTTGTGGTTGCAAATTTGAAATAGTGTCAGAAAGGGAATAGTATATTCTATTACAAGTAATGAAATGCACATATTCCACACTAGCAAAAAGTTTGTACGGTTTGAGAGTGTGGGATATGCTATTCCGTTACATGTTGTAGACTGTACTTTCTATAACAAAATTTTGGAAATTATACACAAAATACAAATACAAAACTGTTGAAAACGTCAAACTCAAATAAATAAAATTAAAACAGGCAGACAGACGTAACCATAGAAACTGAATCAAGATACTTCATATATTGTGTATGCGGATCTGATTCATCGAATTTATTCTATACGTGGCGTATGGAATGATAGTTATTCCAATACAATTTTTAGTTGTGGAATGCGTAGGTTCCAGAACAGTGTTATAGAAAAATATTTTTTTTTTCAGATCTAATCAAAAAGTTTTAAATAAAAATTGTATAATGGCTAATATGGGCTTTTTGAATATAACAAAAAAAAAAATATATATATATATATGTCTGTCTTAAAGGTGTACATAGGAGATTAACATGGGAAATCAGTTTTTTGCGTGCTGTTGCTCGGTGTTCTATCGGACAACAATCATTGTGGTACCAATCGAAAGATATTATTTTTCTGAAACAAACGATGTAAAATACACTACTATTTAGTAGTAATTTGGTTCCGTAAATTAATTTTTAAATTTTGAGATTTCTCCGGTTTATTCAATTTTTATCGTAAATAAATATAGTCATCCATGACTGTTTTGTTTTGATTTCTGTCAAGCTATTTATTTGACGTTGCTGACTTTTGGACTTGTTTAAGACAATTTGTAAAAATATGGCTAGTTATACTACTGAAGAGCGTATTTTTATAGTAAAACTATTTTTTGGAGGAAACAGTTAGCTCAGAGTGCGAGATCTATTTTCTATTAAGTTTATGAATCGACCGAATCCAAATGCAACCACAAATGCCAGTATCCATGAAAAATACACGTGAGCTTAGTAATTGCAATTTAGCAAGAGCAGAAGAACGTGCTTTATTGGAAGAAAGGGTTTTAGGAATGATAAATGTAGATCCTTCGTATAGCACTAGATTTTTTGGAAATGAATTGGGTGTACATCGTTCATATTGTTTTAAAAAAAGTTCTTTTTATTTCTACAAAATGCACTGCAATCAAGAACTTTTTTCCATTTGACGTAGAAAGTGGAAGAATATTTTGTGAAGATATACAAAACAGAGCTAATAAAAATGAAATTTTTTGTCATCGATTTAAAAAAAACTTAACTCTTAATAAATTAATATTATTTAAAGAAAACTGGTTTTTAGACTTTAATTTATTTAATAAAATCTTTACGCAAAAATTATAAAAGTACGCTTGTCATTACTGAATATAACCATATTTTACAAATTGACAGAAACGTCAAATAAATAGCTTGACAGAAATCAAAACAAAACAGTCATAGGTAACTACATTTATTTTCGATAAAAACTGAATAAATCGCAGGATTTTCAAAATTTAAAAATTAATTTACGGAATCAAATTACTACTAAATTGTAGTGTATTTTACATCGTTTGATTCAGAAAAATGATATCTTTCGATTGGTACTACAATCATTGCTGTCCGATAGAACACCGAGCAACAGCACGCAAAAAACTGATTTCCCATGTTAATCTCCTATGTACACCTTTAAGACAGACACCCGGTATATATATTTTTGGTACCTGAAATACACAGAATAAATTTTGTTATAATTAAAAAGATTTGGAATATTGGCTACAATTTTTATATGAAACTTTTTTGTTATTTTGTACCGTTTGAAACTTGTTTAAGAGAAATCTTATGTGCTAACCATATCAAAAAATAATATTAGCTACCTAGTTTTTTTATCTCCCGCATCTATATTTACAGCGATAAAAATTTTCTACAGTGACATTTCATCAGATAGCATCGTTTGGGATACATACTCGTAGAATAATGCCTGATTTATTAATTGCATAGAATAGAAATAGAATAGAATAGAAATTTAAAATAATGTAAAAGCATATAACCATTTATAAATTGCATAGAATGAAATAGAGTGCACAGAACAGCAAATAATTTAACCAAATGTTATTTTCTATTCCACATCGTTGTCACTTTTTAAAAAACAGCACAAAGAATCGCGATGCAACGGTAATGTAAATAATTGTAAAAATAACGTCATTCTATTCCATTCCTGTACAAGTTTCTATTTCAAAATTATTCCTACACCTATTCTATGCAATCTATAAATCAGTATCTGCGAGTATATGCTCTCAAGTCTGTATGTATGTAACGATTTTTATATTGACGAACACTCAGAATTTAATTAATATATTTTGAAATATTATATGTTATGATTTAATTTAGATAGCAATCTATTAACCGAAATTGGTAGAATACTTTGCGCTTTTGCTTATGGTATGGTTACAATATTTATTTGAAACTTTTTGTACCTTTTAAAAATTATATATGCGAGAGCGCGAAAGGCTATGTATTGGGAACATCAGATTATTTTTCTGGAGAATATATTTTGGTCACATCAATATTTTTTTATGGAATTATGTCAATGATGAGACCCCACAGCCTACAAATTATTACTTTATAAAAATATTTTTGGAGTTCCTCTTCCACTATTAATTTTGGCGGTTGTCCATCTAAGTAGAGTGCCACAGCTGCAAATGTGTAAACAGCGTGATGATGTGTTTATTATTTGATGAGATGTAGCAGTTTTTCATGAACGCGTTAATCCAATAAATCCCGAAGCTTTTTGCAGTTGTACCTTGTAATATCATCAGAGTTTAGTGTGGGATCTAGTAGCTTTAAATCTTTAAAAGACTGTAAAACACGCATCGGTGATAAATCCATAAAAACCCGTGTACCGTGTAGTTAGTCACAATCACTGAAATGTTCAGTGTAACATTTAGCCTAATCAGGACTTACATTAACGCAGTACCTGCTATCACATAAACTATTATAACATAATGAAAACACAAATTTCGTGCAATCCAACATGCTAGTGTATCAAGCCATAAATCCTGCGCTGGACATGTAGAGCAGTTAGCGTCATAAAGAGTGATTGCGTGCGTCACACGGGCTACGTGTACACGCTTACACGCACGTAAATACATTTATACGTATGCAGAACGCACATAATGCCATCATTGTTGCTTTTGTTCATGTGCCTGTATTTGCACTAACTTAATAAAGCTATCCTATTTGTTTATTCACGATTTACTCCTCTTGCTGTCTGCAATGGAGGGTTATACAGAATCAAATTTTCGTGCTGCTATCTATTGATGTTTTCATTTGGGTTTCCAAAATTAAATACGCTAACTAGTGGTAGAAAGCTAAACTAACCATAAGGTACATAAATTTCATTGTATTTTGAAATTAATTGTTATTTATTAAAAATTAATAACAATAGTAGTTATTTTAAGAGTACTCCAATGTAAGTATAACATTTGTTTAAGGTTTAAGCCGTATTATTTAAATAAGATGTAAATATGAAAGGTTCATTGTATTTGTAGATTATAGGTTAAGATTTAATTTTCTCCAAAAAAAACCTATAAAGACAGGAAAATTTGCAGTGTATATGACAACAGATCTGCTGCCAATAAAAGCAAACTAACAATGCTAATGCAAGCATTCGCCATCATAAGATATCATAAAAAATGAATTTGACATGTGCCTTTTGGGAATTGTAATCAACGCCATCTTTTGATAATTTTGAAGCCCAATTGAACTACGGTGAAATTCACGTGGGCGAAATACAAACAAAACGCTGTCAAAATGACAGTTCTTAAAATGATGCTAAACATGAAAAATAAAGTGTGTATGGTTTGTACAATAGTAACTTCCGTAATTACTATAAAGAATATATGGCCAGTGTTAAATTTATTAAGTTTCCTAAATAATAAACTTGAAAAATAAAAACAACCTTGTTAAAACACCATATCAAACGTGAAAACATGGATGTTTGTATTATGATCCATCTCAACTTTTACCTCATCTTTCTTTTTCGTGCCTGTGACGTCAAAATCATAACCCTCCATTGTTATGTGTTAATCATTATGACCAAAAATATGAGGGTCATTCAAATATAAACGAGCCTTTTACTTCTGAGGACTTAGAAAGTGTATCGGAGGTTGACGGAGCATCAGGAAGGCTAGATGGGGATCCCCTCTAGATGACTAAAGGTCCATCCGACCGCCCGACCTGTTTCCTATGTTGTCCTATCAAAGAACGAAAAAGAGGCTCCTCTATCGACTGCGTAACGCATCATTATAGTTTTTAACAAATGAGGGCGTTAAATCAGCCCCAATTCGGGACAGACTGCGTACACAGTGGGGATGGGTATCGAAGTCATAACCATCGATAGTTGACATCGATGTTTTTTTTTTATACTGTAACATCGATGGCTAGAAAACATCGAAGGAAAAACATCGATGTTTAAAAACATCAATGATTTTCGTTAGCGAGCAAAAAAAAATTCAAATCATGAAATTAAAGAAAAAAATTGTGAAAAAACATTTTATTGAAACACATATGTAAATTTAATTCTGCATCAAAATCACTAATCAGATTTTATTTTACACGTCTTGTAATCCGTAAAATCGACAAGTTTTATAAATATTACTCATTTGTAGTGATAGTCATGGCTAGTGAAGGAACACGGTACAGTCCATTTCGCTCTCACCAATAACAGCTTTGACATCAGTACAGTTCGTAAAAAAATAATTTCTCGTTTTTCGTTGCGATTTCTAATATAAAATAAATATGGATGACATCGGTACTAAAACATCGATATGATAAAAACATCGAAGGCTTAACATCGATGGTAAAAACATCGATGTTTCAAAAACATCGAGTACTCGATACCCATCCCTAGTACAACAGTTCGGGAAGAATACACTTTCATGGCCACTAGTAAAAGTCTGGCCAGTATGCAGTGGAGAGAAAAAGGGGAGCCAGGACTCGTTGATTTTCTTCACGATCGTCGCTGTCTAATATCGTGACCTTCTTGACTAGGTACGAGTTGCAAATCGGTCCAAAAGGTGTCGCCAGCCCATCCGAGACGTTCTGTTCCTGCATGATAATGCAAGACCCCTAATTGCAGTCTTAACAACCCAAAAATTGCTTAAAATCCCATTAATATCATAAATATCTATTAAAGCACTGGCGACGTTAAAAGCACTCCGCTTCGCGTCGTGCTCTTAAACTCGTCGTACGTGCTTTAGAATCTTTCTTATACACTTGTATCATAATATTCTATTTGAAGACAAGTGGTTTGAGAGTATCAGTATCAAAATTTATTTAAAAAGATTTGTGAATGAGAGATTTTAATGAGAAATTGCAAAATCTAAAATAAATGTGGTGATAATAGTTATTTACTTTACAAGTGGGCAAAGTAAGGAATTACCCACGAGAGAAATTTTAGCTCACGAAGCCGAAGGCTGAGTGAGATAATTTTATCGAGTGGGTAATTCCACTTTGCCCACGTGTGAAGTATAACGTTTTATCCAACACTTCTTAATAAATGAAAAATTTATTAAAGAAATATTATTTGACAGTGACATATGCTTTAAATTTTTAAATTAAAATGTCAATCGAAGTAGTTACCAAGGCGTTGTGTGTTATTATTATTGTTATAAATAAAAAAATACTCACTAGTGGCTTTCCTCAAAATTATATCCACTAGTGGATAATCTGTTACTTTGCTTGTTTAAAATCGCCATAGTTATAGAGCATTTATTGAGAGGTGTTGGATAAAATGTTTTAATACAAATAACAAATTAAATAATTTGTTAGTTTAGTGGAGGATCCTGTTATGCAGTATATCACTAAAAGTCATTTAAACACAATAACAAATTTAATAGATTTGTAAACTTCGTAATTTATAACTTAGTTCAGGAAGTTTTCCAAAAACAGTACAATTTCTTATAATTGAGTTTTGTGTTTATTTTCATTGCTAGTTTATTTATATAAATCTACTCAAGACATTACGTTGTAACAACATTAATATCATCAACGAAGCCTGAAAGAAGAAACCTCTTTGAAACTATTAAATAAGTAGCTCCATCGGGACAAAACTCCTAATTTATTCATCGCCAGATTTGCATCTCAAATACACTGACAGATTTCAAGTGTTCCTGATGCAGACGGAGAATTCGATAATTTATTCAGATGAATTGAATTATACGATATAGTTTAAATCTTAAACGGATTGTAAAAAGGATCATTCCCAACAAAAACCCAAATATTTTTATCAAAACATGTAAGTTGCTAGACTTAGTTTATATGTACCGGGTGGAGCATCATACCTGTGTACATAGGCGATTAACATGAAAAAACAGTTTTTCCGTGCGCATTGCTCCCCAAATTATTTTAGGCAAAAATGCTTCAAATACATGTTGTAGAGCATAAAATTCTGCATCTAAATCAATAAACAGAATTACTTTTACTTGTTTTGTAACGACAGAAATTAAATATGAAAACATGGAAAATTACGATGAAAATATGAAATAGCCATGGAATTGAAACAAAAATAAATAAGTGCTTGACATTTGACAGATGAATGATTAATTTGACGGGTAAAATATCAAATTGATTTTTATTAATTTTTGTTTTAATTCCATGGCTATTTGATATTTTCATCGTAATTTTGCATGTTTTCATATTTAATTTCTGTCGTTACAAAGCAAATAAAAGTAATTCTGTTTATTGATTTAGATGCAGAATTTTATGCTCTACAACATGTATTTGAAGCATTTTTGCTTAAAATAATTTGGGGAGCAATGCGCACGGAAAAACTGTTTTTTCATGTTAATCGCCTATGTACACAGGTATGATGTTCCACCCGGTATATTAGTAGTATATTTGTTAAATGTGAACCAGGATTAAAACTATATTGTGTAATAAAATTCATAATGCACTCATTTATACTTTTTATTTAATGATTTAAGATTTTCTTGCATATCTTGCTGCATATATTGTCATATTTGTGCATATATAGTGCATATTTCCCACAAAATCAGTGCATATATATGCGCATATAATTCAGTTTTTTCGCGAATATAATCCGATCTCTATTTATCAGCAAGTTTCATTGTAGTACTTTATAAATTACTAACCAAGTATAAAAATTAATTTATCTTATTTAGGACCTCAGATAAACTAGAGAATAAATTTAGCAGTGGAATAAACAAAAAATATGGCATCAAAATCATAGCTGCTTAAATGATGATTTATTATTCTAGCTATCATCTTTTGATGCGATATTTTTTGTTTATAAATAAATAAATAAATATATCATCACGCCTTTTACCCATTATGGGTGTGGTACTCTGCTTACGCAGATCTCGGTACGTGATATATTTTTCCGTATGAAGTACGGTTACCAGCCGTCAAATCATAACCCCCCAAAGATATTAGTGGAGGGGGAATCACACGAGTAAATTTAAATTTGTAACTGTCACCTGCGGGATTTTTTTTTATTCCTCTGATTAATTTATGTTCTACTTAATCTGAGGTTGAAAATACTTGCTCGTAGAAAAAAAGTTTTTATGTCAGACGTGTATTGTCTTAGTTTTACAAATAATCGCATAATTACAGAATTTTATCCACATGAAGGCCGTCGCCATCGTTTAATTTCGAGGCAGGGTCATGGCTTACTATATTTTCCATGTAAGGTACTTCCCAAATTTGTAAAAAAATATAGTATATTCCATTTGAAATTTCAAAGTTGATATTAATTACTGTTAAACCGGAAATGATATCATAATTGTACATTCGCTATCAATTAGCTTATATATTGTTGTATAAACTATGTTATGTGAAATAAATTGATAAGTTGATAAATAAACGAGATATTTATTGGATCCATTTGAAAATAACACCCTGTATGTATGCAGAAATACACATTGCACTTAGTAGTTTGGATTGCCAGGATTTCGTAGTAAAGAATTTGTTTTAAAAATCATAATAAAAATAAAATGTAGGTACAAAGTGGCTAATATTTTAAAATTTAATCCAGTAATTTTTGCTACTTCACATTAGCTCATTGTAGCGCAATAAAAATATCATATTTCAGTAAATTAAACAACACACAAATATATTTTTACAATTTTTTTGCTTTAGTTCATAATAGCTAGATTTATCTAGTAGCCTTTTACCAGGAAGCGATGATTCTTTTTTCACAAATTTGTTTTATTATTTGTAAAAAACAAAGCACATAAACATGTAAAAATTTCTGTTCACTGTTATATGTTTTAACATGAATGTGTGGTTAGTTTTTTTGGCGGCATAACGCGAATGCATGTGACAGATAGTGACATTGTTATTAAAATATATAAAATTCTTTTCTGCTGCTGTATTGCCAACAAAATACTTCTGTCATATCAAAACAGAATACATGTTATTACGACCAAATATGGGATTGTTTTCAATTGTCTCTGTCAGGAATCTGTTGCATTTTGACAGAAACATTTGCAGGCTGATTTCATTTGACTCGTTCCAGTACATTTAAACATTACAAGCATTTTTATTTAAAGTATTGGACTATATCAAATTCCTTTGTTTTATACGTCAAAACAATTTTAAAACTACGTTTTATAGAATCGCGGGACTGTCTAGAAATGTAACGCAGCCAACAAAGCAGCCAAGATGAACAACTAACATAATTAAATTAATGTACTAGACTGTGAAGCACGTGACAGCCAGTTCGATTCCCTTCACAGACAAACTACCGCTGTGAGTTCGCTGACATTTTTGGGGTTTATTTTTAACGACTTTGCACCTTGTTACATATACAAATTTGGGATGGAATATAATATTTGAAAGTTCTGATATGTTGCATAGAATTAATCCGAAGAAACGAAATAAACGTGATATTAATTAAGAGTTTATTTTATTTAATACATTTTTGTCGAGCACTGTTTCGACAATAAAGCCTACTATATCTAATTTCTCTTCCAAATTATATATTTTTCAAGGCACTTGAAATCAAATACTGAATGCATTAAATAACAAACAAAATCAATAACTTTTAAATGACTCAAAGAGTTTGGAATCGTCATTAAACTTGTGTTCAGCATCTAATATTCACTTGCATCTTGCAAAATATTGTAATAACAGAAGTGAGAAATTTTATAATTGCTTAAATTCGTAGTGCCCGGTGTTAGTTGAGAATGCAATTTTGGGAATGTTTTCGGGATTGACTATCTGATGGAAGCCAGAAAGTCTATGGTTGTGAAATAATTCGATTTTCCAAGTTTATAGATTATGTCTGTAATGTGCGGGATAGGAAATTTGTCGTTAATAGTTTTCTGGCCTCCTGAACTGTAACATAACAATCACACATCATTTACGTTTGCGGTAACTACGATTTTACAGTTTCCATGCTCTTTGAAACACCGCGGTGCGGGAACGCGCACCGATATTTTTTAGCTTTTTGATTCCATTAAAATACAATAGTATATTGAACAACTAGTGTTACAATGACCTTTTTTGTAATACGAGTATAATTTGCGTAAACGAGCCGCAGGCGAGTTACGCAAAATACGAGTATTACAATTAGGCATTGTAACACGAGTTGTTCATACTACTTTTCCTATTTCACGTTCATATATTCAATAAAAATAAAATAAAATTGTACGGCATGTTTAATATACCACTGGTCACCAAGGAGCTTTGTCCGCGGGGCCTATCGGGTCCCAGGCCGCAACCCCGACGCAGGGGCTCCGATTCAATAGTTTTACGTGAGCAATGACAGCTCCAAGTTTGACAGACTGTCAATTTCACAAATAATAAATTCCCCAAAAACAGTTGCACAAAATTCAATTTTGTAGCATTGTTTTTGAGAAAAACAGTGTCACAAAATTGACTTTGTGTACGTGAAATAGGAAAAGTAACTTTATAATAATAAGAATGATTAAAAAAACTCTAGTTACCGCCAAAATCGTTAAATAAAGTAACATAGAAATAAATAAAACTAAAAATTTTACATAAAAATGACATTTGCCAGCAGCACCATCTCTTAACACTTATCCTAACTAAGTGCCGATATTTCACAGTTAGTAACTGTCACATATCTAATAAAATGTCAAAAGATAAAACTAATTGATTGGATTGGCGAGAATTGGTGATTTATTTTATTTTAATTATATTAAATTAATTGTAATACAAAATATTGAGAAAGATAGGTAACATGTGAATCGCTCATGTAGTCTATGCGGGAATTATTAAATTGTCATATTTTTTAGGTTATAATTGTTGCCTTTCTTCTCGTCACACAACACCACAAAAACTTGAAATATCTCGTAACGTAATTTATATTTTCAGGGAGTGGTTCTACTTTTGATTATGACACTTTATACAAATTGTTGATTATTTTCACGTTCCACAGTTTTTCAAAACGTCTTGATGCACAGCTTACTATAAATATCAATTAGGAAAATTTATGGAAAATACATAGATATAAATAAATATAGTAAAAAGGTATGTCGGCCAGAAAATGTAATACATTATGTGTGCGTTAAGTTTATTATACATCGCTCAGTTTTATTAAAGCACTCCGCTGCGCGTCGTGCTTCAATACAAAACTTCGCGCTGTAAACCTAAACTTACCGCACGTATAATGTAAATAACTATTGTCGTTTAGTTTACGCTAGTCAATTACAACGCGAAATTTCTGTCCATTCTTTTTTTCGGGATTATCCGGATGACCCGGAAGACCAGGTGGAGTAGGAATGTTGAATAATGTAGTCCTTCATTTTGTATCATTTATATTTCTCATTCGACCTGCGAAAACGTATGTCGGTTTTTCATGTAGCTCTGGTATCTGTATAGGGGTTATGTGGCATATCTTTTGAATAATTCGGTACATTTGTTTTGTTATTTCATGGCACTGATGATTTTAAGAAAATTGCCAACAAACATTTCCGTAATTATTATGGTTCTACGTAGAGTGGAATTATAAATATTTGTGTCAAAAAATGCAAAATCCTTTTCCTACAATAAACTGTTTAACAAAAAAAATCAAAAATGACATCTGTTATAGAATTTGCGCACATCATTTGAAAAGTTATACTTATGAAGAATTATGTACCATAATTCGAAACGTCGTATTTAAATAAAATATTTACAGAACTTAACCCATAATTAATCATTTTATTAAAAGTTAAATTATTAACTAAAACGCTTATTTCGAAAACTGTTATTAATAATAACTTTATAGTCTAACTTGCAATGGAGTTAATCATTATTACAAACAATTATGAAACTGTCATGGGTCTTGACACCTAAAACTCAATTTAGCAAATGTTATTGAATTGTTATATTTAGTGCCGTATATCCTTAATAACGAATAAAATTATCAATGTAGACACAATTAAAGTTATATATTTTCCTACAACTGTCAAAAAAACTTGACATATTTTCATTGTTTTCAATACGCAAAATATGCTATTTCTTGGTTATATATAAACAACACTTGTGTTTCCCAGGCAACGTGAAAAAAAGTATTTTGCGCACATGGGCTACAAACTCTTTTCCGCATTGTAAGAAGATTGAATAAAAATACGTATATTTGAAATGTATTCAATAATTTTTTTGTAAATTAAACATGCGCAAACGCACAGCTCTTGCATCTTTGCAACTAACTGAACGCGCCCTACGTGCTAAATGAATCAGTTACTTGTAAATTTTTGAATTTTTCCTTATTTATTGAACACAAACTTGCAACTAATTAAGAACAGAAACGACATAATAGAATTTAAAGGATGATTGACAAATTCGATATATAAAAGATTGAATTAAATTAATAATTTATGACATTAACCTAACCTAATCTAACCTAAGAAAAATTATACAATTGGTAATAAAAAAACTTATTTAAGGTAACGTTAAGTATAATTATTTATTAATATCTAAGGTAATGCTGCAGTTTTTATACAAGTAATGGTTAATATTTATTAATGCCCGATAATTTATTGGTTGAAGCCCTGAATTTGGTTTTCTATGTTGATGTTGACAGTTACGTGTTGAGTGTTTTTGTTGCTTAGTAACATCAAAATGTATTAGTAAATTAGTATGAAAAATATAATAATTTTACATATTTATGTAATTCATTTCTTTTATTTGAATATTAAGAAAGTTGTAGGAAAAATATTGTGTGTATTACGGGTGCAAAATGGCATTGCTGCTCTCGCATAATTGAAGCTCTCAGCTGCGCTTCGAGCTTCAAGGTTTATGCTCGTGCTACAATGCAGCATTTTGCACCCTTAATACACAAATAACTATTGTTTGTTTATTTAAAATTGCCACACAAAGAAATAAAAGCAAAATGCAACAAGGGCCATCCACAAAGGAAGCAGTAACCATAATTTTACACTGTCCCTCTTCAGAAAATTATACTACGTCATGTTGTAGGTAGCAGCCAGGCACATCCATAAATTCGTTTAATGACCAGTTGCAGCGCTGCTGTTTAAAATTTCAAATGTTTTAAATAACCATTTCAGACGGTATTGATAATTATATGAAACTGTATGTTTATAACTCACGCTGATATAATCATAGTATGTTTTATGGCAACAGAATTTACACTAAATTGTTTATTTTTAGTAGGCATAACAAGTACTATAGGCAAGCATATAGTTACTACTTTATGACTGCTTTATAATGTTGACATTTTACCTCCCGCACATACACTGGGTGTCTACTTTTTAGTAGGATATAAGAAATACAATGTTAAAATTTTCTATAAGGCGATAGTTCGTTGCCTATGAATTTAAGAACTAAAGTGGAAAAATAAAATTGTTCAGAAACAAAAACTACATTAAATGAGTCGAAATTTATTGACATTAGTTATTTGTCCAACTAGAGAGGAAGAGCTTTCCTCTCGTGTTAGACACAACATTTTTTTCACGACATGTTTCTAAAAACAATTTGTTCGGACCCAAAATACACTTTGAGAACACAACTGACAGACTGACACGTTAAAAGTTAGGTTACCAGACACAAGGCGGTGTAGCAGTGTTGCCAATGAACCAATCTTAAATATCTTTAATAAGTTGTCAAATTGTGATTTAATAAGAAAAAGAAAAATATAAGACATAATAGTAAGATAAAATAAGGATTTTCAATAAAATTAGGAATTTATTTATAATTTTTATAATACATTTTTGTAAATAACATTCATATTCGCAACACTTCTATATTTTCTTCTCTAGAGAGGAACAACACATTTTCCTCACTATTTCGGGAGAAGAACGGTAGGGTTTCCTACCATGTCGTGAAAATAGTTATTTACATACCAAATGCGGGAACCGAGTTAACGCAAGAGGTTTGTACAATATTTTTTGTACGAAAAGTATAAAACTAATAACAGTCCATACAAAGAAATGAAGTTCTTCAAGGAGTTATTTTGATAACTGTCAAACTTGCACTATAAATATAAACACAAAATAATTTGTCTAATATATTAGAAAACAATTAAAATATTTATAATGTTTACCGTGTTCACTTGTAAATTTATTATATTTCTTATTTATATTGAGATAACTAACATTACATTTGTAGGTTATGTATTTTACAGCTGTCATATCGGGCAGATTTAATTGCCAACATTGGTAACCAGATGCACTAAATTTGTTATTTTTAAATTCAATTTCATTCTTATTCCATCATTGTTTATATTAATATTATGTAAAGGAATGTTTGAAATACTATATGATTTTATTATAAATATAATTTATTAATAAACGCTTTAAAAATAGGAGTGTTTTCTTCGAAATTTCCCGGTTGTCTATCTGGTGGAGACCTGGGAAATGGACATTTCGGACGTTGCTTAGGCAACGCTAAACAATACATTTCAATGTATGAGTACAAAAAAATATATTTTTGTCATGAAATAGACGTAAAATACAATTTATAATTGTAACAGGAAATCAAAACTTGATGCGTTTCGAACAGTCTTATCGTTTGAGTTTCATAGACGATATTTGTCTTTGTCATAAAGTTGTACTAATTATTTATTAACTTAATTAGATTATTTATCAGCAATCAAAATCATGAATGGTACTTTTCGGGAAATTTGTTACACATTAAATGAAATGTTTATTTAGTGCATTATATCCGGACACCCTATTCCTACAAGTGGGACAATTAACAGATTTATATAGCAATTAAAAGAAAAAAAATTAGAAAATAAAATGAACGATAATAAACTAATGTGCAGTATTATAATAGTGATTTGTATATCAAGGTACTAAAGTATAATTTTTTATTACGAATATAGCATTTAAATTATATTTTAATAAACCATATGAGTGATAAAAAAATACTTTAGTGTCGAAGTATAAATTATATTTTTTCCGTAATCGTTAAATTATTAATTAAAAATATAAATAAATAGCATTATGTATTTGGAAAACGTCAGCTAGCTGTTGCGACGGGGATGGCTGTGATAACAAAAATACTGTTCAAAGTGTCTTTGATTATAATTTTCATTATTTTTTATATATTCTTTGAAGTGTTCTGCATGTGATCTGCATTAAAGCCAATAAATTATTATCAAAGGTAAATGATAAATAAATTCACCAATAGTAGAATAATTTTTGTTATTTTTGGTTTGTAATTCAAGTTTTACATAAGAGTCTGTGAAGTAAACTTTTGACATAAGTCATTCATTTTTTTGATATTTACTTCTGTTGAAGTTTCGGTAGATGGCTCTGGGAGTATTTATTTACTTCTCAGATCCATTTACCAATCTGATGGGATCTTAGATCAGTCAGTCATCGGTACCACTGCATCACAGCAGCTGGTGGGTTCACTACACTGATGAGCTCCAATAAGAGCGAAACGCGTCTGTAGTTTCCGATTGATTGGCTTGGCCGGTCTCAATGAATTAATAACTTAGTTATTATTCTGAGGCTGTTTTTTATGAAACAGTTGACAATTTTATTGTCTTTATATTTTTTAATAATAAGAGTCTGTAGTCTGCAAAGTTTAACTTTAGCTACAATTTTAGCTAACTTCGCGTAATAAAATCGTGTACTATAGTATCGATATCGGAAAAAGAAATTTAACTGTCAGTTCAGATTTATTTGTTTTTAATAAGTGCAGATCATTTTATGGCTTATGTAACATTGCAGTCAAAAATTTTATTGTCATTTGGATAACTTAGTATGGAAATAAATTTAACTGGAGTTTAAATTTCTTTATAATAGCGAGCATAAATGTAATTTTATGTGTGATAGAAAATTCAAATAAAAGTGTATGTAAATTGCTGGTAAAATAAATGTACATCCAGCTACTGTACATAAAATATATAAAAAAAGAAAAAAATATTATTTATACAAATATGCCAAACATCAGAAAATATTTGAAACTAAAAAAATGGCCAGAAGTGAATTAAATGGTAAATGTATCTATGATTACTGATAAATAATTTAAACAAGTCAATAATCATTCAAACTTTATGTTATAATATCAACTGTCATATTCAAACAATACCATTGTTTGAATTGCATGTTTTGTTTTCCATGGCACTCTGTTAATAGCTAAAAATTATAAATAACTATTGCCTAATGAAAAGTGTAACACTGTATTTCCAATGTCCTATATAAAATAAACTGTTGTGGGCATAACAATACATCCCACCACATATATATTTTTTATCAAATAATGCAGGAACATGGACCACCAATATCAAGAAACGCTCGTCCATTAAAAAAAAATTACTTTAACTACGACAATTTGTAAAAGTGGCCCTTTTAACGGTTGCTTAGCAAGTGTCTTTTTCTGACACTAGCGTTTAAAAGCATAGCAACATAGCAACGTGATAAAAGTGATTTTATTGTTACTTTCAACACGTTGCTAAAAATTTGTATCAAGAAATAAACAAATATAACCTTACCTGTTAAAATAAAAATAACAGTCTATATTTTTTAGTATTTACTGTTACACTAAGAAGATCTTAGATAAAATTTTGTATCATGTACGTGTTAAAAGTGGTTTATTTCGTTCGTGGGGTTGTTTCACTCGGCTTTGCCTCGTTGAACAAATTTCCCCACTTACTCATAAAATGTCACTTTTAACACTTATATCATAAATAATTATTTTAATCATGAGATATGTCAAAAATTACATTTTTAAACGATGTTTTTTTATTTCAAAAAGCACAGCTTAGCAGATTTAAACGAAAATGTCAAAATATAATATTTTTAACACGTTGTAATTCGTAAATGGTGACAGTAAGAGAAAATGTTTTAACCTTCGATTGGCCGAAACCGGGTTAACATTGATCCAAAATTTAGTTGTTTCCTTAATTTTTAAATAATATTTTTAGTTTTTATACAAACATTATAATAATTATAGTTACAAATAATTTAAGACATATTTTGTTGTTTCCAGGTTCCACCTAACGAAGAATAATATTTTTTTATTTATAAGAATATCTTGTTTTTATTTTTTTATATAATACATATAATATAACGATTCAATAAAAAATATGGAATTAAATTACTAAACTCACATTTCTTATTTAAAAATTCATAGGAAAATATATTAATACCAAAATATATAATTTCATGACATTTTATATACGATTAAATAATAGAACAGAGTGGGTCAATGTTGATCCTGTTTCGGTAAAAAAGTTTTAAAATTATTTTGGTCAAGCGAAGGTTAAGCAAGAAATATAGATAATAATATTTGGAACTTTATTCTAATAATAAAAATTGTTACTAAACCACTAATTACTGAGATATTTCAAAATAACTTGATAGAGCTTCAAGTAAACTACCATTTCCAGTTATTGGATTATTACCAACAACTAATCAACTCTTTCCAAGTGGATGCAATTGATATCTACAAAATATAAAATTTTCAGTTTAGTAGTTTTTGAGAAACCGTAACTCCAGAAATCCATACAAACAGGGAGACAGACAAACACGCACCCTGACATCATCGCGAAAATATTAAACGTGCTCATACACTGAAAACTCACTATCGATTTTTTAATGTTTCCTATATCAACAGGTATGTGGCGAGAAGCAAAACTTTGAAAGATATTTGTAACAAATTGTATGCTCTTGATTTATATTTTTGATTAATTTTGTTTGTTGTAATTTCATTGTGTTTTATTTTTTGTATTGTGTACATTTTTCCTACTCTTTCATTGAGCTTTGCCTGTTGGGTAGCTGTATTAAAATAAAATAAAAAAAAAAATAAATTAAATAAAAATAAAATATCCGGTATGTATATAAAGAAGGTATTGTAACTAGTCAAAAATTTCAATTGTGAATTTTCCACAAAATACGATTGTTCTATTTTCACGACGACGTCTGTGTTTGTAACTGAAAATCTAATGACGATAATCATTGTTTTTGTTATCCAAACAAATATTTAATTAGTAATGAAGGAACTCCCTACGAGTATAATTTCGTTGCATATATTATCTCTGTGTCTGATTTAAGCCAGCCTTTATTCTAGCAATAACTCCAATCTTTATTGTAGCATCTTATACGTAATTACACAATACGAGGTTTGAAGACAATGTACACATTCAAGGCATTTAGAGTTTATTACGGTATTCTGGATTGTTAGTAGTGGTTAGCCGCAGGGATAATATTTTAGCGCTCAAATGGTTTTGAACAACTGGAGGATAGCATCTGGGACTTATTTAAACACTTTAATACGTTATATTTAGGTTTTACTAACGAGTGAATATGAAATGAATTCGTTTGGAATTATTGGATTGAAACAAAGAAAAACAACAAAACAAAAATTCATTGGAAAATGTGCCCGACAAAAACAATATCAAATAAAAAAATATACATATTATAAAATGAAATATTCATTAGATTTTGAGTCTTCATTTTTAATATTTTATTTAAAATCGGCACTAAAGTGCTCAAAAATCGTCATTAAAAGCTCAGAAATCGTCACTAAAGTGACCCATTATACAACGATTTTGAGCAACCCACTGTTGGCAACCGTTAAATAATTATTGTACAATTAGGATAATTTTGGCAGATATATTGACATACTATAGTAAATTTGGACGTAACATGAAATAAAATTTGCAAGAAGAATTAACTAATTAATTCCGATGACGAAATTGAGGACAAAACACATAATTTTGAGTGTTATTTACGATAACTTCACTTCTCGAGGTTGGCAACACTGACTGTCAGTTTCAATTGACAACTGACAGATGTATAAAGTTAACCTATATTGTAATTAATTTACAGTTTTTTCGAATTTTAGATTTCAAATCAAACTTAATGTGTACCTCGGTACTGAAGTTCCTTTTTATCACTCACATGGTTTATTTTCCTCGGCCCTACGGGCCTCGGCAATTAAATTCCATATTCGTGATATAAAAATTAACTTCAGTGCCTTGATACATAAATAACTAATATTTCAAGTAATCTATAAATAATTCACCAATTTTATAAAAATTAATCAAAATTTGGTCACAGTTCTTATCGTTACTCGTATTACGAAAACACTAGTGCATTTTAATTCTTTTAATTACTGGAAATTCCCTATATCGTTGCACCTGCAAATTTAATTAAGTAACAATGGTAATAAAATATTATGCATAATATAGTAATATAAATACAGATTATAATAATATGCCAAGATATAAATGGTATAATTTGTATAATTTTTAAATATAGTATTTTAATATTATACAACACCGTTATGTTGATTACTACATAATGTTTCAGATATTTTAATTATTTTAAAATTATTAAATTATTCATCACATTTTTACCTTCCCGCACATTATACGAGTACTTAAGGGAAAAAATTGTCTCTACAATACGATTTCATTATTTTTTTCACGACATGCTAGGAAACCCCACCGTTCTTCTCCCGAAATATTGAGGAAAATGTGTTGTTCCTCTCTAGAGAGGAAAGTATAAAAGTGTTACCAATATGAATGTTATTTACAAAAAATATATTACAAAAATTATAAATAAATTCCTAATTTGATTGAAAACCCTTATTTTAGTGATATACATAATTTAAATTATCTTACAATTATGTCTTATATTTTTCTTTTTCTTATTAAATCACAATTTGACAACTTATTAAAGATATTTAAGATTGGTCCTTTGGCAACACTGCTACACCGCCTTGTGTCTGATAACCTAACTTTTAACGTGTCAGTTTGTAAGTTGTGTTCTCAAAGTGTATTTTAGGTCCAAGCAAATCGTTTTTAGAAACATGTCGTGAAAAAAATGTTGTGTATAACACGAGAGGAAAGCTCTTCTTCCACTCTCGTTCGAAATGCCTCACTCGCTGCGCTCATGAGGCAAACTTCGAACTCGAGCGGGAAAAAGAAGCGCTTTCCTCTCTAGTTTGACAAATAACTATTCATGATGACTATTAGATTTCTTGGGCATAACTCAATAAATAAATGAGTGTTTTATTATATTTAGAAAGGTATAGAATAATATTGGCTACAATTTTTATTTGAAACTTTTTTCTGTTTCCTCCCATTTAGAAAATAAAATTGCGGAAAGCTATGTACTGGTATCTAATTATTCTATGTATGTATGTTTAAAAAGTGAGTCAAGCTTTCATTTGTTTTAGGAATAATTTCGCCGACGATTATCTTTTGAATTTTAAACAGTTTTCTAAGAAGTAAATTATTATTCATTATTTAATAAGTTCTATAAAGACTTGCTTTAAAGTTTAAATCTCTTTCGATTATGCTAATTGGTCAAAAATGTTAAAAAATAACTTGTAGTAAGTTTGAAAATACTTTTAAACATTGTTTAAGCTAACCACTGAAGAGCAATTAATAACTTTGTGCAAAGTTGCAAATTGTTTTTGCAAAGAATTTTTACGATATCGTTTTTGTATTTGTGGTCTTTTTGTTAGTCACTTATGCGTGTATCAGTGTATTTATTAGCTCATCGTGTAATTATGTAAATAATCAATTTATAACCCAATCATGACATTAAAATTTATTTTGTTATTTAAATCCGGTTTGTAGAATGTTCTTATCACCTTTTTTTTTAATTCAGGTACTTGTAAAAGTTGTTTGCAAATTATGCATATTTCACATTAGTAATTTAAACATTTATATAAAAACTATACTCACTCAAAATGGGTAAATCATTTGATAATATATTTATTATATAATTATTTTTTTCTACGACCACTTAGAAATCTACTCATTCTATGTATGTTGTTGCCAGGGATATGAGGTACATTGCAAGTATCGTCCGAAATGAATTTGTTTTGTGAGTATTTCAATACAGGTCAGCTCATTTAAGTACAGATGTCATTGTTAGGATACTTATTTAAAATTGTCAAATATTGGAATGATGAAAGCGGGACAATTTTTTATTAATATTAAATGAATTAGGAAATAATATCGTGGTCGTAGAAAAAGTATAGTGTACAACTCGCATGGAATGTCCATTTCATACTCGTATGATTTGCAGCATGAGCCGAACTTTCATACTCGTAGGAAATGAGTACCATTCCATGCTCGTTGTACAATATATCAATAAATCCATATTTCACAGTTATTTTAAAGACGTGATGTGGATCACCTAGCAACGACCGTTTGACAGTTGACATGTAATCAGTTGTCATTGTGTATTTTTACGTTAACGTTTTTCAATGTGTTTTTCAACAAATTTCAATCATTTTCTAAAATGATTTCCGAAATTGCAAGGGTAGAAAATATATAGTAATATATTCGGGATTATGGTCATTATTCACTCGGATGACTTCTTCGTGAATAATGACTATCGTAATCCCTCATATAATAATATACTATAATTTGGTTTTTTACCAAATCCTGTAAGGGAGGTTTAGGAATCATGCTTAAAAATTAGGTAGTGAATTTTAAGTGGATTAGCACGATTTAGGGTCCCTAGAATATGATTTTAAAAGTGTGTGTGTGTGTGTCTGTTTGTCTGTCTGTGTGTTAGTATGTCAGTCTGTGTAAATCTCTGGAGTTAGGTTTTTTTCAAAAACTACTAAACTTTAAATTTTGATATTTTGTATATATCCTCCTTTGGAAGAGCTGATTAGTTTTTGGTGATAATCCAATAACTAGAAGTGGTAGTTTACTTGAAGCCCTATCAAGTTATTTTGAAATATCTCTGTAAATTATGGTTTAATGACAATTTTTGTTAAAAAAACAAATAATTTCTAATATTTTGCTGCAGCTTTGCTCTGTAAGACCATTGACATTAAACTTTATAAAAATCAACTAATCTAAAAAAAAAAAAAACCATAGCCGATCGTTCAAAATTAATTTCTTACAATAAGTCAAGTCTCCTCCCTTTAATTTGATACCCAAATCGATAGAGTTTAATCTAAAATGTAAACCGTGTCAATTAACATCTTCTACCGGTTTTTAAATTATGATCACATTCAACTCAGTTATTTGCATAGTTATCTCATGAAATATATAATTATGTTTATTTGTTATTGAATATTAAGTCACACATCCATTCATCCACTTTTTTTTATTTTTCATGCTTGCTAAACTTTCTTATTCTGTAAATACGAAAGTAAATAATTAAGGGAAACCATATTCCTAAATTGGTGCAAATAAATGACACGAATTATCTACAAAATATAATACATATAATTTATTATTTTATAATTAAATTTAATAATTAGTTTTGCTCGTATATTTTAAAATTTATATTAAAATATCAGCCGTCCAGTTCTTCAATGTACTCAAAATATTTACAAATTTAAATATTATTTTTAAACATCATAAAACCGCGACCACCAACCAACTTCGCGAACTCCTAAAAAATTTAATAATCGCATTAAAATTAACCGTACCTCAAAAGTATGTTTATATTTACTCGCAAACATTGCCCCACAAAACTTATTTGTTTATCCCATAACGGTACGCGAAACATCAATTTTATTTTTAAACAGCAGTAACTGTACACGCATTCGCACCATCACACCGTTATATATCTCGATCTCGGTCTGGCCGTCCGGAGAATGTTTTTATTAATGAGAGCCGATTTATTTCTACGGTCACTTGATGGATTGAATCGGAGCAGTGTTGTGGATTACTTGCTTGCCTGCCAATACCATTTATAGATAACTGAGTGAGTAAAGGCAATACTGCGAGGCTAGGAAGCACGGTGTAGTCTTCAAAATCATATGTAGAAGAAAAATAAAAATTTATATTTGTGTCTTCAATTCATTGCCCCTAAAGGGATGCAAATGGCACTGTGGCCAATACATTACTTCTCGCCTAAACAATTTTTAAACGGTACAAGACAAAAAAAATTCAATTAATCTTATGTGTCATGTTCCACAAGTAGTAAATTTTAATTTCTAAACAGTACAACAGAGAGAAAAAAATTCAAATAAAAATTATAGCTAATATTATTTTACATAGTTTGAACAAAATTTACAATCGGCCCATAAACTAATTTTTTTTATTATTTTTTTGAAAAATTATTATTAGATTATAAGACGATCAGTGAAAACCTGATATGAAAATTACATATATTACCCGAGATATAATTTTTAAAATATGTGTGATGTCACGCGTGTTCCCCAGTGTTTCACGAAAATAGATATTATACAGGGTGTCCCATAACTTCAGGTACATATTAGAAGGGAACATAGTTCTTAACAAAAAAAAAAATTTTCAAAATTCAAAAATTCGTTTTTGAGGTTTTTGAAGGAAACAGTTTTGGGACATTGGTTTTAATATTAAATATTACGTTGTATTATATCAAATTTATAAGAAATATTTGTATAATACAATCATTTTATTAGGTTTCTATTAGCCGGCCACATAAATTGTGTTTCTTATAACAGTTTTATATTATAGTATCCAGAGGTACAAAAAATGTTCTTCTTAAGAAAACTACCCTTAATTATAGGAATTTTGAAAAAATTCTTTTTTTCTTCAAACGTCATAGAAGTACGTTGTTACGTATTTGTATTCAACAAGCAGAAGTTCAATATTGTCGCCGCCGGCGTAAAAGTATATCCTTGGCAATACATTTACTCCGGCGGCGGACAAAGTAAAATATCATGCAAAATAGTAAGGTTGTAATTCAATAATTTGGCAGTTAAGAATAAAACAAATAAACAAAAATAACAAAATAACATATTCGGTGGCAACTAGAAATACTGGATACGGTAGAATATTTGTTGAAGTTTTGAGCATTTTTTAATGTTTTAATTTCTATTTTCTATGTTTGAAGAAAAAATCGCATGTGTTATTCGGAATAATGTGACTTTGTATGCTTCGCATGTAATTGTCCGACTCGCTTCGCTCGTCGTTCAAACTTACATACTCAGCACCCAAAGTATCACATTTACTCCTAATAGCACAATATACTATTGTTCCGTAATCAGGACATTAAGAACTATATGCCCTTCTAATTTGTACCTGAAGTTATGGGACACCCTGTATATTTTTGAATGTAAAAAATATTTACTTGCATATTATGTCTAAATTTACTACAATTAAACTTTATAAATAAAGATAAAATTCCTTTGTCAACTTTAGAGTATTTTAGCAACAAACAAAACAAATGATTATTTTAGCCCACGATAGGCGTTGGGCGTTAATAGCAGACGCGCGATTTGCACTTTTCATATTTCTGACCAATAGAATCGATGGGAGCACGCATGACGTCAAAATATGTTCAATTCGTTATATCGCTCCACAGCAGAATATGTTTGTTTAAAAAAAAATTACTTTACTACTAATTATTCCGTTAATGTTTCACGATTTTGATATAAATTTGTCTTATTTCGTTTATGGTTTATGTGCCCATTAGTCATGCAAATCATCCAAGTGAATAATGACCATAATCCCGAATATAATACTATACTTTTTCTACTCCTGTAAATTTGGAAATCACTGTTGAAAATGATCCAAATTTGATGAAAACATACGTTGAAATACGTCAATATAAAAATACACAATGACAACTGACTACACTGTCAATTGCTTGGTGATCCACATCACGTGATTTATGGATTTCTGCCTCTGTGATTGGTCCAAAAGAGTGAATTATGGGTATTATAATTCATCGAAAAGCTTTAAATAATGGGGATATATTTGTACAGGAGTAAAAAAAAAAATGTTTTGACACGAGGTTATGAGTTAGTTTTTTACAGAAAAATTACAAATTATTACTTCTGTTCTTATATTGCAACTGCTGATATTAGCATAAACAAAACTGTAAAATTTAATGGGATGCCAAACCGTCAGAACCCTTCTATACAAGTTTAAAATTTCACAACAACCGATTACTAAAAAACATCCTCCCAGGCAGCAGAAACCCCGTCAAGAAAATTGCCAACGATCCAGTGCCTTATTATTTATGAAACGACTGCACATGTGGCTTGCAGTGTCACAGTATCATTACGAGTATGTGTACATTAATCCGAATTACGCTGTGCAAATTACGGCGCATGCCAGGAGTCAGGTGGCTTCGGTTCTGCCGCTGAAATATTAATTACGATCGCGTTTCGTTATTCAGAGGCTGGCGGTGTGCAGTGTAGTCCGTACGCCCTTAATTAAAACAGATACGATTCCTCCGCAGGTTCACACTGCAAGTTTTGACACCGTGGCAATAGTTAATTTGTGGCTACGGAGCGGATAAATCATTCAAGGATACTCCAAGATTTACTGGAGCTAAGATGAAATTACTGCCGTGTTTGACGCTATATGTGTATTGCAAACGAATACTTAATTTTTTACATATGGTTTGCTCGTTTAAGATAAGCCCTCTTAACTTCTTAACCTCTTACAATAGGTTTTCACTATTTTCACGCCCAGTCACTGCAAAATCATTCCAACTAAATTAGAATAGGTTCAAGTGAAGGATGAAGAAGCGTGAAAAACCATCACTTTTAAATTGGATAATGTAACATAATATAATATGTAAAAGATCACTCTGAAAATCCTATCTATGTCTACATTATGGTTCAAAAGGAATTATTGGAACGTTTATAGCGTAGTTAATAAAATTGGCCTTATTTACATGCAATATTTAATTCTGAATAACTTTTGTATTAAACACTTTTGCTTTAAAGTGAATTTTTTTTAAAAATAGCATTGATATCCTTTTGGGCTTCCAAATTATCAAGTGATGGTGTTGATCACAATTTCCAAAAGGTACAAGTCAAATTCATTTTGAATGATATCTTATGATGGCGAATGCTTGCATTAGTATTGGTAGTTTGCTTTTATTGGCAGCAGAGCTGTTGCCATACACGTTGCAAATTATCCTGTTTTTTATAGGTTTTTTGGGAGAAAATTCAATCTTAACCTATAATCTACAAATACAATGAACCTTTCATTTATACATCTTATTTAAATAATACGGCTTAAACAAATGTTATATTTACATTGGAATACTCTTAAAATAACTACTATTGTTATTAATTTAAAAAAAAGTAACAACTAATTTCAAAATACAATGAAATTTATGTACCTTATGGTTAGTTTAGCTTTCTACCACTAGTTAGCGTTTTTTAATTTTGGAAGCCCAATAGTTGGAGAAGTAAGTTTCATTCTAGCTATTCGCTTTGTGTGTGATGACAGAGACATCTATCGACTGCATTTTTTTATGCTTATGAAAAAAGGTTAATTAAAATGTATCAGTGTTTATTGGACAATTTAAATGATTAGCAATATTTTAAATGTATAAATCATCAACTATTCTACAAAGATTTGGATAAAAATTAATATAAAAGTGTATTATTATTTATCAGTAAAAATATGAACATAATTACTCAAATTGGATTTGAAGCAATAGCTCACAATATGATTTTTCAACCTCAAACAATACTCATAAGAAGGCAACTGGTGATGGTTGATCTTGTCAAAGATGTAAGAGAATTTCTAAAATCGGGGCAAAGTTATTTGAAAACAGCGAAAATGATAAGACAAACATCAGTAATATTTAACACCTTACGAAACCTCGTTATCATCTTCTGATTTTGTATCTCCAATAAAAATTAACACATAAAATCTATTGGTTTTGGGATCCTTGGTGATCAATCAAGACTATAAAAATATTATTTTATTTTAATTTGACACATAAAGTTAGGTTATACATACTTATTTTTTTCTTTTAACGGCTTTAATCCAATTTTTTTCTTTTTGCCACTTTTCCACTTACTGTTGGAAAACTATAAAATTTGTACTTACTATTTCTACCTGTATTTTTGCAATTAACTACTATGAACCATATTTAAATAATTTTTCATAATTAAGTGAACAGCATGAGCCTAATTAAATGCATATTTTGTCCGCTGCTCACGCTGTAGTCGATTCAGTTACCCCCACCACTTTTTCTGCATCCTGCCAATAGGGTGAGCGAAATTCTAGAGCATCCTAATAAAGTTGTCCACTATATTAAATAAAAATGATCAGGTTGACTGTATTTACACTGACTTTGCTAAGGTCTTTGATTTGACCACGTTATCTTAATAAATAAACTGCAGCATTTTTCTTTATCTTCTCACTTTCTGAGTCTCATTTCTTCGTATCTTTTTCATCGCGAGTTCTTCGTCAATTATAAAGGTTTTAAGTCCTACTCTTTTCATGCCACTTTCGATGTTTCTCAAGACTCAAATTTAGGACCTCTTTTGTTTCTTCTATTCATTAATGATATCAAGAATATACTGCTATGCTACAAACTTTTATTTGCCGATATTCTAAAAAATTTTTACCCAATCTCTTCTGCTGACGATTGCATTATTCTTCAAAATGATCTTAATAAGCTGTCTTAGTGGTGTTTAATTAACAACTTACCTACAACACAACTTAAAAAAATTGTTATATTATGTCATTTTCTAGAAAATTGTCACCCCTGGAATATGATTATTTGATTAACAACTTCATTCTTTCTCGCTCAGAAGTCATTAGAGATTTGGAAGTCATTTTTGATCAAAAACTCACTCTTAAAAATCACATTTGTGAAATTTGCAACTCTGCATTTCCGCCGTCAACTAAATTTGTAACTTTTATATTCTTTCTATGTGTATTTTAATAATTATTTTTTTGTATTTATATCTTGTCCTCATTATCCTGTTTTGGGTTCGTCCTGTCAGGAAAGGTTTATTTTTAAATAATAATAATAAGAAAGTTGTATATTATTTTATTAATTCTCATTCTCATATGTAGAAAACAACCCTAAATAAAAGAAACAATTTCAGTAATACAAGATTTATTATTCTCATTCTGGCAGATTCATCAAAAGAATTAACGCTAATTCCATTTTTTTCAACCTCTGTAACTTTATTTCTAAATTAATTAAATTAACAAAATGTGTCAAATTTTATGTTAACCTATCGTAACTACAACCTTAGTTAACATAAATATGTTTTGAGGATGGTAACTGAAGTTACGACTAATAATAAAAATAGGATTAGTGCTAATTCTTTTGATGAATCTGCCTGATTATGATCATAAAATTAAGAACAGAAAGTTAACTCAAATTAGACAGATATATCAATAGATCTTATTAATTATGCATGTCATTATTCGACATGAATATTCAATACACATTTTCGTATAATGTAAACTATTCATTATTAAAATTATTATTAATTCATTGTAGAATACACTGAAAAGTTTTGTTATTGCTGCATATAGTAATTCGTAATTTGTATATAAAATTTTACAGATATTAAAACCAGAAATCTTTTCCTTTATTCTAATAACTAGAACGTCTAGGTTTGTCACTAAGCTGTTGCTTTACTCGCACAACTATTCCGTGCCCCTATTTCACAAGAGATACAGTGTCAGCGATGAAACGAAAGTGAAACTGGATGTCACGATAGGAATGTTCCGTAGTTAGGTGAAGATTGATTATGGGCTGGTGAATCTAATGAATAGATGTTCGAGTGAATGAAGGGTTCATGCCACCCATTTACTGGAGCATAGCGTGTTGATATGTATGCACGCCGTCACCGATCTATCAAACACACAAAAACGTTGATGGAAGCCAAGCAATTTTATGTCCATTTGCTTTATAAATAACACCCGCACGACGGATTTTTCGAACACTGGGAACCTATTAAGCGAGCAGCGGGCAGAAATATGGCGGCCGGTCACAAACAGAGACAGAAACGGACCGAGGAAGAATGCGTGAGAAGGAGAAAAGTGCGTGAAACAGAAGGAAAGAAATACGCACGCAAGGATGTGCGCGACGAATCAGCGATAACTGAGATTGTGTCCGAATGATTCAGGAGCACTTTCGACGTTTTTTAGTTGAGTCAACCGGCCCAGGGGGCTCTGGCTGCGCGACGTTGCGAGGGGCACAAATCGACGCGAGCGACGCTTGTGACAGTCTGTTGAACTAGTTGTCAGCGCGAACGCCGCCGTCCCAGATGGGAATTCTTGTATAAGAATAAACTTTTTACATTTTAGAAGCTCTGAATATGACACGTGAATTCCAAATATTCTCCCGGCTTTGCGGGATCTCCGATAAAGATAAGAAATCACATTCAACAGCGCTATTATGTTCCTACCTCCGCAGATACGAGAGTGCCAGATATCTTCATATCTTCATTTACAAGTTTACAAGTTTTTCTTTTTAGAAAATGTTGGATTAAACTATAAGTTTTGGCATTTGTTGTAAGGAAACTATGTGAAAATATGCAAAATTAAAAATTGTATTCACGGTTAAATCTGGTCAAATATCTACACTGATATTAAATTTAATTTCGAAACGGAAACCGTATACAGTAGAGGCTCACTATTGGGATATCAAGAACTACTTTAGTTAAATTAGATCAAATTATCGCATATTGGGAAAAACGTTACAAATATTTTTACTGCCTGACCAATGGCATAGAAAAAATATATTTCTATAACACTGTTTTGAAAACTACGCATTCTACAACTAAAAATTGTTATGGAATCACTAACATTTCATAAGCCGCGTATGGAATATTTTCGACGAATCAGAGCCGCGATATATGAAGTATCTTGATTCAGTTACTATGGTTACGTCTGTTTGTTTTAATAAAATTTTTGAGTTTGACATTTTCAACAGTTTTATATTTGTATTTTTTGTATAATTTCCAAAATCTTGTAATTGAAAGTATAGTCTGCAACATCTAACGGAATGGCATATTCCACACTCGAAAACCGTAACTAACTTTACATACTTTACTTGTTGTAAATATGTAATATTTTATGTTCAACTGCATTTCAGATTATTTTTCTGAACTTTCAATAACTATTATATTTAACACATGACATTGATAATTTCGAAGTGTGCTTATTTGTTATTTTGTTACCAAATTGTTTATTGTCTTTACATTATTGCACTAGTCGATTAAGAGCCACTTTATGTACGCTAAACGATATCATAAATAGGTGATTATAATACAGCCGAACAAAATATTATACGTATGTAACACGTTCATAATAAGATTTCATTGACTAGCCGTTTTATGTGGCTCGTTTCGCTGTGTTCGCTTGGCTTTTAAGTTCATTCGCTTATAAACCTCTAATGTATGCATTTGTTCAGTGGCGACTCGTCAGGTGAAGTAGGTGAAGAGCTACTTCACCTACTTTTTGAGAGCATATTTAATATTTTTCTATAAGAAGAATTTTTGAATCAATAAATTTTCATGTTTAAAAACATATAAAGAAATTAAAAAAATATAAATTAAATTAACACTGATCTACGGCGACCCGCATCACGAGTATGTATTGAGCAACCGCATCAAGTGAAGAGTTACAATTGTCACTGCACCATTGCGCGCGCATCCTACAGATGATAACCTATGCTCTCCTACCACTCATACAAGAGGTAGGTGAAGAAATTGCAGTGAGCACTACACCTTGTATTATTTTGCGTTATAGACGGTTCATTAAATAATTCTTGACATAGCTGTTCATCTGTTGATGTAGATATTTTATTTAAGGTATTTCTAATTAATTTAATTCGTTGCAAACAATAATAACTCATATTATTTACATCTGTTTTATTTATAATATTTCATATAGCTCTTCACCTACTTTCCTTCGTACGAACCGCCACTGTATTTATTACATAAATATCTATAATTGCTGAAATATTTATATATATAATAATCGCTCAACAAACGCATAGCAATCGTTCTACAAAGAATTGTTAGTGGCCCTACGACATCAATCTGTCTCATGCTCGTTTTTCACTTTTATAAAAGCTTACAAGTTAGCGTTCCTGTGGTACTATATTTAGGCAAAAAGGAACAGGAGAAAAAAGTTAAAATGAACAGTTGAATGTGGTAATTTCATAATTAATACAATTATAAATTTAATGCTTGTAATAAGCTGCGAGTGAGTCATATAAAATGTTCCGCATTTCCAATTTCACCGCTAAAACGACCAAATTGACGTTTTCGCCGAGAAACAATCGAATAGGTGTGAATTATAAATCGTCGCCGCTGACAGACAGCGCTGTAATCGTTTTAAAAGTAGTGTTTGAAAATTTGCCCATCTGAAATTAAACTGTATCCTGCACATTAAAAATTACAAGCTAACCTGAAACCAGCACTCAATAAATCGATAGTCAACTGTCTATCATGATTTACCGCCTTCGTTTCAGTCGCTCGCGTCCGCCGTTTCACCCACTGAAAGATAGTAACGCTGGAACGTGCAGTGCCATGCTCTCCATATATGGCAGAAGCGAGTCGAAAGAGGCAATAAGCAATTGGTATCTCCATCATTATTTTACAATTTTGCGCTTGCGCATTTTAACTAAAATTATTAGATGTGCAGATTGATGCAAAAGTTATCGTCGTATGCGAGTTTCTGTAAATCTTAAAATTAAAATAATAATTTATTGAAGAAAAAGTGGTGCAACATTGTTGTGTAAAGTTTTACATAGCTTTGTGGCAACCGAATATGCATTTATCCTTTTTTAGGTGCGTAATAAATGTCTGAAAATTTATTTAGTTCGAAGGAACATATCAAAGTATTCAACTGAGACTCATTATGTGGATGAAGTATGTAGTTTGAATAAGTTTAGTTTTAATTCAAAATAATATCTTTTTAAATACAGTCATTTAGTTTAAAATTAAAACGACTTCTTTTTCATTTTTATTAAAACAAAATTTATATTTAAATTTTTTTTTTTTAATTGAACCTAATCATTTTGTAAGAAATAAAATTTTCTTCAACGAATGCATACAAAAGGAAAACTGAAAATTTTTTTGAAACAGGAAGTTATTTTTATGAGTGTATGGAAGAAAGTATTTGTATCTACGGCCGTTGTTAAAAGTGGCCCTTTTAACAGTTCCTTAACAAGTTAAAAGTGTCACTTTCTGCCTCTAATGTTAAAAGTAACATAGCACCGTGTTAAAAGTGTATTTTTCACAATAGTTTTATTTTGATGTTGTAAGCAATTTAATCACTTGTGAGAAAAAGATGTTTTAATCACAAGTGAGAGAAAAGATTTTTGTTCACTTTAGTTTTAAAAATTGTCACGAGATGGTGCCAAAAATTTTGTTCCGTAATTTGATTTCAAACTATTTTCCAATATTGCAATAATAATTGTGTTGCAGAATTTACGACTTCATAAAATGTCAAACTTGTAATATTATATTTAATTCACGATAAAATTCCCATTCCCATGAACGACTACAGTAATCCAAATAATTTGTATTTTTATAAATATGATCGTCTATGACATACTAAGATTATTTTTCATTTGAATTTATAGTTTCTCAAAAACTGTAAATTCAAATTAAAAATAAACTTAGTATGTTATAGATGACCATAATTATAAATATACGAATTATTTGCATTACTGTAGTCGTTGATGGGTATGAGAGACACAGTATCAAAAGAATTTTTGACCAACTAGATTTCAACTAATATTTTTTTATAGTTGAATGTTATAGCTATCCTTTTCATCCACATATATAAATACTAGAATATTGACAGACTTCACAGTAATAATTGTTTTGTTTTTAAATACGAATAATTGTAAGAAATAATTTATTCTAATTTGAATTTGCGAAACAAAATTCATGGGAGTGAACGAACTCAACGAAAATATGTACTTTATCTGACATTGCAATGTACAAGTCCCTGTAAAAAATCCATGTAATTTTGACGGATGGAGGTTGTTGGACCATAAAGAACATGAAAATAAATGAAGAATACAGAATTTACTGTTTTTAAAAAAATCTATCATCTATCATATTTAAAGTATTTCTTTATGAAATAATTTTAGAACATTGTACAGCGACAAAACCCACTTCTGTTAAAACACCCAAAAACAGGGATCGGAATAACCCATTGCATTCAAGTGACGTAAAATTAATTACAAAAATGTATATCACCGCTCTATGAAAGATGTTCAAAATCCGCCACTGAGAGCACGTTCCAGTATGACTACATTTCAGTGGTTCCCCCTCGTTCGTGTTTCGATACATTTCAATTGGAGTCGATGCTTTGGTACTTGGCTGCTCGGGGAGCTTAAGATTAGAAAAAATTACAGTGTAGGGTTGCAGGTGCGTGCGACGCGGCAATCAGCGGCGCACGTTATCGGGGGCAGTGGGGCAGCGGCCCAGCGGCTCACGGGAAAGTTCGCGCGAGGAAATCGCTAATGGTGATCTTGGTTTATTTGAATGCTATATGATTTGTACACCAGGGAATTAACTTTGATTTTGTTGCGCTGCTCGTTTGTTTTGTTGGGTTAATCGATCGTTCTACATGTAAAAAATGGGGGATATAATTCTGAATGTAATTAGCGTCCGTACAAAAAGCCAATATGAATAAAATTATGCAGCGGGCTACTAAAAAGAAGTTTTGTTTCAGCGCTGGCTATTCTGATATTCATGTGTTGGTTGGATTGAAGAAATAATATTTATTTTAAAAAGAAACAGCCTATAACGTATCGGATAAATTATCCACGTGTAACGTGTTTGGGAGCTGTAATTTGACGGCAATGCACGTACATACTACATACATTTGATTATATTGTTAATCATAATATAATTGTAATTTTGCGCAGGCAAAAATAACATTTATTTATTTCATACTGGTTACTTATGTTACATTTTTCGGACTATTTATCATACGAAAAGTGAAACTTTAAAGTCTTAGGACTTTAAAGTAAAATTTGACTTTTAATTTTTACATTATTTATAAATATTTATTCCTATAGATATTGTTATTTAGCCTATATGTATTAATTCAAATTTCTACGAATTTTTGATCATTTCTGTTTAAATAAATAAAATAAAATAAATATATCATCACGCCTTTTACCCATTACGGGTGTGGCACTCTGCTTACGCAGATCTCGGTAAGTGATATATTTTTTCGTATGAAGTGCGGTTACCAGCCGTCAAATCATAGCCCCCAAGGATGTTAGTGGAGGAGGAACCACAGGGGTAAATTTAAATTTGTAACTGTCGGCAGTGGGATTCGAACTGAGGATCTCACGATCCACAGTCCGACACGTTACCTCGGAGCTATTTAAAATACTATAATTTAACAACTTTAGTAACCAGTATGAAATTATTATAATTATATTATTATTTATTGAAAACGAAAAGTAACTTTTCGTTCTAGATTATATTTCTTCTAATTTGTCATTCCCTTTTATACTTATTTCTTTTACTAATTTACACTTTTTTATACGTAGATAAAAATGTTTTCTTAGAACAGATTCCTCTTTAATGAATAATGCCCGGTTGCACCAACATTAGTTAAATTTGAAAGATAGTTTAAATAAATAAAAGCATATCTAATTTTTGACATCAATGTCAATTACTCCATATGACATATAACTTCGATTTGCTTTTATTTATTTAAATAAACCAAGTTTAAAATTGAACTTACGTTGGTGCAACCGGGGCTAAAACATTTATTTGAATAGTGCCAATCCGATTTCGTTTTTAATGAAAACTTTTGTATGAAAATTAATTTAGTTTTGAAGGAACATATCAAAGTATTCAACTGAGATTCATTATGGGGACGAATTAGTGTGAACAGCAGTAGTTTATATTCAAAATGATATCGTTTTAAATAAAAACGTTTTGTTTAAAATTAAAACGACTTCTTTTTCATTATTTTTAAAAACAAAATTTCAAATATATTCATTTTCTTTCAATGCAGAAAAATGAAGATAAATATAATTCATATTCCAAATTAATATTTTTTTAATTGAACCTAATCATTTTGTAAGAAATAAAATTTTCTTCAACGAATGCACAAAAGGAAAACTGAAAATTTTCTTGAAACAAGAAGTTATTTTTATGAGTGTAATAACTTATGAACACAAAAGAAGTTACTAAAATAAATTCAGTTTTTCGTATTATCATGAAATTTATAATTATGAAGTTTTATTACTCTATCTTTCCTCGTTCGTCAGTTATATAGAACAAACGGGCACACATCCTTCCATTCGGACGTTGAGAAAATGATCAAAACGGAATCAGGAGCAAGGACCTAAAATCTTTTGTTTTGTTTGCTATGCTTCCTTATATTACGTATAAAAAGTAAAAATAAAAATTTCGGGTGATGAATTTAGACGTGATGATGTTATTATACTCATTATTATTCATTTTTTCTAAGAAGTACATTGGCCACTACAATTTATAGTGTGCAGAAACTACTGTATACAGTTTTACAAAAAGTTCTTTAGTATAGTAGTTTGTATCAAGAATGAATTTCAATTAATTGTAAAATGATTATCACGAAATGATTAATTATAAAGAGAATAAATATCTTTTGTACTTTAGAGTTTAATCCACACGATAGATTAGTAGTAAAACCTACAAAATAAACAACAAAAAAGAAAAAGAGGTGTATAGCATTCCTATTTACACTAAATGTAATGTATGCATTCAAGTAACTTTTGATTTATGAGTTGTCTGCACTGAACAAAACTAAAAAGTTGTATTTTACAAATTGCCAACCGTAATATTCCTGCATGTGCACAGCTCGCCATTTCGCGCTGCAATTAGTGCAAACATCACACGCCCCCCAGCGTCGCACCCCCGGGCGCTGAGGGTTTCCTCCAATGGGGAGCCTTCTCCGCTCGCCGGATGCAATCAGGAGATTTTCCAACTGATATTTTGTTTCCTCACAACTTTGAGGTTATTAAACACTATGTGCAAGTTGGATTTTGTTGATATTTCTAGCACTGCTTTTGTTCTTCTGTCTTAATGTACTTGACGATGGTGGAAGGTACTTTCTTACTTTCTTATACTTGGTATCAGGAAAAATAGAATCATTACAAAAGCAGTGACGAGATTTTTGAGACATTGTTTGTTTTGAGATGAAATAATTCATGAATACGAAAAGAAGGGTAATGACACTTCATAATGGGGTATGTGACCATAATCGAATTTCAATGTATACGCCATAGAATATGAATGTTCTTCATTGTAGTTTCTTATTACAACAATAAAAACTGTACATTATTTTGTAATAATAAAGTTATTAGCAATTTTGTGTTTTGGAGAAGGGATATGTGACGTCACTGTGGCCGTACGCCTGACCCGCTGATATATATCTATTTCTTTCCTTTACAGTAGCTCGGTCTTTTTCTAGTACCATGCCTACCGCCGCAATCTATTCAGAAGACACAGTGACGTCTCAATCCCCTCTCCAAATATTTAAAAATTGATTGCTCGTTAACTATAAACAATTAATTGATTTAAAAAAATACGGGTATTTTATTTTTGTATCTAGTATCATGTAATGTCAGAAAAAAAAATTGGTCACATACCCCATTATAATTATAAATCTCATGATATAAAATAATAAACAATATATAACAACTGTTTTTACTTTCTTATACAAAATATAAGGAAGTATTGGAATCACGAAAAAAATCCTTGAGGAGATTTTTGCGGAAATACATATTTTGACGTCCACTGAATTTGTTAAGACCAATTTCTCAATGATGTTTGTGTGTGAGGATGGATGGATGGATGGATGTCCGTGTGCGCAATATCTCACGAACGAGATAAGATATGTAAACGAAACTTGGAATTTATAAGTTTAATGAAAAAATGAAGAGCTGAGTTGATTTTGAATGAAGTGATAAACCGGAAGAGGAAGTTTACTGGACACACAAAACAATAAATTCCATTTATTTTAAAAATAGAAGCAGCTGTGAGAAAAAGTTTCAAATGAAAGATGTTAGCAAAAATATTTGGAATATAAAATGTTATTTGCACTTTTCTTGTACATGCTTTTAATTTTGAGAAAAACTAAATTATATATTTAATAATATATTTCAGTAATCTTTAGTTACAATGGGAACAAAAACTAAAACATTTTTAACATCTATGTGTCAAACGTGTCAAATAATTGTGAAATGTCAAAAATATGTGAACGTGAAATAATATAAAAGTAATATTTGTGTTATTAATTAGAAAGTTTAGAAGACTAGATATTAAATAATACCTATTTTAAAATAAAATCTTAGTTACAATGACGACAAAAAATTAAACAGGTTTAACATCAATATATCAAATAATTGTCAAAATAAAGTCGTAAGCAAGGAACAACTCATAGGTACGTGTCCAGTTGGTTTTATTTGTATAAGAAAGTAGTGTGGTGCCCACACCAGATTTTTATTGTTTTGTATCGTTTAGAAATTAAAATTATCAAGAGGTTATATGCCATAAAATTTCATGCAAGTATCGAGTACAATGCACAATACACTATAAAACCTAGTGAGAAAAATAAAAATCTGTGACTATAACATATGATAATTAATGCTGAGTACGTCGCGATGTTAAGATGAATCATAAACTATGAAGATAGATGAACATCAATCCTTCGATCATAATTTGTCTGAAATGAAATATCATTATTAAATGAATAAAACTGACTATGTATTGAACGTATTTTTGTAGTCAATGAATAAAGATTTCATTATAATAAATCCATTTCAGTAAAACTATATAAAAATTTTAAATATGAAAAATATCTGTATTTAAGTTACGACGCTTTTTTTCAGGTAATTTCAATTTTACACTTTATTAACAATTTATTTTTCGCGCCGCCGTCCGACATTGATACAATTACATATCCCTAAATCGGTCGGAAATCATGTTTTTGTCGTACTAGTTCGACAAAAATTGCTAACTTTTTATGGTTATATGTTGGCATCACTTCAATAATTTTAGCTCACTTCTGACGCTAGAAATGTCAAAGTATTACATTGACATAAAAATATTATGGCAATATATCTACAATTGAGTATTTACAATACAAGAAAACAGAATATTTATGGATTTTAAACATATTTGTAAGTAATTATAATTGAATTTGCAGTGTAAAATCCAAATAAAAATATGTAGATATTTTTGGTTATGATACTGGAAGATAAACATAATTGACATTCAAATATTGTGAAGTTAGCAACATAAAACAATTCCCTGTCATTAAGAAAATGAGTAATAAATTAAATTTATTTATTAAATTTACATAAATGTTGGCGCGAAAAATCTTGTGTATCCCTCGGTTGGAAACTATTTTGCGAGTGCTCGTATTTGTAGGACTCGCCTACGGCTCGGCTCGACTCGCACTCTCAAAATAGCAGTTTCCAACCTTGTGATACAAATAACTATATCGTATGGCGATCTACAATTTGTGTTAAGTGCCGTGTAGAACACAATATTTTTTTACCGATTTGATATTAATATTAATGTAGTTATTATTTTTATTTTGTACTTATTGTTAAAAGTAGGCTTTATGTATTAATTTTTTATAGATAAAGAAACACTTTAACATCAACTGTAGATAAAGTATAATTTTATCTCCACTTTATTTATAATATGTATATAAACAAAGTAATAAAACGACAATCATTGACATGTGATCGCAAAAATTCCTATATCTTAAATATCTGTGCGCGTTGACATATTAATATAGATATAAAATATTAATTATTATTTAACTTCTGGGACAAAATGAAAATATTATATTATTCGATGAGCATGTAATGTATGCTATTACTCATGACAATGAAGTTTGAATCACGAGCGAACGCGTGTGATGTAAATCATTCTAATGAGTAACAGCCATTACCTGCGAGTAGAATACTATACTTTATCCACAACATTTCGTTGAAATTATATGATTAGTGGAATTTTTGCTCTGACAAACACAAAAAATTGTGTGTTTTTCAATATACGTAATTTGTAGCAACCATTGCTAGGCTACGTACTATTAACAAAATTTTGAAGTGATTTAACATTTAGCAGAAAATCTTAAACCAATTTTTCAGGTACAGTTTAAGTTTAAAAAGAAAATAAAGTATGAAAAACGAGAAAACTAGTGTCTTTGGCTTTTTGTGCGGAAAAAATTACTTAAAAGTCATTTTCATTTTACTCTTCTGACAGGTAAAATTTGAATTTGACATAACGAATGAATAATATTATTTCATCGAACTGTCAATATTATTTCATTAGCAATAGTAATAAAGGTCATTAATTGACAACGGTTGCATTATGGGTATATTATTTGACAGTTGTAGATAAAATATATTTTACAACGCTACGATAAAGAGTCTCTTCCTTCGCCGCTCGAGAATTACTAACATATTTCTCTTATCGATAAAGTATCTCTTTATCGTTTTGTTAAGTAACTATTATTACATATTTTGAAGGTCATCGCCATCAAATTACGTTGTCATACAGTTGTTGACGGTTACTATGCCTTTTTTGATCGGTTGCAATGTATATAAAATATGTTTACTGCCTAGGCAGTAAAGTGTCTTTTTAAGGACTAATAGCTTTTAAAAAATTTCACTTTTAATGTCAATCGGCAAAAAAAGTCTGTGATATTTACTTCATAGCGTACGAATGTTTACCGTAATTAGATTAGGAATTTCAAATTACATTCATGTCATTTGGCATTGCAAGAAGAAGAAGTAATTCCCATGAGAAACAAATCTTTATGCTATAATTATTACGTTTTCTACGATGTACACATTAATATATCATTCAAGGAGAGGAAGGAAATCTTCAAGATAAAAATACTTATGCAAGTAATATAATAATTTAGTAGAAAATTATAATTCTACCAATGACAGAAGACAATCATCTTCGTCATCGTCAGTAGCAGGATCTATTACTCATTTGTTTGGCAAAAAACAATTGAATATGCGGAAAAATAATTACAATCTTTTCTTGAGTAATTTACATAAGTTATCTGATTCCTCTGAAAAGATAAGGCAATTGCAATAGACGAAAACTTACAAGAAAAAATTGTGTTACCATCGTATCCATGACGTCATAAAGTAATTTGCTTGTAAATGAATTTATCGATTATTCATGTAACTTCTACATAAAATTGCACGTTAATGGAGATATAAAATGATAGGTCTCTAATTACTGAATTTTAATTCTCTCCTCTACCATAAAATTGGATTAGTAATTTTATGACTTGATATGAAACATTTATAAATGTGGAAAAGTTTATTTTTATTGGGAAACCTTTAATAATTCATTTTCAACTGGTAATTGCAACAGATAATAGTTTTAATTTTCAACTATGGACTCAACAAATTGGTCAATTTATTAACGTAAAAACTATTCCAGTAAATTGCTGTTTACTCAATGACATCAAGTACAATAACGAGGAAAGAGAGAGCAACGAAACTTCATTAGGTTTTATGACTGATTAGGTTTTGATGGAATTTTGCTGCACACACAAAACAATTCATTCAATTTATTTCAAATATGCACTTAGAAAATACTTAATTACATGATATATTTTCACCTCCTGCACATTTGTTGTGACGAGTCAAAAATTTCGATAGTTAGTTTTCAACAGATAAGTATGATTTCACTGCTTTCGATGATGATTTTGGATGTAATTGAATGTAATTCATGAACCAGAAATGGAAGTTTATGTGAAGGCCTGTAAAAGATATTTCAATCATATTTCAGTAAATAATAGATTAATTTATTTATTTATATTGGCTACAATTTATTTGATACTTTTTTCTATTTTTTGACCCGTTGCGTTTGTTATATTAGACTTTTACCTTAATTCATTACTTCTTCCTATTCCAGATAAAGGAAAATTATGAATTAGGACATAATTAAATGGGGTAAATAGCTCCGTGGAAACAAATCGGGCTCATCATGAGATCTCTGACCATATCGCAGAGCGTTAAAATTTTACATTTATAATAAATATACGAAAAAATATAAAATATTTTAAGTAGTAGTAAGAAGAATGTTTAATCTATTCATGTTGATATTTAATTTATAATATATTTCATTTTTTTATTTTATACTTTGCTTACGAAAACGTTAAAATTATCCTTAATGCAATGACTGATTATTCATACATAGATGAAAAACATATTTTATTTTGATAAATTGTGAACGTCTGCAGTGGCGTAGCTACCATAGGGCTAGACGGTGCCGTGCACCGGGGCCCTCAAGCTCAGGGGGCCCTCGGATACTGACCAGCAGACCTTGTATTGAACTAACTTAAAATTATCCTATTCGGAATGTAAATAAAATAGGTTGCAACACGACTTTAAGGTAGTACTGTCGGTCAGGGAGATACCGTTTAGAATTTTAAAAAAATTGGCATATTAGTAGATTACATAAGATAATGATCTGGTTAAATTTTTGAAAAACTACAGTGAACCAGTAAAAAGATATTGAATTTTGAAATTTATTACAAAAGAATGACTAATTTCAAAATAAATATTCTGTTATAATAGGCTCCAAGTTTTCCTTTCAATTTCTTAATATTTACCACTTACTTACTTCCTGAATTAACTAAGGTATGTACTATTCATCTATTCTGTAAAAAAAATAATGAGAAAATATGGAGTGCTAGCCTAACAGAAGTATTTACAGCAATGTCACTGTTCCATCAATTCTGCAGAAACTGAAAGATCATTTAGCAAATTCAAAATAATAAAAAAATTGTTTAAGGAATACTATGGGCCAAGCTCGACCAATCGAAAACAAAGCCGTATCAAGCCTAGATTTAAACAAAGTCATTAATATTTATGCGAAAACTAAGGCTAGGAAAAGATTATAAACTAAGTTGTTGTTTTGTGGTCAGTATGCAGGTAGGTCTGACTTTCAAATAATAACTGGAAGAGATCTCTTAAAAGGATAAGTTTACTGTGTATATGAGTTATCTGTATATAAATTGTTTTTTTTTTCACAATATCTGCACCGAAAGTTTAAATTTCTGCCCCGTTTTGCGAGACGAAAGTGCCACTTTACTCTTATGAGAAAACACGCGGGTTTAAATGTCCTACTTTCTTCCCTCGGTGTGTAATATACTATTAATGTTTTATGTACAATAAAGTGTTTTACATACATACTTGCATAATCCTTGTGATTTACTTCGTTTTATTGCTTAATACGAATATTATTAATCCAATTATAAGTTCCTAAACACTTCATCTGTACTCTAGGCGATCACTTAAGCTCACCCAAGATACTCGTGCACTTAAATGTAGTAAGTAGTTTTGTTGAACCATGCAGTGCACGATAAAAAGCTGATAATAAACTAGTAGCTTTAAAGTTCTTTATATAAATTTATATTTGGACATAAACAGTTAAGTTAGGGCCCCAGTTCTTTTTTTTTTTTGCACCAGGGCCTTTGGTTGCCTTGCTACGCCTCTGAACGTCTGTTTTCGTTATTTTGTTGCCTGCTCAGTGGCGAATCGTGCTACTATATTCTAGTAAGTCGCATTGACGATTGGCGTAACGTATCTGTTTTTGAATCGGATGGTTTATACGAGAGTTGCGGAGCATCTAGCCAGAGATTCCTCCTAAACTTTACCCCTTTGAACCCTCTCCATTAACATCTTTAGGACCGAGATTTGACGACTGGGTAACTGCATTTCACGCAAATATAGGCCAAAATTTGCAAAAGTAGAGTGTCACACTCGAAAATGGGTTAATGGCGTGATGGTATATTTATTTGTTTAGAATATATAATAGACTATAGTGGACCCGGTAGGCAGACGTTGTCCTAAACACTCTTTTCCTCCAAAAAGGATAGATCGATTTTTTTTTACTTATAGGGCCACCTGGATGGACTAATGCACAAGTTATAAATATAAGAAGCCTATTCTGCAACTTATCTGTTAATTTTTAAAACTTTAACCAATGATAACAGACGTCACTGAATAAAAATTAAAAATATCATTTGACGCATGTATTTTTTAGTACAACCAGACGCGAAATAAGCATTTCGCAGCCGCAAAATAGACTGAGAAATTTAATTTCGCGGCTGTTGTTATGGTAACGGACGCGAAATCCAAAATAATTGTTTTGTTTATCAATGTCAATCCCATAGTCAGTTTCTATTTACAATAAAATTGTTTAAAATTTGTAAATACATATTTTTTACGGATGCACAAAAAATAGTGTGTACACCTTGGCCGCGAAATCCTTTATCGCCCTCCAGATTGTCCCTCCTCGGCCGCAAGCGGCCTTGGCGACAATTTATCTCTCGGTACGCTAGAGTGATTTCGCGGCCTTGGTATACAAATAACTATTATTGGTCAAAATTTTTAACAGGCCGTTAAAAATTAACAGGTAAGCTACAAAATAGGCCCCAAAGTCAGAAAAATTAAAAAAATCTGGATCTCTACAACAGCTTGAACTAAAAAAAAATTTTTCATCAAAATCGGCCAAGCCGTTTAGGATGAGAAGAATTACAAACACACGCACACCGGAATTTTATATATAAAAATAATAGATTTACGGTTCAAATTCTGTAATTTTTTTAATTTCATTAACTAATTTAGTTAGAACTTTGTATTAGCACCTCTCTCCTCTTTCCTTATAACAGCTTGTGCTCTTCATCTCATGTTTCGAATTTTGAATCGCATTTTGAGGTATGTCTAGTCTTCCCATTCTTGTAGACAGCTTTTTCTAGTTCCTTCTTTTTTTTTCAGCATATCCCATACATATATACTGTCAATTGCATTCAAATAAATGTTCATGTTGCATTCTATTTAAATATGAATCGAGAAAATGTCAGTTTTGCAATAATTTTGTCCAATACTTTCATCGAAAAATTTATTATGTTTTATATTGAAAATGTTTCGATTGCAAAAGCTAACAATCAATAATAATGCAACATTAGTTAATGATTTTTTGTGCTGTATAAATTAGCTGTCCATGTACCTGTTTTATCACTTACAATGTTGCCGCATATCTCGGCCGCGGTCAAGGCCTACTGTGCCGTGGCCATGAATCTGACATTCAAACGAGATGTTTTTGTTTAGCCGCTGATGACTTGAACAACTTGTTATTCTTAAAAGCTTGCATTTGTTTTAATGAATAACTCGGAAGAGGTAATTTGGGTGTATTAACTGAAATAATTGGATTATTAGGTGTTTCAAGAACGCTTAATGATGGACTAGGAACTTCTGAAGTGGCAAGTTTGCTATTAAAAACAAATGACGAAAATGAGGACTGCAGTATTTAATAAATACCCATGTGCATCTTGGAAGCCTTGAAGGGCGTTAAAATTAAATTAACCACTCTTGAACTTTTCTTACGTGTATAACCTGAAGCGATATTACATTGGTAATTTTGCTAATTTGACTACCTTGTAATTGCATCCAAATTAACGTTTTTGAATAGTAAAAATCTGATGTGGCCAGCACATAACCTCCCGCCCAATATCTACTACTTTTAAACGGTACAAAATAGTATTTGATGATACAGAAACATACCTTCTTATTTGTTTATTTTCTATTTCTATTTGAGTATTTATATTTCTTTCGTATATTTATTAAATTTTTTGACATATATTTCACTAAGAAAACAGCTTCACAATCACAATGACATGTGTCACATTTCGTAAAAAATTGAAAATTTTTAAATGTTTTCATGGTGTACTAGGAATGCAAAATTTGTAAAATCTAATTTCTTTATATTTTATTATCTCTAAATCTAATGAAAATAAATAAAATTAGTGTAATCAAAACACATGTAAAATTAAATATTCTTCAACTTTCAAAATAACATAAATTGTTGAAAAAGGAAATTTAACCGTGTTTTTCACGAAAAACTGTTAAGAGCTTCAAGTAAACTGCTCCTTCCGGTCGACCAATTTTATCCAAAATCTAATCAGCTCTTCATTTAAATATAAGAAGCAATAATTCAAAAAATTGTATTTTTTGGTATTATAGTATTTGAGTTATGCGAGACGAAAAAATTGCCACAGACTACACACACACACACATACATACATACATACATACATACATACATACAGACATCATCGCGAAAATAGTAAAATCGTATTGTAGGGACCCTAAAACGTGCTTATTCATTGAAAACTCACTACCCAATTTTCTGACCAAAAACAATACCTCCCTTACCTAGAGGTAGGCGGGAGGTAAAAATTTGTTAAATGTATGTAAAAATTTTGTTTTGGGATCCTCGATTAAGAATTCACAATTTTCACGGTGGCGTTGCAAACTGATTAGATTTTGGTAGCAATCCGTCAACCGGAAGTGGTACTTGATTTAAAGGCCTATTAGAATTTTCAAATATACTAAGAAAATAAATGATTTATGGAAGATTTGCTGTATTAAAAATAATATTATATATACTTTTTTTTTCAATATTTTTGTGTTTCTTATAATTGAACATTATTATTTACAAATTCCAATTTTGACACAAAAATTAAATTAATAAATTGTTTACCTAGTTACTTGATAATGAATAACGTTAAATATTTGCTTGAATTCAATTCAGTTTTCTTGGGTACTCATTATAAAATAGTATATTCTACAACAAGTAGTGTAATGGCACATATTCCACACTAGTAAAAGTTTGTAGTCCGAACCGAGGACGAGGACTACGGTTTGCGAGTGTGGGATATGCCATTCCGTTACATGTTGTGTAGACTATACTTTCTATAACAAGATTTTGAAAACTTTACAAAATAATGATGGTTATTTAACTAATAACTGTTGTCACGTCAATCTCAAATAAATAAAATTAAAACAAAGACATAACCATAGTAACCGAACCAAGATACTTCATATATGCGGCTATGATTCGTCAAAATTATTTCATACGTGGCGTATGGATTGATGGTTACTCCAATACAATTTTTAGATGTGGAATACGTTGTTTCCAAAACAGTGTTATGGAAACTGAATTTTTAATATTTTTGAACGTCTTTTTTGCCTTTTTTGAAAAGGTAAAAAGTAATTTGTTTACTGATTCAGAGTCAGATATTAAACCTCTTCAACTTTCATTTGAAACACAGGGGATGCAGGAAATTGCATAAGTATTATTGAATGATTGATTTTAATTTGATTGATATATCGTAAAATACAAAAATTTTAATATTTAAATAACCAAAGAGCCTATTTGCATGCACTTTTAAATTCTGAACATCTTTTGTATTTACTCTTTTGCTGTAAAGTGATTAGTTAAAAATGTATAGCAATATTTTTAAAAAAAATCTGTTGTGGGCAACACAATAACTCCCGCCATAGATTTCTTATCAAACAATGCAGGAACACGGAACACCACTATCAAGAACGCTTATCTCTTAAAAAAATTCTTTTTCAATTTTGACACATGTCAAAACATGGCTTTTTCATGCGTTGTTTTGTTTTTTTCCAAATCTAACGTAAACATGTTTCAAACAATAATTGTAGATACAAATATTTGAAACATTACTCTAATAACAAAAATTGTTATTAAACCATAATTTACTGAGATTTTTCAAAATAGCTTGATAGGGCTTCAAGTAAACTACCACTTCCGGTTACTAGATTAGCACTAAAAACTAATCAGTTCTTCCCAAAGGGATACAGTTGAAGTATACAAAATATCAAAATTTTCTGTTTAGTAGTTTTTGAGAAATCGTAACTCCAGAGATCCACACAGACCGACAGACAAACAGACAGGCAGACTTACACTCACACAGACATCATCGCGAAACTATTAAAATGTACTCATCCACTGAAAACTCACTACCGATTTTTTAGCATGCTTCCTATACCTCCCTTACAGGATGTGGCGGGAGGTAAAAATAGCATTGAAGTCTCTATATTTTATATATCAATTCGACACTCAGTATTTGTAGATCCCGTTCAAAGTTTTTTTGAATCTGTGAAGTACCTGAAATTTTTATTTTGTAGAAATTAAAAATAGCCGATGATTTTGTTTGCGTATGCAAATGACAACATTTGAGAATAAAGTTATTTAATTGCTGCTTGAAAAACTTGCAAACATCGTTAAAAACGAATACCATGACTCGTTGATTAAATCAAACAAAATTTCCCTTTTTTTGGTATTTTCCAACAGGTAAAACAAAGATGAAATACGCGTTGTAAATTCGTAAAGTTAATATTCGCGCAGTCACGCTAAGCGCGACCTCTGACTTTAGATCTCAAGGCCGTCACGATTTCCAGCTCTTTGAAGTGAGGATCCGTATCATGGAATCGTGAAACTTATTATTTAATTCTCGGTTATTTATAAACGACGCGCCGGTTGGGATTACCGGAAGTATGAGAGAAGAAGCGCGATGACTTGTAGTTTGTTTCCGTCCCTTGTCTCCCGAACCCCGCTGGCTCACGCGGTTCCCTGGCCTACTAAGAGTAGTTCATTACGGAAATGTGGGAAGTGCTGTAATAATTATTCTGGCGTCTTAATCGAATTAAGTGCTGTTGTGCTTAAGAATAGGATGAATTAGATAGGCTTGCTACTCTCTTCACACGTGATATTAGCAGTTACTTATTATTATTATTCCGTGGAAAATGGGACACACAGAAAACGAATTTTGTAAATATCAAACTAGAAGAAAAGAAATCTGTGGCAACACTTTACCTCCTGATTGAACAATTTTTAAATGGTACAAACTACGGGAATAAAAAGTTTCAAATACAAATTATTGTAAACAATATGATTCTACGTCTTTTTGTTTGTCACAAAATTTAACCATACTCATTTATTTACTTATTTATGCTCAAAATAACTTATAGACCTTCAAGTATAGTTTACTTCCCCCGGAAGTTGATGGCAAGCCTCAAAATTAAAATGAAAATGATATTGTCATATATAATACCTCTTTCGGTTGACGGCAAGTCAAAATGAAAATGAAAATAAAAATGATATTGTCATATAAAATACCGTTAGTGTTACTAGTTATGTCGACAATTTTTGTTGCTGTATCACGAATGGGTATTATTTTAAATAACACGAGTGCACAGCACGAGTGATATTTTCAAGCGTAATAACCATGAGTGATGCAGCCCGAAAATTGTCTACATATATTGTAACACGAATGGTATTCGGAGGACAATTAAACGAGTCAAAATGTATTCTCTCTTTATAGTGAGTTGCAAATAGGTTTACTTCCACAGTAACAGTGTAACAATTCAATTGTTTAAAATTGTCGATGGGATCACTAGTGAAAATTGTCGATGAAATCACTAGTGAAAAATGTCAGATAATTCTTTTCAATTGGTGGAAAATTGTAAAATTGGACCATTTTTGACAGATGACATATAAGTTGAATTGTCTTAGAATCTGATGTAGACATCACATAATTTTAAGTCTAACTACTACTTCCGATTGATAGATTTCTAAAATCTAATCAGCTCGTAATTTAAATATATGTTTCAATAGGTTTGTTCCAAATGGTCATTTCTGACAAGTTTGTGACATTTTTGTGACAAATTTCAGTGCGCCTGCGAAAAATGTAAACAAGTTAAGTTAGAAACATAGACTAGAACGACGAATGGAATGAAGCGCATGTGCATGCTCATATTTTGTTTTGACAGCTAACCTTAAATATAAATAAAGAAATTCATACATTTTTCGCCACAAAAAAGAAATGTTTCAAAGTTAACTTGTTTACATTTTTCGCAGGCGCACTGAAATTTGTCACAAACTTGTCAGAAATGACCACTTGGAACAAACCTAATGAAATTTCAAGATAATATCTTTTTAAATTTTAAAGTTATGTAAAAATGTAGTAGATATGTTGAAATTTTATTTTTAAAATTTTAATGTTTTAATAGCAATCTATCAACCGGGACTGATAAGTTACCTTGAGGAAATATATAGTATATTAAGAATGATCGGTAAACTGTACTAATGTTGAACTCAAATATATTAGGTGGCTTATCTCTAGTTACTAATATTTGGAAGATGTCAAAAAATTTGTTTATAAATTTAAATAGCAAGTAATTGAGTGTTGTGATGTTATATAAACTAAACCGTACTTATGACAATCATATTCTCAGTTAATTATTAATTAATTATTTTCTATAAAAATATAGCAAAGAAATTTTAGATATTTTATAGTGTAGACTAAACCACTTTGAAATATATTTAATATAATTTTGCTAAGTGGCTATATATTTCCGTATCGTAATTTATGTGAAGGAAATTGTTAATTTATAAATAAATAAACATTTTCAAAGAGATCTTACTCAAAAATGTACAAAAACAACTATTCCATTCGTATATTCAAAGTTGTTTATGCCAATAGTTTTGTTAAGTACCATTAACGTTACGATGTCTACATACATGGGATGTCATGTCTCATAAACCATGTTGCGGACATAGGTCTATCCATGTTAGGTATATATGACGTACTCGCGACAAAACTGTGTTTATTAGGATATTGTGTTATTAGGAGTAAATGTGATACTTTGTGTGCTGAGCATGTAAGTTTAAACGACGAGCGACGAAAGTCGGACAATTACATGCGAAGCACCGAGATCACGTTTACTCCGAACAGCACATGCTATTTTTTTCTTCAAACATAGAAAATAGAATTATAAGTCATTAAAAAATGCCCAAAACTTCTGTCTTATCCAGCATTTCTAGTTGCCATAGAATATGCTATTTGTTATTTTATCCAACACCTCTCAATAAATGCTCCATAACTATGGCGATTTTAAACAAGCAAAGTAACAGATTACCTACTAGTGGTTATAATTTTGAGGAAAGCCACTAGTGAGTATTTTTTTATTTATAACAATAATAATAACACACAACACCTTGGTAACTACTTCCATTGACATTTTAATTTAAAAACTTCAAGCATATGTCACTGTCAAATAATATTTCTTTAATAAATTTTTTATTTATTAAGAGGTGTTGGATAAAACGTTATACTTCACACGTGGGCAAAGTGGAATTACCCACTCGATAAAATTATCACACTCAGCCTTCGGCTTCGTGTGCTAAAATTTCTCTCGTGGGTAATTCCTTACTTTGCCTACTTGTAAAGTAAATAACTATTATGTATTTTATTTTTAACTGTCAAATTATTGAATTACTACCTAACTATTTTTCATAATATTTTACTTTGTCCACCGCTGGAGTAGAAGAACTTCTGCTTGTTGAATACAAATACATAACAACGTATTTCTATGACGTTTACAGAAAAATAATATGAGCTATAAATTCGAAACCTGTTTCTTTCTTGTTCCGTTTAAAAATTGCTTAGACGGGAGGTTATGTGCTGAAAATATCAGATTTTTTATTGTAGTAAATGTAAGTGCCAATGAAACAACTGCAAATGCCCCTGGCAAAACCAATCTTTTTAATGAAACACATAGACATAAATATGTAAACATGCGGATGTATTTAGCGATAAGTACTGAGGATGTTAAAAATTTTCATCAGATATATTTGAGTAAATACATAAATTACAATTCCAAGGATTATCGAAGGTGCGTTAAACGAAAACATTCTTTCATTTCACTGCTGAGTAGACTCTGTCAAGTCATCACAGATTTAGTGTAAAGAACAATTGTATTCTGTGTTGAATAACCTTTATTTGTCAAGGTCCGATTAGTCAGGCTCAACATAAATCTTCAATTTCTTCATTCGCAATAACATTTTAGCAATTCCACGTTAAGAAATCGTCGTACTATTAAAAAACCGCAGACAAAAACTTCTCAGAAGCAAAATCAGGAAAATCCGCTGCGCCAAAATCGTGCTGGTTAAACTGGACAGGTATAAAACACACATCGACTGATTGGAAATTCCAATAATAGATACTGTATTGGTTGGTGGCTATGGTTCTATGGCTCAAAGCACAATATGTAAACAGCGAGTGAACGCAAGTCAGCGAACTGTGATATCAGAATACAAGATGTTTGACATACTGCGGTAGTGGATTTCTATTGGCTGATTTTAATTGAGCCCCGATATTATACACAAGCGTAACGGGTTATTCCTTTAATGGTGCTATCGTTCATTCATAAATTCAAATCTATTTAAAAACCATTCACACTGTATTCATTTTACAGTTCTCCCCTTTAAAAAGCAACTTCCAAAAATTGAAAAAAATCATAAGGTTTGTTCCAAGTGGTCATTTCTAACAAGTTTGTGACAAATTTCAATGCGCCTGCAAAAAATGTAAACAAGTTAACTTTGAAACATAAGTTTCATTACTTTTTTGTGGCGAAAAATGTATGAATTTCTTTATTTTTATTTATAGTTAAGGTTAGCTGTCAAAACAAAAATTTAGCATGCACATGCGCTTCATTCCATTCGTCGTTCCAGTCTATGTTTCAAACTTAACTTGTTTACATTTTTCGCAGGCGCACTGAAATTTGTCATAAACATGTCACAAACTTGTCAGAAATAACCACTTGGAACGAACCTATAGTCTTGTAATTCGTAAATGGTGATAGTAAGAGGAAAATGTTTCAAACAATAATTGTATATAATAATATTTGAAATATTATTCTAATAACAAAATTTTCATTAAACTATAATTTACTGAGATATTTTAAAAAACTTGATAGGGCTTCAAGTAAACTACCACTTCCGGTCATTGGATTATCACCAAAAACTAATCAGCTCTTCCAAAGGGGATACAATTTATACAAAATATCAAAATTTTCAGTTTAGTATTTTTTAAGAAACTGTAACTCCAGAGATTCACACAGTCTAACAGACAGACAGACAGACACACACCCACAGACATCATTGCGAAACTATTAAAATCGTATTGTTGGAACCCTAAAACGTACTCATCCACGGTAAACTCACTACCCAATTTTAAGCATGATTCCTATACCTGCCTTACAAGATGTGGCGGGAGTAAAAAATTCGGAAGACACCATTCTTTACCAAGAAAATAAATTAATACTATTTTATGATACAACTGTATAAGTAAGCTTTTAAAGCACGTACGACGAGTTTAAGAGTTTAACGTCGCTAGTGCTTTAAAAGCACTTATACACGTGTGTCATACGCTATTTTTTATTATACCTGCATCATACTCTGGAAATTTGATTTTGATTCATTTCATAAATTTGCGCGTGTGACGTTTGACGTATGTCGTTTACATGGAGATTGGTTAGCATTTGTTGTTTACGTTTTCAGATTTGACAGATATTAATAGTAATTATTTTTGTTGATGCTTGGCAACCTTTAAAGCACGGCGTGTTTTAATCTTGCATTTATGAACGCTGTAGCGTGTTTTAAACACGGATTATGATGCAGGTATAATAAAAAATATTTTTACAGAACATAATCCAAAAGTTTTTTTTCCTGATGATATATAACCATAAACTTAACACTCGTAAGATTAACATAATGGAATAAATAGCTCCATGGTAACGTATCGGACTGTCGATTATGAGATTCCCAGTTCGATCCCCACAGCCGACAAATTGTAGCAAAAATTGACGAAAATTGTTGTTACATAGTTACCTTGTGGCACCTTCTCCACTTTTTGGGTTATTTGATGAAACTGTCCGAGCAAAAATATATCATCTACTAAAATATGCAGAGTGTCACACTTAGACATGGGTAAATGGCGCCATGATATATTTATTTTCTAAATGTGGAACACACATTATTTCAAAGGAAATAGAAAAGTAAAAGTTGAATAAGTATTATTATATTTATTTATTTTTATTTCCTATATTGATTGGAAAATAATGGATTCCCAAATTATGTGTAATTATCGCCTGAATAAAATATATACAATTTTGAAATATTTTTGTCATGCACCAATTAATGTATTTATTAGTTTTTAATAAACTGTAATTATATCGAAACAATACATTCTGAATAATGCGTGAGAAATTTACTGATTCAACAAATCGTAGTAATTATCAAATAATTGTTTATGTATCATTATCACCTAAACCCTTAATATATTAATAATTTTAAAAAGATATTGAAAAATCATGTAAAGTAATGTCTTTTGTTTATGTAATAACCGTGCGATAAGAAAACCGCGATAAAGCTAAGGAATTTCAAAATCGGAACTGAAATATTACCTATATATATATATATATATATATATATATATATATATATATATATATATATATATATATATATTTAGTATACCGCACCAAAAAACCAAACCTACATTTCGCAAAGAAAATCAAAACAAACTAGGTCATAATTCAACATAACCGATCACCAGTGGCGTAACTAATATTTATTAACTGGGGGTTATGTATAATTTGGGGCTCAAGGAACTGGTACCTACCACAAAACTGAAATCGTTAGAAATGTAGTTCAAGAAGAACAGATAAAACGTTGAAAACTTCAACATAAAAATACACAATAGGTTTGTTCCAAGTGGTCATTTCGGACATGTTTGTGACATGTTTCTGACAAATTTCACTGCGCCTATGATAAATGTAAACAAGTTAAGTTAGAAACATAGACTGGAACGGCGAATGGAGTGAATCGCATGTGCATACTCATTTTTTGTTTTGACAGCTAACCTTAAATATACATTTACATAAAGAAATTCATACATTTTTCGCTACAAAAAAGAAAATGAAGCTTATGTTTCAAACTTAACTTGTTTACATTTTTCGCAGGCGCAATGAAATTTGTCACAAACATGTCACAAACATATCAGAAATGACCACTTGGAACAAACCTAATGACAACTGACTACACTGTCAACTGTCAGATGGTTGTAGCTTGGTGATCCACATAATAAATTATAGCTTTAAAATAAACAGGAATAATTGATTTCTAGTATGATACTGTCGTGAATTATGACTACTATAATTAATAAAAAAAAAATAATGGAGTTATATTTACACAGGAGTAGAAAAACTGTTTTAGTCCACTAAGTAGCAGTTGTGACGTTATAAGTGACATAATTTTATGTCCATTAATACAGAGAATTAACCTTTTTTGGGCGTGGCACAGATTATCATATATTTTCATAAAATTTCTTCTTTTAATGGGGTAAATCGCTTCGTGGTAATATTAAGTGCTTATTTTTAATATTTTTTTTTTTTCGAAGATGGGAGGCGGACTAACTATTATTGTCATATTACAAAAGTCCAAGCTCTTCAGTGGGATTCGAACCCAGAACCTCTGGCGTGCTAGGCAAGTGACATAGCCACTACGCCATTGAGATCGGCATTTTTAAATTTAACCCAGTGGTTACTTCTCCTTTGCATGTAATTACCCAACTCGCTTCGCTCGTCGTTCAAACTTACATGTTCAGCATATAAAGTATCATATTTTCTCATAATAACACAATGTAGTATTATTTAAATATATTATACTTTACTATTTACTTGTTGTTTAGAACTTTGTACAATAATTCGAAATATTAGTTGATACCACGAGCTCTGTTTTCGGGAATACTAAGATGTCCAATGATCTAAAATTATTATATCAAAAAATGATTCGAAAAGAGGTTACAGAGAAATATATTATCGTCAATTTTTATTTGAATAATTTTTTTTTAGAAAATAATTAAGTACATTGTACAGCGCTAAAACACAAGAAAATGCCCAAAAAACAGAGCTTTAATAGTAATTTATTGTACAAGTGTGGAATGTGACATATAAGTCAAGAAACAAAATTTTCTTGAGTAACTATTGTGCATTCGAGTGCAATACAAAGTTTTATCCAACACCACTCTTAAAAAGTCTTAAATCGTTGGTATATTTTCGTTTTTTGTTTCACCCTGACAAGACATTTCATATGTTATTTATAAAATATAGAAATTATAAAGTAGCCATGGAATGAATGTTTGTGATCTGTCATTGTAAATTGTAAACACGAAAAAAGGTAAGATAATAGATGAAAATGTGGAAATACCTCTAAATATCATAAGAAGCAAGTCTGAATTTAATTTCGAAGAAGTCCAGAGACATTTATAGCATAGAATTTAGTGAATTTAATCAGTAATTATTTTCTCCGCGACTTCTCTTTTATTCTATCAATACGTGAGTAATGTTGGACATTATTTACTTCAAATAACCATAGTTACAGTCTTATTATGAGTCAGTGTTGGATAAAGTATTTTACAGAACTTAGTTCAATAGTATATTGTGTTATTAGGAGTAAATGTGATACTTTGGGTGCTGAGCATGGAAGTTTGAACGACGAGCGAAGCGAGTCGGACAATAACATGCGAAGCATACAAAGTCACATTTATTCCGAATAACACATGCTATTTTTTCTTCAAACATATAGAAAATAGACATTAACAAGCAGATTCACAAAAGGGATTAGCGCTAATCCCATTTTTATTATTAGTCGTAATTTCATTTTCCTTTCACAGAACATATTTTTTTAACTAAGGTTGTAGTTAAGATTGGTTAACATAAAATTTGACACATTTTGTTAATTCAATTAATTTAAAAACAAAGTTACAGATGTTGAAAAAAATGGAGTTAGCGTTAATTCCTGTTGTGAATCTGCCTGTAAAATATTAAAAAATGCTTAATACTTCAACAAATATTCTGCCGTATCCCGTATTTCTAGTTGCCACAGAATATGTTATTTTATTATTTTTGTTTATTTGTTTTATTCTTAACTGCCAAATTATTTAATTACAACCTTACTATTTTGCAGGATATTTTACTTTGTCCGCCGCCGGAGTAAATGTGTTGCCAAGGAGACACTTTTACGCCGGCGGCGATAATATTGAACTTCTACTTGTTGAATACAAATACATAACAACGCACTTTTATGATGTTTAAAGAAAAAATATTTTTATAAAATATAAAAACTGGTCTACAATTATATAACGCTCCAAGCATTTTCGAACCCGCGACCTCTAGGCTATACAACAAGCGCACCACACCAAATTAATCGTAGCGCCACTGCCAACAACAAATCGGAATATCCACTCGTCATTACCCTCTCTCAATTCTTCTGCCAGATAAAGTGGTCCATCACTCTAGGTCTCTCAGTAGTCCGAATCACCTTCTCGCGTCAACATGGACTGTGGGTGCGAAGCTTCGTACATCGGTCCCTCGCTGGAGAACTCCTGCGGCGGCGGTGCGTTTTTTCTCTTCATGGCCTTGCTGGATCAGTTCATCAGGAACCGATGTGATCTGGCCGACACGTGCGGGAGAGTTCGACAAGCGAGGAAAGTGGATAATGATTATGATTTTGTGGTGATTGGGGCTGGAAGTTCTGGAGCGGTTGTGGCGTCCAGGTTGTCTGAGGTGCCGGAGTGGAAGGTGTTGCTGCTGGAGGCGGGGGGTGATGAACCTCCCGGTGCGCAGGTAGGGTGTTTTTAATAACTTAACATAAACTGTACTGTAATTGTTGTTCGCTACTATAAATATACCTCGAAGTGTTACGCTACGATGTACGAAGGCAAAATTAAAAGGAATGCACAAAAATACCAGAGCGGGAAACCACGGTTAATTGTCAAAGCAAGAAGGGTATATAATGGTGCAATTCTGTAATTTTCTATAACGCAACAGAGCTGTCCTTTTGAACAAAATCATATAAATTTTTGTTGACAAATAAATTTATTGTCATATGTCAATAAAAAATGATGCGCTTTTGTACAGATTTACAGTTCTGTAGCGTTACAGAAAATTACAGAATAGCACTATTAGTCTGCTCATCCTTCTAATAGTTATTTGTTTAACTAGGCACCAAAATACCAGATTTACAGCAGAGACTGCCGTTTCATTGCCGAAACGAAGCCGAGGCAATGAATGATGCCGAAGCTTTAAATTTGTATTTTGTGCCACGTTGAATACATATTTTTTTTGGCGATTTGGTATTAATATTAATTTAGTTATTAATATTAATATATATTTTGAAGGTTATCGCAATTTTGCACAGTTGCTATGAATTTGTTGATGGTTAGTAGGTGTTTGTTAAGCGGTTGCTATGTAAAATACCTTTACAGCCTAGGAAGTAAAAGATATTTTACAGAACACTTCTTCAAATGAAAAATTTAGCGAAATGTATTAACTTGGACCAAATTTGACTAAAATAATAAAAATATTGATAGATGTAAAAAAAACCCTTAGTACATGCAAAAAGACAACTCGTAATACCTGTCAAAATGTATAGAAAATAAAATTTATTTTGTTGTACTTCCAAAATTTCGAATAATTTTTTCAAAATCAGATTATTTGTTTGTAATAAAATATTTATATTTAAATTTCCTCTTGCACATATGTATACCGGGTGTAGAATTGAAATTGAACCTTTTTACCTATTCACTTTACAGAAAAAGTGTAAATACAATAGTTGTTTAGAATTTGAAAATGCTGCAATAACGTCTATTTGGTTACGTAATTGTTCGTATTTCACGATATATAAAATCATAAGAAACAATATTTATAAGAAAAATTGTTACACGGCCATGGAAAATTAGACACAAATGAAAATTATTTGGCATTTTAATAGCAGGTTAAAATTTATTTATTTAACAGAAAGCAAAGGAAAAAAATCACCTTTATATCTTTACAATCTTCTACGAAATTTTCACAGAAAATAATACCTACAACATAATAAATAAATCTAAATTTGTTTTCTGAAATGTCAAATACTTTTAGTTTTGTTTACTTATTCATGGCTGTATTACAAATTTCCTGATAAATATTTGTTTTAATTTGTCTGAAGTACTAACAATTAGGTAACTATATGGCCTTCTTGCATGCATTTTTAATTTTTAATAACTTTTTTATGTACATTTTTGCTGTAAAGTGAATAGGTAAAAATTTACAGCAATATCAAAAAATTCCACATTTCAATTCTAAACCCAGTATGTGTAAGGTAAATATTCAGAAGAGTCAAGAACTATGACAGTTTTCAATAGATAAGCACGTTTACTATGATGCTTATGTGTGATTATTTTCAGTCCACGATCCAATATCATTTCTAAATTTAATAATTAGAATGTAGATGTTCAAGTTAGAGCTGATTAGGTTTTGGAAGCAATTTATTGACTGGAATTGGTGGTTTACTTGAATGCCCTTTAGGTTTATTTTAATATATATATATATATATATATATATATATATATATATATATATATATTTATATTTTGTAAGTTGTTAAGGTGGAAGATAATGTGCTAACCACATCAGATTTTCCCTATTATGTCTGTGTTCGTGCATAATTGCTCAAAATCTAACAATTATTTTCAATTTTCATATTTAAAATTTCCCATTATCTGTAAGAAGTAGTCTACTTGAAGTCTATTATTTTTTTTCTATGTTTTGTGCGTTAGATTCTTTATTGCATATAATAAAATGTTCTGTTCTGGTTCTTGCTATTAAAAATTCTATAACTATTTTCAAAGTGCATTAAAAATACACTTTTAGATTCATATAAGTTTTCTATTTAATTTTAGCGGTTTTGTTTTAACAAACACCATAAATATTTTTAAAATCAGGAGATAACGTAAGTTTTTATTTGTTATGTATTTTGTATGACATCATTAGTTCAATTCCCACAGTCGGTAAATTTGCATCTTATAAATTACCCAGTAAAATCTTTGGGAGTACAATATCGAAAATCACCATTGGAATCTCGAGAACTATATATAAGAGCTACGAATTCGGTTCAATTGGACTAAAGTTGCCAAACTAGTAAACCAATTTAAAAACAAAACATACGTAAGTTCGGTAGACGTTTTACTTAGTATTTAAGGCATTAGGACTACTAAGTGAAGTGATAAGCATTTGTTTACAAAATTTTATTTCTTAATACAAATATAAATTGATATATTTCTCTAAAAATAATTCATAAACTTATCGTCAGTCGACCAAAAATTAGTATTTAATGATTTTCAAGTAAAATATTGTTAAAAGTATAAATAGTTATAATCATTAAAATCAGAAACATTAATGTTGTTTGCTATGATATTTAATCTATTGATTCCATTTAAAAAATTATAAGTTAGTGTCATATCTGCAATATAAGCCACTGAAAATAGTACATTATGATACAAGTGTATAAGTAAGTTTTTCAAGTACGTCTCTATTTATTTACTTTTCTATCACCTTAGTAACGAGAGAAGAACTACTAGATATTTATAGTAAAACAGATTTAACTATTAAATTTAAAATTAATTTTGATTATTTCACTCATTACAAATTTGACTAACCAGAATGTCTCATTTTCCATTGTTGTGCATTTTAGATAAGTGATTCAACAGCACCATGCTGTTTATTCGCGATTAAATTGAAGCTAGCTTTTATATGCAAATTTTTAACATTTTGAAGGCATATTTAGTTGGATAATTAGTTACAGAAGCAAGATACTTACATATTTTTTACCTTTACTGGTATTCTATCTCTTTAAACATGCTGAATTATTCAAGATATTTTTATTTACAAATTTTTGACATTTATTTGACAAATAAAAACAAAAACAATCAAAATGCTATAGTTACACTATAGCAACATAATTTTATGGTGCTTTTTGTTTATGTGTGTATCGATTTATATATGTGAAAATGTGTCAAAATCTACATTTTAGTACAATTTCTTCGGCAAATATTAAAGTTTATGCTATGAATTCATGAAATAATCTTGACATATACCCCTCGTGCTAAAGAATTTAATCGATTAAATTTGATGTCTAGCTTATATACAAAATTTTGCTTTTAAAAAAGTGTTATTGTACATAATAATTTAAGATAAAATTTTTTCAAATTATTATGTACTCAAACACTTTTTAAGCAAAATTTTTTGCATAAGCTAGACATGTCAAATTTAATCGATTAAATTCTTAGCACTCGTGATATAACTATTGAATAAAATTAAAGGTTTCGGAAAAAAATTAATACGTAACTCGTCAGGAAAATGTCTGTACTTAATTCGGAGCCATAAATTACTCGGCACAAAGTGCCTCGTATTTCAATATGGCTCCTCGACAGTAATACATCACTTTTCTGACTCTTATGTCAATAACTATTTTCTTCGCCAGTGGTTAGACAGTAAAATACATACTTTTTCATTTAAAACAATTTTCTCAAATTATTTTTATATCTAGTGACTAAAACAAAAACAAAAACATCATTAAATTGGTCTCTAGTAAGGCATCTATTGTCTAATTTAGCCAAAGTCTTCTTATAGCTCTCTAAAAATTGAAACACACTGTATAAATAACGAGATTTGTAATAAGAAGAGTGCCACACTCAGCCATGGGCAAATGGCGTGATGATTATATTTGTTTATTAGAAACAAAAAACTGGGTCAAAATATATTGCAAAATGAATTCACTCACAAGAAAAGCGGTCTATACCTGCATGCCCCCAAAAGATAAAAAATCTATTTCAAAACTAATTATTGAACAAATAAACTGTATTTATATACATCATTATTTTTACAATACATTAATAATAATATTAATAATAATGTGTAGGTAGAATATCATTCCATTCTATTCAGACCACGATAATTATAACTCAATCAACCCACATTGTCATACATTAAAAACAACTGAGGGCCGATCTTTCCATCTACGAATAAAATACCGAATAAATTATTCGTCGAATAAATGAAAAATGTCGTATCGAAATCATAGCTCAAATGATAGTAATTATTCTAGCTGTCATTTTTTATTTTTTAACTCATTTGAAAGTTTATTCGTAGATGTAAAAATCGACCCTTACCAAAATGCCTGATCCACCAGGTCCAGAAATATCAATAACATCAACTTTGTTAAACTTAAATCCGTTCACCTCCTAGGAATACATTCACAAACACTTACTTATGTGCAGGTACCGTCAATGGTGATCAGTTACCATGGTAACCCGCACATGGATTGGAATTATAAAACGGAACCGGAACCAGCAGCGTGTCTTGGTGAAGAGGAGCACCGCTGCAAGTGGACTCGCGGGAAAGTACTTGGAGGCTGCAGCGTGCTCAACGGTGAGTTGGAATGACCCTGGAGTATTGATGTTAACTTACTTTGTACCAATACAAGTTAATCGGACGAAGTATAGGTTTCATGTACCGTACTATTATTAGCAATCATGAAATAAAATAATGAAGAGATATTTTATAGATAGTACCTAACAGGCAGATTCATAAAAGGGATTAGCGTTAACTCCATTTTTAAATCTTTTATAACTTCGTTTCTAAATTAATAATATTATCAAAATGTGTCAAATTTTATTTTAACCAATCTTGATTACAAACTTAGTAAAAATAATTATGAATGGAAAATGAAATTGCAAATAATAATAAAAATGGAGTTAGCGCTAATCCCTTTTATGAATCTGCCTGTAAGATATTAAGGGAACATTATTTTGCCGGAAAACTTTGTATTTCGAGACAAATGAAATTATGGGTAACAACACATTTCTCGAAAAAACATATCACGAAAATACATTTCTCGAATATACAAATGTCGAAAATGAAATTCAGAGTTCGTACATTTATCGAAAACAAAAATGTCGAATATTGGAACAATGACGAATGTTCCACATCCCGAAAATACAGTCGAATCGCTTGGAAATTACAATCCTCGAAAATATATTTCTCGAATATTATAAATCTCGAAAATACATTTGTTGAATGCGAACAATATAAACTGTCCTAGTTCCATATAGTGAGCAATGATTACAATACTTTCTTTTTTTACGTAAACGTAATAAGTTAAAGGTTTCAGGGAGGAAAGTTAAATTAGAATATATGAAATAAATTTTTAAAGATTGTCAATTGTATTTTTTTGCAATAGTTCATTGAATCTTGCCGAGTTTGCTGTCAAATTAAAGGTCTCCCAGAAAAGATTTGCATTGCAATATGAAAAAAATATGCCATGAAATTAAGAACAATAAATAAAATTACGAAAGATGTTCGAATGTTTGTCCTTCAACATCAGTATAACAATCTAAACAAAATAAAATAATAAAAAGTTGATGAACTAAGTGAAAAAACAAATAATAATAATTAAAGCTCTGACAGCAACTAATGTAATTGTTTAAACATTCAAACAAAATTCATGGCATACTTTCAGTGTGATTATTTATTAATAATAGTTGTACAACAAGCATGGAATGGTACTCATTTCCTACGAGTATGAAAGTTTGTAGCATGAGCTAAAGGCTAATGCTGCAAAGCATATGAGTATGAAATGAACATTCCAAGCGAGTTGTACACTATACTTTTTCTACGACCACAATATTATTTCCTAATTAATTTATATTTTAGTAATAAATTTGTCCCGTTTTCACCATTCCAATATTTGATAATTATAAATAAGTAACCTAGCAATGGCACTTGAACTGAAATGAAATGACCTGTATTGAAATACAAAACAAATTCATTTCGCGCGATGCTTGCAATGTACCTAGCATAAACATACAATGAGTAGATTTCTAAGTGGTCGTAGAAAAAAAAGTTTCTGTACTGATCATTTTAGGATTATAACTAATAAGAACTGTTTTAAAGAGAAACAAAAGATCTTTAAAATTTTGTAAAAATATGTAATATGTTCCAATATAAATTATAAAATTATGCATATCATTACAGCTAGAGGAACTTTGTACTGTAGATATGTGCATATGTTGATTTAAAATAAACTTTGATTCAAAAATTTTTTAGTAATATTAAATTTAATCGCATATAATAAAAGTGGTGTTTTACTAGAACATTTCATAAGTGCTTAATTTTTGTATTACAAAGATTCAAAATATTTAATCATTTTTATTCGATCCTTCGAGTTTCATTGTGGTGAAGTATACATAAATACATTCACCATAATTTATAAATTGCGGTTAGCGCGGTCAATCCTAAATATCTATGAAAGTACAAATAGTATAAAAGTATCTAAAATGAACTTGAGGTCACCTTAAACTTGAACGCCACGCTTGTTTTTGTTGTGTTCATTACTAGTCACTAATTGATTACAAAAATAATTAATCACGACTAATGGCTACATAAGTAATTTAACATTGAGGCAAATAATTTTACTAAAAGCTGGTGAATCCTTTCAAGACTAACCAACATTTTATCTTTCCTCAACTCTTAGGTATGATGTACATGCGAGGCCATCCTCGGGACTACGACGATTGGGCCAACGCCGGAAACACAGGATGGAGCTTCCCGGAGGTCCTTCCGTACTTCATGAAGTCGGAGGACAACAAGCAGATTGGCTCCTTAGTGGACGCGAAGTACCACGCTACAGGAGGTTATCTAACAACGCAACAGTTTCCAGATGCTCCTGAACTTGCTCACGATATTATTAGGGCAGCTGAAGAAGTTGGATTGGGTAGCAGTAATGATTTGAATGGGGATCAGATTACTGGATACACGATAGCTCAAACCAATAACAGGTAGGAAGATTCTGCGTTATAAATTCTATTCGATTTCAAATTAGTAGTAGACCCCAAGTACAATCTTTACTATCCAATATCCTGGTTTTGGGGTTTTACAGTTTCAATTAACTAACCTATCAGACGCCTTTGTTTTTATATAAAAATGGCGCCCTCATTTTGCTATTTCAAGTATTTTAAATAGTACTAAATAATTGTAGTAGTAGTGTGTAGTAGACTTAGATGGTTTTGTTTTGTGAGGAGCGACAATATAATTCGCAATTTTGGGTATTGTAATGATTACAAAACATTCTGTGGAAAAACAGTAGAAGTATTGGGATTTGACATGTAGCGATATGCCATCTAGCGGATTATTTTCGAACACAAAGTAGGGTGAACATTTCGTTAAAAATACATTACGTCAAATGGGAATAACGAATTTTAAGATAAAAAATGACTGAAATTGGACAAACGTTTTATTTATAAAGTAAGCCAATTTGGAGTGCGAAAAACCCTTGGAAAATACTAACAAAAGTAAATAACATAAATGCATTTACAATAAATAATATGCTCTGTATATTTTGTACCAGACGGTTATGTACATCTAAGTAAGTAAAATTTTAGGTAATAATACGAATTTGCTCCGAAATCATTTCACTTTATATTTAACTTAATTTCATAAATTTAATTAAATCTGTATTTAATGTTCCTTATATTTGTTCATTTTTAGTTATTTGTTTATTTACTTGATTTAGATCAGGAAACGTACAACTAACCTATAACTGTATTTTTCACCCAAAACCAGCCATGCAGAAACAAACAACACTCATCACTAGTTCATCTTCTACAATTTTCCTATTAGTTTGATGGGGATCACCTCGTAAATTCGACGTTGACATACAGAAAGTCACTACACCTACAGTCACTGTCACTTTCATTTAATTTTTTCCCGCATTCAATCAATTGTCAAGTATATAAAATGCGTTCAGCTTCTATAAAATTTAGTTTACAGGATGTTGTAGCGCATTCGCAAATAGGGATTGTAAATTTACCGAATTTTTCAATTACCGGTAATTCGGTAAAATATTTAATCAAAACCGGTTTACCGGTAATTAACCGTTTTTCTAATATTGTTATAGGACACAAGAATTAATATTAAAAAAAGGGTCATTTTATTGAAATTTATTATTTCTCCAGCATTACAAAAAATAGGAACAAATAAAACTATTCTGTATATAAAATAACACAAAATATTTTCAAAAATCGAAAACAGTCTATGAAACATTTATATTAAAAATATATAGACAATAAAAATTGTCAATTAATTCACAGAGACCGGCATTAATAACTTTGTTATTATTCTGAGACTGTCTTATGAAACAGTTGACAATTTTTATTGTTTTTAAATTTTTAATACAAATGTTTCATAGACTGTTTTCGATTTTTGAAAACATTTACTTCGGTTGAAGTTTAAGAGCGGTAGATGGCTCTGGGAATATTTATTCTCTTCTCAGAACCATTTACAAATCTGTTAAGATCTTAGATCTCGCTGAGCCAGTCAATCGGTGTCACTGCTTCACAGCAGTTGACGGGTTACACTACACTGATGAGCTCCAATAAGAGCAAAACGCGTCTGTAGTTACCGATTGATTGGCTTGTCCGGTCTCTGTGAATTAATAACTTTGTTATTATTATGAAACTGTCTTTTATGAAACAGTTGACAATTTTTATTGTCTTTATATTTTTAACACAAAATATATTATAAAACTAAACAATATACATATGAAATAATGGACTACAAATTTCACCACAAAAACAGTAACAAAAATCTTAATACAATAATATATTTTTTTTATTTATGCTCGTATTTTAAAAAATACACTCGCAAAAAACATATTTTATCTAAACTCATAATCTCCTAATCCCTACCACTTGCCGTGTAACTAGCATTTTGTACTTGTGTTTCGCAACTTGTAAACGTATAAATGCGTTATTTTACTATTATGTAATTTACCGAATTACCGGTAGAAAACTGGCGAATTACCGGTAAAAAATTATGGGATTTTTTGGCTATTTACCGGTAAACCGGTAAACCGGTTTACCGGTATTACAATCCCTATTCGCAAATATTATTAATCGTGAGACTCACTTTTTATATTTTACACTTGAACAGTACTAATTTCACATTCGAATCTACCCTAATTGACGCCATCTTGGAAAGGCCACGCCCCCATGTCAGATCCCAATAGGGCAGGTTTTATTAATTGAGATATAATAAACAATTATGAGAAATAAAATACGTGAACTGTGTCTATGGATGATACAAGGAATGTTTCACACCATAAGATGACAATAACTCTACGCGCGACACTGATCATTCAAAATATATTATTTTCTTAGTGTTTAATGATACTCTTCGCATTATCTTGCCCAAAAGGAAAACATAAGGAGAATTTGCTAAAACAATCAACTACAACCAAGATAAGTATCATGGCAACACTCAGAGCTATTAAATTTTGCTAAATTTACTGGACACACAAAACAATCATTCTATTCATTTCAATGTCATGCTTGTATTTAAAAGTTTCAAAAAAAAAAAAAAGAAATTGAAAATTATCGGCTGTGAAATGATCCACAGTTCGATGCGTTATCAAAAAGATATTTAATATAAATTATACGTTTGATGATTTGCTCTATAAATTGAGTTAATTTCAACCCAAATATTAAAATATCAAATTGAAATTGTGAAATAAATTGTATTGATTTATAAATAGCCACTCGAAAAGAGCAAAATAACAATATCATTTGAATATATTCAGAACATGACGACATGAAAACATGGGGTCTAATTATTGTTTTCACGGCTTAGTGCATACAAAAACATGCTAAATTTATTTTGTCGGGTATTTCAAATTAATAAATACAAAATAACAATATGTGTCATGTTTTCCTATGGAAACAACTAATTACATTAAATAAAATAATTTCCGGCAAATTACAACAATAGGAACAATGGTTCTTCAAACTTTGTTCATTGACAAATATATTAAAATCATAAAAAATATTATTAAGATATTTAGCAGGATAATAATATAGTATTAAGTTTCAATTACTATCATCATGCAATCACCGAAATCGTCAAAAACTAGCTAAAGAGAACGAAGAACTTCAAGGTCTTGACGAAGACTGGAACATATAAAAATTACATACCGTGTGTCTGTCTTAAAGGTGTACATAGGAAATTAACATGGGAAACCAGTTTTTAGCGTGCTGTTGCTCGGTGTTCTATCGGATAACAATGATTGTGGTACCAATCGAAAGATATCATTTTTCTGAATCAAACGATGTAAAATACACTACTATTTAGTAGTAATTTGGTTCCGTAAATTAATTATTAAATTTGGAAAATCCTCCGATTTATTCAGTTTTTATCGAAAATAAATATAGTTATCTATGACTGTTTTGTTTTGATTTCTTTTAAGTGATTTATTTGACGTATCTGACAGTTTGTAAAATATGGTTATTTATAGTAATGACAAGGGTATTTGTATAATTTTTGCGTGAAGATTTTATGAAATAAATAAAAGTCTAAAAAACAGTTTTCTTTAAATAATATTAATTTATTAAGAGTTAAGTTTTTTAAATCGATGATAAAAAAATTTCATTCTCATGTTTTTCTGTTTTGCATATCTTCACCTAATACTCTTCTACTTTCTTCGTCAAATGGAAAAAGTTCTTGATTGCAGTGCATTTTGTAGGAATAATAACTTTTTTTGTCAAAATATTATGAACGATGTACGATGTAAAACCGTTTCTTCCAATAAAGCATGTTCTTCTGCTCTTGCCAAATTTTAATTATTAAGCTCAAGTGTATTTTTCGTGGATACTGGAATTTGTGGTTTCACTTGGATTCGGTCGATTCATAAACTTAATAGAAAATAGATCTCGCACTCTGAGTTACCTATTTCCTCCAAAAAATATTTTTACTATAAAAATACGTTCTTCAGTAGTACCTATAACTAATAATTTTAACAAATTGTCTTAAACAAGTCCAAATGTCAGAAACGTCAAATAAATAGCTTGACAGAAATCAAAACAAAACAGTCATAGGTGACTATATTTATTTACGATAAAAATTGAATAAACCGGAGAATTTTCAAAATTTAAAAATTAATTTACGGAACCAAATTACAACTAAATAGTAGTGTATTTTACATCGTTTGATTCAGAAAAATGATATCTTTCGATTGGTACTACAATCATTGTTGTCCGATAGAACACCGAGCAACAGCACGCAAAAAACTGATTTCCCATGTTAATCTCCTATGTACACCTTTAAGACAGACACACGGTATAATTCTAATGAAGCAAGTTTAAATATAACAGTAACATGAAATGAATGTTAATATCCCTACTTTGTGAGTTTTTTCAAATGTCAAATTCTTCGATGTTCAATATAGTTATCTTAATTGCTTAAAAGTGATAGTTCAGGGTATTTAAAATTAATAATTCACAAGACAGGAAAAATCCACCAATAAAAAAACTTGTTTACGAACTTCTGCCACGAGACATGACTAATAATTATAATTTAAAACAACGTACGAGCGTAGCTCTAAATAAATATTCAGAAGCAAATATTAATTTATCCGGTAAATTAGTACTCAGACATCCATGGAAAATTACTAACAATCAGCATAATTCATGTCTACGATACGACAAGGTAAATAATCAATGAAAAAAGTAGCGCAACCAAGGAACAAATACATGGGTACTGTCGGAAAATAACAAAACATTCATTTACTATTGGCTCCTCAAATATTTTTACCTCCCGCCACATACAGGCTGGTGATTCACAAAACGCACTATAGCGTTAAATAGTTTATTGTAGAGGAAAAAATTATGCATTTTTTTGTACTACCATTAATAATTTTATAAAACACTTCTCAATAAATGCTCTATAACTATGGCGAATTTAAACAAGGAAAGTAACAGATGCATATAATTTTAAGACAAGTCATTAGTGAGTAATTTTCTATTTATAACAATAATAAAAATACACACACCTTGGTAACCACTTCGATTGACATTTTAATTTTATAAAATTATAACATTTATCACTGTCAAATAATATTTCTTTAATAAATTTTGAATTTATTAATAGATGTTGGATAAAACGTTATACTTCACATGATAAAATTATCACACTCAGCCTTCGGTTTCGTGTGCTAAAATTTTTCTTGTAGGTAATTCCTTACTTTGCCCACTTGTAAAGTAAATAACTATTACTCTACTTGGAACGGGAAAAATGACGGATATGTTTATTGGTAATATTCTTAAAATCATCAGTGTCATCAAATAACAAAATATATGTGATATTAATTAAGAGTTTATTTAAGTTATACATTTTTGTCGAGTACTATTTTGATCATAAATAGTTATTTGTTTAACTAGGCATCAAAATACCAGATTTACAGCTGGGGCTGCCGTTTCATTGCTAAAACCATTTTCAATGTTCAATTATAAAATTCAAATGTTCAATTTGCGAGCTGATTAGATTTTGATAGAAATCCATCAACTGAAAGTACTAGTTTATTTGAAAGCCTATTAGGGTTTTTGGGTATATGAATTTGAATAATTTTATAGTATTCGTTAATTTATTAGAAACATTTTTTATTTGAAAATTTTTGTATATTTGTACCGCTTAGAAATTAAATTTCTTTGGAAGTTATATGATGCAAACATGAGGTTCTAATGATTATTTTTAGACGTTTCTTAAAACCATTGAAATGCTTCATTGTATGTCACGTGTCTGAGTTTTAACCAATCATATCAATATTATACTGAGAATAAAGCTCTAGTGATTATTCTCGGGAATAATCTCTGTAGCTTCTTTGTTTGTCTTGACAAATTTCAGATAGTCATCATCAACACAAGTAAAAAAAATGACCAATAAAGATAGGTTTAGTGCCGTGCATGATAAAGGAATAAAAAAATAATCAAATTACATATAACTCGAAAGTTCCATAAATTAGAAAATAATTCTCTAGTATCTTTCTCAAACTTGTTACCATTTGGCAATAGCCACTCAAACTCTGTGGGCTTTCGTGGCTATTGCATGGCAACAAGTTTTCGAAAGATTTGTCAAATTATTTTCAATTTATTCTCACTCTCTTATTACTGAAAATATCATTTTCAAATTTCGTATTTAGAACTTGCATAATCATATTACAAGCTGGTTAAAATTTGTAGCATCCATCAACCGGAAATGGTAGATTACCTGAAGGCCTGCAAGACATTTTAAGAATATCTCAGTAAATAATTGAGTTAGAGTAAATTTTGTTTGGAGAAAAAACGAAAAATAATATTATTCAAAATTTTTACTAAAATTTGTTTAGGCGAAAGTTTATTTGTTGAAGGGCACATCCATATTTATTATGCACCTTTTCGTTTTACACTTATTGGAAATTACAAAAACCATTTCTTTTGCAGAGACGGCACTCGAGTGAGCAGCGCAAGAGCCTTCCTCCGTCCCGCCCGCGACCGTCCAAACCTTCACATAATGATGAACTCAACAGCAACAAAAATCGTCGTGACAAACGAGCAGAATCTCAAACGTGTAATCGCGGTAGAATTCATGCACGAAGGCAAGAAGTACACCGTTGGTGTAAAGAAAGAAGCCATCGTATCCGGAGGAGCAGTCAACTCACCTCAGCTGCTTCTGTTGTCAGGAATAGGCCCTGCTGAAGAACTGAAAAGCGTTGGAGTGCCAGTCATTCATGATTTACCTGGAGTTGGAAAGAACTTACACAACCATGTTGCTTACTTTTTAGGTTATGCTTTGAGAAACGTCACTGATTACAATGACCTCACTTGGGCGAAAGCCCTAGACTATATTTTGAACCACAACGGTCCGATGTCCTCTACTGGCATGTCGCAGGTCACAGGAATTGTAAATACTAAATATGCTGATCCATCCGGTACTCATCCTGACCTCCAGATGTTCTTTGCTGGGTATCTAGCTAACTGTGCATCTTCTGGAGCAGCTGATGCCTTGTCAGATCCAGAACATCCAGACAATCCCAAACATTTATACATGTCTCCAGTTGTTCTTCATCCTAAAAGTAGAGGTTCTATATCTCTTCGTAGCGCTGATCCTCTGGAACCACCAGTTATGCGAGCAAATTATCTAACTGCTCCTGAAGATATGGCAACTTTAATTGATGGCGTAAGGATTTCTCAAAGACTAGGAAGCGCTAAAATACTTAAAGATAAATATGGAATTGAACCAGTAACCGATCCTGAAGGAGACTGCGGTGAAAAACATCAATACGATAGTGATGCTTATTGGGAATGTGCAATTCGTCATGGTACAGGTCCAGAAAATCATCAAGTAGGATCATGTAAAATGGGTCCATCCTCGGATCCCATGGCTGTTGTAGACCCCGAATTAAACGTCCATGGAGTTACAGGTCTTCGAGTAATCGACTGTTCCATTATGCCTATGGTAACTTCCGGAAACACTGCTGCTCCTGCTATGATGATCGCAGAGAAAGGATCTGACATGATCAAGAAACGGTGGAATGCCAATACTGATGTAGGTAATAGATTCGGAGGACCTCAAAGTACACCTCCTCCAAAACCTCCAGTTCAACCATGGAACCAGAAATCTACTACTCAGTCTTGGTATCAGAAACCAACTACCAACACTTGGAATAAGCAAACTCAACCACCATGGAATCAAAAGCAAACTACAAATCAATGGAACCAAAAACCTTTCCCGAACCAAAACCAAAACCAAAACCAGTGGAACCGTCCTCCGACCAACCAACAGAAACCTAACGATGGACCGTACCCGAGCCACAACCACTACCATCAAAGACGAGATGGCGGATATAACTACGATAACTATAATAATGGGTACAATGGCGAGTATGACAGCGGAAGATATAATCCAGCTTATGATTATAGTTATAATAGACAGCCTGGTGTATACGCGTAGATTTTCTATGAAAGTCTTATTTTTAAACAGTATATTAGGCAGTAGTTTAGTACAATTCTTTAATTAATTGTAAGTGCCATTTTGAATAAATATTTAATATTTGTAAATTACCCTGTACTTTTCAAAATAAATTGATCTAGTAAAGTACAAGTACCTAATTGACTCAATTAAAAAATAATTATTTATCCCCTCAACCAAAACATACTAAGACTTAATTAATCGTGATATTGGATCATTTTTACCTCCAACAAATAAACTTGGTCTATCAAGAAAAACTTTCAATAGGCGTTGAACATGGGAAATCAGTTTTTCCTTGTACAATAATGGCCAGACAAAACAAGTTTCAAATAAATGTAGATAATTTAATTCTGCACCTAAGTTAGTAATCACATTTTATTTTGTACGTTTTGTGATCAAAATAATGGGCTTCAAAGTAATATAAGAATTCTTCTATATGGTAACAGCTATCGAATTGAAACAAAATAATAAGCAAATGTACGACGTTTTAATAATTTTGTTAATTACGTTTTTATTAATATATGCAGGGTGTTTTAAAATCGCTGATAACTGCATATTATACAACAAGGTACGGAAGCCAATCATTATTGACCCAGCGCCAAGATTACATTTCCAGATGCTGGTCAATAATGATCTTCTCAACCGTGGTTTATATACTATTTTTGCACTAAAATATTAAACCCTATGTAATGATTTATTATTATTATTATTATTACAACATAAGCATTTTAATAGATTTCTCAAAAATTAAATAGGCCGAAATAAAATTTATTGTTTTTATTATGACATTTTATTTTGGAAACTGGTAACAATATTTTAAGAAAGTTCTAACAATTAGTGTTTTGGAAAGTGCTATAACCCCAACAAAATTAAAATGTATTGACTAGGAAATTTGTTATTTTTCTGACATTTAATAAGCTTGTAATTAATTAGGACAAAAGGGAGAAATGGCAATTTCAAAAATGCTTTCATTAATAATTGTACCTTCAATTTTTATGACAAAATTAAATACGAATGCTTGTCAAAATGAAAGAATTTGGCTAGTACATAAGCGGGCATAAATTAAATAAAATGCCAGAAAAAGAAAATCAGAAACGACAAACTTCAACTGTTTTTATTGAGTTGTCGGTGCAATGTTTCTAGGTGTTCAATAACTATTTCTATATTAGAGCGCACAGTTATATTTTGTCTCACGATTGCAACTTGCAACGTTCGCCTGCGGCTCATATTCGTGTTCGGGCTATATAAATACTTTGCGCTCGAATTATACGACGACTGATTACGTATACAAAAATATTGATCTAATTTCATTTCAAAATAAACGCATGTATGACATTCCTGTCAGAGATTGATGTAACTGATCTTTTACTTCGTTTCCAGGGTGATGAATTGGTAAAAAAGAAAAAAAAATTGTAGCTCGTTGCTATAGGAGACGAGTGATAATAATTGTTGTCGCTCGTTGCTATTGGAAACGAGCGACAAAATAAAGTAAAACTTTGCGTTGATAAATACAATCGTCAACGGTAACTTTCCATAGCAGTCGTCGAAAAAGAACATTTTTAGTAATATATTTCAACAGGTTGTACAACTTACGCAATGTTTTGAGCAAGGAACACAAACCAATAGACATCAAATGGACACGTACCTGGAATAAATATAAAATGTTAATGAAGTAATGTACGTTATTTAATAAATAAATTTAAATATTTGGATGAACATTCTGTTGTTGTAGATCTAGTTATGTTAAATATTTTTAACAGTTTCATGAGATTAAACTTATATTTACATGCACAAAAGTAGGCAGGGTAAGTATGTTATAACTCTATGCTGTAATATTACCATACTGACCTATCAAAATAGTCAAGAAAATGAAAATAAAACACAATGAAAATATAACGCTATTTATTAATACACACGGAATTAAGCTTTTCAGAGCTTCACCTGCTGCGTTCCAAATATTTTCAGGCAATTCAGCATCGCCAAAATCCACTTTTTATCTAACCATTATGAACACATTTGACGTTTAATTAAAAAAAAAAATTATAAACATGATAAAAAACAAGTGTAACCATGGTGTTAAATAAAAACAAATAGACTTACTTGACCACCTTCTAAAATTATGACAGATGTTATTCATAAAAGAATTTCAATAAATAATATTTATTAATGATATCAACTTCTTTATATTCTGAAACCGGTAAACTATTGAACAAACCACGGATGTTATAAGTTATAACAGGCCTTGATGCTTGATGTATTAAAATTCTCGCTCTACGAGCTCGGATTTCAAACTGACATCTGCGGCTGTTATGATACCCATAACATCACTAGGAATGTTAATAGCTATTACGCGGTTATCAGTCATCATGTCACAGTCCCCAAACAAGATGTTAGTAGTTGACTGTGGAATTTTATGTAAATATGAATGAAAATCCTTTTTGATATAGTGGTGATAAATCGTCCGAAGATCTATTTTTGGGAGCATCAATGAGTAAGGGATCAATTGTCCTTGAGATCAATAATTGACGGGGACCAATTTTATTGTTGAGGGATCAAGGTTTGGAGGGGCAATAGTCACCGACCCGATATATCATCAAGTATTTTACCCAATTTGGGTGTGGCACGCTGCTTTCGCAGTATATATGTCATAGTCGCAAGATCCAGGAATGATCAGATGGTACAAAATAAATCAGGCTCACAAATTTAATTGCTCGCTTCGCGGCAAAAATGGCTTCGCTACATTCATTACCAAAATCGCGAAATCACAAGTAGCAGACAGGAGATTCATCACTCGCAGGCGCCTAAACGGCGTAAAGTGCGTAAGGTAATGAACAGTTCGAGTGTGGGGGGGTGCGGGGCGGTGACAGGCAGCGCGGCTGATAACACTGGGTCGATGCCAGCGCCCGGGGGTGGAAGAGCGCTCGGGGGTGCGGTCAGGACCCATCTGTTCTTCGAATTAACTGCTATCAGTCAAACTCTGCGCGCATCATCTCTGCACGCCATCCACCTCGCCGCCACCGGCATTTGTTATCGCTCGTCAGCGCACGAACGACGAGCGTCGAACGCTGCGGAACGCGCACTATGACCTACGCGCTACGCTTCATCGATGTGTGAGCCACTGAAGTTTGGATTGGTAATCAATTTGTGGGCTTGGAATTGGGTTCACTTATTCGAACTAGGTTACCGGTATACTGTTTCGATAAATGATTACTGAGGTCTTTTCCATTAACAAAAATACAGTACCCGGAGTCAGCTTATGCGGGTGATGTGTTAAATCTATTATTAAATGTTGACAAACAAGTTTGGTGTGTTGTCAAGGGAGATTTAAAGGTATTGTTGATACTTCAAACGTGTGTTAGTGCCTACTAAAATGCATAGAGAAAAGAAGTGTGATCGTGTCCAGAAAAGGTTTATGAGAGATGTAAGATTACGGACAATATTGCTAGAAAAGAGGAAGTCAATGTGAGGTGGTTTGGACATTTCGAGCGGATGTCGAAAGGTGAAACAAATTACTGAACGATTGTTATACGTCCGAGGAATAAATGTTGCGTCAATGAGTAATTCTAACTATGAATCTATATATGAATGTGAACGAGGCGAAAGTGTTAATGAAAAAATTGAATAGGTTTAACATCTATATATCAAATAAATGTCAAAATAAAGTCATACGCAAGGATCAAGTCATACGTGTTCAGTTGGTTTTATTTGTACTTATAAGAAAGAAGTGTGGTGCCCACACCAGATTTTTTTTAAAATTATGATGCGGTTTCAACTACTTTGATTATTAGCCGGGATGATGGGCGATATGAGGATGAAGATGTCTGTGTTGTAGTCAATCACAGACACCGATTTGCTACGTTTTAGTCAATCACAAACCGATATAATGCCAGCACTGTCCAGGAATCGAACCCGGGACCTCTGAGTAAGAGCCTAGTACTAGTTTCAAAGTTAACATCAATTTTATTTATTTCTTTTCAAAAAAACATTATTTAATTGTAACAACAAATGTTCAACATCCCATAGATCATCTAGGTAACTTTATTCTCTTAGAGTGTGTGAATTGTGTTGCAGCCATCTACAATTCTATTCCGTATATGTAAGTCCAGTGCCCAAAGAGGTACAGGTTATTAAGGAAAAAAGACTGTATTTATTGTGTTTCGACACAACTTTTATACGATGCAAACTAGATAAGAAGTTTCAAATAAAAATTACTGATATTAATATTATACATCTTTTTAAACATAACAAAATTAATTCTCAATTATTTACTAAGATATGCTCAAGTCAAAATACAGGATAAGATAGAAGATAAAATAATATTCCTAGCTGCGGCAGCATTAGTGTAAAAACAAATTAATTGCAAAATTTTAAGACCTGGAAAAAAGAGACACAAGAAACGCGAAACGTTTTTCCGTTTAAAAACCTGAAATGAATTCTTCGCAATGAAAATTCTAATCTAGAGAGAGCAACTCATGTTCAATTTGTATGAAAATAATTACACAAATGCATTGCAATGACACTTCATAGTTCAAATGTCATTTACACGAGTTGTAATATCCTTAATGTGACCGCCATTAGCACACGTCAGGAAAGGGGACTACACATGTTTAGACAACGTGACATTAACAGCGTTAAGCATCAAAATACTTAACGTGAGTTAGAAGTTTGTTTTCAGCTCAACTACATTGAAAAATACATTAGTTTGTGCTTCGATGAGTTGAAGCCCAAATTATGACTTCAATTTTTAATTGCTACAATCAATCATACCTTAAATATACAGAATAATAACGGCCTTATAGGTCAGAAAACAGAAAGCGCATTGACACCAAAACTATATGTTGCGCAGTCGTGTTTAAAGGTGCCACATCTCCTAGGGACACATGTCAGTTTGTTGACTTTCAGTTTTATTATGATTTATATACCCAAAATTGTAACCAATATCTGATATTACTTATTATTTTTAAATGAGTGTTACGGAATATTAGCGGTAAAAGGAAAGTTTTTAGTATATAGTATATCCTTGTGTTTTGTCAAATAATATAGGTAATATATTGTTGCCTTCCCCATATAAGTATAGAGTTGTCCTACTTTAATTTACTAGTTAGAATTACTTGAGATATATCCACCGTAGAAAATATTATTTAGAACAAAATTATAATAATTTTTGGGGAATGTAGTTCTGCAAAAATATCTTCGTTGCCCCTTTTGGAGAGGCAGCAATGAAACCCAATTGTTCTTACATGTCCTGTTTCATTTAGATTATTATTGTTATTATTATTAAGGGGTAAATAGCTCCGTGGTAACATGGACTGTGGTTCGTAAAATCCTCAGTTCGAATCCCACACCTGACAGTTGTCTTCAGTGGCGAGGTACATATTAAGTTTTATTTGAAATCTAAATTTCGAAAAAACTGTAAAAAAATTACAATATAGGTTAAGTTTATACATCTGTCAGTTGTCAATTGAAACTGACAGTCAGTGTTGCCAACCCTGAGAAGTGAAGTTATCGTAAATAACATTCAAAATTAAGTGTTTCGTCCTCAATTTCGTCCTCGGAATTAATTAGTTAATTCTTCTTGCAAATTTTGTTTTATGCTACGTCCAAATTTACTACAGTACGTCAATATATCTACCAAAATTATCCTAATTGTACAATAAATATTTAACGGTTGCCAACACTGGATTGCTCAAAATCGTCGTATAATAGATTACTTTAGTGACGATTTCTGAGCTTTTAATAACGATTTTTGAACACTTTAGTGCCAATAAATTTTATTATTTATAAGAAGATTAAGAATAGTATTGGCTGCAAGTTGTATATGAAACTTTTTTCTCTATTTTGTACAGTTTACAAATTCAAATATTTCAAGTTGATTAGGCGGAAGGCTATGTGCTAGGCGCTAGAGAAGCAAATTATTTTTTATGTACTATTGTAGCAGCTAGATTTGATTCTATGAACTGTTTATAAATAAATATCTCTCATTTTCCCATGTCTGAGTGTGGCACTCTACTTAGAACAGATCTTGGTTCGCTATATTTTTAGGTGTGCATTTCCGGCAAATAACAATCCCTAACGAAGAAGCTACAGAAATAGTTTTATCTATATATAATTATTGTCTAAATATTGTCGGTATGAAAATCGAACTGAGAATGCAGTATCACATTTTGATTGAAATACATTTACTTACTTTATAAAAGGAGTAGCTAATATCATTATTGAAAATAAACACAGAAATGTTCACAAATAATAATCCACAAAATTCACTCCGTACACTACAAATGCCCGCACTGAACTGGCTAAATAATATTTCATTTAAATACAAGTCAAAAGTTTGTAGAAATCAGTTCGTTAGCTATTTTTGGATAAACTTGCAAATTTATAGACGAGTATATTAAGATTAAGTAGGTACTATATTATTATTTAAAAACATATTTTGTATCGCATGTTCATAGATATAGTACAATCAAGTTAACTTTTTAATAAGGAAAGTGAACAACAGTTTTTGCCATAGTACTAAAATGTACTCATTCTGGCTAATTAATAAGCAACCATTTTTATTTTCATGTATCAATATTTGTTTGTTGTTTACAATATTATTTTTTATTCGCAATCCCGAAAGTAAAATGTTAATTCCAATCCTTTAGAGGTTGGGAAATACGTCATTCCGTACTAATATGAAACCTATTGGGTGGGAAGTGACAGATTTATCCCATGGGTGGGAAGTGTTTATTTAGAATTGCCTAGCAACACAGTCATAAATCTCTGAAAGTAAGTTGAAGAGTGCTGTCATACATATTGGTAAAACCTTATAATTACAATAAAACATCAATAATTGCAATATTAATATTGAACAGAAACATTTTATATTTGTGATTGGTGTGATTGCTTACTACAATCGATAACAACATAACCTTATTATATTGTTTACAACATGCTCTTTTCTTAAATGTAAAAAATTTCTTTCTAAACTTAACTTCATTTAACTTAACCTTTTTGTTGACGTTTTATAAACTCATATAAATTTAATCTTTCTATATAAAATAACTATATATACACATATGTATTATCTTTATTTTCAGCTGTACCTGATGATGACTTAACACAGTCGAAATCGATCGTACAAAGAATAATAAAAAATTTTATTAAAAATTCAGTTTGCTCAATACCCACCTTCCATATTACTAATAATACAAACTGAAATAGAGTTATTTATTCATAGAAACATTTTTATTATAAAGTAATATAAATTTCTAATGTAAGGCTGTTTTATTAGGATTTAGGTTTCCTGAACTGTTGACACATGTCAAATTATTGAAATAAATTTAAACATTTGTTTTCATAGACTACTACCATACTTCACCTATGTTTGTTGGATATATAAGTAGAATGAGAAGATAATTTCGATAATTAAGGATGACTATGAATACAGTATACATAGTTCGGTGGGAGTTTCATTACAGCCTTGCGCTATATCTGAGCCTTGACGCTTCGCCTCTCGGTCATACATATAACAAGCCCCCGGCTGGAATGAAACATTTCCCACCTCACATGTAATGTATTATTACGGTACTGTACCGTTATTAAAATATTTTTATAGGATTTGCTCCACATTATCGTTTTCCGCATTCATTTTTGAAAAATGTTGTTAGAAAATGTAAAGAAAACAAAACTGGTTGCTACCATTGTTTTTACTTTCTTATACAAAGTATAAGGAAGTATTGGAATCACGAAAAAAATCGCTGACGAGATTTTTGCGGAAATACAAATTTTGACGTCCACTGAATCCGTTAAAACCAATTTCTCAATGATGTCTGTGTGTGAGGATAGATGGATGGATGTCCGTATACGCAATATTTCATGAACGAGAAAAGATATATAAACGAAACTTGCAATATATAAGTTTCATAAAAAAATGAAGAGCTGAGTTGATTTTGAATGAAATTCAAAAACCGGAAGAGGAAGTTTACTGGACATACAAAACAATAAATTCCATTTATTTCAAAAATAGAGTCAACTGTGAGAAAAAGTTTCAAATGAAATATGTTACGAAAGGAATTGGAAATATAAAATGTTATTTGCGTTTTTCTTGTACATGCTTCTAATTTTGAGAAAAACTAAATTAAATATATAAAAATATATTTCTATAATCTTAGTTACAATGGAAACAAAAACTAAAACATTTTTAATATCTATGTGTCAAACGTGTCAAATAATTATGAAATGTTAAAAATATGTGTCGTGTGAAATATTATAAAAGTAATATTTGTATTATTAGTTAGAAAGTTTTGATGACTACATTGAGTACAAAATTAAACAGGTTTAACATCTATATATCAAATAAATGTCAAAATAGTCATACGCAAGGAACAAGTCATACGTGCTCACACCAGGTTTTTTTACCTCCCGCCTACCTCTAGGTAAGGGAGGTATTGTTTTTGGTCAAAAAATTGGGTAGTGAGTTTTCATTGAATAAGCACGTTTTAGGGTCCCTACAATACGATTTTACTATTTTCGCGATGATGTCTGTATGTATGTATGTGTGTGCATGTGTGTGTGTGTAGTCTGTGGCAATTTTTTCGTCTCGCATAACTCAAATACTACAATACCAAAAAATACAATTTTGTGAATTATTGTTTCTTATATTTAAATGAAGAGCTGATTAGATTTTGGATAAAATTCGTCAACCGGAAGTAGCAGTTTATTTGAAGCCCTTAACAGTTTTTTGTGAAAAACACGGTTAAATTTCCTTTTTCAACAATTTATGTTATTTTGAAAGTTGAAGAATAGTTAATTTTACATGTGTTTTAATTACACTAATTTTATAAATTTTCATTAGATTTAGAGATATTAAAATATAAAGAAATTAGATTTCACAAATCTTGCATTCCTAGTACACCATGAAAACATTTAAAATTTTTAAATTTTTTATGAAATGTGACACATGTCATTGTGATTGTGAAGCTATTTTCTTAGCGAAATATATGTCAGAAAATTAAATAAATATACGAAAGAAAATTAAAATTCGCAAATATAAATAGAAAATATACAAATAAGGAGGTATGTTTCTGTATCATCAAATACTATTTTGTATCGTAGTATTGGGCGGGAGGTTATGTGCTGGCCACATCAGATTTTTTTTAATTTTAATTAAGAGCAAGACAACATGATTGATTTTAAAAAAGAAAGAAAGCAAACTTTTGACCAAAAATGCAACAAATAATAAGCCGTTTCATGTATACGTCATACGTCCGTTCATGAATTTTACGGTACTCATTTCGAAATATTTTATTCGTACCGGAAAAACTCATTTACCGGATTCATACATAATATTAGTCATTATTATTACTATTAATTATACTTGATGCAGTGATATAATAAAGAAGTAATTTTTTCTAATTCTTTTATTATGCCCAAACAATAATACGCAAAATGTTGAGCTTAGTATAGGTTGAGAAACCGATAGGCGTAATGAAAAGCTATACTTTTATATGGAATAAACCATTTAAATAAATGTAACATTGTAAATAAACAATAACAGGTAAAAGTTCTGTAAAGAATTATTAAAAACATGACGTTTCGACAGCAAAATGGTACCTTCATCAGGTAAAATATTTAAATGTAATTTTTTAAATTTTTATCCATTGAATATACAAGCGACACAAGGTGCCTCAAAAAATACGCCCACGAATTGCGAAGTTATAAAAACACTTTTTGTAAGGTTGGTGCCACTCCCAGCCCACTGCCGCCAACATCAGGTAAACAAAAATCAAGCAAACAATTTTAAAAACGTCAAATATCTTCGTCAGCCCGGCCAACAAATATTTCATAATTTAAATTTTAATAAACCGCTATATTAATCCATAAATTCAATTCCCGGCTGAAAAGAATAAAAAACGACAAGTGAACTGAAGCGTTCAATTTGCCAAACTTTAATTAAACTTCTCCCATATTATAATCTCGCGAATTTGTCATCGTCCTTGGCGTCCCTCTTGACTGGGAGTGCGTGGGCGGGCGATGTAGCAACAACGAATCAGAAAAACATTCGTAGGGAAGCCGAAACCTCTTCACGTGATTTCACGAGGGCTAACGACACTTGTACGTCAATTAAATGTTGAGCTTGATTTTATTGGATACTCGGTGTCGGATTCATCATCAAATACCGATTTATATCAATGGTTTATCAATTAATTTCTTGGGGTGCTTATGGAGATCGATTCGATTATGGCTCTTTACAAACAACCAATCAATTTCGTCGTTTAACAAAATCTAAATAAATACATTGAACTGCACCAAAATGATTTAATTTTCTCCTTTAACGCTCATTTATGTAAGGAAGATGACGGATCAAAATAGATAAGCTGTTTCTGAGGTCTTTAGAATACGGTTTCAAAATATAACGAAAATTCAGTTTTAAATTTCATGCAATTTAAACAAAGGGTCAAGTTACGAGCTGATTAGATTTTGGTCTAAAGGGCTTTTTGAGAATATCATTAAACTTACTTAAGTTTGTAATTATGTTAAATAATTTATATATTTTCTTTTTGTGATATACTAAATAAGTAATATTATTATTGCAATAATTATTTATTATAAAAATATTCTCCTTTTCTGTTAATCTTTGTAATTTTTAAGGACCTGGGTACCAGTGCTTGCACTGCTTACAGGATCCAAAAATGAGCGATAAATAAATAAATAATTGATTTATGGCAAATCATGAATGCTGAATAATATTAGTTGCAATTTTCATTTGAAATTTTTTTTCAATATTGTGCATCGTTTAGAACTTATTCAAACAGGAGTTCGTGGGCTGCCCACATCAGATTTTTACCTATCGCCCATATACTGGGTGCAGAATTGAAATTTGGAATATAGGGATTTCAGTTTTTCACTGCTATTTCTTTTTATGATGAAAAACTTCTTGACTGGCAAAATTTTAGGTAAGAAAACTGCTTGAGTTCATTCAAAAATATTTAATTTAACTCACCCTCAACCGGTTTCGGGCCCCACCTGGGTCACCTTCAGGACTTCAGGACGTGAGTAGTCAAAGATTTAAAAGTATAAATAACATAGATAATATAAGATAAAACAAAGTTAAAATAACATGATGCACCGTCATGGGTAGTCGTCTCATACTGACACTTTATTTTACCTTATAATCGGCCCAATTCTCTAAATCAGTTGTTAACTTTTAACTACTTGCATTATTTTTGACAAATATAAACAAATGTTACAAGTGACAGTTTGATTTTTTCTTGTATGTTAAGAATTTTCATTGGAATAAAATCTTAGTGTTTAAAAATGAACAACTAAGTGTAATAAACGGTATTTGCGTTTATTACGATTAAAGATTTAGAGATTTCAAACTAAGTAAATGGTTCATTGTTAGTTGTTCGTGGAAAATTCCACTCCTTTAGTATTTCAGTTCAGTTCCCGCCTAATCAGCGGAAGTCAATATGTTGTAGAAAATATTTAAGCGGAGTCTTATGAGAGAGTAGTGCCCGGTTAGAGTTGTTTTGCGTGCCATCCCTAAAGTAATAAATTGCGAACCTTGGGCAGTGAGCAGATACTTGCATTTTGGATTTTCTTGTGAAATGTTGAAAGAATTACTACACAGTTTAAGGGCTCCTCTCTCGATTGTATACATAGTTTTTGTGAAGTTTATTTTGTGAGTTCATGTAAGTAGATTTGAGTTTTATGTATGAGTATTGTTAATAGCAAATGTTATATCAGTTTCGATTTTTGAAAGTTATTGTAAAAGTTAGTGAGTAAGCGATACTTTGGATTATATAGCGTCGAATTATTCAGCTCGTAAAAATATTTGATTTATATAATTTATTTCGCTTGTTCGTTATTAAATATTATATAATTTTGTTATTGTTGAATACGTGTTTGATTCCCGCCTGCGCGCATGTTTCCCGCCAATTGATCAGAAGTCTTTTTCTAAATACTCTTCGGAATCGAGTAAAAATATTCCGTGGTGGCCAGCGACTACGCTACCCTTGATTATTCATTTCATCAAGTAAAACCCTTTCGTATGTCAGTTACCTCCTGGTACCAAGTGCGAGGTACCTGTTACATAAGTTAGAAAATAGGGCCGATTATCTATGTTATGTATACTTTTAAATCTTTGACTACCCACCTCCTGAAGATGACCCAGGTGGGGTTCGAAACCAGTCGAGGTTGAGGTTGAGTTAAATTAAATATTTTTGACTGAACTCCTGCAGTTTTCTTCTTTCACCTATTTTTTATATTGATATAATTTTTTACCTAGTCACTTTACAGTAAAGGAGTAAATACAAAAGTTGTTCCGAATTTAAAAATGCATGCAATAAGGCCCGTTTTGTTATCTAAATTTTAGTATTTCATGATACACCAATCAAATTAAAATTAATATTTATTAGTAAAATTTAATACGGTCATGAAAAAAAAAAATCGAAAAATATTTGATTTTTCAGAGAACAGATTTAGATTTAATTAAGCCAATATGACACGTTCAATTTGTTTGTACATTTTTATTTCAGTTTTCCGTATTCAATTTTCCGAACATTTGTTTGAAAGTGAATCAAGAAAATATTCCACTTTACAGTGTTCCGCAGAAATTTTATAGAAGATTGTAATGATATAATGGCGAATTTCAGAGTTTATTTATTTCTGGTTAATAAATAAATAACCATAAAACCATTTTATGAAATAACAAACATATTTCGTTCTTGTTCAATTTACCATAGATTGATTTTAGTTTGATTGATATATCGTGAAATACTAATATTTGGTAACTAAATGGGCCTTATTGCATGCATCTTTAAATTCTGAACCACTTTTGTATTTACAATTATAGTGCAAAATGAATAAGTAAAAATTGATAGCAATATCAACAAAACAGTATTGAAATCCCTATATTCTACATTTCAATTCTTCATCTGATATATAAGGGAGGTTATGTAATCGGTAAAAAATTTAGATAGGGATTTTTCAGTAGTTACAAACTGATTAGATTTTGGTAGCAATCTATTGAGCGGAAATAGTACTTGACAGTCAGGTTTTTTGGGAATGTCACTAAAAATAATTAATTTAGCGTACATTTTGTTGCATTTAAAAAGATGTAGAATAATATTGGCTACAATATTTATTTAAAATTTTCTTCTTTACTTGTTGTATAAAAATTTTTTAGGAGCAAAGTAAACATTAGATTTTTATTTCTACATTTGGCTCTCATTTAAAATGAAGTTCATAAAGAAAATTGTAGAGTTCCTTGTTATGTACGCACGTTGACGAATGACTGGGATTTATTTTCCAAAAGAACTCTGATATGAACGCGAACTGTTTTCGTTTAACGTAAGGAATTGTGAGGAAGTGAAGTGTGTATTTGACAGGATTGAAAATACTACAGATAATTTACATACGTCATGCTGCTATACAAAGCGTACATGGAACATGTTCAAGAGATATTTCAGAACTGCTGAAATGTCTTTTGATGAAATTAGAAATCATGCCATTCGCATTCGTCTTGCACGAAGGCCTAACTAAATTATATTTATAATTAAACAAGGATTAATACCGTCGAATTTATTCTATTATACCGCCCTTCACTTTTATTAATGAGTACAATTTCATTCAATGCAGGTCTATCTAAGGGGAGATGCTTATACTAGGTGAGCTGTCAGAGGTTATTTTATTAAAAAAGTTCTTATTAAATATAAAATTGTGTTACTGTATTTTTATTTTTTGATTCGGAAGATTTTTGGTAGTGCACGCTTCCGTTGTTACTTTCAGAGTAAAGTAACAAGCTAAACAGGAAATTAAATACAGTGAAAAAATATCCGTAGAATAACCCGAAATATGAATGTATTTTCTGAAATTTTCATACCAATTTGAGAACTAAACACGATTATTTACTAAGCATTTAGAAGTATTTACCAAAAAGTTTTGTCATTTTTCAGAAAACACAACTTATATCTTCAGTTTATAGAATAGTTCAGTAAATTCTACTGTACTCATTTTTTCCGTAGAGATGAAATTAACTATAAATAATTTTATTTAGATAATATAAGACAATACATTCATAATGCGATTCATACATGCTCATCTATTCTATTCACACTATAAGAATCATTCGTTCAGGCAATCGTTCACCCTCAATCTCATCCACGTATTAACCTTTCGAGATGGACAAACCGCGTCAACTGACTCACTCCCACTTTCTTAACAACATTCTTTTCAGTCTGACACTCACCATACACCAATGTATTCCGAACAGGATCACGTCTCGTATACCATCACACAATCCTCTCAAATACCTCATTTCCATAGCAGTTATACGTCGTTCATGCTTCTTTATCCACACCCAGCATTCAGAACCATACATCAACGTAGGCACTAATACACCATTATAATAACTCAATCGAGTATCTCTAGATACATTCGCATTTCAAGCACTTGTCTTCCAATCTATTCTACCGAAATATACAAATTCATTCACTTGTAGCATTCTCACACAATTCACGGAAACATTGCAATTATTCACCAAATCATTCTTCTCAAACACCAACACTTTACATTTATCGACATTCAATAACAGATTTAAACCTTTCCCTACTTCATTTATGCTCACAAACATTCTTCTCAATTGTTCCTCAGTTTCATCTAACACGTCATCCATCCACATAAGCTAACGCAGACGTTATACCTCCACCAATACGTACACCATCCGTTCCACTCAATGCCTTTCTTAACAACACATCCCTACACAAATTAAACAACCAAGGAAATATTCCACACCTATACGAAACTAATCACTCAATCTGCCATCAACTCTTACCCAATCAAATTAATGATGGACATAATTATTGTATCATATTATTCAAAATTTTGTAAAGATATACACGAAAATGTATTTTTCTACGATCATCCAAGTACAGAACACGAAATTCAATTAAACAGTTGCAGTGAAATTCATTCTTGAAGAAAATATTATATTTTTTATAGTACTACATATTTGATTATTTTTTGACGTTTCTTAAAACCAATGAAATGCTTCATTGTATGTCACATGTCTGTGTTTTATCCAATCATGTCATTATTATACTGAGAATAATGCTCTTGTTATTATTGCCGGGAATATTCTCTGTAGCTTTTTGGTTTTTGTTGACAGATATCAAATGTCAGATAGTTATCATCAACAAAAGTAAAAATGAGCAAAAAAGATAGATTTAGTGGCGTACCTGATGATGAAATCAGAAAATAATCTAATTAAATATAACTCGAGAGTTCGATAAATTAGAAAATAATTCTCCGGTATCTTTCTCAAACTTGTTGCCAACAAGTTTTCGAAGGATCTGTCAAATTGTTATATTATTACTGATAATATTTTCTGTATTGCTTCAACAAAATCCAATCTACAAATAAATAAAATAATATCGATATTTGCAGCCATTTTTACCATTGCAAACTCTTACCTGTCATAGATTTCTTTCCGGAAGTCAGGAAAAGTAAACAGGTTTAAAAATATCATAAAAGTGGATCCTGAAGTGGATGCGAATAGCAGAAACGCCAACAGACCGACGTATGTGTATTTCTGCGCGTATGTAAATATTTGGCGTACACTCGTCGAATTAAAAAACGGGATATAACAAACAAAGCTTCATTTAGAACGGCGAACAGCGTAACCGCAAACGAGTGGCTGATTACATGCGCTTAGAAAATAAACAGATTAACGGAAAAATGTGTTTAATGTATGCCTGGACGCGTGGTCCACACGTGCGGAATTGTAATAAAAATGAAGGGGTACATTTACCTTTATATCCCAAGAAGATATAAAAATATATCTTCAGCGCATCCTGAACAAACAGCATTATTATAACTCTAGAGGGGCGCATGAAATCCACAGTACCACAGTTCGAATCCCGTAGCCAACAGTTACCATTTTAACCTTACCCTTGAGGTTTCCTCTCCACTTACATCTTTGAGGGTCGAAATGATTTAAAAGTAACAATAATTTAGAATACTGTTCAGTTTATATAGAGAATAAAAGTTGACGTTCACATTACTTTATGGATGACCCATTTATTTTAAGCCCAACATGTTAATGTGATTGCGAAATTTCAAGTCCAGTTCTTGGCTACATATATGTAATTTTTTTTTAATAAACCACCCTTTTCGGGCACCATGATGTATGCAATCCAATCGGCAACCTCCAAATGGTGAACAATGGGTTACGCAAATGTCAACGGTTCATTTTTCATGGAATATATTGGTATATGGTGAGTGTGAGATTGAAAAGAATATCGTTAAGAAAGTGGGAGTGAGACAGTTGAGGTGGTTTGGACATTTTAAACGAATGTCGAATGAAAGGTTGGTGAAACTAATATATGTGGGTGAGATTGAAGGTGAACGATTGCGTGGACGTCCGAGGAATAACTGGTTGGGTATGATTGATGGTTTGTTACGTGAACGAATGATTCCAAGTGTGAAGAATAAACGAGCATGTATGAATCGCACTATGAATGTGGCTAAAGTGGTGTGTCCGGATAGGAATATTTGGAGGAGATTGATTGTTGGTTGACTGTGTTTCTGGGTTCGTGTTCGTGCTACCCCACTAAGTGGGATATAGCGCGTTGTTATGTATGTATGTATGTTCACTGTTAATATTTGTTAGTTCTCGACATATTGGCAAGAAATATCATAATGGAATATAAAAGGTATAACGACCACTAGCGAGAAAAAGAAGCATTTTCAAGAAAAATGTTTCCTGCAATAGTTACGAATTTTTTCTTGAGAACTGGACCAAAGAACAAATTTAAGTTCACCATTATTTGACCCCCTCAAAACCTAGCAACTTTTGTCTGAAACATTTGTTATCATGCTTAATTCTCGAGATATTGGTCTGATAATATTAAAAATATGTTGTGGGCACTACAAACCTCTCGCCATAGATTTCATATCGAACAATGCAGGAACACGGACCACCACCTATCAAGAAACGCTCATCCATTCAAAAAATTGACACATGTCAAAAAACCGTTGTTTTGTTTTTTTTTTTTCAAAAAAACACAAGTTAGCAGATTTAAAGAAAATATCAAAATATAATTTTTATTTAACGTGCAGTAATTCGTAAATGGTGACAATAAGGAAAATGTTTCAAACAATAATTGTTGATAATAATATTTGAATATTATTCTAATAACAAAATTTTCAGTAAGAATATAACAAGAGAGTGAGAATAAATTGAAAATAATTTGACAGATCTTTCGAAAACTTGTTGCCAGGCAATAGCCACGAAAGCCCGTAGGGCTTTTGCCAAATGGCGACAAGTTTGAGAAAGATACTGGAGAATTATTTTCTAATTTATCGAACTCTCGAGTTATATTTAATTAGATTATTTTTTGATTTCATCATCAGGCACGTCACTAAATCTATCTTTTTTGCTCATTTTTACTTGTGTTGATGATACCTATCTGACATTTGACATCTGTCAAAAAAAACAAAAAAGCTACAAAGAAAATAGCCGGGAATAATCACAAGAGCATTATTCTCAGTATAATAATGACAGGATTGATTAAAACGTAGACACGTGACACATAATAAAGCATTTCATTGGTTTAAAGAAGCGTCAAAAAATAATCATTAAACCATAATTTACTGAGTTATTTTAAAATAACTTGATAGGGCTTCAAGTAAACTACCACTTCTGATTATTGGATTATCACCAAAAACTAATCAGCTCTTCCAAAGAGGATACAATTGATAGATATATATATATATATATATATATATATATATATATATATATATATATATATATATATATATATAAATTTTCAGTTTAGTTTTTGAGAAACCGTAACTCTAAAGATCTACACAGACTGACAGACTGACAGACAGACAGACACACGCAGACATCATCGCGAAACTATTAAAATCGTATTCTAGGGACCCTAAAACGTACTCATCTGAAAACTCACTACCTAATTTTTAGCATGATTCCTACACCCTTACAGGATGTGGCGGGAGAGTTGCAATTATTTTGTCAATCTCCTTTCTGGTTTATCATCGTGGATCATCCATCGCCTTGTCTTTTCTATATCCTTGTGTTTTGTTTAAATAAACAGGAAACCTCATCCTCAGTTCGAATCCCACAATAGACAGTTGCTATTTTAAATTAAGTAAGTCTTGTAGTTACCTCTCCACTAACATTTTTAAGTGCAGAAATGATTTGAAAGTAACAAGAATTTAGAGTAGGATAGATATGAAGAGTTAGAAGTGATATAAAAAACACGATTAATAAACTTTGATCGTTCTTGCCTTACAGTTTGAAGGTCTATCTCAAATATAAATGGAGTAATTTATGAATTTGTTTTAGTATAGTGGGAAACCCTATTCCTGGTTTTGTTGGTCACAGTGCGATACAATGGACAAAGGTTAACTAATTACTACCGTCATACACAGCTACCTAGTTGAGGGCGCTCGCTTCGATATCCTTGTTCCCTGTCATGTCTGGGGGCTTCAAAGGCTTCTGCAGGTCCCTGCAAACCCTCGGCGCTTTACTCCAAGTCCCGAGACTGATATTTAGGCGCGCGGACGCTACAACGTCTTGGAAAACGTGGATTACCGCGGAAACATGCCAACTTGTACGCTGATACCCTTCGGCCTGTCTCATAGTAGAATACTATCAATGTAAAGGACATTGTTATCCACAAAACCTAATTTATATTTCATTTGGATGGTGCATTATTAACTCCTGTATAAAGGGTGTAACACCACAACAGACCACCGCTATTAATTTCTTAATTATTATAGTTACAAAAAAAAAAATACTATAAAATAAAGATGTAGGAGATCAAGAGGGACATAATATCAGAGAAGAAAATATTGTTTTATGCCAGTGGTTCTCAAGATACAACACAAAGTTTATTTTTATTTTTCAAATACAAATACATATTTTTTATGATATAACAGTAGGTAGGTGGTAAGTCGTTGAACAAAACAAGTAATTGCTTTTATTATTGATACTCCATTCATAAAGCTATCAACAATTGTTGTTGATGTAACGCCATTGTTGACAGGAGTATCATTACAAAAATTCAGAAACTTGTTTTGTTGCACGGCCTACCTAAATAGTTATTTGTGTATCAAGTGAGGATAGAGCATTGTTTGTTGCACGCGGCGAGAAATTGTTGATCGAGGCGAAGCCGAGATCAACAACTCGACAAGTGCACCGAACAAGCTCTATCCGACAAGATACACACAATATTTTTTCTACAATCGTTGAACAATGTCAAGCTGTAGAAAAAAAATTATCTTTGGTCACGCCTATAACAATTCAGTAAAATTGTAGTTACCCATGTCACCGTAATTATGACAACGTTTATGAATAAAATAAACATTTTCAAAGAAATCATAATTTGGCACATGGAGTACATTTGACATATGGAGTACATTTGACATAAATTCTACAGAGTGATACGTTTATGGTGATTAAGTTGAAGTGTATGTACGTATATGCCAACTGTATTTGCAATAGCAAGATTATTACCAAAAATCCAATGCATCATTTACTGCTTTTACCTAATTTATTTTTGTTTTGTTTTTGTCGCGCTAGTGCGACAATATGTCACTTTGTCGCCCTAGAGCGACAATTTTGAACCTTTCCTAACCAAAAATGAAATAACAATGTCGATATTGTGCAACGATTGTAGAAAAAATTTATTTTCCATAGTAATGTTAATTTTTCTTTTAAATTTGAGACCTTAATTTTAAATTTATTATAGGAACTTGGAACATAATATATCGTTTATTCCAATAAAAAAGTACCCCTTTTCATTTAAGAAAATATAATAAATAATATAAATTCAACCCCCGACACATTTCCCTAATAATTTTATTTTACCAACCGTACAATTATGTTCTCCTCCTCGCTGTATAAGCCTATATATTTATTTTGGTGTTTGTACGTCACGGGTACTTGCATTGATGCTATTGGCCAGAAATATGAAAATTGCAAATCGCGCGTTTGCCGCTGCGCCCAATGCCTATTATGGAAAAAAAAACTACGAAATCTCATTTTCTTTTTTTTTTTTTTGTTGGTTTTTAAGTTTATATTTGTTGGGCTTCTATTACTTGTTTTATAATTTTACTGTTTTATTGTGCTGTGTTGAAAAACTATTGAATAAAATTGTGTGTTGATATTAGGTTACCTTACTACCAGCGCCACTGTTCTCAAACTTTCGTATGTTATTTACTCGAATATCAAGTAAAATATTATAAAGTTGCTAAAGAAATAATAACTTTATTTATATTAAGTCTAATTGTTATAAATTAAGACTTATATTTTGTAAATATTATTTTTACATTATAAAATATATAATATCTACTACCATGAAAAAACGTTGTTTTAGTGCCACTGGAGCAGTACCAGTGACGTCACACAAACTTTTAAAAATCATATCTCTGGTAATATATGGAATTTTCACATCGGGTTTTTACTGATCGTCATATATAATAAAGTTTCATAAAAAAAATTGGTTTATGGGCTTATTGTGAAAGCGGGACAAATTTATTATTAAAATTAACTGAATTAGGATATAATATCGTAGTCGCAGAAAAAGTATAGTGTACAACTCCCATGAAATGTTCATTTCATACACATAGAAAATGAGTACCATTTCATGCTCGTTGTACAATATACTATAGTATTATAAGTAAAGAAATTATCACATTATAATGTAAATATAAATAATGTAGAAATTTGAACACCGAAAGGTAGCAACAAAAAAATTATTGCTACTATAAGAAAGTAAATGTTAAATGATATGATTCTGTGCTCGTAATATAACTTTTGCCAGTGAATGTACAAGCCTCTGCGTAGGTTTGTTTTAGGCAGATTTGTTGGCGCTGTGTAATAAATCGGCCACAATATTTCTTCCTTTGAAACTGATCCATAAAACTGCGATCACGAAAATAAAATCCTCAGGCCAAGAAAATGTAATTATGATGTTTCCCAGATTCAGCGATGACATGAAGAATGAAATATTACGACCAACACAAGTTCTCACAATCAGCAAGCGCTTTGATTTATGTGTATGCTATCTTCGTGCGCCTTGGCTCGGCCCGAGGTGCCCAAAAAGAAAACAGCCGCTACGGGAAGGTAAACAGAAAACGAAATCAATATTATGTCACAATAGACGTGAGAATAACAGGGATAGGGAAAAATAAACGCATACGGAACCATTGTTTGGTGAGAGGCTATTTTCTACCGTCCGCTAATCAACAATAAAATATTTATTGCAAGTAGTACACTACGAGTTATTAAAAGAACGATATTTTACGTTTAACGACTTTTGCGAGTAGTCCATATTTCTTTCTCGGTACTAAAGCTATAAATTTTTTTAAAACTTGATAAAGAAATTTTATTTACAAAAGTAACACAAGCATTGAACAGGTGGGTATAAACTTTAATTCTTGCTTTAAAATTGAATTAAATGGAAATAAATGTGTTAATCCATGTGCGATGTCATTGTAAATTATTTTTCTTCAGTTCGGTTTCTACAGCTATGGAATGGAGTCATACACTTTTTTCATTTTATTTTTATTTTTTCAGTAAGTTTCAGTAAAATTATAAATATAGATACTAATTTTAATATTAAAAGGCATTTAGTTATTAAGATACGATTTTTTGAAATTAGCATCCCATTTCAAATTTTTCGTTTCTTGACGTCGTCTTGTAATTCTACGAAACAAACACGCTCTTGCGGAGAGCGACCAACTGTCAAATTGACTGTTATCAGTCATTGTTATTTATTGAGAGGTTTTTACAAATTTAGTTTATTCACATAACCTGAGCAAAATAATTTAACAATTATAATAAACATAAGTTTAATTTGAAAATCGTTGTTAACTGCAACATATGACTTGAGACAGGTGTGATAATGAGACTATCGACATTACCGACAAGCGACAAAATATAGTACATCAAAGCATTTTTATTTTAACTCGTCCTAAACTTTTTATCTAAAAACGTTATAATTAACGAATACCTAATTTAATTTATCGGAGTGTTCATTTTAATAATAATAAGTAATTATTACAACAGTGAAAAGTAAGTTTTTATTTATTATCAACACCTATTTTGCTTTGCCATGCTTTGCATTCTATTACAAGATGACGTCACGACTTTGCAACCGCGAAACTTCATAAAGGAAATTATGAATGAAAGTTGAAAATTATAAGAATTATTGAATAATATGTGACTAAAATGATCTAAATTTTTATAATTTGTAAAAAAACACAACTTTTTAAAAAAGTGTATGACCCCATTGTTATTTGACGAAAATGTGAAAACAAAAATATATCATATACCGAAAATCTACTGTAAGCAGACTTCCATATCCAGAAATGGATAAATTCACTGAAATATAGTAATACTGGAATGCTCACTTGTAGGCTTTTATGAGAGCGAAAAACGAGCCCGAGACAGATAGAGGGGATGCTACTGTAACAGGTACCTCACACAAGAGGTAACTAACAGACGAACGGGTTTTACTTGATTAAATGAATAACGGAATATTTTAACTCGATACCGAGGAGTATTTAGAAAAAGACTTCTATTCAAATGCCGGGAAATATGTGCTCAGGCGGAAATCAGACACGTATTCAACAATAACAAAATTTTATAATATTCAAAACGAACCACACTACTTTCTTGTATTCTGTGAGAGATACCAAATCATAACAGAAACAGTCAATCTACAGGAGATTTGTGCTCATTTGTGTCATATTTTTTTGATGATTCGGTTTCGCCAGTTACTTAGGGTTTTACTTCAAATACATTAAGGATTATCAAAACATGTATTTTCGCGAAAATCTCACCATTTTTACTTTCTTATACAATGTATAAGGAAGTAGGTATTGGAATCATGAAAAAATCGCTGACGAGATTTTTTTCGGAAATACATATTTTAAGGTTCACTGAATCTATTAAGACCAATTTCTCAATGATGTTTACGTGTGAGGAGGGATGGATGGATATCCGTGTGTTTAAATCTCATGAACGAGACAAGATATGTAAACGAAACTTGAGTTTATAACTTTCATGAAAATATGAAGAGCTGAGTTGATTTTTAATGAAATTTACAAACCGGAACAGGAAGTTTACTAGACACACAAAACAATATATTCCATTTTGCTAAAAATAAAATCAGCTGTGAAATAGTTACAAATGAAAGATGTTAACAAAAATATTTGGAACATAAAATGTTATTTGCACTTTTCTTATACATGCTTCTAATTATGAGAAAAACTAAATTATATATTTAATAATATTTCAATAATCTTATTTACAATAATAACAAAAACTAAAACATTTTAAACATCTGTATGTCAAATAATTGTGAAGTGTGAAAAATATGTTTCGTTTGAAATATATTAATTAATACCTATTTTAAAATAAAATCAGTTACAATAAGAACTAAAAGTTAAACAGGTATAACATTTACATGTCAAATAATTGTCAAAGTCATACGCAAAGGAACAAGTCATACATCTTTAGTTGGTTTTATATGTATAAGAAAGTAGTGCGTTGGCCATACCAGATTTTTTATATTCATAATTCCGATACTTCTTTATATGTACAATGTAAAACGAAGTAAGAAGTCGCCATAATACGATTATATATGTTTCAGATATTCGTTCTCATATCAACAATAATTTTAAACTATTTTATTAAGCACAAAGGATTGATTGTTATGCAACATTTCTTGTGTGCAGGAAGAACTTTTCTATATAGATTCACTATTTCCGATGTGTTTTGTTTGTGAATCTTGCATGTATATATTTGTCGTAAAGGATTAATTATTGAGTTTCTTGGCAGTACTTAGAATATTAGTCTCGACCCCTAAAAGAGTGAAGAGCCCTCCACAAATACGGCAACGCGAACCAAATCTCAGAGATTTGCAGCGCTGAAACGCAAAGCTTTGACATATCCTCGCGTCTGCACGTCGTCGCTCGACGCTCGTCGCTCGGCGTCCACTTGTCGCGGGCGGATCCAATGAAACATCATAACATGCGGCGTTGCACAGGTTATTTCGCCGCGACGGCGACGGTTGAGAGGCCCGCCGCGTCACAAAGGGCACGTCATGTTTTTTGTATGCTCCTGAAATGAGAACGTCTCGCTGCGGTTGCTTTCGTTCTATTCCGGCACGTCTCTTTCAATTCGGGTCCGTCAGCGAAACGAAATGCTTTTTCATTTGTCGGAGGCGGAGGCGGAGAGGGCTATGGTGTTTGTACGAATGCTTCGCGATCTTTTCGAGCTACAAATGCTCCGGCGAAATGGATGAAATGGAATGTTTGTGTCTAAATAAATAATTTGCCTGGAATTAAAAACCCTTCTGCAACATTCTTGCACAGAGACGGAAATGTGAAAAATAACCTACAATAGTATATTCTACAACAAGTAATGGAATGGCACATATTCCACGCGAGCAAAAAGTTTGCGAGCGTGGGATAGGCCATTCCGTTACATGTTGTAGACTATACTTTCTATAAAAAGATTTTGGAAATTATACAAAAATACAAATATAAAACTGTTGAAAACGTCAAACTCAAATAAATCAAATTAAAACAAACAGACGTAACCATAGTAACTGAATCAAGATACTTCATATGTCGCGCTGATAAGCGGTTCTGATTCATCGAAAATATTCCATACGCCGCGTAAGGAATGTTAGTGATTCCATAACAATTTTTAGTAGTGGAATGCCCAGTTTCCAAAACAGTGTTATAGAAATATTATTACAGAACTGAATCCAAAAGTCCTGTATATTATTTTCTATTTCTACTCATAACATCACTAGGAATGTTAATAGCTATTGTTGATATTTCATTTTAAATTTGTAACCTTTTCAAATCTTTTCTATCGTTGTTTATTTACATTCTATTTTGTTACCATAGTAACAACTGAATAAATTTGATTTTTTTAAGTTATTCTGACAGTTAAAACATAAAATATGATTTTCTAGCTGAATCTATTTCGTGCTAGATTTGATTTTCAATGGAAATTTACCTTCTGGAATATTTCGTTTTTATTGCTACTTGAAAATCACCCCTCGTCTTGGACTCGTCTTTAAACAACCTCCCTTTTATTATTTTTAAAAACAAAATTTAAAATATATTTATTGTATTTCAATTCAGAAAAAAGAAGATAAATTAAATGTATATGTATTCAAAATTAATATTTTTTAAATTGAAAATAAGAAGTTATTTTTATGAGTGCATTCAAACACAAATGGCATAAGATTATCTTTCAAAAAAAGCCAATACCACGTCCATTTCCACGATTTTTATGGGATTTATTTCATTTTAAAGTTTTATACCTCTACAAAAATACCCGTTACTATGTATAATAAAGTAAAAAATCCTAATCCCAAACTAAACAACCTCAAACAGTTACATCAAAAAAACCACAACCCAAAAAATATTTATCTACAGGACAATCTTTTAATTTAAACACAGGTGGTTATTATGCGTTGGATGTTGGATTGCAGGGCTCAGACCAACTCCAACGCCATGTAAACACACACACACACACATACACACGCAACACACGTACGCGCTATACTCCCTGGAACAGCAGGAGCAAAGCAGACACGAATATGCAAATAGGTGGCGTTGTAGGTATGTAGACTTCGTTCCCCTCGCGACTGTCAGATTTTTTAACCCGCGCCTGGGGTATTTTATTGCTTCAACTAAAACGACGTTGGTAGCTGTACTGGTTACAGATATAAATGACAAGTGTATTCTTCGGTGTAAAACGTGCTTTATGCGGGGTTTAAAATACGAACACGCCGTGAAATAGAGAGAGAGATTGGGGCCGGAAGGTTGAACGTAATGGAATTCTAAAGAAATCATTCAGCAAGGATATTTCGAATTCTAAAACGGCCAACTACGCTCAAAGCAAATTATCGTTGCTGCTCTGATTTTTTAATCAAGAAAGAAAAATAAATATATTTCTTTAAATATTTTAAATATAAACAAAGAAAACTTGTTTACCTCCCGCCCCATATACCCAGCCAACACAGTTATGTCGCGAGTATGTTATATATACATAACATGGATAGACCTATGTCCGCAACACGGTCTATGAGATATGACATCCCATGTATTTAGACATCGTCACGTTAATGGTACATAACAAAACTATTGGTATAAACAACTTTGAATATACGAATGGAATAGTTGATTTTGTACATTTTTGAGTAAGATCTCTTTAAAAATGTTTATTTATTTATAAATTAACAATTTCCTTTACATAAATTATGATACGGAAATATATAACCACTTCGCAAAATTAAATTAAATATATTTCAAAGTTGTTCAGTGTACACTATAAATATTTAAAATGTCTTTGCTATATTTTTATATAAAATATATAAAACTTTGTAATTAACTGCGAATATGTTATAAGTACGGTAACATAACATATACATGTTGTAGCTATGTACCATGTCCAAGACCAATGTGACATACCAACCATATAATTTTACGCACTCTCAAGAGATGTCCGGCATGGTATATGTATATTACGTTATTAGTACGTATATAAATGATATACTAATTAGGTTTCAGATATTACATACCATCAGGTACATCAATGTTACAGCTGTGTTTGCTGGGTACCGTGAGTTTCAGTTACGATACAACATTAATTTTCTGTCATGAATTAATAACTATAGATGCCAGCTATTCACTATTTCTGCAATGATGTTTTTGCATTTAGAATTTAACAGGCAGATTCATAAAAGGGATTAGTGCTAACTTCATTTTTATTATTACTCGTAACTTCATTTTCCATTCTCAGAATATAATTATTTTAACTAAGGTTGTAATCAATATTGGTTAGCATAAAATTAGACACATTTTGATAGTATAATTAATTTAGAAACGAAATTATAGATGATGAAAAAAATAGAGTTAACGATCATCCCTTTTATGAATCTGCCTGTTAGTTTTCAAAATTACGAGTTGTTTAGTTTTTGATAGTAATCCATTTACTTAAAAATATGTTAGATTTTTTGACACATTTCACTAGATAATTGATTGAGGTATTGTGACGAGTCAAAATTTTGGTAGTGAGTTTTCAACGCATAATCAAATCTTGGGGCTCTAGAATACAATTTCACTATTTTCACGATGACGGCTGTGTGTGTGACAATAATTTAGTCCACGATAACTCAAAATTTATTAAGAAATCAATGTAAAATTTAAAATTTAGATTTTAGATGTGGTTTGGACTTGTTGAGCGAATGTCGAATGAAAGGTTGGAGAAACTAATATATGTGGGTGAGATTGAAGGTGAACGTTTGCGAAGGCGTCCAAGGAATAAATGGTTGGGTATGATTGATGTTTGTTGCGTGAACGAATGATTCCGAGTGTGAAGAATAAACGAGCATGTATAAATCGTACTATGAATGTGGACGAGGCAAAAGTGGTGTGTCAGGATAGGAATGTTTGGAGGAGATTGATTGTTGGTTGACTGTGTTTCTAAGTTCGTGCTACCCCACTGAGTGGGATATGAGCTAAAAGGAATATAGAGTAAAATTAGATACAATTTAATTTCAAACTTTTTTCCTTGTTTTGTACCATTTAGATATTAAAATTTACAAGAAGTTATGTCAGTCTTGTATCATTCAATAGTTGTTTAAGCAGGAAGTTGTATGTTAATGGCGTGGTGATATATTCTACCGGACAACAATGATTGTAGTAACCAATTGAAAGATATCATTTTTCTGAATCAAACGATGTAACATATATTACAATTTAGTAGTTATTTGGCTTAGTAATTTAATTTTAAAGTTTTGAAAATTCTCCGATTTTATCGAAAATAAATATAGTCACCTATGACAGTTTTGCTTTGATTTCTTTAAAGCTATTTATTTGACGTTAAAAAATTAATTTACGGAACCAAATTACAAATAAATTGTAATGTATTTTGCATCGTTTCATTCAAAAAATTATATCTTTCGATTGATACCACAATCTCGATTGTCCGGTAGAACACCGAGTAACAGCATTCAAAAAACTGATTTCCCATGTTAATCTCCTGTACACCTTTAAGACAGACACATGGTATATATTTAGTTAAACAGTCAAAATATGTAAGTATTTGTCGATTAAAGCTAACAAGATCTGTAACTCTTAAAGTTGAAAGAAATATCAAAATGTCGATGATAAATATTTTTGTTTTCGTGTCCTCAAAAACTTGTACCTCTTCAAATTCTAGTAAAAAACCTCCGAATTTAAAATTTCCCCACGTACTGTGAATCCAGATACAAGCTAGGGACAGTTTGAATCTGATAACCCAGTCGCCAAAGTCAATTGACTTTTCTCCTTTTGTTGAATGATCGAGCACTTACACCCCGGCCGAGCTCGTCCGCTGCACGTTGCCAACATAAAGAAAGAAACAGATGAGAGAAGAGAATGAGTGTAATCTGGAAAACAGGCCTCTTCCTCCAAACCGTGCTTAATCTGTGCGATCAGACGATGCTACGTCAGGAATTATTGTGCGAAGACCTCGGATGCTATCTCCGTGTATCGCTAATAAGATTGTGTGCGTTATTACTTTCTATTAATGGAATGATTAATGATTAAATGAATAGAGACTTCGTAAATTACATTGATTCAAAGTTTCGCAGATTTCTAAAGAGTTTATTTCTTGGAAAATTTACAAACTTTGGCTTATATCCATTTAGGAAATTGTAGCATTATTAAACTGTCTCTTATATATTCCTGCAAATTACAATTAGCGTGAATCATACTTGTACGTTATGAAGTTACATAGCATCTGTTAAACCCTACAACCAAAATGTTTTTCAAAGAAAATATAACTAGTGTTTAAAGTGTCACTTTCTGACACGTGTTATAGTAACATAGAAACGTGTTACAAGTGATTTTATTGTTACTTTTAACACGTTGCTAACGATTTGTATCAATATATCAACAGATATAACCCTACCTGTCAAAATATCATTCTACATGTCATAGTATTTACTAATACACTAGGAAGATGGTAGATAAAATTTTGTATGATATACGTGTTAAAAATGATTTATTTCGTTTGTGGGGTTGTTTCACTCGGCTTCGCCTCGTTTCACAGACTTACTCATAAAATGTTACTTTTAACACTTATATCGTAAATAACTATTTTATGGAAACGGGAAAATACTCATTTTACGTATTCTTCAAATTTGTTTCAGCGGCATTCAATAAAGAACTTTATTATATGAGAGATTATAATAGTCATTATTTACGAAGTTAAAGTTTGCATCATGCAAATCATACGAGTGAATAATGATCAAAATCCCGAATATAATACTATAATTTTTCTATTCCTGTAAATTAGGAAATCACTTTTGAAAATGATCGAAATTCGTTGAAAACACACATTGTAAAACGTCAACATCAAAATACTCGTACACAATGACAACTGACTACATGTCAACTGTCAGACGACCGTTGCTTGGTGATCCACATCACGTGATTATGAATTTTTGGCTATGTGATTGGTCGAGAAGAATGAATTATGAATCATAATTCACTGTCGTTTATTATGGGTACCATAATTCATCAAAAAATTAAAATAATGGGGATATATTTATATAGCAGTAAACAAAATATATAACTCATATGTAAAACTAATTAATAAAAGTATGGTTAGGTGTGATGATAGAAAAAATAAAGCATGATATCTCTATGCCTTTAATTATAAGTGGAAAGTTTGGAGTTTGCAAGTTTTCCAATAAGATCTTATAAATAAAAACCTAAATTTTGTTAGTGTAAACAGAAGCGTTGGTTCCCATAAGTTACAATGTAACTGTTAATTCTAATTTATTTATTTATTTGCAATCTGACCAACAGGGTTCAAGACCCCAATTACAGGTTGATATTACTGACACAAGTAGTAAAGCATGTATATAGAATGAGGAAAAAAGGACCCAAAACTTAATAATACATAAAGCTATGATATACACAGTATATGTTAACGAACAGCAGTATACGTTAATGAACATAATAATTGTATAGAGCATTTTTAAATTTCTCAAAAGAGCCAATAAATATGTCAAAATGATCAGGTAAGTTATTAAAATTAAAACAAAGTATGCGAATAGGTGATTTTAATTCATAGTTAGATCAAGGAGTGTCACAATAAAAGTATATTTAAACCGGGAATTATATCTAGGAACTAATAAAATAAGCTTAAGATTATATATGATAAATCAATTGAGAAGTGATGTTTTAACAACATCTTGTAAGACTCCAAGAAAATTCATTTCTTGGGAGTTTGTCGCTCTCTGCTGCTCCTGCTGCAGTTCCTGATCCCCGCAAATGAATGGTGTATTTTTACTGCGTCAGATAAAACTAGAGGCCGCGGAAAGCCGTTGTTTTGCAGGAATTTGTGTGTTCTAGTTTCCTGTTCTCGTTGCTCGTTCTGTTGTATCTCGCTGAGGAATTTCCATGCTGGAATTTACACCGATCGATTGGATGAAGTGTTCGCCGAGCGATGGAATAAGTGCGTGATCGATAGTTGGAAATTGTTGCAATTGGTGAGGAATTGTTCAGGTTTTGATATTATTGGAGAATTGCTCAGTTACAAAGCGAACATGCGAAGAAACACGAACGCGGTCCGTGGTTTTAATGTTTGTGTTTTTGTAAGGAAACTTCTTTGGAATTGAAAACCGATAATGCCTCATGGAAGAGATGAATTAAACAATTTTCTTAATCATCTGAATATGCAACACAAGAACATTAATTTTACCATTGAAGTAGAAGAAAATAATTGTCTTGCATTTCTTGACGTATTTTTGGAAAAACAAGATGATGGTAAACTTATTTCTTCAGTACATAGGAAGCCAACGCATACTAATCAATATCTTCATGAGACCTCTAACCACCATCCTGCCCAAAAAGCGTGTACGATTAAAACATACAAGAGAGCTTCAACTTTATGTCATCCCAGTAAGTTTCAAGAAGAAATTGATTTTTTAGATGTGTTTTTTTAAAAAATGGATACAGCAAAGCGCAGATAGAAAGAGCACTGAAATTGAAACATAAACCTGTACAAGTTCCCCAGGTTGTTAATGAGAAGAAATTATTTGCCACTTTACCTTACATTGCTAATGTTACCGACAAAATTGGCAGGATTCTTAATAAATTTGACATTAAAACGTCATTTAAGTCAAATTTAAAAATCCGTGATCTTCTAGGCAATTTTAAAGATATAGTGCCTCTAAATTATTCTGGCATTGAGATTCCATGCCAATGTGGTAAAGTTTATACTGGCCAAACTGGTAGAACTGTTGCTACCAGATTAAAAGAACACGAACGACATATTAGATTAAATCAATCAGATAAATCCGCAGTTGCTGAGCATGCCATTCAAGAATTACATGGTACTGATTTTGAAAAAAACAAGGATTTTAGTAAGAGAAAATAACTGGTTGAGAAGACTTATTAGAGAAGATATTGAAATCAAGAGATCGTCAAATAATCCTAACTTGAATACAGGCTTTGAGCTTAATAAGTCATGGTTAACTGTTGTTCTTTCCTAATTTAATTTGTTTGTTACCCTTATTTTATTTTGTCAACTTGTATCCTTGACTACATATTTATTTATTGTTTTATATTTTATATTTCACCTGAAGAAGGCAGCACTTTGCTGTCGAAACTTTGTGTTATTAGTAAATATTTACAGAACTTAAACCCAGTTATTGTTATTTGTTATAAAAAATATAATTTTTGTCACATCCCATTAAGTGTTCCAGCACTTAATTGGTAATAATTTCAGTATTGGTAGTGTGTGTAATTTTATGTTTAATATTATATTTCAATAATTTTATTCTATTGGAAACAGACAAACAACTATAACATCTATTTTTTATATCTGTACGAAAGATAGTCGTGTTGTGACCATATAAATACTGAGAAATGAAATGAATCGTGAAGCGAAATTTAAAACTCGGAATTCAATATAATATTTTACCAACTTTGGTCTTTGAATACAATTTCCATTCGAGTGTTTAAATGAAATGATAAAGAAGGTTTACACCAGCGCTTAAAAAAGAATAAAGAACAAGTAATTCTATATTTCTTGAAGCGTAGATTCACTTTCGTCTTTAATTCAAATTTTGAAGCCGGCTCGTAAATTTTTCCGCGAGATTTTCCTCAAACAGTGCTTTCTTTTAATAATGAAAGTTCCTTTTAAACGATCCACTTAAATTTTCCAGATATATTTTAAATTTATTGCTTTAATATTCGCGATATAAATTTAATCAAACATGCACATCTAGAAATCGATTAATGGGACATTAATTTTACAGACGTTGCTAAGAAAATTGTGTTTTAATATAATGGAGAATAAAAGTTTTTTATTGCAATTCTTAAACCGCGACCTGCGGTAATCTAAAGTTGACAATTTTTATGATTTAATAAAAAGCAAATTGAAATGGCAGTGCGCATAATTATATTACCCAAGAATAGAGAGAAAAATGTGTACAATTTCTTTTCACTGCATAATATTGTTACTTTTCCTACATAGTGTGTTTCAAGACTTTCCAGAAATAATATGATATACCAACACGTAACCTCCCGCTTAAACAACTTTTTTTTATCATCACTACTGAAAATTATACTTTCTCCACACTAAACAAAGCTTGAAAATTGTATATTTCGCACAGTCCTGTGGAATAGTGTGGGCAATTATTCTATACGCAAGTATGAGCAAATTACTAATAATAAAATACTGCATGATATTAATATGTCAAGTATAATTACATTTACATGTATATCATAAAATAATTATAATTATTTCAGAGTTTATATAAATCCTTGTTTTCAATACTGGAATTAAAAGAAAATAAAATATCAACTTTTTAATAAAATACGTCTTTAGTTTTTATATTACAATCTATAGATTTATAGTTGTTAACACTGCACACATCTGCGCTTACGCCGCTCATGCTGTAAACATAAACCTCAAATATTTTGAGTTTGAGATGTCATTTCTTCTTTCTGAAGAGTAAGAATTATTATTATTTAATTTAACAAAAGTGTGATCGTAGAAAAAGTATAGTGTACAACTCGTGCAGAATTACCTATTTTACGCTCGTGTGATTTCAACACTCGACTTCGTCTCGTGATAAAACTCTCACAACTCGCGTGACGTAGATAACTTTCTACACTTGTTGCACAATATTAATTAATTAAACGGTATAAAATAGAAAAATAATTTCATATAAAAATAGTAGCTAATATTATTTTACATCTTTCTTATTATAACAAATTTAACTCTATCTTAATGATTTACTGAGATATGTTTAAAATACCTTACATAGTTGATATGCGTTTACATGAATCTTTAGTCACTTATGTGAGTCAAGTCTGATTTATTTTATACTTGACTTTAGGAAGAAAAGTAATTAGTCGATAGTGTTTACATAGTAGCAAAAGTCGCCTTTTCAAAGTCAAAGTCAAAGCAAAGCACATTTCCGCTATACGTGTAAAGCGTAGTAAATATAAAATAGAATAAACATATTATCTCGCCATTTACCTACTTTGTCTGTGGCACTATGCTTTCGTAGAAAAGGTAAAAATACAATTTTGTGAATTATTACTTCTTATATTTAAATGAAGAGCTGATTAGATTTTGGATAAAATTAGTCAACCGGAAGTAGCAGTTTACTTGAAGCCCTTAACAGTTTTTCGTGAAAAACACGGTTAAATTTTTCAACAATTTATATTATTTTGAAAGTTGAAGAATATTTAATTTTACATGTATTTTGATTAGACTAATTTTATTCATTTTCATTAGATTTAGAGATAATAAAATATAAAGAAATTAGATTTCACAAATCTTGTATTACTAGTACACCATGGAAACATTTAAGAATTTTCAATTTTTTACGAAATGTGACATGTCATTGTGTTTGTGAAGCTGTTTTCTTAGTGAATTATATGTCAAAAAATTAAATAAATATATGAAAAAAAAAAATTAAAATTCTCAAATATAAATAGAAAATTAAGAAATAAGAAGGTATGTTTCTGTATCATCAAGTACTATTTTGTATCGTTTAAGAGTAGTATTGGGCGGGAGGTTATGTGCTGCCACATCAGATTTTTTTAGTTTATCATATCTAGAAATTAAGTAAATATTTAATAGATTCGTTCAAGATAACCCTCCTATTTTTACATAGTGATTACAGTGCTAATAAAATTAATATCGAGCTTAAATCTAGGTTATGTCAATATTAAGTTGCGCTCTTTAATTAGTCTTAAGTAAATTTTAATTGGTCATAATTAAAAAGTTGATCAACAGTATAATGAAGTAATTTCCCGGCGAATCTACAAATCAAACCTATTTGATAATGAGAGTGGCCTTTGGAAAAAAGACGAGAGATCTGAAAACAATCGCGCGCGACTGTTTACTTTGATTTTCTAATTGTTTTACACCCTTGATTGAGCCATTAATTAGGCGCGCATTTAATTGGTTCGTTCGGCGTGAGCCGCGGTATCCGGTTCCGTTGTCTGCAGCCCTAATGGATTTTTCGTCGGGGAATAATAAGCACTTGTAATTAGTCAAGTGACGATGGGGCCCGGGCGTCCCGCTTAAGATGCGAAGTTTTTCATGGAATTAGCCCATTTTGCTAGTTTATTGTTAATTAAAAAGTTGCCTACAAATTTGGAGGGCTCCGGAAGCCTAAACTCGACCTCTTCCGCTGGATTTCATTATCTCTTGCTTTGCTGCACTGCCCTAAAATACGCCTCCATTTACTTTCACTAGATTTGTGATTTTTTAATTAGTTTAATGCCATTTATTGGCTACTGAATTACTCTACAGTTCATTAAAATATGACAATATACTTATTTACTTCCCAAGTGCGGGAATGCTTGGTTCGCGAGAGTGAATTTTTGAAAGCAACCAATCAGATTTGCTGACTAACTAAAAACTATAGAGAAAAATCTGGTGTGGGTACCACACTACTTTCTTATACAAATAAATTGTTATATACTAGAAAATAAATTAAATACTTCTCCAAACTTAACTTGAAATTTATTACTTATGTATAATTTAAACATGAATAAACTCATTGCTGTAGTACGCATGTCTTATATTTATCGAAATATGGGGATATGTAATATTTTTCAAAATACGGAAATTTCCCTAAATATGACTTAAAATTGTACATTTTTTTTATTACATTTCTTTATAATATTCGCGCCAGGAAACCCATTGCAGCAGAGCGCATCGTCATATCTATAATATTTTTCGAGATATGACGATTTTTTATATTTTCCGAAGAGCAAATTTGAGGGGCTGTAGCTCGAAAACTATACAAGTTATCAAAAAATATCCCCAGATTTGTGGTTTTCGTGCCATTTATAATAAATTAGTAAATTTTGAAAATTTTGAAATTTTTTTGAATTTTATTTCAAAATTTCGTTTGGAGATATCTCGACAAATATGAAAGATACAGACTTGCAGTGTTCACCAATCGATTCAGCTCGACGAAATACATAAACCCTGAAAATTTCAGAAAATTCGGACAACCGGTTGAAATGTTAGTGCAAAAAGTCTGAAAATGGCCAGATTCAGGCCAAACGTTAAGGGGTACCATTTGACTTTTTGGACAAAAAACGCCATTTTAAGTCTTTTTGCTCTAACTTTCCATCCCGTAAAGCGATTTCAATGTAACTTTGCATACTTATGTATTTCGACTAGCTGAATCGATTGGAGGACACTGCAAATCTGTATCTTTAATATTTGTCGAGTTATCGCTGATCGAAATTTTGAACAAAAATACAAAAAATATAAAAATTTTAAAAATTTGCTAATTTGTTGTATAAGGCACCAGAAACGCTAAACTGAAGAGAATTTTTAGATATCTCGTGTAGTTTTTGAATTACAGGCCTTTAAAGTTGCACTTCGAAAAATACCAAAAATCGACGTATCTCGAAAAATATTAGAGATCTGACAATGCGCTCTTCTACAATGGGTTTCTTAGCATTGTAACTAAGATTATTGAAATATATTCTTGAATATATAATTTAGTTTTTCTCAAAATTTGAAGCATGTACCAGAAAAGTGCAAATAACATTTTATATTCCAAATATTATTGCTAACATCTTTATTTGAAACTTTTTCTGTAAGCTTATTCAATTTTTGAAAAAAATTGAATTTATTGTTTTCTGTGTCCAGTAAAGTTCCTCTTCCGGTTGTTCAATTTTATTCAAAATATATTGAATTTCTTACATAATATAAATAGTAGATACCTACTAAAAAACAAATATTAGAGGAAAATATCTGATCTTTTTTAAGATCATAAATCTTATTCTTTTTGATCTAGATTAAGATCAAAATCGAGCATTTCTAGATACATTCACATTTCGAACAAATGTACCCAGAGCACCCAATCATTAATTTACCGATGCACCCCAATGCCTTGCATCCTGCAAACATTCCCCTTTCAATCTTTCGGGCAAACGTCCATCCCTCAAAAACATACTTCCCAAACATACAAACTGCATTTATCAAACATTCAAATTCCGATTTATAAGTATAAGAAAAATCCCGAGTTATTTTGTAGCAAGTAAAATAAAGACATCATTAATATAAATGAAATTCAAACATCTCGTTAAGTTTTACATTCGCTGGGCACTTACCGACTAATTATTTGCAAGAACTATATTTTTAAGGTAAATTAATAATTACGATCCTCCAGAATGCAAATGAATAGAAAGGTAAACACAAAACGACAAGTTTTAAATTGAATATACTCAAACGCTGTGACACAGAAATGTAAATTAGTTGAAGACAAAGTTGTTTAAGTTTCTGACACTGTCAGTTTTCCTCAAAGTTATCTGAAGTGAGAAAGAAACAACTGCCGGGAGATATTCCCCGTCGAGTCTCCTACCTGTTTTTTTCTTTTATAAAACATCATTATCTGTCTCCTGGCTGCTAATAAGGCGCTTGCATTTTCAAGATAAACTAAGATACCTATTTACATAAATGATTAGCAACTTAATTTTGTTTAAGTTTGCTATACGGGTAAGGAGCACGCTGAACAGTATTGTTCAGTACGTTACTGGGGTACTGTGTGCACTGCAAATATTTTTCAATGAAACAAACGAATGTTCCACTTAGGAGCTGCTGTCTTCTTATATATTCTTTGTTCTTATTTCTAAATGAAATTCTGAAATAACCAGGACTTCTTCCTTGTTATTTGGTTTTCATTTTTCATCTTGAATGGCTCATGAAATGAATATGTCTTTGTGAAATGATGGAAAATAGCGTATTATGCGGAACGATCCCTGTTTCATACGAGCGGGAAATGAGTAATTCTACACGAGATGTGCCCTATTTATTAACAAGTAAATCATTTTTTCTTGATACTCAGTAGTTATATCCTAAGTGCATGACAAATACCTGAATATTTACCATGCACGAGGGATGTAATGGAAGAATATTTCTCGAGAAAAATTTCAGTCATATTTTAAATTATTGAATCAGTCATCAGCGTTTTAAAACTAATTCTTTTGAAAAAATTAATGGAAAAATTGAAGATATTATCCCTTTTGTCCTTTTAAAACGAAGAAATTAAACTATTCCTCATTGCGTTCACAATAATTATTTATTATAAATATTCGAGTATCGCACATGTACAAATACCCGAATATTTACACATTCAAAATATTCACTGAGATTCTATTGTCATTGGTCGAAATTCAGAAAATACTGTAACGTGATTGGTTCAAATTTTTCGAATGAGTTATTCAGGGGTAATATCACAAGATCTTCTGATTTTATCGATACATTTTTATTTTGCACGAATTTTTTTGCTTAGCAACAAACATGAAAGCAAACTGCATGGTAAATCCCGACTCCGAAGGCAGAGGGGTTTTACCTAATGTCAGTTTACTTAAATGAAAGTGATTTTGCTGAAAAGCAAAAAAAAAATATCACATCAATAAATGTTTATTTTTGCACGAATTTATTTTGCTTAGCAACAATCATGAAAGCAAACTACATGTAAATCACGACTCCGAAAGAGGAGGGGTTTTACCTAATGTCAGTGCTTGAGTGGTTTTGCTTAAAAGCAAAGAAAATGAGTGCTTAAAAATAAAAATTTATCTGTGAAAATCAGAGAGGTCGCGTGGTATGTAACTTGAAATATTAATAAACTGACACATTGACAGTGATTGACAGTAACAATTATTTATTTCCTAATCCCGGCAACGGTATTTTACCGGGGTAAAACTCCCGTTATCCGGGTAACGGGGTTTTATCAGTATAAAACTGTGCCTATTGGTTGAATTTCCAAGTGTTTTGTATTATGATTGGTTAAAAACTAGTCGTGGGAATTTATCAGTATAATACTGTTCTCATTGGTTGAATTTTCAAATGTTTTGCATTATGATTGGTTAAAAGCTAGTCGTAGGCATCAGTGGCGTATTTAGGGAGGGGTTTTGGGGGTTCAAACCCCCCCAACATTGATAAAACTATATACTCCTATTATTTATAAAATAAAATAATTACTTTTTTTAATTTAAAATAAAGAAAATTTGTTGTAATGAAAATATGAACCCCAATATTTTCCAATTTTTTATTATTTTGGCAACATTACCCGTAACATCCTGTACAAGTGAAAATTTGTTTTATACTTTGCGTCGATCTTATCTTATTTACGAAATTCAATGTCCGAAAACCGTTTGGCTTTACTAAATATAGGTATATAGAAATATAACACCATGAACGGACGAAATTGGAAAAGAGAAACGACGTATTAATTAAATGTTATAATAATATATGTTTATTATTTTTAGTTTGTTATTACTATTATATTTATTTTTTTGTATTATTGGAGATTGAACATGTTTGTATATTTTAGTTTAAAATATATGTGTACGAGTATGTTAATTTTTAACATTTAAAAAAAAAATTCACTGCTTAACCCCCTCCATGATTAATTCCTAGATACGCCACTGGTAGGCATTTATCAGTATAATACTGTTCCCATTGGTTGAATTTTCAAGTGTTTTGCATCATGATTGGTTTGAAACTAGTCGTAGAAATGTATCAGTATTATTTGTCTAAAGTAATGGATGCTATTGGTTTTAAGAAATGTCAAAAGATAATCAGTATTGTTTCTAAAGAATTGGGTTTCATTGTTTTTAGGAAATATCAAAAAATAATTAGTATTATTTCTAAAGTAAAGGGCTTCAAGAGAGCGACGAGAAGGTAATTAATTAGAGGACAAATTGGGGATAAATGTATGTGCAATATTTGTCAAGAGATTCAATTGCAAAGATGCGTAATTTAGGGATCGAACAAGCGGGGAAAACAAATAGAATAGCTTGTTCTTCATTGTCCCACTCCCAACTCAATTCAGAACATGGACGGACGTGCACTAATCGACAATTTAAATACAGTTGGCAGGCCTGATGTCACGAGAACCGTCCGAAATGTCGCTAAACAAACTGAAGTGACAAGAATTAATGACGCGGAACAGCGTTTGTTGTCAAACGGACGGGCTAGCAAGGCGGGATGAATCGTCCCTGCACACAGAACTTCTTACTTCGGGAGGAAATCATTTCAGTCGAACGAAACTCGGCAAAAAACAAAGATTCACAAATAGCTTGAGAGTAATGGAGTTATTCATACGCGTATAGGAAAATAATTATGTCGTGCAGCGTTGATGATTAGAATGCGATAGTTTTAATTTTTACCTTCACGGAAATTAAGTTATAATAATGCATTTTACCGCACTGACATTATCTTGTAATTATACCTTTACTTGAGCGAACACCTACTTGCAAAGAAGTTCAAGTAAACTAAGAAACTCTTTTTTTCTGCTACCACCGTGGTATATTGCACTTTTCACGTAATGTATGGAGGTGAGAAATCGCTATAATGTTTATATTTATATCAAATATAATAACTATAAATGATAAAACGACCAGCAAGATTAATTGTCTTAAAGTAAATTCTGCTATATTCAAAAAGATGTAGAATAATATTGGATATTTTCAGTGGTGGAATGAAATTTTTAACAAAGGGTTCGCTCATAATGCAATAAAAAAATCTGATATGGCCAGTACATAACCTCTTGCGCAATATTACTCTTAAACGATACAAAATATTATTTGATGATACTTCTCATTTATTTATTTTCTATTTATATTTGAGAAATTTAATTTAATTTCGTATTTTTATTTAATTTTTTGACTGTGTTTCCATCGTGTACAAGGAGTCTAATCTAATTTCTTTATATTTTATTATCTCTAAATCCAATGAAAATTAATAACATTAATGTAATCAAAACACTTGTAAAATTAAATATTCTACAACTTTCAAAATAACATAAATAGTTGAGAAAGGAAATTTAACCGTGTTTTTCACGAATAACTAGGGCTTCAAGTAAACTGCTACTTCCGGTTGACTAATTTTATCGAAAATCTAATTAGCTTTTCATTTAAATATAAGAAGCAAAAATTCACAAAATTGTATTTTTTGGTATTACAGTATTTGAGTTACCCTTACCTAGAGGTAGGCGGGAGGTAAAAATAGACAGCTGGTATATTTTGTACCGTTTAGAAATTATCAAAAAAAAAAAAAGCAATTAAAAAAATTCAAATTACTCTGTTATTATGTGATGAGGTAAACTAAAAATTCCAAGATGGCGGTTTCCAAGATATTAATAGTAACTTCCCCAATTTGAATGGGCGTCAAATTTAATTTTTACTTGTTTAAATAGCTTTTCTTCTCTTTTCAACAAAATGTAGCGTATATTTGAATACAAATTTATTAAAGATTTTATTTTAATTATAAATAAAATCAAATTCAGCTGAATAACAGGGAACAACGTTATTTTGTTAAAATGAATTTTTTCTACGACCACTTAGAAATGAGGTACATTGCAAGCATCGTGCGAAATGAATTTGTTTTGTGAGTATTTCAATACAGGTCAGCTCATTTATGAATGGTGAAAGCGAGACAATTATTTTATTAATATTAAATTAATTAGGAAATAATATCGTGGTCGTAGAAAAAGTATAGTGTACAACTCATATGGAATGTCCATTTCGTACTCGTATGATTTGCAGCATTCGCCTTCGGCTCATGCTACAAACTTTCATACTCGTAGGAAATGAGTACCATTCCATGCACAATATACTATTTCCGTTCTCCTAAACTCACGATATTGTCATACTTAAAGTTTTCAACATAATGATTATAGTTTGTTATGAATTCATCACCGGAAGTGGTAGTTTACTTGAAGGCTAACAAGGTTTTTCAAACGTATTTCAGCACATAATTGATTTAGGTTAGAAAAAAGTAATTATAGCTATAAACCGTGCAAGAGTAGTTTAGGGGTAGGTTATGTAAAAAAGCATTTTCAAAGTTTCAAAGATTAATTTCTCATTTCAATAAAAATTCTAAACAGCAGCATGTAAGCTGCAGCAAATTAAAGTTCAATTATTCTTACTTAGCTTTTCTTCCACCGGCGAGTTCCAGCATTAGGGGCAAGGCTGGGTGCTCCTCCCACTGCTATCGCCGCCACTGGACTGATTTATGGGCAGGTAGTGAACGTAGTGTCTTAATAACTCCCAACTAACGACCAGTACTGCGGCCGTACTTAAATAATGACTTAAACACAGGCAGACGTTGTGTTGGGAAATTTGTAAACTTATGTGTATCGTATGTTAATTATTTAGCCAAGGGCTGTTTTACTGTTATTTATTTCAATATGGAAACTATTCATGAAATGGTTTACAATGCTAATCAGGGTTGAAGGTATTTACCTAATAAATTATTACTGAGGAAGGTTCAAATATTTACTTTATCGTAGGGAAACTGTAATTCGTTATTATTTCTTGTAAATTTAGTTGTCTTCTTAGGAGGAACAAGTCTTAAGTCAGCACATTATAGTTCACGCAATGATTAAGTAAGTAGGTCAGATAGTGTTTACTTGTGACACTTATTTTGCTGACTTAGGACTTGTACAAATATATATAAGTGGTAGTATGTATGGTATGAAGTAAGTAAGTAAGTAAGTACAGTAGAGTACAGTAAGTTGTAGAATACGTTCATCATTGATTATCGTTCAATAAAGATCATGTAAGTCCGACGCATCGAAGAAGTTTTATTGTTGCTGACTCCCAGTCTCGACAGGACCCTCTTATATTTTCTACCCTCTTAGGGGGTGTTAAACCTACCCAGTACTGCTAATAGAGGTTATGCAGTGCCGTCAAATAACAACCCCCAATTATGTTAATGGAGAAGGAGCTACAGGGATAATTTTATTTAGCAACATTTTATGAAACATTGTTGTTTTGACATAAATAACTGGTGATGAAATGTAACAAAACTAATCAATTTACTGTTGCTATAAAAGTTAAAATATTTGAAAAGTTGCTATAGTGAAACAGTAATACCTAACTTTGTGGGTGCGTTTAATCTATAGGGCATAACTGTCCATTCTCTTCTAGATATCCTTATTAATAATTGATCCTCTAGTGAATATTCAAGGAATAATCTGTGCTGATTTTTTGTTTTTGCTGACAAATATCAGATGTCAGGTAGTTATCATCAACACAAGTAAAAAATAAGCAAAAAAAGGTAGATTTAGCGCTGTGCCTGATGATGTAATTAAAAAATAATCTAATTAAGGGCCGATCTTTCCATCTACGAATAAAATACAGAATAAATTATTTGCCGAATAGGTAAAAAATATCGCATCGAAATCATAGATCAAATGATTGTATTTGTTCTGGCTGTCATTTTTTGATGCGTAATTTTTAACTTATTCGGAAGTTTATTCGTAGATGGAAATATCGGCCCTAAATATAACTAGAGACTTCGATAAATTAGAAAATAATTCTCCAGTAACTTTCTCAAACTTGTTTTCGGAAAATCTGTCAAATTATTTTCAATTTATTATCACTCTCTTATTGTATTATTACTGATAATATGCAAACCAATAATAATGCCGCACAAACTATTTCAATGTCAAGGAGAAACGAAGAAGAATTAAGGATAATGAAAAGAACAATATTAGGACTGCAAAAGGTATTAGAGAATGAATATAACTAGAACAATAATTAGAAGAAAAAGAAGACAGTGAAGATAATAAAACAGAAAAAGTAAAATGGCGGACACGTTTATAAAGCTGAAGAACAAAACCCAATAGAAAGAAGAACAAGATCAATATCAACTTTCAAATAGCAGGAATGCAAAATATAAAAAAATGTGTCCAAAATAAATCAAAATTGTAACCAATATTATTCTATATTATTAGAATCCAATAAATTTTACTATAATTTAATTATTTAATGAGATATACTCAAAATACTTTATAGGCCTTCAAGTTATCTACCACTTCCGGTTGATGGATTGCTACCAAAATCTAATAAGCTCGCAATTTATACATCCATGTTTAAGCTATGAATGAGCTGAAAACTTCCCTTACATATACATGTATGCGGGAGATAAAAAGCAACAGATAGAAAGAAATAGAAAAAGCTGAATATTGAAAAAAGATTTCACAAAAAAAAAAACCATACTTGTATCTACGTTACTCTTATTTTGTTAACATATATTCTTGACAACATATTTATTTATTGTTTTGTATTTTACCTGATGCAGACAGCACTTTGATGTCGAAACGTTGTTCTATTAAAAATTTTATAGAACTGTCCCCAAATATTGTTTATTTATTTTTGGAAAAAGATACTGAATAAAATTTACAAGATAAAATTGAGTATAATCTCCTTAAAATAATGTATTTACAAAGCTTCATCTTTCAATTCACAAGAGACATGCAAGAAAAAATCTAGAAAACTTCGTCTAGAAGAACTGTACCATGGCAAGCAATTAGTGCCTGAAGAAATGATGAAAACCCGTAAATAATTTTTCCAAAACGGTTAGTTAAGTTCATGTAAACACCCCAATTAACCCCGCCAGACACAAATGTACCGCAAAGATAAGGCAGTAAGTCAGCAAAAGGTGTCCTACTTTCCAACAGTTAACACAACAGCGAACGCACAACAATTTCATTAGATCCGTCATCAAGATTCGCCATTCCGATCCGGAGCAGTCGGCAATCGCATGTTACCACGAACTTTGTAAAAACCCTTCGGGGCTTCGCTGCAGGCTCTTCGTCAGGCCCGGACTCACCAGAAGGGCCAAAACTATTTTAGACAAGGTTAAAAAAATCTCATATATTTTACAATTGTAACACATTATACTGGAACACGGGGTGCTGGCTATTCCAAACACACAACGACGAGATGACCGAATAGAAGATCCGTTAAAGATGAAGAAATAAGGAGAATATAATTTGATAGGGTAAAAGTGGGAAAACAAATACTTAATAATTACAATTAAAAATATCGACAATGTATTAAAATGTATAATCTTATTGGCCAAACGCAAACGCGCCCAACTATACAATACGTCTGTGTTTTCTTAACTTCATTCACCAAACTACATAATTTCTGGAATATACTATTAAACAAGAGATGTACTAATATTTTTTTAGTAATATGCACTGCGTTCCTGGATGGAGTTATTCCCTATTTTAGGAAAAATGCTATCCGTTATAAGAGTTTCTGATTGTCTCCTAAAAACAATCTTCAATTCATTTTATTATTCAAAACAAAATATTGGTTATTAAAAAATTATAAAAGAAAAATTACAAAGTCCTTTAAAAACAAACTTTATCATGTTTATTTATATACATATTGTATTAAATAGCTGCCAGAAATGGCTGAATTGTCACAAATTCACAGCTTTATAAGTATTTACAGAACACTATAAATACAACCTGATAAAGTCTACTTTTAAAGCGTTTTGTTACTTTTTGCATTTATAATTTTTAAATAATCAATATTTCATTTTACCGCAGATCATAAGATCCTGGGCACGAATCGCACAGACGACAAATTTTCGAAAATAAATGACGAAATTTTTCACCGCATAAAATTATCCTGGTTCTCCCACCACTACCATCCTTGGAGGCCGTGATTTGACGGCTGGTAACCGCACTTCCCGCGCAAAAATATATCATTACCGACTTAATGACTTAATTCAGCGAAACGAAATTGACACAAACATAGGCAATAAATTAAACACTAAGAAACCCCTGTCAAATCAATTTGGAAAACTTTCACTGCGAATGCATTTTGAAACACACCTTTCTTCTTTCGACATTAACCCTACACTGCGCAATGTATCATTTATGCAACATCCACAAATTTTATACTGTATTTTATATAAACTTAGAAATATGTCTTCGTATCTGATATCTTACAACGCTTACCGTAACTATACATAAGTTTTATATTTATTAAAGCTCGTATCCATTCCATCACAGCACTAAAAATAAATGATGTTGCCGTATTTACACGGATGGTTTATTGTAATATATTTAAGTGTACATTAAAGTATTGGACCAGAAAGGTAATAACATCATTTTTTCAATAAATTGTATTAAATTTGATCCAAAATATGTTGTTGCAAATCTGATACATAGTGAAATTTCTTGACATAAATTTTTTTTCAATATTTTTCCCGAGTTCTTCCTTTTTTACACCAAAAAATATTTTTTGATTAATTATAAAAAATCGCGCAGTGAAGGGTTAAAACAATAAATCGTATTTTGACTAATCCACCTTAATTAAAATCACAACCATCAAGCTTTCATTCTCGTCTTGCCAAAATGCTATGATCCGTCCCTGTCTACCGCGGCATCCAGTGCATGATTCAGTGCAATTTGGCGCGCCATAAATACCGGGTCTTCCACGGAGCGATGGTATCGGGCAGTGCAGGAAGTGGCCCAGGAGCAACGCTCCCCGCCCGCCGATTCCCATCGCTGATAACGCGGCTTAATAAATACATCACGGCGGATTAGTGCAAGAATTTAGCGCTTGTCAAACCGTGACCCCACTGGAACTTGCTGAACTGGACTAAAGCCATGGACGTCGAATTCCGATAGCTAAGCATTGAATTCGCTCTGGTCAAAGTTCACCGAGGTTTACTCTAACGTAAATCTTACTTCCACAATGATTAATATGGGTTGCTACCCCTAAATACTTAACAATGACACGCCTTTAAATATATTGGAACAGTTTTGGAAAGCCGTGGCATTATGACTGGTTTTTATTTTAGTAGAAAATATGTAAATGATCTGATAATATAAATTCCCTCTTCAGAAAGCTTCAATTTCATACCAAACTCAAATGAATTCAATTAACTATTATAAAAACAATTGACGAACACACGACAAGGACAAGATTTAATTAACTTGTATAAAAACAATTGACTATAGACCCAAATTACTTTTTCTAGTTTTTGATACCAAATTCGATAGGATTTAATCAATATTTATTATTGTTATGTTATTTATTATAAAATCTGTTATTTCCTATCTGAGTTCATATTCGGAATACGTAATAGATATTTACGATATTAGTGGGATAAGAGCATTATTAAGATACGCATATGCAATCACATAAGTATATTAATAATATATTATCACACGTGTATTGTACAATATTTTATCTACGCGCCCGCCCAAAGTTAAAAAATTTAAATAATTTGACTAATTTTTTTGACAAGTAGAAATTTAGTTGATATAAAAATATTTTTAATTCATGACGACCACAATTTGACATTAAACAATTATTATGCAGTTGTTTTTCATAAATATTTGAAGCATTTCGTGAAAATGAGTAATTTAGAAAGTATTTCGCAGGATATACATAGAAGTATAAGATTAAAAAATTATTAATTAATTAAGTATTAATTAATTTAAAGAATTATAAAGATTGTATTATCAACATTTATGATAAATAGTATGTTATGAAAACGAATGTGGTAATGAAGCTCTTAACTCACGCAAAATAAGTGGGATAAGTGACATTTAACTCACGAGCGTAGATATATTAGTTTTATCATCCTTACCTAGGCCCTGATGGTGATGATGACAGTTATAACTGCAGAAACTTCAACGTAGTTTTTAATTAATTAATTGACTGCAAATCCGTTTTTTAATTGTTCCCATATTATATTTCAGTTTAATCTAATAGAAATAATTTATTAAGTGTAAAGCTCGAAAACTAAAACGTATATGGTACTCGTATATTTATAATTATAAATATTGTTCAAAATTATTTCCATTCTGATTAAAATATAATTCTATTCTTTTCAGTAAATGATAAACTAACTTTTCTAATTTTAAACAGTAAGTAATAATAATAAATAAATCATCTTGTAAACGAGAAAATAATCTCAAAAACTGTTGTCTAAACTGAGACAAACAACACGAGATCTAGCTGTTGGAGAACGTTAAAATATTTAGAAGAAGCAAGAATTTGGTATAAGGCAGATGATGATATATGTGCATAAGGAATTAAAAACCTGAATATTACATAACCTAACAACTTCTTTAAAACATTAATTGTCTCTGACTCTGAAGGAATACATTAAATAAAGCATTCACCGCTTTGTGTCCAATAAATCAATGACAATACTCGCAAGATCGCTTTCTTTACTTGAAACAGATCTAGGACTAAGCAAACAAGCAAATATCAAAAGTACACATATTTCCTAATCGCTAACAGAGTGTGCACCAAGTTTACATCCGATTAGGCAGAGGGATAAAGTTTGAGTGGTTTGCTGATTTAATTGGAACTACGTATTTCGACAAGATCCTATATTAATAGTTACAAAACAAATGGAGGAAGCGTCTCTATAACTTTGCTTCATGGATTAGTGCAAAACACACAGATTGTAGGATTGGACATTGCACTCCATTTATTCTGCTCAAGTCGCATTGAAACATAACCTTCAATTGTGCAATGAAGTGTGGATCTTGTGTGTTGCAACAATTTGTCGCTAATATACAAGGAGAACAAGATATTTGTATATGGATGGATGTGTTTATGAAAGCCGTTGAATGGAACGGATGGTAAACGTTTGGTACAAACTGTGGAGCAATAAATGAAGTAGATATTAAACGTCGATAAATGTAAAGTGTTTAAGAAGAATTATTTGGTGACTGATTGTAATGCGAATGAAGTAAGATTGGAACAAGTGAATGAGTTTGTATATTTTCAAAGGATGGACGTACAAAGTATTGGGTACTCTGGGTACACTGATTTATATACAAAACTAGATTGGGTATAAACCGCTACGATGCGTTCCCAATTGAACGCCGCCATGATGGTCAAAATTGAGGTTTTGTGATGCTTCTATATTTAAAAATCTATCTCTCTTGTCTATGACCATACTTCGTGGTATGATCTACAGAGAGGTTGTGGCGAGCGCGGTGTAGAGATATTGAAGACAGAGCTTTACAAAAGTGTCACAAATCCTCAATTTCACCCGTTCAATTGGAAACACTCTCAGATGCCAGAATATGGCCTATGCCGAATCGAATCTAGTGTTATATAGAAATCAGTGTCTGGATACATCGAAACTTGAATATATCTAGAGATGCTCGATTGATGTATGGTTTCGAATTTTGAGATTAAGAAGAATGTAGTTAAAAAGTGGGAGTATGTCAGTTGAGATGGTTTGGCCATTTCAAAAGGTTGATGTAACTAATATATGGGGGCGAGATTGAAGGTGAACGATTACGTGGGCGTCCGAGGAATGAATGGTTAGATATGATTGATGGTTAGTTGCATGTTCAAATGGTGAATGTGGACGAGGCAAAAGTAGTGTGTTAGTGTAGCAATGTTTGATTGTATGTTGATTATGTTTTAGGGTTCGTGCTACCCCACCGTGGGCTATACGTATAGCGTGATGTTATTATATGTATGTATATAAATATTAAATGTAATCCTATTAAGATGATTCGATCACACAGACCCAGAATTATATACTTATGAAAAATGTATGCAACATATGGACAATCACTTTCTTTGTTCTAATATTGTTAAGCATTGATACATTTAATATGTATTTTTTTTATTAAAGAAAACCACAACTTACCATATGTGATGACATTTTTAATTGGCCTAGGAAGGAGATATCAATGGTAAATTACCTAGAACAGAAAAAATAATTGTTAATAATATTTAAAACAGCCTCAGTAAAAATATTTTAATACAGATTTGTATGAATAATAAGTTGTGGAACAGTTCTGATGTGTCCCTGTAAACGTTAAATAATTACACAATATTATCAATATTCATAAGAAAAGGTCGCAGATACCATTAAATAACAATTGATAAAATATAACAATACTAATCGGTAATCACTGTTCTGTTGTTCAGAAAATTAAAACTTTGAAAAGTTACCAGATGCCGAAGGGTACACTAGATCTTTTAGTGTATTAGAAAACCTGTCAATTGTTTCAATTTAAACAATGAATGAAATGACAATGAGTCTTAAGGAAAAATATCCGATATGAGTACCACACAACTTTCTTATACACAGCATATAAAACTGAATTTGAATGTTTTAGAAATACGATTCACACATTTTTAACATATAGAATACATGATTCAATTATTTATTTATTTTTATAGCATAGAAATGTTATCTCAAAATTGGAATCATCTTTCATTTTAAACTAAAACTATTTCTACAACTAATTACATATATAAACAAATAAAAATAAATATATCATCACGCCTTTTAACCACTATGGGTGTGGCACTCGGCTTACACAGATCTCGGTACGTAATATATTTTTGCGTATGAAATGCGGTTACCAGCCGTCAAGTTGTTAGTGGAGGGGAAACCACAGGGGTAAATTTAAATTGGCAACTGACGGTAGTGGGATTCGAACTGAGGATCTTACAATCGACAGTCTGATACATTACCACAGAGCTATTTACCCAAATCTAATAATATATTTGAGATAAAATAAATAATTCGTTTGGTGTATCTAGTAAACTACATCAATATCTAATCAGATCTGCATATCTTTTCCCGTTCTTAAGTTATTGTACTCACGAACACACATCCATCCATCCAGCCATTCACACATATGTTCGAGTATACGCGGAATCATTGATGTAATGGCCAAAACAACTAATGTAATGAAAAGTTCTATTATATTAGAGGAAAATTCAAATGACAGCTGAGGTACAGACAGATTGAGTTAAAATATATAATTATCAAAAGTTTCCTCGTTGTATAATTTCCACGCAAACAAAAAGAAAACTCAAAACAAGTCCCATCTTTTTCTAGACAATTTCCCTGCAATGTGCTTTCTTTCCTCGTTAATGCACCTAATTGAAATAAAAGAAAAGCCACTTAGGATTTTATTGGACGTAAAGATTACAAGATGAAGTTCCATTACGCTGCTGCAGTGGAATGCGTTCTTCGTTCTCCGTTCCACCGTTACCGGTTACCGGTTACTGGTTACTGGTTACTGGTTACCGCTGTGCACGGCGCACTAGCTACACATTGTGTTTATGTGCACGTTGCTGTTGCTTGAGACTTGCGATAAGAATAAGTTTTCCGAATTGACCGGAACCAATCGGAAAATACAGTTTATAATGGTTTTTTGCTGGAATTAGATTTGAAATTGGGGACGTATTTAGCTGATTCGAAAGATTATTTTGCTGCAGTTTTCCTCGAAAGGCTACTATTTCACCAGAGCTATTGCTACATTGAAGCATTTCATTCTCCTTTATTGCTCCAGTTCAGTCAGTATGATTTCACCAGATATATTTCCATATTTTATATGCTATTCGCGAAAAAAATCTAAGTTGCTGAATCTAGGGTAAATAGGATTATGATTGTCGTTATTTCACAGGAAAGGAATACACATTTAACCCGCAAATGGGGTTGAAAACTCAACCTGTAATGTTAGAGAAATGAAAGAACTGCCACCAATTTTCGATAGTGGTAAATACTTTAAATTTAATGTTAGGGAAAAACGAAAATTGCTGCCCCTATTAATTAATAACAAACTTGCAAATCCACGAAAACGGAAGTGGAATAGTATATTCTACAACAAGTAATGGAATAGCACATATTCCACGCGAGCAAAAAGTTTGAAGTCCGAGCCGAAGGCGAGGACTACAGTTTGCGAGTGTGGGATATGCCATTCCGTTACATGTTGTAGACTATACTTTCTATAACAAGATTTTGGAAATTATACAAAAAATACAAATATAAAACTGTTGAAAACGTCGAACTCAAATAAATAAAATAAACAAAAAGACGTAACCATAGTAATTAAGTCAAGATACTTCATATATCGCGCTAATATGCGGCTCTGATTCGTCGAAATTATTCCATACACGGCGTATGGAATGATAGTTGTTTTTAGTTGTAGAATGTGTAGTTTCCAAAACAGTATTATAGAATAGTATATTCTACAACAAGTAATGGAATGGCACATATTTCACGCGAGCAAAAAGTTTGTAGTCCGAGCCGAAGGCGAGGGCTACGGTTTGCGATTGTGGGATATGCCATTCCGTTACATGTTGTAGACTATACTTTCTATAACAAGATTTTGGAAATTATACAAAAAATACAAATATAAAACTGTTGAAAACGTCGAACTCAAATAAATATATTTAAAACAAACTGACGTAACCATAGTCGAAATTATTCCAAACGCGGCGTATGGAATGATAGTTGTTTTTAGTTGTAGAATGTGTAGTTTCCAAAACAGTGTTATAGAAATAAGTTTTCTACCTCTGCAACAAGAGTATGAAAAGGGGCTATAGGATAATGTGAAAAAAATGTAATGATTATGAAATTATTTCAGAAATTAAAATTATTATTAGCGATAAAGTTGTTAATAATAATAGTAGATCATTATATGAGGGATTATTCACGAAGATGCAAATCATCCGAGTGAATAATGACCATAATCCCGAATATAATACTGTACTTTTTCTGCTCCTGTAAATTCGGAAATCACTTTTAAAAATGATCGAATTTCGCTGAAAAACGTCAACATAAAAAAACACAATGACGACTGACTACATGTCAACTGACAGACGGCCGTTGCTTAGTGATTCACATCACGACTTTAAAATAATACTTTTATTTCAAATTTCCTTTAAAAATTGGCAGTACGGTAATGCAGTAAAAGAAGCAATGCTTTTACCGCATTTCCATCTAAGCGCTTGTTTTGCAACAGGCGAATTAACTAACAAGTGTTATTTTAAATTCACTTGAAAAGAAAAACTTTATCGTGCAATGCCCGTTTGAAAGCATTAACATCCCATCATAACAGTTAATTAAAAATTGTTTCTTGTGACAATCTGTACATGGACTTATTGTATGTTTTTGCAAACTTAAAACAGCAATTTTATCTTGATTTCACAAACATAAGTAACTACGCAGATGTTTTGTTTTCCTTATTCCTCCGACACCTTGGCACCGATCAACCTGCCACCTACGTTTAGGTGCAGTTAGGCTACCTCCTTTCAAACAGCAAAGAGACGGAAAATAAATTATGAATAAGTATCGTGGTAAATATAATTACAAATTATTATTAAATTGTTCTTTTATATTATGTTATATTGTGTGAAATATAACCAACAATAATTCCTTGTACTATTATGTGTAACATGTTTAGAAGTAAACACGATGATATCACAAACGAAATAAATTAACAGACCTTTCCTCACTAACACAGTCGCAAGGGAAATGGAAACTTTACAACATTACTGTACACTTGTACAGCAAAACATATCTAGATACAATTGTACATTATGTTATGTACTTGTAGATAAAGTAATAAACATTCTCTTTAGTAATTCCTGCGAACAAAGAGCCTTGACAATCAACCGACTATTTTCAAATAGAAGAATAGTCAAAGATACTAAGGATTCATTTAGATAAGTGGAACAATTATCAAGTTTTCCACTAATTGTATACATTGCATAAACTAATAGTATTGGTGTTTGTGTACAATGTATTTAAATAGTTGTTAAATGAAACAAAGTAATAAGTCTTTATCTACAAGTTCATTAATTCGAAAAATTTTTGATTCCCTAATCAAATTTTAAACTACATTAAATTATGTTACACTCAATTTACTTTGAAAATTATAGGCAAATTTTACCAACTAATAATTAATAATTTTTATAGACTGGATTAATAAATTTATAAAAGTCAAATTAATAATCTTTCTTCAAGCTTCATAAAACTTTGTTATGTATTTGTATTCAACAAGCAGAAGTTCAATATTGTCGCCGCCGGCGTAAAAGTGTATCCTTGGCAACACATTTACGCCGGCGGCGGACAAAGTAAAATATCATGCAAAATAGTAAGGTTGTAATTCAATAATTTGACAGTTAAGAATAAAACAAATAAACAAAAATAACAAAATAACATATTTTGTGGCAACTAGAAATACTGGATACGGCAGAATATTTGTTAAAGTTTTGAGCATTTTTTAATGTTTTAATGTCTATTTTCTATGTTTGAAGAAAAAATAGCATGTGTTATTCAGAATAAATGTGACTTTGTATGCTTCGCATGTAATTGTCCGACTCGCTTCGCTCGTCGTTCAAACTTACATGCTCAGCACCCAAAGTATCACATTTACTCCTAATAACACAATATACTATTATATATGTAAGGGAGGTATATCTCAGTAAATAATTAGTTACAGTAAATTTTGTCACAAAAAAAGATGTATAATAGCGTTGGCTACAATTCTTATTGGAAACTTTTTTCTATATTATGCACCGTTTTGAAATTAAATTTTTTTGGGAAGTTATGTGTTGGCCACATCAGATTATAATACAATACCATTTTCTAGCTTAATATTTATACCTTGCATGTTCAAATTAAGAACTAGTTATATTAATTTCAATTTGATGAGCGTAATTTTAGGTCGTTTGTGATTACAATTTTTTAAATTTTTATAATTAATAGGTACATTGTTGTAATAAATATATTTTTACAATTAGCGCATTGTTGTGATATATTTTTGTCATGAATATACTATTGTAATTTGTAAATTATTGTAATCAATAAATTTTTGTCATGAACACAAATAAATAAAATAAATAAATATATCATCACGCCTTTTACCCATTATGGATGTGACACTCTGCTTACGGAGATCTGGGTAAGTGATATATTTTTGCGAATGAAATGCAGTTACCAGCCGCCAAGACAGAGCCCCCAAAGTTGTTAGTGGAGGGGGAACCAAAGGGGTAAATTTAAATTGGCAACTGTCGGTAATGGGATTCGAACTGAGGATCTCACGATCCACAGACCGATACTTTACCACGGAGCTATTTACCCCATTTAACACACTGTTGCAATTTGTACATTAGTGCAATCAATTATTTATCTACTGATTGCAATAAACAAAAAGTATAGTTATTTGTATTTACTTTCAAAATTATTTTTATATTTTTCAAATTTTAAGCGGGAGGTTATGTGCTGGCCACATCAGATTTTTTGTAATGTAAACAGAAAACAAATTTCATATTTTCATATTTACCTCAGTTGACCCTATCCTATACAATTTATATCATCATCCAAGTTATTTCAAGTTTTCCCTATTTCGTCTATAATATCATGTTCGTTCATTGTATGTCTATGTGTTTTATTAAATCCCACGCTACAACATTTACAAGGCCTAGCATCCTCGAGCCATTCATCACTCCCAATTAAAACTGTATTACAAACTATATTAATAAGTAGATCACGATTCACAACATCACAACCCTTACCTGGCCTCCCGGGACGCAGCCCTTGAATTGGACAAGCTGTAATATGTTACCCTTAGCGCCATGGGAATTGAATACACCTACCGTCACACACCACCGCTACATGACCTAGGAATATGATGCGTGTGTATTATCTCCGCGTGAATGTGTGCGTGTGTGAGGGACACGAGTTCCCTGATACTGTCGGAAGATCAAAGAGAACTTGATGAACCTCAATTAATTCGGGCAAGTACATCGGAATCTACTCTTGTGAGTATCTTACCTGGAGATGTAATCGTAAGCGAGAGTACCCCGTACTTGGTGTTGGATAAATCGTGGAGTAGGAACAAGAATTTTAGGGGTTTGTAAACTTTTAAACTGGTGTATGTAGTTGTGTGAACTCCACATCATATAAATATGATAAATATGTAATACATGTTACATGTTTATTCTTATAACTATGATTATTACAGTATAAATAGATATAGTTTGAACGATTTAATTTGGCGAGTTGAAGTAATTTAAAATTTCCCTGCGGTAAATTAAAAGTTGTAACAAGTCTAAGTCAGCACATTTGTTGAGTAATTAATTCATATTGTATAAATAATATTGTTGATCATTGAAAGTTTAAATAAAGATCATGTAAGTTAGCTCCGGATGCAGTCTTTTCTAGTTGCTGAGTCCCAGCCTCGACAGGACCCCTTTTATTTTCTACCCTCTTATGAGGGTTAGAAAGTTATAAAATCCAGATAATAGTTATTTGTCAAACTAGAGAGGAAAGCGCTTCTTTTTCCCCCTCGAGTTCGAAGTTTGCCTCATGAACGCAGCGAGTGAGGCATTTCGAACGAGAGTGGAAGAAGAGCTTTCCTCTCGTGTTAGACACAACATTTTTTTTCACGACATGTTTCTAAAAACGATTTGCTCGGACCTAACACACACTTTAAGAATACAACTGACAGATTATCACGTTAAAAGTTAGGTTATCAGACACAAGGCGGTGTAGCAGTGTTGCCAATGAACCAATCTTAAATATATTTAATAAGTTGTCAAATTGTGATTTAATAACGAAAAGAAATATATAAGACATAATTGTAAGATTATATAAAGGATGTATATCACTAAAATAAGGATTTTCAATAAAATTAGGAATTTATTTATAATTTTTATAATATATTTTTTATAAATAACTTTCATATTGGCAGCACTTCCATATTTTCCTCTCTAGAGAGGAACAACACATTTTCCTCATTATTTCGGGAGAAGAACGGTGGGGTTTCCTACCATGTCGTGAAAAAATATATAAACATAATAATAATACACAGACTACAGGTTAGGAAAGTTTTACGGTTCTACTACTTGATTAGCAATAAATGGTACAGTACAGACAAACTTAGCAGGATTCTTAATAAATATGACTCATAGACATTACATAATTTAAATTGAAAAATTCGTTATCTTCTTCTGACATTTATAAGATTTCGTGCTTATGTGATAAAATACACATTAGGAACACTGGTAGAACTGTATTAACAAAAAAAAAAAAAACACAAACAACTTACTAGATTAAACCACGGTGTAAGGAGAGAGGTGTGTCGTCCTTAGCTATCCGTCGAACCGAGCCAATCGTACGTCGTTAGTTACATTATTTCCCACAGGCGCTGCGATCACCGCATCGAGGGTAAAATGGCGGCCACTGTTTATGTCACATATTTACACGCGTTTAAACAATCATGGGGAGAAAGTGTTTTATCGCGAATTGTTCAAGTGACACAAGTGATCACGTTTCAACTTTCAAAGCTCCGTCTAATCATAAAGAGCTTGAAAAATGAATTGAACATGTTCCGGATAAATTATGAAAGGTTATACTTTGTGTCAGTTGTGAGTATATATCTATATTACATTCTGAACTGTAAATGTTATATTGATCATTCTAACCTGCATCAACTTTTATCTAATAGCGTTTTTACTCTTAAATAGAGTCGTACTAATAATTTTAGGTTGCTTTAAATTGACACTTCATTGTGACAAGCTGTTCGTCGCTATTTTACCCTCTAACGACACCAGCGCACCTCACGGAAAAGTGAAGAACTAACGACACAAGAAATCCCCATATTGGAAAGTTGACACACTTTTCTTCTTACACCGTGGATTAAACCAACCCGATAGATTTGCAGTTGCTGAATATATTATTAAGAATTAAATGAAATTTATTTCGACATGAAGATTTTAGCAAAAGAAGAACATGGATGACAAGACTAATTATTGGAGAAGCAATTAAAATAAAGAAATCTTCAAATAATCTTTATCCAACACCTCTCAATAAATGCTGTATAACTATGGCGATTTTAAATAAACAAAATAACAGATTATCCACTAGTGGGTATAATTTTGAGGAAAGCCACTAGTGAGTATTTTTTTATTTATAACAATAATAATAACACACAACACCTTGGTAACTACTTCGATTGACATTTTAATTTAAAAATTTAAAGCATATGTCACTGTCAAATAATATTTCTTTAATAAATTTTTCATTTATTAAGAAGTGTTGGATAAAACGTTATACTTCAGACGTGGGCATAGTGGAATTACCCACTCGATAAAATTATCTCACTCAGCCTTCGGCTTCGTGAGCTAAGATTTCTCTCGTGGGTAATTCCTTACTTTGCCCACTTGTAAAGTAAATAACTATAATTTAAATACAATTTATAACTATTGATTTATATTACTCGAATTTTGTAAACATGTAGTCTTGGCTACATATTTATTTATTGGTTTGTACTTTATCTGATGAATACAGCACTTAGCTGTCGAAACGTTGATATATTAAATAATAATTACAGAATTATATCCAAATGTTGTATTATTCATCATTTTTCTAACTACTTTTAAACACAACATTGCTTCTAATTAAATTAAAACACTTTTAAGAGTGTGTAATAGAAAAAGTCTAGCATTAACATTTGGATTTGAACCTATACTCATAGTTCATTGCAGCAGCCCCTAGTGTAGTAAGCTCTAAATTAGTTAAAAATATCGTCCAAAAAATTGTTTTTATTTCCCCATGTCGGTAAATTGCATTCTGGTAGTCCACAAAGATTTAAATTTGAAATTTCATAAAAATTTCGTTGAAAAACAGCAGCAGAGGGAAACAATAAAGCAAACACAATATAGGCATTTGCATTTATAATAGCAAAGCAAATATTTTCGCTGCAAAATGAACAAGGTTTGGCACTCAAAGTAAACGCGTGGTGCATTCAATTATATTGGCATAGTTGTAAACAGTATCGTATGCAGAAACTTCTCGTTTATTGTAGCTGCAGCTAACTGCATCCGAACGCTCTAATTTCTTCCAGTTGCCATGGCGACGCATAAGTGAAATTGCATCAGGCAACTTAGTTCCCTGAATGGAAATTAAGATTGTAGCTAATGTATTAATTTAGTGCAGGCGTGCTCTGCAACTGGGACACGTTTCGACGTTTAATAATTTCACCAGAGCTTGAAGAATGCGCGACAATATTAAATCAAGGAACGTTACTACTACTAATAGAACGATAGTTCTGCAGATTGCCTAATAGATCTTAGAAAACTTATAATAAAATATATAAATTATCAGCTCTACAACTACCCGTATTGAATATAACAGAATGCCTTCACAAATTTCAATAAATAATTGGTGATCCATTATAATTTTTTTTTTACTCTATTATTTTAAATATTACCAAAAACAGTTTCAACAAAAGGATATTTTAAATAATAATATATCACATATCTGCAGTATAAGATTTCTACTGGGTGTTTCATTTTCGCGAAATAATACACATTATATTATTAATGGAACATTCTATACGGGTATAGAAATAAAATACTGCTGTAAATTTTTACCAATTCACTTTACAGCAAAAGTGTAAATACAAAAGTTGTTAATTTAAAAATGCATGCAATAAGACCCACATAAAATAATACAACATTCTAATAAGTAAGTAAATCAAAATATGTTTTTTAAAATGTCAAACACGAGTATATATATTAATTTTAATTTGATTGATATATCGTGTAATGCTAGCATTTAATGATTATATTAATAGGGAATCATACATAGAAAAAATGCTATGAAATTTAAATCAATTAATACATTTATAAAAGATGAAGAAGGGAAAGATATAAATGTTATTGAATGTCGATAAATGTAAAGTGTTGGTATTTGAAAAAAATGGTTTGATGAGTGTTTGTAATGTTTCAGTACATGGTGTGAGATTGGAACAAGGGATTGATTTTTTTTTTTTTGAATGTTTTTGATGGATGGACGTATTGACCGGGAGATTGAAAAGCGGTTGTCTGCAGAGTGCAAGGTATTGTGTGCTCTGGGTACATTTACTTGAAACGTATTTGAATAATGTAATTAATGTATGGTTCTGAATTTTGGGTGAGGATGAAGAAACATGAACGACTTATAACTGATGCGGAAATGAGGTATTTGAATATACAAGACGTAATCGTGTTCGGAATACATTAGTGTATGTTGAGTGTGAAATTGAGAAGAATGTTGTTTAGAAAGTGGGAGTTAGTAAGTTGAGGCGATTTGGCCATTTCTAAAGAATGGTGAAACTAATATAAGTGGTCGAGATTGAAGGTGAACGATTGCGAGGGCGTCCGAGGAATAAGTGGTTAAGCATGATTGATGATTTGATGCTTGAACGAATGATAGGAATGCTTGATAGTGTTTAAGGGTTCGTGCTAGTGTATGAGATATAGTGTAAAGTTATGTATTATAACTGTATGTATGTCCAATAAAAGTGACGTCACCTTATTCTTGTTCAGGAATTATTGTAATATGGTTGTAAATTCTTCTAGAAATCCACACACACACACACACACACACACAGACACAGGTGTCATTGAGACAATGATCAAACGGATTCAATGGACCTCAAACATTATTACCTTCCTATACCTTCTAATTTTATGTATAAATAAAGTAAAAAATGATTTTAGTTTAATCTTAATTCCGGGCTCAAGGTGTATAAATGATGGCAGAAACATAATTTACTTCTTCTAATTTGAATGGCTATCAGAAATGCAATTAGCAGTCAGCAGCAGAAAATTAATTACAATCTAGTGAACATGTCAGTAACCAAAATAGAGTAACTCTGTGAAATCTAAGTAATAATGTCGCCCAAAGTGTAAAGAACGTTTATCGACAAAGCTCCAGCTCTCGAAGTGTCGGTGCCAATCAATTTCTCGTTATCAAAGTGAATTCTCGAAACGCAATTTACTGAATGTTACACAAAATTCATATTAGCAAACACATTTCATTGTAATTGCTAGCGAGTTCGGTTCAATGCCCAATAGAATGTCAATAAATTTTACGGAAATCAACGATAAAACGGGAAGCGAAAATTAACTATCGCCCATCTCTGTTTGGCGTCTGTTGCAGCAGTGACTGAATTTGCCATTGATCTCTGCTCTTCTGAAATTAATATTTTTACCTCTTGTCACATACCATGAGTTTAAACTAAGATGCAATATTTATTTACTCATTTGTCGTTAATGTATTAATATGCGTAACACTGGTAACAGTTATACGTAGTACTGTTTCAGATAAAATGCAATATATGTAGGATATCTATGTCAAATGAATTAAATTTTTCTTTTTCCTCAAATGAATTCGTTATCTTTTATTAACATTACAGTGCAATTCTGGTTAAAATTTGAGAAATGTTTGCTTATTTATTTCCTGAACATCTTGGCTAAATCCTTCCACAGTTTCGAAAATATAAAAATACATAACGTAACACTATATCCCACTCAGTGGGGTAGCACGAATCCACAGTAAACCATCAATAAATCTCTTCCAAACATTCCTATCCTGATACAGCACTTTCGTCTAGTCCACATTCATAATGCGATTCATACATGCTCGTGTATTCTTCACACACGGAATCATTTGTTCACGCAACCAATTACCAATCATAATCATTCAGTTATTCCTCGGACGCCCACGAAATCGTTCACTTCAATCTCACCCGCAAATATTAGTTTCACCAACTTTTTAATTTCATACTCACCATACACTAATGTGTTTCGGATAATATCACGCTTCGTATACCCACACACTCCTCTCAAATATACAGCAGTTATACGTCGTTCATGCTTCTTCATCCACACCCAACATTCAGAACCATACATCAATGTAGGGAATAACACACCATTATAAACACTCAATCGAGCATCTCTAGATAACTTCACGTTTCGAGCAAAATGTCCCCAGAGGACCTAATATCTTACATCCAACAGACACCCGCCCTTCAATCTCTAGATCAATTCGTCCATTCCTTGAAAACATACTACCCAAATATACAAATGCATTCACTAATTCCAATCTCACATTATTCACTGAAACATTACAATCAGTCACCAAATCATTCTTCTCAAACACCAACACTTTTTATATATAGACATTCAATAACAGATTTAAAACTTTCCCTACTACATTTATAGTCACAATCATTCTTCTCAATTGTTCCTCAGTCTCACCCAACACAACAACATCATCCACATACGCAAAGGCATGGCACTATACGTCCACCAATACATACACCATTCGTTCCATTCAATGCTTTTCGTAACAACACATCCATATACAAATTAAACAACCAAGGAGACATTCCACAACCCTGTTTCACACCAACATCTATACGAAACCAATCACTCAATCTACCATCAACTCTCACCGCAGCCTCACTTCCTTCATACAACGCTTGAATCGCTCACAACAAATTACCATCCACACCGTACTCTACAAGTACATCCTACATAGTCTCTCGAAGAACACTGTCATACGTTTTCTTTAAATCGTAAAGCCACAGAACACCGTTTTGTTCTTGTCAAGTAACTTCTCAACAATCATACGAATAGAAAACAATTGGTCCTCACAGTAAGTTTCAGGTAAAAACCTTATGAATTAATATTTTTCCGTACAACTTCCCTACCACACTCAACAAGCTTATCTCTCAAAAATTTGTACATTCCTTCGCCTTTGCCTTTAAATAAAGCACAAATGACGGCAAGTTTTTAATCATCAGGAGCCACGCACCGTTTCAAACAAAATCTGAACAAATAAACTAACCAATCAAACAATATAGAAAGAAGCTTTCAGAACTCATAATATAATAAATAACAATAACTGGGTAAAAGTTCTGTAAAATATTTATTAAAATAACAACGTTTCGACAGCAAAGTGTTGTCTTCTTCAGGTAAAATATAAACAATGATTTATTTTATATTTTACAGAACTTTTACACAGATATTGTTTATTTATCAATCAAATAATTTGTCTCCACCATATTTCAAAGTTTCATTTGTTATACCATCCAAATCGGGAGCCTTACCATTCTTTAGACCCATCAATACAAAGCTGACATCACCTTCATCCCAAATTTCTAACATTTCTTATATTTATTTCTCTATTTTGAAAACGATTTCAATAAACCTACACCTTAACCTAAAGAGGGTCACAATTTTTGTCAACTGTAGGAAACGAACTGATAATCTAATTTAATTGTTTTGTTATTAATTATTGGGCACACTAATAAATAGCAGAACCCAATAAATAACAAATACTTTCGATAACGATTAACGAATAAAAATAAAGCCGCAGATTCATCCGCGTGTTCGAGTTTTCGAAGCTGAAACTTCGTGCAGAAGCTCATCTCTTAAAGATGATGAGGCGAAGTAAATCTTGTCTTTTTGGGGCGAGCTGTCAATGTTTATATTAATGACATGATTTAAGCGTTTGGCTCAGTGGTAGCCCATTGATTTTCGATTACCGATAACACTAAACGATATCATCAGTTGCTTTCAGAGAGAGCTGCGCTACTCTGCTCAACTTGGGAGAATGTGAACAAAATTAACTACGAAACTGATTTAATTCTGAACTTATCGTACTTCCCAACAAATCTTCGTCATGTGATTATTGGTCTATGGGCTTTTATATTATTAAGAGATGGTGTTGATCACAAATCACGAAAGGTACATGGTAAATTCATTCTGTATGGTCTCTTACGAGTATAGTGAATTAGTAGCAGAACTGCAACCAGTCACATAATTTATCTGTTTTGATGAGTTGGTTTGGAGTAAATTCCACCTTAACTTTTAATTTACAAATACAATGTATGTACAATGTACTCTTCATTTTTACATCTTATATTCCATTTGGAAATAAGAGAGTTATAAATTAGTCTGTCATTGAGATTCCAGTGGCTCGTCAATAATTATTTTGTTACGGTCCAAACCATGCAACAAATTTAAAGTTGTATCACATCCATATTTTTTTAAATCAGTATTGAAGTTTTAAAAAGTGTATTTTTTAGCTATTAAGGGATATTTTTAAAAATTCATATCTTTTGCAATTTTAGGCATTTTTAGATGATTCTTTGACTAATCGAAAGCTTAAAAAATAATCTTTCAAAATAATTACGCGTTTGTATCAAAATAATTATTTTGAAGATTTTACAACACAAGGGGCCAAAATATAAACGTACTGGCGAAGTTTAGGTCAAAATAAAAATTCCAATTTAACTCCATTTTCTGAAGACATTATTTCTTAACTATTGATTAGAATGGTACAAACGAGTAATTATTTTGAAAGATTCCTTCATAAGCTTTCGAATCGTCAAAGAATCATCTAAAAAAAGTGCCAAAGTACATAAGATATGAATTTTTTAAAATATCCTTTAATAGCTAAAAAATACATTTTTTCATGACATGGTAGGAAACCCCATCATGGTTTTTCTCCCGAAATAGTGAGAAAAATGTGTTATTCCTCTTTAAAGAGGAAAATATAGAATTGTTACCAATATGAATGTTATTTACAAAAAATATATTATATAAATTATAAATAAATTCCTAATTATATTGAAAATCCTTATTTTAGTGATATACATACTTTAAATTATCTTATAATTATATCTTATATTTTTCTTTTTCTTATTAAATCACAATTTGACAACTTTTTAAATATATTTAAGATTGGTTCATTGGCAACACTGCTACACCACCTTGTGTCTGATAACCTAAATTTTAATGTGTCAGTCTGTCAGTTGTGTTCTCAAAGTGTATTTTAGGTCCGAACAAATCGTTTTTAGAAACATGTCTGGAAAAAATTTTGTGTCTAACACGAGAGGAAAGCTCTTCTTCCACTGATTCATTTCATAATTTTGCGCGTGTGACGTTTGACGTATATCGTTTACATGGAGACTGGTTAGCATTTCTTGTTTACGTTTACAGCTTTGACAGATATTTATAGTAATTATTTTTGTTATGGCTTAGCAACCTTTAAAGCACGGCGTGTTTTAATCTTGCGTTTACGAACGCTGTAGCGTGTTTTAAACACGGATTATGATGCAGGTATAATAAAAAAATATATTACATAACAACCGCTCAACAAACACATAGCAATCGTCAATAAATACATAACAACCATTCAACACAACGTAATTTGACAGCAATAATATAAAATAATCACTAAATTAATATTAATTTTAAATCGGCAAAAAAATTATGTGTTCAACTCGGCATCAAACACAGATTTATAGTTTCGGCAGCATTCATTGAGAAATGCCTCACTCGTTGCGCTCATGAGGCAAACTTCGAACTCGAGGGGGAAAATGAAGCGCTTTCTTCTCTAGTTTGACAAATAACTATTGTAATTTTTTGTATCTGTTTTGAATTTGAGATAATCTACTTAATCGGGCCTATTTTCTAAAACAGTTATATTACATTATGCAATTTAAAAGAGATCGTGATACTTCACAGTTAACTTGAGCCTACACTAATTCAGTTAAGTACGCTGCCATATCGTCAGTAACATGATGAACATATTTATGTAATTTAGCGGTAAATCTCTCTTTAATTAAGTCTTTTCGACTATATCTGAGAAAAACAATTATTAGCGTGACAATGGAATGTCTTTGACCCACTGTTTTATTACCCTTTCCCCCTCTTTCTATCTCATTTTCAAATGGAATATAGTTAGAGTATATTAATTTTGGAAGCCCAATAAGCAAATACCTACAAAAGATAAAACATTTACCTATCAGTATAAAAAAAAGTGTTAGTTCTTCTCAAAGGCTTCTTTGCGTTATTTACGTCTGGGTGTCAGACGAGACTTTTAATTACAATTTGCAGAAAAGTGTACAGCATCTCTTTGACTTGTAAGCTGCGAGAAAATCAATAACATAGGAATCTGCTTCTCTGACAGTAAGGGCGATTGATCACAGACTATAAAGAACTTATTTGCGTTTCTTGTGATCGTCAGCACAAGCCGTGCAAGAACGCTTTTGAATTAATGTTACCGTGAAAACTTGGCCTATTTCTGAGATCCACGGTGTTGTTGCACATTTTAAACTACGAACAGAATTTTAATGAAGTTCCTGACAAATGTATTATGCGCGGATTTCAACCGGGAGCTTAATCGATTTATGTAAGTTGAGAATGCTTAAGAAATTACTGTTTACTGCAACAAAAATAGTTTATTTGAAATCGGCACTAAAGTGCTCAAAAATCGTCATTAAAAGCTCAGAATTCGTCACTTAAGTAACCCATTGGCAACCGTTAAATAATTATTGTACAACTAGAATAATTTTGGCAGATATATTGACGTACTATAGTAAATTTGGACGTAACATGAAACAAAATTTGCAATAAGAATTAACTAATTAATTCCAATGACGAAATTGAGGACAAAACACATAATTTTGAGTATTATGTACGATAACTTCACTTCTCGAGGTTGGCAACACCGACTGTCAGTTTCAATTAACAACTGACATATGTATAAACTTAACCTATATTGTAATTTTTATACAGTTTTTTTCGAATTTTAGATTTCAAATAAAACTTAATATGTACCTCGGCACTGAAGTTCCTTTGTATCACTCACATGGTTTATTTTCCTCGGCCCTACGGGCCTCGGCAACTAACTTCCATATTCGTGATAAATTGAACTTCAATGCCTTGATACATAAATAACTATTGTTACTTACTTATAGGTTGTATAAGGAGCTATAGCAATCATTATTATAATCGATTGCGAGATTTTCAGGGAAATACATATTTTAAAATCCCTTGACGTCTGTGTGGATGGATGGATAGATATGCAACCGTATGTTCAATAACGTACGAAACAGAAGTGGAAGCTTAATTGCCGAAAATAATACATTTATTGGAATATGAAGATAGATGCGAAAAGAAATTCAAATAAAAGATGTTAAGAATATTATTTGTAATATAATACTTATTTATGTGTCAAGGCACTAAAGTTCAATTTTTATCACGAATATGGAATTTAGTTGCCGAGGCCCGTATGATGATAAAAAAGAACTTCAGTGCCGAGGTACATGCATGTTAAGTTTTATTTGAAATCTAAAATTCGAAAAAACTGTAAAAAATATTACAATATACGTAGGTTAAGTGTATACATCTGTCAGTTGTCAATTGAAACTGACAATCAATGTTGCCAACCTTGAACAGTGATGTTATCGTAAATAACATTCAAAATTATGTGTTTTGTCCTCAATTTCGTTATCGGAATTAATTAGTTAATTCTACTTGCAAATTTTGTTTCATGTTACGTCCAAATTTACTATAGTACGTCAATATATCTGCCAAAATTATCCTAATTGTATAATAATTATTTAACGGTTGCCAACACTGGGATGCTCAAAATCGTCGTATAATGGGTCACTTTAGTGACGATTTCTGAGCTTTTAATGACGATTTTTGAGCACCTTAGTGCCGATTTCAAATAAAAGATGTTAGGAATATTATTTGTAATATAAAAGGTTATTTCTAATTTTCTTCTATTTGCTTCTGTAGAAAACTACTTTTATAATATATTTTGAAAAATGACACATAGTAAATATTAATTAAACTTTATAGTTGACTCAATGTCCTCAATGTCAATAATCCTTTTTTGACGATCGTCAGTTATTATTAAACAATTTAATTGGATCCTACCGAATGTGGTATCAAATTGGAAGTCGAATGGAATTTATCTGAAAATAAGCTCGCTTCCACGTACCACGTTGAACGAATCAAGTGTGCCATGAAACTGTGTTTTCAAGGTCATCCGAGTGCAACTGCCACATGTTAGTAGTTTTTCCTTTAGTTTTGCGCAAAATATGATAAATTCACGAAGTTTCATCCAAATTGGAGGTGAAGTCATCCAAATCCGAGCCCCACTCATTATTATTTTTACTTGTTACTCACTTGTAAACATCATTTACCCAAGCCCTCTATTGCCTTTGAAAATGAATCTTTACAAGTTACTAATTGACAGCTGCATAGTAAAAATTGTACAAGTTAGTAAACAAGGTAAGCAATGCACGTTGCCACAGTAATGCTTACAAGGCTTATGCGAAATCATTTAAAATAATTTTTGACAGAACAGTTGTGTGTAACTGACAGGACTTGGTTATAATTTTAATTTGATTTACAAATGAATAACAAGTAAAATGTTGTACAATACACGCAAGGTATGTTTTACTGCTTCAAGGAGGTGACAGGCTCGCCTAACCGGCTCGCCGGTCATTTCCTTCAGTCAGCAGTAAAAACTGTTTTACCTTGCTTGTAATGTAATAGTTATTTGTATCACAAGGTTGGAAACTGCTATTTTGAGGGTGCGAGTTTATTTTGATACAAATACGAGCACTCGCAAAATAGTTTCCAACCGAGGGATACACAAGATTTTTCGCGCCAACATTTATGTAAATTTAATAAATAAATTTAATTTATTACTCATTTTCTTAATGGCAGTGAATTTTTTTATGTTGCTAACTTCACAATATTTGAATGTCAATTATGTTTATTTTCCAATATCATAACCAAAAATATCTACATATTTTTATTTCGATTTTAAACTGCAAATTAAATTATAATTACGTACAAATATGTTTAAAATCCAGAAATATTCTGTTTTCTTGTATTGCAAATACTCAATTGTAGATATATTGCCATAATATTTTTAAGTAAATGTAATACTTTGACATTTCTAGCGTCAGAAGTTAGCTAAAATTAGTGAAGTGATGCCAACATATATCAATTAAAAGTTTTCAATTTTTGTCGAACTAGTTCGACAAAAGCATGATTTCCGACCGTTTTAGATGAGACATGTAATTGTGTTAATATCGGACAGCGGCGCGAAAATAACTATTCCCTTTAGTATAACACAAAATGTGATATATATATAACGGAGAGTCATCCCTTTTGAAGGTGAAGTAGTACATAGAGAGGTCCACCATTTTTTGGTGTTCCGAATTAATCGACCGCTAATGTACTATACAATTTAACAAGTATAACTGACTGTTGACAATGGTATGCAAGATACTTACGCAAACTATTTGAAATAGTGAAGCAAATGCCATAATGTAAGGCAAGCTTAATATATTTGAAAACAATTCAAACTAGTTGAAATAGAATTAACCAAAACATAAACAAAGTGAAGTGGGCAAAGGTAGAATCCTCACAGACGCCGCGCCGTCGCCGGCGACTGTTTTGTGTAATAAATTCAAAGGATCTCTCGTTGAGTGACAATTTGAGTACGTAATTCAGCTACAGAGTCAAGATGCCTCACCGCAGACCGCGAACCCGAACAAACTAAATATACCTACGTGCTGGAGAAATGGAGGATCCTTGACCGTTCGGGCATTCAATTTAGCCGGCGATGAAATTCCTATTAATTCATGATGAGCTTGTTTTGGACAGATAGCTACATTGTTTATGTAATAGCTACCCCGCCCGAATTTTCATTAAACTATTTAATGGACTTCTAATTAATGTTTGTGAAATTATTACTTAACTATTGTATTATGTAACTAACTTTGTTATGGATTGGCATGTTTTTGGATAACTTCGTTCAGTCGAAGACTTTTAAAAGTTACTAAGTCTACCTTTACGAAAGTTGGTAATTACGGAAAATCTCTTACTTTTAATTTATTCTCTCCCTTACATACAAATAAGGGAACTACTACTTGCTGCATATGTTCACCAAGATGTGATTGAAGTCTCTTGAAAACGATTTCACTATTTATTAAGATATCATCTTTAATTTTCATATTTAGAAAATGGATGTACAAATTACAAGCTGATTAGATTTTGGTAGCAATCCATCAACAGGAAGTGGTATTTTTCTGGAAAACCTATAATGTTTTTCAAGTAGTATAGTTAAGGTCAACCATACGGGCTGAAGATAGCGCAAGATGAACATGACTTTTTTGAAACAATATATCATTATTATAATAAATGAAACATATAATGTTTTATACCTACATTTGTAGATAAAAGTTCAAAGTTTTGTAATAAATTTTAAAAAGCTGATTTGTTTACAAATTATACATGTACATAATTTTCAAAGTAGTAAAATATGTGCCAAACATACTAAGATTATTTTTCATTTGAATTTACTGTTTTTGACAAATAAATAAAAATATACCGAAAACTGTATTTTTTAGTATATTTTTAGTTATCCTTTTCATCCACATGTATAAATACTAGAATGTTCAAAGACCTTACTGTAATAATTGTTTTGTTTTTCGATGAGATTAATTGTAAGAAATAATTTATTCAAATTTGTATTTGCAAAACAAAATTCTTGGGAGGGAACGAACCCAGCCTGGGAATTGTACATGCACTTCATCCGACATTGGATGGAGGTTGTTGGACCATAAAGAACATGAAAATAAATGTAGTATACAGAATTTGCTGTTTAAAATAAAAATAAAAGATTCGTTCTTCGACGCATATGTTTCACCTTAAGTAAATAATTTCAAATATCTCATTAGCACACGAATTAATAATTTTTTAATTTTTCTGCAATTTTGTTAATATTCTGTTTAACAAAACTTAACAGAAGATAAAAATAAATAAACAACTTAACTAGGCGATAGCCTAGCGTTACATATGACAACGGTCAAGTTCAAAATGGAATAATTACTCATCAAAATGTTCAAAACATAAAACAAAATAAAATATATATCATCACGCCTTTTACCCAAGGGTGTGGCACACTGCTTACGCAGATCTCAGTAGGTGATATATTTTTACGTATGAAATGCGGTTACCAGCCGTCAATTCATAGCCCTCAAAGCTGTTAGTGCAGGAGGAACCATAGGGGTAAATTGAAATTGGCAACTGTCTGCTGTGGGATTCGAACTGAGGATCTCACGATCCACAGTCCGATGCGTTACCTCGGAGCTATTTCCCCATTTCAAAACATTATGTGAATTAATAGATTAATACTGCAATTAAAAAATTATATTAAAAAAGTTAATAAGGAAAATGTTTTTTTTTTTTCACAACATGCCTGGAAACCTCATCTTTTCTCTCCAGTAATAGTGAGGAAAATGTGTTGTTTCTCGCTAGAGAGGAAAATATAAAAGTGTTACCAATATAAATATTATTTACAAAAAATATATTGTAAAAGTTATAAACAAATTCAATTAAATTGAAAATCCTTATTTTAGTGAAATACATACTTTAAATTATCAATTCAATTAAATCTTGTTTTTCTTTTTCTAGATTAAATCTCAATTTGACAACTTTAATTTAGATTTAAGATTGTTTAATTGGCCTAACTTTTGACGAGTCAATCTACAAATTACGTGTATAATGTATACAGGATGAGTTTTTTAAAGCCCTTCTTTTTAACGATAGAACATGTTCCTATACCTAAAATTAAAATTAAGATAAGAAAGTTAAAAAAAGCATTAACAACTTGAATATGGAAGACTGTTTAACAAAACAAGTTATTGTTTCATTTGTTGAGACTCCTGTCAACAATGGCTTTATATTGACAAGAATTGTTGACAAATTAATGACAGAAATCTCAATTTAAAAAACAGGAACAGGTCAACCTAAAGTTGTATTTTCCATATTATAGATGTTTATGGGGTAAATAGCTCCGTGCTAACGTGTCGGACTGTGGATCGGAGATCCTCAGTTCGAATCCCACAGCTGACAGTTACCAATTTAAATTTACCCCTGTGGTTCCTCCTCCATTAACATCTTTGGAGGTTATGACTTGATAGCTGGTAACCGCATTTCATACGAAAAAATATATCTAGTACCGAGATCTACGTATTACTACTTACTTTTTAATTTTAAGTATTCCGCGGGAAAAAATCAAACATTTCTCTCTTAATGTGTAATACACTATTTTGCAATACCTGTTCTGTAAGTAACCAATTAATAACAAAATTTAAACACAGTAAGTGGAACTTTTATTGCACAATTGGTTTCCATGGTTACATCATTTACTTACCGTCCACGGTGGATGGTAAGTGAAACTTACCGTTCATGGTGGACGGTAAGTAAATATATATCATTCAAATTTTATTTCTAACCTCAATCTGTCAGCTGTTAATTTTGATATCTATTTTTCCTTTTCTTATATTTACGCAGGTATTGCAAAAAATAACTTACTAACCTCGAACTGTAAGTGATTTTTTAGGCCTCGAATGTTTAGAAAATCTCGACTCTACGGGTCTCGACATCCCAAACTACATTCTCGACCTAAAAACTATCACTTACAGTTCACGGTACGTAATATACTATTGCAGCACATTTTATATGAAAAGAATTTGGTTCAAATACTGTGAGTATATTTGAAACCTAGCGTTGCATATCGCGTTGTCAACGTATATTAATTTGTGAACGCAGAATGAAGTAAAGGAGAACTATTAGGACGAGATGCAAAGGAAGTTAGTAATAATGAAATGTGTATTTCCGAAGTCGAGTAATGCAAAACTAAGACCAGTGTATTATTCCACTCATTACTAACTCAATAACTAGCATAAAGGTATATTTCATTTAAATCTAATGGCTTCTTCTCCAGCGCACAATGCAAACTTTAGATTAGATTGTCAAAATGGCGTATGTAGATTTCGTAACCACAATATCATATTCCAGCGTTGCCAGGTTTCTCAGAAAGCAAATTAATTCCTAATTATGCGTTCGTTGCCGGATAATTTTAGATAAACTATCGAGTTTTGAACTCAGCATACATTACGGCCACCCACAAGTATTCGACATTGATTATGCAATATGGAACTTTCAATATTAATATTTTATTGTTCCTTTTACTTCAAATGTTCAACTTCCAATATGTTTAATAACAAAATTATTCTTCAACATAAATGACAAATCGATAACCTGAATCGGTCAGTTTAATAGAAGCTTTCAAATACATATTTTCCTTGTTAGTACTAAGTGAAACGTTGAGTATTAATTAAGGTGAGTATTTTACTCTAAATTCTGATAAATTTGCAAATTAAAAAATATGGTGTGGACATCACGTAACTTTCTTGTGCAAATAAATATAATACACGTAGAATAAATGTTTCAATTATTTGTACTGATAGTAATTATGAATATAGAAATATTCGTAAAAAAGATACAAAGACGGCATTAAGAAAATTCAGGTGACCACAAAAAAATTATTTACATGTCGCAAAAAAATATCACTTACCGTGAGGCCCAAAATTCGACAAGATTCAATTTGCTATTGTAAAAATACAATTAGCGATCGTCCAATATTTATTTTTAAATATTTGAGTTTAATTCTTCTTCTTGATACCTTTAATTTGGTATCAAATTCGATAGTATTTAATCACTATTTTTGTAAAATATCTTTTATTAACATAAAAACGTAATTATAGTGTATTCTACGAGACCTTTCTTTAAAGGGACACAAATCCACTTAGTGAATTATAAACATGCATACACAGTTAAAATATCACACTACACTTTACTATTTTGAGTTATATGTAGTAGGTATAGCATTATCCACTGCATTTTTATTTTATCTTGTTGCTTCAACATTGTGTTTATTAGAAATATGTATGCTTAAATTCATAATTTTTTTAAATTTGTATAGCCAAGTTTCTTTTTTTTCTTTTCTTAATAACTGTGTACAAACTGATGGTGGAATTACAGTTGTGCATATAAATTAGTTCAAATTGTCTGAGATAAGATAATAAATAAAATGAATTTATTGTTATATATTTTTATATCAAGTAAACTTCAATTTTTTTTACAATTTGCAACCAAAATATACGTATTTCTTCGCATTGTGATTAAACTTATAATTATAAGATGTCAGATTTTAAGACATCTACGGCCTGTTATGACTCATAACATCCGTGAATTGTTCAATAGTTTACCGGTTTCAGAATATGAACACGTTAATGTCATTAATAAATATTATTTTCGCGCCGCCGTCCGTCATTGATACAATTACATATCTCTAAATCGGTCGGAAATCATGTTTTTGTCGTACTAGTTCGACAAAAATTGCTAACTTTTTATGGTTATATGTTGGCATCACTTCACTAATTTTAGCTAACTTCTGACGCTAGAAATGTCAAAGTATTACATTGACATAAAAATATTATGGCAATATATCTACAATTGAGTATTTACAATACAAGAAAACAGAATATTTATGGATTTTAAACATATTTGTAAGTAATTATAATTGAATTTGAAGTGTAAAATCCAAATAAAAATATGTAGATATTTTTGGTTATGATACTGGAAAATAAACATAATTGACATTCAAATATTGTGAAGTTAGCAACATAAAAAAATTCCCTGTCATTAAGAAAATGAGTAATAAATTAAATTTATTTATTAAATTTACATAAATGTTGGCGCGAAAAATCTTGTGTATCCCTCGGTTGGAAACTATTTTGCGAGTGCTCGTATTTGTAGGACTCGCCTACGGCTCGTCCTATCAAAATAAACTCGCACTCTCAAAATAGCAGTTTCCAACCTTGTGATACAAATAACTATTTATGAATAACGTCTGACATAATTATAGAAGGTGATCAAGTAAGTTCGTTTGTTTTTATTTAACACCATGGTACAATTGTGTTATATCATATTTATAAATAATTTTTTTACTTAAACGTCGTGTGTTCATAATGGCTAGATAAAAAGTGGATTTCGGCGATGCTGAATTGCCTAAAAATATTTGGAACGCAGCAAGTGAAGCTCTGAACAGTTTAATTCCGTGTGTATTAATAAATAGCATAATATTATAATTGTGTTTTATTTTCATTTTCTTGACTGTTTTGACAATTCAGTATGGTAATATTACCGTACAACATAGAGTTATGATCTATTTACCCTGCCTACTTTTGTGCATGTGAACATAGGTTTAATCTCCTGAAACCGATAAAAAATTTTAACCAATGATTACAGACGTCACTGAATAAAAATCGAAAATTTCATTTGACATATACATATATTTTTATTGGTTAAAATTTATAATAGGCCGTTAAAATTAACAGGTAAGTTACAAAATAGGCCCCAATGTCTTTTATCTTTACGAACGAAGCCAAATACTTTCGTTAACAAGTTAATTAATTTTCAAAAAAGCATCTAATAAATTTAATCTCCTTACCAGCATCTGTACATAGTTTGTGCAGAGTTTTAAAACAAAACCCACTAATAAATACTCTAATTTGTAAGTATAATCATTAGAAAAGCAAAAAACCGTCTCTTATGCTCCAGAATCTAAGCTGCAAAATAAAGCAAAGGCCTCATTAAAAGCTGTGTTCGCCACTCGCAGCGCCAAGTAATTATGTCAAAAAAGTCTGAGCGCGAAAACGCTTCGCGCTGAAAGAGTTCAAGTCTGTTGTTTCAATCAAGTGTTCGGCAACGAAAATCACCCTGTTAAAAACAATAGAAAGGTTCAAAGTTTATCTCATGGAAAAACAACACTTGTGAAAACATTGCACTGCGGAATGTTGTGCCGCGCGCCGAGCTTTCACAGCGAACTGAGCGACAAAGGACTTTTAATTTAACGAGGATAAGCACAGCGGATGCAAGTTAATACTTGCTCGTTAATCTCAGCTTCTGTTATTCTTTGTCTTTCATTGACTCCGCTATGATTTTCTCAATATTTTAATCCCATAAAATATGGCAACACAACCAGGATTAAGATGCATTTGAGGATAACAGCGCTTACAAGTTTTATATGAAACTTTATCTGCATTGAATGCCATATAATAAGAAAATAGTTGTTTGTATTAAATATTTATTTAGAGCGCAAAGTTATGTATTGTCATACATACATTATTTGCACTCGAAATATACTAGTTATTTATGTATCAATAATAATAATAATATATTTATTTAAATAGCGAAGCTAATACATACATGAAGAGTATAATTTAATTTACAAGATACATGTACTTGGTGTACTACAAATATAGTTCTATAATTTTTTTCAGTTTTGTATAGAATTAAAATATTTTATATCAGCAGGTAAATTATTATAGCTTATTAGACCATTATGAAAAAGTTACTTATTTGTGAATTCTTTTCTCTTGGTAGAAACAAAAAAATTTTCATTGTGTCGCGTATTGTAATTATATATATCTTTCATTAATTGAACATTACTTAACATATAACTAGGACATATTCCTTGAGACATTTAAAAAATAAAAATTATGGTATTTATTTATTTATAAGTTGAGGCCATACAACAGGACTAGGTCCCAATTACAGTACGGCACTAAATTACTATGACATACAAACAATAAAAATAGTACAAAAAGTTGAAGCACACAATAATGATACATAATAAATGTAATACAATAATAATGGAAAAATATAATTCTAAGAATTATAAATTAATTAAATAAATGTAGTGTTTTACACAGCGTTTAAATTGGTACAAACTATAATAGAATATATCTAAAGTACAAATTTGTGATGACAAATTATTATATAGCAGAGAAAGTCTAGTAACCGGTGAATTTATGGCATAATTAGTTTTAACATTATTAACTAGAAACAGATCGGAAGAACGAGTTAAACGAATAGGTACTTTTATATGAAACTTTACAACAAGATTAGGGTTATCGATGTGGTTGTTTAAAATTTTATATAAAAATGTCAAATCTAGAATTATTCTCCTATGTTGGAGTGAGGGAAGTTGTAGGTCGTTATGGGGAAATTTCCAATTTATATGTGAAATAAATTTTCGTTGAATTCGCTCAATTCTGTTTATATAAATTGCATAATACGGAGACCAGCAAATGGAAGCAAATTCAAGCTGAGAACGAACTAGGGTATAATATAGATATACAAATGAATTGAGATTACTGAATATCCTCCCAATTCTCAGAATGAACCCCAACATTTTGTAGGCCTTCTTTACTATATAATCAATGTGTTTATCAAATAGTAATTTAGGATCTAGCACAACACCAAGATCCTTAATTTGAGTTACTCTTACGAGAGGATTACCAGAGATGCAGTAATCATATTGAATAATATTTCTATTTCTCGTGAAAGTAATAGTAGAACATTTATTTATATTGAAAAATAAATCATTATGCGTTAGATATGAACATAGCCTATCAAGATCTGCTTGCAAACCTAATGCATCCTGAATAGTAGAAACCGCTTTATAGATCTTCATATCGTCTGCATACATAATGAATTTAGAATGATTGAAACATTTTGTAACATCATTGATAAAAATGATAAAGAGAAGTGGCCCTAGATGGGATCCCTGAGGCACTCCAGAAGTAACATGAACGTAATTGGATGTAAAACCATTAAAAGCAACACATTGATATCTGTCTGTTAGGTATGAGTTAAACCATTGGAGCAAACTGCTATGTATTCCAAACATCTCCAACTTGAATAGTAATAAGGAATGATTTATTTTATCAAACGCCTTGCTAAAATCAGTATACACTGCGTCAACTTGTGTCCTTTCATTCATATTATCTAGGAGAAAATCAGTGAATTCCACTAGATTGGTATCAACAGACCGACCGGCATAAAAACCGTGTTGTTCAAAGTTTATAAAATTTTTAAACGAGTAAAATAGTCGTTTATGTATAACTTTTTCTAAAATTTTTTCAAATATACATAATTTTGAAATAGGTCGATAACTTTCAACACTGTTTCTGTTACCAGATTTGAAAATTGGTGTAATTAAAGATTTTTTCCAGATAATAGGACAGTGACCTTCAGCGAGTGATTTGTTGTATATTAGCGTCAGCGGATGAGATAAAGATGATGCACATGACTTGACAAACACACTAGGGATTCCATCAGAACCAGCTCCTTTATTCACATCTAGGGTGGACATTATCTCTAGTACTTCACATTCATTCACAAAAATGTGACCCATATCCACATTAATGTCTGACAAACTAACATTAGGTTTAGCAGGTACTGCGCTACTGTTTAAGAATACCGATTGAAAATAATCCGCGAACATATTGCTAATTTCAGTGCCATCACTGGAATTACAATCATTGTAACACATATTATGAGGTATACCTTGCTTCTTAACGGATGATATATAGCTCCAGAATTTTTTGATGTTGTTTGGTATCTCTCTTTCCACGTTATTAATATAGTTATAATAACACAATTTGCTCAAGTCCTTAACTTGCCTTCTAAGTTTTGAAAATTTTAGATAGTATGCGGTGTTATTAAATTTTTTAAATTTGACGTGAGCCTTTTCTTTTTGTTTTATTAATTTTATTAATTCAGGGGTGAACCAGCACGGATATAAATTTCTGGATTTTTGTTTGTGAGGTATAAAAGATTTAATAGCGTTATTAATATTTTCATAAAATATGTTAAGTGACTCTTCAGAGTTTAAGTTAAAGAAAAGTCGATCCCAATCCACAGCAGATAGACAACTATTAATTTCATCATAGTTAGCTTTTTTAAACAGTAAAATATTCCTAACATTGTACATCAATGTGGGTAGGAGATCACACTTATAGCTAATGATTAATGGAGGATGATGAGAGTCAACCCCAACGAGGGGCAGAGTACAATGGGCAACATCAACAGACTTTACATTTGATAATATTAGATCTAAACATCGGCTATTCTGGTTTAAGACTCCGTTGAATTGTTTAAGATTACAGTAGGACATGATATCCACAAAATCAGAGGAAACCGTGTTGTAAATGTTATCGGCAATGTAATAGTTGTTAACGGCGTGCCATTGTAGTAGTGGTAAATTAAAATCACCACATATTAAAAATTTGTCATTCGGCATAGAGTCTGTTATTTTAATTAAATTGTTTGTAAATCTATTTAAATCTTCAGAGCTTTTGGGGGGAATATAAACGCAACATATATGTAGTTTTGTAGATTTTAAATATACTGTTATCCACACATCTTCGGCTGTTGTAGACCACTCCGGTTTGTGAACAAAGTTAATATTATTTTTTACACCTATTAACACACCACCACCATCACACTTTAAAGATGCAGACGACTCTCTATCCCGCCTCACAACACAATAATTATTGGCAAAAACTTCGTGGTCCAATACGGACGAGTTCAGGAATGTTTCCGTGAGACATAGAATATCAAAGTCACATGTAGCTGAGCTCAGTTTGAAATCGTGTGTTTTGGTTCTCAGACCACGGACGTTCTGATAATAAATGTTTATATCCATTAAAACCGAAAAATAAAATAATAAGAAGATATTATTTAATGCAAGTTATTGACGTCAGCCTCAGAAGTAATTGTTATAATTCTGGAAGTGTCAGTTTTCCGCGCGTGTATTTTTCCGTTTTTGGTCCACACGAATTTATAGTTCTTAGTGCGTAAACTATCCCGAGCTAATTTGAAGAGTGCAGCGTTATCCTTCGTGAGATGATCGTTTAAAAAAATTTTTGTGTCATTCCCCTCATACCCTAAAGTAGAAGTGGTGACATTACTGGACTTGACGGCAGTCATGAACACATCCTTCATACCCCTCGAGATAAATTTAACGACAATGTTCTTCGGACGATTGGAAGTGGATTTATTAAAATGTGGAACACGGTGAGTGGCGTCAATATCATTAGTTTTTAGATCAATTTTGGCTGATTTGGCTAACTTGATGACAATATCGTGAATGTTTTCGTTACTTTTCTCCGGTATGTTCTGAATTACTACATTATTAACTCGGGAGTACTGCTCGAGATCATTCAGTCTATCATTTAGTTTTTTTACCGTTGTTTTTAACTCGTTATTTTCAGTGCGAACCATTTCTAGGTCTTTTACTTTATTGTTAAGGGTGTTTAAACTTTTTTCAAAATCCGTAATTTTGTCGCAGCAAAAATTAATCGATTTAATGACAGAATCAAATTTAGTATCTATTGCCAATAAAAGTTCAGATTTAAGGGACCGCATCGTTTCATCAAGTTGTGTGACAGTTGATGGAAATACCGCAATGTCGGTAATGGCAGACGCAGATTTGGACGGAGACCTGTTGTCATCTTTAGGCCTGCAAGGCGGACACAGCCACACGTAACCGCGCAAGTCAGTAGTTTTGCTGCAATCGCTGTCGACACACGCGGTATGGTAAACGCGCGCACATTTGAAGCAATGAATCCCCGGATACTTATTGTTCACATTGCGGTTGCACTTACTGCACGCTGACATGGTGTCAAAAACTCAACGAACAGGTCACAACACAAAAATATACAAAGATTTGCAAGAATATTGCAAATGAGAAAGACACGTGCAGAGTTTATGAAAAAATGCAAAAAAACTTATCTGTAGGGATGTTCCATAAATTTATAGAGCACTATCGTAAACTACACTGTTATAGTGAACACTTATAAACAAATTTTTAAAAAAATACGGTAATTTTTACCACAAATAAACTATTATTGAATAGGAACAGAAAAACGATGCGTACACTTCAACTTGACGTACTATATATTATTGTATTGTAGTATTGTATTCACTTAACTGTTGAACATTTAACCAACCTAGTGTTTTTAACATGCTATCAATGCTTGTGAATCTATTACAATGCAAAATGATTCTCAAGGCACTGAAGTTCAATTTTTTATCACGAATATGGAGTTTAGTTGCCGAGGCCCGTAGGACCGAGGAAAATAAACCATGTGAGTGATAAAAAGAAACTTTAGTGCCGAGGTACATATTAAGTTTTATTTGAAATCTAAAATTCGAAAAAACTGTAAAAAAATTACAATATAGATTAAATTTATACATCTGTCAGTTATCAATTGAAACTGACAGTCAATGTTGCCAACCTCGAACAGTAAAGTTATCGTAATTAAAACTCAAAATTATGTGTTTTGTCCTCAATTTCATCATCGGAATTAATTTCTTAATTCTTCGTCCAAATTTACTATAGTACGTCAATATATCTGCCAAAATTATCCTAATTGTACAATATTTATTTAACGGTTGCCAACACTGGGATGCTCAAAATCGTTGTATAATGGGTTATTTTAGTGATGATTTTTGAGCTTTTAATGACGATTTCAAATAAACAATATTTTGTATACGAATGAATGATTATACAAGATAAAACTGATTTAATATCATTTAAAATATACACATGTACTACATTCTTATCATTGATTATTGTAGCTGCTCTTTTACTTCGTACCCATAGTGACAAATTACTTAAAAAAAAAAAAACCGCTCGTTGCTTTGGAGACGAACGACAAACATTTTATCATTTATTGCTATTGGAAACGAGTGACAATAGTATAGTATATATCAAAGGAAGAGTAGTGTATGCTATTTTCCCGCGGAGTAAATTGAAGCACGAGTCGTAGGCGAGGGCTGTAATACGATAAAGGAGAATGTACACTTCTCCCCTATTTTTTTCACGAACCCAATATTTTTTATAGTTTTCATGCATTTAAAAATTATTTGAATTTTAATATAATTTATAATAGTTACATTTGATTGTTTAATTTTGTTCATTTTATCACATTATTTGTGCACTTTCAATTACTACGGACGAGAAAGTGTAAAATCTCCATAGATATTTAATTGGTTTTCAAAAATCGAAAACAGTCTGTGAAACATTTATATTAAAAATATAAAGACAATAAAATTTGTCAACTGTTTCATAAAATACAGTCTCAGAATAATAACAAAGTTATTAATTCACAGAGACCGGCCAAGCCAATCAATCGGTAACTACAGACGCGTTTCGCTCTTATTGGAGCTCATCAGTGTAGTGTAACCCATCAATTACCGTGAATTAATAACTTTGTTATTATTCTGAGACTGTATTTTATGAAACAGTTGACTATTTTTATTGTCTTTATATTTTTAATTAAATTGGTTGTTTCTGTCATGATTTTGGTATCAAGGAAACCGAGTTTCTCTCTCGGTCGGGAAAATATATCTTTGCGTTCATAAATGCATGCGCAAAAGTCAACTTTCTATAGCAGACAATGGAAAACAATTGAAGATAGTCTTTTGTTTTTCCTTCTTTGTCATAATTATTATTATTTTGATCATTTTTTATGATTTATAATGGACTGTTTTTCGTTGTAATCGGCCACTATGATTTTATATAGGTAATGTTAAAAGTATGAGATGTATATGACAGAAAATATTGAAATCGTTATAGCCCTGAAACTAGGCATTTCTGGATATATGTTTATACGAACTTTTTTTATTGTTTTGAGATGTATTATCCATCTTTACATCCGTGACCTCTATTTTTTGAAATTCCTGTATATCATAATACCGAGATCAGCTTTGTACCGTTAAAAAGATTATTTTATATGGTACAAAACGTCTAGCTATTTTTTAAATGATTATAACTGAATATATTAATTTTAAAGCATGTTTCCCTTTGAATCATTTGGTAAATTGACTTTCAAGAAATCATTACTCGCAAAATAAATATTACACTAACATAAATAATGTGTTCACTGTTTACATATAATGATTTCATTTATTTCTGTCTGAACCTGATATAAAAATCGATACAAACAAAAATCACGAAAGGAGAAAAAACGTAAAAAAATCGCATTTGGCTTTTTAATTCCATCTGTAAGTGGCTTGCGCCGCGTAATAACTTTTTCAGTAACAAATATCTGTCCAGTCTCGTTGACCAAGTTGCCAACTTCACTCCTAATGATATTACTTCGCCGACAGCAAAAAATAACAAACAACTTATGTGAGAGTTCGCGTTTCGATCATGTTTCGAGCATAATTCCGTCTTCCGTGTGGTATCAGCTTTCCGCTAATTTGTTTCTAGTTTTCTTTCTTCGCTCTCTTTTTGCTTTCTGGAAACTTTTCGTTATTAAAGGATACTTCAGAATTACAGCTTTGTCATGACAAATGAATGACGGTTTCTCTCACTGATTTATTTGTTTCTTTGTTAGTATTCTTTTTAATTAATATTTTATACACGTTTTCTTTTGGTCGGTCTGTAGTTGTGATGACTTTTTAGTTAATAAATAACTTTATTGGTACATCCCTTTTATGATTCATTATTTATTTTTTATTGATTCTTGAATTCTGTCTAAAATTATTTATGTTTTCAGATCTAAATATTGTAATATCAATACTACAATCGTTTAGTCGCATACTTATTGCAAAGATATTTAATTCAAAACCAGTTTTTAATAATGTGGTGTGATCACCATACGTTTTTCCTTTAAATACGCATAAATCTCTAGCCTAGTACACCAGAGGTTGTAGGTTCGAATCCCACTAGAGCATGATCGTTTGTATTGTTTATAAAATTTTTACAATCATCCGTTCATAAGGCAGCACATGACCTAAGAAGATAGTCGCTTCCCATCTTCATAAATAAAAAAAAATCTGGTGTGGGCACCACACTACTTTCTTATACTAATAAAACCAACTAAACTTGCGTATAACTATTGTGACAATTTTTTGACATATAGAAATTATACCTTTAATTTTGTGTTCTCCGCTATGATGTTAATTTAAAATAATTATTAATATCTAGTCCTTAAAACTTTCTAACTAATAATACAAATATTGCGTTTATAAAATTTAAAACGACACATATTTTTGACACTTCACAATTATTTGACGCGTTTGGCACTTAGATGTAAAAAATTATTTTACCTTTTGTTCCCAGTGTAACTAAGATTACTGAAATATATTATTAAAAACATAATTTAGTTTTCCTCAAAATTAGAAGCATGTACAAGAAAAGTGCAAATAACATTTTATATTCCAAATATTCTTGCCAACATCTTTTATTTGAAACTTTTTTTCACAGCTGACTCAATTTTTGAAAAAAATGGAATTTATTGTCTTATGTGTTCAGTAAACTTCCTCTTCCGGGTTTTCAATTTCATTCAAAATCAACTCAGCTCACGGACATCCATCCATCCATCCATCCATCCTCACACACAGACATCATTGAGAAATTGGTCTTAACGAAGTCAGTGGACGTCAAAATATGTATTTCCGCAAAAATCTCGTCAGCGATTTTTTTCGTGATTCCAATACTTCCTTATACTTTGCTTAAGAAAGTAAAAATGTGTCCTTACTAACTACACTTGACATTAATTGAAAATATAGATGCTTCAAGCAAGTTGAAAATTTGAATATTTAGGCATTTTGCTAACAAACATGAGTAGAAAGAGAGCTGTAATAAAAAAAAATATTGGCAACAAAGAGCGCTTTTCATACAAACAAGAAATTACTAAAAAGTAAGATTTTACAAAGGCATAAAACTGAGAATTTACCAATCGATTATAAGACCAATAAAAATGTACGTTGCTGAGACTGTGCCAATGACAAGAGATGACGAAGACTTAAGAATAATGGAACGAAAAATAATAAGAACAATATTAGGACAGGACCAATAAATCTTTAATAAATAAGAATTTTTCACTCAATGCATATTTCTCGAGGCATTAAAATGGGACATCCGGTATAGAGATCAGTGTGTGGGACGGATTTCAGAGCCTCTTTTAGTCTGAATATAGGCGCACCTACGTTCGTTAAATATTGCATTAGCTGCTAATATACCCTGTAGGGGCCCCTCACGCTGTAATATTATTTGTCATAAGCGGTCGACACGCCCGTTTTCCAAATTAGTTTATTAAAACACATTCTCACCTGCGGTTCGTTCACGCCCTCCATTTTCTACTCATGACATTTGTTTTAAACTTTGACACTTTGCTTCATTTACTGATTATTAAATTGCCTGACAAACACTGTACTCGAAATTATCTTATTATGCCACGGCGACAATTTACCCTAATGTGATTTATGAATATGTTTCAGGGCAAATATTTTGATAATTAATTCTTTTTATTCACTTTAATATAGTGTCGTTAATAGCTCAGTTGCAACGCATCGGACTGCGGATCATAAGATCCTGGATTCGATCCCTCAGTTCATAAATTATCACCACATAAAACTACCCCTGTGGCTCCTCAATAAAAATACTGAATCGAATAAGCTAATAAAAAAAATAGTTTGCCAAAAAAGTTACACCCCGCATTTTGAGAACCACTGGTCTAAAAAAAATGCTGGTTTCGCTCATTTTAATTGTCTTATAATATAGAAATTGTTTACTAATGGGCGCATAAACCATAAACGAAATATGACCAATTTATATCAAAATCGTGTAACACTTATGGAATAATTAGTAGAAATTTTTTTTTCTTTTAAATATTTTGCAGTAAAGCGATATAACGAATTGAACATATTTTGACGTCACAGGTACTTGCATTGTGCTATTGGCCAGAAATATGAAAATGCAAATCGCGCGACTGCCGCTGCGCCCAACGCCTATTGTAGGCTAAAATAGAACTACGAAATGTCATTTCATATTTTTGTTTGTTGGTATTTGATTTTTTTTTTATTCTATTCCTTGCTTTATAATTTCACTGTTTTACTGTGCTGTGTTGAAAATCTATTGATTAAAATTGTGTGTTGAGGTTAGGTTACATCACTACTAGCGCCACTGTCCTTAAACTTTTGCTGTTATTTACTCGAATATCAAGTAAAATACTCTTAAAGTTGCAAAGAAATTTTGTCTTAGTTTATATTAAGTTTAATTGTTGTAAATTAAGACTTATAACATGAAAATATTATTTTTATATTAAAAAATATATAATATCAACTATCATGGAAACACGTTGTTTTAGTACCACTGGAGTAGTATCTGTGACGTCACACAAACGTTACACAAACTTTGAAAAATCATATCTCGGGTAATATATGAAATTTTCACATCAGGTTTTCACTGATCGTCATATATTCTAATAAAGTTTCATAAAAAAAAAATTAATAAAATTGGTTTATGAGCCCACTTAACCGACCTCGTAGCTCTTATAGTTCTCGAAATAGCAATAGTGTACCACTTAAAATGAAATGAATTAATGTCTATCTTTTGTTACTGAACTGTCAAATGTAATTAAATTATTTGTTAAATTAAAATGGAAAACGGTGTTTATAGAAAAATACATTATTTAGACAATAAGAAACAATACCTATATTTCTTTCTATGTCATTTATGTTTTAGTTTTCCTAAAAAGAATGAAACGCTGATAAGGTAGGGGAAAGAGATAGTTTTCATGTTTTTAATAATGTCTGACTGTAGTCTTTCTATCTTGGCATTGTAAATGAAATAAAATATTCCACTTGTGTACACTTCTTGTTGTATGCTTCAAAAAGATGAATTATTTATGCGAGCTTTTTTGAACCGACTGTACGACAAAGATACAGATACCGGTTGGTCGCTTTCTCTCTCGGCTCGCATTTACGGCGCTAGTGTACGTTCCAGTATTACTACATATCAGTGGTTGGGTCTATATACAGTCTAAAAGAGGCTTTGGAATCCATCCCATACGTACGGGCAATAGCATTTCCTCCCCTGCTCAATTAACTCGAAATTACAATTTAAATATTATTAAAATTTCATTTCGACAGAAATGAAATGAAATTTTAATAATGTTTAAACTGTCATTTTGAGTTACGTGAAGAAAAACACAACAAAGTTACGAAAAAAGTTCTTTTTTGTAATAAAGTTAGTTAAAAGAAAAGTAAATAAAGTGTGTGAGCGATTTCAACCGCTTCCGCGTTCTAACCGCCATTAACGTTACCGTTACGTTACCGCTACGCTGCATGCAACGCGGTTCCCAAACCGGAAATGAATTATCGGTCGACTTCCTTCTGATTCTTCGGCGTTCTCATAAAAAATATAACTGATCCTGTTACAAAGAAATGGACGATATCATTCTGTCATTTCTAGTTTTTTCCTGCGAACTTTTTATATAACTTTATATATTAAAAAATTCCTGGGGACTGACCATATTGATTTTTGTAAAAACACAGAATATTAATTTAGAATTCAGTGCTATACAATGGAAACAATAGAATACGTTTTGGGTGAAATTTGGTGGAGGAGTCCGTTTTGAAATTTCAACAATAATTTATTAATCAGTATTTTGATATATTGTTTCATGAATTATTAGCTCATATATAAACGAGTATTTTAACTTTTGTTTCAAAATTTGGTGCTCTCGGAAATTTTGCACCATCGATAAAAATTATGCTATGCTAATTAGACAAAATAAAGATATTAGTGGCCCATTTTAATTGTAATATAATTGCGTGATATTGTATATATTTTAAGCTATTTATGCCCGGTTGAACCAAGGTTGGTTAAATTTTAAACTTGGTTTAAATAAATAAAAGCGTACCTAATTTTTGACATCAATGTCAGTTACTCCATAAGACATATAACTTCGATTTGCTTTTATTTATTTAAACCAAGTTTAAAATTTAACTAATGTTGGTGCAACCGGGCATTAACAAAATATATATGAGCCCAGAATCATATCATTTGATACAATTAAGACTTTTATCTTAAAAGAATAATTGCTGTATTTATATTTGCATCTTAAATACTGTTATTTTTAACACTATTATAAGGAAAAGTAACAACAGAAATAGCGATGAAGCCGGATCACTTGATATCGCAAGTTAAGCAATGCTACCCGCGGTTAGTAGTTGGATGGGTGACCGCTTTGCGAAAACCCATACCAGCGAATACTGCGTGCCGTTGTCACACCACCGAAAACAAGGTTTCGATGCGGCATATAACCTCAGCAGTTGCGATTGCTTAATTATAATAACTAATTAACAAAAATCACTAACATAAATGTTTCATTTGTCCCAAAGGTATTGGATGGTAGCACGAACATTGGTTTTGAATCTGATGACAAAAAATATAGAAATATGTTTGAAATAAAATTATAGGTACCTAATATTATTTTATATCTTTTTGATTCCAATGAAATTTACTCTATATCATTTATTTACTAAGATATACCCAAAAACCCTGATGGGCCCTCAAATAATCTACCACTTACTGTTGATGAACTGTTTCCTACATCTAATCAATTCGTAACATAAACATAATACCTCACTTACATCTATGTATGTGCGGGAGGAAAAACTGATAGAATTTAAGATATAAATATGGTTAATTAAACAATTTTCCTTCGCATGATTTTAACTGGATCAAATGATATAATTCTGGGCTCGTACGTATTCCCAAATGGCAACAAGTTTGAGAGAGATACTGGAGAATCATTTTCTAATTTATTGAACTCTGGAGTTAAATTTGATTTTGATTAGATTATTTCTTGATCCAAAATTCGAAAAAAATTAGGTAATGCATTTAACATGCGTTATAAGGCACTGACATGCTAACCTAACCTATCTGATATTTGTCAACAAAAACAAAAGCTACAAAATCTATTCCCAAGAATAATCACTAGAGTTTTATTCTCAGTATAATGACAGGATTGGTTTGAACGCAGACAATTGACATACAATAAAGCATTTCATGCAAAAAATAATCATATAAAAGAATAGAATAATTTCACTTATGTTATTAATTTCTCTTTAATACTCCTGTATAAATGTACCTCCATTATTTCAATTTTTTCGATGAATTATAGTACCCATAATTCTCGACAGTAAATTATGATTCATAATTTACTCTTCTCGACCAATCATAGAGCCAGAAATCTATAATTCACGGTCATTTTAAAGACGTGATGTGGATCACCAAGCAACGGCCGTCTGACAGTTGACATGTAGTCAGTTGTCATTGTGTATTTTTATGTTGACGTTTTTCAACGCTTATTTTCAACAACTTTCGATCATTTTCAAAAAGGATTTCCGAATTTACAGGGGTACAAAATAGTATATTATGATACAAGTGTATAAGTAAGCTTTTAAAGCACGTACGATGAGTTTAACGTGGCTAGTGCTTTAAAAGCACTTATACACGTGTGTCATACGCTATTTTTTATTATACCTGCATCATATTCTGGAATAACACTGGAGAGCAACATTTTGAATTTGATTCATTTCATAATTTTGACGTTTGACGTATATCGTTTACATGGAGAATGGTTTGCATTTATTGTTTGTCATGACAGTTTTGACAGATATTAATAGTAATTATTTTTGTTGTTACTTAGCAACCTTTAAAGCACGGCGTGTTTTAATCTTGCGTTTATGTACGCTGTAGCGTGTTTTAAACACGGATTGTGATGCTGGTATAATAAAAAATATAGTATTATATTTGGGATTATGGTCATTATTCACTCGAATGATTTACAAACTTCGTCTTCGTGAATAATGACTATCATAATACCGCACATAATAATAAACTATTATTTGAATATTATGAAAGTTGTAGGAAAAATATTGTGTATTACGGGTACAAAATGACATTGCTGCTCTCGCATAATTGAAACTCTCAGCAGTGCTACAATGCAGCATTTTGTACCCTTAGTATACAAATAACTAGTATGTAACACTGGTAAAATTAACTCGCCCTTTTATGTGCCTCGCTTCGCCCCTAAACTGTATCGTCCATAAAATCCTAAATTACGTACTTGTTACATAAATATCTGTTCTACTACTAATCCAGTAATTTAATAGCTAAACCACGTACTTATACTGTGTATGACAACGATAATTAACATGTCCAATCTTACGAAATGTAATCTTAATAGCACTAATATAAGTTTTGTAGGTGCGCCACTGGCAAAACCATGTTGCCCGATGTGCGAGAAGGTAAACACCACTCGACCGTTTTATTATACGAATTAAAACATTATTAAATTAAGTTCTAAACTCGTAAATTACGGAGCAACGAGCAAGGAGAACTACGCTTCGTCACGTAAGATGTCAAACAATAAGAAAGTCTCTACGCAGTTCATTCCCCGGCCTGGCTGGCGGACAACTTCATGGCAGACTGCATCCCGCCATCCCGCCTGCTGATTCATTCGAGTTTAACCTAGATTAAGATATTTGTTTTACTGTTAAACTTCTGGATTTTACACTAACCCTAAATATGTAAAGTTGCTACATGGAAATGTAAAGATACCAATTGTACGTTTATAAAAGCCCCACGAATAATAAAACATTGCTTAAGTTTACGAAAGCTTGAATATTTTTTAATAAAAATAAAGAGAGCATTGTCGATTCAAGAGTATAAATAGAATTTATTATATAAATGAAATCCAAGAAAAAAATCGTCTACATGTTTTTCTACTTAGTTTTTTCAGTGTAATAAAATGAAACATTCTTTTTCCATTCATTGAAAATTTAACTAAATGTGACTACATATACAAGGCAGACCTTATCTAACAGATTCCATATTTAGTTACTTTATTTCTTATAGGCCAGAAGACGGTGACATCAAAAGTGCCGACATCGCGGAATTCAATTTTTTTTGTATAAATCGATAGTAAAAAATCATAAGAACAAAATAAGCTCGATATGACTAAGTTTGTCAAACCAAAAATATGTTAATAGTTATTTACGATACAAGTACGTAAAGCTAGTCTTTAGTCATGAATGGGTCAATTAAAACACGAGCGTAGCGACCCCTGAGTGACTAAAGACACTTTACGTATGTGTATCATACAATATTTTATCTGCGATATAATGAAAAAACACAATAAATATTAAAAAATACTTTTATTTATGAATTAGGATCACAATATTAATTAAGAAATTTGCCATGATAACAAAATTTTTGCAAATTTGCCGTATTTAAAAAATTTAATCACTCGTTGCTCGGCAACCCGTGACTAATAAGATCGTGTTACTAAACAACGGTTTTACAAACTCAAAACTAACAACTAAACATCAATTTTACACACTATCGTAAATAAAAGTTGTTTAAGCGCCAGATGTTTTGTTTTCTAACCATTGTAGAATACATACTATTCTACAACTAAACTGGAAAGTTCGTTATTACGCACGACGGTGGGTTTCACTTGAAAAATTACAACCTCAAATAATTTGCAACCATATTCTGTTCACAGAAAAATTCAAACACCCATAATTTCCTAATAATATTAATTTATATTTATCTTGTAAAATATGAACAAAATGGCAGGGTTTTCATCATTATAAATTTAATTAATGTTGCATAAACAGAAAATAATTAACAGAGTGACGTATAGGACATGAGATTCTCATTGGTGCATGATAAAAACATAACGTGCGTGGATTTTAGTCTGATATGACAATCGTTCGCACTAAACGTTATATCTGATTTGTGCCGTAATGAATTATCCATTGAACGATTTTGGACGCGTGATTCCAGTGATTAATTTGTGTTCTGAACGCCGCAATTCAATTCACAGGATATATCTTTCTGATTAAAATGCAGTTCAAACAAATAACTCCATTTATTACGATCATAACCATTACAATTTTCAATGACACTCAAAATATACATTTATAAGTTAGATAACCATAGAATTGTTACTGTTTTTCGTATTAAAGCCAAACAGGATTTTTGGGCATATATCAATAAATATTTGGTCAACATTTCAAGGTGCTACTTTATCTCCGATTTGAATGAAACTTCGTGAATTTATCACATTTTAAGTAAAACTAAAGGGAAAAACATTAACAATTCGGATGACCTTGAAAACACAGTTTAATGGGTCACTTTAGTTGTTCAACGTGCTTATCTTCAGATAGGTTTCATTAAAAATGAGTAGGACATAGATATTTATTTACAAACTAAATACCGAACTCAATGTAAACAAACAACTTGATAAGTGAAGCCGCGGCGGCCATTGGTTAGAAAGGCAATACTTGAATATGATGTATAGTAAATAATAAATAAAACTCAAATATTTTTGCTATTAAATTTATTTTAATTGCTAAAATATGAAATGTAATACGTATGTATACATATACTCATTCTAAAATTTTTAAACTTTAAACACATATTTATTTAACCTCTACATTTAATTGTTTGAATTTTAAATTTAAACCATCCGATTAAAAAACCGACATACGTTACGCCAATCGTCAATGCGACTTATGGGTAATAGTAGAAGATAATAGCACGATTCGCCCCTGTGTACGCAAAAAAAATAACGAAAACAGACGTTCACAATATATCAAAATAAACGGTTTAAAATGAATTTTTTGTAAAAACTTATATAAAATTTCAATAGACAAAAGATGTAGCTCGTCACGAAAATGGTTGAAAATTATGTTTTTCATCTATGTTACGAATAATCAGTCATTGAATTGAGGATAATTTTAACATTTTTGTAAGCAAATATATAGTAAAAGAATGAAACATATTATAAATTAAATATCAACGTGAGTAGATTACAAATTTTTCTAACTACAGCTGAAAATATACTATAATTTTTTTTTCATATATTTCTTAGAAATGTAAAATACGAAAGCGTATTTTAACGCCCTGCGAAGTGGCCAGAGAGTTTTCTTAAAGAGGAGAGTTCCTCTTAAAGAACGCCTATTTCTTTGTTAAAATCTTTAATTATTGTTCCTTATTTTTATTTGAGTTCCAAAAGAATAATTGTATTTAATTTATTTCATGGATTTCCATTTAATTGAAACAAATACATTGACGAGAAGTAATCATTTAATGTAGGCGGGAAAGCTTTTAATTGTATTATTTTAATCATGAACGAACGAAAAAACAATTAATTATTTATCAAGGGACTATTTTTTCCTTAACATTCAATTGTTATCAATCACCCATTCCACCTAATGCTTAAGAGACCTTAATGGAAAATTTCAATACTCGTACTTCCTACATTACTCAAATTACGAAAAGGACGATGACCTAAGGATCCGGGATCACACTAAAATCCGTACAGGACAATTTTATAATAGCAGTTGCTCATCAATAAATATATTTTTACCTCCCGCCACATGCTGTAAGGGGGATAAGGGAATCATGCTTAAAATTCGGCAGTGAGTTTTCAGTGGATGAGCACGTTTTAGGATCCCTAGAATAATTATTCCACGATGATGTAAGTGTGTAAGTCTGTCTGTTTGTCTGTCGATCTATCTGTGTGGATCTCTGGAGTTACGGTTTCTCAAAAACTACTAAACTGAAAATTTAGTTTTTTTGTATACCGAGTGGTCCACTTAACTTCTTGAAATAACTTGTGAAATGCTATTTCAAGAAGTCAAGTTAAATAGTCCACCCGGTATATCAATTATATCAACTTGGGAAGAGCTGATTGGTTTGGGTGATGAGCCAATAACCGGAAGTGGTAGTTTACGCGAATCGTTTCAAGTTATTTTGAAATATCTTAGTAAATTATGGTTTAATGACAATTTTTGTTAATAGAACAATGTTTAAAATATTAGTATCTACAATTGTTGTTTGAAACATTTTTCTCTTACTGTCTCCATTTACGAATTGCAACACGGTAAAGAAAATAAAGAAAAACAACGATTGAAAAATGTCATTTTCTATAACACTGTTTTGGAAACTAGGCATTCCACAACTGAAAATTGTTATGGAATCACTAACGTTCCATACGACACGTATGGAATATTTTCGACGAATCAGAGCCGCATATTAGCGCGATATATGAAGTATCTTGATTCAGTTACTATGGTTACATCTGTTTGTTTTAATTTTATTTATTTGAGTTTGACGTTTACAACAGTTTTATATTTGTATTTTTTTAATATTTCCAAAATCTTGTTATAGAAAGTATAGTCTACAACATGTAACGGAATGGCATATCCCACACAAACTTTTTGCTCGCGTGGAATATGTGCCATTCCATTACTTGTTGCAGAATATACTATTTTGATATGTGTCATAATTGGAAGGGATCAGCGTTTCTTGATAGTGGTATTCCTGCATTGTTTAATAAGAAATCTATTGAGGGAGGTATTGTGGTGCCCACAACAGTCAAATAAGTACCCCCAAAAACGTTAATGGACAAGGTGCCTATGAGAAAATTTCATTCTGCCTGTGACATTCTGCTTTCGTAGATTCTCAAAAAAGTTAATTTGCCGGCTGTAGGAATTGAACTGAGGCCTTTATGATCTTTAGTCATTTAAATACCGTGGAAAAAAATATGAATATTGCAAGTGTGATTTATGCAATACAAAAAATGCTAATAAAAATATCGCCAACCACAAGAAACTTTACAGTTTGCAGAAGTAAACAAAACACTAATCACCCTAGAAAGAAACTTCCTGCACCATGTAGGTCACGTGACGTCCGGTGCAGTGCACTTGGTGACCTGTTACGCGTTTCCATCACGTGCAGCAGTCCCCCTACCCCTATTGCGCCGCCACTGGATGCATTCCACGTGCAGGGGCGCACGTGACCGCCGAACTGTTTGTTTCACATTCGTTGCGTGCGTCGGCCAATATGACAAATTCCGAACAAACATTAATTATAGCGAACCAGTCAAATTAATGAAAATATTTACGTCGATATTAATCACACGCGTGTGGCCAGTAAATGCATTTTGTTGTTTCGTGTAATTATTTTATAATAAATTCAGAAAATGTGTTATAGATAAAATATTTATTTTGATAATAATTATCAATGAAATTTTAATGCGCATAAATGATTAAATGATTGTTTTAAAATAATTTATATTCAAGCTACCAGCTGATTAGATAGCAATCCATCAACCGGAAGTGGTAGTTTATTTGGAGGTTTTTTCCTGTCCCACATCATACATACGTATACCGTTAGTTTCAGCTAAGATGCTACATTTACTTTTTTGTTATGAACGTATTATTATGAAGGAAATAGTAAATAAATCACTATGTGTTATTGGCTAACATGGCTTTAAGTAAATTTATTTCAATTTATATTGTCGTTGACGACGTTTCGGCTATGGTTACAGCCATCTTCAGGTCTAAATTTAAATTACAAAATATATTTATAATAATGTAGTCATGTTATACGTTGAAGTTAAGTTATGTTTATAAAAAATTTTGAACATTTAATAATTACATTTTGTAATATAACTTAGTTGGAAGTGTATAAACTTAACTTCAACATATAATATGACTACATTATAAATATATTTTGTAATTTAAATTTAGATCTGAAGATGGCTGTAACCATAGCCGAAACGTCATCAACGACGATATAAATTGAAATAAATTTACTAAAAGCCATGTTATCCAATAACACATAGTGATTTATTTACTATTTTCCTCAACAATTTTTCGGCTTAATAACCTTCTCCAAAGTATTATTATGAACATAATAGTTATTTATATATCAAAGCACTGAAGTTCAATTTTTTTATCACGAATATGGAATTCAGTCGCCGAGGCCCGTAGGGCCGAGGAAAATAAACCATGTGAGTGATAAAAAGGAACTTCAGTGCCGAGGTAAATATTAAATTTTATTTGAAATCTAAAATTCGAAAAAACTGTAAAAAATTACAATATGCATTAAGTTGATACATCTGTCAGTTGTCAATTGAAACTGACAGTCAGTGTTGCCAACCTCGAGAAGTGAAGTTATCGTAAATAACACTCAAAATTATGTGTTTTGTCCTCAATTTCGTCATCGGAATTAATTAGTTAATTCTTCTTGCAAATTTTGTTTCATGTTACGTCTAAATTTACTATAGTACGTCAATATGTCTGCCAAAATTATCCTAACTAACGTTACTTCAGTGACGATTTCTGAGCTTTTTATGACGATTTTTGAGCACTTTAGTGCTGATTTCAAATAAATACAATTAAATATATGATCACGAATTTTACCCATTATAAGTGTGGCACTCTATTTACGCAGATCTCGATATGAAATATATTTTTGCGCAAGAAGTTCGGTTAGCAGCCGACAAGTCATTCCCCACAAAGGTGTTAGAAGAAGGGAACCACAGAGGTAAAGTTAAAATGGCATTATTTGAAATATTTTGTTATATTTTGTACCATATAATAATAAATAAATTTTGCGGGAGATTAAGTGTTAAACATTTTAACATTTTATTATGAAATCACAATGCACATAAAGAGAAGGTCAGTCGTAAGGATTATTTTCAGCCCCCAAATAAATTTTTTATTTAATTACGGATTGGGATCAAACCTAAATCTCTATGGTTACAGTTCATCCCTTATCGTAGATTTTTAAAAAATATCAATAAATTACAGAATTACATTTAACTTTAATTCAATACGAGAAACATAAGCTACGCGCGGTTCCAGAGGGCGCAAAGAGAAAGGTTGGGCGGCGCATCTTTATTTATTAATTAATATCTATTCTTTAAAGCTTTCTAACTAATAATACAAATATTGCTTTTACAATATTTCAAGTGACGTATATTTTTGACAATTCTCAATTATTTAACATAAAGATATTAAAAATGTATTTGTTTTTGTTTCCATTTTAACTAAGATTATTGAAATATATTATTAAATATATAATTTAGTTTTTCTCAAAATTAGAAGAATGTACAAGAAAAGTTCATTTTATGTTCCAAATATTCTTGATAACATCTTTCATTTGAAACTTTTTGTCACATCTGATTCTATTTTTGAAAAAAAGTGTAAATTTTTGTTTTGTGTCCAGCAAACTTACTCTCCCGGTTTTTCAATTTCATTCAAAATCAAATCAGCTCTTCATATTTTCATAAAACTTATAAATTCCAAGTTTCGTTTAAATATCTTGTTTCGTTCAAGAGATATTACGCACACGGACATCCATCCATCCGCACACCCAGACATCATTGAGAAATTGGTCTTGACGGATTCAGAACACAACAAAATATTTATTTCCGCAAAAATCTCACCAGCGATTTTTTTCATGATATACTTAGTATAAGAAAGTAAAAATGTTTCCTTAAGAAGAGACGAATTTTCCTTTTTTGAATATTTAAATATTTTTCTATTTAGTAATCTACTTACCCTTCATTTTATGACATTAACTTCAAAACTACCTTGTATAATACCTAATCAAATATTTAATCAGAATTCTATTAAACTTCAAAATGTAAATCATTATACGTAATGTACATTTATTTATTGTTAAAAACTGTTAAAATTGTAATCAACCATATTCACTTGTAAATTCTAGAATCTAGATCCTAGTTACTAAACCATACTTAGTAACTGTTAATGTAACTACACATATCTAAATATTAGCCATTTATTTTCAAACGAAAACTTTTTATATTCCTCGAAGCCCAGCATTTAATTGCCCAAGCTATAAATACCAACTTCCAGCATTTGTCCATCGCTGGAAAACTCCCCTTATAAACAAAACCGCCCTAAACTTTTAATATTTCCACAAAAACAGCGCCTTACCATAAAGTACAGCGAACATCCAAGGCGTCTTATTGAGAATACGGTCTAAGTTCTTTTAGGATACGCGAGTCGGAGATAATGATTGCAAGGCACGCTAATTAGTTTCGCAAACGCTGGGAACGGCGCCGACGCTGACGACCTCGGCGCCGCGACGCTCTAGAGCTGAGAGTTTGAAAGCACACTCCACTTGGCGGCCGAATTCTCAGGCATTTCTTTATCGAATTTATTTTGCTTCCAAATAATAAATATATCGTAGCAAATTACAATCTCCAAAATAAACAATTAAAAATGATGATATATATTCAAAAACTTGAATATGGTTTGTTTCATAAAATGGACCTCCAAATAATTTACTATTTTTTTGCAATATTGTGTCGTTCCTTTCTGGGGGAGGCGCGTAAATCTGTAAAACCTGGATAATCCAGAGGTGAAAATTAACATACAAAAATAATGAGGAATTTATCGGAACTGGAATTCGATTTGTAAACCCTTATCCAGAATTAATAACATTTTTGCATTCCGGAAAACATTTTTAGAGTTCGTAAATAACGCGATAATTATGTTTTTATTGATTTTACACATTCGACAAATCACAAAATAAACAAACTTTGTTTATTTGAACCAGCGTCGAACACATGTCTGTTTATTTTACTTTGAATCCGTTTAAGCACTGAAGTCAAACAATACTACACACAGATAGATAAACGTTTCGCTATTTTTTTTCTTAAATTTTAAAAATCTGGTGTAGTCATCACAGAACTTTTTTATATAAATAACAAATATAGATTATATATTTCAATTATATGTTTATTCTCACAACAATAAATATAAATAGATACAAAAACGATACTGAGAAACTTCAGGGAACTTAAAATTTTTTTTTTTTTGTACTCATACATTGAAATGTGTTGTTTAGCGTTGCTTAAGCAACGTCCGAAATGTCCATTTCCAAGGTCTCCACCAGATAGACAACCGGGAAATTTCGACGAAAACATTTCTATTTCTAAAGCGTTTATTAATAAATTATATTTATAATAAAATAATATAGTATTTCAAACATCCCTTTACATAATACATATTAATATAAACAATGATGGAATAAGAATGAAATTTAATTTAAAAATAACAAATTTAGTATATTTGGTTACCAATGTTGGCAATAAAATCTGCCCGATATGACAGCTGTAAAATACATAACCTACAAATGTAATGTTAGTTATCTCAATATAAATAAGAAATATAATAAATTTACAAGTATTATAAATATTTTAATAACTTTCTAATATATTAGACAAATAATTTGTGTGTTTACATTTATAGTGCAACTTTGACAATTATCAAAATAACTACTTGAAGAACTTCATTTCTTTGTATGGACTGTTATCAGGGCCGGCGAAGTAAATTTTGCTGAGGTATGGAGTAATAGTGACGGGGGGGGGGGGGGGGGGGAATCATGAAAATGGTGCTACATCTTCAAACCTAATGCCATTGAATACCATTTTTTTTTTACTTATTGAGGTATGGAATTCCATACCTTGACTTTTCTGAGGTATGGAGTGCTCCATATCATCCAGACAATGTTCGCCGGCCATGACTGTTATTAGATTTATACTTTTCGTACAAAAAATATTGTACAAACCTCTTGCGTGAACTCGGTTCCCGCATTTGGTATGTAAATAACTAGTACATGTCTCAAAAAATATGAGGCGTAAACCCAATAACATAAATTTCCTCTTCAGAAAGCTTCAATTTGATACCAAACAAGAAAAAAATTCTAATAATAATTCATTCTCCTTCTTGTGGAAAAAATTAGAAGTTAAATTAATTTAAACTTACATACATACTTAACATCACGCTATGTCCCACTTAGTGGGGTAGCACGAACCCAGAAACACAGTCAACCAACAATCAATCTCCTCCAAACATTCCCATTCTGACACATCACTTTCGATTCCTCCACATTCAAGTGCGATTCATATATGCTCGTTTATTCTTCAAACTCGGAATCATTCGTTCACGCAACAAATCATCAATCATACCCAACCAGTTATTCCTCGGACGTCCACGCAATCGTTCACCTTCAATCTCACCCACATATGTATATTAATTTCACCAACCTTTCATTCGATATTTGTTCAACATGTCCAAATCACCTCAACTGACTCACTCCCACTTTCTTAACAACATTCTTCTCGATCTCACACTCATCATACACCAATGTATTCCGTATACGATCACGTCTCGTATACCCACATACTCCTCTGAAACACTCTGTATTTTAGTACCCTAACCCAGAATAATCTTTCTTGTGCTACAATATCAAACTTTTGACCCAGAATGTAGTACCATAAACGCCATTCGTTACGTTTTTGGCAGTTCGCATTCCTTCCAGAAACACATCCATATTATTTTCATTTTATTTCTATCAAACTTGTTGAAGGCCTCTTCTCGGCTACTTCCCATTTCGGCCGCTAGACGGCTCGATCTCTAAGTGACACGGAAGCAAAATAAAGAAGTCCTGTCTGTAAATGTTAGTACATCAGGAATATTCAGCGGTAAATCTCTCGGCAAGGTCTCGGAGGAATTATTTCTCAATTGTGTTTGCGAGGAATCCAAAGCCGTGACGCGAATGCGACCTGTAGCTGGGAAGCTTAACAACCAATGAGAGCGCTGCGTCTAGCATCTATCGTTATTGGGTTGGGTATTCATGGAGCCTTGGCAAATATTAGTTTGGAATAAGATGTTGCTTGCGGAGATGAAACTTGATATTTTAGTGCATTTATTTATTTTATAGCGATTACCAATTATACTTTTTACCTAATGTCCCTAGATGATCAAAATATGATGTGGTAATAGATAACATTCCACAAAATATGAAAAGAAAATGTTTCAAACAAAAATTCTAGCTAATATTACACTTCACTGTACTTGTACTTTAAGGTTAAACATACGCGTCGAAGAACGAATCCTTTATTTAAAAAAAATCTGATGTGCCAGCACATGAACTCCCGCCCAATACTACTCTTAAACGATACAAAATAGCATTTGATGATACAGAAACATACCTTCTTATTTGTTTATTTTCTATTTATATTTGAGAAATTTTATTTTATTTCGTATATTTATTTAATTTTTTGACATATATTTCACTGAAACAGCTTCACAATCAAAATGACATGTATCACATTTCGTAAAAAATTAAAAATATTTAAGTGTTTCCATGGTGTACAAGGAATGCAAAATTTATGAAATCGTGTTTTTCACGAAAACTCACTACCCAATTTTTTAACCAAAAACAATACCTCCCTTACCTAGAGATAGGCGGGAGGTAAAAACAGCAAATTCTGTATTCTTAATTTATTTTTATGTTCTTTATGGTCCAACAACCTCCATCCGTCAAAATTTCTTGGATTTTTTACAGTGATTTGTACATTGGAAGGTCAAATGAAGTATTTTTCACAGGCTGGGTTTGTTCACTCCCATGCATTTTGTTTTGCAAATTCAAATTTGAATAAATTATTTCTTACAATTATTCTTATCGAAAAACAAAACAATTATTACTGTGAAGTCTTTGAACAGTCTAGTATTTATATATGTGGATGAAAAGGATAGCTATAACATTAAATTATAAAAAAATATTCATTGAAGTCTAGTTGGTCAAAAATTCTGAAATTTAATACTGTGTCTCTCATTCCCATGAACGATTACAGTAATGCAAATAATTCGTATATTTATAAATATGGTCATCTATAACATACTATGTTTATTTTACATTTGAACTTACAGTTTTTGAGAAACATAAAAATATACCAATAAACACACTTTTTGGTATATTTTTATTTGTTTCTCAAAAACTGTAAGTTCAAGTGGAAAATAATCTTAGTATGTTATAGAGATAGACGATCATATTTATAAATATACGAATCATTTACATTATTGTAATCGTTCATGGGAATGTGTAACATAAATTTTACTATTTTGAAAATTATCTGTCTAATTTGTAAACAAAATTTGCTTTTTAAAATTTATTACAATACTTTGGACTTTTATCTACAAATGTACGTATAAAACATTATATGTTTCATTTATTATAATAATGATATATTGTTTTTAAAAAGTCATATTCATGTTGAGCTATCTTCAGCCCGTATGGTTGACCTTAAGGAGAAAACTTATACCAATTATTTTCTCACGTGCAAAGCCCCCACAAATGTTCCTAATTAGACAAAAAATAGTAACAATTTTCATAAACAGTTCGTCCTGAAGTGACCCGATTTCCGTAAATGCGTTGAAAGCAACTCCTTTTTTAATCTTTCAATTTTATTAATTTCAGAAAACCACAGTTCGCTCTCTAAAGTTAACAAAACTTCAAGATGAGTCAACTTTCAAAAGCAATCTAGATCCAGAGGCATCTTGCAATAATGAATAAGAATTTATAAAAGTTCTTTAGTTTGAATTAGACTGCAGAGGCCCGTTGAACTAAATAACGGGAGTGTCGATTCATATGAGGTTACACATTGAAATGGTTGATTGGTTGTGACAAGCAGCAAGTGTCAAAAGCTGAATTAAAGAAATTATGATACGCTTTATCTTCTTAATATGTTGAAGAATGCAAAGCATATTTTCCCGATTCAATCCTCTGGAATTTATAAAATTTCATGTGAATATGGTAAATATTACATTGGACAGATTAGCAGAACGACAACAACAAACGAGCCATTCCGCCATTCGTATTAACCTTCCAGAGAATTCTGCTGTGGCTAGTCACGACATTGAATTAGTTTTGAAGATACAAAAATTATAGCTAGATTGAAACTATCAGTGAAACAGAATGAAGGTTACGAGTTGAACAAGACATGGCTGCCTCTGTTTCGTAGGTCAAAACCAATTGTTGTTTAGTTACTGTTTTATATATTTGCTTATGTTGTTCACTTGTTTTCTAGAGGAAGTATTACGTGTAGTACGCGGAATTCGAAACGTTGAATTTTAATAAAATTTTACAGAACTTACACGAAAAATATTTTCATTTATTTACTATTTTTTAACTGTAACCAGTCTACTTTTGCGCATGTAAACAAAGTTTTAATATGTTGAAACCGGTAAAATTTTTTATCTTCCGCCTCATCCTGTACGGAAGGTATAAGAATCATACTAAAAATTCGGTAGTGAATTTTCAGTGGATGGGCTCGTTTTAGGGTCCCTAGAATATGATTTTACTAGTTTCGCGATGATGTCTGTGTGTGTATCTCTCTATCAGTTGGACTGTGTGGATCTCTGGAGTTACATTTTCTCAAAAACTACTAAACAGAAAAAACTGCATCCTCTGGAAAGAGCTGATTACTTTTTGGTGGTAATCCAATAACAGGAAGTGGAAGTTTACTTGAAGCCCTATCAAGTTATTTTGAAATATCTCAGTAAATTATGGTAAAAAGACAATTTCTGTTATTAGAATAATATTTCAAATATTATTATCTACAATTATTGTTTGGAACATTTTTATATATTCCAGTAAATTATGATTTAATGATAATTTTTGTGATCCACTTTGGGGCAATAATATGTAACTTTATATTTTTAAACATCCTGTACATTTTCGCAAAATTTTAAAGGTTTTTTGTTTTCTTTAAAACAGTTCTTTGTCGTTATAGTATAAACCTAAAATGATCAGTACATAAACTATTATTTTTATTAAAAATAATCACACACTGAAAGTATGCCACGAAATTATTAAGAATAATATATAAATTAAAATGTTCGAATGTCTTTCTCTATACTAACATCAACACAACAAACTAAATAAAATATAACAACGAAAAGTTGATAAGCTAAGCGAAAGGAGCAAATAATAATTATTAAAGATCTGACAACAACTAATCTAATTGTTTAAACATTCACAGGCAATTCAGTTGCAGAGTAATTAAGAATGAAGTTTCTTACATCTTAATTCCATTTAAATTCGCGGTTTTGATTTATGTGAATCGTTTGAAATTATAATTCTCTGAAAGAATTAAAGCGATTTTTTAATAAAGTTGGAAGCAGTATTTTATATTATAATACATAAACGAAAAGAAAAGTAATTTGTTGATTATATTAACATATTTTTGCATATTAAAACATAAGTACTTTTAGAATAATATATTGTTTCATATTCATAAAACTTTGAACATTAAATATACAGTGTTTAGCATTTGATGAATAATAATAAAATTTGCCCTAAATTGAATGAAAATATAACTCAGTTGATGACTTGGAAATATACGGAATAAAAGTTGGACTTTTATGTTTTAGCCATCAAGACAAAGAGTCAAGACAAACCCAAGTAGGCCAGGCCAACTATTTACGAATTTCAATTTGTTTTAAAACAAATGTAATATACAATCCTATACATAGTACAGAGCATACGGTGCAATCGAACTTTGCGGCATTCGACGAAGTATGTGGGAGCCAGAGGCGTGCGGGAATTTTTTCACCCATTGAATAATAATTTATTTTCAAACCAACCGAGTTCACGTAAGATTTTTGTACAACACTTTTGTACGAAAATAATTGATTAATAAAGTCCATATTAAGAAACGAAAGTTGTTAGTGGTTAGTGGTAATAACTCTATGCTGTACGGTAATATTACCATACTGACCTGTCAAACAAAGACAGAAAATGAAAATAAAACACAATGATAATATTACGCTATTAATACAGACGGAATTAAACTGTTCAGAGCTTCACCTGCTGCGTTTCAAATATTTTCAGGCAATTCAGCATTGCTAAAATCCATTTTGTATTTAACATTTGACGTTTAAGTAAAAAAATTATTTATAAATATGATACAAAACTACTGTAAACATGGTGTTAATTAAAAACAAACACACTTAGTTACTGTTGCTAATGAATTAATATTGACAGTTCGATGAAATAATATTATTTATTCATTATATCAAATTCAAATCTTACCTGTCAAAAGAGTAAAATCAAAATGACTTTTAAGTAATTTTATCCACACAAAAACAAAAGACACTAATTTTGCTCATTTCTCATACTTTTATTTTCTTTTTAAACTTAAACTGTAGCTGAATAATTGATTTTAAGATTTTCTGCTAAATGTTAAATCACTTCAAAGTTTTGCTACAACAGTACGTAGCCTAGCGATATAATTTCAAAACAAATATTTAACAAAATGTTGTGGACAAAGTACAGTATTCTACTTTCTTGTAATGGCTATTACTTATTCGAATGATTCTCATACATTACATTACATGCTCATTGAATATGCTATTAAACTCTAGTTAAATTTACTTCCATACTAAATTTACATCAAGGTATTTTTGACGACAAGTAAGTCACAGAATAATTTCAAATGATGTGCCCTTGTTAAAAACAATTAAATTTACTTTAAAAGTAAATTTAAGTGAGAGTTAAATTTCTTTATCTACGATAATGTGTAAAATTGATGATTAACTGTTAGTTTCAAGTTTGTAAAACGGTTGTTTAGTAACACGATCCCATTAGTCACGGGCAGTCACGGGTTGCCAAGCAACGAGTGATTAAAATTTTTAAAACACGCCAAATTTGCAAAAATTTTGTTATCATGGCAAACTTCTCATTTAATATTGTGATCCTACTTCATAAATAAAAATATTTTTTTAATATTTTTTGGGGTTTTTCATTATATCGTAGATAAAATATTGTACGACACACATACGTAAAGCGTCTTTAGTCACTCAGGGGTCTTAAAACACTCGCTACGCTCGTGTTTTAATTGACCCATTCGTGACTACAGCCTAGCTTTACGTACTTGTATCGTAAATAACTATTATAATACCGGACATTACTTGATCACCTTCTAAAATTATGATAGACGTTATTCATAAAAGAATTTCAAAAAATAATATTTATTAATGACTTTAACGTCTTTATATTCTGAAACGGGTAAACTGTTGAACAAACCACGGATGTTATGAGTCATAATAGGCCTTAGATATCTTAAAATCCTCGCTCTACGAGCTCGGGTTTCAAACTGACATCTGCGGCTGTTATAATGCTCATAACATCATTAGGTATGTTAATAGCTTTAAATTATTGACTATAAATAAAATCCTCTAAAATTCCCTAAAAAAATTGTTGACATATAGAACATGTTCTAATTCGTCAATAAATTGACCAATTTATTGGTGAAGAAAAAACTGAAGCAGAGTCGTATTACACCCAACACTAAAATGACAAGAAAACTTCGTCAATTTGTTGACTAATATATTGTGTAAAACTGGCGTAAGAATTTAAATAAACAAAACATCTAAGAACCTCGGTAACCTATGTATAAATAATGCATCGGACAATATTTATACATGTATTGATTAGCCCGTCACAAAGTGAATGTCGGTGAACGCAGATAAGTTCCCGAAGAAAACGAAGCTTGAACTTTCCTTATTTTTGTTCACAGCAATGTGTGGAATACAGATGACATGGAATCATCGCAGATCCGCTAAGACATACGAAACACGCGGAAGAGGAACACAAACATGGATCGCTTGAACAGGAGGAAGAAGGATGGATAGACTCAGTGGCGGCGCTCAAATTCTGTTTATTAGTAATTAATTTTAATCTTTCTATTTAATGTGAAAGTTCTGCATGAGTGATACTCGGGGTAATTAGTATAGATGGCAGCACTTAGCAAGATGTGACAGAATTTAACCATTAATTTGTTGTTGTATAATAGTTGTACTTTGCCCTAAAATTATTTAATTGCAAATTTTAATTTTTAGTTTCACAAAATGATTTATTTATTAGAATACCTCCCGCACATCGGTAGTGAGTTTCCTATTTTCATGTCTCCTGAGTATGTGCGTGTGTGTGTGACGATTTTTTCGTCCACTACAACTTAAAATTTAACGCAGCTATCAATGTTATATTTCAAATCAATCCATCAAGTGGTAGTTTATTTGAAGGCCTAAAAATCTTAACTAATATTATTTTACATCTTTTTATATAATATTTTGAAATAAGATTCTAATTATGTATTATTTCGTGTATTTTTGCTGAATCAACATAAGCCAGCAAACAAACTTTTAAAAAATCTGTTGTGAGCACCACAATACCTCCCACCTTAGATTTCTTATCAAACAATGCAGAAACATGGACTACCACTATTAGAGCTCTAGAAGAATGTAGGTATTCTCGTCCGCCATTTTGGGTCCAGATGTCATAAATAAAACAAGTTATTGGAATCCAGTTACTTAAAAAAAACATTTAAAATTTGTATCTGTCAAATTTGAAAATATATTTCTTGAAATTCTGTAAAATCCAACTACACAAATCATACGGTAATATATTAGAAAGTATTCTGTACACTTACCTGTTCGATATGAAATATAATAATTAAGAGAATGATATATCACAATTATTAATCAATATCAACTTCAAATTTGACAGAAAAGAATTAAAGTAACTGGATTCCAATAATTTGTTTTATTTATGACACTTGGACCCAAAATGGCGGATGAGAATACTCATATATTCTAGTGCCTTACACTATCAAGCGACGCTCATTCCTTAAAAAAATTGAATTTTCAATTAGGACTGTCATTTTTGACAGGATGTGTCATAATTGAAAACTCAATTTTTCAACAGTTGTTTTGTTTTTATCAAAAAGCATAGGTTAGCAGATTTAAAGGAAAATGTAAAAAAAATAATATTTCGCGCCGCCGGCGCCGTCCGTCATTGACACAATTACATATCTCTAAATCGGTCGGAAATCATGTTTTTGTCGAACTAGTTCGACAAAAATTGCTAACTTTTTATGGTTATATGTTGGCAACACTTCACTAATTTTAGCTTACTTCTGACACTAGAAATGTCAAAGTATTACATTGACTTAAAAATATTATGGCAATATATCTACAATTGAGTATTTGCAATACAAGAAAACAGAATATTTATGGATTTTAAACATATTTGTAAGTAATTATAATTGAATTTGCAGTTTAAAATCCAAATAAAAATATGTAGATATTTTTGGTTATGATATTGGAAAATAAACATAATTGACATTCAAATATTGTGAAGTTAGCAACATAAAAAAATTCCCTGTCATTAAAAAAATGAGTAATAAATTCAATTTATTTATTAAATTTACATACATGTTGGCGCGAAAAATCTTGTGTATCCCTCGGTTGGAAACTATTTTGCGAGTGCTCGTATTTGCAGGACTCGCCTACGGCTCGTCCTATCAAAATAAACTCGCACTCTCAAAATAGCAATTTCCATCCTTGTGATACAAATAACTATTTCTTCCACATGTTGTAATTCGTAAATGGTGACAGTAATATAAAATTGTTTCAAGCAATAATTGCAGATAATAAATAATATTGGAAATATTATTTTCATAACAAAAAGTGTTATTAAATTATAATTTACTGAGATATTTCAAAGTAACTTGATAGGGCTTCAAGTAAACTACCATTTCCGGTTAATGGATTATCACCAAAAACTAATCAGCTCTTTCAAAGGGAGGATAATTGATAAATGTTTAAAATTTTCAGTGCAGTAGTTTTTGAGAAACTATAATTCCAGAGACAGATAGACAGACAAACACACAGACATCATCGCAAAACTCATCATTTTCTGTGACAATTTCAACACAATATCTGCTGTCACCTATACTTTTAATATTTTTGGTTCAAGCTATATGTACAAAAATAATAAACTAACCCAAACGTAAGCAAGTTTGAATGGTTGGCAATAACTAAAATCCTCTAGAATTCACTAAATTTTTATCAAAAAATAGAACATGCTCTTATTCGTTAATAAATTGACCAATTTACCTATTGGTGAAGAAAAAATTGACAACAAAGTGTTGTGTTAAACACAACCATAAATTGACAAGAAAATTTGGCCAATTCATTGATCAATAAAAAAAGGTATTACTTATACATGCAGCAGGTAAAAATGTTAGCAGTTGTTATGGCATTAATAAAGAAGAAACTGTTGAAGTGAAGTAAAAAGTGTAGACTGTATTCATATTCGGCAGAGTTATTTAAAATTCCATTTCATTCCGCGATTTATAATGTAAATCATATAGTCCCCTTTGAAAATACCTCTTCCGGCGGCACTGTACAGATCAACGCAGATCACGGACCCTTCACTGCAGCACAAGTCGCCTGCTCGCGGGAAAACGGCGGAAAAACCGCACACGATTTCCCTGGGGCCCGAGTATTAGCGTCCCTAACACAATATCACGCGTAAAGCATGCGGCTTAGCGGCGCTGGACACCGAGGCGGCCGTCTGGACGCTGGTCGGATGGTCAGTGCGGTGCTAATCACGCATCGCACAAAACGAACATTCCGCAGGTTTTAATTGATCACACGGATTCTACAGCACCACAGGCTGGCCAGAATGTTGACGTTAGGAATTTATTTGTTGGTGGTTTTTAACTGGGGAAATTGTTTCGTGGTTACGTAGCGAGAGATCCTCAGTTCGATCCCCACAAATGGTATATTAGAGGGTGGGATTTTACGGCACTATGATGGGTAGATCGTAAAATATCTAGTTCGAATCCCACGGCCGACAGTTACCATTTTAACTTTATCCATGCGGTTTCTCCTTCACTAACAGTTTTGAGGGTATGACTTGACGGCTGGTGTAATGGGGTCTTTCACCATTTTTTTTTTTATGAAACTTTATCTATACTGAAAACTATCTACACTTTTAAAAAGTCTTAATTGTTATTCATTAAGCCACAATGATTTTTTTTTAAATGTTGTGACGTCATAGTAGAGGTGCTGGATCTAAAATAGTACAGAGTGTAAGTAATTATAGTCATATATTTTTTTACTTATTTTATTATTATTATTACAAAAAAATAGAACATTTATGTAACAAAAATTATTTAAATCTACTGTTTTTGATCTCTACTATGACGTCACAACATTTTTAAAAAATCATTGTGGCTTATTGAATAGCAATTAAGACTTTTTAAAAGTGTAGATAGTCTTCAATATAGATAAAGTTTCATAAAAAAATATAAAAAAAAATGGTGAAAGACCCCATTGTTTTCACCTAAATATGCATATGATATGAACAAAAAATTATTTTCGCTAATTTTTTTCATTTTTAATTATTTTTTTAAACAGCCAAGGATACAACTGTATCTAATAGTTATTTATATATCAAGGCAACGAAGTTCAATTTTTTATCACGAATATGGAATTTAGATGCCGAGGACCGTAGAACCGAGGAAAATAAACCATGTGAGTGATAAAAAGGAACTTCAGTGCCGAGGTACGTATTAAATTTTATTTGAAATCTAAAATTCGAAAAAACTGTAAAAAAATTACAATATAGGTTAAGTTTAAACATCTGTCAGTTGTCAATTGAAACTGACAGTCAGTGTTGCCAACCTCGAGAAGTGAAGTTATTGTAAATAACACTCAAAATTATGTGTTTTGTCCTCAATTTCATCATCGGAATTAATTAGTTAATTCTTCTTGCAAATTTTGTTTCATGTTACGTCCTAATTTACTATAGTACGTCAATATATCTCCCAAAATTATCCTAATTGTACAATAATTATTTAACGGTTGGCAACACTGGGTTGCTCAAAATCGTCGTATAATGGGTTACTTTAGTGACGATTTCTGAGCTTTTAATGACGATTTTTGAGCACTTTAGTGCCGATTTCAAATAAAAGCATTTAAGTGATAAAAAGTATAAGGATTAAAAATGGACTTCTTAGAATCCTTGGAATTTCAGAAAGCTATTAAAGTCACCAGAATTCTAACAAATGGACAAATTAATTTATACCAATCACCATTGATTAGTCCACTTTAACCCTTTTATGGCGTCTTTCTAATCATTAGGAAATGATAATCCTTGTTTTACAACTATTGCAGGCGGTGACCTTTTTATGTTACATTGCAAATATATTGTAGCGACAGTTTGTTCCCTGTGGAATTTAGACTAAAAGTGTAAATACACAAAATATGAATAATATGAAACTGCAACTAATTATCCTAAATTACGTTACGAAATAGAAGGAAAAGAAAATTCACAATTTGATCATAATTACAGATTGTTATGTGAAATAATAGTTATTTATGTATCAAGCGTTTAACTTTTTCTCACGAAAATAAAGCATGTGAGTGATAAAAATATTCTCCTTAAACCTACAAATTGGGTGTAAATACTAATATAATTCAGGGACAAACTATATACACAAACAAAGGTCTCAATATTATTAAGATTCCATTTAGACAGTCTGAATGGTATGTACTACAATTTTGAATTAATTATGATTGGAAATTCATTAAGGGTTGATGAAATTCTTGAGCCTAATATTCAGTGAATCTGTTACAGATACCACAGAAATTTATAACAAGTTTTTGTTTCGAATTTTCATTGTGACCTAGATATAATCACCTTTAATTATGTAACTGTTCACTCGATAACGCAAGTTAAGCAAGGTTGCCCGCGGTTGGTAGTTGGATGGGTGACCGCTTTGCGAAAACCTATACCAGCGAACACTGCGTGTCGTTGTCACACCACCGAAAACGAGGAACCGAGGCGGCAAATAACCATGCAGTTGAGACCGCTTTACAAATATATATATATATATATATATATATATATATATATATATATATATATATATATATATAACTAAATTATCAACATACTTTATGTATAGTTCAGTGACAACTCATCGGACTGTCGATCAGAAAATCTTCTGTTCGAATCCCACAGGCGATAAATTTCCAGAAATTTTCAATATATAAAATTACCCCTATGGCTTCCCACTTTCTAATAACTTTTGGGCGAAGCTTGATTTGACGGCTGGTAACCAACCAGTTCAACTACGGAAATATATTAGATAATTATGTAACAAGCACATAATGTAGGGTTTTATGTACGAGACACGTAAAAGAGCAAGTCAATAAAACCCTATTATGTACGTATTACATATAGATAATATTTTATGTTCGACTGCATTTCTTAGGTATGACTTGACGGCTGGTAACAGCATTTCATATGCAAAAATATATCACCTACCGAGATCTGCGTAAGCAGAGTGCCACACTCACAATGGGTAAAAGGTGTAATGCTATATTTATTTATTTTATTTATGAAAAAATATTGCTTATTGTTTTTACTTCATCGGGCTAGTCCATAAAGAGTCACTTTATGACCGCTAAACTATATCATAAACAAGTGATTATAATTATAATAAAGATGAATATAAAATAAATTAATGAATAGTAACATTACTGAAATGCTCACGTTATGACATTATTCAAATAATGTCAAGTATTCATTCATTCATACAATACGAGTAGTAGATATTTCATTTTATTTATTATTGTTTTGATATCATCAACAAATATTATGTCTATATTTATTTATTAATTAGTAATTAGCCAGAGTCGTTGACATTGATACCTACAGCACATACTCTACGTGTACATAACAATCTGAAACACACAAACAATGATTTTTGTTCATTTTGATTAATTAGAATTCAATGAAATTTAATTTTAAATATTCAGTCCCAATCACTGAACATACCGTAATCTTTCTAAAAATCTAAATTAAATATCTCATTTTGCATTTTCAATTAAAATTACAAACATGTCATTAAGATTTCTAACAAATATTTCAAAATAATACACTCAAAATTATGTTTTGTCTAGGGATTGTAATACCGGTAAACCGGTTTACCGGTTTACCGGTAAATAGCCAAAAAATCCCATAATTTTTTACCGGTAATTCGCCAGTTTTCTACCGGTAATTCGGTAAATTACATAATAGTAAAATAACTCATTTATACGTTTACAAGTTGCGAAACGCAAGTACAAAATGCTAGTTACACGGCAAGTGGTGTGGATTAGGAGATTAGGAGTTTAGATAAAATATGTTTTTTGCGAGTGTATTTTTTAAAATACGAGCATAAATAAAAAAAATATATTATTGTATTAAGATTTTTGTTACTGTTTTTGTGGTGAAATTTGTAGTCCATTATTTCATATGTATTGTTTAGTTTTATAATATATTTTGTGTTAAAAATATAAAGACAATAAAAATTGTCAACTGTTTCATAAAAGACAGTTTCAGAATAATAACAAAGTTATTAATTCACAGAGACCGGACAAGCCAATCAATCGGTAACTACAGACGCGTTTCGCTCTTATTGGAGCTCATCAGTGTAGTGTAACCCGTCAACTGCTGTGGGGCAGTTGGTACCGATTGACTGGCTCAGCGAGATCTAAGATCCTAACAGATTTGTAAATGGTTCTGAGAAGTGAAAAATACTCCCAGAGCCATCTACCGCTCTTAAACTTCAACCGAAGTAAATGTTTTCAAAAATCGAAAACAGTCTATGAAACATTTATATTAAAAATTTAAAAACAATAAAAATTATCAACTGTTTCATAAGACAGTCTCAGAATAATAACAAAGTTATTAATGCCGGTCTCTGTGAATTAATTGACAATTTTTATTGTCTATATATTTTTAATATAAATGTTTCATAGACTGTTTTCGATTTTTGAAAATATTTTGTGTTATTTTATATACAGAATAGTTTTATTTGTTCCTATTTTTTGTAATGCTGGAGAAATAATAAATTTCAATAAAATGTCCCATTTTTTTAATATTAATTTTTCTGTCCTATAACAATATTAGAAAAACGGTAAATTACCGGTAAACCGGTTTTGATTAAATATTTTACCGAATTACCGGTAATTGAAAAATTCGGTAAATTTACAATCCCTAGTTTTGTCCTCAATTTCATCATCGGAATTAATAAGTTAATTCTTCTTGCAAATTTTGTTTCATGTTACGTATAAATTTACTATAGTATGTCAATATATCTGCTAAAATTATCCTACTTGTACACTAATTATCTAACGGTTGCCAACACTGGGTTGCTCAAAATCGTCGTATAATGGGTAACTTTAGTGAAGATTTCTGAGCTTTTTGAGTACTTTAGTGCCGATTTCAAATAAAAAATATTAGCTGCCTAGATAACCGTTTAAAAAAGAAGTAAGAAATTTAAATTCTTGATTGCATTTAAAAATAATTATACTTTTTGAGCAACGACTTAGCGGGAAGTTATGTGTTGTCCACATCAGATTTTCAATAGCATTTAACTGACATAATAAAATTTATTCCGAAACGTGTATCTATAATTACAAATCAGATAAATACACGTTTAATAAAAAAAAATTACCATGAATAATTTATGCGGCGCTTTTCCATTGCTATTATATCTGAATTAATTTTTTATGAAATAATTTGTTATTTTTAGAGTAATATAATTTTTCACAGATCAATAATAAAACAATATCAGGTACTCTATCATTAGTATCCCCCTATCGTGATGTGAAATTATCGACTATGTAAGGTTATCTACATCTCATTTTTTGTATAAAAGATCGAATTTCTTTCTATACTACCAACTTTGGAAGCCAAGACTGGACAGCTAGTAGCTGTATTTCAACATAAAACTACATCATACATTTAAAAGCATTGTATTCATTATTTGCTTTATGTAATTTCGCGGCGTCGAAATCTTTAGGTCATCTGTTAAAAAATTAAGTATTCAGAAAATATATTGCCACGTCATTTACCCATTTTGACTATGGCACACTACTTTCACAGATATATGTGTATATAGTGATATATTTTAATATGTTTTTAAGCGTGATATGTGAGATTCAAACTCATGTTCCATAGTCCAATGCGTTACCGAAAAGCTATTCTTCTCCTACTCAAACATATAGAAAATAAATCTGGTGTGGGCACAACACGATTTTCTTAAACAAATAAATATAGAATATTGTACAACGAGCATGGAATGGTACTTATTTCCTACGAGTGTGAAAGTTTGTAGCATGAGCCGAAGGCACGAATATGAAATGGTTATTCCATGTGAGTTGTACACTAGACTTTTTCTACGACCACGATATTATTTGCTAATTCATTTAATTTTAATAATAAATTTTTCCCGTTTTCACCATTCCAATATTTGACAATCCTAAATAAGTATCCTTCCTAGCAATGGTATTCATACAAGAATATTTATTAAACCTACAAAAGTTTTCAATGAAAACAAATTCATTTCGCACGATGCTTGCAATGTACCTCATATCCCTAGCAACAACAAACATGCAATGAGTAGATTTCTAAGTGGTCGTAGAAAATAGTATATTGTACAACGAGCATGGAATGGTACTCATTTCCTACGAGTATAAAAATTTATAGCATGAGCCGAAGGCGAATGCTGCAAATCATACGAGTATGAAATGGACATTCCATGCGAGTTGTACACTATACTTTTTCTACGACCACGATATTATTTCAAAATTAATTTAATTTTAATAATATATTTGTCGGATTTTACCATTCCAATATTTGACAATTCTAAATAAGTATCCTAGCAATGGCACCTGCACTTTAACTGACCTGTATTGAAATACTCATGAAACAAATTCATATCGCACGATGCTTGCAATGTATCTCATATCTCTAGCAACAACAAACATACAATGAGTAGATTTCTAAGTGGTCGTAGAAAAAAAATATTTTAGTTGTTCATTCAGATTAGCAACTATGATTATTGTAATATATAAAAAGACTAGCGGACCCGGACCTCGCTATGTTATATAAAATTCTGACGTTCGTAATTATTCTCCTCAAAAAGGGCTTGATCGATTTTGATGATTTTGTTTTTTCACTTATGGGTTCACCTGGATGGACAAATGCATAATTTATGAATATAAGTCAACAACAGTGCCACCTACCGAGTCTAACTGTACCTAAAAACCATCCAGGTGACCCCATAAGTACCTACAAAAAAAATTTCATAAAAATCGGTCAAGCCGTTTAAGAGGAGAAGAATTTCAAACACACGCACACCGGAATTTCATATATAAAGAAACACAAACGACTTTGAGAAAATTCAGGGGACCTCTAAAATTTATGTACACATCTTAAAAATGTATCAAATACCGTAATGTCTAAAAAGGGCAAATGAGCTAATAGTATAAATTCCTCCTTCAATTGAATTCATTTAATACCAAACTCGGAAGAATTTTAATAATTATTATAAAAAGAATTGACGATCACCCAAAAGTAATTTTTTATATTTTAGTGCGACTGTAAATCATTTAATTTGATACCAACTTGGACAATATGAAATTAACTATTGTAAAAAATAATTGACGAACGTTGAAAATAAATGTTTCATATTTTAATTGAACTTTTCTCCCTGAAATCTTAATTTGATGTCAAACGATAGAAGTCAGTTAACTTGTATAAAAAAAAAACAGTTGACGATCGTCCAAAATTATTTTTTGGCAAAACATTTCAAGTCTCGTCCATGTTATCTTTTATTTGATACACCCATAAAAATAACTCCTTGTTTCAAAAAAATTTTCAGTTTACCTTTTGTATGCATTCGTTGAACAAAATTTAATTTCTTACAAAATGATTAGGTTCAATTAAAAAAATATAAATTTTATTTATCTTCATTTTTCTGCACTGAAAGAAAATGAATATATTTTAAATTATGTTTTTAAAAATAATGAAAAAGAAGTCATTTTATTTTAAACAAAACTTTTATATTTAAAACAATATCATTTTGAATTAAAACTACTCCTATTCAAACTACTTCGTCCCCATAATAAGTCTCAGTTGAATACTTTGATATGTCAAAACTAAATTAATTTTCTTACAAGAATATTTATTTACCTACAAAAGTTTTCAATGAAAACAAAATCGGATTGGCACTACTCAAATCAATTATTCTCTTCATTTAATCTGTTTGTACCAAGAAAACATTTTACCAGTGTACCAAAATCAATAGGGTTTAATCAATATTTATTATGTTTGCATATTTTATTTGAAATATTTTTTTGTACCTAGTCGAAATAAATTGAATTTATTACTTTGTTTCCGACTTCCGGTTTTGTAATTATTACCAAAATAAACTCAGGTCTTCTCATTATAATGAAACTTATTATTATGAAGTTTTGTTACTCAATCTTTTCTCGTTCGTGAGTTATAGAGTATACGGAAACATATCCATCCATCCACTCAGACGTGAGTAGTCAAAACGGAAACAGGCGATCCTAAAATATGTATTTCCGTAGAAATCTCGCAATTGGCTCTTTTCGTGATTGCTATAACTTATTATATTACACATAAGTAAATAAAAATTACATAAGAGTCGATGTATTACGAGAGTAAAAGAAGCTGCTAAATTTGGTACTACTATCAATGTCAAAAATATATGTGAACAAGTCCTCAGCAGGACTCCATCCTACTCACAGGAAAACATTTTTATCCTGGGTTAAGAAACCCACAACAAACAAAAAACCAACCCCGGAACAAAAACTCCCGGATAATTTTTTCGACGGGCCGGATACAAGGCTGCAACATTTTGTCAATCACTGGTACCCGGAGTTTATCAATCACTCCGGGCGTGTGTCTCTAACGGCGGTCGGCAGCGTTCCGGACACGTCACTTTAGTGCGTCAGTCGATATAGTAGCTCCGGTTGGAGTCCGGAGACGCCCGGAGCGGGGACCGAGCGCTGAGCAGGCCCCGGAGACCGCATCTAAACTGATTCTCTTCAAGCGGAAAAAACACGGTTTAATTCCTGCATGGAATTAACGGCCCTCCACAGTCGCCGAATTGCAATTTTAAATGAAAAATTTACATTCTTAATAATTCCAGTTGTGGAATTATTTTACGTCTTCACGCTCACAGATACGAAGAAGGAATTATATATGAGACAGAGATGAAATACGGGTTCTGATACACGTAATATTCACCTGTATTAGACTTTAAACTGATGAATGATAGTGCACAAAACAATCGTAATTAATATAAAATACAATGGGGTACTCCGGTATAATTGAATTTATCCAAAGTAATCACTTTTTATATAATTTATATCATAATACATTAGAAAAATACAATAAAACATGTTATCAATAAATAACTCTACCATCTACAATACAATAAAACATGCTTAATAACAAGTTTTTATTCATAATTTTATGTTGAAAAAATAGGATATTGTGCAATAAATGCACAACGTTATCACTTTCACGCGAGTTCTGAAACTTTTAGCACGAGACAAAGTCGAGTGCTGAAATCACGCGAGCGTGAAATAGAACTACGATCACACTTTTGTCTTGTCAAGAATGAATAATAATAATTTTTACTCTACAAAAACAAGTAATTATATCTCAAACTCAAACTATTTGACGTTTATGATTACAACGTACAGGCGGCGCAAGCGCAAATGTACGCAGTGTTACCAACTATAAATCAATAGATTGTAAACATATTTTATTAAAAAATTCATATTGTATTTTCTTTTTTATTTTAATATTGAAAACAAAAATTTATATAAACTCTGAAATAATTATTAATTATTTTTTCTACGACCACTGAGAAATCTGTTCATTGTATGTTTTTTGTTGCTAGGGATATGAGGTACATTGCAAGCATCGTGCGAAATCAATTTGTTTTGTGAGTATTTCAATACAGATCAGTTCATTTAAGTACAGGTGCCATTGCTAGGATACTTATTTAGAATTGTCAAATATTGGAATGGTGAAAGCGGAACAAATTTATTATTAAAATTAAATTAATTTTGAAATAATATCGTGGTCGTAGAAAAAGTATAGTGTACAACTCGCATGGAATGTCCATTTCATACTCCTATGATTTACAGCATGAGCCTTCGGCTCATGCTACTTTCATACTCGTAGGAAATAAGTATGATTCCATACTATTATGATATATAAATGTAGTTATACTTGACATATTAATATCATACAGTATTATATTATTAGAAGTTGACCACACTTGCGTGGGGAATAATAATTGCTCACGCTATTCCACAAAACTCGACTGTGCGAAATATACAATTTTCAAGCTTTGTTTAGTGTGGAGAAAGTGTAATTTTAAGAAGTGATCGTAGAAAATAGCAATTTTTACGCGATAACAATAGAACAATGAACCGTACAATAATATAAATATTATTTCCGACATACAATAAAATATTAGTAGTTTCATATACCACTGGTGGCAGCACCTATATGTGCAAATCTGACGAGTGACAGTTGTATTTCTTGGTTCTGTCATATTTAATTTTTTATTGTTTAAAATAGCAGATAAGAATTACATATTGGTATTTTATAGTTAATTTGGAAAAGCTTGAAGAAAAAATAGTATATAACTCGAAGTTGAACATTCTTTTTGTTTTTCGTTCAATTTTTATAACTTCGGTTAACGCCTCGGCTGCAAATATATGAGCTCAACATAAAAACTCCTATTTCAACTACTACTAATATTCTATTTTCTTCAAAAGTTATAAAAATAGGTTGTTACATTTTATTCTTTCGCCGCCGGCATAAAAGTGTCTTAATGACATTTTCAGCACTCCGCGGCAGACAAAGTAAAATATTATGAAAAATAGTAAATTTAAATTCAACAATTTGACAGTTAAAAAAGAAACAAATAAACAAAAGTAATAAAACAATATATTATATGGCAACTAGAAATTATGGATAATACAGAATTTTTGTTGAAGTTTTGAGCATTTTTTTAATGATTTATGTTACTATTTTCTGTAAATAAAAATAGAAATACTAAAATAAATATATATTGGAAATACTAATATTTATGTAACCAAATGGTCCTTATTGCATGCATTTTTAAATTCTGAATAACTTTTGTATTTATACTTTTTCTGTAAAGTGAATAGGTAAAATTTTACAGCAATATTTAAAAAAATAGCATTGAAATCTGTAGGTAATATAACCTATTTTGTAGATAGGTGCTGCCATCTAGTAATAAGTTTTTATAAACAGATACTAAGTTGGTAACAGTTCAGTTGTTTTGTTTATTCGAGTATTGAAGTGTCAAAAAATATATTGTTATTTTTTAAAAGGAAAATAAAACTGTATAATTATACTTGCGAACTTATTTTTAAATTATTCTACACACCTAACAAAATCCCTATGCACCACATTTCAAATATTACCTACACTCTCTATATAGATGGATGAGTATCCGTATGTATGTTTAAAACAGATTTAATTTATTGTTCGTAGCAGTAGTGAAGGCATACTTTTCGAAATATGGATCGTGATTCGTGAGATAATATAATTAATTCAGCGGCATTCTAATCAATTTAGCTTCATTTTCTTATCATTTATCATTTGAAAAATAATTATATTTAAATACAGTTTGATATATGGGTCGGCAGATTAATAATTTCAGAAACACGTAATCAATTTTTTGTTCCATTTAAAGGTTTTCATAACCTTCAAAATTTTGTAAAGTAATGTGATTAAACTGTGTAAGCCCGCAAAATTAATAGCGTTGTTAAAAAAGAAATTTATCATACCAACTCTTATATTCTTAAATTCTAAGTCACGCAGAAGATTCGTGAAGACTGAAACGAAAAAGAAAAATATGTATGATAAAAAAGAAGTTAATAGAATTTTTTTAAAATAATGAGATGTGAGATAATGTAAATTGTATTGCTGTACAAATTTCAAATAATTTATTTGTGGTACGTATTATTCGGAGCTAATTATAATTTTATCTTCGATTAAATGGCATTAATGAGATATTATAATTATTATTTTAATTGACAACAGATTTAACTCCAAATATAAGTGACATTAAAATATTACAATAGGTATTACAGAAATTATTAAATACTGAAATTGGTGAATTATTCCACGTGACCTATTTATACGAATATATTGCTCATTTCATAATAACGAGTATAACGGCTTAAATATTTAGGCGTGCTTTACACGGACTTTCTACTCTAAATAATGAAAACTCAGTTCCTGCATCTTTCCTAATAGTCCAATAGATGGCTGCAAAAAACCTGGCTGATCGAGTAACAGAATAAAGTATTTTTTTCTTTTAAATATTTTGCAGTAAAGCAATATAAAGAATTGAAAATATTTTGACGTCACGGGTACTTGCATTGATGCTATTGGCCTGAAATATGAAAATTGCAAATCGCGCGTCTGCCGCTGCACCCAACGTCTATTGTGGGCTAAAATAGAACTACGAAATGTCATTTTATTTATTTTGTTGGTTTTTAAGATTATATTTGTTGGGCTTCTATTACTTGTATTATAATTTCACTGTTTTATTGTGCTGTGTTGAAAAACTATTGAATAAAATTGTGAGTTGAGGTTAGGTTACCTTACTACTAGCGCCACTGTTCTCAAACTTTCGTATGTTATTTACTCGAATATCAAGTAAAATACTCTAAAGTTGTCAAAGGAATTTTATTTTTATTTATATTAAGTTTAATTGTTGTAAATTAAGACTTATAATATGTAAATATTATATTTACATTAAAAAATATATAATATTTACTATCATGAAAAATCGTTGTTTTAGTGCCACTGGAGCAATACCAGTGATGTCACACAAACTTTAAAAAATCATATCTCTGGTAATACAGGTTGGGCCATTTTAAGTTGCGTTCAGGAATATCTCGGAAACGAAGCATCGGATGAAAAATCCAAAAAACACGACTAAAATATTTTCGAGGGGGACATCCCATGACACCAAATTCAACCCCCCCGCCCCAACCCTGGTGGGGTGGGGCGGGGGTAAGTTTGAAATCTTAAATGGGAACCCCAAATTTTGCAGATTCGCATTCTCCGTGAAAAACGGAATTCAGTGACATCAAAATTTTCGCCCCCGCCCACCCCCCCGGGCCAGTTGGGTGGTGGGAAACTTTCAAATTGGTTACGGGAACACCCACTTTTTCTCGAAGATTCGATCCAATTCTCGAGTCCCCTCGCATCTAACCAACAGGGTGCACGGCACTGGCACGGGGGAGGGGGACAGGGGCGCAAATTTTGATGTTACTGAATTTAGTTTTTCACGCCGAATGCGAATCTGTAAAAAAATTTGGGGTTCCGATTTAAGTTTTCATACTCACCCCCACCCCACCTTCCAGGGTCGGGGTGGGGGCAGGGGTGAAAATTTTGATGGTACTGCATGTAGTTGTTAACGTAGAATGCGAATCTTTGAGAAAAAGTGGGTGTTCCCGTAACCAATTTGAAAGTTTCCCACCACCCAACTGGCCCGGGGGGTGGGCGGGGGCGAAAATTTTGATGTCACTGAATTCCGTTTTTTACGTAGAATGCGAATCTGCAAAAAAAATTTGGGGTTCCCATTTAAGATTTCAAACTTACCCCCGCCCCACCCCACCAGGGTTGGGGCGGGGGGGTTGAATTTGGTGTCATGGGATGTCCCCCTCGATAACATTTTAGTCGTGTTTTTTGGATTTTTCATCCGATGCTTCGTTTCCGAGATATTCCTGAACGCAACTTAAAATGGCCCACCCTGTATATGGAATATTCACATCGGGTTTTCACTGATTGTCATATATAGTCAAATAAAGTTTCATAAAAAAAATTTAAAAAAATTAGTTTATGGGCCCATTGGAATGTAGAACATGGGGATTTCAATGCAATTTTGTTGATATTGCTGTAAATATTTACCTATTCATTTTACAGCAAAAGTGTAAATACAAAAGTTGTTCAAAATTAAAAATTGCATGCAATAAGGCCCATTTGGTTACCTAAATCAGGGGTGGGCAACCTCCGGCCCGCGGGCCACGTCCGGCCCGCGTAAAGTTCCAATCCGGCCCGCGAGATCTTTAGAAGAAATAATAAATAAATAGTTTAAAAAACAAAAATTTTTAATTAGGTTAGTACCCAACATAAGGAAAAAGGAGAGATTTACAGCTAAATTTTCGATATAATTCGTCTAGTTTAAATAAGAAATAAATGTAGTACTTAGTTAATTTTGTTTTATTATTGTTTTTTTATATTTTCAGAAAGAATTATAAGTACCAAAAATGTGTCAATTAATAACTACGGCCCGCGTACGAAACGTAAATCTTATTGTGGCCCCTGTTATGCAAAAGGTTGCCCACCCCTGACCTAAATATTAGTATTTCGCGATATATCAATCAAATTAAAATCAATATTTATTAGGAAAATAGTAACACGGCCATGGAAAATCAAACAAATGTCAAATATTTTTCGTGTGTGTCTAATTTTTTAAATTACTCACTAATGACTTCTCAAAATTATATCCGCTATAGTGGGTAATCTGTAAATATATTTAACAGAACTATAACTAAAAAGTCTTTTATATTTTTTAAACATTTAAAATTAAGTTCATTACTTGACAACAATATGTATAATTGCTAAATCCAAAATAAATTTGCAAAAGTGTGGTTAGTGCTATTTTCCTTGTGAAATTATGAATCTTCCGTGGGCTATTACAAAGCTCCGTATATCAAAGCACCAAAGCAGACTTTGAAAATGAAAAGAAAAAGTCGCATAAACACGAGCGCAGCAGAATTACATACCTGCATATTTATTACCCGCCGGACACTGGCGTAATACTGTGTCGTGTCCAACAAATTAATGTCAAATTGTCGCTGTCCTACACCAGCTGCATAGTTCTCCTCGTTTTTTACCAACAAACATAAAAATTAGTTTTAGTTGACTGCTAGCTTTTTATAACAACGCGGGTGACATTGTGGTGCGGAGGTGGTATAATAAAAGTATTTGAGTTTTGTTGACAATAGAATTAATTACTATTATTTGAAATCGGCTTTAAAATGAACAAATGTTACATATTTCTTGTAAAGCAATAATGACAAAATTTAAAAATATTTCAAATACATTTTGATAATTCGTCGCCCACTAATTTTGCGCCCGAGTTCACTTATAATGGGGTACGGGGTCCTTCACTAAAGTCACAAAATGTCAAATAAGTCTTTTATATTATAACTAAACCCAGAAACATTGTACTAGATTTAATAGAAGTTTAAAAAATGTTATGAATTATTAAGATATTTCAAAGATAGCAATTCTAACATCAAAGTAGTATGTTTCTCTGTTTAAACTTCTCTTTCACACATCTATACTATTCTAAATTCTTTGTCTACGACCACTTAGAAATCTGCTCATTATATATTTGTTGTTGCTAGGGATATAAGGTATATACATTGCAAAATAATTTGTTTTGTGAGTATTTCAATACAGGTCAGTTCATTTCAGTACAGGTGTCATTGCTAGGATACTTATTTAGATTTGTCAAATATTGGAATGGTGAAAGCGGGACAAATTTATTATTAAAATTAAATGAATTAGGAAATAATATAGTGGTCGTAGAAAAAGTATAGTGTACAACTCACATATTCATGTATATTTTAATTATTTACCAGAAAATTATTTGACATTTCAAAAGCAAGTGAAAATTTATTTATCCAAAACCTCTCAATAAATGCTCTATAACTATGGCGATTTTAAACAAGGAAAGTAACAGATTATCCACTAGTGGGTATTTTGAGAAAATTCACTAGTGAGTATTTTTCTATTTATAACAATAATAATAATACATAACACCTTGGTAACTACTTCGATTAACATTTTAATTTAGAAAATTTAAAGCATACATCACTGCCAAATAATATTTCTTTAATAAATTTTGCACTTATTAAGAGATGTTGGATAAAATGTTTTACTTCACACGTGGGCAAAGTGGAATTACCTACTTGTTATGGCTTCAAGTAAACTACCACTTCCGGTTATTGTATTATCACCAAAAACTAATCAGCTCTTCCAAAAAGGATACAATTGAGATATACAAAATATCAAAATTTTCAGTTTAGTAGTTTTTGAGAAACCGTAAGTCCAGAGATCCACACAGAATGACAGATTGACAGACAGACAGAAAGACAGACAGATAGACAGACACACACACAGACATCATCGCGAAACTATATATTGTAGGGACTCTAAAACATGTTCATCCACTGAAAACACACTACCCAATTTTTAGCATGATTCCTATACCTCCCTTACAGGATGTGGCGGGAGGTAAAAATCATAAATTGCATTGGTTTTAAAGAATGTCAAAAAATAATAATAAGATTTTGATTCATTTTACTATAGTATACATTTTAGAATGCGACTATTATAAGACAGTTATTTATTCACTGCGTATTTTATAAAATAACAAATGTATGTATGTTTAAAAATACATTTCGAAGAGGAAACTAATATTCTTGTTGTTGAAAGGTAAAATAAACAAGTGCAGTTTTGAAAATAAACACAGAAGAACACATCGAGGTGTTTTACATTTTATTGCTTTCATCAAGGCACACATAATGTTTTATTTACATCCTTACTGTTTAACATAGAAATAGAATAAATTTAAATATCGTTCATTATCTGCTACAGCTACAGTCTAACAACAAAGCACAGTTATGTCGGTGCATGCAAACTTAAGAAACAAACAACAGAAGCATAAAACAGAAAAACGCGTATGTATTGGCAGTGTCGCCTGTCGCGCCATCTGTCAAAGCGAAAATCGATCCTCGTACTCGTTACAATATTAACTTCATACGCGTTCTATTAAAATCGCGTTACGCCGAAACTATTCCAGTCTCCGTTTGGTTTTCGGCGGCTTAACCGGAAGTCTATGTGGAGTTTTCTGCTTCCGCTGCTTGAGACTAGCAAATGGCCCAAGGCGGCGAAGATGGCGCGATACAGGGGTTGTGTTATTATGATAAATGATAATAAGAAAAGTTTTTTTTTCCTCGGGTTGTTGAGCAATTGTTTTGATTTTACGACCGATATTTAGATGCTGGTTTATTGTGTGCTACTTCTAGATTTATTTGCTTTTTCAACCTTCGCCCTGACACCATTTTTAACCACATACTGGATGTCTATTTTTTCTATAGGACACAGGAAGCAAAATGTTAAAATTATGGGGTAAATAGCTCCGTGGTAACGCGTCGGACTGTGGATCGTGAGATCCTTAGTTCGAATCCCACAGCTGACAGTTGCCAATTTAAATTTACCCCTGTGGTTCCCCCTCTACTAACATCTTTGGGGCCTATGATTTGACGGCTGGTAACCGCACTTCATACGCAAAAATATATCACTTACCGAGATCTGCGTAAGCAGAGTGTCACACCCACAATGGGTAAAAGGCGTGATGATATATTTTTTATTTTTTTTGTTAAAATTTTCATTATGCGATAGTTCGTTCCCTATGAATTTTAGAACAGTGTCAATACAAAATATGTTCGGAATCAAAAACTGCATCAAATGAGCTTAAATTTATTGATGTGATACATTTCTGTCATGAGATAAACGTAAAATAACTTCTATGGTTATGGTCACCACAGTACTTTCTTATACATATAAAACCAACTGAACACGTATGACTTGTTCCTTGCCTATGCCATTATTTTGATTATTCTTTGACGTTTCTTTAAACCAATGAAATGCTTTATTGTATGTCACGTGTCTGCATTTTAACCAATCCTGTCATTATTATACTGAGAATAATGCTCTTATGATTATTCCCGGCAATATTTTCTGTAGCTTGTTTGTTTTTGTTGACAGATGTCAGATGTCAAATAGTTATCATCAACACAAGTAAAAATGAGCAAAAAAGATAGATTTAGTGCTGTGCCTGATAATAAAATCAAAAAATAATCTAATTAAATAAAACTCGAGAGTTCGATAAATTAGAAAATAATTCTCCAGTATCTTTCTCAAACTTGTCGCCATTTGGCAATATTACCTGGCAACAAGTTTTCGATAGATCTGTCAAATTATTTTCAATTTATTCTCACTCTCTTGTTATATTATTACTGAAAATTATTTTATCCAACACCTTTCAATAAATGCTCTATAACTAATGGCGATTTTAAACAAGGAAAGTAACAGATTACCCACTAGTGGGTATAATTTTGAGAAAAGTCACTAGTGAGTAATTTTTTATTTATAATAAAATAATAATAATAATACACAACACCTTGGTAAGTATTTCGATAGACATTTTAATTTTTAAAAATTAAAGCATATGTCACTGTCAAATAATATTTCTTTAATAAATTTTTCATTTATTAAGAGATGTTGGATAAAAAGTTATACTTCACAAGTGGGCAAAGTGGAATTACCCATTCGATAAAATTATCACACTCAGCCTTCGGCTTCGTGTACTAAAATTTCTCTCGTGAGTAATTCCTTACTTTTTCCACTTGTAAAGTAAATAACTATTACATTTTACAGATGTTAAACCTGTTTACTTTTTTGTTCTCATTGCAACTAATTTTATTTTAAAATATGTATTAATTAATATCTAGTCTTTAAAACTTTGTAACTAATAATACAAATATTACTTCCATAATATTTCAAACGACACATATTTTTGACACTCCATAATTATTTAAAATATAGATGTTAAAAATGTTTTAGTTTTTGTTCCCATTGTAACCAAAATTATTGAAATATATATTAAATAGGTACATAATTTAATTTTTCTCAAAATTAGAAGCGCGTACAAGAAAAATCTCTATTTAAAAATGTCATGGCTTAACTTTTAAAAATAAAAGTTGATATCAGTAAGTTGTAAGTGGTCAAATATAAAAAAAATGAGTACATTTTCACCATTAAAATGTGCCATAAGAAAGTGCAAACCAGAATCTTGAATATTTTTATTTGTATAACAAAGTTATAAGCAAAAAAAAGAAAATTACGAAAAAACAAATACATGGTGAAAGTACTCCACTAATTTTTGCCTAATTTAAGCAACCTCGTAACTCTTACAGTGCTCGAAATCCCTATAATAATCACTACTAGTTAATATATTGTACAAGTGCAGAATAATTCTCGACTTGCCGAGTTCGTCGTAGAAAAACCAGATTTTCAAATTCGCGACAAATAATAAAATCAAGTTAATGTATTCCAATTTTAATCTAAATATTTTACATTCTATTTCCGCAGTAGTTCTGCAAATTGTGTCAACATCAACAATGAATTAAAATGAAGAATAAAATATGCATCCTACGCGAAAACGTAATTTACTTCAGTGTTCTCTCGTTTATTTCATTGCATATTCATTGTTTTCTTTAATTATTAACGGCGGCCAAATCACAAATGTGTATCTTCTATTTTAGTACCCGAACCTCAAATAAATTATAACAATAAACTAATTAGTTATTCTAACAATAAATATTTCGGTCTTAATGTGGGATTTATCTTTTATAATTAATGCATTGTATTTTCATTTATCCGCGGTATGTTCAAAACCTTTCAAATATTTAATAAAGATTAATTATGACGTCTACTAAAATAGTAATAATCACTTTTGGAAGTTTGACAGGATGATGTTAAGCTGTCCAACCTTTATCGGACGATCTTAAATTAATTTTCTTGTTAAAAAAAGTTTGCAGTACGCAGAATTTTTAATCATAAGTTAATTATAACATTTTCTTAGCATGAAAACCGCATTTTCAAATAAAATTTCAAATGTAAACGGCTATGAAAAATTGAAATTACCTACTCAGGACTATAGTCAAATGTATTTATTAAGCAAATATCTACCGTTTCGCCAACACTTTTGGTTTCTTCAGACCAAACTAGGATACACAAAAATTAGTTTGGTATTATAATAGTCAAAAGTCAACAGTACTTACTGACTAAATTAATGTTATTGTGTGTTAGATTTATAATTATTTTGTCAAAGTACGTCACTGACTAATTTGATTAATAAATACATCTAGACTGCAGTCCTCAATAATTTCTACCTTTCATATATCATATTCCATTTTCGTAAACATCTATTATGGCTAGAGAGCGGATTATTTGCAAAGTGCATATATTTTAATTTTTGCATATCTTTAAATAAAATCAATTTTCTGGACGAATTACATTGGTAATGCCCAGTTTTTCAGTGCGAGTTTAAACCAAATTTTTAGTTTAAGTTTCAGTTTAAGGTTTAAAGTGTATTTCAGTTCTACTTAAACCATGAACTAAGCTCAAATTTCGCTTGAACTTGAACCTTAACGGATACTTGGTTCAACGTGGAGTTCAATGTTTAATGACAAATAATGACAGTTTTCTCGCTGAATTTGGTTGTCAAAAGTTATATTACCGTATTTTAATATTGTGAATAATATTAAATTAGGAGGAAATGTGTGCGAAATTCATTTATTATGGATTCATCTGATAATGAGGACGATATAAACTTTTTTGAAAATCAGTTAATACGAAGACCCAAAATACATAGAAATAAAATATATGATCTCGATATTTGAGACGATTATGATCTTTTTGACAAAATTTAGATTGAGCAAAGAAACTATTAGTGTAATTAAAAATGTCAACAAGGACCTTATAAAATATCCTACTACCTGGCAAATTTGTTAATGCGAGTAGACTCATGTAGTTAAACTGTCGAAATTTAAAGAAATCATACTTTAAGTATAGATAAAACGGTCACATTAACATTCAGATTTTACGCTACTGAAAGTTTTTTTGAACACAGGAGATTTAACTGGGATACATACGAGTAAAAAAATATTGCTTGCAATAGCATCTCTTCGTTCTATTCATATTAAATGGCCAACAGTTTCAGTATAAATCGACAAGGTTTCTATAATATAGCACGTTTCCCAAAAGTAATAGGAACAATTTACTGTAATCATGTTAAAATACAGTCCCCTGCTAATAAATAAAGATATAAATAACATTACATAGATATGTTAGAAATATTTGCTGCTCTTCTTTAGTGAAATTTATTCATATTTTCAATGACATTCATCTTAACTGTCATACGGAATATTAGAACAAAAAACTCACCGATCTGTCAAATTTGTCAATAATTTTGACGTTATGGCACTTTTCTACTACCAACTTTATCAAATTAAAGCATAGAATAGTTGAACTACAGTTCAACTAAACTTGTAACTTAGAAACGCCATGTCCACTGAACTAGTTCAAAAATTAATTCACGGTTCTATTGAACTTTTACTTAAACCATGACTGAAAAACTGGGCATTAGAGTTGATTAATGCTAATTACTAATTGCATATATTGCATATTTGGGCATTCTTATGCATATTTTTACAAACGTTGCATATAATTGCATATTTCAATATTTTTAAGACCTTGTCTAGTGATAAACAATCTGAAATTTCTGGTAATGTAATGCCCGGTTTTTCAGTCATGGTTTAAGTAAAAGTTCAGTAGAGCCGTGAACTAATTTTTGAACTAGAGTTCAGTGGACATGGCGTTTCTAAGTTACAAGTTTAATTGAACTGAAGTTGAAGTATTCTATGCTTTAATTTGATAAAGTTGGTAGTAGAAAAGTGACATAACGTCAAAATTATTGACAAATTTGACAGTTCGGTGAGTTTTTTGTTCCAATTTTCCGTAAGACAGTTTAGATGAATGTAATTGAAAATATGAATAAATTTCACTAAAGAAGAGGAACAAATGTTTCTAACATAAATTTAATGTTATATCTTTTTTTATTAGCAGGGGCTGTATTTTAACATGATTACAGTAAATTGTTCCTATTACTTTTGGGAAACGTGCTATATTGTAGAAAACTTGTCGATTTATACTGAAACTGTTGGCCATTTAATACGAATAGGACGAAGAGATGCTATTGCACGCAATATTTTTTTAAATAATTTTACGGGTCGCAGATTTACTCGTATGTATTACCAGTTAAATCTTCTGTATTCAAAAAAACTTCCAGTAGGGTAAAATCTGAATGTTAATGGGATCGTTTTATCTGGACTTGAAGTATGATTTCCTTAAATACAGTTAAACTATACATGAGTTTACTCGCATATATATATATATATATATATATATATATATATATATATATATATATATATATATGTAACCTGTAACAAATTTGCCAGGCAGTAGGATACTTTATAAGGTCCTTGTTTTCTTTCTTTGCTCAACCCTAAATTTTGTCAAAAAGATCGTAATCGTCTCAAATATAAAAATTATATATTCTAATTCTATTATCGTCCTCATTGTCAGATGACTCCATAATAAATAAATTTCGCTCACAATTTCTCCTAATTTAATATTATTCACAATATTAAAATACAATAATATAACTTTTGACAACCAAATTCAACGAGAAAACTGTCATTATTTCTTATTAAACCTTGAACTCTATGTTGAACCAAGTACCCGACAAGGTTCAAGTGCAAGCGAAATTTGAGCTCAGTTCATGGTTTAAGTAGAACTGAAATACACTTTAAACCTTAAACTGAAACTTAAACTAAAAATTTGGTTTAAACTCGCACTGAAAAACTGGGCATAAATAGAAGAATTACTTGTGTTGCACTTTTTTTTAATAGAAAATTTTGAATAATTTGTTATTGTTATTATGTAAATATGTCATAATCTTATAATATCAAGTTTCTAGACTTAGTTTATATGTTTATTAGTAGTATATTTGTTAATTATGAATTTAATGCATTCATGTATACTTTTTATCTAATAATACAAGATTTTTTTCCATATCTTGCTGCATATATATATAGTTTATATTTCCCAAAAAATCAGTGCATATATATGTGCATATAATTCAGTTTTTTCGTACATATAATCCGCTCTAATTATGACTATTTTAATGTTTACATAAAAGCGTTTCTCAAAGTATGGCTCGCAATAAATATTTACCTCCCGCGGCGCAATTATATATGTAACAGAGGTATTGTAACGGGTGAAAATTTTCAGTAGTGAGTTTTCAACGGATAAGGACTTTTAGAGCCAACGTTGTAACCACGGTGTAAGAAGAGAGGTATGTCGACTCTTTAGTTATCCGTCGAGCGTCGAACCTAGCCAATTGTACGTCGTTAGTTGCATTATTCGCCACAGGCGCAACAAAATGGCAGTCACTGGCAAGTCTATGTTACATTTTTATATGCCTTTAAGCCATCATGGGGAGAATGTATTTTGTCGCGAAATGTTCAAATAACAGTTAGACAAGTAGCATATTTCAATTTTTTAATCTCCGTGTTTATACTTTGTGTCAGTTGTAAGAATATATATTTATATTATATTCCAAACTGTAAATGTCATAAAGATCATTCAACCTCCATCAACTTTTATCTCATAATGTTTTTTGTCTCAACTCTAGTCGTGTACTGTAATTTTAGGTTGCTTTAAATTGACACTTCATTGTGACCAGCTCTTCATCTTTATTTTACCCTCTAGTGACACCAGCGCCCCGCACGGGAAAGTGAAGAACTAACGACACAAGAAATCTCCATATTGGAGCGGCATCTCTCCACTTACACCGTGTTTGTAACGCATTATGGACTGTGGCTTGTGAGAGCCGACGGTGGCCATTTTAACTTTACCCCTATGGTTCCTCCTGCACTAACACCATTGGGGATCTTGACTTGACAACTGGTAACTGCACTTCATGCGCAAAAATGTATGACTTACCAGCCTCTGCGGAAGCAGAGTGCCACACACATATAAGAAAGGCGTGATGATATATTTAATTATTTATTGACAATACGATTGCTCTATTGTCACGATGACGTCTCTCTATCTGTGTTTGTGTGTGTCTGTATTTGATTTAAAATTTAGATTTTAGATGTTCATGTTACGAGTTGATTAGATTTTGGGAGTAATCCATCAACCGGAAGTGGCAGTTTATTTGAAGGACTATAAGGTTATATGAGCATACATTTTTTTTTGCATCTATATTTTGTATTGTATAGAAATTTAAATTTTAACAACATATTTACAAAACCTTAACGATGTTAGTATGACGAACGATTAGTGACGCTGGCTTTCGGACTATAATACATTAGTGACAGATTAGTAAATATTGAATCTTGCTGAAACTCACTGTATGCGAAAGATAATGCTTTCATTATACTATTTTAATAAATTAAATTAAAAACAATCAATTATATCGGGTTGTAACTTTGTTGTTACATAGAAAATACAGTGTACAGTAGTAATAACTTGTTCCCTGTAGACGACTAAAAGCGTAAATACAAAATCGGTCTGCTTCACCAAATAGATGCAAAAGAAAATCATAATTTGAGCCTGAATATTATTATTATTAGTTGTTTGTTTTATTTGTCATGGCGATCTGTAATTATGCTCAAATTGCAAATTATTTTTTTTTGCTTCTATTTCGTGAGTGAGACCGATTGTATTAACATAATTAGACCTGTTAGATGGAATTTTTCCTTCTGAAATTTTTTTTTGTATTTTCTTTTTTAGTCTAAAATCCATAATGAACAAATTGTCACTATAATACGATTGTATTGTATTTCCTATGTAACATAAAAAAAGTTACCACCCGATATATATATTCGAATTAGTTACATACGTACATATATTATTTATTGATCCAAAAGTGGTGGATAATATTTAACAGTGTATTGTCCAATTATTTGTACATTCCTTTAAATTCACATATGTATGTACCCAGAATCATATCATTTGGCCCAGTTAAAATCATACAAAGGAATAGTTATTTACTTTACAAGTGGGCAAAGTAAGGAATTATTATGACACGAGAGAGAATTTTTTGCCCACGTGTGAAGTATAACGTTGTATCCAACATAAAGAAATATTATTTGACAGTGACATATGTTTTAAATTTGCAATAGTAGTTACCAAGGTGTTATGTGTTATTATTATTGTTATAAACAGAAAATTACTCACTAGTGACTTTTCCTCAAAATTATACCCTCTAGTGGGTAATCTGTTACTTTCCTTGTTTAAAATCGCTAAAGTTATAGAGCATTTATTAAGAGGTGTTGAATAAAATTGTTTAATTCACTATATTTATATCTTAAATTCTATCAGTTTTACCTCCCGCACATACATATACGTAAGGGAGGTATTATGTTTATGTTACGAATTGATTAGATTTTGGAAACAATTCACTAACAGTAAGTGGTAGATTATTTAAAGACTTATCAGGGTATTTGGGCTTAGTAAATAAATGAGATAGAGTAAATTTCATTGGAATCAAAAAGATGTAGAATAATATTTTCTACATTCTTTATTTGAAACATTTTTCTATGTTTTGTTGTCATCTGATTCAAAAACAGGGTTCGTGGTACCAACCAATATCTTTGGGCCAAATGAAATCTTTTTGTAAGTGATATTTATTAATTTGTTATTCTATCAGTTATTATTCCTTAAAATATTCTTAAAAATAACAGAATTTAATATTCAAATAAATTGATTACAACCATTTTTCCTTTGTAAGCTTAGAACAATTATTTTTAAGTTATTCTAAAAGTCTTAATTGCGCCAAATGATATGATTTTGGGCTCGTATACCTATATAAATCTCGTTAGGTCCTTGTCCTAAAGTTTTTTTTTTTTAATTAAAATGAGAAACAGACTAACTAATTCGGTTATATGTCGCCTCATGTGTAGATGATTATGAATTATGTGTACTGTATAAAACATAAGCGACCATGCTCCTCAGTGGAGTTCGAACCCAAGACCTTTGGCGTGCTAGGCTAGTGACATAGCCACTACGCCACCGAGATCGACCTTGTAAGTTTTAACCATCGTCTAAATAGCGTGCGAACATCGCATCTTTGAGAAACACTGATATTAATAAATTGAAGCGTCTAAAACAGCAATAATTTCTAAATAATCTGCGAGAAAATACCTAACGCGAAATAAACTTCAAAATATCTGCAAACAAACACAAGGCGAGCATAATTTCAAATCTCAGAGGATAAAACATTCAAATAAAACGCATAAATTTCCGAACTTAATAAACCAAAACAGACATTAACTGCCCAAGTTGAAAGAACATAATAAATTGAAGACAAACCTTGCTTTCCTGCCGTGTGGATCCGTCCGTAGCTGGTCCAAACAAGAAGAGCAGCGGCCAGGAGGAACACCAGTTGTCTTGAAGAGCCCATCACACAAATCCGATTCAAACACACATGATTAAATAATAACTTCACCTACACTGCTTTATTAGTTCTTATAACTTCAGTCAAAGTTTAAGTTTGCACAAAACACAACTGTAAATTTATTTATTAGAATATAATATTGTTGGAATATTTTGAAAGCGTGGCTGTCACATGCGAATACTTCAAGAGCTGCGAGCCTACGGCATCGGCCACCAACACGACAGACGCGCGTCGACTGAGCGTCCAGACGCCGATTACAGCTTCGCAGTTATTCGACGCGGCTGCGCAGTCAAAGACCCGTACTAGACCTTGTTTCGGTGAAGTTTTCAAGAAAACATTAACTGTTTTTTTACTTCAAATTATTGTTGCTTTTTGTTCGTGAACGGAATTATTTTAGTAGTTCTCAAGCTGAATAAAACTTGCTTATTCTGTAATTTAATCATCGGAATTGTAGGTTCTGTAATATTTTATTTGCTATTATTTCACGAAGTAATGTTACTTACAAATTACAATATACCGTGAATTTCTAAGATACAACATTACTTTTCTGTCACTAATGTATTACTATGGATACCAGTTACATACATTACCGTACTCTTACAGATAAAAATGTAACATAACATAAGTTGTCGATGTTTAACTTGTCAACGTTTATTTATAAAAAATAATAATTAAAATGGTTAGTTCGTACAGATGTAGTTACAATTTATAATACGTTTATTATTCAGTAAATTATAATAAGCTTATTTAACATTGATAACCTATGTTATATTTTATAAAATATGGTCGAGTCATTTTTGCGAGAATTGTATAATCCTTCACCTCATTATTAGTCCAATTAATGTTATTTAAAAAACAATAACAATTGAATAGCATTAACAATAAAGGGTCGTCACAACGTTCCTTTCGGTCTAGTCATTCTTTTAACGAATTGTGATAAAGTTTGTTGCTACGTTATTCAATTTCCTGCTTCTAATACAATTCATTTAATACTCACAGGGCAGGTTTCTTTGGTTCTCAAAAAAAAATACCGATTGTAACTATTTGTGACAAAAAAAAGTCCATCTAGGAGTTCACGATTTTGGATAATAGCTATTTACTTTACAAGTGGGCAAAGTAAGGAATGTGATAATTTTATCGAGTGGGTAATTCCAATTTGCCCACGTGTGAAGTATAACGTTTTATCCAACAACTCTTAATAAATGCAAAATTTATTAAAGAAATATTATTTGACAGCGACATATGCTTTAAATTTTTGATGAAATTAAAATGTCAACCGAAGTGGTTACCAAGGTGTTGTGTGTTATTATTATTGTTATAAATTTAAAAAATACTCACTAGTGGATTTTCTCAAAATTATACCCACTAGTGGGTAATCTGTTACTGTCCTTGTTTAAAATCGCCATAGTTATAGAGCATTTATTGAGAGGTGTTGGATAAAAATAATTTGTAACTACGACCCTCAATTTTCTGACTCTAAAACATTTAATTTAATACCCCATAAGTCAGATTTCAATTAATTAAATAAATCACTTTTAACACGAATATCATACAAAATTTTATCTAAGATCTTTTTAGTTTATTAGGAAAAACTAAAAAATGTAGAATGATATTTTGACAGATATGGTTATATTTGTTGATTTATTGATACAAATCGTCAGCAATGTGTTAAAAATAACAATAAAATCACTTTTAAAATGTTGCTATGTTACTTTTAACACTAGTGCTAAAAACTGACACTTATAACTTGCTAAGCAACCGTTAAAAGGGCTACTTTAACAACGATCGTAGATAAATGAATTCATCTACGACCATTGTTAAAAGTAGCCCTTTTAACGGTTGCTTAGCAAGTTAAGTGTCACTTACAGACACTAGTATTAAAAGTAACATAGCTACGTGTTAAAAGTGATTTTGTTGTTACCTTCAACGCGTTGCTAACGATTTTTATCAATAAATCAACAAATATAACCTTACCTGTCAAAATATCATTCTACATTTTATAGTATTTACCAATACAGTACAGAGATAAAATTTTGTATGATATACGTGTTAAAAATATCATAAATAACTTTTGAAACATTCTGCAAACAGTGGAAATAGCAATGGGCTGAGTATTTAACTTACTTTGAAGGCAATTAACTTTCCAGATCGCAAGTCTTTTTGGTGACACCTCGTATACCTTCCTCAGCTGTCTCACTCCCACATCTACAGTAATTGTAATTATATTCAGACCAAAAAAAATCTGACAAGAGTCTAAATAAGTACGTCAATTCCATGCAATATTCACGTGAGAAATATACTGACTTGGAACATAAAAGTTTTGTAATTATAGAGTTCAGGAAAAAAAAAAACAAGGGTTATTTAAAAAAATCCATTAGCAGTCTTAAATAATGTACTCAAATACAATGAATTCGTTATAAATTCATGCCTTACTTTACAAAATGAGGTATTTGTGAAACAGCCATATTTCTTGTTATTTTTCTTTGTAGAACCTTTTATTTTAAACTTATTTCAATGTTGGGAACCGTACATAATTTATATATGCATGCTTTGTGGTTGTTTACTAAAAAATATTTCATATTTAGTTGTTAAAAGTTAAATTTAAACATCAACAAGATACAATTAACACTTTTGATGAATAATTCGATAACAATTATTTCTTTTTCTTTGGTAATGGTTCACATTCTTCCCTTTCTGGTGCCAGTGCAGCGTTCTTCTTAGCATTTAAGTCTGATATACATTTGAAAGCACATGTCACAAACTGGTTCCATTTTTGGCGACCTTCGTGCATTATTCGGTCCACTCTTGGAGCTCGGTCCTAAAAATTAATAATTAAATATATCATCACACCTTTTACTCATTTCTGAGTGTGGTACTCTGCTTCGCAGATCTCGGTAAGCCATATATTCTTGCGCTTGCAGAGCCATAAAATTGTAACACAATTTTACTAACGTATCATTCTACATTTAACTCATTCCAGACACAATCATACTCCTCTCAATTGGTGTGGTCACCACACAACATTGTTATGCCCGGTGTTATAATAGTATATTGTACAACGAGCATGGAATGGTACTCATTTCCTACGAGTATGAAAGTTTGTAGCATTCGCCTTCGGCTCATGCTGCAAATCATACGAGTATGGAATGGACATCCCATGCGAGTTGTACACTATACTTTTTCTATGGCCACGAAATTATTTCCTAACTCATTTAATATTAATAAAAAAATTGTCGCTTTCACCATTCCAATATTTGACAATTCTAAATAAGTATCCTAGCAAAGGCACCTCTACTTAAATGAGCTGACCTGTATTGAAATACTCACAAAACAAATTCATTTCGCACGATGCTTGCAATGTACCTCATATCCCTAGCAACAACAAACATACAATGAGTAGATTTCTAAGTGGTCGTAGAAAAATAAATTTAAACTCCAGTTAAATTTACTTTCATACTAAATTTACATCAATTTATCCAAATGACAATCAAATATTTGACAGCAATGTTAAGTTAGTCATAAATAATTTTAAATGATGTGCACTTATTAAAAACAAATAAATTTACTTTAAAAGTAAATTTAAGTGACAGTTAAATATCTTGATAACATACCGGGCTTTAAACTTATAAATCTAAATTTTGATTATTTAATAATAACATTTAATTCATGTTTATCATAAAGAATAGTTATTTCAATTATTTGTTTGTTCAAATAAAAATTGACACACAAACGACATTGAGAAAATTCAGGAGACTCAAAAAACTTTATACATGTCTCAAGAAATATGTCATATACCGCGATCTGACCTAAACGGCATGTCTCGTCCAAAAATATACAAATAATCTGAAATAGTATATTGTGCAACTAGTGCAGAAAGTTAGCTATTTCACGCGAGTAATGAGACTTTTATCACGTGACGAAGTTGAGTGCTGAAACCACACGAGCGAGAAATAGGTAATTCTGCACGAGTTGCAGACTATACTTTTTCTACGATCACACTTTTGTCAAGATTTAATAATAATAATTCTTACTCTTCAGAAACAAGAAATGAGACTCAAACTATTTGACGTTTATCATTACAGCATGAAGGCGGCGCAAGCGCAGATGTGTGCAGTGTTACCAACTATAAATCTATAGATTATAATATAAAACTAAGGACATATTTGATTAAAAAATTGATATTGTATTTTCTTTGTAATCTCAATATTGAAAACGAAGATGTATATAAATTCTGAAATAATTTTAATTATTTTATGATATGTAAATGTAATTATACTTGACATATTAATATCATATAGTATTTTATTATTAGTAAGTTGGTCACACTTGCGTGTGAAATAATTGCGCATGCTATTCCACACGACTCTACGAAATATACAATTTTCAAGCTATGTTTAGTGTGGAGAAAGTGTAGTATTCAGTAGTGATCGTAGAAAAATGTATTTTCTCCCTTTAACTTGATAAAATTCGAATAATTATTATAAAAACAATTGACGATCGCTCAGATGAAATTTAAAAAATTTAGTTCAACTCTCATTTGTGAAACCTTTAATTCAACACTACACTCGACAATTCCTTAAAAAAAAAACAATTGACAAACGTTAAAAATTATCGAGAATAGTGAATTTTTTTTCATTATTATATTTCAAATCTTCTCCCTGAGCCCAACACTTTAAATATCAAACTTGGTAGGATTTAATCAATGTCAAACACTGAGCGGCCATCTTCACAGTAGCGCACTGAGGCAATACCACTGAAATATTGGGATCATAAAATATTACTTACTTACACCATTTACTCCCGTAATTATTTCTGAGCACAAACTCCAACATATTAGCTAGCATCCCAATCAGCACATCACAAACATACTTCATTCGCCATGCTCGCATTAAATATGAAATACTTTCCTCGCGGGATGAAATCAAATGACGCTAAATTTTAATCTTTTAATTGGATTTAAACATTTATTGGTAACGTGCAGAAAAATAATTAAAAACTTATTGGATTTGTCTGCATTTTTATTAACTGTAACATTTACTGACTAAATAAATAATGTAGCATAATTTTGTATAATAAAATAAAAAGGTTTATTCGCATTTAATATTTAATTAGGCTACAGGAATTGCATCGATTTTTAATTTATAGCAGCCAGCCAGACCAACTACAGGGTTACTGAATATTAAACATATGATTTAGTTTTCATTTAGAAACTGGGAATGGATTTTCTATAACACTGTTTTGGAAACTGGGCATTCCACTACTAAAAATTGTTATGGAATCACTAACATTCCATACGCTGCGTATGGAATATTTTCGACGAATCAGAACCGCTTATTAGCGCGACATATGAAGTATCTTGATTCAGTTTTTATGGTTACGTCTGTTTGTTTTAATTTGATTTATTTGAGTTTGACGTTTTCAACAGTTTTATATTTGTATTTTTGTATAATTTCCAAAACCTTTTTATAGAAAGTATAGTCTACAACATGTAACGGAATGGCCTATCCCACCTTCGCAAACCGTAGCCCTCGCCTTCGGTTCGGACTACAAACTTTTTGCTCGCGTGGAATATGTGCCATTCCATTAGTTGTTGTAGAATATACTATTATGAAATTCGTCAAAAATTTGTTCGTTCCTCACTACTTTAAGAAACGCTCATTCCTTCAAAAAATTATGACACACCTCAAAAAATGACATTTTTCAACTGTTGTTTTGTATTTTCAAAAAACAGGTTACCAGATTTAAACGAAAATATCAATATATAATTTTTCTTTTACTTGTTGTAATTCGTTAATGGTGACAGTAAGAGGAAAATGTTTCAAACAATAATTGTAGATAATAATATTTGAAACATTATTCTAATAACAAAATTTTCATTAAACCATAATTTACTGAGATATTTTAAAATAACTTGATAAGGCTTCAAGTAAACCACCACTTCCAGTTATTGGATTATCACCAAAAACTAATCAGCTCTTCCAAAGGGTATACAATTGATATATACACAATATCAAAATTTTCAGTTTAGTAGTTTTTGAGAAACCGTAACTCCAGATATCCACACAGACTGACAGACAGACACACACATCATCGCGAAACTATTAAAATCGTATTCTAGGGACCCTAAAAGGTGCTCATCCACTGAAAACTCACTACACAATTTTTAGCATGATTCCTACACCTTTCTTACAGGATGTGGCGGGAGGTAATAAAGCAAACATTTAATAACGTCATTGTATTTGACAGAAAAACATCACATATGTGTGTTTGTCGAATGTGGGGCTCGAACCTAGGATTTTATTATCCACAGTCTGATTGTTTACAATTGTTAATTGAATCTTCCCGAATTTAGTTTCAAATTAAATGTCTCCAGAACTGGGAAAGATACTTTTAATAAATATCTAGATACTTTTCTAAGATACTTACATAAATTTGTTAAAGATACTTAAGTATCTAGAAACTTTTTATTCTAAGTATCTTAAGATACAAATATTTCTAAAAGTATCTAATATAATTACTTAAGATACTTTTAAGTATTTTAAATATTTTAGATACTTTTAAATATCTTAAAAACTTTAGAACATCTTAGTTCCATACTTTTAAGAAATATTTGAGTAAATTTTAAATATTTATACTAACTGTAAGCTTAAACATTAAAAAATATATCAGATATTTCAAAATATTTCACTGGCACAAACCTTAATATTTGCAAATAAAAAACTTTTTTTTTAATAAAAGATACTTTTTAAGATAAAAGATACTTTTTAAGACAAAAGATACTTTTTTTAAGATAAAAGATACTTTATAAGATGATACTTTTTTAAGATATAAGATATTTTTTAGGATAAAAGATACAGATACTTTTAAAAAGTATTTAAATAAAAGATACATTTTACATAAAACAGAATGTATCTAAGATACTTTTAATATCTTAGATACTGTCGAATATCTTTTTATGTAAGATACTCCCAGCTCTGAATGTCTCTCAGAGTAGAACTGTACTAAAATAAAACTAACAGTGCCAATCATTGACTGACCAAAAAATCAAGTGATACCAAGTTCTTACCTCAGCACAGGTATAATCCGTCCCATTAACCATGTTCTTTAGTTCCACGTAGAGGCACTCCGTGGTCTTGGCGTCGCCCCAGACGCCAGCCTGCCACGTGGAGTACACAACGCCAGCAACAACAGCGCCTTTAATACCTAGCATGGCGAGTTTTGCCATCATCTGCAGGAAAGTCATCGGCGGAACCGCTACAGGGCACTTGCATACTGGCGGTGGACACGTGGTACGGATGTCTGCCGCTGTACATACTCGGACTCGTTTGGCAGCTGGGTGGGTTTCCTTGAGGCCCACTGTATGAGGAAAGGTAAATTTACAGCAAGAAGATGATGTGTTGATACGAAAGACATTGAATGGAATGGCTGGTGTACGTATTGGTTAACGTATACGAGCCTAGAATTATATCATTCGGCCCCTATTATAGTTATTGACGTACCAAATGCGGGAACCGAGTTCACGCAAGAGGTTTGTACAATATTTTTTGTACGAAAAGTATAGAACTAATAACAATTCACACAAAGAAATGAAGTTCTTCAGGGAGTTGTTTTGATACTTGTCAAAGTTGCACTATAAATATAAACACACAAATTAATTTGTCTAATATATTAGAAAACAATTAAAATATTTATAATATTTACCGTATTCACTTGGAAATTTATTATATTTCTTATTTCCGTAAAACATTATTCTTACTTATTTAAACACAGTTCATGATGTACTTCACGAAATAACACTAAAAATTGGCATATACTTTTATTGTATTTCTATATAATATAAACCCTAAAAAACTCACTGGTGCAGAGCGCATCATCATATCTCATAAATATTTCGAGATATGGCGGTTTTTGATGTTTTTCGAAGTGCAACTTTGAGGAACTGCAACTCAAAAATTACACAAGATATCGAAAAATACTCTTCAGTTTTGTGTTATTCGTGCATATTATAGCAAAATAACAAATTTGTCTAAAATTGAAAATTTTTGAATTTTTTTTCATAATTTCGATCAGCAATATCTCAAATAGTAAACGAGATACGAACTTGTAAACTAAACCATTGGATACAGCTCATCGAAATACAGAAACCCTAAAAATTTCAGAACATTCGGATGGTGGGTTGAAATTTTAGAGCAAAAAGTCTGAAAATAGCCTTTTTCAGGCCAAACGTCAATGGGTACCCTTTGACGTTTTTCGTCAAAAAAGTCATTTTCACACTTTTTGCTCTAACTCTATAACGCGTAAAGCAATTTTAATGAAATTTTACATACTTATGTATTTTGATGAGCTGAATCGAATGGTCTAGTCTGCTAGTCTGTATCTTTTATATTTATCGAGTTATCGCCTATCGAAATTTGGGGTAAAAAATCGAAAAATTTCTAAATTTTCAAAATTTGCTAATTTGTAATAAAATGCATGAAACGAACAGAACTGAGTCTATTTTTCAATATCTTTAACAGATTTTGAGTTGCAGCCACTCAAAGTAGCATTTCGAAAAACATCGAAAATTGACATATCTCTATATATTTAAGAGATATGACGATGCGCTCTACAGCATTGAGTTTCATAGGGTTTATATTATATAGAAATACAATAAAAGTATATGTCAATTTTTAGTGATATTTCGTGAAATCTGAAATTGTGCAGTACTTCCTTAACATGTATTTGTTGTCAATGATAAATGAACTTGTATTAAATTTTCTTACTTGTACAGATATTATAAACATTTTTCAAATTATAACCACAATCCTCGTTTAAATAATTGGGCCATATTGTGTAGTTCCAGATAATGTAACAATTTACTGATCTACAGATAAGTTATCCTCAGAGTGAAGCATCAATATAAAATACAAAGTAATCTTTAAAATGTTATTAAGATCATTATTTTATTTATAAGAAAGAAACGAACTCTTAAATTCTATCTACAGGTAGAGGTGCTCGATTGAGGGTTTATAATGGTGTGTTAGTGCCTACATTGATGTATGGTTCTGAATGTTGGGTGTGGATAAGGAAGCATGAACGATGTATAACTACTGTGGAAATTAGGTATTTGAGAAGAGTGTGTGGGTATACGAGACGTAATTGGAATACGATGTGTGTGAGAATGAGAATAATGTTGTTAAAAAAGTGGGAGTGAGTCAGTTGAGTTGGTTTGTATTATTTTTTTCAGCCAATAACTGTATTGTTTATAGTCACGTGATGTAGCCATGTGCCAATCATAATAAAAGTGCTATTATCATTAATTTGTTAAGTACCTATCTACCAATATTTCTATTTTCTGTTTATACTATTATTTTCAAAAATTTAACTAAAATACTTGTGTGTCTTAATTTTTTGTTACAAATAGCACACAAACATAGCATATCGGCTGCAAAAGTATGTATATGATCTCTCTTAATTACAATATTTCTGTAAATCTCAATGATATGGTGAATGTTTTTATAGTAATTTGACAAGGAAGAGCAACAGCAACAGCATCTTTAGTGAACTCTACGAGTTTATTCATAAACAGTTTTTGTAATTATTTCAGAATCAACTGGGTGTCATACACACACACTTTTGAATCTACTGAGTCAACAACTCTCAAAAATGTTATTGTAGTAAAAACTTTACTGAGAATTTGTTGGCAGTGGAAATCGAAATCCTAAACATCTTAAATGACAATGAAACAAAGACATATTTAAATACACTATTACTGAAGCAGAGAAATTGACAAAATTCATTTTTTATTTTGACAACTGTCAATATTTCTCATTTCAATAACTAGTAATTCTTAACAGGCAGATTCATAAAAGGGATTAGCTCCATTTTAATTATTACTCACAACTTCATTTTCTAATCTCAGAACATATTTATTTTAACTAAGGTTGTAATCAAGATTGGTTAGAATAGACACATTTTGATAGTATAATTAATTTAGAAACGCAGTTACAGATCATGAAAAAAAAGGAGTTAACGCTAATCCCTTTTATGAATCTGCATGTAAAGGTATAAATTGTAAGAAACTACGTTAGAATAAGGATAATTACATTCTACAGGAGGTCCACAGACGAATGGAGGTTCAACAGGATATTTCTTTTCATAAATTAACAATTTACATCTTCGTTCTTCAAGTGTGTGCCCTTCTTTTGCAAGATTGATAGTTCTGCATCCACATTTTTTAGACATAGTTCCTAATTATTTAGTTTTTTATACTATATTTGATTTATTATCACTGGAAATTTTGACATTAATATGCTAAAACAAATGAGTAATATTAATCATTTTATTACTGGAACCTTTGATCACACATTTTTATTAAAATGATTATAGTGGAAAGCTTTATCATTTGATATAAATTAATCGTAAATTTACTTAAATTAATTGCAAAATTTCATTACCTAGATATATTATTATCGAATTTATCATGAGCCACAAAAATTATTGTTGGTAACAAATTACTGAAATTATTTATGTCCAAACGATATCGCATATTAATAATAAATGAGATATCATTATAATATTTTTATATTAAAAACAAAGAATTATCTGTGATTAATTATAACAAATTTATAATTATTAATAACAGCAATGAACAATTCTTTTAAACAATGAATGGATAATCAATAAATAATTTGCTCGTATAGTTGCAAAATTATAAAGCTCACAATTTTATTTGTAAGTTTGAAATTTATTTTTACAACAGTGCGCATGCAATCGCAATATTATAGTAATTAGTAGCCGGTGTTTTGTAGCACCTCTAATAGTCCTGTCAGATTTATAACAACGCGAGCGCAAAATAAAACTCGATGATTAAATCGAAATACGAGAGATTCAATATACACGCAAACAGCGACTGGCCAAAAAATACTGAAACTGAAATAGTGCAGAATAAATACACACTGAGTGAAAAAACTTTTCAGAACTCATAAAAAAAGATTTTTTTTTTTTGTTTAAGTTATTTACAATTTTTATTAAATTCTTCGTCAGGAAAACAAGTGAACAACATAAACAAGTACAAAAAACAGTAACTAAGTAACAATTTATGATTTAAAAAACACTTTGCGTCAATTTTTTTCTTCTCCAATAAAGTGGTCACTTTATTGACGAATTAGAACATGTTCTATTTTTCGACAACATTTTAGGCAATGGGCGCATAAACTATAAACGACAAATTTATATCAAAATCGTGTAGCACTTATGAAATTATTAGTAGTAAAGTATTTTTGTTTTAAATATTCTGGAATAAAGCGATATAACGAATTGAACATATTTTAACGTCACGGTTCCTCGCATTGATGCTATTGGTCAGAAATATGAAATGTACAAATCGCGCGTCTGCAGTGGCGCCCAACGCCTATTGTGGGCTAAAATGGAACTACGAAATGTCATTTCATTTATTCTGTTTGTTGGTATTTAAGATTATATTTGTTGGGCTTCTATTACTTATTTTATAATTTCACTGTTTGAGTGTGCTATGTTGAAAAACTATTGATTAAAATTGTGTGCTGAGGTTATGTTACATTACTACCAGCGCCACTGTTCTCAAGCTTCCGTATATTATTTACTCGAATATCAAGTAAAATACTCTAAAGTTGTCAAAGAAATTTCATCTTTATTTATATTAAGTTTAATTGTTGTAAATAAAGACTTACAATATGTAAATATTAATTTTAGATTAAAAAATATGTAATATCTACTATCACGAAAAATCGTTGTTTTAGTGCCACTGGAGCAGTACCTGTGACGTCACACAAACTTTAAAAAATCATATCTCCGGTAATATATGGAATTTTTACATCGGGTTTTCATTAATCGTCATATATGCTAATAAAGTTTCATAAAAAAATTTTTTTAAATGTTTTATGGTATATTTTGATTCATTGATATATTTCTCTTATGAGTCTGCCATTGTCACATTTTGATCTTGCTATAATTTTTGGCCAAAATTTATTCAATGGCATGAATAGTAACAGTAGATTTTTCTGGTTGCTCAAGACGAATGACCCGAATGTGTTCTGTAATTCTTGTTGTTATCCAATGTAACTTTTTCCACACTCACATGGAATTTTGTACTGAAATGGAAAAAAATTCTTCAAACACTTCAACATATGTTGTAATTTGAAATGTGAAGCAAATGATTCTAATGTATTATTTCTTTGCATTATTCTTCCAATTTAGTCTGTAACATTTTGAATGTAGGGTAGTCCAAAAATATTTACGGAGAAGACGCACGATATCAACCTGAAAAAAAACTTTATAAAATAAAGTGAATTTTGCGTCTAAAAATAGCAGTACGTGCGATGCAATACACATTGCATTTTTTATAATTTTGACGACATCCTTAAATATTTTTAGTATAAATAGGAGATTTCAGAGGAATCCGAAACAGGCGATTACTAATTGACGCGCAAAAACATAATACGCTGTGAAGTTGCACCTCCCAAGGCTGTACACCGCGTTGTCACCCTATAACTATCCTTTTTGAATAATTCAAAGTGAAATATAACTGCACTGCTATTAACAATGAATCAAATTTGTAAATTAATATTCAGTACAGGTTTATAACAAAAATTCATTATTTGCTATTTGTCATGATGTAAAATTATAATTCAAGCTGTCAATATTTTCAATATTAATGCATACATAACTAGATGAAATTGTTATTGTATATGTTTGTTTGTTCAATCAAATATCATTATTTTCATCACGACATTCAACTAGTATTGAGTGCCACACTCCTTAAAGAAAGAAATTTGATGTGTTCAACAGATAGCTTCCCGCGTAAACAACTTGTAAACGACACAATATAGAAAAAATTCATATAATAATTTTAAATAATATAATTTTACATCTTTTTCATTTTAACAAAATTTAGTCTAACTCAATTATTTACTTAGATATGCTCAAAATAACGGGTGTTTTTTTTTTTAGAGGTATAGTACTTTAAAATGAAATAAAACAAATCAAACACACAATCATAGTAATGGCCATGGTATTGTTTTTTTTTTAAAGATAATTTTAAGCCATTTGTGTTTGAATATGATTTTGAAAAGCTGAGCGCCGTGGCTGGCTCGAATTGAGCGCAACCTGGAAGTCTAATTTTCAATCACTTTTCGAAGTAGCTGGGGCCGTATATAAGCAATAACGTAGCGAATGTTGGCTTCCGTGTCGTCCATAGTTTCGATTTTATAGGCGTAGACTAGCGACTTCAAATATCTCCGCAGAAAATGATCCAAAGGTGTTAAATCACAAGATCTTGTAAGCCAATTCATAGGTTCATTGCGCGATATTATGCACTCATCGAATAAAGAATAAATCGATTGAGGCGCACGCTGTGTGACATGATGCGCCGTCTTATTGAAACCACCTCGCTTCCACATTGATGCCATTCAATTGGGGAACAAAAAAGTCAGTAATTGCAATACAAAAATGTTCGTCTATTCATCATGGCGCACATATTTTGCAGCGATAATCTCAAATGATTATTACAAAAAGAGTTTAAAACTTGATATTTTAAAATCGTTTTGACAGTGCAACAATAAATCGTATTCTGACTATTCGCCTTGTTACGTTTCAAGTAAACTACCACTTCCGGTTATTGGATTATCACCAAAAGCTAATTAGCTCTTCCAAAGGGAATACACTTGTTATATACTAAATATCAAAATTTTCAGTTTGGGAGTTTTTGAGAAACCATAACTCTAAAACGTGCTCATCCACTGAAATCTCGCTACCGAATTTTTGCATGATTCCAATACCTTCCTTACAGGATGTGGTGGGAGGTAAAAGTAACAGACAGGAAAATGTGGATAAATAAAAGAAAAGAGAATTGATCCATCCTAAGAATAGATCTAAAGATATAAAACCATAAAATACAAAACAATCATCTAGCTGTCATCGGCACTATCCCGTCCTACAGGTTCTAAATAAAATATTTGTTGATTAAATAATAAAATTTTTATAACCCGCAATGTAAATTCTTGGAGAAAGTAATCCTAAAAAACGATGGTCACATCCGGGTGTCGCGGCAGGCTGCAGACGGAGGAAGATGAGCCACGTACGAGAAACATGATGCAATAAAGGTGAGTGCTTGAGTGGAGTGAAGTCTTGATCGAAGAGTGATGCCGCCTGACATGTGTGCCGCGGTGTAGCCGTCACTCATTTACGGTTAAAGCTCGTAACCCCGCGATTCTTCACAGCGCTTTCCTGCGCCCTCCGTGCCAGCGGCGGAGAGCTGTGGACAATTCTTATTCATGCTGTGTTCTTATTCTTAGACACCTGTATAGCTGTGTAAGTATAGACTTATTTAATCTACTACTTTGCACATATCTGCAGTATTATCTATTAATAAATTTTTATTATCATAATTATGAGACGAGAATCACTAAGCGAATTAGGATTCAGAGAAGAAATAAACATTTCGCAGCCGCGATACAGGCCTCGAAATTGAATTCCGCGGCCGTTGTTAATGATAAAAAATGATTATTTTTCCTACTTCGCGGTCACGAAATAGGGTAACAATCATTTTGACACTTAAGAATTGACATTATTTTTTTCAAATTAATTGTTTTGTTTATCAAAAGTCAATCCCATTGCCACATTATATTTACAATAAATCTGTTTAAAATTAATAAATTTTTTCTACAATCGTTGCACAATATCGACATTGTTATTCCATTTTTGGTTAGGAAATGTTCAAAATTGTCGCTCTAGGGCGACAAAGTGACATATTGTCGCACTAGTGCGACAAAAACAAAACAAAAATAAATTAGGTAAAAGAAGTAAATGATGCATTGGATTTTTCTGGTAATAACCTTGCTATTGCAAATACAGGCATATACGTACATACACTTCAACTTAATCACCATAAACGTATTCATTCTGTAGATTTTATGTCAAATGTACTCCATATGTCAAATGTACTTCATGTGTCAAATTATGATTTCTTTGAAAATTTTTATTTTGTTTATAAACGTTGTCATGATTACGGTGACATGGGTAACTACAATTTTACTGAATTGTTATAGTCGTGACCAAAGATAATTTTGAAAATTAATTTTTTTCTCAGCTTGACATTGTTCAACGATTGTAGAAAAAATATTGTGTGTATCTCGTCGGATAGAGCTTGTTCAGTGCACTCGCCGCGTGTAACAAACAATGCTCTATCCGCACCTGATACACAAATAACTATTGTAATTATATATTTTTTACAATTGCGCAAAAAAAAGTGTGTACACCAAGTCCGCGAAATCCTTTAACGCCCTCGAGATTGCCCTCATTTTCTCTCGTATACCCACGTACTCCTCTCAAACATCTCATTTCTACAGCAGTTATACGTCGTTCATACCTTTTCATCTACACCCAACATTCAGAACCATACTTTAATGTAGGCACTAACGCACATAAACACATTATAAACACTCAATCGAGCATCTCTAGATACATTCACGTTTCGAGCAAATGTACCCAGAGCGCCCAATACCTTGCACACTGTAGGCACCCGCCTTTCAATCTCTCGGTCAATACGTGATGGACGTAAAACATACTACCCAAATATACAAATTCATTCTCTTTTTCCAATCACTGAAAGATTACAGTCACCAAATAATTCTTCTCAAACACCAACACTTTACATTTATTGAAATTCATTAACAGATTAAAACCTATCCCTATTTCATTTGTGTTCACAATCATTCTTCTCAATAATTGCTCCTCAGTTTCACCCAACACAACATCATTCGCATACGATAACGCTTGCACTATACGTCCACCAATTCGTATAAATAAAATATAAATATCTATTATTGCATTTGTTTTAAAGGTACATAAAATGTTTCACAAACACTCTTTTTATTAATTAAAAAGTTCTGAGAATCTTCGCGAAATGACGCTGAAATCTGTTCGGGGGCGCACGCCACTGGCAGTAATATAAGTTCGCACGCAGCTTCGTCACGCGGCAGTGTCACTTTCGGGCTCAATGTCTCCTTCTTCTTCCTACATTTATTCCACACCTTTTCACTTGCACTCTATACGTCTTTGAAAAATCTTTATTGGACTATGAAGGGTGCGTGCGCTTGTATATATGTATGATAAAAATAACTTTCTGTCAGATGATAAGGATAGACGATATTATGAACTCTAAATCTGGGTCGCGAGCCCCTTGCGGAATATCTCAAAGAAAGCCGACGAACATTTTAATTATTTATAAGCTAGTAGAATGAATATTTTCAAGTAGACTCAGAAACTCACTAAATTGCAATAAAACTTAGAAAACATCATTCGTTGGAAATAATGTTGATATTTTATTTAAGTTTATGCTGTATGAGGTTCTCAGTTCGATTCCCACTCCCTCCGTTAACATTTGTGGGACCGCGATTTGACGGGTAGTAACTATACTTCACGCACAAACTTTATAATTATAAGTAGAGCCCTACAGAATCGCGGAACTTTATCCAAAAGCCTTTTTATTTACCATGAGTTCTGAAAGCTTTTTCAACTTACATATATATCCGCCATGATGAATAGATGAACATTTTTGTATTGCCTGTATCTTTTTAATTAACAATAACAAATTAACAAATGTGATATTTCCTAACTCGACAACCAATTTAGGGATGAAAATTCAAACTAGACAATTGTAACTCAAATTGTTTAAGAATAATCAACAATAGAAAAATGTCCGCCATGAAGAATACATGAACATTTTTGTATTGCCTGTACTGTACCTTGTTAATTAACAATAACAAATTAATAATTGTGATATTTCCTAACTCTACAAACCAATTTAGGGATGAAAATTCAAACTAGACAATTGTATCTCAAATTGTTTAAGAATAATCAACAATAGAAAAATGTCCGCCATGATGAATAGACGAACATTTTTATATTGCCTGTATCTTTTTAATTACCTAACAAAAATAAATTAACAAATGACATTTCCTAACTCTACGACTAATTTAGGAATGCAAATTTCATACTAGACTATTGTAGCTCATATTGTTTGAGAATTAGTTTTGAAGAAATTAGCAAAACAAATATTTCAATATGGCGTCATACCCAACAATTTTATTTCGCTAATAACTCAAAGATTCGTAATATACTTACCAATCTATTAATTCTTAATACTAGATACCATGTTCTATGCTTATTTATCAGAATTGACACTATAGCTTTAAAACTTTTATTATTAACGAAATAAAAAAGTTTAATATGACGCCATATCGTACATTTTTATTTTGCAAATATATAAGTCAATCATGTGATGATATATTTATTTAACAACTCGACTACAAATAAAAGAAATTATTTATTATAATGTTTAATAACATTCTGCAGCTTCAAATACAGTAAAAAATAATGATAACCTAGAAACTAAATTACAAGCCAATAGCAGATATAAACAATACTTACAGTATGTGGGAATATTAAGATATTTGCTCTATTTTCTAAGTAATCCTGGAGGTCCTTGCACAACATTGAAGAACATTTTTAATGTTAAACGTATAGAAATATACTTAAAACACATAAAATAAAATATCACTAAACTGTAACAAAATAAATAAACAATGCAGCCATTTTACATTGGAATGTCATCGCTGATAAATGGATAATAGTTAATTAACAATACAACAGATAACGCTAGAGTACTTAAAACAATACCACAAATAATTTATTTTAACATATTTTGCAAACTAAAACAACTAAAACATTATTTTACAATTAAATTCGCCCTGAATCACTCTCTGCTCTACTTCCCGGTGATTTCAACGCCTGGTTAGCGTACGAAATGCTACATCACAGCTTCTTCAGAGATCTGCAGCTGACATTTACCACAGGCAGTGTTGAAACTGTTATTGCTATTAATAATTTTAAAAGTATTTGAATAAACAGTTTATTTAATATAACGTTTCGACAGCCTCATGCAGCCTTAAACAAGTATTTAAAACATTTTTAAATGAGTTCCACGTGAAATTAATCATTTCGATTCAAATTTCAAAATAAATCATTTGCGCCGAATCCATTTTATTGATCGATGACGTATGATCCAAAATGGGAGTAGCTAAAATCTGCTTTGGAATTTGAAATATGCGGAAGTAGGGCACAAAGTATAGTTTACAAATTTAGCAAGAGATGGCACTAGAAATCTCGGCCTATGATTTACAAATGAGTTTATGGCGATTTCTAGACAAAAGTTTTCGCAATGAAAGAAAATACTTTATTTTGTAAAATATACTGCTCTACTTCCCGGTGATTTGAACGTCTGGTCAGCGCACGAAATGCTACATCGCAGCTACTTCAGAGATCTGCAGCTGTACATTTACCACAGGCAGTGTTTAAACTGTCATTGCTATTAATAATTTAAAAAGTATTTGAATAAACAGTGTATTCAATATAACGTTTCGACAGCCTCATGCAGCCTTAAACAAGTATTTAAAACATTTTTAAATGAGTTCCACGTGAAATAAATCATTTCGAGTCAAATTTCAAATTAAAAATCATTTGCGCCGAATCCATTTTATTGATCGATGACGTATGATCCAAAATGGGAGTAGCTAAAATCTGCTTTGGAATTTGAAATATGCGGAAGTAGGGCACAAAGTATAGTTTACAAATTTAGCAAGAGATGGCACTAGAAATCTCGGCCTATGATTTACAAATGAGTTTATGGCGATTTCTAGACAAAAGTTTTCGCAATGAAAGAAAATACTTTATTTTGTAAAATATACTGCTCTACTTCCCGGTGATTTGAACGTCTGGTCAGCGCACGAAATGCTACATCGCAGCTACTTCAGAGATCTGCAGCTGTACATTTACCACAGGCAGTGTTTAAACTGTCATTGCTATTAATAATTTAAAAAGTATTTGAATAAACAGTGTATTCAATATAACGTTTCGACAGCCTCATGCAGCCTTAAACAAGTATTTAAAACATTTTTAAATGAGTTCCACGTGAAATTAATCATTTCGAGTCAAATTTCAAATTAAAAATCATTTGCGCCGAATCCATTTTATTGATCGATGACGTATGATCCAAAATGGGAGTAGCTAAAATCTGCTTTGGAATTTGAAATATGCGGAAGTAGGGCACAAAGTATAGTTTACAAATTTAGCAAGAGATGGCACTAGAAATCTCGGCCTATGATTTACAAATGAGTTTATGGCGATTTCTAGACAAAAGTTTTCGCAATGAAAGAAAATACTTTATTTTGTAAAATATACTGCTCTACTTCCCGGTGATTTGAACGTCTGGTCAGCGCACGAAATGCTACATCGCAGCTACTTCAGAGATCTGCAGCTGTACATTTACCACAGGCAGTGTTTAAACTGTCATTGCTATTAATAATTTAAAAAGTATTTGAATAAACAGTGTATTCAATATAACGTTTCGACAGCCTCATGCAGCCTTAAACAAGTATTTAAAACATTTTTAAATGAGTTCCACGTGAAATAAATCATTTCGAGTCAAATTTCAAATTAAAAATCATTTGCGCCGAATCCATTTTATTGATCGATGACGTATGATCCAAAATGGGAGTAGCTAAAATCTGCTTTGGAATTTGAAATATGCGGAAGTAGGGCACAAAGTATAGTTTACAAATTTAGCAAGAGATGGCACTAGAAATCTCGGCCTATGATTTACAAATGAGTTTATGGCGATTTCTAGACAAAAGTTTTCGCAATGAAAGAAAATACTTTATTTTGTAAAATATACTGCTCTACTTCCCGGTGATTTGAACGTCTGGTCAGCGCACGAAATGCTACATCGCAGCTACTTCAGAGATCTGCAGCTGTACATTTACCACAGGCAGTGTTTAAACTGTCATTGCTATTAATAATTTAAAAAGTATTTGAATAAACAGTGTATTCAATATAACGTTTCGACAGCCTCATGCAGCCTTAAACAAGTATTTAAAACATTTTTAAATGAGTTCCACGTGAAATTAATCATTTCGATTCAAATTTCAAAATAAATCATTTGCGCCGAATCCATTTTATTGATCGATGACGTATGATCCAAAATGGGAGTAGCTAAAATCTGCTTTGGAATTTGAAATATGCGGAAGTAGGGCACAAAGTATAGTTTACAAATTTAGCAAGAGATGGCACTAGAAATCTCGGCCTATGATTTACAAATGAGTTTATGGCGATTTCTAGACAAAAGTTTTCGCAATGAAAGAAAATACTTTATTTTGTAAAATATACTGCTCTACTTCCCGGTGATTTGAACGTCTGGTCAGCGCACGAAATGCTACATCGCAGCTACTTCAGAGATCTGCAGCTGTACATTTACCACAGGCAGTGTTTAAACTGTCATTGCTATTAATAATTTAAAAAGTATTTGAATAAACAGTGTATTCAATATAACGTTTCGACAGCCTCATGCAGCCTTAAACAAGTATTTAAAACATTTTTAAATGAGTTCCACGTGAAATAAATCATTTCGAGTCAAATTTCAAATTAAAAATCATTTGCGCCGAATCCATTTTATTGATCGATGACGTATGATCCAAAATGGGAGTAGCTAAAATCTGCTTTGGAATTTGAAATATGCGGAAGTAGGGCACAAAGTATAGTTTACAAATTTAGCAAGAGATGGCACTAGAAATCTCGGCCTATGATTTACAAATGAGTTTATGGCGATTTCTAGACAAAAGTTTTCGCAATGAAAGAAAATACTTTATTTTGTAAAATATACTGCTCTACTTCCCGGTGATTTGAACGTCTGGTCAGCGCACGAAATGCTACATCACAGCTTTTTCAGAGATCTGCAGCTGTTCATTTACCACAGGCAGTGTTTAAGCTGTTATTGCTATTAATAATTTAAAAAGTATTTGGGTATATTTCTACATAGTTAATTCAATACAACGTTTCGACAACCTCGTGTTGTCTTAAACAAGTTTTTAAAACATTTTTAAAAGAATTCTACGTGAAATAAATCATTTCGAATCAAATTTCAAATTGAAAATCATCTGCGCCGAATCCTAATTATTGATTTTTCAGAAATATCACGAAGCCATGGGACGGAGCATATTAAACTTATGATGATAAAATAAATTCTTCAATGACTTATCCACTTGAAAAAATTTTCAAATAATTGAACAATACATTGTTAAACATTATTTATCACTTTTGGATAAGATTGTGCAACATATATTCACATAGTAACCGCTCAACCCATAACAACCGCTCTGTAAATAAGTATTAGACGAAGACGGATAACCCACGATGTATATCTGTCTCGGGCTCGTTTTCCTCTTTCATAAAAGGCTACAAGTACGCGTTCCAGAATTACTATATTTCAGTGGGTAATAAGGAAAATACAGATAAAGAAAATTGTTATAAAATGTCGTCAGAAAATATGATTTTATTAGAAATCAATCTTTTGGTCTTGTAAAATATATTACAGCAGTTTCAATTAATTTAAATTATAGTACAGTTCATAAATAAATAATATTTATTTATTTCTTCAGTTTCTTCTCCTCCAGTTTGCTCAAAATCTCGGGAACCATCGCCAGCAATTCTTCAGCTTCTGGTTTGAATTCCTTTTCAACCCAATAAGACTTCAACTCATCTAGAACAGCTCCCATAATTTTTCCATAAGGCACATTCCATTTTTCTCGGAGAATTTTTCCTGAAACGGGTAATCTAGGAACTTCCCACTCGGAAAATTCTTTAGCTAATGTTTCTCTTCCTTGATATTTCAACAATTCCGTCGTCCAGTCTTTTACATCTGCCACCTTTACTTTACTATTCATCACTAATTTTTGATAAGTTAATAACGGTTTTAAACCTGGGATTATATCCCTATTTCGTACAATGAACAGTGCTAATTCCCTATCAATTGCAGACATCTAAAAAAGAATGTAATTTTATTCTATTCAATTTTGTAAAAATATTTAACTCAAAGAAATATAACCATTGATCCGTTATATCTTTATTTATTGATTTAAGATAGTACTTACTTTTAATTTTTCGTTTATTTTTAAAACATCTTCCTCGTCTTGCAGTAATCCAGCGAGTAGAGTGACCGCTTTTAATTTTAAATGGCCGCTACGCTCCCATACTTTAGAAAATTCCTCAATACATTCATTTATATGTGAAAGTCCACAATATTTTACAACGCCAACGTGTACCATCGTTTTCATTAATTCTCCAGCAAATCTACCCTCTAAAATACGTTTTAATTCGGACCAGATTCGTTCCCCGGATATTTTTTCTAATCCGGAAACGTTTTGGCTGATTATTCGAAGAGTGTTTTCGTCGTGGTTGTCTGGTTGCTCTGCTATTCGTCCGTAAAACCTGAAAGAGTAAATTCAAATTACTAAGTTGTTGCGTTTTAATTGGGTGCTTCGCTGTAAACAAATTAGTAATTTAAAACTAAAAACTTTAATAGATACGACCCAAGTTTAAAAAGTTTACTGATAGGTATTCAAATAAACTACTACATTCGATTGATTGATTGCTTCCAAAATCAAGTCAGCTCGCTTGCTAAACATCTAAAATTTAAATTTAAAATGGCTTTGACAGCTTATTTGTTGAATCTCACTACCAAAATTTTGACCCGTCGCAAGAGGTAAAAATAGTGTAATATGTACCTAAAATATCTTAAAATTCGTAAGTAATCTTCTTTTATTCTAGTATCCGCATCTCCAACAAAAGCAATTTTTCGTTGTTCTAAATCTTCATATCCGAAAAAGTAATCATAAACAGACCCGTCGAACCCTACAATAATGAACTTTATTGAATAAAGATTAAAAATAATACAATCCCGTACCTAAAAACATGGAATTAATAGTGAGGTCCCTTCGATTAGCGTCCAAAAGCCAGTCTTTAGTAAATTCGACTTCTGCGTGTCGACCATCAGTAACAACATCCACACGCAGAGTTGTTACCTCAAAGTTTTCTTTGTCATTTATCCGTGGAGTTATTGTTCCGTGTTTTTCGCCTTTCATGTTTATCATTCGAATGTTTTCGGTGGTAAACATTTCCTTCATTTGATCAGGTGTTGCATTAGTGGCGAAATCTATGTCCTTTGGTACTTGCTTCAATAAGAGATCTCTAAAAAATATAATCATTTTGAAATAAATATTTTAGGTCTTGCATTGTATACATACCGTACAGCTCCACCGGCAATGCGTAATTCATAATTGTATTTTTCAAATAATGAGGATAGCGCGTCTATTTCAGGAGTGAAAATAGATTTGAATTCTGGGCTATCAAGTTTTGTTACGATTGGGTTTTCTCTAACTTTAACTGACTGCATTGTTTTAATTTGTGAATTAAAACGCTGGATAACCTAAAAGAAACGTAAGGTAACAAAATGTATATGTCAATTAATAAATTAGTAGGCCTTACGCTAGTAATATGTTTTTGAATAACAACTAGATTTAATTTTGAAAATTGTCGACTGACGAACATACCAATTTCAAAACAGCACAAATGTTATGTACTAAATGTGAGGTTATACGAAATGACAGTACGATGCCGGATATCGCGAAGTGGCTGACACCTTGCGACAGAAGTACAACCTACAGGAATAAGGAAAATATTCACATTTCAATAGAACTGTTTTCAAATTACTAGTATAAAGTATGTTGTTTAGGTTTTCTTTTAATTATTATTTGAAATAAACAGTGTTTGGAAGCATAAGTAATTTAACTTTCTGCATAATTTCACAAAAAGTGTAACTAATATGTTTACATTTCGAACCATGAATGCTCTAATTCTAATTCAACAGCAATAGTATATTGTGTTATTTGGAGTAAATGTGATACTTTTGTGTTCTGAGCATGTAAGTTTGAATGACAATAAGCGAAGCAAGTCAGGCAATTACATTAAACAATGCTAAAAATTTCAAAAAATATTGTCTTATCCAGCAGCATTTCTAATTGTCATTGAATATGTTGTTTTGCTATTTATGTTTGTTTCATTTTTAACAATCCCTTACTATTATACTTTACCTGCCACCGGAGTCAAGACCTAAAAGTGTCTCCTTGGCGAAAAAATGAACTTCTGCTTGTTGAATACAAATACATACCTAACGTACTGTCTGTGGGGTTATAATAATTTGTTTTCCTTATTCGACGTCCATATTTAGCTACTGATTAACCCGCCATCTACATTGCAGATTTTTCGCAAATTAATTCATTGCCCAGAACAAGTAAATTTATTTTATTTGACTTGGGATGTATGCATTTCTGCTGGAGATGTATTTGGTTTCTTAACTAATATACGTAAAACATTTTCGTACCATTGAATTTTTTTAATAAGAAGCGTAATGGAAATTTTACTTTGCCAATTAAATAAGAGAAATAGTGCCGCATATATTAATATTAAGAGGTCGCGAAGTGAAATATTAATAGATTTAAACTTTGTTTGCGGCTACAAAGTGTTGCGCACGATTAAATGTGTTTTGTGTAACCATAACGCATACATACAAAGATCACATCAAACCGAAATATATTATTAACGAATGTTCCAAAGGTTCAAGTCCAAGGACCAATTACATGTCATGTCATATTTCCTAAGTAATAAAAATATAAGTAACAATGCATAAAAGAATTTAATATTATGAAAAATATACAACAATATAAAAGTACATGGTACTACGCATTACAGGTACATATTTATAAATTCGTGTATAATACAGAATAAAACTGCTATAAAAGTTTTAAAAACGTCAAAAATGTGTAAAAGTTGTTTCGTCTGTTCCCTGAAACCACAAAACAAATCATTTTAATCTACAGCGTAAAAACAAACAAATTAGTTTATCTCCTCAATCCCATTATTAAATTAATTAAATCGTTAAACAAACACTTTCTAACACTCATCAGACTCCTGATAAACACTCACCTTCAAATCAGCTGTGGATGTATCGCTTCTCTGCAAACGAACAACCATCCAACTAATTACAGGCGACAGTTGATCAGGATCAACTTCCATTAATTGCTTATGTCTGCGAGGCAAACTAACTATGGCACCAACTAATAACACAGTACATACTCCCACAGGCGCTATCCAATGATAGGACAGCCTAAACAAGGGGAAAACATCACTTTCATCTGGATATGTTATGGTAGAATTCGGGAAGAATTCAGGACAACTGTCTACTGAAATCGGGAGCTTGTGGGGCCTGACTAGACCAGCTGCGGAGGCGTATTGGGTGCCGAAAGACACCCAGCCTGACATTATCGCACCTGCTATTGCGCCGCACACCTGGAATTGTTTAGAGTTAATTAGCAACACGATGCTAATAAGTGCTGTCATAATACTAATTTTCATTGCAAGAACTTTACATACGAGCACGGTACTTATCCGTTCGAGCATGTAAAGTTCGGGTTACAGTTGAGGTTTGTACAATATTTTACGACCTGAATCGTAAATAATTTCAAAAATCTTACTTTTATTGGAGTATGCAGCATAAAATATTAAACTATTCGATCAAAATAGTCTTTGTAAAAATACACCTGGTGTAGAATTTAAATGTGGCGAATAGGAATTTGAATGCTATTTTTATAATATTGCTGTAATCTTTTTACCGATTTACTTTAAAGCAAAAGTGTGAATATAAAAGTTTTTCAGAATTTTAAAATACATTCAATAAAGTTCACTTGATTACCTAAATATTAGTATTACACGATATATCAGTGAAATTAAAATTAATATTTATTAGGAAAATTGTAACACGCCATGAAAAATTAAACAAAAACGAAAAATTTTTGATATTTTACTTAGGGCCGATATTTCCATCTTCGAATAAACTTCCGAGTAAGTTATTCGTCCAATAAATAAAAAAATACACATCAAAAAATGACAGCTAGAACAATAATTATCATTTGAGCTATGATTTCGATGCGACATTTTTCATTTATTCGGTACTTTATTCGTAGATGCAAATATCGACCCTTATTTATTTATTAAAAAAAAAAACTAAACTCTCAAATTCGCCATTATATCATTACATTTATAAATAATATAACACTGTAATAAAGTAATCTAAATCTGTTTTTAGAAATGTCAAATATTTTTCGTTTTTGATAATCTTCCATGGCCGTGATAGAATGTTTCTAATAAATATTAATTTTAATTTGATTGATATATCGTGAAATACTAATATTTAGGCAACCAAATGGGCCTTATTGCCTGCAATAATTTTATTTTAAATACCGAACACCTTTTGTATTTACACTTTTGCTGTAAAGTGAATAGGTCAAAGGTATACGCCATATTTCAATTCTACACCCGGTGTATGTTGTGAAATAAAATAGCTTTATTATTATTATTATAACAGCCCGGTAAATGGTAATAGTATATATTTACATTAAGGTCAACCATACGGGCTGAAGATAGCGCAACGCGAACATGACTTTCTTGAAACAATATATCATTATTATAATAAATGAAACATGTAATGTTTTATACCTATATTTTTAGATAAAAGTCCAAAGTTTTGTAATAAATTTTAAAAAGCTAATTTTGTTTACAAATATCACATGAACATAATTTTCAAAGTAGTAAAATGTATGCCACACATTCCCATGAACGACTAAAATATACAAAAAAGTGTGTTTTTTGGTATATTTTTATTTGTTTCTCAAAAACTGTAAATCCAAATTGAAAATAAACTTAGTATGTTATAGTTTATCATATTTATAAATATATGAATTATTTTATTACTGTAGTCATTCATTCGAATGAGAAATTCAGTATTAAAATTCTGAATTTTCGACCAACGAAAATTTTTTTTATAGTTTAATGTTATAGCTATCCTTTTCATCCACATATATAAATACTAGAATGTTCAAACAATTTACTGTAATAATTGTTTTGTATTCAAATTTGAATTTGCAAAACAAAATTCATCTGACATTGCAATGTAAAAGTCACTGTAAAAAATTCATGAAATTTTGACGGATGGAGGTTGTTGGACCATAAAGAACATGAAAATATATGAAGAAGACAGAATTTGCTATTTTAAATAAAATAAAGGATTCATTCTTTCGGCGCGTATGTTTGACCTTAAAGCACAAGCTGTAGGCGAGGGCTACAATACGACAAGGGAACAATACACACCTCTCCTAGGGTGTACATTTTTTTCACGGCCCCAATATTTATTATGGTTTTTATGTATTTCAAAATTATTTGAATTATTATTTTATGAAAATTACTTTTGATTTGTTTAATTTTGTTTATTTTTCATATTTGAGAAATTGATTATTTCTGTTATGATTTTGGTATCATAGAAACCGGTCGTGAAAAATAGTTATTTATGTTATAAGTCTGGTAAATGAGTTTTTACGGTACGAATAAGAAGTTTCCGAAATGAGTACCGTGAAAATCATTAACGAACGTTTGACGTACAACGGTTTATTTTATGTGTAGCATTTTTTGAACGAAAGTTTGCTTTCTTTCATCCTTTTTGTTTTTCGATCAATTAGGTCGTCTTGGTCGTAACAAAAATTAAAAAATTATGATAACAACCAAACTTTGCTTCGTTGACATTTCTAACAATATTTTTAAAAAATGAATGCGAAAAACGATATTGTGAATCAAATTCTAAAATAATATTAAATAATATTAAAATATTGCTTATTAACGATACATTACCGTAAATAATAACAATCCGATCAAGTTTCATTGAAATCAGTCCGGTAAACATGCAAATGTAATACAGTATTAAATAAATATGTATGTTGTTATGGTTTTAAGATAACAACTCGGTAAAATATTACTGTAAACAAATTCTTTACCACTAGAGACCGAGCACAATAATAGCAGGTTTATGATTCAGTATATTGTGCAAATATATGATAAAGCAGATCTTTTTTCCGTGGATGAAATATTTTTTTCGCGCCGCCGTCCGACATTGACACAATTACATATCTCTAAAGCGGTCGGAAATCATGTTTTTGTCGAACTAGTTCGACAAAAATTGCTAACTTTTTATGGTTATATGTTGGCATCACTTCACTAATTTTAGCTAACTTCTGACGCTAGGAATGTAAAGTATTACATTGATTTAAAAATATTATGGCAATGTATCTACAATTGAGTATTTGCAATACGAGAAAACAAAATATTTATGGATTTTAAACATATTTGTAAGTAATTATAATTGAATTTGCAGTGTAAAATCCAAATAAAAATATGTAGATATTTTTGGTTATGATACTGGAAAATAAACATAATTGACATACAAATATTATATTGTGAAGTTAACAAAATAAAAAAATTCCCTGTCATTAAGAAAATGAGTAATAAATTAAATTTATTTATTAAATTTACATAGATGTTGGCGCGAAAAATATTGTGTATCCCTCGGTTGGAAACTATTTTGCGAGTGCTCGTATTTGTAGGACTCGCCTACGGCTCGTCCTTTCAAAATAAACTCGCACTCTCAAAATAGCAGTTTCCAACCTTGTGATACAAATAACTATTGTATTTGTTTAATTTAATTTACGACCGTTAGACAGCGCAAAAACTTAATCAAACATATTTAATCAGTTGTTGATACTAAAGAAACTTTGAAAAATGCTAAGTCAAATTTATGATTCATTGCCTTGACAGGCAAATCATAATATGACAATTCATGTAAGAAAACAAAGATAAACTTTAAGTGAAGATTAAACAAAGATATTTTCTAATCTTACCGCTCCAGTAGAGTCAGCCCAAGGCACCAGCATCCCCAGGGTGAACACCCCAAAAGTGGTCCCAGCTGCAATGGCGCTCAAACTAGTCGCCACGGATAACACCCCACCTAGATGCTCCACAATATACAAGAACCCCAGCGCCATTAACCCTAATACAAGCGCACTTCCTTTCACGAACCATCTGGTGAAATTCTCACTAGGATTCAGTCTCAAAACTCCTTTGACTACATCTTCAAGTAGAACCATGGCAGTTGAATTTAAAACTACTGACAGCGAACTTAGCGCCGCTCCGAAGACTCCAGCTATAAATAAACCGGGTACCCCTTTAAGATGACCCACCGTCTGCATGACAAAAATAGGTAGGAGTTGATCATCAGCTTTGACTAGACCGGAAGTCTGCGGATCGCAAGTTGAGTAAGTTGTATATACAAGAAGTCCGGTGTAGCAGCATACGGACACGAACACGCTGACGCCAACTGTAAACAACGCCAAAGACCTGAGACAATGACCGAAGGTGTTTGAAGAAAAGAACACTACCTCCTGGCCTGTTTCAGGGAACATAGAGACATGTAGCGTTGAACCATGGTTTGGTTTACGGCGTTGAAAGATGTCCAGTAGAATACGCCACCTACTAAGACGCTCCATACTGTATGACGTTCGTACAAACTTGGATTTGTGCTAAGGAAAAAATTAAGTATAAAAAATAAGTACAAGATTTTAAGCTATTGCATAGCTTTTATCGCGGGCTTTGAGCGCAGCGACCGAATCAAGAAATTCCGTAACGAAAAAACCTGACACCCCCCACTCTTAACGTCGTTTCAGTTCGGCAGACTTCGGCACGGTGTTTGTGTGCGTGTGACTAGACGTATGCTATTGACACGGTATTTTCCAAATATTTAGAGGATATCAAGTCTCAAACTTATGTTTCTTATTTCAGTTACCATAAACCTATAGTTTCAAGGATACAAATTCCTGAATAACCTACATATATTGTAAGATAATAAAAATATTTTAAACAATATTAACTTCTCATTTATTCAATAAAAGAAAAAAATTGTTTTCTTATCGGTCACCACGCTCAAACTTGAATTATTATCAAAGAAAAAAAACAAAGAAAAAAAATACTGCATAAATAAAATAAATAAATAATTATAATTGCATAAGTTGATAAAAAAATGCTATGCAATAGCTTTACCGCGACAGTCCCCGAGTGCCACACGTATTTTTTTTTTGTTGGAGTTCTACAGAACGATAAAAACAATAATGCTATTCATGCCATTGAATTAATTTTGAAAAACAAATATAGTAAGATTTAAAGAAATTATTTGGAAATGCAAGTTAAGCACCACTGCCCGCGGTCTGTAGTTGGGTGGGTGACCGCTTTGCGAAAACCCATACCAGCGAACACTGTGTGCCGTTTTCACATCACAGAAAACGAGGTTTCGATACGGCATATAACCTCAGCAGTCCAGACCGCTTAAATGAATAAATAAGTAAATAAAAAGGGAAATTATGGTATATTTTTTCATGGCACCAAACTGACAAACTAATACTTCTTATTCTGTCGATAAATGTAAAGTATTGGTGTTTGAGAATAATGATTTGGTGACTGATTGTAATGTTTCAGTGAATGTTGTGAGATTGGAACAAGTGAATGCGTTTGTATATTTGGGTAGTTTGTTTTCGAGGGATGGACGATTGAATGGCGTGTGTCTGCAGGGTGCAAGGTGCTCTTGGTATATTTGCTCGAAATATGTGTGTAAAGATGCTCAATTGAGTGTCTATATTGATGTATGGTTCTGATTGTTGGGTGTGGATAAAGAAGCATGAACGATGTGCTGCTGTGGAAATGAAGTATTTGAGAGGAGTGTGTACGAGACATGATCTTGTCCGGAATGTGAAATTGAGAAGAATGTTGTTAAGAAAGTGGGAATCAGTCAACAAATGTCGAATGAACGATTGCGTGGACGACCAAGGAATAAATGGTTAAGTATGATTGATGGTTTGTTGCGCGAACGAATAATTCAGAATATGAATGATTCCCGGTTCAGTATAAAATTCAATGTGAATATGGAAAATGTTATACAGGACGATAACAACAAGAATTACAGAACACAAACAGGTCATTCTTCTTAACAGAAAAATCTGCTATGGCTAGTCATGCCCTTAAATAAATTTTAATGAAACAAAAATTATAACAAGATCTAAATGTGCCAATGGCAGACTCATAAGAGAACTATAGAAATTTATCAGTGAATCAGAATGAAGAATGCTATAGTTTCTTGTTACTTAGTACTGTTTCCAATTACTTGTTTATGTTGTTCTCTTGTTTTCCTGACAAAGAATTAAATATCATTCCCAGCTATTGTTTAATGTTTAGTTTTACTTTTAATTTGATTTTGGTTGCATAAATAGTTTAGTTTGACGTGTGTGATCATTCCTTGCGCATGTTTTAATTTTTATTTTTATTCTAGTTATATTTTCCAAACTCAAAACTTTCTACAACTAAAACTTAAAAATTGACAACAATTTGTTGCGAATTCGTCAATAATATATTGTAATTAGAAATGGAGTGTGCATTAATAAATGAAGTATAAAGGAGAAGGAATGATGCTATTGCTTCAACTATTTTGCTGAAATATGTACAAAATAAAAAAATAAAAAACGCAGAGCACGATGGTGGGTTCTTTCCGTTAAAGCAACTTCGTAGGGAACAAGATTTTAGTAACCTAATTGTAGAAACGAAATTGTTTGATGGATGAGGCGTTTTACACGAATGAGTATCTGGCAATTTGATAATTTTCTAAATTTAGTACAAAAAAAAAGATTAGAAAAATAAACTTGTTTTAAGATGTTCATTCTTTTTATTCCAAAGAAAAATCTTTTGAAACACTGTACATCAGAATATGCAGTCTTTAAAAATAAAACTAAAAACTATTTAGCAAGAAAAAGTAAAACCTAAAAATAAAACAGTAGCTGGAAATGACGCTTTTTACGTGTAGTAATTCAAAGCATTGAATTTTAATAAAAAAATTACATAATTTACACCAAAAATCTTTTATTTATTTACTATGAGTTTCTCAAATTATTGAATAATAATGTTTTCTATTTAATTACACATTTAAAAAAAAAACAAGCAGTTGTTTGGAAAATCCGTAAACATCAAGAAATCAGAAAAGTAATTTTCCGTTGATTACAAGACAACTTCCAGTAAATAAAATACTTGATAATACAAAAATAACTACAGAAAATATTGCATAATAGAATATACAATTTCTGCAAAACAGTAGCGCTTATCTAGAAAATGTTAGGAGCATGACCATGGAAACAAATAATATGTAAATACAACAATTGAAGTATGATTTATGTCGTACACGTTTATGATTTATGCAGTTTTTCTTAAAAACGATTTTTACGCATTTATCCTTGACATTATGCTAATTCATAAACGATTAACTGGTTGAGAAACTTTAAATGTAACAGTTATTTTTTATCTTGTAACTATTAAAATTTATGTAACTTTATTTCGTTATTGCAATATTTTATGCATGTACTTAATTTCAACTGTTTTGACTACAATTTTATGTTGCGATAAGATTTTACCGGATATTTAAAAGTAATAAATAATAAATATAACTTACTTGAAAAATATGAGGCGGCCGCCGATGTCACTTGTCTCCCAAACAACTGACGGTCCACCAATCGCAAAGGTTCCAATAACAACAATTGCTACAACGGAAATAAACATAACAATTATTTGGAGAGTATCCGTCCATACTACAGCTTTTAATCCACCCTGTAAATATAAATATTTTGTAATTAAACGCGCAGACGACACTTAATTAGTCATAACTTACAATTACAGTGTAGAATATGCAGACTACGCTCACAATGGTTCCAATTACGTGAATGCTGACGCCAGTTACTACAAAGTTTATTTAAAATTAAATTTTTTTTTTTAGATGTGTAATTTTACTAGACAAACAACTTTTCTTGCTGAATGAGATAGATGAAAGTTAATGAATATTTATTAATATTTTAATGTATGCTGAATTGATTATGGAAAATACCGTAAATGCAATTTCCTTATAAGAATGTAACTTACCTTGGTTAAATGCCAATGCCGGAACATAAATGAGAATAGGAAGAAACATAATTTCGTCCAATATGAACATGAGACATGCGACTGTGCGAACTTTACGATTAAATCTAAGTTCTAAATACTGTGAATAAATAAAAGATAAGCTTAGTTATTTATGTGAAAGATGCGCACTTTAAAAATATTTACTTCGTAAGAAGAGCTGACTTGTAATTTGCAGAAAACTGGTAAATATACAGTTGCGACTACAATACCCATTACCCAGATTGCAGGAACTATAATCCAATATTGCGTCCCGAAATTGTAAATTTCTGCGGGTGTCCCCAAAATTGTAACACCAGAAACATAACTGAAAATAGTTTAGAGTTATTTTGAATGACATACATTTAAAAAAAATGTTAATTAACCTGGCAACAAGAGACATAGCCACAGGGAACACCTGCATGTTACTGCCCATCAGGTATTTCCTCGTAGTTAGCGTTTTCTTCCCGTAACATCCGTGATAGATTCCCATAAGTGCGGACACGACCAGCATGGCCCCAAAAACTACGTAATCCACGGTACTAAAATAATACTGATCCGGTGTTTGTTCCGTACTATTGCTGTTATTCATGGTGGTTCGAAATCACAATCAATTTTCGTAAATTTCAAGTACTCCAAGGTTGCACAACTTGCTCTGTGACCAATTACATTATGTATGTTCAATGCTGCTCCCGCTCGCACTGTCATATTGCAACTGACAGCCCCTGCCAGTGATGCCAACAGTTATAAATCAAAATCGAATCAATGTTGCCAATGAAGATAAAAACGACATTTTTTTTATGATTTAATGATTCAACCGATATCGTCCACGGAACGTATAGTAGTTTTCTCTCATTGACGTAAAACTTGGAAGACCGCTATTATTGTCTGCTTTATTCTGAGTTTGAAATATTCTCACGCTTATTAACATTCAATAAAAGTTATCAACATGCTACTATTGACCTTTTTTGGAGTCATGAATTTGATATACACTACCGCTTGCTTCATAATACCGGAAGAGGTTCATAATGGATTATTATAGACCTGAAAAATGTCAACTTTTTACAGAAATGTATAATTTCGTTGCCGCTTCTATAATTTCCAAATTTATTCATCTTCACACATTGTTACCAGTTATCAAAACGTCAACGTTTCGCTCAATTTGCAAACTCTGTCAAATGTCATCTGTCAAATTCAAACAATACGACTGTTGGTATGTTTTGTTTACCATGGAACTCTGGACACAGCTTAAAATTATACATTTTATTTTACGTCTATCTCATGATCGAAATGTATTACGTCAATAAATTGAGGCTCATTTGGTGCAGTTTTTGTTGCTGAACATTTTTTTATATTTACACTTTTGTTCTAAAATTTGTGGAACGAACTATCACATAATGAAAATTTTAACATTGTACCTATATCCTTAAGTTTAATAAAAAAAAGTAGACACCCGGTATATGTGCAGGAGGTACATATAGTATATATTCTTTTCTCAACCTTGATGTCATTGTCGTAACTTCATTGTTTCAATGTCAAGGTGTAGAAGTTCAGGAACTCTTCCCAAAGTAAGGCACTAGAATATATGAGTATTCTCATCCGCCATTTTGGGTCCAAGTGTCATAAATAAAACAAATTATTGGAATCCAGTTACTTTAATTCTTTTCTGTCAAATTTGAAGTTGATATTGATTAATAATTGTGATATGTCATTCTCTTAATTATTATATTTCATATCTAACAGGTAAGTGTACATAATACTTTCTATATTACCGTATGATTTGTGTAGTTGGATTTTACAGAATTTCAAGAAATATGTTTTCAAATTTGACAGATACAAATTTTAAATGTTTTTTTTTTAAGTAACTGGATTCCAATAACTTGTTTTATTTATGACATCTGGACCCAAAATGGCGGACGAGAATACCTACATTCTTCTAGAGCTCTACCCAAAGACGCATATGGGTTTGTCGATCTATATAAATGAAATGAAACCATTATATAGCAAAACAGAGGATGTTCTAATTTATTTATATACAATAATTACATAGCATTATGCGTAACTACAATAAAATGCTACTTTATTTATTCATGGTTAATAAACAAATAAGTATAATTATTGAAATGATAAGTGTATAAAAATAAACATGCACTTTTCTTAGTAGCTTCGATATAGTTACGCTCTTGGTGAAGCATATCAAATGTATCACAAGGAATTACACTAATCAAATTATGAATCATTATTTTATTTATAATGAGCTATCAAAGAGATTTTACTGGAGACACACACTGATCTCATTGGCTGGTATTAAGAACTGTGTTTTTGGGTATTTAAGAGATGTGTTTTAGCCTCGGTTTTAACGCTGTACTATGTTCTACAAAATAATAAAAGTGTAGATAATATATTCTATTCGAAGCATTTCTTTATAAAATAATATTAGAACAATGTACAGCGCTAAAACCGCTCTTTTAAAACACCCAAAAACAGAGCTCGTGGTACCATCCACTGAAGAATAAATACAAAGGCAATTTAAATAATTTTCGCAATGCGGAAATAATCTGGAAAAACAACTGGTACCAATAATATCAAGATCTATTTACATTTCACCAGGTCACTAAAATTCTATTAGTTGCACTGCACCATAAAAACACCCGAATCGTAAAGAGAGAATCACTTGGTCGGCACTACGGGGTTGTTCACCAGGTGGAATGTGAGCCACCAGCTCAAAACCGGCTGCAACCCAGCGACAAACAGCAAGAAATACAACCTCCTCTTGGAGCCGTGAGAGGAAACCTGATGGCTTCCGTAGTACTGGTTGTTGGTGTCTGCGGTGCCCCGGTCAGGAAGAACTTGCGCCCGAAGAGTTCGCATGAGGAAGAAAGCCAAGGCGAAGTTGCAGTAGACCAGCGCGGCGTAATAGCCGGTTTTGTCGAATGCTAAGCTTATTAGCACGCTGGTTATGATGCCAATGTATTTGTAGCCGCTGTACGCCAATAGGTCTAATGTTCTAGAAATAATCAAATAAAAATGAGGTCAAAAACTGAACAAGTTAATATGTGAAGCTACGCTATGAAGTTAGCAATCGTTAACCTCTACGACCCTAATTTCTTAGAATCAAAGAATCGTTATTGTAATGAATGAAACTTATTATTTTGTAGTGTACATATTTTTATGAATCGTAAATCTATTGTTATTGAGCTCTGCCTCTCATGGTAATAGTTATTTGTTTATCTAGGCACAAAAATTCCAGATTTGCAGCAGAGGCTGCGATTTCATTGACGAGCCGAAGCTGTAAATCTGTGTTTGGTACTGTGTTGAACACATTGGCTAGAACCACGAGCTCTGTTTTAGGGTGTTTTAAGAGCAGTGTTTTGGGCTCGGTTTTAGCGCTGTAGAATGTTTTAAAATAATTTTATAAAAAACTGCTTCAAATAGAAGTTACAGAGAAATGTATTATCTACAACTTTTGTTTGAATTATTTTTTTATAAAATAATTTTAGAACACTGCACAGCGCTAAAACCGAACTTAGAACACTGCTATTAAAACACCCAAAAACAGAGCTCTTGGAACAGCCAATGGGTGTTTTAGCCTCGGTTTTGCCGCTGTACAATGTTCTAAAATTATTTTATAAAAAAATATTTCAAATAAAAGTGGTAGATAATACATTTCTCTGTTTTTATTGTAACAAGGCGAACATTCAGAATACGATATATTGTTTTACTGTCAAAACGATTTTAAAATATCAAGTTTCAAAATGCGCTTGGACTAGAATGCATCGAAAATCGTCTTGACATGAGTTCTTGACTTTCTTGAGTTAAATTTATTGCCACACATGTGTGTGAGAAATTTTGTTAGAATTTTTAGTTTTCATAGTTATTTGAAATTATCGCGGCAAATATTCTGAAATATTGGCTTGAGATGCCATCTGCAGTTGACAGATTTACAGATTCTGGTCGAACCCAATTTTAAGTGTTCTAGTTTTTTTTTATGCAATCTTTGTTATTGTCTCAAGAGATTCCCTGCGCCCACGTACATGCTTAAGGGATAGATGCGTGTGTTTGGCCAGTACAAGAAAGACAGTTGGTTTTTAAGATTTGAAACGAGCAGACTTACGTCTGCAGTGCTCTACAAAATGTAGAATATTAAGTAATTTGTTTTTAAATATGTTTTGGTAACTGGAACTAAGTTAACATATTCATACGTTGTCGTCGTTTGTAATATTTGCATTTGTTTGTTAATTGTTCAATTCCCCGTTTTATTATTTATTAAATTCACTTATTATCCTCTTAAGAAGTGTTGTTTATTGTTAACCCGTACTACATTATAAAATAATTTTAGAACATTGTACAGCGCTAAAACCGAGCCTAAAACACCCAAAAACAGAGCTCGTCGTACCATCCAATGATTTTGAAATAAAAGATTTAATATAAAGATTAAATAATACAAGACTATGCAACATATTTTTACATATCAACAGTTCTACAAACAAAGACGGATTGCCCTACGACATCTATCTGTCTCAGGCTCATTTTCCGCGTTCATAAAAGCCTACAAGTTAGCGCTCCAGTATTACTATATTTCAGTGACCAAGAAGAATTAAGTGTCCAGTCTAATTTTACAGTGAATTAAAGAAAAATAAGAAGTACTTTAAATAAATAAATAATTCGCCTACCTCAGCTTCGTGTGAATGTTCGTTATGTACAAAGTAGCGGTGTAAATGGCAATTTCAACAACACTCCACGCCAAAGAAGAAGACGCTTGGATGCTGATCTGTTCCGGACTGAAACGCTTCTGCATTCCAAGAACCAGCCCAGCAACCAGAACATATGTTACATATGCCATCGTTGGAATATACAAATCCGGTGCGTTTACTTCAAATCGCGGTTGTACCGGGTTGTCTTGTTCATATTTGATCGACCAGTCCTTAAAAATTGACACTTGATTCACTTAAATATTGATAATAAAATGATGACTCACCTGATGTGTGAAAGGGAAGAATAATAATTTTAGTTTAGACAAAACATATTTAGTATCAACTGCAAAGTAATATTTTAATTTACTAACGGGGACATATCGTTCAATTTCTGTTTTCATGAACTGTTTGCCGGTATCCGCCAACTGAAACATTACAACATGTAAATTTGTTTTAAATATAAAGAGGAATTAAATACCTGCTGACCATACTGCATAGCCATGTCTTGTACTACAGGTTGGGCTAAAATGTTAAACTGCGCTTGCTGCATTTGTACCGGGCTTGGTCCGCCCATATTTGGCTGATAAGCAGGTGGTGGGCCCCCATATTGCTGCGGTGGTACTTGCGAGTAATCTGTAGTAATGAGATATTATACAAACTATTGATAAAACATTTGTAATTATTTTATTACCTCCATACATGGGCGGTTGTTGGTTAAATTCACTGCCATTCGGAAACTGTGGTTGTGGGTTATAAGAATTATATGGCAACTGCGACGGAGAATTTAGAGGGGGGCCCATTGCATTTACATCACTTACTCGTTTCACTTTTCGGCCTAATGCTATAAAAAATCAACAATGATTAACGTGACAGTATGTTTGTGAACTTGTAAAGAACTTAAACTTACGTTGTCTCTGACTAGAATTTGCGTTGAAATTCATTGTTAATAATACTTAATTAAACATAAACAAATACAGAATAAAACAATACAAAAAATATTTATATTATTTGAACACGTCACTAATGTTTTTCACTACTTCCCCGTCATGTCATTCATCTAATTTTTCTATGATAAGTAACGCTATCTTCAGGAAGATGCAGCGATAATTATATGTTGGCAGAACTGAAATGTGTTTGGCGCCTTTTCTAGCCTACAATAAACGGTGTGGTGCTCGAAGTCGAAGTGTTTGGTATTTACTGCAGCTTGTGTTATTGTTATTAGTGCTTTTAATTATTTAATAATCAATATGGTTACTGAGGATTCGTTATTAGAAGAATTTAAGTTCATGGGCATAGAAAAATTAGGCGACGATGTTATTATAAAATGTAAATTTTTGTGGAATCAGATTTTGCAGTGGTGTATTAATAATAACGAATATTTGGCAGGTATGGAAATAGCAGCAAAGTATAAAATAGATGCAGAAAGATTTGTGGAAGAATGGATTGCATTTGCACAAACCAATTTAGGTGGCAATTTGCAACCAACTGTTGTTACTCTAGAAACCATGGTTCGAAAACAATTGGATAAAACACATGATAAAACTGTTGTAAAATCTGAAGCAGTTACACCGAAATCTACTAAAATTAAAGTTTATAATAGCAACAATTCAACGTATCCTTCTGTTTTTTTAATTTTTTATAATTTTTAACTGTAAAGTATTTAAAAATATAATTTTCTTAATAAATAACAGTGACATGAAGAATATCTTGGATGTCTACAACACTGTAACTCCAAAGAAGGTGAGTATTTATTTTGTTTTAAACCAGAAAAAAAAACTTTGGCTCAGGTAAATAACTTTGTCGCCATAATGATTATTAATGTACAACGGGAAGCATGAGAATACACATACGTCCAACTGAACGGTTTTGTCGCGGATACGACTGAAACGTAAACTTAAAGCATGTCGTAGCTAATATGTTATAGTTCGGTAAACTTGAAAGTTTCTCAGAAAAATGATCAAGGTCGTTGAAGTCTTCGGACGCCATTTGTTAAAAATTTTGTTGAAGACGGCACGCGTACGCGTCTTGTGCTTTTCTCCTTGCAGTTGCCGGGTCTAAAATTATGTTTATTTATAATTCAACTCAAGATGCAAACAACCTGTTGCATTTGCTCTTGGCAGTATTAATTTTACGCGGGTGTGAACTTTTCTTCGAAACAAAGTAAGTTTTTTATTTAAAATTATGTAGCATCAGACCAAGCCATTCTATTGTGGAGATAAATTTCAATATTTTGTTCATTTTTATGGTAATGTACTAAATAAATTAATTATATTGCACTTAAGGAAATAGTGTAGGTATGTGCTCAATGTTTATAAATTCTCGACATGTTCTATTTACTACTGATAAGCTTGTTATAAATAATAAAATTATTAGATAAATCGTAGTTGGTTGTGCTTAACGGTCATTCGATTAATGTGCATTATTCGTTATTTCACTTTGTTCTATTTCATAAATAAGATCTTTTGTGTATACGACGCCGAGTAATTTAACGGTAATAACCATTTACTTTCTTAGTGCTAGCAATAAGATTTTACCTGTGCTTTGCCTGTTAGTTCACAGATAGTATTTAGTGGGTGGGGATCAAGTGCACCGTTTTTTTAAATGTGACTAGATCCACACTCATCAAAAAAAATCTGAACTCATCGCGGGCAATTTTCCTCATCAACGCACCTGCGATTCCTCAACTTGGGAGCCGTATTAGGTTTCTGTTGGCGGGTGTAGGTCTAGTGAACGTATTTTATATCGTGACTAGATCCATACTCGTCTATAGAGGCTTGATGTTTTCAACAATCTAATATCCCACTCGGTGGGGTAGCATGAACTCGGAAACACAGTCAACCAACAATCAATCTCCTCCAAACTTTCCCATCCTTTCGCTTCGTCCACATTCATAGTGCTCATCTATTCTTCACAGTCGGAATCGTTCGTTCACGCACCAAACCATTAATCATACCCAACCATTTATTCCTCGGGCGCCCACGCAATCGTTCACCTTCAATCTCACTCTCATATTAATTTCACCAACCTTTCATTCGACATTCGCTCAACTGACTCACTCCTACTTTCTTAACAACATTCTTCTCAATCGTACACAAATGTATACTGGACAGGATCACGTCTCGTATACCCACACACTCCTCTCAAGTATCTTATTTCTGCAGCAGTTATACGTCGTTCATACTTCAAACCAAACATCAAGACATTAATAATTTGTATAATTTAATAAAATTACTATTATGCTTTGTACTGATTGATTTAATAATAAACTTTGCTTGAAAATTATAAACGGTTTTATTTTTTTCAATTACAGACTGCTGAAGCTAGCCGGCACCAGCAAGAAGAGTTAGAAGATATTTCTAATTTCAGTCCAGCAAGCTACAATCCCGAAGTGTATGTATGTGAATCCTTTGTTCACTGCATATATTTTCCTGACTTTTCATTTACAGTTCTAAACCGTCAACAGCTTATGCAGAAAGAACAGACCGAGGAAAAGAACTAAATGTTTTTGGTCCGGAAAATCTTCTTGCACAGGATTCTCAAGTTGCTAAGGTTTCTAAACAAGTCCAAATCAAATTCTTGAGGAATCATGATGCCTGGAATACTTCCAGTGGTAGGTACATGTTTGAAGCCCCAGAAATCGAATCCAAAGTTCTTAACAACAGGATTGAACGGCTTGGACATCTTTTAATCCAGAAATATTCCACCGATGAGAATAAAGTAAGTTATTTCAAAAGATTCCATTGTTTATTTCTTGTAATTTGATATCACTTCACGCGAATTATCAGCCACTTTATCGTAATGCTACACCGGTAGATAATTACATTCTTGAACTGCAGAGTCATAAATGATAAATATTTTATACAGAGTTCATTAACGTACGGCCGAATCCGTTGCGAAGGAGATGGGCGTTTAAATGCACATTCAGTCTTGCTTGAAACATCTTTACAACATGGAAAAGGAGAATCAATGATCGTAAACTTACAACAAATTCCAAATTTATCGTTATTTCCCGGCCAAATTATTTTGCTACAAGCTACTTTACAAGCCAATGCCATGCGCCAGAACTATCTATTAGCTCAGAATTTATACACCAACGCGATTCCGGAACTTCCAGAGGAAAAACCAGATATTGTGGGGACAAATCCCATGAAAATTATTGTTGCGAGTGGTCCGTATACGCTTTCGGATAATCTTGCATATCAACCTCTTCAAGATTTATTAAAGTTAGTCACCTATAAATATTTGTAGTTTGAAAGGGTTTTAACTGGAATTTATATTTAGATACGTTCTTGCGAATCAGCCGAATGTTCTTATTCTTATTGGTCCTTTCGTGGACATGCGACACAGTTCGGTAGCTGATGGAACTATGGCGGAAACTTATCGTTCACATTTTCAAAATTTAATGGAACAGATCATCACTCCTCTCAAAGACACTAACATTGAGGTAAATCAGTATTTAAGATAAAGTTTTGGTATGAAATATAATTATACTGGAACGCTAACTAACGGTGAAAATGCCAGCCGAGAAAGACAGTCACATATTGGGCCACTTGTCTTTGTTGTACAATCCGCTTGGAACGTCTAATTAAAAAAAAAAACTGAGACATTTTTTTCACGACCGGGAGAGCTCCTCGGTTTCTATGATACCAAAATCATGACAGAAACAGTCAATTTTATATTTACGGGAAATTTGGGTATTTTCTCCCTTGTTGTGAGGGAAAGTGCTCAAAATTAAACAAATCAAAGATAACTGTCATAAATATTAGGGTTGTTAAAAAATAGTATATACACCGCAGGAGAAAAGTGTACTTTTCTCTTATCGTATTGTGGCCCTCGCCTACGGCTCGTGCTTCAATTTATTATGCGGAAAAAATCATACAATTCTCTTCCTTAATGTGTAATATGCTATAATTTTGGTTCTCATTGTATCTAAGATTATTAAAATATATTTCATAAATTAGTTTTTCTCAAAATTAGAAGCATGTACAAGAAAAGTGTAAATAACCTTTTATAATATTCCAAATATTTCTAACATGTTTTATTTGAACAGCTGATTCTATTTCTCTTCCGGTTTTTTTTTTATTCAAACTCAGCTCTGCGTATTTTCATGAAACTTATAAATTCCAAGTTTCGTTACCATATCTTATTTCGTTTATGAGATATTGCACACTCGGACATACATCCACCCACACGCACACAGACATCATTGAGAAGATGGTCAAACGGATTCAATAAACCTCAAGACATGTATTTACGTAAAAATCTCGTCAGGAATTTTTTTCATGAATCCAATACTTCCTTATACTTCGTATAAGATGGTAATTAACATTCAATGATTTTGAAATAAAATGTTTCATAATAAAAATTGAATAATACATTTATAGAAATTTGTTCAATTAACTATTTATGTGAATTTTCTAATAATTAAACAATACATTGTTAAATATTATTAATGACTTTTGTATTTGGATGGTACTGTGCAACATTCAGTTTCGGTTACAATGCGTAATAAGCGCAGAAGTGTTAGACAAAGAAGGGTGGCCCTACAACATCTGTCAGCTCATTTTTCTCTTTCGTAAAAGCCTCCAAGTTAGTGTTCCAGTATTACTATATTTCAATATGTTTACTCAATATACTTTCTTAGGTGGTTGTGGTGCCATCAACTTTAGACGCTCATCATCACAGCGTTTACCCAACGCCACCTTTTGAACCACTATCAAAACACCAAGTCCACATGGCCTCAGATCCTTGCATGATCAATTTAAACAATCTTATAGTTGGAGTTACAAGCGCTGATGTCCTTTTCCATTTAGCTAAAACTGAATTTAACCAATCTCCTTCCAACCCTGATAGAATGTCTCGTTTTAGTGAGCTTATTTTATTCCAAAGATCTTTTTATCCCATTTATCCTCCTCAACAACCCGCGCCAGGTCAACGTAGATTGAGTATCGATCAGCAGCTCATGGATCTACACGGAGAGTTTGATGTTATGCCACATATTTTAATTCTGCCGTCGAATTTGAAACAGTTCGTTAAAGTGAGTAAAAATCACACAAAAAGTGTAGTTGACGGACAAAACTGAAGTTGCTGCAGATCGCTTGTGACTTTGACAGGAATTAATTAGAAGAGTACAATAGTACTTTGTTGGTAATCTACACCACTAAGGACCAATATTTCCAACCTAAGATAAATTAGAGAATAAATTTAGCAGTGGAATAAACAAAAAATATCGCATCAAAATTATAACTTAATATTATTTTAGCTGTCATCTTTTGATGCGATATTTTTTGTTTATTCCACTGCTAAATTTTTTCTCTAGTTTATCTGAGGTTGGAAATACCGGCCCTTAATTTAAAACAATAAAAAGGTATCACTAGTCAATAATATGACCATATTATACTTTACATTGAAAAATGAGAACTATCTAAAGCGAAGATGACTGAAATAATTCAAACATTTATTCTTTATTCCAAATCGTACATAAAAAAATTTCCAAAACAAAACTAATTAACATAAAATTAGCAATTTTAATGCGAACTAATTTATAAAATTTTACTTAAAATTCAATAAAAAAATAGCTTACTAAAATATCAAATATAATTCACCTTTACGACGCACTTAACTATTTTTATGTATTTACTGAAATTGTTTAATGTAGATCAAGTGTGGTCAAGAAAAATTTCCATTTTGCACACGTTAAACCTTTGACCAAGTCATCTTCCTCAGTCTATTATTGAAATGCTGTAATTTTTTTGAAGCGCCATTAAGGCTTACGTATTTTCTTCTAACACTTCTGCTAAACATTTTTTTAACGTTTTTTCACTATATTATTTAAGGAGTTTAGTGCGCTATTTATGCTTATACATCCGCGGCATAGTAAAGTAACATGTATCTGCTGTACAATTCCGTGTTCAACTGAATAAATTTATCTTGTAAAGCATCATAATACAGGTTTAAATAATCAACTTCACCCGTTAGGTAAAATGCCAAGATATTTTTCGCGAAATTCGGGACAAATTAAAATATGAAAGATTTCAAAGAATTTTTATACTTTATTTTAAATACTTCTCTGCTGAACTAACTTCTTCCAAAAACTCGTTACTTTGCTTGACATAAAATATAAAAATAATAGAAAAGAAAGTCACATTTTTTTATTTCATCAACAACAAAAATATTTTGTGACGATGACGGGTTAGTGACCGCCGACCCTACGTGACAATAAAATTGGCAGACATAACATTTCTCACATAAACTATGTAATAAAACGCGGCCAGCGCGAACGGCACACCGTGAACGTCGGACACCAATCGGTCAATGCACTACTAAAATTTCGAGTCGATGTTCGATGAGTATTTGTCTGTCGACTTGAAACGTCGGTCTTCCAATCGGCTAAAGCTAAACTATAAAGTTTTTGGATCGAGTATTCGATAACAATTTGTATGGCAGACATTGTCGCACCCAGCCAGACAGACAGACAGGAACACACGCTTGTCTATTATATATGTTTAGATTATTTATGAAATTTCAAAAATCAGGTCAAATACTTTCTCGATATGGACGTGGGACATTTTGTAGAAAATCAGGACTGCTCAGATGGGCACCCTACCATTGGGTTAACTTGACCCCAAATTACTTTAAAAAGTGCGTAAATGTACACATATTCCTCATATATGAAAGGTAAAGCAATTTATTACATATATGATATCGAAGTTTTTTCTGGAATTTTTTGTTTATCCTTCAAAATTTTAAGTTTTTCAAATGAAGTTTAAAAGAATTCGTTTAGTGTTAGAATGCAGCTACAACTTTATCAATTCTATACACATCTTTAGTAATGATATACTTTACTGTCATTTATATTTTGAGTTAAAGAATATCGTAATGAAAATTATTTTACAAAAATCATTGTGTGAATTATGAAGTTCTGAAACATTTCCAACTTTTAGTCAAATTCACTCCTATTTTCGTACTCATTGGAACTTTTTCTTACACATTTACTGTGAGTACGTTTTGTCCGTCAAGTACACTGTAGCCGAAATCACAGTTGAGAGGATATTTTTGAGTTAAAATTTGTTTTGTTTAGAATGTGAATGGATGTATTGTCATTAATCCAGAACGATTATCCAAAGGATTCGTCGGAGGAACATTTGCCAGTATCAATGTTTATCCGGGACAAAATGGATCGTCCGTGGAGAGAAACATTACTTGTCGAATAATTAAAATTTAATTGTGATATTTTATCGTTTTACATTCCGTAAGGTTTTATAATTTATGTGAATCACTCCAGTGCTTTTTCCCATGTCAATTAATTTCAATTCTTTTCCTAGTAACGATCATGATGGCGTTGCTCTTATGAGAAAACTTGTTTTATTTTCCTTTTGTATGTAAATATTTATTTATGTTTTGATTTATTATTAATAAATGTATATAATTCATCACCAGTTTGTGGCAATTATTTTATTCATCCAAGTTGCTGGTTCTATGCAAAAAGACATTGCGTTGCATTATCCAAACCGAATTAATCGCAGCGATGATGACAGCGGTTGCAGTACAGTTGGAATTCTGGCGCAGTTAATTTCATTGGTTGTGTTTGTATTTTACATTCTGATAATTTTTGGTGCGTGCAGTGAGCTTTAAAAAATGAAACATCTTAACTTGGAAATATTTTATTTATAGGTTTGATAAAAGCTTGCTTAGGATTATGTTGCAGCACTTACATTGGCGAAGTAGGACTGGATTTATTGTTAGACCACCCAGCTCCCGATTATAGCAGGTTCAATTTTTATAAATTCTTCCAAATTTTACAAAAGTAAATACTAAAATAAATTGTAAAGTTCGAAGGCTAAAAACAATCTAATTAAATTGTTAGTATGCAATACCTACCACCATATATTTCTTATCAAACAATGCAGGAACATGAACCACCGCTATCAAGAAACGCTCAAACTCTCATCCCTTCAAAAAATTAGTTTTCATTTATGACACATGTCAAAAAATGACATGTTTCAAGTGTTTTGTTTTTTCAAAAAGCACAGGTTAGCAGATTTAAACGAAAATTTCAAAATATAATTTTTCTTTAACATGTTCTAATTCGTAAATGGTGACAGTAAGACAAAACAATTGCAGATAATAAAATTTGGAACATTATTCTTTACAGTGGGCAAAGTAGGGAATTACCCACAAGAGAAATTTTAGCTCACGAAGCCGAAGGCTGAGTGAGATAATTTTATCGAGTGGGTAATTCCACTTTGCCCACGTGTGAAGTATAACGTTTTATCCAACACTTCTTAATAAACGAAAAATTTATGAAAGAAATATTATTTGACAGTGACATATGCTTTAAATTTTTCAATTAAAATGTCAATCGAAGTAGTTACCAAGGTGTTGTGTGTTATTATTATTGTTATAAATAAAAAATACTCACTAGTGGCTTTCCTCAAAATTATACCCACTAGTGGATAATCTGTTACTTTACTTGTTTAAAATCGCCATAGTTATAGAGCATTTATTGAGAGGTGTTGGATAATAATTGTTATTAAACCATAATTTACCCAGATATTTCAAAATAACTTGATAGGTTTCAAGTAAATTACCACTTCCGGTTATTGGATTATTACCAAAAACTAATCAGCTCTTCTCAAGGGGATGCAATTGATATGTAGGAAATATCAAAATTTTCAGTTTAGTAGTTAGAAACCATAATTCCAGAGATCCACACATACACACACAATTTTGAAAATGAAAATAATTCTAATCCATAAGTAAATATATTTTTTTCTTTATTACTTTAAGGTTAGGGGTTAGATTTAATTTTTAGAAAGGTCTTAAATACTTTTAGAAACACCCAGTTTTGCATGAACGTCGTATTTTTCCTCGTCCTACCATTCGCTCTGTCCCGGAAAATTCGTTCAGGAAATACACTAACCGAAAAGCAAGCTCGTCGAATGGCTGCTGGAGCTGAATCCGTACAGAAAAAAACCAAAATTAATATTATCGAACCGCACTTATTAACAGCAAAAAAGAAAAAAGGAAGCATGGATGTTTACCGCGATGGAAACGACAGCGAAACGCAAGACACAAAATACGTCTTAGAGCAGCTTCAGAAAAGCGAACAATCTTTAAGGGTACAGTAAAATAAGTGCAGAATCAGCCCGAAAATTTGTAATATATTATTTCAGAGCGGAATGTACGTCTGTTCAATGGTCTCAGAGTAAAGAAGACTAATTATGTTTTAAATATATGTAATTGACAACAATAATAAAATATACATGATGCAATAATAAGTTTAAATACATGGTATGATTAATGTACAACGCTGGGGCTGGAAGATTCCTCGCCGTCCAGAATGAATTGAGACGATACCCACGCCAGGCCCCATTTTAAGTTCGTGAGTAGAAATTTCAGAGCTTTGGTCCACTGCTCTTCCGAGTTGAACTGGATTCTGCGAAGATGAAAATCATGAGCATAAATGTGTACACAACATTACGCTATATTCCATACAGTGGGAAACACAATCATTCCTATCCCGGCACATCACTTTCGCCTCATCATTCGTTTACGCAACAAACCATAAATCATAGCTACCACGAGCTCTGTTTTTACATATATTAAAAGAAGTGTTTTAGCGCTGTTCTAAAACTATTTATGAAAAACTCCTTCAAATAAAAGTTACAGAGAAATATATTACCTACCAATCTTACTTGAAATATTAAAAAATAATAATAACTTTAGAACAATGTACTACATTCAAACACTTCTTAGAATACCTAAAAACAGAGCTTGTGGAACCAGCCAATGTGTTTAGTAAATATACACACTCAATAGAGCATATCTACCTTCACGTTTTGAGCAAATATGTCGAGAGCACCTAGCACATTCCGAACAATACGTCTCTATCCCTCGAAAACATATTTTTCAAATATACAAATTTAACAATCAATTATCAAATCATTCTTCTCAAATAGATTGAGAAGAATGTTGTCAAGAAAGTGAGATTGAGTCAGTTGAGGTGGTTTGGACATGTAAGGTTGGTGAAACTAATATATGTGGGTGAGATTGAAGGTGAACGATTGCGTGGGCGTCCGAAGAATAACTGATTGGGTATGATTGGTTTGTTGCGTGAACGAATGATTCCGAGCATGTATGAATCGCACTATGAATGTGGTCGAGGCGAAAGTGGTGTGTCAGGATAGGAATGTTTGGAGGAGATTGATTGTTGGTTGACTGTGTTTCTGGGTTCGTGCTCCTCAGTTTTATCCAACACAACATCATCCGCATAAACTAACGCAGGCACTATACATCCACCAATACGTACACCATCCGTTCCATTTAATGTCTTTCGTAACAACACATTCATATACAAATAAAATAATTTCAGTTCCTACTTTATTGAGTAGCTGTTCCCAGTGGCAGAATCCTCAATTTTCCCTTTATCCATCCGATATGGAAGACAAAATCCCGAATCACCCTTTTCCACTTCCTCCTTAAACTGTTGTAAACAATCCAGGAAAGCTACCATTCCAGAATCGAACTTGGTATCCCAAAGAAATCTGAATCCTCCAGATCCGTACAAAGGTAATTCTTTGTGATCCGCTAATACCTATTAATATTTGAAGTCAATATTCAGTCAAATAAATTTGATTAATTTCTTACTTCTATGTAAGAGTGGTTTCCGTACGGAACCAATTTATATCTGTGGAACACAAAATTCATCTTCCTCGCAAGAGCTGCAAGAAGAAGAGCTGTCTGGCCCCAAGCTGCGTTGATTTCAGACCAATCAACAGGTGCGGATGGCAATCGACCAAGTCTAAAATTGTTAATTGTTCCGAAATGTCCTGAGTGCCAAATGTGGAAAGTCGCGTTGAAAACATTCGTTTTCTTTAGCTTTTCTAGTTGTGCTTGTGTGTGAGCGAGTTGACATTCTAAACTAAATACCAAATTTATTTGATCAATTTATAAATTAAAGTGTAAAATTATTTATTTACCTTTTGTGTTCATCATCTGTCAACATTAATTCTCTTCGATGTTTAGTATATTCTTTCCAATATCGATGTTCTTCGCGACATAATCGCTCATATTCCCTCTGATGTTCTTGAATAGCCTCAAGAGTGGATCGTTCTTCGGATTGTAACGCGGATAACTCAGCCACTAATCTATGTTCTTCATTCTTCAAATCCTCTAATTCTTTTTCTAAACAAGCAATGCTTACTTCGCTTGTGTCTAGTTCTAATCTGCGAAAACAAATAATAGAAAACTTGCAAGTTTAACTGAAAATATTTCCAAACTTACTTCTTTAAATAATCGTTATAATCATTGTACTCATTTTGAGTGAGTCGTAATTGTTGTTCCATTAATTCTAACAATGAATCTGTACATTCGTCACATAATGGATGATCTATATCGGAATTACAGGCTAATGTATCAAACAAATTTGCTGTTATCTGTAAAATAATATATATATAATAGTTTTCTGATCAAGTAAAAATATAATTATATAATTACACGCATTCGATGACTGATACAATCATTCTCCCCGTCATCTACAACTAGCATGAAACCATTTGCCCCATTTCCAGAATCGGATAATTTGTATGGAGGTACAAAGTGGTCCAAACTGGTTGTCTGGGATTCGAGATCAACTTCTGGATTTGAATGTATTGGTACTAAAATTAAATGTTAGTACTGGACCAGGAACAATAGATCATATGTTGCTTACATGATAATTCGGCTAACAAATGTTCTCCGAGATAATTAAAAGATTCGTCTAACGTCAAAGGTTGAAGACATCTTTGACAAGCATAAGATATGCTCATTTTAATATTTTCTGCCATATTGACATTATTGTCTCATAAAAATTATTAACTCAAAACGTCAAAACAATTATCACAAGTCTTGTATGAACTTAGTCACTCTTTCACATATGATTTTCCTACCTAGTTGCCAAAGTGTGACATCATAAAAGAATTTTTTCTGTATTTTTTGCTTATGTAATTATACAATTTATTAATTTACCTGTAGAATTGTTAATTTTCTATCAATTAATTTCGAAAAGTACCCGAAATGTAAACTATTTTTCCAGAAAATATGTTGCAATATTTATTATTTTTTTAAAAAACTTGAAATAATATTCAAAACTCTGATAATTGTGATGCAATTGTTATAAATATATTATTGTAATAAATATATCTCATTGTTGATTTATTGTAGACAACAAAAACAACATTTGACATTACTTGAAATTTGGCGGCAGGTTAGGTAAATGAAATGGGTTCAATATGGCGTCGTCACAAGACGCTTGGTATTTGTCATTATTAGGATTGGCGGAAAATTTCAGAACATCGAGTCCTCCTAATATAAAATTGTGTATTCAGTGTTTACAAGCAGTTTTCCACTTTAAACCGCCACCAAGAGTGGAAGCCCGAACTCATTTACAACTTGGTAATATCCTCCTAACCCACACCAAAAACATCGACTTAGCAAGAACGCATTTGGAACAAGCAGTAGGTTTTAATGAATTATACTATAATATTCGTTAAATATTAACATTCTTGCACTTTCAGTGGCTGCTGTCTCAAATGATAAACACATTTGACGATGTGAAATTCGAAGCCGCTAGCGTACTAGCAGAACTCTACGAACAACAGAATCAAACCGCTTCTTCGAAACCTATTTTAAGGCGAGCAATAGAATTATCCCAGCACAGTGTTTATTGGCACTGTAGGTTAATATTTCAATTAGCTGTAAGTACTTATTTAAATTATAACAGGTGAAGAAAAATACAGTTATTTTATGTATTGTTTATTTTTAGCAAATCCATGCAACTGAAAAAGATTACCAGTTAGCAAGTAGTCTATTAAGCGTTGGCGTTGATTATGCTCACATATCAAATGCTTCGTACACTAGAGTATTATTTCTGCTAAGCAGAGGAATGTTATTATTAATTGATAAGAAAGTTCAAGAAGTTAATTCGTTGTTAAATCAGGCTGGCCATTTAATTGAAAGTTGGACAGGCAATGTACACCAAAAGGAATATCTTAGGGTTTATTTTTTAGTGTTACAGGTAATTATTTGTGTTATATTTCAAGTGAAATCCAATAAAAATATTATTTTCATTTTAGGTATGCCATTTTTTAATGGCTGGACAAGTAAAAAGTGTGAAACCATGCTTAAAGCAGCTACAACAAAGTATACAAACCATTATGTCTCCTTCCTGGCCTGCAGATGACGGTAAAGCATTTTCTGTAAACATTTAACGCACGCTATTAGCAACCAGGAAGTTTCAATTTGCACATTCGTGTGGTAAAATATACAAAAACACTGGTATCTACAGCAAAATCATCTTAAAAATAGTCTAATTTTACTTACATCGTTTTTTTGACTATCAAATCCTGCAAAAACCATCGATAATTGCCAATAATTTAAACAGTTTTTCAGCAGCCATATCATTAAATTTTTTATGACTTTGCTGCTGTGAATTTATGAGTATTTTGATTTAATTTTAATTTGTTAAAAATAATTTTGTTTATTACATTCACATAAATAAAGCTTCAAATAAGCACTCATGCGGGAAGATTGTCTTCCCGTACTTGGTATGTAAGATATCTGCTCGTTGTTGTCGTTGCCGTAAAAATCTACATTTTACGATAAACTGAATCGTAAATCAGCTGCTATTGAGTTCTGTCTGTAGTGGTAAAGAATCTTTTTACGGACTGATCTCGGTAAAAATGTTTCAGAGCTATAACAATATACAGATTTATAGGCTATTTCAATCGAATAGTTTAAGTAAGATATTGTTCTGCACGCTTACTAATAAACACTAACATATTTTTATTACATATTTTCATACGGTTACCATAAGAAAGGTGAGATATGACTTGCATATCTCACGGGTGCTATTGGAATTCTGCGAATACATTATTATTATTGTTCAAAGTTGTTCCCAATATGGAATATTATTTCTATGAAATTGAATCTTTGCATTGTTTTAATATTTTACCAAAATTAGTCATACAAACATTTTCAGAACAAGACTTTTTTAGAATCTATAATTAATTTATATGCACATGCATATTTACTTCTTGAAATTTCGGGTCATATATTTAGAGACGTTATTTTCGTAGCTGATAAATATTTTGAGTGTCTGTCTAAAATCTAAATCAAGATCTTCTCCAAATCTTAAAACTATTGACGTATATTAAATATTAAATTTTTTTACTTTGTTAGGATGCTAATTAGGTTTGCCATATTAGAATTGGGAATCGGGATAAATGTATAATTAAAATATAAATTAATACAGGCACAATATCGCATACTCGTGCGAAATGGGCATCATTCCATGCTTGTTGTACAATACAATATTTTAAATAATAGTTATTTACATACTTATGCCTGATATTATAAAGAAACGTAAACTCCAGTTAAATTTACTTATATACTAACAAATTGTCCAAATGACAATCAAATCTTTGACAGCAATGTTAAATAAGTCATAATAGTATATTACGTACCGTGAACTGTAAGTGATAGTTTTTAGGTCGAGAATGTAGTTTGGGATGTCGAGACCCGTAGGGTCGAGATTTCCAAACATTCGAGGCCTAAAAATCACTTACAGTTCGAGGTTAGTAAGTTATTTTTTGCAATACCTGCGTAAATATAAGAAAAGGAAAAATAGGTATCAAAATTAACAGCTTACAGATTGAGGTTAGAAATAAAATTTGAATGATATATATTTATACTTACCGTCCATCATGAACGGTAAGTTTCACTTACCATCCACGGTGGACGGTAAGTAAATGCTGTAACTATGAAAACCAATTGTGCAATAAAAGTTCCACTTACTGTACTTAAATTTTGTTATTAATGGGTAACTTACAGTACAGGTATTGTAAAAAATAATTTGAAATGATATGCACTTATTAAAATCAAATAAATTTACTTCAAAAGTAAATTTAAGTGACTTTATAATATCGGGGTTAAGTGATGAAAATGATGTCTTCCCGCAAGAGATTTGTACATTGTTTTTTGTAATGAACAAAATTATTTTTGAACGAAATTAACATTTAAACAAAATACTCGTAAATTTACAAATTCACAGCAGCAAAGTCAGAAATCACGGACTGCTAAGGAATTTGATGATATGACAGTTAAAAGAACAATTTGTTTACACGACAATCGATGTATCATTTCGCGCGAACAGAAAGTTCCTGGTTGCCAACAGCGTGCGTCAAATGTTGTTTCCAAGGTTGTGAGTACAAACAAATAATTTATTTATTTTTGTTCTAGTTGCGAATGGGGCAAGTGTAGGCGACTTATTTTTATGGATGCCAAAGGAACATCTTTACGTGTTGGTTTACTTAGTGACCGTAATGCATAGTATGCAGTCCGGTTACATGGACAAAGCGCAGAAATATACCGACAAAGCTTTAATGCAGATAGAAAAACTTAAAGTCGCGGACAATAAACCAATTTTAGCTGTTTTCCAATTAATGCTTCTGGAGCATATAATTATGTGTCGATTAGTTATGGGCAATAAGTCATTAGCATTACAAGAAATTTCGCAAGCGTGTGCGCTCTGCCAACAAAACCCTCGACTCTTGGCTACTCACCGACCGCAGCTGCACACTTTGCTTGGACTCTATGCGATGAGCATGAACTGCATGGATGCTGCCGAGTCGCAGTTCACCGCCGCCGTCTCCGTAAGTAGAACTAAGTATTTTTCACTACACTAATATCTTCACTTATAATAATATACGTAAAACTAGTTAACTGTTTTCATTTGATTGTTTTTCCTGGTTTATTTTGACGTATTATATTTTTAAAATGCATCAACTGTGAAACGTGTACGTTCTTTTGTTATTCGTGAGTCGACTGTGTTTTGTTTTATTTTCATTTGTTTCATAGCACACTTATATCATAGTTAATATAATTATTTTCTTCGATTATCTTAATTTTTTTAAACTATTAACAAAATTATTACATACTTTACATGTACTGTTCACTGTAAAACAAAACTGCAATTTTCTTTAACTGTGTCAATATTTATACACTTCTGGTCAAAATCATATTTTTTCTCAATTAGTTTTATTTTAGTATGTTTCAATTAGAACTACAATGTTATTTTTTCTTGAATATTTCGCTATCATCAACCGTTTTATTAAAATTTAACAGACAAGTTAGTGTTCCATCTTTTTGCCTAGCAGGAACACTTAAAATTAAAAAGGAAGTTAAATAAAACAATTTCGCAAAAAATTGTTTGGTTGATTTAAAATCTTACTGGCAGATTCACGAAAAGAATTAACGCTAATTCCATTTTTTTCAACCTCTGTAACTTTATTTATAAATTAATTAAATTAACAAATTGTGTCAAATTTTATGTTAACCTATCTTAACTACAACCTTAGTTAACATAAATATGTTTTAAGGATGGTAACTGAAGTTATGACTAATAATAAAAATAGGATTAGCGCTAATTCTTTTTGTGAATCTGCTTGTTAAAGATTATTTAGCAAGTCAATCTTTCATCACTTCGTTCAATATGTAATTATTAATATAATAATTGGAACTATTAAAAACATTATTATGTATACCGTGAGTTTCAACTAAGCTGCATTTACTAATTTATTATTAATATATTACTATGGATGCCTGTTACATATATTACCGTACTGTTTTAGATAAAATATACAACATAAGTTGTAATTGTTAAATGAACTTGTCATTATAATTTACTTGTCCTTTTCTTAGGATTCATATCTAAACTATCACTTTTAAATTTTGTAAATATTTTCGAAACTCTCAGAAACATTTGGCCTAGGACGTTCAGGAAATAAATTAGCAAACACATTATTCTCAAACTCTAATTCGAATTGTACCAAGTTAATATTCCAATTTTTTATTCATTAGTAAACATCTTCAAATTATAATTTAAAATTGACAACCTATACTGTTCTGGAACATTACGGTGATGCGTAAACTGGTATCAATAGTAACACATTTAAAAACAGAAAAGTTTATGTTGCATCTTTACTGAAACTCACGGTATATTAATTAATATATTTTAAAAATGCACCGTTAACTGTCTAAAGGTTTATACGACTTTATTACTTGTAAAAAGACTTTTTAGTATAATTTTGAAATTTGTAATATGTTCCTTTTGCAGACATCGCAAGAAAGAGAACTATGGACGTACGCAAATTTAAATTTAGCAATAGTATATTTACGAACAGAAAGAGAAGCAAATTTTCAGTCTTTACTCGAACAGATAAACCCAGAAACATTGCCTTCTCATTCTCACAGTCTTCGGGCAGCTGCGTACTACGTTCTAGGACTCCAGTCATTCTTCCAGACGCGATATCACGAAGCAAAGTAAGACATCAAATATTATTTAACACGTTTTTAACTGTACTGTTTATTATTATTTTTTGTAGGAGATATTTAAGAGAAACGTTAAAAATGGCAAATGCAGAAGATTTAAATCGACTAACGTCGTGTTCACTTGTATTACTTGGACATATATTTCTTGCTTTAGGAAATAGTAGGGAAAGTATGAATATGGTGACGCCTGCAATGCAATTAGCCAGTAAAATTCCGGATGTTCATGTTCAACTTTGGGCTTCCGCCATCTTAAAAGGTAAGCCTACTTTCACAAACAACAAATATAAAAATAATCCATTACTTTATTAATTATTATACACTGAAACTGAATTGGAATGTTTAATAATTACACTTGATACATGTAACATATGTGTAATAGATGCTCAATTGTTTTTGTCTTCATAACAAACGTGAACATGGAAATATATTATTAAAGTTTTTATCAAAATTGAAAACTGCACCACACGACTTTCTTATACATAAAAGTTTCAGTTACTTGGATACCAAACTCCCTAGAAATCGATTAACTATTATAAAACAATTGACGATCGCTCAGAAATAATTTTAAAAATTTTAGTACAACTTTCCTCTAATGCCTTTAATTTTACCCCAAACACGACAATAAACTGTTGTAGAAAATACAGTTGATCATTCACAAAAAATAATTTTTTTTTATATTTTAATTTGATACCAAACTCGATAGGCTTTAATGTTTAAACAATATTTATTTATTCATTCTTCAAAATGTATTTTTAAACATATAATTATTTTTTCTTAAAACCGGAAGGAAATACGACAAAATTGCAAATAGCATTTTATATTCCGAATATTATTACTAACATCTTTTATTTGAAACTTTTTTCGCAACTGATTTCATATTCTAAATAAATTGAATATATTGTTTTGTATGTCAAGTAAATATCCACTTTGGGATTGCAATTGTTGTCATAAAACTCATAATAATGAAGATTTATTATTCTAACTTGTCCACCCACTTATTCATCCATCCATACAAAAAACATTTACAGGTAGATTCACAAAAGGAATTAACGTTAACTCCATTTTTTTCAACATCTGTAACATTGTTTCTTAATTACTCAAACTGATAAAATGTGTCAAATGTTATGTTAACCAATCTTTACTACAACCTTAGGAAAAATAAATATGTTCTGAGAAATAGAAAAAGAAGTTACGACTAATAATAGAAATGGAATTAGCGCTAATCCCTTTTGAGAATCTGCTTGTTAGAAATTAGTCAAAACGGAATCAAAGGTTTTCAAAACATTTACCGCAGAAGTCTCGCAATCAATTTTTTGCATAATTGGTATACTTGCTTATACTACGTATACCGTGTGTCCCACGTAAATGTTGGCATAGGCAGTTAACATGTAAAATCTGTTTTTTGTAAATAAAAAGTGTCCGGCAAAAAATTATGCATCCAAATTTTATATCACACTACTGCCAATATCCCTACATCTTATTTAATACAGATTACTTTATTTTGATACCGCAATTTCATGAAATTAATAATAATAATTCCTAATTTTCGCCTAATCTTTTTATTGCTACTGACGTATAGTGCTTGCAATTTGTTTTAAATATTTTAATCTGTCACTGTCAATTTCTGGCAATGGAAATTATTCAGCGTTCATTCCTGTGGTGTATTTAGATATTTGTCTTGCACTGCGCCCCCATAATACATTCTAATAATATTTACACGTTTCTCGACATTTAATGTATTCTTGATGACAGTGACTGATTAAAATATTTAAAACAAATTGCAAGGACTACCTATACGTCAGTAGCAATAAAAAGAGTAGGCGGAACAATAGGAATTATTATTAATTTCATTAAATTGCGGTATCAAAATAGAGTAATCTGTATTAAATAAGATGTAGTGATATTGGCAGCATTGTAATATAAAATTTGGATGCATAATTTTTTGCCGGACACTTTTTATTTACAAAAAACAGATTTTACATGTTATTTGCCTATGCCAACCTTTACGTGGGACACACGGTATACAAATATCTCGAAATCTATTAAACTAATTGACTTAGGTTATTTTAATTTTATGTCGCTATCGTGAAAACAAAATATAGCAGCAAAGTAAAGAATAAACGTATGGTGTTGATTGTATGTGCATGTTCCAGATTTATACGACAAATGCGGCGACCACAGCAGAGAAAACGAAGCATACCAAAAGCATTGCCACTTCTCGCAAATCCTCCTGAAAGACCAATACCAGGCATCGCAGATGCCCGAGCACAACCTCATCCACTGGACGCAAGGAAACTTCCCGATGCTAACAACAAACACCCCCAGCACGTCCGGCGTTATCATGTGAACAGCGCGCGGCGAACCAGCGACGCCACATCAGAGATAACGCGGCGGGAGCGTGATGGGTCCCCAGGTGCCATCGACGACTCTACCGAGCAAGTAATTCAGCAGGGATCGGATCGGATCAGTACAAACCAAATGCAAAGGTGATATGTTGGTACTAATTTTACTCAGATGAATTGCGGATTGGAGAAGAGGTGCTTGAAGAAAATACAAATATTTTTATAAGCAGTGTATTTTGTTAGAAAAATATTATAATTTTAATATCAACTCAGTGAATTATTTTTAAGTCTCCTCTAAGTTGTCCGTCGTCACTTCTCTCTCTTTAGGATCATCTTGTTCGCGTAATTTATTTATTTTAGCGTTTATTCTATTAAATTTCTCTTCAGTCAGTTTTAGGTAAGCTTTCCATTCGCGGTTTTCTTCATCGATAGAGTAAATATCTTCAGATAATTTGCCTTTAAGATCTGCGTCATCGCACATTTCTTGTAATGTCTGTTGAATTATTTATTTATAGTTTACTTAAAATTATAAAAAATATATAAATATAATTTATTGTACATAAAACGTTGTAAAATAAAAAAAGAAAATATATTAGTACATTATATAATATTTCGTTTCTTTTTCTCATTTACTCAAATACCGGGTAATTCATCGGTCTGTCGTATTTAGGGCAGATTTTTTCATTACGAATAAAATACCGAATAAATTATTCGCCGAATAGATGAAAAATGTCGCATCGAAATCATAGCTCAAATGAAGTAATTGTTCTAGCTGTCATTTTTGAATGCGCAATTTTTTATTTATTCGACGAATAGTTTATTCGAAGATGGCAGACCGGCCCTAAATATAAATTATATTTATTTAAATAACTCCGTGGTAACATGTGATCCTGAGTTCAAATCCCAGAGCCGCCAGTTGCCATATAAATATTTTCAGATTTTGGGAGAAAATTAGATTCCTTTCATAAAAAGTAAACTATGATAAAGTGTCTAAAATTATAAATTAAGATATTCTGGTTCATAAAAAATAGTAAATGCGCTCAAATAGAGCATCCTGTAAACATATGTGTACGGTAACTACATAGAGCATAGACAATGATACCTAAAATAGATTTTATTTGAAGTATTTTACTATATAACTTATAATAAAAAAAGAAAGACCGATGAATCATCCTGTATAATATACTGGAACGTGAACTGATGTTGATAATGCGAGTCCAGAGACACAGCTAGTTGTTGGGTCATCTGTCCTTGTTGTACATTCCGCTTGGAAAGTTGATAAGAAAATATAATGAAATTAACTTTCAATGATTTAGAAATAAAATACTTAACAAAAAAATTAAATAATATATTAATAGATATGAATTCAATTAATTATTATGTATGCGAATTTATAGAAATTTTCAAATAATTCAACAATGTACTGTCAAATATTATTTATCACTTTTGGACAAAACTGTTCACAATGGCTGGTACCACGAGCTCTGTTTTTGGGTGTTTTAAGAGCAGTGCTTTAAGCTCGGTTTTAGCGCTGTATTATTTTATTAAAAATGCTTCACATAGAAGTTACAGAGAAATGTGTTATCTACCACTTTTATTTTGAAGTATTTTTCTATAAAATAATTTTAAACATCGTACAGCACTAAAACCGAGCTTAAAACACCCCAAAACAGAGCTCGTGGTACCAGCCATTGTTTTTAAACAGCAACCGCTCAACAAACAAGTGTTAGCCAAGAAGGGTTGCCTTACAACATCTACGTGTCTCAGACTCGTTTTTCGCTTTTATCAAAGTCTACAAGCTAGCGTTCCAGTATTAATATATTTCTGAGTTATTCTCAATCGACAAATTTTTACCGTATAAAAGTTCTGTGAATTTTGGGGGTTGTAATTTGACGGTAATGTACGCGCAAAATATACAGGGTGTAGATTTGAAATGTGGCCATTTTACGGAAAATAATGCAATACTGTAATAAATTTGTTTTATAAAATGTAAAATATTTAAGGTTACAATTTTTCTAATAAATTTAAATTTTATTCATATATCTTGAAATACTAATATTCAGGTAACCGAATGGTCCTTATTGTATGTATTGTTAAATTATAAACAACTTTTGTATTTACACTTTTACTGTAAAGTGAGTAGGTAAAAACATACAGCAATATAAAAAATTCAATTTACATCCGGTACACGAGGTATGCTCTAAGCAGAGTGCCACACCCACAAATGAGTAAATTTATAATGAAACATCAAAATTCTTCGACCGCTGAAAAAACTGTTACCACTTTACTCCTGCAACCCGGTAAATCTTTGAGAGACGTAATTTGACAGCATCCACGCGCAAAAATAAATACCGAGATCTTGTCTATTTTATTTTACTTACCTTCAGTTTTTGGTCAATATTGTACAAGCTGCGCAGATCAGCATCAGTTACTTTAAAAGCGTTTTCAACTTCGAAATCTACCTTTTCAATTTTAACTTCTTCAGCTTCAGTATCTTTATCTTGTTCAATGCTATCAATATCTGCAATTTCTAATAAAACTAAAGTTATACGAATAATAATTGATCAATTAATATTAATATTACCGATATCGGATAAAAGAAAATTTAGTCTTGCTTTTTCAGTGTCATTCAAAACAATATGGGACATTTTTTTATTTCTGAACGTTGAAAGCTGGAATAATCCAAATATTTAATATTGATCAAACAAGTCAAAGTGGATTTAATACCTTGCTACTTCTTTTTGTAAACTGTTTAATTTTGCGTTTAAATTTAGGTTTCAGAACAGGTTTACCTTCTAAAAATAATCTAAGTAATATTTTTATAAAAATAAAAAAGAAACACTTACGCGAATTATTAATATTGCTATCAGATTTAAATTTAAAAACGTCGAGAAATTTTTTTGTGTGGTGTAATTCGACTGAAGATTTACTTAAATGAATTATTTTATCGCATACTTCCTTTTGGAACTCAATGCGGTCCATTTGGCATTCCTAAATTTATAAAATAATTATTAATTAGATGTGAAACATAATTAATTAAATAGTACCTCCAAAATTTTGTTCAACTTCTCTAAATCATTTTCTAAAGTTAAAATATTTTCATTCCACAATTCTTTCTGTTCATCAATATTTTCAGCAGCATTAATTTGATTTTTAAAAGTTTTCAATTCTTTTACAGTTTCCTGATATTCAAATTCAGTGTTCCAAATTTCAGTTTCAATGTCGAGGGGTTCTAAATAATAAAATGTGGAATGTTAAATATTTTTATTCCATTTATAAACATGTACAAAACATTAATATATTCGAATAAAACATTTCACTTATCAACGGTAAGGTATATAAATATTCATTTTATGAGATAAGTACATCGTAAAATACTTCTTTTGACATATAAAAATACTTAAGCTAATCATTTTATTAGTTTAATTACTGAGACGTTTCAGAGCGCTTACTTTCGCCAATATTTGGTAATTTGATACTTCCTCTTTTTGGCCTCCACTGAGTCGGCGATTTTTGCAAACTTTCCGTGCTGTCAGTATTTTCTTCGTCAGTTTCTTTCGCCGAAGATAAACTTGCAGTACTACTCATTGTTGACAGTTTATTTTTGAATGATTCTTTTGACGGTAAATGCATCGGTTTAGTTTTGAATTTCTTTTTTATATCGTTTGTGGTCTCTTCATCGCTGCTTCCTTCTGTGCATAACTCCTCTCCTGATATCCATTGCTCCTCATCTTCCTAAAAAACAAAGAAATAATAAATAATACTTACAATTTTTACCTCTTACTTCTTTTTGCAGTCGAACATGTTGTAAATGTTTGGGAAACTTATTAATATTACTTTGTTGTAAAGACATCTAAATATTTTAACCACACAATTTGAGGTTAATTAATAAAATATCACAGAATATCTTCTCATTTGTTTATTCAAGTCAGTTAATTTAATATCAATACGTCGAGTTTACTGTATTTTTATCAGTATATGTCAATAATTTGCCAATAATGCAATATGTGATAAGCTTTTGTCCCTATTAGGAAAAACTAGTTGCGTTAAAAATAAGCTTGTCCGCATTCCATAAATAGGTATATTTTTCGCTACTAAAATACGCACTCTATAAAATCTTTGATAAATAATTCATGTTTTAAGTTTAAAACACTTATTTTTAAGATAACGCTGATAATTTTAACCAAATATCGATAAGATAATAATTAAAGAATTTAAATTTGTCCGTGAGTTTTCTTTGACGCTCAAAAATACAAGTAATTAAATGCGCAATAAATGTATTAATATTTATTTGGATTTTTGATTACAACAATTAAATTTATTTTTTGCTTTTATCATACAATCTGTAAAATATTAATACGTAAGTATCAATTAATATTTTAATCTATTACATGCAAGCAATAATCGTGTGACATATTTTAATTGTTACGATAACAATTGAATCATGTTTTATTGTTGACTTTTGTTTACTTTAATATCTATAGAGAGAACAACTATATAGTTTACAGTCTTTTTAATAGATGGCGCCAAGTTGTCTGTTCTACCTGTAGTCAAGAAAACTTACGTAGGTAAATCATTTTAAATCTCATTAATTTATTTAAATACTTCACCAACTGAACAAAAATCACTCGCCTGTCGTTCTCACGAATAATCAAGATATTTATTCAAGTACACAAGAGCGTCTATTGTATTGTCCGTCCCCTATTCGTCAAGTGTTTTATGAACGAAGCACGTACGACGTTGAATTGAACTTGCATTAAATATAAATTGACGTACATTATTCGTAAACATTTTCTCAGGCCCCCGGGTCGCTGACGTGGTGTCGGCGATGGTTCGCGTGTTTTCAACAGCTGCCCAATGACGTCATAATCACGTTCATCCTTCATTCTCTTTATTTACAACAATCACCCACCTATTTATATTTAGATTTGTCATGCTGAACTAGGAAAAACGCATGCAAATTTGTCTATCGTAAAGTAATAAATAAATAAATATATCAGCACGCCATTTACCCATTCTCTGTTAAGAGCAAGTAAATAAAAAAATATATAAATCAATTGAGGAATACATAGATATTGTATTCTATACAGCTATTTTCTGTACGCATATTTATATCAAAGCAAGTTATGATTGTACCGAATGGCTCAAACATGTTTAACATTGCTTGAAATGTTTATAAAAATCATATTTTGTTTGTGTGTTCAATAAAATAGACGCTAATGTCGAACAGGTATTGATTATATTAAACTGTGATCGTTTATTTGATATTTGTACAAAAAATAGTGTAAAATTTTGGTTAATAAGTGGTTATGTTATTAATTATGCATTTATTTTTCACGTGTAATTTCGAATAACTGTGATTTATTATTAGTGCACATTCTGAAAGTATGACTTGTACAATTTGGCCATTTTAGAGACAGAAATACAAGGTAGGACATAGTTTTTGAATTATATTAGATTACTTATTAAGTGCTATCATTGGACACAAAAATATAGTGTATAGCTTGTACAAATTTGCGTGGCGATTGACTTGACTTGATAATGGGATAAGCCAGCCCTAGCCAGCGGGGTGCAAGTTTGTCTGATGTTCAGGAGTGGATTATTATAATTTTGGGCTTAGATGCTTCAAATCTCCGAAATTTTTAATACGATTATCTTTTCAATAGTTTCCCCGAAAACTGTTAAGTAAGATAATTTTATACATATATACCCTTCAGAAAACGACATTTAAAATTCATTAGTTCACTAGTTACCATTCCAGGCAATTAATTAAAATACCCACTAAATCTAGTAATAAAACAGAAATTAAAGAATATTTGTATCATCATGATATATTTTTTGAAGAATCGTACAGTAAAAGTGAATTATTGGAAGTAGCACAAACAAAACTTGTTAAAAGAATGTACGTGTGCGATACAATGGCACAAAAATTTGGTCATACTGTATTAAGACTGCCTCCGTATTACTGTATATTAAATCCTATAGAACTAATTTGGGGACAATTAAAAACAAGTATTAGACGAAAAAATGTTACACCAACCGTGTGCGCTAATGTTGTGGAATTAATTAAAAGTGAAATAAATAATATTAGTGACTTAAATTGGGCTAGTAGTGTTCGGCATGTGATAGACATAGAAAACAGTTACTTAAATTTCAATAATATTATTGATGAATTTATTATAAATGTTGGACAGTCAAGTGACGACACTGATGATGATATTGTTATCGATTAATCACCTAAGTAAAACAACATAGATGTAAAATAAAACATAAGTTTTTTTATCAATATATGTTTATATTTACTGAACGACAATGACAATACTGTATTCATATTTAATTTTATTAAAATTTTTCTTATTTTGATATTACTTGTGTCTGTTTGTGTAAAACTCATTTGAAAATATTATCTAGTACAACCCTGTTCCCTGTAAAGTAGTCCCTCATAAATTTCTTTATTCCTCTTATGGAATACCTGCTGAGAAACACTAATGGAATCAATCGCCACGCAAATTTGTACAAGCTATACTCGCTAAGACATTATATTTGATACTGCACTCATCAGGCTTCTGAAAAGTTCTGGAAAAAACAATTGCTATTCGTCACTACGTTCTTCACTCTCTTGTTTCTAAACAGTTTTATTTGATACCCCACACGACCAGTTTCTGATTTCTTTTAGAAAACAATTAATGTAATAAAGAATCGTGTGACAAAGAATATTCATCAATACGTTCCCACAACTGCAATATTCGTGTTTAGCTGAATTTTGAAAGAATCAATTGTTTATCGATATGTATTATGATTAGTATACGATACGCTTTCTTTTTAAAAACCTTTCATTTAATACCAAAATATGCTTTTATTAATTTTTAAGTAAAAACAAATTAAAATTCTGCTGAACACCTTTCTTCAAAACACGCCATTTAATACCAAACTCGACAGGTTTTTAAAGAAAATCATTTTAACCTATCCGATGATCTATAGTCCACTCAGTTAAGAAAAAATCTGGTGTGGGCACCACACTACTTTCTTACACATATAAGACCAACTGAACACGTATGATTTGTTCCTTGCGTATAACTTTATTTTGATAATTATTATAGATGATAAACTTGCTTAATTTTGTTTTCTCGTAACTATAATTTTATTTTAAAATAGGTATTAATTAATATCTAGTCTTTAAAATTTTCTAACTGATAATACTAATATTGATTTTATAATATTTCAAACGACACATATTTTTGACACTTCACAATTATTTGACACGTTTGACACAGAGATGTTAAAAATGTTTTAGTATTTGTTCTCATTGTAACTAAGATTATTGAAATATATTATTAAATAAATAAATAAATATATCATCACGCCTTTTACCCATTATGGGTGTGGCACTCTGCTTACGCAGATCTCGGTAAGTGATATATTTTTTCGTATGAAGTGCGGTTACCAGCCGTCAAATCATAGCCCCCAAGGATGTTAGTGGAGGAGGAACCACAGGGGTAAATTTAAATTTGTAACTGTCGGCAGTGGGATTCGAACTGAGGATCTCACGATCCACAGTCCGACACGTTACCTCGGAGCTATTTATATATAATTTAGTTTTTCTGAAAATTAAAAACATATACAAAAAAAGTGCAAATAACATTTTATATTCCAAATATGTTTGCAAACATCTTTCATTTGAAACTTTTTTCACAGCTGATTCTACTTTTGAAAATAAATGTATTTATTGTTTTGTGTGTCCAGTAAACTTCCTCTTCCGGTTTTTCAATTTCATTCAAAATCAACTCAGCTCTTTATATTTTCATGAAACTTATAAATTCCAAGTTTCGTTTACATATCTTGTCTCGATCATGAGATATTGCACACACTGACATCTATCCATCCATCCTCACACACAGACATCATTGAGAAATTGGTCTTAACGGATTCAGTGGACGTCAAAACATTTGTCAACGATTTTTTGCATGATTCCAATACTTCCTTATACTTTGTATAAGAAAGTAAAAAGTGCGAACGCAAACCATTTTAAACTCACACATCCTATTTATTGAAAATTGTCTTAAACTTGCATAAAAACCGATACAAATTATCAAAATAAAAATAGAAACATACGTGGTTTCACTAATTTCGGGTTATTAACACATGAAAGAACAAACGGAAATGAAAACGCGGGTCTTCCAATGTTCGCTGACCAATTAGATTCAAGGATATCATCGCCCCACACTATTTTCTAAACTACAATGACCTATGGGTCTCTTCAAGACCTTTATTTTGATACCCAACATGATGTAATATGTTTAAGAAAACAATTGCCTATCAAGCTTTAAATTATATCCCTACTTCCGTTTCTTTATGGATTAAAGATTGACAAAGCGAAGTAAACCTTGAGAGGAGTGGCCACTTGTATGTATTCCAGTTTATTTATTCAAATTAAAACTCTTGACACAAAAAATTGTATATAAAAGGTACAAAAGAATTTGTATCGCCAGAATATATGTGGTATCATAATAAACTTTTGACGAAATATATAATTTAAACTTGGACAAGTTAGGAAACAAAGCAAAATCGGGGATAATTTGTACTATTTTTCTTTCTATCTAACTAGAATTGATCGCGTGATATCGGTTTTTCTTTTTGATGTCTCTTCTTCATGTCTGCATGTCATTATTACCTCCCGCACATATCGTAAGTTTCAGCAAAAATGCAACATTTATTTTCTCTCATTAATGTATTTTTGTGGATACCTGTTTATATTACCGTACTGTTCCAGATATGCATAATAGGTTGTCAATGTTAAATGAACTTTGCATCATAATTTCAAGATGTTTCCTAATAAAAAAAATCTGATGTGGCCAGTACATAACCTCCCGCCCAATACTACTCTTGAAGGGTACAAAATAGTATTTGGTGATACAGAAACATATATTCTTATTTATTTATTTTTTATTTACATTTCAGAAATTTAATTTTATTTCGTATTTTTATTTAATTTTTTGACATATTTCAATAAGAAAACAGCTTCACAATCAAAATGACATGTGTCACATTTCGTAAAAAATTAAAAATTTGTAAGTGTTTCCATGGTGTACAAGGAGTGCAAGACTTATTAAATCTAATTTCTTTATATTTTATTATCTCTAAATCCAATGAAAATTAATAAAATTAATGTAATCAAAACACATGTAAAATTAAATATTCTACAACTTTAAATTAACTTAAATTGTTGAAAAAAGAAATTTAACCGTGTTTTTCACGAAAAACTGTTAAGGGCTTCAAGTAAATTGCTACTTCCGGTTGATCAATTTTATCCAAAATCTAATCAGCTCTTCATTTAAATATAAGAAGCAATAATTCACAAAATAGTATTTTTTGGTATTGAAGTATTTCAGTTATGCGACACACACATATACATACATACATACATCATCGCGAAAATAGTAAAATCGTATTGTAGGAACCCTAAAACGTGCTTATTCATTGAAAACTCACTACCCAATTTTTTGACCAAAAACAATTCCTTCTTTACCTAGAGGTAGGCGGGAGGTAAATAAATCATTTGGCTTTTTGGTATAATTATATTTAAAGTTTGAGAAATGTTTGTGTTGCGTGTCATTTTTTTTTTTTTGGGCATATCTCAGCAAATAAATGAGTTAAAGAATTTTTTTTCTTACTGTCTCTATTAGCGAATTACAAGACGTTAAAGAAAAATTATATTTTCACAATTTCGTTTAAATATGCTAATCTGTACTTTTTGAAAAAAAAAAAAAAAACAAAACAACGGTTGGAGAATGACATTTTTTGACATAGGTCATAATTGAAGAGTAATTTTTTTGAGTGGATGAGCGTTTCTTGATAGTTATGATCCGTGTTTTTCGATTGTTTGATATGAAATCTATGGCGGGATGTATTGTGGTGCTCATAACAGATTTTTTTTATAGGTTTATGCTATAAATAATGTTTGAAAGTAATATGATCTTTAAGTATTTTGCTATGAAGAACTACAATTGTAAGAACCCATAAATAATATCTGTTCTCTCCTAAGTTACCCAGTCAAGTGTTGGATTTGAAAATTCCAGAAACACATTAGCATATTTGGCTCCAAATAGTTGGCTCGTTGTAGTACCTGTATATATCCCTGTGTTGTTATTCCGAGATTATAACTTTGCTACAGTGATCCATCTATTTTAAGCCAAACATGTTAATATTATTCTGGAATTTTCAAATCCAACACTTGACTGGGTATTTGGAAATAGACCTTTAGTTTCTACGAAACGAAACCACGACCATAAAGTAATTTAAACGTCAACTTTTATAGTCAAGTTAAACTATATATGACATATTTTTGAGCGTGCAGTTCTGTCAATTAAAGTACTGCCAATAGGCAGTTACTTTCCCATGTCATATAATATTTGATCACTAAAATTTACTGAATATCTTTTTAGCGAAAGTTATGTCAAATTAACCTCCAAAGATATCAGTAGAAAAGAAGCCAAAAGTTGTAGTCTGTCATACTATAGTATATTGTACAAGCATGGAATGGTACTCATTTCCTAGGAGTATGAGAGTTTGTAGCATGAGCCTAGCAGTGGCACCTGTACTGAAATGAAATGACCTTTATTAAAATACTCCCAAAAAAAGTTCATTTCGCACGATGCTTGCAATGTACCTCATTTCCCTAGCAGCAACAAACATACAATGAGCAGATTTCTAAAGCCTGTAGTACACGATCCAATACATCATATTGTTTCTCGTACGATATTCAATATTTATTTATTTACTTGTTTATTTATTTATTTATTTATTTATTTATTTATTGACAACCACTCTACAGGATACAAAGTATCCCAATTACAGAGGGTTGGATATGATATTATATCATCTTGGATATCGTACGAGAAACAATATGATATATTGGTTTAAAATATTTAGATCAAATTTTTCTCGTATTGTAAGTATGACATACGCATGCGCGGTGAATAAAAAAATGGCAGTTTGACAGCTGATGATAAGCGCTAAAATAGATGAGCAATTATATGCTGTTGATATTGTTCTTACTACTTTACTTGCCGATTGTGTAATTACAAATAATAAGTATAATAAGTCATTTAAAGTAAAAACTGTCCAGCTGTCAGTTACAAGTGTGACGATAAGCGCAGTTATTTTACTAGACTGAAATAGGTCCAATATTTTAGATCCGTATAATAAAAATTCATATCGTTTTCAAAATCATGTGAAATATTGGATGAAAAATGTGTAGTACACGATACAATATTTCTCATACTGAATATCGTATGAGAAACTATATTATATATTGTGTCGTGTACAACAGGCTTTAGTGGTCGTAGAAACAATATATAAATTAACCGCGAGGCAAATAAAACAATAACCTCAAAATTAGCTATTAAAACATGACATTTCAACAACCTGAGAAACATCTGTTTGAAAATATGAAAGTAGCAAGAATGAAGAATGTATTAAAAGTCTTAAAAACCAACTTTTTAAAATTTTGATCGTTTCTGCATAAAGTTTAAAGGCCAAATTTGAATTGAATTATTCATTTACTAACTTGTTACTAAAATGGAGGACCCCACTTTTATTTACACGTCAAATGTAATGCTAAAGATAAATTTTCTTATAAATATAATAAATATAGAATAGATTCCTTCTTCAGAAAGCTTCACTTTGATACTAGACACGAAAGAATTTCAATAACTATTATAAAAAAAATTGTCAATAGTTATTTATCTATCAAGGCACTGAAGTTCAATTTTTTATCATGAATATGGAATTTAGTTGCCGAGGCCTGTAGGGCCGAGGAAAATAAACCAATTGAATGATAAAAAGAAACTTCAGTGCCAAGGTACATATTAAGTTTTATTTGAAATCTAAAATTCGAAAAAACAATAAAAAAATTACAATTTAGGTTAAGTTTATACATCTGTCAGTTTTTAATTGAAACTGACAGTCAGTGTTGCCAACCCCGAGCAGTGAAGTTATCGTAAATAACACTTAAAATTATGTTTTTGGCCTCAATTTCGTCATCGTAATTAATTAGTTAATTCTTCGTGCAAATTTTGTTTCATGTTACGTCCAAATTTACTATAGTACGTCAATATATAACTGCCAAAATTATCCTAATTGTACAATAATTATTTAACGGTTGCTAACCCTGGGTTGCTCAAAATCGTCGTATAATGGGTTACTTTAATGACGATTTCTGAGCTTTTTAATGATGATTTTTGAGCACTTTAGTGCTGATTTCAAATAAAAGCAATTTTTAATTTGTTAATCCATTAAATTGACATCAAACTTGACAAGATTCAACTAGCTCGCGTAAAAAAACAATTGACGATCGTTCAAAATAAATTTTTGATACTTTAATTTAACTTTCCACCTGAGATCTTTAATTTGAGACCAAACTCGCTATGATTCTATTATTTATAGAAAAAAACTATTTTTAACATTTGAGTTGGTCTTTTTTTATGAGACCTCTAATTTGATACCAAATTCAATATTTCTTACATATCATTTTTTTAAAGTATTAATAAACATAATGGCTGGTACCTCTAGCTCTGTTTTTGTTTGTTTTAAGAGAAGTGTTTTAACCTCGATCTTAGAGCTGTACAATATTCGAAATTTTTTTTTGTATAAAATTTGACTTATTAATGTTACATTTAAAGCTATTCATACTCGTGGCCTTTTGAAATCGAACGGAATCTTTGTGCATAGATTTAATCAGTTATCAAATCGAGTGCGCCAATCTGAATAGAAATCTAATTTAAATAATGTTACCTATAGTTAAAATAAACTCAGATCAAGTTATATTTAAAAAGAAAACTAAACCTCCTGTCAAGTTTTAGAATGAGAACATGCAAGCGCATAACTAACAACATTTTTCAACTTTTCCCAGTCGAATTGTTAAGCACGTAACATTCCGTCTAGCGTGATGAATATGAATTTCTGACGGTGAATGTGACTGCGACCACGACGTGCAAGTCAAGCGAACGTGAAACCTGATTCTGTAACATATACCAGCTGAAATGTCCCATGCAAACAAGCTAATGGTGGTCATGAAGCCATATTGTGTTACTTGTGACGGGTTTCGTAATCTCCAGTTAAAATGAAATGAGAAAAATGTGCTGTAGTCAAACGACAGCTTACGACGCTAAAATTGGAACGCCCTTAATAATTACTAATAGAATTTGACGGCTGTGGCATTCATTTGTTACTTTGCAGAACAAAGAATTTCATCATTTCATGTGCCAGCATATAATCTCATGCAAATTTTAATTTCCAAACGATACAAAACATAATAGAAAAAAGTTTCAAATAAAAACTGTAGTCAATATTATTCTACATGTAGCAAATTTTACTCTCTTAATTATTTACTGAGATATGCTCAAATAAACCATATCAGGCAGATTCATAAAAGGTTAACTCTATTTTTTCAATCATCTGTAACTTCGTTTCTAAATTAATTATATTATCAATATGTGTCAAATTTTATGCTAACCTTAGTTAAAATAATTATGTTCTGAGAATTGAGTTAGAGCTAATACTTTTTATTAAACTGCCTTTATAAGTCTGTGAAACTATTAAAATCGTATTTCAAAGACCCTAAAATGTGCTCATCCACTGAAAACTCACTACCGAATTTTTAGCATGATTCCTATACCAATTAAAAAGTCAACTTTTAATCTCTAGTTTAAGTATACAGACATTTGTTCTAAGCGCTCGCATAGTATAAAAGCATGATGATATATATATATATATATATATATATATATATATATATATATATATATATATATTTACCTCCCGCCTACCTCTAGGTAAGGGAGGTATTGTTTTTGGTCAAAAAATTGGGTAGTGAGTTTTCAATGAATAAGCACGTTTTAGGATCTCTACAATACGACATTACTATTTTCGCGATGATGTCTGTATGTATGTATGTATGTATGTATGTATGTATGTGTGTGTGTGTGTGTGTAGTCTGTGGCAATGTTTTCGTCTCGCATAACTCAAATACTATAATACCAAAAAATACAATTTTGTGAATAATTGCTTCCTATATTTAAATGAAGAGCTGATTAGATTTTGGATAAAATTGGTCAACCGGAAGTAGCAGTTTACTTGAAGCCCTTAACAGTTTTTCGTGAAAAACACGGTTAAATTTCCTTTTTCAACAATTTATGTTATTTTGAAAGTTGAAGAATATTTAATTTTACATGTGGTTTGATTACACTAATTTTATAAATTTTCATTGGATTTAGAGATAATAAAATATAGTTGCCAATTTAAATTTACCCCTGTGGTTCCCCCTCCACTAACAATTTTGGGGGCTATGACTTGACGGCTGGTAACCGCATTTCATACGCAAAAATATATCACCTACCGAGATCTGCGTAAGCAGAGTGCCACACCCTTAATGGGTAAAAGGCGTGATGATATATTTTTTTTTTATATTTTACAAATCTTGCATTCCTAGTACACCATGAAAACATTTAAAAATTTTCAATTTTTTACGAAATGTGACACGTCATTGTGATTGTATAGCTGTTTTCTTAGTGAAATATATGTCACAAAATTAAATAAATATACGAAAGAACATTAAAATTTTCAAATATAAAGAAAATAAACAAGTAAGAAGGTATGTTTCTGTATCATCAAATACTATTTTGTACCGTTTAAGAGTAGTATTGGGCGGGAGGTTATGTGCTGGGCACATCAGATTTTTTTAAATATCAATAAATAAATGAGAAATCAACATGCCGTTTTGTTTTAAATATTGATGTATTTACGTGCATGGAAAACATTTTATATTGTTTGCAGTTAAATTGTTTGATCAGTTATCAGCTCAATAACATAAAAAATGAAAAAGATAGAGTTAATTAAAAGCACAAAGAGGAATCGAAAAATATATCCGTTTGTGGAATGAACAGACGAACAAAAACGATAATCACGAAATACTTTAAACTCGAAATTATGTTCTAGAATTACTGTTCCCATCTCTTTCCGCCATCGCACGCTCTCTCTCTTACTAATTACTAGCGGGCCCTTTATCTAACGTCATAAAAATGGACTTCAAGTTTTAAAATTCTTTTAATATCGTCAGTGATTGTGTGCGGGTTGTGTTTTAATCTGTTTTCTTTTTCACTTTTTCTTGAAAGATCTCCGGAGCATTCGACGATACTAATTATGTAGCCGGGGGACTTCGCAATTTCGGTGCCACTGAAAATTTTATTATTTTCGTATTTAAGAAGTTTCGAATGAAATGTTGATTTGACTCTTTTACAAACAAAATACGGTAATGAACGCTAATTAAATCTACATGGCATTAATTAAAATTTCGAAAGGGCAAATATAAAAGCACAACCTTTTGCTTCTTATGTGGACATGAAAGCAAAAAGTTCTGATTAATAAATAATTGATAATTACATGTTTAATTAAATTTACCTACACAGTTATTATGTTTTCATATCAAATAACACTTCACTGCCAAGAATATATCATTTACCAAGGTCTGCAAAATGGCGTGATGATATATTTATTTCATTTTCATTATGTACATAATTTTATTTTTATCTATAGATGATAAAATTCCTTGGTAAATAGCTCCGTGGTTACACATGGCGCATGGGACTGTAAAACTTGTGATCCTCTGTTCGAATCCCACAATCGACCTATCGCCATTTTAACTTTACCCCTTACCCCTGTGATTTATCTCCCACTTACATTTTGGGGACTATGACGACTGGTAATCGCATTTCATATAAAATTATTGTAATTGACTGAGATCTGTGAAAGTAGAGTGCCACACTCAAACATGATACCAACTTGGAAAAATTATGTATTTTTTTTTTAATACTTTTTTCTACGACCACTTAGAAATCTGCTCATTGTAAGTTTGTTGTTGCTAGGGATATGGGGTACATTGCAAGCATCGTGAGAAATGAATTTGTTTTGTGAGTATTTCATTTCTATTCTTCTCGCTTAAATGTCACCGAATAAGTTCTCCAATTGCAGATCCTAAAATAATAATACTATTACTCGATAAATACAATTTATTGAAAATCTTATAATTACTTGTAAAAAAAATAATTTGGGTTAATTGTAACAAGGATAAAATACAGATCTGTAATTGCGGATCCCGAACTAAGATAACTAGGCAGAAAGACAGACAGATACATAGAAAGATAGGGTAGTCAGTATATTTTAATTCATATTTTACCTATATTTAATCGATAACAAAATATAGATTTGTAGTTGCAGAATACAAATTAACTTAGCTATATAGACTGATAGATAGATAGAAACAAAAAATTGAAGAAAAGAAACACATAGATAAATTGTTTTCGTATATTTAATTAATGTAATTATGTTCAAAATGCAAATCCGCAATTGCCGATTTTGAACCAAGATAAATACACGGAAAAAAGAACCTTAGAATTTACCGAAATATTCGGAAAGCTAAGGGTGTAAGAAGCATTTTTGAAAATATACCAAACTTTTTTGAAAATACTTCTAATTGTTTTGTGAATAATCATGTTTAGTTTTTTAATTGTTATAATATATTAATGTAAATTTTCAAAAAATGCAACTTATATCCTCAGCTTACCGAATATTTTGGTAATTTCTACTTTTTTCAGTTTTTTCTGTGTAAGCAAAAAGGAAACAAATATAGATTTTCAACTGCAGATTACAAATCAACTTAGCATACATATAGATAAATAGGCAGAAAAATTATATAAAGAAAGATACATAGATAAATTGGTTTTATTCATAGTATCATAGTTTACCGTTATGTAATTAATCTAATTAAGTTCATATACTCTCTATTTTTTTTTATTTAATATTTATTTATGTATGTCGCTAACGAAAATTATATACATATATTCTATTAACAAATCTAAATATAAATCATTATTTTATTTAAATTATCAGTTCTAAATATAAAAAAAAATCAACTTTTACAGTCAGAATTGAACTTAAAACATATTACTATAAAACAATTTAACACAATCATATTCTTTTACAACAAGATTAACAAAATAAATATATCAATACACCATATACTCATTTTTGGTATGCGACTTTGCTTTTACAAAGTCATTGCCTGCCTGAAAGGAGTGAAATATGTAGGATTATATCGCACGATCGTAGATAAAACAATTTAAAAGTCAGCTTTCATTTTCTTGTACTATTTGCAAATGCAGAGCAAAGTCTCTTAGAATTCTATATTTCAGAGCATCTGCATCAAGAAACATATAGATTATTTGTGTATTTGAAAGTTTCTAATTGTGTCTTACCCTTTTTTCTTTGTGTTACCTTTTCTAAACCAATACAGCACGAAGCTAAACTAGGAACCAAAGAGCGTTTGAAATTTTGATAACCGCGCAAAGAAATGAAACAAGCAGTTGGTTGCACGGTCGAATGAATCTTCGTTTTCTTTTTTCCCATTCGATGTGAACGAATGTCTTTTCGGTGCCCGCATCCATCGGCGTGATTGATCGCGTAGGCTGTGAGACGTTCCATTCGCCGTAGAACTCGATGCCTTAAGTTATGAGGCTTCTTTTTCATTCTTGCGTTTGTGAGGGTCCTTGTGACAATATACCCTCTGGAATGATATTTATAACTATTCGATTGGACGATTGGAGGACAGCAAGTCTCACAGTTGTGTTTTAATGAAGACTGCTTCGATTGTACTGTTCAGTAAATGATCCTCTTATTGAGGATTGTTGCTAGATTCGTATAACCAAAATGGGCTTCCAAATTATCAAGAGATGGCGCTGATCACAAATCTCTAGCGGTACATGTCAGATTCATTTTGTATGGTCTTCTATGGCAAATGCGTGCTCTAGTTGTGGTAATTTGTGTTTTATTAGTGTATTTGGTAGATTTGTTTAGATTTTATTATTATTAATTATTGACTATAGTTATATTTACATTAGCCATTAGTTGTTTTGTAGTTTTTTATTGTAGGTAAGTAGTTATTAACTGTAGCATTATTTTGTTTAAGATAGGTTATCATTTTTCTTTGTTGATATTAGTTTGTAGTTGTATATATATTCTAGTAGTATTTAATATTAAGATTTTTGTAGTTATTTGTTGTTGTTTTCAGTAGTTTTATTTTACTTTAAGTTTAAATAGTAGTAGGGATTCATTTATTTGCTTAGATTTAGATAGTATATGTAAGTTCGCACGTTGCTCTTTATCTTCTAGAAGCATGGTAGAAGGCCAGCAAATAATAAATAGTGGCCTCATAATATTATGTGGAAGTACATCAACAATATCATCGCAATTTTCAATGCACTTTTCCATGCCTTTAATTTGTCACACTGTCACACATCATTGTGCCACCACATTTATTCTTCACACAAACTAGTATTTCACCTTTTTTTGAGGATGAATGAAATCGAATAATAAACAATGCAAATTTTTCTGTTTTTAACAGGTTTTTTTGGAGAAAACTCCATCTTAACCTCTAATCTACAAATTAAATGTAGTACTTATTTAAATAATACGTCATAGATAAATGTAATACTTCCATTGAAATTCTTCTATAGTCACTACTGTTGACATAAATTTAGAAAAAATAACAAATAAGTTCAAATTCTTTAAATAAATAAAAACACAGAATAAACGTCAAAAACACAATGTACCGCGAGACGTAGTTCAGAATTCTGCCGCTAGTTAGCGTATTTTAATATTGGAACCCCAATATTGTCTATTTTATTTCATAGTTCTACTAACGATCAATCTCTTCTAAACATTACCACTTTCGCCTCGTCCACATACCAATCCATCAAGTAGTTTTCGGACGCACACGCAATCGTTCACCCTCTATTTGTATCTGTTTCACCAGCCTTTTATTCGACAACCACTCGATATGTCCAAACCACCTCAACTGACTCACTCCCTTCTAACAGCAGTCTTGTCAATCTCTCACCCCTGATACACATATCACCTATTCTCATTTCAAATAACTTATTTTTACAGCAGTTATACGTCGTTCTTGCTTCTTCAGAAATATCCAAATTATGTAGACACTTATACTTAAATCTATACCTATACATTTTCTCTTGTTCTATTCTCGCACTCTTCACTGTAACGTCGCATTTATTCACCATAACATAACCTTCTGAAACACCAACAGATTTTTCAGACTATTAAAGTAAGTATTATAACAACATACTTAAACAGATCCCGTCCTAACGGATGTTCATTTTATGCCCAGAACAAAGAAATGTATAAAGTTACGAACTTTTAAAATATCTACAATTTATGAAGTAAGCAAATTAATAAGGCATAATTCTTTTAAATAGGTAGATAATTGGTTTGACTGAATTCTAACATATATGTTCTAAATACACTCGAGGAAAAAAAAAACGCAGCACTTGAAAATGCACCAAAAATGGCTAAATTTCAGAGTGCAATAACTCGGTTGCATTTAATTGAAATTGGATGATTCTTTGAGTTTTAGAAACTTTGAAATGTTTCTTCAATGTGATGCTAGTCAATATGATATTAAATCCATTACACCCCCTCCCACCCCCATATAAAAAAATGTTCCTGATGCCAAAAAATGTCCAACTTTGACAGCTCGTATGCAGTGCCAAAAAAATCGTAGACTTACTTGGCAAAAAAGGCAATAAAGTTCAAACATTTTCCTGTAAGTTTCTCAAGTTTCGAGTACCTACGACAATTTGGCGCGAAATTGTGAATTTTTCAAAAATTTTCTAGTCACGTTTTGAAAATGAAGACCTTTTAGAAAACTTTTCTAAACGCGATAAATGGACATTCAATACGGAAAAAGTATTGCTCTTTCATTTAAAAGGCTATTGCACACAGATTAAATGATTTTGGTACGAAACGATTAAAAAAAAAATTCATAACCTTAAAATTGCATATACTTGAAGGAAAATGATTGAAGTTTAATTCTCTATTGGTCAATTAAGTCGACGATCACAATACGAATTGTTAAATTTGAACATTTTTAAGTCAAAAACATGTTTCTTTTCATCCGGGGGTAGCAGGAGGTGGAACGGGTTTGGGGGCACATTAACTTAAAGCACCGCAAAGAGAAATTTTTAAACTTCTCAGAATTCCAAGGTTTATGTGTTTTGGTGCAATATCGGCGAAGTTATAGCCAAAAAAACGCAAAAAGCGATTTTTTTTTAAATACATAATTTCGCTCCAATTTGTCGTAGGTAGGTACTCGAAACTTGAGAATCTTAAAGGAAAATGTTTGAACTTTCTTGCCCTGTTTGCCAATTGTTTTTTTGGCACTGCGTACGAGATGTCAAAGTTGGACATTTTTTGACATCAAGAGCATTTTTTTTTTATATGGTGGTGGGAGGGGGTGGAATGGATTTGATATATTGACTAGCATCACATTGAAGAGAACAGAGTTTCTAAAACTCAAAGAATCATCCAATTTCAACTAAATACAACCGAGTTATGGCACTCTGAAATTTAGCCATTTTTGGTGCATTTTCAAGTGCTGGGGTTTTTTTCCTCGAGTTTACATAGTTCATTTTATTAAAATACTTAAACTTATGATATGTCAATCCCAATAAACACTGGTCGGCCGCATCAGTACAAATTTGATAGGACCTGTAGCAATTTATATATCTTAGTTGTAAATGCTGTTTTAGCAAATTCTCCTATTCTGGGTACATTTGCTCGAAACGTGAATGTATCTAGAGATACTCGATTGAGTGTTTATAATGCTGTGTTAGTGCGTAAATTGATGTATGGTTCTGAATGTTGGGTGTGGATGAAGAAGCATGAACGACTGCTGTGGGAATGAGATATTTGAGAGGAGTGTGTGGGTATACGAGACGTGATCGAATCCGGAATACATTGGTTACAGAATTTTAGAGTAAATTATCCTGATTGTCATAGGCTAAAATATTTAATACATTCGTCATAAATCTACTTACAAATTTAGCATTTTTCTACTTATTATTTCTGTTTATTTTGCTAAGTAGATCCATAGATAATGTTTTTAAAATATTATTTTTTAGTTTAGAGCAATCTAGAAACTCTAATGATTGAATTTTTGTATCATACATATAATGACACTGTCCCAAATTGCTTAAAATTATAAAGTTATATAGGCATAAAAATAGCATGTTTTACTGGCTTTCAAACATGCCCTTAAATATTCTTGAATACAATCGCTACTAAGCTAGTAACTAGACTGGGAAGGTCTTCAACCTATCCATTACAAAGCTAGAAGAATAAAAACGAACGAAAAAATAGAATGCACGTGAATCGTGCAGTAAGAATAAGAATACGGCGCGGTCGGAGCGCAAGATGAAGAGATAGCAGTATGATACTTTCAAAGATAAAATTAATATGCGATCGTTACACAATATCCACTAATTTATTACGGAAACATCTGGCAATTACCTTCCCAACATCTTCAATTAACAATCTGACATCAATCAGTTAGATTTGAATTGTTAATCAAATAAATGGATATTAATTATTGGCCGCTAAGCTCCGGCGAAACCCGTTTGTGAGCCTGGCAGACCCCCAGGAAGAAGGCTTAGAAATTACAGTGTTTACATTTGCCATCTAGCTCCAGCAATTTACAACCGATGCCCAAGCACTTCATTGAAAATGTAAATTAGTTTTTGCGCTGGTACATCAGCCCCGTGATATTTTGTTAGCTTTGTAGCTAATGGTCATTAGTTTTTTGTCGGGAGGTACCTCACTTGCTTGCTTCTTGCACATAAAATTCAATCGAGGCTTGACTATTGATTATTTTAGTACAGCCATAAATTTTGAGTGTTAGTAATTGTGTCAACTTCAATTAAAAGCACTTCATAAAAACTGGCGCTTTAAATTGCTTTAGCTTGATTGTTTTACGCAAAGTTTCTGAAAATAAAACGTTATTCTGAATTACCATACTAATTATTTTTACATGACATTAACGCTGGTCTTCAGCTTGCCCATAAACTTCATGCTGCCAAAAGTATTTAATAATTTATATTTTAAAAATGGTTTTAACATTTTCAAGATTGTGTTACGACGGCACTCTATGCACAAAAATATACAAGTTTACTTATAAGCTATTCTAAATATTTTACGAATAGCTCTAAGAATCTGGTGTGATCATCGAACGACTGTCTACACATATAAATACACAAAAGAAGAGTAAACTGAGTATATATAATTAATATTATAAGAAAAATCCCGAAACCGCAGATCGAGGGATTTTATCTTAAATTATTATGTACGATAACACTTTTTTAAAAGCAAAATTTTATAAATAAACTAGATATCAAATTTAATCGATGCAATTCTTTAGCACGAGGGGTATATGTCAAGATTATTTCATGAATTTATAGCATAAACTTTAATAATTGTCGAAGAAATTGTACTAAAACGTTGATTTTAATAACTTTTCACATAAATAAACCGGTACACACATGAACAAAAAGCATCATAAAATTTTGTTGTTATATTGTAACTAGAGCAAATTGTTTGTTTTTCTTCTAACTTGTCAAATAAATGTAAAAAATTAATAAATAAAAATAGATTGAATTGAATAATTCAGTATGTTTAAAGATATAGAAAACCAGTAAAGGTAAAAAACATGTAATTATTTTGCTTCTGCAACTAATTTTTCGGCCAAATATGCCATAAAAATGTGCTAAATTTGAATATAAAAGCTAGCTTCATTTTAATCGCGATTAAACAGCACCATGCTGTTTAATCACTTATCTAAAATGTACAACAATGGAAAATGAGACATTCTGATTGGTCAAATTTGTAATGAGTGAAATAATCAAGGGTAATAGCACAAGACCTTCTGATTTTATCGATAAATGTTTATTTTTGCACGATTTTTTTTGCTTAGCAACAATCACGAAAGCAAAATGCATGGTAAATCCTGACTCCGAAGGAGGAGGGGTTTTACCTATAATGTCAGTTTGCTTGAGTGGTTTTGCTTAAAAGCAAAAAAATGAGTGCTTAAAATTAAAAATAAAAATTTATCTGAGAAAATCAGAGACGTCGCGTGGTATTTGATAAAAAAAAATTCCAAAGACAAAGCAAAATGTAATTTGAAATATTATTTAACACTGACAGTGATTGACAATAACAATTATTTATTTCCTTGGCAACAAATTAAAACAAATGTATCAAGTTTTCCTGTCAAATACTTTGACATTATTGTTTGTTTTTCCCTTACCCTTTTTCCGAACCTTGTATAAGTGCGGGATGAAAAACGCATTTTTTCGTTTTCTAACTGTGGCCTTATAATTTGTATCTTGTGAAATTTTATATTGACACTACCACGAACTGTCTGCTACAATCTCGTATCTTTCCTCGTAATTTCCAACCAGTATCTTGAAGAGCGAAGCCGGCTCTGCACGTCTCCGCTACCTTGATCTCCTGGATGAACTATTCCAGCAAATTCCTTGCAAATTCCTAACGCTTTGAGCTCCAATTTGGGTTGGCCGCAGAATGCGCTGCCGCTGCACGACTCTATACAGAAGGACATCGATCCGGGATCCGGATTCCGTCTCGCGGACACCGCCGGCGGTGCAGGTGGAGCCGCCAGCGAACTTTGTTATCCGTCAACGTCAAAAACAGTTTTGTTTATCTTGTACCGCGAGCCGCGCCACGCCGCCGCGGAAGAGAAATTGCGTAATTTGTTCCGCGGTTTATTGTTATAGATTTTTGTTGGGTGGAAATTGAAAAATGGAAAGTTTAATTTGTGAAACTTGCAGTCTGAGCGCGTATTTTATGAAATCAAAATGGTTTTTGTTTTAATAAAAAATCTGGTGCGGGCATCACACGATTTTCTTATACATATAAATATTGCAAATTAAATACAACATAGCTTGTCAATATTAAATGAACTTGTCATAATTTACTGATTTGTAAATAATTATAAATATTTCATAAACTATAACCACGTCTTTGCATTTTTAAGTTAATTTAACATTGACAACCTTCGGCTCGGACTACAAACTTTTTGCTCGTGTGGAATATGTGCCATTCCATTACATGTTGTAGACTAGACTATAGTTTCTATAACAAGATTTTGGAAAGTATACAAAAAATACTAATATAAAACTGTTGCAAACGTCAAACTCAAATACATAAATAAAATAAACAGACGTAACCATAGTATCTGAATCAAGATACTTCATATATAATATATTGCGTTAATATGCGGCTCTGATTCGTCGAAAATATTCTATACGCTGCGTATAGTGATTCCATAACAATTTTTATCCAACACCTCTCAATAAATGCTATATTACTATGGCGATTTTAAACAAGCAAAGTAACAGATTATCCACTAGTGGGTATAATTTTGAGGAAAACCACTAGAGAGTATTTTTTTATTTATAACAATAGTAATAACACACAACACCTTGGTAACTACTTCGATTGACATTTTAATTTAAAAATTTAAAGCATATGTCACTGTCAAATAATATTTCTTTAATAAATTTTTCATTTATTAAGAAGTGTTGGATAAAACGTTATACTTCACACGTGGGCAAAGTGGAATTACCCACTCGATAAAATTATCACACTCAGCCTTCGGCTTCGTGAGCTAAGATTTCTCTCGTGGGTAATTCCTTACTTTGCCCACTTGTAAAGTAAATAACTATTAATTGTGGAATGCCTAGTTTCCAATACAGTATTATAGAAATTTATTTTCATAGCAACTATAGATATTAAATTATAAATTCGAGAGGTACACAAACGACTTTGAAAATTTAAATTTCCCCTTCACAAAATTTCAATGTGAATTCTAATAATTACACCAAAAAAAAAAAAAAAATCATTATTACAATAGCAAACATTTATCTTACGTATAGCAATAATTTAGATATTTACAATAATAATATTTATATTATTATATTATATTCGTATTATTTTTGATTGCTGCTACAACAATCCAAATAATATCATTTTACTAATATACAAATTGGATTGTTACAATAGCAAATATGTATCTTACGTATAGTGACAACAGTTTAGATATATATATATATATATATCTAAATTGTTGTCACTATACGTAAGATACATTTTTGCTATTGTAACAATCCAATTTTTTTTTATAGTGGTTTATAAAAACAGTTGACGATCGCTTAAAAGTAATTTTTCATATTTACTGCTGTCCTATATGAGATCTTTAATTTGCAAACTCGACAAGACTCAAATAACTACTGTAAAAAAATGACAAGCGTTACAAATAAATTTTTGACATTTTAATTTATCTCTCCGCCTTTAGATGTTTAATTTGATACCAAACGCGGTAAGATTAATTTAACTTGTATAAAAGCAATTGACGATCATCAAAAATTATTTTATGTCAATTGAGTTCATGTCGTTTCTCAAAATGTACTATTAAACATATAATTAGTTATTCAGAAAATCGGAAACAAATAAGAGAAAATTGTGAGCAAGTAAACTTCCATTTTCGGTTTTGTAATTGTTGTAAAAGTTAACTCAGTTCTTCGCATTGCCATGAAACTTATAAATATGAAGTTTTTTTATTCTATCTTATCTCCTTCGTAAGTTATTAGAACATAGGAACACACATTCGTCCATTTTTGTGAAAATCTTGGAATCGATTTTAGACTACGTATAAGAAAGTAAAAAATTTATCATCATACCAATTACCCATTTAGGATTTGGCCCTCTGCTTCCGCACATCTTGTTTGTGATATATTTTTACGCGAAAAGAAGAACCACAGGGATAAAGTTAAAATGGCAATTATAGGTTGTAGGATTCTAACTGAAAATCTCGTGCTTGTACCATACAATATATAGAAATACATTATATAAACTTATTGTATAGGTTTTAGAAACTGATGCAGACAAATGGACCGTAATGAGCTTCAAATCTGACAGCTGGCGACTGCAATTCCGCCCTTATAGCATTTTAATTTACACCAGTATTCAGTAAAATTATAAAGCAGTAACTGTATAAGCATTATTTGTTCCAGTAATTATTTATGCATTTTTAAATAACTTCTACAATATCTGTCAGCAACAAAACAAATAATTACGCTTTTGAGAGTCACATTACGAGACCAGCCACCACTATACCCATATAAATATGAACATTAATCTATTTTACATTAAATTCACATTAGTAAATAATGTTGAACGATTATCCTTCCTGACCGTTTCGCTTTCAAAGTTTTTGTTCGGATTTAGAATTTTAAAATCAGGGAGAATCCGTTTCGTAGAACTGATGATTTGGTGCAGTTAAATATTGCAAAGTATATAAATTTATCTGCTGTGAATATGAAAATGACGTATATGCCAGAATGTTTTACACGTTTTGTTGATTAATTATTGTTTCTATTTAGGTGTTCTTATAAGATTTTTGTAAGGTTATAAACTAATGTTGAAAATGCAAATTAAGATACAGGCAGTATCTGTGTTAACTGTCTTTATTGTACAGTCCGCTTAGAAAGTGAATAAGAAAACAAATAACATTCAAAAAATATTTTTTTTAAATGTTTAATATATAAATTTAATAATACATTAATAGAAATGAGTAACTATTACGATCTCAGATTCTTACAAAGGGAAAATTGTTGTACTCAATTTATTTGTGTCTTAAATTCTGTTATTTTTAAGAATATTTCCCTCGAAAAATTACAACCAATCACGTTGCAGTTTTTTGTGAATTTCGACCAATGTCAATCGAATACAGTGATTTTTTTTGCATATCGAGTATTTGCACCCGAATATTTATAATAATTGTAAACACAATGAGGAATCGTTTAATTTCTTCGTTTTAAAAGGACAAAGGGGATAATATATTCAATTTTTCAATCAATTTCTTTTCTTGAGAAATATTCGTGTAAAAAATTACGGAAATAATAACAAATTAACAAAAATTGCTAACTTAAATATATATTTCATTTAGTCCAAAGGAATTGGCTGGGCTCACGAACACTGTTTTTGAATCTGATGACAACAAAATATAGAAAAATGTTTCAAATAAAGATTGCAGGTAATATTATTTTATATCTCTTTGATTCCAATGAAATTTACTCTATTTTATTTATTTACTAAGATATGCCCAAAATCCTGATAGGCCTTCAAATAATCTAGCACTTACTGAATTGTTCCCAAAATCTAATCAATTCCTAACATAAACATAATACCTCCCTTACATACATGTATGTCCTGAAGGTTAATATAATAAAATTTAAGATATAAATTTTGTGAATTAAAAACAATTTTTCTTTGTATGATTTTAACTGGTCCAAATGATATGATTTGGGGCTCGTATGTATTTTTAAATTAATTGAACAATACACAGTTAAATATTATGTACCATTTTTAGATCAATAAATAATACATGTATGTATGTAATTCGAATATTTTCTCATTTCACTTCATCCATTCTGTGTTTTTGTATAAAAGGGTGAATCACTGGTTCAAAATAAATTCGTAAATGTAAATATTTTGGAGATTTCAAATAAATTTTAATTTCCAGGAACGCTGAATCACATGTTGTATATGTAGTACTATAAAACAAGTCAAGCGTCTAAAGACTAGCGCAATTATAAAACCGTTGCCTTTATATGTTCGTCAAATTATAAACATGACCATATTTTGTATCCGGTTTGAGAAAAATTTTACTAAGTGTACTACACATTAAATATATACATATGTTTGGCCTCTATGGTTCCGGGTTCAATCCTAACTTACTACTTATTTTTCTTCTGCACTTATACTCAAAATGATTTTGGAGAAGACGCATGTCATCAACCTGAAAAAAAACTTTAGAAAGTGAAAAATAACTTGTAAAGTTTATTGAGGTATGCTAAAAAAAATACTAGCATTAAGAAAAGTATATATATTAATGCAATTTACAGTGATTATATAGTCAATTTTATTCATTTAATGGAATTTTAAATTATTATAAATAACTCTAGTTCATTTTTTGTTCGCTATGTTGTTGCTATTGGTAAATGATCACATTTACATACAAAATTTATATCGAACTGTCACTTTGCTGTCAGACTTTACTGTGTTGGTAAAATTTGTGCTCCTTGTGATCCAGTATTTTATAATATGTATGTATCAATATATTATGTTTATTGCAACAAATCACGTCTAAAAATGGCGGCACGTGTGATGCAACACGCATTGTATTTTCATTTCAACAAAAATAAGTATCCCATATAAACGTTGTTGCATAGTGACTTCATTATCTAGTAATATTTTTGATGACGTGCGTCTTCTCCAAAATCAGTTTGAGTTTTTTTTTATATATCTACAGGTGTTAAATTATTCAATATACAAGGTGTAGAATTGAAATGTAGCGTATAGGAATTTCAATAGTATTTTATTTAGGTATATTGATATATATATATATATATATATATATATATATATATATATATATATATCTTTTTATCTATTCATTTTACAACAAAAGTATAAACAGAAAAGTTGTTCAAAATTTCAAAATGCATGCAATAAGTATTAGTTTTTCACGATATATAAACCAAATTAAAATTAATAGATACTAGAAAAATTGTAACACGGCCATGGAAAATTAAGCAAAAACGAAAAATATTTGAAATTTCATAAAACAGTTTTAGATTTATTTATTTATTTAATAGAAGGAAATGAGCTACAGAAAATAATACAATACAATATAAAATAATTACCTTGCCGATCTCTGTGGCGTAGTGGCTGTCACTAGCCTAGCATACCAGAGGTCATGGGTTCAAATCCCATTAAAGAGCATGGTCGATTGTGATGTTTGCACAAATTCACAAACATCCACTCTTGATGCGGTATTATTTTTTATTATTATTATTTATTTTGCCATATAATGTACAAACTATACGTACAATTAAAATATTCATTAACACTATAAAAACTATGCTTTTTTGGGGAGACCTTAAGTTCACGTTTAAAAGAGTTGAAATTAGAAATAATTTTAATTCGAGACGGTATATGACCAAAGCAGTTAGTTCGCTTCCCATCTTCGCAAAAAGAAAAAATAATTTAAAAATAAATGTGTATAATACAAATTGTTTTTTCTTATTACACGTTCACAAAAACAATGCTACAAAATTGAATTTTGTATAAATGTTTTGGGGAACTTATTTTTTGTAAGTTTGTCAAACTTGGAGCTATCATTGCTCACGTGTAATTATTGCAATTAGTTTTTTATTGAAGAAATAACACAAATAGTCAAACTGTAAAGCATTTTGTTTTATTAATATTACAGGGAAAGTTATTTATTTATTTTTATTTTAATAGACTTTGTGAACGTGAAATAGCAAAAATTGTATGAAAAGCACGTGTTACAATGCCTAATTGTAATACTTGTATTTTGCATAACTCGCCTACAGCTCATTTACGCAAACTATACTGGTATTACAAAAAAGATCATTGTGATACTAGGTTGTTCAACTGTCATATCATCAAATTGTGAGTTTGTAAATTTACGAGTATTTTGATTACATTTTAAATCCGTTAATAATAATTTTGCTACAAAAAATACCTAACGGTAAAACGTATTTTACGCATTCGCGCAAATATATCATCACTCATTTGGAAATATTATCTTCACTATGTACATAACTATGACGAAAGTTCGTTTGTTTACTTTAAATAACCTATGTAATGAAATATAATAAGTACCTAAGCTCATAGGTATTCCACTTGAATAATATTTGAAATACATTTGCTTATTAAAGAAAATTAATTTGCATAATGGGGTAATCATCAACATAAGCAACATTCTTAAATTTGGTATAACCAAAAATAATAGTGCTAATTTTGAATGGCTAATTATAGAACCCTTTTGAAATACGGTAAATTTTACGTCCTTTTGCTAGTTTTTTCCTTTCATTTCATGGCTATTATGCAAATTTTAAAAACGACGCAGTATTACAAATTGCCAGCTCAGAATGAATTTTCGTTACTTGCAAAATGTAACGGTCTTTTTGTGTTCGTTACGAACATGTTGAAACACGAAAGAAATGTGTAGCAAGTCTTTTGTCAGCATCCCTATTTTTAAAGGAAAACTGTTTTTAGTTTCTAAGAACTCATTTTCTCAATACCCAGTACGTTTCAGTAAGGTTGCTTTTGAAATTTGTTTGATAGTTATATTTATTATTTACTGAAATGCCCAGAAAACCTGATAGGCCTTCAAGTGAACTACCACTTCGGGTTGATGGATTGCTTTTAAAAATCTAATCGACGTAACTTGAACATGTTGATGTTTGATAATAATATCGTCCTTCGGACTCGTAAAATCTACAGTGTCGATTTCACTCGAAAATATCATTAATTATAAATCATATTACTTGTGATTATTTTTTGACATTTCTTAAAACTTCCCTAGTAACCAATCAAAATGTCACATTTTATTCTTTGTCATGTTTTTCATTGAGAATCGAAAATTTATTTTGGAAGAACTGTATTATACAATAGAGTTTTTCAGGTTCAAATTACCAGTTTTATAAAATTTCATTGGTTAATACTTCCCACGTGACGTGATCCATTCTCATGGATACAAAAACATTTGATTTGTTTTAAGAATAAATAATAATAAAATAATCATATAAAATATTACTGGTGCATTAGAATTATTCAGGAATAGTAATAGTAATTGTGTAATTAGGAGAAAATGTGTTACTTTGGGCATTGAGCATGTAAGTTTGAACGACGAGCGAAGCGAAACTAGAATTATGTTATTAAAAATGCTGAACACTTCTCCAATATTTCTAGTTCCCATAGAATATGCTATTTTGTTATTTTTGTTTATTTATTTCATTTTTAACTGTCCAATTATTGAATTACAACCTTACTATTTTTTGTAATTTTACTTTTTGTGGCGAAAAATTTGGACTTCTGCTTGTTGAATACTAATATACTTTTTTAACATTTTTTATTTTAACACTAAAAGGGTCGTAATCTGTGAATAACCTGTTAATATTTAACGGCCTGTTAAAAAAATTTAACCAATGATAATAGGCGGCATTGAATAAAAATTAACATATTTTTTTCACGACCGGGAGAGAAACTCGGTTTCAATGGTACCAAAATCGTGACAGAAACAGCCAATTTCATAACAACGGGAGATTTGTGTGCTTTCTTTCCCGTCATAAAACTATCATAAATTATTGAAGAAAATAGTAAATAATTCACTATGTGTTATTGGATAACATGGCTTTAAATAAATTTATTTCAACTTATATGGTCGTTGACGACGTTTCGGCTATGATTACAGTCATCTTCAGGTCTACAAGTTATACAATATTAATATTTATAAAAAAAGTAGAATATAATGTGTGCTTACCTAATTTAAATTACAAAATATATAAATTATATTACAATTCAAATAATTTTTTTTTGTACAACCGGACGCGTAATAAGTATTTCGCAGCCGCAATACAGACCGCGAAATTAATTGTTTTATTGTTTATCAAATGTCAATCCCAAAGCCACTTTCAATTTACAGTAAAACTGTTTAAAATTAGTCATTAATATTATTTACGGTTGCACAAAAAATAGTGTGTACATCATCTTGTCCTTGAAATTCTGCCGCGGTACGTTAAAGAGTGATTTCGCGGCCTTGGTATACAAATAACTATTAAATAGAGTCGTGAAAAAAATAGTATATACAGCGCAGGCTACGGCGGGAAAAAATTATACACTTCTCTCCCTTAATGTGTAATATACTAATATTGGTTACAATTTTTAACGGGTAGTTAAAAATTACCAGGTAAGTTAGAGAATACACCTAAATTGCTGTTACCAGTTACCAGTTTCACTCGATCAACCTGACAGAAGTAATTCCTCACTTCTCGTCATCATTTTGGTCAGTTTGATCTCGTTAAATTGCTAGGTAACAAAGTTTTCGTTAAAATCAAAGTGTTTCCGAAAATTGTACAGCACATGTTACTGATCTTATCTTACTTAACTTTTCCTACATATACTTATACAACGTATACGAAAGTAATAAGAACTGTTGTGGTAGAATTTGTACGATGGAGTGTAAAATAAAAGTGAGAAAGTTTGGGGACCGCTGCGTTCGAATCCCAAGCACCCAGTATTTCAACGTATGAAAAATCCATTAGGTAAACATGAACATGACGTCCCGCCCACCGGCTTCGAGTCCGGGCTGCGAGTCCACGTTCCACGCCAGTCGCAGATAGATGTGCGTGAATTTGAATTTTATCCTGCATCTTAATGTCACGTAATGGGCTTTGGCTGGCAGTGAACAGTGAGGCAGCGACCATCGAGCAGAGCCGGTACTGGGTACTGGGTTCCAAAGCGGAGGCCAGACCCAGTCCATACCCCGGTGCAGCGAACAATGCTGCCAAGCCAGCGACCGAGCGCCGGCCAGATAAAAGATAATTGCACAGAGCTATGTTAATAGTAGCGGGACATATAGATATAAGGAGTTTACTCCACTTTTAACTGGGTATTGGTATGCAGATAACTCGAAATAGAATGTATCAGAATTAAGTTCAATGTCTGTACTGTTCCAATAACATCTTTCAGGGTGGTTATTTGTCGGTACTGTACGCGTTAAAATATTTTAAATTGAAATCTGCCACGCACACAAATAAGTAAATGGCGTGATGATATTTATTAGCTAAGTTATAAGATATTTAAACCATCTTGCAAACAGTGGTGTAGTGTTAAAACAAAAGTACCGGAACGTTACAAAGAAATGATGTCAAAAAACAAATGGCCACATCAATTTTAAACTATTCGTATTATCATCTTTCTGAACACTAGATTCGTAAGTTTCCTCGTATGTTTTCATTTGACTGCAACTTGAACAAGAAGATGTTGGTTCTGTTTCTATTTATTCTCGCTGTTTACCTCATTTTGTTTTGATTCTTCTTTAGCCTTTTGCCTTTTTTATCAAAAAATTAAATTAACAGTAAACATTAATAAATATTAAAAGTCTTAACACAACCATGGTAAGAAAATAAGTTAGTGTATGCCGTATGCGCACTGAAGCACGCGCGCAATTTTAGAATACCCAACGCATTCTGCAAGCCTGTACTATACTTTATTATAGTATACGTATGGTGAATAAAGCGGTGTTAGAAGAAATCGGTGTATGAATAAAGCTGTGTTTGAGCAAAGCAGTGATAGAGGAAAGCAACGTATGCATGAAGAAACGTTAGAATTTTCGAGTGTTGCATGCGTTCCCCTCAGAAGAAGTTACAGAATATCTAGAATAGAAAAACGAACAAATAATGAAATTAAAGAAATTATGAGAATAGATAGAACATTAGTTGAAAAACAAGAATCAAGAAGACATATGGTACGGACATATGAGACGGATGGAAGATTCGCAATGGCCGAAAAAGATTTGGAAATGAACACCACATGAAAGTCGAAAAAGAGGACGTCCAGCAGTAGAATGGTATAAACAAGTCCAAGAAGACCTTTGAAGAAGGGGAATGGAAGAAGAAGTACACAATAATAGAGAATTGTGGGGTTTAGGATACGAGAAACGACCAACTTGGCTGTAACAAACTCGCTTTGATTGATAAAGTCAACGCAACTACCTGTGAAGGTACCAGTCCCGTTTATCTGCAAATGCATGATGGCAGGCCCTGCTCTGGAATAGTGTGCTGTGGATTGTAGAATGTAGAGTCGGTCGAATCGCCAGAGCCTGCTCCGTTCCTCTGTTTCTGCTATGTGTTCGCCGATGTGTGATTAGCGCTAACGCGCCTGGGAATAAATAAGAATGAACGGAAATTGTGTTTATTGCTGGGAACAGAATGCCCAGAGTATTGATTTGAGGTCTAGACGGAAAATTGGACGATTTCGTGAATCTTTCCGTGCTGAGCGCAACTGATAAATAAGTTATGTCATCGCGGAATTCAAAGCTTTTTTGTTGGGGAACTGTACAGAAAGTTTTGTTGCGCGCTGTTCACGATTGTGAGGGAGATAAATAATGTTGCATCACTCGCCGCAAATGCAGGCATGCAATGGACGCAAATGAATGTTCGCTATCTTATTGTTATGTACGCCTATAAATATGCACATCTAGACATTAATCACGCGTGCGACACGATCAGAAATCTAATTTCTTGCAAGACGAAATATTGACTTTGTAGAATTTATTTGTGAGGAGATATACTACAACGTTTACAACGCAAAATTATTCTAAGATAAGTGAAAAATTTTCAGAACTAATAGCAAATTGAATTAAAAAGACTTTTGGATTAAGTTCTCAACAAATAATTTTTTATCATAAATTTAGCCTCTTTCACATAAGCAATTAGTTTTAAGGTTTACAATAATTACATTTAGGTTTAAGAAATATTGTGTCCATACGAGAACGTTCACACTACCCAATTGCGGTGTACAGTTAAAACTAAAGTTTGCAAACTTCAAACTTATTGTTTAGGTTTACGTTTATGTTTAGGAATGAAGAACCAATAGAAACACGCATGAAATGAATTTGAACTATCTAGTTACCTCTCTATATGAAATGTCAACAATATTCATAACCTTAAAGTTTTTTGTATTATTATGACTCATTAAAATAGAATAATTTTGGCAAGTATGTTGATTTTGAATATATATTTAAAAAAAAACCGGTGTGGACAACACACTACTTTCTTATACAAATAAAATCAACTGAATATGTATGACTTGTTCCTTACGTATAACTATTGTGACATTTATTTGACATATGGATATTATACCTGTTTAATTTTGTGTTCTCAGCCATGATGTTATTTTAAAATATTAATTAATATCTAGTCTTTAAAACTTTCTAACTAATAATACAAATATTGCTTTTATAATATTTAAAACGACACATATTTTTGACACTTCACAATTATTTGACTCATTTGACACATGGATGTTAAAAATATTATAGTTTTTGTTCCCAGTGTAACTAAGATTACTGAAATGTGTTACTAAATACGTAATTTAGTTTTTCCCAAAAGAAGCATGTACAAAAAAAGTGCAAATAACATTTTATATTCCAAATATTCTTGCTAACATCTTTCATTTGAAACTTTTCTTCACAGCTGATTCTATTTTTGAAAAAAATTGGAATTTATTGTTTTGTGTGTTCAGTAAACTTCCTCTTCCGGTTTTTCAATTTCATTCAAAATCAACTCAACAATGAGTGGGATAAGTGACATTTAACTCACGGGCGTAGATAAAATATTTTACACATAATTACAAATTCTGGGCATTAATGGGTTAGGCAGATTTAATTATTTAAATTAAGAAAATTATTTAAATTAAGAAAGAAACTTATAATAAGTATCAAGAGGTTAGTACTAGTAAATTGTTTACTAGAAAATAAATTAAATTCTCCTCCAAACTTAACTTGAAATTTATTACTTACGTAAAATTTAAACATGAATAAACTCATTGCTGTAGTACGTATCGTAATATGTCTTATATTTATCGAAATATTGCGATTTGTAATATTTTTCAAAATACGGAAATTTCCCCAAATATGACTTAAAATTGTAAATTTTTTTATTACATTTCTTTATAATATTCGCGCCATGAAACCCATTGCAGCAGAGCGCATCGTCATATCTCTAATATTTTTCGAGATATGACGATTTTTTATATTTTCCGAAGAGCAACTTTGAGGGCCTGTAACTCGAAAACTATACAAGATATCGAAAAATATCTCCAGTTTTGTGTTTTTCATGCCATTTATAATAAACTTGCAAATTTTGAAAATTTTGAAATTTTTTTGAATTTTTTTTCAAAATTTCTGTTGGAGATATCTCGACAAATATGAAAGATACAGACTTGCAGTGTTCACCAATCGATTCAGCTCGACGAAATACATAAACGCTGAAAATTTCAGAAAATTCGGACAACCGGTTGAAATGTTAGAGCAAAAAGTCTGAAAATGACCAAATTCCGGCCAAACGTCAAGGGGTATCCCTTCACTTTTTGGACAAAAAACGCCATTTACAGGCTTTTTGCTCTAACTTTCCATTCCGTAAAGCGATTTTTATGAAACTTTGCCTACTTATGTATTTCGATGAGCTGAATCGATTGGTGAACACTGCAAATCTGTATCTTTAATATTTGTCGAGTTATCGGCGATCGAAATTTTGAACAAAAATACAAAAAATTTTCAAAATTTTAAAAATTTGCTAATTTGTTATATAAGGCACCAGAAACTCTAAACTGAAGAGAATTTTTAGATATCTCGTGTAGTTTTTGAATTACAGGCCCTTAAAGTTGCACTTCGAAAAATACCAAAAATCGACGTATCTCGAAAAATATTAGAGATCTGACGATGCGCTCTGCTACAATGGGTTTCTTAGCGCTTATATTATAAAGAAATGTAATAAAAAAATATTACAATTTTAAGTGAAGATATTCCATGAATTTCAAATTTTTCTATCGGTATGTGAATCTGTATTGAATGATTAATAATTACAGTTTCTGTTATTTGTTTGTTCCCATAGCAACTAAAATTAGTTTATTAAACATATAATTCAGTTTTGACTAAAGAAGCAAACAAAATCTGGTGTGGGCACCACACTACTTTCTTATAAAAACAAAACCAACTGAACACATATGACTTGTTCCTTGCGTTTGGAAATCTATTAATATCTAGTCAGCAAAACTTTTTAACTAATAATACAAATATCACTTACATTTACAATATTTCACAAGACACATATTTGACACGTTTGAGACATAAATATTAAACAATTTTGGTTTTTTTTCCCATTGTAATTAAGATTATTGAAATATATTCTTGAATATATGATTTATTTTTTCTCATAATTAGAAGCATGTAGAAGAAAAGTGCAAATAACATTTTATATTCCAAATATTATTGCTAACATCTTTTATTTGAAACTTTTTCCCTAAGCTTATTCTATTAAAAAAAAAAAATGAATTTATTGTTTTCTGTGTCCAGTAAAGTTCCTCTTCCGGATTTTAAATTTCATACAAAATCAACTCAGTTCTTCATTTTTTCATAAATATAAATAATATAAATAAATAAATATATCATCACGCCTTTTACCCATTACGGGTGTGGCACTCTGCTTACGCAGATCTCGGTAAACTTATAAATTTCAAGTTTCGTTCACATATCTTGTCTAGTTCATGAGATATTGCACACACGGACATCTATCCATCCATCTATCCATCCTCACAAACAGACATCATTGAGAAATTGGTCTTAACGGATTCAGTGGACGTCAAAATATGCATTTCCGCAAAAATCTCGTCAGCGATTTTATCCTACAAACATAATGGCTGGCACCATCATGAGCTATGCTTTGGGTATTTTAAAAGTAGTGTTTTAGTCTTGGTTTTAGCGCTTTGCAATGTTCTAAAATTATTTTATAAAAAAATTGTAGATAATATATGTCTATGTAACTTCTATTCGAAGCCTTGTTCGAAGCATTTATATATAAAATAATTTTAAAACAATGCTCTTAAAACATCCAAAAACCGAGCTCGCGGTACCAGTCATTGACATTGAACTAAACTAAAATTCTAAAGAAGTGGAATTTTCCAGGGACAACATTCTCTTCCAATCTTTTAAGTTGATACCCTCTTCTCCTTTTCTTGTCATCCTCTGGACTTGTCCCGCTGATCAGTAGGTATAGTAGTAGTGATTGCGCGCACCCCACATTTGAAAGGAACACGGTTCACGGTTGAGATTCCAAAGCAGATCTTCTGGTATCGAGGCCGTTGTATTTGTGTCGGAGGTGGCATTAGACGGAGGGTAATATTAATTCAACGTGAATTATGGTTGCGCTGCACACAAGCGCGACCCTTATACTCAGTCGAATATACGCCCCGCCGCTAATGATAGACAGAACATAAAAGCAGTTTTAGTTATACGGCTATTGCACTCTGAATTATTTCACAGCTGGGGGGGCCTGCCACAGCCGCGATGGCAATTTCATATTTTACGCCAAGCACGACGCGTATCTAACACGACGTTACGTTGTGCTACGTTACGTACGTACATTCAGCCAGACAGATAGACACTCTGTCAACGAACACGAAGGCTTGCATTGTAAAGGTACATTTACAACCAAATTTTATCCCAGCAAGGTTTTAAGTTGGCGTAAAATTGTAAGCTAGGTATACACGTCGCAACGAATGCATTCGCAACCAAAATTTTAAGTCAGTGAACTTCGTGTCTGATTTGCACGTTGACTCGAAGCTAGCAAGGTGGTTTCAAAAATTTGACGTTTCTTTATTTACATCATCAGTTGATCAGTGATAATAATCGGTGTCCCTTTAAAATAACTATGGAAGGACAAATGCTGAATTTGGTTTCACAATATCCTGATATTTATTTCAAAGTTTGTTCAGATTACAAATCATTAATTAAAAAATCTGATGTGGCCAGCACATAACCTCCCGCCCAATACTACTCTTAAACGATACAAAATAGTACTTGATGATACAGAAACATACCTTCGTATTTAATAATAATAATAATTTCTTTTATTGGCAAAGTTCAGCTTATAGCTGTTCTAACACTTAACCTTTACATAAAACATAATACAAACGAAATGAAAATAAACATTTACAGATACTATAAAAATTAAAAATTTATTTATTTTCTATTTATATTTGAGAAATTTAATTTTAAATCGTATATTTATTTAATTTTTTGACATATATTTCACTAAGAAAACAGCTTCACAATCAAAATGACATGTGTCACATGTCGTAAAAAATTGAAAATTTTTAAGTGTTTCCATGGTGTACAAGGAGTGCAAGATTTATGAAATTTAATTTCTTTATATTAGAAATCTCCGGGAGGAGAGTTAAATTAAAATGACAAAAATTCATTTTGATCGATCGTCAATTTTTTTTTTATACAATAGTTTGGTGTGAAATTAGAGATCTCCCATTGAGGAGTACTAGAAAAATAAAAATTACTTTTGAGCGATCGTCAGTTGTTTTTATAATACTATAATTCCTTCGTGTTTGGTATAAAATGCAAGCTTATTGAAAAGGGAATTTATATTATCAGATCATTTTTAAGACATATACATAATTTTCTTGGAAACCCTAAATTTTCATAATGTTGTGTATTTATTTATATTTTAATTACCGTAGTTGCTATGAGAATGAACATGAAATTGAAATATCATTCTATTCTACATTTTTTTTAGTTTTGTGTATAAGAAAGTCGTGTGATGCCCACACCGGTTTTTTTTTATTTGAAATAAATTGAATGATTGTTTTGTGTGTCCAGTAAACTTTCAATAAAATCTAATCAGCTCTGTGCATTATCATGAAACTTATAATTATGAAGTTTCGTTATTATATCTTTTCTAGTTGTGTTGTTGCACGGATATATAGAATTTATGATACCTCACGTTTTCTATAGAAAATAAAAAAATGTAAAGTAGAAGATTTAGTTTTAGTAGATCTATTTGTATATTATCTGGTCTCTTTGAAATGTCATGGAGTTTAGGATCATACCTACTTTTAGTGTTGAAGTTCCTTGGTTTCTCGGAACTTTCCAATAAATGTGGAAACTTTTATTATGAGAATACTGTTAGGTCTAGCGTCTCGAATTTTAATGGCATTGTAACTATAAAAATTTACCCATAACATGCAATTATTGACAATCGGTTATTCAGAATAGAAACGTAAACAAGGCTATTCAATTTTGTAGAAATTTTTGTAGTTTCTTTTAATATTAAGTAATATGATATATTGCTTTGTGTGTACTGCCGTCAAATATGGGGCTTAACGATGTTAATGGAAGAAGAAATACAGAGAACTTCTAATTCATGTATTAATCTAATTTGATTGAGTGTCATTTATAGAAGAAGTAAAAACATTTGTATTTTATTCGTAAAAGCAATTTTCTAATCGATTTTTTAGCTATTCCTCGATCAAAATTAAATCTGTTTTGTAATTCAAGTACACAATTTAATTTTCTGCAATATTTATTTCAAGTATTTCCCCATAAAATTTGTTGGGAACTTAAAGTACGTTTATGTTTCTGAGATTAATTCATCTCTGATACTGAACAAAATCTGATGTTCCCAACACCAAACTTTCCGTTTAAGTAACTTTTAAACAGCACAAAAAATAAACTTTTAAATATAGTACATTATACATTAAGGGAGAGAAGTGTATGTTTTTTTCCCTGCGGAGTAAATTGAAGCACGAGGCGTAGGCGAGGGCTATAATACAACACTGGTAAAATACACTTTTTATATATATACTATTTTTTTCACGACTCCAATATTTATGATGGTTTTTATGTATTTCAAAATTATTTAAATTATAATATAATTCATTCATTTTTCACATTATTTGAGCACTTTCCCTGACGACGGGAGAGAAAGTGCACAAATCCCCCATAGATATAAAATTAGCTGTTTGTCATTATTTCTCTCACAGTCGTTCTGTTCTATTTGTTGCTGATTTATTATTGAAATTTGGTTTAAAAATGAAAAAATATAATATACTATAAAAAATACAATTCACTTATATTAAAAATATTTTGACAGATCTGTCAACAAATATGTTCTAATTATTTCTTTTACTTCTCAAGGCAATCTGTATTAAGACTCAAATTGTGAATTATCTTCGCTTCTACTTCGTGGAGGAGACCTATTATAAGCATAATAAGCCTTATAAGATGCAATGTTTCATTCAAAATCTTTTTTTTGTATTTACACATTTAATCTAAACAAATAGCTCCGTGGTAACGCGTCGCATTGTGGATCGAGAGGTACTCAGTTCGAATGCCACAGCTGACAGTTGCCAATTTAAATTTACCCGTATGGTACCCCCTCCACTAACATCTTTGGGGGCTATGAGTTGACGGCTGGTAACCGCACTTCATACGAAAAATATATCACTTACCGAGATCTGCGTAAGCAGAGTGCCACACCTATAATGGGTAAAAGGCGTGATATTTATATTATATTTATTTTATCTAAAATCCATTGGGGATAAACTGTCGCTACAATACGAAAATAACATCTTATTTTCTATTTACTGTTTAAAATTATAGCCCTTATTCTTATTCTAAGACACGTGGTTGATAACAAAAAGAATCCATTAGTATTATTAATAAAGTAACTTAAAACTGATCCATGGGAAGAGTTGTTTGTCAACAAGGTATTATTTCATTCTAGTTCTATTTCTCGGAAAGGCTGAGTACTTATTACTTACGGGATATTAAGAAACTAGGATAATAATAGGGTAGCCTTATTAGATATTTTATAGTCGGCTTTACTGCCTTTAATTGCTAATAAAATTATTTACTATTTAGATGTTTAATGGGGTAGAGTCTCTGCAGGTAGGTATTAAGTGGAAATGAATACAGAGCCGAGCAAATTATACCTTTAATTCAATTAAATTCCTATTTTCTACTTTCATTTCATTAGAAACATGTTATTATTAGCCTAATTTTCAAAATTGAAATGAAGTACTAGTTAATTTTATTTTTAAATTCTTTAATTGGCTGCTCTTAATCACATAAGTATGAACATAAAAATGCTTTCAACGCTAACATGAACTTTTGCGTTTTTATTTTCTACGTTTTACCTAATAACGCACTTTTCTATAACTATCACATTCATTTTTATAGCTTTAATAAAGGAACAATGAACAATTGTATTATAATGCAAAATTCAATATTCACATTACTGTTTTTCATATTATTTTAATCAAGATTTATAAATATTTTAATGAAGGAAATGAGTCATTTTATTGGTCTATTATTGAAATACGATTTCTAAGTTTGATATTTTATATACGATACCTGCTGCATTAGTATAAAAACTCATTAATTTAACTTTTAATAACCATGGGGGGTCCAAATGTATCCTGACAAAATTTTTTCCTCACTTCGTCTACTTATTTATATAAAGGTGAGACTTGCATTTCAGTGTATTCTTCTATGATGTTGTAAGCTACCATTAGCCCATATGTAGCTTTGTGTTCAACTTAATGTTTGTTGGAAAATGACACTTAGGGTCCAATTGGACCCTGGCATGTTATTAGTGTAATACAATCACTAATTGAAAATTATAAGAAATGGCTGGCTTCAGTGAACATAAAAGGCATTTAACGGAAAATAAACTTGAAAATATCCCACAGGATATCATGGAATATGAATATGATCGAGATGATAAAACCTACTCAGAACAAGAAATAGAAACTAATAATTCTGAAAGCAACAGTAATAACAAAACATGGGGACAAGTCAAACTAACTACTTTTACGGAAAAAATTATAATAAAGAAACTAGCATATGTGATGCATGAAAAAAAAATTATTATTATTATTAAAATATACTTTGACTACACAAATGGGAAGTTAAAAGTTAGGTTATCAAATATAAGGCGGAGTAGCGTGTTGCCAATGAAACAATCTTAAATATAAATTAAATTTGTCAAATTGTGATTTAACATAAAGACATAATTATAAGACAATTTACAGTATGTATATCACTAAAATACAGATTTTGAATTAAATTGGGCAATTATTTATAATTTGTACAATATTTTTTTGTAAATAACATTCATGACGGTAATACTTCTATATTTTCCTCTCTAGTGAGGAAAAACACATTTCCTCACTATTTCGGGAGAAATTGGTGGGGTTTCCGGGCATATCGTGATAATTTTTTTTTTTTTTAAATGGCACTAAAGTGCTCAAAATTCGTCATTAAAAGCTCATAAATCGTCACTAAAGTAAACCATTATACGACAATTTTGAGGAACCTAGTGTTGGCAACCGTTAAATAATTATTGTACAATTAGGATAATTTTCGCAGATATATTAACGTACTATAGTAAATTTGGACGTAACATGAAACTAAATTTGCAAGAAGAATTAACTAATTAATTCCGATGACGAAATTGAGGATAAAACACATAATTTTGAGTGTTATTTATGATAACTTCACTTCCCGAGGTTGGCAACACTGACTTTCAGTTTCAATTAACAACTGACAGATATATAAACTTAACCTACATTGTAATTTTTTACAGTTTTTTCGACTTTTAGATTTCAAATAAAACTTAATATGTACCTCGGCAAAAAATTGATAAATAAATAACTATTATGCCTGACAGAAAATCTAATTAAAAGTGAACGTTAGAAAATTGGTGAAATAAATTTACAAAAATATGATTCTTACAAGTATTCTAAATATCAGAAAGTTTGGATCATTTGATGCAGTTTTTGTTTCTGAACATATTTTGTATTTACACTTTTCTTTCAAAATGCATAGGGAAAGAACTATCGCCTAATGAAAATTTTAACATTGTATTTACTTAAAAGAAGACACTCGGAATAGGAACAGTTTCTAAATTGAAACAAAAACTTAAAAATAAAAATATTCATGTTTGCTATTATCTTTGGCAAAGTTCTACAATTGTATACCAGGCTGGTATCTCGAGCTATATTTTTGGGTGTTTTAAGCCTGGTTTTTAGCGCTGTACAATGTTTTAAAATTATTTTATAAAAAAAATACTTCAGGAGAAGTTACAGAGAAATATTTTTTCTACCACTTCTATTTGAAGTATCTTCCTACAAAATAATTTTAGAAGATTGTACAACGCTAAAACCAAGGTAAAAACACCCAAAACACAGCCTATAGCTTTTACCAATCCAACGTTATAACAGTCTTTATCAAATGTAAACAATTTACAGTAAAAACAAACAACACAAAAACAGAGGCCCGTAAAAAACAAAGGCCGAAATCTGGCCCAGCTGAAACAATCGCACAGCACACATCTACCCAGCGCCAGCCCGCATGAATTACAAAAGCAATAGCCACGCGGTTATCAAAACAGTAAAAAGACAGATAAAAAAGTAATTCCCATCGGCAATTTATATTCGTAATTACACATTTATCTGGAATTTTATGAGCGTCCGCGTGCGTTGATCTATCAGGTAATGGCGGGCCTCGCATAAAGCCAATTATGATTTATGGTGCGCAGGCTATCGATTCGGAAAATATGGTCTCGGAGAGAGACGACACTGCTTCATCAATAACGCATTAGAGCGAGATGGCCTGCGATTTACACAAAGATAACACCCTAGTGTATAAAAAACTTTCGGGTGTCCTTAGGTTAGGTAGCCTGGCGCCCTATTTCGGCCGAGCGGGATGTATAGACGCCCTTTGGTTCTGCACAATAAATATTCAAAGGGATTTCTACTACGCCGAACCTATTCTACACAAAAGCGGTAATTTTTACGGCAGATGTGTAGTTTCTAGAATGTAGTGTCGTCTGTTTCATTGTTGGAACTTTTCACAAGTTTGCCTAAGTTTCAGTGATGTATGACTGCCGTTGTTTGCCTTTGCAAATTACAGACCTTTCATCTTTACATTTTGAAATGTTATAAATGGACAGCTCGAACAGAAAAGCAACTTACACAAAATGTTATTTCATAAAAAATGCTAACCAAATGAGAAAATTATTATTCTGTACACGAAGAATAGAGTACAGTAGAATGTATCAGACTATTGGGCATCCAAAATTAAAATACGCTAACTAGTGGTAGAAAGCTGAACTAACCATAGGGTACATAAATTTCATTGTATTTTGAAATTAATTGTTATTTCTTAAAATTAATAACAATCGTAGTTATTTTAAGTGTATTCCAATGAATTACATTTGCTTAAGCCGTATTATTTAAATAAGATGTAAAAATGAAAGGTACATTGTATTTGTAGATTATAGGTTAAGATTGAATTTTCTCCAAAAAAACCTATAAAAACAGGAAGATTTGCAACAGTTCTGCTGCCAAAAAAATCAAACTACCAATACTAATGCAAACATTCGCCATCATAAGATATCATACAAAATGAAATTGATATGTACCTTATGTAAATTGTGATCAACGCCATCTTTTGATAATTTGGAAGCCCAATATAACTTATAGAAAAATAGACCAATCAGATAGCTCAATTTTTCTTAGTTACGCTGTATTATATCAGTTATTTGCATTGTTAAGATGTGTTTCGGTAGCAAACAAATGAGTCATATGTAATCATATAATCCATGAATTTAAACAAATAATTAATATTTTTGACATAAATAAATAATTGAATTAATATAGTTGGTAGAATCGTTGTTTAATCTTAACATATACAACTCGAGCTTCGAAAATCATCTGAATATACAGTTGCGGACTCGATGTGTTTCCTACAAAACACAGCTCCACTTACGGTGTCGTTGTGTTTCCTAGGCAACACATCTCGCCCTGTTAACTGTATATTCGATTATTTTCGAACCTCTTGTTGTATAACTACTGATTATACAACACATAACTAATTCGGGCAATGTCATTTGAAAAATTTACGTAATTACCATGTAATGATAAGCGAATATACTCTTGACGACATGGTATATTCGCTTTGGTGTTTCGCTGGGTCTCATCGTCATAGTAACTACAAGTAAAACGTTGTTTTATTTATCATAAATGTATAATTTTTCATATCTGTTGTCATTAATTTGTTTCATTGTTTAATCATAACGAATGTCACTCACTTGTGTGTTCAATATTACCAGAATATATTGTGTTGGTACACTTAACGTATTATTTTAGAATACCACTTCTTCTGCAAGTCGTGGTATTACAAAATAATACGTTTCGTGGCAACAACACAATATATTCGACTATATTCCTCATAAAATTTAAGCCAATTAGAAGTCTGACATTTCTGAATGTCGTCCAATCAACGTAGAAACACTAGTGCAAATTACTAATGCAAGTTGATCAAAAATTCATAATTTTGATACTGTATTTCTCATTCCCATGAACGACTACAGTAATGCAAATAATTTGTATATTTATAAATATGATCGTCTATAACTAAGATTATTTTTCATTTGAATTTACAGTTTTTGAGAAACAAATAAAAATATACCAAAAAGTGTGTTTTTTGGTATATTTTTATTTGTTTCTCAAAAACTGTAAATTAAAGTTGAAAATAAACTTAGGCCCGGTTGTTTCAGTCGTGGTTAAATCAGTAGTTAAAGTAACAACGTGATTAACCTATGAAGAATCAATATATATCGTGTAACCAAGGAAATGTTTTTCAAAGATGATTTTTGATAGGTTAATCACGTTGTTACATTAACGACAGAGTTAACCACGACTGAAAAAACCGGGCCTAAGTATGTTATAGTAGATGATCATATTTATAAATATACGAATTATTTGCATTACTGTAGTCGTTCATGGGAATGAGAAATACAGTATCAAAATTATGAATTTTTGACCAACTAGACTTTAACGAATATTTTTTATAGTTTAATGTTTTAGCTATTCTTTTCATTCACATATATAAATACTAGAGTGTTCAAAGACCTTACTGTAATAATAGTTTTGTCTTTCGATAAGAATAATTGTAAGAAATAATCTATTCTAATTTGAATTTGCAAAACAAAATTCATGGGAGTGAACGAACCCAACGAAAATATGTACTTCATCTGACATTACAATGTACAAGTCACTGTAAAAAATCCATGAAATTTTGACGAATGGAGGTTGTTGGACCATAAAGAACATGAAAATAAATAAAGAATACAGAATTTGCTGTTTTTTACCTCCCGCCTACCTCTAGGTAAGGGAGGTATTGTTTTTGGTCAAAAAATTGGGTAGTGAGTTTTTAATGAATAAGCACGTTTTAGGGTCTCTACATTACGATTTTACTATTTTCGCGATGATGTCTGTTTGTATGTATGTATGTATGTATGTATGTATGTATGTATGTATGTATGTGTGTGTGTGTGTAGTCTGTGGCAATTTTTTCGTCTCGCATAACTCAAATACTATAATACGAAAAAATACAATTTTGTGAATTATTGCTTCTTATATTTAAATGAAGAGCTGATTAGATTTTGGATAAAATTGGTCAACCGGAAGTAGCAGTTTACTTGAAGCCCTTAACAGTTTTTCGTGAAAAAACACGGTTAAATTTCCTTTTTCAACAATTTATGTTATTTTGAAAGTTGAAGAATATTTAATTTTACATGTGTTTTTATTACACTAATTTTATTAATTTCCTTTAGATTTAAAGATAATAAAATATAAAGAAATTAGATTTTACAAATCTTGCATTCCTAGTACACCATGAAAACATTTAAAAATTTTCAAATTTTTACGAAATGTGACACATGTCATTGTGATTGTGAAGCTGTTTTCTTAGTGAAATATATGTCATAAAATTAAATAAATATACGAAAGAACATTAAAATTTTCAAATATAAAGAAAATAAACAAATAAGAAGGTATGTTTCTGTATCATCAAATACTATTTTGTACCGTTTAAGAGTAGTATTGGGCGGGAGGTTATGTGCTGGCCACATCAGATTTTTTATGTTTGACCTTAAGCACGCACTGCCCGCGGTCAGTAGTTGGATGGGTGACCGCTTTGCGAAAACTCATACCAGCGAACACTGCGTGCCGTTGTTACACCACCGAAAACGAGGTTCCGAGGCGGTATATAACCTCAACATTTGAGACCGCGTTACCAAAAAAAATAAATTATTTTTTATATGTATACAGTTATATATTTGTTGGCATGATAACTATGTTTATTGTAATAAATGATTAATTGTACATACATACATAACATCATGCTATCAAACATTGCTATCGTAGTATTAAATATATAATAATATTTCCTCAAAATTCGAAGCAGGAACCGATATATTATTACTAACATTTTCGTTTATTGAAAGTTTCGTTCGAATCAAATGTAATGTGTCAACATTTTACCGATACATTGATGTGTAATAAAACTGTTAAATTATTTATAAATTTTCGTTCGAACCAAAAGCAATTTAAGCTAGCGCATTTGCGAATGAAGCTTTATATAAAATCATTGACATTATTTTTTATTAAAGCCCACATTCAGAGCCAAATTGCATGTAGGTAATTGCAATTTGCAAAAGATATAAAGGAAAAAGAGCACAACAAAATGTTTGTTATAAAAAACGAAAGTGTGTTTCGCATGGCGATATTTAGACGCTCCTCGTAATAAAACGAACAAAACCAACACGAACGACACACTTCGTGCGCAACACATAAAAATAAAGTATTCTTCCCGAATCATTAAAATTCAGATACGCGTTAAACATGAACGTAACATAAACGCAAAGTGAATTTAAAGTTCACGATTTTCATATTCATATCATTTGAGTCCGAGTGGTGGGCTGCGTTGCTCTGTGCGTTCCTTTCATTCACCTTGTCTTTGTTTCTGCTCCATTTTGTTTTGTGTTCTCTATATCTTATCTATTTAATAAAACTCCCCTCGCTCTGAAGCGACGAACGAATGTGTCAGAAGAGACCGATTAACGGCCTCGGTTTTCTTTCGTACCCTTCTTTATTTTTACCAAGTTTCCAACTTACGAAAAAGTTACCGTTCGTTTCAACGGAATTTTTATTTATTCCCTCATTTCTGTTCTTTGTATTTTGTTGTAAATTAAACATATTTGAATTTAAAATTAGAACAATTACTGAAGTCTCAAATTTCTTAAACTTAAAGCGACCTCTGTTACAAACTCAAGTTTTACTAGAAATAACAACAGACTCATTCTTAATAGATTCTTTATAATGTAGAGTGTGAAAGAAGAGCAATAAAATAAAATAAAAATCGATTGCCAGATTTTCACGGGAATAGATGTTTCAAGGTCCTTTAATTCCGCTTTGATCATTTTCTCAATGACGTCTGTGAGGATGGGAGAATGGATGGCTTAAAAAATTATATGAATAATATACATTTTGAAAAATGATATACGATATAATAAATATTAATTTATTCCGACTGTTTGATTTAAATTAACAATCTCAAGAAAATGACGATCATCAGTTGTTTTTACAATGCTAATGCCCGGTTGCACAAATGATAATTAAATGTCAAACTTGGTTTAAATAAATAAATAAAAGCGTATCTAATTTTTGACACCAATGTCAATTACTCCATATGACATATAACTTCGATTTGCTTTTATTTATTTAAACCAAGTTTAAAATTTAACTAACGTTGGTGCAACCGGGCATTAATGTTATCTTGTTGTGTATGACAACAATTTACTACACTAAAATGTCAAAAATTAGTTATCAGCGATCGTCAATTGTTTTTATTTAGTTATTAGAATTTTTTAGAGTATGGTATTAATTAAAAGCATTCTGAAGAAATAATAATATATTTCACATTAAGGGAAAGAAGTGTATGATTTTTCCGTGGAGTGAAATTGAAGCACGAGCCGTAGGCGAGGGCTACAATACGACTCACGGCCAATATATTTATTTTGGTTACTATGTATTTAAAATTATTTGAATTGTAACATAGTTTTGATAGTTAACTTTGATTTGTTTTCTTATCTACATTTTTTACAATAAAATGCCATTCTTTGAACACTTTCCCTCCCGACGGAAGAGAAAGTGCACAAATCTCCTGTTGATTGAAATTGGCTGTTTCCTTGACGATTTTAGTATCATAGAAACCCAGTTTCTCTCCCGGTCGTAAAAAATAATATATTATATATTAAGGGAGAGAATTCTCTCTTAAATGTTTGATTTTTCCCGCGGAGTAAATTAAAGCACGAGCCGTAGACGAGGACTGCAATACGACAAGGGAAAATATACACTTCTCTCCTGCGATGTATACAGTGTGTCCGAATGCATTGGAATCTCGAGAACCATAAGAGATACGAGGTTGGTTAAATTAGACGAAAGTTGCCTCAGGGTAGTTTGAACATGTATTTGTTTTTCCAATTAAATGCAAAGTCACTAGATATTGGCTAAAATGTTAATTTAGCGGTTTTTTTTGCTGATAACTTTGTTATATGACATAATACGAGCATCTGGTTTGCACTTTCTTATGACACTTTTTAATGGTGAATTTTTATATTTAAACATTTACGAATTACTGATATCAACTTTTATTTTTAATATGAAGGTCGAATTAAGCCATGACATTATTTAATAGAGAATTTATTTTGCTTTACGATATAAAACAGTAATTACAAATTTTTATAAATAACAGAAAAATTAACGAAATTTGTTTATGTTTTTTTGATTAAATTTTAATAACAATCTATTAAACGGAAGTAGTAGTTTACATAATAACCTGTCAAGTTTATTAGATATATTTCTGTATATGATAGAATTAGAGTAAATATTATCATATTCAAAATGATTTGTACCCGGTATTATAGTACCTAGAATGCAATTTTAATAGTTTCACGATGATGTCTGTGTGTGTGTCGGTCTGTCTGTCTGCCTGTCTGTCAGTCTGTCAATTTGTCTGTCTGTCAGTCTGTGTGGATCTCTGGAGTTACGGTTTCTCAAAAAGTATTAAACTAAAAATTTTGATATTTTGTATATATCAATGCATACCCTTAGGAAGAGCTGGTTAGTTTTTGGTGATAATCCAATAACCGGAAGTGGTAGTTTACTTGAAGTCCTATCAAGTTATTTTGAAATATCTCAGTAAATTATGGTTTAATAAAAATTTTGTTATTATAATAATGTTTCAAATATTATTATCTACAATTATTGTTTGAAACATTTTCCTCCTACTGTTACCATTTACGAATTACAACACTAAAGAAAAATATTTTGATATTTTCGTTTAAAACTGCTAACCTGTGTTTTTTGAAAAAACAAAACAACGGTTGAAAATGTCGTTTTTTGAAGTGATGAGCGTTTCTTAATAGTGGTGTTCCGTGTTTCTGGCGGGGGGTATTGTGGTGCCCACAACAGATTTTTCTATTCCTGTATAAATATATCTTCATTATTTTAATTTTTACGGCGAATTATAGTACCCATAATTTACGACAGTTAATTTTGATTCATAATTCATAGCACATTAATAATAATAATATTTCTATAACACTGTTTTGGAAACTGGGCATTCCACAACTAAAAATTGTTATGGAATCACTAACATTCCAAACACGGCGTATGGAATATTTTCGACGAATCAGAACCGCTTATTAGCTCGACATAGGAAGTATCTTGATTCAGTTACTATGGTTACGTTTGTTTTAATTTGATTTATTTGAGTTTGACGTTTTCAACAGTTTTATATTTGTATTTTTGTATAATTTCCAAAACCTTTTTATACAGGGTGTCCCAGATTTAAACGGCCTAACTTAATCCATATATTAAACACCTAAAAATAAGGTGACAAGTTCATTTGAGCAAATGTCCGTAAATGCTTCGTTCCAGAGATATTCATGTTTTTCTAATTGAGTATTGCTCCTTTAAAAAATCAACTTCCTAACGAAATATTCAATATTATCTTATTGAGATGTAACATAATTGAATTAAATTAATTATAAATTGTTTATTACCTAATTTCAATACAAAATTTAGTTTGCTTGCCCTGATGCCTGGGAAAAAATGAGAAATTATCAATGAATTTTAAAAAAAAATTTGCGATGCCATAAAAGGAACAATGTATGATGAACCCATAAATAATTTAGACTCACTACGAAATCATATCTCCCAAGCAATGTCACGCAGCATCCAATGCAGTAACAGATCGTTGTCGTGCCTGTTTACGTACTCTAGGTGACCATTTTGAACAAATAATATAAAAAAAATAGTTTATGAAGTTATGTTATTACTTTATTATTTTAAACCATAAATTTCTTTAAATACATTGATAGTTTCTCATTTTTTCCCAGACATCAGTGCAAGCAAACTAAATTTTATATTGAAATTAGGTAATAAACAATTTATTATTAATTTAATTTACTTATTATGGCACACGTTTATGAGATAATATTGGATATTTCGTTATAAAGATGATTTTTTAAAGTAGCTCTGCTCAATAAGAAAAACATGAATATCTCTGGAATGAAGCATTTACGGACATTTGCTCAAATGAACTTGTCACCTTATTTTTAGGTGTTTAATATATGGATTAAGTTAGGCCGTTTAAATCTGGGACATCCTGTAGAAAGTATAGTCTACAACATGTAACGAAATGGCCTATCCCACGCTCGCAAACCGTAGCCCTCGCCTTTGGCTCGGACTACAAACTTTTTGCTCGCGTGGAATATGTGCCATTCCATTACTTGTAGAATATACTATTCTTTATTGACTGAAGAGTATGGGCATTTGTGATGTTTACATAAATTCATAATCATTAACTTATGCGACGGTATATGACCATAGTAGTTTGTCCGCTTACCGTCTTCATAAAAAAATAAATAAATGAAATGATAAGAAAGGCTGATATTTCGAGCGACACGGGAGGCGATTCAATAGAGTTCAAAACAGCGTGGTGTGAATCTGTAGGGTAGAGGCAGTAAAAAAGAAGAAGAAGGGGGAATTTTAAGTGGGACAGAGGCACATGTCACCCGTTTGTAATCTCATTACCAAGCCCATTCGTATCTGGACTATTTTTAGATTTTTCATAAGGACACGTATTGTTGTTAGCACAATGAGGATTTATACAACGCGCAGTACAAGATTAGAGGATTTATGGTGTCAAACTATACAACTAAGTATAAGCTTCCTTGAACTATATATCGTTGTTATTATTAAATATGCTTATGCTGGATTTCGCAGTTTAATTTATAATGGAGTGCTAGTAAATTTAGATTAACTGCGCGCCATTTATATCAGGTTAAAGTCGCAACTAGGGACTACTTGTTTTATTTTACGTTTCCTTTAAATACCGCACTGCTTTTCCAAGCAATAACTAATGGACTAGCGGCTGGTAGCTCGGGACACTGACACCACTGACATGTATGTACAAAAGAACTTTTCAAATGACAGTTGCTACACCTCTGACGCACTTTTCTAAGAACCGGATAATATCTTTATCTTTTACAGCGAAAATACAATTGAAACGAATTTGCTACATTGTCTAATTATAATTTTATTTTCCTAGAACAGCCACAGCTAGAGATTTAGATTATTACTGTTTTTTGTTTTCTACACCTTTAACTATACTTTGTAGTTTGACGGAATGTCACGAACAGAAATATATCATGTTTAATTATCTTTGTGACATTCTTATTCAAGCACATTTCTATATACCAGGTGATAAATTAATGTATGTAACATAGGGACTTCAATGATATTTTATTAATATATTGATTGTTGCTTCCCGTGTTAAATTAGACCAAAAGTGTAAATACAAAAAATCTGGTGTGGGCAACACACTACTTTCTTATACAAATAAAACCAACTGTACACGTATGACTTGTTCCTTGCGTATGACTTTATTTTGACAATTATTTGATATGTTAAACCTGTTTAATTTTATGTTTTCATTATATGAATATGAATTATATGAATATGAATTTCTTTCAAAATAGAAATTAATTAATATCTAGTCTTCTAAACTTTCTAACTAATAATACAAGTATTACTTTTATAATATTTCATGACACATATTTTTGACACTTCACAATTATTTGGCACGTTTGACACATAGATATTAAAAACGTTTTAGTGTTTGTTCCTATTGTTACTAAGATAATAGAAATATATTCTTAAATTTATAATTTAGTTTTTCTCAAAATTAGAAACATGTACAAGAAAAGTGGAAATGACATTTTATATTATAAATATTTTTGCTAACATCTTTCATTTGAAACTTTTTCTCACAACTGATTCTATTTTTGAAATAAATGGAATTTATTGTTTTCTGTGTCTAGTAAAGGATGTATTGGAATCATGAAAAAAATCGCTGACGTGATTTTTGCGGAAATTTATATTTTGACGACCACTGAATCCGTTAAGACCAATTTTTCAATGATGTTTGTGTGTGAGGATGGATGGATGGATGTCTATGTGCGCAATATCTCATGAACCAGACAAGATATATAAACGAAACTTGAAATTTCTAAGTTTCATGAAAAAATGAAGAGCTGAGTTGATTTTGAATGTAATTGAAAAACCGGAAGAGGATGTTTACTGGAGATACAAAACAATAAATTCCATTTATTTCAAAAATAGAATCAGCTGTGAGAAAAAGTTTCAAATGAAAGATGTTAGCAAAAGTATTTGGAATATAAAATGTTATTTGCATTTTTCTTGTACGTGCTTCTAATTTTGAGAAAAACTAAATTAAATATTTAAGAATATATTTCTATATTAGTTACAATGGGAACAAAAACTACAACATTTTTAATATCTATGTGTCAAACGTGTCAAATAATTGTGAAATGTCAAAAATATGTGTCGTGTGAAATATTATAAAAGTAATATTTGTATTATTAGAAAGTTTTGAAGACTATATTGATAACAAAATTAAGCAGGTTTAACATCTATATATCAAATAAATGTCAAAATAGTCGCAAGGAACAAGTCATACGTGTTAGTTGGTTTTATTTATATAAGAAAGTAGTGTGGTGTCCATACCAGATTTATTTCTATGGTTAGTACCATTTCAGTCCTTCAGTCCTTTTCGGTAGGGCACCACTGAAATATTGGATCTTGAAATATTTAAGTACCTAACATATTACTTTGTGAATTCTTATACTGTGTAACATTTTTACTACAAGTTAAACATAAAAATTATTTATATTTAAATATTGATACAGTACGCCTGTGAAATCAGTATTCCGATAATTTTTAAATGGCAGAAATGTCTTCAGTTCTCTCCTTTAATAAAATTACATTTCCAATCGCCTTTTCAGGAAATAATTTACTTTGGCGTTCCTAATGAAACTAAATCTAATTAAAAAGTATCTGATACAATTAAGCATCTTTCTAGAGTCTAGCAAAGCGTAAGCGCACTGTGCATAATTATATCACTAATTAAACGAACCTTACATACGAATGCTGTTAATTTATATTTCGAAAGTGGCCGTTTGTGGAGGATCCAGCAATTACTTTTATTTTAGCCATTAAAAAGGAAGGATCGCAGTTATGAGCGCCCGTGTTCGCTGCAGCATTGTTTTAATGACTGTTTTATTTCGCTAGAATATTTAAATTTTATAATACAACTGTCTGTGTTTTTTACGTTAATAATTGATGTTGATAAATTAATTAATGGCTGGGATCAGGAAACGCGAAATTGCTCCACGTCCCAGGCTTGTTTTTAAATTTAATGTTTTTATGTGAAAATATCGCAAGAGATATTTTGTTTTACTTTAATGATCCTGCTGTAGGTTTATTTATCATTACATTCGTCGAAGTTCACTATGAATTATTTAGTCATTAATCATATTAACAGTATATTTTTAACTGAAATTACACTTCGTTTAATGATTTATATCTCCGTTAATAAATGCATAGCTACAAAGTAGATTTTATAGCCTTGGGTTTAACTTTGCTTTTGAATTATGTGTTATAGGAAAAACTTATTTTGTAAGAATTTCTCAACGTCATATAACCATTCGAAGTATGTTTAATTTTTCGTATTTTAACTTAATAAACTTTCTTAACGTAACTATCGGGATCTGTGAAATCAAAGCGCCAAATCCAGAGTGGGTAATGGTTTCATGATATACGGGGTGATTCATAATCTAAAAAAAAAATGTAGCTTAATAAATATTTGACAAAACCTAAATAACCAAAAAGTTACAGCAAATTAAAGTTCTTTTCGAGGTTCTTTTAAATTAACGCCCACCTATTAAATACCGCTGAAAATAATTAAGAAGAATCATTATTTTCTCGTTGCCATAGAAATATATTCCTTTCAAATTTGTTATTATTTTAATTTTAAATTATGCATCCAAGAAGGAATAATTACAAAAGCGGTGAATTGTAAAAATCTTTTTAATTAAAGAAACTTATTTCATGAACCATAATCTTGTCTACACATTCCTCATTACTGCAAATATTAAACATTTAATGAATTGACATTTAAATAATTTTCAACAGAATTTTCTTTTTTTAGCAGTATTTTTGTTTTTTTAATTGGCTCTCAACCATGTGGACTGCAATTTATTTTTAAACAGTAAAAGAATAATTTAAATAACTCTAATTTTTATGATAATACATTACTATTATTTTTTTAAACTAAACATTGTTCAACTAACTTCAAAGAGTATTTCCAATTTCTAGTTAATTCATAATTAACCGCTGTAGTTTGTAACGACTATTTGTTAACTGATTCAATTATAATTAGCTGTAACTTTTTTCTTATTGAGTTTTTCCAAAAAGCATTTTATTTTAATAACTTTTACCCAGTTATTGTTTATTTATCTTTTTCAAAAGTTTATTACGGAAAATGCATTGTTTTGGATACCCCTAGTTACACTTTCATTGTTTTCCGTACGTTATGAATCATCCTATTTAATTTTTGTCCGATAATCTTTTTAATTGATTTGCTATTTTCTGTATAATTTTTAACATATCTGAATTTGAATGTATGACAATGGCATTTGGAACATGTTTGAAATACAAAACATATATATTTTTGTTATTTCTGTTTTTTTTTTCATGGCAATTATAATATATTTTCGAAATCGATACTAAAGTACACAATATTACTACGCGAAGTTAGCCAAAATAGTAGCTAAGTTAAACTTGACAGATTCATATATCAAAATTTCACTTCACAGACTCCTTATATCAAACTTAAATTACGAACGTAAAATAACAAATTATTCTATAGTACTATTGGTGAATTTATTTATTATTTACCTTTGATAATAATTTATCACATCTAGAACACGTCCAAGAATATGTCAAAAATAATGAAAGCAATCGATACATGGCATTTCGATACATTTTCAGGAAGTTATGTGCTGCGTACATGAGATTCGAATGGCAACAAATTTTATATTTTGAATTATTGCAACCTTACTATTTTTTATAATATTTTATTTTGTCAGCCGCCAGAGTAAAAGTGTTGCTAAGGAGATAATTTTTCACCGGCGCGGCGGCGGAAAAATTTAACTTCTGCTTGTTGAATAACGTATCTACTTTTATGACGATTGAAAAAAAAAAAGTTTTAAGATTCAAATACACCTTATTCATAGTTTTAATTCTTGGTTTAAGGTTGGCGGGCTAAACTTGAAAAATCCTAGTAATAAATATAAAACATTTACTGCTATTCCTCGTATTTATTTTTATTCTGCAATGAATGTTTGAGCGCTGTTGTTGATTCAGAACGAGCGTGTATGTAATTAAAAAGATACAATCTGTAATTAAATCATATTATGGTTTCTCTTCGAGTTCTATTTTTACTCAAATTATTTTTGTACTTGGCCGTGAAGTGTCATTGCTATCACGAAGCCAATTTAAACCAACCAGCTGATGTAGCTTCCCCACGATTCCGAGTAGCATATCTTATTCATTGCGGACCATATGCGTTATTAACGAGGCTCGTTTATAACGCATTATTCTTTAAAGCCAAAGTTCTGTTATAAAGTTTAATATGTACCTTAAATTTTACTGGGAATTTGGGAAATTACTATCTGGGAGCCGCCAGGTAGTCTAGTCCGAAACAAAACTTGTATTATTACATAATTATATTTTCGTCTTCTGCTTTCGTGCCAGCGGTAATCTTCGGATTTCATGCCGGGCCGAACCTATACCTGGGTCCCTGGTGTGTTAAGTAGATTCCAGCCAGACCGCTAAGCGCGCCATTAAAATTGGTATTAAATTTTCTAATGTCCATTACGAGATTTCTAGAGAAACGCCCATGTTCTTCTAGACTAAAAAGAGATTCCAGCAGACGCTCGTAACACAACCAAACCAATTCCGATTGTCCTAACAACAATGACAGAGAAATAATAACTGCTAAATTAATTGTTGTTGGTGTAGACACCAGAATTAGACATCAGGATTTAGATTTTTAATAATTATAGTTTTGATACGTTTAACTTATATGGAAGTATAGCAATCATAAAACAAAAAGATTGTGAGATTTTCGCAGAAATACATGTTTGAAGTCTCCTGATTCCTATTTTTCAATTACGTTTGTATGGATGGATGGGTGTGTGTCCGGATGTTCTATAACTTATGAACGAGATAGGATGGAGTAACAATATTTCATAATTATAAATTTCACGATAATGGGGAGATCTAAATTGATTTTGGTAACAATTGCAAAATTGGAATTGGAAGTATACTTGGCCCAAAACCACAGTATAAATTTTATAAATAATAGAACTTAAATCAATTATTTTTTATTTTCGAATATAGGAAACGGGCTATTAATGGATGATTGTGAATTTATGTGGACAATACAAACGACCAATTTATTTGGAATATAAAATGTAATTTGTAATTTTCTAATATCTGCTTCCGGTTTTAAGAAAACCAAACACATTATGAAAAATGACGCGATAAATATTGGTTAAACCCTTTCGAGCTTGGTCTGAGGGATAATACTTGTCCTCTAATGTCAAAAATTAATTTTGGTTGACCTTAAATTGTTTTAATTATTTTAAATTATTTGATTTCTACCGAGTTTGGTATGAAATTAAAGGTCTTAAGGAGGAGAGTTACATTAAAATGTGAAAAATTAATTTTGAGTGATCGTCAATTGTTTTTATAATAATTATTAGAATTCTTTCGAGTTTCGCATCAGGGGAATTTATATTATTAGATCATTTACCCTTTTTGGACATCACTGTATAGCATATATATTTTTAAGTTATGTACATAAATTTATATTTATATGTATAAGAAAGTAAATAGCTGCGTGGTAACGTATTGGACTATTCTATGGATCTTCAGTTCGAATCGCACAACTGACAGTTGCCGCTTTAAATTTACCCCTGTGGTTCCCCCTCCACTAACACCCTTGGGCAAATGTCACTTACCGAGATCTTCGTAAGCAGAGTGCCACATCCATAATGAGTAAAAGGCGTGATATATATTTTTCTATGAAGATGGTAGATGATAAACGGATTTACTGCATTTAGTGGATGAATGTGAATTTATGTGACCATTCTCTTCAGTGAGATTTGAACCCACGACCTCTGGTGTGCTTGTCTAGTGACATAGCCACTACCCCATATGGTGACCACACCTTTTTTTACTTTCTTATACAAAGTATAAGGAAGTATTGGAATACATATTTTGACGTCCACTGAATCTATTAAGACCATTTTCTCAATGATGTATGTGTATAAGGATGGATGGATGGATGAATGTCCATGTACGTAATATCTCATGACTGAGAGAATATATGTAAACGAAACTTATGAAGAGCTGAATTGATACTGGACATACAAAACAATAAATTCCATTTGTTTCAAAAATAGAATCAGCTATAAAAAAAAGATTCAAATAAAAGATGTTAGCAAAAATATTTGGAATATAAAATGTTATTTGCAGTTTTCTTGTATATGCTTCTAATTTTAAGAAATACTAATTTATATATTTAATAATTTATTTGAATAATCTTAGTTACAATATGGGAACAAAAACTAGAACATTTTTAACATCTGTAAATCAAATAATTGTTCAACAAAGTCATACGCAAGGAACAAATCATACGTGTGTATATGTATAAGAAAGTTAATATGACATTTCAGTAATAAGATAAAGAGCTGTTAGGCAAAGATATAATATTTGAGACTTGTAAGACTTAGGATGTAGAAAACACAATATTTTAAAAACAAAGGTCTGTATTGTACCAGCAGTTTAATGGCATAGGGATTCACACTCATACTATAAAAGTAGCGTTAGTCGCTGGTCAAGGTTGCAGTGGTCGAAACACTGAAAAGAAAAAGAATTCCGGAGAATGCGATGTTGTCTCGCTCGCCGCTGCTTATCCATTCCGGCCACGTCGTAGGCTGCGTGGACTACACCGTTAATTACAGAGCTTTTTCAGTTTCCAATTCCTGTTGTTAATTGCCGCGGCCCCCATTAGCGCTCTCACGCCGCATGGGGCCCACGGCCCTTCGACCCATTGTCGATTGAATTTGCAGTGTACCCAACTTAACGAACATGCAACGGGCGGACTCGTAATTGATTATTTCATACAATTAGAGAAAGTTGGCTCGGAACCTACGCTCTATGCGCGGTACAACAAGACGGATAATTGGGTAGACTCTAAACTTGGGTAATGGACTTTTATTTATTTGGTATGAGGATGATTGATCAGGTAATTAGCATTTTGATGGAGCGTGCTATTAATTTTCACTTTAACACGGTGTCAAAGTATCGCTCGTATAAAGCAAAATATGATTATTTCGTTTAGCATTTCTGTAAATATAGACAGGCTTGCTTTCCATTGAAAAAAGAAGATATAAGCTCAGAATCATATAATTTGGTTCAGCTAAAATCATACAAAGGAATTGTATATTGTACAACAAGCATGAAATGGTACTCCTTTCCTACGAGTATACAAATCATAAGAGTATGAAATGGACATTCCATGCGAGTTGCACACTATACTTTTTCTACGACCACGATATTATTTCCTAATTAATTTGATTTTAATAATAAATTTATCCCTGCTTTCAACATTCAATGAACAGATTTCTCAGTGGTCGTAGAAAATAGTTATTTACTTTACAAGTGGGCAAAGTAAGGAATTACCCACGAGAGAAATTTTATCGAGTGGGTAATTCCACTTTGCCCACGTGTGAAGTATAACGTTTTATCCAACACCTCTTAATAATTGAAAAATTTATTAAAGAAATATTATTTGACAGTGACATATATTTTAAATTTTAGAATTGAAATGTCAATCGAAGTAGTTACCAAGGTGTAGTGTGTTATTATTATTGTTATAAATAAAAAAATACTCACTAGTGGCTTTCCTCAAAATTATACCCACTAGTGGATAATCTGTTACTTTGCTTGTTTAAAATCGCCATAGTTTTAGAGCATTTATTGGGAGGTGTTGGATAAAAGTAATTTTGATATTTAACTGCAGTTTTTCTCTGTTCTAGGACCATTAATTTGACATCAAATTCGACAAGATTTAATAAACTATTGTAAAAAAAACAATTGACGATCGTTGCAAATTAATGTTTGACATTTTAATTTAACTATCCTTTCTTAGACCTTTCATTTGATACCGAAATATGTAAGTTTCAGAAAATATATCAAATATCGTGATTTGCAAGCAGCATACCAAATCCAAAATGTGTAAATTACCTGATAATAGTTATTTACTTTACAAGTGGGCAAAATGAGGAATTTAAGTGCAGGTGTCATTGCTAGGATACTTATTTAAAATTGTCAAATATTGGAATGGTGATAAATTTATTATTAAAATTAAATTAATTTTGAAATATCGTGGTCGTAGAAAAAGTATAGTGTACAATTCGCATGGAATGCCCATTTCATACTCGTATGATTTGCAGCATTCGCCTTCGTCTCATACTACAAATTTTCACACTCGTAGGAAATGAGTACCATTCCATGCTCGTTGTACAATATACTATTAAGCAATCGCCAATTGTTTTCATAATAATTCTTTCGCGTTTGGTATCTTAAGCTTTCTGAAGAGGAAATTTATATTATCAAATCCCCAGAATTTTCTCATTGTCATTTGTGTTTCAATTTACATTTCAATAGTCATAGTTACTATAAGAATAAACATATAATAAAGGGGTCTTTCACTATTATTTTATGAAACTTTATCTAACTTGAAGACTATCTACACTTTTAAAAAGTCTTAATTGTTATTCATTAAGCCACAATGATTTTTTTTTTAATGTTGTGACGTCATTGTAGAGGTGTTGCTGGATCTTAAACAGTACATATTGTAAATAATTGTAGTCATATATTTTTTTACTTATTTTATTATTATTATTACAATAAAATAGTACATTTATGTGACAAATCTCTACTGTTTGAGATTCAGCAACAACTCTATAATGACGTCACAACATTTTTAAAAAATCATTGTGGTTTAATGAATAACAATTAAGACTTTTTAAAAGTGTAGATAGTCTTCAAGTTAGATAAAGTTTAATAATAATAAAAAAAAAATTAATGGCGAAAGATCCCATTGAAACATCTATTTAATATTTACAAATTTCATTTCCTAATTTGGAGATTGTGCAAGTTTCCTAAATCAAATGAGGAATAATAAAATAATTAATGTAATTTTAAACGCTTGTAATTTCCAGTGCCCGTGAGTAAATTCACGATTAATTAACACCATAAACCAACATTTACATTAAATTATTTCATTATAATAATATCCCAATTAAAAAACTTCCACATGAAACACTACAATTTCATTAATTCCACTATTTACACATACAAACCCACATAATCTACAAATCTGACAATATTGCCCAATGAAGTCTCCATTTTATGTCGCTCGGCAAAACTGTCGCCCCACGATAACATATCTGAGAATTATACGTTAACTTCGCATCGCATAACGTAAAATTACATGACAGAACGTTGCAGAATGCCAGCAAATGCGAGAGAACCAAATAAGGAGAAAGAATCGCTATTGCTGTTTCTGTAGAATCGAGAATCGGCCGCTAATAGGACAGGATGCATTTATTAATCGTTAAAATGGAATTAGTATTGGTGGATAATAAGTTCGTTAAGGTTAAGATCGAATTGGTTCGATAGAATATTGTGATTATCTCGCCTAAAGGAAACACTTATTATATATTTAATTGATATCTCGTCTATGGCTATTACCTATGTAATATGTGATTAAATATATAAGTTGTTTAATCGTTAATGCGAGCAGTTATATTTTTAAACGATCATATAGAATATTGTGAAACTACTGAACTATTTCTATATCCACATTTTCTTTATTTTCCATTCTTAAAGTATAGATTAATGGAGGGTTATGATTTTGACGTCACAGGCAACAAAGAGTAAGATGAGGTAAAAGTTGAGATGGAAGATCTAATACAAACATCCATGTTTTGATGTTTGAGATGGTGTTTTAACAAGGTTATGTTTTTATTTTTGAAGTTTGTGATTTATGAAACAATAAATTTAACACTGGTCATATATTCTTTATTGTAATAACGGGAGTTACCATTGCACAAACTATACACACCCTTTATTTTTCATATTTGGCATCATTTTTTAAGAACTGTCATTTGGACAGTGTTTTGTTTGTATTTCGCCAATTGATACCTACGTAGATTTCATCGTAGTTCAATGAAAACATCTATAGATGGCAGCACGAAAATTTGTTTCTGTATAATCCTCCATTGCAGGATTTTCACGGAAATACATGTTTTGAGGTTCCTTACTCCGCTTTGACCATGTCGCCTGTGTGGATGGATGGATATGTGTCTGTATACAAGATAGAGAAACGAAATTTCACAAGTATAAGTTTCATAACAATGCGCAAAACTCAATTATTTTTTATTATAATTGCAAAATTGGAAAATTGGAAAACAATAACTTACAGTTATTTTGGATATGGAATCGGATGCGAAAAAATTTATTTAAGTAGAAGATTTAGAATAAAAACTATTGTTTGCAATTTTGTCGTTTCTGTTTCCAATCTGTAAAAAAACTAAATTATTTGTTTAATAATATTTGTAAAAAACATAATTGAAAAAATGATGTGAAATAAATCTAATTAAACCCCAAAGTTGGGTATCAAATTAAAGGTTTCAAGGTGGAGACTTGACTTTGAATGTCAATGTCAAGTTTGGACGATAAGCAATTGGTTTATTAGAATTATTTTAATCCTTTTGAGTTGGGTATCAAATTAAATGTCCCAGCGAGAAGGCATGAAATAACTAAAAGTAATTATTAACGGTCGTCAATTGTTCATTAGAATTATTTTAATCCTTTTGAGTTGGGTATCAAATTAAATGTCCCAGCGCCAGCGAGAAGGCATGAACTTAAATAACTAAAAGTAATTATTAACGGTCGTCAATTGTTTCTTATAAGAGTTGTTCCTTTTGAGCTGCGTATCAATTAGAAGGACTTATTATGAAGACATGAACTTAAGTAACAATTTTGAATTATCGTCAATTGTTTTTTATAAGAGTTATTTTAATACTACCGATTTTTCAATCAAATTAAATGTTTCTGGTAGAAGACTCGCAATCAAATATCAAAAATTATTTATGAATGATCGTCAATTCTTTTTTATAAGATTTGTTTGAATCCTACAGAGTTGGGTATCAAATTTAAATTGTTTTTTTTTTTAATAAAAGTTGTTTGAATCCTTCTAAGTTGTGTATCAAATTAAAGGTTTAATAGAGGACACAGAACTCATATATATTAAAAATGAATTTTTGATAATCGTCAATTGTTTCATATGAGTTCTTTTAATCCCACTGAATTGGAACTTGATTTGAAAGTGTTATAAATCGTTAATTATTTTTTACAAATATTGAATATTGAAGTACAAATAACAATGTATAGTGCTGGTCTAATCAGTTTCTTATAGCATTTTCTTTTCCTGTCACAAAACTGATGAGTTTATTTTGATGTCTCTTTTGGTTGTGTTTACATATTTGAAAATTAAAAAATGATTGTGAATGAATAGTTCCAGAGTTCAGTCCAATATATTTCCAAGCCCATCAGTTTTATAGTTGCTGCAAAATAACTAAAAAACACATTTTTATAATAGTACTTTCTTAGTTTGACAGAGCCTCGTTGAATTTATTTTTATATCCCATTTAGTTTTTAATTTAACATATTTAAAAATTAAATTATGAATGTCAATGTACAACACGGTAGTCCAGTCTTATAGTCAAGACAAACCATTATATAGTTGCTGAATTATACTATAATTAGTAATTGAATCGTATTGAGTTTGTTGTCAAATTAAAGGTTTCGCAGAAGAAAGTTAAATCAAAAGATCTCATGATTAATTCTATTGATGACTAATATCAAATAAATTTGTTCCAGGTATCACAGGACCTTTCCAGCACTCCTCTTACTCCTTCTACATTAAAATAGGTAAGTCAATATTTAAGCATTCAACCTTTAAGTACTTTACTCGACCACGTATTGAAAACCGTTTATAATTCGTATTCCTATTGGCACATAAATCATGTTAATCGCAAAATTTATAATCTATCCTCGTATGACTGCCTCCTCGGCAAATTTAAAAAGTCCTTTGTTAAAATCAGGTCATGGAGCCATGGCTCCAATTGGCAAACGTTTCGTGCAGTTAACAACATTGTTAGCGCTAACGGAAAGAATACGAAATTATGCAGAGATAATACCAAAATTTCTAAATTGCTTGGCTTGTTACTGCTGCAATAAAACGAATTAGAATTACTAATTACTTATTTCGTATTTGCATGGAAAGTCCAGTGATAAGTCGCTGCTTATATTTAAGTGCCCAATAATAACTGAGTCACACGCTGTAAAGTCACAAGCAGTTATGACCTTAATTTTTTAATATTGAATATCGTTATTAAAATGAACGAAAGTTAATATGAATTCTATACATTTTTGTAACTAAAGAGTTGCATTTTATATTAATTAATCAGTTCTCATAAAAATATAAGTGATTTGAACTTCACGGGAAGTTTTCTCAGTATTAAATCATTTGTATTCCTGCTAATTTTCATTAGTAAATGATACAAAATAGAGAAACAAGTTTCAAATTAAAATTGTAGCAAATTCTATTCTACATTTATCGTAAGTCGCAATAAGGACATGCAAAACCTAATTTTGAAATATGACACATTATCCCAGTAAACACACATACGTTTTATAAACGTATTATTAACGTGTCATTGGTTGATAAAACGTTGTACGTTGAAAAAACAACGGTTTGTATTTGGTGTCATAAAATACCATTTGATATGAACGTAATATAAACGTATTTTTCGTGTCAAAATATAAGTGTCTTATATTCTAACGTTAAAATAACGTTATTTGTAAGTTATATATATACCGTTACAAATAATGTTATTATAACGTATATATTAACGATTTTTGAAATAAGGTATAGTTAAAGCCGATTTCGCAACGTTTTTATTTTACGTTAAAAATATGTTGATATTATTTAAACAACAGTTTTATTTTGAACATGCATAATACGGTTAGCATGAATTGTTAACTAATATAATAAATGTACCAATTGCATCCATTGTTAAACAAAATGTATTAAGATGGTTTGAATGACAATTAAAGAAATGTTTAACTTCAATATTATAGAATTCATAAAATATTATTATAAGAAAGAAATTAACTTTTTTAAACGTTCTTGCATGTCTGTAGATTTACGTTCTAAAAACGTACTTTTCATATTAAAATATAAGAATATTATATTCTAATGTTAAAATAACGTTATTTGTAAGTTATGTCCACACTATTACAATTACTGCTATAGTAACGTGTCATTTAACGAATTTTAACAATATGTTAAATTAAAGCCGTGTTTTTAACGTTCTAATTTTACATTAAAGAAATGTTGATATTGATTTTACAACAGTCTTATTTTGGACATGTATAATACCGTAATGCGGCATGTATGACATGATATCTAACATAGTAATGTACCAGTCGCGTCCATATACTCGTATATGTTAAACAAAATGTGCGAAGATGGTTTGAAAACCAATTAATAGAACGTGTAACTTCAATATTATAGAATACGAAAAATATTTACAACCGGCGAGAACCGTTTACTAGTAAGACATAAATTCAATTTTACGCAATTTGCTAAATAAATGGTATATAAATGTAGTTGTAGAGTTTTGTGTTAGAATTCGTTGTAACAAAGAATAAAATTAACGTTTTTTAAACGTACATGCATGCGTGTAGCTAAACGTTTTGTACAGCACGGAAGAATTTGATTGGTTAAGGGAAGATCATGTGACATCGTTGTGAGCAATTCTGCTATTCTGCACTCAGTGTACGTTACCCAAAGAAGGAACAGTACTGCTGGTGTGTTCTTAATTATTTGTGTTCGTGTGTTTCAGGTAAGTACAAATTTTTTGTTTCACTTAAAATTATGTCAAAAGTACCTATGCAACATGTAAAAATGTTTCATCTGAGTTAAACTACACTGAAATTTGATATTACTATGCTGTACACGTGCAGTACACCAAATTTATTATAATGGCGTATAGAAGAGAAAAGTACGCATGTAGTGTTAATGTATTTATTTACGTAAAAAAGTTAATATAAACAACGTCGAATATAATCTTTGGTTATGTATCATTTCGCGCTAAAATCAGAACACAAGAAATTAGGTTCACTTTTTGGGCATGTTATTCAAATAGTCATACATTACAATTCACTATTTAAGTGACGACGTAGAAAGGGCGAAGCAATGTTTCCAACCAGAAGCACGTACTAAAAGTCAGTTTAGTTCGCATGTAATTCGTACTAACAACGCATTTTGACTAAAAGATTCAAGTAGAAATAAATTTTAATTTAGGAGTCCTGGTAAGTGTTGTAACTTTCGGATAAAAGCAAACTATTTATATTATTGTAAAACTAACATTAGTGTTTACATAGCCAGTTGTGAGATGATAACTTTTTAGAGGTTATTTAATTTGTAAATATTAACTTTTGTCATATAAATAAATAGTATTTAACAACTGCCATATCTTAAATTGATTGAAAATAAGTATAGTTACAACAACTATATAAGTATGAGCCGATGCTTATTTTTTTTCCTTTCTTCGCACTCTGTCCGTTTATCAAGACTAATTGTTAAATTTGTTTAAATATATATTTCCAGAAGCGGCCAATTTAACTTCCCGGTGCAGGATAACAATGATATGAATATTGCCTGGGCCGTGCAAGAGTGGCTGAAACACAGAGCTACAAGGGAGAAGCAAACAAAAAAATAAAATGACAACAACTATATCTTATTCCATTTAAGTATATAATTTGTTATATATTCATACACGAAACAAATCATTATATATAGATATTATATATTATAATCAAAAACAGAATGTTATTTATATTAAAAAATAATAATAATAAAACAATAAATAATAAGTAACTTGTTTTAATTTTTGTATTTTATAAGAAAAATGTAACTAAAATAAAGGGTTCTCTATACGTATAAGAAACGTTAATATTATACGTTTCTAACTTAAACATGTTTAACATTAAATTAACGTTTAATGCATATTAATAAAAAACGTTATATTATAATCAAAAGTGTTACTGATATTAATACGTTTAATTAACGTGTTCTAGGTATTAAAATAACACGTTTATATATTGGTGTTCTGCAACGTTAAAAACCGCGACATTTTAAAGTTGAATGTACGTATTAGCACAGACAAACCATACAGATCTCCAATGTAATGTTAAAAAATATGCTCTTAAAATTTAGTTACTCTGACTTACAATAGATGGCGCAGTGGGAACTAACCGCCGACAAAAATTAATTTTGAGTAGCTCAACATATATCCTGCTGCACAGATGACATCAATATTCACTTCTGCTTGTAGTAGTCTCCGGCGCGCCGTCTGCGTTTCCTAGTCAATGGCTTGTTTAAAGCTGCTTCTAACTGGCCATAATTTAATTTTCTTTCTTAACAATAAATATATATTATTTTAATTTTCTACTCTGTTTTAAGATAATTTTGTTAAGTTTACGTAATATTTTTGCAAAATTAAAGTTAACATTAATAAAATTTTTGCAACATGGATAATAGGTAGGTACATGAAATTTAGCATTAGGTACAGAATATAATTAATTTAATATTAATTTCAATAAACAAAAGTGTAATTACAAAAAGCACAATTAATGAACCAATAGATACACAAAATATATTGAAAATATAGTATATTTACCATAAAGATAAATAGAACAAAAAATTCATATACTATTAACAAATTATAAAATAATTACTTAATAAAATAATATACACCAAAGAAAAAGAATGAACAAATGTTGAAAAAGAATAGCATGAATATTTTTGGAATTAATTATTTGTAACAACTTTAACTTATATATAGTATATTTGCCATAAAGATGAATACAACAAAAAATTGGAAAGGCATTTATCCATATACTTTTAACAAATTATAAAATAATAAAATAATATACACCAAATAATAAGAATGAACAAAAGTTGAAAAAGAATAGCATGAATATTTTTGGAATTAATTATTTGTAACAACTTTAACTTATATATAGTATATTTACCATAAAGATGAATACAACAAAAAATTGGAAAGGCATTTATCCATATACTTTTAACAAATTATAAAATAATAAAATAATATACACCAAATAATAAGAATGAACAAAAGTTGAAAAAGAATAGCATGAATATTTTTGGAATTAATTATTTGTAACAACTTTAACTTATATATAGTATATTTACCATAAAGATGAATACAACAAAAAATTGGAAAGGCATTTATCCATATACTTTTAACAAATTATAAAATAATAAAATAATATACACCAAATAATAAGAATGAACAAAAGTTGAAAAAGAATCGCATGAATATTTTTGGAATTAATTATTTGTAACAACTTTAACTTATATATAGTATATTTACCATAAAGATGAATACAACAAAAACTTGGAAAGGCATTTATCCATATACTTTTAACAAATTATAAAATAATAAAATAATATACACCAAATAATAAGAATGAACAAAAGTTGAAAAAGAATAGCATGAATATTTTTGGAATTAATTATTTGTAACAACTCTAACTTATATATAGTATATTTACCATAAAGATGAATACAACAAAAAATTGGAAAGGCATTTATCCATATTCTATTAACAAATTATAAAATAATTACTTAATAAAATAATATACACCAAAGAATAAGAATGAACAAAAGTTGAAAAAGAATAGCATGAATATTTTTGGAATTAATTATTTGTAACAACTCTAACTTTATGACTTGGCTTATTTCTTTTCTGTATGCAATTTGATTTTGATTCCCAAGTACATTCTTTGTATAATTTTACATTGATTAATAATTTCAGCATATACAGCCTATGTTCTTTACACAAAATATCATGAAACCAATTGGAAAAATGTAAATCTGTTTCAAATTTAATTTTATTAAACAAAAAGTTCGAAATGCCCTTCCTATGTCTATTATGGGGATAAAAATTTGCAAATAAATTTAGTTGAAATTCTACCACTGAATTAAATAAGACACTTGGAACGCATAAATTTCCTGTTTGATTGGCAGCAATTGTGTCATACGCCCGAAAATATATTAGCAAATCACATGGTCTTGCATTTTCATCATTATTAATATTATTAAGTACACACTGCTCGCACTTGTATTTTTTAAAACATTTAAAGGCAATATATCCGGCATAGTAAGCAATTGAACATTCTTCATATTGAGAACTGTTTTCATTTTCAATGATATCTTCATCAAAGGTATGGTAATCTAGCTGAGATTCATTTTGAGAACAATTTTTTAAAAAATCATCTACTCTTAAAAAATTGCTTTCATCCTGCGGACAGTTCCCCTCCGTCCACGTTTCGTCTATTCGGTGAACTATTATGTTTTCTATATTGTATCGAAACTGTTCTGCTGTAGGGTACATGTTAAACCCGCCAGCACCTCTTATGTGACTAAAGAGATTTTCCAAACAATCTTGAGTTAGTTTATTAGTACACAAATAATCAATCCCAACGTTTTTCAACTCAAACCATATTCCCAAAACTGCTAATAATGTTTGAATTAGTCCTTCAAAACTTGGGGGATATGTCATAAATCTTTGTTTACCGCCTTCGCTGCGAACACATTTAAATGTTTTAGCCCACTTAATTAAATTTTCAAGTTCTTCACACATATTATTTTCGTCACTTATTGCACATGCATTTGGATTAGCTGTATATTTATGTTTACTGTTTAAAATGTCCAATAATTTGTTCATCTTTTCGACAAATTCTGCTGTATCCATTGCAGACGCGCTACATATTTCTTGTGATGTACAGGCAGATTTAATTGCACTAGCTGTTTTATGGCTAAATACTTGTGTAGCTAAATAAACGGACATTTTTTGAAAACTATTGGGTTTCAAATGAATCTCAGAAATATGTCCCATGCTTCTTGCACGTTTACATTTTAAATCTTTGTAAAATGTTTGTACAATGTCATTCCAAGATATTAATTTTCCATTGACTAGTAAATCGGTTTCCATTAGTCGGTTACGAATATTTTTTATTATATGTACGATGTCAAATATAGCAAAAATTTTACGCTCTTCAACAAAAAAATATGGTTTATCTGCTGAAACTTCTAATTTTTTCATAACAGACCGATTACTTGGTCCTTGATCACAAGTAATAGCTAATATTTTAAAACCACAAACACTAACTTTTTCTATACACATTTTAATTAGAGTCACTAAATTATCTGCTTTCACTGAATTTTCCGAAAGAAAGTAAGCAAAAGGTATTTTATAATTATTGACAACACCACGAATCATGAAAACAAGTGCTTCTGAGCAATACACGGGCTTTCTACCCAATTCACCTAAATCTTCAAACCCTTCAATTTCATCTAAATAGGAACAATAATGTAATGCTTTTTTTAATGACATTTCATCATAAACAATAACACATAATTTTTCATCCTCTTTTAGTGTCTGTGTTTTATGCTGCAACGCTGAAATTAATTTTTCGTTGAAACCTGGTGTGAAATGTAAAACATTAGACCATGTTCGTAATGTTGATTCTGATGGCAAATTAATTTGTTTAAATTTTTTTAAATAACGATATCCACCGGGAGAACGGTAATGGAAATCCAAGGCAAATGTTTTTTCTTCTTTATTCCACGGTGTATTTCTTGCATGCGTTAGTTGCATCTTACATAAAGTTTTTGCATTGTCAGATATATCTGAATTTTCAATTAACTTTTTAAAAGATAATTGAGAAGATAATTTCAACTTTAATCTTTTGATTATATTATTTTTATTTCGTAATTTCTTCTTCAAAGACATATTTTGTTGTTTCAGTTTGCTTCCAGAACATTTAGCGGATTTTTTTGTTTTATCTTTTTTGAATAATTCTTTACGCACTATAGATTTTTTGTTATTGTCATCATCATCATCATATTTAGTTCAACAGCCCGATGTGGGCCCCGACTTTCTCAAGCTTTTCCTTCCATTCTTTCCGATCCTTGGCCAGCCTCTGCCAGTTCTTGGCGCCTATGCTGCTTGCGTCGTTGTCCACGCCGTCCTTCCATCTGAGTTTTGGTCTACCACGGCTCCTAGCGCCCCCTGGTCTTGTCGTCAGAATCTTTTTTTTTTTTTTTTTTTTTTTTTTTTTTTTTTTTTATTTTTTTTTTTTTACACTTCAAAAGATGTTATTTATTGTGATTTTGATGTAAATATAATCATCACTTACGATAATAAATACACAAAAATCACAACGAAGTGCCCAATCCAACCAATGAGCGAAGGATTTACTTCTTGGAAGCCGCGCCGACTTTGCTCTTGCCTGTACCACGGACCTTCTTCATTCTGTTCTTGCGTTCCTTACGCTGTTTACGCGTCTGTTGTTTCTTTTCATATAATCCATGACGCTGCAGTCTGTGTTTTGGTTCGAATTTTTTGGCGAAGTCCAAGGTATCGTAAATTAAAGCAAAACCTGTGGATTTGCCACCGCCGAAATTCGTGCGGAAACCAAAAACAAATACTACATCGGGAGTAACTTTGTACATCTTAGCTAACTTTTCCCTAATTTCTGTTTTCTTAACAGAAGGCTGGCCTGGATGTAAAACATCGCAAACCATTTGCTTTCGACACAACAATCTGTTGGTCATGAATTTACGGGTACGAATAGTTGCTGTGCTTTCACTCATTTTGCTTGTTTTAGCACTGTTATTGTCAGTCACATCAAATTTGGAAGGTGAGCCAGTTTTACTTGGTGTATTAAACGGAGATATTTCCAAATTCCACTTATTGTTAGATTGTTTAGTTGCTGTTAATGAAAGTGGTGGTGAATGAAATATTTCGTTTTGAGCGGAATACGTTTTGGTTGGTGTTATTATTTTCATGGAGGGCGTAAATGTTGATTGTATTGCAAATATACCTGAAGAATCACCGGAGTCAATTATTGCAGTTGGAATTGCATTATCAATTAATTTTTTTCTTCTTTCTGTATTAAGCTGAATTACGAACATTGAGCTCAAAAAATGTTCTTCGCATATTGCTTTATTTTTACAAATTTCATAGGAAAGTCCTACTAAATTAATATCACCAGTATATTCAATCCATTTCTCACGTTGTTCATCATTTTTTGGAAAATAAAAAAACTGCAGATTTGGAAAATATTTACTTGATTTGGCACACTTTTTTACATGACATTTAGTTGTTCTCGGCATCCTTTATATACACAAAACTGAACAGCAATATATTGAAACACACACAATCAAAATCACAGAAACAATATAAGATATGCAACGTTGCTAGTAGACTAAATGGTTGACTTATTTCACCCTACAATAAACGAACCGTAAATAGCCGAATATTGCCGTAGAATCACCGATAAACCATTGTTGCCCTGTGGTAAAATGTTTCCTTTGCGTTCACAAACAACATTGTTGCTGTAATCCCGTAAGAAACGAAACTTATACTCGTACAACAATGAAAAATATTGCACTCAAAAATCGATCAAATTATCTATTTCGTTATTAATTCATTTCTTTATAATAAAATAATATATATATATATATATATATATATATATATATATATATATATATATATATATATATATATATATATATATACAGGCTGTAGAATTTAAATGTGGAGTGTAGTAATATCATACAATTTTTTTTGACATTGCTGTAACTTTTTAACTATTTACAGTTTACAGCAAAAGTGTTAATACAAAAGTTGATCATAATAAATTCATGCAATACGGATAATTTAGTTACCTATTTGTTAGTATTTCACGATAAATCAATCAAATTAATATTTATTAGAAAAACTTTTACACGGCCATGGAAAATACACAAAAACTAAAATTATTTCACATTACCAAAGCAGGTTAAAATTTTTTTATTTTGTGACAGAAAGAAATGGATAGCTATGAACTTTAAAAATCGCCGTTATATCATTACAATTTTCTACGAAATTTCCACAGAAAATAATACAACATTATAATAAATAAATCTAAATCTATTTTCTGAAATGTCAAATATTTTTAAATTTTAATTTTCCATGGCCGTGATACAGTTTTTCTAATAAATATTGATTTTAATTTGATTGATATATCGTGAAATACTAACATTAGGGTCACTAAATGGTCCTTATTGCATGCATTTTTTAATTCTGAACAACTTTTGTATTTACATCTTTGCCATAAAGTGAATAGGTAAAAATATACAGCAATATCAAAAAAATAAATATTGAAATGCCTGTATTCCACATTTCAATTCTACATCCTGTATATATTTGTTAATTTAGTACTTTGTCAAAATATCCATAGAATCTTTTATTTTTCTTGAATAATTAAAGAGATTTGAATAGTTAAAGTTGTGACTGCAAAAATCATCGTTTTTTAAATTATTGGAAATTAAAAAAATAGCAATAATAATAATAATAATTATTTATTCGCCCAATAGTGTACACCATATTAACGACAAAATGCATCATATAAGTACTTTGATGGAAGTAATGCGACTAACACCAATCGAGTCATCCGAAAATTTTCTACTAAGACGACACAGGTCTGAATCTCTAACGGGAGATTACAGTGGACCACACAATTCAGACTTACGTGCAATAAATACACGGGCATATGTAATCTTCATTTTGCCGTGCTGCCATCTACCACAGTTGCAAGAACTATTGTGGAAATAGATGCGCATATAACCCAATATGGCTGTTGATCTGTATGGTTTGTCTGTGGTATTAGAGACCCGTATTTTGCTAAACGGTGTTTCTGCAATAAAAACGTTTTATAAACGTATCTGTGTTTATTGGGATATATGAGTTCATTAAATTTTAAGTAATTGCGTACGAAATAATTATCACACTACGTCATCGTGAAAATATTGAAAACGTATACAAGGACGTCAAAATGTGTTTATCTGTTCAAAACTCACTACCGAAAATTTTAACCCATCACAATACTTCCCTTAAATACCGGGTGTCTATTTTTTTATAGTATGTAGGAAATACAATGTTATAGTTATTTACATTACAAGCAAGGTAAAACAATTTTTACTGCTGAATGGAGGAAATGACCGGCGAGCCTATCACCTCCTTGAAGCAGTAAAACAGTTACCTTGCGTGTATTGTACAACATTTTACTTGTTACTCATTTGTAAATCAAATTAAAATTATAACCAAGTACTGCCAGTTACACACAACTCTTCTGTCAAAAATTATTTTAAATGATTTCGAATAAGGCTTGTAAGCATTACTGTGGCAACGTGCATTGTTTACCTTGTTTACTAACTTGTTAAATTTTTACAATGCAACTGTCAATTAGTAACTTGTAAAGATTCATTTTCATTTACAACTGAGTAACAAGTAAAAATTTTTATTATGCCATAGATCGTTCCCTATGAATTAATAAATAATAGGTTTGTTCCAAGTGGTCATTTCGGACATGTTTGTGACAAATTTCACTGCGCCTGCGATAAATGTAAACAAGTTAAGTTTGAAACATAAGCTTCATTTCCTTTTTTGTAGCGAAAAATGTATGAATTTCTTTATTTATATGTATATTTAAGGTTAGCTGTCAAAAAAAAAAATGAGTATGCACATGCGCTTCACTCCATTCGCCGTTCCAATCTATGTTTCAAACTTAACTTGTTTACATTTATCACAGGCGCACTGAAATTTGTCACAAACATGTTACGAACATGTCCGAAATGACCACTTGGAACAAACCTACTGTCAATATAAAATATGTTCAGAATAAAAAACTGCAACAAATGAGCCTAGACGTAAAATAAAATTTGAGCTGTTTCCCGGTATATCGGGTCTTTACTATTTTTATAGAACAGGAAATTAAAATGTTAAAATTTTCATTATGTGATTTTAGAATACAAGTGTCAATAAAAAATATGTTCAGGATAAAATACTGCACCAAATGAGCCTAAATTTATTAATGTGATACATTTCTGTCATGAGATTGACGTAAAATAAAATGTATAATTTGTAGCTGTTTCCAGAATGCCATTGTAAACAAAACATACAAACTGTCGTATTGTTTAAGTTTGATAGATGACATTTAGCAGAGTTTTAATCATTATTGTTTTGTTTAAATTATTTCTAAATCGTAATTATGTCCATGATTACTGAGAAATAATTTAAAGATTTCAATAATCATTCAAACTATGCCAAATATCATCTGTCAATCTCTAACAATATTATGACTGTGTTTTGTTTAGCATGGAAATAGCTAAAATTATAAATTTTATCCAACACCTCTCAATAAATGCTCTATAACTATGGCGATTTTAAACAAGCAAAGTAACAAATTACCCACTAGTGGGTATAATTTTGAGGAAAGTCACTAGTGAGTATTTTTTATTTATAGCAATAATAATAACACAACACCTTGGTAACTACTTCGATTGACATTTTAATTTAAAAATTTAAAGCATATGTCACTGTCAAATATTTCTTTAATAAATATTTCATTTATTAAGAGGTGTTGGATAAAACCTTATACTTCACACGTGGGCAAAGTGGAATTACTCACTCGATAAAAAAAAAATTATCTCGTGAGTAATGCCTTACTTTGCCCACTTGTAAAGTAAATAACTATTATTTTACGCCTATCTGATGACAGTAATGTATCACATTAGTAAATTTAGGCTCATTGGGTGCATTTTTTGTTCCTGAACATTTGTATATTTACATTTTTGTTCTACAATCTATAAAAAAAAGTGGACACCCGGTATATGTAAATAAAGGTGTTTGGAAAAGTGGTGATAAGCTTTAGGTAGAACGATTTTTTTTTTTTATTATTTCTGAGTAGACAATCCTAATGCAAAAAATTTATACGGTCCTTAGCAAGGCCACACGAAGCCACTTGTAAAAGTGCGATTAGAAATTTTTGAATTTTCTTATGAAATATCATTGCTGGTTATTTTCAAGAAGGATTGTGTATAATAGCGTTGATGTAACTAATCATTTAATATAAATGAATTGAGTTTTTACTTCGGACGTGTCTTGGTTAAATTGTAGTATAGTGTACCAACTAGGGCTGTTCGATATCTTGTTTTGAATATCGATATTCGATATTAGAAAAATATCGATAATATCGATGTATCGATGTATCGATATATTGATATATCGATGTATCGATATATCGATATATCGATGTATCGATGTATCGATATATCGATATATCGATATATCGATATATTGATGTATCGATATATCGATATATCTATGTATCGATGTATCGATATATTGATATATCGATATATCGATATATCGATATATCGATATATTGATGTATCGATATATTGATATATCGATATATCGATATAATGATGTATCGATATATTGATGTATCGATATATTGATATATCAAGATATTGATGTAACGATGTATCGATCTAATATAGTTAGATTTTATTGGTAATTAAACAATGATTCAGGATGTCGATCTGTATTATATAAATAGTAAACAATCTAATGCAGATAGATTTTATGGAAGGATTACAATGGTTCAGAATGTCGGCAATTCAATTGTGAAGAGAAGTAACGGGTGTTTCAAAGGCGAAAAATTTTAACATCTGGGGTGTATGTGTACTTGCTTTATGGTACTGGGCGCCAGCATTATAAAATAAACGGGAATCTACTTAAAATATTTGAAATTGTACTATGCCATGAAAGGAAGGTAGTTTTATGAGAACTTCTGCTGGAAATTGTACCTATACATCGTCCCAATTATTAATTCACCCCTTAATCCCGACTCCAGAGTGAAAGTAAAAATAAATATCAGCATGCAATGCTATCAATAAATCGAGCACAACCCCTTTCATTAGATGGCATTATAGCTAAATTTTAGTTCTTTTTCACAAAATACATCGATACATCAATACATCGATACATCGATATATCAATACATCGATATATCAATACATCGATATATTGATACATCGATATATCGATACATCGATATATTGATACATCGATATATCGATACATCGATATATTGATACATCGATATATCGATATATCGATACATCGATATATTGATATATCGATACATCGATATATCGATATATTGATATATCGATATATCGATATTTTTTCTACTGAATATCGTTATTCGATATATCGATATATCGATATAATATCGATATATCGATGTAAACGCACAGCCCTAGTACCAACTGTCAGCTCCAGTCAAAAATTACCCTCTGCACTAAGACGTCGTCATGGAAACCAGTGAATGTAAAACAGTGTTCTCTTTGGTTTGTTTTATTTGACACTTAAATATTGTAAGATTATTGCTTATTCTTGTTCTGAATTAAGCTGTAGTATGCAATCATTAAGGAAGATTAGGTCTGGAGGTATTAAATTAAATATTAATTAAGAATTAATAGAAGAATTGTTCTGTCTGAATTTTATCACTACTTTTTTGAACAACCTATATATGCGGGATGCAAAAATTTGTAACTTTTTTAAACATACAATATTTGGGTAAAGTTCTGTATATTTATTATATTCTGAAACTTCTTTTAATATGTGTAAATGTTTCTCCAACAATTTTCTTGACAAGTACATCTTACAATTCACTGTTTTCAGTTACTCTAACTTCACTTATTTACTGATTCTAAATGATACTATTAACTAGCTATAGTTTTCAATAGTGAGAAGTAGAATTAGCTGTTATAACTACGACTTTACAATAACCAGAAATTCAGCGGTTCGTTCGATGGACAGAATATATTTGGAAGTAGCAAGAATTTGATATAAGATATACTCGTATGTTTGAGTCAGATACGCCAAAGGAAAATTGTTTTTGTAACTTTGTTTGTCAATGTCATAATATTTTAAGGTTTAGCTTGAATATAAATGATTAATTTACTAATTTATTGCCCAAATGAAACAGTACACATCTCGCGCTGTTAACGCACTCCGCGGTTTGTATTTATATTTATAGTTCCACGATGGTAAATATGAATCACAAGTGAAATTAAATGAGTGAAAAGCATTCGTCAGTCGTCAGAACTTCGTAACTGAAGAAACCATGTCGTAACTGCATGCCCTGAATCATCCACGGTGACTAAAATCAGTTTCCAATCTTCGTTCGACTTCGATCGCTGGACAGGCGTGACGGCAAAAGGTTTTGTTTGCACGATTCTTTGGCAGTTCGATATTAATTTCACGAAATGAAAAAATACGCGGCACGGATGGTTGCGAAACGAGGTTGCGATAATCAGATCTACTGCGAATCGAAATATTTATTGTTCCACAAAATACACATTTATAATATGCTGCTCTATTTCGGCAATGTGGTTTTGCAAATTTGTAAACCAGCGAAATTTTATTCATAATATGACGAAGCTTAATTTAACTCTCGGAAATGATATAAATGTGTTGGAAAGAAATCATTGTTATTGCTAAAATTAAAGTTTAAAATCGCCATGTCTGTAACGGTTGAAGGAGTAGCAAATCAGAGGACTCCATTCCATGAATGAAATCGCAGAATAGCAAGAAGGTAGACTGCGTACCTATATAGTAAAATATATACAGAGTGATTCATAACGTACAGAAAACATTGTAGCAACAGGGGCCCAAAATAATACTTTTTTAAACCAATTGCACATACTTTGACATTTAATGAATTGACATTTAAATGAATCTCAACGGCAATTAGTTCTCTAGTTGTGTTTTTGTTTTAAGTGGCTCTCAACAATGTGGACAGCAATTTTGAGCAATAATATGAAAATTTAAATAACCATAACTTTTTTTTATTTTATTTTTTTTTTTATTTATTATTATTTTTTATACTACCGTTTGAAAATGTCTTTGATTTCAATATTCATTAGAGTTAGGAAAGTTGTATTTTTACGCACTAGTGCGGAAATATAAATCAATTTTTATTGTAACAAAAACTTTATTTATTATAAATATTAACAGTAACATTCTTACATTTTGAAAATATAACTTCAGGAGATTACTATTTAAATTAACTACTTCCGAGACTATTTTTTTTTTTGACATGCTATCTACGATTCTCTAGTTTTTTCAAAACGATAAAATGACAGAAATCAAACAATATCAAATTCAAAACTTTAAAATAACTATTTTCAAACGGTAGTATAAAATATCTTGTGTACAATACGTAGGAAAAATATTAATTTCCGTATACGGTGTGTTTTTAATCTCGGCTACTCCTCGATTACAAATTTCACACTTAATACGGAAAAATATTACTTTTCCTTACTTGTTATACAAATAGCTATTTTTTAAACTAAACATTGTTCTACTATTTTTAAAGTATTTTCAATTTCTATTTATGACATAATTAATCGCTTTAGTTTATAACGACTGTTTATCAATTGATTCAACTTTAATTGTTGTAACTTTTTTGTTATTGAGTTTTTTCCAAATGTTTGTTAAAGAAATGATATTATTTTAAGCCCCCCTACTATATTTTCAATATTTTATGTACGTTATGAATCAACCTGTATAATACTAACAAGGCAATATTTTTATTTTAGAAAAAAAATGCATTTTAATTAACCAAACATAAATTATACAGAAAATATTCTGTAGAAATATAGTATCTACACTTTAATTTGTAATATGAGCGCATTCTGGCACTGCATCTATTAATCTAACTCTATGACTGTTTTGACATTTGGTTAACCTTAACTTAAAGACAGCAATGATCTTTTGGAACACATATAAATATCTTACTACTATTTATTGCAGTATTTGTACGAAAGACTTTTTAAAAGTTATAAAGTTTTCAAAAAATCTTCAAGCAAATTTTAACCTTACAATCTGTCACATGTCACTGTAGCTTGACAGTTGTTACTATATGAAAAGAGACAAAAGATACACGTGTCATGCTGCACTTCTATTGCCACGTCATAGGATAAGAAAATAAAGTGGGAGAAAAACTTATTAAACTTTAATCATTTATATCAGAAAAAATAGAAACAAATAGTTTTCAAGTAAAAATTGTAGCTAATATTATTTTATTTCTTTTTTATTATTACAAAATTTACTTTAAATTAATTTTTTACTGACATATCCTTAAAAAACTTTATAGTCCTTCAGATAAACTACCACTTCCGGTTGATGGATTCCTACCGAAATCAAATCAGCTTGTAACATGAACATCTAAGACCTAAATAGTGAAATCGTATTCTAGGAACCCAGAAACAAATGCTTATCTGTTGAAAGTCCCTGTTGAAAATTTTGACCAGTCACAATACCTCCCTAACATACCGGGTGGTCCATCAGTCAGTATTATTTCATTGTTGTGGTTATTTTAAATTTTACCGAAAATTTTTTTCAAACAAAGTTTTTTTAGTGGATGTTCCATTTTCGCAACTTTATAATTTTTAATGGAACTGTCTATATATTTTTGCAAAATTTTAAAGATCTTTTGTTTCTCTTTAATACAGTTCTTATTCATAATAGACCTAGAATGATCAATACAGAAACTATTCATGTTATTATTAATAAATAATATCACACAGAAAGTATGCCATGAATTGTGTGTGAATGTTTAATAATTATTAGTTGCTGTCAGGGCTTTAATAATTATTAATTGTTTTTTTTCACTAATGCTCGGTTGCACCAATGTTAGTTAAATTTTAAACTTGTTTAAATAAATAAAAGCAAATCGAAGTTTTATGTCATATCGAGTAATTGACATTGATGTCAAAAATTAGATAAACTTTTATTTGTTTAAACCAAGTTTAAAATTTAACTAACGTTGGTGCAACCGGGCATAAGAAATTTAAACTCCAGTTAAATTTACTTCCATACTAAATTTATATCACGTTATCCAAATGACAATCAAATTATTGACAGCAATGTTAAGTAAGTCATAAAACAATTTGAAAAGTTATTAAAAACTTTAAAGTAAATTTAAGTGACAGTCAAATTTCTTTATAATATTGGGTATTAGTTTATCAACTTTTCTGTGTTTTATTTTATTTAATTTGTTGTATTGTTGTTGAAAGGCAAATATACGAATAGTATTTTTATTTATTGTTCTTAATTTCATGGCATATTTTGACTTGATATGTGTGATTACAATTACAAATATGAAAAGTTTCTGTACTTATTATTTTAAGTCTAAATAAAAAGAGAAATAAAATTTTGCAGAAACATATGGATTGTTTATATCATAGCGCACAAATTGCGCGACTTGTGGGCATTTTAATTAAAAAGAAACTTTGGAAAAAATTTCAGTAATACTTAAAATAATCGAGCAAGATAAAAATTACTGATCAATGGATCACCTGGTATATGTATATGTACGGAGGGTAAAAATGGTGTAAGACCTCATAACTTTTTCCTTTAATAAAATTATAAGGTTAAATTGTCAATAAATGTGGATGAACATGTATCGAGTAATAAATCCGATGGTAGAGGGTAGTCAGATTGCAGAAAAACCGGGAAAATAAACAAAAGAAATATGTAATTCTGTAGAGAATTGTTAACAATGAACATAAATAATTGAACAAGCGCGGGCTTTTGTGAGCAGCACGTTCGACTGAGCCTGAGGCGATGCTGTGTGCTGTGTCTAACGGATGCGAGCAGCGAAAAATTCTGCGGCAGCCGCAACGAATTATCGATAATTAAAATACGATAATTACAATCGGTACACAAGGATAACTAATGGCTTGTAGCAGAGCTGACGGACGCTCGGTGAACCCAGTTCCGGCCAGCGCTCCCACGGACAAATTAAAAATAGCTTTATTATAACGCGAATGAGGATTTAAAGAATTTCGATTCAATTGGGTGGGCGATTCCTCGAAATCCGCAACACGGAGTGATTAAAGTGTTTACAATGAAAAAGAAAAAACAAGTAAACAATTAGAGCGAGCCTGTGATTGCCTCATGGTGTAAACACACGCATGCACGCCGGCGCTTACGTACCACACTCACATGCAGACAGTCAAGAGACAGACGTATTCACAGACAGTCAAAATGTCCTCCGCATCGATTTCCTACCCCCACTAGGCTGGCTGTGGGAGCTGCGCGCGGCGAGCCCAAGCAGCCGTCAGTCGAGCGCTGATCGCTGTTCGCAGCGCAACGTAGCAAGCACCATCCACAACAGCACATAGTGTGAGTGTGTGACAAGGACAGAGCGAGACAGAGTGTGGTGCATGTGTGACAAGCACTACCCGGTGGCAGTGAACATGGCGACGTGCTACTCGTCGTACGAGCTCCACGGACACCAGCAGCAGCAGCCGCCGAGCCGGACGCCGCAGCTGCAGAAGGACTACTCGCGGCCGCTGCACGTGGACTGCAGCGTCGAGTACGAGCTGCCCAACCAGGCCAAGCCGCCCGTCGGCGTGCGGAACGAGCCGCTGCTGATGATCCACCCGTGCTACTTCCGCAAGATCGAGAGCCAGCGACGGAGCCCGTTCGTCAACAACCTGCCCAACCGGCAGCAGCAGCTGATCGCCAAGCGGCGGATACACCAGCAGCAGCAGCAGCAGCAGGCGGCGGCCGCGCAGCACCGACAGCAACACCAGCACCAAGTGCCGCAGCCGCAGCCGCAGGCGGCGGCGCAGTACCCCGTGCAGCAGCAGCAGCTGTGGGAGCCGCTGCAGCCGCTGCCGCCGCTCATTCCCATCGCGGGGCAGACGTACGTGAACCCCGCGGCGGGCAAGCGCGACCCCATGCTCACCGCCGCCTACTCCAGCTCCACCGGCTCCACGGACAGTGGCCACTGGACGGACTCGGACAAGAGCCCCGAGAAGACTGAAGACAAACACATCCTGTCCGGCAAGTACAGACAATACCTGCGGGCGCATCGCCTGCACCCGTACGTCACCTCGTCGATCCCGCTGGCGTCCACCTTCCCGCAGATACAGCAAGTGTGTTACAACGTGTGATTACACCTGCCGCCTTGTGATAACGGATTCTTTTTGTGATAATAGTGTGTAATGTGTATAATGTGTCGTGCCGGCGCCGAGGGTTGCAGAGTGTGCAGTGAGATGCGCGCGCCACGGGCGTGGTAGCCTGTAGTGATTCCGTACGCCTGTACGACGTACGCGCACCAAACAGCTGTGACTGACCTTTTTTGTTTTGTCGCCACCACGACCACGCGACGTCAAGACGCCCTGGGATTTATTTTTGTTAATCAAGTGTCACGTCGTGCGATGGTTCTTTCCGAGGATCTGTTATTTATTTACCGCGCAGCACGGCATCTCGCCGAGGTCTGTTCATGAAACTACCGAACTTACTCATTTCACATATTACTAGTTCTTGTCTCCTTCAAAGTATTTCGCGAAACAGTCCTTGAAATGGTCTGTTCATTTACTTTGATGTCATCAATAGTCTAAAAACGACGTCCATTTACTTTCGAAAATAAGAAAAAATCGCAAGAAGCCAGTTAACATCTTTGGCTTAGAACAAATTTTGTTGCAACTCAATGTATGTTCAATTTTTCTGTCAAAATTTCAAGACTTGATCCAATTGAGATACTAACTGTTCTGCAATTTGATTTTCTAAAGGTGGAGTCATCAGTTGAAGTCGAAAGCCTTCCTAGTCGAAGATCATCTTCATTTGACGGATGACCACTTTTAAATCGTTAAAACTATTCATAACATTGCATTTGGCTTAGAACATCATCTCCGTAAGCTTTTTGCCCAGTTTCACCCAAAATTTTATGTTGCCCCGTTACTCCAGAAAATCGCTACTAAAAATTAAACCCGTTGTACTCAATTAACAATCGATGCATTTCTTTAACGGAGTTGTTGCCGGAACAACCAAAATCACATGGAAACTTAATGTTTAATGGAGAATATTTCATTAGATTCATGTTTGTCACAATTTCACACAATATCACGAAAACTAAATACACAATCCAAGAACAAAATGTGTGTTGGCGTGTAATTCAAATGTCGGGATTTTTGTGAACAGACCTCGTCGTAGTGAATCTCCTCCCCGTCGCTGTGCTACAATTCGGAATTCAAGTCGCGACTTTTTACATTGTCTATCAAGTATCAAAAGCGAAGAACACACGGTCGTTTTGCCATATTCTGCTGCCTGTATATCTCTTCTCCACCGACGCTGCAGGTTGTACTCGTCCGTCGTAGCGGAATCGTGCCAAGTATAAAGTACCGTGAATGAATGACGATCGACGAGTCGAGTCCGCGCTCATACTACAACTTCTGGGTCACAGTTATTTGGCTTTCTTGTCTTGGTCTTTTTTGTGCTATTAAACCATTGTTGTGTGTGTACGCACCAGCTCAGTGTGTCATTTAGGTACATATATACAAATACTGTAACTATTATAAATACCTAAACGTGTATTGTAATATCTATCGACTGATTCTAATTGATTGACGATTAAGTAATTCATTCATAAGCGGACGTATGTGCTCTGACGCGAAATGACTGCGCCTGATCTGGGAGTGGTAGTATTTGGCAGTATTTTTGCGCATTATACACTTTCATTATGTTGGTGACATTTAAATAGGTATACCAAATAATATGTACAAACTGTAATTCTGACGGCCCCACAACTCTGCCGGATATTCGCGAAGCGACTGATCTTTCGAATTGTAACTTTATTATACCTATCAAACATTCTAAATTTTATTTTTGTATATTCTGTATTTGTAGAGTAGAGAATCCGGTAATCGACGTGCTTAGCTGGAAATGAATCTTCGTGTAAGATATCTTTAGCGAGAGGCGCGTTTTCGGGCCGTCAGGATCAGGATATTCCGTAACGCACCCTCGATCATAGAAGTGAAAAGAGATCTGACTTGAAATCTTATACATTCGATGGCTAAATAGCTAGACCAAAGAAAATATCTATCACGTGTATATATAAAAACTGATGAAAAAACAGTCGGTCTCCGCAAATATTACTGAACGCCGAGACCGATTCGAAAAAAATTGTGAATATGTAAAATATAAACAACGCTATATATAATGTACAGCTAGTCATAGTAAAAATACGCTTACTGAACAAATAAATCGTGTTATTGTTTTTATAGAATTACTCTCCGTAGTTTCTCTCGATCCTGAGCGCCAGCTTTTCATTTTCTTTACATCCTCATTTTAGTTGGAACGTTTGCGTCGAAAATGTTGAGTCACTCTTTGTCCAACTGTCTGCTGCCGATGAAAAATTAGCCGTAAATGTTTCTCCATGATTTACAGCAAATTTAAAATACTTTCCAAGACAGTTGCAAAGGTGTATTCATAAATCAGATTTGCTACACGCTTTTACACTACGGCTATTTATAAATTTCGGGATTAGCCTCGGTTAAACCGCAAATTTATAACATTTTCGACGTAAACGAAATCAATAACTTAGTGTTAAACTACAAACAAAAAGTGCAACTTATTAAAACAAAACAGTGAGTGAATGTGTGAATTGTGCTTCAGCAAACAGCCACTGGAATAAATAAAATACTTCTCAATATTGTTGTACAATAATCGGCTGTTAAATAATTCTAATTAATTTGTAATCTCGGAACGGAAGATCGATGGGATTTATAATGAAGCAATTCAAAGCGACGGTATTTTAATTAAAAATAAAAATTCAATTAAACGCGGACAGCTATTCGGATCGTTATTAAAACTTAATAAAATTATTAATTAATATATTCTGACGTAATCCTACGTAAATTAAATATAAGAAAATGTGTTTCAGGTAGCCTCGCAAAAAAATTCATATTAAATTCCACAGCTGAAATATTTCAAAAATCCTGCTTCAAATGAAATTTTATGGATGTAATAAAATAACAGTGCCTTTTAATACGCTATTAAAATATCTATAAGCGGATTAAAATTTTTTAGGTGTGTTTGAAGGTAAGTACAAATTATATTTATTTTTGCTTGTCGTCTGCATTTTGTCGCGTTGTGAAAATTACAGTGGGTTGAAAACGATTTAAAATTAAATCACTGGTTAGGCGCAGCTTTCCTAATTAATGGTTGTTAGTTAAACTTAGTTATTTTCAATTATGTTTACATAATAACTGTGTACTTTATATGTGCGGATATCGGGTAAGTATATATAATGATTAATTGCAAAAATGAAAGATTTAATCAAGAATTCATTACTTACGAAAGATAAAATGTTAGTTTAAGATTTGGCAATTATGGTATTACCAATTTTTTATGTTTGTGACGTTCATATCTTGTTATTGGTAAAATGCAATCTTAGAATATTAGTTTGCGTAAGAAACATCTTTGACGTGTGTCAAGCTAATTATGATTATATTGCTAATTTATTTACCATTCATTTAAATAAATTATCTTATTTTCCATTCATATTCAAACCTGTTCTGAGTAAACAATAAATGCTAATTAGAAAGTCATTATTTTTTTTAGCTGTTTTCGTAAAAATACTTAACAACAAAACGTAATGTGTACCTACTTTTACAAATTCAAGCCGTCTTATGCGATTTATAAAAATGCAGTAATTAATTTCATTATTCAAATCTTAATATATATCTGCGAAATACAACTAAAGTAATAAGTGAAAAGATTATTTGTTTAAGTTCTGAAAAAATTGATTAAAATTCAACGTTTCGAATTACTGTACGTAATTCTTCGCCAGGAAAACAAGTGAACAACATATACAAGTAAATAGAAACAGTAACTAAATAACAACCAATTATGAGTTATAAAACAAAGTTGTTCAACTCGTAACCTTCATTCTGATTCACTATAGCTTCTCTTATGAGTCTGTCTTTGGCACATTTCGATCTTGCAATAATTTTTGATTCTTCAAAATTAAATGGCATGACTAGTCACAGTAGATTTCTCTGAATCGCGAAAATGAATGGCCCGTTTATATTTTGTTCTGCTAGTCTGTCCAATTTAACATTTTCCAGATTCACATGAATTTTGTAAATTCCAAAGGACTGAATGCGTTTACAACTTTGCAATGTTGGAATAGCAGCACCGGATATGACGTCTTTAAATTCATTAGGCAAAGTATCAAGATAAAATATGATGATAGAAGTTTAAAAAATATTGTTAATTATTAAGATACACATCTATTCTAATCATAGGTTAGCAAAATTAATCAATGGTACTGGTTACCAAACATTTGACTAAAATAATCTTACAGTTTATTTATGTTTCTTCCTGGAATAAATTGTATTTACATATATTTTAATTATTTACCACAAAAAATATGTTATCCAACACATTTCAATAAATGCTCTATAACTATGGCGATTTTAAACAAGGAAAGTAATAGATTACCCACTAGTGGGTACAATTTTGAGAAAATCCACTTGTGAGTATTTTTTAAATTTATAACAATAATAATAACATACAACACCTTGGTAGCTACTTCTATTGACATTTTAACTTAGAAAACTTAAAGCATATGTCAATGTCAAATAATATTTCATTAATAAATTTTACATTTATTAAGAGATGTTGGATAACACGTTATACTTCACACGTGGGCAAAGTGGAATTACCAACTCGGTAAATAATCACACTCAGCCTTCGGCTTCGTGTGCTAAAATTTCTCTCGTTGGTAATTCCTTACTTTACCCACTTGTAAGGTAAATAACTATTAATTCATTTTAAATAAATTTCTAAACAATAAAATAGAACATTTATGTGACCACAATTATTTACAATCTCTACTGTTTGAGATCAACACACGACAACTTTTACATCACAACGTATTTTAAATATTATACGGCTTAATGTATAACAATAATTTTGAAATAAAAATTGTAGACAATATTATTTTACATCTTTTGGCTATAACTAGAGCCCTGTATTACAGTGCATAATTTTGCAAATTTTATATACTGGTGCGTTTGGGATATACGGATTATATTCTTGTGGTTTACAAGACAAATACATTTATGTTAAAAGTGAATACTTTAGTACTTTGTACTTCTAAAATATTACATCTATTTATTCTTAAAAAAAAAAAAAACTTTGGCAATAGTTGTTCATTTCTATACTGAAGACCAAATGTATTTTACGACAGTCAATTCTTCAACAGAAGTAATTTTCTATGGGTTCTTGAGTACATAAACATGCCATGTTTATTACTGATAAAATTGAATTATTCTAAATTTGTTTGTTTGTATACAATGTCTCATTTCTTTGAAGACTGACCGTTTTAGGAAGTAGGTAATTGTAATATTTATTCTTTCTAATTCGCTGTAAACTGTATACAATACAAAACTGCGAATAATAGTGTTTCTATTTAATACTTCATTTTAAAAAGTGGTTTTCAAATTTAAGAAATAAATTCGGCTTGATTTATGAAAGTTGCGGATGCTGATTGGTTTAGGATGTGGTAATCTGCGGATACAAAATATTTACTCTAATTCAAGGTGTCCAAAAAACCTGATAGACTTCAAGTAAAATACCACTTCCGGTTAATGGATGCTACCGTAATATTTTCATGTTTTACAAAAGTCGAAAGACAAGTATATAGCAATGTATCTTAATTGTACAATTAATTTCTTATATTTTTGCGTACATTTAACATTAAATAAAACTTAGATAATAAATTGTACAGCTGGCAAACTTTTTTTGTTGTATAACAGTGTAACGTAAGTTTGTTTTATCTATTAGTATCTACTCCATCTTTACTTTTTAAACCTGTTTAGTATCTAGAAGCCTTTGACAGTCTTCTCTGTAGAAAGAATCCCAAATTTCCTACAGTCTGTGTCCGAAATTCTTCGATACTTCCTGCAAGATGATAGAAGGTAAAATTCAATATCGGGATTTTAGTCAATAAGTTTTATACCCTTACAAATCATTTTTACTATTTTACGAGGATACCTGTGTGTGTACGGTGCAGTGTTAACTCAGCCGTGTAGATTCAGCCGAAAGTACCTGAGTAACCCTTCTACGAAATTTTCGTTCCTTTTTCACAGCAGGAGACCATGGGCGTAGAACACTTTATTTTGATACATTTTTAGGGGGACAAGATTGCTATACTCACACTAAAATTTCAACAAATGATAACATGTAGATAATCTCATTCTGGCCAATGGGCAGCCGGTTTTATCTTCACTAAATAATTTTATTATAAAATGTACTAAAGTAGATTATGACCACTAGGTACTCATCATCGTTACAAACTAATATATCAAATTAAGGGCCTGCTTTCCTACTAATTTTAGGCAAATAAGCTTCAAATTGAAAATGTACCTATAGAGTATAAAATTCTGTATCTGTCTCAATTAGCGAAATTTATTGATAATATATATGTTACATATGTTGAGCGTTTTTTTCTTGTAATTTGGACGTAACTGTTGTGAAATTTTAATTTTTGTAATTATAAATTGTTTTGTTGTACTAATGTACATTTTTTAACAATAATATTTGTTTAATTTATGTTTGTTAGTATTTCATGTTTTTTTACTGTCGTTATACTTTTTTATTTCGATATATTTATCTTATTTTTATTGTATGTTTGGTAATTAAATATTATGATTTAATATATTATTTTTTATTTATTATTTGACTACCAAGACCACTCACATGAGTATTTCCCTCAAAAAATAAAATCTACTTTTACTAATTGTCACCCAAATAATCAAACAATAATCAGGCAATATACATACAATAAAGTTATGTATTTCAAGCAAGTATTACATGCAATCTTGTCCCCTAAAAATTTATCAAAATAAAGTGTTCTACGCCCATGGTCTCCTGCTGTGAAAAAGGAACGAAAATTTCCTGGAAGGGTTACGCAGGTACTTTCGGCTGAATCTACACGGCTGAGTTAATACGACACCGTGTGTACGTATAAACAGAAAATAATAAAATTTTACTTTTTACATTTGTATACTTTCAGGAAGAGCCAGTTGATTATACATCGATAAATCAATTATGATTATCTGCAAACGTTTCTTAAAACTTTTTTCGTATCACCATTTATGAACTAATAGTATAATTTATAATTTAGTGATTGAAGCTCTGGTATTGTAGTCTATGATCGTTTAAACATTGTTTCTATATAAAATTTAAATTGACATCATTTATTGCTTTCATCTTGGTTTAGATGTGGTTTACATAAAGCTATTACATTTATTTGAGAGTATTAGCATGGTATTAGTAAAATGAGTTGAGCCGGACGTCATGTGCTGGCCACGTAAGATTTTTTTCATTCGGGTATATAAAGTTATATATATATATTTCCCCCCCGCCTACCTCTAGGTAAGAGAGGTATTGTGTAAAAAAATTGTGTATTTTTGCTTCTTATATTTAAATGAAGACCTGATTAGATTTTGGATAAAATTGGTCAACCGGAAATAGCAGTTTACTAGAAGCCCTTAACAGTTTTCCGTGAAAAAACACGGTTAAATTTAATTTTTCAACAATTTAGGTTATTTTGAAAATTGTAGAATATTTAATTTGACATCTGTTTTGATTACATTAATTTTATTAATTTATATTAGATTTAGAGATAATAAAATATAAAGAAATTAAATTCCATGCACACCATGAAAACAATTAAAAATTTTCAATTTTTTACGAAATGTATTTCATTGTAATTGTGAAGCTGTTCTCTTAGTGAAATATATGTCCACAAATTAAATAAATACAAGAAAGATAATTAAGTTTCTTAAATGTAAATAGAAAATAAACAAATAAGAAAGTATTTTTCTGTATTGTCAAATACTATTTTGTACCGTTTAGTTGTATTGGGCGGGAGGTTATGTGCTGGATACATCAGATTTTTTTTTCATTATTGCGAAGATGGCAAGCGGACTAACTGCTTTGGTCATATGCCGCCTCATGAGTGGATAATAGTGAATTTTATAAACATCACAAACGGCCATATTATTATTACTATTATTATTATGCAGCTTAAAAAAATATTCTACTAATGTTTTGATTTTTATTTAAAGTTTAATAAAACATTAATCCATAAATTTGATACGGGCAAACTCACATTAATTTAGACTTGTAGGAATAGGATGTAAAAACCAATAAAATTTTGATGCAAATACATAGGACAGCTCAGCGTCCGGATCGCCAGTAAATCCGAGTTAAGAATTTAAAGAGAAAGTTAAATAAATTCTTGTGAAACCGAAATAAATAACATGTGAATCACATTATGATAAGAACTGTCTCATTAAATTCCTAACATTAATTTTATCTTTGTCTTACGGTACCCATTCCAGTCCCAGTTCCAAACTGCTCATAAATCCGAAAAAGCCTGGACGTCAGTCGTAAAAACCGGCGTTTTTAATAACGGACGTAATGCCCGCAGCAAACGATACGAACATGAAACTGCAACATTGATCGAAATCAACAAGATCGTCTTATTGTTCAAGAAAACAAGTCATCATTGTTTTCAGAGCCTTCTTGCACGGAACATAAACTTAACAACTATCATACTATGGCCTGACCTCGTTTTGTTTCATGTGGCTTGCTGTTTATGCACCTATTGCATATAAACATTTATTTTGTGTATGGAAAATATGTATATGTAAGTATTTTCAGAGATATACATCGAACTTTCGAAAGGACTATTTTTAGCGGTCTTATTTATTCACTATATCTTAAACGTATAAATGACACAAACGATAAACAACGGAGCATCTAAAAAATGTTTAGAATAATATTTGTTTTTGTGGGTCAATAATTGCAGTAGTTAGTTTTACCTCCCCCTAGAAATAGTTATACATTTAGGGAAAGAAGTCTATGATTTTTTCTTTGCCGAGTAAATTGAAGCACGAGCCGTAGACGAGGGCTTCAATACGGCACTTCTCTTCTGGGATATATACATATATGCTATTTTTTTACGCTCCAATATACAGGTGTCCCAGACTTAAATGGCCTAACTTAATCCATAGATTAAACACCTAAAAATAGTGACAAGTTCATTTGAGGAAATGTCCGTAAATGCTTTATTCCAGAGATATTCATATTTTTCTTATTGAGTCTTATTGTCACCCTATTTTTAGGTGTTTAATCTTAATTTTAAGTTAGGCCGTTTTAATCTGGGTCTTCCTGTATGTGATGGTTTATATGTATTTCCAAACACCTCTCAATAAATTCTCTAAAGCTATGGCGATTTTAAACAAGGAAAGTAACAGCACTAGTGGATATAATTTTGAGGAAAGTCACTAGTGAGTATTTTTTTATTTATAACAATAATAATAACATACAACACCTTGGTAACTACTTCGATTGACATTTTAATTTACAAATTTAAAGCATATGTCACTGTCAAAGAATATTTATTTAATAAATTTTGCCTTTATTAAGAGATGTTGGACAAAACGTTATACTTCACACGTGGGCAAAGTGGAATTACCCACTCGATAAAATTATCACACTCAGCCTTCGGCTTCGTGTGCTACAATTTCTCTCGTGGAAATTACTATTTTTTCGTTAGGAAATTTAAATTTGCAGGTAGTGTGTGCATTTATTACAAAAATGATAAAGTTTATTTCAAACTTTAAGTCCTGCATATCAAAATTTTAAATGCATTTTTATCTTTAACTGCACTTTAAGTATTGACAATATTAATTGGTTGCAAATATTTAAATGCTCTTTATCTTAAATTACTTTTTAAAATAAATATTACCACGTGTAGTAGCCGTATTTCACGCGCAAAAATATATCACTTACCGATATCTGCGAAAGGAAAGTGCCACACCCAAAATAGGTAAGTGACGCGATAATATATTTATTTATTTTATTGTATAGCTTACAGGGTGGTAAATCGAAGGACTAGCCATAGCGTTTTCAATGTGAAATGTTCGATTATTGGCTTCCCTTATTATTTTACTTTTAATAAGTTAAATAGTTTATTGTAGAAGAAGAATGGGGTCTTATACCATTAAAAAATTTTTTTAATGAAACTTTATTTAAATTGAAGACTAACTACACTTTTAAAAATTGTTAATGGGCCCATAAACCAATTTTTTATGAAACTTTATTAGAATATATGACGATCAGTGAAAACCCGATGTGAGAATTTCATAAATTAGCCGAGATATGATTTTTCAAAGTTTGTGTGACGTCACAGGTACTACTCCAGTGGCACTAAAACAACGATTTTCCATGATAGTACATATTATATATTTTTTAATATAAAAATAATATTTTCATATTATAAGTCTAAATTTACAACAATTAAATTTAATATAAACTAAGACAAAATTCCTTTGACAACTTTAAGAGCATTTTACTTGATATTCGAGTAAATAACAACAAAAGTTTGAGGACAGTGGCGCTAGTAGTAATGTAACCTAACCTCAACACACAATTTTAATCAATAGATTTCCAGCACAGCACAATAAAACAGTAAAATTATGAAACAAGTAATAAAAGCCCAACAAATATATTGTCAAATACCAAAAAACAGAAATATGAAATGACATTTCGTTGTTCTATTTTAGCCCACAATAGGCGTTGGGCGCAGCGGCAGACGCGCGATTTGCAATTTTCATATTTCTGCCCAATAGCACAATGCAAGTACCTGTGACGTCAAAATATGTTCAATTCGTTATATCGCTTTACTGCAAAATATTTAAAAGAAAAAAAATACTTTACTACTAATTATACAATAAGTGTTACACGATTTTGATATAAATCTGTCATATTTCGATTATGGTTTATGCGCCCATTGTTATTCATTAAGCCACAATGATTTTTTTTAAATGTTGTGACGTCATAGTAGAGGTTTTGCTGGATCTAAAACAGAGTACAGGATTGTAAATAATTGTAGTCATATATTTTTTTAGTTATTTTATTACAATAAAATAGAACATTTATGTGACAAAAATTATTTAAATTTCTACTGTTTGAGATCAAACACCTCTACAATGACGTAACAACATTTAAAAAAAATGATTGTGGCTTAATGAATAACAATTAAGACTTTTTAAAAGTGCAGATATACAATTTAGATAAAGTGTAATAAAATAATAGTAAATGACCAAATTGTACCAAATGTACGTGTCCGAGCGATGCCTGATGAGGACGCACATCAGTTTGTCGACCTAAATTTACAAAAACAATAATTCACCGAGTTTGGTTCCTGTTTAGTACAAATTGAGAACGCTTGAATCATCAAACAATGACATTTGAAATATTGGGTTTCGAACAAAAAAGTAAATTGTTATTTTATTCATAGCGAGAATTCCTTTGTTGAAAAACATTTCGTTTTTTAGAAACTCATAAAAATTCATTTATTTCTCGCCGTCTACACAATTTCACCGATCTATTTCATTAATTTATCATTTGCCGAAGGACGTATAAAATGTATAATATTTAAGCAATATTTCAATTTAATGTATAAAATTAGATATAAAATTAAATTTATAATTTTGATTGATGATACAATTGTCATTTGTATGGAAATTATTTTGTTTTGTTATCTAAATGGAAATGTTTTGTTGAAGTTAATTTATTATTTGCAATGAAAATTCGGATTATATTTATTGTAATTTTGTTCAAAAATAACTGTTTTTAAATTTAGTTAATTATAGAGTTCTGCGTACAGATAGACACTAATTACTGACAATTTACAATGTTGCAATATTACTCACAAAATTAGTAAAATTGATAATTCTATCGAATGCGTTTTTTCTACATGTAACCGATTTCAAAACTTTCTTTTTTTTAAAAACATTATCATTTAATAGTATATTGTGCAAGAAATGATGAATTTGACCTATTTCATGCCATCTTGTCAGTAGCGCAATGAGACACGCCCACTGAAATATTGGGATCATGAAATATTTGAAGTGTCGTTACTATAATAATTTTTTTCTACTCCTGTATAAATATATCCCTATTATTTCAATTATTTCGATGGATTATATTACCCATAATTTACTCTTTTTGACCAATCACAGAGCCAGAAATCCATAATTCACGGTTATTTTAAAGACGTGATGTGGATCACCAAACAACGGCCGTCTGACTATTGACATGTCAGTTGTCATTGTGTATTTTTATGTTAACGTATTCAAAGTGTGTTTTCAATGAATTTCGATCATTTTCAAAAGTGATTTTCGAATTTACAGAAGCAGAAGGGGATATAGTATTATGATCGGGATATGATCATTATTCAGTCCGATGATTTGCATCTCAATCATCAAAAAGTTATAAAATTGATCAGTTTGTTCATGAAAAAAATAAAGAACAAAGTAATTATTAGAGAGCGGATTATATGCACGAAAAAACTGAATTATATGTGTATATATATGCACTGATTTTTTTGGGAAATATGCACAATATATGCAGCAAAATATGCAAAAAAAATTCTTAAATTATTAGATAAAAAGTATAAATGAATGCATTATGAATTTTATTGCACAAAACAGTCTTAATTGTGATTCACAATTAACGATTATACTACAAATATACATATAAACTAAATCTAGAAACTTAATATTATATGATTATGACATAATTATATAATTACAATAACAAATTATTCAAAATTTTATCAAAAAAAAAGTGAAACATAAGTAAAAGATATATCCAGCTGAGAATTCTCGGTCTTAAATTCATTGTACCCACTTTTACCAGCTTTCGTGTATACAATGAATACATACCGTTACTGTTACAGGGATTTCCCTAGAAATATTAGAGTTTATTGGTTTGTATATTTGCTTATTGTATTGTTTATTGCTTTTTCCGTTGCATTCTTCTATTTATTGCGGCCTCCTCCAATATTTGGGAATTATCAATGTGCATTACCTGAAATTTCAGAATGTTTATCACTAGATAAGGTCTTAAAAATATTGAAATATGCAATTATATACAACTTTTGTAAAAATATGCATAAGAATGCCCAAATATGCAATATATGCAATTAGTAATTAGCATTAGTTAAGTCTAATCAATGTAATTCGTCCAGAAAATTGATTTTATTTAAAGATATGCAAAAATTAAATTATATGTACTTTGCATATAATACTCTATCTTCTAATTATTGTCAATGTAATTGTAATTGCAAAGAAAAAGTGCTAAATAATGTAAGTAATTACTAAACTTTCCATTGCCGAGTGAATGCAATTAAAAAATTTAACAATTACATTTCTCAAAAATGTAATTATTTACGTAATTTAATTACTTATAATTAATTACTGCCCATCTCTACCATTTTGTGATTCTAGTGATGAACCCCATTGTATAGCATAATTTACAATAAGATTTATATGTGCGAAGTTGTATTTTTTTTACACGTTCAAATTTCTGTCCCATTTTGAAGCTACCCTTTCCCCTTGTCAAAGTATTTTAATGCTATATTGATTTGAATACCAGTTGTTTGTTATTAGATGTAAGTACACAAATTACGTAAAATGATACGGGATAGGGGACACAACATGATGCAATATAAATAGCATAAGTTAAACTAGTTACCATGAGGCATGCATTACATTTACAAATTAAATGACGCTTTTACGAGAATCATATTTTTATGAAACATAGCCATTATTCATAACGGAATCAATAACCGTATATATGTTCGTATGCAGCGTTTTATCGTGGGCCTTAAAAAGCAAATAAGATATAAAACAAGAGTTTTAATGTCGTAAAAATTTCACAACAGCACACGCGCTATAACAGTGAACATCTTCAGAACGATTATTAGAACTTCTCTCATAACCTCAAGAGCAGTAGCGTACTCAGACGCTATTGCTTTTTAAATATATTAAATTACATCGTAGGTCTCTGCAACTGCAAGTTCTTGAAATTATTGCAGTCTGCTAATGGTTCAATCTTTAATATTGTATTTGGCTGATCTCGCTGGCGTAGTGGCTAAGTCGCTAGTCTAGTACCCTAGTGGTCGTGGGTTCGAATCGCACTGAAGAGCTAGGTCGTTTGTGTTCATAAATTCACTATCATCCACTAATGAGGCTGCATATGTACATAGTAATTACTCCGCTTCATAAAACAAAAATTAGAGTAGATCTTGTGATCTTCAATTCGAATCCCACTGTCGACATTTCACTAACACAGACTCCTTTGCAGAACTTCTGATATTTAAGGAATCTTGGGGTGCAATTGCAGATTCCTTGATATTTCCTTACAAAAACTTACTGATACATGGTTGATAAAATACAGAGTGTAAAATTAAAATGGGGCGTATAGAGGTTTCAATGTTGTTTTCTGTTTTGGTGTGTTTTTACCTACTCACTTAATAACACAAATTTAAATAAAAGAAGTTGTTCATTTGGTTATCATACATACATACAAAAATACATAACATCACGCTATATCCCACTTAGTGGGGTAGCATGAACCCAGAAACACAGTCAACCAACAATCAATCTCCTCCAAACATTCCTATCCTGACAAACTACTTTCGCCTCGTACACATTCATAGTGCGATTCATACATACTCGTTTATTCTTCACAATCATTCGTTCACGCAACAAACCATCAATCATACCCAACCAGTTATTCCTCGGGCGCCCACGCAATCGTTCACCTTCAATCTCACCCACATATAATAGTTATTTGGTTATCTAAGTATGAATATTTCATGATATATCAATTAATAGAAAAATTATAACACGTCCATGGCAAATGAAATAAAAACGAAATATCAATTTTATGATGTAATATAATTTTTTTAAATTGATATATAGAGAAATATTAATATTTAGGTAACGTAATAGCCCTTATTGCATGATTTTTACTTTCTTATACAAAGTATAAGGGAGTATTGGAGTCATAAAAAAATCGCTGACGAAATTTTTGCGGAAATACATATTTTGACGTCCACTGATTCCGTTAAGACCAGTTTCTCAATAATATCTGTGTGTGAGGATGGATGGATTGATGTCCGTGTGCCGTGTGCGCAATATCTCATGAACGAGACAAGATATATAAACGAAACTTGGAATTTATAAGTTTCATGAAAATAATAAGAGCTGAGTTAATTTTGAATGAAATTGAAAAACCAGTAATGGAAGTTTACTGGACAGACAAAACAATAAATTCCATGAAATAAAAGACTTTAGGATATAGTTCTCTATATTTAAATTTATTAAAATTCAGCGTTTCGAATTAATGAACATAATTCTTCGTCAGGAACAATAGAAACATAACATAAACAAGTAAATAGCAACAGTAACTATGTAAACAACAAAGTATGACTTATTATGAATATTATTATGAGTACTGAAAGTTTTTCCACTTATTAAAAATTTCAAATATAGAATCAGCTGTGAAAAAATTTCAAAAGAAAGATGTTAGCAAAAATATTTATAATATAAAATGTTATTTGCACTTTTCTTTTGCATGCTTCTAATGTTGCGAAAAATTAAATTATATATTTTATAATCTTAGTTACAATGGAAACAAAAACTAAATCATTTTTAACATCTACATATATGTCAAATAATTGTGTCAAAAATTGAAATATTATATTGCATTATTGGTTAGATAGAATCATAGTTACCATGAGGGAGAAAAAAAAAATAAGCAGGGTTAACATCTAAATGTCAAATAATTGTCTAAATAAAGTCATACACAAGGAACAAGTCATACGTTTTATATGTATAAGAAAGTAATGTGGTGCTTACAACATTTCTGTAGCTTTTATTGTACAATACACTTTTCATGCTCAAGAATAGCAAAGCAACGGAAATTTCTTTGATTGAGCTACTAGTTAACTTAAGATCTACAATTATTTTATTTTTTACGAAAAAAAGTACCTTAGAATTAACCGAAATATTCGGTAAGCGTTTTCTGAAAATTTCATATCAAGTAAGAAACTACCAAACACTTTAGTAAATTTTCAGAAAATGCATCTTATATCCTCAGTTTATCGAATAGTTCTCTGCACTCTTTTTTTGTCGTTTATAGCAATTTTCGTGCATTGTCTGCTACTCTACGATGGAGGTAAAGTTAAAATGTGTGGGTCCGGGCCTGATTAGAATTTCTGTTCTAACCTCAAGTAATCATTTTATCTCGGCCGTAAAGAGTAGATGCTCTTTCCTGTTCCGCTCGCAATTTTTATAACTCGCGTTCCACCTCGCTGGGCCTTCGAAGTTTTGAAACTTTGTCAAAAAATTTTACGATCCACCATAAGTGGCGCCATTTACTGTCAAAAGTTTTTTACGTCGCGAGATACCCAGCACGCTCGCTGATAAAACTTGACGAATTTATATTATCGATCGCGCTGGCCGTTATTTATGTGTCTCGCTTATCTAACTTTAATACGAGTATTCCTACACGCGCGTCTTTTCTACAATCGATACGCAGCTTTATTATTCGCTTGTTTTGCACTTTGTTTATAATTAATCGCGAAACAGTTGTATTGTCAAGGAGACACGTTCGTTGTGGCCGAATATATTCGCGCGAAATAGTGTCAATGGTGATTAACGCAGTTTCCCACAAGGCTAAGAATTGTTTGATTGCATGACAAGCAGTGCGCTCAAAACAATGAACACAAAAACAAAACGAACCTAAACTAATAATGGCTGAGGGGCCTGACAAAGGGGGCGCTAGGGACTTTTACTCTCTTAATTCTGTTCTACATTACTTTTACTTTCTTATACGAAGTATTGGGCTTCCAAATTATCAAGAGATGGCGTTGATTACAATTCCCAAAAGGTACATGACAAATTCATTTTGTATGATATCTTATGATGGCGAATGCGTGCTTTAGTTTTGGTAGTTTGCTTTTATTGGCAGCAGAACTGTTGCCATACACACTGCAAATTTCCTGTTTTTATAGGTTTTTTTGGAGAAAATTTAATCTTAACCTATAATCTACAAATACAATGTACCTTTCATTTTTACATATTATCTAAATAATACGGCTTAAACAAATGTTATACTTACATTGGAATACTCTTAAAATAACTACTATTGTTATTATTTTTTATAAATAACAATTAATTTCAAAATACAATGAAATTTATGTATGTTATGGTTAATTTAACTTTCTACCACTAGTTAGCGTATTTTTATTTTAGAAGCCCAATAAAGTATTGGAATCATGAATAAAATCGCTGACTAGATTTTTGTGGAAATACATATTTTGACGTTCGATTTTCTCAATGATTTCTGTGTGTGAGGATGAATGGATGAATGGATGGATGGAAGTCCGTGTGTGCAATATCTTATGAACGAGTCAAGATATTTAAAGCGAAACTTATAATTTATAAGTTTTATCAAAATATGAAGAGCTGAGTTGATTTTAAATGAAATTGAAAAAGCGGAAGAGGAAGTTTACAGGACACATAAAACAATAAATACCATTTTGTTCAAAAATGGAATCAACTGTGAAAAATAGTTTCAAATGAAATATATTAGTAATTTGTACTGTTCTTGTACATGCTTCCAATTTTGAGACAAAACTAAATTATATATTTAATAATATATTTCAACAGTCTTATTTGCAATGACTCACTATGACTATATATGCAGAAGAAAATATGCAAAAAAATTGAAATTATTAAATAAATTATGAATTATTGCACAATATAATCTTAATCCTGATTCACAATTAACAAATATAATACTAATATACATATAAACTAAGCCTAGAAATTTAAACATAATATTATAAGATTATGACATATTTACAATAACAAATTTTTCAAAATGTTCTAAAAGAAATGTGAAACATACGTAAAAGATCTATCCAGCTTAGAATTATCGGTCTTATATTCTTTGTACATAGCTACTATTACCAGGATTTGTAATATATATACAATGAATTCCTACCGTTACCGTTACAGGGATTTTCCTAACAGTATTACAGTTTATTGGTTTGTGTTTATGCTTATTTTATTGTTTATGGCTTCTTCTGTTGTATATTTATTGAAATGTGTGATCTTCTCCAATATTTGGGGAATGTCAATGTGCATTACTAGAAATTTCATATTGTTTACACTAGTCAAAAACATCATAATATTTAAGTATGTACTAATATACAACTTTTGTAAAAATTTGCAATTTTTGTAAAAATATGCAGAAGAATGCCCAAATATGCAATATATGCAATTAATAATTAGCATTAATTAGCTGGAATCAATGTAATTCGTCCAGATAATTGATATTTTATATTTTGTTTCTATAACAAAGCTGTTACGATACCCGAAGTAGTTTCGTAACAGCTCAATCGAGTTTTATAATACTGCAGTACAATTTATATTTTCAAGGTTGGTAACTCTACTGAAATGTCATATGTCAAAAAATATAAAATGTCATGTATAATTTTGAATTTAAAAGCAAAAGTTAAGAAATAGGAAAGGTAAGGTTAGGTTACCCCTGTGGTTTCCCCTCCACTAACAACTTTGGGGGCTATGACTTGACGGCTGGTAACCGCATTTCATACGCAAAAATATATCACCTACCGAGATCTGCGTGCCACACCCTTAATGGGTAAAAGGCGTGATGATATATTTATTTTATTTTTTATTTATTTAAGGTTAGGTGTTGAGTTTTCAAACGTTACAAACTAACACAAAATTCCCTGAATATTGAAACTTGAATTTTTTAATAAAAAAGAGTATAAAAGGCGCAAAATATAAAAAATAGTATGAAGGGCTCGTTCCATAATTGTCGTTTATCTTGTTCGAAGGGCTGGGTCACTCCGCTACGTGTCGTGCACAAATATCCTTCTCACAAAATAAAATGACAATTGTGAAACTAGTACTTTAATATACTATTATTTAATGATATGCAAAAATTAATACATAAGCACTTTGTATATAATCCGTTCTGTAATTATAAATATAAAATAAATATATTATTTGCATAGGATATCTGTCGCTCCAAAGATCGGTTAGAGGCTTCGAATTAAGGATCTCCAATTCGCAGTTCAATATGTCACTGTGGAGCTATTTACCTAGCATATTATTTATCGGTTTTTAAAAAAACTTGGTAGCAGTTTTATGTGTATAAGAAATTCACATACACAGCAGATTTTTATATGTATATTGCAAACTATGTGTAGCAAACTAATTTTTAATTTTGATAATAACCCACATGGGTTATTAATTATTTCACACCAATTTTTAAAACTTCTGGAATAATACTTAAAGAAACATTTTATTTTATAGATAACTGATTTATTCTTGCCGTCTATAAACATGCTTCACTTGGAATAATTAGGAACGTCGCTGTAGAGTTCATGAAAAATTAGGTTTGCAATCAGTAGTGCGGGGACTTCGCAGTGATTTGTGTCGTGTGCTGTGTATTCAATGAAGTATTTCTATAGAAAATCACCGAAATGTAAGTGTACTTGATTATTTAATGCTTTAAGTACATACTAAATACAGTACGCTGCAGATACACTCAAGTAATGTAAGAGGATAACTGATATATGATGTAACACAGTTTTTACTGTCACATTTACAGGCTGTATAAGGCTATGGTCTGTTTGTATGGAAAATATTATACTTCACTCGGATAAAACTATGTTTAGGTTGGTAGTCCCAGACGAAGGCTTGGACTATCTACATAAACCTAGTTTTTTTTCTTCGTTAGTAATGTACTACAATTATCCAATATCTCAGAAATTTATCATGTATCATTTAACAAAATATGTACTCTAATGTAAGTTTCCTAATAACAAAATTGCTGTATGTTTGTTAACAATTAGAGCAACAATGATACTTATAAATTGGCTTGAAAATTACTTTGCAAAAGTAAAAATGAATCCATCTCTTAACATAAACCATTACGCCTCTAAACAAAACATATGTAATATAATTTATACACCCAACTAAATTGTCATAATTTTGATTCTCACATAAGTACACTATACATACGATATATGTGTTGAAGCAAGTCCATGGAATCTCATCCAATGTCTCAGAATTTTAACTGCAGAAATTTTATCATGAAATTATTTCTGCAGGTATGTGTAATTCGATCATGGAAAATTGAACAAACACGAAAAATAATAGACATATTTAAAACAGGTTTAGATTTATTTATTACAGTATTGTATTATTTGCTGTATATTGTTATGGTATAATGGCGAATTTAGAGTTCAATTATTTCTGTTAAATAAATAAACAAATCTATAGCCACGTGTGAAGCAAAGCTTTATTTATTTATAAGTTGAGGCCATACAACAGGACTAGGTCCCAATTACAGTACGGCACTAAATTACTATGACATACAAACAATAAAAATAGTACAAAAAGTTGAAGCACACAATAATGATACATAATAAATGTAATACAATAATAATGGAAAAATATAATTCTAAGAATTATAAATTAATTAAATAAATGTAGTGTTTTACACAGCGTTTAAATTGGTACAAACTATAATAGAATATATCTAAAGTACAAATTTGTGATGACAAATTATTATATAGCAGAGAAAGTCTAGTAACCGGTGAATTTATGGCATAATTAGTTTTAACATTATTAACTAGAAACAGATCGGAAGAACGAGTTAAACGAATAGGTACTTTTATATGAAACTTTACAACAAGATTAGGGCTATCGATGTGGTTGTTTAAAATTTTATATAAAAATGTCAAATCTAGAATTATTCTCCTATGTTGGAGTGAGGGAAGTTGTAGGTCGTTATGGGGAAATTTCCAATTTATATGTGAAATAAATTTTCGTTGAATTCGCTCAATTCTGTTTATATAAATTGCATAATACGGAGACCAGCAAATGGAAGCAAATTCAAGCTGAGAACGAACTAGGGTATAATATAGATATACAAATGAATTGAGATTACTGAATATCCTCCCAATTCTCAGAATGAACCCCAACATTTTGTAGGCCTTCTTTACTATATAATCAATGTGTTTATCAAATAGTAATTTAGGATCTAGCACAACACCAAGATCCTTAATTTGAGTTACTCTTACGAGAGGATTACCAGAGATGCAGTAATCATATTGAATAATATTTCTATTTCTCGTGAAAGTAATAGTAGAACATTTATTTATATTGAAAAATAAATCATTATGCGTTAGATATGAACATAGCCTATCAAGATCTGCTTGCAAACCTAATGCATCCTGAATAGTAGAAACCGCTTTATAGATCTTCATATCGTCTGCATACATAATGAATTTAGAATGATTGAAACATTTTGTAACATCATTGATAAAAATGATAAAGAGAAGTGGCCCTAGATGGGATCCCTGAGGCACTCCAGAAGTAACATGAACGTAATTGGATGTAAAACCATTAAAAGCAACACATTGATATCTGTCTGTTAGGTATGAGTTAAACCATTGGAGCAAACTGCTATGTATTCCAAACATCTCCAACTTGAATAGTAATAAGGAATGATTTATTTTATCAAACGCCTTGCTAAAATCAGTATACACTGCGTCAACTTGTGTCCTTTCATTCATATTATCTAGGAGAAAATCAGTGAATTCCACTAGATTGGTATCAACAGACCGACCGGCATAAAAACCGTGTTGTTCAAAGTTTATAAAATTTTTAAACGAGTAAAATAGTCGTTTATGTATAACTTTTTCTAAAATTTTTTCAAATATACATAATTTTGAAATAGGTCGATAACTTTCAACACTGTTTCTGTTACCAGATTTGAAAATTGGTGTAATTAAAGATTTTTTCCAGATAATAGGACAGTGACCTTCAGCGAGTGATTTGTTGTATATTAGCGTCAGCGGATGAGATAAAGATGATGCACATGACTTGACAAACACACTAGGGATTCCATCAGAACCAGCTCCTTTATTCACATCTAGGGTGGACATTATCTCTAGTACTTCACATTCATTCACAAAAATGTGACCCATATCCACATTAATGTCTGACAAACTAACATTAGGTTTAGCAGGTACTGCGCTACTGTTTAAGAATACCGATTGAAAATAATCCGCGAACATATTGCTAATTTCAGTGCCATCACTGGAATTACAATCATTGTAACACATATTATGAGGTATACCTTGCTTCTTAACGGATGATATATAGCTCCAGAATTTTTTGATGTTGTTTGGTATCTCTCTTTCCACGTTATTAATATAGTTATAATAACACAATTTGCTCAAGTCCTTAACTTGCCTTCTAAGTTTTGAAAATTTTAGATAGTATGCGGTGTTATTAAATTTTTTAAATTTGACGTGAGCCTTTTCTTTTTGTTTTATTAATTTTATTAATTCAGGGGTGAACCAGCACGGATATAAATTTCTGGATTTTTGTTTGTGAGGTATAAAAGATTTAATAGCGTTATTAATATTTTCATAAAATATGTTAAGTGACTCTTCAGAGTTTAAGTTAAAGAAAAGTCGATCCCAATCCACAGCAGATAGACAACTATTAATTTCATCATAGTTAGCTTTTTTAAACAGTAAAATATTCCTAACATTGTACATCAATGTGGGTAGGAGATCACACTTATAGCTAATGATTAATGGAGGATGATGAGAGTCAACCCCAACGAGGGGCAGAGTACAATGGGCAACATCAACAGACTTTACATTTGATAATATTAGATCTAAACATCGGCTATTCTGGTTTAAGACTCCGTTGAATTGTTTAAGATTACAGTAGGACATGATATCCACAAAATCAGAGGAAACCGTGTTGTAAATGTTATCGGCAATGTAATAGTTGTTAACGGCGTGCCATTGTAGTAGTGGTAAATTAAAATCACCACATATTAAAAATTTGTCATTCGGCATAGAGTCTGTTATTTTAATTAAATTGTTTGTAAATCTATTTAAATCTTCAGAGCTTTTGGGGGGAATATAAACGCAACATATATGTAGTTTTGTAGATTTTAAATATACTGTTATCCACACATCTTCGGCTGTTGTAGACCACTCCGGTTTGTGAACAAAGTTAATATTATTTTTTACACCTATTAACACACCACCACCATCACACTTTAAAGATGCAGACGACTCTCTATCCCGCCTCACAACACAATAATTATTGGCAAAAACTTCGTGGTCCAATACGGACGAGTTCAGGAATGTTTCCGTGAGACATAGAATATCAAAGTCACATGTAGCTGAGCTCAGTTTGAAATCGTGTGTTTTGGTTCTCAGACCACGGACGTTCTGATAATAAATGTTTATATCCATTAAAACCGAAAAATAAAATAATAAGAAGATATTATTTAATGCAAGTTATTGACGTCAGCCTCAGAAGTAATTGTTATAATTCTGGAAGTGTCAGTTTTCCGCGCGTGTATTTTTCCGTTTTTGGTCCACACGAATTTATAGTTCTTAGTGCGTAAACTATCCCGAGCTAATTTGAAGAGTGCAGCGTTATCCTTCGTGAGATGATCGTTTAAAAAAATTTTTGTGTCATTCCCCTCATACCCTAAAGTAGAAGTGGTGACATTACTGGACTTGACGGCAGTCATGAACACATCCTTCATACCCCTCGAGATAAATTTAACGACAATGTTCTTCGGACGATTGGAAGTGGATTTATTAAAATGTGGAACACGGTGAGTGGCGTCAATATCATTAGTTTTTAGATCAATTTTGGCTGATTTGGCTAACTTGATGACAATATCGTGAATGTTTTCGTTACTTTTCTCCGGTATGTTCTGAATTACTACATTATTAACTCGGGAGTACTGCTCGAGATCATTCAGTCTATCATTTAGTTTTTTTACCGTTGTTTTTAACTCGTTATTTTCAGTGCGAACCATATCTAGGTCTTTTACTTTATTGTTAAGGGTGTTTAAACTTTTTTCAAAATCCGTAATTTTGTCGCAGCAAAAATTAATCGATTTAATGACAGAATCAAATTTAGTATCTATTGCCAATAAAAGTTCAGATTTAAGGGACCGCATCGTTTCATCAAGTTGTGTGACAGTTGATGGAAATACCGCAATGTCGGTAATGGCAGACGCAGATTTGGACGGAGACCTGTTGTCATCTTTAGGCCTGCAAGGCGGACACAGCCACACGTAACCGCGCAAGTCAGTAGTTTTGCTGCAATCGCTGTCGACACACGCGGTATGGTAAACGCGCGCACATTTGAAGCAATGAATCCCCGGATACTTATTGTTCACATTGCGGTTGCACTTACTGCACGCTGACATGGTGTCAAAAACTCAACGAACAGGTCACAACACAAAAATATACAAAGATTTGCAAGAATATTGCAAATGAGAAAGACACGTGCAGAGTTTATGAAAAAATGCAAAAAAACTTATCTGTAGGGATGTTCCATAAATTTATAGAGCACTATCGTAAACTACACTGTTATAGTGAACACTTATAAACAAATTTTTAAAAAAATACGGTAATTTTTACCACAAATAAACTATTATTGAATAGGAACAGAAAAACGATGCGTACACTTCAACTTGACGTACTATTTTTTAGCTTTTTTAGAATTTAAATTATCGTGAACAAAATAATCGTCACACACAGATTTCAACGTGAAAACGGTGAAATCGTATTCTAGGGAACCTAAAGGATGCCAATTCACTGTCATTTAAATATACATGTGGAAGTTTAATTATTTTATCTACGCCCGTGAGTTAAGTCACTTATCGCACTCATTTTGCGTGAGTTATGAGCTTCATTAACGCACTCGTTTTCATTAAAGTACTATTTATTATAATTGTTGATGATATAATCTATATAATTCTTTAAATTAATTATTATTTAATTAATTAATAATTTTAAATCCGACGAAATACTTTCTAAATCACTCATTTTCACGAAATTCTTCAAAAATTTATGAGAAACAACTACATAATTGTTAATTTAAAATTGTGGTTGTCATGGATTGAAAACATTTTTTACAGTAATTACTTGGATTAATTTTTTATTTGTCAAAATAGTCGAATTATTTATTTATTTATTTATCGGCGGGCGCAGATAAAATATTGTACAATACACGTGTGATAATGCATTATTAATACATTTATGCGATTACACAACTCGGCTATATAAAATATGTAATAAAAAAAAAAATATCATCACGCCTTTTACCCATTAAGGGTGTGGCACTCTGCTTACGCAGATCTCGGTAGGTGATATATTTTTGCGTATGAAATGCGGTTATTAGCCGTCAAGTCATAGCCCCCAAAGTTGTTAGTGGAGGGGGAACCACAGGGGTAAATTTAAATTTGTAACTGTCGGCAGTGGGATTCGAACTGAGGATCTCACGATCCACAGTCCGACACGTTACCACGGAGCTATCGCCTCGTATAAATTTCACATGCGTATCTTAATAATGCTCTTATCCCACGTATATCGTAATTATCTATAAACATTTTGTTACTTTCGTCCACGTAGTATAAGGAATTATAGCAATCATGACAAATCTGATATGGATAATTTTTTGTATATACAAATTATTTGAATACCTAGTTTAGTATAAAATTGATTTTTTTGGGGAAGAAAGTTAAATAAAAATGTCAAAATTTAATTTTGTATGATCGTCAATTCTTCTTACAATAATTAGTTGAATCTTCTCAAGTTTGGTGTCAAATTAAAGGACTCTCAGAGGAGAGCTGTAATAAAATAACAAAAATTACATTTGGGCGATCGTCAATTGTTTTTATAATAGTTTATTACAATTTTTTGGCTTTTGTTATAATATTGAAGCTTTCTGAAGTGATAATTTACAATATCAGGTTATTTTTCGAGACATGTACACAATTTTTCTGAGTGCCCTAAATTTACCCTTCGGGGAAAAAAAGGTACGTGGTTAATGTTGTGGGGTATGTCATACCCCTATCTAAAATTCGCCAGAACTATCAGGAATAATCATATTATAAATTTAAATAAAAATTTTAATAAATCAAACAAATGGTTCTACGTAATATTAAAAAAAAATATCACTATTAATAGCTCCATTTTCATTTTAAAAACATAAATAGAGATGTTGGGGTATGACATACCTCATTAAACTAACTAAGGGTTAATTTCGTTTGTGTATCTATTGATATTTTAATGATCATAGTTATAATTAAACTGAAACATCTATTCTATATTTGTTATTTATTTATTTATTTAATTATTTCTTGATGAAGGAAATCAACAGTACAAAAGAACCAATAACAGATTTCCACAAATTATACAAAAATATTTGACAAATTGTTTACAAAATATACATCAAGTTACATGCATAAACATTAAGTGCAATATATTTTAACAAATATATAATTAGAAAAAGAATGCTGAATTTAAAATTACATAGCTTACAAGAAATTAATATATCAAAGTAACAAGGACTTAACTCTAGTCAAAGAAACATGAAATACATCAACCTGCTGAAATTTAGAATTATACATGGCTAAAATTCTGTTTATAGGGGAATTTTTGTAATTGTTTGTATTATGAGCGGGTATATAAAACAAATATGTAGATCTCGTAAATTTACTGGGTATATAGATATTAATGTAGGGTAATATGCAGTCAGGGAAGACTAAGTTGTTCAAAATTTTGTACTAAAATATTAAATCTATATTAATTATGTTTATATAAGTATATACCAGACTTTTAAAAATTGAATTGCCTTCTAGAGAGGCGTTAATACTCATTCAAATACAAGAAAAATATAATAAAGCTAATTTATTTACTACAAATACTTTTATACGAATGATGTGAATAATTTATCAATATTAAGAGTATTTTAAATCACACACCTACGTCATGCATTAACGTAACATGATATCAATAATTTCAAAAGAAAACTGGGTCACAGTAACTGTCAAGTTTAAATTATGTACACTTATAGATAAAATATTAAAGCGCTAACATATTTCATATTTTAATAAAATTGCCACAAAGAGAAAAAAAAATTGGAGCATTCAAAGCACTCTTTCATAATATTGTTAGAAGTACCGCTATTACTCATGAACTATTTTTCAAAGGCAAATTCTTTTTGAAAAAAGTAAAATGATGAAGTTTCTATGAATAATATATTTTCTGCGCTTACGAGTATTTCAAAATATTTTCGCATCAGCTACTTAAAAATTGTTCTAATACTAATTAACAATAATTTCATCACCTCATTAAGTCATTAACAGCCGTCAAATAAATCCCCCAAAGATGATACAGGAGTATGAACCACGGAAGTAATTTTATTGTAGTGGCATTTGCTACTGTCAGTAGGAATCGAACTGAGGATCTCATGTTGCACAGCCCAACGCTTTCTGGTTTTATTTGCCAGGTACCAGCCGTCAAAATACGGCCCCAAATTTAGTCACTGTTTTAGCAACTATTCACGACTAAAAATCAAAATAATTCACATAAAGTTGCAGCCATTTTTCTATTGGGCTTCCAAATTATCAAGAGATGGCGTTGATCACAATTCCCAAAAGGTTCATGTCAAATTCATTTTGTATGATATTTTATGATGACAAATGCTTGCATTAGTTTTGGTAGTTTGCTTTTATTGGCAGCAGAACTGTTGCCATACACATTGCAAATTTTTCTGTTTTTATAGGATTTTTTGGAGAAAATCCAATCTTAACCTATAATCTACAAATACAATGAACCTTTCATTTTTGCATCTTATTTAAATAATAATAATACGGCTTAAACAAATGTTATACTTACATTGGAATACTCTTAAAATAACTACTATTGTTATTAATTTTTAAAAAATAACAATTAATTTCAAAATACAATGAAATATATGTACCTTTTATGGTTAGTTTAGCTTTTTACCACTAGTTAGCGTATTTTAATTTTGGAAGTCCAATACCCTCGAATTGATTTCTACGGTCTGAAATTGCATATCATGTTTTATTTTTTAGCTATTTTTAGAAAGAGTTGAAATTGTGAATTCATTTTATTAACTTATTTCTGTAGATATAAAACTGCAATCTTTTTATTATCTGCACAGTTGACAATTTATTGTCTTTCTATTTTTTATATTTTATTTATAGACAGTTTTCGCTTTTTGAAAACATTTGACATTTAGCAGAAAATCTTAAAACCAATCATTCAGTTGCAATTTAGCTTAAAGAAGGAAAGAAAAATATGAAAAATGAGAAAACTAGTGTCTTTTGGTTTTTATGTGGAAAAAATTACTTAAAAGTTATTTTGATTTTGCTCTTTTGACAGGTAAGATTTTAATTTGAAATAACTAATGAATAATATTAATTCATCATAAGCATCAGTAACAAAGGTCATTAATTGATAAACAATGATTGATCTCAAACATCACAAATTAATTTTGGACGATCGTCAATTGTTTTTATAAGTTGCTTAAATCCTAATCCTTCCCAGATCGATATCAAATTAAATATTACAATAACTTTTGAGTGTTCCTCACTAGAGGGGACTAATATATTATCAGGTTATTTACAAATTTTTGGGCGTGGGTTACAAAAAAACATTCTTCTCTAAACCATTAATTTGAGACCATTTCAAACGCCAGTAATATCTATATTGAATTTATTAGAATAATGAATCAAAATTATATTTTAATAATAATATTATATTACGTTTCACACATGCCGTATGTAACTTTGAATGCAATTTAATTACATACATGAAAATTGATTTAATTTATTACCCTTAACACTCAATATGAACAGCAACTCATAAATAATCTACAAGCTATTAAAAACAAACTATAAAAGTATTTTTTTATAAAATGTTTTGTCATTGTATTTTCTATCAAACCGTAAATTTAAATACTGCAATAGTAATTTGGGAAATAAACCGTTCGCGTTTCACGTAAAAATGTCTAAGAATACAATGGAAATCATCAGGAAATCACAAATCTTTAAATACAATTGCGAATCATTAAAAATCGCACTGGGTATAATATTTGCATTATAATAGTAACGTTTGTAACAACAACTCATTGTTCATTGTGTTGTTGGCTTTTTGATTAAAAATGAACTATAACTATTGTGTTTCTGTTTTGTTTTATATTTATATGTGAAATGGCAGTTTGATATATTTAGGTTTCATTTGTTTATTTGTTCTTTTATGTTGTATTGTTTAATTCACGAAGTTTTAAAAAGAGCGTCTTCCTATTTTACGATATATCTTATAAATAAACACTCTCTTTTAGTTAATATTAAATACTTCGGATTATAAGATTCAACATATCACCTCTTGCATAAACAACTGTTAAAACAATACACAATAGAAAGAAAATCAATTATTTAATGAGATTTGCCCAAAAAAAGTTAATGAAATTTTAATAAATTCTTTACATTCAAACAATAAAAATTTTGGTTATGCAAGGCAAATAAGCATAAGTTGTCAAATTGTGATTTAATCTAGAAAAAGAAAAATAAAATAATTTAAAGTATGTAGGTATATCACTAAAATAAGGATTTTCAATAAAATTAGAAATTTATTTATAAATTTTATGAAACGAATGATTCCGAGTGTGAAGAATAAACGAGCATGTATGAATCGTACTATGAATGTGGACGAGGCGAAAGTGGTGTGTCAGGATAGGAATGTTTGGAGGAGATTGATTGTTGGTTGACTGTGTTTCTGGGTTCGTGCTACCCCACGAAGTGGGACATAGCGTGATGTTATGTATGTATGTATGTATATTTTTTGTAAATAACATTCATATTGGTAACACATTTTCCTCTCAAAACAGGAAAAACATCATTTTCCTCACTGTATCGGGAGAGGAAAGGTAGGGATTCCTGGCATGTCATGAAAAAAAAAAACTTATTCAATTCACCGCTTTTGCAATTATTCTTTATTGGATGCATAATTTAAAATTAAAATAACAAATTTTAAAGGAATATATTTCTATGACAACGAGAAGTTGAATCCCTGTATTTCTGATCATGTGTACAAAAGTAACCAATCAGGTCACAATTACACTGATAATTTCTCCTGGAAATTATCACCTGTTGCTAAGTAACATTCGTTGACAGCTGGTTGACAGTTAATTCAATATTTAATTTTTTTATTTCAAAATGTTATTTTTACGGTTAGAAAAAGAAAGTAATAATAATAATCGCAAAAAATTTTCTCACCAAGTATACCTCGACCATTGATAAATACTTATAATTTGATCACAACTACCTCAAGAACGTTGCTTGAAGGTAACAGCCCGGGCGGATAAAATTATTTGATTTCTAAAGCGTTAATTAATAAATTATATTTATAATAAAATAATATAGCATTTCAAACATCCCTTTACATAATATTAATATAAACAATGATGGAATAAGAATGAAATTGAATTTTAAAATAACAAATTTAGTGCATTTGGTTACCAATGTTGGCATAAAATCTGCTCGATATGACAGCTGTACAATACATAACCTACAAGTGTAATGTTAGTTACCTCAATATAAATAAGAAATATAATAAATTAACAAGTGAAGACGGTAAATATTATAAATATTTAAATTGTTTTCTAATATATTAGACAAATTAATTTGTTTGTTTATATTTATAGTGCAACTTTGACAATTATCAAAATAACTCCTTGAAGAACTTCATTTCTTTGTATGGACTGTTATTAGTTTTATACTTTTCGTACAAAAAATATTGTACAAACCTCTTGCGTGAACTCGGTTCCCGGATTCGTTCTATGGCAGCGCTCGCAAGCTCGCGCCGTCAAACTCTCATCCGGGAACCAAGCGTTCCCGCATTTAGCATATTACAGGATTTATAACTTAAACATCTATGACAGATTCTATAATCTATATGATATACTGTACAGCAGTATGTCTTATAATATTTGCTATATATATATATATGTTTATCGCGAAGTATTGAAACATGCTATATGTGAAGTAAGAACAATTTGAACATGTAATAAACGCTGATGACAAAAATAATACTGCGTCATACGAGGAAGCAAACAGGATCCTCTGAAAGGCTCGCCGGCGGATGTGGACTCTGCCTGCATATTTTGTTTAGCAACGCGCATGTTGCCCATTGTATGTTTATGTCCTTAAACGCTAGAATTGAATTGTAATGTAATACTTTATTGTTATCGCTGCACTACTCACTATTAAAATTTAATGGAAATATTCTTTAGGTTGGTACACAAACGCATTCAAATTTTTAATACATTTTCTATTATGCCTGTGAACTTAATATTCCGAGCGCTGCTTTGGAAAGAAGCGTATTCAGTATTCTAACCAACCTACTTTATATTGTATACTAAAAAGCTTTGTTTGTGGCGTTGAAAGCTCTGGGTTCGATCCCAGACACCCCGAGGGTATAATTAGAGCCATAATTTTCATAAATAACCGTATTTTACAAGTGCAGTATTTAATAATAGTATATTATTCAATGACCATGTAATGTACGGTATTACTCATAAGAATGGCATCACGAGCCAACGCGAGGGAAGTAAATCATTCGAATGAGTAATAGCCATTACATGCGAGTAGAATACTATACGTTATCCACAACATTTCGTCCAATATTTGTTTTGAAATTATAAGATCTGACAAGTACAAAAAATTATTTGTTTATCAACATAGACAAATTATAACAACCATCACTAGTCTACGTACTGTTGTAACAAAATTTTGAAGTGATTTGACATTTAGCAGAAAATCTTAAAACCAATTATTCAGCTACAGTTTAAACTTAAAGAAAGTATGAAAAATGAGAAAATTAGTGTCTTGCCTTTTTATGTGGCAAAATTATTTAAAAGTTATTTTGATTTTACTCTTTTGACAGGTAAGAATTGAATTTAACATAATAATAATAATAACTTTATTGTTTAAGAAATTTATATTATAAATGAAATGTAAAAACAAAAAATTGTCAATCCATTGTTTAAGAATTTAACATAACGAATGAAAATAATATTAATTCATCGAACTGTCATTATTATTGCATTTGCAACAGCAACAAAGGTCATTAATTGATAAACAACGGTTGAATTATGGATATATTATTTGTCAGTTGTGGATAAAGTTATTAACATCATATTTCAAATTTAAATTTTGAATGTTCAATTTGCTGTTTTAATTTTTTGTTAGCAATTCTTCAACCGAAAGTGGTAGTTTACTCGAAAAACTGTTAGATATTTTGAGCATATCTCAGTAAATAATTGAGTTAAAGTAACTAAATATTGTTATAACAAAGTAGTCACCAAAATACAAGATTTACAGCAGGGGCAATGAATACTGCCGAAGCTGTAAATCTATCTTTGCTGCCGCATGAACAAATTATTTTTTTGCCCATTTGGAATTAATATTAATTTAGCGATTATTTCTAATACATATTTTGAAGGTTATCCTCATCGACATCTAAGATCTGTTATGATACTCATAACAACACTAGGTATGTTAATAGCTATTACAGCTTAGGCAGTAAAAGTGACACTGTACAGACTGTTAGCAGTCTGTAAAGTGTCAATTTATTTGTCAACATATTTAAAAAAAAATTAATTTAATGTTTTATTTGTCCAGTAAATTTTCACTTCCAGTTTAGTAATTATAACCAAAATTTTAACTAAACTCACTACAGTAATTCTAAATGTAGAATTTTAATAAAAATAAATTTTTTTTTTTAATATACCTGCATCATAAGCCTTATTCAACAAACTAAAAAGCGTGCGAAAGCGCAACAATAAAATACGTCGTGCTTTAAAGTTGCTAAGCAATAACAAAAATAATTACTATTAATAACTGTCAACACTGTTGACAAATTGTAAAAACCGAATCTACATAGTAACGTAAACAATAAATGCTAACCAATCTCCATATACGTACGATATACCTCAAACGTCACACGCGCAAAATTATGAAATGAATCAAATTCAAAATGTTGTTTTCCAGTTTTTTTCCAGAATATGATGCAGGTGTAATAAAAAATAATGTATGACACACTGGTATAAGTACTTTTAAAGCACATGCGACGTTAAAAGCACTCCGCTTCGCGTCGCGCTCTTAAACTCGTCGTACGTACTTTAAAAGCTTAAAAGCTTGTATCATTAATATAATATTATAGCACCAGGGCCGTTAAAAGCTAACTTATACACTTGTATCATAATATACTAATTCAACTTATATTTATTTATTTTAACACAATAATAGATGCAAAAAAGCGAAGGCCAATGAAATATTCCCTATTATATTGTAAAAATATATTGTTCTTGACGTCATCAAAGCATAAAATTGGTTTCTTTTATTCATGTATCAGATTTTATTGTGCGGTAAAAATATAATAAGCGTAAAAACAAATTACAAAATCCAATTTGAAAATGTATTCTGCATAATGTTACGGTAATAACTTTCAACCGCGTAAAATTCATCTTGAAAAACATTATTTTTAAATGATTATCAAAGGCTTCATTATAATATCTGCATTCGCCATCATGCAGGAGATGAATTATTGACTGCGGTGATTGTATCAGAATGTATTCACGTGTTTGCCTCCCACACACCAAAGCGTAAGTAATATTACTGTATTCAGCTCTTTCATTTCAGCGCGATAAAAATAAATACGTATTTATTTCTATTTCTACCAAGCGTATAAATAATTATGATTTATCTTCTTCAGGTATTTTTAGTTTGTGTGATTGATTATCCGTAATTAAATTTTATTCAAAAGAAATTGACATACGTGCTTCTTAATTAATTTTTTGATGCAGAGATGGAAATTGGTTTCATTAATTATAAGTTTTGAAACATTCTTTAATTGATAAAGTCTGGATAGCGTTGTTTAGTATTTTTTTGGTAAAACAGCAATTAAAGAAGAGAAATGAAAGCAATTATAAAAATGACTTGGCTAGTTTTCTTTTTAATATAATACAAAAAATTGATAAGTTTTAATTGTACTACACCTCTTTATATTATTGTTATTACAATTTGTTTCTAAGATGGCGAGATTAAATTAAAATAACCTTAAAAGTTTTGCTAAGAAATACCAATCATGATTTGCAAAATTAAAATATGAATAAAAAACATAATTGTAAGATAATTTAAAGTAGGTATATCACTAAAATAAGAATTTTCAATAAAATTAGGAATTTATTTACAATTATTACAATAAAAATACATTCATATGGGTAACACTTCTATATTTTCCTCTCTAGAGAGGAAAAACACATTTTCCTCACTATTTCGGGAGAAGAAAAGTGGGGTTCCCTTGCGTGTTCTTTTGAATTTGATATTGAAGCTTATTGAAATGAAATATTTATATCCATTTTTGACTCACGGAGTATAATAGTTATTTACTTTACAAGTGAGCAAAGTAAGGAATTACACACGAGAAAAATTTTAGCACACGAAGCCTTCGGCTTCGTGTGATAATTTTATCGAAGTATAAAGTTTTATCCAACATCTCTTAATAAATGCAAAATTTATTAAAGAAATATTATTTGACAGTGACATATGCTTTAAATTGTCTAAATTAAAATGTCAATCGAAGTGGTTACCAAGGTGTTGTGTTACTATTATTGTGATAAATAATAAAATACTCACTAGTGGCTTTTCTCAAAATTATACCCACTAGTGGGTAATCTGTTACTTTCCTTGTTTAAAATCGCCATAGTTATAGAGTATTTATTGAGAGGTATTACCTCTCGTATATATATGTAAGGGAGGTATTGTGACGGGTCAAAATTTTCGATAGTGAGTTTTCAACAAATAAGCACGTTTTGGGGTCTGTAGAACACGATTTCATTATTTCACGGTGACGTCTGTCTGTGTGTTTGCCTGCGTGACGATTATTTCATCCACGATAACTCAAAATGTAATGACTATAAATATCAAGTTTCAAATTTAGATTTTAGATGTATGTACATGTTACAAGCTGATTAGATTTTGGGAGCAATCCATAAACTGGAAATAGTAATTTATTTGAAGACCTAGTAGTTGAAGCAAATTTCGTTAAAATGAAAAAAATGTAAAATAATATTTGCTACAATTTTAATATGAATCATTTTTTCTATTTTGTTCTGTTTAATAGTTATTTCAGCGGAAGGTTATATGTTGAATACACTAGATTTTCTTTGAGATATGGACATAAAATAATAAGGTGAATTGGGTTCTATTTTAAAAATCTGGTGTGGGTACCACACTACTTTCTTATACATATAGGTAATACCACCTGAACACATATGACTTGTTCCTTGCGTATGATTTTATTATGTACTTATTTGATATACAGTTTAAAAAAAGGTATTAATTAATATCTAGACTTTAAAACTTTCTAACTAATAATACAAATATTGCTTTTATAAAATTTCAAACACTTCTCAATTATTTGACACGTTTGACACATAGATGTTAAAAATGTTCTAATTTTTATTTCCATTGTAACTAAGATTATTGAAATATGTTATTAAATATATAGTTTAGTTTTTCTCAAAATTAGAAGCCTGTACAATATTTTTTCATTTTAAACTTTTTTCACAGCTTTATGTTTATTATTTTGTGTATCCAGTAAACTTCCTCTTCCGGTTTATCAATTTCATTCAAAATCAACTCAACTCTTCATATTTTCATAAAACTTATAAATTTCAAGTTTCGTTTACATATCTTTTCTCGTTCATGAAATATTGCGCACACGGACATCCATTCATCCTCACACACACAGGCATAATAGAGAAATTTGTCTTTATGGAATCAGTGGACGTCAAAATATGTATGGAGGAGATTTGATGTCAAATGTAAAAAAGTTGTTTTGGACGATTGTCAATTGTTTTTTATAAATGTTATTTAAATTCTACTATGTTTCAAATTAAAGGTCAAACTCAAGTGTCAAATAATTGTTTTGGACACTTTTTTTTTTATTAAGAGGTCTCAACTGCTGAGGTTATATGCCGCCTCGGAACCTTGTTTTCGGTGGTGTGACAACGGCACGCAGTGTTCGCTGGTATGGGTTTACGTAAAGCGGTCACCCATCCAACTACTAACCGCGGACAGAATTGCTTAACTTGCGTTATCGAGTGATCCTGCCAATCCGTTGCCATAAATGTGACTTAAATCCTACAGTGTTTACTTCTAAATTAAATGATTCCAATTCTTCCTTATACTTTGTACAAAAAAGTAAAAAGGACAAAACAATGTCTACTTGTTTCTGTTAGTAATTAAAAGTGTCCGGAATATGAAAATGGAACGTCATGCATTATTATATTCCATAAAAGCACTATTACAACAACAAGTACATTTGCGGTAACTCAACCAACCAATAATACATGTTCGAACGATAGCTAAAACGAGGATACCTAATTACTAGTTACGGGAGGTCTATCGTAATGATACTCCGTGCTAAGTTTCACATAATGAATCATTCATTTGTAGTATTAACTGCATTTCTCACGGTATCACACACACTCTGTACCTTATATCGCGGCGGCAGCTGCTGCTCACTGCCGTCGGAGGTGGTGGAGATGTCTGTCTAGTCCGACGCTGAAATACGTGATGACAGGTGCATTATGAATGAGCAATTAGTGCAGATTCAAGGTTACTATGGATGTTGTTACTGCGACATTAAAAAATACATCAATAGTCTGTACAATGCTCGGGTATTATTACATAGATTATTGGTTCTAAATATATAGAGAAAACAGGTCATTTATGTTTTAATACAATACTTACATACATACATAATATCATGTTATATTCCACATAGTGGGGTAACACGAAACATAATCAATCAATAATCAATCTCCAAAACTTCACATTCATAGTGCGATTCATATATTCACCATCAATCATACCTAACCAGTTATTCCTCAGATGTCAACGCAATCGCTCACCCTCAATTTCATCCTCATATATTAGTTTCATCAACCTTTCGAAATGTCCAAACCTCCTTCTCAATTTCATACTTACTCTACATCAACTTATTTCGGATATTTTACTAGTAATTTTTAATAAATTGTATTTATTTGCAATCGACACTAAAGTACTCAAAAATCGTCACTAAAGTAACACATTATACGACGATTTTGAGCAACCCAGTGTTGGTAACCGTTAAATAATTATTGTAAAAGTAGGATAATTTTGGCAGGTATATTGACGTACTGCAGTAAATTTATACGTAACATGAAACATAATGTGCAAGAAGAATTAACTAATTAATTTCGATGACAAAATTTAGGACAAAGCACATAATTTTGAGTGTTATTTACGATAACTCAAAGTTTGAGGTTGGCAACACTGAGTGTTAATTCCAATGGACAACTGACAGATGTATAAACTTAACCTATATAATATTTTTTTTACAGTTTTTTCTAATTTTAGATTTCAAATAAAATTTAATATGTACCTCGGCACGGAAGTTCCTTTTTATCACTCACATGGTTTATTTTCCTCGGCCCTACGGGCCTCGGCAACTATATTCCATATTCGTGATAAAAAGTTAATCTTCAGTGCCTTGATTGATACATAAATAACTATTAACGACTATTGTTATTAGGATTTGCAAACATAAAACTATTGATAAATAATTCGTATTTCTCGATTATTATTATTATTATTAGGCTCTGCAATTACAAAACTCAAGATCTCATTGAAGTTTTACATTGTCGTAATTGAGCAACAAGTACAAATATTTTACTTAAGTAATTATAAGATTAACAATAAATTGTACGTCTCCAGTATTATTATTATTATGATTACTGGAATCTGCGATTCTGCATATATCTTTCAAGTATAATTATTTTGGATTCTGCAATTGCAGAACTCATTATCAATATACACCTGCCTTAAATCTTTTAGTCAATACGTCCATTCCTAGAAACCATACTACTCCAATATACAAACTCATTCCCTGAAACATTACAATAATTCACCAATATATTAGTTTCACCAACCTTTTGATATGGCCAAACTATATCAACTAACTCACTCACACTTTTTTAACAACATTCTTCTAAATCTCACACTTAGACTTACCATACACCAACAAATTTCAGACATTCCCTCTGTCTCCTCACCATTAATTTCACCCACTAAAACGTATCATATATCGATATCTGCGCTAAAAAGAATAAATAAATATATCATCACGCCTTTTACCCATTATGGGTGTGGTACTCTGCTTACGCAAATCTCGGTTGGTGATAATTTTTTGCGTATGAAATGCGGTTACCAGCCGTCAAGTCATAGCCCTCAAAGTTGTTAGTGTAAAAAGAGTGCCTCGCTAAGAAATGTGTTTCTATTTGTTGTCAAATACTTGATTGTTTTAGAAGTTATTGAAAAACATTGTTGACATATTACAAATAGCAACAATTATTGTATACACACACATGCAACAACGAAAAGAAAGTTTTTGTTATTAATGACGCACGATAGAAGAGAAATATCGGCATCGTTGGAGTTTTTACGAATCTTTTACAATAAAAGCAGATAAAAACTGGCAGCGAGAATCGAATGATTCGAATCTACAACAGTAAACGAACTTGAAATACCGTTCGTTCCTTGTAATCTACTATTGACGTGAGCTATACTTAAAGCGCCCGTAAAATGTACGATATTTCATAAAATTAATGCTCTTTTTATACTGGAATTTATGAGTCGAGAAAGAAAGTAATGAAATAAAGAACTGACAGGCTCGTATACTTTCTTGTCAATGGCTGCTGATGAGCGCTTCGCCTTTCCTGCTAAGCCCGCTTCGCGCTTCTCCTGCGTCAGTTGCTGATGAAATATGCAACGCTCTGCCGGTAATGTCGGTATCGACAACGCTGCCTTCAGCCTTGGGTTCAGCGGAACACATCTGGGCTTGCCCTACCCTAGCAAATAAAATTACACCTATACACTTCCTGAAAAACAGGATTAATATTTCAAAATTTAATTATTCCTCACTCGAGGTGATAACAGGAAATCTTCCATGTTACACGGAAAATGCGATACATTTTTTATTACTAAATATATTGCGAATTTTAAACAACACGTTTTTATTGGTATAGTACACTCATAAAAATAACTTTTTGTTTCAAGAAAATTTCCAGTTCTCTTTTTGTATGCATTCGTTGAAGGAAATTTGATTTCTTACTAAATGATTAGGTTGAATTTAAAAAACTATTACTTTTGAATATAAATTTTATTTATCTAATTTTTTTCTGCATTGAAAGAAAATGAATATATTTTATATTTTGTTCTTGAAAATAATGAAAAAGTAGTCGTTTAAATTTTAAACAATAGTTATTTATGTATCAAGGCACTGAAGTTCAATTTTTTATCACGAATATGGAATTAAGGTGCCGAGCCCCGTAGGGCCGAGGAAAATAAACCATGTGAGTGATAAAAAGGAACTTCAGTGCCGAGGTACATATTAAGTTTTATTTGAAATCTAAAATTCGAAAAAACTGTAAAAAAAATTACAATATAGGTTAAGTTTATACATCTGTCAGTTGTCAATTGAAACTGACAGTCAGTGTTACCAATCTCGAGAAGTAAAGTTATCGTAAATAACACTCAAAATTATGTGTTTTGTTCTCAATTTCGTCATCGGAATTAATTAGTTAATTCTTCTTGCAAATTTTGTTTCTTGTTACGTCCAAATTTACTATAGTACGTCAATATATCTGCCAAAATTATCCTAATTGTACAATAATTATTTAACGGTTGCCAACACAGGGTTGCTCAAAATCGTCGTATATTGGGTTACTTTAGTGACGATTTCTGAGCTTTTAATGACGATTTTTTAGCATTTTAGTACTGATTTCAAATAGATTTTGTTAATAAATTTATGCTGTATTTCTAACGACAAGGGTAATATCGAAGACGGGCATTTCAAAGACTCACCCTGTATAATATACAATAATTAAAATTACTATTTTTCACATACCAAAACTACGTCACGTACCTATACCTTTTCCTAATTTTTTATATTTAACTAAATACGGATACTTTATTTTCTTGTTTAAAATTTATTGTATTCAACACATAAGTGCCGATTTTAGATAAAATGTGTTTATTTATTTAAAACGACATCATTTTGAATTAAAACTAGTCCTAATCGAACTACTTCGTCTCCATAAAGAGTCTCAATTGAATATTTTGATATGTTCCTTCAAAATTAAATTAATTTTCATACAAGAATATTTATTAAACCTACAAAAGTTTTCAATGAAAACGAAAAGCGAATTGGCACTATTCAAATCAATTTTTCGAATCGAATCGAACTCCACAGTTAACTATTTAACCTCTTTTAACTGTACTATTGTGGGAGTTATTATTTTACAGTACTGCATCCACAAAAACATATCTTTTAACAGGTTCTGCACAAGCAGAGTGCCACACCCAATATAGGTAAATTACCATAAACTTTACAATCTGGAATTGCAGTTATATTCAGGCAAATTTGTTGGTCCTAGTTTATATGATTGCGAGCAAGAGATCCCAGGTTCAGGTTCATCTCACTTTACTCCCATTAATATTCAAAAATATAATTGCGCCCGAATCGTTCAAATTTTAGATTTTTAAACCAATTCTAATAGAAATTTATTTGCTGGAATCACGAGCTCTGTTTTTGGGTAGTTTTTTTTACCTAAAACTGTACAATGTTCTAAAATTATTTTATAAAAAAGAAATGATTCAAATAAAAGTTACAAAGATATTGTCTATCACTTTTATTTAAAGTATTTTTTTATAAAATGATTTTAGAATATTGTACAGTGCTAAAACACTTCGTTTAGAATACCCAAAAACAGAGCACGTGGTACCAGTCACTGATTTTTGTAACTGTAATGAAAGAAGTAAAAGGCTTACTAATATATTATTTAAAGAACAATAGTAAAAATAAGAAAGAAAGAATGAATATGTATTGGATTTCATTTCCTGAAAGTTTAGAACTGAAATTGAAATGCAAAACGAGAAAATTTGAATCAAGTTACAGAATACATAAAAAGAAAAGCATTCCAGCAATGTAATTTGAATTAAAATGTACGGAAAATGAGCAAATTCAAAGAAGTAGAATTGCAATATTACAATATTAGCCTAGCACGCCCGGATATTTAATTTTTTTCCGTAGAAATGTAGGTTAATTATCTTCTGTAGCGTATTAAGGTGCATCACATGCTATGATGCTATAAAGATAGCAACAGTTCATCTTGCGTCCATATTTTTAAAATAAAATATCATTGTTTAAACTATAATTATAATTTTGAAAGATGCAGAACTTCAGGACGATTTAAATATGCGTAACTAAAGTAAATATGATGAATTTCTTCCTAAAAAGCTTTTGAACGGCACAAAATACAAATAAAGATTCAAATAAATATTGTAGCTAATATTATTGCATCTGATAACAAAATTTACTCTAACTCAATTAATTTCTGTGATATGTTCAAAAAACCTTACAAACATTAAAGAAACTACCACTTCCGGTTATTGGATTATTACCAAAAACTAATCAGCTCTTCCAAAGGGGATACAATTGATAAGTACATACAACATATCAAAATTTTAAATTTAGTAGTTTTTGAGAAACCGTAACCACTGAAAACTCACTACCGAATTTTTAGCATGATTCCCTACAGGATGTTGCGGGAGGTAAAAACAATTGACGATCTTATAATTTAACTTTTTGACACTTGAGTTTAAATCTCATCCGTGAGACTTTTAATTTAATACCAAACATGGTAGAATTTAAATAACATTTATAAAAAATCTGGTGTGGGCACCCTCTATTTTCTTATACATGTAAAACCAACTGAACACGTATGATTTGTTCCTTGCGTATGACTTTATTTTGATGATTATTATAGATGATAAACCTGTTTAATTTTTTCTTCTCATAACTATAATTTTATTTTAAAATAGGTATTAATTAATATCTAGTCTGATAATACAAATATTGCTTTTATAATATTTCAAACGACACATATTTTTGACAATTCACAATTATTTGACACTTTTGACACATAAATGTTGAAAAAATTGGAATTTTTTTGTTTTGAGTGTTCAGTAAACTTCCTTTTCCGGTTTTTCAGTTTCATACAAACTCAACTCAGGTCTTCATATTTTCATGAAACTTATAAATTCCAAGTTTCGTTTACATATCTTGTTTCGTTCATGAGATATTGCGCACACGGACATCCATCCATCCATCCATCGATTCATCCATTCATCCATTCATCCATTCATCCCTTCATCCATCCATCCTCACACACAGACATTGCGAAATTTGTCTTAACGGATTCAGTGGACGTCAAAATACGTATTTCCGTAAAAATTTCGTTATCGATTTTTTCATTATTCCAATAATTCCTTATACTTTGTATAAGATAGTAAAAAAAAAACAATTGACAATCTTCCAAAATAACTTTTTGACACTTGAATTAAAATTTGGTAGTTAATAGGGCTTCAAGTAAACTACCACTTCCGGTTATTGTATTGCCACCAAAAACCAATAAGCTCTTCCAAAGAAGATACAATTGATATATACAAAATATAAAAATTTTCAGTTTAGTAGTTTTTGAGAAACCGTAATTCCAGAAATCCACAAAGACTGACACACAATCATCGCGAAATTATTGAAATCGTATTCTAGGGACCCTAAAATGTGCTTACCCACTGAAAACTCACTACTGTATTTTTAGCATGATTCCTATACCTCCCTTACAGGATGTGGCGGGAGGTAAAACACTGATTTAATATTATGAAACCTTCATTCTATATAAATATGCGCAATACATTTTTACAATAACTTCATAGCGTATGGTCCTGTCAGGGCCAAAAACGCAAAGGACGTCTGAGCAATTTGAATCCATCCTCGTCTTTGAGGTGTTATTAAAACCTGCGTTAAATTATGCGTGAACTTTTTTCTTGTATTGCGAGTGAACGACGATAATAATCTCGGAAGAATCGCTCGGCGAGCCCGCCTGCCAATGAAATTGCGCACAAAGAAGAAGCAAAGCAACAAAAGAAAGCGAGTCGCCGCCCCGCCGCCTATCGTGAAATGTTCCACGATAATACTTCGTTTGAAATGTGCAATAAAATGGTAACGAGGAAATTTATGGCACAAGTTTCGGCGATTAAAATATGTAAAAGTAATGCTATCATGCCGTTGCCGTCCGGGTCTATAAAATTTCCGCTCATTCATGCAGCATGGCTTTTGTAATTAATAGTCTACGTACATGAATCGTTATTTATTTTTTGTGCTGGTTGTTAGTTGCTGATGTAGAATATGTTATTTTGACATGTAATATTTGCTGAATATGCAAATGTATTGTTTCGTATAAAATTTCTTGTTTGAATGTAAATTCAAATTACGTTTGCGTCAAGTTTATTATTGCAATATAAATATCAAAGGAGAAATTTGTACCTCGCTAATGGCAATATTTATTTTATATATTATTTATATGCATAGTTATTCACTTTTTATCACCACTCCATTTATGTTACGTGTATATCCGCTCGGAATATCACTATGTATGACTTTCATTCGTTGTCAACGTGCTTCCAAATAAGAATTTTCTTCTATAATTAATTATTTCTCCCGCATTTACACTACGTGTCTATTTTTTTCATAGGAAATAGAAAATACGATATTAAAATTTACATTAGGCGATAGTTCGTTCACTATGAATTTTAAAACAAATGTGTCACTACCAAAAATAATTTTACATCTATCTCATGACAGAAATATATTACATCAATAAATTAAGGCTCATTTAGTGCAGTTTTTGTTACTGAATATTTTTACCTTCCGCCACAACCTGTAAGGGAGGTATAAGAATCATGGTAAAAATTTCGTAGTGAGTTTTCAGTGGATGAGCATGTTTTAGGGTCCCTAGAATACGATTTTAATAAATTCGCGATGATGTCTGTGTGTGGATCTCTGGATTTACGGTTTGTTGTAGTTATATGTAATTAAAATAGTTTATTGTATTCAGAAACCATTTATTAAGAACAAACTTTTACAATAAAAAATATGACGTTTACGTGAAAATATTTCAATATCAATAACAACCTCTTTTTTTTAAACAACTTGTCAAAACACTAAATACAAATTGTTTTTGATTGACAGTGCTAATCAATTACAAATAAGGTTAGTTTTTTCATAATTTCAAGACGTTTTCTCAAAAACTACTAATCTGAAAATTTTGATATTTTGTATATATCAACTGTAACCCTTTTACTAGATTCGCGATGATGTCTGAGTGTGTGTCTGTCTGTCGAACTGTTGGATCTTTGGAGTTACTTACTTACTTGTAGCCCTATCAAGTTATTTTGAAATATCTCAGTAAATTATAGTTTAATGATAATTTTTGTTAAGAGAATAATGTTTCAAATATTATTATCTATAATTGTTGCTTGAAACATTTTTCTCTTATTGTTACCAATTATGAATCAGCACTTTAAAGGGAAATTAAATTTTGATACATATTTTCGTTTAAATCTGATAATCTGTGCGTTTGAAAAAAAAAATAACCGTTGAAAAATGTAATTTTTTGACATGTGTCACAATTGAAAATTAAATTTTGTTGAAGGGATGAGCGTTTCGTGATAGTTGTGGTTCGTGTTCCTGTATTGTTTGCCCACAATAGATTTCTTATAGGGAACGAACCCATAATAAAAATTTAAACATTGTATTTCCTATGTCCTATAAAAGAGTAGACACCCGGTATTAAATAATATTTTATACTGTTTGAAATTTAAAAATTCGGGAAGCACATCAGATTTTAATTGCAATATAATTTTCAAATTTCATATTTAGAACTTGGATGTTCAAATTACGAGCTAATTGGATTTTGGTAACAATCCATCAACCGAAAGTGGCAGTTTACTTGAAGTCCTGTGAGATATTTTGAGCAAATCTTAGTTAATAATTGAGTTCAAACAAAATTTGTTATAATAAAAATGATGCAAATCCAGAATATAATACTATACTTTTTCTACTCTTGTAAATTCAGAAATCACACTTGAAAATGATCGAAATTCTTTGAAAACAAACGTTGTCAAATGTCAACATAAAAATACACTATGACAACTGATCACATGTCAACTGTAAGACGGTCGTTGCTTGGTGATCCACATCACGTCTTTAAAATAACTGTGAATTATGGATTTCTGGCCCTATGATTGATCTAAAAGAGTAAATTGTGAATCATAATTCACTATCGTGAATTATGGGTACTATAATTCATCAAAATAATTGAATACAGGAGTAGAAAAAAATTATTATAGTAACGACACTTCAAATATTTCATGATCCCAATGTTTCAGTGGGCGTGTCTCAATGCGCTACTGACAAGATGGCATGAAATATGTCATATTCAGCATTTATTGCACAATATACTATTAAATGATAATGTTTGTAAAAAAAAGAAAGTTTTGAAATCGGTTACATTGTTGTTGTGATTGATCGAGTAGATTGAATTATGAATCATAATTCATTGAAAAAATTGAAAAAATGGGGATATATTTATACAGGAGTAGAAAAAATCTTTGTTAGCATCTATGTTTTAAATAATTGTGAAGTGTACAAAATATGTGTCGTTTGAAATATTATAAAAGCAATATTCATATTATTAGTTAGAAAATTTTAAAGACTAGATATTAATTAATATCTATTTTAAAATAAAATCGTAGTTACAAAGAGAAGAAAAACCCTATCCCTTATTTTAGTAAATATTTCAGAATTAACCTTTCAGTTAAATTTTAATGAGAAAGGAGAGACTCTTTAGATTTTTACATTGCTCCAGCATCGAGCGAGTAACGTGTATGGCTGCAAACCAATAAAAATATCAATTTTCCTAGTAACAAAAGATGCAGTAACAAATTCCCAAAATCAATTGTGTTTATACAAAGAACTCAAGTCTTTTTTGTGTCGAACAAAAAGAAGCATTTCTAATGTTCATTTTCTGTTAAAATATTCTCAAACCACACCGCAACAATCGATTCAACATTCTCAGAAATCTAAACCCATCTCGTCGCTGGGAAGCATGAATACAGTCGAGCGACACGCGTGTCGAAAACCGAGAATCGTTGCTACGTTATCTTTTTATTCTTGAGAATACCAAGATAGCTCCTTAAAATGCATGACCACTCGGCAGTGGAAAAAGCGTCAGTCACGATACTCGCGCTCCGCGAACGATGGATTAAGGCTTATCGCACTTTGTGAATTAGTAACTTTCGCGAGTTTGCATTTACATGTTGCTAATGACGTACACGCTGATGTGTAATCGCGGACTTGCTGGTTTTGATGTAATTACTGCAATTTCTTACAGCTGCAAATAATAGGTTTGAACTTCACACCACGGGGACTTTTATGGCGTTACCTACAAATTGGATGATTGTTTCGTCAATAATAATGAGGTCTCTGACCAAATATGACTTTTACCTATATGTATGTAAGGGATGTATTGTTGTGATAGGTCAAAATTTTTGACGGTTAAATACCAAGGTGAGAAGCACATTTTTAGGTGGTTAGAAATTACATTTTTACTTTCTTTAAAATACAAGGGTCATGCAAATATAAACGAGCCTTTTGCAAAAAAAAAATCTGGTGTGTGCACCACACTACTTTCTTATACAAATAAAACCAACTGAACACGTATGACTTCTTGTTCCTTGCGTATGACTATTTTGATATTTATTTGATGTATAGATGTTAAACCTGTTTAATTTTGTTCTCAATATAGTCTTCAAAACTTTCTAACTAATAATACAAATATTACTTTTATAATATTTCACACGACACATATTTTTGACACTTCACAATTATTTGACACGTTTGACTAAGGCACTAGAATATATGAGTATTCTCATCCGCCATTTTGGGTCCAGATGTCATAAATAAAACAAGTTATTGGAATCCAGTTACTTAAGAAAAAAACATTTAAAATTTGTATCTGTCAAATTTGAAAACATATTTCTTGAAATTTTGTAAAATCCAACTACACAAATCATACGGTAATATATTAGAAAGTATTCTGTACACTTACCTGTTAGATATGAAATATAATAATTAAGAGAATAATATATCACAATTATTAATCAATATCAACTTCACATTTGACAGAAAAGAATTAAAGTAACTGGATTCCAATAATTTGTTTTATTTATGACACTTGGACCCAAAATGGCGGATGAGAATACTCATATATTCTAGTGCCTTAGTTTGACTAAAAGATATTAAAAATGTTTTAGTTTTTGTTCCCATTGTAACTAAGATTATAGAAATATATTCTTAAATATTGTTTTAGTTTTTCTCAAAATTAGAAACCTGTACAAGAAAAATGTAAATAACATTTTATATTCCAAATACTTTTGCTAACATCTGTCATTTGAAACTTTTTCTCACAGCTGATTCTATTTTTGAAATAAATGGAATTTATTGTTTTGTATGTCCAGTAAACTTCCTCTTCCGGTTTTTCAATTTCATTCAAAATCAACTCAACTCTTCATTTTTTTCATGAAACTTATATATTCCAAGTTTCGTTTACATATCTTATCTCGTTCATGAGATATTGCGCATACGGACATTCATCCATCCATCCTAACACACAGATATCATTGAGAAATTGGTCTTAACGGATTCAGTGGACGTTAAAATATGTATTTCCGCAAAAATCTCGTGAGCGATTTTTTTCGTGATTCCAATACTTCCTTATAATTTGTAAAAATTATTTGGTTCCTACACCTCTGAATATTTAACATGATCGTAACATTGAGGGAATCGAACAGAGGATCCCTTATTTCACAAGTTCGATGCGTAGGTTTAGGAGAAAAGTTAGTCTACTATTTTATTCTTTCCGGACATATTTGTAAGATTGTAAGAAATATTTAAAAAATAACATCAATAGCATTATATAACGTAGATATATCTAGGACGTATATATCAGTATTAAGTTCTTAAAATAACAGTAAATTTAATTCCGTAATGCCTTGCCCTAGTCTCCGATAATATCAATCATCAGCGGATATTGAATTACCAATCAACTAAACGAAATCAGTCTTCAAGTTGAGTATGAATCATATCCGTTAGATATTCTAACATAGATATCGGTAAATGTTAACTTGAAACACAGAAACTACTTCCTTTATCAAAAACAAAGATTTATCAACAAATTGTTGTTTGAAAATCTGATAAACTATAGCCAAATGCCAAATGGATTTTTAAATTAGATATTTAATTATTATTACTGATGTTATTTCATAAAAGTTTTTTGTGTTATTTAAAAATATTTCATTTTGTTAGTACCATTGAGCGGAACTAAATAAAATTTGAATAATTATAGCTGAAAGTGCACTGAATATGGTGTTCAACATTTTAATTGTTTAACTATACAGGTGTCCCAGATTTAAACGGCCTAACTTAAACCATAGATTAAACACCTAAAAATAAGGTGACAAGTTCATTTGAGCAAATGTCCGTAAATGCTTCATTCCAGAGATATTCATGTATTTTTTATTGAGTAGCGCTACTTTAAAAAATCAATATCATAATGAAATATCTAATATTATCGTATTGAGATGTTACATATTAAATTAAAAATAATTAGTTTATTACCTAATTTCAATAAAAAATTAAGTTTGCTTGCACTGATATATGGGAAAAAAAGGGGAAACTATCAATGAATTTAAAGAAATTTATTGTTTAAAATATTAAAGTAATAACATAACTTCATAAACTATTTTTTTTTAATAATATTTGTTCAAAATGTTCACCTGCAACACGTAAATAAGCTCTACAATGATCTGCCACAGATATGGTTTCGCAAAGTTGAATAATTTTTCTACGTAGTGAGTCTAAATTATTTATCGGTTCTTCATAGACTTTTTCTTTTATGGCACCTTATAAAAATTTCTTATATTCATTGATAGTTTCTCATTTTTTCCTTGACATCAGTGCAAACAAACTAAATTTTTTATTAAAATTAGGTAATAACCAATGTATAATTAATTTAATTTAATTATTATGTCTCACATCAATAAGATAATAGTGAATATTTCGTTATGAAGTTGATTTTTTAAAGTAGTGCTACTCAATAAGAAAAACATGAAATTCTCTGGAATAAAGCATTTACGGACATTTTCTCAAATGAACTTGTCCCCCTATTTTTAGGTGTTTAATCTTAATTTTAAGTTAGGCCGTTTAAATCTGGGACAACCTGTATATTCCAGTAAAGTTGAAAAAAATTTCAAGTTGCAGTTTATGATCAAAACTGTTGGTTGAACAATATTTATTTTATTCTGTTGGTATTACTTAGCAGAACTAAACGTAAAACTGCAATAAATACAGTGATAAAAGCCTCAATTGTTGAATTATTATAGTTTTGAAGTTATAGTGTCTCAAAGTTGAATAACATTGGAAGTTGCTGTTTAAGATCACAATCTTTGACATTACAGTAGGTAATTTAGTTTATCTTGTTAAAATTACTAGAGAAAACTAAATAAAAATATGTATATTTATAGCTAAACTTACGAAAAATCTAAAGGTTAATGTTTCAACTATTTACCTATTTTATTTCTGAAGTTACAGCTCGGCAAATGTTAACAAAATTACAAGATGCATAGTTTATGGATTAACAATAATTATTTTATTTTGTTGGTACTACTGGACAGAACTAAATAAAAATATGGGTATTTAGAGTAAAAATTATGCTAAATTCTGTGATGATAGTTCTAATTATGTAGCTGTCTTATACATAAGATATGGCCTCCCAAATTTGAACAAAATTTTCAGTTGAAGTTCATGATCATAATTTTTAGTTTAACAGTAAATAATTTACTCTGTTGGTACTACAAGGAGTAACTAAATAAAAATTTGGACATATATAGATAATACTACACAGATTCCAGAGCTTATGCCGTTATTTCTCTAACCCGTGCAGTTTTTAAGTTACATTAATTAATAAAATTAAGGTTGCAATTAATTTTCATAATTTTAACCGACGAAAAAAGGAAGAGTTTCTCTAGTCAACCCGTATTTTTGTTATACGCATAACTTTTCACAGAGTAGTCCGCTTTTGATAATTCTTTTTTTATTGGATAGGGTATACCTCAAAGTTGGTTCCACTTAAATTACACCCCTCAATTCTACCCCTAAGTGTAGGAAAATAGGGGATGATTGAATGTTCAGCCACTGAATTTTTACCTGTTCATCGATTCTACCACGTACAACTTTGTACTAGATTATCCGATTTAAAAAAAAACCCTAAGGGTAGAAAAAATAAGTAGCCACAAAAATAAAAAAATAATTTTTTATTAACAAAAAATTGAACCGACGAAAAACTGAAGAGAAAAATAAAATTTTTTATCCAACACCTCTCAATGAATGCTCTATAACTATGGCGATTTTAAACAAGGAAAGTAACAGATTACCCACTAGTGGGTATAATTTTGAGAAAATCCACTTGTGAGTATTTTTTTATTTATAACAATAATAATAACATACAACACCTTGGTAACCACTTCGTATGACATTTAAATTTCAAAAATTTAAAGCATATGTCACTGTCAAATAATATTTTTTAAATAAATTTTGCATTTATTAAAAGATGTTGGATAAAACGTTATACTTCACACGTGGGCAAAACGGAATTACCCACTCGATAAAATTATCACACACAGCCTTCGGCTTCGTGTGCTAAAATTTCTCTCGTGGGTAATTTCTTACTTTGTCCACTTGTAAAGTAAATAACTATTGATAAAAAGGTTTTTGGGTTACTTTGATAATTTATATTGTTAAAATGTGAATATTTATAGATAAAATTATACTTGGTCTAGTAGAAAAGGGCAAATTAATTTTCTAATGTAACAAATTATAACATAAATTAATTATTTACTTACATACTATGGGGGTTATTAATTGACGGCACTGGAGTACCACACCCAGAAATGGGAATGTAGCGTAACGATATATTAAACATTAACATTAACATATTAAATTGCAAATGCAATTAACTTCAGTATAAAATTAAATAATTCAATTTGAATTATTATTATTAGTAACTGCAAATACATTGAAATAGTATGAATGTCATTCGTGAGAATACTTTGAAAATTAATATTTTAATTATGATAAACGCTTCCTGCATCCTTAATGAAGAATGCATAAATTTTAATTTGACATAAATAAGAATTTCTGATAATGAAGCGTGTTAATCGATCCGTTAACCTTTCAGCCATAAATTTATCGGACGTCACAAACGAATAAAAATTTCAAAAACGCATAATTAAAATATTTTTTCATTTCACAGTCGGTAACATTTCATTAATTTCGTCCGTTTTGAGCGAGCGAAGCAATGAATAAAATTTTAAGCATTTTAGGCGGCCATGGAGCTAAGTATCGCATATACTGGCTCTACGTTGGTAATTACTGTCTCTATTATGACTTCAAATTGTAATGTAATTGGTAGTGTGTCTTAAAATAATAAGGCAAAACGAGCTTTAATGCTTTTTGGTCACGATATTATGAAATTCACTGCCATTGCGTCTAGCTTCGGGCCAGTGGAAATGCGAAGCAAAGTATGAGAAATACATAAATGTTTAATAACTATATAATTGTTTAACAGCAATTTTACTAGTGAGTTAATTGTATTATAATGTTTAGAAATTACTACTTACCTAAATACTTGCTACTTTAATTATTATTATTATATATTTTTGCAACTACGTAATTATTTATCTGGTAGCACAAAAGAGAAAATATATTGCAATTTTTTTAAAAATTAGAATAATATTAACTTTTTTACGACCTTGTATATTTCAATAAATTGTAATAATATTTTAAAAGTTGTTGAAAGTACTGAATTTTAAATATACTGGAACGCCAACTGACATTGAAAATGCAAGCAGAGAGAGATCGTTTGGAATGTTGATAAGAAAATAAATACGGAAATTAATGTGAAAATGAAATAATATATTAATAGAAATGAGTATTATCTATTATGTATATATTTAAAGGAATTTTTAAATAATTGAACAATACACTGTTAATATCTATTAACATACCTAGCCTTGTTATGAGTATCATAACAGCCGCAGATATCAGTTTGAGGCACTTAAGGCCTGTTATGACTCATAACATCCGTGGTTTGTTCAATAGTTTACCGGTTTCAGAATATATGAAGACGTTAACATCATTATTAATTATTAATTTTCGAGTTATTATATGAATTTTAGAAGGTGATCAAGTAAGACATTATTCATAAAAGAATTTCAAAAAATCTTATTTTATAATGACGTTAACGTCTTCATATTTTGAAACCTGTAAACTATTGAACAAACCACGGATGCTATGAGTCATAACAGGCCTTAGATATGACATCTGCGGCTGTTATGATACCTACTCATAACATCGCTAGGAATATTAACAGCTATTATTATTTTTTGACAAGACTGTGCAAAATATTTTTACATAGTTATATTGTTTCTAATAAACATTGATTTTAATTTGATTGATATATCGCGAAATAATAATATTTAAGTAACCAAATGAGCCTTATTGCATGCATTTTTAAATTCTGAACAACTTTTTTTATTTAAACTTTTGCTGTAAAGTGACTAGGTAAAAAGATACAGCAATATAACAAAATAGCATTGAATTCATTATACCTCATATTTCAATTTTACAGCCTGTAGAAGAAAATATTTATTTAATAACAATTATGCATGTATGTAAGGTTATCAATATTTGATTGTATGTTGAAGAAGTCTATTATTATTATTATGCTATTATTAAATTGTAAAATTTTCACTCTTTTATAATATTATTGTATCATTTTTTAGTGCGTGCTGTACTCTACGATCCAGACATCAGTTTCATCAGCATTCCTGACAGATCGAAATCTGTAGTTGCAGACCGAATTACGAGCCCAAGGTGCCATTTTTCTACTGTAAGTTTAATTGCTCATTTATTATCTTGGGATACCCACACCCCAGTTTTTTTTATTGTTTTACTGCTTCAATATCAAATTTTGAACGTCCATGGGCAACTAAAAAATATCACCTTTATTGCAATGCAATCTAATGACATTTTAATAAATGATTGGGGGGTAATGTTTATTATATATTTAATAGTGTATTATTTATGTAATAAATTATGTAAATGTATTTGTCTCAATTTATAAAAATGAGTATTTGAAGCGTTTATAAAACGAATAACATACTATACATTTTCTATGACCGCAAATTAAGATAACAGAAAAGTGTAATTTATACAGAACATAGTTTTTAAGTTTATACTGATAAGAGATGCAGCACGACCGCAAATTAAGATAACAGAAAACTGTAATATTTTATTAATTATTTGAATATGTTAACAGTTTTAAATTGAAAAAAAAATAATTGACAATTATTGTAAGAAGCCAACTTTAACACGTACTTAATAAGTTAGTTGCTACCTTCAGGTACGTTCCAAGGTGTGATTAAAATGTTATTTGGCGCCATGGAAACCAATACGTTAATAGTAGTTTAAAGGAACTTCAGTCCTGTTATATATACACTATATTTTGCACTTTCAGCCCTCTTTACAGCAATATATGTTAAATAATTATTATCCAACACCTCTCAATATATGCTCTATAAATATGGCGATTTTAAATAAGAAAAGTAACAGATTAACCACTAGTAGGTATAATTTTGAGAAAAGTCACTAGTGAGTAATTTTTTTATTTATAACAATAATAATAACACCCAACACCTCGGTAACTACTTTGTTTAACATTTTAATTTAGAAAATTTTAAAGCATAGTCACTCTCAAATAAAATTTCTCTAATAAATTTTGCATTTACTAAGAGATGTAGGATAAAACGTTATATTTCACACGTGGATAAAGTGGAATTATCTACTTGTAAAGTAAATAACTATTAATATGAAAACTATTAATAATAAATGTAATTTATATAATAGTTATTTACGTACGTATGTACGTAAAGCAATGGGTCAATTTAAAATACGAGGGTATCATACAATATTTTATCTACGATATAATGAAAAAACCCATAAATATAAAAAAAAAAACTTTTATGAATTATTATGAATTAGGATCACAATATTAAAAAAGAAGTTTGCCATTATAAAATTTTTGTTAATTTGGCATATTTAAATATTTTAATAACTCGTTGCTCGGCAACCTGGGCTAATAAAATCTTACTAAACAACCGTTTTACAAATTTAAAACTAACTAAACATCTATTTTACACACTATCGTAAATAAAATATTTTTTTTGCACGACATGGCAGGAAACCCCACCGTTCTTCTTCCGAAATAGTGAGGAAAATGTGTTGTTCCTCTCTAGAGAGGAAAATATAGAAGTGTTACCAATATGAATGTTATTTACAAAAAAATTATTATAAAAATTTTAAATAAATTCCTAATTTTATTGAACATACTTATTTTAGTGATATACATGCTTTGAATTATCTTACAATTATGTCTTATATTTTTCTTTTTCTTATTAAATCACAATTTGACAACTTATTAAAGATATTTAAGATTGGTTCATTGGCAACACTGCTACACCACCTTATGTCTGATAACCTAACTTTTAACGTGTCAGTCTGTCAGTTGAAGTTCTCAAAGCGTATTTTAGGTCCGAGCAAATCGTTTTTAGGAACATGTCGTGAAAAAAATGTTGTGTCTAATACGAGAGGAAAGCTCTTCTTCCACTCTCGTTCGAACTCGAGGGGGAAAAAGAAGCGCTTTCCTCTTTAGTTTGACAAATAACTATTAATAAATAGTTTACTTGTTTCTGTGGTTACTTGTTTACTTGTCAATTTAATCCCTCCGAGATTAAAAGTGACACTTTAATCATCGAAATGGAGGAATAAATCAAGGCATTTTAACCCGGAAGTGCAAAAATGACATTTTAATGCTGGGAGGGGAAAAATAAATTTAACGAATAACTGCAAAATATCACCAAAGTAAATTGTTTCTTTGACATTTTTATTCTGGCACACGCCTACTTTAATTCAAAAAAATATATAGCGCGCTGTTTTATCATTCGCCTTTTTGATGGTCGCTCTTTATTCGTCCCTTTTATCTCTCTTTTTGATAATGAAGGAAAGCTAATGACATTACCATCACTATTTCATTTGGAATACACTATAGTAGATTGTAGTGTACCATCAAATTAATATTACAATAATAATCCACACCACGAATTCTTATCTCATTCATATCTATTTCCAAACTGCCTCCAAACTATTTATTACATAAAACAGAGGAAATAACAGGTTGGAATTATTTATTTACACCCGTCACGCAGAATACAACCGCAGCGAAGTAGAAATTCGAGTATTTTCAGCACTAATCCGAAACCGGACTCCTAAATAAATATCACTTACAAAACTCTAGCTTTCCACCAATATCGTTTTACAAAATCTCGCGCTGGTCGAACACGGCCTCATCATTCGATATGATTTGGTACGATGTGAGAAAAAACACGCACGCATGAATGAGCGACGTTTCGAAGACAAAGACTAATAGGATTTTTCAGAGGAACTTTGAAATTATTTAAAATAGATCTAGGTTATTTCTTCCACTATGCTAGGAAGATATTTTTGTTAATTATACAGGCAAAAAACCTAAGAAACCCTACAATTCCTAAAATTCTCTTACACATGAGTAGCATTCGCATGATTGTAAATTCAGTTTCTATAATATTAAACAAATATTCAATGTGTTATTGAAATCCCTATGTGTTTGTTATCATAGTCCAAAATAAAAAATCTTATCAAACAATGCAGGAACAGGAACCTCCACTAACAAGAAACACTCATCCCTCCAAAAAATTAGTTTCTATAACACTGTTTTGTAAACTAGGCATTCCACAACTAAAAATTGCTATAGAATCACTAACATTCTATACGCTGCGTATGGAATATTTTCGACGAATCAGGAGCCGCATATTAGCGCGATATATGAAGTATCTTGATTCAGTTACTATGGTTACGTCTGTTTTTTTTAATTTAATTTTTCGAGTTTGACGTTTTCAACAGTTTTATATTTGTATTTTTTATATAATTTACAATATCTTGTTACAGAAAGTATAGTCCACAACATGTAACGGAATGGCCTATTCCATTACTTGTAGAATATACTATTTCAATTATAACACGTCAAGAAATAACATTTTTTCAAAAAACGCAGGTTAGTAGATTTAAACGAAAATATCAAAATATAATTTTTCTTTAACGTGTTGTAATTCGTAAATGGTGACAGTAAGAGAAAAATGTTTCGAACAACAATTGTAGATAATAATATTTGAAACATTATTTTAATAACAAAATTTGCCATTAAACATTAATTTACTAAGATATTTCAAAATAACTTGATAAGGGCTTCAAGAAAAGTACACTTCCGGTTATTGGATTATCACCAAAAACTAATCAGCTCTTTTCAAGAGGATGCAGATGTTATACACAAAATATCAAAATTTTCTGTTTAGTAGTATTTAAAAGATGATTGATATATAGTTAAATTAATGTGACTGTCAGTTGTAGGATTCGAACTGAGGATCTTATGATTCACGATTCGATGCGTTACCACAGAACTATTTACCTCATACTATTGGACACAATAATAAATTGATAGCACCAAAATAGTAGATATACAGCGAATGCTGCTGAAGCTGTAAATCAGTGTTTAGTGCTGAACACATTTTTTTCCCGATTATAGAATTAATATTAATTTACAGGTTATTTTTAATACCTAATACCATTAATGTATATGCTGCGCATTTGCTGTATGGTTGATACGTAAAAATAAATTTGTTGTTTATAATTAATTCCTTTGCTTTGTGAAAATTCTTAATCAATTTATTATATAAAATGGACAGTGGTGAATGTGTTTTTAATTATTATATTATTCTTTAATTCGTACGACACACCATACACGTGTATAATTTATGTTGATGAAATATAGAAATGTCAAACTTGTTTCACCATAGCTGCAGTAGACAGTAAAAGTGACATTTTACAAACTTTTACATCAAAAGAATTAGCGCTAATCCTATTTTTATTATTAGTCGTAACTTCAGTTACCATCCTCAAAACATATTTATGTTAACTAAGGTTGTAGTTACGATAGGTTAACATAAAATTTGACACATTTTGTTAATTTAATTAATTTAGAAATAAAGTTACAGAGGTTGAAAAAATGGAATTAGAGTTAATTCTTTTCATGAATCTGCCAGTTAGATGTTAAAAAATCGCACTTTAAATGTCAATCAACAAAAATTGATTTCAAATAAAAAGTTTCAAATGAAAGATATTGGCAATAATATTTATATTAGCTTCCAATGGGGTCGTTTACCATTTTTTATGAAACTTTATCTAAACTGAAGACTATCTACACTTTTAATAAATCTTAATTGTTATTAAATGCTGTGATGTCATTATAGAGGTATTGGTGGATCTCAAACAGTAGAGATTTAAATCATTTGTCACATAAATGTTATATTTTATTGTAATAATAATAATAATAATAAAATAAGTAAAAAAATATATGGCTACAATTATTGAAAATCTGTACTATTTAAGATCCTGCAATACCTCTACAATGACGTCACAACATTTTAAAAAATCTTGTGGCTTAATGAATAACAATTAAGACTTTTTAAAGAGCAGATAGTCTTCAATTTAAATATAGTTTCATAAGAAAAAAATTTTTAAAAATGGTGAAAGACCCCATTATAAATTATGTATTCTGTTGTAAATTTCAATAATCACAGTTGATATCAGAGCAAACAATAAAGTATAAAGTTTAAATATTTAACAATAAAATTTGCCTTATTTATGTATAAGAAAGATTTCTACTTCTTATTTTGCAGATTTGCAATAATATACAAACTTAGTTAGGCATTTGAAAATTGTAGTGGCTATTTCTGTCTATTTTGTGAAAAATGCAAACTGCAAAGTATTAAAATTATGTTCGTTGAATCGCTGAATCGTTGAAAACTCGATGGCGTCATTCAGATTCTAATGGGAACGCCGAGTAGCGCCCAGATGTCATAAACTCTCATAAAAATGTTATTTGTGCTTGGAAGAAACACGATACTGGTAATTTATTATAATTTTTATAACTTTACATGCCAATTATAATATTTTTGAAAGTTGTGAATACGATTCCAATAGCAATAAATATATTTTCGTAACTTTTACAAGTGAGCATAACAGGCAGGAAATATTGAAGCAATTTTAAATATTTAGTAACTTTTATACACATTATACATATTTATAAAATGAATATTTTAAAGTCTAAAAGTTTTACTGCAAAACATACATGGATAAATAATTAAAATATTCCGTAAACATACATTATATAAAGTTTATGCAGCAATTAAATTTATTTACTTAAATATTAATGCAGTATTAAGACACTCAAATATGCACATTAATAATTTTAAACATTCCTCCTCGTGAAGAGTATTTTATCAAAAATAGCTTCGTGCTAATGCACCGTAAGATCCTGAGTTCGAATCCCACCTTCGATAGTTGCCATTTTAAGTTTATCCCTGTGGTACATAGTAAAATATTTTCTAAAACACTGTAACGGAATGGCATATCCTACACTCGTAAACCGTAGCCCTCGTCTTCGGCTCGGACTACAAACTCTTTGCTCGTGTGGAATATGTGTCATTCCATTAATTATTGTAGAATATACTATTATCCAACACCTCTCAACAAATACTCTTTAACTATGGCGAAGTTAAACAAGGAAAGTAACAGATTACCCACTAGTGGGTATAATTTTGAGAGTGAGTAATTTTTCATTTCTAACAATAATAATAATACAACACCTTGGTAACTACTTCAAATGACATTTTAATTTAAAAAATTTAAAGCATATGTCACTGTCAAATTTGACATGCATTTGGGATATTATATATGATAACTTCTTAAATTTTGGATTATCGTGAACGAAAATATCTTTATTCAACACCTCTCAATAAATGCTCTATAACTATGGCGATTTTAAACAAGGAAAATAACAGATTACCCACTAGTGTGTATAATTTTGAGGAAAGTCACTAGTGAATATTTTTTTATATATAACAATAATAATAACACACAACACATTGGTAACTATTTCGATTAACATTTTAATTTAGAAAATTTAAAGCATATGTCACTATCAAATAATATTTCTTTAATAATTTTTTATTATTAAGAGGTGTTGGATAAAAAGTTATACTTCACACGTGGACAAAGTGAACTTACCAACTCGATAAAATTATCACACTCGGCCTTCGGCTTCGTGTGCTAAAATTTCTCGCGTGGGTAATTCCTTACTTTGCCCACTTGTAAAGTAAATAAATATTATGTGAAAATAATTAAATACTAATTTTTGTTAACTTGACGATGAGTTTTTTTTTAATTTTCACAAATAAGTTATGTTATATTTGAATTAACAAGTAAATTTTAATAAACTAATGATTAATTATCTACTTTGTAGTTAGTAGTCCTAGTATCATATTAGTTATTTATGATATAAGTGTTAAAAGTGGCATTTTATGAGTGAGTTAGGAAGATTTCGGAGCGAGGCACTATTTTTTTCTACTGAAACCGTTTTACATCTTAATTTAACAAATAATTTAATTACATTTGACTGATCAGTAAAAAAAGATATATTTATATAGCAATTTAATGAAATACAAAACCTATGAATTCAATAAAAATTTAAAGTTGTTTATCAGTCACGTGAAATATTTGACAGTAAATAATTAAATATGAATGTAAATAAATTCCCGAAGCTATTGAAGAAGCTGCTAAAAGGGCAACTTTAAACTTACTCCCGCTAATTCTAAAAAGCAAAATGAATTATCATATAAGCGCTTCATGAAATGGTGCAACACGAAGAATGTCAAAAGTGGGTGCTCTGATGAAATTTACTTCTAACGTGCGTTAAAAGTGATTGGCAAGTTACTTCTAACGTACGTTAAGTGATTGACAGTTCACAACACGGCGTCTTATAATATTGCATTTTTAACAGATGTAGGTCGTGTTAAAAGCTTAATTTTTAGTAGTGTTTGTAGAAGAAAAATAACATAATTTACTTTCTATAAAACTGTTTTAGAATCTTAGCAAACAACTATCATTCCATATGCCGCGTTTGGAATAAATTCAACAAATCAGAGCAGCATTAGCCTGATGTAGGAAGTATCTGTACCAAAGGGTATCAGTTATTGTGGTTACGTCTATTTGCTTTAATTTTATGTATTTGAGTTTGACGTTTTCAACAGTTATTCGCTAAATATGCATCATTTTTTGTATAATTTCTAAAATCTTGTTATAGAAAGTATAGTGCACATTTCATTACTTGTTGTAGAATATACTATACTGTACTAAGACAACTAAGTGAAATATTAATAATTTCTTAGTCAAGACATAAAAGAACTTGACTGACTTAATTTTTTCTACGTGTTTGTAGCCCTATGATGACAGTTGTCACTGTCGAATCGTCAGCGTAGTTTTTAATTAAATCATTGACTGTCAATCCATATTCCTAATCAGTCGAGCATCGCATCCTTTTAAAAAATATGAACGATACTTGTCGATGGGTTTCAGAGCCGGTACAGCTTGTCAAAGAAGTAAATTTAATAAGATTACAAACACCCACAATTCCCGTTTACTTGGCAACAAAATCAAACGAACAAAAGAAAATCAATAATTGTCCCCATCAAGTTGGTTGCTACATCATAACTTTTCATTCGGAGCTAATATGATTTCCTTTCCTTCAGTTTAAATTCCTCCAGAGCTCGGACCAGAGCTAAGGCCCCGCCTCGCCTGTCAGTTCTCAGCGCGAATCGATGCCGCAATCGTATTTGCGGTTGCTCGCTGCTCACTATCGCCACGCACTTTTCGATCTCTCTGTTCTTGTTTCTCTTCCGTCATGTCGACTTTGAGCTTGATGAATTGAAAACAACCCGACCCGGACGCCGACATTTATTTATTATTTCTCTACAATTATTCCAGAGCAGACTAGCATAATATGGGTAGACAAAACGATATGCGTGCAGAAATCTTGAGGTATTTGAGATATCGTCTTGAATGAGCGCATAAAGCATAAACGACATATGATAAATTTGTCAAAATCGTGTAACACTTACGGAGTAATTAGTAGTAAAGTTTTTTTTTTGAATATTTTGCAGCAAAGCGATTTAAAGAATTGAACATATTTTGACGTCACGGGTATTGGCATTAATTCTATTGGCCAGAAATATCAAACGTGCAAGTCGCGCGTCTGCCGTTGCACCCAACACCTATTGTGGGCTAAAATAGATTATAGAACTACGAAATTTCATTTCATTTATTTTGTGTGTTGGGTATTTAAGATTATATTAGTTGGGCGTCTAGTATTTGTTTCATATTATCACTGTTTTATTGAGATATGTTGAAAATCTATTGAATAAAATTATGTGTCGAGGTTAGGTTACATCGCTACTAGCGCCACTGTTCTCAAACTTTCGTATGATATTTACTTGAATTTAAAGTACACTCTAAACGTTGTCAAATGAATTTTGTCTTTAGTTATATTAAGTTTAATTGTTGTAAATTAAGACTTATAATATGTAAATATTATTTTTACATTAAAAAAATTATAATATCATGAAAAATCGTTGGTTTAGTGCCACTGGAGTAATACCAGTGACGTCACACAAACTTTGAAAAATCATATCTCGAGTAATATATGAAATTTTCACTTCGGGTTTTCACTGATCGTCATATATTCTAATAGTTTCATCAAAAAAAAAATTTTTTTAATGATTTATGGTCCTGCTCGTGTTTCTTTCTAAATCACAAGATAAAGAATTAATATAGTACTGACATTTCAAAAATGTCATGGTCCTAATACTGAGAAAAGCGTCCGCTGATAGACTGATATCTTAAAACCATAGAAAAGAATAGTATATTCTATAACAAGTAATGGAATGGCACATATTCTACACGAGCAAAAATTTTGTCTTTGACTACGGTTTGCAAGTGTGGGATATGCCATTCCGTTACATGTTGTAAACTATTCTTTCTATAACAAGATTTTAGAAATTATATGAAAAATACAAATACAAAATAGTTGAATACGTCAAACTCAAATAAATAAAATTAAAACAAACAGATGTAACCATAGTAACTGAATCAAGATAATTCATATATCGCGGCTCTGATTTGTCGAAAATATTCCATACGCGGCGTATGGAATGTTAGTGATTCCATAACATTTTTTAGTTGTAGAATGTGTAGTTTCCAAAACAGTGTTATAGAAATAAGTTTACCTCTCTGTTTTGCACTCATTTTATGAACTTAACATGAAAGAAATACTGTGGCTCGATATTTGACAGATGTAACATACTGTACCCTCTTTCCTATGTTTACTAAGATATCAAGCCTTATCAACGGACACTGAACAACCATCTTTTCGGTAGCGCACCACTGAAATTTTAGGATCATAAAAATGTCGCTACTATGTGTATTCTTAAATCGTGCAAAAAATAATATAATCCTCACGAACGTTAACCAATTACCGATGTCAGACAAAATTGTCTTCCATCGTTAAACTGCTCTTACCTTTTTTGATACTTAATATAATTGCGACAAGACAGCTATCAAAGATGTAAATAAAAATACGTAGTTCTTAGTTATCTACAAAAGGACAAATTCGTAGAAACTTTGAAATGAGACACAGTATTCCGTTACGAATGGAAGCAAATCACTCTCGTTCGATAATAGCGTGCAAGTGTCCATTATATCTCGAATGAAGCACGATAGCAACCATCTAAACGTACAGATTTCTCGAAAGCGATCGCCAGGTTTCCGTGTCTTTTAGCTGCGAGACCCCTGGCAACGTCTACAGACCTTATCTGCAGGCATCCGCTAAGAATGGTCCCAAGACCACCCATTTGCAAGACCCATGGCGTATTTGTCACAACGGGCAGTACTTTTTTGTTTGCGAGTTTCTAGTTTCAAGTACGATGGGTGTTTATTCAAATGTCAGTTTGGATTTGATGTAGATGGGTTTGCAATACGCGAAATATACTTGTTACTTTTTTGTGTTTGTTAGGATGGCATGATTGATGATGCAGACTTTAGAACTTATTTTTTCAAGTTGGGAATAAATACCTTGTTTTGTAATCATCATTAATTAGTGATGGTTATCTTTAGAGGTATGGGGGAACTAATAGAAATTTTGGTTTGGACATTTGGCGTTTTTCCAAAGTGTTATTAGCAAAATATTAACCTCAGAAGTTTTGAGTAGGGTCTAGAATTCCTTTCTAACTGTTTTAATCTTTCAAAGTAAACGTTTCAAGGCGTGGTTTTTTCCCAAAGGTCTTAGGTGCGAACCATAAAACGGTTGCATTAAAATATTTCACCATATTAAAATAACTCACTACTCTTTACAGCTCTGCAATTGCAGCTCTACTGCTAGGAATAGGAAGCCGCTAATGTCGTCTGTACATTAATAATATGTCGTCACTTTTAGCTTTTTTCCGGGAGACCTGTTTCAAGCTACATTCAAAATTAATAAATGGCGTTACGATATAATTATTTATAATTGAAAAATGTTACACTTATATTGCGAATTTTATTTATTCTTCCATCATTAATTAATTACTATGGACACTAGTTATACGTAGAACTGTTAAAGATAAAAGCAACATGGAATAACAATGAAAATTAATCATTTATCGACTGACTTGGATATGTGATACAAAATGCTCAGGACTGTAGTCAAGATGAATTTATTAATCAAAAGCCGGCGTTTCGCTAACACATTTAACTTCTTCAGAGCAAATGATTGACTTTTTTTATTGATTCAACCGGAAGTGGTAGTTTACTTGAAGGCCTATAAGCTTTTTTGAGCATATTTCAGAAAATAATTTGGTTAGAGTAAATTTTGTTATAATAAAAAAGATGATAATAGATATTTACGATATAAGTGGGATAGGAGCATTATTAAGATACGCATGTAATCACAAAAGTATATTAATAATAACAATATCACACGTGTATTGTACTATGTTTTATCTACGTCCGCCCAAAGTTAAAAAATTTAGATAATTTGATTTTATTTTTTTGACAAGTAGAAAATTAATCGAAGTAGTTGCCGAAAATAGTATATTATGATACAAGTGTATAAGAAAGCTTTTAAAGCACGTACAACGAGTTTAAGAGCACGACGCAAAGCGGAGTGCTTTTAACGTCGCTAGTGCTTTAAAAGCACTTATACACGTGTGTCATACGCTATTTTTTATTATACCTGCATCATACTCTGGAAAAAACTGGAAAGCAACATTTTGATTTTGATTCATTTCATAATTTTGCGCGTGTGACGTTTGACGTATATCGTTTACATGGAGACTGGTTAGCATTTGTTGTTTACGTTTATAGTTTTGACAGATAATAATAGTAAATATTTTTGTTGTTGCTTAGCAACCTTTAAAGCACGGCGTGTTTTAATCTTGCATTTATGAACGCTGTAGCGTGTTTTAAACACGGATTATGATGCATGTATAATAAAAAATATTATTAATCCATGAGAACTACAATTTGAAATTAAATAATTATGTAGTTTTTTTTTCATAAATTTTTTAAGCATTTCGTGAAAATGAGTGATTTAGAAAGTATTTCGTCGGATATAGAAGAACAAGCTTCAAAAACTATTAATTAATCAAATATTAATTAATTTAAAGAATTGTAAAGATTGTGTTATCAACATTTGTAATAAATACATAGTACGTTAATGAAAACGAGTGCGGTAATGAAGCTCTTAACTCACGCAAAATGAGTAGTATAAGTGACATTTAATTCACGGGCGAAGATAAATAAAATGTGTTTTTAAATTTTTTTTATATTTTGCGTCATTTAAAAATTGTTTAAGCGGGAGGTTATGTGCTGGCCACATCAAATTTATTAAACATGTGCCATAAATAATTTATTGAAGGTACATTTTATTAAACTACAATTTTATCTATATTTTATTTACCGTTTAAAAATATATATTTAGGTTACAATTGATTTTTTACGAATAGACCTAATATAGACAGATAGTTGCCGAAGTGTCTTCGTTTCAACCCAATAGTCGGTTAAGTGCACATTCTATTTAAAACTCCAATAAAGAAAGACGTCGAAGAAACAAACAACAAGAACTAAAAAGTAATTTTGAACTGTGCTATAAAGATGTCATTTACCTACTTATTATTTGTAATAAAGAATGCCATAACTTATTGATGTCTTTGTTTTGTAAGAGTTTCGTAACCACAAAAGTAGAGCAATGAAAAAATACGACTGTTTAAAAAAATATAAGCTCATGATATTTGTTTAGCCTTATTTATCAGCACAGTTAGTTTCTAGTTACAGTTATTGCACCATCACTTGTTTAGCGTTACAATTAAAAATAATGCGCCATTACGTGATAAAATGTTTTGTGATATTCTCGCAATTGTTTTGAGTATGATTACAGTATTGTCCAGACGATAACGCGTAATATATGATAATCATTAGCGACAATGAGTTTAATACAGTTGAAGCGAACGGTGGCAAAGCCATTAGTAATCGATTACGGAGCCAATAATCGAAAAACAAAGACGAGTGGAGCCATACAGTCTGCTCACAGCACACCTGTCGCCAATCGTGACTCTTATTCAGTCGCGGTTCATCCGAATCAGAAAACAAAACAACAAAAACCGCGCGTAAATTTCCGTTTCGAAGCGTGGAGCGAGGCGTTGCCATGACTAACCCGCCGCCATTGTTGTCGCTGTTATTCTTTCTTGTGTAAAACGTGTTTCCGATTAAATTGTCCGGATTCTGGCGGCGTAATCCGAGACGACCGTGGCGAGCCCAAGCCGGAGAGCGTTGGTTGTACCGCAGCGGATATTTATTAAAGTGAACACTTAATCCACGCGACGACGGCTGGCGGCCATCTTGAAACCAAATCACCGGACGAGAAATAGGATTCTCAAACCAATGTCGATGGATCAAACACATTTGCTCCCTTATAGGGAGGATGTATTTGTAGAAAAAATAAAACCTAACAGTATTTGTAGGCTTCTATATCTCGTAATATGGGGTAAATAGCTCCGTGGTAACGTATCGGACTCTGGATCGTGAGATCCTCAGTTCGAATCCCACTGCCGACAGTTGCCAATTTAAATTTACCCCTGTGGTTCTCCTTCCACTAACAACTTACCGAGATCTGCGTAAGCAGAGTGCCACACCCATAATGGGTAAAAGGCGTGATGATATATTTATTTTATTTTATTTATTCTATATCTCGTATATATTTATTTATTATTTCGGTTTCCAAATTTCTACATTATTTTTATTTACATAATCATGTGGTAATTTCATTTTCTCACGACGTTCCAGGAAACCCCACTGTTCTTCTCCCGAAATAGTCAGGAAAATGTGCTTTTCCGCTCTTGAAAGGAAAATATGAAAGTATTACTAATACGAATGTTATTTACAAAAAATTTGTAAAAATTATAAATAAATGCCTAATTTTATTGAATATCCTTATTTTAGTGATATACATACTTTAAATAATCTTATATTTTTCGTTTTATATATTAAATCACAATTTGACAACTTTAATTTATATTTAAGATTGGTTCATTGCCAACACTGCTACACCGTGTCTGATAACCTAACTTTAACGTGTCAGTTGTGTTGTCAAAGTGTATTTTAGGTCCGAGCAAATCGTTTTTAGAAACATGTCCTGAAATAAATGTTGTGTCTAACTCTAGAGGAAAGACTTTCTTTCACTCTTGTTCGAATTGCTTTATGAGCGCAACTTCGAGCTCGAGTAGGAAAAAGAAACGCTTTCCTCTCTACTTTGACAAATAACTATTATTTACCGGGAGTTAATTTTATCAATTTACAAAGGGATGTGTCATTTGATAGCAATGTATTAAAGCGTGTTTCTTATGAGTAAACATAAGGAAAACTTACAATAATTAATTCCTATAATTCCTACTAATTTAATTTAATTTACTTACTTTGTTTGTTTCATTACGATTGACTTAACTATGATTAATAATAATCAATAGTTAAATCACAAGTGCTAAGAATTTAATCGATTAAATTTGACATGTCTAGCTTATGCAAAAAATTTTGCTTCAAAAGTGTTTGAGTACATAATAATTTGAAAAAATACCGAGACCGCAGGTCGAGGGATTTTATCTTAAACAATTATGTACGATATCACTTTTTTAAAAGCAAAATTTTATAAATAAGCTAGACATCAAATTTATTCGATTCAATTCTTGAGCACGAGGGGTAAAAGTCAAGATTATTTCATGAATTCTTAGCATAAAATTTAATACTTAAAACATTGATTTTGACATATTTTCACATAAATAAATTGGTACACTCATAAACAAAAAGCACCATAAAATTATGTTGATATTTGTAACTATAACAAATTGTTTGTTTTTCATTTACTTGTCAAATAAATGTTAAAAATTTGTAAATATAAATAGCTTGAATTGAATAATTCAGTATGTTTGAAGATATTTGAAGACATTTGCTGTGTGTACCCCAAATATTTAAAAGTTTTTAATTTTTATATTTCTTTTCTTTTCCATAACCATGTTTTTTTTTGTTTTCTTGCCTGTTTCTAAATTGAATACGTCTATTTCCTTTAGATGTACGTCAAAGAATTCATTTCTTATCTTCTACATTCTGGGTTAAAAATATGCTAACGTAAGCTTCATTTCCTTTTTGGTAGCGAAAAATGTATGAATTTCTTTATTTATATGTATATTTAAGGTTAGTTGTCAAAACAAAAAATGAGAATGCGCATGCGCTTCACTCCATTCGCCGTACCAGTCTATGTTTCTAACTTAACTTGTTTACATTTATCGCAGGCGCAGAGAAATTATTTCAAACATGTCACAAACTTGTCAGAAATAACCACTTGGAACAAACCTATAACTAGATATATTTCAGTTCTTTATTTTATACAATCTATCTTTCCCTTTCCATTTATATCTTTAGGGTTTGATATTTGACAGCAGTGCACCCGCAGGAATATATCAAATTGGACGGTGTCACAAATGGAAATTTTGCAACATTGAAAATATGACACTATCCTTACAAACTTCTGGGATGGTCCGTCCGACGCACCCATGTTAGCTTTGACGTGGCTAACGTTACGTTGCGTTGTGTTCGGCTACACGTGTATGAGTAAATGGCTTGTGAGAGGCTCAGCGCTCGCCGCAAGAATCCACAAAGCAAAGTGCAAAAAATGCTGAGCATGTTTAACGCTTAGAATGTTTTGCCACCCGCTACTTGAAGGCAAGCGAACGCAGCCTAGCTGACCCAACTTGTGTAGCTGCAGATTTCGTGTGTAGTGATAAGCTTAAAAGCTTCATTTATAATTCCCGCGAGATGGTTGTAACTTCACAGTGTTCACTGTTCTCGAATTGAGAACACTTGCGCGAACTTCACGGCAAAAAGAATTTCATATAAACGCTGCTCACGACCGGATAACTTTGTACTCAATTTGATTTAAAACCTCCGCAAAATACAAGTTTTTTTCATTATAACTTGCTACGGGTTTTGCAGAAATTTTAATACCTCTTAAACGGATTATAAATCCTCGCCTGGATATTTATATTCTTTGTAATTTTGCTGCTACGTTAAAATGCTCCAGATATTAAATTAATTATCCGGCTTCTTTAAAGAAATATTCAATCTCCGTTTATATTTTTATATTTATCCTATACTTGTATTGATTTTACTCATAAAAGACTAAATAATAATAATCAAATATGTATTTGTAATAATAAAATGGGAACAGCATTCATTCTAAATGAATCTTATACATATGTCTCTGAATGTTTATAAATCAGTGAATTTTTAACAATTTGAACATCCATGTTCTAAATACGAAATGATATTTTCAGAATCTGTTTGGCACCAGATAACTTCCCGAAAATTTTAATTTCGAAACGGTTCAAATAAATTCTACATCTTTTTGAATAAAACAATATTGATTAAAATACTTTATGATCTTCAAGTAAGTTATCACTTGCGGGTGATGCAATTCTCCCAAATTTTAATTATATCTAAAATTTAAATTTGAAATATGACAAATAACTTCTTTAATTTTGGATTATCGTGAACGAAAATATCTTTTCCTATTTCACGTACACAAAGTCAATTTTGTGACACTGTTTTTCTCAGAAACAATACTACAAAATTGAATTTTGTGCAACTGTTTTTGGGGAATTTATTATTTGTAAAATTAACAGTCTGTCAAACTTCGGGCTGTCATTGCTCACGTAAAATTATTGAATCGGAGTCCCTGCGCCGGGGTTGCGGCCTGGGACCCGATAGGCCCCGCGGGCAAAGCCCCTTGGTGACCAGTGGTATATTAAACATGCCGTACAATTTTATTTTATTTTTATTGAATTTATGAGCGTGAAATAGGAAGACTAGTATGAACAACTCGTGTTACAATGCCTAATTATAATACTCGTATTACAAAAAAGGTCATTGTAACACTAGTTGTTCAATGTACTATTATACACCCATGCACAGACGTCATCGTGAAAATAGTGAAATTGTATTTTACGGATCCCAAAATGTACTTATCTATTGAATACTCACTATCGGCATCACATAGAACAGTGATGGCAAACCTGTGACCCGTGGGTCAAACACTGACCCACGCAAGCTTTTTAACAAACCCAGGATTGCTTTCATTCAAACACTTATTGCCATTTGTACCAAATACTTAAGAATTTTTAATTCTACTAAAAATTTCTATATCGTCAATCCACGCCCATATTTACCCGTTAAGCCAATTGAATTTTAAAGAAGTTTAGTTTTAAAATACTCAGTTAAAAAAATTTCAACTTAATTCTAGCGAAAATGGGCATTAGTGACCCACGAGCTAGTACTAAAAAAAAATATGAACAAAATTTGTTCCAAGTCTCAAAAAGGTTCGCCATCCCTGACATAGAACATAGACAATGATCGTAAGTTCAAATAGAAAACTTTATTGATCTGTCTATAATGTAAAAATACTTGATTGAATAATTCATGCAATTATCGAATACAGTATCCGAGAAGAGGGCAATTACAGCAAAATTTTGTAGCCGAAATGCGATGTAAATTTTTTGCGCTATAAAAACATAAAATAAAATGTCTTGTATAGCTTTTGATGGCGGTGGGAAGCACTTCTTCATACTTTATTACTTTAAAACTATTGTCATTGTTAATACGACTGAACATTCATAATTCATCAGGAGAATAAAATTCCAAGTCTTTTTAATGTTTATAGCAGCATTCACTGCATTAAAGATTAATGTTATACGACGGCTTTGCATCGAATTTTCCATTCGAAATTCCGGCGAGCTGTGCTTCTTTGGCAGCCCTGGAAATCCAGATTTCCTGAAATATTTCCAGAACCGGATTCCTTGGCCTGTGCGTTGTACAGCGCTCTAGATAACAGCGGCAACATGATGTATGCGTGACACTCGAACAAAACAATGTGCATTTCATGTCTCACTTGGATTTTTAACTAGGTACGTGTACACGCGGAGGCATGTAGCGAAAACATTTCAGGTTTCGAGCAAACGCTTTTTGTGTTTTTACTGCCGCTGTCGCTCTAGTGCGCGGACCATACATCAGCTGTTCTTGGAAACTGTTTATCAAATTATAATTTATGGGCAAATTGCACTGTTAAGCGAGTTTGTGGACGGGTATAAATCAAACGCTGTGAAATTGTTTAATGAAATTATCACAACTGCTCTTTGGGTGACAAAACTCCAAACTGATGACTGTATCGTTTTTATTACATGGGCTTGCAAAATGACTGCATTTCATATTTCATACGCTTGGCGATTTACCCGAAAGTAAAGGAATTTTAAAGTTAAATGAATAAATAAATATATCATCATGCCTTTTACCCATTATGGGTGTGGCACTCTGCTTACGCAGATCTCGGTAAGTGATATATTTGTACGTATGAAGTGCGGTTACCAGCCGTCAAATCATAGCCCCCAAAGATCTTAGTGGAAGGGGAACCACAGGGGTAAATGTAAATTGCCAACTGTCGGCAGTGGGATTCGAACTGAGGATCTCACGATCCACAGTCCGACACGTTACCACTGAGCTATTTACCCCATTTAAAACCTGGATGTTCAATTTACGAAATGATTAGATTTTGGTAAGATTTCATCAACCGGAATTGCTAGGTTACTTGAAGTTTTAAAATAATATTAACTACAATTTTTATTTGCAACTTTTTACCTCCCGCTTACCTCTAGGTAAGGGAGGTATTGATTTTGGTCAAAAAATTGGGTAGTGAGTTTTCAATGAATAAGCACATTTTAGGGTCCCTGCAATACGATTTTACTATTTTCGCCATGATGTCTGTATGTATGTATGTATGTATGTATGTATGTATGTATGTATGTATGTATGTATGTATGTATGTATGTATGTGTGTGTGTGTGTAGTCTGTGACAATTTTTTCGTCTCGCATAACTCAAATACTATAATACCAAAAAATACAAATTTGTGAATTTTCGCTTCTTATATTTAAATGAAGAGCTGATTAGATTTTGGATAAAATTGGTCAACCGGAAGTAGCAGTTTACTTTAAGCCCTTAACAGTTTTTCGTGAAAAACACGGTTAAATTTCCTTTTTCAACAATTTATGTTATTTTGAAATTTGTAGAATATTTAATATTTATGTGTTTTGATTACACTAACGTTAATTATTTTCATTGGATTTAGAGATAATAAAATATAAAGAAATTACATTACATAATTGTTGCACTCCTTGTACACTATGGGAAACACTTAAAAATTTTCAATTTTTTACGAAATTTGACACATGTCATTTTGATTGTGAAGTTGTTTGCTTAATGAAATATATGTCAAAAATTTAAATAAATATACGAAACAAAATTAAATTTCTCAAATATAAATAGAAAATAAATAAATAAGAAGGTATGTTTCTGTATCATCAAGTACTATTTTGTATCGTTTAAGAGTAGTATTGGGCGGGAGGTTATGTGCTGGGCACATCAGATATTTTTACAGTTGTTTTTACAAAGCTATAATAATTATGTATACAAAATATACTACATTAATACTTCCAAACCCTGTCTATTTCATACAATAATTAAAAGAAAACCTCATATTTTTTTTATTTCATAATGTATAAAAGTCGTTCAGGTTGGAGTTTATTTTTTTAATAAATTTGAAATACAATCTTGCTGCTTTGGTATCTGCGAATAACGTTGTGCTTATACAGTTGGTAGTTCGATAAGAAAGAATAAGAACATGTATTTGTATATGAACCGTAACGGAAAACCGATCAGAGCAAAACTAGAACGAATACTTGTCGGAGATCTCTTTTGTGCACAGCTTGATAAAGTTGAACGTAGAATGATTGCCGAGATACTGTGAGTAACTGCAAGTAATGGATTTATTTAACCGCTGCATTATATCGGCTGCGTTTCATCATAAATTTAAATTCCTCCCGCGGGGAACTTTGACATTTCAAGTGATACAGAGAACCCAAAGTGGATGACGCAGCCAAATATTTGAGTGGAACTTTTACAAATATTCGATAAGAAGTTCTTTTCGGTGATATGCGGAGTGTAGGACGGGCCCGCACCGAACGGATGGACGAACCCACATGGCCGCTGGGCCACGCTCACTGAATTCTAAACGATCGCGAGAATTACTTCATTGGAAATTTAATTAATGCTTCCTAGACAGCTGCGACTGTTTTCCTAAAATGTCTTTTATTTTTCAGTGACTCTATCAATATTTTTCTTACTGGAAGAGAAATTCGATTTCTGATTTAACAAAATCACGACAGAAACAGACAATGTTTAACTGACAAAGAACGGAGAAAATTCTCTAGTCGACGCGTATATTTTTACCTCCCGCCTACCTCTAGGTAAGGGAGGTATTGATTTTGATCAAAAAATTAGGTAGTGAGTTTTCAATGAATAAGCACGTTTTAGAGTCCCTACAATACGATTTTACTATTTTCACGATGAAGTCTGTATATATGTATGTATGTATGTATGTATGTGTGTGTGTGCGTGAGTGTGTGTGTGTGTGTGTGTGTGTGTGTGTGTGTGTGTGTGTGTAGCCTGTGGCAATTTTTTCGTCTCGCATAACTCAAATACTATAATACCAAAAAATACAATTTTGTGAATTTTTGCTTATTATATTTAAATGAACAGCTGATTAGATTTTGGATAAAATTGGTAAACCGGAAGTTGCAGTTTACTTGAAGCCCTTGAACATGGTTAAATTTCCTTTTTCAACAATTTATGTTATTTTCAAAGTTGAAGAATATTTAATTTTACATGTTTTTTATTGCACTAATTTTATTAATTTTCATTGGATTTAGAGATAATAAAATATAAAGAAATTAAATTTCACAATTCCTAGTACACCATGGAAACACTTAAAAATTTTCAATTTTTTACAAAATGTGACACGTCATTGTGTTTAAGAGTGAATTATATGTCAAAAAATTAAATAAATATACGAAAGAAAATTAAATTTTTCAAATATAAATAGAAAATAAAAAATAAGAAGGTATTTTTCATTATCATTAAATACTATTTTGTACTGTTTAAGAGTTGTATTGGGCGGGAGGTTATGTGCTGGCCACATCAGATTTTTTATTTGAATTATTTATCTAAAATGTTTTTTTTCTATTTTGCACCATTTATAAATTGTTTAGGCGGGAGGTCATGTGTTGCACACATCAGATTATTTTATTTGTCAATAGACAGGTTTAGGATAAAGCTAGTAAAAAATGAATATCTGAATAGTAATTAGTAGGTTGTATGTCAAATGCAAGCTTAAATAAATCCTTGGCGTCAACATAATCATTTATAATTCAAGACGTTTAGTGCAGTGAATTAATTAGTGAGTATAATAAAAGGAAGTATTTAACATTTTATCTCTGAGTGTATGATAATGAGCTGGCAGGCTCGTAAAGTAGAACTACGACATAAATTTCATATCGAGTTATAAAAATTGATGAAAAATGATTGGTAACATTATCATTCGAGATCCGGCGGGTATTAAACTATAAAATTTATGTCAGCAAATAAAAAGTCTTAGGAAAAGTCGAGAATTTTAAACTAAGCCTAACTTTTTTGGATTTTAGCGGGACAGTAAAATTTTACAGCGTCTACAACTTCAAAGTTCTTAGTGTTTACGGGTCGGATGATAAAAATCAGACGTTAAATATTTACACAAAGACTGTGTCGTGTCTTGCACACATCAAAATGTCTTTCTGTTGGAGCCACTCCGCGAAATATACACAAGGTTGACACGTGTGGAAATTTATGCTCTTTTAGCTATTTCATTGTAGTGCGCGAGTTCAACAGCGAGCAGCCTTGCTTGATAAGTGGAAACAGATATATGAGCATTTTAAAAAGTGGCTACTTACGTTTATTTGACAAGCTCCTGATTAACTTGGACGCGAGATCGCATTAAGATAAAAATAACATGCATTGCTCGCGTAAAGCTGCCACGACTTAACGTATAAAGTCGCCTAACTTAAATTAATTAATTAAGTGTACGTACATCAACATGCGTTGGTTAAAACGATAGCAAGTCACCTACGTCCGTAATTTCTTTGAAATATCGTTATTCTATAAAAGATATATATTATGTTTCATACATATTTATGATTTTTCACTCATTACAAACTTGACCAATCAGAATGTCTCATTTTCCATTGTTGTGCATTTTAGATAAGTGATTAAAGAGCACCATGCTGTTTAATCGCGATTAAAATGAAGCTAGCTTTTATATGCAAATTTAGAACTTTTTGGAGGCATATTTAGCAGGATAATTAGTTGCAGAAGCAAGAAACTTACATGGTTTTTACATTTACTGGTATTTTATATCTGAATTATTCAATTCAAGCTATTTTTATTTACAAATTTTTGACATTTATTTGACAAGTAAAAAAGAAAAACAAACAATTTGCTATAGTTACAATATAACAACAAAATTTGTTGGTGCATTTTGTTTATGTGTGTACCGATTTATTTATGTGAAAATGTGTTAAAATCAATGTTTTAGTACAATTTCATTGCCAAAAATTAAAGTTTGTACTATGAATTCATGATATAATCTTGACATATATCCCTCGTTCTAATGAATTGAATCGATTAAATTTGATGTGTAGCTTATTTATAAAATTTTGTTTTTTTAAAAAGAGTTACCGTATATAGTAATTTAAAATAAAAATTTTTTTTTCGCGATCGCCCAGAAAATAAGCTGTTTCTGATCGTTTTTCGACCGAAAATTCCTTCTTTTCCGAGCTAGCTCGGAAAATTTACTAAAAGGGATCGGAAAGCAATGTTCCCATAGTGATCAGTTCTTTATTTATTTATTTTTCATTCATGTGTCAAATATTGCAATAAGGTGCAAGAATTATTATTTCCTTTTTTTCAGGATCGCGAAAAAAATATTGTACCCAACATGACCTGAAAGTGTTTTCACTGGGCTTGATTTTACTCGTTTGGTCTATTGACAGGTAAGATTTGAATTTGACATAACGAATTAATAATATTATTTCATCGAACTGGCAATATTATCTACTATTAGCAACAGTAACAATGATCATTAATTGATAAACAACGGTTGAGTTATAGGTATATTATTTGACAGTTGTGGATAATATTTTGACATTTTCGATTAAATTTATTTACCGGTTTCAGGAGATTAAACCTATGTTTACATGCACAAAAGTAGGCAGGGTAAGTATGTCATAACTCTATTCTGTACGGTAATATTACCTTACTGACCTGTCAAAACAGTCAAGTAAATGAAAATAATACACACGGAATTAAGCTGTTCAGAGATTCACCTGCTGTGCTCCAAATATTTTCAGGCAATTCAACATCGCCAAAATCCACTTTTAATCTAGCCATGAAGAACACATTTGACGTTTAAGTATAAAAATAATTTTAATTATGATACAAAAGAAGTGTAACCATGGTGTTAAATAAAAACAAACAGACTTACTTGATCACCTTCTAAAATTATGAAAGACGTTTTTCATAAAAGAATTTCAAAAAATAATATTTATTAATGACATTAACGTCTTCATATTCTGAAACCGGTAAACTATTGAACAAACCACGGATGTTATGAGTCATAACAGGCCTTAGATGTCTTAAAATCCTCGCTCTACGAGCTCGGATTTCAAACTGACATCTGCGGCAGTTATAATACTCATAACATCACTAGGAAGGTTAATAGCTATAACCTGTGCTTTTTGAAATAACAAAATAACGCTTGAAAAATGTCTATTTTTGACATGTGTCATAAGTGAAAACTAAATTTTTTAAAGGATGAACGTTTCTTGATAGTGATGGTCCGTGTTCCTGCATCATTTGATAAGAAATCTATGGCGGGAGGTATTGTGATTTTTTTGTACATTTTGTTTAGTTCTTTTGACATAAAACATTGTCACTATGATCAGAGCGGTTATCATTGCTAGTATAATATAAACTAAAGCTCCTTCAGTTAGTTCAGTTAGAACAGCAAGAAAAGAACATCACTGGATACGTTCCATTTAAGTTCGTATATTTTTCTCCGGCTTGACTGGTGTTTTGTCTTCCATAATGGGCTGTCTTGTTAAATTAATGGCCGATTATTACTCTGTGCGTTATTATATTTACTGTGTGCATCGTCGATTTAAATTACTAACGGCATCACGTGACGCCTCTTGCCGCTTTAAGTGCGTCAGACCGTCAGAAATTCTTTATCGGTTGTTTGACCTATGCTAAATGGAAATTTCTATCCCGATGTGATCCTTCCTCTTGGGCTACGACGATGACTCGCTCACTTTAACGATACTTGACTTGCGAGGAATATTATATTGATATTATCGGGAAGTTTTTATTTTTGATGAGCTTTTTAAAGCAGTTGTGTCTATCATTTTAGTAATTACCAAGGAGGCGGTTTAATACTTTTATGGCTTAAATGAATAACTCGCGTTAATGTTGTTCTCATGGTAATTCATCAAAAACTATTCTCTCCGAAAGGTTATAGTTCAAGTTTTATGTTTGCAGTTTCTTGTTCGTATTTATTAATGATGTGGAAAACGGAACAGTGTGTTGGTGTCACTTTGAAAAAAATATTAACAATAATTTAATAATCATACTTGACACGTGTTTGACATTTCGGTTATTTGTTTGTTGTCATACCAACTACGGTTATTCAAATATGTAATTAAACATTATAAGCTGGTACTTCCACAGTATAAGAATTCACGATACTTCAAATATTTCAGAGGTACGCTACCAAAAAGATGGCTGCTCAATGTCCGCTGATAGGCTGATATCTTAGTAACTATATAAAAGAGAGTATCATGTCAGTGTCAGTTACATCTAACAAATATCAAGTCATAGTATTTCATTCATCATATTAATTTCATAAAATGAGTTCAAAACAGAGAGGTAAACTTATTTGTACCACGAAAAATTTTAGATGCAGGTGAAATAATATAATAGGTAATATTATACATCTTTTTTATTATAGATCGAGTGGGAAAAAGAAGCGCTTTCCTCTCCATTTTGACAATAACCTTTGTTTCATGTATCATGTCTAGAATATGTCACGTAAAAAAATATTTTTCTATAACACTGTTTTGGAAACTGGGCATTCCACTACTAAAAATTGTTATGGAATCACTAACATTCCATACGCGGCGTATGGAATATTTTCGACGAATCAGAACCGCTTATTAGCGCGACATATGAAGTATCTTGATTCAGTTACTATGGTTACGTCTGTTTGTTTTAATTTGATTTATTTGAGTTTGACGTTTTCAACAGTTTTATATTTGTATTTTTGTATAATTTCCAAAACCTTTTTATAGAAAGTATAGTCTACATGTCTACAACATGTAACGGAATGGCCTATCCCACGCTCGCAAACCGTACAAACTTTTTGCTCGCGTGGAATATGTGCCATTCCATTACTTGTTGTAGAATATACTATTATCTAACATCTCTCAATGAATGCTCTATAACTATGGCGATTTTAAACAAGGAAAGTTACAGATTACCCACTAGGGGGTATAATTTTGAGAAAAAGTCACTAGTGAGTATTTTTTTATTTATAACAAAAACAATAACACAAAACACCTTGAGGACTACTTCGATTGACATTTTAATTTAGAAAATTTAAAGCATATGTCACTGTCAAATAATATTTCTCTAATAAATTTGCATTTATAAAGAGATGTTGGATAAAACGTTATACTTCAGACGTAGACAAAGTGGAATTAGCCACTCGATAAAATTATCACCTCAGCCTTCGGCTTCGTGTGCTAAAATTTCTCTCGTGGATAATTCGTTACTTTGCCCACTTGTATATCCCCATTATTTTACTTTTTTTAATGAATTATAGTAAGCATAATTTACAACTGTTAGCAGAGTGCCACACCCATAACAGGTTATTTTAATAATTTTCCATAGCCGTATTACAATTTTTCTAATAAAAATTAATATCAATATATCGTGAAATATTAACATTAATGTCCGGTTATACCACCGTTAGTAAAATTATAAACTTTGTTTTAAAATAAATAAAAACATATAATTTTTGACACCAACACGTTTTATGCATAGCTTTATTTAAGTTGATTCTATGTTTGACATAAATTAAATTCATTGTTTTGTATGTTAAGTTGTTTTCACCAAAATCTAAATATATGGACAATATCACGAAACTTATATTTATGAAGTTTCGTTACTCTATCTTCTCTCGTACCTGACTTATTGAAAAAATTCATTCGTACACACAGACGGCAATGAGAAAATGGTTAAAAACAGATTTAGGGGATCTCAAATCATATATTTCCAATTTATTTTATGATTGTTATACTTCCTTATGCTTATGTAAGAAAGTAAATAGAATTTATTGTTTTGTCTGTTCAGTTTTGTGTCACTAGCCTAGTACGCCAGGGGTCGCGCGTTTGAATCCCACTAAAGAGTAAGGTCGTTCCTGTTCGCATAAATTCACAATTATCCACTCATTGAATGGCATATGACCATAAATAGTTAGTCCGCATATCATCTTCATAAAAAAGAAGATTCCTTTGATATTGAACAGTTAAATGAATGAATCCGCATTTCTGCGGGTACAGATTAAGCCTTTCCAAACCCAGCACAGTAACTTCATTTGAAGTTGATGAAGTTAAGAGAAGATATTTTTAATTACATTATATTTTATCACGTCCTCATCAGCAGGAGACTTGAGAAGTTTTGTCATAAATTTAGAAATCACAGTTTTACGTCTTGAAGAACTGTAATGAAACAAGATCGAATGCTGGAAGTTCGGCTTGAGCCAGCGGCTCTATTCACGATGATGTGTATCCCGCTATTTTATGGCTCTTTAATTTAATTAAAATCTACGATTTTCTGCCTACATTCATTTGCTTTATACGTCTTATATTGTCTGAGTTCCCACAGAATAGGACGACGTCATCTGCGAATTACTCGTGTTATAGACAATCATAAATAGTTCATGGATTGTCTAACTGGATAATTACTTAAAACTATTAATTGCCCGTTTCTTGATGCGGCTAATTAGAGCAGTTATTTATTTATCTGTGTGTAGTGCCGTCAAATAACAACCCCCAAAGATATTAGATCTGCTAATTTATTGAGGAATAGGTGTTTTGGATTTGTAGTTTATTTTGATACAAAATTCGATATCCTCAATATTTATTACATATCATTTCTCACTCAAATATTTCCATCTAGGAATAAAATACCGAATAAATAAAAAATGACGCATTGAAATCAAAGCTCATTTTTTGATGCGTAATTTTTTATTTATTCGTCGAATAACTTATTCGAAACTTTATTCGTAAAGACAGACCCTAATATAATTAGTTTTTCTCAAAATCGAAAAGATATACATGAAAATTGTCAGGATCATTACATATGTTAGTAATATTACTAACTTCTTTTATTTGTTTTGTGTGTCAAGTAAACTTCCGGTTTTGTAATTGTTACCAAAATCAACTAAGTTCGTCGCATTGTTAAGACACAAATCTTTGTGAAGTTTAGTTACTCTTAACTTGTTTCGTTTATTAGTCATACAGAATGATTCATAACTTACGGAAATGGTTGAAAGTGTAACTAGGAAGAACCAAAATAATGTCTATGAAAAAAACTCAATAACAAAAAAGTTACAGTCAATTAAAGTTGAATCGATTAAGAAATAATCGTTAAAAATTAAAGTAGTTAATTATGTTCGAAATAGAAATTGGGAATATTTTAAAGTTAGTTGAACAAAGTTTATTTAAAACAAATAATATTAATGTATTATCATAAAAGTTACGACTATTTAAATTTTATTGCTAAAAATTTGCGGATATGATTGAGAGCCACTTAAAACATCTAGAAAACTAGTTGCCGTTGAAATTCCTTTTGTCAATTCATTAAACATGAAACTATGTCAAATGCAAAATGGTTAATACTTTCAGTAATGAAGAACATGTAGACTTGATTATGGTTTATGAAATAATTTTCATTAATTAAATGATTTGTACAATTCACTGCTTTTGCCATTATTTTTTGTTGGGTGCATAATTTAAAATTAAAATAAGAACAAATTGTCAGATTTTAAAGAAATATAATTCCATGACATATAGCAATGAAAAAATAACGATTCTTCACAATTATTTTCAGCGGTATTCAGTAGGTCAACGTTAATTTAATAGAAATATAATTTACTATATTTGCTTATTATTTTGGGCTCCGCTAGCTACAATTTGAATTTTTTCCGTTCGTTATGAATCACCCTGTAGAACATATAGACACACATCCATCTGTCTATCCATCCACACAGACGTCATTGATAAAATGGTCAAAACGGAATCAGGGATCACTAAACATGCATTTCTGTGAAAATATCGTAATGGATACGAAATAAAAGAACAGCTATGATCAATATTTTTCTTTTTACCTCCCGCCACATCTTGCAAGGGAGGTATAGGAATCATGCTAAAAATTGTGAAATGAGTTTTCAATGGATGAGCACGTTTACGATTTTAATAGTTTCGCGATGATGACTGTGTGTGTGTGTCCGTCTGTCTGCCTGTCTATCTGTCTGTCTGTCTGTCAATCTGTCGGTCTGAGTGAGAAATATTGTATATAATTCGAGCGCAAAGTATTTATATCGCTCTCACATAATTGCAACGTTCGCCTGCAACTCACGTTGCAATAATTGTGTTCGAGCGACAAACATAACTTTGTGCTCTAAATATACAAATATTAAGAACGTAAATATCTAAAACAACTCACAAACACTGCATTTTAAAATCAGCCGAAATATTCTCACCCTACACTAACCTTTTAGGGGTTGAGATTTAACGGCAGTAATCAGGGTTCCAAGATGTTTTTTTATTAATATTTACTAGTAAATAATTTATGCCATCGTTCCGAGAATGTAAGATCCCAGGAAAAATTTCAATTCTCCATCCAGAGACCACCGTTACAGCGTATTGTATTCCAACAGCAACCACAGTCCGCTCGCGCAGACTGCTTATAAATTCTCCTTTGTAAGTTGACCTCCCGCGTTAGCACCTTGCGCGGTAAATCTGTAAAACTGGCAAGGGCGTATCTAGCCGAGTGTATTTGCCCAGCTAGCAAGGTGTGGCAGAAGCCCAAGGCGTCGCAAGGAACTCGTGTTGATTAAATGCTATTGTCTTCTGGTATGTGACTAATAATATTGTACGTTGTAATCGAAAATATACGCACTGTATATGTAAATTATATGGCGTGGAGTGTATGCTAATGTTCAATGGTTTCTCTTGAGTCTTAAGGCACCTTGTTGGAAGTCGTTGGGGGGAAATTAGGTGGTATAGTGACATACTAAGGTTTTGGGCGAGGCGAGAAATCTTATACAAATTTGCACTCTGATATTTGTACACAGTAAAAAATTTATAGTCATAATTTTAACAAAATTTAATTTTAAATTTTTTCATTTAATAAATTTATGACAAAATCGACACGAAAAATAATGTGTATCATACGTCCAGAGACAGTTTTATGAGTGCTCGAAATTTGCTCAGCCTGTCAAAATACACATACAAATAATAACTACCGTATGTAAATGTGAGTATTTACCAGTAGCACCAACGTGAGATGCAATAAGAACTACAATAAATTTTAATAATTTAAAATTCTATTAAAACAATAAGATTGAATTTAATATCACTGTATATATCATTAATATATACTAGTATATTTTTTTTCGTTTTATTAAAACATAAGCATAACGGAATCAATTGTTACATACATACATACATACATACATAACATCACGCTATGTCCCACTTAGTGGGGTAGCACGAACCCAGAAAAACAGTCAACCAACAATCAATCTCCTCCAAACATTCCTATCCTGACACACCACTTTCGCCTCGTCCACATTCATAGTGCGATTCATACATGCTCGTTTATTCTTCACACTCGGAATCATTCGTTCACGCAACAAACCATCAATCATACCCAACCAGTTATTCCTCGGACGCCCGCGCAATCGTTCACCTTCAATCTCACCCTCATATATTAGTTTCACCAACCTTTCATTCGACATTCGCTCAACATGTCCAAACCACCTCAACTGACTCACTCCCACTTTCTTAACAACATTCTTCTCAATCTCACACTCATCATACACCAATGTATTCCGTATACGATCGTCTCGTATACCCACATACTCCTCTCAAATATCTCATTTCCACAGCAGTTATACGTCGTTCATGCTTCTTCATCCACACCCAACATTCAGAACCATACATCAATGTAGGCACTAACACACCATTATAAACACTCAATCGAGGATCTCTAGATACATTCACGTTTCGAGCAAATGTACCCAGAGCACCCAATACCTTGCACCCTGCAGACACTCGCCTTTCAATCTCCCGGTCAATACGTCCATCCCTCGAGAACATACTACCCAAATATACAAATTCATTCACTTGTTCCAGTCTCACACCATTCACTGAAACATTACAATCAGTCACCAAATCATTCTTCTCAAACACCAACACTTTACATTTATCGACATTCAATAGCAGATTTAAACCTTTCCCTACTTCATTTATGCTCACAATCATTGGAACAACTATCATTCCATACGCCGCGTTTGGAATAAAGCAATATATGTAGTATATTGGCACGGTTGCTATGGTTACGTCTGTTTGTTTTAATTTTATTTATTTGAGTTTCACGTTATCAATATTTATGTATTTGATGCTGGATTTTTACAGTTTTTTTTCCAAAACAGTGTTATAGAAAGTATAGTAAATAGCTCAGTGGCAACGTATCGGACTGTGGATCGCGAGATCCTCAGTTCGAATCCCACTTCCGACAGTTGCCAATTTAAATTTACCCCTGTGGTTCCCCCTCCACTAACAACTTTGGGGGCTATGACTTGACGGCTGGTAACCGCATTTCATACGCAAAAATATATCACTTACCGAGATCTGCGTAAGCAGAGTGCCACACCCGAAATGGGTAAAAGGCGTGATGATATATTTATTTTATTTTATTTTATAGTCTACAACAGGTAATGGAATGTGCCACTCCATTACTTGTTGTAGAATATACTATCAAGCCAACATCTGTCATAAAAATTAAATGGTTTAACGCACTACTTGACGGGCATTTTGTGGAACCCTAAATAGCCTCCAATTTGTTTCCAAACGGGTAACCTTTTGAGATTCGCCGAGTTCCTAAGGGCAATCAAACTAATGGTCGCACATTTCGCTGCAGCTGTAATTTTGTCCAGAGGATTGTGGATTGTGCAAACCTCTTCAAATGTAATTTGTTTCCATGCGAGAAACGAACAAGTGCGCGAGCTCTGGACTCTGGACAATAATCGTAACATTGTCTGAAGCCTCGCAATAACTACGCGCTTGGCGTCCCGCCGTCCCGCGGACGCCCTTCTGCCCTATAAATGCGCAGACGTGTTTTTTACGTCGACGACGTCTTCAAATTATGCCAGACGTGCCTCGCCTGAATACTTTGTTATTCACTGTAATTGATTTCATTTCTTGTGAAAAACAAGATGTTATTTTTAGTTTTCTCTATGAGTAGACCTAACATCTCCGAACTGTATTTACTTTATATTTATTTATTTATTTTGTTTACTTTTACCTCCCGCCACATCCTGTAAGGATGGTTTATGCTAAAAATTCTGTAGTGAATTTTCAGTGGATGAGCACGTTTTAGGGTCCATAGAATACAATTTTAATAGTTTCGCGATGATGTCTGTGTGTGTGTCTATCTGTCGGACTGTGTGTATCTCACTGGAGTTACATTTTTTCAAAAACTACTAAACAGAAAATTTTAATATTTTGTATATCTGTCTTATTGTTATTAGTTCTTAAGTATTTTTATCAAAATGTTTGTTATTATTAATATAAAATTCGATAAATAAGATAGTAATGAAAAAATAGCATATAGGTAAAAAACGATTGAAAATATCATTAGTGGTGCTAACTTTTTATTTTATATGTCAAACATGTGTCAAGTATAATTATTAAACAATAAAATGTATATTTTTTAATAGTGTAAAAAGCATTAAGATCACGTGATATCCCGACTATAATTGTGGAGTTTACTGTAATATTAGTTTGAGGATTTAATTAAATTTAGTTGTTTTATTCAGATATAATTATAATTATTATTTTAACTAATTAACAAAAATTTGTATGAACTATGAAATGTTTATGCAACCCTGAGATATTAATTAATTTTTGATACTTTAATTCGATAACAAAAACTAATTATCTTTCTATTTTATGTTGTTTAATAATTATAATAATTTATTGAGAGAAATTTTAGTTAATTAATTTTTAACATTAATCTTGTTTTAAAATTACAATGACATTTCTGTCAGTTTTATCAAATATTTGTCTCATAAAACCAAAATTTAATTATATAATTAATTAATCAACTCACGTTTGAATTTTTAAAATAGATAAAATAAATATATCATATACACATTTCTGATGGAGTTACTCTGTCTAGATATACGATATAGCTCGACAAATCGATTTAGGACCCCAAGAAGTGTAATGTATGTACATTCAGAGAGTAAAATTATGAACTATACTTATATTTTTCTTTTGAGATAATGTTCTTCTATCATACTGTCAAACTATACTAATTTAGGGGTGGGTTATGAGATCCTCAGTTCGAATCCCACAATCCATTTTTTACCCTTCACTAACATCTTTGAGAGCTTTAACTTCTGGTAACCGTACTATATAATAGTAATTTACGCTATAAGTCCGGGAAATTAGTTTTTACAGTACGAATTTCGAAATGAGGAACCTGAAAATTTTGAATGGACTGTGTCGTATTTTTGGACAAAAGTTAGCTTTCTAACTTCCTTTCTTTTTTAAAAGCAACCAGGTTGTCTGTTTTAATAAAAATAAAGATTTTTTTCAAAAATGATTGTGGAAAACGATATTGGGCCCAATTCTCTAACGATGTAGTTACGTAGCAACTTGCTAGTGATAAAATGGCATCAAAACTTCATGTTTAATGGGGAATATGTCTTTAGCTGTCAAAGAACTTACTTAACAACGGTACAGTACCATAAAAAATAATAATACTGCAAAGTCCCGTTTACCGGATTGAAATCAGTCTGATAATCATGCAAATGTAAAACAGTATACCAGTGCGAAAACGTTTAATATTTTCGTTGAATGGGCGAACTTATTTGTTTTTCGAGGTACATTTTTGTGCGTGTAATTCCGTCAAAGCATAATTTTCAAAGCTGTCAGTGGAAAAGGAACCACAGGAGAAACTGTTATGTTGTGAAAATTGAAATAAAGACCTAAAGGTTATGCAAATAATTTCACTGATAACTATACACATTCGTAGTAAATTCATATAATGATGTTTTAATGTTTGACAAGATTTGCAGGATATGCATCTAGTGGTTGTCAAACAGATTTCGATAGCTGCTCCTGTTAGCAATTAATCCATCTTCATTAGCGTTTCGCAACCTAGACCTAAATCCAAATTGTTTGTCATTATATTAAGTGGTCGCATACATGTTGAAGAGAATTCCGCTCGCAAGTAGATTTAGCTTCAAATGCTCAGAGCTCTATCTTAACTGAGAACTGTCTAGGGAAATATGTCGTAGAATATTTATCTATGGAATATTATTGCTGTTATATTTCTCTAATTAAACATACGATATAAAGTTCGAAAGTAAAGAGCGAAATAAGCGCACCAAAATTTACAAAAACATGAAGTTTATAGAATGTCAAATGTAATTTAATATGATGTATTCAGTATCACAATTTCGACCTTTGTGGGACCCTCCTTAAACTTCTTACATCATTCAAACACCTGGGTTTTTGATAAGGTGGATTCCCCATACTGTGTTTGAAGTCTTTCGAAAATTTCTTGATTTGGATCCCTCATTCACAAGAAATCTTATTATTATGCTATACTCAACGGACACGAAACACCTGCTTTGTCATTTTGACAATTACAAAATAAAAACAATACCCCTTGCAAGAATGTTAAGATGGAATTGCCGCTAGGATTATTCTTTTGGCTCTGTGAATAAAATTCCGGGTCATATAGTGCCTGCGTTAGCGGATGATGTGTTGGGTGAAACTGAGGAGCGAGGTATTTTGTGCTTTGGGTACATTTGCTCAAAACGTGAATGTATCCAGAGATGCTCGATTGAGTGTTTATAATAGTGTGTTAGTGCCTACAGTGATGTATGGTTCTGAATGTTGGGTGTGGATGAAGAAGCATGAACGACGTATAACTGCTATAGAAATAAGATATTTGAGAGGAGTGTGTGGATATATGAGACGTGATCATATACGGAATACATTGATGTAGGATGAGTGTGAGATTGAGGAGAATGTTATTAAGAAAGTGGGAGTGAGTCAGTTGAGGTGGTTTCGACATGTTGAGCGAATGTCGAATGAAAGGTTGGTGAAACTAATATATGTGGGTGAGATTGAAGGTGAACGATTTCGTAGGCGTCCGAGGAATAACTGGTTGGGTATGATTGATGGTTTGTTGCGTGAACGAATGATTCCGAGTGTGAAGAATAAACGAGCATGTATGAATCGCACTATGAATGTGAACGAAGTGGTGTGTCAGGATAGGAATGTTTGGAGGATATTGATTGTTGGTTGACTGTGTTTCTGGGTTCCTGCTACCCCACTAAGTGGGATATAGCGTAACTTCTATTAGAAGCAGTTTCTATAAAATAATTTTTGAACATTGTACAGCACTAAAATACTTTTCTTAAAACACCCAAAACAGAGGTTGTGGTACCAGCCATTATAGTTGAGGGAAGTGCCGCTATATTCATAGCGTTTGTGAATATTTATCGCTGGAAAATAGTCGCTTTTATATTTCCTTAATTAAAGTTAAGTACTGAAGACGTATTTTTCTCTGACGTCAGCGAGGACTTTCTATGATTATGTGTGATTATTTGTCGACAACTCTCTCATATTTATTCTTGGCTTAAGTTATTTTCGTACTTATGAATATTCTAATTTATAATTGTGTAGTGTTTTGTTCGTGTTTGTTATCATATTATGTCGCTTAAAATAGAGGACAAACAAATTTCTACAAAATAAATACAACTATTTTGGATGTTGGTGACGTTCATTATAAATTCCACATCACTAATCTTCAGAGACTAAATCCATTGCTTGGGGAGCTCTGCGATTGCGGATCTCGGTAATCGATATGTCGTTTTGAGAAAAGTGAGCTGCAGATCACCAACCTTTCATTCGACATTTGCTAAAGATGGAAAAAAATTTGATATTTTCGTTTAAATCTGCTAACCTGTGTTTTTTGCAAATCAAAACAACGGTTGAAAAATGTAATTTTTGACATATCATAATTTTTTGAAGGGATGAGCGTTTTTTGATAGTGGTGTGATCCGTGTTCCTTCATTATTCGATAAGAAATCTATGGCGGGAGGTACTGTAGTGCCCACAATAGATTTTTTTCTCGTTATTGTTATTTATATTTATATTTTGAAGGTGAAGTAGTACATCGACAGGTACACCTCATTTTTTTAGAAAAATTAGAAATAATCTATAATTTGGAGCTAAATTAACTCTCATTACACTGAAAACCAAAGCTTGTAATATCAACCATGTGTCATTGTTGATCAAAAACAATAAAATTGCGAATTAGTGTCACAGGAGACCACGCACGAAACAAGCATAAATACTAATCATTATTAATTACAAAACACCTATATTCAGTAATTAAAAATTACACAGGCTCTTTGCAGAGTTGTAATTACAATCCCGACAATACCTAATTACACACACTTGAATGTATTAATGCATTTGAAAGTTATTCATTTCGGAGTCGCAACTAGACGAGTTAAGTTTGAAATTACGCAACAATTATTTACGGTCAGGTGACTGAATTTTCGTTTGTGTGCTGGTTGATGAACTGGCCGTTGAGGACGGGGGACGGTGGCTGCACTGTAGCCGACACAGCACGGCACGGTAATTTCATAAAGTTATAAATTAAATTCAGTTGTGATACATAATTGACGCATTGTTGCTGTGAAGGCATTCAAATTGGAAATGATTCTAATAATTTACAAAATAAAAGAACAATCCTGCTGTAGGCATTTCCGGGAGGAATATTTTATTGTGACACTTATTTTCATTTGTAATAGAAATCGCCTTTCAGCTTTCATATAGGGAGAACCTTTTGTGTATTGTATTTTCGTTAGAGAACGAAGTCTTGAAAATATATTTTATAAGGATTTATTTGTTCCGTTCGTAAGTAAACACGGAGCGAGATATAAATGTATAACTCCGGATTTAAGAATCAAATATCTTCTATTGATTCTGCTTTATTTGTGCTGATAAAAAGCTATTTCACTCGTCTACGTTGACTTTCCACGCTACAGGACTTACTTAAACAATTTGTTCTCGTTTCGTGCCTTTTTGCTTAGAAACACAAATAAACTCCGATTCTTTCAACATGGAAACCATGCTGTATACCAGAGAGATTAACAAAAATTATTATCAAAACCTACTTACTTACTTTGAACATGTGGATATTTTGACGATGGTTGACTACTTATTTGTGGTCTAAATATGGGAGTCCAAATGGGGACTTTCATCATTTTTTTTATTTTTTTTTTTATGAAACTTTATCTAAATTGAAGACTATCTACACTTTTAAAAAGTCTTAATTGTTATTCATTAAGCCACAATAATTTTTTTTAAATGTTGTGACGTCAATATAGAGATGTTGGTGGATCTCAAACAGTTGAGATTTAAATAATTTTTGTCACATAAATGTTTTATTTTATTGTAATTTAAGTTAGCACTAACTGACTGTCACACTGCCAATATGATTCAAATTTGATACATCTAATTTTAGATTTAAATGTTAAGGATTCAAATTTGCCTAACTGATAAAATTTTATAACTAAATTTATATTTTACTGGGTTATTGTAAATTATGGCACCAATAAATATTTCAATAAAATATGGGGTTTGCCATTTATTTTTATAAACAAAAAAAAGCTTGTTTGACATTTAGGTAATGTGTGTGATGATTACATGTATTGGTCATATTTTATAGTCTCCCATCTGTAGTATATATTTATAATCTATGTTTTATACGAGTAATACAGTAAATATATACTACTAAATATTATAATTTTGTAGTTATATTTATTAATATTTTAGCTAAAAATGTTAAAGCTAAAAGTGCAACAATAGTTATTTATGTACCAAGGCATTGAAGTTTAATTTTTTTATCACAAATGTGGAATTTAGTTGCCGAGGCCAGTAGGGCCGAGAAAAATAAACCATGTGAGTGATAAAAAAGAACTTCAGTGCTGAGGTATATATTAAGTTTTATTTGAAATCTAAAATTCGAAAAACTGTAAAAAATTACTATATAGGTTAAGTTTATACATCTGTCAGTTGTCAATTGAAACTGACAATCAGTGTTGCCAACCTCGATCAGTGAAGTTATCGCAAGTAACACTCAAAATTATGTGTTTTGTTCTCAATTTCGTCATCGGAATTAATTAGTTAATTCTTCTTGCATATTTTATTTCATGTTACGTCCAAATTTACTATAGTACGTCAATATATCTGCCAAGTTTATACTAATTGTACAATAATTATTTAACGGTTGCCAACACTGAGTTGTTCAAAATCGTCGTATAATGGGTTACTTTAGTGACAATTTCGGAGCTTTTAATGACGATTTTTGAGCACTTTAGTGACAATTCCAAATAAATAATCTTTTGCTGACTAAATCTCGAGAAAGATACGAATATGTGGAGATTAAAAAATACATAATAAATTTATGGGGTAAATAGCTCCGTGGTAACGCATCGGACTGTGGATCGTGAGATCCTCAGTTCGAATCCCACTACCGACAGTTGCCAATTTAAATTTACCCCTGTGGTTCCCCTTCCACTAACAACTTTGGGAGCTATGACTTGACGGCTGGTAACCGCATTTCATACGCAAAAAATATATCACCTACCGAGATCTGCGTAAGTAGAGTGCCACACCTATAATGGGTAAAAGGCGTGATGATATATTTATTTATTTATTTTTTATAAATTTATAATTATTTGAATATTGATTTTAATTTAGAAATACTATTGAGTGGTCGTAGAAAGAGTATAGTATATAATTCGAGATGTATAGCAATTACGCCCTCGTGAAATTACAAACTCACCCGTGTGTAATTTGCTTCTTACATCTCTCATTATGTAATATACTATTACAATGTAAGTAATGTAACAAATCAGCATGGGACGAATAATCACAGCCTTCTCTTCCCACGAGTACGCACGCTATCACTCCCTTCAAAGCTCAATCAAATCGCTCTTTTATCAGATAAACTTCCACAACAATTTTTTACACCAATTAGCCTCTCTATAATATTAATCTGAACTTTATTTGACATATCCCAGGCAGTAGACACCGTGTGGGCTTACAACATCGAGTAAAAGTAACCATAACCTCACACCTACTGACAATCTTGAATCTTTCAAGATGGCGGCCGCGCTGATAAGATATTCGGGCGCTGTTCGCTATACTGCGGTCACGTTTGTTTACGGCGGTATTTATTAAGTGATTAATTTATAGCAGGGTGTAATTTTAATTACTGGATGTGATGAGAATTGCTGCCGGCTCGCCTTTATTAAATGAAGCGAGTGAATTATGTACAGTCATCAAAAGTTTCCACCGTGGGGCTTCGCTTTGCTCATATTATTATTATTGCTACTTGCTTTATTAACTGTTTTACGTTTACTTAGTATTAACATGTTGTAATCAAATAAACTACGATGATAACGACATAGCTTTATTAAAACAAATAAACTTATTACAAACATCAAAACAAATGTAACTGTCATAATAACGTTTGAAATTGTTTCATTATAGATTGTTTACCACTATAATAGCGCAAACAAAATGGCTTTCGTCATGAATATAAAATAAATTTCGACTTCTTCTACGGACAGAGTGTAAAATGGGGTCTTTCACAATTTAAAATTATTTTTTTTTATGAAACTATATCTAAATAGAAGACTATCTGCTATCTTAATTGTTATTCATTAAGCCACAATGATTTTTACCTCCCGCCTACCTCTAGGTAAGGGAGGTATTGTTTTTGGTCAAAAAATTGGGTAGTGAGTTTTCAAATAATAAGCACGTTTTAGGGTCCCTACAATACGATTTTACTATTTTCGCGATGATGTCTGTATGTATGGTATGTATGTGTGTTACAATTTTGTGAATTATTGCTTCTTATATTTAAATGAAGAACTGATTAGAAGTAGCAGTTCACTTGAAGCCCTTAACAGTTTTTCGTGAAAAATACGGTTAAATTTCCTTTTTATTTTGAAAGTTGAAGAATATTTAATTTTACATGTGTTTTGATTACTCTAATTTTATTAATTTCCTTTAGATTAAGAGATAATAAAATAAAAAGAAATTAGATTTCACAAATCTTGCATTCCTAGTACACCATGGAAACATTTAAATATTTTCAATTTTTTAGGAAATGTGACACATGTCATTGTGATTGTGAAGCTGTTTTCTTAGTGAAATATATGTCATAAAATTAAATGAATATACGAAATAAAATTAAATTTCTCAAATATAAAAAGAAAATAAACAAATAAGAAGGTATGTTTCTGTATCATCAAATACTATTTTGTACCGTTTAAGAGTAGTATTGGGCGGGAGGTTATGTGCTGGCCACATCAGATTTTTTTTAAATGTTGTGACGTCATTGAAGAGGTGTTGATGGATCTCAAGCAGTAGAGATTGTAAATAATTGTAGTCACATGAATGTTCTAATTTATTGTTCGGAAAATTATTTAAATGGAATAAAAATAACTTTTCATGGTAAATAATTAAAATATACATGAATTCCGCTTATTTCTGAAAAAAAACATGAATAAACTAAGATTATTTTAGTAGTCAAATGTTTGATTACCACTGATAAATTTTGCTAACGCTAATGTCATTCAACAAGCCTTTAATTTTGTTGAGTCGACCTAAAGTAATATTTCTTACTTAGAAATAAATAATATATTTTGTATGTATTTAAAATATACTTACGAATTCAAAGTGAAACAAAAAACCTTGAAATTAGATGCCAACTATTTTGACACGTCGACAATCTGACAGCTCAATAATAAGAAAAGTACAAATAATTTAGATTATGATAGATATACGCCATAATACTTTGTCGTCATTGTAGAGGTTTTTAAAACACAAATATCTTAATAATTAATTATATTTTTAAACTTGTGTTATATCTAGTACGATGTTTTTGGATTTACACATAATATTAATGACTTATTTTCTATTTTGTGACTCTAGTGAACGACCCCATTCTCCTAGCCTTGGTACTGTAAATATTTGTGCAAATTAGAATTTAAACAGCTATAATAGATTCAGCGTTCTATCGGTTTTTAAATTTAAAATCTGTTAGAAATTACAGGTATCATTGGTCCAAATGATATGTTTTAAAGTAATCTACAAATACATTTATATAAAAATATACTCATCATTATCTAATTTAATTGACATAGATAGATTTTTCCCTAGATTGATGAACAGAATGGTTTATCAAACGTACAAAATTATTGTCTGCACCAAAATGACATGTTTACAATAAGAGATCCCCACACAATATGATTTATGATTATTTTAGTTTGTATAGATTTTCAGGGACTAGAATATCTCTATATAACATCAGGGAATGAATGTAGCCCATTGTAGGAAATTTTGAATGGCATTGGAATGGCTTCAAAGGAATAATTTGAATTTTGTATTTTGTGTAACGGCACAGAGATCCTGACGGATGAATCATTTCTACTCGTATTTTACAAATAATTTAGATTACCGAACCGAAATAAGTCCATTAACTGTAATCAGAAAACAGGATATTTTTCGAAGATAAAATTTGTTGATTTATTTGTCGGAACTGATAGTGAACTCGTAACCGGAAAGGTCACCAAATAAGATTGGATTAACCGAAATTTATTGTTTGTTTGGTATTGGTCAATAACTGAACGGAAGTTGATAGAAAATTTATTTCTAAATACGACTAATGCGTTATTTTACCTCCCGCCACATTCTATAAGGGAAGTATAGGAATCATGCTAAAAATTGGGTAGTGAATTTTCAGTGGATGAGCACGTTTTAGTGTCCCTAGAGTACGATTTTAATAGTTTCGCGATGATGTCTGTGTGTGTGTCTGTCTAACTGTCTGACTGTCAGTCTGTTTGTCAAAAACTACTAAACTGAAAATTTTGATATTTTGTATATATCAATTGTATCCCCTTTGGAAGAGCTGATTAGTTTTTGTTTTTGGTAATAATCCAATAACCGGAAGTGGTAGTTTACTTGATGATCTATCAAGTTATTTTGAAATATCTCAGTAAATTGTGGTTTAATTAAAATTTTGTTATTAGAATAATATTTCAAATATTATTTTCTATAATTATTGTTTAAAACATTTTTCTCTTACTGTCACCATTTACGAATTACAACACGTTAAAGAAAAATTATATTTTGATATTTTTGTTTAAATCTGCTAACCTGTGTCCTTTGAAAAAACAAAACAACTGTTGAAAAATGTCATTTTTTGACATGTGTCATAATTTTTTGAAGAGATGAGCGTTTCTTGATAGAGTTTGTTCGTGTTCCAGCATTATTTGATAAGAAATATTTGGCGGAAAGTATTGTGGTGCCCACAACAGATTTTTTTTAAAGTAAATATAGGGATAATTTACAATAATTATAAATTATATTTCTCACCAATTAAATGTAATTTATTAAGTAGGTACTAATGCAATTAAAATGGATTTCTTATTTGTTTAATCTTTCATTGTTTGTTTATTTATGATTGACTATCATAAATAATCTATGTAAATTATACGTATGTTTAGGTACTCCTAAAAAACCGCTTTAATACATTGGTGCCAATAACTTTTACTGTAACTAAAAAAAAAACAAAACTCCCGATAGAAATCTATCAGTGAATCAGAATAAAGGTTCTATTTTAGAAATAATATTTTTTGTATATTATTGGCTTATTTACTTGCTTTCCTGACGAAGAATCAAGTTCAGTAATTCAAAACGTATTTAAATAAAAAAAAATTATACTGAACTTAAACGTATTTAAATAAAAAAAAAATTATACTGAACTTAAACCAAACATCTTTTATTTATTTACTGAGTTCTGAAAGTTTTTTCTTATTATTATTTTTATGTATTATCTGTCGGCTAATGAAGAAAAATGTTCTTTACTTTAATTAAATATGTCTATATTCTTTGCGGGAACAACATTTAGCAAGAATGAAATTTATTGAAGCTATATATTCGTTAATTCTGAAAGTAATCTAAAATATACTTCGAAAATGAAGCGAAGAAACGAAGGAGGTTCCGAAAAACTTTTATAATTAGTGCGGCTCTTTTAGCGAAAGTAATTTATCGCTTACTAATCAGCTTAACAAGAGCGGTCCATTTTCCAAATGTGTGTCATGTGTCCGTCAATAAATCATACTTTACCATACCCCACGGACGGGCCGACCGGCTCCAAAAAGATTTAAATTTCAAACGGCGAGACAAAAAATTGACCCTCGGGGTCATTTAAGGCGCTATTCACATTTTTCAACCAAAGAACGTAATTTAGGATGCAGATGGCGGCAGAAGGGGTCGATGCACGGTTATTATTATCCCGAATGACAGACGCATAAAAATGAATTATTCTCCAACGAATTTGGGAAACGTGTGCGTTTTAACAAGGCTATTTTGGGACGGGCTGCCGTACATACTAATTTTCAGAATATTTTCAATAGCTGTTGTTTTAAATATATTTTTTTACTTTTAAAATTACTGCTTGAAACTGGGAAGCAAAACATAGAATTATTAATAGTTTGTATGTTGAACTTGGGGTGAATAGATTTTGGTAGCAATAGATCAACTGACAGTTGTGAAAAAAATTCTGATGTATTCCGAGGTCCTCTGAAACCGTTTTGATCATTTTCGCATTGACGTCTGTGTGGATGGATAGTTGTGTGTCCCAATAACAATGCGCAAAACTGATTAGACCTAAGAATTTAGTGGAAATTCTCGGGACTGGCAAACAATAATAGTTATTTACTTTACAAGTGGGGAAAGTAAGGAATTACCCATGAGAGAAATTTTAGTACACGAAGCCGAAGACTGAGTGTGATAATTTTATCGCGTGGGTAATTTCACTTAGCCCATGTATAATGTTTTATCCAACATCTCTTAATAAATGCAAAAATTATTAAAGAAATATTATTTCACGAACATATGCTTTAAATTATCTAAATTAAATTGCCAATCGAAGTAGTTATCAAGATGTTGTGTGTTATATTATTATTGTTACAAATAAAAAATTACTCACTAATGACTTTAAAAAAAATTATACCCACTAATGGTAATCTGTTACTTTCCTTGTTTAAAATCGCCTTAGTTATAAAGCATTTATTGAGAGATGTTGGATAAAATAAGTTTATTTCTAATATGGAGTTTAAATGCAAAAAAAATGTTTCACATGAAAGATGTTAGCAATATTATATGGAATACAAATTTTGTCTCATTATATCTGTTCCAATTTTGATGAAAACTAAATTATGAGATAAATAACTTATTGACTAAATTATAGGTTCAATAATATATTTTTTTATTTTTGTAATAACAGTTTCTATGAGAACAAACAGTATGAATATGAAATGAACAGAGAAAAATGTTTAAAATAAGATATGTTAGTAATATTATTTGAAAATTAAAACGTTTACAATTTTCTTCCATCTGATTCCGGTTTTGAGGAAAGCTAACAACCTATTCAAAAATTTGACATGTAGTGATTATTGATTAAACTTTATTTAGTTTGTAATCAAACTTTTTTGTCCCAGAGAGGAGACTTTAACAAAATTAATTTTGGACTATCGTTCTTTGTTTTGTTTTTTTATACAAATTAATTGAATTTAAATAGTATCAGGGAGGTTAATTAAATTATCAAAAATTCATTTTGAATACATCCATATGCACACACCAAATTTTGTATCTATGAATTAAAAACTATGTATAGAATAACAGATTTTAAATATTGATAATTCCATCATGCGAACTGAGTAACTTTATAGCTTCGTATAACATTTGTGTCATATTCACAATAAACGTAAAAATATAAGATATTGAGAACTTCTGGAACAATATCTAAAGAGAATATTTTATTTTATAAATAACCAATGTGTTCTTGCCGTCTATGCATTTGATACAAACCTGTTCATTTGTAACGGCGAAGCTAATTCATGAAAAATTAGGTTTGCAATCAGTAGTGCGGGGACTTCGCAGTGATTTGTGTCGTGTGCTGTGTGTTCAATGAAATATTTCTATAGAAAATCATCAAAATGTAAGTGTGCTTAATTATTTAGCGCTTTAAATACATACTAAACATAGTAGGCTGTAGATACACCCGAGCAATTTAACAGGATAGCTCATATATGATGGTATACACTACCTTAATACTTATAGCTTTACCTCACGCTTGTGATGAATGCAAAATGTAATAATAAAGTACCTAATAACTGAACTGCCAGTTTACGATTCAGTATATCATAAAACATTGTATGTACGTACAATGCTCGACTGTAACCCAAACTTTACATGCTCGCACGGATAACAAGCTCGCTTCGCTCGTTTGTTATAAGAAGAATCATGCTCGCCAGTTTTGCAATTTAAATTACTATCCATAAAATTAAACAGTGAATATATTAATTTCTAATATTATAAATAAATTTAACTGTCACTTAAATTTACTATAGTATATTATACATTAAGGGAGAGAAGTGTATGATTTTTTCCCGTGGAGTTAATTGAAGCACTAGCCGTAGGCGAGGGCTACAATACGACAAGGAAAAAAAATATACTTCTCTTCTGCGATGTATACAGGATGTTCAATTTATCTGCAGACACTGAAATATTCCGTAAATACACATTGGATAAAAAAATAATTAGTGCAGATTTAGATTTTCCAGGAAAAAATACGTATTTTGTAGATGGTAAATCTTCGATTAATTCTTTAAATAACGTGATAAACTCTCCTTCTCTTATTCTGTTTATCTTTTTTCCATGTCTCATAAAAGCATTTTCTTTTTTTCTTCTGTTGTTCCTCTTCTTCATCCAAAATTAATGCTATCATAGCCAATTCCTTCACAAAAATACTTTTTTTTTAATCGTACTGTTTGAGTTTGACAGATGACATTTGGCATAGTTTCAATGATTATTAACTTGTTTAAATTATTTCTCAGTAATCATAAGCTCAATTACTATTTAGAAATAATTTAAACAAGTCAATAATTATTCAAACTCTGTCAAATGCCATCTGTCAAAACCAAACAATACTATTGTCAGTATGTTTTGTTTACCATGGCACTCTGGAAATAGCTAAAAATTATACATTTTATGTTATGTTTATCCCATGACAGAAATGTGTCACATCAATAAATTTAGGCTCATTTGGTACAGTTTTTAATTCTGAACAATTTACCTATTTACACTTTTGCTCTAAAAGTAATGGGAAAACTTAGAGCGAAATTAAAATATTTATGATTTTTATCTTTCATTTGTTTAACTTTGTTAATTTTTCACATTATTTGAGCACTTTCCCTAACGACGTAAGAGAAAATGCACAAATCTCCCGTAGATATGAAATTGCCTGTTTTTTTCTTTGGTATCATAAAAACAGAGTTTCTCTCCCGGTCGTGAAAAAAGTAAATTGAAATTATTTTATGACTTACTTAACCTTGCCGTCAAATATTTGATTGTCATTAGGACAATTTAGTATGAAAGTAAATTTAACTGGAGTTTAAATTTATTTATAATACCGGGCATTAATCTATTACATATAGATAATCTTATCTTTTCCTCCTATCATTAGACGGCTAGACGTATGACAACCCATCACATATAATTCCGTTTAGTTGAAAGCCAATAAGAAAAGCAATCGTCCGACCAACAGTTACTAATCCCAAACCATTTCATTTTGAAGTCCATTGAGGCAGAACAAAATTCCAAGTTACTCGCATTTCTAAGCTTCAAAATGATGAATCAAATGCGTAAAACTGTATTTCTGTACAAGGTTGCTGCAGTGCAATAAAGCATCCGAACAATACACTAGCATTTCAAGTCTATCCCAGGGATTTCAGAACGAACGAAAAGACTGGCTGAACGCACCCAAACCGTTCTGGCCGAATGAGTAATAAAGCTACGTGTATACAATGGCAGGTTTTCTACCCTCGCTGTAGGGGTGCGGCCACTAATAGCAGATTTATATAAATATACATTGTAAAGCTGGGTTTACATCATCCTGTGAAATCTTTAATAATATACCCGCTGGTTCGTTCGTTTTACGGTGTAATTAAAAATAAATTCTTTCGGCGTGTATCTATGTTGTGTGGAAGATTAAAATTTTTCATTAATTACTTTTTAAATTCTGTGGAATATACTAGCTTTTGTTTCCCTAAAACCTTCATTAAAACAGGCTGTATAATCACATTTACCAAAATACGAAATGTGGTGGACTTTCTCATAGATACATTTTTGACATATAAATGTTTCCGATATATATGAATATTGAAATATATTATTAAACATACAAAGGGTCTTCAAACAAATATTGTTTTTTTATACATATATATGACTCTAAACAATTAAATAAAATACTAGTTTCTTTTACAATTATTTATTTATAGTTTATCAGAAATTATACCATGTGTAGAATTTAAATGTGACGTATGCTATTTTTTACCTATTCACTTTACAGGAAAAGTGTAAATACAAATGTTATTCAGAATTTAAAAATCTGGTGTGGGCACCACACTACTTTCTTATACATATAAAACCAACTGAGCTCTTATGGCTTGTTCCTTGCGTGTAACATAAAGATGTTAAAACCAGTTTATTTTTTTTGTTCGCATTGCAAGCATGATTTTATTTTACAATAGGTATTAATTAATATCTAGTCTTTAAAATTCTTTAACTAATAATACAAATAATGCTGTCATAATATTTCAAACAAAACATATTTTGACACTTCATAATTATTTGACAAATAGATGTAAAAATTTTTTTGGTTTTTGTTCCCATTATAACGTAAGATTATTGAAATATACTCGTATTATTAAATTTATTTTTCTCAAAATTTGAAGCATGTACAAGAAAAGTGCAAATAACATTTTATATTTCAAATAGTTTTGCTAACATCTTTCATTTGAAACTTTTTTCGTAACTGATAATTTATTGTTTTGTGTGTCCAGTAAACTTCCTCTTCCGAGTTTTCAATTTCATTCAAAATCAACTCAGCTCTTCAGGTTTTCATGAAACTTATAAATTCTATGTTTCGTTTACATATCTTGAGTCGTTTATGAGATATTCAGCACATGGACATCCATCCATCCTCACACACAAACATCATTGAAAAATTAGTCTTAACGGATTCATTGGACGTCAAAATATGTATTTCCGCAAAAATCCCGTCAACGATTTTTTCATGATTCCAATACTTCCTTATAGGTACTTTGTATAAGAAAGTAATACTTGATGAAAAGGATGCGATCGACTGCTAGTCCGTTTTTGATTTTTCCCAATAAAAAATATTATTGAAATCCTTATATTCCACATTTAAATTCTACACCCTGTATATTAAAAATAAGAAAAAGTGATACATGACGGTTTTTGGTAGGAGAAAGATGAACATTTGTGAAAAGAAAGAGATCAATATAAATGTTATATATGTTGTTTTTAATATATTATATACTGTATTTTTTATTTCAAACTTTTTTGCTGCTGATTCAATATTTGAAATAAATTAAATTGTTTCTTCTTTGTGTCCAGTAAACTTCCAAAAAAATCTAATGAACTCTGCACATTGTCCTGAAACTTAAGATTATGCAGTTTCGTTACTGTTATTCTATGTTTTTTTGTTCATTAGTTATTGCACGAACACCCAAACATCGTTGAGAATTAAAAAAATATGACATATTTGTTATACTCAATATATAATTGTCAACAATTCTTTGACTCATACATTATTTTTCTTTTTTGTTACAGGTTAATCAAGTCCAGAAATCATTTCGAACATCCCACTAAGGTATGCGTTTATGTTTAATAACATATGTTTAACCTAACCTAACCTAACCTAACATATGTTTAACAAAATACAAAAAGTAAACATAAAAAACTAATTCAGAGACCTCATGTAGTTTCGTGAAAATCTTGTCATCCATTTTTATGTTTTACACTATGTACGTTAGCAATAGATCATAGGGAAAGAAAAAACAATTGGTGGAATAATTTGCAATAATCTTAACCTCCTAGGGGTCTCTATATGAAAAGTAAGAGTAGCATATACAAAATAATTCAAATAGAATGTCCAATGAGATAAATAAATATATTTAACCAAAAGTGCGGTTACCAGTCGTCAAATTGCGCTCCCCAAATTTTACAGTTAAAAAGGCACCTCAAAAATAAATATTGAAAATTTTTGTTTTGTTTAGAATTCAAAACAGCGTTCTTGTATTTTTAGTACAGAGTTAATATTAATAACAATAATTTATAAATGTAAAATGATAAATAAAACTTTCCTGCTAGTAATAAATATAGATAAGATATAATTTATGATTGACTATGAAATATAGCAAATGATTTTAATGTACAATTTGCCATTTTAATAATAAATATTAAACGAGCATTGCTAATGCAAATTTAATGTTATGCGTTCTTGAGTACAGACTGTTAATGTTACACTGTGTGAAAATATTTAAATTTTAAAACACCCATATCCATTCTGCTTTTACAATTTTTATAGCACAAGTAACGCTTAGCTCAAGTGAATATGCACATTTGTATTCAACAAACGTCAATATTACGTGAATATGTATATGCGAATGATAATTTTGCCACGTGGCACATAAATTTCACTATTATTTCTGATAAAAAGTAAGCAGTAATGCATCCGAGCGGCAGTACCTCTCAAAAATATTGGTACATGATAGGAAACCCCACCGTTCTTCTCCCGAAATAGTGAGGAAAATGTGTTGTTCCTCTCTCGAGGAAGTGTTACCAATATGAATGTTATTTATAAAAAATATATTATAAAAATTATAAATAAATTCCTAATTTTATTAAAAATCCATTATTTAGTGATATACATAATTTATATGATCTTACAATTATGTCTTATATTTTTCTTTTTCTTATTAAATCACAATTTGACAACTTATTAAAGATATTTAAGATTGGTTCATTGGCAACACTGCTACACCGCCTTGTGTCTGATAACCTAACTTTTAACGTGCCAGTCTGTCACTTGTGTTCTTAAGGTGTATTTTAGGTCCGAGCAAATCGTTTTTAGAAACATGTCGTGAAAAAAATGTGTCTAACACGAGAGGAAAGCTCTTCTTTCACTCTCGTTCGAAATGCGCTTTCCTCTCTAGTTTGACAAATAACTATTTTAGATTAGATCTGTTATATGAGTGCGTCCATGCAATACACGACACATAACGAAAGATTGCTTTCCCGCATTTTGATTTGCTACACTCATAATCGTGCTGGTACTTTACAGCTTAGTAACAATTACTGAATAACGATGAATTTAGAATTCACTTTCAATTTTGTTTGTTTTCTATTCGAAAATATATAGTGATATTTATTATTTACAATCAGTTAATTTTATGTCAATTTAAGACGTAAATAGTTATTTGTCAGACTAGAGAGGAAAACGCTTTTTTTCCACTCGGGCTCGAAGTTTACCTCATGAGCGTAGCGAATAAAGCAATTCGAGCGAGAGTAGAAGAAGGGCTTTCCTTACGTGTTAGACAAATTTTTTTCACGACATGTTTCTAAAAACGATTTTTTCGGACCTAAAATAATAATAGTAATAATAATAGATCTTTATTTAACATAAAAAGAAAAAAAATACATTCTATACATAATTTTTCACATGTGTTATACATTTCTTTTTAAAATAGCAATAAGCTTTTTGCATTCCAAAAACTTATATCTTATGAATTATATATTTTAAATACGTTGTAATATAGGGAATTCTGTGTTGAAGTTTTTGATGCGAATCTATATTGAAATCATACTTATTTCTTAAATTGTATTTTATCATTTCATGTTTAAATGCAAGTCCTTTGCTTGATTAACTAGGTAATAAATTGTTTGTGATTTTATATATAAATACTAATGTCAAATAATTTATTCTTTGTTTAATATTTAACCAATACATCTAACATCTTATCTATATACACTTTGACAACAAAACTGACACGTTAAAAGTTAGGTTATCAAGCGCAAAACGGTGTAACAGTGTTGCCAATGAACCAATCTTAAATCTAAATTAAAGTTGTCTAATTGAGATTTAATATAAAAAAAGAAAAATATAAGACATAATTGTAACACAATTTAAAATATGTATATCACTAAAATAAGGATTTTCAATCAAATTAGGCATTTATTTATAATTTTTACATTTTTTTTTTTGTAAATAACATTCATATTGGTAACACTTATATTTGCCTCACCAGAGAGGAAAAAAAATGTTCTTTACAATTTCCTGGCATGTCGTGAAAAAAAATTGTGAATAATATAGGCTTTTTGTGGAAGCAATTTTTCTGTTGTTTTTCTACCACTTGCCGTAGTTCTGAACGTTCGAATGGAGTACAATCCATTAAATTATTTTTAAAGTGAGTCATTTCAATTTTCCCTAATTTTACTTCTAAATAATCGAAACATAATCAAAAGATCGAAAGTTTTTTGACAAATATAAATGTCATTCGGAAATTGTTTACAGAACAATAATGTATAACTCATAACCTATTAAACAAAAATGATTCATTCGATATAGAAATGGATGTATCTAGAGATTGCGTGGGTAACGAGACGTGATTATATTAGGAATAAATTGGTATATGGTAAGTGCACAATTGAGAAAAATGTTGTTAAGAAAGTGGGAGTGAGTCAGTTGAAGTGGTTTCGACATGTTGAGCGAATGTCGAATGAAAGGCTGGTGAAACTAATATATGTGGGTGAGATTGAAGATGAACGATTGCGTGGGCGTCCGAGGAATAACTGGTTGGGTATGATTGATGATTTGTTGCGAGAACGAATGATTCCAAGTATGAAGAATAAACGAGCATGTATGAATCGCACTATGAAAGTGGACGAGGCAATAGTGGTGTGTCAGGATAGGAATGTTTGGAGGAGATTAATCGTTTGTTGACAGTGTTTCTGGATTCGTGCTAACCCACTGAGTGAGATATAGAGTGACGTTATGTATGTATTAATTAAACTAAATTTGTTCATCATTGGTTTGGTACCGCTGACAAAACATTCCTATTTCCAATAATGGTATACAAATTTTGTGTATGTGGAATTTACCTTAAGTCTAAACAAACCACGCTCGATAAACTTAAATCACAGTACTCATTTTTAATGGAACTTATCTGATGATAAACTTGCTTCCGCGTTAAACGAATAAAGTGACCCATTAAAGTATGTTTTTAAAATCATATATGCCCGACCGCCATGTAATACTATTTATTATTTGAAATCGGCACAAAAGTGCTCAAAAATCATCATTAAAAGCTCAAAAATCGCCACTAAAGTTTATACGACGATTTTGAGCAACCCAGTGTTGGCAACCGTTAAATAATTATTGTACAAGTAGGATAAGTTTGGCAAATATATTGAGGTACTATAGGAAATTTGGACGTAACATGAAATAAAATTTCCAAGAAAAATTAACTAATTAATTCCGATGACGAAATTGAGGATAAAACATAATTTTGAGTGTTATTTACGATAACTTCACTGTTCAAGGTTGGCAACACTGACTGTCAGTTTCAATTGACAACTGACAGATGTATAAACTTAACCTATATAGTAATATTTTTACAGTTTTTTCTAATTTTAGATTTCAAATAAAACTTAATATGTACCTCGGAACTGAAGTTCCTTTTTATCACTCACATGGTTTGTTTTCCTCGGCAACTAAATTCCATATTCGTGATAAAAATTGAACTTCAGTGCCTTGATACATAAATAACTATTGTACAGATTTTAATCTAAAATTCTTTTCCACATAAAAAGCCAAAGACACCAGTTTTCTAATTTTTCATGTTTTTATTTTCTTTTTAAGCTTCAAAATTTTGTTACAACAGTATTTAAGCATAGCGATGGTTGCTACAACAATGATTCCTACATTTTTCTATGTTGATAAACAAACAATTTTTTGTATTTGTCAGATGCAAAAATTCTAAGTTTCTTCTCATTTCAAAACAAATACTTCTTCTGAAAATAAAACGTTGTGGATAAAGTACTCGCATGTAATGGCTATTACTGATTCGAATGAGTAATAGCATACATTACAACATGCTCATTGAATAAAGTACTATTATATCTATTCTAATACTTTTTGCTAATATTCGAGTCTTCCATAGTGAATTCCCTATACATAAAAACGGCTTGTAAATACATTATAAAACTAATTTTAAATTTTGACGACTGCTCTGGCGGGATGTGATACTGTTTGAGAACCTCTCGTACGTCGTCGTGCAATCGTAAAAACGTCGACCACAAGCGGGAAGCAACGGTGCGGTTGGTAAGCCTGCAAGGGGCAGAGGGCGGCGACATCCGCCCCCAGAAATACAATGCCGGAATTATAATTCGTAATTTGAGTGGAACACGGTTTTTGAAACGACTAAACGACCCCCACGTCTGTTCAACGAAATAATTTATATCTTTAGATATTGTACGTTATTAGTATTCAACAACTTCTATTCACGAAGTTTTTTGAAGTTTCAGCCGCTCCCTTTCTTATTAATTATGTATAATAAACTAGACTTAGCTGCTACCTGAATTGGGACTATAATTAACAAGATAAAAAAAGTGTTTTCATATTTTAAAATATTGTGGTTTTACACTACTTTAAAATGTGTTTATTATTTTTTACAAATTATTAGAATTTAGCTAATTTAAATAATAATATTATTCAAGTACTGTTCAATATTAATAAAAACGTAAAATAAATAATAAATAAATATATCATTACACCTTTTACCCATTATGGGTGTGGTACTCTGCTTACGCAGATCTCGGTAAGTGATATATGTTTTCGTATGAAGTGCGGTTACCAGCCATCAAATCATAGCCCCCAAAGATGTTAGTGGAGGGGGAACCACAGGGATAAATTTAAATTGGCAACTGTCAGCGGTGGGATTCGAACTGAGGATCTCAAAATCCACAGTCCGACACGTTACCACGGAGCTATTTAAAAACGTTTTATGCACAAAGGACATTCCGAAAAATACTAAATTACACATACAGAAAAATAACTGAAAATTCAGTGAAATTGACTGTCGGGGTCAGTTCAATCAACTAAGAGTTAGTAACGAAGGAATTGAGATGTCAGTCAATTTTTTTATATTGCTGTATCTTTTTACCTATTCACTTTACAGCAAAAGTGTAAATAGTAAACAAAACTGGTTCAGCATTTAAAAATGCATGCAATAAGGCCCATTTGGTTACCTAAATATTAGAATTTCACGATAAAATAATCAAATTATAATCAATATTTATTTTAAAAATTGTAAACAACCAGTGAAAATTAAACAAGAACCGCATTTCATACGCAATAATGTATAATAATAATAATAATAAATTCCTTTTTATTTTATATCACTTACCGAAATCTGCGCAATCAGATTGCCACACCCATAATGGGTAAAGGGCGTGATGAAATATATTTTTTTTTATTGTAATGATATATAATAGCGGATTTGATAGTATTTTTCTTTCTGTTAAATAAATCAAACAATCCAAAATTGTTTTATGAAATGTTAAGCATTTTTTTGTTTTGGTCGTGTTACAGTTTTCCTAATACGAGCTCAAAATCATATCATATAAAAAAAGTTTATTTATATCTTAAATTTTGTTATTTTTAAGAATATTTTAAGGAAAAAATAACAACTTAAATAATATCAAACCTTGAAATAATCTTAAAGTTGATTGTTCAAAAAATCTAATCAATTCATAACATAAACATAATATTTCCCTTCCATATACTGGCTGGTTTTGAAGTTAATGTAATAAATTTCAGAATACATAGTATGACATGTGTAGATTACGAAACATAACGTATAATTAAGGATAGATTTTATTTCACATTTTTTATACCACTTTTCGTTAAAAATGCTATTTAAGTTAATTATTAAGAATAATATCATACACAATTTATTATAAATGTATTTTTGACAACCATATTTTTAATGAAACAGTAGTAAAAAGTGTCCTTAAGAAAAGTCAAATTTTATTTTCGAATTAAAAAAAATCGGTTTCGTAATCTACACATGTCATACTACGTACCTTTAAATTTGATATTAACTTCAAAACCATCCTGTATATATTTGCGGGAGATTAAAATAATCGACTTTAAGATATAAATATGGTGAATTAAACAATTATCCTTTATATGGTTATAGCTGGGCCAAATGTTATTATTAAGAACTCGTATATCATGAAATACTAATAATTAGGTAACCAAATGGGCCTTATTGCATGCGTTTTAAATATTTTCTACGATCACTACTGAAAATTACACTTTCTCCACGCTAAACAAAACTTGAAAATTGTATATTTCGCAGAATCGTTTGGAATAGCGTGCGCAATTATTCCACACGCAAGTGCGACCATCTTTCTAATAATATAATAATGTATGATATTAATATGTCAAGTATAATTACATTTATATATCATAAAAAAATTAATAAATATTTCAGAGTTTATATAAATCTTCGTTTTCAATATTGAGATTACAAAGAAAATACAATATCAATTTTTTAATCAAATATGTCTTTAGTTTTTATATTACAATCTATAGGTTTATAGTTGGTAACACTGCGCACATCTGCGCTTGCGCTGCCTTTATGCTATAATCATAAACGTCAAATAGTTTGAGTTTGACGAGTCATTTTTTGTTTCTGAAGAGTAAGAATTATTTTTGATGCATCTTGACAAAAATGTGATCGTAGAAAAAGTATAGTGTGCAACTCGTACAGAATTACCTATTTCACGCTCGTGTGATTTCAGCACTCGACTTCGTCTCGAGATAAAATTCTCACAACTCGCGTGAAATAGATAACTTTTTATACTTGTTGCATAATATACTATTTTGTATTTACATTTTTGTTGTAAAGTGAATAGATACAAATTTACATCAATATAAAAAAATAGCATTGAAATCTATATACGCCACATTTCAATTATACACCCTGTATATCACTGCTACAAACAGAGTGCCACACCTAACCGAGTTAATGGTTTGATGATTTTTTTTTTGTTTAAATATAGTTTTCAATAATTAATATAGTTATAAACTAGTGAAAAAGTGAAATAATTTTGTGTCTAATTAAAAATAAATCCACATAATTATGAGTGCGGTGGCCAGGCTGTCAAGTTTGGCAGGCAATTAAAAATTTTCGTTAATTGAGCACGCTTTATTTATCTTTTTGTAGCGTGGAGTGACTCAGCTCTGATATTAAGATAATCTGAATATTGAACCATTTTTTGTTTGATTACCAGTAAATGGATTATTCAAAGTTGCTGAATCAACACAAACTTTGGTTATTAAAATACGAAAGCAAATAAAATAAGTAATTGCATTTACTGTTATCACCGTGACAGAAATCCGATAAAGCTACGGATATTATTTTTGATATTCAGTTCGTAAAATTCTCTGGTGAACTTTCTATTATTCTTATTTGCTGTAAAATATCTAATCGGAACGTTTACGAATTTCATTAAGATTCAAATAATGATAATGGTTATATAAATAAATTTTTGTACATATTTTCTATTCAATCCTAACAACAAAAGCCTTTTCTAATTTGTAGATAAATAGAAAGTCTACACAATCATAATCTATTGTGTTTAATGGCATGCTTTTATCAAACAAAATTACTGTTTAGAAATTATTTCAAAATAATGCGACAAATCACTGATTTAAAAACCATTAATTAACGACATTAATAGATACATTTTCAGCAAAAATATCATTCGGAAAATTAGTAAAAAGCTTTTAATTGGGACTAACACGAAAAAAGGTTTAGTACGTGTGTAGGTAATTAGATATTGTTTAAAAGCAAAACTCATTATCGAATGAAATAATATTAAATTAATGGGTAGCCGTTCTACAGACTCAGGGGTCAATTCCTAAATACACCGGGTGATTCATCGGTCTGTTCTTCTTTTTAATTCTTAAATTTTTAAACAAAATATTTATATCGCACTTATCGAGGTCAGAGCAGGCAGAGTGTTACATCCAAAAATGGGTAAAAGCGTAATGATATATTTATATTATTTATTTTATTTGGAAAAACATACCTATAACAGCTATTTATGTATCAAGGCACTGAAGTTTAACTTTTTATCAGGCAAAGGAATTTATTTGCCGAAAATAAACCATGTGAGTGATAAAAAGGAACTTCAGTGCTGCGGTACATATTAAATTTTATTTGAAATCCAAAATTAGAAAACAAACTGCAAAAAAATTATTACACATATAGGTTAAGTTTATACATCTGTCAGTTGTCAATTGTAACTGTCACTCAGTGTGGCCAACCTCGAGCTTTGAAGTTATCGTAAATAATTAATTAATTAATTAAATATCAAAATTATTTGTTTTATCCTCAATTTGTTCATCGGAATTAATTAGTTAATTCTTCTTGCACATGTTGTTTCATTTTACATATAAAAATACTACAATACGTCATATATCTGTCAAGATTATCCTACTTACATAAAAATTATTTTACGGTTGCCAACACTGCATTGCTCGAAATCGTCGTATAATGGGTTACTTTAGTGACTATTTCTGAGCTTTTAATAACGATTTTTGAGCACTTTAGTGCCGTATTAAAATAAATATATAATATACCTCTTCTTTTCTTTTTCAATACGCGTATGATGTTCATCTTTCTTCTACCGAAACTACATAATTACTACTAATTTTTAATATTAAATTTTAATATTAAATTTCTTGGATCTTAGTAAACTATCATTTCCGGTTATCGACTTATCAACAAAAACTAATCAAATCTTCTACTTTTTTTACATATAAATCCAATTGAACACGTATGACTTTATTTTGACAAATATTTGAAATAAGTATAGGTGTTAAACCTGTTTAATTTTTTGTTCTTATTGTAACTATGATTTTATTTTAAAATATTAATTAATGCTTAGTATTTAAAACTTTCTAACTAATAATACAAATATTGCTTTTTTATAATATTTCAAACGACACATGTTTTTGACACTTTACAATTATTTGACATGTTAATAAAATGTTTTAGTTTTTGTTGCCATTGTAACTAACATTATTGAAATATATTATTTGGTTTTTCTCAAAATTAAAAGAATGTACAAGAAAAGTGCAAATAACATTTTATATTCCAAATAGTTTTGCTTACTTCTTTCATTTGAAACTTTTTTACGGCTGATTCTATTTTTGAAAAAAAATTAATTTATTGTTTTGTGTGTCCAGTAAACTTCCTCTTCCGGTTTTTTTAATTTCATTCAAAATTAACTTAGCTCTTTACATTTTCATGAAGCTTATAAATTCCAAGTTTCAAAAACAGATCTTGTCTATTTATACTTTGTATAAGAAAGTAAAAATATAAAATTTTAGTTTAGTATAGTTTTTTAGAAACCGTAACTGCAAAAATCCACACAGATAGACAGACAGAAAAACAGACAAACACACATAAAGACATCATCGTAAAACTATTAAAATAATATTCTAGGCACCCTAAATTTTTAGCATGATTCCTATACCTAAACGATAACGATTTGACATAGTTAAATGAGGCACGATCGTAAAAAGAATGTCACAATTACTGCACTTTACAAGAAGCTATTTTTACTCTCGTGTACGTAGAATAAACCACCTGGCCCTACAATCAAGCATAATTTGAAAAATATGCATCATACAATGAGCAAATAGCATTCGCTAACAAAAACCTCGACAGCAGTAATAACAAAAATAACAACATTAAAGTAGCAATTTGCGTTACAACACATCGCAGTCGCGGTTCGCAGGCCGGCTGCATGTTCTTTACTGGTAAAAATACGTATAATCAACGCTGGATTGCATTCACGTTCGCGGTTTACCAAACTAGTCAAACGTGTTATTATGGGCGTAGTGTTTCGTTCGTCTGTTGAAAGAATTACGTCGGCCACCGGGCTATGAACAGCGGTAACCCACGGCTCATGGCACTGTCAGCGAATTGCAAGTTTCACACATTTTATCCAATTTGTTTCATGGATATATTGTGAAAATTCACTTCATTTAAATCAATATTTCTTATGAAATTATAACTTTACATTCACAATTTGGTTAGCGAATCTCGCGATGTATAAATTGTTACGCTTTTTTGTAAAAATTTTACAGTTCGATCAAGATGAGTAAATATGATGAAGTTTAAAACATACGAGTATATCAATATTCAGAGATGATATAGTAATTTTTTATTGTTCAAATTAATACATATATTGGGTGTATAATTGAAATGTATCGTATAGAGTTTTCAATACTACGATTGTAAAAAATTAAGACTTTTTTGATGAATTTCAATGCGCGAAATATAACATTCTTTGCAGCATCATTTTTACTTTCTTATACAAAGTATAAGGAAGTATTGGTATCACGAAAAAAAATCGTTGACGAGATTTTTGCGGAAATACATATTTTGACGTCACTGAATCCGTTAAGACCAATTTCTCAATGATGTCTGTGTGTGCGGATGGATGGATGAATGGATGTCCGTGTGCGCAATATCTCATGTACGAGAAAAGATATGTAAACGAAACTCGAAATTTTAAGTTTCATGAAAAAGTGAAGAGCTGAGTTGATTTTGAATAAAATTGAAAAACTGGAAGAGGATGTTTTCCGGCACACACAAAACAATAAATTCCATTTATTTCAAAAATATAATCAGTAATGAGAAAAAGTTTCAAATGAAAGATGTTAGCAAAAATATTTGGAATATAAAATGTTATTTGCACTTTTCTTGTACATGCTTCTAATTTTGAGAAAAACCAAATTATATGTTTAATAATATATTTCTATTATCTTAATTCCAATCAGAACAAAAACTAAAATATTTTTAATATCTATGTGCCAAGCGTGTCAAATAATTGTGAATTGTCAAAAATATGTGTCGTGTGAAATATTATAAAAATAATATTTGTATTATTAGTGAGAAAGTTTTGAAGTCTAGATATTAATTAATTTCTAACTTAAAATAAATTCATAGTTACAATGACAACAAAAATATAAACAGGTATAACATTTATATATCAAGTATTTGTCAAAATAAAGTCATACGCAAGGAACAAATCATACGTGTTCAGTTGGTTTTATTTGTATAAGAAAGTAGGGTGGTGCCTACACTATATTTTTTATGTTGCCATGGTATTTAGTTATTTTACATGGATTGGGAAAACGTTTTTTTGTACGACCACTTAGATATCTGCTCATTGTATGTTTGTTGTTGCTAGGGATATGAGGTACTTTGTAAGCATCGTGCGAAATGAATTTGTTTTGTGAGTATTTCAATACAGATCAACTCATTTAAGTACAGGTGCCATTACTACGATACTTATTTAGAATTGTCAAATATTGGAATGATGAAAGTGAGACAACTTTTTAATTAATATTAAATGAATTAGGAAATAATATCATGATCGTAGAAAAAGTATAGTGTACAACTCGCATGGAATGTCCATTTCATACTCGTATGATTTGCAGTATTCGCCTTCGGCTCATGCTACAAACTTTCATACTCGTAGGAAATGAGTACCATTCCATGCTCGTTGTACAATGTACTATTACATGGTCACTCTTGCTTAGTTACCAAAATATTGTGTACTAATTTTGTTTGGTTTTTCTCACCCTTCTTAATGTATTTAATAAAAAATTTCAGACGGATAAAATACAATCATAGAAAAAATATTGCTTGTATTTTGTGCGCGAAATGATTTTAGTGCGTTCGATTGACTTTTTTGACTCGTCAAGTCTCGTCAAAAATGTGACATTTCTGCTCACAATCATTCTTCTCAATTGAGTATATAATAATTTAAAAGTATTTGTTTCACATTCCTGAAAATATTGAGGCCCGTCAACTATTTATTTCGAGAACGATTTCGTGGTTTAATAATAGCACAGCTTGAAAACCATTCAACCAATCCATAAAAATTGAATTTTCTATAGATAATTTCAGTACAAAATAAAAACCGGTACATTTATAATTTCCTATACAGTAATAATAGTAACGACTATTTCATTTCTTGTAGCAACACCACAACCATTTCTTATCCTCTACTTTATTCGACGTTCAAAGATTATTATTATTAAAACCGTATTAGATCTAAGCTGCAACGTACATAGGATTTATGTTACGAGTAGGTAAAATATCATTAGTGTCACTTTGACTATATTGTGTCAAAAATTCCGTTGACAAAGGCTTATAATCTTTTTAATAGCTCGGATTATACACAAAAGCCAAGTGACTGTTTCAAATGACATACTGCCGTCATCATAAAATACTTAATAAGTCATATATCGGGCAGCGAGCGGCTGCGGTGTATTTCAAATACCATTACGTGCTTTTATGCTTGTCGTAAAAATCTCGCCGCTCATATAAATAAGGTTATGTTTTCTAATAAAACCTTATAGAGATTATTATTGATTTCTGATGTCAGGGATATTGCGAAAACGGTTTATTTTGTCACATTAAACTTTAAATGTATTTATTACGATTTTAACTTGATAATATCGCATGACACATTCAAATTACCGCGTTAGGGTTTGGTAGTTTGAAAATGTGTTTGAATCGAGCTTGCTATGAAAAGATACAAATTCCATTTGAGAATAGAGGGAGTTTTAAATCAGTGTTTCAAAGTCATTCCAGTGACGCGCAAACAAACAATTGCTCAGGGATAGTCGAAAAGACTGAATTCGATCTTAATAAACTTTTGACAAAAACTCAATAACCTAAAAGTTACAGCACATTAAAGTTATTTAAATTAACGCCCTAGTATTGAATACCGCTGAAAATAATTGGGAAGAATTAGTAGCATCCATGTTTTCATAGAATAGTACATTAAGGTCAAACATACGCATCGAAAGAACGAATCCTTTATTTTTTTTAAAAACAGCAAATTCTGTATTCTTCATTTATTTTCATGTTCTTTATGGTCCAACATCCTCCATCCTTCAAAATTTCATGTATTTTTTACATTTACTTGTACATTGCAATGTCAGATGAAGTACATATTTTCGTTGGGTTCGTTCACTCCCATGAATTTTGTTTTGCAAATTCAAATTTAAATAAATTATTTCTTATAAGTATTCTTATCGAAAAACAAATCAATTATTACAGTAAGGTCTTTGAACATTCTAGTATTTATATATGTGGATGAAAAGGATAACTGAAACATTAAACTATATAAAAATATTCGTTGAAGTCTAGTTGGTCAAAAATTCAGAACTTTGATACTGCGTCTCTCATTCCCATGAACGACTACAGTAATGCAAATAATTTGTATATTTATAAATAAGATCGTCTATAACATACTAAAATTATTTTTCATTTGAATTTACAGTTTTTGAGAACAAAATAAAAATATACCAAAAAACATTCTTTTCACGAAATTTTTTCACGACCCCAATATTTATTATGGTTTTTATGTATTTCAAAATTATTTAAATTGTAATATAATTTTTGAAAATTTTGTTCATTTTTCACATTATTTGATATGAAATTGGTTGTTTCTGTCATGATTTTGACATCATAGAAACAGAGTTACTCTCCCGATCGTGAAAAAACATATTTCTTTAAAATCTTCATTTTACTCTTATCTATCTAGACTATCTACACTTTAAAAAAATCTTAATTGTTATTCATTAAGCCACAATGATTTTTTTTAAATGTTGTGACGTCATTATAGAGGAGTTGATGGATCTCAAACAGTATTGATTTAAAAAATGTTTGTCACATAAATGTTCTATTTTATTTTAATAATAATAATAAAATTAGTAAATAGATATATGCCTTCAATTATTTACAATCTGTACTGTTTTAGATCCAGCAACACCTCTACAATGACGTCACAACATTTTTAAAAAATCATTGTGGTTTAATGAATACTGAAGTATAGATAGTCTTCAATTTAAATAAAGTTTCATAAAAAAAAAAATAAGAAAAAATGGTGAAAGACCCCATTGTTGAAATCTTTATAATTAATAAAATTTATGCCTAAATCATAATTTATTTATTCGTCACTACTTAAAAGTATTAACCATTTTGCACTTAACATACTCGTACTTAACATACTCGTACATTGACTAACTTCTATTTAAATTTACCGCCGTATACCGCAACTGGCAATATGGCCGCTTGGCTCAAGGTTATCGGTTAATACGACATAAAGATAAAAAGTGCTGATAGCGAGTGTCGCTACTGTTGAATTTTTATACTGTGTCTCAATCATATGAACAGCAATGTTTTATCAATGAGAAATATGGGTAGTTACCTTTGAATTAACAAATAAAATTTACTTATGTTATACGAACCAAATATTTATTTGTTTAACTAGGCACCAAAATACCAGATTTACAGCAGAGACTGCCATTCCATTGAAAAGACGAAACTGAGGCAGTGAATGACGTAGCTGTAAATCTGTGTCGTGTTGAACACATTATTTTTTTGCCGTTTTTATTGTTAATTATTGAATTAATATTAATTCAGTGATTAATTTGGATACCTATTTTGAAAGTTAACGCCATCAAATTGTATGAAAAAATCACACTTTTAATGTTAATTGGCGAGAAACAAGTTTTTTCTTTCTAAAAAACAAAATCATCATTAAATTGGCCTACTAGTGTACCTACTTTTGTCTAATTTAATCGAAATCGTTGCTCTTATAGTCCACAAGATGCCAATATTGAGTTTCTAAATTGTAACATACCGTATAGTTGTTGTAAAATAACTCATTTACGTATTTTTTTTACAGCATTTTCTATTTCCAGCATGAGTACTAGGTTCCATTTATGTTGTTCAATTATTTGATTATGCGTAAATGACTCATATTTTGAACGATGGTACAAAAACAATTGGTATTTATGTTGTATATTATGTATATTTATGTAAATTTGTACGGACTCATTAAGTATGCGTAATATTTCAAAGCGCGATGATGCATACATTTCATTCTCTGAGGTCACATTTCATTAGGCTTCCGATAAATTCGATATTTAATTACCTGGAAATTTAATATTATTTTCAGTCTACACCACAAAATACAAGCAGGTATGAGATGTGAGTAGTTCTTAATTTATTTTGGATTAACTAATAAACAAGTCAACGAAGAGAATAAATATAAAAGGTAATCTAAGTAAGGAATCAGACAAGAATTTTACTAAAGCCAAGAAAAAACTGTCGTATTAAAATTCTTCAGCCGTTCAGATACCACAAAATGCCTCGAAGTATTAAAGATTAAATTTTAAAACGAATGGAATGTATGGGACATCAGTCGTAGTGCGGCTGTCACTAATAAATAACGGGATTCCTGGTGATTACAACAATGCCAGGTTTTATTGTTGAACATGTTTCTCATTGTTGTTTGCAAACAAATGACAATAAATACTATACTTTCTCTAGAATGGTTAGGTGTACAAATAACAAAGTAAAAATAAATGCAAACTTACTAAAACCTAATTTTATTATCTACAAACCCAATAGCAGATAAAGGCAGGTAGAAAATCGAACAGAATTTTTACCTCCCGCATATACCGGGTGTAGAATTGAAATGTGGAATATATAATGCTATTTTTTTAAATATTGCTGTAATTTTTTATCTATTCACTTTACAGCAAAAGTGTAAATACAAAAGTTGTACAGAATTTAAAAGTGCATGCAATAGAGGCCATTTAGTTACCTAAATATTAGTCTTTCAATCAAATTAAAATAAATATTTATTAGGTAAATTGTAATACGGCCATGGAAAATTATACAAAAACGATAAATATTTGACATTTCAGAAAACTGTTTTGAGTATATTATTGTATGAGGGATGATTTGAAACAATCGTCTACGGCTCCTGACGTAAACTTTATCTTCGTGAATAATGACCATAATACTGAATATAATATTATACTCTTTCTACTCCTGTAAATTCGAAAATCACTTTGGTAAAATGATCGAAATTCATTGACAACACATGTTGAAGAACGTCAACATAAAAATACACAATGACAACTGACTACATGTTAACTGTCAGAAGGCCGTTGCTTGGTGATCCACATCACGTCTTTAAAATAACAGTGGCTTTGTGATTGGTCGAGAAGAGTGAATTATGGGTACTATAATTCACCGAAAATATTAAAATAATGGGTATATATTTATACAGGAGTAGAAAAATGTATTTATTACAATTTTGTATTATTTTCAGTAATAATATAACAAGAGAGTGAGAATAAATTAAAAATAATTTGAGTAATACTGCAGAATTATTTTCTAATTTATCGAACTCTCGAGTTATATTTAATTAGAATATTTTTTGATTTCATCATCAGACACGTCACTAAATCTATCTTTTTTGCTCATTTTTACTTGTGTTGATGATAACTTTCTGACATCTGACATCTGTCAACAAAAACAAAAAAGCTACAGAGAATATTGCCGGGAATAATCACTAGAGCTTTATTCGTAGTATAATAATGACAGGATTGGTTAAAACACAGACACGTGACATACAATGAAGCATTTCATTGGTTTTTAGAAACGTCAAAAAATAATCTATAGAAATTTCGTTGAAGATTTTAATTGCTATTTTGGGAGTTCATTTATTTCCATTTCTTTATTTTAAATAAATAAGACACCCTAAAATTCTTTTATGACGTGTCTGTGTGTGTATGACGATTTTTTCTCAGAATATAACACTATGGCTGGTACCACTAGCTCTGTTTTTGGGTGTTTTAAGAGCAGTGTCTTATGCTCGGTTTTAGCTCTGTACAATGTTCTAAAATTATTTTAGAAAAAAATACTTCAAATAGAAGTTACAGAGAAATGTATTATCCACCACTTTTATTTGAAGTATTTTTTTATAAAATAATTTTAGAACATTGTACAGCGCTAAAACAGAGCTTAAAACACTGCTCTTAAAACACCCAGAAAGAGCTCGTGGTACCAGCCAATATGTTCAATTTACGAACTGATAATATTTTGTATTATAGTAATTCATAAATCGGAAATCATGCTTTATCATAGAACTATTAGTTTCCGAGTGTGCTATGATATTATTTTTGTTTCTTTAAAAAGAATCACGTTTTTGTTTTTCATCAACACTGTTATGTGTTTATTACGGCATGATGCATTAAACTGAATGTATTTTGTACTAAAACTGGTACAAATTAATACCAAAATCTTTGCAATGTTCTCCCATTCCAGTACTGGCCAAGACCATTGACGCAACGAAAACGTGTTATTCTTTAAAACCGTATATCTCCAAAAATATTACTTGTAGGTTAATAAATAAACCATCATTAGATTGCTTATAGAGTCCACTTTAAAACCAAATATGTTTCATTTCTTCACCTCTTAACCCTTCGGTTTAGTAGCGGTAGAAAATTAAAGAGAAATCCTGACAAGAGTATTTGGTATTGTAAAAGAGTTTTTGCAATTTTGCAATAATCCGCAATCGGAATAATACCAAAAAAACTATTATTCCCCAGGAATTTAAAACGTCAAACTATGACAGTTTCATTGCGATAAATTTTCGTCGCTCAATTTAAACTTTGATAATGACTGGAAAACTGAAATTTCGTGCAACTGATTCTACGTTCTATTATTAAAACTTTCCTGCTGAAGCTATATTATTATTTATTTTTAGAAATAGTTTATCATGCATGTCATTGGAAAAATATATACGCTGTTTCGTCGAATAACATGTTTTCATAATTTAGAAACGTAAGATTTGCATTTAATGTTATCACAACGAGGTTGGTCGACAAATTAGTAAACTGTATTTTGCAACGATTGCTTTCTTTTCATTTTACATTTTACCAGCTATCAATTCCACTGTATAGGGCATAGGAAATAAAAAGTTTAAATTTGCATTAGGCAATAGTTTTACCCCTTATGAATTTTAAATCAAAAATGTAAATACAAAAAATATTAATTCCAAATCGGCAAAAAATTATATGTTTAACACGTCAACATTCATTCATGAAATGGTAGCCTCTGCTGTAAATCTGGTAGTTTGGGGCCTAGTTAAACAAATATTTATACTTGCATTTAAGAAGTTTAGTAAATTCGGAAACTTGAATTTCTTTGGAAAATGATAGTTCTAATTATTAATCTAAGTCAATAATAATCCATTATTGACTGTTACTGAGGAAGCGATATAGAAAAACAATTTCACGACTCAAAATGAAGTCTCTAATGGCATGTTCTTAGCTTAGTAATAAAAAAATATTTTTTCGACGACCACTACGAAAAGAATATAAATTCACACGCTAAATAGTACTGAAAGTTGGCCATTGCATATCACTAGCAATGATGTGTGAGAAGAAAGCACGTCAGCCAATCAGATGCGTCCGCAACTGTGTGATATAATTTTATCACACGCTGCGATAACTGAGCGAACTAACCTAAAAATTTGTATTTAAAAGTTTGACAGTTGCAGATAATTTACTGAATTTACACGGATTAAGAAGGTTGGACCTTGATTTATCAGGTTTTAAAATAATTTTTGGTGAATTCTAAAAGCAATGATGTGAACATAATCTGTTTTAATATTTTTATGTACATTTTTATTGTTTTTTTTTTAAATTAATTGTGGTCGTCGGAAATGTATCATGTACAACACGTGCTGAAAGGGTGTTTCACACTCGTGTGAAATATGCAACTTTCAGCGTTTCAGCACTAGTTCTACAATATACTATTTTCTATGACCACTAATGAAAATTACAATTTCTACACACTAAATAAAGCTTGAAAATGGATATTTCGCTCAGTCAGTCGTATGGAATAACGTAGGCTATTATTCTACACGTAAGTGTGACCAACTTACTAATAATATAAAATATAATACTGCATAATATTAATATGTCAAATATAATTACATTTATATGTCATAAAAAAATTAATAATTATTTCAGAGTTTATATAAATCGTCGTTTTAAATATTGAGTTTACAAATAAACTATAATATTATTTTTTAATAAAATATGTCTTTGGTTTTTATAATACAAGCTATAGATTTACAGTTGGTAATACTGCGCACATCTGCGCTTGCGACATGCTTCATGCTTGTAATAATAAACGTAAAATTGTTTTGCACGCCATTTCTTGTTTTTAAAGAGTACGAATTATTATTAATTAAATCTTGACAAAAGTATGATCGCAGAAAAAGTATAGTGTGCAACTCGTGTTATCTATTGCACACTCATGTGATTTCAGCACTCGTCTTTGTCTCGTGCTAAAACTCTCACAACTCGTGTGAAATAGATAACTTTCAGCACTTGTTGCATAATATACTATTGTAATTTCGCAAAACTAATAGAAGACATTTGTATTCAATTTCCCTAAAGTTTTGCATATATTATAATTATTTCCTTCAAACAATTAATTTGTCTACAAAAATACTTTATAACAATGAAATTTTGCCTCAAACAAATTACAGTCAAAGGGCATACGGTCATACGGTTCACGTTAAGTTTGTCGGGTTGTACTTGATCAAATAAACCAATCATAAATTTCGACCAATTAAGAATCGAACAAGATTCTATCAGATAAAATTTATATAACATTCTTACAATATACATTCGCGTTGTTTTTTCTTAATTGCCCTGAGATAAGAACACAACTGTGTCGGTAATGCAGACACCGCTATAAATATCAACCATTCTAGATTGTTGGCGAATGCTTATAAATCACCGTCTTCTGAATTCTGAACGTGGAACGTAAAACTGTGAAACTTTTCAGAAAAGAAAGATCTCGAAACTACTATGCCAAAGAATGGCGCGGGTTGTTGAATAAAATACAAATCACGAATGGAATACTGTCAGAGATGACAAACATTGTATTTATGGAGTTTCCTTAGGTTACGCATGATTCTATAACTGTTTGGATTTTTATACTTTTGCACATTTTAACTGTTATTCTTATAATGACATTCTTCTTTACTTACACCCTTCCAGCCTTCCAAGTGTCATCGTATCTCAAGGACTTTGGACCAAAGACCTGTTGGGGCAACTCGGAAAGGTAGGACATTTTATTTAACAAAAATAATCTGATGTGGACAAAACATATCCTCTCGTCTAACCAACTTTTAAACTGTAAAAAATCACTGAAATATAATAATACTGGAACGCAAATTGACAACATCTATCTGTGTTTTTGCTTTCATACAAGACTATAAGTTACTATTCTAGTATTACTTTATTTTAGGGGATAAAATAGATAAAAAAGTTTTAAATAAATATTATAGGTAATATTATACATTTTTTTTATTATTATAACTATAACAACATTATCGTAATTTGATCATGAAAGTTCTAATTATGAAATTTGAAAATGGGCGCATAAACCATAAACGAAATATGATAAATTTATTTATTTATTAATCAATCCAACAGGATACAAGATCCCAATTATAGGACGATTATATAAAGATAATTTACAAAAATTAAATATTTTAAAAAATTAAGAATTATAAAACCAAGATAATAAAAATATAAGACTTAAAAAATAAGAAAAAAACTAAGAGCAAACAAATGTACATAAAATAATAATATTAATTAATTAATTAACCAAGTAATGTAACAAAATGCGCTTAAATTTATCAGAGTCGTCAAATATGTCAATATCAAAATAGTGTAACACTTACGGAATAATTACTAGTAAAGTATTTTTTTTTCTTTTAAATATTTTACAGTAAAGCGATATAACGAATTGAACATGACGTCACGAGTATTCGCATTGATTCTATTGGCCAGAAATATGAAACGTGCAAGTCGCGCGTCTGTCGTTGCGCCCAACGCCTATTGTGGGCTAAAATAGAACTACGAATTGTCATATCATTTATTTTGTTTGTTGGTATTTAAGATTATATTTGTTGGGCTTCTGTTACTTGTTTTATAATTTAACTGCTTTATTGTGCTGTGTTGAAAATCTGTTGAATAAAATTGTGTGTTGAGATATATTTCGTATAATGTTTACTCGAATATCAAGTAAATAAAAAAAAATACCTACCTATTTAATTTGAAATATTTTATAAATTATTTAAAAGTGAAAAAATCAACAAAAATTGATTCCTTGTTCTTGTTTTTAACAAATTTTCTGGTGATGCGTCAGCTCATTAAAACGCAAAGATATTCTAAAGGATGATATTAATTTTAATTTTATTACATGAACAAATAGATACTTTGTTTCGTGTTTTTCTCAGAAACCTACCGATATATTTTCCTTTGAAATTCCTAGAATTTCTAAAACTTTCGCTATTGGCAAAAATAGGGTGTCAAACCTTCTAGGGGTACCCAATACAATACCAAACCAACAGCCAAAATAAGTACACTAATCACGGGTCACAAGTGCACATAATAGTCCAGCTGACGTCACGCAGCGCGCGCGAGGGAGTCAGCACGATGTCTCGCGGGATCTGTCCTTGTCTCGCGCACAGCGAGGGCCTGGGATCGATCTGTCTATATGTCCTGCGGTGCGTTTATTAAACGATGCGGAACGACGGCGATTGCGATAAGGAAGAAGATAAAAAGAAACGTTTTGTGCTGTGGACATCAAGTTGCCTGTGGACGTGACGGGACGGTCCCTCTGCTTTGTGAGGGGGGGCCTTTGTTGACGATTCGAGTATTTTAATGTAATGAGTTTGAATGTATACCCTACAGCCTATACTGTTACTAGCAAATCTAGATATTGAGCAAAATTATAATTGATAGAATCGTAATGAAATAAAATACTTCTTCGAACTGTAGCCAATATATTTATTATTTTTTTAAAAATCCCACGTTTCGATCATACTATGATCAGGGAAATTTAGAGCCATAAAAGATCGGTCAAAATTTTTGTTTTTACCACCGGGTGTAGAATTAAAATGTGGCATATAAGGATATCAATGCAATTTTTTTTTACTTAAATATTAAGATTTTAGGATATATCAATTAAATTAATATTAATGATGTGATAAATCTAGACTGATAAATTGGATTTGAATAGTAAATATAATGGGTACACCAGTCACTTAGATACAATTATTATGTGTATTATTTCAAAACTGTATCGTAACAAATGGAGTACCCATTATTTTTATCATTTTTTCTATTAAAATTAATATTTGTCAGTAAAAATATAACAAGAGAGTGAGAATAAATTGAATAGTTATTTACTTTACAAGTGGGCAAAGTAAGGAATTACCCACTCGATAAAATTATCACATTCACCCTTCTGCTTCGTGTGCTAAAATTTATCCAACACCTCTTAATAAATGAAAAATTCATTAAAGAAATATTATTTGACAGTGACATGATTAAAATTTTAAAAATAAAATGTCAACCGAAGTAGTTACCAAGGTGTTGAATGTTATTATTGTTATAAATAAAAAAATAAATCACTAGTGACTTTTCTCAAAATTATACCCACTAGTAGGTAATCTGTTGCTTTGCTTGTTTAAAATCGCCATACTTATAAAGCATTTATTGATAGGTGTTGGATAAAATAATTTGACAGATCTTCCGAAAACATGTTGCCAGGCAATAGCCACGATGGCCCGTAGAACTTGAGTGGCTATTGACAAATGGCAACAAGTTTGAAAAAATACTGGAGAATTATTTTATAATTTATCTTATATATAATTAGATTTTTTTTTATTTCATCATCAGGCACTCCACTAAATCTATCTTTTTTGCTTATTTTTACTTGTGTTAATGATAAATGACATCTGTCAACAAAAACAAAAAAGCTACAGAGAATATTCCCGGGAATAATCACAAGAGCATTATTCTCTGTATAATAATGACAGGATTGGATAAAACACGGACACGAAACATACAATGAAGCATTTCATTGGTTTTAAGAAATGTCAAAAAATAATCAGGAAAATTATAACACGGTCATGAAAAACAAAAACGAAAATTATTTGACATTTCATAAAACAATTTCAGATTTTTTCATTAAAAGTTTTAATTATTTTCTGCTGAATAGGTCTTATTCCATGCATTTTTAAATTCCGAACAACTTTTGTATTTACACTTATGTTGTATTGTTGTATTCACTATTTCATTGGTTTCAAATGAGAGATCTAAAGTAGCAGAATGCCACACTCATTGATGAGTAAAGATTGTTAAATTCTTTCTAAGAAAAGATAATTCCGGGAAAAACAAATGAATAATTATTATTATTATTAGTGGTATAAAGTCACAGGAGAAACCCGTCTAAAGATTAAAGTATCATAATAAAATAGTAATGGTTATTAGAAAACTTTTTATTTAAGTCTATATAAAAGAAATCCTGGAAACAATGTTAAAAAAATAGATTGTATAAATAACTTTGTGCTGACTATACCGAGTTCTTCTTCTTCTTGTTATTGTAAATACAATAAAATAAATGTCAATACTAAGTAGTACAGTCTGCCGATCAATTATTTTTTGTAAATATTTGCCAACAATTATCTATAAAACAAATTCCATTTACGAGATAATATCCCTGTTGTTCAAATGTTTTCCCTGCAGGAAAACCGTTAAAACAAATGAATATTATCAAAGCGTTGTCACAAAACAATTTGGCAAACAAACTCTTTATGCACAGTCGGGTGATCAAAGAATACATTTTTCGCAAAACTAATTTCGACAGTATTTTTATAACAGACCATTTTGCTGAACATGTTAATATGGCTAGTGAACCTTTTTGCTGATTATCTTAAACATAAACTGGCGTGTGGAACAGAGCCAAATGAGATAGCATGTGACGCACAAAGAACTGATTTTCAAATTAGCGAAGAGGAGGCTTAACGCTAGACTTGCGACTCTACGCCGTGAAATGTAAAGTCGAAGGATCCAAATTTCGTTTTGAATTCTTTATAATTTATTCCCGATTTGTTTTAAAGCTTCCTGAATCCGTTTTGATCATTTTCTTAATGAAGAGAAGAGGCAGATGAAAATCGAAACCGGAAGTCAAAGTTTATAGATCAACAAACCGATATACGTTGCCTCCATCTATTTGTACATAATGAATAATGAACAAAATTTTATTATTATAACCACTGAAATAAAATAATACTGGAACGCTATCTTGCAGGCTTTTATGTAAGCGAAAAACGCTTGTGTGAAGAACGGTTGCTATGTAAAAACATTGTCAAATAAAGACGGGTAGCCCAACAACTCGCTGTCTCTCTCGACTCGCATTTTCAATATCAGTTAGCATTCCAATATTACTATATTTCAGTGACTGTAACACACAAAATAATAGTATATTATTATATGAGGGATTATGATAGATATTATTCGCGAAGGTAAAGTTTGAGTCACTAGCCGTAGGCGAGTGATGCAAATCAACCAGTAAGCGATATATTTTTGCGTTGAAGTGCGATTACCAGCCGTCAAGTCATTGCCCCCAAAGATAAAATATATTTATCTACGCTCGTGAGTTAAATGTCACTTATCCCACTCATTTTAGGTGAGTTATGAGCTTTGTTTGTTATAAATGTTGATAATACAATCTTTACAATTCTTTAAATGAATTAATATTTAATTAATTAATAATTGTTGTAGCTTGTTCTTCTATATCCGACGAAATACTTTCTAAATTATTCATTTTCATGAAATGCTTCAATAATTTATTAAAAACAATTTCATAATTGTTTAATGATAAATTGTGGTCGTATGAATTAAAAACATTTTTATCTACGATAGTGTGTAAAATTGATGTTTAGTTGTTAGTTTTGAATTTGTAAAACGATTGTTTAGTAACACGACTTCATTAGTCACGAGTGATTAAAATCTTTAAATACGCCAAATTTGCAAAAATTTGTTATCATGGCAAACTTCTCATTTAATATTGTGATCCTAATTCATAAATAAAAGTATTTTTTTTATATTTATTGGGATTTTTATTATATCGTAGATAAAATATTATACGATACACATACGTAAAGCGTCTTTAGTCACGAATGGGTCAATTGAAACACGAGCGTAGCGAGTGTTTTAAGACTAGCTTTACGTACTTGTATCGTAAATAACTATTACAGCAACTAGCTACTTGGAATAATTTTCTTCTTGTCAAAAAATAAAATCAAATCTTTATATTTTGCATTCATAATGCCGTCATTACGAAACGCAATTGCGTATTGAAAGAGACGTCATTTCTATACGCAAATTTTTTGGTTTAAATTGTTGGTATTAGAATTATTAGATGACATTTACTTATATTTTTCTAATCCAAAACTGTTTTATGTTAATATAAGTCATATATTATTATTAATTTAAATTTAATTGATATATCGTGAAATACTAATATTTATGTAACCTAATGGTACTTATTGCATGCATTTTTAAATTCTAAACAATTTTTGTATTTATACTTTTGCTGTAAAGTAAACAGGCAAAAATTTACAGCAATATAAAAACTAGCATTGAAATCTCTATACGCCACATTTGAATTCTACACCCCGTATGAATGGTACGTCAAATATAATTATTGAACATACCAATTAAGAAGTTTGTGTATAAGAAAGTCGAGCGTCGGTCATACATACGTACATCTTCAACGTTCTGCTTCGTCTTTACGACGCGGACTCGCAGTAAATTTTAACGTAATGAAATGTGCTTGAAGTTGAGCGTAAACTTGTCTACCCAATTTTAGGATAAACGGCCGCTTTGTATTCTATATTCTCGGATCGGGATATTCACGTAAAAAGATAAGACTGGAATACGCCTTGTCAATTTAATCTTCCGCTGCTTGGAGTATGTTACGAATTAATTTGCATGTTATATACATTTAGTTATATTTAGATTTAGTTCAAAACCATGTTGAATTATCTGCTGATCTTTGAAAAATGTTCTACAAGACTTTGAGTTGAATAACCATGAACGTTAAATATTAAATTATGTTTACGAAGAATTTGACGCCCATGTTTTTACAGATAATTTATGAATAATTTGTTTTTTTCCATGCTTCGTACAGCACACAAATTCGAAAGGAATTAGATAAGGTTTTTACATAAATAAATACTTCATCACGCCATTTACCCATTTCTACTTAGAGAAATACCGTCAAATTACAAACCACAAAGATGTTCTGGTACCCGAATTTCATGCGTTAAAATATATCATTTATTGAGATCTGCAACCATCACTTTTCAGAAATTGCACTCATATTTCTAAAGCATTAAATCTAATGTGTCTCACACATAACCTCCGCGTAAACAATTAATAAACGGTACAAAATAGAAAGAAAAGTTTCAGTTATAATATAACAAGAGGGTGAGAATAAATTGAAAATAATTTGACAGATCTTTCGAAAACTTGTTGCCAGGCAATAGCCACGAAAGCCCTACGGGCTTTCGTGGCTATTGCCAAATGGCGACAAGTTTGAGAAAGATACTGGAGAATTATTTTCTAATTTATCGAACTCTCGAGTTATATTTAATTAGATTATTTTTTGATTTCTTCATCAGGCAAGCCACTAAATCAATCTTTTTTGCTCATTTTTACTTGTATTGATGATAACTATCTGACATCTGACATCTGTCAACAAAAACAAAAAAGCTACCGAGAAAATTGCCGGGAATTATCACAAGAGCATTATTCTCAGTATAATAATGACAGGATTGGTTAAAACGCAGACACGTGACATACAATAAAGCATTTGATTGGTTTAAATAAACGTCAAAAAATAATCAAATAAAAATTGTTTGATATCTTTGTTATTATAACAAAACTAAAAATACCTTACAGATATGAAAATAAACTAGCACTTCCGGTTGATAGATTATTACTAAAATTTAATCAGCGGTCAATTTGATCTCCCAAGTTCTAAATATGAATTTTGAAAATGAATGAGAATTTTATTTCTAAACGGTACAAAATATAAAAATACAATAAAATTTACTCTAATTCTTTTATTAACTGAGATACTCCTCAAAAAAACCTGATGGACCTTAAATAAACTACCACTTCCGGTTGATAAATGTTCCCAAAATTTAATGATGAACGTCTAAAATCTAAATGAAATACGACAATGATTAAAGTTTGAGATATCGTGGACGAAAAAAGTCGTCACACACACACACACATACGTCGCGTCGTCGTGAAAATATTGAAATGGGCGTAAAAACCATAAATGAAATAATGACAAATTTATATCAAAACCGTGTAACACTTACGGACTAATCAGTAGTAAAGTAGTTTTTTCTTTTGAATAATTTGCAGTAAAGCGATATAACGAATTGAACATATTTTGACGTCACGGGTATTCGCATTGATTCTATTGGCCAGAAATATGAAACGTGCAAATCGCGCGTCTGCCGTTGCGCCCAACGCCTATTGTGAGCTAAAATAGATCTAAGAAATGTCATTGCATTTATTTTGTTTGTTGGTATTTAAGATTATATTTGTTGGGCTTCTATTACTTATTTTATAATTTCACTATTTTATTGTGCTGTGTTGAAAATCTATTGAATAAAATTGTATGTTGAGGTTAGGTTACATCACTACTAGCGCCACTGTTCTCAAACTTCGTATGATGTTTACTCGAATATCAAGTAAAATACTCTAAAGTTGACAAATTAATTTATCTTTATATATATTAAGTTTAATTATTGTAATTAAGACTTATAATATGTAAATATTATTTTTACAATAAAAAAATCGTTGTTTTAGTGCCACTGTAGTAATACCAGTGACATCACACAAACTCTGAAAATCATATCTCGGGTAATATATGAAATTTTCACATCAGGTTTTCACTGATCGTCATATATTCTAATAAAGTTTCATTACATACATATGTGCAGAGGTAAAAACAATATGTATTTATTTATATTTATAGTCAACTTTGATAAATAGAAATAGTTTCTTAGCAAGAACTGTAACAGTATTAATTATTAGATTTATACTTTTCTTACAAATCTTTTGAATGAAATTGGTATGTATATAACATTTCCGTCAAGTATTCTGTAATACTATAATACGAAGATAATTTTAATTTTGCGTCAAAACGAAGTGAGGTTATGTGTAGAGGTGAAGTGCATTCCGGAAGCCAGTTGCGCTTCCCGAATCACTAAAAACAATCCGAGATAACAACATCCGCGTCGTGCGACAGCGAACATGGCATTACAATTCGCGCAATGAAAAACTGCTGGCATTATCATTAATTTCAAGTAAAAAGTGCGTTTCTGAAACACCTGACGTAAAATAAATTACGGCTGGGATGTACCTGAAACGGATGTCACAAGCGGTAGTGTCATTAGTCTAATATACGGGTGGCGAGCTCGCCAGCCACTAAATCATTAGCGCGTGCACTAACCCAGCAACGACGGCTCTGAGCGCTGACAACGAACCAACGTACGAAGCATTTTCTCGCATTTTTGCTTTTTATCGGGCTCGCTTAGCGTGTACGTGGTCGGAACACGATGCTGAGAACTTCATGATGGCTGTTTAATTAAGGATTTCGTTCCCGGAAAATCTCTATGTGTATGACTGTTCCATTTTACTTTCTTATACGTAGGAAATACACAAATCATAAAAGAAAAAGTGGCATAAGTATATGTTTTAAGGATTTCTGTATTCGATTTGATGAATGGATGTCTGCGAATATTTAATAACTCATGAATGAGGAAAGAGTAACAACCCAAACTATTTTTAAACCCTACAAATATAAAAAAAAATTGATGTCCAAATAAAAACAACGGATGTTGGCCTGTAATATTTCCATATTTACTTATTATAATAGTATATTATGATACAAATGTATAAGTAAGCTTTTAAGGCACGTACGACGAGTTTAAGAGCACGACGCGAAGCGGAGTGCTTTTAACGTCGCTAGTTCTGTAAAAGCACTTATACACGTGTGTCATACGCTATTTTTTTTATTATACTTGCATTCTCGAAAAAAACTGGAAAGCAACATTTTGATTTTCATTATTTTCATAATTTTGCGCGTGTGACGTTTGACGTATATAGTTTACATTGAGATAGGTTTTCATTTATTGTTTACGTTTCTATTTCGATTCGCTTTTTTACAATTTGTCATTACAGTTTTGACAGATATTAATAGTAATTTTTTTGTTTAGCAACCTTTAAAGCACGGCATGTTTTAATCTTGCATTTACACACGCTGTAGCGTGTTTTAAACACGGATTATGATACAGATAAAAAAATATAGTGTATTACACCTTAAGGGAGAGAAGTATATAGTTTTTCCCGCGGAATAAATTGAAGCGCGACCCGTAGGCGAGGGCTACAATACGACGCAGGAAAAATACAATTTTCTTTCCTGCGGTGTATACTATTGTTTTCACGACCCCAATATTTATGATAATTTTCATATATTTTAAAATTATTTTCATTTTTAGCTTAAACTGTAGCTGAATAATAGGTTTTAAGATTTTCTGCTAAATGTCAAATCACTTCAAAATTTTGTTACAACAATACGTAGCCTAGCAATGGTTACTACAATTTGTCAATGTTGATAAACAAACAATTTTTTGTATTTGTCAAAGCAAAAATTCTACTTATAATTTCAAAAGAAATATTTGACGAAATGTTGTGGATAAAGTATAGGATTCTACTCACATGTAATGGCTATTACTCATTTGAATGATTTACATCACTCGTGTTCGCTCGTGATGCAAACTTCATTCTCATGAGTAATAGCATACATTACATGCTCGATGAATAATATACTATTGTTTATCAAAATTTAGATTTGTAAGTATGAGAAAGTCGTGGATAACCACACCAAATTTTTACTGTTGCAACTAAGATTCATAATGGACATTCAAGCTTCAATCGGGATTCGAAGTGGGGGGCTTATGTACTACACCACGGATTTATTTCCCGTACGAATTTATTATTAATTAACATATCAAGACTATAAATTGAAACTGATAAGTAAAGCGAAGTGACCATAAAATTTTGTTAACTTGTATCAAAATCCTAAGTGTTTGATTTCCATATTACATTTAATGTGAATTTTATTCACAATTAACGTCTGATACGAGAATACAGTTGATGATTATTAGACTGATTACATAGTAATTGCAGCAATTTAAGTTTATCGTAAGTTCGTAGCTAAAATTGCTCATCCACTGCGACCGAAATGTTAAATTCTCTTACATAAGACATAATTACTGCTGCACTTGAACCAGTTAATTCCGCGGCGCAGAGCTGAGTGTCGCTATTAGCGCATGCCGGCGGTATATTAAAAAGATCACGAAGTTCTTGTTGGTTTAAGCCGCTTCTCCAGCGATTTGGAAATATGCCACATGTGAGCGCCAAATTTAGTCGTTAAATTCCACTTAGGATGGAGTTAGCAAATGCACGTTTCAAGTTTTCTAAATAGAGGAAGAGGAAACGGCGCATTCCTTACTGCTGATAACTCTCAGACACTGAATCCCAACTTGCAAAATCTGAAAATCACTAAACGATTGTATCGTTGATGATTTGAGAAAAGTTTCTAATTTATTGGGACCTTCCTCTAGTTTTACTTTCTTTTACGGATGTGTGGGTGGATGAATGTGTGTCTGTACGTTTTGTAACACTAAGGAACAAGAATATATAGAGTAACAAAATTTATAAATATAAGTTTCCTGACACTGTGGAGAACTGAGTTGATTTTGGTAAAAATTTAAAAACCGGAAATGGAAGTTTACTTGACACACAAAACAATAAAATCAATGTTCCTTATGTTCATTTTAGTTATTTGTTTATTTAGTTGATTTAAAACAAGAAACGTACAACTAACCCATAACAAAACACCAACGTTACAATGCAGTTTTTAAATTTTTCATTTTTACTTTCTTATACAAAGTATAAGGAAGTATTGGAATCACGAAAAAAATAATTGAGTTTTTTGCGGAAATGCATATTTTGACGTCCACTGAATCCGTTAAGGTTAAGACCAATTTCCCAATGATGTCTGTGTGTGCGGATGGATGGATGGATGGATGGATGTCCGTGTACGCAATATCTCATGAATGAGACAAGATATGTAAACGGAACTTGGAATTTATAAGTTTCATAAAAAATGTAGAGCTGAGTTGAATTTGAATGAAATTGAAAAACCGGAAGAGGAAGTTTACTGGTTACAGATAATAATAAATTCCATTTATTTTACAAATAGAATCAGCTGTGGGAAAAAGTTTCAAATGAAAGATGTTATTTGCACTTTCCTTGTACATGCTTCTAATTTTGAGAAAAACTAAATTATATATTTAAGAATATATTTCTATTATCTTAGTTACAATGGGAACAAAAATTAAAACAATTTTAATATTTATGTGTCAAACGTGTCAAATAATTGTGAAGTGTCAAAAATATGTGTCGTTTAAATTATTATAAAAGCAATATATGTATTATTAGTGAGAAAATTTTAAATGCTAGATATTAATTAATTTCTAATAAATTCATAGCTATAATGAGAACAAAAAATTAAACAGGTTTAACATCTATATATCAAATAATTGTCAAAATAAAGTCATACGCAAGGAACAACTTATATGTGTTCAGTTGGTTTTATTTGTATAAGAAAGTAGTGTGGTGTCTACACCAGATTTTTTATATTTTATACGCGAACATTACTAATGTCACATTCGAATCTTCGCCCTAATTGACGCCATCTTGAATAGGCCACGCCTCCATGTCAGATCCCAAAACAATTAAAATATTATTCATGGACGATTCAGGATCGCCCAAATGGAGGTATCGCTAATCGAAGAGTTCTGAAACAACCGCCACATCCCTAGCGGATTAGTGAACTAATTTCTTTTGGGAATCTTTTATGAGAGCAGCATGATTGCACGCTCAGTACTCGATCAATCAGCTATAGAAAGGAATCACAAATGTCGTGGAAAATGTAATTTCCGGTTCAATTTATTTCCGGTAATATTCGGAATGAGGGGGAATCATAAGAGTACTTATATGGAAGCCCGTCAAAATGTAATCATAGACGCGCACAATACCACGTCATTATCATCAAAAGTATTGGAATCGCTCTCATCAAAACTTATTATTGGAATTGTCATGAGAATGCCTGGGGAAATTACGGGGTTTCAATAATTTATAAAATTGCATTTTCTTCCGCTACTAATACGAATTTAAATGTGTGTGGTTGTAATTGAATTGATGGAAAAATCAATGGTCGTTTATTAATTTTATATTTAACTTTGTGTTTTCAAACATGTTTTGAAATACGAGAACATTTTTAGTTATTAAAAACATATTATGCAGATAATAAATCGTTATTTGAAACAAAATCGCAAATGTGTCAACAACTTTTAAATGAAACAAAATACACCTAATATTCTACATGTTTTTTATTATGATAAAACTAAATTATTTACTGAAATAAGTTTGAAAAGCCTGATAGGCCTTTTTATCTGTCACAATTTCAATGCTATTTTTTCTATGACCACTTAGAAATCGTAGGAAATGAATTTGTCACGACTCGGTTTCTATGATACCAAAATCATGACAGAAACAGCAATTTTCATATCTACGGGAGATTTGTACACTTTCTCTCCCGTCGTGAGGGAAAGTGCTCAAATAATGTGAAAAATGAACAAAATGAAGGTAACTATCATCTTTATATTACAATTCAAATAATTTTGTAATACATAAAAACCATCATAAATATTAGGGTCGTGAAAACAATAGCATGTACACCCAGGAGAGAAATGTAATTTTTTCACCCAGAAAATGAGCTGTTTCTGATCGCTTTTTTGACCGGAAATTCCTTCTTTACCGAACTAGCTTGGAAAATTGACTATAGGGGATCGAAAAGCAAAACGAACAAGAGTTTCGGCCAATTTTTGGTCGAAACCGAAACCAGCATTTTTGGCCGAAAACGAAACCAAAATCGAAACTACGGTCAGTCTGCTCTAATTCAATTATTTACCGATTTACTAACTTTTCCAGTTGATAGATTAAATATGTAATCGGATCGTAAATTGAACATCCAAATTCTAAATATGAAATTGAAAAATTATGTCACCATTATATTTAGAGGCCCCAAAACGCACTTATTTTAATTAAATTTCCATATATGAGCAGGAGATAAAAAAACAGTATTATGTAAATAAATAAATAAATAAATAAAATTTATTAAGCGCAAAATTGGATAAAATATCAATTTATGTTTTTAATGTTCAGTGTAAATAAATAAATAAATAAATAAATAACCAATGTGGCAATTCAATTCGCAATTTATGAATTTTGCAATATTTGAAAACGCTCCCATGGTATATACAATATTAATCTATTAGGTAATAAATCTAAAGATCAGCTTATAATCAATAACGGATTATTTTTGCATGTTAAACCCGGCTTTGTTCGTAGACGGTTTTATTATAGCAAAAAATTAGACAAAAGGTTCAAGCAATCTATTATTGATGGAGAAACTAACTCAGCTGACATAGAATCGCGAATCCGATTACTGCAAATCTAAATTAAATATTAATTACTCGCGCGCTTCATCATTTTTATCTTTAGGCGAGGTTAGCAGTTTTTTGAAACGTGTTCATGGTTTCATGTTCATGCATTTTCATGCATTTGTCAATCACGTAGATTTTTAAATATTTATAGCTATTAGGTAAATAAAATAATAAAATACATATAGCATCACGCTTTTTACCCATTATAGGTGTGGCACTCTGCTTACGCAGATCTCGGTAAGTGATATATTTTTGCGTATGAAGTGCGGTTACCAGCCGTCAAATCATAGCCTCCAAAGATGTTAGTGGAGGGGAAACCTCAAGGGTAAATGTAAATTGGCAACTGTCAGCTGTGGGATTCGATACGGCGAGTTTAAGAGCACAACGCAAAGCGTGTTTTAAACATGCATTATGATGCAGGTATAATAAAATAGTTACTTATGTGTCAAGGCACTGAAGTTCAACTTTTTATCACGAACATGGAATTTATTTGCCGAGGGCCGTAGGGCCGAGGAAAATAAACCATGTGAGTTTTAACAGAAATCTAAATTTAGAGAAATTAAAAAAAAAAAATTATTATATAGGTTACGTTTATACATCTGTCAGTTGTCAATTAGAACTGACATTCACTGTTGCCAACTTCGAACATTGAAGTTATCTTAAATAACACTCAAAATTATTTGTTTTGTCCTCAATTTCTTCATCGGAATTAATTAGTTAATTCTTCTTGCACATATTATTTCATTTTACATATTAATTTACTACAATACGTCATATATCTGTCGAAATTATCCTACTTGTACAATAATTATTTTACGGTTGCCAACACTGCGTTGCTCAAAATCGTCGTATACTGGGTTACTTCAGTGGCGATTTCTAAGCTGTTAATGACGATTTTCTAACAGTTTAGTGCCGATTTCAAATAAATAACTATTTTATAGTAAAATGAATTATGTGAGATATCAATGGTCTACATTTAACGTTTTAAATGTACTCTTATAATATTTTAAAAGACTTTCGGATTAAGTTTTGTAATAGATATTTACGATATTAGTGGGATAAGAGCAGTATTAAGATATTTGGTTTTAAGTTTATTAATAATGCATTGTCACACGTGTATTGTATAATATTCTATCTATGCCCGCCCAAAGTTAAAAAATTTAAATAATTTTACGTTTTTTTTTTTGACAAGTAGAAAATTAATCCTAATGGTTGCCGCAAAAATGTTTTTAATCCATGACGACCACAATTTGACATTAAAGAATTATGTACTTGTTATTCATAAATTTTTGAAGCATTTTGTGAAAATGAGAGACTTAGAGAGTATTTCGTCGCTATATCCGACAAGAACAAGTTTCAAAAATAATTAATTAATAAAATATTAATAATAATTTAAAGAACTAAACAGATTTTTTCCTATCAACATTTATATTAAATAGTACGTTAATGAAAACGAGTGCGGTAATGAAGCAACATGGGATAAGTGACATTTAATTCACGGGCGTAGATAAAATTATTTTCTATAACACTGTTTTGGAAACTGGGCATTCCACTACTAAAAATTGTTATGGAATCACTAACATTCCATACGCGGCGTATGGAATATTTTCGACGAATCAGAACCGCTTATTAGCTCGACATATGAAGTATCTTGATTCAGTTACTATGGTTACGTCTGTTTGTTTTAATTTGATTTATTTGAGCGTTTTCAACAGTTTTATATTTGTATTTTTGTATAATTTCCAAAACCTTTTTATAGAAAGTATAGTCTACAACACGTAACGGAATGGCCTATCCCACACTTGCAAACCGTAGCCCTCGCCTTTGGCTCGGGCTACAAACTTTTTGCTCGCGTGTAATATGTGCCATTCCATTACTTGTTGTAGAATATACTCTACGATAGTGTGTAAAATTGATGTTTATTTGTTAGTTTTGAGTTTGTAAAACGGTTGTTTATTAACACAATCTCATTAGTCACGGGTTGCCAAGCAACGAGTAATTAAAATTTTTAAATACGCCAAATTTGCTAAAATTTTGTTATCATGGCAAACTTCTCATTTAATATTGTGATCCTAATTCATAAGTAAAAGTTTTTTTTTATATATATTTATTGGGGTTTCTCATTATATCGTAGATAAAATATTGTACGATACACATACGTAAAGCGTCTTTAGTCACTCAGGGGTCTCAAAACACTCGCACGCTCGTGTTTTAATTGACCCATTTGTGACTAAAGATAAGCTTTACGTACTTGTATCGTATATAACTATTAAATTTGTTTTCCTGATAAATATTTATGTATAATATTTGCAAACGTTTTTATTTGTATAAAATATTTTGACAGAATGAATCCAAAAATCTGACTAAAAATTCTGAAAGTTTATTTAACTTATTATACCCCTGCAGTTATTTAGCAGCACTGCACGCTTCAAAATCCGCAAAAGCAGAATACCACACTCTAAATGAATAAATGGCGGAATGATATATTTATTTCTCTGTTATACACACACTGCCGCCCGTTCGGGAAGAGTAGCGATCGAACACATAGCTTAGTTCAGCTGTGTTTATTCTGTACGTCAAGCGGGAGCAGAATATACCTAAATGGCGCAATGCACCGCTATCTCTAAAACTGGAGATATCATTTCATTAACATTCCTAGTTACATTTCGTTTTATCTACTTTTACATTTGATTGAATTTGTAGGCCGCCTCGGCTTATATGGAAATGCAGCGTTAATCACCGATATTTGTATTCAGCGCAAGGCTTCGGCGGTAGTTTTTTGCTGCGTTACTTTTTACGGAAATTCTTTATCGTGTTTCCCTTTTAACGCCAGAATTATTTTCGAATATACTCATAAACTCAAATGAAATGCCTGCTCGCTAATACTTCACTGCAGCGTACTTTATTTAATTGATTTTTAATGTCCCTTTCAACTACATGATTAACGATTTTGTTTTTCATCTTCTAATAGGGTTTTGAATTCTTTAATCACGCAAAAACTGATAGTCAAGGCGCCAGGAGTTATCTAATCGGCTTATGATCTCAAACGATGTTATATTTATTGAAGTTTATATTAATTCCACTTATTTTATTTACTCCGTTCTTGATAAAGTAAATATTCCAGACAAGATTAAAAAACATGTTTTTAATTTACAGGAAGCAATCACTTTGCCATATGGAATAATATGTTTCAGCTATTTATTTGTTCTTAAATAAATATTCCATTAAACATATATTAATTTAGTTGGCTTACGGTATTGCAAAATTGAAATTGTTATTGGTGCAAATATTCAATAGTTATATCCCGAGTACTAAGAATTTATTCGATTAAATTTGACATGTCTGGCTTATACAATAGATTATGGACAGAAAAAAAACACTTTGTTATTTGTTTAATGTTTATTTATATTTAATAAATTTATTTTTCTTTTGTATATTTCTTTAATTTTTTGACATATTTCACTAAGAAAACAGCTTCACAATCACAACGACATATGTTACATTTCGTAAAATATTCAAATTTTCTTTAACACTGTTTTGGAAACTACGCATTTCACAACTAAAAATTGTATTGGAATAACTATCATTCCTTACGCCGCGTCTGGAATAAATTCGACGAATCAGAGCCGCATATTAGTACGATATATGAAGTATCTTCGTTTGGTTGCTATGATTACGTCTCTTTGTTTTAATTTTATTTATTTGAGTTTGACGTTTTGAACAGTTTTATATTTTGTATAATTTCCAAAACCTTGTTATAGAAAGTGGTAACGGAAACTTTTTGCTCGTGTGGAATATGTGCCATTCCATTACTTGTTGTAGAATATACTATTTTAAGTGTTTCCATGGTGTACAAGGAATGCAAGATTTATGAAATTTAATTTCTTTATATTTTATTATCCCTAAATCTAATGAAAATTATTAAAATTAGTGTAATCAAAACACTTGTAAAATTGAATATTCTACAATTATTAAAATAACATAAATTGCTGAAAAATTAAATTTCACCGTGTTTCTTCACGGAAAACTGTTAAAGGCTTCTAGTGAACAGCTACTACCGGTTGACCAATTTTATCTAAAATCTAATCAGCTCTTCATTTAAATATAAGAAGCAAAAATACACAAAATTGTATTTTTTGGTATTATAGTATATGAGTTATGTGAGACGAACAACTCGGACGGATCACACACACACACACATACACATACTTTATACTTATTTATTGAAAACTTACTATCCAAATTTTGAACCGAAAACAATACCTCCCTTACTCAAAGGTAGGCGGGAGGTAAACACCAAATTTAAAAAATAATATAATGAGTAAATAAATTTGTCTCTTTGTAAAATTAGAACAAATTTTCAAAATGTTATTTTATAATCAAATTGTTCTATAATAGTTATTTACTTTATAAGTGGGCAAAGTAAGGAATTACCCTCAAAAGAAAATTTAGCATACGAAGCTGAAGGTTGAGTGTAATAATTTTATCGAGTGGGTAATTCCATTTTGCCCACGTGTGAAGTATAACGTTTTATCCAACATCTTTTAATAAATGCAAAATTTATTAAAGTAATATTATTTGACAGTGACATATGCTTCAAATTTTCTAAATTATAATATCAATCGATGTAGTTACCAACGTGATGTATGTTATTATTGTTATATATAAAAAAATAAATCACTAGTGAGTTTTCTCAAAATTATACCCACTAGCGGGTAATATGTTACTTTATTTGTTTAAAACCACCATATTTATAGAGCATTCATTGAGAGGCGTTGCAAAAATAAATATACCATCACGACATTTTGGATAACTGTTTCTGTTTCAATCTAATCTAACTTCCTCGTTAATTCTAAATGATAGTATTCAACTTCTCTAATTTTAAATGGAAAAACTAACAGCATTAGTAAAAATGTGTTATCCATTGAAAAGAAATATCTCTCGTACAAATGGCTCTCCAGGCGTACAAATTTCCCGGAGCCATTGCAATTATTTACTCACAACACTCTCCACACCACGATAACTTGTTTGCCGCTTGTGCATAAAAAACCCATTAATTTTAATAATCAGCCGGCGACGCCGTGAAAGACCGGATCACGAACATCTGAATTGAAATTTGTGCATGCGCGCACAGCACGCCGCCGTGTTAGCGTCTCTGGACAGAATGCATCAGTCTGATTCAACACATGTTGAGATTAATCACGAGCCAACCGACCCCGGTACCTGCACGGACCACTGAAATATACAAACTGGAATGCCAGCGTCATACATCACACAAACAGAAACGGCGGTTGTTTTCACCGCTGGTTTCAACTTACATTGGGAAATTGGCGACCACTTAGAAATCTGCTCATTGTATGTTTGTTGTTGCTAGGGATAAGAGGTACATTGCAAGCATCGTGCGAAATGAATTTGTTTTGTATTTCAATGCAGGTCAGGTCATTTCATTTTCAGTACAGGTGCCATTGCTAGGATACTTATTTAGGATTCTCAAATATTGGTATGATGAAAGCGGGTCAGATTTATTATTAATAAATAAATTAATTAGGAAATAGTATTGTAGTCGTAGCAAAATCCCATTTTCCTCACTATTTCGGGAGAAGAACGGTGGGGTTTCCTGGCAAGTCGAGAAAAAATGCATTTGTATATTTGGGTAGTATGTTTTCAAGGCAGGGAGGTATTGACCGGGACATAGAAAGACGGGTGTGTGCAGGGTGCAAGATATTGGGTGATCTGGGTACATTTGCACAAAACGTGAATGTATCTAGAGATGCTCGATTGAGTGTTTATAATGGTATGTTAATGTGCGAGAAATACGTTGGTATATGGTGAGTGTAAGATTGAGAAGAATTAAAAAAATGGAAGTGAGTCAGATGAGATGGTTTGGCCATCTCGAAAGGTTGGTGAAACTAATATATGCGGGTGGGTATAATTGATGGTAGCGTGTTGCGTGAATGAATGATTCCGAGTGTGAAAGATAAACGAACATGTATGAATCGTACTATAAATGTGGACAATCCGAAAGTAGAATGTTGAATTGGAATGTTTGGAGGAGATTGATTATTGGTTGATTGTGATTCTGGGTTTCGGCCAGCCCACTAGTTACTATTGTTACTAGCACCTCCCTTTTATTTCAATGTTTTTGAACAATACAATTATCACATTTACTCCGAATACACATGCTATTTTTTCTTCAAACATAAAAATATTATTATAAATCATTAAAAAATGCCCAAAACTTCAAAAAAATATTCAATAGTTATATCACGAGTGCTAAGAATTTAATCGATTAAATTTGACATGTCTAGCTTATGCAAAAAAAATTTACTTAAAAAGTGTTTGAGTACATAATAATTTGAAAAAATCCCGAGACCGCAGGTCGAGGTATTTTATATTAAATTATTATGTACGATAAAACTTTTTTAAAAGCAAAATTTTGTAAATAAGCTAGACATCAAATTTAATCGATTCAATTCTTTAGCACGAGGGGTATATGTCAAGATTATTTCATGAATTCATAGCATAAACTTTAATATTTGCCGAAGAAATTGTACTATAACGTTGATGTTGACACATTTTCACATAAATAAATCGGTACACTCATAAACAAAAAGCATCATAAAATTTTGTTGTTATAGTGTAACTATAGCAAATTGATTGTTTTTCTTTTTATTTGTCAGATAAATGTCAAAAATTTGTAAATAAAAATAGCTTGAATTGAATAATTCAGCATGTTTAAAGACATAGAATACCAGTAAAGGTAAAAATCATGTAAGTATCTTGCTTCTGCAACTAATTATCCAGTTAAATATGCCTTCAAAATGATAAAAATATGCATATAAAAGCTAGCTTCAATTTAATCGCGAAATAACAGCATGGTACTGTTTAATCACTTATCAAAAATGCACAACAATGGAAAATGAGACATTCTGATTGGTCAAATTTGTAATGAGTGAAATAATCTGTCTTATCCAGCCATAGATTATGCTGTTTTGTTACTTTTATTTATTTTTTTCATTTGTATTGTAAAATTATTGAATTACAATCTCAGTATTTTCCATACACTCATAAAAATAACCTCTTGTTTCAAGAAAAATTTCAGTTTTCCTTTTGTATGCATTCGTTGAAGAAAATTTTATTTCTTATAAAATGATTAAGTACCCAGGTTCATTTTAAAAAAATATTAATTTTGAATATAATTTTTATTTATCTTTTTTCTGCATTGAAAGAAAATGAATATATTTAAAATTTTGTTTTTAAAAATAATGAAGAAGAAGTCGTTTTAATTTTAAATAAAACGTTTTAATGTAAAACGTTATCATTTTGAATTAAAACTACTCCTATTTAAACTGCTTCGTCCCCATAATGAGTCTCATTTGAATACTTTGATATGTTCCTTCAGAACTAAATTAATTTTCATACTAGAATATTTATTAAACCTTCAAAAGTTTTCAATGAAAAAGAAATCAGATTGGCACTATTCAAATAAATTTTATCTTCATTTAAGAGGAATCTGTTTCCAAGAAAACATTTTTATCAGTGTAATATTTTATTTTGTCCGCCGCCGGAGTAGAAGTGTTGCCAAGGAAACACTTTTACGCCGGCGGCGACAATATTGAACTTCTGCTTCTTGAATACAAATACATAACAACGTACTTTTATGACGTTTCTATCGAAGTACCATGTATGTAAGCAATGAATGTTTTTATTATTTCTCTAGTCTAAAGTTGTCACCCATTTTTTCGCGAATAGTTTTGCTACTACCCTTCCAGGTATTACAGCTCAGTGGAAACCAATGTTGGCTGATCTCTGTGAGAGAACACATTCGAAAATTCTTTCGCTTGTCTGAAGAAGGGTGCGTCACTACGTCAACATCACATGTTATGTTTGCTTACTTGTACGTCGGGGGAACGTTGGATGGAAGATTGTATTTTTTGAGCTTGGACATGAACGGTTATAAGTTGTAAAGTAACATTAGTTGGTATGCGACGTGATATCGCTGATTAATGAGCACTGAGAAAAGTGTTTCTGAAACTAATGAGCTTTATAAATATGGCCATCCATTAAGCATGATTTCAACTCGCGAGGTAGAGAAGATAAGTGTTGATGTAACGGTGCTCTGTTCGCCTCACACCTTTCTCTCGTGATTGGCGATTGGGCATGTACGTGACTGACGATTCAACGGATACGTGATTGAAATGTCTCTCGAGAAGAGGAGCGGCGAGTAGTGCTAACTACTGGTGATGTTGACTGAAATGATTCACAAACTGTTGCCTGGTGTGCTTGCGTAATGATGTGTGTTGGTTTCAGTAATTATTGGATAGGTACTTATCAACACACAGAGGCTGTGTCTGAATTTTTAACTTACTTTCTAATTGTTGAAGCTAGTCCAACAATTAGAACCTCTTCTGTTTTGCTAAAACATAATGGCTGGTACCATAATTACACAAGTTCTGGTTTTGGGTGTTTTAGATTTGGTTTAAGCGCTGTACAATGTTTTATAAAAAAATACTTCAAATAAAAGTGGTAGATAATTCTCTGTAACTTCTAGTCGAAGCATTTTTTTTTATAAATAGTTATTTATGTATCAAGGCACTGAAGTTCAATTTTTTATCACGACTATGGAATTTAAATAAACCATGTGAGTGATAAAAAGGAACTTCAGTACCAAGGAACATATTAAGTTTTATTAGAAATCTAAAATTCGAAAAGACTGTAAAAAAATTACAATAAAGGTTAAGTTTATACATCTGTCAATTGTCAATTGAAACTGACAATCAGTGTTGCCAACCTTGAAGAGAGAAGTTATTGTAAATAACACTCAAAATTATGTGTTTTGTTCTCAATTTCATCATCGGAATTAATTAGTTAATTCTTCTTGCAAATTTTGTTTCATGTTATGTCCAAATTTACTATAGTACATGAATATATTTTCCAAAATTATCCTACTTGTACAATAATTATTTAACGGTTGCCAACACTGGGTTGCTCAAAATCGTCGTATAATGGGTTACTTTAGTGACTTTCTGAGCTTTTAATGACGATTTTTGAGCACTTTAGTGGCGATTTCAAATAAACATATATTTTATCTTGTAGCGATATGTCATTCTCTATTGATATTAGAGCAAAATATTTCATACAAATCTTATACATAATAGAATGATAATTTCAACAAAAATACAAACATATGCATATGTGTGAACTGTCAAGCTATTGAAAATTGTTTTGCATATGTTTGTATTTTTGTTTAAATTCCATAGCTATCAATATATATTTTATATTTGATTGTACATATTACAAAAAGTGTAAAAAAAAATTGAAATTTCAATTGTCTAAATTTTTTCTAAATTCTCGTTAAAATTACAATTATGGATACAAAGTATTGCTTTGTGTCAAGTTCTGAAGAAAACAGCAACAAAAATTCAAAATTATTATTTATTTCAGCGCAGTTCTGTCATTTATATGAAAACACGAAAATTATTCATAATTACTAGTCTTCAATATCTAGTCTTCAAATCTTTCTATAACTAATAATACAAATTACTTTTAGAATATTTCACAAGACACATATTTTTGACACTTCACAATTATTTGACACTTTTGACACATAGATATTAAAAATGTTTCAGTTTTTGTTCCCTTTGTAACTAAGATTATTGAAATATATTCTTAAATATGTAATTTAGTTTTTCTCATAATTAGAAGCATGTACAATAAAAATGCAAATAACATTTTATATTCTAAATATTTTTGCTGATATCTTTCATTAGAAACTTTTTCCTACAGCTGCTTCTATTTTTTTTTTTAAATTGTAATTTATTGTTTTGTGTCCAGTAAACTTCCTCTTCCGGTTTTCAATTTCATTCAAAATCAACTCAGCTCTTCATTATTTCAAGAAACTTATATATTCCAAGTTTCGCTTACATATCTTGTCTCGTTCCGAGATATTGCGCACACGGACATCCATCCATCCATCCATCCTCACACACAGACATCATTGAGAAATTGGTCTTAACGGATTCAGTGGACGTCAAAATATGTATTTCCGCAAAAATCTCGTCAGGGTTTTTTTCGTGATTTCAATACTTCCTTATACTTTGTATAAGAAAGTAAAAATTGGTTGAAGAGCCTACTGCACCAAGTAAACTTAAACTTTAAACTTATTGTTAGTTTAAATAAATAAAAGTACCTAAATCAAAGTTTCATGTCTTATAGAGTAATTGACATTGCTATGAAACATTCAATTTGCTTTTGTACAATTAATCTAATTTTAATTACTGGCTCTTAGGCGCTAAAAAAAAACTCGCTTAACATGACGGTGCATGGAAACAGCTTCATAAATGAACGTCCTTTTTATAAATATAATAAAAAGTATCAAAGGAATATTTTATTAAATGTAGAGTTTTATTTATTTTAAAGAAGCAAGCGTTTTCTACGGATTTATTTTCTTTATAAGAACTAACAGAACAGAGCAATGAGAATATTACAGTGCATTTTGCTTAAATGGAGCTTGAAAGATAATTAACTCTAGAATCTAGATTTGCAAAAAATAAGATTGCTGTTTGAATCGGGCTTCTTTCTAATTGGCTAGGATTACACAGCATGTAGATAAACACAGTACCTTTTTAATAACGTAAATTTGTTTTGTACAAAATGAATTTTGAGTAAATTAAAATTTAATTTGAGACGCGAAATATCCATTTGTGCGTTCATTAAACACACGGATAAAATGTTGAACATGCAACACAAATAATAGCGTTATAGAGAAAACACGGGATTTGAATTTCAATATTTTTAAATGAACTACGGTAATGTAGTTATAAATGAAATATGAAATTAAAAAATTTTTGTCTCGCTGAATATTCATTTTAATATTACCTTTGGTATTGTTACAAATTACGCCTGAATTTTGTTTCATACGCTAATAACTTTTTGCTGGTGTTATTACAAAATTTTGCTGAAAGTCCAAAACTAAAAACACGTATTAAATTCGCATTTTTACGACCAGCGGCTCGAGTTACAATTACGTTTTTGCTTTCGTGACATCGGCTGGATTATTGCGTCAACAATGGAAAATTTTAAACAGTATAATAGTTTATTTATTGTTGACACTTTTTAATATGCGCTAATTTAAAATATACTTTATTTCGAGTTCTGCTGTACATTGATGTATGGTGCTGAATGTTGGATGTGGATGAAGAAGCATGAACGACGTATAACCGCTGTAGAAATGAGATATTTGAGAGGAGTGTGTGGGTATTCGAGCCGTAATCGTGTCTGGAATACATTGGAGTATGGTAAATGTGAGATTGAGAAGAATGTTGTTAAGAAAGTGTGAGTGAGTCAGTTGAAGTGGTCTGGACATGTTGAGCGAATGTCGAATGAAAAGTTGGTGAAACTAATATATGTGGGTGAGATTGAAGGTGAACGATTGCGTAGGCGTCCGAGGAATAAATGGTTGGGTATGATTGATGGTTTGTTGCATGAACGAATGATTCCGAGTGTGAAGAATAGACGAGCATGTATGAATCTCACTATGAATGTGGACAAGGCGAAAGTGGTGTGTAAGGATAGGAATGTGTGGAGGAGATTGATTGTTGGTTGACTGTGTTTCTGGTTTCGTGCTACCCCACAAAGTGGGATATATCGTGAAGTTATGTATGTATGTATGTGAGTAAATTGAAGCACGAGTCGTAGGCGAGGGCTACAATCCGACAAGAGAAAAAATTCACTTCTCTCCTCCTGTGTATATACTATTTTTTTACGACCCCAATATTTATGAGGGTTTTTATGGATTTTAATAAGAGAATGTAGAAGAATGCAAAGAAAAAAATCTGATGTGGCCAGCACATAACCTCCCGCCCAATACTACTCTGACACGGTACAAAATAGTATTTGATGATACAGAAACATACCTTCTTATTTGTTTATTTTCTATTTATATTTGAGAATTTTAATTTTCTTTCGTATATTTATTTAAATTTTTGACATATATTTCACTAAAAACAGCTTCACAATATCAATGACATGTGTCACATTTCGTAAAAAATTTAAAATTTTTAAATGTTTCCATAGTGTACTAGGAATGCAAGATTTGTGAAATCTAATTTCTTTATATTTTATTATCTCTAAATCTAATGAAAATTAATAAAATTAGTGTAATCAAAACACATTTAAAATTAAATATTCTTCAACTTTCAAAATAACATAAATTGTTGAAAAAGGAAATTTAACCGGGTTTTTCACGAAAAACTGATAAGGGCATCAAGTAAACTGCTACTTCCGGTTGACCAATTTTATCCAAAATCTAATCAGCTCTTCCTTTAAATATAAGAAGCAATAGTTCACAAAATTGTATTTTTTGGTATTATAGTATTTGAGTTATGCGAGACGAAAAAATTGCCACAGACTACACACACACATACATACATACATACATCATCGCGAAAATAGTAAAATCGTATTGTAGGCACCCTAAAACGTGCTTATTCATTGAAAACTCACTACCCAATTTTTTGACCAAAAACAATACCTAGGCGGGAGGTAAAAACAATAAACAATATAATAAGCAAATACACAAACCAATAAACTCTAATATTTCTACGGAAATTCCTGTAACGGTAACGGTAGGTATTCATTGTATACACGAATGCTAGTAAAAGTGGGTACAATGAATATAAGACCGTGAATGGAAAATTTGGAATAATTTGTTATTGTAATTTTGTCATAATCTTATAATATCAAATTTCTAGACTTAGTTTATATGTATATTAGTAGTATATTTGTTAATTGTGAATCAGGATTAAGACAGTATTGTGCAATAAAATTCATAGTGCATTCATTTATACTTTTTATCTAATAATAAAGATTTTTTTGCATATTATGCTGTAAATATATTGTCATATTTGTGTATATATAGTGCATATTTCCCCAAAAATCAGTGCATATGTATGCGCATATAATTAAGTTTTTTCGGGCTATAATTCGCTCTCCTCTTATCTCTATGACTATTTATAACTATAATTTCGAATTTGTTTTTCCTCATATCTTCTTATTTATCTGATAGAACTAGGTATGTTCGTTATAAAACTTAACATCCCTTCATGATACTAAGTATAAGAAAGTAAAAAGTCATACAGTCGGATGATTTGCTGTGCAAGGAATAGTAATGTATAAAATGAACAATAACATAATTTTCAATACAAAAATAAAGTAAAACTGAAGCCCCCGAGAGCGTTCAAAGCATAATGGTAGCGCAGCTGTACACTCCCATATTTTCATCAGATCCAGTAAATCATATTACAATTACAGTCGCAGTTGTTGTCTGCAGACTGGAATGAAGCTAGGTCCGCGTGCCGTGTGCTTGCTCCCGTGCTCCCGCCTCGACCGATACGGGAGCGCAACGCAGCGCATAACAGAACAATATCACATTGGAGTTAAGTAAAAAGTTAGTAAAAAGCCTGCAAGTATGCGCTCGGAATTTCAATGTGGGATTGTCGAATAAGGCACAATGGCGTACTTAAAAAGTGGGAGAGTAACGAACGAGCTACGCATAAGTACACGCAGAGCAGAACCCTCTTTTGAATGCCTGCTTTAATTTTCATTGAGGGCTCGCTCGAAATATAAGATATTAGATTGAACAAATTATAAAATAACTATTGGTTTGAATATAAAATAATATTGTGTGTTGTCATTTACTATTAGGCTACTATTACTTTAATACGTTCACTGCAGTTTTAAAAGCATAGTTTGTATGGATATGTATTTGGTTTCTACGGAAGTATGTAGAAAATGTAGATATAAACAGTAGGGTGGGCCTTATTTGGCCAGAATATAACCTCCCGCCCAATTCAACTCATAAACGGTACAAATATTATTTTTGATGATAAAGAAAAATACCTTTATTTGAAATCGGCACTAAAGTGCTCAAAAATCGTCATTAAAAGCTCAGAAATCATCACTAAAGTAACCCATTACACGACGATTTTGAGCAACCCAGTGTTGGCAACCGTTAAATAATTATTGTACAATTAGGATAAAAATGGCAGATATATTAACGTACTATAGTAAATTTGGACGTAACATGAAACAAAATTTGTAAGAAGAATTAACTAATTAATTCCGATGACGAAATTGAGGACAAAACACATAATTTTAAGTGTTATTTACGATAACTTCACTGTTCGAGGTTGGCAACACTGACTGTCTGTTTCAGTTGACAACTGACAGATGTATAAACTTAACCTATATTGTAATTTTTATACAGTTTTTTTCAAATTTAAGATTTCAAATAAAACTTAATATGTACCTCGGCACTGAACTTCCTTTTTATTACTCACATGATTTATTTTCCTGATAAAAACTTCAGTGCCTTGATACATAAATAACTATTTTATTTATTTATTTTGTATTCATATTTGAGAAATTTAATTTTATTTAGAATATTTATTTATTAACTAATAAAACAGCTTCACAATCACATTTACATGTTTCACATTTCGTAAAAAAAAAAAAATGGAAATTTTTAAGTGTTTCCATGGTGTATAAATATTTTATTATCTCTAAATATAATGAAAATCAATATAATTAGCGTAATCAAAATATATGTAAAATTCAATATTCCACAATTTTCAAAATAAATTAAATTGTTGAAATATTAAATTTAATCGTGTTTTCTTAAGGAAAATTGTTAATGGCTTCTAGTGAACTGCTACTTCCGGTTGACCAATTTATCCAAAATCTAATCAGTTCTTCCTATAAATATAAGAAGCAAAAATTCACAAAATTGTATTTTTTGGTATTGTAATATTTGAGTTATGCGAGACGGTAAAATCGGCACAGACCACACAAACACACACACATACACACATACATACAGACAGACATCATGGCGAAAATAGTAAAATCGTAGGGACCCTAAAACGCACTGATTCATTGCAAACTCACTAGCTAATTTTTTGACCAAAAACAATACCTTCTTTACTCAGAGGTAGCTTTATTCTATCACATGTTCTTCCTTCACATTCTTACGTTGTATCTTAGTTTACTTTTTCACACGTTTGCAATTTACGCCAGATATTCATACAGTATTGGTAACAAATTTGTAATTTGTTTAAAAAAGTTGAAAATATCTTGGCGTCTGGAATGAAATCAGGGTTCTCCGCGTCACGCAGCGACAGACGAAAATGCAGAGTGAGCTTATATGGAATCTCCCCTAGTTGTTACCGAAATTGAAAATCAGTGGGGTAAAATCCCTCTGATATTTTTAAAGGGAAACGCATTAGTTGGCCTAATCGCCTTGGGCTACTCGTTGCTGGCTGCTCGCTGCTCTCTCGTGATTGGATGCCGCCGAATATCGCAGATATATTTTATTAAATCACTCGATGGGAACCGAACGCTCGGTCGATCCGATGATTTTAGATTCCATGGCTGTGTTTATAAAAGGAACAAATCATATTTTTTGTGCTAAAACGGGATATTTGCGAAAGGGGCAGATTGGTGACCTTATTTTTTTTTTGTGAATAGTGTAGCACGGCGGGCTGAAACTGATACTTAAACTTAGGGTTTGACAAAATAAATCACAAAACTTTTAAAGGATGATAAAAAATGGTATTTAATGAAATGGTAAAACGGTGAATTTAACAATTTACCAATAAATACAAATATTAACAACGACGACAACGTATGAATATGCTTAAAAGTTACAATTACCAAAACATATTTAGCAAAACAAAATTATGAAAATTCTACATCTTGTAGAGTACAGCAGACGTCAGAAGACGTCTGCTCTGTTCAAAATCTAACAACTAACTCCCATTTGTGCTGGCCAAACACACGTATCTACCCCATAAGCGGTAACGCGGGGGTAGGAAATCTCTTGAGGACCAACACAAAGATTACATAAAAACTAGAACACTTAAAAACTAAAACCATATCTAGGGTTCGACCAGGATCTGTAAATCTGTCAACAGCAGATGGCATCTCAAGCCGATATTTCAGAATATTTGCCGCGATAATCTCATATGACAATTTAGGATAACAAAAATCTAACACACATGTGTGGTAATAAATTAACCTCAAGAAAACAAGAACTCCTGTCAAAGCGATTTTCGATGCGTTCACGTCCCAAACGCAGTTTGAAACTTGATATTTTAAAATCGCTTTGATAGTAAAAACAATAAATCGTATTCTGAATGTTCGCCTTGTTACACCATCCGCGCCCTAAATACAATTATATCTTTGGATATAATTTATAATTAACTTAGCCTAAAACAAGGTGACATGCAATAATTACATTAATAATTGTGCAGTACCAGCAAAAATAACCAAATTACTAAACAATGAAATATACTTTTAAATCAACTATAACAACAATATAGCCCGAATTAAAAGTTCTATCTTTGTAAGCTGCACAAGTGAATCTACAAATGATACAAGCCAATAACCAAAGACAACCAGAAAACAAAATCTATAAAATAACTTTTAAACACATATTAGAACATAACGTTACAAACTAGAAATACATAGCACAAAAAATACTTAAAAGAATTATTAAGCAATGTAAATAAACTTAATTTCTAACATGCACATAAACATAGAACCATAAAAATACAAAAAATAAAAATAAAATTGTCTGAAGGCAAGGGACGTGTCCGCGCGGGGTAGGGACACACAGCTGGAGGGCATAATGACCACTACACACCACTGTCACTGTCACATCACTGGGGGGTAAGGGGGTACAAGGGGGTGGTTCCTCACAAAACAAGGGTCGAAGACACTTCACTACGATCAGCTGACTCTGGTAAAACCAAAGGCAAAAGAACCAGCTGATCCCTCGCTGCTGAATTGACGTCGACACCTTGCCGGGCCGGAACAGAAGTCGGCCTCTCACCTGGCGTATCCTGGTGGAGACGGACTGCTGCTGGTTGCTTCCTCCGACAACCACGTTCACCGGGTGTGAACCCTGTTCACTGGTTGTAAACAGCTCTTCTTCAGGTAGACCGATGGTCTCTACCTGCTCCGTGATGCTTGTATCAATGCACGGTTCCCGTTGTTCTTCAGTGCTACCTTCCTGGGTATTCTCTTCTGCTTCCTTAGCTGCCATGTCGTTTATCCGTATTTCGGCTGTCTCCGTTTTCCCAGGAACAACAGCAACCTCGCGCTCAGCACGTAGCAACGCCTCAAAATCAGCCGCGCTGATTCGTGCTACCTCCGGCTGAGCTGGGATTCGGTGGTGAAGGTTATACCCATAACTGTGTGGTGGTACCCGATACACTGTGGAACCACCCACACCAACTCCACCGCACGTCGAATCCCCTGTGACCGACATCGGTCTAGGTTGCTGCTGTTGTTGTCCAAACGAACTCCACGACATCGGAGCTGGCGATGGACAGCCGTTCCACCAAAAACGACATGGTGCACAACCCAATGGAAAGGGCAAATACCTGTCATACCCAGGCAAGGTATGATCCAACTCGTAACCGAGGTTTGGAAACATGGTTACGAGCGGATGTGGCGGCACAACAACACTCGGATTCCCGTACATTTTTACTAACACACTGAACTGCTTAACACTGAACTAAATATTTTTGGTAACTGAACCAACATATTCACTACGTTGCGTCGCTGAACACGGAATAGAACGAAAAAACAAAACGAACAAAACAAAATTATTTAAACGCAAAACGAATCAAAACTAAATGACTGAACAAAATATAAAGTGACTTTAACACAAAATTACTAAAAACAAAATGACTTAAGCAAATTGACTGCGCCAGTAATCACGATTGATTACACTAAACACTTATCATCGCGAACAAAAACACTTTACACGAACGAACGGGAACGCAAGAACTTTTTATACCGCGCGAATTCTAAACCGAAATTAAAACTCTTTAACGCGGTATCCTACCGACTGTTGCCAATGTAGCACGGCGGGCTGAAACTGATACTTAAACTTAGGGTTTGACAAAATAAATCACAAAACTTTTAAAGGATGATAAAAAATGGTATTTAATGAAATGGTAAAACGGTGAATTTAACAATTTACCAATAAATACAAATATTAACAACGACGACAACGTATGAATATGCTTAAAAGTTACAATTACCAAAACATATTTAGCAAAACAAAATTATGAAAATTCTACATCTTGTAGAGTACAGCAGACGTCAGAAGACGTCTGCTCTGTTCAAAATCTAACAACTAACTCCCATTTGTGCTGGCCAAACACACGTATCTACCCCATAAGCGGTAACGCGGGGGTAGGAAATCTCTTGAGGACCAACACAAAGATTACATAAAAACTAGAACACTTAAAAACTAAAACCATATCTAGGGTTCGACCAGGATCTGTAAATCTGTCAACAGCAGATGGCATCTCAAGCCGATATTTCAGAATATTTGCCGCGATAATCTCATATGACAATTTAGGATAACAAAAATCTAACACACATGTGTGGTAATAAATTAACCTCAAGAAAACAAGAACTCCTGTCAAAGCGATTTTCGATGCGTTCACGTCCCAAACGCAGTTTGAAACTTGATATTTTAAAATCGCTTTGATAGTAAAAACAATAAATCGTATTCTGAATGTTCGCCTTGTTACAATAGTTGCAGATGGTGTAGTTTTGTTGACAAAACCATACGCTATGAACATAGTTACGCTTACCCAAAATATCATTTCTACAACGAATGAAACTTATTGTATATCGTACATATGTGTAGAATGGGGTTTTTCACCATTTTTTTTTATAAAACTTTATCTAACTTGAAGACTATCTACACTTTTAAAAAGTCTTAATTGTTGTTCATTAAGCCACAATGATTTTTTTTAAATGTTGTGACGTCATAATAGAGGTGTTGGTGAATCTCAAACAGTAGAGATTTAAATAATTTTTGTCACATAAATGTTCTATTTTATTGTAATAATAATAATAAAATAAGTAAAAAAATATATGACTACAATTATTTACAATCTGTACTGTTTAAGATTCAGCAACACCTCTACAATGACGTCACAACATTTAAAAAAAATCATTGTAGCTTAATGAATACCAATTAAGACTATTTAAAAGTGTAGATAGTCTTCAAGTTAGATAAAATTTCATAAAAAAAAATTTTTTTTAAATGGTAAAAGACCCCATAGTTAGCAATTACAGCACTCTTCCTTAAACATTAAGAATTTCTTAAAATTCTAAGTAATACATAAATATAAAAATTTCGTTGCGCCAGCCATATTTCAGCACTTAAATTGACTTAACGAATCTTTAAATTAAGTGTTCGACATTGGCTACTTAACGCCTACTTAACGAAGGAACTGTCAAGTATTTGTAATTGTGGTGAGGAAGAATGTTAAATTATTATGATATTGATTACGAAGATGACGATATGGATGATTTGGAAGATATTCGATTTATAAATAATCGTCCGAGAATAATATATGAACGAACTGATCATTTTCATAATTTGTCGGATGGACAATTTTTTGAACGATTTCGTTTAACAATAAATACTAGATTACTAGAATCATATTTTTCTACGGCCACTGAGAAATCTGCTTATTGTATGTTTGTTGTTGCTAGGGATATGAGGTACATTGCAAGCATCGTGCGAAATGAATTTGTTTTGTGAGTATTTCAATACAGATCAGTTCATTTAAATACAGGTGCCATTGCTAGGATACTTATTTAGAATTGTCAAATATTGGAATGGTGAAAGCGGGACAAATTTATTATTAAAATTAAATTAATTTTGAAATAATATCGTGGTCGTAGAAAAAGTATAGTGTACAACTAGCATGGAATGTCCATTTCATACCCGTAGGATTTGCAGCATTCGCTTTCGGCTCATGCTACAAACTTTCATACTCGTAGGAAATGAGAACCATTCTATGCTCGTTGTACAATATACTATTTCATCACTAGAGATCGAACTGTACAACTTAGACAATTGGCTCAACAAATGAAACGGCAGCCTCTGCTGTAAATATGGTATTTTGGTGCCTAGTTGAACAAATAACTATTAAAATTTTAATAAATAGTGTTTTGTTGACAACAATTTTATCTGGAACAAGTTTTGAACATGGCAACTTGGCAACAGAGCTTGTAGTACCACCTCATGTCTGAGGATCATTGCCGGGGTCATTGCTAATAATATATTTTGGTTTTCAGATTTCGTTTGTACTTCGAGGTCATGGAAAGGTCCACCGACCACCATTCCGGTAAGTTTTTGCTCAACCCAAGTATGTAGTATTTCCTTTCAGTAACTACAGACTACAGACAATCAAACAAAATAAAACTTAGTACCAAATATTTATCTGTACATTTATAACAAAACCGCCGCATCTGTTCTCCCCGCTAGCATACGCTGCGGTTTCACAAAACACATCCAACGAACAGAACAGAACAAACATCGTTACATCGTTACAAACGCGGAGACAAACTCACGCACGCAACCTCACATTCACATGTGCGTTCGTTCACGTGCCGCAATGACGTGCGTAATTAGACCGTGCGTGACGTCACATGCGGGCAGATTCTTGAACCCGCTTCGGTCGAGCAGAGGATGTATGCTACAAGTATCATTATAGAGCACGGAGGGTATGCTATACCTTTAGAAGTAAGCCCTGGTTTTGAACTGTATGGAAGACTTCGTTCTTTAGGATTTGGACCAGTGGCGCGCGACGTATTTCCACAAAGGGCCAGTTTAATATACACTGATAAAAATATTTTCTTGGAACAAACAGATTCCTCTTAAATGAAGAGAAAAATTGATTTGAATAGTGCCAATCCGATTTCGTTTTCATTGAAAACTTTTGTGTATTTAATAGATATTCTTGTATGAAAATAATTTAGTTTTGGAGGAACATATCAAAATATTCAACTGCCTGACTGAACTCATTATGGGGACGAAGTAGTTTGAATAGGAGTAGTTTTAATTCAAAATAATATCTTGTTAAATAAAAAAGTTTTATTTAAAATTAAAACATAATATAATAGATATTTACTTTACAAGTGAGCAAAGTAAGGAATTACCCACGAGAGAAATTTTAGCACACGAAGCCGAAGGCTAAGTGTGGTAATTTTATTGAGAGGGTAATTCCACTTTGCCCACGTGTGAATAATAACGTTTTATCCAACACCTCTTAATAAATGCAAAATTTATTAATGAAATATTATTTGACAGTGACAAATACTTTAAATTTTTAAATTAGAATGTCAATCGAAGTGGTTACCAAGGTGTTGTGTGTTATTATTATTGTTATAAATAAAAAAATACTCACTAGTGGCTTTTCTCAAAATTATACCTACTAGTGGGTAATCTGTTACTTTCCTTGTTTAAAATAGCCATAGTTATAGAGCATTTATTGAGAGGTGTTGGATAAAATATATTAATTTTCTAACAATGCAGAAAATTTTTTTTATTGAAACAAGAAGATCCTATAGAAATGATTTATATAAAATTTTTTAATCGTAAATATGTTTAACAAGGTTAAAAAAATCGCAAAAAAATTTGTACAAAAAATATTTAACTTTTATTTTTTAATATTTTTAAGCCAAAAATTTATATAGAAATTTTCCAAGTGTAAAAAATTTTTTGTGAGTCAGGTTAGCCCAGTGTGTTCTCCGGTGGTTAAATAATAGTTAATTACGTTATAAGTCTGGTAATAAGGTTTTACGGTACGAATTTCGAAATGAGTATCGTGATAATTATTAACAAATTTAAGACGTACAAAGGTTTATTACATATCATTGTAGCATTTTTGGAGGAAAGTTTGCTTTCTTTCTTCCTTTTTCCTCTCTTAAAATACAATCAGGTCGTCTTGTCTTTAATAAAAAATGTAATAAAATGGCAACCAATTTTGTTTTGTTCACATTCCTTACATATTTCAAAAATAAATGCGAAAAATAATATTGTGGATTAAATCCTGCTTGATACAGTATCATAAAAAAATTCCAATCCTGTAGAGCCCCATTTACCGCACTCAAAACAATTTGGTAAATAAATATATCAACGCTATTTACACATTTTGGGTGTGACAATCTGCCAATCTCGGTTAATATGTTTTTTTTTTGCGTACAATGCCGTCAAATTATAACCTCCCAAAAAAGTTAAAAGTAGCGACAGCGGGAGAAAAACTCATTGTCTATGACAACAAAATCATGACAGAAACAGCCAATTTCATTTATACGGGAGATTTGTGCACTTTCTCTCCCGTCATAAATATTGTGGTCGTGAAAAAAAATAGTATGTACACCGCAAGAGAAAAGCGTATTTTTTCCTTTTTTAGTAATGTAGTCCTCGCCTACGGCTCGTGCTTCAATTTACTCCGACTTCCGAAGCTACACCAGAGCTGCAATTGCAGATCTGTATAGTGTAGTGACCCCCAGTAGGGATACGTGACGTAATTTAAAGTAACTATTTTACTATCTGCTTTTTGTGTTTACTAATTAAAATGAAACCATAAATAATATAATGATTATTAATTATTTTTGTACCTAAACATAATTATTTTGTACATATAAAGGCATAGTAGACCCGACTAGAGTATAGATTAGAGTTTAATAATGTATATCAAGTTAATTATGACTCGGAAATTAATATAGATAACCAGTAATGATAATAAGGATAATGACCTCACAAAATAATCGAGCAGTTAAGGCAATGGCTTCTGATTCTCTAGATAGGATAGACGAATGTTTTCACTTCATTGTTGTTAAAATACATCATTTTTGTGCATAGCTAAATAAATATTTTGTTTGAAGTATTGAATCACTCTACATTTTAGTGCGCGAAATGCAGTTACCAGCTGTTAAATCAGGCCATCATAATGTGTTAGTGGATTATTATTAATGTGGGGGTTAAACATTTAACTGAAAACTGAAACTGAAAAACGATATGTTGTGGTACGTGAAATGAGATTACCCGCCGTCAAATTAAGTACCCAAATACTTTTGTTGATTATTATTATTAAAGCAGTTAAATTTAAATTAGTAACACCAAAAATGTGTACTTCATGTAAGGTGTAATTAATTTAGCGAATTTTTTCAAATTTATTTTGCTATTTTATTAATGAGTAAAACATTCTTATGTTAGTGCTTGGACTGCGGTTATTAGTAGTCAAATCAAGCCACCTAAATAATTCTGTTGATTCTTATACCAAATTACAGGAGTTAAATTGAAATCAGCAACATCAAAAATGTGTTTTACGAATATTGTAAAATCTCTTTTATCATTAAATTTTTTGCCACAGTGTTGAACAATTTATTTTTAGACGCAAAGTGAAGTTAGATTAGGCCAGTCAAAGATGTTTGTAAAAGGGGATTTAATTGAACAGATGTTAAATATGATCGAAAATGACATTGTTCAATTTGATTGTAGATATACATACATGCATAACATCAGGCTATTGTACATCCAAAATTAAATATGCTAACTAGCGGTAGAAAGCCGAACTAACCACATAAATTTTATTGTATTTTGAAATTAATTGTTATTTTTTAAAAATTAATAACAATAGTAGTTATTTTAAGATTATTCTTATGTATTACATTTGTTTAAGTAGTATTATTTAAATGAGATGAAAAAATGAAAGATACATTGTATTTGTAGATTATAGGTTAAGATTGAATTTTCTACAAAAAAACTTTTAAAAATAACAAAATTTGCAGTGTGTTTAGCAACAGTTCTGCTGTCAATACAAACAAATTACCAATATAAAGCACGCGTTCGCCATCATACGAAATCATACAAAATGAATTTGACATGTACCTTTCTTGAATTGTGACCAACGCCATCTCTTGATAATTTGAAAACCCAATATCACACACAATGGAGTAGTACGTCTTTTCTTCACACTCAGAATCATTCATCACGTAACAAACCATCAATCATACCTAACCACATATTCCTCGGATGCCCACGCAATCGCTCACCCTCAATTTCTCTATATTTGCGAACGTATTAATAATAATTTAAAAACGTGCCCCCTTGTAAAATGTCGCTGTACGACTATGGTTGGCTAGCCAGGGCTAGCGGCTTGCCATCTCACGTATCTTGGCCGCGTATGTGAAATAAGAAAGCCTGTGGACTCTTGAAAGACACTCACGAGGCTTTGAGGGTAACTTGACATCGTTATCTCCATCTCGCTCCTCTTTGTTCGACCGTCTCTCTCGCTCTTGCGCTGCATCCGGTTTTGTGTGTCTTCAAAGATTTAGACTTCGAAGTAGGCTTCCTTTGGCATATCAGTAGCAATCCAGGAAGAAATTTGCATACAAATTCATGCGGAAAAGGTTCTTGAAATTTTACTTATTCCGTGCGTTTGGTCGCGGAGACAACCACGGTAATACGAATGGAGACAGACCGTGTGTATATACGTTCGTTCGTAGAGGGTATCTCCAGTGCCTGAATCAAATAAGAACAACACGGCAAAGAAACTAATCATTTATATTTTATAAAATTGCTAGGAAATGCTTCAATAGCTATTTGTATATTTTTGCGCTCGAATTATACAGATTATATTTTTATCTAATTTCATTTAATTAAATTATGGTTGCGAGTCATGGGTACTGTCAAAGAATGAAAAGCAAAATAATAATGAAATATCTAAGGAAAGTTCAAGGAGTAACAATGCTGGACATAATATGAAATGAAATAATAAGAAAACAACTGCAATGCAAACCAATATTAGACTTCATAGAAACAAGACAAATGGGGTCTTTCACCATTTTTTTTAAAATTTTTTTTTATGAAACTTTATCAATATTGAAGACTATCTACACTTTTAAAAAGTCTTAATTGTTATTCATTAAGCTACAATGCTTTTTTAAAAAAATGTTGTGACGTCATAGTAGAGGTGTTGCTGGATCTAAAACAGTAGAGATTTAAATAATTTTTGTTACATAAATGTTCTATTTTATTGTAATAAAAATAATAAAAAGAGTAAAAAAATATATGACTACAATTATTTACTGTTTTAGATCCAGCAACACCTCTACTATGACGTCACAACATTTAAAAACAACATTGTGGCTTAATGAATAACAATTAAGACTTTTTAAAAGTGTAGATAATCTTCAATTTAGATAAAGTTTCATAAAATAAAATTTAAAAAAATGGTGAAAGACCCCATTAGCATGCTGAGGCCATATGGTAAGAATGAATGAATCGAGACCAATGCGCCAAATTTGGATGACAAACGTGAAAGAAAAGAGGAATCGTGGAAGACCAAAAGACACCTGGGATACCATCATCAATAAGATTCTGAAGAAAACGAACGTTACACTACAGGAGGCATGAAGGATGGCGATGAATAAGAAACAATGGGCGAAATTTATACACGAATAAGAAACTTTTTACACCCTACACCTTAAAGTAGAAAGGTTCTTGACTATATATGTACATAATATATAATTTCATTAAAATAAAGGCTTGCTGTTTACCGCTCATTGCTATTGGAGACAGCAAAGTTGTAGCATTTTAAAATAAGTTATAATTATATATTTTATACAAATGTAGAATTTAAATGTGGCGTATTGGGATTTCAATGCTATTTTTTTACTTTCTTATACAAAGTATTGGAATCATAAAGAAATCGTTGACGAGGTTTTTGCGGAAATATATATTTTGACGTCCACTGAATCCGTTAAGACCTATTTCTCAATGATGTCTGTGTGTGAGGATGGATGGATGGATGTCTGTGTGCGGAATATCTCATGAACGAGACAAGATATGTAAACGAAACTTGAAATTTATAAGTTTCATGAAGATAAGAAGAGCTGAGTTGATTTTGAATGTAATTGAAAAACTCGAAGAGTAAGTTTAGTAAAGTGGACACAGAACAATAAATTTCATTTTTCTTTTTTCAAAAATAGAATCAGCTGTGAAAAAAGTTTCATATAAAAGATGTTGTAAATGCTTCTAATTTTGAGAAAAACTAAATTATATATATATATATATATATATATATATATATATATATATAATGTATTTCAATAATCTTAGTTGTTACGGTTTCACTGCAATTTTCCCAACATTTCATTCTTCCTGTTGTATTTCTCCCTATTTTCGCGAACAAAAACTAAAACATTTTTAACATCTGTGTGTCAAATAATTGTGAAATGCCAAAAATATAAGTCGTTTGAAATATTATAAAAGGAATATTTTTATTATTAATTAAAAAGTATTGAAAATAAAATCAAACGAGAACAAACAATTAAACAGGTTTAGATATTTATGTCAAAATAAAGTCATTCGCAAGGAACAAATCATACGTCTCCAGCTGGTATTATGTGCATAAGAAAGTAGTGTGGTACCCACACCAGATATTTTTTGTATTGCTTTAAATTTTTACCTATTTTACAGCAAAAGTGTAAATACAAGTTATTCAGAATTTTAAAATGCATGCAGTAAGGTTACCCAAATATTAGTATTTTACGATATATCAATCAAATTGAAATTAATATTTATTAGAAAAATTGTAACACGACCACGCAACAACAAAAACGTAAAAATGTTTTACATTTTAAAACAGTTTTATATTTATTTATTTATTTAACAGAAATAAATGAAAAGAAATGAACTCTCATACTCTATTATATCGTTGCAATCTTCTACTAAATTTCTACAGAAAATAATATAACACTGTAATAAATAAATCTAAAATTGTTATTTGAAATTACAAATATTTTTTGTTTTTGATTAATTTTCCATGGCCGTATTACAATTTTTCTAATAAATATTAATTTTAGTTTGATTGCTATATCGTGAAATACTAACATTTAGGTAACCAAACCTTTTGCTGTAAAGTTAATAGCTAAAAAAATACAGCAACATAAAAATAGTACCCTCTTCCAAAACCAAAAGTTAGCTACACTTACACGAATAGTTCCGTATAACTAATCAAATCCTCATCACTAAAATCGTCTCCAGCAAAAAACAATCTTAAAATATATGTCAATAAGGCAATCCCAGGAACGGTTCACTGGCCGGAGTCTCGACTTCTGCTTCGCTCTGACGTCACCGCACTAAATCTAGATTGGTAAATTAATTGTAGCAGATTACTCAGGGGCCCCAGGCAATATATAATACTCGCCTTTCGTTTATTGGTAACATAATGCCATCTTGGTCTCACGAAGGATCAGGATTGGCATTACGAGGCATGAAATATTAAATTGTAATTTGTATTTGTGGCTTTTTCAAAAATAAGGTCACGTTTAAAGGGACGTTTCCACGGCCGTTGATTTGCTTTATGATTTACTAAATTAGCTAAATGTGATTGGCACTTTCTTATACATCGAGCCCGGAATCATATCTTTGGCCCAGTTGAAATCATGCAAAGGAAAATTGTTTAATTCACCATTTTTACCTTTCGTACATACATATACAGGGTGTTGACCGCGATCCCGGAACATACGACTTTAACATGTATCATACTTTCGTAATTTCCTGCTTAATAAATTATATTAGACAAAAAAGGTTCAAATAAAGTTGAGAGATCATAAAATTGGAAAAAAATAGTCAATTATGGAATTTATCATAATAATTAATAATAAATACAATTTTCATTTCCAATTGTTTACAATTTTGTTTCATTTCCAAGGCTAACCCGATTTTTGAGAAAATTTTTAATATTTTCATATTTAATTTCTGGCGTTATAGGGCATGCAAATTTAATTCTGTTTATTGATTCTGATGTAGAATTTTATGATCTCTCTACTTTATTTGAACCTTTTTTGTCTAATATAATTTGTTAAGCAGGAAATTACGAAAGTATTATTTTACATGTTAAAGTCGTATGTTCCGGGGTCGCGATCAACACCCTGTATGTAAGGGAGGTATTATGTTTATGTTACAAATTGATTAGATTTTGGGAACAATTCATCAACAGTAAGTGGTAGATTATTTGAAGGCCTATAAAGGTTTTTGGGCAAATCTTGGTGCCAGTCAATACCTTTGGACCAAATGAAATCTTTATATTAGTGATAATTGTTAATTTGTTATTATTTCAGTTGTTATTTTTTTAATATTCTTTAAAATAACAGAATTTAAGATACAAATAAATTGAGTACAATTTTTCCATTGTAAAGAATCAGAACAATTTTTTTAAAATTATTCTAAAAGTCTTGAAAAGATGCAGAATATTAGATACAATTTTTATAAGAAATTTTTGTCTACCATGAGTTTCAGCTAACATTCAAAATAGGTTGACAGTGTTAATAGTGTATTATGCATTAAGCAAGAATTGAACCAAAGTTCCAATGGTCACAATTTATAATTGAATCACGAGAAACTATGCGACGTAAACTTAAAATAAATTGTGTTAGGAACACAATAAAATATCTCCGCATAGAAATTTAGGTCCAAGTCTAACAATGTATGACGCAACGTACATTATTTAAACTTTAAACACGTATTGTACTACATAAAGTAAATGTGAACTACTTTCTTGTTTACATATAACATTGTTCAAAAGTTTTACGCTGGTATATTCTTATCTAAATATGTTACTGTTGCTTCATTTATGAAAACATGTCATTTAGTAACACGAATACCTTTGTTCGTCATCATTTTATTGTATCTAATAATAATACACGGCTTGTTTAACACAGCAGGCAATAATACCTGTAATTTAAACGGCTTCTTATTCTTCTTACTTCCAAATATTCAAATAAAGAGGAGACATGCTATTATTATAATAATAATATCACTAAAAATGTGGTGTATATCTGAATTTTAATATTTAATCATTAAACTTGACAATGCCTGACATACAAAATAGCTAGATAGAACGATTCTTTGATTAATTAATACTGAGTTGATAATCCTAAATTAAAAAAAAATTGTACAGCCCAAAGCCGCACAAATTACTTCAAAGAAATGTAAATTTGACAACACCGAATCAAACAGTTTTTATAGCAGTCATAGCAAATCGGAACGACTGTTAAAATGTTAAAATTTTAAAATAATTTTCTTTTTATTTTTCAGTAATAATATTTTTATAAGAGAGTGAGAATAAAATGAAAATAATTTGACAGATCTTTCGAAAACGTGTTGCCAGGCAATAGCCACGAAAGCCTGTAGGATTTGAGTAGTTATTGCCAAATGGCAACAAGTTTGAGAAAGATACTGGAGAATTATTTTCTAATTTATCAAACTCTCGAGTTATATTTAATTAGATTTCATCATTAGGCACGCCACTAAATCTATCTTTTTTGCTCATTTTTTATCGTATTGATGATAACTATCTGACATCTAACATTTGTCAATAAAAACAAAAAAGGTACAGAGATTATTTTCGGGAATAATTACTAGAGCTTAAATCTCAGTATAATAATGACAGGATTGGTGAAAACGCAGATACGTGACATACAATAAAGCATTTCATTGATTTTAAAACGTCAAAAATAATCATATATTTTTTTATATCTACTACGAGTCTAGAATCATATCATTTGGCCCAAACAAAATTTACCGAAACCAATTTGTTACTTCTGGTGTTCTGGTTGATGGATAATTACACAAAATCTAATCAACTCGTAACTTAAACATCCAAATTCTAAATATGAAATTGTAAAATGATATCCTCATTAAAATTTAAGTTATCATCACCGTAAAAATAGTGGAATCATATTTTAGAGGGACACTAAAACATGCTTATCTCTTGAAAACTTACTATCGAAAATTTGAACCATTTACAATACCTCCCTTACATATATGTATAGGAGATGAAAACAGGTTAAATTTTCCACTTATCATCAAATCATAATGTATGACGTACAGTTTTTTTTAAACTTGAAATAATAATACAGCTCCACTGTATACAAGTTCTCAAACTTCATTTTTATTATTAAACATTTCGATAACAGAGTTTCAAGTGCTTATACATGCTAATTTTAATTTTGTTGGAGTTTTCTTCAACGCGTATCAAGATGAAAGTATCAACGAGTGATATCAGTGTGCCATAACCCCAAAAGTAATTAGTGTTATACTTTGATAAACTTTTAATTAAAGAGCTGTTCTTGGCATGCCTATTGGTAATACGAAGATTGTATTGATTATATTTCTCCAGACTCCTTTTTCTCTTTTTCATTTCATTTTGAAGAATGAAACTTTTTGGTTTTATTTGAACGCGGAGAACTTGCGATTTTAAATTCTTTTCTAGGAAAAATAAAAATTGGAAGCTGCATTTTCGCTGAGGTAATTGTATCACGTCAAATATGAGACGTACTATTTAGTTCTTCTTCTTTCTTTAAGATAAACAGCAAGTCTTATTTAATACAAGAAGTGTTTTATTCTCAGTGCAAAAACAATTGAAATTTCTTACAGATATTTCGGTTATTTATTTGTTTTCATAACAACAATCATGTTACAATAGTTAACATACATCCATAACATCATGCTATATCCCACACCGTGGGGTAGCATGAACAAACAATCCTATCAGCACTTTCGTTTAAGCAATAAACCATCAATCATACCTAACCATGAATGAACTCTCAATTTCGCCATTATATCATTACAATTTTCTACGAAATTTCTGCGGAAACTAAGACAACAATAATAAATAAATCTAAATTTGTTTTCTGAAATGTCAAATCTTTTTCGTTTTTGTTTAATTTTCTATGGTCGTGTTACAATTTTCATTTAATTGCATTGATTACTTTTTGACGTTTCTTAAAACGAATGAAATGCTTTATAGTATGTCACGTGTCTGCGTTTTAACCAATCCTGTCATTATTATACTGAGAATATGCTCTTGTGCTTATTCCCGGCAATATTCTCTGTATCTTTTTTGTTTTTGTTGACAAATGTCAGATGTCAGATAGTTATCATGAACACAAGTAAAAATGAGCAAAACAGATAGATTTAGTGACGTGCCTGATGATGAAATAAAAAAATAATCTAATTAAATACAACTCGAGAGTTCGATAAATTAGAAAATAATTCTCCAGTATCTTTCTCAAACTTGTTGCCATTTGGCAATAGCCTCTCAAGACCTACACGGGCTTTCGTGGCAATTGCCTGGCAACAAGTTTTCGAAAGATCTGTCAAATTATTTTCAATTTATTCTCACTCTCTTATGATAATACTACAAATTATTTTTTGGCGTTTCTTAAAACCAATGAAATGTTTCGTTGTATGTCACGTGTCTGGGTATTAACCAATCCTGTCAATATTATACTAAGAATAAAGCTCTAGTGATTATTACTGGGAATAATCTCTGTAGCTTTTTTGTTTTTGTTGACAAATGTCAGATGTCAGATAGTTATCATCATCACAATTAAAAAATGAGCAATAAAGATATATTTAGTGGCATGCATGATGAAGAAATAAAAAAATAATCTAATTAAATATAACTCGAGAGTTCGATAAATTAGAAAATAATTCTCCAGTATCTTTCTCAAACTTGTTGCCATGTCAATAGCCACTCAAGCCCTACAGGATTTTGAGGCTATCGCCTGGCAACAAGTTTTCAAAAGATCTGTCAAATTATTTTTAATTTGTTCTCACTCTCTTGTTATATTATTACAGAGAAAATTCAAAAGATCTCAAAAAATATATGTACATTCCTATTTTAAAGTTACCTCTGTGAATTCACTTTCATTTAAATCTTTTTGGAGGGTGATTTGACGGCTGGTAACCGCGCTTCACACAATAGCAGAGTGCCTAACCTGAAATTAGTTAATATTATTATGATATATTTATTATAGCGGCACTTTTAAGGCCAATGGTGAATTGTAAAGACTTATCATTTCCATTTAAATACCCATTTAATTTAGCCTCTCTTTTGTAAGACGAATACATTACAGTCCCATACGTGTGCTAATGAATGCATGTAAAAAAAAGTTTGAGGAGCATCGATAATAGCTTGCATGGGGTTCAGTGAACCACTTGCGATATTCGAGTCTCGTTCGACGTTGTATACAGAGCACCAGCATGCATAAAGCATCACTTGGCCCGGACCATGCTAACTATGACTGATTATGCATGAAGTACATCTCCCATCCTCTTCCTGCTGCATCGTTCCGATGGGCTAGACAGAGATGAACGGTGAACCCTATGCGGCGTCGTTTCCTTCTTTGGGCTTTGTAAAGCTGGCTTTGTTTAGAGGTTTACGTTTGCTCCTCTGGTTTCTCAGGCGCTTCTGACCATCGGTGATTCGTGAAACACCTTGATAAATATCAGCGGCGGTTCGAGGGTGAACGACGACGTTTGTGGTGGTGATGGGTTGGGCTTGACAACTCGAGGGTTTTTAAGTCTTTTGGGAAATTAATTTATGAGTTGCCTTTGCACTGTAAGAGATTGCATAAATTTTATTTCAAGTTTGTGTGTTTGTGTTTCTTATCTTGAACAATAACCAGATATTTCTGGGTATCCCGTAAACATTTTAAAATCGTTATTTAGACCCTCAAATTGGTTTCCACATCTGACAATACGAACACAACAAAATCATATTATTTGCCCCAATTAAAACTTTTGGAATAACTTTAAAAAAATTGTTCTGACCTATCAAAAGTTAAAATTGTTGTACTAAATGTATTTGTCTCTATTGCATACTGTTTCCGATCGGGAACATAAAATTTAAAATTCTTCTATTCTTTTCTTATGCAGTTTACATTCATGGCAATCATGTTGTAACATTTGGAAACATTATATACACTTTGTCAATTGCCAATTTGGTCATTCCTCCCAATTTGACCAACATAAAAAAAATTGAAGTGGAAAAAGGATAATTACAGAAACTGAGTTAGAAAATGTAAAATTTGAAGGAAGCAGCTTATTACCTGCTGATATATTACAGCTAAATACACCTTCACAAAATTTCCAATAATTTTTTTTATCTGATGTTTTCTTAGAAGAGGTTGTTTATCAAACAATTTTGTATAGTACGCAAACACGACCCAATAGACTAAAGCTCTATTGTAAGTTGAAATTGTTCGTAATGTTCACAATAGTGAACAAAACTTAAAAAAAAAAATTATTTTCTGAAAAAAATTTATGTAACACACTTATTTTAAATATATCAATATTTCTTTTGTAAAAAATAATGTTTTTGAGCCCTTATTTAAAACAACATTGAGAAAATTACATGTCTCAAGAAATATATCATATACCATGATCTGCTGAAAGCAGTGTGCCACGTCCAAAAATGGATAAATAACCTGATAATATATTTTCATCGTTCAGAAAACTTCAATTTAATACCAAAATATTCGAATGACTGTTAAAACAAATGATGATCAATAAAAATTAATTTTTGATATTTTAGTGCAACTTTCCTCTGTGAGACCCTTAATATGGCACCAAACTCGACTAGATTCAATTAGTTATTTAAAAAAGAAACTATTAATGCTCATTTGAGTTAGTTTCCTCCCTTTTAATTTGACACAAATTTGATAGGGTTTAATCAATATTTATTAGATTACATGTCATTTTCCAATAGTTATTTGTTTAACTAGGCACCAAAATACCAGATTTACAGCAGAGGCTACCGTTTCGGTTTCGCCTCGTCAATGAATGTTGCTAAAGCTATAACTCTGTGTTTGGTACCGATTTGAACACATAATTTTTTGCGATTTGGAATTAATACTAATTTAGTTATTACTTCATATACATATTTTGAAGGTTATCGCTGTAAAATTACGTTGTCGTGCTTTTTCTGAACGGTTGCTATGCACAATAAAACAATGAAATTATAAAACAAGTAATAGAAGTCCGTGACGTCAAAATATGTTCAATTCGTTATATCGCTTTACTGCAAAATATTTAAAAGAAAAAAATACTTTACTACTAATTATTCCGTAAGTGTTACACAATTTTAATATAAATTTGTCATATTTCGTTTATGGTTTATGCGCACATTATGAAGTTCGTAAGTTAATGAATATATGAACACGCACCCATCTATCCACACAGATGTCATTGGAAATCTTTTCTCTAAAATCTCTACATCGATTTTTTTTTCCTATATTTTGTTATACCGTTTGTCTTTCTTAAAGGTGTACATAGGAGATTAACATGGGAAATCAGTTTTTTTGCGTGCTGCTACTCGGTGTTCTACCGGACAACAATGATTGTAGTACCAATCGAAATATATCATTTTTCTGAATCAAACGATATAACATACATTACAATTTATTAGTAATTTGGCTCAGTAAATTAATTTTAAAGTTTTGAAAATTCTCTGATTTGTTAAATTTTTATCGAAAACAAATATGGTCAACTATGCCTGTTTTGTTTTGATTTCTTTCAAGCTATTTATATGACGTTTAAAAATTAATTTACAGAACCAAATTACAACTATATCGTAATGTATTTTACATCGTTTCATTCAGAAAACTAATATCTTCCAATTGATACCACAATCTCTATTGTCCGGTAGAACACCGAGCAACAGCAAAAAACTGATTTCCCATGTCAATATCCTATGTACACCTTTAAAACAGACACACGGTACAACGTATAAGTTAGTAAAAATACACATCTATCGAGGTCTGCAACATCAGATCCGTACACCTTCTTCAAAACATATTCCTGATGGTAGCAATTTGTGGTGAATTGGTTATTTATAACAACAATAAAAACCGATATTAACTTCTTATTCAACGTGTGAAGAAAAAAGTAAAAATATGTACGCCCCCAAAAATTCAACAAATAAAATATGTAAATTTACTTTCCAATAAGTGCCAGTTCGGTAACCCCTGATCAGAAGTTCAAAACCCGGTATTATGCAGTCAGAGAAGTTGAACACCATCCAGTTGATTGGCGGGCATCTAAAAGCTATCATCTGATAAATATATTCACAAGAGGTGAATAGCAAACGAAACTACTTTCTATAGACAACTGCGAAGGGAGACTTAACAATGGCGTTTTCATTTTAAGGGTCTGGAAAAGGATGCGTCATCGATCTTACCTGACAGCTTCGACGCTTATCAACTCAAAGGAAATTAAAAATTTACGGACTGAAATTATTGCGTGGCTTTCAGCTACACCCTGTTATTATAAACGGAGGTATTCGAAAATGAATCATGGCTTGGAAATGATATTTAATATTTATTACAATTATTTATTACATATACAAGTGTTCAATTTAATTATGCTAACTGAACTTTATGAGGTATGAGGTTGGTTAAATTACAAAACTATTACAATGAGCTATTGTTATTATTATTATTATAAACTAGATACAAAAGCGTTTCTTTTTTCTTTCTCATACAAAGTATAAGAAAGTATTGGAATCATGAAAAAAATCGCTGACGAGATTTCTTCGGAAGTACATATATTGAGGTCCACTGAATCCGTTAAGACCAATTTCTCAATGGTGTCTGTGTGTGAGGATGGATGGATGGATGACCGTTGCGCAATATCTCATGAACGAGACAAGATATGTAAACGAAACTTGGAATTTATGTTTCATGAAAATATGAAAAGCTGAGTTGATTTTCAAGGAAATTTACTGGACACACAAAACAATAAGTTAAAAAGAAGTTATTTGCACTTTTCTTGTACAAGCTTCTAATTTTGAGAAAAACATAATTATATATTTAATAATATCTTCCAATAATCTAAAATATTTTTAACATCTATATGTCAAATAATTGTGAAGTGTCAAAAATATGTGTCGTTTGAAATATCATAAAAGCAATATTTGTATTATTAGTTACAAAGTTTTAAAGACTAGATATTAATTAGTATTTTAAAATAAAATCATAGTTACAATGTGAACAATAGTTTATTTTATTTATTTATGTATCAAGACATTGAAGTTTAACTTTTTATCACGAATATGGAACCATCTAATTAGAAAAAAACTAAAAAAATTGTTATATAGGAAGTTTATACAATCTATCATGTCAATTGGAAATGACACTCAGTGTTGTCAACCTCGAGTATTGAACTTCAGTGCCGAGGTACGTACGTATTAGTTTTATTTGAAATCTAAAATTCGAAAAAACTGTAAAAAAATTACAATATAGGTTAAGTTTATACATCTGTCAGCTGTTAATTAAAACTGACGGTCAATGTTGCCAACCTCGAGAAGTTAAGTTATCGTAAACAACACTCAAAATTATGTGTTTTGTCCTCAATTTCTTCATCGGAATTAAAGTTAATTCTGCATGCACATATTCACTCATTTTACGTACAAATTTACTACAATACGTCATATATCTGTCAAAATTATCCTACTTATAAAATAATTATTTTGCGGTTGTTAACCCTGCGTCGCTTAAAATCGTCGTATAATAGGTTACTTTAGTGACGATTTCTGAGCATTTAAAGACGATTTTTTTAGCAGTGCCGATTTCAAATAAACAATTACCTACATATTTAATAATATACTCCAATAATCTTAGTTAGGAACAAACACTAAAACATTTTTTACATCCATTTGTCAAATAATTGTGATGTGTCAAAAATATATGTCGTTTGACATATTATAAAAGCAATATTTTTGTTATTGGTTAGAAAGTTTTAAATTAATATTTTAAAATAAAATCATAGTTACAATGGAAATAAAAAATTTAATTTATTGGTTTAAATACCATGTGTGAAAAAAATTCTTTTTAAATTATGATGTTTTTTGCTATAAAGGTCTGGTTTTAATACAATAGTTATTTATGTATCAAAGCACTGAAGTGTAATTTTTTATCACGAATATGGAATATAGTTGCCGAGGCCCGTAGGGCCGAGGAAAATAAACCATGTGAGTGATAAAAAGGAACTTCAGTGCCGAGGTACATATTATGTTTTATTTGAAATCTAAAATTCGAAAAAACTGTAAAAAAGTTACAATATAGGTTAAGTTTATACATCTGTCAGTTGCCAATTGAAACTGACAGTCAGTGTTGCCAACCTCGAGAAGTGAAGTTATCGTAAATAACACTCAAAATTATGTGTTTTGTCCTCAATTTCATCATCGGAATTTATTAGTTAATTCTTCTTGCAATGTTTGTTTCATGTTACGTCCAAATTTACTATAGTACGTCAATATAGCTGCCAAAATTATCCTAATTGTACAATAATTATTTAACGGTTGCCAACACTGGGATGCTTAAAATCGTCGTATAATGGGTTACTTTAGCGACGATTTCTGAGCTTTTAATGACGATTTTTGAGCACTTTAGTGCCGATTTCAAGTAAACGTCTTATATACTAATTTGTTACTATTTATTTATTCAATCACAATAATTCTTTCAATGCTATTCAGTTATCAAATATAAATATTTAATGTAAGTAATAATAAAGTAAATGTATATAATAACAAAATCCATTGGAATTTTTTGTTTTCTTATTTTACGTTGGAGATTTTCGTAGACAAACAGTGTTGAATAATCTCAATAACTATAAACGTTTATTATGTAATTTCGGTTTGTTTTATATACGCCATTTTTATATGCATATTTCATTTCATTTCTAAAAAGCGTCCATATAACAACTCTGCTATACAGCTCATATTACATCATTTTCCACATGGCTGACACCAATATCCCCATCGCGCTGTTGTTATTTCACAGATTGGAGTTTTTAATAACAAGATTAAATATGCGCTGTCTGCATTTTGAATTTCGTACAGGAATAATTTAGGGATAAATTGGGCCACTTCCCCTTTCACATCTGCACCCTCTTAATAAATCCTGTTCGGAAACAAGTTAGCCATGAAAGACACCCCCTTTCCCCTGGTATTTTAATGGGAAAATCGTTCAGACGCTTTATGCACGTTTAACTTTTCTAATGAAAAACTGTGATTCAGTTTTGTTTTAGCTGCGTTTAATTAAGTCTGACGTCAACATTTCATGAGTGCTCAATAAACTGTAATAATCTTGAGAAAAATATTACGTATAATCAATAGTTATATCACGAGTGCTAAGAATTTAATCGAATAAATTTGACATGTCTAGCTTATGCGTAAAATTTTGCTTAAAAAGAGTTTGAGTACATAATAATTTGAAACAATCCCGAGACCGCAGGTCGAAGGATTTTATCTTAAATTATTATGTACGATAATACTTTTTAAAAGCAAAATTTTATAAGTAAGCTAGACATCAAATTTAATCGATTCAATTCTTTAGCACGAGGGGTATATGTCAAGATTATTTCATGAATTCATTGCATGAACTTTAATACTTGCCGACGAAATTATACTAAAATGTTGATTTTGACACATTTTCACATAAATAAATCGGTACACACATAAACAAAAAGCACCATAAAATTATGTTGTTATAGTGTAACTATAGCAAATTGATTGTTTTTCTTTTTACTTGTCAAATAAATGTCAAAAATTAATAAATAAAAATAGCTTGAAATGAATAATTCAGCATGTTTAAAGATATAGAATACCAGAAAAGATAAAGAACATGTAAGTATCTTGCTTCTGCAACTAATTATCCGGCTAAGAAGCCTTCAAAATATTCAAAATTTGCATACGAGCTTCAATTTAATCGCGATTAAACAACAATGGAAAATGAAACATTATGATTGGTCAAATTTGTAATTAATGAAATAATCAATTGTTATATCACGAGTGCTAAGAATTTAATCGGTTAAATTTGACATGTCTAGCTTATGCATAAAATTTTGCTTAAAAAGTGTTTGAGTACATAATAATTTGAAAAAATCCCGAGACCGCAGGTCGAGGGGTTTTATCTTAAATTATTATGTACGATAACACTTTTAAAAGCAAAATTTTATAAATAAGCTAGACATCAAATTTAATCGATTCAATTCTTTAGCACGAGGGGTATATGTCAAGATTATTTCATGAATTTATAGCATAAACTTAAATACTTGCCGAAGAAATTGTAATATAATGTTGATTTTGACACTTTTTCACATAAATAAACCGGTACACTCACTCACAAAAAGCACCATAAAATTATGTTGTTATAGTGTAACTATAGCAAATTGTTTGTTTTTCTTTTTACTTGTCAAATAAATGTCAAAAATTTGTAAATAAAAATAGCTTGAATTGAATAATTCAGCATGTTGAAAGACATAGAATACCAGTAAAAGTAAAAAACATGTAAGTAACTTGCTTCTGCAACTAATTATCTGGTTAAATATGCCTTCAAAATGTTCAAAAATTTGCATATAAAAGCTAGCTTCAATTTACTCGCGAATAAACAGCATGGTGCTGTTTATTCACTTATCTAAAATGCACAACAATGGAAAATGAGACATTCTGATTGGTCAAATTTGTAATGAGTGAAATAATCATTGTTATCATTACTAATTCACCATCAGACAAATCTTTTTTTTGAAAATAATTTGAACTTATTGTTTAGTGTGTCAAGTAAACTTCCATTTTTTGTTTCTGGTTCATAAGGGTCATCAAAATAAACTCAGTTCTCCATATTGCCATAAATTATGAAGATATTTCAGTATCTTTTATCGTTCGTAAGATGTAGAACATACCACTTATTTATTCATCTCGTCAAACGTCATTGGGAAGTGGTCAAAACGAAATCCTTATATTAAATACGTACGAGTTTAAGAAAGTAAAAATGACAAAAATCTCAAAATTGCTTTCTGCTCTCATTGATCGGAAGCTAGCGATTATAAAGGGTCTCAACCTTGAAAGATTTTTGTACCCTAATCTCATTTCACTGGTTATTATTTTGGTTAACATCCCCTGTCAACTGCAGCTATATTATCAACCCTTCGTTCAAACAACAACCCAAATCCCACCCTTTCCTTCACGTCATGTTAATAATTCCAGAAAAAATATGAAACCAATATTCGGGTGTGGAATTTAATACGAACCCTTATAATCTGGAACTATTTTAAAAAACCCCGAGGTCCCATAAAAGGCACGACACGGTTTGTTGGCTATCAGAGGCGTAGAAAACCGATCCATCGGCGCAATTATGGCCTCTATGCAAAGAGAACATTACGGGGGGGTCGGTGGTGTTCTTTGTAGCGGCGAGCACACGTAGCCGATCGCTGAAGAAAGAAATTTAATTATGATTTAAATTTAGTGCGTTGCTTCTCGTTGATTGGCTTTTTATGCCGAGGATAAAAATACCTGCGCCACAATAGGGTTTAATTATATGTTTACCACCGGCCAGCACAGCGAAAGAACAATTATTTTCATTATAATAATTAAAAGTTTGTTTAATTGCGAATTGTATTGCAGTTGTTTGTTGACGTCCAAGATTTCTTTGAACGGTTTATGAGTTATTGTTATTATTTGGACAAAAACTTGTAATAGCTTTATTATCGGCATTTTATATGGGTATTTACATACATACAGGGTATAGAATTGAAATGTGGTGTATAAGGATTTATGTTATTTTTTGATATTGTTGTAAATTTTTACTTATTACTTTACAGAAAAAGTGTAAATACAAAATTTGTTCAGTACACCGCGAAGGAAAATTAAACGTAAATGAAAATATTTGTCATTCCATTAAACAGTTTTAGATTTATTTAATTACTTAACAGAAAGGAATTAACTTAAAAATTCCCCATTTATATATTACAATCTTCTTAGAATTTTCTGCAAATAATAAAAACAGAAATAATTATTATAAACACTCAATCGAGCATCTCTAGATGTATTCACGTTTCGAGCAAATGTACCCAGAGTACCCAATACCTTTCAATCTCCCGGTTAATACTACCCAAATATATAAATGCATTCCCTTTTTCCAATCTTATACCATTCACTTCACTGATTATCAAGGTTTCAAAATAGTAATAGTATATTATTATATAAGGGATTATGTAGATGAAGTTTGTGTCACGAGCCGTAGGCAAGTGATGCAAATCATCCGAGTGAATAATGACCAAAATCCCGAATATAATATTGCACTTTGTCTAGTCCTGTAAATTCGGAAATCACTTTTGAAAATGATTGAAATTCATTGAAAAACGTCAACATAAAAATACACAGTGACAACTGACTATATATCAACTGTCAGACGGCCGTTGCTTGGTGATCCACATCACGTCTTTAAAATAACAGTGAATTATGGATTTCTGGCTCTGTGATTGGTTGAGAAGAGTGAATTATGAATCATAATTCACTGGTGTGAATTATGAGTACTATAATTTATCGAAAAAATTTAAATAATGTTGATATATTTATACAGGTGTAGAAAAATAAACCTAAATCTGTTTTCAGGAATATCAAATATTAATTATAATTTGATTGATATATCGTGAAATATTAACATTCAGGTTACCAAATGGACCTTATGGCATGCATTTTTAAATTTTGAATAACTTTTGTATTTGCACTTTTACTGTAAAGTGAATAGATAAAAATTTACAGCAATAAAATAAATTGCATTGAAATTCATATATGTCACAGTTCTATTCTAAAATCGTTATACTTCAGCTCAACAAAATCCGAAGAACCGTAATACAACAATAATTTCTTAACAAACAATTTAAATTAATATAATATTTGTACGAATAACACTGGCGTGCGGCAGTAATGCAATAATTACTGCTGAAAAATTAGTAAGTACAAATCTGATATTGCTTCTAATTTAAATCTTATTATATTTGTAAGGATAAAGTTCGACATAGTGCTAAACTTGAGAAACTGACGACAGTGTTCACATTTTTTTTTTTATTAATGATACGGCTTCAACTGCTTGGTTATTAGCCGGGGTGATGGGTGATATGAGGATGGAGGTGTCTGCGTGTAGTCATCACAGACACCGATTGGTGATGATGAAGATGGAGGTGTCTGCGTGTAGTCATCACAGACACCGATTGGTGATGATGAAGATGGAGGTGTCTGCGTGTAGTCATCACAGACACCGATTGGTGATGATGAAGATGGAGGTGTCTGCGTGTAGTCATCACAGACACCGATTGGTGATGATGAAGATGGAGGTGTCTGCGTGTAGTCATCACAGACACCGATTGGTGATGATGAAGATGGAGGTGTCTGCGTGTAGTCATCACAGACACTGATTGGTGATAAGTATGGAGGTGTCTGCGTTGTAGTCAATCACAAACACCGATATAATGCCAGCCCAGTCCGGGAATCGAACCCGGGACCTCTGGGTCAGAGCCTAGTAGTCTAAACCACTGAGCCACAGAGGCGGGCGACATTTTTATTTATGACATGTATAATTTAAGATTTCTTTAGAAATGTAATTGAGGGGTGTTTAATTGTTTTATTGCGATCCTTCGAGTTTTGGCGGACTGAAGTATACCAAAATTTGGAAGATTTAATCAAAATACTCGAAAATTTACAAATTTAATTACCGATTGCTAAGGATTTTGATGATACGACAGTTGAAAAAACAATTTGTACAAATATTTTTTCTTGAAATTACTGGCGGTTATCGGTAGTCTTTGCAGGTTAGAATGGGGTCTTTCACCCTTTAAAAAAAAATTTTTTTATGAAACTTTATCTGTATTCAAGACTATCTACACTTTTAAAAAGTCTTAATTGTTATTCATTAAGCCACAATGATTTTTAAAAAATGCTGTGACGTCATAGTAGAGGTGTTGCTGGATCTAAAACAGTACAGATTGTAAATAATTGTAGTCATATATTTTTTTACTTATTTTATTATTATTATTAGAATATAATAGAACATTTATGTAACAGAAATTATTTAAATCTCTACTGTTTTAGATCCAGCAACATCTCTACTATGACGTCACAACATTTAAAAAAAAATCATTGTGGCTTAATGAATAACAATTAAGACTTTTTAAAAGTGTAGATAGTCTTCAATATAAATAAAGTTTCATAAAAAAAATATAAAAAATCTGATGTGGCCAGCACATAACCTCCCGCCCAATACTACTCTTAAACGGTACAAAATAGTATTTGATGATACAGAAACATACCTTCTTATTTGTTTATTTTCTATTTATATTTGAGAATTTTAATTTTCTTTCGTATATTTATTTAATTTTTTGACATATATTTCACTAAGAAAACAGCTTCACAATCACAATGACATGTGTCACATTTCGTAAAAAATTGAAAATTTTCCATGGTGTACTAGGAATGCAAGATTTGTGAAATCTAATTTCTTTATATTTTATTATCTCTAAATCTAATGAAAATTATTTAAATTAGTGTAATCAAAACAAATGTAGAATTAAATATTCTTCAACTTTCAAAATAACATAAATTGTTGAAAAAGGAAATTTAACCGTGTTTTTCACGAAAAACTGTTAAGGGCTTCAAGTAAACTGCTACTTCCGGTCGACCAATTTTATCCAAAATCTAATCAGCTCTTCATTTAAATATAAGAAGCAATAATTCAAAAAATTGTATTTTTTGGTATTATAGTATTTGAGTTATGCGAGACGAAAAAATTGCCACAGACTACACACACACACACACATACATACATACATACATACATACATACATACATACATACATACATACATACATACATACAGACATCATCGCGAAAATAGTAAAATCGTATTGTAGGGACCCTAAAACGTGCTTATTCATTGAAAACTCACTACCCAATTTTCTAACCAAAAACAATACCTCCCTTACCTAGAGGTAGGCGGGAGGTAAAAAAAGGTGAAGGACCCTATTAAATCTTGTTATTTTTAAGATGATTTTGTTGTAAATTGCCCGAGAAAATCCAGAGTTATTTATATATTTACCGCACGAGTGTGCAAATTGAAAGTTCATGCTTTTCACTGGCGAGCATCAAATGTTGTATCTAAAGTTGTAACTACAAAAGAATTTTGTAACATATCAGTAGGAGATAAAGAAAAATATAAATATGTGAGGTAAAAACTCCTTCTCCAGTTCGAATCCCTGCGCTGATATTTGCTATTACCCCCCCCCCCCCCCCCCCCATCACTTTTATCTTTGGTGGTAGTAGATAAACAGAACTCTACTCTTACAATTATATCACTTGCCGATATCTGCAAAAGCAGAGTACCTCACCCAAAATGTATACATGATAAATTCCGTTTTATTTATCAAATGGAAATATATCGACTGTGGGAATCAAACTCAGGATCTCATGATGCACAGTCCGATACGTTACCACGGAGCTATTTACTCTACAAGCCTTAAGGGATGGATGATTTTTATGCGGTTAAATGGATTATGATCCGAAGGGTGGAATCTGGCTTCTATGCAAATTAAAATAATCTGCTGGCAAGGTTACTGTACGATACAGAAATGTGTAACATATGGTAGAAGGATGAACGATTGCGTAGACGTCCGACGAATAAGTGGTTGTGTATGATTGATGGTTTGTTTCGTGAATGAATGATTCTGAGTGAGACCAATTTTTATTTGAATGCAATTGACAGTTGGTGAAAATAAGGGTTAGAGATGAAGAGATCTTGTGCCCGCCCCACGTACTCTAGTTGAACTAGAGGAAATTGTGCTACAAGAGTGGTAAGACATATTTCAAAATGAGATTCATAATAATTGTAGTCGAAGAGACGAAGAGTACAAGATGTTACTAATGTAAGAGGTGCTCATACAAAGTATTGGCTAAATTTGTTAATGAAATTTTAAAATCTTATTCTAAACAAAAAAATGTGTTGTTTTTATAAATATTGTAGGTTTTTATTAAATGATCAATGTTGTTTTTTATATGTTTATTTACTTCTTGTAATAGACTAATAATATCCGTTACGACCAATTTCTCATTGATGTCTGTGTGTAAGGATGGACGAATGGATGGATGAATGGATGAATGGATGGATGGATGGATGTCTGTGTGCTCAATATCTCATGAATCAGACAAGGTATGTAAACGAAACTTGATATTTATAGCTTCAAGAAAATGTGAAGAGCTGAGTTGATTTTGAATGAAATTGTATTACCGCAAGAGGAAGTTTACTGGACACAAAAAACAATTGGGCTTCCATAATTAAAATACGCTAACTAGTGGTAGAAAGCTAAACTAACCATAAGGTACATAAATTTCATTGTATTTTGAAATAAATTGTTATTTCTTAAAAATTAATAACAATAGTAGTTATTTTAAGAGTGTTCCAATGTAAGTATAACATTTGTTTAAGCCGAATTATTTAAATAAGATGTAAAAATGAAAGGTTCATTGTATTTGTAGATTATAGGTTAAGATTGAATTTTCTACTAAAAAACCTATAAAAACAGGAAAATTTGCAGTGTGTATGGCAACAGTTCTGCTGCCAATAAAAGCAAACTACCAATACTAATGCAAGCATTCGCCATCATAAGTTATCATACAAAATGAATTTGACATGTACCTTTTTGGAATTGTGGTCAACGCCATCTCTTGATAATTTGGAAGCCCAATAAAGTCCATTTTTTCAAAAATAAAATCAGCTGTGAAAAAAGATGTTAGCAAAAATATTTGGAATATAAAATTTTAAACATCTATGTGTCAAATAATTGTTAAGTGTCAAAAATATGTATCGTTTGAAATATTATTAAAGCAATATTTGTCTTATTAGTTAAAAAGTTTTAAAGACTAGATATTAATTAATGCCTATTTTAAAATAAAATCATAGTTGATTGAAAATATAAAATTAAACAGGTTTAACATCTATATGCCAAGTAATTGTCAAAATAAAGTCATACCCAAGGAACAAGTCATACGTGTCAGTTGGTTTTATATATGTATAAGAAAGTTAGGTGCTCACACCAAATTTTTATATTATTGTTATTTAGATAAACCAATTTCTAGGTTTGGAATTCTGATTATAGCAGACCTCGTTATATAATATTTTTTGCGTGTGCTGTTCCGTCAAATAACAACCCCTACAAGGATAGTTATAAAGTCCTACTTTTTTTTTCTAGTGCTAAATGGCTCTGTGTCGAACTGTGGTACATAAAGTCTTTAGTTCGTTTCGCATAGTTCCTTTACTAGCATCTGTGGGGCCTTGAATTATCGCTTGGTAGATTACCACATCCAAAATGAATAAACGACAGGATGACATATTTTATTTATCACCTTTGGGATCGAACTGAGTATCCCAAGATCAACTTTTGTTTGAATTTTTCCTGCTAGATGTCAATCGCTAGTCGTTCCACAAAAGAGCGACTTATTTATTTCATTTTTTGTTGAAAACGCAGTGTGTGAATATGCAATTCACGTTTCCCTCCCAGGTTAGAGTTCTTCTAAATTTAGCGTGAACGCTTGAAGCTCCGCGTTGGTCCTTTGTGGCGGGGACAAAAACCCACGATGACGCAGTTCTTCATCACAAAAGAGCAATTACACGCACTTGGAGTTTCTTATGCGCGTACGAAGACGTAATAAGCGCACGCACGCTGAGGTTCCCGCTAATTGGAGTTTCTAATTTGTCGAGAGCCTCGTGCCTCGTACTTTCAATGTTTGTGGAGTATTTGCTGATACGTTACAGGGAATTTACATTTGTTAGGTTGTGGGGGAAGATGATTTATGTACAACTTACTTTACTAAGAACTGCTGTTCCTGAATATAGGTGTACCATAATTTGTATGAAATAATATTCGCGAAAGACATTAAAATGGCTGACAACTTGTGACAGAAGAACTAGTGGTATTAGGAAAACATTTATTGCTTACATTCAAATTCATGGTATTTAAATTTTCTAATGCAGAATATATTATTTAGGTTTTCTTGTAATTATTATGTGAAAATAATTTCACAAAGGTGTAACTAAATATGCTTCCAATGTTTTCTGTTTAATTTTTGTTTCATTAATAAATAAATAGCTCCGTGGTAACGTGTCGGACTGTGGATCGTGAGATCCTCAGTTCGAATCCCACTGCCGACAGTTACAAATTTAAATTTACCCCTGTGGTTCCCCCTCCACTAACATCCTTGGGGGCTATGATTTGACGGCTGGTAACCGCACTTCATACGAAAAAATATATCACCTACCGAGATCTGCGTAAGCAGAGTGCCACACCCGTAATGGGTAAAAGGCGTGATGATATATTTATTTATTTTATTTTTATTTAATTTGGGCAACTAGTAATGCAAATATGAAATTTCAAATAAAAAAATCTTATTTAGATTTCATCAAATTTTAAAGAGTCAGACTATGACGTCACAACGCCTACAGCTAACTTTAGATAAACAAGCCCGTGCTCATGGTTATCATATTGTCAATGTCAACCTGGTAGTGTCTCGCGAGTGTTTACAGTTTTTGTCTAATAATTATCAAGTATTTGAAGAGTCAGAGTATCAAAATGTACAAAAATAATATTTGAATTAACAAAAATATGCGCAAAGCTAAACATATAGGCATGAAGTGAGTGGTAAGCGTTGTGACGTCAGAATTTTCAAGAGAGTTTACAATAGCCCAAAAATTACATTTTTCTAACATAAAATTATGAATGAAGCATGTTTTTTATACAAAAAAGTAATTACTTTGGATAAATTCAATTATACTGGAGTACCCCCTTTCGAACTAAGAATGCTTTAGTCTAAATCAACATCAGCAATAGTACTTTATCATAACAATTAATTAAAAGTCGTTAATTGCAACAACCAGTATATGCAGCTATGGCAGATTATTTGGTTTCCTTATTCCTCCGCCATCTTGCCCCCGATCGACCAGCCACCCACTTTCATAGTGCGATTCATAAATGCTCGTCTATTCTTCACACTCGGAATTATTCGTTCACGCATCAAACCATCAATCATACCCAATAACTTATTCCTCGGACTCCTACGCAAACGTTCACCTTCAATCTCACCCGCATATATTAGTTTCACCAACCTTTCATTCGACATTCGCTCAAGATGTCCAAACCACCTCAACTGACTCACTCCCACTTTCTTAACAAAATTCTTATCAATCTCTTCCTACACCAATGTATTCCGGATACGATCACGTCTAGTATACCCACACACTCCTCACAAGTATCTCATTTCTACAGCAGTTATACGTCGTTCATGCTTCTTCATCCACACCCAACATTCAGAACCATACATTAATGTAGGTACTAATACACCATTATAAAGACTCAATCGAGCATCTCTAGATACATTCACGTTTCGAGCAAATGTATCCAGAGCACCCAATACCTTGCACCCTGCAAACACCCACCTTTCAAACTTCCGGTCAATACTACCCACTCATTAACTTGTTCCAATCTCACAGCATTATCTGAATATCAAGGTTTTACAATAGTAAATATATTTTCAGCAATAATATAACAGGAGAGTGAGAATAAATTGAAAATAATTTGACAGGTCTATTGAAAACTTGATGTCAGGCAATAGCCACGAAAGTCCGTAGCGTTTGAAAGATACTGGAGAATTATTTTCTAATTTATCGAACTCTCGAGTTATATTTAATTAGATTATTTTTTTATTTAATCATCAGGCTCGCCACTAAATATATCTTTTTTGCTCATTTTTTACTTTTATTGATGATAACTATTTGCCATCTGACATTTTTGTCAACAAAAACAAAAAACTACAGACATTATTTCCGGGAATAATCACAAGAGCTTTATTCTCAGTATAATAATGACAGGATTGGTTAAAACACAGGCACATTACATATAATAAAGCATTTCATATTTCATTGGTTTTAAGAAACGTCAAAAAATAATCATAGCAATAATTTTTAAATTGGCAGAACTTTAGGATGATTTCCTTAAAACTGAATATACATAATTAAAGTTAGGGTACTTTATGCATGACTAAACTTTAAGCAAGTTGTAATTATACAGTTTTCAATAAAAAAATTAAAATGAAGTGTCTTTTCGCATATTTTATATTTCTAAAATAAGAGCAGCAGCTGATCTGGTCTGCGATAATTAGTAGTTAGTTTTTATGACGCAGGTGCGAAAATTTTTGTTTAACAAGTTCTAGCGAAGAAGTAAATTCTTGCGTTTAATAATCAGGTGCTAAAGGTAATTATAGTTGTACTTGTAATATGGATAATAATAGTAATTTATTTCGCATTGCGAACTAGCTTATTGTGTGGGTTAGCAAAAACACCTAATATACCTGTATATAGACCACTTTCTTGTAAATATATGTCTATGTATATCATTGAGACATATTAAATGTGCGATACCTATTCACGTTTATTTCATAAAATAATAATCCTTATTAATTTATGACAGAATCCATCGAAGTTATAGGTTTTATTTTATTTTAAACTATTGTTACTGACAAATATACAAAAGTTTTAGGTAGGTACCATAATAACATAAGTAAAACGTCTACCGAATTTACTTGTTATTTTTTAAAAACATTCGGTCCTTGTTTCTATATTACTTTCTAGTATAACAACTTACTAATATTGACAAAAAATAATCACTCTTTGTCAGCTAATGAAATCTTCTCTATTACACATAAGGTTTCGATGCGATTTTGTCACCATTAGTTAGTTGCTACGATAACAACTTCGATAGAGAATTGGACCTCACGAAGATGAAATTTGCGTCACAAGCCGTAGGCGAGTGATGCAAATCATCCCAGTGCTTTTTCTACTCCTGTAAATTCGAAATTAACTTTTGAAAATTATCGAAATTTGTTGAAAACACGCGTTGAAACAGGTCAATATAAAAATACACAATGACAACTGAGTACATGTCAACTGTCAGACAGCCGTTGCTTAGTGATCCACATCACGTCTTTAAAATACCCGTGAATTATGGATTTCTGGCTCTGTGATTGGTCGAAATGAGTGAATTATGGGTAAAATAATTAATAGAAAATATTGAAATAATGGGGATATACCTATTATACAGGAGTAAAAAAATATGTTATTTCACAACCGGGAGATAAACTCGGTTTCTATAATACCAAAATCATGACAGAAACAGCCAATTTCATATCTCGGGAGCTATTTGCATTTTTTCTCCCGACATGGGAAAAGTGCTCAAATAATGTGAAAAAAACAAAATTAAACAAATCGAAGATAACTATCACAAATTATATTACAATTCAGATGATTTTCAAATACATAAAAACCATCATAAATATTGGGGTCGAGAAAAAAATACTATATACACCGCAAGAAAGAAGACAACATTTACCTTGTCGTATTGTTGCCCTCGCCTACGGTTTGTGTTTCAATTTACTCCGCGGAAAAAAATTATATACTTCTCTCCCTTAATGTATAATATACTATTTTCACATGTCAGGAAGCCCCTACCCTTCTTCCGAAGTAATGAGGAAAATGTGTTTTTCCTCTCTGGAGAAGAAAATATAAAGTATTACCAATATGAATGTTATTTACAAAAAATATATTGGAAAAATTATAAATAAATTCCTAATTTTATTGAAAATCCTTATTTTAGTGATATACACACTTAAATTATATTACAATTATGTCTTATATTTTTCTTTTTCGAGGTTAAATCACAATTTGACAACATTTATTTAGATTGGTTTATTGGCAACACTGTTGCACCGCCTTGCGTTTGATAACCTAACTTTTGACGTGTCAATTGTTTGTTGTGTTGTCAAAGTGCATTTAAGGTCCGAGCAAATCGTTTTTAGAAACTTGTCTTCTTTTTCCCATTCGAGCTCGAAGTTCGCTGCGCTTATGAGACAATTCGAGCACCAAATAACAATTATTCATTATAACAATGATATTAAGTTCAAAATATATCTTCACTTCATAGCATACTTTTCAGTTTGTATAATTTATTAAGAAACAGCGGGAGATTGAAGCTAGAGAACATAATTTGGAATTAAAACATGTGACCATTTAAGCATTGTAGTTAATGGAAATCCAGTCACAGGCGAATCAAAAATAGACCGTTCGATTAACGGTCTCTGGGTTTTTTCGAAATTAAATTGGATATTTCCATTTGTGTGTATTTAAGGCAGCAGTAATTGGAAATGAAACGAGACGTTGGGCGATCAACGCAAGGAAGGCATTGCACTTATTTACGAAACTAAGCATAAAATAAGTTTATTAGCCGGCTGTGGCGGAACGGATTCGTGTTTCGGATTCATTACGGATTGCGTACATATGCATTAAGAAGCTTAATCAGCAACGAACTCGCCGCTATTCCTGGAAAAGTCAATTCGTCGTAAAATGCCAAATGACACAAGCACCTTCACCGTTCAAAATATCATTAAAATTATCATTTTTCCGCAAACTTCATTAAAGTACGTTGATATTCAACAAGCATGGCAACACTTTTACTTCGGTGGCAGACAAAGTAAACTATTATGAAAAATACTAAGGTTGTAATTCAATAATTTGACAGTTAAGATGAAACAAATAAACAAAAATAGTATATTCTATGGCAAATAGAAATGCTGAATAAGTCAGAATATTTTTTTTAGGCGACCATCACAGAAAATTGTTCATTTCCATTTGACACACCATCTGTCAAAAGGAACATTTGCCCACGATATATAGAGAGACGACGGAAATATTATTTCCGTCTTACCTAAAAACCAATCATATTTAATCAAAAAAATCAGATAAGCCGATGCGCTCTCTTCTCTTTAATTGTTACTATGGTTACCATGATGAATTGTTGGTTGACAAACCGATTCTTTTTGTTTGTGTGAAAATTATTTATCCAGTACTGTCAAATATATTGATATTTTGTACTAAAATTATTGCAGTAAGTGTAAAAATAATAATTTTTATCGAAAATGAGTGACAGTGTTAGTACTGCTATTGATTGCACGCCGCTAAACATTGTCGAAGCAGCTAATAATACAGCTCTTAATTTATTACCCAAAATTTCAAAAAAGAAGTATGAAATTAAATTTTTTAGTAATTGTACCAATATGACTGTAAATTGTAATGAAAATAAAATAAACTCAGTGTAAATAATCATTAAAGAAAGAATTGTAAGTATATTAAGTTTCTTATTTTTGCAATTTATTATGGTCGCCTAAAAAGTATAGTGTGCAACTCGTTTAAAAAGCTCATTTCCATGCTAGTATAAAATTGCGGCCCTCGACTACGTCTCGTGCCGCAAAAATTATACTCGCATGGAAATGAAAGCTTTTCTGCACTCGTTACACAATATACTATTCTATAACTAGAAACTAGAATAACTAGAAACTAGGCATTCCACAACTAAAAATTATGGAATCACTAACATTCCATACGCTGCGTATGGAATATTTTCGACGAATCAGAGCCGCATATTAGCACGATATATCAGGGCCCTGTCAGCTATACGTACGACTTGTGATAGAAATGTAAAATTAGTTCCATGGTCTTCACGCAACGTGGCAGCACACTACACACTCATTTTATTTTGAAGTTTCCAAGTGACATTTGAAAATTGAAACATTCACTTCTCTCTGATTTCGTTTCGTTAGGATCAATAATATTCTGATTTTGTGTGAGTGATTATTTTGACTAGTGCATCTTATTTGAAAGGTAAGCCGATTTCACATATTTTCATTATTTGAAACTGACTTTGAATCTGTAAAGGGTTTGCAACTTATTTTACATCTTTATTTCTTCTAATTTGTTATTATTACATGATTATAAATGTCATTAAATTATTTTCAGTTCGTGCGTGGCTTCAAATGTACTCGTATTGTTCCTGGCTACAGGAGTTTCAATAAGGAAGATCTAACATTTGACATTTTTTTGTCTACCAAAGATTCCGTCTATATGTATCTTACATATATATTATGTATATATTTTCTATTATTTGATGTGTATTTCGTTAATTTGAAATATAACATTTTTATTAATACATAATTATTGTTTTCAATAAATTTTTATTCCTATTCAAATTTGAAATTTCATACTTTCCCGCCTATATACGCCATTAGTTTGTGGTCCCGACAGTAGAGGCGCAGAACTTCTATCCTTTTCAATTTTGCTGTAGCTGACACGTCTCCTCTGTCTTGTCTCTGCGATATATGAAGTACATATCTTGATTCAGTTACTATGGTTACGTCTGTTTGTTTTAATTTGATTTATTTGAGTTTGACGTTTATAACAGTTTTATATTTGTATTTTTTGTATATTTCCAAAATCTTGTTATAGAAAGTATAGTCTACAACGTGTAACGGAATGGCATATCCCACACTCGTAAACCGTAGCCCTCGCCTTCGGCTCAGACTACAAATTATTTATATTTAAGAAATTTAATTTTCTTTCGTATATGTATTTAATTTTTTAACATTTATTTCACTAAGAAAACATCTTCTCAATCACAATGACATGTGTCACATTTCGTAAAAAAATGTGTTTCCATGGTGTACATGGAATGCAAGATTTATGCAATTTAATTTTTTATTATCTCTAAATTTAATTAAAATTAATAAAATTGGTATAATCAAGCAGATGTAAAAATAAATATTCTGCAATTTTCAAAGTAACACATATTGTTGAAAAATTAAATTTAACCGTGTTTCTTCACGGAATACTGTTAAGGTAGTGAATTGCTACTTCCGGTTAACCAATTTTATCCAAACTCTAGTCAACCCTTGATATAAATACAAGAAGCAAAAATACACAAAATTTTATTTTTCGAGTATTATAGTATTTGAGTTATGTGATACGAAAAAATCGGTACAGACCAAAAACAATACCTCCTTTACTAGGTAGGCGAAACTTAAAAATAGCATTTAAACATATACGCCACATTTCAGTTCTAGAGTTCTGAAAACATTCTACGTTTAACAAAGTTTTACATTTCGAGATCTCACGATACCAAAACCTGGAAGAGATACATCATCACGATGATATATTTATATTTATTTTATACTTGTTACACTTTCATATATTGTAAAATTATTTTTACTGCTATCATTCATCATCGCTTATAATGCCGCATCATTTATCTGCTCGCGTAATACGTATAAGCTCTCAACAAAAACTATTTCAAGTAAAAGTGCGACAGCCGTGCATTCGACGTAGTTTCTTTCACGTCAACTATACCCACATGACGGCATATTAAGTGCATACAATGACAGAGGAATCTTGTTGTAAACAAATTCAAAGTGCCTCTAAAAAGGAAACGTTTCTTTTATGAACAGAATCAAAGCAGCATTGAATGATGCGAACGCCTGTATAACCTTTTAAAATTACTGAAAGTACGTTGTGTATCAAAGCGGCTGCTGTTTGCTTTAATAGATAAAAGAGACGTTTTATTTTTCATATGTCGCTTGTGTTTCGTTTCTGGTGCACGGGAGAATTCAAGGACATGTATTTTTAAAATAATTTTCAATGTGATTCAAAGTGAATTGACAACACTATTATACACGATATTTATACAGGGTGTTTTCTTTAAAACAACCAGCGCTTTTTTTGCGAACTAATGACTTTAGAGAAAAATGTTATATTCATAAAACGATCGGGAAAAAATGCCCTATTTAATAGATTAGTTAAATGTTCAACAGCTTTGTAATCTAAACGCAATGATATTTGTATTTAAAATGGTTAACGGCAAATTACCGGATTATCTATATCGTAATAATTTACAAGAGATGTACAAAAATACGTAACAAGACAGGCCAATCTTTTCTACATTTGTAAAAAGAATAAAGCGAATACATACATATAACAATATATTTGATAAAGGTTTAATTGTCTTTAACAAACTTCCACAAAACATAAAAGATTGTACGTCAGTTAAATCTTTTAAGTTAAGTGTTAAGCAGTGTTTGTATGATCAATATAATTCATAAGTTTCTTATTCTAATGTCTTAATTTATCTCTCATTTCAACAATGTTCTTTTGTTTAAATGTGTGTAAAACTTGAAATTTGTTTACATAATTATCTATTTATTTGTAAATAGCTTTTTCAGCTAAATAAAGATACTATTATTATTGTTAGATATAACAAACAGAAAATAAAACCTGTTGGTCTCAAACGATAGAATAAAATTATATATATATATATATATATATATATATATATATATATATATATATATATATATATATATTTTTAAATAGTAACCTATATAAACTTTTAGTCCATTAGATAGAGAATTTTTTTCTTATTTCAACGATATAAATATGATATGAGGTAGTATAACAATTATTTTGAGAAAAATGGTATTAAAATCATAAATAATCTTACAATATTGAAATAGGCTATGCAATAAACAACTATTAATATGATTATTGCCTAGGTTGCAACCTTCTTATATCTAAAATATAGTTATTTACTTTACAAGTGGGCAAAGTAAGGAATTACCCACGAGAGAAATTTTAGCTCACGAAGCCGAAGGCTGAGTGAGATAATTTTATCGAGTGGGTAATTCCACTTTGCCCACGTGTGAAGTATAACGTTTTATCCAACACTTCTTAATCAATGAAAAATTTATTAAAGAAATATTATTTGACAGTGACATATGCTTTAAATTTTTAAATTAAAATGTCAATCGAAGTAGTTACCAAGGTGTTGTGTGTTATTATTATTGTTATAAATAAAAAAATACTCACTAGTGGCTTTCCTCAAAATTATACCCACTAGTGGATAATCTTTTACTTTGCTTGTTTAAAATCGCCATAGTTATAGAGCATTTATTGAGATGTGTTGGATAAACGTATTTTATTTGAAATCGACACTAAAGTGCTCAAAAATCGTCATTGAAAACTCAGAAATCGTCACTAAACTAACCCATTATACAACTATTTTGAGCAACCCAGTGCTGGCAACCGTTAAATAATTATTGTACAATTAGGATAATTTTGGCAGATATATTGACGTACTATAGTGGATCGTGAGATCCTCAGTTCGAATCCCACTACCGACAGTTGCCAATTTAAATTTACTCCTGTGGTTCCCCCTCCACTAACAACTTTGGGGGCTATGACTTGACGGTTGGTAACCGCATTTCATACGCAAAAATATATCACCTACCGAGATCTGCGTAAGCAAAGTGCCATATCCTTAATGGGTAAAAGGCGTGATGATATATTTATTTATTTATTTTATCTATAGTAAATTTGGACGTAACATGAAACAAAATTTGCAAGAAGAATTAACTAATTAATTCCGATGACGAAATTCAGGACAAAACACATAATTTTGAGTGTTATTTACGATAACTTCACTTCTCGAGGTTGGCAACACTGACTGTCAGTTTCAATTGACAACTGACAGATGTATAAACTTAACCTATATTATAATTTTTTTACAGTTTTTTCGAATTTTAGATTTCAAATAAAACTTATTATGTACCTCGGCACTGAAGTTCTTTTTTATGACTCACATGGTATATTTTCTTCAGCCCTACGGGCCTCGGCAACTAAATTCCATATTCGTGATAAAAAATTGAACTTCAGTGCCTTGATACATAAATAACTATTACTACGAAATTAATAATAACTATTTGTGAAGACGATATTCATTTTATTTTAATATTTTCCACATTGACTTGTTTCCAATTTGAAACTCTTGTGCTGTTTTCTAGTAGATGCATTGGGATTTGCAGAAAAAAATGCTGGCACAGAATTTTCAATATCTTCATAAATTATTCTGGGTGAACGTTCCTTTTTCAACTTATGAAATGAGCCAATTGTTTGGGCATTTCGAAAAATTGTTCTCAATAATTCACGAGTGGGTTGCATATTTAAATTTCTTCCACACTCTCCATACATAACAGTAAGATTAAAATAGTCTAAATTTGTTAATGCTAGCACTTGCAAAGCCATTATTTATTAATAAATAATTAAACAATGACGAAAACAAACACTCATTAACGTAAGTAACAAAACTATCTGTCAACTGTTTCATTTGTTTGAATTTGTTTATTGCATAGCCTACTTCAAAATTGTAAAATTATTTCTGATTTTTAATACCATTTTTCTCAAAATAATTGTTATACAACCTCAAATCATACTTATATCGTTGAAATCAGAAAAAAATTCTCTATCTAATGGGCTGAAGATTTATATAGGTTACTATTTAAAAATATATAATTTTATTTTATTGTTTGAGTACCACTGGTTTAATTTTCTATTTGTTATATCTATTAAATAGGGCCCTTTTTCCTAGTCATTTTTTGTATATAACATTTTTTTCTAAGGTCATTAGTTCGCCCAAAAAAGCGCTGGTTGTTTTAAAGGAAATTTATCTTTTTTAACCAGTCTCTTGGACAGTCTGTAGTTAGTAAAGATACACAACTTGTTACATTGACGTCCATCAAGATTTAATTAACACAAAATTAATTCTCAAAATGACACATATCATTTTATTTTTAGGAAAAAGTTAATATAAACTTGACCCAATAACAAAATAATAATATTTCAGAGACCTTGTCGATTTCATACAAGAACATACGACGATTATTTAGGTTAAAATTATTGTAATTAGTTTCACGAATATTTCAAAATTACTAATCCGATTTCAAGGAAACTCTAGTCTTCATATCCATTATCGCTCGTAACAAATTAATAATACTTTCTAAACATCGTATTTTACACCATGATTCACCTAAGCATGAATCAGCACTCACACAAAGGCTGTTTATTTTTAATTGTTTACCCAATTTAATAATGAAATATGAGTGCATATTATCACGCTATTTTTCAATTATATTGTCTTTGTACAGTCACAGCTTTTCCCCGTTTCGTAATTCGTAAAGAATGCAAATTGAAACGGAAAAGAAAACTTATTTTCGGAAAAAGTCAGCGATGAACAATAAACAGAATTGTATTACCAGAAAAATATTTGAAAAGTACATATTACTAACGAAGTTAGGCTAAATAGTAGCTAAAGTTAAAATTTACACACGTTTATGTCAAAATTTTACTTCACAGATTTCAAACTTGAATTACAAATCTAAAATAACAAACAAATTATTCTATAATACTGTTGGTGAATGTATTTATTATTTTCCTTTGAAAATAATTTATCGGATTTAATGCAGATCAAATGCAGAACACGTCTAGGAACATATAAAAAATAATGAAATGTCATACACTTAAAAAAAGTGTTTTTTTTACAAATTATAAAAATATATAATTTTTCAACTTTTCATTTATAATTTCCTTTCTGAAGTTTCGCGGTTGCAAAATCGTGACGTCATCTTGTAATAGAATGTAAAGCATTGCAAGGTGAAAAAGGTGTTGATAACAAATAAAAACTTGCTTTTCAGGGTTGTAATAATTACTTATTATTATTAAAATGAATACTCCGATAAATTAAATTAGATATTCGTTAATTATAACATTTTTCGTCAAAGAGTTTAGGACGTGTTAAAACAACATGCTTTGTTGTACTATATTTTGTCGCTTGTCGGTAATGTCGGTAGTCTCATTATCACACCTGTCATCTCAATTCATATGTTGCAGTTAATAACGATTTTCAAATTAAACTTATGTTTATTATATTTGTTATATTATTTTGCCCAGGTAATGTGAATAAACTATATTTGTAAAAACCTCTCAGTAAATAACAATGACTGATAACTGTCAATTTGACAGTTGGTGTAGTTCCTTGCTCTCCGCAAGAGCGTGTTTCGTAGAATGACAAGATGACGCAGGTGCTGACGTCACAAGCGAAAAATTTGAAATAGGATGCCAATTTCAAAAAATCGTATCTTAATAACTAAATTGCATTTTAATATTAAAATTAGTATCTATATTTATAATTTTACTCAAACTTACAGAAAAATAAATAAAACGACAAAAAGTTTATGACCCCATTATCTCTAAATTTGACACTTTGACAGTACTTTTGTTATCTCAGCCAACCCCGTCGCAACAACTATCTGACGTTTCACAATTACATAATGCTATTTATTTACGTTTATAATTAATAATTTAACAATTTCTGAAAAAATTCTTGGCACTAAAGTATTTTTTATTACTCATATGGTTTATTTTCTTCGGCTATCGCTTTGGATAATAAATTCCACATTTGTAATAAAAAATTATACTTTAGTGCCTTGATATGCAAATAACTATTAATACTTTGTTGTGAATCACTTTATCTGTAAGTATACAATGTATACTGATAAAAACAACGCCCGGTATGTAAGGATCGTATTATGGCGAGTCAAAAATGTTGATAGTGAGTTATCAAAAGATACGCAAGTTACAATACAATTTCATTATTTCACGATGACGTGTGCTAATTTGTATTCGAGCGTATTTTATTTAATTACATTTTGGTAACAATCCATTAACCGAAAGTTGTAGTTTACTTGCTGGTCTATCAGGCTTTTTGGGCATATCTTAGTAAATAATTTTGTTGTATTCAGAAAGATGTACTCGTAGAATAATGTAGGCTACTATATTTATTTGAATTTTTTCTATAATATTCTACCGTATATACAAAAATAAAATTTGCGGTAGTTACATGCTGAATTATTAGATTTCAAATTGATTATTATTGACATTTTTTAAACTAATGAAATGTTTCATTGTTTGTCAATTGTCACGATTCTGCGTTTTAACCAATCCTGTTATTATTAAAGCGTTAATAAAGATTTAGAGATTATTCCCGGCAATATAATTTATCTCTGTAGCTTTTTTTTTCTTACAGTTTTGCTGTAAAGTGAATAGGCAAAAATCTAAATATAAAAAAATAGTTTTGAAATCTCTGCAAGCCCCATTTGAATTTTAGACCCAGTATGTAATTTTTATTAGGTATTATTATAAGATAACATAATTGTTAATTCACTTATTTTAAATTCGACTATATTGTTGTAATCAGTGTATTGTTGTATCAATACATTCTTGTAATCAATACAATGTTCTCATCAATATATTGTTGTGATTAACCGGCAGGTTATGTGTTGGCCCATCAATTTTTATTATTAGGTTTGTTCCAACTGGTCATTTCTGACAAGTTTGTGACATATTTGTGACAATTTCACTGCGCCTGAGAAAAATGTAAACAAGATAACTTTGAAACATAAGCTTCATTTCGTTTTTTGTAGCGAAAAGTGTATAAATTTCTTTATTTATATTTAAGGTTAGCTGTCAAAACAAAAAATGAGTATGTACATGCGCTTCATTCCATTCTCCGTTCCAGTCTATATTGCAAACTTAATTTGTTTACATTTTTCACAGGCGCAGTGAAATTGTCACAAACTTGTCTGAAATGACTAGTTGTAACAAATCTATTGTAATCAGTATATTGTTGTAATCAATACATTCTTGTAAACAATACAATGTTCTCATCAATACACTGTTGTAATTAACCGGCAGGTTATGTGTTGGTCCATCAGATTTTTTATTATTGTAATCAGTACATTGTTGTAATCAGTGTTTTGTTGTAATCAGCGCATTCTTGTAATCAAGTTTTAAGCGGGAGTTTATGTGTTGGGCCCATCAGATTTTTTATAATTTGTGTATTTACATTCAACTATGGTCATTAGTTACAGACCCCATTATTAAAATTCCATTTTCCCCCCATGGTCCGTCCCTGGAAACGCACGCATAATAATCTAACATCAGCACGTGAAAACATCGAGTAAACGGTTTTAATTATCCTGTGCCAAGTAAAACAGAGAACGGAACAACGTCCGGTTGCCAGGCAACGGTTCTTGTTTATTTATCGCTGGCTCCATGAAAAAATAAATAACAAGCAGCAGAAAGATATGAAGTCGGGAATGCCGGCTGCCTGGGATTCTCAAAGCGGGCGAGTTTCGAGTTTACAGCGCGACCCGCCATATTTCTAGCAATAAAAGATTCTATGAATTTCAAACCCTGCGCCCATTTCCCGGCCCGGCGGAATGTTTATAAGAGGCCGGCGACGCAGACAAAGCGCGCATACTTGCCGTAAGGTTTCAGGAATTGTTTGGCAGCAGCTAAGTTCGGTGGCACTCAACTTCGGAAGGTTTATGAGGCACCCAATTTTATGTAATGAGATTTTGTAGCGAACTCACTTACACTAAAATGTTTTTTTAATTGGTGGACCCAGCATCGTAAATTAAAATGCAGACGACAGTTTTAAGCGATAGTTTTTGGTGGTGGAATTAAAAACAATTTGCGTAATCAATATACAGGGTGGTGACGAACTCAGTAAGTCATAGGCGTTTACATGTTAAATAATATACAAGTATACGGTGTGTCTCACGTAAATGTTGACATAGGCAGTTAACATGTAAAATCAGTTTTTTGTAAATAAAAAGTCTCCGGCAAAAAATTATGCTTCCAAATTTTAATCACGACACTGCCAATATCCCTACATCTTATTTAATACAGATTAATTTATTTTGATACCGCGATTTAATGAAATTAATAATAATATTTCCTTACTTTCCGCCTACTCTTTTTATTGTTACTGACGTATAGTGCTTGCAATTTGTTTTAAATATTTTAATCTGTCACTGTCAAAGACCTACAAACGCTTGGACGCACTGTACCTACAAAACAAACGAATTTGTAGTAAATATTTTTACGAATTGTCTTGTCATGACTGGCTAGATTAATTACAGAACGAGAAGGCAGCGATCGGCCGATAAATAACTTGATAAATCTTTAGTATCGCGTAGACTTCTACAGTGATATCAGTGTTTACATTTTTCTTGTTTTTGTGAAATTGTGATTTGTGATAAACAAACAAAATTGTAAGTAATTTATTAATTAGTATTTGTTGATAATGACAAGCAGTTGTTCCACTGTGATAAGAATATTTACGAACGAACGAAAATACTGCAATTAAATACGTTGTTCCTGAAATAAATTCATTTACTCATTTAGGATGTGGCACTCTGCTTTCGCCAATCTCGGTAACTGGTGTATTTTTGTGCACCCGCCCGTAATGTTGGTAGTAGAGGAGGAAGTTAAAATGGACTCGAACACGGATCATTGAGCTATTTATCCCATTTACTGATTAAATACAATAATCATTTCAAATTTTCATGAAAGTTTATTTCAGCGTTCGGCTGCACTAATTTCAGTTAGCGCAAGAGTTTGCATACTTCATACTTTAGTGGTTAGTGGGTAGTGTTAGCATAGACAACAGCCAATCAGAGAGCGTTGAAAGATATAGCAAATACTTGGAATTTGACATTTCTTAGTTAACCTGAAAAATTATTAAGTGTTTAGAAATTGAATCAAGTGTAAATAATAATAATTATTATTAATTATGGTACTATTTTAACATTCGCTAAAGAAAAATGAGTGTGATAATAGAAGATGATGGACAAATCAAAACAGAAGAACACAAGAATATTGAAAAAATTTGGTTCAAGAAATTTAATCATTTAACATGTGGAGCCACTTATAAATGCTTCTTTTGCCATTAATATACACAATAACAAAATTAAACACGGCATGTAACTTAACCAAAACAATGATCAAAAGAATCAAAATCTCGCTAAATGTCAAATATCTGTCATAAATGTCCAATGATTATTGCGACATCTGTCCGAACACTTTGCAATATTCTGAAATATCAGTAGAGATCTCTATATTACCAACAAAGATTAAGCAAAAAAAACCCTTAATTTTGTGCATTATGAACGCTGTTTTTAAGAAGCTACCTACTAACCATAACCAGTAACCATAACTACTAACGATAACCACTAATTTCGTATTGTAAACGAGGCTTTAAAGTGGATGATTGTGAATGCTCTTTAGTGGGATTCGAACCCATGACCTCTGGTGTGCTAGGCTACATAACCACTGCGCCACCTACATTAGCTTCAAACTTATTATTTATTACTACAAGTTCAGGAAACTTTTTCAACTTAATAAATACACCTTTGTCAATGGTTCATTTCGTTAAGAGTGAGACGGCGTTTTATTATTGAGTTTAGATTCAAATAACTTTAGGGCCTATCATAAACTGTCCCTATTGTTATAATATACTTATTTTTTCGTTTGAAGCACATGGTAATAAAGCTCTTCGTAAAATCGGGACGGCGAGTTTTATTGCTGGTTTTAACCAAATACAGTCATTGTAATATTACGAGCGTCGGGCATTGTTGCGTGTGCATTTTACGATGTTGTACACGAAAAAGTAGACCAAAATATTTTCCTTTGAATTCATATATTTTTGTAACAACAAAATATAAAATTCCACTGCTTTTATACAGTGAATATTGCTCTAAAATGCTTCGCACGAATCGTAATTTATTTCAATTTATATAATTAAATACAATGTCACAAAGCAAAAACATTGTAAGATAAAATAACAGGACGTTGTATGTAGATAGAACATGTTGCGAAAAACTTTAATATAACAAATATCCATTTGGCTGTCAGTATGAAATGTTTTTCTCACATTATATCGAAATGCAGCAGAATAAATTTACCAACACGAGGAAATAGACGACATTAACAACGAATACGTCAACGAAACAAATTTATTAATAGTGATTAAACTAAACCAGCACGAAATTTTAATGTTTCCGTTGTGGTGTACAGGGCCGTACTTAGGCGGGAAATGAGGGCGGATCATTGATAAAATACCATAATACGCATGGTGCATTTTCAAAATAAAATATTTGGTGTTGTTGTCATGCGATTTTCTTATACATATAAATATAATAATCTCGGAAAATCTATGTACATATCTTTAAAATATATCATATACCACAATGATTAAAATGACCTGATAATATAAATTCCTCTTCGACAATCTCCCTTTTGATAGTAAACTTCACTGAAATATAATAATAAAGGAACTCTAATTGATGTTGAAAATGCTGAAAGAGACAGCTAGTTATTGGTCCATCTCTACAAGTACATCCCCCACCCCCCTTGAGCGGGGGGTGGAGGTAGGGAATCGTGCTTGATGACATAAGATAGGATTTTGAAAAATATGAACACACGTTTTTTTGTTTTTTGATTCGATGTGTATTTCTAAAGATATTTTATCGTCCTGGAACTTTTTGGACATTGATTATAATATAAGCAGATACCTACGAGAAAAATCATAAACATTGGGAAAATAGGCAAAACGAAATTATGGCACCTCAATAGTTATTTATGTATCAAGGCACTGAAGTTCAATTTTTTATCACGAATATGGAATTTAGTTGCCGAGGAAAATAAACCATGTAAGTGATAAAAAGGAACTTCAGTGCCGAGGTACATATTATGTTTTATTTGAAATCTAAAATTCGAAAAAACTGTAAAAAAATTACAATATAGGTTAAGTTTATACATCAGTCAGTTGTCAATTGAAACTGACAGTCAGTGTTGCCAACCTCGAGAAGTGAAGTTATCGTAAATAACACTTAAAATTACGTGTTTTGTCCTCAATTTCGTCATCGGAATTAATTAGTTAATTCTTCTTGTAAATTTTGTTTCATGCTACGTCCAAATTTACTATAGTACGTCAATATATCTGCCAAAATTATCCTAATTGTACAATAATTATTTAACGGTTGCCAACACTGGGTTGCTCAAAATCGCCATATAATGGGTTACTTTAATGACGATTTTTGAACACTTTAGTGCCGATTTCAAATAATAGTTATATACTTTACAAGTGGGCAAAGTAAGGAATTACTCCCGAGAGAAATTTTAGCACACGAAGCCGAAGGCTGAGTGTGAAAATTTTGTCGAGAGGGTAATTCCACTTTGTGAAGTATAACGTTTTATCCAACACCTCTTAATGAATGCAAAATTTATTAAAGAAATATTATTTGACAGTGACATATGCTTTAAAGTTTTTAAATTAAAATGTCAATCGAAGTGGTTACCAAGGTGTTGTGTGTTATTATTATTATAAATAAAAAAATACTCACTAGTGGATTTTCTCAAAATTAATCCCACTAGTGGGTAATCTATTACTTTCCTTGTTTAAAATCGCCATAGTTATAGAGCATTTATTGAGGGGTGTTGGATATAAGTAATTTTTTTTTTACATATGTCATAATTTTTTCAAGGAGTGAGCGTTTCTTAATAGTGGTGGTTCGTGTTTCTGCATTATTTGATAAGAAATCTATGGCGGGAGGTATTGTGGTGCCCACAACAGATTTTTTACTATAGTTGCAAACCGAAAGTGAATGTTCTGGGCTTACAAAATATTAAATTCATTTTTTTCAAATATTACCATGGCAAAGCTTTGAACTGTAGATTACGAGTTCGATTCCCACAACTGAGAGTTCCCATTATAACTTTGTCCTTAGATGGTGATTTCCTTTCCACTAACTTGACGACTGGTATCCTTTATCGAGATCCGTTTCAAATATAAAAGCAGCGACGAAAAAATTTCAAATTAAAATTCTATCTGCTATAAACTAAATTACATGTTAAAACAGTGTTTCTCATTGTATGATGCACCTCCCAAAATCAATTCACTATAAATAAATCCTACCTACAACAAACCTTCATTACAAAATCAATTTGATAAACAAAAGACAAGTTCTTCGTGCTGTCATTGGCCACACAGCATCAGCGCTCCATCCGACATCATCCACACACAACGTCCCGGCGCCACACGGCGTCCCGACGTCACAGCGTCGAACGGCACCGTTCCACGTCGCTGGACAGCGGATCTCATTAAATCCTATTCAGTTATATCAGTGCGTTAATCACACGACAGAAACCAACCAATTACATTAATCACATAAATATGTATGAGAGCGGAAAATGGTCAGATTCTGTATGGGAGAGCCAGCGATGTAGCGATGACGATGGACCGTGGATATGGACAGCTCAGTGGCGGCGAAAGCAATTATTGGATGATTTTTAGGGGCTGTGGAATATTTTAAGTAAATTTAGAGCATTTTATTTTACTTTTTTCCTCTGTGTAATACAAGCTGTATTCTTTTTGGTCAAAATCTCAGTTAGTCTCAGCTCACTTCAGATAAACTCAGTAAAGTGTTGTTCTTTTTGTTACAACTGAACTGAGACAAACTGAGAGAACTCACTTCCCCCCTTACCGATGCTGCACCACCCGCGAAATAAATTCAAAATGATCTACGCAACTCAGTTCGGTGGAAGGGGTAATGTTTGGTTTGTGTTGTCTGAAGAACTGTAATATTTATTAGGTTATGTGCACCAAATTGCTACAATAACAAAATATGTCGATCTATTTCAGTGATATATTAAATGTGTAAACTTATAGTAAAATATTTTCCGTGTCATCAATTTTAATAGCAAAAGTGTATATATTCTTGTTCAAACCACCTTTCTATACATAAAATGCTGTTCTTTTTGGATGCCTTTCAGCTCAGTTCATCTCAACTCACTTGTCAACTGAGTTGAGCTAAAACTTTCCAAAAAAAAAAAAAATACAGCTTATGTATCATGTAAAAACATTGCACAACAAAAACTAGCTATATCTCTCGGCTCCCATTTTTAACGTCAGTTAGTGTTTCAGTATTATTATATTTCAGTGAATTGAAATTTCAATGCAAATTTTTTACTTTCTTATACAAAGTATAAGGAAGTATTGGAATCATGAAAAAAATCGCTGACGAGATTTTCGCGGAAATACATATTTTGATGTCCATGGAATCCGTTAAGATCAATTTTCAATCATGTCTGTGTGTGAGGATGGATGGATGGATGGATGTCCGTGTGCCCAATATCTCATAAACGAGATAAGATATGTAAATGAAACTTGAAATTTATAAATTTCAAGAAAATATGAAGAGCTTATGTTTGAATGAAATAGAAAGTTTACTGGATGCACAAAACAATAAATTCCATTTTTTACTTTCTTAAACAAAGTATAAGAAAGTGTTGGAATCATGGAAAAATCGCTGATGAGATTTTTGCGGAAATACATACGATATTTAGATGTCCACTGAATTCGTTAAGTTCAATTTCTCAATAATGTCTGTTTGTGAGGATGGATGGATGGATATACGTGTGCGCAATGTCTCATGAACGAGACAAGATATAATGTGAACGAAACTTGGAACTTAAGTTACATAAAAAAATGAAGAGCTGAGTTAATTTTGAATGAAATTGAAAAAACCGGACGAGGAAGTTTACTGAAAGCACAAAATAATAAATTCCATTTATTTTAAAAATAAATCAGCTGTGCGAAAAAGTTTCAAATGAAAGATGTTAGAAAAAATATTTGGAATATAAAATGTTATTTGCACTTTACTTGTACATGCTTCTAATTTTGAAAAAAATTAAATTATATATTTAAGAATATATTTCTATAATCTTAGTTACACTGGGAACAAAACTAAAACATTTTTAATATCTATGTGCCAAACGTGTCAAGTAATTGTGTAGTGTGGAAAGTAATATTTGTATTATTAGCCAGAAAGTTTTGAAGATATTATTATTAATTAATTTGTATATCAAAATAAATTCATAGTTACAATGAGAACAAAAAATTAAACAGGTTTCAAATTTATATATCAAATAAATGTCAAAATAAAACCATACGCAAGGAACAAGTCATACGTGTTCAGTTGGTTTTATTTGTATAAGAAAGTAGTGTGGTGCCCACACCAGATTTTTTCAATAGTAAAATCAGCTGTAAAAAAGTTTCAAATGAAAGACGTTAATAAATATTTGAAACATAAAATGTTATTTGCATTTTTCTTATACATGAAAACTAAATTATACATTTAATAATATATTTCAATAACCATAGTTACAATAGGAACTAAAACTAAATAGTTGTTGGTCAGTAAATTATTATTACGCGTGTAGTTCCGCCAAGTAACAATCGAACTCAAGACCTCGTATTCCACAGCCACCTTATGCATGATGGAACCTCAATTAGCAGCAATAAAAATTTCCGTCCAACAAAAACACATTAATAAAAACTCATCCTACGCCCATGACCCACCGACTGCGCCGACAAAGATGTCACACACATGAGTACAAACAACACTCAAGCGCTCTCTCCCTCTCTCTCTCGCGCTCTCCGAGCGAGAGAGCCGGCAGCTGTGTCACCGTCACCGCTCAAGTATATTACGAGACACATCATTGCAAAGGACTCTACGATCCGATGTGTAATTCAATTAAACTTTCATTCATTCATGTGGTTTCTGGGCGAGACGATAAGGTCCGACTGCTGGGGTGGGGATGGACGGGAGAGCAGGGGAGGGGTGTAGGTGGGGCCGGTGCGTGCGTGTGTGTTTGTGTGTGTATGTGTGTGTTTGTGCGTGAGTGCAGCAGGCAGGAAACTGAGTGTGTGTAAGTGCGTAATGTAGCTTGTTATGAATTGGTATAGGTTGATGGACTGACTCATTAATTGTTTTTGGAATTCTCTAGTTTGACAGTGTAGAATTACATCGTATATTGATGCTAGTATAATCTTTATTCTTTAACGACTTTTGGTGACATTATCACAGATTTGACTACAATATACAAAATAAATGGATAACAGATAAAATCACTGTTACCAACCAACTCTGCTTCCTAAATTTTTGCTTTATGGAAATTGTCAAATATTGGAAAAGAATTTTGAATGTCTGTGAGTGGCAAAATAAAAGAGCAACGGGGAAAACAAGCTACCTGTCATAGTGACATGTACATGTGTTTTCTAAGAACCAACTTATTGGGCTTCCAAATTATCAAAAGATGGCGTTGATAACAATTCCCAAAAGGTACATATCAAATCCATTTTGTATGATATCTTATGATGGCGAATGCTTACTTTAGTATTGGTAGTTTGCTTTTATTGGCAGCATAACTGTTGCCATACACACTACAAATTTTCCTGTTTTTATAAGTTTTTTTGGAGAAAATTCAATCTTAACCTATAATCTACAAATACAATTAACCTTTTATTTTTACAAATAATACGGCTTAAACAAATGTTATATTTATATTGGAATACTCTTAAAATAACTAGTATTGTTATTAATTTTAAGAAAATAACAATTAATTTCAAAATACAATTAAATTTATGTACCTTATGGTTAGTTTAGCTTTCTACCGCTAGTTAGCGTATTTTTATTTTGGAAGCCCAATAATTAAAGATTCTAAAACGTGCATTATACGATGCAGTTTTTCTTTTCAAGTGACTTTAAATTGTATTTATTTATAAGTAATCTTATCAGTCTATTTACACGATCAAGTTTTTAATGAATTAGAACAACTAAGTGTCAAAAGTTCATTTACACCAACATTAATTTTGCACTACATGAAATTTTTAAAGGTTTATCCACTAAATTCTCAACTTCTTCCCTACTCAATTGTGCCATTGTAAGTTTATTATTAATTTAACCTTTGTAACCTCAAAAATATAAACACAAATGACATTTGACACTTCACTTAGTTGGTAGTACTGTAATAAAAGCTGTAATCTCTTAGGAATTTTTAAGAGAAAGTACCCCATATAAATAACAGTTTTTCGTTGTAATTTTTACGTGACAATTCGACTCGTCTATCTCTCTTACACTTACGTCATTGTGCAAGAGAGAAAACTTTTAAACTCACTTGGAAAGAAAAACTTCATCCTGTAATATACACTTTATCCTATATTATTTCTTTTGTGAAATTATGGAGAAAGTTAAGTTTTCTGTTGTGAACATTTTGGAATGGTACAACCCCAGTTTTCAAATATATCTTTTGTTGATTATTGGCGAACTGAAATAAACGATGTTTATAAATGCATAATGACATGCCAAACTAACCTAGATGAAAATCAGTAGACAGAAAGTGATTTGAACAAACAGATATGTATGGTCTTTGAGATAAGCTTGTCAATTCGAAGAGCAATTTCCCATTTTTTCGGTAATCAATGATCTTCAGGAAAGAAGTGTATACTGATACTGTTTATTTTACAATTCTAACATTCTGGCACTGAACGGTATCTTTCTTCTTATTCGTCATTGTTTGATATCACATATTTACAATAATTAAACATTACTTTTTGTGATATTGTTATTACGGATTTGTTTGATTGCATTAAATATACAAAATATCTAGGCAATATACAAAATAAACCTGATTTTTCTACCTATAATACCTCTGAATCACCTATTTCAGAAACCACATAAGTTATGTTAAAAAGAAGTTTCTCTCAAAATCGGATTCTTCGAAGATGAACCCATATTCGTATGAGAAATAGGATAATTCCGATGCTCAGCATACTCGTGGTAGAGCAGTTAAAAACTTATGTAGTTTTCAAATAGGTGATTCAACTATTTTGCTTTTTAATAAAGAAATGATGGAGAATATTAACACTCGTTACACAAGCACTTGTTAGTTCTAATTTCAAATTCGTGGTAGAAAAGGTTGCCTTTTGAATATAATTTGTTTTATATAATACTATACTTCTTCTATATCGTAGTCTTATCTATCTGGTGCATCAAACTCTAAAGTTATTAGCTAGCCAACAAAACAAATTGGTTGCTTTAAAAAAATTACCCTGTATAGCATATGATTCACCTAAACCAAATAAAATTATCGCTCGTTTTGGTGGGCTCTTAATCCAGAATATCCTTCACTATTGCAGATATATTTCAACAATTCTTTGACTTATATGTTTTCTTTTTGTTACAGGTTGGCCACGGGCTACAAAGGCGTCTTCTACGGCCGACTTAGGTATGTATTCATATTTATATTTAATAATTTATATTTAATTAATTGGCGCAAATATCTTTAATAAAATTATGTTCAGAGCGACACAATACAGTTGCTACTTATAAATATCAAAATATTGAAGCATCTTAATATTGCCATTTTTATAATATGGACCATATTTAGTATTATCACTAAAACATTATATTTTCATGTCATACTATTTTATGATTTGATTACTGTACGATTTGGTCTATGCTATTTGATGTTCAAAGAACAAAAAGAAAGAGAGATTATGTCTCTATTGCATTATTTGGAAGAGGAAAGTTTGTAGTTTGCAAACTCCTCATCCAGAACTTCTAAATGAACGCCGTAAATTTGTAGTTTAAAATGCATTGGTTCCTATAAGTGCAACTGTTAATTCTAATTAATAATTCGGTAGTTTAACGCTTCGGGCTGTGAATCAAGAGCCCAAAACATCTTTAGGAACCGTGATTTGACAGAAGATAACCTCAAAATATGTTCGGTAAAAAGTGTGATTATACATTTATTTATTACCATATAAAAATAGAAATCAATTGTACAAAATCTTGTAATTTCCAAGGACAGTTGATAGTTTTCGCAGTCGTATTGTTGATTAAAACTATCAAAATTCCCGACGCCATAATATTAATCAAAGCGTGTACTTCCTCTGCGCCTTCTTCAATAAGAATTATACATTAATTTCAATAACAGTGCATGCCATCTCTTAATCTCAAGATCAGAGCGTCTTAGCGTGCGCGGCGAGATAGAAATCTCGGTGGGCGATCAGCCGAGCGGGCGGCAGCCGTGGAGGGAGAGGGGGCCCTTCCACAGCCATGCCGGAGGTCCAGCACGTCACGGCCAGCTGTTGCCGGCCCCGGGTTCGAACCCCGCCACGCCACACACGAAGTTCATTGTGCCGCGTTCATTACTGCTCGAGAGCTTTTTTACCCGAGTTTGCACTCTTCGCAATATTTTTAGGGGTTTATTTTTGTAAGGAACATTTGATATTTCAGCAGTGAACCAGTGAGGTCTGTGACCAAAGTAATTATAAAAACTACGTATAATATTTCAATTTTATAGTATTTATTATAAAATAAATTTATCGAGCCATTGACGTGACACGTCAAATCGGTAGGGCATAAATTGTACAGCTATATTTACGTACAATTGATATAAAACTATGGTGTGCAGAATTGAAAATTATTTATATAATAATAGAAAATAAATTGCCAGTTGTTATTAACTTTACTCCTGAGGTAACACATTTGGGAACGTTGTTTGACGGTTGGTTACCGGTCTTCGCTTATAGAGAGCTGCGAAACAAGAGTTCTACACCCAAAATGGGTTTATTTAGAAAAGCACAATAGTATATTGAACAACTAGTGTTACAATGACCTTTATTGTAATACGAGTATAGTTTGCGTAAACGAGCCGCAGGCGAGTTACGCAAAATACTAGTATTACAATTAGGCATTGTAACACGAGTTGTTCATACTACTTTTCCTATTTCACGTTCAAAAATTCAAAAAATAAAATAAAATAAAATTATACGGCATGTTGAATATATCACTGGTTATCAAGGGGCTTTGCCCGCGGGGCCTATCGGGTCCCAGGCCGCAACCCCGACGCAGGGGCTCCGATTCAATAATTTTACGTGAGCAATGACAGTCCCAAGTTTGACAGACTGTCAATTTTACAAATAATAAATTCCCCAAAAACAGTTGCACAAAATTCAATTTTGTAGCATTGTTTTTGAGAAAAACAGTGTCACAAAATTGAATTTGTGTACGTGAAATAGGAAAAAACATATCTACTTCTAAAATACAAAAATACATTATATAAATTTACAACAGATGACAGTTGTATCAATCTGTTTTGTCTCCAAATATGCTCATCTTCTTCCTACCATAATTACGTCACGTATCCCATTTGCTAATTTTTAAAGTTTAATTTCGTAATTTCTCGTAAACTGTAAATAATTTTTCGATATAAAAAATATTATTATTTTATTTTCTTGATTAGTATAATGTATCTATTAAAAAAGCCTGATGTGGTTAACACATTACTTTCCAACGTAGATTTTTTTTTTATTAAATAAAACATCTATAAGCATTTATCAACTATAAAACTGCAAAAAAGGAAAATTGTAATTTTCTAGAAATCACATATTTATTCTATTTATTTATGTGATTAAAATGAAATTAAAAATCTTCTTATACAAATAAACCAACTGAATACGTATGATTTGTTCCTTGCGTATGACTTTATTTTGACAATTATTTAATATATAGATGTTATCTGTTTAATTTTTTGTTCTCATTGTAACTATAAATTTATTTTAAAATAGAAATCAATTAATATCTAGTCTTCAAAACTTTCTAAATAATAATACAAATATTACTTTTATAATATTTCACAAGGCACATATTTCTGAAACTTGAAAATTATTTGACACGTTTGACACATATATATTGTTCCCAGTGTAACTAAGATTATTGAGATATATTTTAAATATATAACTTACTTTTTCTCAATATTAGAAGCATGTACAAGAAAAGTGCAAATAACATTTTATATTCCAAATATTTTTGCTAACATCTTTCATTAGAAATTATTTCTCACAGCTGAACCTATTTTTGAAAAAAATGGAATTTATTGTTTTGTGTCTTCCGGTTTTTTAATATCATTCAAAATCAACTCGGCTCTTAATTTTTTCTTGAAGCTTATAAATTCCAAGTTTCGTTTATATATCTTGTATCCATCCTCGCACACAGACATCATTGAGAAATTGGTCTTATTGGATTCGGTGGACGTCAAAATATGTACTCAAAACATTCGTACATAGAAAACAAATATTTAGACATTAAATTTCCGTGACGTCAGCGTTTGGTAGACAAATACCATATATTCTTTTTAAATATTTATATTTTAACCCACTGATTGAACATAACAATTTTATTTTTATTATTTGAAGTGTGTCATTTGAATAATAGTAAATAATAAATATTGTATTATCACGTGGATTATTCTACTTGCAGGAAATGTTTTGTAATTACATATTTAAAATAATGAATTGTTTATTTGACATTATTATAGATAATAATATGTTTCATCATTTCAAATATACCTAATTTAAATTTAAGTAGTTGTTAGGTAAATTAGAAGTTATTTATTCATCTTATTTATTTATTTATTTAGTTAAAGGAAATGATAAAATTTGAATTTATAATTTTTTAAAGTAAAACTACAAGTCATATATAATATAGCTTTTTTATTATTTCCGGTATAACTATATTTTGTTGCTGTATAATTTAAACATGACATACTTAAATAAATAAATGTAAATACAGTTAATTTAATAATTTATTTGTTTCGTTCGAGGCACTATTAATTTTCTACGAACATACTTCGTTATTGGTTCTCTAATTAACATGTTTTTTTTATGAACCGATAAATATTTAAATATAAATAGCTCCGTGGTAACTTTGAGTCCTCATTTTGATCCTGAAAATTTTCACGATATGAAAATTGCAGTTGTAGCTGATCTTCAACTAACATATTTGGGGGGTTGAAATTTGGCGGCATTGCATACGCAAAAAAACATACTAAACAATAACAATTTCGAGCAAGTTGAAATATTATAATATTTAGACATTACGATATCAAGAAAAGCGGAAAGAAAAGCATAAATGAAAGAATAGACAAGACAACAAATATGGCTTTTATGAAAACATAAACTTACTATAAAAAACGATGTTTACTAAAGACACAAAAATGAGAATTTACCTATCGTAAAAAAGACCAATAATGATGTACGTTGCTGACACTATGATAATAACAAAAAAAGATGAAGATTTAAGAATAATGAAAAGAAAAATAATAACAATATTAGGACCAATAAAGATATCAGGAAACGAATACAGAATAAGAATGAACTATGAAGTGGAACAAGAGGTGAAAGAAGAAGACTGTGAAATAGTTAGATGGCTTGGACATATATGGAGAACAGAAGAAAAGGATTAAGTTAAATCAGTGTTAAAAGGTACACCAGGAGGAAGAAGAATGCTTAAAAGCAGCATGAATAAAAACTGACAAAGTAAAACAAAAGTTAGGAAGATATATAAAAATCTAACTACAAGGATGTACAAGAAAAAAATCAGAGATTAATTATTAAAAATTGCATGAGGATGACCTGTCTAAAGACAAAACGCTGAGTGAATATTTTACAAGAAGGATTAAAACCCTTTTAATTATTTTACATTTATAACATCTACTACAATCCAATAATATTATAATAAATATGTAATGTATTATTATAAAATAACATATTGGTTAATTTACTAATTTTGTATTTTGTTTCTTTAAATTTGATTATAGTCACAGACGCCATTATAGGTATTTATTAAATTAAAGTACATAATATGAATTATAAGTAGATTAATTAGACAAAGAGAGACAGCAATTTTATTTGAATGTTTAAAAATGACGCTTGACTATATATGTTACTAAATATATAATTTAGTATTTCTCAAATTTGGACGCAGATATACAGGGTGTTCATTTTTAAGTGGCTACCATTGCGATCTCGAGAACTAGAATAGATACGAAGTTGGTTAAATTAGCAAAGAATCTCTATTTCACATAGGTATTTCAATGATAAACTGAAAAAAGAAATTCAACCAGTGGTTCTCAAAATATGGATACCAACTTTTCTATTTTAAATAGAAACATATATTTTTATTTGCTCATTCAATAGAGCTCGTTATTCTGAATCCAACGATATAAAATTTTTTCATACCCTTACAAAAAAAATTAATATTTTGAATTAATTTTTCCTAAATATGATATTAATTAGAGTGCCATGAATGAAAAAAGTGAATATTTTGTTTATTGCTACTTCTGTTAAATGAGAAATTGTTCTTCATATCATTTTTAATACCTAAAAATGGATTAATTCACTTTTTTTATTCATGGCACTCTAATTAATATCATATTTAGGAAAAATTAGTTCAAAATTTTATTAATTTTTTTTTTAATTTTGTTATGTAAGGGTATGAAAATTTTATATCGTTGGATTCAGAATAAAGAGCTCTATTGAATGAGCAAATAAAAAATATATGTTTCTATTTAAAATAGAAAAGTTGGTATCCATATTTTGAGAACCACTGGCTGAATTTCTTTTTTCAGTTTATCATTGAAATACCTATGTGAAATAGAGATTCTTTGCTAATTTAACCAACTTCGTATCTCTTCTAGTTCTCGAGATCGCAATGGTAGCCACTTAAAAATGAACACCCTGTATGTTTCAGTAGTTGAAATTTTTTTCGCAGGTGATTTTATATAAATAAATTGAGTTGATTGTTTAGTGTCCACGTATAGTAAACTTCCATCAAAATCTAATCAGCTCTGCGCATTTTCATGAAACTTATAATTTTGAAGTTTGTTATTCTATCTTTTCTAATTCGTGAGTTATTGCAAACATAGATTGTTTTCCTGTACTTCTTAACATTAAGTATAAAAAAGTAAAACTAGTGACGCTTGTAGAAATCAAACAATGTTTTGCCTGAGTACAAATTCTCAAAGTGACATTTAAGATAAAAGTAAAATATTCTATACGTGTCATTGAAAAATATAAATTTACAAGCAATTTAATTAATGTATATATCAAGCAAAGAACATGAGTCTGTTATTTGTTTTGTTTGAATGCCTCGATGTAGTTAAAAGAGACATGTAATTTTTAATTCCTTTAATCACTTTTGAGAAGACAGCTTCAAAAGAATTTTTCCACGAATACAAAGTTAAAAAGTAATAAAATACAAACGTAAATAAGAATTTTATTAATATTTAACGTAAATTTCGCTCAAGGCTCTTTTGATATATTTACTTTATTTTATTACATTTTTAAAGCATTTCAAGAAATACTCATTTAAATTCCAAATGTAGGTCATATTCTAATTGCCACGAAATTGAACGCCTGGCCCCAGCAAAGATAAAATGTCAATTAAAATTCATAGGTACACATTCTTAAATTATGACTAATGAGTTTTATTTGAAATCCATTGAAATATAGTAATACTGGAACGCGCACTTCTAAGCTTTTATGAAAGTGAAGAAAGCTTTTAATGAAAAATTAGATTGACGGAAAAAGAAAATGAAAAACGAAAAATAAAATCAATCTTTTTAGTCTTAATAACTAAGCTCCTAACTAATGTAAGTAACTAATTTTGAGTCGGCGCCAAACAAACAATCAACGGACACTGACTAAAAAAATAGTTACATTACTTTCGGATCTTAGTTATTAAGATTGAAAAGGTTTATTTTATTTCTCACTTTTTAGTTTCTTTTTTCGTCGGTTTAATTTTTTAATAAAAATTTTTTTTTTACATTTTTTGTGGCTACCTATTATTCTACCCTTAGAGGTGGATAACTTCGGATAACTCAATACAAAGTTATGCGTGGTAGAATCGGTAAAACAGGTAAAGAATTCAGTGGGTGAACAATGAATCATCAACTATTTTCTTACCCTTAGGGGTGGAATTTTTTTTTCAAGTTTAAATGGGATCAACATCGAGGTATACCCTATGCAATGAAAAAAGAATCATCAAAATTGGACTACTCTGTAAAAAGTTATGCGTGGTCATACTTAAAAAAATATACGCTTTGACTTAAGAACCTACTCTTTTTTTTTCGTCGGATAAAAACGAGCCTGAGACAGATATATATATCTTGGGCCACCCTTCTTTGTCTAACACTTATGTTTGTATAGTGATTGCTATATAAAAACAATGTAAAGCAAAGACCGATAACCTAACAACTAGCTGTCTCTTTCGGCTTACATTTTCAACGTCAGTTATCATTCCAGTTTCATTATATTTCAGTGTTGATATCAAGTTGTACATAACCTCTCGCCCAATACAACTCTTAAACGGTACAAAATAGTATTTGATGATACAGATAAATACTTTCTTATTTATTTATTGTCTATTTATATTTGAGAAATTTAATTTTCTTTCGTATATTTCTATAATTTTTTTGACATATATTTCACTAAGAAAACTACTTCACAATCACAATGACATGTGTCACTTTTCGTAAAAAAATTTAAATTTTTAAGTGTTTCCATGGTGCACATGGAATATAAGATTTATGAAATTTCATTTCTTTATATTTTATTATCTCTAAATCTTATGAGAATGAATAAAATTAGTGTAATCAAACATTTAACCGTGTTTTTTTCTGCGGAAAACTGTTAAGGGCTTCTAGTGAACTGCTACTTCTGGTTAACCAATTTTATCCAAAATCTAATCAGTTCTTCATATAAATATAAGAATAAAAAATACATAAAATTGTATTTTTTGGTATTATAGTATTTGAATTATGCGAGACGAAATAATCAACACTGACCACACATACACATACATACAGACATCATGGCGAAAATAGTAAAATCGTATTGTAGAGACCATAAAACGTGCTTATTCATTGAAAACTCATTACCCAATTTTTACCAAAAGCAGTACCTACCTATTTTCAAAAATTAAAAACTGTGTATGAAACATTTATATTAAAAATATAAATACAATAAAAATTGTCAACTGTTTCATAGTATTTATTTACTTCTCAGTTCCATTTACCATTCTGTTGGGATCGTAGATCTCGCTGAGCCAGTCAATCGGTGTCACTGCCTCACAGCAGTTGACGGGTTACACTACACTGATGAACTCCAATAAGAGCGAAACGCGTCTGTAGTTACCGATTGATTGGCTTGGCCGGTCTCTGTGAATTAATAACTTTGTTATTATTCTGAGACTGTATTTTATGAAACAGTTTTTAATGTAATTTTATTTTTAATACTTACCTATAGGCTGACCAGATTCTTATTATAGAAATAGAGTAGGGTGGTGTACCTTGACTGAAACCTTAAACCAGTACTTATTTTATTTTAGTAACTTTACAAATATTGATAGTTAATAATATAATAGCGGGTAATAAAACATTTCTCGAAAAAACGTTTCCAGAAAAATTACGATGAAAATACACATCTCAAATATAAAATTTTTAAAATTACTATTAGAGATTGCACCCTTACTGAAAATACAAATGTCGAATGATGGAAAAGTTACAAATATCGAATATTACAAATCTAGAAAATACATTTCTCGAATATACACATGTAGATTGTTGGAAATGTTACAAATGTCAAATGTTTCGTTAATGGAAATCTCAGTAGATAAGTTCGCTTTGTTTGCATTTTTAATAAACAAACCCTAAGCCTACACAACTCACGCTCGACAAATTTGAATCACATCACTCATTTTTCTGAAAATTTCTGTAGGTATTATTCGACATTGGTATATTTGAGATATGTACTATCGAAATCTGTAATAAATCAGTGTATCTACATATATAATTTCAAGATTCGTAGCATTCGACATTTGTAACATATTATAACATATGAAAGACTATATTGAGGGTTTTTTTTTATAAGAGTGAAGAGAATATTATTTAGAGAAGAGCATAATACTCTAAAAAAGAGAAGACTATACAAAATGCGTTTGATTTTCAATGTCATGTTTCATGTATCATCTTTGGGTTTTAATTTATAATGCTAAAATAAACGGTACTTTCTATTAGCAATTTTCGATTAATCAATTGTTTTTTATTCATGTGCACAATTTTCTACAGTTATTTTTTCGTAAAAGATAAAAAAGTTCGTCAAAGCTTTTTAATTAAAACTTCGCTCGCAAAACAAAAACAAACACCTCTACTTCATGTTCATAATCATTATTTATCGGACGGTCTATTTTTCTGTTTTTGAACTCCCGTAGCGTGTAATATCAATTACTGTCAATTTGATAGCACAAACTCACAAACACCAGTACACTTTTATCCTCCTCTTGGACGTCTAATCAGAACTAATTCATTCAACATAAGCAGCATGCGATTTTTTCTCGTTATTTGAAAGTGCCCATCTGCGTCACAGCACATGCGATATTAATTTCACTTTATCATTTGTTCCGTTGTCTCCATGGAGCGTTACCCGGGCATGGGCGCACGTGCCCGGGGCCCGCATGCAAAGCACAATAAATGGGCTGTCCATAAAGATAAGGCATAATGATAGATTATTACGTGCTCAATGTGTTTGTGTGTACCCCACACACGACCATTACCGAGGCGATGAATCGAGTTACCTGCGATATTCACTTTTCATGCTTAGTCATTTTTTATCGACACTGTAGTCTCAAATGCAACAATGCTATTTTTGTTGATAACATGACGCGGAAGATTCGGAAATATTGATGAGTGTGGCTGGGTTTTTTGTTTTTTGTTTCGCGCTGTTTATTTGTTGTTGTTTATGAGTGTTTCTATTTACCCATTTTGGGGGTGCTCCTCTGTTTTCATATAGGGTGAAAGGTTCTTATACATTTTCTCAATGACGTAAGGTTAAATAACTAAGTGTAACAAAACTTCATAATTATAAGTTTCATGACAATGATTAGATCTGATTAGATTTAATAGACACAAAATATGAAATCATTTCAAGAAAGTTATTTTATGTTTTCTCACCTACTCATTTAACACCTTAACAGCAAAAGAGTAAATACAAAAATTGTACAGAATTTTTAAATATATGCAATTAAGCCCATTTGCTTACTTAAATGTTAGTATATCATAATATATCAATAAATATTAAAATTAATATTTGTTAAAGAAATTGTAATGCGACCAACGAAAAATATTTGATATTTCGGGAAAAATTTTTATTTTAAATCGGCACTAAAGTGCTCAAAAATCGTCATTTAAAGCTCAGAAATCGTCACTAAAGTAACCCATTATATGACGATTTTGAGCAACCCAGTGTTGGCAACCGTTAAATAATTATTGTACAATTAGGATAATTTTGGCAGATATATTGATGTACTATAGTAAATTTGGACGTAACATGAAACAAAATTTGCAAGAAGAATTAAATAATTAATTCAGATGACGAAATTGAGGACAAAACACATAATTTTGAGTGTTATTTACGATAACTTCACTTCTCGAGGTTGGCAACACTGACTGTCAGTCAATTCGGGGAATAATTAATTCGGTACTTTATTCGTAGATGGAAATATCGGCTCTAAGAAAAAAAATAGAAACAAAAAACTCTCAAATTCGCCATTATACCATTACATTTTCTGCAAAACAATTTTAATGAGCATAAATAATAGTTATTTATGTATCAAGGCACTGAAGTTCAATTTTTTATTACGAATATGGAATTTAGTTGCCGTGGCCCGTAGGGCTGAGGAAAATAAACCATGTGAGTTATAAAAAGGAACTTCAGTGCCGAGGTACATATTAAGTTTTATTTGAAATCTAATATTCGAAAAAACTGTAATAAATTACAATATAGGTTTTAAGTTTATACATCTGTCAGTTGTTAATTGAAACTGATAGTTACTAGTCAGTGTTGCCAACTTCGAGAAGTGAAGTTATCATAAATAACACTCAAAATTGTGATAAATTTTTTTATGAGAAAAATGCATGTTTAGATTTATATGTATTATTGTAAAATGGTTGAAATCTCGAGATAGCAATAGTGGACAAAATAAAATAATCACGCAATTTAATTTTGAGCTTTATTCTATATTTTGTACCGTTTCGAAATTAAAATTAACATTATTTGAATTATTTTTTCTGTTTCGAATAAAGCAACACCACTCTGAATACGAGGATGGTTTCACTAAAATTAAACCATTTTTAGAACAAAAAAAAAAATATGTATATTCAAAGTAGACACTCTACGAATTGATACATTTTCAGCTAATTTAAATTTACTCTTTTTAATATAAAAAATCGCCAACATCCATTGCTTCTTAGTATCCCTCCCCCGCCTCCTCACTCGTCCCTCCCTGTCGTCTTATCAGTGAAGAACTACACCTTTATCGCAGCTGTCGCCGATCAATAGCGTCGGCTCGGCCGTCGGTCCACGAGATATCAGCGTGCGGGGGCGGACGCGCGGCGCTGTCATAACCAGCGACGTTCAGCGTGACTCCGAACGACGGCTGCTGCTTCCGCGAGCGACGGAGAGGGCAGAGAGAGAGATAGAAGGAGATTGCGTTTGAGAAGTAAAGGAACTTGAATGGCCGGGTGATTCGCAGAGGACTGACATTGCGATGATGGCGAGATTAATATTGGGAGGAAAAAATAGTATGGAATATTATTTGTTTAGAAAATAATGTACCATTCCGGAATCATATCATTTGTCCCAATAAAACTTTTAGAATAACTTCAAAATATTGTGCTGATCTGAAGTGAGCATTACATGATGAAATTTTTCTTTACAAGTAATTTTAAAATGACATTTGATAGTTAATTCGCCCATTGCGGTAAAGCAGCAATGCGCAAGTGTACGGCCAATTTTTTTAGAAAAAAAAGTACCGTATATCAATTTTGTCGATTCATCTATCTCTTACACTTGAAAAGTAAAACTTCAACGTGTAATGCACGCTTCACAAGGGAAAATTGTACTCAATTTATCTTATATTATATTCTATTATTTATATAAAGATTTCGTGAGGTCCAAAGATATTGGCTGGTACCACGAACACTGTATTTACATGACAAAATATAGAAAGATGTTTAAAATTAAAATTTAGGTAATAATGTTCTACATAATTACTTTCTTATACAAAGTGGAATGCGTACACGTTAACTTCAAGCCACCAAGCCTATCAGTTTGTTAGGCTAGGTGGCTCGAAGTTAACGTGTTCGCACTCTATAAGGAAGTATTGGAAACACTAAAAAAATCGTTGACGAGATTTTTGCGGAAATACATATTTTGGCGTCCACTGAATCCGTTAAGACCAATTTCTCAATGATGTCTGTATGTGAGGATGAATGGATGGATGGATGGATGAATGGATGGATGGATGTCCGTGTGCGCAATATCTCATGAACGAGACAGGATATGTAAACGAAACTTGGAATTTATAGGTTTCATGAAAAAATGAAGAGCTGAGTTGATTTTGAATGAAATTGAAAAACCGGAAGAGGAAGTTTACTGGACATAAAGAACAATAAATTCCATTTTTTTCTAAAATAGATTTAACTTTGAAAAAAAGTTTCAAATGAAAGATGTTAGCAAAAATATTTGGAATATAAAATGTTATTTGCACTTTTCTTGTACATGCTTCTAATTTTGAGAAAAACTAAATTATATGCTTAAGAATATATTTCTATAATCTTAGTTGCAATGGGAACAAAAACTAAAATTTTTTTAATATCTATGTGTCAGACGTGTCAATTAATTGTGAAGTGTCAAAAATATGTGTCGTGTGAAATATTATAAAAGTAATATTTGTATTATTAGTTAGAAAGTTTTGAAGACTAGATATTAATTAATTTTTATGTTACGACAACAAAAAATTAAGCAGGTTTAATATCTATATATCAAGTAATTGTCAAATTAAAGTCATACGCAAGGAATAAGTCATACGTGTTCAGTTGATTTTATTTGTATAAGAAAGTGGCATGGTGTCCACACCAGATTTTTGTGATTGTAATGAAATTTACTCATATCTCATTTATTTACGCTACTGTGTAAATTCTTAAACTATGATTTTACATCTTATAATTAGTATTTTTAATTTGGAATGCACGTCGAGCCATTCAAGTGAAGGTACAGCGTGCTCAGTTTATTTTATAACACGAAAGTTGTCGAAAAGGTCTATAATTATAGAAAAACAGTAAAGCGATAACAAGTCCAAAGTCTGGCGGAAGAAATATGTTAATTTGCTTGAAACAAAAAGTATCAATCAATCATGCGAATCAATTAGCGCGCAAAACAGCCGACAAACTAATAAGGATGCAGTGGAACTTATTAAATGAATGGCGAACAGTAAAGTTGTGGTAATTAGAATACGTCATACAATTCCAAAGCGGAAATTTCCAATCTCGACGCCAAAAGTTCGCTCTGGCGTTTGAGCACATGCGAAACACGATATGACGTCCGAGGGAAAAGAGACGGCGACAGCCGCCGCGGATGTCGTGGGCTGCGGGATAAAATACATCGAAACCAACGTGATTATGCAAAAAATCATATTTATATTAAAACAACAGAATTTGAATCGGAACGGCGGGAATTTGCATAACTATCGGGGCTGCTGAACGCAGCAATGCGAACAGCAGTTAGTTTCTGTGTTTGCATATTTTTCGTCCTGCTGTTTCGGAATATTCTTTTTCTACGACCACTTAGAAATCTGTTCATAGTATGTTTGTAGTTGCTAGGGATATGAGGTACATTGCAAGCATCGTGCGAAATGAATTTGTTTTGTGCGTATATCGATACAGGTCAGCTCATTTAAGTACAGGTGCCATTGCTAGGATACATATTTCGAATTGTTAAATATTCTAATAGTAAAAGAGGGACAAATTTATTATCAAAATATAATTAATTAGGAAATAATATCATGGTCGTAGAAAAAGTATAGTGTACAACTCGCATGGAATGTCCATTTCATACTCGTATGATTTGCAGCATTCGCCTTCGGCTCATGCTACAAACTTTCATACTCGTAGGAAATGAGTACCATTCCATGCTCGTTGTACAATATACTATTTTCTACGACCACTTAGAAATCTGCTCATTGTATGTTTGTAGTTGCTAGGGATATGAGGTACATTGCAAGCATCGTGCGCAATGAATTTGTTTTGTGAGTATTTCAATACAGGTCATTCCATTTAAGTACAGGTTCCATTGCTAGGATATATATTTAGAATTGTCAAATATTGGAATGGTGGAAGCGAGACAAATTTATTATTAAAATTAAATTGATTAGGAAATAATATCTTGGTCGTAGAAAAAGTATAGTGTACAACTCGCATGGAATGTCCATTTTATACTCGTATGATTTGCAGCATTCGCCTTTGGCTCATGCTACAAACTTTCATACTCGTAGGAAATGAGTACCATTCCATGCTCGTTGTACAATATACTATTCTTTATCACTGTTTTGAAAACTACACATTCTACAACTAAAAACTGTATTGGAACAACTATCATTCCATACGCGTATGGGATAATTTCGACGAATCAGAGCCGCATATTAGCGCGATATATAAAGTATCTTGATTCAGTTACTATGGTTACGACTGTTTGTTTTAATTTTATTTATTTGAGTTTGACGTTTTCAACAGTTTTATATTTGTATTTTTTGTATAATTTCCAAAATCTTGTTATAGAAAGTATAGTCTACATTTACACTACAACATTTAACGGAATGGCATATTCCACGCGAGCAAAAAGTTTGTAGTCCGAGCCGAAGGCGAGGGCTACGGTTTTCGAGTGTATCAGTATTTAAATCCCAATTGAATTATATTTAATGGTTTCAATTACACATGTTCCGAACGCAAATTTTGTATTTTATCTTTATTTCTTCTGTCAATTTCGCTCGACTATAAAATCTGTATTTTGACAGATACTATCATAAATATGTATGTTGAAGATAATTAAAGTATGTTAAATATGCCTGATAACTAATTTCAATAATCTCTTTTGGTTTTCAAGATATAGGCCCTAAAACAATTTTGCCTCTTTCACGTTTATAAATTAAGGCTCAGGCCTATTTTCTATATTTTTATTTAGTAAGGTAAGTTCCGGATTGAAAATAGAGAAGTAGGGTGTGATATATTTTGGCTAAACTTTAAGGTCTACCCTCTTACTGATTTTGTGCCTTTTTATAGTTTGCAGACTAGCAATTCGATGGTTCCAAATAAATAAAAAAAATTATGAGGGCCTTTATTTCACTTAATATTAATATTTAACCTACACTTGATTTTTTCTATTTAAATAAAATTGGGTTTTGATACATTTAGGAAATTCTTAAAATACTTGAAGATATAGCTGTTCGATTTTTGAGTGAGAGTTTGACAATTTTTGATCTAGATCATTTTGTTGAAGTGAATCAATCTCCGTTTCTTTTCATTTAAATCCTTGTAGTTAGATTTATATAATCTTTCTATCTTTTGTTTTATTTTGCCAGTTGCTTTTAATTTTTTTTCTACTTCCTTTAGTCATGTTGATTTGGGTCTGTTTCGTCTTTCTCCTGAACTCTATTCTGCTACTGATTTAATTGCATCCTTTTCTTCTGCTGCTTCCAAGCCATCTGAATCGCTGTTCCTTTATTTTTTCACTATGTCTCGTTCTTATTGAAGATTTTGATTTACAAATAATTTAGAATTGTATTTTAATATTTAAATGTTATATTTTAGAATCATTCAGACTTTGGTTAAAAATAACAACGTATGTCAATCTGTAAACAAACTGTAACTCATTATTATTGTTTTGTTCAATATTCTATTTATCAGTAAAGTTCATATTCCTAAAGTGAAATATACAGCCCTTAATTGACTACAAACAACACTTCTATTTCACAGTTCATTTTTATTCTATGTTCTTTTTCTGATATCTGTATTGGTCCTAATTCTGTATTTATTATTTTTCGTTCTATTATTTTTTAATCTTTGTCATAGTTTCAGCAGCGTACATTGTTATTGGTCGTATAACCTTTCGGTAAATTCTAATTTTTGTTACATATATTAGATACATATACCGTGTGTCTGTTTTAAAGGTGTATATAGGAGATTAACATGGGAAATCAGTTTTTTGTGTGCTGTTACTCGGTGATCTACTGGACAACAATGATTGTGGTACCAATCGAAAGATATAAATTTTTTAAATCAAACGATGTAACATACATTACAATTTATTAGTAATTTAGCTCAGTAAATTATTTTTAAAGTTTGGAAAATTCTCCGATTTATTAAATTTTTATCGAAAATAAATTTAGTCACCTATGATTATTTTGTTTTGATATCTTTCAAGCTATCTATTTGACGTTTTAAAATTAATTTACGGAACCAAATTACAACTAAATTGTAATCTATTTTACATCGTTTGATTCAGAAAAATGGTATCTTTCGATTGATACCACAATCTCTATTGTCCGGTAGAACACCGAGCAACAGAACGCAAAAAACTGATATGCCATGTTAATCTCCTATGCACACCTTTAAAATAGACACACGATATATGCGAAAGCTAATACTAAATTCCAATCCAGGGGTTGATTTTTGCGGGTCCAAAACCAGCCCAACTTATAAATATTCAAGTCTCGCGTTGTCGCTGCTCTATCGAGTCCTCCACTGCTGTCGTGCGCTGCCGAACTATCGGCGATTAGATATGCACGCCTGTGTCAAAAGTGTCCCCATTTATTCACATCCGTCAGACAAATCCGCCTGTAAAACATTTTACTGCGTGCAGCGCGCCCTAATCTTCGCCAGGGGACCGATGGCGATGGACGCGGAGCCCATTACGCACGCGGGTGCCGATCGCCCGATAAAAAAGATCGTTTGCTACTCGACTGAAAATTTTAGGACAGGCCGCGTACTTGCCGGCTTCGATTTCGACGTGGAAAATTATAAGCCCCTGACGGGGATGTGCTCGGCGCAAGCGGACGCCGAGATAACAGGACAACGAGTAATAAAAAGTTGGAACGATGTACGGAAGAGTTTGCAGAGCGTTATTAAATTTGTTACCGTTTTCTTTTTTATAACTTCACGGCGGTACAAGTATAGGTACAAGATACCCAGATGCTTCGACGTTCCACTCAAATTATTTGAGTTCGTAAACTTGCAAACTGAGATATTTAAATCTACTTAAAAAAAACCTTAATGTAGGTGGCGAATTAATCGGTTGCAAGATGGCGATGGAATAAGGTAAACAAATTATCTGCCAAAGCTGTTCTTAAAAACAACTATTAATTAAGCGTTATGGATACGACTATTGCTGTTGTTGTTGAGTTAGAACCACGGTGTAAGAAGAGAGGTGTGCCGACTCCTTAGCAATCCGTCAAACCGAGCCAATCGTACGTCGTTAGTTATATTATTCCCCACAGGCGCTGCGATCGCCGCATCGAGAGTAAAATGGCAGCCACTGTCCGGTCATGTCACATATTTACACACCTTTAAACCATCATGGGGAGAAAGTGTTTTGTCGCGAATTGGTCAAGTGATCACATTTCGATTTACAAAGCTCCGTCTAATCATAAAGCACTTGAAAAATGGATTGAACATGTTCCGGATAAATTGTGAAAGGTTATACTTTATGTCAGTTGTGAGTTTATATTTATATTACATTCCGAACTGTAAATGGCATAATGATTATTTTAACCTCCATCTTTTATCTAATAGTGTTTTTTTTTTGTCTGAACTACAGTAGTACTAATATTAGGTAGATTTAAATTGACACTTCATTGTGACAAGCTGTTTTACCCTCTAACAACACCAGCGCATCGCACGGAAAAGTGAATAACTAACTACACAAGAAATCCCCATATTGGAAAGTCGAAACTCCTCTCTTTTTACACCGTGGTTGGAACATTCCTAGTTTGATTTGTAAACGTATTTTAGGAAAAAAATTTGTTTTTAATTGGAGAATTTTTATTTGCAATTACAGTTTTCAAATAGCTATTTGTTTAATATTGGTGAATTGAAATCAGTGATATGTATATAAATTCATATAAAAATAATGACTTGTACCAAACTCACCTAGAAGAAAATCAGTAGCCAGATCGGATGTGATCGGATCAAATATGTATTCTCTTGTGAGATAGGCTTTGATAATGCAGAGAACAAATGTCCATTTATTTAATAATAATGGATCTCTAGAATAAAAATAGTTATTTATGTATCAAGGCATTGAAGTCCAATTTTTTATCACGAATATGGAATTTAGTTGCCGAGGACCATAGGGCCGAGGAAAATAAACCATGTGAGTGATAAAAAGGAACTTCAGTGCCGAGATACATATTAAGTTTTATTTGAAATCTAAAATTCGAAAAATTTGTAAAAAAAAATTACAATATAAATTAAGTTTATACATCTGTCAGTTGACAATTGAAACTGACAGTCAGTGTTGCCAACCTCGAGAAGTGAAGTTATCGTAAATAACACTCAAAATTATGGGTTTTGTCCTCAATTTCGTCATCGGAATTAATTAGTTAATTCTTCTTGCAAATTTTGTTTCATGTTACGTCCAAATTTATTATAGTACGTTAATATAACTGCCAAAATTATCCTAATTGTACAATAATTATTTAATGGTTGCCAACACTTGCTCAAAATCGTCGTATAATGGGTTACTTTAGTGACGATTTCTGAGCTTTTAATGACGATTTTTGAGCACTGTAGTGCCGATTTCAAATAAAATCATTTATTTTTTCCCTTATCGGGAATGTAGTCTTATTATTTTTACCTGGTTAGTTACCTTGCGGACACCCGCCTTTCAATCTCCCGGTCCATAGGCCCAACCTTTGAAAACATACTACTATTACGCCTGATAATTTCTGCTACATCTAATATTGTCTATAAAAGCATGATAGTACAATTAATTATTAATTCTATTTATTTTATTTCAGAACTACAATCAAATCATAGTAACTTCAAGGACAACAAGTCAACGTTTGGAGCATATCCCATTGTCATGGTAAATACCTCTTCATTTTTGTTTAAAGTGCTTTTATAAAGAAAAGATTTATTAGAATGCAAAATACGTATTCGGTAGTATAGTTAGCTTGCAGTGTCACAGCGTGATCGATGTTGCAAAACTTAAATTATAACAGATGACGATACACGCGCCAACTTCGTACAAATAGATAACTCAGTTTCGACGTGGAAAACTATAGCAAGCAATTATAATGATGTCGTATAAATACATACGTTCCGCGTTGCTGTCTACTAGTTAGTGAGTTTGTTGAAACTTAGTTTATTTGTTGATTGTTGTCAGCGCGAGACGCAAACACTCTGCTGGTTTATTTTCAAAGACCAATTTGTAATTCTGTTGTACACAAACAGACCAAACATTTCGTTTCACTTTTTAACGCGATGACATCAGGGGAACATGCGTGCGAGCGAATTCATTTGTTAGTTTTATTACTCATAAAGTTTTTAGCGTGTGAGAAACAAAATTGAAACTATTGCGCAAACATCACAACAATGTTCGAAAATACAAATACATTTTAAAATATCTTCATATTGAGATCTTCTGTTATTGAATGTCGATAAATGTATTGGTATTTGAGGAGAATTATTTGATAACTGGGTGTAGTGTTTTAGTGAACAGGTGAATGAATTTGTATATTTGGGAAGTACTCGTATGTTTTTGAGGGATGGACGTATTGACCGGGAGATTGAAAGGCGGGTGTCTGCAGGGTACAAGGTATTGGGTGCTCTGGGTACATTTGCTCGAAACGTGAATGTATCTAGAGATGCTCGGTTGAGTGTTTTAATGGTGTGTTAGTCCCTACATTGATGTATGGTTCTGAATGTTGGGTGTGGATGAAGAAGCATGAACGACGTATAACTACTGTAGAAATGAGATATTTGAGAGGAGTATGTGGATAACAAGCATTGTTGTGACAGATCAATTTAAAAATGATCTAGATCAAGATCAAGATCTTCACATTTAATTTAATAAATGATCTATCAAATCATATATCAATTTTTATGATTGAAAATATTTTTTAGATCAGATCACAAATGAAAGATTTTTTTTTTTAGGTCATGAAAAGATCAGTAATTTTTTTTTACAAATTTTTTATTCTTATTAAGAAAATGGAAAGTTGAAAATTTTAATAACAAGAAATAAAATGCAAATTTCTTTTTACAAAATAAAATCAAAAAGTTATTGTATATTTATTTTTTTCCAAAAGATATATTGAATTTAATTTAGTACCTAATGAGAATGAAATTTTAGAGGAAAATATCTGATTTTTTTAAGATTATAGATCTTATTCTTTTTTATCTAGATCAAGATCAAGATCAGAAAATATAAAACGTTTTAGATCAGATCAAAGATCTTACGAGTTGATCTAGATCATCTGATCTAGATCGGTCACAACACTGATATCGAGACATGATCGTATCCGGAATTCATTGGTGTATGGTAAGTGTGGGATTGAGAGAAATGTTATTAAGAAAGTGGAATGAGTCAGTTGAGGAGGTTTGGATATGTTGCGCGAATGTCGAATGAAAGGTTGGTGAAACTATGTATGTGGGTATACGAGACCTGATCGTATACGGAATACATAGGTGTATGATGAGTGTGAGATTGAGAAGAATGTTGATAAGAAAGTGGAAGTGAGTCAGTTGAGGTGGTTTGGACATCTTGAGCGAATTTCGAATGAATGGTTGGTGAAACTAATATAGGTATACGGGTGAGATTAAAGGTGAACGATTGCGTGGGCATCCGAGGAATAAGTGGTTGGGTATGATTGATGGTTTGTTACATGAACGAATGATTACGAATGTGAAGAATAGACAAGCATGTGTGAATCGCACTATGAATGTGGACGAGGCGAAAGTGGTAATGTTTAGAGGAGATGTTGGTTGACTGTGTTTCTGGATTCGTGCTACCCCACTGAGTGGAATATAGCGTGATGTTATGTATGTATGTATGTAAATATTAATTTAGTTTTTTTTATTTAATATTTGCTTACAATAACACTTTGGAGTCACTGGTTATCACGTTACTGTTTATTAAACAGGTCAATTTGTTTCAGTTTTGGCAAACTCATTAAATTCTGGTGCACTATACTGAAATTATCCCATGAAATCTAACGTTGTTGATAGCTTCATTATAGTGGAAATATTAGAATTGTATTCTATGGTTCTTAAAACGTAATTAATCTTTTGATCCGTCATAATACCTCCTTTACATAAATGAAGTCAAAACAAAAATGGATAGGACACTTTATGCCTTTATTTGTTATAAACCAATCCTGCAGTACAGAAATCCCAATTACAGATTGATAATTGAATGAGTAAAAACAGAGTACCATAAATATGAATTACAAATCAAAAGGAGCGACCACAAAAAAAGGCAATGAAAAGAAATCTAATCTAAGATAGTCAAGAAGAATGCATAACAACAATGTAGTACAATTGTCAAAGTAATTCAAAGCAATATTTATGATTTCATGCGTACGGAACGGAATAATGGTTGAGTTGCAACAATTGCTCACAAAGTTATAGTTAATTAATCTCACAAACAACGGCAGTGACATTTCTAACAAGCTTGCCGGTAATATAGATTACGTTTGCGCGATGGGCGTCTCCCATTACGTGCTTTAATTGCAGCAGCGAACGACCAACGACCGTCCGTATAAACTTTATTTCCCGAAGACGCGGCGCGCGGTCGTTCCGCGAAACTGGGCCGGTCTTTATGACAACGGCACGTGAAAAAATCCTATTACTGGGACCGCAGCCGCAGTTTTGTATTCTGAGCCGGACGGGAACCCACCCGGCAACGGGTTTATTTTTTCGATTGAATTCGTATAGAAACTGGATTTCTGTGGAGGACTGCTTGGCTGCTTACGCAGCGTACCAGCGCAGTCCAACGTGACATGCGAGTTATGGAGACGTAGACTGCCGTTAACTTAACTCTCAGATTGACCTAGCATAATTCGTCCCTTCACTATTATATCACAATCACTTATTTTATTTCATACTGTTTAAGTGTTTTTTTTTTCAGACTATTAATAGTATATTACGTACCGTAAACTGTAAGTGATAGTTTCTAGGTCGAGAATGTAGTTTGGGATGTCGATACCCGTAGGGTCGAGATTTCCTAAACATTCGAGACCTAAAAAATCACTTACAGTTCGAGGTTAGTAAGATATTTTTTGCAATACCTGCGTAAATATAAGAAAAGAAAAAATAGGTATCAAAATTAACAGCTGTCAGATTGAGGTTAAAAATAACATTTGAATGATATATATTTACTTACCGTGTACCGTAAACGGTAAGTTTCACTTACCATCCACCGTGGACGGTAAGTAAATGATGTAACCATGGAAACCAATTGTGCAATAAAAGTTCAACTTACTGTGTTTAAATTTTGTTATTAATGGGTAACTTACAGTACAGGTATTGCAAAAATAAAATAAATATATAATCACGCCTTTTACCCATTATGGGTGTGGCACTTTGCGAACGTAGATCTCGGTAAGTGATATATTTTTGCGTATGAAGTGCGGATAGCAGTCGTCAAATCATAGCCCCCAAAGATGTTAGTGGAGGGGGAACCACAGGGGTAAATTTAAATTGGCTACTGTCAGCTGTGGGATTTGAACTGAGGATCTCACGATCCACAGTCCGACTCGTTACCACGGAGCTATTTACCCCATATTACTATTTATCGTACGAAAAGTGAAACTTTAAAGTCTTAGAACTTTAAAGTACATTTTTTTCATTATTTATAAACAAATACCTGTTCCTATAGAAATTGTTATTTAGCCTACTTGTATTAACTCATATTTCTACGAATTTTTTATGATTTCTGTTAAAAACTACTAATTTAACAACTTTAGTAACCAGTATGAAATAAAATTTTGTATGTACCTCGAACGAAAAGTGACTTTAAGGTCCTCGTAAGTCCTTGTAAAAAACTTGCTAGTACCTTAAAGTTTCACTTTTCGTTCTAGATACATGAATAACTATTTTCTTCAAACGTCATAAAAGTATGTTGTTATGTATTAAGTATTCAACAAGCAGAAGTTCAATATCGTCACCGTCGTCGTAAAAATGTCTCTTTGGCAACACTTCTACTCCGGCGGCGGACAAATTATAATATTATGAAAAGTAGTTAGGTTTGATTTGACAGTTAAAAATAAAACAAATAAACAAAAATAACAAAACAGCATATTCTATGGCAACTAAAAATGCTGGATAAGACACAATATTTTTGAAGTTTTGGGCATTGTTTATTGATTTATAATTCTCTTTTCTATATTTGAAGAAAAAATAGCATGTGTATTCGGAGTAAATGTGTCTTTGGGTGCTTCGTATGAAATTGTTCGACTCGCTTCGCTCGTCGTTCAAACTTACTTGCTCAGCATACAAAGTATCACATTTACTCCTAATAATATAAAATAGAGTGCATACACGTTAACTTAAAGCCACCAAGCCTATCAGTTTGTTAGGCTAGGTGGCTTGAAGTTAACGTGTACGCACTCTACTACTGAATTGATGCGAAAATTAGACTTCCAGGTTGTGCTATATTTGACCCATCTTTCAGAAATCATATTCAAACACTAATGGCAAAAAATATCTTTCCAATGAAGTTAATACCATGGCCATTATCACAATTTTTGTGTTTTATTTCATTTTTAATTTCTAAACCTGGAAAAACGAAGAAAAAACACCCGTTAATTACCCTGTGACTCATTATCATATTTAGGGGTTGCAATTTGACGGAATTGCATTTATTTTAATGTTTCTATTATGCTTTTTTAACAAAAATAAAACCATCAAAACAAATGATTTCTGAAAACCGGGCCAAACCAAGCAGGGTCGAATTGCAATGACGCAATCCCGTCCCCTTCTTCTTCTTCACGCCGTCGAATTTCACTGTGACGTGAACATTTGTGCACGTCATTGTATTTGTTTGGTTACCTTCCTGAATGCAAATGATGAAATTGGTTTAATATTCAAATTTTAAAAGACATCAAGGGATGATGAATAAAATTGTGACGACCTTTCTGTCCGAGTGTTTCTGAAGGACTCGGGCTCGGGATGTAGGATTTTGGATTTCATTCGGTGCTGTCGTTAAAAACTGGTTTGGTTTAATTGCTTGTCATGCTTCGGTGGAAATTAAAACTTTACATTATGTTTTGATTGAATTGAGATTGTATGGGAAATGTCAAAAGGTTGGGAAGGTCGTCTTTCGATCCAACACGAAATACCACCAAACAAACGACAAATACCACTAGATAATAAATACAAATATATCATTACGCCTTTTATCCATTTTTGCAGTTATACTCTGCTTTCGCAGATCTCGGAAGGTGAAATTTTTACCTCCCGCCTACCTCTAGGTAAGGGAGGTATTGTTTTTGGTCAAAAAATTGGGTAGTGTGTTTTCAATGAATAAGCACGTTTTAGGGTCCCTACAATACGATTTTACTATTTTCGCGATGATGTCTGTATGTATGTATGTATGTATGTATGTATGTATGTATGTATGTATGTATGTATGTATGTATGTGTGTGTGTGTGTGTAGTCTGTGGCAATTTTTTCGTCTCGCATAACTCAAATACTACAATACAAAAAAATACAATTTTGTGAATTATTGCTTCTTATATTTAAATGAAGAGTTGATTAGATTTGGATAAAATTGGTCAACCGGAAGTAGCTGTTTACTTGAAGACCTTAACAGTTTTTCGTGAAAAACACGGTTAAATTTCCTTTTTCAACAATTTATGTTATTTTGAAAGTTGAAGAATATTTAATTTTACATGTGTTTTGATTACACTAATTTTATTAATTTTCATTAGATTTAGAGATAATAAAATATAAAGAAATTAGATTTCACAAATTTTGCATTCCTAGTACACCATGGAAATATTTAAATATTTTCTATGTTTTGCGAAATGTGACACATGTCATTGTGATTGTGAAGCTGTTTTCTTCGTGAAATATATGTCAAAAAATTAAATAAATATACGAAAGAAAATTAAAATAATCAAATATAAATAGACAATAAACAAATAAGAAGGTATGTTTCTGTATCATCAAATACTATTTTGTTTTTTGAGTGAAATGCGGTTACCAGCCGTTCAGTTACAACTGTCGGCTGTAGGATTCGAACTCAGGATCACATGATCTACAGTCCGTTCCATTACCACGGAGCTATTTAATTTAATTAGAGTAATAAACTTCTTTAATTTGAAATTGTAGGGAAGTGTAGGTATTTTTTTTTATATTTAACAATTTATTACATATGGCATTTCAACAAAAAAAAAAAAAAGAAAGCTGTTAAATAAAGGCAGGGGATTTGTAAGTAACAAGAATGTAGAGTATGTATAATTTTTAATAGACTTTATTAATTCTGGGTATAAAATGCGGTTACCAGCCGCCAAATCACGCCATCCAAGGATGGTAATGGTGGAGAAGCCACAGGGGTAATTTTTTGTGGTGAACATTTTCGAAATTTTATTTTAAAAAATTGTCGGCTGTGAGGATCGAACCTAGGATCTTATAATCCACAGTCCGATGCGTTACCACCGAGCTATTTACCACATAGATTTTATAAATCTTATAATTAAGTTAAATGGAAAAAAAGAAATAGTTACTTGAGAGGGGCGATGACAGACAATGCAGAAATGTGGGAGAGACTTTCAGATAATAAACAGACTGTACAGGAGACCTAGGATACTATAAATGTAGAAATTTGAACACAAATAAGTAAATATTTATTAAAAGTACTATTAATTTGAAAAAGCTTTGATATGTATCCGGATACTTGGATTACGGATATCCGAATCTCTACGGATATCAAAACCGGATCTCGGATATCCAAGTTTGCAGATCCGGATCTGAATCCGGAGTTCTCTAACATGCTTGTACCAAAATCGTCAATTAATTGACTAAATTGTATTATAAGTATTATGCTATGTATGTAAATCAAAAATGTAATTTCGTTTTCTTATTCATTTTCTTACTAAACATTTGTTATTAATTACATTAACTTCAGTAAAGAAATAGTATATTACGTACCGTGAACTATAAGTGATAGTTTTTAGGTCGAGAATGTAGATTGGGATGTCGAGACCCGTAGGGTCGAGATTTCCTAAACATTCGAGACCTAAAATATCACTTATAGTTCGAGGTTAGTAAGATATTTTTTGCAATACCTGCGTAAATATAAGAAAGGAAAAATAGGTATCAAAATTAACAGCTGTCAGATTGAGGTTAAAAAAAAAATTTGAATTATATATATTTACTTACCGTCCACCATGAACGGTAAGTTTCACTTACTATCCACCGTGGACGGTAAGTAAATGATGTAACCATGGAAACCAATTGTGCAATAAAAGTTCCACTTACTGTGTTTAAATTTTGTTATTAATGGGTAACTTACAGTACAGGTATTGAAAAAATTGATTTTGAATATAAATATGTATGTACACTAAGATATATAATATTTAAAAATCAAGATCCGGATCTTACAATTATCCCGTTACCCAACTGTACGGTTTTGACATCCGAATATTTGGATATCTCGGATTGGTAGTCCTAATTATTACATATTCACTTGTTTTCCTAGCGAAGAATTAGTTATAGCAATTCGAAACATTGAATTTTAATAAAATTTTACAGAACTCAAAGTAAAAATCATTTATCTTGTTATTAAATCATTTGAAGTAACTGAAGGAAAGCTGTAGATAATGTTAATGTTGCAGAAATACATCATTTCAATGGCCTCTAAAAATGTCCACGTCGCCCAGAGCTGCAAATTAGGATGACTAACAAAATACACCACGAAAAAATACGCGAATTTTTTCGCACTTTGGTAATAAATAACAAGATAAGCCAGCATAAATTAGCTTCTCCTCGAACATGCTATCATATCTTAGCTTGTCCACGTGAGCAGAATACTATGTAACTAGTATTCCACTAACCAGCAACGAAATAAAAATTACAAAACGCCAAAACCTTTCGTGTTTGAACAACTGCAAACAATTTAAAATTTGTCGTGTAAACACCGCCGCACAAACAAATTTGCCGAGTTTTTTAGTTACGTGCGTGCCATAAAAATGCTTTATAACCGACGACGCTGTCTCCCCCTCGCCGTGGGAGGCTGCCCCTTAGAGCGACCACTCAGAAAGATAAATACGTCATCGGGACTAATAAAAGGCCACCCACTAAGAAAATACTGCCAGGCCTGAGAGCAGATGAAAGAAAATTGGAAAGTAAGGCTGTTCAAAGGAGCTTTGCAATGATGGGTGATGTTTCTAAAAAGGGATTTTTGCAGAGCTTAAAATTTTATTTGCTGGTCTAGCACACCGCGTGAATTTGTAACCAGGCAACTGTTTAGGGACCCTGAATTGTTCCCGAATGAATATTACATGAATTCCGAAAATTGTTTTTGAAATCATGCCGAAATTAACATTCCTGGAATATTAGTATTACAAATAACAAATACTAATTTTCCGACAAAACATTTTTCCTGAAATATTAAACACAATTGTTGTTGCAACTATATTATGTTCGATTCTATTTTTGAAACCTGTTATTTGTCATTCTTGTTTACTAACAGGCAGATTCATAAAAGGGATTAGCGCTAACTCCATTTTTATTATTACTCATAACTTCATTTTTAATTCTCAGAACATAATTATTGTAACTAATGTTGTAATCAAGATTGGTTAGCACAAAATTTGACACATTTTGATATTAAATAAATTTAATATAAACGAAGTTACAGATGATGAAAAAAATTAAGTTGTATGAACCTGCCTAATAATATTTGTAATAAACAATCTGTTGTGGCCACCACATAACCTCCCGCTAATTTTAAATTCAAAACTGTGCAAAATTTAATATAAACTATAGTGGACACCACAATACCTCCCGCCATAGATTTCTTATCAAACAATGCAGGAACACGGACCACCTTTGCAAGAAACGCTCAGCCTTTCAAAAAATTTAGTATTCAATTCTGACACATGTCAAAAAAGACATTGTTTAATTTTTCTCAAGAAGCATAGGTTAGCAGATATAACGAAAATGTCAAAATATAATTTTTCTTTAATGAGTTGTAATTCGTAAATGGTGATAGTAAGAGAAAAATGTTTCAAGCAAAAATTGTAGATAATATTTGAAACATTATTCTAATAACAAAAATTGTCATTAAACCATAATTTACAAAGATATTTCAAAATAACTAGATAGGGCTTCAAGTTATTGGATTGTAACCAAAAACCATTTTACTCCTTCCAAGTTGATATAATACAAAATATCAAAATGATCAATTTAGTAGTTTTTGAGAAATCGTAACTCCAGACCAACAGACAGACCGATAGACACACACACAGACATCATCGCGAAACTATTAAAATCGTATTCTAAGGACCTTAAAACGTGCTCATCCACTAAAAACTCACTATCGAATTTTTATTATTTTATTACTATACCTGCCTCACATAATGAGGGAGGTAAAAACTACATTAAAATTTTCAATAAGGCCTATTTGGTTACCTAAATATTAGTATTTCACGATATATCCATCAAATTAGAATTTTATTTATCAGAAAAGTTGTAATAAGTTCATGGAAAATTAAACAAAAACGCAAAATATTTGATATTTTAGAAAACAGATTTAGATTTATTTATTACAGTGTTTTATTATTTACTGTAGAAATTTCGTAGAAGATTGTAATAATATAATGGCGAATATATTTCTGTAAAATAAATAAATAAATCTTATGCATTATAAAGAAGTCTAATTGTCACATAAATTTACTTTTAAAATAAATTTATTGGTTTTAAACAAGTGCACATCATTTCAAATTATTTTATGTCTTACTAAACATTACTGTCAAAAATGTGATTGTCATTTGGATACCTTGGTGCAAATTTAGTATGGAAGTTACTTTAAATGGAGTTTAAATTTCTTTATTTGCAATCGGCACTAAAGTGTTCGAAAATCGTCATTAAAAGCTCAGAAATCGTCTATGAAGTAACCCATTATACGACGATTTCGAGCAAAGCAGTGTTGGCAACCATAAAATTATTATTGTATGAGTAGGATAATTTTGACAGATATATTGACGTACTATAGTAAATTTGGACGTAACATGAAACAAAATTTGCAAGAAGAATTAACTAATTAATTCCGGTGAAGAAATTGAGGACAAAACACAATTTGGGGTGTTATTTATAATAACTTCAAAGTTCGAGGTTGGTAACACTGAGTATCAATTCCAATTGACAACTGACAGATGTATAAACTTAACCTATATAATATTTCTTTACAGTAGTTTTCTAATTATAGATTTCAAATAAAATTTAATATGTACCGCGGCACTGAAGTTCCTTTTTATCACTCACATGGTTTATTTTCCTCTGCCCTATGGGCCTCGGCAACTAAATTCAACATTCGTGATAAAAAGTTAAACTTCAGTGCCATGACACATAAATAACTATTATAGTACAGAGCATAAGACTTTTTTATGAAATATTTTATAATTTTCGTTTTTGTTTAATATTCCATGCCCGTGTTACAAATTTTTTAATAGATAAATATTAATTTGATTGTGATTGATTCATAGTGAAACACTAATATTTTGGAAACTAAATGACATTTATTGCACGCAATATTATATTGCGAACAATTTGTTGTAAAATGAATAGGTAAAAAGATACAGCAATATAAATAAATAGCATTGAACCTTTATATGTCACATTTAAATTCTACACCTAGTAAAAGTGCAGTTACCAGCCGTCAAGTAACGCCCCCTAAGATACCAGTGAAAAGGCAATCACAAAGTAAAGTTAAATTTTCATTTAGTTTGCACTTCGATTTCAAGATTGATATGTCAGGTATTTGTATAAAATAATTTTAGAATATTGCACAGCGCTAAAACATTTCCCTTTGAATACCCAAAAACAGAGCTCATGGTACCAGCCATAATCTTTAAACTTCAGCCCAAAATTTTAACGTAATTTGTCTAAGTTACTCTTTGACAGACCGATATTCTACTCCAAGAATTCTGCTCGCAATAATACCATTCATGCATACACCACATATTTCACAGCCACACAACGTCAAAAATAAAACAATACTATAATCGCATCATTTATAAAACGGCTATAAAAATCGTACGCGCGAAAGTGGGCCGTATGTCTGTGATAACACCATCGCCTACGCTGCATCCGAGCAAGATGGATTACGTGCATTGATAATAGCTAAAAAGAGAACGAACACGCGGTAATGAATGGTTCTCATTTCTCATTTGCAACGCACAATACCACGTAACGAAGTATAGTTTAATATCTCGCTATTGTAAAGCGTTCTTTAGATCTTGCGAAAAAATTGATGTGTTTTTCATGCCAAAATTATTGTGATTTTTTACTGTCGTTTCTTAATTGTTATTAATGAGTAGAAAAGAGTTAGGTGTATTAATTAAAATTAATACTTTTCACATTAATTTCTGTAATATATTGATATTGTTATGTTATCGAATTTAATTAATTATTTAACTAAAATATATGTTCATGTTTTCTCGTATAAATTAATTATGAAATATTTCTGTAAAATTATATACAAACATATCACATTTTAATATATAATTATATACAATAATATTGCATCAATTATTTATATGAATTTTATTTTCAAATTCATTATTAATATTTAAAAATAAGTAATTATATACAAAATTATTATATGCAAAATACTTTTTTCATCGAAATACAAATAATAAAAAATAAAAAGTATATTTGGAGGAGCTGGGATTTGAACCCAGGACTTTCCGCATGCGAAGCGGACACTCTACCACTGAGTTACACCCCCGATACTAAGTTGTAGATATCTATTACCTTGATAAATTTCCGTGATATTACTAAAATATATTTTATTTTTATTAATTATTATGATATTTATCGTGTTATAATTAATTATACAACGATGTCCATATACACTTTAAGGTCACCATATCTCCTTGACAACTTAAAGCGATGATGTAGTACTTAGAAGTTTAATTAAAAATTATTATACTGAGTTAAAAGATAAGATGCAATATTTTTTTTTCTGACAAGTCTATGGATACCATTAGCCTATTTCATAAAACTTGCAGTTTTTACTATAGTTATTAACGAAAGTAGCAACATATCATTACTATAGTAACCAATCAATTTTCGTAAATAAATTGCTACTGTAATACTCTAGCTAGATGCTTTTACTAGAATAATTTGAATAACCTAATAATTTATACAACAAAATGTCAAAAAAATAAAAGAAATGTATAACAAATAAATTTTCTAAAAAACAGATTAGAAAATGAATCTTAGTAAAATAATCATCGCTTATAATACAGTAATTTTATTTACATAATTTTTATGAAACTGTTTATTTGTTACCTTAACAAAAATTGACAGTAAAACAACTTTACTGTCGTAGTCAATTATTTACCATAATAGTTTTATGAAACAAGCAATAGTAATTACTATGAAATTCTACTATTAGTTCTGTAGTAAATATTACAGTAATTTTGTATGAAACACACAAAAACAGAGCGTTTAGTACCAGCCATTATCTCAATCTCACACTCATTGTTAAAAAATAAATAAACAAAACGATATTTTAAGGAGACAACTGTCATAGAACTTAATAGTTATTTATGTATTAAGTGATTAAAGACATATTTTAACCACATGCGGAATGTTTAGTTAACGAAGCGTTAGCCGAGTGATCTAACTTTCGCGAGTGGTTAATTTGTATTTATTGACGTGATGCATACAATATTTTTTCCAACACTTTATTATAATATGCTTTTTGAATAAAATTAAAATGGCATTTAACTAAAAATTTGACATATTCATGTTTCATCTTATTTTGTTACCAACACTTACTTGCATACCTTATGAGTTGCTATGTAATATTGCTTAAAAAATAGAAAATATACACATCTACATTTTGTCATTACTAGTGGATAAAGTAATACTTTATACATCCTTACTATTAAAGTATTGTTTTAGTATCGAGAATTCAGTGAATAAAATTCCACTTTACAAGTAGGTGTCGGAAAAATAATTTTAAAAGTTCGCTATCTAATAATAAAATTTTCATAGACCTTTGGATTAAGTTCTGTAAATATTTTTTTCTACTCCTATTATTTCAATTTTTTATGAATTATAGTTCGCATAATTCACTATTCTCGACTATTCACACTAGTGAATTATGATTCATAATTCACTCTTCTCGACCAATCACAGAGCCAGAAATCCATGATTCACTGTTATTTTAAAGACGTGATCTGGATCACATAGCAACGGCTGTCTTACAATTAATATATAGTATTTATGTTGACGTTTTTCAACGTGTGTTTTCAACAAATTTCGATTATTTTCAAAAGTGGTTCCCGAATTTATAGGAGTAGAAAAAGTGTAGTATTATGGTCATTGTATCACTCGCCTACGGCTTGTGAAGCAAATTGAATAATGACTATCATAATCTCTCATATAATAATATACTATTATCTTCAAGCAGTTGCTTAGCAAGTTAAAAGTGCCACGTTTTGACACTAGTGGTAAAAGTAACATTGCAACATGTTAAAAGTGACTTTATTGTTACTTTTAACATGTTGCTAACGATTTGTATCAATAAATCAACAAATATAACTCTACCCGTGTTAAAACATCATTGTACATTTTTTAGTATTTACTAATACACTAGGAAGATCGTAGATAAAATTGGGTTGTTTCATTCGACTTCGCCTAGCTTCACAAACTTCCCCACTATCTCATAAAATGTCACTTTTAACAGTAACTATATAATTTCACTAAAATGAGTTTTCGCAGTAATGCAATGATATAAAGCAGATCTTTTGAGTAAAGATTGAACTTGATTTAGTAGAAACCCATCTTACAGAAAGATGAAAGAGTTTTATGTACTTTAATTTGGCGAAACTGCAGATCAAGTCGCCCGTAAACAACAGAATCTCAACTCGAATCGAACGGAACTCACTAGAACTCAATTCCAATCCGAGGCGAGGTCGCATGCCGTGACAAAGCCGTACAACGCCCCCTGTAATTGTGAAATGAAATCAAAGCAATCGGTAATTGAAATTTCTTTAGAAATAACAATGTCTAATTGGCTCAAGGATCCCGTTGCCATGGCAGCACAAATGGTGATCTATAATTAAAGTAAATATCAAAGAGACTCGTTTTATGATTTTTTTGTAATTTGTTTGTTGTATTAATTATATCTACATACTGACAAAAATAATATTTGCTTTTAAGGGAGTTTGAACTTTATTTACTCAGCAAATACAAAAGTTTGCTTAAAATCAAATGTTGTTTTTCGTTTCGGTTAAATCAACAATCGAAGCAGCATTCCAGAAATTATATTTCATTAGAATTCTTTGTTATTTAAATTGGATTTCTTAATGGAGTCTGGGACCAGTCGAATTTAAAGAAATAAATTATGTAATAAGTAAATTAACCTTTATGTTATCTAATAATAATAATAATAAGAAAATACTTACATATATAATCTTATAGATTTATGGTAATTTCAATTTAAAATTGACGTGACGTCAAAAGAGAAGAATATAAATTGAGTGCTTTAAAATTATCATTTGTTATATGTCGACTGATTACGTACAATTGATATCATACAAAAATTTTAAATTAGACTATACTTATAAAATAAGTTCTTGTTTCAAGAAAATTTTTAGTTTTCCTTTTGGCATTCATTGAGGAAAAATTTATTACTTACAAAATATAAATTTTATTTATCTTCTTTTTACTGCACTCAAAGAAAATGAATATTTTAATTTTAAACAAAACGTTTTTATTAAAAACGATATAATTTTGAATTAAAACTAGTCCTATTCAAACTACTTCGTCCGCATAATGAGTCTCAGTTAAATACTTTGATGTTTCTTCAAAACTAAATTAATTTTCATACAAGAATATTTATTAAACATACAAAAGTTTTCAATGAAAACAATATCGGATTGGCACTATTTAAATAAAATATTTCTTCATTTAAGAGGAATCTGTTTGTTCCAAGAAAACATTTTTATTAGTGTATAGTTTTTCGGGATCCAAATTATTTATAGTATATTTTTTTTCCAACACTTCTCAATAAATGCTCTATAACTATGGCGATTTTAAACAAGGAAAGTAACAGATTACCCTCTAGTGGGTATAATTTTGAGAAAATCCACTAGTGAGTATTTTTTATTTATAACAATAATAATAACACACAACACCTTGGTAACCACTTCGATTGACATTTTAATTTCAAAAATTTAAAGCATATGTCACTGTCAAATAATATTTCTTTAATAAATTTTGCAGTTGCTGGATAAAACGTAATACTTCACACGTGGGCAAAGTGGAATTACCCACCCGATAAAATTATCACACTCAGCCTTTGGCTTCGTGTGCTTAAATTTCTCTCGTGGGTAATTCTTTACTTTGCCCACTTGTAAAGTAAATAACTATTATTAGGTCATTTACCTATTTTAGACATTACACGGAATATAAGATATGTATGAGTACAATGTACATAAATTACACTTCATAACAAATTTACACTTTTTTTGAGTTTTTCGTTAGGTACACAGCGCGTCAAAATAATCGCCAGCTGCGAATTCTGTCTACACTATTAAAACAGTTTTTCTACCTTTACATAAGAATTCATAATGATTTTTGTGTTCTGTAGTATCTAGTATCATAAAGTTGTGTGGTAACCATACCATTTATCGCAACCTATAAATACTGGTATTTTATTTTCTTGTTTAGAATCATACATAAAAGAAAACAAAATTTGGTAAGAGCATAAATAATTCCCACATCCAACAAATTTGAAACTTCCCGTTCCCTAACATCTTTGGGGGGTTTTATTTGACGGCTCTGCGCACAAAAGTGTATTACAATCTCACGGGATAATAAGTGAAAAATGCAATCCCAAATAAACTGGGATCACGGTGCCTTTGTCGTGGTATAAAAGCTTAAGAAGGTTGTTTATCTGCGATAAGTGATCTAGCAGGCAGGGCCCAAGCCTGGCCTACTTAGAAATACTCGAATGTATATATAAATGCATGTCACATCGGTCAAAGAATTTTTAAGCGGAGGGAAAAGATTTTAAATGCTTTTCCATCGGCAGTTGGCATGCTGGATGGATTAACACTTGAACCGGAACGTTCCAGAGACCTTCAAACTTTTAAAACTTTTCACATTTCGTGACATGATTTATAGAAGTGTTTCTCTGTTGCTGATGCTGTAAATTATAATACAATTAATTGATTTATTGATTTATTTAACTGCACACTTCAAATCATGGACGTTATTTATTATAATGTTATTCATGTTAGTGTCAAACTGTGAATAATGCACGTTGTTGAAATGTCAGCAATATTTCACTGGAAATTTGCATTATAATATTACAATATACAATTTATTTTACAAAAATTACAATTTGTTGTTTATCTAATCGATGTTAGATTGCAAATTATGAACTTGGAATTTCAAACACCGCAAGTAATTCTAATAGACCGCATGCGATTGTGAACTTCCTCGAAAAATATGAAATAATAACTAGTTTAATAGAAAGTAGACCACAATAACGCCTTCCACATCTGTAACAAATTAGTAAATTAGTCATTTGTTTTCAACTTCAAATTTTATGACACACGATCAAAGTACTAAACTGTACTGTACGTAAGAAGTCCGGAAATACTGTTTTTTTGATGAGTAGACAAGATTCCAAGGCATAGTTCTTCTCGGACTAGTCCAGAAAGTATGTACTTGCTGGACTAAGCCGAAAATGAGGTACTTTCTCAGAAGTAAAACATCGGGAAAATGTGTATTTTCCAGACGATTGACGAAAAATTTATTGGTTTTATTAATATAATCGGGAACAATATAATTATTGCTAATTCAAAATTTCTTCGTTTTTCCTAACAACGGCTTCTCTTCTCTTGTTATTGAACAGTCATATTTGACAGCTACTTTCTTATACATATAAAACCCACTGAACACGTAGACTTGTTCCTTGCGTATGACTTTATTTTGACAATTATTATTTTACATAGAGGAAAGGGTGGTAATATGGGCACCCATTTTATATTTTGCTTATAGCTGCTACCATTTTGATTCAATTAACCTGAAAATTGGAGAAAATAAACTTCAATATGTTCTAATTACTTTGTAGTATAATATATATATATGATATTCCTATTTGAATCATCTTTAAAAATATTCTTAACAAATACTGCATTTTTTGAGAAATAGAATTTGTGTCGGTAATATGAGCCCCATGGCGAAAATCAGGAAAAGTGCACTCGCTTAGTACAAAACAATTTTTTTTTATTACTAAGATTACATTTATAAAACTGTAATAATTTTATTTACAAAAATCGCATATGTAAGTGTGGCATCTGCAACAAAAAATTCAACAAATTTTGTAGTGCTTGATATATGGGCCCCTTCAGTGTGAGGGCTCATAATATCAGCTCGGCAGGTGCCCATATTACCAACCTCGCCATACTTGAATATATACATTTATCACCGGTTAACCTTAATAATACACTTTAATGTTATTGCAGTAATAAAACCAATGGGACTTGCACAATACACAACAGTAACCATAATTAGAAAATACCTAGTGGTTCTAATAGTAATATTTTTATAAACCCTTACCTTTAAAAGTTTTGATTAGATCACAATACAAACACACTCCGTATTTCAATAATGACAGCAGCTACTACGCCACCGTGCTCCACAAGTATAATTATGAACTATTGCTACTAGTTTCTTGCGGTTTCGATAGAATGCGCATTCTACTTTATTAGATATTTGGGGTGCCCATATTACCTGCAGGTGCCCATAATACCACCCTTTTCTCTATAGATAAATGTTAAACCTGTTCAATTTTCTCTTCTCATTGAAACTATAATTTTGTTTTAAAATATGTATTAATTAATATCTAGTCTTTAAAAACTAATTATACAAATATTGCTTTTAATATTTCAAACGACACATATTTTAGACAGTTCACAATTATTTGACATATAGATGTTAAAAATGTTTTAGTTTTTGTTGCTATTGTAACTAAGATTATTGAAATATCTTCTTAAATAAATAATTTAGTTTTTCTCAAAATTAGAAGTATGTATAAGAAAAGTGCAAATAACATTTTATATTCCAAATATTTTTGCTAACGTCTATCATTTCAAACTTTTTTTACAGCTGATTCTATTTTTGAAAAAAATGGAATTTATTGTTTTGTGTGTCCAGTAAACTTTCTCTTCCGGTTTTTTAATTTCATTCAAAATCAACTCAGCTCTTCATATTTTAAATTCTAATTTTCATTTACATATCTTGTTTCGTTCATGAGCTATTGCGCTCACTGACATCCATCTATCCTCACACACAGACATCATTGCGAAATTGTTCTTAACGGATTCAATGGACGTCAAAATATATATTTCCGCAAAAATCTCAATAGCGATTTTTCCATGATTCCTCCTTTTCTGATATTTTTTTACGTTTTTGCCACAAACCAAATATGTAAATGGCGTGTTGATATATTTATCAAATATAAACAAAAATATGCGCGGTACGAATCGGTTGGTTACGGCCCTGGTACAACATTTTAATTAAATTTAAAAGCAATATAAATAATTGAAAATTGATATTTTCAATTTAATTGCATTAATTTTTAACGTTACATATATTTATTTTAATAATAAATGGGTAATTGCATTTATTGTAAATTAATTTACTTCGCTCATATATTATTATTTTTAAATTGAAGCAATATAAAAATGAACCAGCAGTATTTTTAATTAAAATTAATTTGCTATGCCGATGCAATTAATATAATTTGAATAAAAATAGTGAAATGAGTGTTACTGTGTTAAAATAATATTTTTTGCAATACCTGTACTGTAAGTTACCCATTAATAACAAAATTTAAACACAGTAAGTGGAACTTTTATTGCACAATTGGTTTCCATGGTTACATCATTTACTTACCGTTCACGGTGGATGGTAAGTGAAACTTACCGTGCAAGGTGGACGGTAAGTAAATATATGTCATTCAAATTTTAGTTCTAACCTCAATCTGTCAGCTGTTAATTTTGATACCTATTTTTCCTTTTCTTATATTTACGCAGGTATTGCAAAAAATAACTTACTAACCTCGAACTGTAAGTGATTTTTTAGGCCTCGAATGTTTAGGAAATCTCGACCCTACGGGTCTCGACATCCCAAACTACATTCTCGACCTAAAAACTGTCACTTACAGTTCACGGTACGTAATATACTATTAGTAGTTCGAATTTCTTCACAGGTCATTGATACGTCCGCGTCCTAGAAATGTAATTATTAAGCTCTCACTTGGCAACATAACAGCTGCCGCCGTCATCGCCGCCCCTTAGTTACCGCCCCCCAACGGCGGCGGCGACGCCAGCGTCACACTGAGCGTCGCCGTCGTCGCCCGAGAACATTGAGATCAATTTAGAGGACATAAGTTTTATTATAAAATTATTAACCTTATGCTAAACTTGGTAGCTGAAACATTCTGTTACTATGGATAGACTGTCCGCGACCTATTGAGCTTCCAAATTATCAAGAGATAGCGTTGATCACAATTCCCAAAAGGTACATATCAAATTCATTTTGTCTGATATCTTATGATGGCGAATGCTTGCATTAGTATTGGTAGTTTGCTTTTATTGGCAGCAGAACTGTTGCCATACACACTTTTATAGGTTTTTTTTTTTTGAGAAAATTCAATCTTAACCTATAAACTACAAATATAATATAAATATAACCTTTCATTTTTACATCTTATTGAAATAATACGGCTTAAACAAATGTTATACTTACATTGGAATATTCTTAAAATAACTACTATTGTTACAAATTTTTAAAAAATAACAATTAATTTCAAAATAAACTAAAAAAAAAGTTATTGCTATAAAGAACTCAACGATAATTATTAACTTGTAATAAAAAACGTAATAACATAACGTCTGGTATAAATGTCAACATTTGCGTTTTCTCCATCAGTTTGAACGCCAATCAAAAGAAATTCAATCCACTTTTGACGTCATAGCGTCTGCGAAACTTAGCACAGTTCTACGCATTCCAAGTTCAAAAACAGTTTTCTGTTTCTGATTGGCTCCCAGTGACGTCACTCGCTACAGAAGCAATTAATGGCCAGCCGTTGACATCGGATTCGCATATTAATTTCAGACTGCGCGGCTTAGAATTATTCAGTTTTTATGAGAGAATTTTTAATTTATAATATAATGGCATTTCTTGGCATTCAGCAATAATTTACTGCTAATAATTATTTTATATTTTTCATTAGGAATTAATAGTAAATAGTCAAATACTCTGATTGTGTTTGCTATGCAAGAGGGATATATTAGACGAATATTTCTCGAAAAAATTTCAGTCACTATTTTAAATTATTGAACATATATTTATTTTAATCTGTCACACAAACATCAGCCTTTTATAAATGTCATATGTCAAATTACGTTATAAATGAGTCATCAACATTTTACAAGTAATTCTTTTGAAGAAATTAGATGAAAAATTAGAGATATTATCCCTTTTGTCCTTTTAAAACTAAGAAATTAAACTATTCCTCATTGTGTTGACAATTATTATAAATATTCGAGAATCGCACTTGTGCAAATATAAAATATTAACTGATATTCGATTGTCATTGGTCGAAATTCAGAAAATACTGTAACGTGATTGGTTGAAATTTTTTGAGGGAAATATTCAACCTTATTTTACAGCGTATCATAATAACTGATGGCAGGTTTCAATAATACGTTAAAGAATACAATTTATAAATGTTACAATTTACAGAAAAAAAGTGTCAAGTAAATATTGTAGCAAATATTATTCTACATATTTTTAAATTAACAAAATTTATTCTGTCTAATATAATTGAGATTAGCTCATATAATCTAATGTAGCTTAACAACTTTTAAATGATACGAAATGGAAAAATCACTACACTACCTACTTTTTTATACATATAAATCTAACTGAACACGTATGATTTTATTTTGACAATTATTTTACATATAGATGTTAAACCTGTTTAATTTTTTCTTCTAATTAATAATACAAATATTGCTTTTATGATATTTCAAACAACACATATTTTTGACACTTCACAATTATTTGACATGTAGATGTTCCCATTGTAACTAAGATTGTTCAAATACATTATTAAATATATAATTTAGTTTTTCTCAAAAGAAGCATGTACAAGAAAAGTGCAAATAACATTTTATTTCAAATCTTTCATTTGAAAATTTTTTTCACAACTGAAACTATTCTCGAAAAAAATGGAATTTATTGTTCTGTGTGTTGAATAAACTTCCTCTTTCAGTTTTTCAACTTCATTCAAAATCAACTCAGCTCTTCATATTTTCATGAAACACAAATTCCAAGTTTCGTTTACATATCTTGTCTCGTTCATGAGATATTGCGCACACGGACATCCATCCATCCATTCTCATACACAGGCATCATTGAGGAATTGGTCTTAACGGATTCAGAGAAGTCAAAATATGTATTTCCGCAAAAATCTCATCAACGATTTTTTTCGTGATTCCAATACTTTTGATAGGTAATTCGCTTACTGCAAAACATGCGGATAGATGGTAATGCAGTAAAAGCAGCAATGTGCTAGTGTATCTACGGCCAAAGCTTTTAGGAAATTTTAAGAAAAAGTACTGCATATTCATTTTGTCGATTCATATATCTCTTTTACACTTACGTAATTGTGCGAGAGAGAAAACTTATTAATATCACTTGAAAAGAAAAACTTCACAGTGTAATCATCGCTTTATACTTTGTAAAGGAAAGTACCAAAAGGTCCAATAAAAACTGTATCTAATATTATTTTATCCAACACCTCTCAATAAAATGGCGATTTTAAACAAGGAAAGTAACAGATTACCCACTAGTGGGTATAATTTTGAGGAAAGTCACTAGTGAGTATTTTTTTATTTATAACAGTAATAATAACCTTGGTAACTACTTCGATTGACATTTTAATTTAAAAATTTAAAGCATATGTCACTGTCAAATAATATTTCTTTAATAAATTTTTCATTTATTAAGAGATGTTGGATAAAACCTTATACTTCACACGTGGATAAAGTGAAATTACATACTCGATAAAATTATCACACTCAGCCTTCGGCTTCGTGTGCCAAAATTTCTCTCGTGGGTAATTCCATACTTCGTCCACTTGTAAAGTAAATAACTATTAAATCTATTTTATTACTCTCAACTATTTTACTGATTTTCCCAAAAAACCTGATAGGCTTTCAAGTACCAATTCCTGATGATATATTGCTCCCAAAATCAAATCAGTCCATCTTAACTACCTGAATTCTAAAAATTCTATTTGAAAATGATATGGTCACACACATAATAGTGACATCGTATTTGTGTTTATGTTGAAAAGTCACTATCAAAAATTTTAACCCGTTACAATACCTCCCTTACATATGTGTACCTTATTTCATAATTTCATTCTATCTTCTAGAAAAGAAATCAGCAAACAATGAAACAAACAATTTTGGAATATACAGTTAGTCAATAATTAATTAATGATTGCTAATCGGATTATCTGTCTGTATCGCCCCCTCACGGCATTATCTTCTTGGTGTATTTATACGTCTCCGCCATCGCATCTGGTGGGACGAAGAATGCAGCAAGACGGCGATAGGAATCCGCACAAAATTAAAAAAGTTTCGAAAGAATTTCTTTACAATGGGAACCGCAATTTATTTAGCTATCATGTGAAGCAGACGCGCAAAATATCGACTCTAGACATGAAAGGGCTCTTATTAAACTTGAAAGAATCCTACGTTACCGGCGTGCAGGCCTGCAAGGGCGGGGGAGTGCGCAGCGAGGGGCGGAACTATTGTTGACGGTTTAACAAGAGCGTACAGAATGTACTTGAATTTTTTACTAGGGGGTTGTGAGCACCGTTAATCATTTATGTGGGAGTGAAGTTGAAACAAATAGATGAAAGTTTCATTTTGAGTTTGTTTATTCGTTCAAGCAACTTTTTGAAACGGAATAAGTTTTCGGTTGCTGCATGACAATAATTGTGCAGAAGCTTTGTTGCCTAGCTTCAATAATTTGTACTTTCGTATTCGTAGTAATAAATAATATAAATACATGTTTTGAGATACTGTGTGGATAGATGTGTGTGCGTATGTTCTTTAACTCATGAACTATAAAGAATCGAGTAACAAATTCCTATTTTTTTCAATCTGAAATATGATAAATGATATAAAAATGTGCATTTGTAAATAAAATTGAAGTACTTATTATCTCATTTTAGTTCAATTCACAGTGATGAGATTATGACGTTTACATTATTTTGATATATACAAAACTATAGTTGCCATATCGTTTACTTGATTTTTCATTTTGATACTACTGAATTCATACATAGAACTTAAATAAAAAATTATTAAGAAAGAAAATGTAAACCATACATTTGGTTTTACTCAATTAATACAAAATTATTTCCCCATGTTTTAAAGTAACAATTTTTTTCAATGTGTTCAATAGTTATTTGTCAAACTAGAGAAGAACGCGCTTCTTTTTCCTCCTCGAGTTCGAAGTTTGTCTCATGAGCGCAGCAAGTGAGGCATTTCGAACGAGAGTGGAAGAAGAGCTTTCCTCTCGTGTTACACACAACATTTTTTCACGACATGTTTCTAAAAACGATTTGCTCCGACCTAAAATACATTTTGAAAACACAACTGACAGACTGACACGTTAAAAGTTAGGCTATCAGACACAAGGCGGTGTAGCAGTGTTGTCAATGAACCAATCTTAAATATCTTTAATAAGTTGTCAAATTGTGAATTAATAAGAAAAAGAAAAATATAAGACATAATTGTAACATAATTTAAAGTATGTAGATCATTAAAATAAGGATTTTCAATAAAATTAGGAATTTATTTATAATTTTAATAATATATTTTATAAATAACATTCATATTGGTAACACTTTCAAGAGAGGAACAACACATTTTCCTTACTATTTCGGTAAAAGAACGGTGAGGTTTCCTACCATGTCGTGAAAAAATATAACAACTCACTTCGATTAGGAATGTCACGAATGAACTACCTTAACTAATTTTCATTGCACATACGGATACATAAGTTACAGTCTACTTCGGAACATATATTTCCGCGAAAAACTCCTTTTCTTTCTTTATATTGTACATAATAAAGTGACAAAGGTACAATTACTAGTCTGGCAATCCATATTCCAACAAACTGAATATACATTTTATTTAGCATAGTTCGTCAACAAAAACAATTTGCATTCGACAGAAATTCTCTTTCATCCCCAACGTAAACTATCCCACCTGCCGCCATCTCCGAAACTTCAGCGACTCAAATGAGACACTTCACTCCGCTAAGCTCCCAACAAAAATAAGAATAACTCGTCGCGTCCAACTCTTGAAGCATTCAAGTCTTCTCGGAAGACCGACGGCGGAGAAGCCTTGTTGATGGCCGAGGCTACTCCACTACAAGATGCGAGATGGTTATTAGCATTCTTACTCGAAGCTATGCATTACCGGTGCTGTTTGTATGATGTGCAAGTCTTTCCTGCTTTTAATTATGAGTTTTAACGTCGGTAAATATATGTTTTAACTAAAAGGGTCTGGAAATATGCCGTGCATGGATTATTTGTTTGCTGCAGACCTGATACTTACAGCCTGAGAAGATTCTTAAATTTTTACTGGAATTTGAAAGTTCCATTGTTTATTAACACGACATATTTTACCGCGAACATCTAAAATTAAGAGAAAAGGTTCAATTATTAATAAATGAAATAGTGTTATTCGGAGTAAATGTGAAATTTTGGGTGCTGAGCATGCAAGTTTCAATAATTATTTTTAACTGTCAAATTTTTGAATTATAACTTTACTATTTTGAATAATATTTTACTTTGTCTGCCTCCGGAGTAAAAATGTTACGAAGGAGACACTGTTATGACAGTTGCGAAAAAATTGAACATCTACTTGTTGAATACAAATACATTGCAACGTACTTTAATTTCGTTTACATAAGAAAGGTTTTTTTTATTAAAATTCAAAGGTTTTTTGTCAGTAAAAAATAAACAACGTAAATAAATAAACTAAGTAACAACAAATTATGACTTATAAAATAGAGTAAATGGGGTAAATATAGCTCTGTGGTAATGCGTCGGACTGTGAATCGTAAGATCTTCAGTTCGAATCCCACAGGTGACAGTTGCCAAATTAAATTTATCTCTGTGGTTCCTTCTCCACTAACATCTTTGGGAGCTATGATTTGACGGCTGGTAACCGCACTTCATACGAAACAATATATCACTTACTAAGATCTGCGTAAGCAGAGCGCCACATCTATTTTGGGGAAAAGGCGTGATGATATATTCATTTGTTTTATTTATAAAATAGGATAAGGTCTTGTTCAACTCGTAGCCTTCATTCTGGTTTACTGTAGATTTCTATAGCTTCTCTTATGAGTCTGCCATTGGCACATTTCGATCTTGCTATAATTTTTGTTTCTTCAAAATTTATTCAATAGCTTGATTAACCACAGCAGTTTTCTCTGGTTGGTTAAGACGAATGGGCTGATTGTATTCTGTAATTCTTGTTGTTATTGTTCTACTACTAATCTGTCTAATGTAACATTTTTCACATTAACATGGAAAATATTCTTCAACATATCTTGTAATTTAAGATGATGTTTACGAAGCTCTTTAGATCCTTTTGTTGAAGTGTATCAATCTTCATTTATTTTTCTTTAAATCTTTGTATTTAGGTTTCTTTACGATTTACTGCTAGTTATTTACTTTTCTAGTTTTCAATTCCTGTTGCTTTCAAATCATCTGCTACTTCCTTTAGCCATGTTGATCTGGGGCTGCCTCGTCTTCTTTTTCCTTCTGGTTTCCATTCTACTATCGATATAATTGGATTCTTTTTTTTTACTCTTCATATATATCTTAGCCATCTGACTCTCTGTTGTTTCAACTTTTGTTATATTTCATGGTTCATTCTTACACCGTGTTCTTTTTCTGATATCTTTATTAGTCCTAATATTGTTCTTATTATTTTTCGTTTCATTATTATTAAATTTTCAACCTTTTCTCGTATCAACAGTTAGTCGCATTATCGTTCGGTAAATTCTCATTTTTATGTCTTTAGTTTTAATATTGATTTTTAATAACTAAATAAGCTCTATCTAGCAAAAGATATGAAGATGTCATTTTTTAACAGTATTCTTCTAGTTTTGCCTGTAACATTTTGGACTTAAAGCAGAGAAGTACACAAACGTTTATTATTGTCTTCTGATTCTACGATTTAAGGATGTTCTCTATTCTTTTTTAAAGAAAAGCTTTTAAAATCTTCTTTTCTTCTTAGCTACTCTTTTTAAATATTTCTATAAGCCTTTTCTTGTTCTATCTTCTCATTGTGGTAAATGTTGGTAGCTCTGTTCAATAAACACTTTATAGTACCAAATTTACTAAAAAAGAATGATGGCTTAAACCAAAAACCCTTTTCATTTATTACTATGAGTTCTGAAAGTTTATTCAACTTATTGCAAAAAATATCTCAAAGTCGATATTGTAACCATTTTACCTTTTTGGACCATTTGGGATCTATTTTTCTTGTAAATAAAGTAGATAATTTTTGGCAAAGTAAACTAGTAGTAGTTGAAAAGCCTTTAAGAACTCATTCTAGTAAAATTATACTTTTGGATTAAGTTCTGTAAATTTTCATATGTTTTCTTGATGAAGAATTATGTACCTACAATACTTCGAAACGTCATTTTTAAATAAAGAATTTTTAGAACTCAATCCAAAAGTTTTATATAATTTTAAACTTGTATTATTAATTCATCAAACTGTGGTGTGAAATATGAACTCCCTAATTCGATTCCGACCCCCGACTGCCCCCTATGTTAAATTTACACAACCCCCAAAGAAGTGTGTGGAGTAGGTACCACTGAGGTAATTTTTTATGACAATAATTCCGTGAATTGTGTGAAGTGTGAGAATTCTGCGAGGCCGGCCCTGGAGCAGCGAAGCGAGCGTGATGCTATACAAATAGAAATGTAACCGGAACCGCTGTTCCGTTACCGGTACTACCGGTTTGAAGGAAAACTTACTCAACGAATATAAAATTACACGACCACGTATTCGTTGGATGTATGTTTTGAACGCTCTACCTGCGTTCGTGGAAATTGCTATAAAAAATAAACATTTTTATTGCTCGAAGTTCTAGAATGTTTGTTGGTAAATATAATAAATTTGTTTATTTTCTATTTATATTTGAGAAATTTAATTATATTTCGTATATTTATTTAATTTATTGACATATATTTCACTGCGAAAACAGCTTCACAATCAAAATGACATGTGTCACATTTCGTTGAAAAATTGAAAATTTTTAAGTGTTTTCATTGTAAACATGGAATGCAAAATTTATGAAATCTAATTTCTTTATATTTTATTATCCCTAAATCCAATGAAAATTAATAAAATTAATGTAATAAAAACAGATGTAAAATTAAATATTCTACAACTTTTAAAATAACATAAATTGTTGAAAAAGGAAATTTAACCGTGTTTTTCACGAAAAACTGTTAAGCGCTTTAAGTAATTCCGGTTAACCAATTTTATCCAAAATCTAATCAGCTCTTCATTTGAATATAAGAAGCAAAAATTCACAAAATTGTATTTTTTGGTATTTAGTATTACAGTTATACGAGACGAAAAAATTGCCACAGACTACATACACGTACAGACATCATGGCGAAAATAGTAAAATCTTATTGTAAAACGTGCTTATTAATTGATAATTAACTGATCAATTTTTTGACCAAAAACAATACCTCCTTTACCTAGAGGTAGGCGGGAGGTAAAAATAAAATCACTACACCGTATAGGTGGATTAAAATCGTTTTCTTGTCAAATTGCTAGGTAACAAGGTATCGTAACAAATAGAAATTTATCCGGCAAAATAAAAGCTCATGTGTAATTATTACAGATGATAAATAAATAAATCATTACGCCTTTTATCTAAAATGGGTGTGTTACTCTAATTACACAGACCTCGGAAAATGATATATTTTTGTGAATGAAATGCCATTTCCTCCCGTCAAATCCATGGCCCTACAAAAGTATAGTAGAGGGAAATCAAAGGGATAAATTTAATATTGCAATTGTATTCTGTCGGATTCGAATTGAGGATTTCACGATTCACAGTCCGATGTTTTACCACAGAGCTATTTATCCCATATATTTTGCTTTGCGTCTGCGTTAGTTCCAACCCCATAAAATGTCATCATCCACCTTGCTCACCATCCATTTCTTCCCATGCGTCCATCAGCATCGGCGTGCACTCACAGCCTCACAAAGCGGGCACCGGGTAGGAAACAGCCGCTCACATAGACAATTTAATAATTACGGTACTTGTCCCTCCAAGCCGTGCCAGCCGTGTGATTACATAATACGTGCGTGTCTGTTCGAACCCACAGGGTCAGGGGCAGGGCAGGGACAGCGGCAGGGAGCTGAGTTCTACGATGCTGTCCCTTGTTGACTAACAAAGTTCTGCGAACTCGACGCGCTGGCACGCACGTCTGCTGAGGGATCTATTCATTTCTAGCGAATTTTAAAATTGAGCGTGTTAATTGGAGCGGTGGTAGCGGCACGCGTTTGATTGACAGATGTAATTAAACAATTATTGTTGATGGACGAGAAATATTTTATGAGATTATTAAAGCGTTCGGCAAGTGTGTTTGTCGTTAAAATATCGCAAAATATTTAATCACACTCTGGTATTAATGGCACATTTATTCACATTAATTGTTGGTCTGGTTGAGATTTTGACTGCACCAAGACGAATTTGTTGCAAATATTTTGTAGAAACTTTCTGAAATTGAATGTTTTAAATAAATGATATTTCTGGTTCACAATTATTCTTTTATCTAATACATTGTTTTTATGTTCATAGCGACAGATGAACAACGTCACCGGAGCCTTAATCATCCTTCAGCAGTGTCTTCGGAGCCGACCGTGAGTAAATTAATTTGTTTTCACGACATGGTAGGAAACCCCACCGTTCTTCTCCCGAAATAGTGAGGAAAATGTGTTGTTTCTCTCTAGAGAGGAAAATATAGAAATGTTACCAATATAAATGTTATTTACAAAAACATATTATAAAAATTATAAATAAATTCCTAATTTTATTGAAAATCCTTATTTTTGTAATATACATACTTTAAATTATCTTACAATTATATCTTATATTTTTCTTTTTCCTATTAAATCACAATTTGACAACTGATTAAAGATATTTAAGATTGGTTCATTGGCAACACTGCTACACCGCCTTGTGTCTGATAACCTAACTTTTAACGTGTCAGTCGTTGTGTTCTCAAAGTGTATTTTAGGTCCGAGCAAATCGTTTTTAGAAACATGTCGTGAAAAAAATGTTGTGTCTCACACGAGAGGAAAGATCTTCTTCCATTCTCGTTCGAAATGCCACATTCGCTGTGCTCATGAGGCAAACGTCGAAATCGAGGGGGAAAAAGAAGCGCTTTCCTCTCTAGTTTGACAAATAACTATTACAGCAATTCAATTCGCAAAATATTTAATCGCAGAGAATTTCTCTGATGTCGTTTTGGTGACGCTAGTAATCAAAGGACCTAGTACAGATTGAGATTCTGACTGCACCAAGATGAATTGGTCGCGAATCAAGTAATAGTTCAACTAGAGAAAGAATTTATTCTTCCTTCTCGTGGAATGAAGTGTCACTTTAATCCCTAGGGCAATTGACAAGTAAACAAGTAACCACAGCAACACGTAAAATATTTATTAAAATATTTTTATTTTGTTATACAAAGTATAAGGGTATTGTAATCGTGAAAAAAATCGCTGACGAAATTTTTGCGGAAATAAATATTTTGACGTCCACTGAATCCCCTAAGACCAATTTCTCAATGATATCTGTGTGTGAGGATAGATAGATGGACGAATGGATGGATGAATGTCCGAGTGCGCAATATCTCATGAACGAAACAAGATATGGAAACGAAACTGGAAATTTATAAGTTTCATGAAAATATGAAGAGCTGAGTTGATATTGAATGAAATTGAAATACCGGAAGAGGAAGTTTACTGAGCACAGAAAACAATAAATTCCATTTTTTCAAAAATAGAATCAGTTGTAAAAATAGTTTCAAATGAAAGATGTTAGCAAAGATATTTGGAATATAAAATGTCATTTACATTTTTCTTGTACAAGCTTTTAATTTTGAGAAAAACTAAGTTATATATTTAATAATTTATTTCAATAATCTTAGTTACAACAAAACATTTATGTTTTTTTCTGGTTTACATTATTCTTTTATCTAATACGTTGTTTTTATGTTCATAGCGACTCGTGGGCAACGTCATCGGAGCCTTGATCCTTCTTCAACAGTGTCTTCGGAGCCGATAGTGAGTAAATTAATTTTACAGCAATTCAATTTTCTTAATTATTTATCCTTTATCTAATACGTTGATTTTATGTTTATAGAGACTCGTCGACAACGTCACCGTAACCTTCATCATCTCACCCCGACCATGTGGGCTTTCATCCGCGCCTAGTCCCACATTATGCGAAGCAGGTCAATGGTATTCCGCTCTTAATAAAAATATTAACAATTAAACAAATTTTGTAACAGCATTTTTTTTCTTTAAGTTCACAATTATTCTTTATTCTAATACTTTGTTTTTATGTTTATAGCGACACGTGGACAACGTCACCGGAGCCTTGATCACCTTCAACAGTGTCTTCGGAGCCGATATCAGCTTTGAAGTATATTATTTGCAACAAAATTCGTAAGTAAATTAATTTTGCAGTAATACATTATATTGATACTTTATTTGTATGTTTATATAGGACCTCCATGGACCTGGAACCATTATCTGCTTCTGTATCATCATCGTGGAGCTGCTGGTATTCTGACCAGTCTCGCCGGATCCTGTATCATCGTGGACAACTTCACCAGAGGCAATAGTTTTATTTATACTTGCAACAATTAAAATCTTAGTTCACAAAAAAATTAAATATTTTTGTAACGAAAATAATTAGTAAAAATTATTTGTTCTTTGCCAAGTATTGTTGTAATTCGAATTATATTTTCATTTTGTGTATTTGTTGGTAATTCATTTTTGTGTGTTCCAGGTCACAGTTGCTATGGCGACGAGGCCCCAAACCTCCTTCAGGCCCTGAAGCCAAAGGGAGGAATTTCCGGGAGTGCTCTCAGAGTCAATGCAGGAGGCTGATCCCGGCTTTGTAATTCAAATATAAATAAACAATAGTTTATTATTGCAAAATGTACTTTACTATTAAAATAATTTAACAACAAATAAAAATGTACCACATTATATTAAAATTATAATAAATAAGCATCATTACATGTTTTACATATATGTTCTTTTTTATTAGAAGGCTGTAATCTTATAAATAACATAAATTAATATATTGTGATAATAAACGAAATGTAATAACATGTATTTTTCTAAAGATATAATAAAGAAATTATAACTGCAACAATTAGTATTTTATTTTCTTTAAAATATGCAATAATAGTTTAAAAAAAACGAAATTCATAATTTTAATTTATTCGTTTCAATTTTAATCTTAGTGCTGTCATCTATTATTTTAGTTTAGAAGTAGAGGTTCCTAAATTACTAAAAATCATTGCAGTTTGAAAATTTGTTGCCCTGTAGTCACAACAATAGTTCACAAATTTTGTATGAGATGGCAGCACTACTCGATGCGGTAACCCGGCACTCACATTTTTTCGATTTGGTAATTAAAACTAATTGAAGATGCTCGTTTTTGAAACTGTGACCTTGATTAATTAGCGTTTTTTTAACCCTTGGCCCTAGGCCCTTCATACTCACATATGTTGTAGAGAAGGGTCGATTCTTCAGGGTACTAATAGAGGGACCGCGGTTTTTCGTTATTTTTGCGATATCTCTTACCGTTTCCGAGATATGACGCTTTAAAGTTTTCACAATAGTTTCCCTTAAAAATCACCCTTAATATCAACTTTAAAGGGCTAGAAATGATTGTATACCCCTTTTAGAAGGTGCTGAATACGATTTCACAAACCATTTTGCGATGGGATAATTAGAGCAGTATTTACATAAGATTTAAGGGTGAGCGCCAATTTTCGAGACCGCCATTGGAGTTTTTAGGGCTGAATCTATAGGAATCCACCCCTAACTCGATTTTTTTGGGTTTTTTCCATGTTTTTACGATAAAATATTGGGGTAAAAATTGAGATAAGGGCGCTGCACCCTTCATTAGGGTCTGTAGATTCCGAATCTGTGATTTAAAATGTCCTAGGGTTAGTATTTCTTACGTAACTCGCATTTAATTTTTATATGTTATGACCCACTGCGGACTTGTGGTTCATAATTTATATCACTGCTGACTTGTCGTTCATAATATATAAATAATTGCCGGTACGCTGAGGAAACGTGACATGCAATAATGAACCTTATATACATGCTACATAAAGCACATAAAATTGGATATGAAATACCCCAAATTTAAGGGTGAGCGTCAATTTTCGAGACTGCCATTGGAGTTTTTAGGGCCGAATCTATAGGAATCCACCCTTAACTCGAATTTTTTGGGTTTTTTCCAAGTCTTGATGTTTTTACGATAAAATATTGGGGTAAAACAATTGAGATAAGGGCGCTACACCCTTCATTAGGGTCTGTAGATTCCGAATCTGTGATTTAAAATGTCCTAGGGTTAGTACTTCTTACGTAATTCGCATTTGAAATCTGAAGAAATCTGTGAAGTAAAAAATGCTGATATTTTGAAAAAGAGACAACAAATTAGCGATTTTGGAAACCCTTGGCCCTAGGCCCTTCATACTCACATATGTTGTAGGAAAATAGCGGTTTTTCTAGGAGTCAACTCACAGGGGACGGCGAAATTTCGTTATTTTTGCGATATCTCTTACCGTTTTCGAGATATGACGCTTTAAAGTTTCCACAATAGTTTCCCTTAAAAATCACCCTTAATACAATTTTAAGGGGATGTGGAAGGTTAAATTATACTAAATTTGAATATAATTTATATTATTTATTACAATTATTAAAATATTTTACATAAAATATACAAATACAATATAAATATCACAAACAATACAACATGAACATATTAAATTGCCTCATATCTTATTAATTAACAATAATATATTAACATAAGTGATATTTTTTAATTCTACTGTAAATATAGAGCTAAGAATGTGAAACTAGTACATAATAATTTAAATAGTTTAAAAATAAACAACAACAGAAAAATATACGCCATCAAGGATAGATGCACATTTCCATATCGTCTGTATCTTCTCAATTAACAATAATATATTTAAAAATGTGTTATTTCCTGACATTACAATTAACCTAGGGATGAGTATTTGTGATTAGAAAATTTTAACTTAAGTAATTATTAAGTTATCAACAAAATAAAAATTTCAATATGACGTCATAGCCAACATTTTTATTTTGCCAATAAGTCAATAATGTTTTGCAAAAATTGTAACAAATCTACTAATTATTAATACTACACACAGTGTTTAATCCATATTTGTTAGAAATTGTGAAACAGTCTTAATGTTTTTTAAGATAAGCAACAAGAAAAAAATGTCCACCATGAAGGACAGATGCACATTTTCATATCGACTGTATCTTCTTAATTAACAATAATATATTAACAAATGTGTTATTTCCTGACATTACAATTAACCTTGGGATGAGTATTTGTGTTTTGAAAATTCTAACTTAAATAATTATTAAGTTATTAACAAAATAAAAATTTTAAAATGACGTCATAGCCAACAATTTTATTTTGCCAATAAGTCAATAATGTTTAGCAAAATTCTAACAAATCTACTAATTCTTAATACTAGACAGAGACACTGTGTTCTATTAACAATTTTCAAAATTGACGCCTTAGTTTTAATACAGTATCGTACAATTTTATTTCGCCAATATCTCAAGTATTTTTTATGAAACACTAATAAATCTAATAATGCTTATTGCTAATTTATCCGTGATATCCATAATTTCAGCCACTGAAATGATAACTTTAATAGTATATGATAAATAGAACAGTTGAAGACATTCTTCCAGGTGTACAAACGACTTCTAGAAGTTAGTTATATCACCAGAACTCAGCAGTAAATAGAACAGTTGAGGACATTCTTCCAGGTGTCCAGACGTCTTCTAGAAGTTCGTTATATCACCAGAACTCAGCAGAATCTCGAGGAACCCAGCATGCAATATTTGATCATCATTGCACTCTGAAAAGTATAAATCAAATGTAAATAAACAATTTTCTTAATAAATATATAGATTAATACTATATTTAAATTAATTATATCTATTTTCATAGCTAAAATACACAATCTTGGAACTCTAAATAATTCTATTACGCATAAACAAATGAACAAGCCGTAATATTAATGTTTAAACCAGTACTATCATCTCTTGTATTATTTCAAAACTACAGGTTCCCAGAACTGAAAAAATTGTCGATGTTTTTGTTAATTGATTAGGGTATGGCCTACGCCCTTGTCCCTCTAGTAAGTTATAAAGAGTGTTTTGCGGATAGTGGGACCCCAATTTCATTATTTTTTCGATATCTCTTTTTGGGTGATTTTTCTCACTAATTAGAATTTGCTAGGCAATATCTCGGAAAGGTTTTCTCGAATTTTCGATATTTTGTAACATATAAGAAATACATTTTATATTTCTGGCCAATAGAATCAATGCCAGTACACATAACGTCAAAATATGTTCAATTCGTTATATCGTTTTACTGTAGAATATTTAGAACAAAAAAAAAAAAAACTTTAATACTAATTATTCCGCAAGTGTTACATGATTTTGACTTCGTTTATATCACATACATACATACATAACATCACGCTATATCCCACTTGGTGGGTTAGCACGAACCCAGAAACACAGTGAATCAAGAATCAATCATCTCCAAACATTCATATCCTAACACACCACTTTCGCCTCGTCCAAATTCATAGTGTGATTCATACATGCTCGTTTATTCTTCACACTCGTTTCATTCGTTCACGCTATAAACCATCAATCATAACCAAGCACTTATTCCTCGGACGCCCACGCAATCGTTCACCTTCAATCTCACCCACATATATTAGTTTCACCAACCTTTCATTCGACATTCGCTCAATATGTCCAAACAGACTCACTCCCACTTTCTTAACAACATTCTTCTCAATCTCACTCTCATCATACACCAATGTATTCCGTACACGATCACATCTCGTATACCCACACACTCCTCTCAAATATCCCATTTCTACAGCAGTTATACGTCATTCATGCTTCTTCATCCACACCCAACATTCAGAACCATACATCAATGTAGGCACTAACACACAATTATACACACTAAATCGAGCATCTCTAGATACATTCACGTTTCGAGCAAATGTACCCAGAGCACCCAATACCTTGCACCCTGCAGACACTCGCATTTCAATCTCCCGGTCAATACGTCCATCCCTCGAGAACATACTACCCAAATATACAAATTCATTCACTTGTTCCAGTCTCACACCAATCACTGAAACATTACAATCAGTCACCAAATCATTCTTCTCAAACACCAACACTTTACATTTATCGACATTCAATAGCAGATTTAAACCTTTCCCTACTTCATTTATGCTCACAATCATTCTTCTCAATTGCTCCTCAGTTTCACCCAACACAACAACATCATCCGCATAAGCTAACGCAGGCACTATACGTCCACCAGATCCATTCAATGCCTTTCGTAACAACACATCCATATACAAATTAAACAACCAAGGAGACATTCCACAACCCTGTTTCACACCAACATCTATACCAAATCAATTACTGAATCTAACAGCAACTCTCACCGCAGCCTCACTTCCTTCATACAACGCTCGAATCGCTCCCAACAAATTACCATCCACACCGTACTCTACAAGTACATCCCACATAGTCTCTCGAAGAACACTGTCATACGCTTTCTTTAAATCGAGAAGGCCACAGAACACCTTTTTGTTCTTATCAAGTGACTTCTCAATAACCATTCGAAGCAAAAACAATTGATCCACACAACCTCTCTCAGGCAAAAAATCTATTAATATTTTTATTGAACGAAATATCATTGTCATGAATGAAACTATGTATTGTATTTGATTAAAACTATAATTGGTTTGGAGTAATTAATTTCCAAAAAAGCAAAACCCACTTGTTCACCAAGCCAGTGGTTCCATTCTGTACATTCAGACGTAGGAATGCATCACGTCTTCAAGTTTAAATCACCAACGTCACAATAATATGTACTCGCAACATTAAACTGCAAGAATGCTCACATAATTTCATGAACAATACTCACGCCAACACGCGATGCCGCGCTCGAGTTTCTTTCAGCCGCAGGATTTTCAGATATGACTAAACTTAATTATAAATTTAAATTAATAGACATTTTTCTGAATGACGCCAGTGAATTTTTATTATTTCTTTTAATGTGGTCTCTTTCAAACTTTATTTCCTAACAGTCATTTTTAATTAAATTTTTATGCAAATTTCTGAATAAAATAATGCTTTGTTGTGCACTATTCTTCATTTAGACACGAAACTTGAAAAGTTCCAGCCAAGCTGTCTTGGAGGAAATGTCCCGTGATGGCTCGTAATTAAAATTACCCAAAACTCTTTAAATTATTAAATGTTTTCTTTGTCAAGGAAATCGGGGTTGGTAGCAAATGAAGATAGCAACAGTTCATGTCTGGGACCGCAATTTCTTTGAAATTAAATAAGCCACACCCGAAATGGGGAAAAGGCGTAAAGAAATATTTATTTTTTTATTTAGAGTGTCAAATAAACTTGCACTTACGGTTTTGCAATTGTTACCAAAATCAACTCAGTTCTCCACATTATCATATGCAACTTATGAAGATTAGTTACTTATTTTTTTATCTTTCGCCACATCCTGTAAGGGAGGTATAGGAATCATGCTAAAAATTGGGTAGTGAGTTTTCAGTGGATGAGCACGTTTTAGGTTCCCTAGAATACAATTTTATAAGTTTCGCGATGATGTTTGTGTGTGTCTGTCTGTCAGTCTGTGTAAATCTCTGGAGTTACGGTTTCTCAAAAACTACTAAACTGAAAGTTTTGATATTTTGTATATATCAATTGTATCTTCTGTGGAAGAGCAAAGTAGTTTTTGGTGATAATCTAATAACCGGAAGTGATAGTTTACTTGAAGCCCTATCAAGTTATTTTAAAATTTGTCAGTATATTATAGTTTAATGAAAATTTTGTTATTAGAATAATGTTTCAATTATTATTATCTACAATTGTTGTTTTGAAACGTTAAAAAAAATTATATTCTGATATTTTCGTTTAAATTGCTAACTTGATTTTTTAAAAAACAAAGCAACGGTTGAAAAATGTCATTTTTTGACATGTGTCATAATTTTTTGAAGGGATGAGCGTTTCTTGATAGTGGTGGTCCGTGTTCCTGCATTATTTGATAAGAAATATTTGGTGGGAGGTATTGTGGTGCCCACAACAGATTTTTTCATTCATGAGTTACAGAACATACAGACAATCATCCATCTACTCACACAGACGTCATGAAGAAAATGGTCAAAACGGAAACAAGAGACCTCAAAACATGTACAGTATATCCGTGAAAATATCACAATCGATTTTTTATTATCATTGTTACAGTTCCTTATACTCTGTAGTCTACAGGTTGTTCCATTTAAGTGCTACACCTTTGCTAACTCGAGAAGTATAAGAGATACGAAGTTCGTTAAATTAGCAAACAATTTCTAAATTATATGACTATTAAAATGTATAAAACAATTTTTTTATTAACCAGTGGTTTCCAAAATACGGGACCTAACTTTTTATTTTAAATTTGAAGCTACCTTTTTTATTAGCTTATTCGATTCAGTATTTTTTTCTGAATACAGCGATATAACACACCTTTTAGTCCTACATAATAAAAATGTTGAGAAAAATGCAAATAAGAATTGTTATTATTTCAATTTAATACAAATGAGAGTGCTGTGGCAGAAACAATTATTGTTGTTAAATGTCAAAGTTAAACTTTTGTGTGTTATCTACGTGAAAAAAAATAGTTATTTGTTTAACTAGGCATCAAAATACCAGATTCACGGAGGAGGCTGTCAATGAATACTGCCGAAGCTATAAATCTGTTTGATGCCGCTTTGGAATTAATATTAATTTAGTGATTATTTTATATAGATATTTTGAGGTTATCGCTGTCAAATTTCGTGGTCATGCATGTGTTGAACGGTTGCTATGCGTTTGTGGGGCGTTTTGTTATGTAAAATATTTTTACAGCCTAGGTTTAAAAGTAACACTTTTCAGACTACTAGCAGTCCGTAAAGTGTCATCATCGGCAAAAAAATTATTTTACTCATGAAGAAAGAGTTGATATGTATGAAATTTAAATTTTGTCTCACTGTCTGCTACAAGGAAAGTAACAGATTATCCACTAGTGGGTATAATTTTGAAGAAAGTCACTAGTGAGTATTTTTTTATTTATAACAATAATAATAACATACAACACCTTGGTAACCACTTCGATTGAAATTTTAATTCAGAAAATTTCAAGCATATGTCACTGTCAAATAATATTTCTTTAATAAATTTTGCATTTATTAATAGGTGTTAGATAAAACGTTATACCTCACACGTGGGCAAAGTGGAATTACTCACTCGTTGGAATTATCACACTCAGCCTTCGGCTTCATGTGCTAAAATTTCTCTCGGGGGTAATTCCTTACTTTACCCACTTGTAAAATAAATAACTATTGTTTTGTTCATTTAAATAGTCATACAATTTAGAAATTGTTTGTTAATTTAATAAACTTCGTATCTCTTATACTCCTCGAGATAGCAATAGTGTAACACTCAAATAATACCCCCTGTATATAAGAAAGTAAGAATAATTGCTTAAAGTTATTAACATGCGAATAAAATAAAATTAATTTGCATATTCTGCCGTTAAAGTCGATAAAGATATAAATCTACATGCCTGTCTCATTTAATCGGATTAAATAAAATCGTGAACACATTGTGTGAGAAATACACACACAATAAATATCCGCTTGATCAGTTGATCCTATAAAGTAATTTAATAAAATCCCAACAAGCAGTAACTGACAATTTAAAAATTCCTTTCCGCATTAAAATATCTGGGAAGCCTCGAATATTACCGCGGAGTACACGTACCGCGAATACCGCCGGCCCTATTAAACCAGAATTGTTGTAAATGTAAGAAACGGAATGTAATTTGCCACACCAAAAAGATAAATGAGATATTTTTAGTGAATTACTGCAGGGATTAAAGCCTTACAATGATTAATTACTCGGAAGATGGACGCGTACGCCTCGCGAGCTAAATGAATTCCTTTTATTCCTGCATCCTATATAAATTAAATAAATAAATATATCATCACGCCTTTTACCCATTACGGGTGTGGCACTCTGCTTTCGCAGATCTCAGTAGGTGATATATTTTTTTCGTATGAAGTGCGGTTACCAGCCGTCAAATCATAGCCCCCAAGGATGTTAGTGGAGGGGGAACCACAGGGGTAAATTTAAATTTGTAACTGTCGGCAGTGGGATTCGAACTGAGGATCTCACGATCCACAGTCCGACACGTTACCACGGAGCTATTTACCCCATTATATAAATTAAAAACTCTTAATTACTCATTAAACCTTCTTAATTATATTTTGAAACAAACATAGAAAGAAATCAGTTTTCAATCTTAATTTAATTGATCATAATCATTAAAAACATCGTAAATATAAACTGCTAGATTAATCTTGCTACTAATTATCTAGATTGAGATAACATCTATTATGGCTGAACATAGGGTGCACATATCGAAAGCTATAGCTAGACAAAGCGATATGAACCCATGGAAGGAATGCGAACTAAATATCTCTCGCCGAAAAGTTTCAAATAAAAATTGGAGCTAATATTATTTTATATCTTTTTACCTCCCGCCTGCCACTAAGTAAGGGAGGTATTGTTTTTGGTCAAAAAATTGGGTAGTGAGTTTTTAATAAATAAGCATGTTTTAGGATCCCTACAATACGATTTTACTATTTTCGCCATGATGTCTGTATGTATGTATGTATGTGTGTATGTATGTATGTGTGTATGTATGTATGTATGTATGTATGTAAGTATGTATGTATGTATGTATGTATGTATGTATGTATGTGTGTGTGTGTGTGTGTGTGTGTGTGTGTGTGTGTGTGTGTGTGTGTGTGTGTGTGTGTGTGTGTGTAGTCTGTGGCATAACTCAAATACTACAATACCAAAAAAATACAATTTTGTAAATTTTTGCTTCTTATATTTAAATGAAGAGCTGATAAGATTTTGGATAAAATTGTTCTACCGGAAGTAGCAGTTTACTTGAAGCCCTTAACAGTTTTTCGTAAAAAACACGTTTAAATTTCCTTTTTCAACAATTTATGTTATTTTGAAAGTTTAATTTAATTTTACATGTGTTTTGATTACACTAATTTTATTAATTTTTATAAGATTTAGAGATAATAAAATATAAAGAAATTAGATTTCATAAAGCTTATATTCCATGTACACCATGGAAACACTTAAAAATATTCAATTTTTTACGAAATGTGACACATGTCATTTTAATTGTGAAGCTGTTTTCTTATTGAAATATATGCCAAAAAATTAAATAAATACACGAAATAAAATTAAATTTCTCAAATATAAATAGAAAATAAACAAATAATAAGGTATGTTTCTGTATCATCAAATACTGTTTTGTACAGTTTAAGAGAAGTATTGGGCGGGAGGTTATGTGTTGGCCACATCATATTTTTTTGTTATAACAAAATTTACTATAACTTAATTATTTACTAAAATATGCTCAAAAAACCTTATAGATTTTTAAGAAAACTATCTCTTCCGGTTGATTGATTGCTACCGGAATCTAATTCAGTTCTAAATATAAAATTTAAAAATGATATTAGTCATTAGAACCTAATAAAAATTTAATTTTCTAGCGGCTTCAAAATAGAGAAAAATAATGAAAATTGTAGCAAATATTATACATTTTTTTGAATACAATAAAATTTACTCTAACTCATTTTTTACTGTTATATGGCTAAAATTCCTGTATAGTACCTGTATTTTAATTACGACTATTTTCACAAATACAAATGTTAAATTTGAAAATTATTTTTTCCAATCCAGTTAGAGTTTTATTAAAATGAATTAATTATAATGAAACTTTGATTCTTTGGCTACAAAACACGTATAATACATAGTAAGTATTATTAATAATAATAACGATATTTTATTACAAAAAAATTATGGCCCTATGTTTCCTTTTAACGAAATAGCCTTCCAGGAAACAATTCCAGCATCCAGTTTCCAGTTTCCAAACCCCATAATACATCTCAATCCGTACACAGGCTGACAATCCATCACAAAAAGATAATTCGAAACCATTTTTCCGTATTTCCTTTCCTGTCATATGTGTTTTCATCAACAATATAGTTCATAACAAAAAGTAGTGTACATGTCACAGTGTCAGTACATATTGCAGCTGTCAGCGGCGGCGGCGGCGGGGTGGGGGACGAGGGGCCCGGATGGCCGATAACTGAAACCACGAAACCGACGGCCATTTCCTCCTCATGTGTCAGTTGCCAGCGGAGCAGAGAGTGCTTGTCGTTGGGCGGAATTCTCATCGTGAGGATGTTAATTGTAACATTCATTATTATTATTCAACTTGGTTATATTAAATATGTAAATGTACGCTTTAAATGTACCTCCATTGATGTGTTAAAATATGAACTGAAATTCCTGACAATTTATTTTAGTTTTCGATCGAACGAAAATTAATTCCTTTCCGGTGTGTTTCGAACTGCAAAGTGCATTAATCCGGTATTTTAGTGTCGTTGCTAGGTTACGATCAATAACAGTACGAGAATATCTTTTTTCTACGACCACTTAGAAATCTGCTTATTGTATGTTTGTTGTTGCTAGGGATATGAGGTACATTGCAAGCATCGTGCGAAATGAATTTGCTTTGTGAGTATTTCAATACAGGTCAGCTCATTTAAGTACAGGTGCCATTGCTACGATACTTATTTACAATTGTCAAATATTGGAATGATGAAAGCGAGACAACTTTTTAATAAATATTAAATGAATTAGGAAATAATGTCGTGGTCGTAGAAAAAGTATAGTGTACAACTCGCATGGAATGTCCATTTCATACTCGTATGATTTGCAGCATTCGCCTTCGGTTCATGCTACAAACTTTCATACTCGTAGGAAATGAGTACCATTTCATGCTCGTTGTACAATATACTATTCTATAACACTGTTTTAAAACTAAACATTCCGCAACTAAAAATTGTATTGGAAAAATCATTTCATACGCCGCGTATGGAATAAATTCGACGTATCACAGCCGCATATTAGTGCGATATATGAAGTATCTTGGTTCGGTTGCTATGATTTTAATTTTATTTATTTGAGTTTGACGTTTTTAACAGTTGTTGTATTTGTATTTTTTCTATCATTCCCAAAATCTTGTTATACAGAAAGTATAGTCTATAACATGTCACGGAATGGCGTATTATCCTACTTCGGCTCAGACTACAAACTTTTTGCTCGTGTGGAATATATGCCATTTTATTACTTGTTGTAGAATATACTATTTTCTACAACCACTTAGAAATCCACTTATTGTATGTTTGTTGTTGCTAGGGATATGAGCATGCAAGCATTGCATCGTGCGAAATGAATTTGTTTTGTGAGTATTTCAATGACCTGCATTTCATTTCAGTACAGGTGCCATTGCTAGGATATCTATTTATAATTGTCAAATATTGGAATGGTGAAATCGGGACAAATTTATTATAAAAATTAAATTAATTAGGAAATTATTTCGTGGTCGTAGAAAAAGCATAGGGTACAATTCGCATGGAATGTCTATTTCATACTCGTATGATTTCAAACATTCGCTTTCGGCTCATGCTACAAACTTTCATACTCGTAGGAAATGAATACCATTTCATGCTCGTTGTACAATATACTATTCCGGATACTGGAAAAGTAGTCCAGTAAAATTTCGCTTTTCAAATAAATTTGACGCTTGTGAAAATAAATAAATAACCCATGGATACGTTATTCTCAGATATTTTTATCAAAACAACGCAATAATTTATGTCTTGTTGGTTGTCTGATGTTTATAAATGAAATATAAAATAACTAATTATTGAATATAAACCAATCGAAAAAATAAGAATATGTACCAAGTAGGAAAAGCAAACTTCCCGGACTCAGTTTTTTTGTGCATATATTCAGCTCTCTAGATATTAAAAACATTGTAAATATATTTCTCGAATATTACAAATGTCGAATGATACAAATCTCGAAAATACATTTGTCGAAAGCGAACAATACCAAATGATGTATTGTAATCATTGCCCACTAGATGGAACTGATTATTCTCCAGAAGACAAACATTTTAATTTAATGCGCTAATTGCCTAAGAAATTTCTACAGAACTCATTTTGAGGACCACTGGTTTAAACAATTTTTTTTTCAAGCCTTAAATACAGTATAATTGCTTTTAAAAAATCTTAAAATGTACCTATTACCTCCAAAAGTAAATATCGAATCTTCAAATTCCAATCTGCGCCATGGGAATTCGAGTCCGTGTGTCGTTGCCTCATACAATGTTGGATACATTGCGGTCGAAGCGTTGCTGTTGTTTCTATCAGACACCTCTCGCTGTAAACTTCCCGCCGCCGCCGCCTCCGATCCCCGCTGCAGGGAAACGTTTGCAGCCACCGCCGATATACGAAAGGGAAGTATTTTATCTGAAACAAGCACCACAAGATGCAAAGAGCCAGTCAAATTATCCGCACTGCACAGTTCCTTGCTTAAGAAATTGGTGCTTGGGTGGGTAGTCTGTTTTTATGTCCAGGGGATTCGCTTTGAGTGCAAAATATATTTATTACTTGCAAAGTGCATATATTTTAATTTTTGCATATCTTTAAATAAAATCAATTTTCTGGGCGAATTACATTGATTAGGGTTAATTAATGCTAATTACTAATTGCATATATTGTATATTTGGGCATTCTTATGCATATTTTTACAAAAATTGCAAATAATTGCATATTTAAATATTTTAAAGACCTTGTCTAGTGATAAACAATCTGAAATTTCTGTAATGCACATTGATAATTCCCAAATATTGGATGAGGGCGTAATAAATAGAAGAATGCAACGGAAAAAGCAATAAACAATACAATAAGTAAATACACGAACCAATAAACTCATATTTCTAGGTAAATCCCTGCAACGGTAACGGTAGGTATTCATTGCATATACGAATACTGGTAAAAGTGGGTACAATGAATATAAGACCGAGAATTCTCAGCTGGATATATCTGTTACTTATGTTTCACTTTTTTTTTTATAAAATTTTGAATAATTTGTTATTCTAATTAGGTAAATATGTCATAATCAGGATTAAGATTGTATTGTGCAATAAAATTTATAATGCATTCATTTATACTTTTTATCTAATAATTAAAGATTTTTTTGCATATATTGTTTATTTGTGCATATATAGTGCATATTTCCCAAAAAATTAGTGCATATATATGGGCATATAATTATATTTTTTTGTGCATATAATCCGCTCTCTACTTATTACAATGCACCTGTTTATAAAAAAATATATCATAACGAAATGAAAATGATTATTTTGTACCCACTGAAATTTAGTAATTCTGGAACGCTCACTATGGTTGAAATGCGAGCCGACAGAGACAGTCAATACGTGGGAAACCTATCTTTGTCGTACAGTCCGTTTAGAAAGTTGATAAGATTATTATAAAGAAATTATCATTCAATAATTTTGAAATAAATTGTTTAATATTAAAATTAAATAATACATTATTAAAAATGAGTTTAACAATAATTTTTCTCTCGGTACGCTAAAGAGTGATTTCGTGGCCTTGGTATATAAATAACAGTTAACTATATTTCTTATTTCACATCTCGTTTATTATAACAGTATTCAACATGTCATTTATTTACTGGGATATGGCCAAAAACTTGATAACCCTCAAAACAACTACCAATTCCAAAACTATTCACAACCGAAAATTTTGACCCGTCACAATAACTCCCTTACATATAAGTGCGAGAGGTAAAAACGCATTTAAATAAGTATAAGATTGATAAAATTATTAAGCTAATTATTGTTAAAATGTGTACAATCTGGCGTGAGCCATTTTCATCATTGTTATGGTGGCTAACAAGCTAACAATGTCCTAAATATTAAAAAAACTGCAAAAATCAATATATTTTAAATAAAATATATCTACACTACAAATAAGCTACCATTTATCAAAAGAGAGATTTGAAATTTTTATCTAAAAGTCTACGCAACTTTCTGAATTAAAGAGAAAGCAAATTGATGAAGATATCTTCTTCAATTTGCAGATTAAAAACTCTGTCATAGTGTGAAGAACTCCAGCGTGCATTATGCAAAGCAATTACTCACAAAATAATTGAGTTTTTTCGTTTTGTGATTGCACATTTCCATGTGCAGTTCTGCGCAGGTCAAACTCTCCTCACAAACAAAAATACCAGCTGTTCAACTGTCAGCCGATATGCAGACAGCCAACTTAAATTACACCGTCCACGATTCACTCATTCGCTCGCGTGTTATCTTTAGCTACAATGGGTGTTTCCGTCAATGGAAATTGCTTATATTTCTTGTATGATTACAGACATATTACTTCATTTTGTGTCTTATGCGTTTGGCTGCCACGGAAGGCAATGGAATTAATTTGAGGAAGAGATTCAATTTAATAGAGAAAACTATTTAAAGTAAAGTTTTTTTTGGCATCTAATTGGTTTTGATGTAGCTCATTTTTATTGCATTAAGTTCGTTAATAATTTAACAATCTTAAATGCCAAATTAAATGTCGTGACTGAAACATGAGATATCTAATATATCTTAATTAATAGAATGAAATAAATTATGTTTAAGGAGTGGTCTTCCGCAGGCAACGGACAACATAACATTTTAAAAACTAACAAACTTTCAAGATCAAAGTTTATTCAACGAGACTTGTAGTTTTTTTTATATATTTAATACTTTGTTATATTGTACAATTTATAGTTTATTAGTATATAGGTTGATTAATCAAAATATGCAACGTAGTGTTCTCAAAGACATTTTAAAAATGTTCAATTATTGGTTTCCCTAATGATTAAATACTAAAAAAGTTAAATAGTTTATTATAAATGTACAGCAGTTATTAGTCGTTCATACTTCATTATCCACACCCAACATTCAGAACCATACATTAATGTATGTATTAACATACTATTAAACACTCAATCGAGCATTTCTAGATACATTCACGTTTCGAGCAAATGTACCCAGAGCACCCAATACGTTGCACCCTTCAGACACCCGCCTTTCAATCTAGTAGTCAATACGTCCATCCCTTGAAAACATACTACCCAAATATACAAATTCATTCGCTTGTTCCAGTCTCACACCATTCACTGAAACATTACAACCAGTCATCAAATCATTGTTCTCAAACACCAGCACTTTACATTTATTGACATTCAATAACAGATTTAAACCTTTCCCTACTTCATTTATGGTCACAATTATTCTTCTCAATCGCTCTTCAGTTTCACCCAACACAACAACATCATCCGCATAAGATAACACTGGCACTACACGTCCACCAATACGTACACCATCCGTTCCATTCAATGCATTTCGTAACAACACATCCATATACAAATGAAACAACCAAGGAGACATTCCACAACCCTGTTTCATACCAACATCTATACGAAACCAATCACTCAATTTACCATCAACGCTCGAATCGCTCCCAACAAGTTACCATCCACACCGTACTCTACAAGTACATCCTACATAGTCTCCCGAAAAACACTGTCTTACGCTTTTTTTGCATCGAGAAGACCACAGAACACTTTTTTGTTCTTATTAAGTGACTTCTCAACAATCATTCGAAGAGAAAATAATTGATCCACACAACCTCTTTGAGGCAAAAAACCTCCTCGCATATCACTCAACTTAGAAATTGTTGAGGCTTGCACCTTATGAATTAAGATTTTTCCATATAACTTCCATACCATACGCAACAAACTTATCGCTCGAAAATTTGTACATTTACTCGAACTACCTTTGCCTTTAAATAAAGGACAAATGACACCACGTTTCCAATCATCAGGAGCCACGCACCGTTTCAAATAAAATCTGAACAAATAAAACTAACCAATCAAATATTGACAATCGTTCATAAATAATTTTTACCATTTAAATTTAATTCATCTTTCCGAAACCCTGATATAAATAAGACCTGGATTCAATAAATTTGATTAAAAACAATTGACGTGCAAATTAATTTTGGCCGTTTGGGTACTGACACAAGATTTCATGCATTCAAAATTCTGAACAACTTTTGTATTTACACTTTTGAAGTAATTTGGGGTAAATAGCTCTGTGGTAACGCATCGGACTGTTGATCAGGAGATCCTCAGTTCGAATCCCACTGCCGACAGTAACAAGTTTAAATTTACCATTGTGGTTCCCCCTCCACTTACATCTTTGGGGGGCTATGACTTGACATTTCATACGATAATAGTTATTTACTTTACAAGTGGACAAAGTAAGGAATTACCCACGTGAGAAATTTTAGCACACGAAGCCGAAGGCTGAGTATGATTATTTTATCGAGTGGGTAATTCCACTTTGCCCACGTGTGAAGTATAACGTTTTATCCAGCACCTCTTAATAAATGAAAAATTTATTAAAAAATTTTATTTGACAGTGACATATGCTTTAAATTTTTAAATTAAAATGTCAATTAAAATAGTTACCAAAGTGTTGTGTATTATTATTATTGTTATAAATAAAAAAATACTCACTAGTGACTTTTCTCAAAAATATTTCCACTAGTGGGTAATCTGTTACTTTCCTTGTTTAAAATCGCCATAGTTATAGAGCATTTATTGAGAGGTGTTGGATAAAATATATCACTTACCGAGATCTGCATAAGCCCATAATGGATAAAAGGCGTAATGATATATTTATTTTTTTTAAATTTTTATTTGTAATGTGAATAGGCAAGAAGACACAGCAATATAAAATAAATAACACTAAATCCCTATTTAAATTCTACACCCGACACAATTCTAGCACATCTCATGTGATGTTCCGTTTGATATATTTAGATTTATTCGTTGTAATGAAACTATTTGAACATTGTGAAGAATTTTATGGCCTGCATCTGACTTTAATTCGTTCCAATAAGCACTCATGCGAGACCAATAAAAACATAACAAATTCCATAGCCCCTAGAAACCAGAAACAATAATTTAAAGCAATAAAATCCTATATTACCAACATTATCCCTCCAACAATGGTAATAAACAAAACTACTGTCCGTCTGCACCACTCATTATACCCTTCCCATTACTTTGTTATCTCTCCACATTTGGCTGCAACAATGCAGGTAGCATTATAATCACCAGTAAATTACAATCTCCCGTGTGCATTTGTGCGGTGCGCCCCGAAAAATTTAGTGTGCACGGTATGAAAAGTTTTTAAAACGGGCCAGACACGCACGTCAAGTCACGATACTTTAATTATATGAGTAACACGAGGTGGTATGTTTAGTGTAGAGTGTACAGGCTCCGGGTGGTGTACATACAGATGTGTATGAAGTGTAGGTTTGGGTTTACGTGTGTTTTCATAGGGGAAAGTATGCGGAATGGCGGTGCGGGTATCATTTCCATTCGTTGCCGAGAACTTTATAACTTATCCGGGATTCAATGGAAATTGTAGATGTTAAACTATGAAATATTATAGTTTACTTCGTAATAGTGTTGTATGGTTATTAGATGTCAGTATGCTATACGGGTTTTAGGAAATAATGCCCAGTTGCACAATTCTCAATTAAACGTCAAGAGTTCCTTAAAATTCTAAGTAATCCTCAAATATAAACATATCGTTGCATCAGCCAAATTTCAGCACTTAAATTGATTTAAGGAATTCTTAAATTAAGTGTGCGAGATTGGCCACTTAACTTCTACTTAACAAAGAAACGGTCAGGTATTTGTATTTGTACTGCGGAAGAATGTTAAATTATTTACTTGTTACTAACTTGTAACCACCATTTACCCAAGCCCTCTATTGCCTTTGAAAATGAATCTTTACAAGTTACTAATTGACTGCTACATTGTAAAAATTTTACAACTTAGTAAACAAGGTAAACAATGCACGTTGCTACAGTAATACTTACAAGTTTTATGCAAAATCATTTAAAAATTATTTTCATTACAAGCAAGATAAAACAGTTTTTACTGCTGAATGGAGGAAATGACCGGCGAGCCTGTCACCTCCTTAAAGCAGTAAAACAGTTACCTCGCGTGTATTGTACAACATTTTACTTGTTACTCATTTGTAAATCAAATTAAAATTATAACCAAGTCCTGTCAGTTACACAGAACTGTTCTGTCAAAAATTATTTTAAATGATTTCGCATAAGCCTTGTAAGCATTACTGTGGCAACGTGCATAGTTTACCTTGTTTACTAACTTGTAAAATTTTTACAATGTAGTTGTCAATTAGTAACTTGTAAAGATTCATTTTCAAAGGCAATAGAGTGCTTGGGTAAATGGTGGTTACAAGTGAGTAACAAGTAAAATAATTTTTGACAGAACAGTTGTGTGTAAATAGCAGGACTTGGTTATAATTTTAATTTGATTTACAAATGAGTAGCAAGTAAAATGTTGTACAATACACGCAAGGTAACTGTTTTACTGCTTCAAGGAGGTGACAGGCTCGCCTAGTCATCTCGCCGGTCATTTCCTCCATTCAGCAGTAAAAACTGTTTACCCTGCTTGTAATGTAAATAACTATATCATATTGATTACGACGATGACGATATAGATGATTTGGAAGAGGATAATATATGAACGAGCTGATTATTTTCATAATTTGTCGTATACATAATTTTTTGAAAGATTTCGTTTAACAAAAAATACTAGAATACTAGAATCGTATTTCTGTGATTCTTAATATCACTAATAGTTATTTGTTTAACTAGGCATCAAAATACAATATTTACAACAGAGGCTGCCGTTTCATTGACGAGGCGAAGCTGCCGAAGCTATAGATCTGTGCTTGGTGCCGAGTTGAACAAATATTTTTTTTGCCGATTTGGAATTAAAGTTAATTTAGTGATTATTTTATCTAGATATTTTGAAGGTTATTGCTGTAAAATTACGTTGTCATGCATGTGTTGAACGGTTGCTATGCGTATATTGAGCGGTTGTTATGTAAAATATTTTTACAGCCTAGGCATAAAAGTGTGACTTTACAGACTGTTAGCAGTCCGTGAAGTGTCATCTTTAATGTCAATCGGTAAAAAATAATATTTGTGGCAGAGGTATTATGGTGTCCACAACAGATTTTTTTCGAAGCATACGATAATGAAAAATGAGAATTCCTACAATTTAATGTTATTTATTAAGTACCCATGGGATAGAAATTAATTTCATATTTGTTTAAATTTTCATTATTAATTCATGTTAATTATATCTATGTTTACTTATGAACAAAAAACGTATTAATATGTTTTATCTGTAACAATAATCATGACATGACACATACGACATACTCTATAAAAAAATCTCGATACATTAAATATAGAATAAATGTTTCAGCTGATTCTTTGTTTATTCTCTGATCAACTCTCATTATTAAAATAAAAATAACTGAAAAAAAAATAATTGTATGAGGTCTAAAATGAGTAAATGATCTGATAAAATAAATTTGCCCTTTTAAAATATTCAAATTTAATATCAAACTCGAAAGAATTTTAACAACTATTATAATCGTTCAAAAGTAATATTTCATATTTCAGTGCAGCTCTCTTCTATGAGATCCTTAATTTTATACTAAACTCGGTAGGATACAAGCAACTTTTATAAAAAACAATTTACGATCATTAAAAATTTATTTTTGACATTTTATGCAAGAAAATATTAAATGTAATACTTCTATGAAATAGCGCAAACTTTTCTCCACGGCCTATATTAATTTTCCCGAAAAAATTTAATTTTTTAAATGGAACTTCTCAATATTTTAGTGGAATGACGTTATAAATCAATTTATCTTTACAATAATTTATTAAAAGCACATTCATAACTTTTTGTTTCAGTTTTCCTTTTGTGCATTCGTTGAAGAAAATTTCTTACAAAATGATTAGGTTCAATTCAAAAGAATAGCAATTTTGAATAAAACTTTATTTATCTCATTTTTCTGCATTGAAACAAAATGAATAAATTTTTAATTTTTTTTTTTTAAATAATGAAAATCAAACAAAACGTTTTTATTGAAAACAATATCATTTTAAATTAAAACTACTCCTATTCAAACTACTTCGTCTCCATAATACTTACTCTTAAATACTTTGATATGTTCCTTCAAAAATTAATTAATTTTCATTCAAGAATATTTATTAAACCTACAAAAGATTTCAATGAAGAGGAAATAGGATTGGCACTATTCAAATCCATTTTTCTCTTCGTTTAAAAACAATTTTATCAGTGTAGTAGTTTTTCTTTAAGGTATGCCTTATAATGCAAAAATCAAAATTATAACAATTCGCTGTAATATTATGTTGTGACATAAGTAAAAAAATAATTTTATCATCACGCCTTTTGCCCATTATGGGTGTGGCACTCTGCTAACGCAGATCTCGGTAAGTGATATATATTTGCGTATGAACTGCAGTTACCAGCCGTCAAATCATAGCCCCCAAAGATGTTAGAGGAGGGAGAACTACAGGGGTAAATTTAAATTGGCAACTGTCAGCTGTAGGATTCGATCTGAGGATCTCACGATCCACAGTCCGACGCGTTACCACGGAGCTATTTACCCCATTTACATTTTGGTAGTAATCAATCAACCGGAAGTGGTAGTAGATAGAAAGACTATCAGGTTTTTCTAATCTCAAAAAATAAATTGATTTATAGTAAATTTTGTTATAATAAAAGAGATGTGTAATAAATATTAGCTACAATTTTTTTAAACTTTTTTTTTTATTTAGCACAGTTCAAAAGTTGTTTACGCAGGAAGTTATGTACTACATCAGATTTTACAGTAAATCTATTTGTTACGGAAATAATTTAAACCACATTTAAAAGTAGGTACCAATAACACCTTGGTGGTTGTAATTTGACAGCATTGCATGCGCAGAAATGTATCAAACCGATATCTGCTTTAAGAAGAGTACCACATTCAAAAAGGGGTAAATGAGATGATAATATATTGATTTATTTATTTAAATTCATATATAATATAAATAGAATGTCCTAGGATCAAAATCAGAGCTATTACGAAACAAAATATTATTCTACACAACTGATGATTCTTTTAAAACACTTACTTTTAACAGATTAAATTAACTGGAGTGTCTTGGGTTCAAATCTGGTATCGTCCGAGGTTATGCAACAAACAAATTACTTGAGTTATAATAAAAAATATAAAACAAATTATATATTTATATTTTCTTCAATTAAAAAGTACCAATCAGATAATATATTTTCTATGACACTATTTTGGAAATTACGCATTCTACAACTAAAAATTATTATGGAATCACTAATATTCCATGCGCTGCGTATAGAATATTTTAGACGAATCAGAGCCACATATTAGCGCGATATATGAAGTACTTTGATTTAGTTACTTTACTATGGTTACGTCTGTTTGTTTTAATTTGATTTATTTGAGTTTGACGTTTACAACAGTTTTAGATTTGTATTTTGTGTATAATTTCCAAAATCTTGTTATAGAAAGTATAGTCTACAACGTGTAAGGGAATGGCATATCCCACACTCGCAAACCGTAGCCCTCGCCTTCGGCTCGGACTACAAACTTTTTGCTCGCGTGGAATATGTGCCATTCCATTACTTGTTGTAGAATATACTATTAAATTCATCTCCATGCATCAAAGAATATATTAAAGTGCTTCATTTAAAATACAGTTAAATGGAATATGTAAGTATTTACGTAAGTGGGACAAGTAGTTCAAGTAAACATTTCGCTATCGCCTAAAAGTAATTCGCAATTTCCAAATTTAAATTTAACGTTAAATTATAACCTAGATAGCTTCTAGACAAATTAGCGTAAAGTCAACATTCATAATTGAGCAATTTGTGTCAGCGAAAGTCCAAATAAAAATCTGCAGTTATGTATGCATCATAAACTACCTGCAAGCGAAATTATTTTAAATGGTTTATAGGTCCGTGAGTCGAATTATAAAATAGTAAATTAACAATTATATTGTCTCATAACATAAATAAAAAGTAGTAATTTGAAATACGGATATTTACAAACAAAAGAGGTTTGTACAATATTTTTTGTACGAAAAGTATAAAACTAATAACAGTCCATACAAAGAAATGAAGTTCTTCAAGGAGTTATTTTGATAATTAATTTGGAAATATGAACACACAAATTAATTTGTCTAATATATTAGAAAACATTTAAAATATTTTTAATATTAACCGTATTCACATGTAAATTTATTATATTGAGATATCTAACATTACATTTGTAGGTTATGTATTTTACAGCTGTCATATCGGGCAGATTTTATTGCCAACATTGTATCCAAATTCACAAAATTTTTTATTTTAAAATTCAATTTCATTCTTATTCTATCATTGTTTATATTAATATTTTGTAAAGGGATGTTTGAAATTCTATATTTTTTATTATAAATATAATTTAATAATAATCACTTTAGAAATAGAAATGTTTTCGTCGAAATATCCCGGTTATCTATCTGGTGGAGACCTGGGAAATTGCTTAGGCAACGCTTAACAACACATTTCAATGCATGAGTACAAAAAAAATATTCCTGCACTGTTATTTATCGTAACCTAGCAATGACACTAAAATACTGGATTAATGCACTTTGCCGTTTGAAAACACACTGGAAAGTAGTCAGTTTTTGTCCGATCGAAAAATAGTTATTTGTGTATCTAGAGCAGAAAGTAGTCTATTGCCGCTTGCTCATGGACATTGATGCTTAAGCGGCAAGGACACTTTCTGCCCGAGAAACACACACTATTTTTTCTACGACCGGTTAAATGATATATTTGCCATTTTCTGTTTGAACTTTTATTCCAATCCATTTTACAGTTAGCCATGTTGAACCGTTTCCAAGGTGATGGATACTGTTTCTTCTGTTATTTGTATGAATCGCATGACAGATATTAATTTTTCAATTCAATTATGAATATATTTTGTGAAACATCATAAAATAATGGATAGTGACGAATGTGAAATGGAATGTACTCCACCACACATCAAAGAAGCTGCGAAGAATGTAATATTAAATCTGTTAACTGAAAAGTCGAAGAATAGGTATGAGAAGGAATATGCCTTGTTCAAATTAACTTGTCATTAAAAGTAAAATTGCTGTTATTATAAGATACTATTGTTAAATATTACCTACTATTATCATGAACTGTTTTCATAGAAAATTAAAATTTTCCATAACAACTGTCCATTTTTCTATTCTACTAGAGAAATTTATTTTTTCTACAATCGTTGCACAATATCGACATTGTTATTCCATTTTTGGTTAGGAAATGTTCAAAATTGTCGCTCTAGGGCGACAAAGTGACATATTGTCGCACTAGCGCGACAAAAACAAAACAAAAATAAATTAGGTAAAAGAAGTAAATGATGCATTGGATTTTTCTGGTAATAACCTTGCTATTGCAAATACAGTTGGCATATACGTACATACACTTCAATTTAATCACCATAAACGTATTCACTCTGTAGACTTTATGTCAAATGTACTCCATATGTCAAATGTACTCCATGTGCCAAATTATGATTTCTTTGAAAATGTTTATTTTGTTCATAAACGTTGTCATGATTACGGTGACATGGGTAACTACAATTTTACTGAATTGTTATAGGCGTGACCAAAGATAATTTTGAAAATTAATTTTTTTCTACAGCTTGACATTGTTCAACGATTGTAGAAAAAATATTGTGTATCTCGTCGGATAGAGCTTGTTCGGTGCACTTGTCGAGTTGTTGATCTCGGCTTCGCCTCGATCAACAATTTCTCGCCGCGTGCAACAAACAATGCTCTATCCGCACTTGATACACAAATAACTATTGCCGCTTGGCAAGCGCCAAACGTCAATTTTCTGCTTTTAACTGACAGTTGGAAATGTATATTTTCTGCTCGGTCATAAAAAAAAATTTTTTGATGATAATTGATGTATTGAATCCTTGGTTATAAAAGTATGCATAGTTACTAACGATTTGCATTTGATTTTATACATACTTTTTGCTTTAAAAACCTTATAAACTCACTATGTAATTATTGTTGCCTTGGTAGATAAGTACGATCTTTTTCTGTTTGATTTCGAACTTCATAGCATACTATGCTGCGTTTCTTTTACTTAAATTATATCGAATATTCCACCGTAACTAATAGCTAACTTCCTACCAATTTCACCATTTATTTGATTCATGAAATCGCCCGTAAAATGTGCACCTATAATTTTACCACATAGAGACTAAATTACATATTTCAAGTTTAAAATTCAGATAACAATTTAACGTGGAAACCATCTAATGAACGTGGGTAGCTAAAACGTATCTATATTTAGTGAATGTTAATAAAAGCTAATCCCGCAGCCTCGCCATGAATACATTTTAATAAAATTGATTTTCCGCGGCAGAATTTAAATTTAATAGCGGCCCGCGCATATATTTATCACGAAGCGTAATCAGATAAAAAACATTAAGTGGAAAATAATGTCCGAATGTATTTACGCGCCACGTCGACTATTAAACCAACTAGATTGTGCATAACTGCACATTATGAGTCTCGTACATTTTACCTAACATATCATTAGGGCCCGGCATACTTATAACGTATTATCGGAACCTGTAATTTACCGTGCTAACCGAACTATGTAATTTGTAACTTCACTTTTCGGACTGTTTCACAAACCGAGTATCGCTGCTTGATCTAAATTCGCGTTGAAAATAATAATAAAAAATGCTGGCGTAACATTTATGAACGTTTTTGCAACACCACGGGGAGCAAAAACACGCTGCCACAGCCAACTACTGCTTGGTTTGTTGTTTTGGATTTCTCAACGAGAATTCACAATGAAACCGAAAACTAAAACATATATCATATTTTTAGATTCACTGCTCCAAGTTGTTGACTTCCTACAAAGGAAAATATCAAATCGTACACATAATAACACAAACAATTCAAAAGAATCTAGACGACTAATACAAACAAATTTGTGTTTCAATGTTTAATAATTATATTTCACACATGTGTCACGTACAGGATGTTTATTTTTTATTGAATATAGGAAATATAATGTTCAAATGTTCATTAGGCGTAAGTTCGTTTCCTATGAATTTTAAATGAGGTCTTTCACCATTTTTTTAATGAAACTTTATCTATATTGAAAACTATCTGCACTTTTAAAAAGTCTTAATTGTTATTCATTAAGCCGCAATGATTTTTTTTAAATGTTGTGACGTCATAGTAGACATGTTGCTGAATCTAAAACAGTACAGATTGTAAATAATTGGAGTCATATATTTTTTACTTATTTTATTATTATTATTACAATAAAATAGAACATTTATGTAACAAAAATTATTTAAATCTGTACTGTTTTAGATCCAGCAACACCTCTACTATGACGTCACAACATTTAAAAAAAAATCATTGTGGCTTAATGAATAACAATTAAGACTTTTTAAAAGTGTAGATAGTCTTCAATATAGATAAAGTTTCATAAACAAAAAAAAAAAAAAATTAAAAAAATGGTGAAAGACCCCATTAAAAATGTAAATATATAAAGTGTTCGGAAACACAACTGCCAAAATTTATTGCTATAATACATTTCTTTCATAAAATAAATGTTAAATAATAGTGTATTATTCAATGAGCATGTAATGTAAGCTATTACTCATGAGAATAAAGTTTGCATCACGAGCGAAGGCGAGTGATGTAAATCATTTGAATGAGTAATAGCCATTACATACGAGTAGAATACTATACTTTATCCACAAGATTTCGTCAAATATTTGTTTTGAAATAATAAGTAGAATTTTTGCTTTGACAAATACAAAAAACTGTTTGTTTATCAACATAGACAAATTGTAGAAACCATCACTAGGTTTTATGTGAATAAAATTAATTAATAAAGTCCTTTTGACAGGTAAGATTTGAATTTTGAACTGTCAATATTATTTCATTAATGTGCACGAGAGAAAATATTGATTGTATTTGTCATGCACTAGGGATATATTAGACAAATATTTCTTGAGAAAGATTTCAGTCATTATGTTAAATTATTGAACATATATTTATTTTAATCTGTCACATAAACGTCAGACTTGGATAAATAGCATTTGCCAAATTACGTTAATAATGATTCACCAACGTTTTGAAAGTAATTCTTTCGAAGAAATTGATTAAAAAATTGAAGATATTACCCCTTTTGTCCTTTTAAAACTAAGAAATTAAACTATTCCTCATTGTGTTTACAATTATTATAAATATTCGGCTATCGCACTTGTGCAAATACTCGACATGCAAAATATTCACTGTATTCGATTGTCTTTGGTCGATATTAAGAAAATACTGCAACGTGATTGGTTAAAATTTTTCGAGGGAAATATTCAGGTTTATATATAGAAATAACCCCCGCGATTTTTAATTTATAAACGTTACAAAATATAGAAAAGTTTCATAAAAATGAAGCCCTACGTTGATGTCGTTAGTGATTTTTTTCATGATTCCAATACGTTCTTTTACTACATATAAGAAAACAAAAACGCTTATGGGTATAAATTATTGGTGTCTGGAAAACATTTATTTATAATAAAAAAAAAAATTTGAAAATTTGTCTTTTAGATTATAAAAAGAATGAAACGGTTTCATTACTGAAATATTAATATTTCATGATATTGTAATACAGGCATGGTAAATATTTGATATTTTACAAATCAGAAATCTATTTATTACAGTATTGATTGTTGTATCATTTTCTGTAGAAATTTTACAGATTTTTTTTGACGTTTCTTAAAACCAATAATATACTTTATTGTATATCACGTGTCCGTGCTTTAACCAATCCTGTCATTATTATACTGAGAACATAGATTTAATAATAATATATATATATATATTTTAATACAGAAATCTGTAACCAACATAAGAGAGAGATTGTCATATCTAAAATTACGCAGTGGGGAAATAACAGCATATTTTTATGCCACCCAGCACGTGGTACGAATATGTTGTTCTTCTCCCACTGCGCATTTTAGAAATTACTATCTCTCTTATATTGGAATTAAACTACTGTATGTAAAAATCAAGAATAAATTTGTCTTTTAGATTATAAAAAGAATGAAACGGTTTCGATTTTACCATTCCGTATTTTCCGAACAAACCCGAATTAAAAATATGAAATTCAGCTCACAAGGGTAATAAGTCCCGCAAATTATTTATGAAAGTTTTAGTCGGCATGAAATAGGCTGAAATTTTTCACGTGCGCCATACAAATTACACGCACGTATCCAGGTCGCAGAGTGCTGTGTGCAAGCCACTAAATCATTCACAGAGCTCGGTGCTCGGTGCGGGGTAATCGCCCATTACTCGCGGCCCTGGAAGGACAGTGCCGTATTTAGGGGGAGACTGAACCCCTGCCACACAGAATCAAATACTACTTTACATGTGCTGACATATGTTTATTTAATTTTTTGCACAATCTTTTTATAACCATTTGAATATAGTTGCATATTTGGTAAATATGCGTAGCTTCGTGGTAATGGATTCGTGGGATTCGAATTGAAGATCTCCTGATTTATTTACCCAATTTTTCGCTTATTAGAAGAAAATATGTATTTAGTTTGTAGCAGTTGTGACGTCACAATGAGAAATATAATATTTTAAAAATTTATATCCCTTGTCGTAGCAAATTTTACGTCACGTTTTCATTAATCGTCACATATATTAATAAATAGTTATTTGTCAAACTAGAGAGGAAAGCATTTCTTTTTCCCCCTCAAGTTCGAAGTTTGCCTCATGAGCGCAGCGAGTGAGGCATTTCGAACGAGAGTGGAAGAAGAGCTTTTCTCTCGTGTTAGACACAACATTTTTTTCATGACATGTTTCTAAAAACAATTTGCTCGGACCTAAAATACACTGTGAGAACACAACTGACAGACTGACAAGTTAAAAGTTTGGTTATCAGACACAAGACGGTTTAGCAGTGTTGATAATGAACTAATCTTAAATATCTTTAATAAGTTGGCAAATTGTGATTTAATAAGAAACAGAAAAATATAAGACATAATTGTAAGATAATTTAAAGTATGTATATCACTAAAATAAGGATTTTCAATAAAATTAGGAATTTATTTACAATTTTTATAATATATTTTTTGTAAATAACATTCATATTGGCAACACTTTTATATTTTCCTCTCTAGAGAGGAACAACACATTTTCCTCACTATTTCGGGAGAAGAACGGTGGGATTTCCTACCATGTCATGAAAAAAATTATTTAAATAATAGTAACTTTACATTAATTTCAAGTTCTGTAATTTTTTTATTTAAATTCGACATATCGAAATACCACACGTAAATCTTCATCAAATAACAAATAACATAAACAAGGAAATAGAAACAGAAACTAAGTAATAATAAATTATGATTTCTAAAACAAAGAATGAATGAAGCCACGTCTTATTCAACTCGTATCCTTCATTCTGATTCACTTATATATTTCTGTAGCTTCTCTTATGAGTCTGCCCATTGGCACATTTCGATCTTGCTGTAATATTTGTGTCTTCAAAATTCATTCAATGGCATAAATATAGTCTATGCCACAAAACCTTTCATTAAAATGACAAATATAGCTGTGATTGATTAAAAAAAAAATAAAGCATACCATTTGGCGGTCGGTATACGTTTGGAATTTAAGTACAACTATAATTTTTATCGAAAAACAAAACAATTATTACAGTAAGGTCTTTGAACATTCTAGTATTTATATATGTGGATGAAAAGGATAGCTAAAACATTAAACTATAATAAAATATTCGTTGAAGTCTAGTTGGACAAAAATTCAGAATTTTGATACTGAACACACTTTTTGGTATATTTTTATTTGTTTCTCAAAAACTGTAAATTCAAATGAAATATAATCTTAATATGTTATAAACGATCATATTTATAAATATACAAATTATTTGCATTACTGTACTCGTTCATGGGAATGTGTGGGATATATTTAACTAATTTGTAAACAAAATTAGGATTCTAAAATCCATTACAAAACTTTGGAATTTTATCAACAAACGTAGATATAAAACATTATGTTTCATTTATTATAATAATGATGCATTGTTCCAAAAAAGTATGTTCATGTTGCGCTATCTTCAGCCCGTTTAGTTGACCTTAAATAACTAAACATAAACAATGACCCCCTCCAAATAAAACCATGGCCACGGCACTGTGCACCACTACACAACAGAGCACGGCATCCCGTGTCCAATGCATGTCCGTGAATGGAGATTCCGACTCAAATATGCCAGGAATTATTCACGGGTATGGTAATTATGCAGCTTGAGGTTTTATATCAGAAATTTTCAACAGTTTTCAAAGTAATTAAAGAAGTTGTATGGTCAATTATTTAATATGTATACACATTTACGTGCCATGTATTAATTACAAAATAAGCACGGCCATTAAGAAAATATTTATCGCATGTCTTTTTTATAGTCCCACTCCCAATAAGATAAAAACAATGATCACAAATAATGTTTTTTGTGGTATTAATATTATCATATATAATATCCCAAGTGCGTAGGTTGCCATTTAAAATAAGAAAGTTGCACCCCGCATTTTGAGAACCACTGGTCTAAAAATATTCTTTTTTCGCTCATTTTAATTGTCTTATAATATAGAAATTGTTTGCTAATTTAACCGACCTCGTAGCTCTTATAGTTCTCGAAATAGCAATAGTGTACCACTTAAAATGAACACTCTGTATATACAGTGTTCTAATCTAAAGTGAAATATTTACCTGTCAAATGGAACACCGTCTTTTATAGCCTTTTTTACAATTATATGCACAACAGGATTTTACCATATTTGATATATTTAAAAATAGACATAAATAATTGACAAAATTCTAAATGAGGGACAACGGCTCGCACAATAGTCTATCAAAACAGTATTCTACTCACACGTCAAACGTCAAACCAAGTTCTTGTCATCTTGCCACCCGTCACGTCACTTTCATCTCTCTACCTCTATCACGCTGTGTTGGTTACAGACTATCTTATTTGAGCTATGATTTCGATGCGATATTTTTCATCTACTCGACGAATAATTTATTCTGTATTTTACTCGTAGATAGAAAGTTCGGCCCTAATAGTTATATACTTTACAAGTGGGCAAAGTAAGGAATTACCCACGAGAGAAATTTTAGCTCACGAAGCCGAAGGCTGAGTGAGATAATTTTATCGAGTGGGTAATTTCCCTTTGCCGACGTGTGAAGTATAACGTTTTATCCAACACTTCTTAATAAATGAAAAATTTATTAAAGAAATATTATTTGACAGTGACATATACTTTAAATTTTTAAATGAAATTGTCAATCGAAGTAGTTACCAAGGTGTTGTGTGTTATTATTATTGTTATAAATAAAAAAATACTCACTAGTGGCTTTCCTCAAAATTATACCCACTAGTGGATAATCTTTTACTTTGCTTGTTTAAAATCGCCATATTTATAGACTATAGAGCATTTATTGAGAGGTGTTGGATAAAACTGTTTTATAAAATATCAAATATTTTTCGTTTTTGTTTACCATGGCTGTTACAATTTTGTTTAATAAATATTAATTGTAATTTGATTGATACATCGTGAAATACTTATACTTAGGTAACCAAATGGGCCTTAGTGCATACATTTTTAAATTCGGAAACAACTTTTGTATTTCCTTTTTTGCTGTATAGTGAATAAGTAAAAAGATACAGCTACATTAAAAAAGAAACACTGAATTCTATACCCAGTATATGAAGGAAACATTCGTAATACAGACAGAAATAAGTATCAGATTACAAGTTGGCCTAACTGTATCATTTTTCAACAAAATTATTATTCCCGTCATGCAGGGATCATTGTACAGAAAATAATGAATGCAATTAGCTTGGAAGGCAAGTTTAAGTACAGCCTTAGTTTCTAGCTTTGGGGCTATTCTAATGCCAAAGTTCTCCTGCAATTAAAATGTAAATTTTTAATAATGACATATCGGTTAAACTATCATCTACCGTACGACATGCAGGAAGTAATTTGTATTTAATGATCAGACTGTAGTAGTTTTTTACGTTGTTTCATCTTTTTGACGATAGACGCGACAAAACGGTAATATTCTCATTTATTTCTACATTATCCCGAAGACCACAAAATGGTTTAGAATTACGAACGACAAAAACTTAAATTATAGTTTATTGGTCATATTTTGTGTCCAATTGTTTTTGTGTGTTATACAATGTCGAGTGACAGTGAAAGATGATATAATCTTTTTGTTCCTCATCAACCAGATGTTGTGGAATTATGAGATTATCGCCGATGTCGTTAGATCGTTAAAATTATAATGATTGTAATTATGAATATTGTGACATATGATGTGCAGTATTCAGCGTAGCATAACATTGAGGGTTGAGGGTGATTTACAGGTGCAAATATGCACTGTAATGTTTGGGGTTGTTTTTATTTTATGGTTAATTATTTTACAAAAAATGTAAACCGTTATGAATAAGCATAATTAATTCAAATGCATATTTGGAAAGGTAATTAACCCTATTGTTTTGTATTGAAACAAATGAGAAACGGACATTTATTACCTCCCTTTCATACCGGCTGGTTCATCGGTCTGTATTTTTTATTTTATCCAATACCTCTCAATAAATACTCTCTATATAACTATGACGATTTTAAACAATGAAAGTAACAGATTATCCACTAGTGCGTATAATTTTGAGAAGTCACTAGCGGTAGTGAGTAATTTTATCTTTATTATAATAATAATAACACACAACATCTTGGTAACTACTTCGATTGACATTTTAATTTTGAAAATGCATATGTCACTGTCAAATAATATTTATTTAATAATTTTCATCTTTAATATTATTGTACAGTCGTTTAACCTCCCTTTTTCCAATTTTTTTAAATATTAAGAGATGTTGGATTAAAGGCTGATGTTTCCATTTCCATCTACAAATAAAATACCAAATACATTATTCGTATTTTTTTATTTATTCGATGAATAACTTATTTGGAAATTTAATCGTAGATGGAAATATCGGCCCTAAACGTTATAGATACTTCACATATGGGCAAAGTGGAATTACCCACTCGATAAAAATATCACACTCAGCATTCAGCCTTCGGCTTCGTGTGCTAAAATTTATCTTGTGGGTAATTCCTTACTTCGCCCACTTATAAAGTAAATAACTATTTTTTTCTGAAATCGTTAAATTATTAATTGAGAACATAAATAATAGTTATTTACTTTACAAGTGTGCAAAGAAAGGAATTACCCACGAGAGAAATTTTAGCTCACGAAGCCGAAGGCTGAGTGAGATAATTTTATCGAGTGGGTAATTCCACTTTGCCCACGTGTGAAGTATAACGTTTTATCCAACACTTCTTAATAAATGAAAAATTGATTAAAGAAATATTATTTGACAATGACATATGCTTTAAATTTTTAAATTAAAATGTCAATCGAAGTAGTTACCAAGGTGTTGTATGTTATTATTATTGTTATAAATTTAAAAAATACTCACTAGTGGCTTTCCTCAAAATTATACCCACTAGTGGATAATCTTTTACTTTGCTTGTTTAAAATCGCCATAGTTATAGAGCATTTATTGAGAGGTGTTGGATAAATAACATTATGTATTTGTAAAATGTCAGTGACGGGGTTGGCTGTGATAACAAAAGTACTGTCAAAGTTTCAAATTTGGTTATAATTTTTTATTTATTCTTTATTTCATTTTAAAAATGTAATCTGCATTAAATCCGATAAATTATTATCAAAGATAAATAATAAATAAATTCACCAATAGTATTACAGAATAATTTGTTTGTAATTTTAGGTTTGTAATTCAAGTTTGACATAAGAGTCTGTAAAGTTTAACTTTACCTACTATTTTGGCTGACTTTGCGTATTTAATTAGTTATCGTGTACTTAAGTACCGATTTCGGAAAATAGTAATTTATGTATCAATGCACTAAAGTTCAATTTTTTATCACGAATATGGAATTTAGTTTAGTTTAGTAAAATAAACCAGGTGAGTGATAAAAAGGAACTTCAGTGCCGAGGTACATATTAAGTTTTATTTGAAATCTAAAATTCAAAAAAACTGTAAAAAAAAATTACAATATAGGTTAAGTTTATACAGTTGTCAGTTGTCAATTGAAACTGACAGTCAGTGTTGCCAACCTCGAACAGTGAAGTTATCGTAAATAACACTCAAAATTATGTGTTTTGTCCTCAATTTCGTCATCGGAATTAATTTGTTAATTCTTCTTGCAAATTTTGTTTCATGTTACGTCTAAATTTACTATAGTACGTCAATATATCTGCCAAAATTATTCTAATTGTACAATAATTATTTAACGGTTTCCAACACTGGATTGCTCAAAATCGTCGTTTAATGGATTACTTTAGTGACGATTTTTGAGCACTTTAGTGCCGATTCTAAATAAAGTATATTACCTATAATTTTCATATAAAACTTTTTCTCTATTTTGTACTGTTTAAAAGTTGTTTATGTGGGAGATTATGTGCTGTACCATAAGTTTGCAAGTTCGGCTTCACATTGAAATATGTGAAATGTAAAGTTGTACATTAGTAAATATCAGCCATGAAGCTCTTCATGAATATGGCATGCAATAAACAACAGTTCATACAGCACATTAATAACAAAAATTCCCTAATTACACTTTTACTCCGTTTAGTAATAAATAACGCGGCAAGAACACTTTGGCCGCAATTTATGGACCCATTGTTGCGTCATTGTAATAACATGGCACACAATGTGAATTACAACTTTCGAGTTGATTACTAAACTAATTAATTGTGTGCTGCGCGTAGATCATTATCGCCTGGCGTATGTTTACGATCGCTTACGAAGCGAACATGTTTGCAGACGCAGGAATTCGACATGCAAATATACGCGACGCCGACGTCGCCGCTTATTGTAAAATGTGAAGTAATCGCGAGTAATCGCGCGGCCTGATTAGCCGGTTACCGGGTTATGGAGACCTATAACCGAGAATTCAAAACACGCGATGCTAAACGACTAATGTGAGGTTTTATTTCCGTGACGAGGCTATGCTAATTCCCAATCAAATTAATGAATACAGTGAGAAATTTTATCCGTTTAACTTAAGAGGTATCTGTTAATTGTTTGCATTACAACTGTGTTATAAATGAAAATAATTTGACAGCTGTTCTCCTAATGGTTCTCTTTTCAATAGTATATCTAGTGAAGAAAGTTGAAGTTTAAACACAAGCTTTCAGCACGTGTTGTACATGAGACTTTTCCGACGACCACAATTAAGTAGAAAAAAAAAACAATATAAAATTTACATAAAAATATTAAAACATTATATTAAATCATTGCTATCAGAATTCACCAAAAATTTATAAAATCTGATAAATCAGGGTCCCAAACTTTTTAATCCGTGTAAATTCAGCAAATTATCTGCAACTGTCAAACTTTTAAATACAAATTTTTAGGTGTTAGATAGCTCAGTTATCGCAGCGTGTGATAAAATTATATCACACAGTTGCGGACTCATCTGATTGGCTGACGTGCTTTCTTCTCACACTGCATTATTAGTGATATGCAATGACCAACTTTCAGTAATAGTTTAACCTGTGAATTTATGTACTTTTCGTAGTGGTCGTCGGAAAATTATTTTTTTTCTTCAAACGTCATAAAAGCACGTTGTTATGCATTTGTATTCAACAAGCAGAAGTTCAATATTGTCGCCGCTGGCGTAAAAGTGTCTCCTTAGCAGTACTTCTGCTCCGGCGGCGGATAAAGTAAAATGTTATGAAAAAATAGTGCAACTTTGACAAATATCAAAATAATTCCTTGAAGAACTTTATTTCTTTGTATGGATTGTTATTAGTTCTATACTTTTCGTACAAAAAATATTGTACAAACCTCTTGCGTGAACTCGGTTCCCGGATTCGTTTTATGGCAATCATTTTGATACTTGAGAATTGACATGATTTTTTCAAAACTATGTGTTTTGTTTATCAAATATCAATTCCAAAGCCACTTTCTACTCGTATTTACAATAAAACTGTTTAAAATTTATAATTACATATTTTTACGGTTACACAAAAAATAGTGTGTACACCTTGTTCGCGAAATCCTTTATCGCCCTAGAGATTGTCCTTCCTCGGTACGCTAAAGAATGATTTCGCGGCCTTGGTATACAAATAACAATTAATCGTAAAACGTTTATGATCGAATGAGTCAGTCACCGACCTGTATATTTTTGCGCGTGCAGTGCTGTCAAATAACAACCCTCAAAGAAGCTAATAGACCGGGATCACTGGCGTAAAGTGGCAACAATTTAATTACTTCAGGATGTTAGTTTTTAGTTTGTCAGGAAATGAGCAAGTATAGCAGTACCTACAATTTTTAAAATGTAAAAGAGTTTTGAAGTAGCGATGGTTGAAATCAATTTCCTTCGGTATAATTGGCCAGCAATTCATTTCCCTAATTGAAAATTCTACCTAATTATGAGCGAAGCCGTCTCGCACGGAATACAGAACACAATTGAAATCGCCTTTTGCTGGTAACGGGACGGGATGAGCGGTGTTCCAGCACGAATGCACTTAGGGTCAGGTCATTTCGCTGGTCACTGCTGCGCGATCGTCTCCTCCCTGTAATTTGAAATGCAGTTAGATGCGCGGGGCGGAGCCACGGCCCTGCTTCTTAATTATAGTAATAACACACTTTAATAACTTGGATCGAGGCTGGGCCCAGAGGAAATTGGCCGCCGCACGTACCAAAGATTCGATGAATTAAAATCGAGGAAAGCGGTGAACGGAGAGCTGCAATAATATTCCACGCGCGTATATCAATTAAGTTTTAGTGCCAGTCGGGAAAATGTCCTAGACGTGGCCTAGCGGAAGGTTTGTAATCTGCTGAGGACCGAGCTAATGCAATATTGAGGAATTATTGATTTCTTCAAGCCCAACCCACAAACGCAAGACGACGAGGAACTCTGCGGTAAATTTCTAGTTAATTATAATCATTTTTACTTGTATTTCTGCTAAGATGCAATATTTACTTTTCTGTTTTCTTTCTGTTCTGTCTTCTGCCTAAGGCACACTGGTTGAAGAGCATTGGAGAGCATTGGAGAGCATCGATGAGATCTTCGATGAAACAACAGTACGCATCCGTCATCGACAAAAAATAAAGGCTCCTCTATTTCTATCGAAGAGCATCGAAGAAACATAAACGTGTTCCATTTCAGATGTAGTTATCTTTTGTATCTCATTTCACGTTAACTTTTTTGTCAGTAATAATATAACAAGAGAGTGACAATAAATTGAAAATAATTTGACAGATCTTTCGAAAACTTGTTGCCAGGCAATAGTCCTACGGGCTTTCGTGGCTATTGCCAAATGGCAACAAGGTTGAGAAAGATACTGGAGAATTATTTTCTAATTTATCGAACTCTCGCGTTATATTTAATTAGATTATTTTTTGATTTCATCATAAGGCACGCCACTAAATCTATCTTTTTTGCTTAATTTTTACTTGTGCTGATGATAACTATCTAACATCTGACATTTTTCAACAAAAATAAAAGCACCGCTTATTCCCGGAAATTACCACTAAAGCTTGATTCTCAATATAATAATTGGTTAAAACGCAGACACGTGACATACAATGAAGCATTTCATTGGTTTTAAGAAACGTCAAAAAATAATCACTGAGAAACACTGAACATTATTATTTTCAGACGATGTAACTGGGTGAATTGAAGTAATTTCGAATTTCTCTGCTATAAGGGAAAAGTTATAAAAACCATAGTGTTGTAAAATATTCAATTTAAATTTACAATAATTACAGAAAATAAAAATTTATTTATTATGTACAAAAAAGAATGTCAGGTCGAAATGCAGATCAAAAAACATATACATATATAAAAAAAAAAATCCAAACATCCAAATATAAAATGTGCAATATTTATAATATACAACAGTATTTGTAATTTCTTCGTATGTGTTGCAATTTTAATAAAATTGCTTTAATTTGCAAAATAGGCCCGGAGTTCCTAAACCAATGACACACATGTATAATATTATACTTTTTACTAACTATGCCGATACGTTACGTAGTTATGTACAATAAATGCTTCCCTTTTCGATGCATAGTTCTCTTTATAAAATGCCCAATGTTGATTCAGTTTCGACAATTGGCAATCAAACATGGCCCTGTACACATATTTATTCAAACTGTTTTCCGTTGAAGTATAAATTTAAATATCTGATTTCTATTTACACACAAAAAACTGCTCAGATAGCGAAAGGACAGACACACAAACAGACAGCAGTGCAATTAATAAACCTCAACAGCTGGGCTGGAATCTTGCTTTGCTGCACGGTTCTCTCCAGAGCCGGGGAGACGTTTATTGAATTTATTCTATATTTTAAAAATGTACTATTTTTAGCCCGAAAAAATTAAAATAATTCATGACATAATACCTAATTTGGTTGGCACATAAGTTCCTTACACATATAAATCTGAATTTGATTGTTAATAATTACAATTAATACATGTTTGATGTACAATTGTAAAGTCTAGAATTATCGTTCTTGAAATAAGTCCTCGAACACGTCAATTTTTATTTTAAATGAGACATATTTTAGCGTAATTGTTACCGTCAGATTGTCATATGTTTCAGAGTAATGCCTACTTGATTTTTTTTTATTAAAACTTGGACTCTTGACGGTTATTAAATTTTGTTTTAGAACTTTAAATGCAATTATCTCGAATATTTCAAACTACAATAGGTACTAAGTTTTTACCATTATTTGGGCCTTAAAATTTCATGCATAGAAGCCAATTTAACTTTACCCCTGTGGATCTCTCATTTTTGGAGACTATGACTTGACGGCTGGTAACCGCACTTCACGCGTAAAAATGTATCACTTATCAAGATCTTTCAAAACAAAATATCATTCTCAAAAATTTGTAGATGATATATATTTATTTAAAATAATTTTGTATCAAATATGTATTAACACTCTATTGCATGAATTATTATTTTTTACAAAAGAAATGTTAATATATTTAAAATAAGTGTTACATAATTTTTTTCTTAAAATAAAAAAATATTTTTTTTAAGTTTTGTTCACTATTGGGAACATTATGAACAAATTCAACTTACAATAGAATTTTGGTCTATTGGGTCGTCTTTGCGTACTATACTAAACTGTTTGATAAACAACCTCTACTAGGAAAACATCAGATGAAACAAATTTTTGGAAATTTTGTAAAGGTTTATTTATATGAAATATATCAGCAGGTAATAAGCTGCTTCCTTTACATTTTACATTTTCTATCTCAGTTTCTGTAATTATCCTTTTTCCACTTCAATTTTTTTTTATGTTGGTCAAATTGGGAGGAATGACCTAATTGGCAATTGCCAAAGTTTATATAAGGTTCCCAAATGATTACAACATGATTGCCATGAATGTAAACTGCATAAGAAAAGAAAAGAAGAATTTTAAATTTTATATTCCCGATCGGGAACAGTGTGCAATAGATGGTTAGTTAGTTGAAAAAACTTTCAAACCAGCAAATTATAAAAACTTTTGGAATAAGTTCTGTAAAATATTTTATTTATATATAACATTTCGAATAATTCTTCAATAGGATGAAAAATTATGTAGAATAATTCGAAACGTATTTAAACAATATATTTTACAGAACTTAATCCAAAAATCTTTAAAATTTAAATACGTATTATATAGTTTGATGCATATTACTGTAATTATATATATATATATATATATATATATATATATATATATATATATATATATATATATATATATATATTTTATATTTATATTTTAGCACAAGAATTGCGGTTATACAATATCGCGCTATATTCCACATAGTAGGGTAGCATGAACCCTAAAACACAATCAACCAACAATCAAACATTCATATCCTGGCACACAACTTTCGCCTCGTCCACATTTTATACTCGTCAATTCTTTACACTCGGAATCATTCGTTCACGCAACAAATCATCAGTCATACCTAACCACAGCTTTTAAAATATAGTTAAAATTCTTTTACATATTTCTTTGTCTGAATCACCAATGCCCCTTCGGGAAAAGTGCACCGTACGCCAATGGGCGCGCGACGACAATGATAAAGCAAAAGCGGTCGTTTGCACGCATCGCGTACTGTATTAAGTTTCATATCTCCCTCAAAATACACACGACCCATATGCTCACGGAGATGTCAACTTCGATACGTAGTGCGCTCCCTAAAAAATCGTATTTGATAAAGTAAATATTATTGCATGTTTCACGCATACGCGAGCCGTGCCGGCCTGGCAGAACGCGGACTTCACTCGATTCAAACTTTCAATATTTATGTTAAGCGTGTCGAGTGTTATTTTTAGTGCGGGGATAATGGACGACGGGTTCGATGCCGCGGGCGACGAATCGTTTTACTATTTAACGAATATTTTTTAAGTAAACAACTGGACTTCAAATACGGGCTGAGCCCAAACTGGAAAAGAACACTATAACCTACGTTTCACTAAATTGAATGAATTATTTAAAATAGAGTACTTGCAGGAGGCGTGGCCTATTTGGCGGGAGTCTGTTTCTGGGCAACGACCGTTCAGGTTAGCATTGAGTCTTATGGAGGTTTTGGTTCTTGTGACTTATTTTTGTGTTTTGTCGATGTTGATTGCGTGTTTTGTTTATATCATATACTTTTTAAGAAATGTAAATGTATATATAATGTATTTGCATTAAATACATATACCGTGTGTCCCACGTAAATGTTGGCATAGGCAATTAACATGTAAAATCAGGTTTTTGTAAATAAAAAGTGTCCGGCAAAAAGTTATGCATCCAAATTTTATATCACAATACTGCCAATATCCCTACATCTTATTTAATACAGATTACTTTATTTTGATACCGTAATTTAATGAAATTATTATTAATAATTCCTAATTTTTCGCCTACTTTTTTATTACTACTGACGTACAGTGCTTGCAATTTGTTTTAAATATTTTAATCTGTCACTGTCAATTTCTGACGATGGAAACCATTCGACGTTCATTTCTGGGAAGTATTCAGATATTTGTCTTGCATTGCGCCCCACATAATATATTCTAATAATATTTACTCGGTTCTCTACATTTAATGTATTCGTGATGACAGTGACAGATTAAAATATTTAAAACAAATTGCAAGCACTATACGTCAGTTGCAATAAATAAAGTAGGCGCAAAATTAGGAATTATTATTTTTATTTCATTAAATTGCGGTATCGAAATAAAGTATTATGTATTAAATAAGATGTAGGGATATTGGCACTATTGTGATATAAAATTTGGATGCATAACTTTTTGCCGGACACTTTTTATTTACAAAAAACTGATTTTACATGTTAACTGCCTATGCCAACATTTACGTGGGACACACGGTATGTAGAGCAAGTATATTTTAAATGAAATGTATTAGAAACACATTAAATGTATTGGTAAGTTGATGTATAGTATATGAATCAATACTGATGACAGATATTTTTTCCAAATATCACTCCTTTTAGATTCTCCCGGTAAAGCTTTCACATATTCACTTAATTAACTCGTCTAAAAATGAAATATAAATTAATATATTTTAAAATTTAAAGTTAAAGAAAACAGTTATATCAAAGAAATAAAATAATAATTCTTGTCAAGTATTACAATGCTAAGTCTTGTTAGAATTATAATGTTAATTGTCGAAACCCTTGATAACTGATTAAAAACTGTTTAGTAACTGAAGAACTTAACCAAAATTATTTTTTATATCCTCTTTTCATTTATTGTGGGGGTTGAAATTGGTAGGTGGTTTGAAAATTACTTTAATTGGTTTATTTTGGTAATAAGCAAACAGTTTTTTAATTTAATTAGTTGATGCAAAATGTACTTCTCAAAATTTTCTTCAAATTGAGATTAATTTCTAATACTATTAAATTTCTGACATCTACATGGATTTTTACTAATTGTTAAATAAATAAGCATTTACCATTTCCTAATCTATCAGAAAATACACAAAATATGATGAGAATATTACAGTTTTATAAATTGTTTTCATCAACATTTACGATACTACACTTTTAAAATACGATATTTTAAAATTACTTTATATTTAGAAGAATTTTATGTAACCAGTATAATTATGAACTTACCTTAATCAACGTCATAAGTTTTCTTTTTTTTTTAACAACGTAGAATGCGAATAACAGATAATTTTACAAAAGTAAACATGAATACTCCATAAGACGCCATGTTAAAATTTTGTCTGGTTGCCCAGGAACAGGTTCGCGCGCTAAGTTTGTGACCTTGATGCAAGTACTCTATTGGTTACTAGATTAATACCTAAAATATTGATCAAAGTTTTATTGAAAAAATCTGGTGTGGACACCACACTACTTTCTTATACAAATAAAACCAACTGAAAATGTATGTCTTGTTCCTTGCGTATAACTATTGTGACAATTATTTGACATATAGAAATTATACCTTTAATTTTCTGTTCTCAGCTTTGATGTTAATTTAAAATATTGATTAATATCTAGTCCTTAAAACTTTCTAACTAATAATACAAATATTGCTTTTATAATATTATTTTTGACACTTCACAATTATTTGACGCATTTGACACATAGATGTAAAAAATGATTATAGCTTTTGTTCCCAGTGTAACTAAGATTACTGAAATATTATTAAAAACATAATTTGGGTTTTCTCAAAATTAGAAGCATGTACAAGAAAAGTGCAAATAACATTTTATATTCCAAATATTCTTGCCATTTGAAACTTTTTTCAAAGTTTATTCTATTTTTGAAAAAAAATGGAATTTATTGTCTTATGCGTTCAGTAAACTTCCTCTTCCGGTTTTTCAATATCATTCAAAATCAACTCAGCTCTTCATATTTTCATGAACCTAATAAATTAGAAGTTTCGTTTACATATCTTGCCTCGTTCTTGAGATATTGCGCACATGGACATCCATGCATCCTCACATACAGACATCATTGAGAAATTGGTCTTAACGGATTCAGTGGACGTCAAAATATGTATTTCCGCAAAAATCTCGTCAACGATTTTTTTCATGATTCCAATACTTCCGTATACTTCAGCTTCGTGTGCTAAATTTCTCTCGTGGGTAATTCCTTACTTTGTCCACTTGTAAAGTAAATAACTATTTCTTGGAACAGATTCTTCTTAAATGAAAAGAAAAATTAATTTGTATAGTGCCAATCCGATTTCATTGTCATTGAAAACTTTTATAGTCTGATTAAATTTTCTTGTCTTTGAAGGAACATCTCAAAGTATTCAACTGAGACTCATTATGGGGAGGAAGTAGTTTGAATAAGAGTAGTTTTAATTTAAAATGATATCGTTAAAAAATATATTTTTAAAAACAAAATATAAAATATAGGTATTCATTTTCTTTCAAAGCAGAAAAAAGAAGATAAATAAAATTTAAAAAATTTAAATGCAAAATTAATATTCTTAATTTAATTAAAATTAATCTTTTCGTAAGAAATAAAATTTTCTTTAACGGATGCATACAAAAGAAAAACTGAATATTTTCTTGAAACAGGGAGTTATTTTAATGAGTGTTGCAGAAATAAATGCAATTTATGTATATTTTAATTATTTACCATGAAAAGTTATTTTAATTCCATTTAAATAATTTCCCGAATAATAAATTAGAACATTCATGTGACTACAATTATTTACAATCTCTACTCCAGCCACAACTCTACAATGACGTAACAACATTAAAACAAAATAATTGTGGCTTAAAGAATAACAATTAAGGACCAATATTTCCATCTACGAATAAAATTCCGAATAAGTTATTCGTCGAATAAAAAAATACGCATAAAACATGACAGCTAGAACAATAAGTATCATTCGAGCTATGATTGCTATGCGACATTTTTCATTTATTCGGCGAATAATTTATTCAGTACTTTATTCGTAGATGGAAATATCGGCCCTAAGACTATTTAAAAGTGCAGATAGTCTTCAATTTAGATATAATTTCATAATTTTTTACATGGTGAAAGACCCCATTTGAATTGAATTTAGTGGATGCACCCATATGTTGCTTATGTCCAAGTCTCTGTTGAAGAAACTGCTTCAATCATTAGCTAAAATAGTGTGATTAAGACTAGAAGTTCATTCCCTTCATTTTCCATCAATTCATAGTCACATTTGGGTTTCCTATCCATTCAAATATAACCCATTTACTATTGCTCTGTGGTGCCAGTTTTCTTTGGCTTCAGATTCTTACAATCGACGTTTACCAAGTACATTTCAACGTTCCTTTACAAATTTTCCTGGGCCGTCTTTCAAAATCGTTCTAAATAATATTCCACGAAGTCCTGGGGATGGAACCACCCTCCAGGCCTCCCAGGGGCGCAAGGATGTCGGAGAATTTAGTCGAGCGGGCAATAAGCTCCAAGGCGATAGGAGATCGCAGGATCGATTGCTGGTTCTCGTGTAACAGGATTAGCTTTTAATTAGGGCTCTACCTTTCGACGCTTCTGCGAACTTCAGACTAGACTACGTCAGGGCACTGCACGCTGCACGGGGTTTTGAAAAGGCCGCATGCATTTTTCACACGGTCTTGCAAACTTTTATCAAGTTTAGAGTTGGAAAGTTTTGTGAAACAGCTTGAATGCCAGGAAAATAAAAAGCAAGGTAATACACACGATTAGGTTCAGGCAAATGTGTAGGTTCGTGGTGACGCAGACGATCGTAATAATCTAAATTTCTAGATGCAAAAATATGTTGTGGGTAGCACAATACCTCCCGCCATAGATTTCTTATCTAACAATGCTGGAACACGGACTACCACTATAAAGAAACGCTTAAGGTCAACCATACGGGCTGAAGATAGCTCAACATGAACATTTTTTTTAAACAATATATTATTATTATAATAAATGAGACATATAATGTTTTATACCTACATTTGTAGATAAAAGTTCATAATTTAATAATAAATTTTAAAAAGCTAATTTTGTTTGCAAATTATACATGAACATAATTTTCAAAGTAGTAAAATTTATGTCACATTCCCATGAACGACTACAATAATGTAAATGATTCGTATATTTACAAATATGATCTTCAATAACATACTAAGATTATATTCCATTTGAACTTACAGGTTTTTGAGTAACAAATAAAAATATACCAAAAAGTGTGTTTTTCTTTATCTATGATCTTCCTAGTGTATTAGTAAATACTACAAAAATGTAGAATGATATTTTGACAGGTAGAGTTATATTTGTTGATTTATTAATACAAATCGTTAGCAACGTGTTAAAAGTAACAATAAAATCACTTGCTATGTTACTTTTAACAATAGTGTAAAAAAAGTGACACTTTTACCTTGCTAAGCAACCGTTAAAAAAGGGCCACTTTTAAGAACGGTCGTAGATAAAGTTATTTACAATTCAGTATCTATCACAATAGTATATTTTACAACAAGCATGAAATGGTACTCGTTTCTTAAGAGAATGAAAGTTTGTAGCATGAGCCGAGGAAGAATGCTGCAAATCATACGAGTATGAAATGGACATTTCATGCGAGTTGTACACTATACTTTTTCTACGAACACGATAATATTTCCTAATTAATTTATATTTTATTAATAAATTTGTACCACTTTCACCATTCCAATATTTGACAATTCTAAATAAGTATCCTAGCAATAGCACCTGTACTGAAATGAAATGACCTGTATTGAAATACTCACAAAACAAATTAATTTGGCACGATGCTTGCAATGTACTTCATATCCCTAGCAACAACAAACATACAATAAGTAGATTTCTAAGTGGTCGTAGAGAAAATATTTTATTTTCAATCGGACGAAAACTGATTCCTTTTCGGTGTGTTTTCGAACCCCTAAGTCTATTAATCCGGTATTTTAGTGTCGTTGCTAGGTTACAATAAATAACAGTACGAGAATATCTTTTTCGGACACTGGCAAAATATTCCAGTACGATTTAGCTTTTCAAATAAATTTGACGCTTGTGAAAATAAATAAACAAAACATGTGTACGCTATCCTCAGATATTTTTATCAAAACAACACAATATATGTATGTCTTGTTGGTTGTCTGACGTTTATAAATGAAATATAAAATAACTAATTATTGAATATAAACTGATCGACAAACAAAATAGTATGTGTACCAATTGCAATTCCCACCATCGTCCGGGAATATCACTTTCCCAACTAGATACACAATACCCTATTATAGTCTTGTAAATGTTAATTACTATTTCGTAACCTCTTGTAGTATTCCCTGGAAAATAATTGAAAAAAAAATCATAAAATAACAGTAATAAATATAATTTAGAATAGTCAAGTTATTTTTAATGGCAATATCGTGTTAAGGGACCCATATTTAATATTGATTATTGATTTTCCGTAACCGTTTTGCAAATATAGCGTCATAAACGGTTGTAATAAAGAAAAATAAGTGTGTTTGTTAATGTCCCATGTGCGCGTTTCCACGAACATAGCTTAGGGGTAGATTCATCCCCCTTAGCAATATGCAATATTATCTCATAACAGTGCACATAATAGCCCTTGAAAACCATCTAGAGAACCAAAATGACCATCGATAACTATAGTTATGAGTACAGTAAGTAATAGTTTTCTCTGACGATTTCAAGGGTCGAAATGGGGTCATAAACCTTTTTTCATTTTATTTTTTTTTCTGTAAGTTTGAGTAAAATTATAAATATAGATACTAATTTTAATATTAAAAGGCATTTACTTATTAAGATAAAATTTTTTGAAATTGGCATCCTATTCAAATTTTTCGCTTGTGACGTCAGCACCTGCGTCATCTTGTAATTCTACGAAATACGCTCTTGCGGAGAGCGAGGAACTACACCAACTGTCAAATTGACTGTTATCAGTCATTGTTATTTACTGAGAGGTTTTTACAAATATAGTTTATTCACATTACCTGGGCAAAATAATATAACAAATATAATAAACATAAGTTTAATTTGAAAATCGTTGTTAACTGCAACATATGACTTGAGATGACAGGTGTGATAATGAGACTACCGACATTACCGACAAGCGACAAGATATAGTACAACAAAGCTTTTTTATGTTAATACGTCCTAAACTCTTTGTCTAAAAACGTTATAATTAACGAATACCTAATTTAATTTATCGGAGTATTCATTTTAATAATAATAAGTAATTATTACAACCCTGAAAAGCAAGTTTTTATTTGTTATCAACACCTCTTTTGTCTTGCCATGCTGTACATTCTATTACAAGAAGACATCACGAATTTGCAACCGCGAAACTTCAGAAAGGAAGTTATGAATGAAAAGTTGAAAAATTCTTAAATCTAAATTTTTATAATTTGTAATAAACACTACTTTTTTTTGTGTATGACCCCATTGTCTTTAAAAACAGCAAAGGGATGTAATAAATAACATAATTTCCTCACGGTAACGGTCTTTCTTGATAATGGTACAAATTAGTTTATGGCTCAATTGACCTATAAAATAAAAGTGACCTATATCGTTTGCCAAACTAATTTTATCTTTAATATCGTGTCCAGCATTTCATGAGGCGCTTCGACATTTTCACACATGCGATATTTAGTTGGCGATGCAATTAACTACATTTAATTCGGCTCCTTTGTTCGTTATTACGGCTGGTAATTAATTTAAAGGGCACTAAAGCACTTGATTGTAGCTTGATGACCATTTCTCATCATTTCGTAATAGTGTTTTAATCGCTCGAAATTTGTAGTTAATTGCATTGAAACTTTATGTTCTTGAATATTTTAGTGCAAAATTTGAAAAGTAGTTGCAGATACTTGCTAATATGTCCACAATTTGTTTCATTTTGTATATTTAGAATTTCAATGTTTAAGTTATGAACTGAATAGATTTTGGGAGCAATTCATCAACCAGAAGTCATAGTTAACTTGAAGACCTATCAGGTTTTCAGGATATGTCTCAGTTTGTTCTATTCAAAAAGATGTAGAATATTATTATCTACATTTTTCTCTTTTGTACGATTTAAAAGTTATCCGTTGGGTACAACGGATTTTACTTTCTTATCCCGTAAGTTCTCTAATTCAGTTTTGACAATTTTCTCGTTGACGTCTGTGCGGATGGATGGGTACGTGTTCTTGAACTCACGAACGAGAAAGGATGAAGTGACAAAACTTCATAATTATGAGTTTTATGACAATGTTAGGAATTGAGTTCATTTTGGTAACAATTTCAAAACCGGAAGTGAAAGCTTATTTGTTACACAAAACAATAAATTAATATCTTTCCAATATGAAATTAGATGCGAAAAAATTTCAAAATAAAGATGATAGTATTATTATTTGGAATATAAAATATTATTTGAAATTTTTTCGTATATGTTTTTGACTGAAAAAAACTAATTATATGTTTAATAACACATTTTGTTCAATGATATGTAATAACTATTGATTAAATCCTAATGAGAAAGAGTTCGGGGAAAAGACATGACCTCAAATGTCAAAAATACCAAAAATCAAACTTTGACGATCGTCAATTGTTTTTTGTGTAAGGCATTTAAATCCAAGCGAGTTTGGTGTCAAATTAAAGATTTGAAAGAATAAAGTTAAATTAAAATGTCAGAAATTAGTTTTGATCAATCGTCAATTGTTTTTTATAATAATTAATTGAATCTTATCAAGTTACACTCATAAATAACTTCATGTTTTAAGAAAATTTTCAATTTTTGTTTTGTATGCATTCGTTGAAGAAAATTTTATTTTTTATAAAATGATTAGGTTCAATTCAAAAAAAAATTTAATATTTTTATTTATTTTCTTTTTCTCCTTTGAAAGAAAATGAATATATTTGAAATTTTGTTTTTAGCAATAATGAAAAAGAAGTCGTTTTAATTTTAAACAAAACGTTTTTATTTAAAACTATATAATTTTGAATTAAAACTACTCCTATTCAAACTACTTCCTCTTCATAATCAATGTCAGTTAAATACTTTCAAAACTAAATTAATTTTCATACAAGAATATTTATTAAACCTACAAAAGTTTTCATTGAAAACGAAATCGGATTGGCACTATTCAAATCAATTTTCCTCTTCATTTAAGGGGAATCTGTTTGTTCCAAAAAAACATTTTTATAAGTGTAACAAAGGTTTTAGACACTTATATCGTTATATTTGCCTCGATTCTCGAAAGTTTTGCTTTGATTAACGATTTTTATAGTCGTTAGGATCACGGAATTTCGAATGTTATATAAAAACAGCTTGTAGCTGTCAAAATCGTTGTCAAAAACGATTGTTTCTTTAAAAAATTACGAAAACGGTTTGAACTAGACTGACTGCTGTTCGCTCGACAACCCCTTATATACATCTGTGTTGCGGCCTCTTGAATATTCTAGGAGCCTTCATGATGCTTCGAGAAACTGTGTCATGTATTTGCCGTACATGACGTCATACCACAATTTTTCATCCGGTCTGTATTCATTACAATATATATAAGAAAGTCTTGTAGTGTCCACACTAGATTTTTTAGAATATGTTAATAGTTTCCACATTAACTACACTCGTGTTCGTTATTGAAAACATGCAAAATATCGTTCGAGTACATATTTCCAATCACAAAGCAATTAAACATTATGCACACTCACGCTGCACGTTGATAAATCGCCACAATGAGGCCCCAATCAAAAATGTAAAATTCCTATCGTCTATGGACCACTAATGAAACTTCACGTCCATAACAAGCGACAAGCGTGATGTGACCACAGCCATCATAATGCAGGTTCAATATCTTGCACAATGTGTGCCCTAACAAATGCCGGCTTATTTGTAACACCCCTTTGCCGTAATTTATCTTCGTTTTAATGCTGTCAGAGCCGCCTGAGAAGCAACAATGAAGTATACAGCGCCGCTTTATCCTAATACCGCCTGCGAGACACCTTCGTCCCTGCGCCAGTGGCTGCCAAACGGTGGGCCGCGCTACTTCCTGCCGAAGAGAGCAGGAAATTGCGCACGAGGATATGACGATATCTTTTTTTAGGGCATGCGTAAAGCTTTTACTGGCTGGGAAACTTGGAACCGTGGAAGATGGTTAGTTATTATCTTTTTTACCTAACGCACATATTCGTAGGAGAGGTGTGAAGGGTCAGTTTTGGAGTCCGTAGAACACGATTTCACTATTTTTACGATGTCGTAGTAGAGTACAGAAACTTAATAGTTGTAATTTTCGTGACAATGCGCAGAGCTGACTAGATTTTGGTGTAAGTTTACTGGACGCAAAACAATATTCAATTTATTTGCAATATGGAATTAACTGCGAAAAGAGTTTCAAATGAAAGATATTTTTAGAACAACAAGCTGGGAAACCCAGCCTATCTTCTTTCGAAATAGTGAAAAAATTGTATTTTTTCACGACATGGTAGGAAACCCCACTGTTCTTCTCCCGAAATAGTGAGGAAAATGTGTTGTTCCTCTCTAGAGAGGAAAATATTGAAGTGTAACCAATATGAATGTTATATACAAAAAATACATTATAAAATTCCCAATTTTATTGAAAATCCTTATTTTAGTGATGTACATACTTTAAATTATCTTACAATTATGTCTTATATTTTTATTTTTCTTATTAAATCACAATTTGATAACTTATTAAAGATATTTAAGATTGGTTCATTGGCAACACTGCTACACCGCCTTGTGTCTGATAACCTAACTTTTAACGTATCAGTCTGTCAGTTGTGTTCTCAAAGTGTATTTTAGGTCCGAGTACATGTCGTGAAAAAAATGGTGTGTCTAACACGAGAGGAAAGCTCTTCTTCCACTCTCGTTTGAAATGCCTCATGAGCGCAGCGAGTGAGGCAAACTTCGAACTCGAGGGGGAAAAAGAATCGCATTCCTCTCTAGTTTGGCAAATAACTATTTTCCCTCTAGAGATGATAATATACTTTTTCTACTCCTGTGAAAATATATTCCCATTATTTAAATTTTTCGATGAATTATAGTACCCATAATTCATAATTCACTCTTCTTGACCAATCACAGAGCCAGAAATAAAAAATTCACGGTTAATTTAAAGGTGTGATGTGGATGACCAAGCAACGACCGTCTGACAGTTGACATGTAGTCAGTTGTCATTGTATATTTTTATTTGACGTTTTTCAACGTGTGTTTTCAACGAATTTCGATCATTTTCATTTCCGAATTTACAGGAGTAGTTTTCTACTTTTTAATATAATATTATATTCGGGATTATGGTCATTATTCACTCGAATAATTTGCATCACACGTAACTCGATTTCGTTAAAAATTAAAATATGCAATATCTTTGCAATGGCATTTCAATGTGCATTCAATAATTAATACATTAAGTTCTGTGATTGCAGAGCTAGTAGCAAATCCATAATAGAATAAAAGACAATGTTTGACGAATGCATTTATAGTTTATTCTCAGGTTTTGAATGACACCCAATGAATAATTTCTCATACCAACCTTTTAAAAATTAAAGTCCCACCTAACCTTGAAAGCAAACTGTGGTTTCCCTGTCTCCTATCTTATTTACTAGTAGTGCGGTTTGCTACTAGTTTACATACACATGAAAAATTGTATATTACTTTTAAATATTCATAGGCCATGTCTCTCTGTACTTGTATATCAAAGAAAATGACAAAGCAATATGCTTTTGTTTCTTGTAGTTGTTTCTACTTTCATGCGGCCGAATAACGAATTCATAATTCCAGATAAAGGAGAATGTTCCATGTGTATTTTCGTTCTAATTTGCAAGTTGTACTAAGTAATTTAATTACTCAATAAATTAGAAAAGTGCTGACGTCAGCAAGACGCAGGAAATACAAATTATGTTTTATGAGTGAATATGAATTCTGAACCAAAATTAAACCGTTACGCCGCTCACAACGTTTCATAGTTTTTGTTTATTTTATTTACAGACAATATACCGGATGTGTATTTTTGTAATATTTTCATGTGGCGATAATTTCTTTTCTATTAATTTTGTAACAATTGAATAAATACAAAAGATTGAATACTGCATCCAACAATAATAATAATAATAATAATAATAAAAGAAATTCTAAGGAAAAATACCGACAGTAATAATAAGACGATGGCAGAAGTACTAGATCTTCTAAAACAACAACTAGCAGCAAAGGCACACCGACTAAAAAGATACAAGTTAAGTTATCAAAGAAAACAACAGAATGCAATATTCAACTCTAATCAAAGAAAGTTCTACAAGTCTCTGGAAATAAACACAAACGAACAAGAAAATAAACAGAACGGAGAAAACATGCCCGAAGAAAAGAAGATAAGAGAATTTTGGGGAGGGATATGGTCTGTTGAGACAAAACACAAAGCAAGAACAACTTGGCTAAAAGAAGAAAAGAAAAGGTCGGAAAAAATACCTACCATGCACTATAACACGGTCACTGCGGAAGATTTAAACGAAGCCATAAGGAAAACTGCAAATTGGAAAGCGCCTGGTGTAGATAAAATTCATAACTACTGGATTAAAAAGCTGCACGTTACACACAAGAAGGTAGCACAATTATACACCGATGCTATTCACAACCCCCATAACATACCAGAATTTTTTACAAAGGGAACAACTTACCTGCTGCCAAAGGACCCGACAAATAGACAAGATCCATCTAAATATAGGCCTATTACCTGTCTGCCAACCATGTACAAACTTCTGTCATCCATAATAGCTAGTAGAATAGCCAAACACCTGGAAGAAAACAACATATTAGCCACTGAACAACAAGGGAGCAGGAAAAACAGCCAAGGATGTAAGCAGCAGCTGATTATAGACTCCATAATCTCTGAAGACGCAAAGAAAAGAAAGAAAGATCTATATATAGCATTCATAGACTATCAAAAAGCTTTTGATAGCGTGCCGCACACATGGCTTATTGAAATTTTAAACATCTACAAAATAAGCCCAGTTATCATTCATTTGCTGCAGACACTCATGACCACCTGGGAAACAAAGATCCCAATAGCAGGCAAAGAAATAGGACCCATACAGATAAAACAAGGCATTTTCCAAGGGGATGCCCTAAGTGCCCTATGGTTTTGCATGGCCTTAAACCCCATATCAAACATCCTTAACAACAGCAAACAAGGCTACAACTTAGAAGGCCAGAAAACTATAAAAAGGATAACACATCTTTTCTATATGGATGATCTGAAATTAACAGCTAACAGTAAGGAAGGAATACGGAAGTTAATTAATCTAGTTGAGGCCTTCAGCAAAGATATAGGAATGAAGTTTGGATTAGATAAATGTAAGATCAATGGAATGCATAAGGGAAAATGGGAATTGATGGAAAACCACGAATTGAAAGACAAAAGGACTATTTCTGGCATGGGCAAAAATGAACACTATAAATATCTTGGAGCAGTACAGACTACAAATGTAGCACACAAACAAATCAAGGAAGACCTCAAGACCAAGTTGAAGAAGAGAGCACAAAGTATATTAGCAACGAAGTTATCAGCCAGAAATAAGATACATGCTATTAATACATACGCCATTCCGACAGTAACATATAGCTTTGGAATTGTAAAATGGTCAGACACAGAACTCGAAGCGTTGAACATTATGATTCGCAAACTTTTTTCTAACTACAGAGACCATCACCCGCGTAGTAGCAAAGAGAGGTTCCATCTGCCCAGACATTTAGGAGGAAGAGGAGTGATAGACCTGAAAAATGCACATTACAAACAAATAATAAACTTACGGCAGTACTTTAACACAAAAGCAAATAAAGATGAATATTATGAGGTAATTGCACAATCAGACAACAAACACACACCATTAAATTTGAACTCTTCCCAATACGACCCGCAAACAAAGATCACAGAGAACAACGACAGGATAGATGCATGGAAACTAAAGGAACTCCATGGCCGGCATGCACACAAATTAGAAGATCCAAACATAGATAAGAAAGCTTCGAATACGTGGTTAACAGATGGAAACCTTTTCTCGGAGACGGAGGGCTTTAACCTCGCAATACAAGATCAGGTCATTGCAACACTAAACTATCGGAAAGCGATTTTAAAAGACCCAACTGTTATAAGCGATAAATGCAGAATATGTAAAATGCAAACAGAACACATAGATCACATAACTAGTGGATGTGAAATTTTAGCAAAAACTGAGTATGTTGACAGACACAACAACGTCGCTAAAATAATTCATCAACAACTGTCCAATCAAATTAACGACCAAAATGTTACTCCCTATTATAATTACAATCCACCAACAATAATAGAAACGGAGAAATATAAACTATATTGGGACAGACCAATAATAACAGATAAGCCAGTAAGACACAACCGACCTGATATTGTACTGCAGGATAAAGAGAACAAAAATACTTACCTCATTGATATAGCGATACCAGCTGCCGCGAATTTGGAAAGGAAATACCTGGAAAAAATTGAAAAATATCAGCCTCTTGCGCTTGAAATAAAACGTATATGGGAACAAGAGAAAGTATTTACCATACCAGTTATAGTAGGAGCCACCGGAGAAATTCCCACTAAATTGAAGAGATCCCTAGAACATATTAAGATCAATTATACGACACACAAAATAATTCAAAAAGCCACAATACTAGGAACCACTCACATAGTAAGAAAAGTACTAAACACCTAATAGTACAGTCAAAGTGGTAAATACTTGCTCTTAAGAGCCGTACTTACCATTGTCGCAAACCTGCTTGGAATGTCCTGCAGAGTAAACAAAAATAATAATAATAATAATAATAATAGTAATATGTTTTGACATGGATATCTGACGTATAACTTGTTGCCTGAGTATAACTTTATTTTGAGAATTATTTGGCATATAGATGTTAAATCTGTTTAATTTTTTATTATAACTATGATTTTATTTTAAAATAGGTATTTATTATTTAATAACTAGTCTTTAAAACTTTGTAACTAATAATACAATAATTATTTATGTATCAAGGCACTGAAGTTTAACTTTTTATCACGAATATGGAATTTAGTTGCCGAGGCCCGTAGGGCCGAGAAAAATATACCATGTGAGTGATAAAAAGGAACTACAGTGCCGCGGTACATATTAAATTTTATTATATATCAGTTGTCAATTGAAACTGACAGTCAGTGTTGCCAACCTCGAACAGTGAAGTTATCGTAAATAACACTTAAAATTATGTGTTTTGTCCTCAATTTCGTCATCGGAATTAATAAGTTAATTATTCTTGCACATTTTGTTTCATGTTACATATAAATTTACTATAGTACGTCAATATATCTGCTAAAATTATCCTATTTGTACAATAATTATTTAACGATTGCCAACACAGGGTTGCTCAAAATCGTCGTATAACGGGTTACTTTAGTGACGATTTCTGAGCTTTTAATGATGATTTCTGAGTACTTTAGTATCGATTTCAAATAAATATTGCTTTTATAATATTTTAAAGGACACATTTTTTTGACACCACAATTATTTGACATATAGATCATAAAAATGTTTTAATTTTTTTTTTTTTTCATTGTAACTGAGATTATTGAAATATATTATTCAATATATAATTTAGCTTTTCTCAAAATTAGAAGCATGTACAAGAAAAGTGCAAATAACATGTTATATTCCAAATATTTTTGCTATCATATTTTCATTTGAAACTTTTTTCACAGCTGATTCTATTTTTGAAAAATTGAATTTATTTTTTGTGTCTAGTAAACTTCCTATTCCGGTTTTCCTATTTGTTTCAAAATCAACTCAGCTTTTCACATTTTCATGAAACTTATCAATTCCAAGTTTCTTTTACATATCTTGTTTCGTTCATGAGATATTGCCCACACAGACATCCATCCATCCATCCATCCTCATACACAGACATCATTGAGAAATTGGGTTTAACCGATTCAGTGGACGTCAAAATATGTATTTCCGCAAAAATCTCGTCAGCGATTTTTTTCATGATTCCAATACTTCCTTATACTTTGTATAAGAAAATAAAAACTTCTAATATTTCATGTTTGAGTAACTGTTTTGCGAGTGCTCGTAATTTGCAAGCCGCGCCTTCGGCTCGGCCTGTCAAAATGTATTTACTTAAACTCTCAAAAGTGATACAAATAAATATTTTAGTACAATTGCAAAACTTAAGAATATAATTAAATTTGATTATAATTCGTAGAAACAGAAACACAGGAAACCATCTATCAAAAATTTTCTTGCGACAGAATTGCAAAGTGGGTATCAGGTGTTAAATTTATCTTCGTTCTCTTCACCGTCCCCTCGGTCTAGTTTCCGTTTGTCTAACTAACAGTTAGAGTGACTCTTCTCAGACACAAGAAAAATCACATGTCCATTCCGCTGCTCGAAACACTCCGAATAGTGTTAAAATCTGTCATCTGCTCCACTAGGGAAAATTGTTTGCGTCTCCCCCAGACAAATGCAAATTCACAGGGTGGCAGGCCTGCTGGGAAGACCGGGATAATTTTTCACTTTCTGCACAATTCTCGCTTCAGTTCTGTAACTAGTTCGTCGCATGAATTATAAATTAGCAGAAATGCTCGACATAATGTTGAAATAGCGTTCCGGTGCACAAGTAAGTTTTTGTGTGGATTTAAGAAGACGTTATGTGCTCTGAGGTGGCATTATAAAATATAAAACTTTACTGTTGAATAATACAGATGGATGAGATGAAAATTCTTTTGTAAAAATATTATTCTAGATTTCGCTCTCGATTACTTATGACCCAAAATACAACTGCATTCGTATGATGTGGATTTCACCATAAAATTTGGTGTAGCATTTAAGGGTTCATGACTTGATAGCTGATTACCGCACTTCTCTTTTTGTTTAATTAAAGATTGTGTTAGTTAATACCATCAGTTCGATATCCCTAGACGAGAAATACGAATTACTTGTAGTTTTTATCTAACAACTTTGGGGGTTTAAATTTGATGGCACTGCACGCACAAAAATATATCACCCAGATCTGCTGTAAATAGATTGACAAACCCAAAATGGGTAAATGGCGTGTTAAAATAATCAATTAACCCTAAAACTGCTCGAAAGAAAAATGTCGTACTTTACATTTTGCAATGTCCTAGAAATGACAAAAATATCTATTTTGAATAAAAATTGTGACAAAAATACTGTAATTAAAATAGAAATAAAAATCTGTTGTGGGCACCACAATACCTCCCGCCATAGATTTCTTATCAAATGATGCAGGAACATGGACTACCATTATCAAGAAACGCTCATCCCTTTAAAAAATATAGTTTTCATTTACACGACTCGTCAAAAATTGACATTTTTCAAGCGTTGTTATTTCAAAAAGCACAGGTTAATAGATTTAAACGAAAATGTCAAAATATATTTTTCTTTAACGTGTATATAAGAGAGTAAGAGAAAAAGGTTTCAAACAATAATTATTGTAGATTAATATTTGAATTTGAAGTACTATTTTAATAACAAAAATTGTTTTTGAGTAATTTATTGAGATATTTTAAAATAACTTGATAGGGCTTCAAATAAACTACCACTTCCGGATGTTGGATTATCACCAAAAACTAATCAGCTCTTCCAAAAGGGGATACAATTGATTTATGCAAAACAAACTCACTGACAGACCGACTGATATACAGATAGACACACATACACACAGACATCATATCGAAACTATTCTAATGGTATTCTAGGAACCCTAAGACGTGCGCATCCACTGAAAACTCACTACGAAATTTTTAGCATGATTCCTATACCTTCCCTACAGGATTTGGCGGGAGGTAAAAAATTGACAATAGATTTATTATCAAACAGTACAAAAAAGAGCACCTTTAATGGGGTCATTCACCATTTAAAAAAAAAATTATGGAACTTTATCTAAATTGAAGTCTATCTACACTTTTAAAAAGTCTTAATTGTTATTCATTAAGCCACAATGATTTTTTAAAAATGCTGTGACGTCATTATAGAGGTGTTGGTGGATCTCAAACAGTAGAGATTTAAATAATTTTAGCCACATAAATGTTCTATTTTATTGTACTAATAATAATAAAATAAGTAAAAAAATATATGACTACTATTATTTACAATATGTACCGTTTAAGATCCAGTAACAAATCAAAAATGACGTCACAACATTTTTAAAAAATCATTGTGGCATAAAGAATAACAATTAAGACTTTTTAAAAGTGTAGATAGTCTTCAATTTAATTAAAATTAAAAAAAAAAATGGTGAAAGACCCCATTCAATTATGATATTTTTCTATGTTCTGTTTCTTTTTAAAAAGTATATAGTTCAATAGATTTAAACGATTATGAAAAAATTTCATATTTCTTTAACGCATTATAGTTTCTAAATGGTGCTAGTAACAGAAATTGTGGATAATAACATTTGAAATATTATTCTAATAACAAAAAATATATAGAAAACCATAATTTAAATGAGATATTTGAAAATAAACTGACAGAGGGCTTCAAGTAAACTAACACTTCTGATTATTGGATTATCACCATATCACCAAAAACAATCAGCTTTTCCAAAGAAGATACAAATGTAAAATACAGCAATTTTTGAGAAACCGTTACTCCAGAGATTCAAACATCCATACATCCACAAACATACACACTACCTAAATTTTTACATGATTTCCAATCCCTTACAGATTGTGGCGGAAGGTAAAAATATGTAATTTTCAAAACAGGAGCAATAACATCTTTTGGGGTAGAAAATTGGCGGTACTACACGCCCAAAAACTGAAATTTGTAGAAGAAGGGTGTCACACCCCCATAAAGTGATCATTGAAGTAATTATTTATATTTTGTATACGAGTACTTATATGTATATTAATTCATCAAAACAAAATCTTTAACTTTACAAAAATAGGTTAAATTTCGAAATAAATATATCATCACGCCTTTTACCCATTATGGGTGTGGCACTCTGCTTACGCAGATCTTGGTAAGTGAAACTTGATTCATCTTCAAAACCAATCAATGTAGTTACTTTTAAAGTCCCTAGACATCAATTATATTATTTCTGGAGCGATATATTTATTATAATATTTAATATTTAAATTTAGATGTGTATACTAAGCTTTCTACTAATTCTCATGCTAATTAATAGGTTCCCAGCAATATCTACATGGTACAATTTCAAAATCTCAATCACAGTCTTACAAAAAACAATAAATACAAAATACAAAAAACAATATAAATAACTAGTTCACAGCACACCGTTCTATTAAATTGATTCAATTAAATATTAGCAAAATACAAAAACAAAACTTCATTTCAATATGCAATTAATAGCAAAATCCATGAATTGTTTAATTGAAACATGTGGAGAAATGTGATACGCGAGTATATTATTCATTCGATCCGAAAATAAATTGAGTTATCATGCTATTTTGAGAACAACTAACTGTGAAGATATGAGCCATTGTTTCTCTTGCGCTCAGAATATAAATTATTATTGAACATTGATTTACTGTTGCCTGACACATATTTCATGTGGGTTTGTTCTCTTTTTGATAACAAGAATTCAAGCCTGTTAGAAAATCCGGTGTGGGCACCACACCACTTTCTTATACACATTCAACTATATTTATACAGGCCCTCTATTGCCTTTACAAATTACTAATTGACAGCTGCATTGTAAGTGCACAAGTTAGTAAACAAGGTAAACAATGCACGTTGCCACAGTAATGCTTACAAGGCTTAAACGAAATCATTAAAAATATTTTTTGACAGAACAGTTTAACAGACAGGACTTGGTTATAATTTTTATTTTGATTTACAAATGAGTAACAAGTAAAATGTTGTACAATACACGCAAGGTAATTGTTTTACTGCTTCAAAGATGTGACAGGTTCGCCGGTCATTTCCTCCATTCAACAGTAAAAACGGTTTTACCTGGCTTGTAATGTAAATAACTATACCAGTTTACATGCACAAAAGTAGGCAGAGTAAGTATATCATAACTCTGTGCTGTACGATAATATTCCCATACTGACCTGTCAAAACAGTCAAGAAAATGAAAATAAAACATAATGATAATATAACGCTATTTATTAATACATACGAAATTAAGCTGTTCAGAGCTTCATCTGTTGCGTTTCAAATATTTCCAGACAATTCAGCATCGTCAAAATCCACTTTTTATCTAGCCATTATGAAAACATTTGACGTTTAGGTATAATACAAAACAAGTGTAACCATGGTGTTAAATAAAAACAGACTTACTTGATCACCTTCTAAAATTTTGACAGACGTTATTCATAAAAGAATATAAATAAATAATATTTATTAATGACATTAACGTGTTCATATTCAGAAACCGGTAAACTATTGAACAAACCACGGATGTTATGAGTCATAACAGGCCTTAGATGTTTTAAAAATCTCGCTTTACAAGCTCGGATTTCAAACGGATATCTGCGGCTGTTATGATACTCATAACATCACTAGGAATGTTAATAGCTAATACCGTTCACTGAACAGTAAGTTTATTGTCTTGAAAACTTTGTTAGTATTTTCATATTGAAATTTTGATTTTTCGGGTGTTATTGCCAATTATCCAATACTCCACAATTCTTCTTCTTCTAATTACAAATTACTAACTATTGGAATAGCTTATTGCAATTATTTTTCTTGTTTATCAAAAAGAATATCTTAAATAATACCAGGACATTAAATTACTGCTTGTCATTTAAATGCAAAGCAAATTTGTTGACATCTGTCGTAAACTATAGCAACTACAGCAAAGCCACCAAATATATTTGGTTTCAGCATTACTAAAAATGAAGAAATTTATATCTGTGTATTTTCAAATAAATTTTGTTTGCTCCAATCGTGCAAAAAATTGTATAAGCATCACTAACGTTAATGAATTACCGATGCCAGACAAAATTGGGTCCTTCGTTTCACTCTGTATCCAAACATTATCTTCCATCTGTAAACTGTCCTTGCCTTTCATGATACTAATATACTATTACCGCCTTACAACATTTGACAGTTCCATTTATATCTGCACTACGTAAAATTAATATCGTTTTACGAATTTTGCATTCGCAGGTTTATGATTCCCTTATGATGTTGCAAATGTAAGAATTTGCAAATAAATAAACCTAGGTTATAGAACAACTGAACTCGATCTTATTGATAATGGCATAGTTTGCCAACGTTTTGTTTCGTTGTAATTATTACAAAATACTTGCATCAAATTGAATATGAATAGATAATATGAACGTGATAAAGTAACAAACAAAATAAAAGTACTTACAGTTACAGCTACGATTCTGGAAACTTCAAAATTTGATTCACTTTCACTAACATCTATTGACAGCTGCTCACAAGTCACAAATCACGTTGGACTCGGGATGTGTACAAAATCACAGTTTAGGATAGAGGGTAATAATAAACAATAATAAATATTATTTATTTTTAAGACACCACAATCACAATACAATGGTATAAAAATTGTCATGATATAATAACATAAATGATTATTGTTACAAAAGTTATTTACTTAAAATTTATAATTGAAATATGTTTTATTTTTAATATTATTGTCTATTACACTCTAGCAATAAACCAAGTTTAGGTTTAACGTTTGGCACGCAGCCTAGTGCTAAACTTGGTAGAAACTTGTCTCCCGGCATCTTCATGCATTTCAATGTTCAAACAATATTTGAAATGATTGGCGGTAAACACTATCACATACTATTACATCTTAAAACATTGTATATTGTTTTGAGGTTTCCTGAATTCTCAATGATATCTACTCGTATATGTACACATGTTTAATAACACATTAACTATAAAAGATAGAGTAAAGGAACTTCATAATTACAAGTTTCATGTCATCATGTCAATGATAAAATTGTGTTTAATTGAGAATTGAGATTCCACTAACATCTTTCAGGGTTTAATTTGACGGCATGGCATACGCAAAAATCCTTGCTGCTTGTACGAGCCTATAGAATCTTATCATTTGGCCCAAACGAAAAACCATATTTATATCTACATTGATGCATGGTTCTAAATGTTGGGTGTGGATGAAGAAGCATGAACGAAGTACAACTTCTGTAGAAATGAGATATTTGAGAGGAATGTCTGGGTATACAAGATGTGATCGTATCCGGAATACATGTGTATGGTGAGTGTGAGATTGAGAAGAATGTTGTTAAGAAAGGGTGTGTGAGTCTTGAGCGAATGTCGAATAAAAGGTTGGTGAAACTAATATATGTGGGTGAGATTGAAGGTGAACGTCCGAGGAATAAGTGGTTTTATATAATTGATGGTTTGTTGAGTGAACGAATTATTCCGAGTGTGAAGAATAAACGAGCATGTATCAATCGTACTACGAATATGGGCGAGGCAAAAGTAGTGTGTCAGGTTAGGAATGTTTGGAGGAGATTGATTGTTGGTTGACTGTGTTTCCCGGTTCATGCTACCCCACTAAGTGGGATATAGCGTGTTTGTATGTATGTATGTATATCTAAAATCATTTTTACCTCCCGCAAATACATATATGTAAGGGAGGTATTATGTTTATGTTACGAATTGATTAGATATTAGGAACAATTCATCAACAGTAAGTGGTAGATTATTTGAAGGCCTATCAGGGTTTTTGAGCATATCTTAGTATATAAAGAAGATAGATAAATTTCATTGGACTCAAAAAGATGTAGAATAATATTACCTACAATTTATATTTGAAACATTTTTTTTCAAATAACAGAATTTAAGATACAAATAATTTGAATACAATAATTTTTCCATTGTAAGATCAAAACTAAATTTTTCAAATAAAATAAAATAATAGTTATTTATGTATCAAGGCACTGAAGTTCAATCTTTAATCACGAATATGGAATTTAGTTGCCGAGGCCCGTAGGGCCCAAAAAAAAACCATGTGAGTGATAAATGGAACTTCAGTGCCGAGGTACTTATTAAGTTTTATTTGAAATCTAAAATTCGAAAAAAACTGTAAAAAAATTACAATAAAGGTTAAGTTTAAACATCTGTCAGTTGTCAATTGAAACTAACAATCAGTGTTGCCAACCTTGAACAGTGAAGTTATCGTAAATAACACTCAAAATTATGTGTTTTGTCCTCAATTTCGTCATCGGAATTAATTAGTTAATTCTTCTTGCAAATTTTGTTTCATGTTACGTCCTTTACTATAGTACGTGAATATATTTGCCAAAATTATCCTACTTGTACAATAATTATTTAACGGTTGCCAACATTGGGTTGCTCAAAATCGTCGTATAATGGGTTACTTTAGTGACGATTTCTAAGCTTTAAATAACTATTTCTAAGTACTTTAGTGCTGATTTGAAATAAAATAAATATATCATCACGCCTTTTACCCAGTATGGGTGTGGTACTCTGCTTACGCAGATCTCGGTAAAGTGATATATTATTGCGTATGAAATGCTGTTATTTCTTTAATTTTCGTGTATTTCTAATCATGTTAATGCCATTGCCCTGCCCTACCCTTATCTGATCTCCGCTCCAGAGCCGCAGCCTCCAAGTCCCTGGTCGGAGGAATTCACTTACAGCGCGTGTAGTCCCAGCGGATGCCTCTTCGACCACGGCCGGCCTGCCAGCTGTTGTCAATGGGACATGAAACTTCGCTGTCGACAGACCGACATTCGACCTGTTATGCCAAAGCCGTAAGCCGCCCCGAACTGGGGCGGGGCGTCGACCGTGACAAGGGGAAAGATGTTGGTGCATTACGATTAGTTCGCGATACTTTATTCTTATTTACTTATTGCTTTCTTCTTAGGGCCGGTCTTTCCATCTACGACTAAACTTCCGAACAACTTATTCGTCGAATAAATAAAAATTACGCATCAAAAAATTTCGACGTATAATTTATTCAGTATTTTATTCGAAGGTGGATAGACTGGTCCTTAATAACTTAGTGTAAAATATAATGAAGAGTAGGACAAATGACAAAAATTGATAGCGAGATTTTCGTAGAAATATCAAAAATTAATTTGAATGATCCTCAATTGATTTTTACAATCTTGTTGAGTTTGTTGTCAAAATAATGGGCTCACAGAGAAGAGCTGCACTTAAACTGAAATATCGAAAATTATATTCGAGCGATCTTCAATTGTTTTTGAAATATCTTTCTGAAGGGGAAATTTATTTTCAGATGATATATTTATATTTTTTCAATAACCAAAATTAAAATACAATATTTACTAATCTGTCGCATATACAACAGTACGGTTCCAGATAAAATGCAACATAAAATGTCAATGTCAAATGAATTTTTCATCAAACTTTAAATATGTTAATTAAGGAAGTAAACAATCAAATGTTATTAAACAATTGGGTTATAATTTGAAAAATGTTTGGGATATGTTCGCTTATTTATTTTTTTGAACATCGTAACTCGTAAAACATTAACATTGACAACATATGTTGCATTATATCTGGAACAGTACGGTGATATATAACAGTATATTCTACAACAAGTAATGGAATGGCACATATTCCACACGATCAAAAAGTTTGTATAGAATTCTTACGGCGGGCTAACTCGAATGGAACATGAATGGAAAAGAAAATAAAGTTGGTTAAATTCTGCGCCGTTCTCTGCATTGTATTCCATTCTGTCCAAACCATAATTTGTTGGGTGCATTTCCATTATTTTAAATTTCTATTCCTGTGATATAATACTCAATTTTTGTTTTATTAGGCTTAATTATTAAACATTCAAATTCTTGTATTTGAAACTTTCTCGCGTAGATGATTTATTACTTTGTATGTACAATAAACTTACTAAATCTTTTCCCGTTCGTGCACACGGGCATACAGCCATCCATCCCTCCACAAACATTGCAGAGGTCATTGGTAAATGGTTAAAACAGATTTAAGAAATGTGGACAAGGAAAAGAAAAACCTAAAAACACGGTTTCGTACTGTACGAGATATGGAAATAAAAACGATAAACATATCACGCCATTCTCTATTGGGCTAGTGGTAGAAAGCTAAACTAACCATAAGGTACATAAATTTCATTGTATTTTGAAATAAATTGTTATTTTTAAAAAATTAATAACAATAGTAGTTATTTTAAGAGTATTCCAATGCAAGTATTACATTTGTTTAAGCCGTATTATTTATAAGATGTAAAAATGAAAGGTACATTGTATTTGTGGATTATAGGTTAAGATTGAATTTTCTCCTAATAAAACCTATAAAAACAGGAAAATTTGTAGTGTGTATGGCAACAGTTCTGCTGCCAATAAAAGCAAACTACCAAAACTAATGCAAGCATTCGCCATCATAAGATATTATACAAAATGAATGTACCTTTTGGGAATTGTGATCAACGCCATCTCTTGATAATTTGGAAGCCCAATACTCACAGATCGCAATATCGTCAAATTTCAATACCTAAAGATGTTAGTGTACGGGAAAACGTTCGACTACTACATCGACTTATTTACTTAGTATTAAATAGTTTTGTCCAAATAAGCGTCCGGTGATTTGATTCCATTCCATCGAATCATTTAGACAGCAATAAAATAAAGCCATTTAAGGCATAAAAACAAACTGGTGATAATTTGTGTTCTCCGAACGGCGGAATGACAAACCAATGGCGCAATTAGAGCCGGGCTTTAGTCTGCGTCCAGGTGTAGGCCGTGATTCATAATCACTGGATCGATCAGCACCAAAAAGAAACAAGGAAAGGCTCTAACAATAAAAAGCCATCAGATTATTAAAGCGCTGTAATTCATAGCCGCAGGTTCCAATTAGCTCCGAAACACACCAACAATTACAATTTCACAGCCGTGTCTGCGAGTGATGCTGAAGAGATATACGTGGGGCATTCTGGAGATAGAGGCAGGCTGATAGCACGCCGCCATTGTCCGACCGAATTCTAATATGTATTCAAACGGCAACGGAACAGAATGGTAGGTGTGTCGATTTCGCTCTACGACTTGCCAACTCATTAATTTAATACACGGGCCGTGTATGCGGGCCGGGACGGGCGATTGTAGCGCCGTGCGGAATACAGCGGCGATGGAAAATAGGGCGGCTAAAGCGCCATGCAAATTGCTAACGCGCTATGAATTCGGTTCACGCCGAATACTTATTTCATGCAAGCTGCAAACGTACGCATTATCATATACATTTGTTTCTTTACGCGATTTTCAAGTGTTCACGCAATGCTGTACGCAAACAAATGAGATAAGAGTACGCCACCTTCATTATATCACAAACTTATTATGCCTAATATTAGAATCGACTCATTATTAAATGATAATTGGATATTATTACATTCATATATTATAAGCCAATCAGAATGCTTTATTTGCATGAAAATGATGATTCTACAATGAATATTTCCCATAGATGGGCAAATTACTGAAAAATTGTAATTAATTATTTTTTTTCACGACATGGTAGGAAACCCCACTGTTCTTCTTCCGAAATAGTAAGGTAAAATGTGTTGTTCCTCTCTAGAGAGGAAAATATAGAAGTGTTACCAATATGAATGTTATTTGCAAAAAATATATTACAAAAATTATAAATAAATTCCTAATTTGATTTAAAATCCTTCTTTTAGTGATATACATACTGTAAATTATCTTACAATTATGTCATATATTTTTCTTTTTCTTATTAAATCACAATTTGACAACTTATTAAAGATATTTAAGATTGGTTCATTGTCAACACTGCTACATCGCCTTGTGTCTGATAACCTAACTTTCAAGGTGTCAGTCAGTCAGTTGTGTTCTCAAAGTGTATTTTAGGTCCGAACAAATCGTTTTTAGAAACATGTCGTGAAAAAAATACTGTGCCTAACACGAGAGGAAAGCTCTTCTTCCACTCTCGTTCGAAATGCCTCACTCGCTGCGCTCATGAGGCAAACTTCGAACTCGAGGGGGAAAAAGGAGCGCTTTCCTCTCTATTTTGACAAATAACTATTTACCTCCTGCCTACCTCTAGGTAAGGGAGGTATTGTTTATGGTCAAAATATTGGGTAGTGAGTTTTAAATGAATAAGCACGGTTTAGAATCCCTACAATACGATTTTACTATTTTCGCCATAATGTCTGTATGTATGCATGTATGTGCGTGTGCGTGTGTGTGTGTGTGTGTGTGTGTGTGTGTGTGTGTGTGTGTGTGTGTGTGTGTGTGTGTGTGTGTGTGTGTATGTGTGTGTGTGTGTGTGTATGTGTGTATGTGTGTGTGTGTGTGTGTGTATGTGTGTGAATTTGTGAATTTTTGCTTCTTATATAAATAAAGAGCTGATTAGATTTTGGATAAATTTGGTCAACCGGAAGTAGCAGTTTACTTGAAGCCCTTAACAGTTTTTCGTGAAAAACACGGTTAAATTTCCTTTTTCAACAATTTATGTTAACTCGTCACTCAATAAGTTCGTAGGATGGCTAATGAAACAACAACTTTTTGGCAAAATTTGACTTGATTCATCAACATAGTCTCCTTGAAGGATGACACATTCATTCCTACGCTTCTACAACATTTCGATGCCTTTTTTGTAGAACGAAATATCTTTGGCCGCAAAATACCCTTCAATTCCGGAAATCACTTCTTCATTAGAGCCAAATCGCTTTCCCTGGAGCATTCTTTTTAGGCCTGGAAACAGTTAGTAGTCGCTGGGTACCAGATCTGGTGAATATGGTGGATGAGAAAGCAATTCAAAGTGTAGTTCGTGCAATTTTGCCAATGTTGCAATCGACTTGTGGCACAGTGCATTGTCTTGATAAAAGAGCACTTTTTTCTTCTTCATTTGGGGGTCGTTTTTTATAATTTCTTCACTGAAACGCACCAATAATGCAATATAATATGCGCTATTGATGATTCTTCCTTTCTCTAGGTAATCGATGAATAAAATACCGTTCACATCCCAAAATACGCAGGCCAAAACCTTACCAGCTGACATTTGCGTTTCTGGTCGCTTTGGACGGTCTTCATCCTTTGCTGTTCACTCCGCTGACTGCCTATTTAACTCTGGAGTGTAGTGATGGATCCATGTTTCATCCATTATCATATACCGCATGAAAAATTATTTTTATTGTGCTAAAACAGCTCCAAAAAACGCTTTGAATCGTCGACGCGTTGTTGTTTTTGATCGACTGCGAGCAAACGCGGTACCCATTTAGAACAGAGCTCTCTCATGCTCAAATGTTCATGCAAAATGGTGAATAAACTGCCTTCTGATATCTTTAAGGTGTCAACTATCTAACGAATCTTCAATTTACGATCGCGCAAAATAATTTTGTTGACTTTTTTATGTTTTCGGGAACAACTGCCAAATTTGGTCGACCAGAACGTTCAACATTATCGGTGTTTGTACGGCCGCGTTTAAGATCAGCAAAAAAATTCTCTGCCATTTGTCTCAATGAAGCAGAGTCCAAATAACATTTGTCAAACCATTGCTTTGCATAAACGGTATTTTTTTCCATTAAAAAGCAAAGCTTTATTAACACACGAAATTCAGATTTTTCCATTGTTGTGAAAATTACAAAAGTAGTGTCACTAAAACAACTATAACAAATGAAATAAACGTCAGATTGTCATAAAATTTTAACACGTATCGTTCTAAGGTTGGTACTTCCTAAAAATCATATTGATTTGTCAATAGTGGTGCCATGCATATATCATCCTACGGACTTATTGAGTGACGTAATATTTTGAAAGTTGTAGTATATTTAATTTTACATGTATTTTAATTACTCTAATTTAAACACTAAAAATTTCAATTTTTTAAGAAATGTGACACATGTCATTGTGATTGTGAAGCTGTTTTCTTATTGAAATATTTGTCAAAAAATTAAATAAATATTCGAAAGAAAATTAAATATCTCAAATATAAATAGAAAATATACAAATAAGAAGGTATGTTTCTGTATCACCGAAGACTATTTTGTATCGTTTAAGAGTAGTATTGGACGGGAGGTTATGTGCTGCCCACATCAGATTTTTTTAATTGTAGTGACGTCGTATAAAGGTGTGGTTGATATCAAACAGTACAAATTGTAAATAATTGTATTCATATAAATGTTCTATTTAATGTTTAGAAAATTATTTTAGTGGAATTAAAATAATTTCAGAATACCCCATTCAGTATTAAAAAGCTCACAATTGCTTCTCAATATTTTCTAAATTGTGGACCCGTGAAATTCCTGTTAAATTTATTACGAAAATTATGTATAAAAACCTTTGGAAAAGCCCTTATAAATAAGTTAAAAGTGACTTCATGAAAACGTCCAGGGATGACAAAATTCCAAAACTCTCCTAACCCACATGTTCATCGCAACATTTATATTTAACCGCCTTCATCCCTCAAATATTTATCAATTAACCTTTCCGCTCGTTATTCTGTAATTTCATTTGTCGGCGGGTAGAGTACACAACACGGGGCCGACGCTGAGCGTTCTTGCTGCGTAAACAAGCGACGCCGTCGCCGCCCTGTGTCAATATCACCAACTGCAAAAATACGCGGCTCACGGACGCCGGATAAACACAATGGGCTGTTGTCAGGTCCGTGGGGGACTCCGCAAAATGCTGAGGAACTTAGAGTTGGCGGTGCATTGGTTTGTGAAGTGGTGCTAGGGCGATGTGGGGGGTGGTATTTAAGGATTGGGGGAAGTGTTGGAGGAACACACCCACTGTGTTTTATTTCTTTCTATTTCTTGAAAGGAAGTTTTATGGACATAATAAGAGGATTTTCGGGAGGTGTGATCTTTCTTTCAGAACGAAGAAACGTGAAAGTAATTTTTGAATTATTTGAATTTGTTGTTTGCTTTGTCTGTTACTTTTTTATCTTCTTATGCACAGTATAAGAAAAAAAAAGAAATCATGAAAGAATCTATCAATTCAAACCCTTAACTGCTACAGTGATTTTTTTTATAACGTAACTGGTATAGTGAAGACTATTGACCCCACTGCAAAATGTAGATAAAAAAAATCTGGTGTGGGCACCACAATACTTTCTTATGCAAATAAAATTAGCTGAACACGTATGACTTTTTTCTTTCGTATGACTTTATTTTCACAATTATTTGATATGTAGATGTAAAACTGTACAGATTGTAAATAATTATAGTCATATATTTTTTTACTTATTTTATTATTATTTTTACAATAAAATAGAACATTTATGTGACAAAAATTATTTAAATCTCTACTGTTTGAGATCCACCAACACCTCTATAATGACGTCATAATATTTTTAAAAAATCATTGTGCCTTAATGAATAACAGTTAAAACTAAGTGCAGATAGTCTTCAATTTAGATAAAGTTTCAGAAAAAAAAAATTTTTTTTTAATGGTGAAAAACCCCATTAAATATTTTTCCACTTAAATGTGTATTGGGTTAGTAAAAATAAAATAGTTATTAATTCATTTGGAAATCATACAATATTTTTGTAGACAGAGAAAAAATTTCGGGCTCAAAATGTTGTTAGTAAATAAACTAAATTCATCAGCAAGCAAACACATTTAGGTCAGTTTAATATTTATGCGTATTTAAAATTAAATATTAAAACAAAATTATTAATTGGTCGGCAAGATTATAAAATTGATGACCAACAAAAATATATCCATAAGCTATAATAATTAAGCGTTTGCATATTAAAATTATGGGCAGCTGATAAATTAAAATGAGCTATACTCTATTTCATCGAAGTGCAACTTCATTTATGTTTCTATATATTAAAATAGTATGAATGAGTGGCTCGTAATTTTACAGCTTGTCAAAATTTTATTAAATCTGATATACAAGGGGGTCTTTCACCATTTTTAAATAATTTTTTTTTATGAAACTTTATTTAAATTGAAGACTATCTACACATTAAAAAAGTCTTAATTGTTAATCATTAAGCCACAATGGTTTTTTTTAAATGTTGTGACGTCATAGTAGAGGTGTTGCTGGATCTTAAACAGTACAGATTATAAATAATTGTAGTCATATATTTTCTTACTTATTTTATTATTATTATTACAATAAAATAGAACATTTATGTGATTAAAATTATTTAAATCTCTACTGTTTGAGATCCACCAACACCTCCATAATGACGTCACAGCATTTTAAAAAAATTATTAAGACTTTTTAAAAGTGTAGATAGTCTTCAATTTAGATAAAGTTTCATGAAAAAAAATGATGAATGACCCCATTTGCCTCTTTGTAAATTATATTGCTGTAAATATATTTAATTTGCTACAGAAATAACTTTAGAGCTGCCAAATATGACATCATTTGCTGATCAATATTGTTCTACTTGCTGACCACAAGAGACGGCTCAACTGAATATATTTGGCAGTAAACATTTTAGAGCTAAGCAAAACCTCAATATTAACCTGGCCGTTTAAATGATAGCCATTAAAAAATATGTTAAAATTATTTTTGACAACTATATAGTAAACATTTCTTTGTATTTTACATTGACGCTTTACTCCTGAGGATAACCTATATACATAAAGTCGAAACGTTGAGTAAATAATATTTTATTAAAAGGATTCTTACTCACTTAATTATTTATTCCTTTATAACTTCTCCATCCAATAATATTTAAATTTAAATTCACTATCACTATAAAGATACAGTTCTTATATGTACATGTTTAAATCCAATTATTTCGTTTATAAAACGATCAAAATGAAATGTTATTAGTATCTATAATCTGCAACATTTATAAGAAGCATTATTGTTTGAAATTAACTGGCCACTTTTGCGCAAAGAAAAACTGATAACTTACTAACTTAGATAATAATATAAACGCATTAGGAAGAGTTTTGAATTATAATGCAACGTTAAAATTATTTTTAAGTCGTTATCAGCCACGATTTCGTACCACAATAACTAACAAACACTCGCGAATTATACAAATATTTGCCTATACTGGAAGGCACAAACAGAACTAGATTTTATTCTGATAGCAAGTTCCTTCAAGTAATTAAACAGCAAACAATATTCTACAATTCGGCTTCAACTAAAAGGAACTTGTCAGTAGTGTCCGGGCCTTTGCAGTGTGCGAGTGTGAATAATTTATATATTTTTTCGTAGTGTGTGGGTGATTCGTGAAAAAAGACAGCTGTTTATCAGTTCTTTTTGGGCACGTTTGCTGAGTCTGGCTTCATCGCAAAGTGAGTAACAAAATTCTTATTGCTGGCATATAAAAAGTATTTTAATGTTGACCCAATTAAAGATTCTAAATCAAACTACCTTAGTACACGCCGTTTGTGTAGTCGGTTCATTCCAATGTTTGCTATTTAGCCCGGTATAAAAAACAAGCAGGATTTCAGTCTGCTACGTCCTGGAGAGTGGCGTATTTAAAGACAAACTGTAAGGGGGGCGGGGGGGCTTGTTTTGTTTTCCTTTAAACGTCTAAACATTCATATCGTGGTATAACACTTTCTCCTCGTTTACTTTCATATATGCCCATCTATTCTTTTCATTGGAATCATTCGTTCACGCAACAAACCATTAATCATACCTAAACACTTATTCCTCGTATGTCCACGCAATCGTTCACGCTCAATCTCATCCACATATATTAGTTTCACCAATCTTTCGAGACGGTCAAACCACGTCAACTGACTCACTCCTACTTTTTTAACAATATTAATCTTACATTCGCTATACACCAACGTATTACAGATATTATTGTACAGCAGTTATACGTCGTTCATGCTTCTTCATCCTAACCTAACATTCAGAACCATACATCAATGTAGGCACTAACACACCATTATAAACAATCAATGGAACATCTCTAAATATATTCGCATTTCGAGCAAATGTTTCCAGAACATAGCTAGCACGAAATTAGTTTTATCATAATATACTTTTATACATATTTTTGGATATTTTATTTACAATTTCCTAGAAGTGAAAAAATATAATTTAATTAATGAAAATAAACAGTAATATACTCGATAAATATAAAGATAAATATACCATTAATTATGAACTACCGATACTTATCACATGTTGTAAATGAATGATAATTTTTATAATATAAGCCTAATATACTACAAGCCCAACCATGAATAATATAATTAATTATTTTCACACTGCTATCTAACAGGCAGATTAATAAAAGGGATTAGTGTTAACTCCACGTTTTTCATCATCTGTAACTTTGTTTCTAAATTAATTATATTATCAAAATGTGTCAAATTTTATGGTAACCAATCTTGATTACAACCTTGGTTAAAATAATTATGTTCAGAGAATGGAAAATGAATTTACAAGTAATAATAAAAATGGAGTGAGCGCTAATCCCTTTTATGAATCTGCCTGTAAATTATTAAATAATGCTATTGTCAGAATATATCGATGGCGCTAAAGGATTTCATGGTCAAGGTGTACGAGTACACAATATTTTTTTGTGTAACCGTAAAATAGTATATTATTATATGAGGGATTGTGATTGTAATTGTTTTGTTTATCAATGCATATCATCCGAGTGAATACTGACCGTAATCCCGAATATAACAGTCTACTTTTTCTAGTACTGTAAATTCGAAAATCACTTTTGAAAATGATCGAAATTAGTTGAAGACACATGTTGAAAAACGTCAACATAAAAATACACAATGACAACTACTACATGTCAACTGTCAGACGGCTGTTGCTTGGTAATCCACATCACGTCTTTATAATAAACGTGAATTATGGATTCTGGCTCTGTGATTGGTCGAGAAGAGTGAATTATGGGTACTATAATTCATCGAAAAAAATTAAATTACTTTGTTGTAAATTAAAAATAGTAAGTTGGTTTTATAAGTGCCTATGGGAATGAAATTTGATAAATAAAACAATTAGTCTTGAAAAATAATATAAAAATGAAATTGTGGATATTTCTTCGTCACCGTCACTGTCATATTATCCACCCTGTCAATTCTCAAGTGTTAAAATAATCGTTTACCCTATTTCGCGGCCTCTACCATAACAACATTCGCGAAATTCAATTTCGCGGCCTGTATTGAGGCTGCAAAATTCTTATTTACGTTTGGTTGTACAAAAATGATTTTATTTAATTAAAATTATACTATTGGGTCCTAAAATATATCTTAGCTGTTAATTCAGATGAAGTTTCACAAAATACCAAAACCTAAAATAGTAATAAAATAAATGCCCTCCATGGAAAACGGTGAACACGACACTGGTCGCAGACAATAACAGCAAGAGCCTAATCTCTAAAACAACATTAGATTTATGTGTCGTTAGCGGCAAATGTTAAGTTGTTATGTTAACTATAACAAGGTAATGCGCTTACAACGTAACGTAACGCAACGCGACGTAGAGTCGTAGTCGTCGGCATTTATGGAGCGCGGATGTGCGAGTAATACCGCATTCAGCAAACTTAGTCGAATCAAATATTTAATTAAACTAACGGCGGCTACCGGCACATAACTTGTAATTCGGTTGTCGGCGTAAATCAATATCAGCGAGGGAGATTTTTAAATGTGAAGTTGGTATTCTGGGTAAAACCACAAGAGGTCTAGAGCTTATTTACGAAAACGTGGTTGTTTGCTAACGTCTGATGAGAACATTATATAAAAAATAATTACGACTGGATAGGTGATAGCGCTTTCAATCTTACTTTTGTCGATTTATCTACGTATATTTATCCGCAACTGTCAAATAATATACCCATAATTCAACCGTTGTTTATTAATTAATGACCTTTGTTACTGTTGCTAATGAAATAATATTGGCAGATCGATGAATAAATATTATTCGTTTTGTCAAATTCAAAGCTTATTTGTCAAAAGAGTAAAATCAAAATGACTTTTGAGTAATTTTTATCGAGGGTAATATCACAAGACCTTCTGATTTTATCGATAAATGTTTATTTTTGCACGAATTTTTTTGCTTAGCAACAATCACGAAAGCAAACTGCATGGTAAATCCCGACTCCGAAGGAGGAAGGGTTTAACCTAATATCAGTATGCTTGAGTGGTTTGGCTTAAAAGCAAAGAAAATGAGTGCTTAAAAATAAAAATTTATCTGAGAAAATCAGAGAGGTCGCGTGGTATTTGATAAGATAAATTCCAAAGACAAAACAAAATGTTACTTGAAATATTAATTAACTGTCACACTGACAGTGATTGACAGTAACAATTATTTGTTTCCTTGGTAGCGGGAGTTTTATCGCTGTAACCCTGGCAACGGTGTTTTATCAGCATAAAACTGTTCCTATTGGTTGAATTTTCAAGTGTTTTGCATTATGATTGGTTAAAAACTAGTCGTGGGAATTTATCGTCTGTATTTACAAAAGAGCTTTTATTTTGCCGGATAAATTTTTGTTTGTAACGAAACCTTGTTCCCTAGTAATGTGAGAAGAAAACTCCTTTAATAAAATCACTACACCGTAGGTGGAGTGATTTTATTTTTACTTCCTTATACAAAGTATAAGGAAGTATTGGAATCACGAAAAAAATCGCTGACGAGATTTTTGCGAATATACATATTTTGACGCCCACTAAATCAGCTTAGACCAATTTCTCAATGCTATCTGTGTGTGAGGATGGATGGTTGGATGGAAGTCCGTGTGCGCAATATCTCATGAACAAGACAAGATATGTAAACGAAACTTGGAATATATAAGTTCCATAAAAAAATGAAGAGCTGGGTTGATTTTGAATGAAATTGAAAAACCGAAAGAGGTAGTTTACTGGAAACACAAAACAATAAAATCCATTTATTTCAAAAATAAGATCAGCTATGAGAAAAAATTTCAAATGAAATATGTTAGCAAAATATACGGAATATAAAATGTTATTTGCTCTTCTCTTGTACATGCTTCTAATTTTGAGAAAAACTAAATTATATATTTAAGAATATATTTCTATAATCGTAGTTGCAATGGGAACAAAAACTAAAACATTTTTAATGTGTCAAACGTGTCAAATAATTGTGAAGTGTCAAAAATATGTGTCGTGTGAAATATTATAAAAGTAATATTTGTATTATTAGTTTTGAAGACAAGGTATTAATTAATGTCAATTTTAATATAAATTCATAGTTACAATGAGAATTAAAAATTAAACAGGTTTCACATCTATGTATTAAGTAATTGTCAAAATAAAGTCACGCAAGTAACAAGTCATTCGTGGTCAGTTAGTTTTATTTGTATAAGAAAGTAGTGTGGTGTCCACACCAGATTTTCTTTAAATATGTCTATGGTTTTCTTACCAAAACTACGTCATGTATCCATGCTATATAAATAATGAATCGATTATGGTAAACAAGGGTGTTTTAATTTCTTGTTTCGTAACAAAATTGGCCACTGACCCCTTTCCCTTAAATATCTGTTAAATATGCATTTAAAACATGCCGCGCCCGCATTGCCATCTGTTATTCTCCAAGGTGAAACAGAGTATAGTTTAGAATATTCACCAAAGCAGCAGTAAAATAAAATTGCAAAAGTTGCCCTAGTTTGTATATTGAATCGCTTAAACATTAGATTTTACATTTCGCTCGGAATATATGTACCATTAGGAATAACAGTGCACAACTTCCGCGAATATATAGCAGCATTTTCGAAATAAGTGCAGGTGAACTGACATTATTACGTACATTCCCTGTAATAAATACAGAATTAAACGAGAATGGATCCCCTGCACTTGAGTTGTGGCCGCTATTCTCCTCTGAACTTCAAATTGAAATATTTATGCTTGGCTGCGCCAATTGTTGGGTTAAATAAAGCATGATGAAATTGTACAGAAGGCAATCGATACAATATGTCTTGTATTGCCAATATTGTTGCAAGAACTTTGCATGGAACGAAACTTCTGGAATTGAGACTCGCTTGTTGTTATTTCAAATTTGAACTCCACGAAAATAACAAACACATTTAGTTGAAATAAGGTGGGAAGCTGATATTGAGCGCTGCGAAACGATGGCTTCAGCTGGCATATCCTGGGTGTAGTTTTTACTTTCTCGTTCATGTCCATAACGCCCATGTATGTGAGGATAGATGGATGCGTTTACGTATGTGCAACAACTTATAAAAAGGAAAACTTTGTTAATATAAGGTTTAAGACAATGCGCCGAACTAATTTGATTGACAATAAATTATTTCTTATCCATACTATGTAAATTGACACATTATTTACCTCATTTGAGGTTAACAATGGCGGGTTTTTCTTATCAGTATACATAAGATATCACTCATTCTATACTTACAGTTAAAATGATTGACAGCAATGTATTAAAGCGTTTTCACTTTCTTATACAAATTATTAGGAATCATGGATAAAATCGCTAACGAGATTTTTGCGGAAATACATATTTTGACGTCCACTGAATCCGTTGTGTGAGGATGGATAGATGGATGAATGTCCGTGTGCACAATATCTCATGAACGAGACAAGATATGTAAAAGAAACTTTGAATTTATAAGTTTCATGAAGATATGAAGAGTTAATTATGAATGAAATTGAAAAACCGGAAGAGGAAGTTTACTGGGTACAAAACAATAAATTTCATAAATAGAGTCAGCTGTGAAAAAAGTTTCAAATAAAAGATGGTAGCAAAACTATTTGTTACATAAATAGTTATTTGTTTAACTAGGCATCAAAATACCAGATTTTTAGCAGAGGCTGCCGTTTCATTGACGAGGCGAAGCCGAGGCAATGAATGCTGCCGAAGCTATAAATCTGTGATTGATGCTGAGTTGAACACATAATTGTTTTGCCGATTTAAAATTAATATTAATTTAATGATTATTTTATATAGATATTTTAAAGGTTATCGCTGTCAAATTACGATGCCATGCGTGTGTAGAACGGTTGCTATGTATTTATTGACGGTTGCTATGCGTTGGTTGAGCGGTTGTTATGAAAAATATTTTTACAGCCTAGGCATAAAAGTGACACTTTACAGACTGTTAGCAGTTCGTGAAGTGGCAACTTTAATGTCAATCAGCAAAAAATGTTATTTTTCCGTAGATGCTTCTAATTTTGAGAAAAATTTAATTATATATTTAATAATATGTTTCAATAATTTTAGTTACAATAGGAACAAAACTAAAACATTCTTAACATCTATATGTCAAATAATTGTGAAGTGTCAAAAATATGTGTCGCTTGAAATATTATAAAAGCAATATTAGTATTATTAGTTAGAAATTTTCAGACTAGATACTAATTAATACCTATTTCAAAATAAATTCATAGTTACAATGAAAACAAAACATTAAACAAGTTTAACATTTACATGTACCTATATGTCGAATAATTATCAAAATACGTCTTCAGTTGATTTTACATATATAAGTAATATGTGCCACACCAGATTTTTTTTTATAAGTAAACAGGGATAATTTACATGGATTGTTAATAATAATTAATTATAATGAAAGAAAAATTCCAAGTTTAAACAAATGAGAAATTTATTTTAATTACTTTAACACTTAGGGCCGATATTTCCATCTACGAATAAAGTACCGAATAAATTATTCACTGCATAAATAAAAATGTCTCATTGAAAACAAAGCTCAAAAGATACTTATTGTTCTAGCTGTCATTTTTTATGTGCATTTTTAATTTATTCGACGAATAATTTATTAAGAAGTTTATTCGTAGATGGATTAAAATGGTACGAATTATTATTTTAAATATTGCTGGTACCTTGAACATCCAACTTCTAAATAAGTAATTTCAAAATGATTTTTATCTTTATAAAAGTTTTCGACCCTTCACAATAATACCTCTTTATATACAGAAGATACAAAACTACAACAGGAATTTGCTTCCTTTAGGCATGAAATAAATAAATTTGCTGATATTGATACCTGATATAGGTAATGCTTACGTTGTGCTGATAATTAAACATCATGTTTACAAATAAAAAATAAATTCGACAGCTGCTGTTAATCGAAATCATAAACTATAAATTTATTGAGAGTGTTATCACATAAATCAGTTTTAAAAAATTGTACACCTGTTTTTAAATTGTGAATTTTTACCTTTCGTTTGATTGGTTTTAAAATGCGAAATGTACACAATTTTTAATAATAACTGTCAAGTATTTTACTGACAAATTTCTCACTAATTATTGTTGTAGTATAGTATATATTAATTAAATTCTGTCTATTATCCTTTATGTTTATTTACCTTTATGTACGTAAAAACCGAACTATTAATTAAGGTATAATATGTAGCTAGTAGAAGCACGTTCGTCTCATTATCTTTCATCTGTTAAACTACCGTTTGAAGTAATTATATTTTAATGTTTGCATAATTAATATGTTAATTCGAAACAAGCTTATGAGTCTTTAATTACATTTTTATAACGGCAAAAATCGTCATTTTTTTTTTGGACAAAATAACATGCAAATGAGTAAATTTATTTATAATGGTAACCTATAAATTGCATACTTGATTCTGATTAAATTTTTATCTGGACCTATTTAAAAATTAATTAATTAGCTGTCTTCATTAGTACGGTAAACTATTTCACTAAAATTGTCAGGTTATTAAGAAATATTTTTATCTCTTGCGCACCATCTATTGGTTTTAGTTCAACTGCAAACCCGACTCTCAAAGCAATTACAACTATCACATTATACCTTTCGTTTTAATTACGAGTATGTTAATAATATATATTTTGATAACTATAGTGGCTATAACAACAAACAAATTACTGAAACACCTATTCTACAAGGTGGCGACTGATTCAGTCGATCATTGACGTTTTACGTGTTAAATACTTATGCAATTTTCTGCTTCCCTAATTATTTTAGAGAAAAATGTTTCAAATATAAATTGGAATTCAATTTCATTTCCATTGTTAGTGTTACGCATTACAAAAACTGAATTCTTGGTATTTGTGGCCTCTATTAAATAAATAAAATGAAATTGGTTCACTGATTCAAATACAGATATTAAATTTCTTTAACTTTTATTTAAAACTTTTTTCTAAAATGATTAGGAAAACAGGAAATTACATAAGTATGCGTATTATTTAAGGTGTAAATCGCCTATGACGCTCTGAGTCTGTCACCATTCTATATAAAAGAATTTTGGTTTAAGTTCTGTAAAGGAAATGTTGTATTTAACAATAGTTATTTTTCTACGACCTTAGAAATCTGCTCATTGTATGTTTGTTGTTGCTAAGGATATGAGGTACATTGCAAGCATCGTGCAAAATGAATTTGTTTTGTGAGTATTTCAATACAAGTCAGTTCATTTCAGTACAGGTGCCATTGTTAGGATACTTATTTAGAATTATCAAATATTGGAATGGTGAAAGTGGGACAAATTTATTATTAAAATATAAATTAATTAGGAAATAATATCGTGGTCGTAGAAAAAGTATAGTGTATAACTCGCATAAAATGTCCATTTCATGAACTCGTATGATTTGCAAACATTTATACTCGTAGGAAATGAGTATTATGGTGCAATTCTAAGCAATTTTTATATTTAATCGTAAAATCGTAAAACTGTAGTGTACGAGACAATCGTAACAAGTCAAGTTACAGATTTACGATAAATGCAATTCTATGCAGAAAACTGTATCGACGAACGTTACAGATTAGCTTTACGATTGACGTCATGTTTTACGGTCAGTGTCTAACTTCATTTCTAATACAGTATCTGAAGATTGAATATGACAGTTGTTTTTTTTTTATTTATTTACTTATCAAATACAACCATGAGGTGAGTTTTCATTACAAATTTTAAGAAAAATGGCCTTGTCTGCGAATTATGAAACAAGATCTTCATTTACATTCCCATCGTCTACAACCATCCATGAACAATCGGTGACATGTGTCATTGTCAATTATGACATACGAAAAATTTTACTTGGCAGTAGCTATTTGATGCCATTTTTATTTAATCACCAGATATATTTAAATATAAATGGAATACTTTAATATGCAATGGAATTCTTGAATTTGATGGATTATAAAACGGTTCTATATTACAAATAAAATTGATTGTCAATTGCTGATCCAATCTATACATCTGTTTGAAATTTGCAATAGTAGTATCAAATGGGTTTACCAAATCTCTTATATCTGTGTCTGCGCAAGAGACGCAAGTAATATCTAAAATATGTATACGGTAATTTTTCTTGACGAATAATTAACATATTTTTATTATATTCAACAAGAAGGAGAGCAATATTTAAAATATTTATATTTTCATTCATTTTATTGACAAAATTGAGCAATGATTAGAGAGAAAAATCAAAACCGTAATGTTACGTCCAGTTGCCCTCTCAACGTAAAGTTTTCGAGAAATCGTAAGATATTTACGAGTGACCGTAAGCAATAGTTTTGCACAGAATTGCTCTATGATTCGTAAACTGTTACGAGTCTTACGAGAACACCTAACGAGCCTTACGATTATGCTTAGAATTGCACCATTATTCTATGCTCGTTGTACAATGTACTATTGTATCACTAGTCCAGAAACCTCACTTTTACGAGTGCGAAAATATTTTTTTTGCAGGCCAAGCTGAAGAAAATTGGAAATTACGAGCACTTGCAAAACTGTTTCTGGACGTGAGATTATTTTTCATGACGATTTTGTCAAAAAATTATTTTGGTAACATCATGTCATTTGTAAACAAGGATACGAGGGATTTATAAATTTAAACAATTTATTTGTTTTCTTTGAAAAAATTGGTTACATTTATTTATTTGATATTCATTTATTGGTTGTACACTGCAACTAAAAATTTAGTTATAATTACTTACATTTGAGCTTACTATATAAGAATTTTGCTCTAACATTGAAGGAAATCACCTGCAAGCACTCAAACATTGAACAAAATCAATGCACAAAATTGATAGCCAGTTGATGCCAACCCTAATCTTACAAAAGTCGCTAACTTTGCCGGCCTAAGCCTGAAACCTAGTAGTTTCTGAACGATTTTGAGATGTGTAAAACTAGAGTTTTTGGACAGATGCACAAAACAATTTTTACAGAACTTAATCCAAAAGTCTTTTATGGCTGGTTTATACTGGATTTAATTTGCAAATTTAGATTTAGAAATTTTGATTTCAAATTTGTGATTTACCTCCTGGTTCATACTGAATTTATTAAATTTGAAATCTGCCAATGAAGATTAGGCTTCAGTTTTTTGACATATGTATTCAACAAGAACAAAATAACCTTAATTTGTCATATGTGATGTTCTTCATTCAAAGATATTTAATTAATGTCATATTTAACACTCTCCGCATCCATATTACAACAATATTTTATAGTGATCACAAATAAATCATTTGAACGGACAATCTTGACACATTTTACAGTTGTCAAAATTAATTTTTGTTTCCCAGTCAATATTATTGGTTGGATTTGGAAATTTTGCTTTAGAATATAAAATATGGTGATATTTTAAATGTAAATTATAAATATGTAAATTTGTAAATCCAGCATAAACCAATAAAGGTATTTTTATGTATTTTATATTTTTAAAACTAAATTTCTAAATCTAAATTTCTATTTTCTATCTTCTTTGTCGCATAAAGTTTTCTCAATTGATTGATCCGAACACAATGCAAATTTCTCTACCGAAATATCTGAGAGTTTACAACAGCACAAGCTAGGGTACAATAATTTAGGGCAATGAAACGAACAATAAAGAGATTTAATATGGTAGATATCTCAGAACTGGTCCATAAATAACCACGTAATCCCGACAAAAACTCAACCAGCAGATGACGTTTGTTTTGTCCTTAAGTTAAATTCCGAGCTCCGTAGCTTTCCAGCCACGATTGTAAAACCCCGAGCAACCAAGCGGGGACCCGGGACATAAGGGTTTCTCAACAATGGCGAGTGTACATTTCGGTCGTTCCCAGCTCGAAAACAAGCAAATTCCGACGGCAAATCTCCTAAAAGTTGAATAGAAATTATTGTCACCCTAAGTACACCGAGAGATTACTTGCAATGTTCAAATGACCATGGACTACAAGATTACTAAATTATACTACAGTTCTTAAATGGTACCAGATATAGAAAAATGTATTCAGAATAGTTAGCAGATAATTTCTTTCAATTATTTAGGGCTGTGTGTCAATCATCCGAGTATTCGAAAATCCGGATATCCGAGATAATTGTAAAATCCGGGTCTCGCTACGCTCGTGTTTTAATTGACCCATTCGTGACTAAAGACTAGCTTTACGTACTTGTATTAGTGTACATACATATTTATATTCAAAATCAATTTACTATATTGAAGTAATACAATTAGTCAATTAATTTACGATTTTGTTACAAGAATGTTAGTAAAATCCGGATTTGTATTCAAATCTGGATCTGATACTCAAATATCTGAAATCCGTAGAGATTTCAGATATCCGTAATCCAGATATCCGGATACATATAAAATCCGCATCCAATTGGCAGCCCTAATTTATTTTATATAACTACTCGTATTTTATTTTGGAACGATAATAGAAAATAATTGTGAAACGGACATTGACAAAAAAATAATAATAACAAATACTGGACTTTATAGAAACAAGGCAATTAGCATGGTGGGGGCATATGATCAGAACGAATTAATCGAGACCGATGCGGCAAATTTGGATGACCAAGGTGAAGGAAAAAAGGAATCGTGGAAGACCAAAAGGCACCTGGAATACCATCATCAATAAAAATCTAAAGAAGAGGAACGTTACACTGCCCGAAGTATGACGATGAAGAAGAAAATGGGCGAAATTTGTGCACGTCTAAGAGACTTTTTAGACCCTGCACCTTTCGGTAGAATAATTCTTGCCATAAATAACGTATTTCACATGAGCGCTGGTAGAATTGCGCAAGGCAGAAATATACGTGCCATCGCATCGGGCGCGTCTGTCGAGAGAAGACCATAAGTACTCGGTGTGGAACAAAGCCCACTTACCAAAACACTGAATTTACAAACAGGAGTTTGCGATTTCAGACATTGTAAATCACACTTAATTAATAAATCTTTTGAGGAAGTTCAAAGGCGATCTCTAAGCCCAGCTGAGGGGCCGGGCCCCGGCAGATGAGAACGGCGACCGGTTTATGCACAAGAACACTTCTTCATGTCGAAGACAGTCGGATCAAAGCACATGAAAGTTAATGCGAAAGCACTACAAAAGCCAGGGCGACCTCTGCTGTCAGGGGATGGTCACGGCCGTGTGTGAAAACGTCGATTGGACAGGGCCGTAAGGTTCCGATTCCGAAAATCTGCTGCAGGCAACATCTGAATTTAAATGTTTAATACACATTTGACATACCAGGATTCTTCTTTATCGGTATACATAGGGATGTGTCATTACTATAGTTACAGTTACAGTGATTGACAGTAATGTATTATAGCGTTTTTTATGCCAAATTCATGCAACCATTTTCATTTACATTTAATTTATAAGATAACCAACTTTTATATTTTAAATGAGAATGATAAATTTTGATGTTTGTGATTGAAAATGTTGTTTTAAATCATTGAGAATTTAAATTCTTTGCTTAAATATGAATAATTTTGATGATTCGACTTAAGTAGAACTGAACAGAAATGAGAAAATGCAATTTTCTGTCCAATAAATAGAAATTTTATTAAAAAATAAAGAAGCTCTTATAAACATTATGTAGTAAAATAGATTTCAAAAGATTATTGAAGAAATCTTTTTCCCTGTGGAATCTGTTTGTTGAAAAAATGAAGTGGGTTTCCTTTTCTTCATTTTTAAATAATAAAATCATATGATAGAACACATAATCACTTGTATATGATCATAATCACTATTTAGAAAACTCCATGCTTGCAAAATATGAATCGCGTAACTATTTATGTATTTGTTATTCCAATATTTAATATTAACAGACTTAAATGTGACACATGACGTGCTTTCATTTTCATTTAATTTAATATTGTAGTGTTCCATGAATGATACATTTAAAATTAAATTAAATGTAAATGAAAAAGCCGCATTAATTCGGCATACTTTCTTATATCGTATAAGGAAGTATTGGAATCAGGAAAAAAATCGCTGACGAGATTTTTGCGGAAATACATATTTTGACGTCCACTGAACCCGTTAAGACAAATTTTTAATTGATGTCTGTGTGTGAGGATGGATGGATTGATGTCCGTGTGCGCAATATCTAATAAACGAAATATGAAATTTATAAGTTTCATAAAACTATTAAGAGCTGAGTTGATTTTTAATGAAATTGAAAAACCGGAAGAGAACGTTTACTGGACACACAAAACAATAATTTGAATTTTTTTCTAAAATTTGAATTAGTTATAATAAAAGTTTAAATGAAAGATGCAAAAATATTTGTAAAATAAAATGTTATTTGTACTTTTCTTGTATATGCTTCTAATTTTGATGCCACCCGTCACGTGGTAGGAATGTGCTGTTCTACTTCCACTGAGTAATTCATCCTTTACAATAAACTATCCATTTTTTGATGTAAAATAATTAGGGAAGCCAATAATTGAACATTTCAAAAGAAGCATTGAAAACCTTATTCCGATTTACCATCCTGTATAATATGTATACTATAGTGTGCAGTGCTGTCAAATAATAACTCTGTTCCCCTATTTCTATTTGATTCGATTAAAGTGAACGTGCAGTTTATCCTAAGAACATCTCTGTGAGCAACGAAAATTCGTACCTACGAACGTATTTTATTTGTTGAGTGATGCAAATGCAAATAATATGCGAATGAGATTAAAATAGCGGCGCCGCGCGAATTTGCAGCGTATTAAACCGCGGTGATTCCCTGCATGCGTTGTACGGATCAAAAGCAGTGCTGCCACTAAATCATGTGCTCCAGTTAAATTTATAACATTGCGAAAAATGAAATATGTGGAACCTGGCACACAAAGCACACCAACATCTCATTTAAATTTTAAAATTGCTGAATATATTTCAAAAATTACTGCTCACATATGGTAATGTGCTAGCATTATATATATTCTGTATTTTGACGTTTACTTGTCAGTGTTGCTAAATAGATGAGCGGTTTCTGCGATGGTTGATGGAGCAATCTACTTCGCGTGCGAATTTAAATTTGATTTGGACACTCATGTAGCTGGAAACGTAACATGAATTGATATTTGAAATACTTGTACATGTTTACGAAACTATGGTTACTTGGGTGCTTTCTTATGCCCGGTTTTTCAGTCATGGTTTAAGTAAAAGTTCAGTAGAGCCGTGAACTAATTTTTGAACTAGTTCAGTGGACATGGCGTTTCTAAGTTACAAGTTTAGTTGAACTTCAGTTCAACGATTCTATGCTTTAATTTGATAAAGTTGGTAGTAGAAAAGTGACATAACGTCAAAATTATTGTCAAATTTGACACATCGATGAGTTTTTTTTATCTAATTTTCAGTATGACAGTTAAGATGAATGTAATTGAAAATATGAATAAATTTCACTAAAGAGGAGCAAATATTTCTAACATAAATGTAATGTTATTTATATCTTTATTTATTAGCAGGGGACTGTATTTTAACATGATTACTGTAAATTGTTCCTATTACTTTTGGGAAACGTGCTATATTATAGAAAACTTGTCGATTTATACTGAAACTGTTGGCCATTTAATATGAATAAGACGAAGAGATGCTATTGCACGTAATATTTTTTTATATAATTTTAAGGGTCGAAGATTTACTCGTATGTATCCCCAGTTAAATCTCTTGTGTTCCAAAAAACTTCCAGTAGCGTAAAATCTGAATGTTAATGGGATCGTTTTATCTGGACTAAAAGTATGATTTCTTTAAATTTCGACAGTTAAACTACATGAGTCTACTCGCATATATATGTAACCTATATCTTTAACAAAATTGCCAGGCAGTAGCATATTTTATAAGGTCCTTGTTGACATTTATAATTACACTAATGGTTTCTTTGCTCAATCTAAATTTTGTCAAGAAAGATCGTAATCGTCTCAAATATTGAAATGATATATTCTATTTCTAGGTGTTTTGGGTCTTCGTATTAATTGATTTTCAAAAAAGTTTATATCGTCCTCATTATCAGATAACTCCATAATAAATTTCGCACACAATTTCTCCTAATTTAATATTATTCACAATATTAAAATATAATAATATAACTTTTGACAACCAAATTCAACGAGAAAACTGTCATTATTTGCCATTAAACCTTGAACTCTACGTTAAACCAAGTACCCGATAAGGTTCAAGTTCAAGCGAAATTTGAACTCAGTTCATGGTTTAAATAGAACTGAAATACACTTTAAACCTTAAACTGAAACTTAAACTAAAAATTTGGTTTAAACTCGCACTGAAAAACTGGGCATTATTAAACCATTCTCTGAATAGCAAATATTCTACTCATTTGGTTCATCAATAACAAATATATTTGCAAGAATCTATAACATTGAAAAAAATATATATTTCATCTTTCCAAGGCTGTAATTGAAAAAGTAAATGTGTCATGCTTTAATTAACTTATAAACAAATTTAGAAAAAATTGTATGTAAATATCTCGAAAAATAACTTAATAATATAAATTTCCTCTTCAAAAAACTTTAGTTTAATACTAAAATCGAAAAAATCTGCTATAAAAACAATTGACGATCGTTCAAAAGTAATGTTATTCAATTAATTATTGTAAAAAGACAATTTTTGTCCGATATTATAAAGAAATTTAACTGTCACTTACATTTACTTTTAGTTTCGGATGAACTAGAGACTAAATTGATCAGTGGAATAAACAAAAAAAATCCCATCAAAAGCATACGAGTTATTACCTAGCTGTCATCTTTTGATGCGATATTTTTTGTTTGTTCCACTGATAAATTTATTCTATAGTTTATCTAAGGTTGGAAATACCGGCCCTAAAAGAAAATTTGTTTTTAACAAGTGCAAATCATTTAAATAATTTTAAAACTTACTTAACATTGTCGACATAAATTTGGATAACTTCATGTAAATTTAGTATGGAAGTAAATTACTCTGGAGTTTAAACTTTTTTATAAACTGGGCATTTGGATTTTTAATTTAACTTTCCTTCCATAAGACCTTTAATTTGATATCAAACTCTGTAGGATTCAAATAACTTGTATAAAAAAAAGATGATCGTCAAAAATTAATTTTTGACATTTGAGATCAAGTCTTTTCCCTGAGACTTTTCAGTTGATACCAAAATCGATTGAGTTATTACATTCATTTTTCAAAATGTGTAATTATATTTCAAATAATATTAATACCTATTAATAACAATAATTTCAAGTTTGACATAATAGTATATTACTAGCGGTCCGACCTGCTTCGCAGGTCTGACCCCTAGGCTCCGCGACACTGAAGAAGATAGCAGTCTCTTTGTTCCTCGCTTCCAAGTCAGTAAATTGGCGAAGAAAGCACGTCACTTCGTTCCTAGCTTTCATGTCAATACATTGGCGAGGAAAGCTCGTCACTTCGTTCCTCGCTTTCAAGTCAATACATTAGCGAAGAAAGCTCGTCACTGCGTTCCTCGCTCTCATGTCAGTGTCTCTTAACTTCCCGTATCTAAAACAGTTCATTTAATACCCCTAAGTTAAGTTTCTAATAATTTCCACAAAAACAATTGCTGATCGTAATTATTTATGATAAAGAAGGTTCATCACTACTTTTTGAACTTGAAACGTTACATTCAATACTTCACAAGCTAGGTTTAGGGGAATTTTCAGAATGGCAATTGCCAATCATACTGATTTATAATAAAGATCGGTCATTACTAAATTCCTCAATATTTCACTTCTGAAACGTTTTACTAGATTATGAGGGATTATGATAATCATTATTCATGAAGATGAAATCGAAATGAATAATGACCATTATCCCGAATATAATACTGAACTTTTTCTACTCCTGAAATATCGGAAATCACTTTTGAAAAAGATAGAAATTCGTTGAAAACACATGTTGAATAACGTCAATATAAAAATACACAATAACTGACTAAATGACAACTGTCAGACGGCCGTTGCTTGGTGATCCATATCACGTCTTTAAAATAACAGTGGTAACGTATCGGACTGTAGATCGTTAGATCCTCGGTTCGAATCTCACTGCCGACAGTTACCAATTTAAATTTACCCCTGTGGTTCACCCTCCACTAATATATTTGGGGACTACTATTTGACGACTGCTAACCGCATCATATCGTTAGTGTCGCCGTCTCATCTCTTGCGAATATTCTCAAACTCCTCTCGAGCCCCCCCTGCGCGTCGTCGGGGCTGCAGAGTTTCCTTGACGTCAGGTGAATACATCGCACATGTCGTGTTTTGTTTGCGCCGGCTCCATTCTTCACACGCGGCACAATGGAGGCCCACCGACCGCTGTCTTCTCAGAAACAACGTTAATAATAATAGAACGTGCCTTGCACTCCGTGCTGTTGCACGGACCCGGCAAAAATACTTATTTACATGCGAACGAACTACTGCCAAGAAAGGAAATCATCTGCGCTTGAGGTTTGACGCTCTGTGACGCCCTGAAATCCGACTGGGACATAATGATGTCTTTGTTGAGTTGCTGGGTTATGGCCGACGGTTGCTTTCATGGCATGTGGCTTAATTTATTGATATTGTTTAGGTTTGCTTTGCACTACGGTCTTCAGCATCATATAGTATTGTAAAATGGTTCTAGCTTTAGATCTAGACTAGAACAAGAGCGTTAGGTTATTTGGCGCAGTATGTACATACATGTGTCCACAGTAGGAATGTGCGCCCGCTCTAGTACATAACGAATGGCATTGACGTACAAGTTTATATTGTACATTCCAAGTCAAAAGTTTTGTACTTCAACACACACACGTTATATTTGAGTGTATTATTGAAGTCGCGTATATCATATAAATATAAAATTAGCCAAAAAGATGTTACCATTCATATGGTACTACATAATTTTTAATTTTTATCTCCCGCACATATATGTAAGGGAGGTATTGTGACGTGTCAAAATTTTCGGTAGTGAGTTTTCAAAATTATTTTAGTTTACTTGAAGACTTGTCAGGTTTTTTGGGTATATCTCAGTAAATAATTGAGTTACAGTAAATTTTGTCATAATAAAAATGATAGCATTAGCTACAATATTTATTTGAAACTTTTTACTATATTATGCACCGTTTTGAAATTACAAACAATGCATCTACTGATTAATCAAAAAGTATATTTATTTGTATTTACTTTCAAAATTATTTTAATATTTTTCAAGTTTTTTGCGGGAGGTTATGTGCTGGCCACATCAGATTTTTTCTTTTTTGTTTGGTTGTAGACTAAATATAGCCATATTCTATTTCTACTTCTCAAATACATATAAATCTCCTCCTCAATAATTTAAAATATAAATATATTAATAAATAAGTAAAATATAGGAAATTAAAATAAATACAAATTCATTACTATTCCAACGTACGGAAAAATATGCACTTCATATTTACATATTTTAACTACGCCCGTGAGTTAAATGTCATTTAACCAACTCATTTTGAGATAGTTAAAAGCTTCATTGCCGCACACGTTTTCATTAACTATTTATTATAAATATAGATAATACAATCTTTAGAATTCCCTAAAATATTTAATATTTAATTAATTACTAATTTTTGAAGCTTGTTCTTCTACATCTAACAAAATACTTTCTAAATCACTAATTTTCACGAAATGCTTAAAAATTTATGGAAAACAACTATGTAATTGCTTAATGTCAAATTGTGGTCGTCATGGATTTGAAACCATTTTTACAGCAACTACTTGGATTAGTTTTGTACTTATCAAAAAAATTTAAAATATTTAAATTTTCTAATTTTGTGCGGGCGTAGATAAAATATTGTACAATACACGTGTGATAATGCATTATTATTATTAGTATACTTATGTGATTACCCAATTAGGCTGTCGCCTTGTTTCTCATGCGTATCTTAATAATGCTCTTATCTCACATATAATTGAAAAAAATAACTTTAAGACCCAATATCTCTAAAATAAATAAAAATTGAACTGTTAACCATAGTTTCATTAAGTTTGCACATTTTCTCTTTCCCATTCATGAATTATTGTTACTTTTTGGTACCAAGTTAAATGAATAAATATTTTTCGCGATCGCCACGAAAATGAGCTGTTTCTGATCGCTTTTTAGACCGAATATTCCTTCTTTTCCGAGCTTGCTCGGAAATTTGACTATATGGGATCGGAAAGCAATGATTCCATAGTGATCAGTAATTTATTTATTTATTTTTCATTCATGTGTCAAATATTGCAATAAGGCGTAAGAATTATTATTTATTTTTTTTCAGAATCGCGAAAAAAATATTGTACCCAACATGACCTGAAAGTGTCTTCACTGGGCTCGCAAGCTTCCAGTAAAGTATCACTTTCAGGTCTTGTTACGTAAAGTACTATTATTTGAGACTATTTTTCGCGTATAATTCTATATTTGAAATAAAATGAATGAGTAAACTTTTACTTATGGTTTTGCAATTGTTATCAAAATTAACTCAGTTTCATTCACCCATTCACACAAACATCATTGTGAAAATGGAATCAGTGGACCTTAAAACGTGTATTCCGTGAAAATTTCGCCATATATATTTTTCATAATTGCTATACTTGCTTATGTTATGCATTAGCAGTAAAAAAACACTCAGCAAGTAAGTAATTAGAACCCGATTCCATCCCCTCAATAACCCCCATCGCCATCTAAAATCTATGACCCATATCACAGTGTGATCTGCAGTGGCGAGCCAGTATATCTCCCATCTGCAGACCCCATGAAGCCATGAATGAGTGGCGGTGCGCGTGCGCGTGCAGCGTGCGCGCTGCCAGGCTGCGACCCATGCGTGACACTTCCACACGACTGAGTCGCTATGTCCGATGTAAAGTGAATTTATTGGTGCATGGGAAGCGATAACTGGCTTGGATATGTCCCCTTCACACATGGAGTGGAGTAGGGCGCCCTCTGCCCCGCGAGAATTGCGCCAGTGGCGGCGGGAAGCTCAATTTTTAATTATTTGTAGGTATTATTGCATCGGAGTGTGGCTCACACGATCCTCTGTTCAATGTATGTAATTCGTGTTCCACTAACATCTTCGGAGGCCATGACTTGACGGCTTGTTCTTTTTAAATTATTTTTTATTATACCTGCATCATAATCCGTGTTTAAAACACGCTACAGCGTTCATAAACGCAAGATTAAAACACGCCGTGTTTTAAAGGTTGCTAAGTAAGAACAAAAGTATTTACTATTAATATCTGTAAAAACTGTAAACGTAAACAACAAATGCTAACCAGTCTCCATGTAAACAATATACGTCACACGCGCAAAATTATGAAATGAATAAAAATCAAAATGTTGCTTTCCAGTTTTTTCCAGAGTATGATGCAGGTATAATAAAAAATAGCGTATGACACACGTGTATAAGTGCTTTTAAAGCACTAGCGACGTTAAATGCACTCCGCTTCGCGTCGTGCTCTTAAACTCATCGAACGTACTTAAAAGCTTACTTATACACTTGTATCATAATATACTATTATTAATCATAAATCTATAAAAATAAAAAACAAAGACATCACGCTTTTTACCCATTAAGAGTAATTATCGGTAATTTTTAAAAATCTGATGCAGTCAGCACATAAATTCTCGCCCAATACAACTTTTAAGCCCGTTTTAGATGGCATAATTCTTGCTGCAAGTTTTCTTGCGCAAGACAGTGCAACTAAAATTGCATCGTGTAATACAAAAGTTGCTGCAAGTTTTATTGCGCCGCAAGACTTGCATGCCAATAAGATGTGTTCTATTTTTCTTGCAGCAACTTGCAATTTTCTAGTGACTTCATAGTGCTTTTAAGCTCGCCATGGTGTTACCAATGGGGTCTTTCACCATTTTTAAATTTTTTTTTATGAAACTATCTATATTGAAAACTATCTACACTTTTAAAAAGTCTTAATTGTTATTCATTAAGCCACAATGATTTTTTTTTTAAATGTTGTGACATCATAGTAGAGGTGTTGCTGGATCTAAAACAGTACAGATTGTAAATAATTGTAGTCATATATTTTTTTACTTATTTTATTATTATTATTACAATAAAATAGAACATTTATGTAACAAAAATTATTTAAATGCACTATACGTCAGTAGCATTAAAAAGAGTAGGCGGAAAATTAGGAATTATTATTATTAATTTCATTAAATTGCGGTATCAAAATAAATTAATCTGTATTAAATAAAATGTAGGGATATTGGCAGTATTGTGATATAAAATTTGGATGCATAATTTTTTGCCGGACACTTTTTATTTGCAAGAAACTGATTTTACATGTTAACTGGCTATGCCAACATTTACGTGGGACACACGGTATGTATATTTATTTATTTGATTGCTCGATAAAATAGTGCCCCTCAAAAATAATTTCCCGCTCCGCCACTGCCTGGGCACTGCCTCCAGTTCGGTAGCATACCTTGTGCAGCCAGTTTCATTTAAATCTCGCACAGAAACATATGTCTGTGATTTATGTATGCGTTTTTTCCCAGCATAGAAGACACGTAATTAAATTTCAAGTAGCTAACAGAGAAGGAATTTTTTCCTCTGATTTTGTTCGTTTGCCCATCTTTGAAGTTTAATATCGGAATTTTTCAAAAGAGAAATATTAAATTTGATAATAAATTTCGTTTTATATATTCGAATGTTTATTCTGTATAAAAGGAAATTTAATAGGATTATATTTTAATTTAAAATACATATTATACAATTTTAATTTAGTTTAAAATTCAATCAACAATATTGCTTTCAGTATACATTTACAATTGAAAGGAGCGAAATATTTTATTGACGATCTTTTTACCGAATAATAGCGGAACAAATAATTGCTTTTGATTTTTGAATACACTTACTTGAGTGTACCTACATAAAACATCCTAATACAAATTACTATAAATAAAAAAAACGTGTGGTGCCCACATCAGATTTTATTTAAATATAGTCACAGTTTCAACATGAGAATATTAATAATAATAATAATAATTGCTTTATTAAATAGCGTAGCTAATACAATACATAGATAATAGTAATTATTACAAAAATGTACATTGGTTTAAACATCATTTTGTGAATAATGCAGTTTTAACTTAGATTTAAATTCATTAACTGTTTTTGATGACTTATGGTACAAGGTAAATTATTATACCGGGTGGAACATCATACCTGTGTACATAGGCGATTAACATGAAAAAACAGTTTTTCCGTGCGCATTGCAAAAATGCTTCAAATACATATTGTAGAGCATAAAATTCTGCATCTAAATCACTAAACAGAATTACCTTAACATGCTTTGTAACGACAGAAATCAAATATGAAAACACTGAAAATTACTTTGAAAATATCAAATAGCCATGGAATTGAAACAAAAATAAATAAATGCTTGACATTTGACAGGTGAATGATTAATTTGACGGATAAAATATCAAATAGACAGAAAAACAACAAGCATTTATTTATTTTTGTTTCAATTCCATGGCTATTTGAAATTATGAACGTAATTTTCAGTGTTTTCATATTTCATTTCTGTCGTTACAAAGCATGTTAAAGTAATTCTGTTTATTGATTTAGATACAGAATTTTATGCTCTACTACAACACGGGTGGGCAACCTTTTGTATAACAGGGGCCAGAATAAAATTTACGTTTCGTACGCGGGCTGTAGTTGTTAATTGACACATTTTTTATACTTTTTTTCTGTAAATATAAAAAACAATATTAAAACAAAATTAACTAAGTACTACATTTATTTCTTAATTGAAACTAGACGAATTATATCGAAAATTAAACTGTAAATCTCCCCTTTTTCTTTATGTTGGGTACTAACCTAATTTAAAATTTTTGTTTTTGAAAATATTTATTTATTATTTCTTCTAAAGATCTCGCTGGCCGGATTGGAACTTGACGCGGGCCGGAGTTGGCCCGCGGGCCGGAGGTTGCCCACCCCTGCTCTACAACATGTATTTGAAGCATTTTTGCATGAAATAATTTGGGGAGCAATGCGCAAGGAAAAACTATTTTTTCATGTTAATCGCCTATGTACACAGGTATGATGTTCCACCCGGTATATTAATAATCCATTGTGGAATATAGATTTACATGTTCTCGTATTATTCGCTTTGGCTACATATAAGTGGTTAATTTGCCGAGTAGCGTAACTATGCGTATCGGAAACATACTTAATATTTTTGTTCAAATAATTCTTTATTTTCTGAAATTCGATTATTAACGTCGATCTTATGTCTATTTTACATGTCACAATTTGCCAGATTTTCTTGTCAATAAATTGCCAATCTTTAAGTCTTATCGGATTAAAAATTGCACTCAAAAACATAAGTATATTCTCACAATTTAATGTTTTAATCGAGTTATATCTACAGTAATTTTTTCATTTTTGTACTATAAATTTTTCCCAACAAATATCAATGAGTGTCTTGCGCAGTCGATGCAGTTAACTTGTAATCAAAGTCGAATACAAAATCTAGCAGCCGACGAACTTTCAAACGATTGAAAGTGCGGCTAAACCTGAAAAATCCTGAGAAGTGATGTTTCTATTTTTAGCTTGTGACCGCTGAAACTAGATCCGCGATTTTGCAAGTATTCTACACAATATACATGAAATAAAACATTGAAATATTATTTGATACATTTTGCTATGACACGTTTTAACAAATCTATGTTTTATATTGACTATTGCAAAACTACTGTTTGTCTTAAAAACATACACTGCAATAATTTTAATGATTAGAAGGTTGAATTTAGGAATACATTATGATGTTTAATACAATATATTAACAGTTATAGTTTAATTGTTACATGTTACAAACTCGTAATTTGGATAAGTTCTAAATGGGGCATTTGAAAATAATATTTCCATTATTCATTATCCCATTAAATAATTAATTTAGAATAAATTTTGTTATATAAGTTGTTAAATAGAAGGACGCGTCATAGCGTTTTCAATGCTATTTTTGAAGTATTCAATTATTGGCTTCCCTAACTATTTTACATAAAAAATGTTAAATAGTTTATTGTAGAGGGAGAGTTTCTGCATTTTATGTCAACAATATTTATAATTTTACTCTACCTGGAATCGGAAAATAGACGGAAATGTTTATCGATAATTTTCTTGAAATCATCAGTGCTACGAAATAACAAAACAAATATACCAATTAAAAGTTATTAGGTTATTGGTTTCACTTGTCATCTGCTATCATCAGTGTTTGATTTCAAGTGTCGTGATTAATGTAAAACTTGGAAGAAATGTTAGATAGTGAAATGGTTTTATGATCAAAACAGTGTTGGACAAAATTAGTATATTGTACAACAAGCATGGAATAATACTCATTTCCTACGAGTATGAAAGTATGTAACATGAAACGAAGGCGAATGTTGTAAATCATACGAGTATGAAATGGACATTCCTTGCGAATTGTACACTATACATTTTCAACGACCACGATATTAAATCTTAATTCATTTAATTTTAATAATAAATTTATCCCGCTTTCACCATTCCAATATTTGACAATTCTGAATAAGTATCCTAGCAATGGCACCTGTACTGAAATGAAATGACCTGTATTGAAATACTCACAATACAAATTCATTTCGCACGATGCTTGCAATATACCTCATATCCCTAGCAACAACAAACATACAATGAGCAGATTTCTAAGTGGTCGTAGAAAATAGTTATTTGTTTAACTAGGCATTAAAATACCAGTTTTACAACAGAGGTTGCTGTAAATTTAGACAGAGATTATTTTTAATACATATTTTGAAGATTTCTATACATTTGTTGGCGGTTTTTGAGCGGTTGCTATGTAAAATATTTTCACAGTCCAGGCAATAAAAGTAATACTTTAGCAGTTCGTAAAGTGGCACCTTTACTGTCAAACGGTAAAATATATTAAATAAATTAAACTCTTAATTACAGTCATATTTATTATGTTATTTCATGGCATTATACCGACAGTTGCCAATTTAAATTTACCCCTGTGGTTCCCCCTCCACTAACAACTTTGGGGGCTATGACTTGACGGCTGGTAACCGCATTTCATACGCAAAAATATATCACCTACCGAGATCTGCGTAAGCAGAGTGCCACACCCTTAATGGGTAAAAGGCGTGATGATATATATATTTTATATTTATTTATTTATTTCATGGCATTGATAATAATAATAATATATTTATTTATTTAGCTTCATGCTAGTTACATCAATAAAACAAAATATAATATTTTTATTTACAATGACATTTAAGAGAGTAACTTCAGTAAAAATTGTTAGAAATATATAAGATAAAGTAAAAAGATAATAAAATATAAATATTAGATCCAAAAACAATAGTAGTTATAATACAAGCCTTTAAGAAAATTGCCAATAAACATTTCCTTCATTTTTCCGGTTCCAGGTTGAGTAAAATTATAAATATTTCTGTAAAAACATGCATAATCTTTTCCTCTACAATAAACTATTTAATTTTTCTGGTGTAAATTAATTAGTCAAGTAATAATTAAACATTTTAAAAATACATTGAAAACCCTATGCGCGTCTTTCTATTCACCACCCTGTATAACAAAATTTAATCTAAGTCAATTATTTAAAAGATGTAGAATAATATTAGCTACAGTTTTATTAAAAAATTTTTCGCTGAATTGTGCCGTTAGCAAGTTGTTTATATGGGAGGTTATGTGTCGGACACATCACATTTTTTTATATTTACCTACTTAAGTAGCAGATGTAGCACTGATGTTAGTGTATGGGTAACAAGGGTAAAACGCAATCCAATATGTTTTTACAAACATATCCCAATTGTGTTTCATTTGCACAGCCATACATTCTTTAATCTCTCTACATCAATCGCACATTTCAATTCTTTGATTTGTCCAAAAAATATAAATGCTCTGTAATCTGTACCAGTATTAACTTTGTCGAATTTATCCAATGATTTTGAAAAGGGTTTGACATGCTGTCAATATAATTGATTGTTGGAAAAATTAAAGCGAACTTTTTAAAACTAAACCTCTCTCAAATGTCACACGCTGAAAGGATCAAATTTCAAGTTCTGAGAATGGCATGCGGTGACTTTTTGTTAAAGTGTCATTTACAAAAATATCGTACATTTGTCACTCGGCAAACAAGAATTTATATTTTCTATTTTAAAGATTAAATCTGCAGTTTCTAGCAACTGTAAATGTATAGATAAATCAATTTATCTACAAGAAATAAAGTTTAATTTATTCTAATTAATTAAGTGGGATATTTTACGGGCCTCATTAAAAAGATTTATATTGTTTCTTAATCGCGAATTTTAAATACAAAAATAAATAATACTCTTTCGAGGTGTGAAATCTGATGGCGTTTCTATTCTAATTAATTAATGATTATATCTTTTTGATTAGATCTGTTTTGTGGTAATTGCCCAAGATACAAATTGATTTTTATTTTTGATTTAATTAAATTATGTCAGTAATTGTTGCTACTGTAGATTTAATAAAATTTTCATTACACTTTTTTACGATTGCCATTAAATTTTAATATTACGGTTGATATGAAATATTCAAGACAATAAAATGAAATTGTAATAATCCAAAGACAATAACGTTTTAATTAATAAACATAAAGACAAAAATATCGTCATTAGATTTTAAGTTATTGTGATGAGCTTAGTTTGAACGACGAGCGAAGAGATTCGTTCAATTACATGCGAAGCAACTCCAAGTCACATTTACTCGGAATAACACATGCTATTTTATATTATTACATAAAAAAATCTGGTGTGAGCACCACACTACTTTCTTATACAAATAAAACCAACTAAACACGTATGACTTGTTCCTTGCGTATGATTTTATTTTGACAATTATTTGATATATAAATTTGAAATCTGTTTAATTTTTTTGTTCTCATTTTAACTATGAATTTATTTTGAAATATAAATTAATTAATATCTAGTCTTCAAAACTTTCTAGCTAATAATACAAATATTACTTGTCACACGTCCTTATACTTAGTATAAGAAAGTAAAAATGATAAATAAATCATTGTTGTTGTTGTTGTTTTGTTATTTTTGTTTATTTGTTTCATTTTTAACTGTCAAATTTATTGAATTACAACCTATTTTTCATAATATTTTACTTTGTCCGCCGCCGGAGTAAAAGTGTTGCCAAGGAGACACTTTTACGCCGGCGGCGACAATATTGAACTTCTGCTTATTGAATACAAATATATAACAACGTTTTTTATTACGTTTGAAGAAACAAATATTTAAAGCTATTTTGAAGGCAATACCGGTTGATACAGTTGAAATGTGTATCAATGCAATAAACAATTAACAAAAGTTCTAAAGAATAAATATTACTTATAAATACATAATTAATGAGAATAATATGAATGAGAAGCAAATGAAACAATAACGAACACATTGAATTATTCTATTGAAATATTTTCACGTGTGATTTTTAGTGTGCATTGTGTAATGTTTATGTATAAATAAATAATAATTTTGATAAAATCATAAATTTATATAGCAATATGTAAAACACATTGAACTGAAATTCCGTTAATAATTAATTTATACATTATTGGAAGATATTTTTAAAAATGAATTGCCCAAATAAAATTTATAGTAAAAACAGGCAACAAAATGATATTAATTATTATTTCAAATTGTAATTAATTTCCATACTATTAAATTTTAATTTAAATATATGTATCTACATAATTGATTAAATGTAACAATAACAATTAATTATTGAATGTTAACTAGAATTTTTGTTTCGAATTTAATTAAATGTATAATTTAGGCCTCTCGGTGACCAGCATTTTGCGATCAACATACAAACTATATTTTAAATCATATTAAAAAATAACTAAAAAGTTTCTTTAACCCTGGAATGCTACACTAGGGTCTAAGAAACACAACAATCTAATTTTCAACATGTGCAACATTCGCATAACTTCGATGCTACCTCGTTGTAAATTCAGTTTCTATAACACTGTTTGGGAAACAACGTATTCCACAACTAAAAATTGTATTGGAATAACTATCATTTGTAGAACGTTACAAAAAATATAATACGGAATTCTCTACAGCGAGAATTAATGTGGAGCTGAAAAGTAAAGTGGAAGTGAGTTCAATAATTATTATATTCAAACGGTTTCGATTATTTGGCCTTATTTTCGAAGCGGTCATGTGTCCTTTGTCCCGATTACACAACTGAACAAACAAATACAAAACGCGCGGCTCAGTCATACGTTAAACCCCATGGTAACTGCCAACAGTAATTTTCCAATTTCCCCAATGGTTCTTTTTTCCACCGTTTATAAAATATTGGTGGTGGTGTACACAAGCAATGAATGTTTTTGATTATTATTGATTATTACGCATAATAGGTACTTCCGTCTAACAAAAAAACAAACTGGTACAAAATCAGCAGTTTTAGGAAGAAAACTACATTAAATTTAAAAAAATAATAATAAGGAGAGATGAATTAAATTGTGAAAATTTTATTATGAACAATCGTCATTTTATTGTTTTTTTTTTTTGCAATGCTTAATTTACTCTTATCGAGTTAGGCATCAAATTATAGGACTTCCAGAGGAGAGCTGGAAAAAAATATCAAAAATTACATTTGACCGATCGTCAATTGTTTTTATACTACTTATTTGAATTCTTTTAAATTTGGCATTAAATTAAAGGGAATTTACATTATCAGCATATATTTTTAGAGACAACGATACAAGTACATAATTTTTTTTGTAATCATACATTAAAATGTGGGTTTTGTTTTTTTTTTTAACTCGTAGTTTAGCAGATTTAAACTTTGAGGAGTGAAAATACTTTTTCTTTGACGTGTTGCAATTCAAACAACAATTGTAGATAATAATAGTTGAAACATTATAATAATAACAAAAATTTTCAATATATCATAATTTACTGAGCTATTTTAAAATAACTTGATAGGGCTTCAAGTAAACTACCACTTCCGGTTATTGGATTGTCACCAAAAACTAATAAGCTCTTCCAAAGGGGATAACATTGATATGTATGTACAAAATATCAAAATTTTCTGTTTAGTAGTTTTTGAGAAACAGTAACTCCATAGACTGACAAACTGACAGACAAACAGACAGACATCATCACAAAGCTATTAAAATTGTATTCTAGAGATCCTAAAATGAAAACTGAAAACTCACTAACGAATTTATAACATGATTCTTATACTTTCCTTACAGGATTTGGCGGGAGGTAAAAATAGCATGTAAAAAGTCGTTTTGATTCCTTAAATATTAGTATTTCAAAATATATCAATTAAACTACAATGGTTCATGTATCAGATTTTAGCTTTATGTGTTACACAGTAAAAAATTTTATTTGCGATTAAGTATTTTTAGTTAATATTGACAAATTAACAATTTGAACAAATGTGATATTTGTGAATATAAAATTTTGTCAAGTCTGAATTTTTAACAAGAAAAATTGTTGTTTAAATTACTTGCTACATTAATAAAATTTAACAAATAGACTAATTTAGCTAACTTATCAATTTGAAATTGTTAAAGAAAGTTTGTATCCTATGATTTATTATTCTGCTTCAATATAATTACTAAAATATTTTATCAAAAGCACAAATTAAATGTTTATAATTACTATATTCACAAATATATTTAGTTACGAAATAAACAAAATTAATTTGTTATTTGATAACAAATTTGAAACTTGTTAAATTAACAAAAATTAACGGTGAATCGCCTGGGACTAAAAATTTTGTTAAACTTTGTCAATTTTAACAGCAAATTTATTATTGTATATTTTAATCCAGTTCCTCCATTCATTTCTGTTTCTTCGCATCTTTATTATATCTTCTAATATATTTCTCTTTCTATTTTATTTCTCTAATTCGCTGATCCGTATTTTTCATATCCTAGGAGAAGGGGGAGACCTTCTCCTTCCGTTTAAAAATTAAAATTTTCATAAGATTATTAAATTGTTTTGGTATAAAATAGCTACGAATGATTTGACGGCACATAGATACACATATTCCCAACATCATTATTGGTGTTAGCTCCAATTCCAGCATTCCAGCCATCCCAGTAAAGTTTGACAAGAACGAAACATTCCACTAACCAGACGTACGTACAGCAGCGAGCGTAGCACGCGTGCGATTATCTACAGAGTTCCGCAGCTACACAGGATGATATTATAATCTGCATAAGTATTCAGGCTCATGGCTGCCTAGCGAAGCTGTTTCCGCTTATCCGGATTAATTCCGACGCAGATAATGCGCTCCGAGCCGCGCCGCGCATGGAAACGCTCCGTGGACGAGTGTGTGAGCAAGACGGGATCGATTGCCGCGAATTGAGTTGCTGGCAGTTTGAGGAGATGATGGTGCAAGAAGAATGTTTGTGTTTCTGTATTCCGAAGACAGGCAGATACTACATAAATGTCGTGATCACGGATCAAAAGGAAATTTTTCCTGTTTGAGTATTTAAAAGACATAATGTTAAGAGTCCAGCGTGGATTGTTTCCGCATACACTTAATTGTAAAAATTATAAATCCGTATCCACAACTATCATCCGATCCGCTTTCGCAAGTTTTATAAATGAATCTGAAATTTTATATTTGCAACCCATAGAACTAATAAAATGTATGGAAGGAGTATAGAAAAAGATAGTCTGTAACCAACGCAGTGTGATACAGATAGAGAGATGAAAGTTACGTGACGGGTGGCAAGATGACAAGAACTTGATTTGACGTTTGACGTGTGAGCAGAAAACTGTTTTGATAGACTTTTGTGCGACACACACTTTTTGGTATATTTGTATTTGTTTCTCAAAAACTGTAAATTCAAATGGAAAATAATCTTAGAATGTTATAGAGGATCATATTTAAAAATATACAAATTATTTGCATTACATTAGTCGTTCATGGGTATATGTGACATAAATTTTACTATTTTAAAAATTATATTCATGTATAATTTGCAAACAAAATTAACTTTTTAAAATTTATTACATAACTTTGGACTTTTATCTACAAATATAGGTATAAAACATTATATGTTTCATTTATAATAATAATAATATATTGTTTCAAAATAGTCATGTTCATATGGAGCTATCTTCAGCCCGTATGGTTGACCTTAGTCGAACATTGGAACTTGCGTTCATCAGTGTTGCCAATCTTGGACATTCAAATTAGTTTGAACATTCAAAACTATGTGTTTTGTTCCCTACTTCTTCATCGGAATTAATTAATTCGTTCATTTTGCACATATAGTTTCATGTTACATACAAATTTATTATCTCACAAAGTACACCTGCCAAAATTATCCTACTTTATATTTATTTATTCCCCTTTATATCATTACAATCTTTTAGAAATTTCAAGAAAATATTACAACAGTATAAGAATTCATATAGTAGCGACACTTCAAATATTTCATGATTCATTTCAGTGGTGCGACACAGAAAAAATGGCCGCTCAGTGTACACCAAAGTATTTATGTCATATTAAGTTCATAAAATGAGTGAAAAACAGAGAGGTAAACTTATTTGTACCCTGAAATATTGTAAGAACTTTTAGAGTGCAAGTGAAATAAGTTGTTTCAGATTTTGTTCCACTTGCAACTGACAGCTATTTAAATTTATCGCCGTGCACTGCTACTGCCAACATAGCCGTTCGGTTCAAAGTCATCCGTTGATGCGACATAAAAATCAAAAGTGCCGACAGCGAGTGCTGCTATTGTTTGAATTATTATACTGTGATATTACAATACTGCAATAAATAAATCTTAATCTCTTTTTAGAAATGACAAATATTTTACGTTCTTGTTTAATTTTCCATGGCTGTAGTCCAATTTTTCTAATAAATATTATTTTAATTTGATTGATATATCGTGAAATACTAACACTTAAGTAACCAAATGGAACAACTTTTGTTGACGCAGAGTTCAAGAAGTTTGGATGCGTCATCGAACTTGTGTACAGCATCAAACATTCAATTGTATTTTGCAAAATATTGTAAGATCAGAAGTGAGAAATTTTATAATCTCTTGGTGGTGTTTACCTGTCTCCGGTAAACAATGGATAATATATCTGTCCTTCATTTCGTATCGTTTATCTTTCTCATTCGACCAGCGAGAACGTATGTCGATTTTTCATTTGGTTCTGGTACCTGTGGAGGAGTTATGAGGCATAACTTCTGAATGGTTTAATTTTAATTCATATAAAGTGTAATTCTTTTTGCGAGTTAAATATTTCATATACTATTTGTCAATAAATTTATTACCCAAAGTATTAACACCCCTATACCTATTTAAATTCTAATAGATACTTATGCAATCCATGTATAATAAAACACAAGATAAATTTTACTCGTCAGTATAATTCACATAACTCGCCCACAACCGGAGTCTCGAAGCCCCATCGAAGTCTTCACCGCTCGCCGTCAATCCTAGTTCATTCATTAAATCCCCAACTTCCGGTTGAACGTTAGAAACTTCTCTAAATCACCGCATCGGTCGGCGGCGTCGCCGGCGAGTCTGCGACAGTCACAGAGTCAACTGGCAAATCACATCCTGCCGTAGATGGAAATGACAGACATTTGGGATTTTTCGAATAATTTCCACTGACCTGAATCCTCTGGCACGCCCACGCCCACGCCCGATCCTCGACATTTGACGCAGTATGGGTTTGATGTATTGCAGCTGTGGGCTGACGCCAGCATGTTCGTTTTGTAATTATTCCGTAATGGGTTTTCGAATATTGCTTGAATTATTTGTGATGATGACCTGCTTGGAAATAGCATATAGCTCCGTGTGATCCAAAATGTTGCCAGATGAGAGGGATTATTCTTTTTTCGTGGGATATTTTAAAGGAAATGGGATAAAGGGATATTTTACCAAGAAGAGGGATTTTTAATCTCAAAACATGTAGTACGGGCAAACAAGTGCAAGTTGATGTTATAATCATATGATCAGTTTCTTAGTTGTCAAATTGCCCAATCAAAACCAAACGCAAAATAGCGGGAAGCAGTGGATTGGACAATTTAACAAGTAAGAATTCGATCGATCATATGATTTTGATATCGACTTGCATTTGTTTGCCCATGCCCCATAGTATCTACAAGCGATTTGTAATTTTTACTGTGATTATAATAATTTCGTGGGATTTTTTTATTAAAAGAGGAATTTTTTCCGTACAGTAGAGGGATTTGTTCTACTTGACATCTGGCAGCACTGGTGATCCTCAGTTTCTATGCTGCTATATTTTTGTTCTTGTATATCATTCATATCAATTTGCATGTTTGTCTGGCTGATAAAAGGGTCTTTATAGTATTGTTATTTTTTACGTTGCTCTATGATTGTTAACAATATTTTAATAGGATTTGATCCCACTTCCGCTACATACCTATAAGGGAGGTATAGGAATCATGCTAAAAATTCGGTAGTGAGTTTTCATTAAGTGAGCACATTTTAGACTAGAGTCTATAGAATAAGATTACAATAGTTTATGTCTGTTTGTGGGTCTATCTGTCTGTCTGTCCAATACTGTTCTAGCAAATTTCTATTTATTGCTGTCTCTCATTTTTAAATGGAGAATAGTTGCATCGAGTAAATATTTGGCGAAGTTCGCGGGGCAATAAAGAAGTCCTCGGTTCGCGCTGCCAAAGGACTGAGAGAATTCTGCAGCTCACATGTGCAGTTGCCGATAACGACTTCCACAACTGCGAATCCCGACAACTGCGCAATTATGTTAATATTCTGAGGGCACGGCAGCCATACACACTGTACGTAATTATCGTAGTGACACAAGTGCAGTGCACTGCCCGACCCGGAGCGCGTTCGCAAACCCTACATGACAACAGAACACTATTTTATAATTAATAAATATATTAAAGTAATGTCTTGTTAAGGTGGTAGGCACCACTTAATTATGATCAAAATCAACTCATTGTCATAAAAAAAAATGTATCATCACGCATAATAATACTAGAACGTTCACTGCCGTTGATACGAGCCGAGAGAGACAGCTAGTTGAGAGCTATCTGTCTTTATTGTATTAATGTTTTTAGAAAACAAACGCATAGCAACTGTTGTTTTACATAGTCACCGCTTAACAAACGCTTAGCAACCTTTCTACAAACATAAGACAAAGAAGAGTAACCCACAACATCTATCTGTCTCAGACTCATTTTTCGCTTTCGTATAAGACTACAAACGCGCGTTCCAGTATTACTATATTTCAGTGCCTTCTACCCATTATGGGTGAGGTACTCTGCTAACGCAGATATCGATATATTGTTGCGCATAAAGTACGGTTATACCAGTCGTCAAGTCATGGCCCCCCCAGGGGGAACAGCTGTATTTGTCATGGAACTATTAAATCATACTTTCTATGTGATTATCTAAACATTATAAAATTCCGGTATGCGTGTGTTGGTAATTCTTCTCCTCCCAAACGGCTTGACTGATTTTAATGGTTGTCAGCTACAGTTTGAACAGTTAGGTGGCGCTGTTGTCGAGATTCAGAATTTGGTTTTTTTAAATTTGACCATCTAGGTACTTATGGGGTAAGTACAAAGAAAATTTCATCAAAATCGGTCAAGCCGTTTGAGGAGACAAAGAATAATTTTATGCAGTGTTCAATACACACTGAAATATCTCGAAAACTACACATCGGATCAAAAAAAATTTTAATTAATATTTTTTGTATCTGGGGAAGAAATTCAATGATACTAAACTCTACCCCCACCCCTATCATTATGGGGATGGGGGATGCGAATGAAAAACTTAAATACAAACCCCCATTTTTTAGTGCAGATTTGGATTCTCCAGAAGAAATTCTTATCATTTAGATGTTAAATCATCGATTAATTATTTAAATAATTTCTGACAAGTTTGTGACATGTTTGTGACAATTTCACTGCGCCTGAGAAAAATGTAAACAAATTAAGTTTGCAATATAGACTGGAACGGCGAATGGAATGAAGCGCATGTGCATGCTTATTTTTTGTTTTGACAGCTAACCTTAAATATACATATAAATAAAGAAATTCATACATTTTTTTGCTACAAAAAAAAAGAAATGAAGCTTATGTTTCAAAGTTATCTTGTTTACATTTCTCTCAGGCGCACTGAAATTGTCACAAGTTTGTGACATAACTTGTCAGAAATGACCACTTGGAACAAACCTAATGTAATAAACTCTCTTTTATTTCTATTTTTGTTTTCATGTCTCTTGAACCCATTTCTTTATTTGCTTCTGCTGTTATTTCTCTCTTCATCCAAAATTAATGCTGTCATAGCCAATTTTTCACCGAAAACTTCATCACAAAAATAAGTGGCACTTGACAGAAAAAAATTATTGTATGGAGTCAAAAAAACCTGATATTTGTTTAATTTTTGTTTTGTAGCGTACGTATTTTTTCCTGGAAAATTCCAATCTGCACAAAAACCACCTCCTAGCAGATGGGCGGTGGATATTGAATTTGGTATCATTGGATGTCTCCCCCTTGACGAATAAATTTTAATTTTAAATTTATTTGATCCGATGTGTAGTTTTCGAGATATTTCCGTGACTTTAGATAAATTAAACATACTGAAAATAGCGAGGTCTGTGGCAGGACAACGTCTGCTTACCGATAGTTTATTTTGAAACATTGTAGTTTCGATACTGATCATTTTAATACTATAGTGAATAAGATCTTTTTAAAACAGAAACAATAAATCTTTAATATCTTGCAGAAATGTATAAGGTGTTCCATAAAAAATATAAAGTTGTAACACCCTTTAGGAAAGCTTAAACTGCAGATATGTGGACAATTTAATATCCATTATTATATAAGGTAAGTAATTAAGGGGCAAAGTACGTATTTCTGCAAAAATATCATGTACGACTGTACAAGTATGAGAAAGTAAAAGTCATCTGTCGCTAAAAACTTCGCAGAAAGTTAGGTTAAGCCTCACCTCCAATGACCCTTTGAAACGCATCTTGGCGTCCCGTGCAATTCCCGCAGGTCCGGGTACTCCTGGTCCAGCATTTCAGCCGCTTGATCGCCCGGGCGGTCGGGCGTCGCCCCCGGCTTATTATTCCCCATTCGGTATTCCGCGTGGCGGGTGCTCCATCTCGCTGAAGCACAGCGCACAGAGAACGAAGTCTATGTAATCGGGCCAGACTCGCTGCGAGGAAAGAATGATGAAGGAAATATGGAAATGCATCGCGTTAATGGAAAAATATGAATTGCGGAATTGGTGTTTTGTTGATGAAATGGTAACTGGCCGAGAGTTGAGGTTGATGTGTTGCTGCAGCGATCATTTGCGAAAATATAAATTGGTGCTTTCTGTTTATGCATATTTGTTGTATTGTTTAACGGAGTACAGAGCGCTAGAGTCGCTGGTATATACTGGGTATATGTGCTGCATAAATTATACTTTATTCAAATTAAAACACTGACACGAAATGCGCAAATTTATTTCTACAGTTCTGAACTTTTTAACTCAAAATGTACAATTTAAAGTCCAACATACTTTGTGAAGTTAAATAGTTATGGAAATGCGCCAAAATATCAAGGGTCAATTCTCGAAAAAGCAAATGTGAGATGAGATGAAATGAACATCTTTTTCTCTCATCTCGTATACGAGACAAGTTGACCAGTCACTGACAGAAAAATGAAAAACAAATATGTGAATTGTTCTAATTCTATATGAAAAGCAATAATAATAGTTACACTGCTCAAAAAAAAAAATCAAGCCACTTGGCCGAACCAAGAAAATGACTGTTTTTAAAATGTGGGGCATTTCTTTCAGGGACATGTTAACCAAAATCTGGAAATTCCCTCTGGAGATACATTCCTCCTCTACGTTCTCCAAAAATCACGAAGAGATTCGCTCCCCCCGACCCCCTGAAAAATCGCTTTATGTGATGTCATGTCTGAGCAATGAAAAATCTCAAAGTTTGAAGGCTTGTAGCTCCAAAAATTGGACTCGATTGTCACAATTCCAATTGTCAATTTCAAAGCTGAAAATTTCGTCCTCATCGGTGAAGCATTGAGTGAGTGATCGTGCAGTCACACATACGCACAAAAGAAAGAAATGCACATGCAAATGCACACATGCACATTCACACACACACATGCACACGCATCGTATCCGATGAATTTTTGAAAAAAGCCTTAAAAATAGGGGTTCCTTTGAAACGCGATCACTCACTCAATTCTTCACCGATGAGGACGAAATTTTCAGCTCTGATAAGGAAATTGATAGGGCTTTGTGACAATCGAGTCGAACAGCCCCCTTAAGACAGGATTTTTTTGAGCTACAAGCCTTCAAACTTTGAGATTTTTCATTGCTCAGACATGACATCACATACAGCGATTTTTCAGGAGGTCGGGGGGAGCGAATTTCTTCGGGATTTTTGGAGAACGTAGAGGAGGAATTTATCTCCAGAGGGAATTTCCAGATTTTGGTTAACATGTCCCTGAAAGAAATGCCTCACATTTTAAAAACAGTCATTTTCTTGGTTCGGCCAAGTGGCTCGATTTTTTTTTTTTTTTTTGAGCGGTGTATTTACTTTACAAGTGGCCACTTAATAAATGAAAAATTATTAAAGAAATAATATTTGGCAGTGACATATGCTTTAAATTTTTAAATTAAAATGTCAATCGAAGTAGTTACCAAGGTGTTGGGTGTTATTATTATTGTTATATATAAAAAAATACTCACTAGTGATTTTCCTCAAAATTATACCCACTAGAGGGTAATCTGTTACTTTCCTTGTTTAAAATCGCCACAGTTATAGAGCATTTATTGGGAGGTGTTGGATAAAATACTTATTTTATATATGTTTTGAGGCCGAATTCTTAATAACGATACTGCAATACATGATGAACAAGAAATGTTAGAATAACCAAACTGCACAATTATAATTTTCATGACAATTTAGAACTAAGTTGCCTATAGTATAAAGTGTTATTAACAATCAAGTGAAATTGTAGTTCAAGACAATAATAAATAAAATATTATAAATTTGGTGGTAATTTAATAATCAATTTCCGTGAACAAATTTCCGTAAAATCGTCGAGTATGCGAGTCGCGTTATAGATTTTTAATAACGTATTCGGAATTTCTGTCACAGCCGCCTGCTTCCTTGACTATCCAATTACCGAAATTCCGTCGGCGGCATACCCGATTGACCGGACGATCTCGTCAGGGGGCGCAGACGTGCGCAGGCCAAAGAAGGCAAATAACACAATATTTGAACCGGTCCCATTATGGCCAGGGAAATAACTGCAAGGAATGATGACTTTGATGATAATAAACGCTGTACTATGTTCTAAATTTATTTAATGTCCTACCGTTTCGTTATTGTTATTATAACTGCTCGGTTAGTTAGTGCCTAGTGTATGTTGAGTTGGTATGAAGAAGTATGAACGATGTTTAACTGCTGTACAAAGTGTACGGAATATATTAGTGTATGGTGAGTATGAGATTAAGATAAATGTTGTTAAGAAAGCGGGAGTAATTCAGTTGAGGTGATTTAGCTGAAAAGTTGGTAAAATTAATATATGCGGTTGAGATTGAAGGTGTCTCCTTGGCAACACTTCTACTCCTGCGGTGGACAATGTAAAATAATTTGAAATATAGTTAGGTTGAAATTCTTTAATTTTTTATAGTTAAAAATAGAACAAATATACAAAAATAACAAAACAGCATATTCTATGGCAACTAGAAATGCTGAATAACACAGAATATTTTTTGAAATTTTGGACGTTTTGTAATGATTTTTAATTTTATTTTCTATGTTTGAAGAAAAAATAGTATGTGTAGCAGAGTACATGTGAGTTTATGTGCTTCGTAATTGTAAATAATTGTCCGACTCACTTCGCTCGTTGTTCAAACTTACATGCTCAGCACACAAAGTATCACATTTACTCCTAATAACACAATATACTAATATCTTAAATATATTGTAACAAAATTTGAAGTTATAATAAATTATTTTTTATTATACCTGCACCATAATCCGTGTTTAAAACACGCTACAGCGTTCATAAACGCAAGATTAAAACACGCCGTGCTTTCAAGGTTACTAAGCAACAACAAAAATATTTACTAGTAATATCTGTCAAAACTGTAAACGTAAACAACAAATGCTAACCAGTCTCCATGTAAGCGATATACGTCAAACGTCACACGCGCAAAATTATAAATTGTATCAAAATCAAAATGTTGCTTTCCAGTTTTTTCCAGAGTATGGTGCAGGTATAATAAAAAATAGCGTATGACACACGTGTATAAGTGCTTTTAAAGCACTAGCGACGTTAAATGCACTCCGCTTCGCGTCGTGCTCTTAAACTCGTCGTACGTGCTTTAAAAGCTTACTTATACACTTGTATCATAATATACTATTATCGAACACGTTTGAAGTTTATAAAAATGATACAAAACAAGTGTAACCATGGTGTTAAATAAAAACAAACAGATTTACTTGATCACCTTCTAAAATTATGACAGACGATATTCATAAAAGAATTTAAAAAAATAATATTTATTAATGACGTTAACGTCTTTATATTCTGAAACAGATAAACTATTGAACAAACCACGGATGTTATAAGTCATAACAGGCCTTAGATGTCTTAAAATCCTCGATCTACGAGATCGAATTTCAAACTGACATCTGCGGCTTTTATGATAGTCATAACATCCCTAGGTATGTTAATACCTATAAAGATTTCTAAAATTCACCGCTTTTGCCATTAATTTTTGTTGTATACATAATTTAAAATTATGAGAGTAAACTGTCAGATTTGAAACGAATATATTTCTATGGCAACGAAAAAAAAATAATTCTCAATTATTTTCAGAGGCATTCAATAGATGGGCGTTAATTTAAAAAAACTTGAGATTTGTCAAAAATTATTAAATAAAAAGCATTTTTTTTTGGCCTCCTAGTTACACATTTAATTTTTTCCATACGTTATAATTTATGAATCACCTGTTTGTTTACTAATTAAAACTTAGCAAACTATCCCTCCTAAAAAATTGTCGGCACGCCTATGCGTACATACTTATCGCGAGACTTATTTGGGAAAGTTAGTTTTATGTTTCGTATTTTTTTATGAAGTGCGTATATTCTAGATGTTTCGGGTTTAAAATTTTAAAATCTACAAAGTTTAATGAGTAGGCCGAAAAGCGCGCAGTACATTATAATTTTATAACTTGATAAATATTTTACTTTGGCGAATATTTTTTATGTTAACTCTGCTATAAAAAAGTGCTTATCAAAACAGATGAAAGTTTACAGAAAGTATAAATCAAAAATTAATTCTGTGATGTTTTTCTAACTTTCTGTACTTAGTTATTATTAATTACATCGTTTCGCAGCAAAGAGAAAAGTCTTTTTTTAAATAATATATATTTACTTTTCAAGGAATATCAGGTACGGATATAATACATGATACGAATCTATAATTAGATACGTAAGTGTTCCATTATGTAATGTTTTTTATCATTCATGTAAAGAAAGATATAATTGCTAATTATTTTCTCTCAAAGAAAGTCCAGGTGTGCGCTGTCGTTTTTCTTGTAAGAGATAATTTTAATTATTTACGTGAATAATTACACACTACACATATAAATTAAATATTTGTAGGTATATCAAGCTTGACCTTTTTCACATATTAATTTCACATACCTACTTTAGAACAGACGTATTACGTATGAAATATTTGTAATTTTTTTTTTGTGTGGAAATGATATTTTATTTTAATGAGGTACTCAAGTCGATTCTAACTTCCGGCAAATTTTCTACACATGTTTCAAGTTTCTTGAATCATCATTGACATCTGTGAAGAATAACTCAAGAACGAAAGAAAGAATTATGAAACTTCTTAATTATATGTTTTATGATAATCTGCAGAACTTTAGAATTTTGATCTAAATTACCAAACCAGAACTAGAATTATGTCATATATTTTTCTTTTTCGAGATTAAATCACAATTTGATAACTTTAATTTATATTTAAGATTGGTTCATTGGCAACACTGCTACACTTTGATTACCTAACTTTGAACGTGTCAGTTGTGTTCTCAAAGTGTATTTTAGGTTCGAGCAAATCGTTTTAAGAAACATGTCGTGAAAAAAAATGTTGTTTCTAACATGAGAGGAATGCCATTCTTCCACTCTCGCTCGAATTGCTTCATTCGCTATGCACATGAATCAAACTTCGCCCTCAATAAGCACTTTCCTCTCTAGTTTGACATATAACTATTTTTGAAATTTTCTTGTATCTGATGTTTCCAATTTGGAGAAAAATTAATTTTTCTTTAAGCATAATTCATATTTTGCTAGTATATTATATACGATATAGAAATTAATAATTTTTTCTTCAAACATAATAAAAGCACGTTGTTATGTATTTGAATTCAATAAAGGTAAGTTCAATATTGTCGTCGCCGGCGTAAAAGTGTCTCCTTGGCAACACTTCTACTCCGGCGGCGCACAAATGAAAAATAGTAAGGTTGTAATTCAATAATTTATCAGTTAAAAATGAAACAAATAAACAAAACAGCATTTTCTATGGCAACTAGAAATGTTGAATAAGACAATATTATTTCAATTTTTGTGCATTTTTATTTATTTATAATTTTATTTGAAATCGGCAATAAAGTGCTCAAAAATCCTCATTAAAAGCACAGAAATCGTCACTAAAGTAACCCACTATACGACGATTTTGGGCAACTCAGTGTTGGCAACCGTTAAATAATTATTGTACAAGTAGGATAATTTTAGCAAATATATTTATGTACTTATAGTAAATTTGGACGTAACATGAAACAAAATTTGCAAGAGGAATTAACTAATTAATTCCGATGACGAAATTGAGGACAAAACACATAATTTTGAGTGTTATTTACGATAACTTCACTTCTCGAGGTTGGCAACACTGACTGTCAGTTTCAATTGACAACTGACAGATGTATAAATTTTATTGTAATTTTTTTACAGTTTTTTTCGAATTTTGATTTCAAATAAAACTTAATATGTACCTCGGAACTGAAGTTCCTTTTTATCACTCACATGGTTTATTTTCCTCGGCCCTACGGGCCTCGGCAACTAAATTCCATATTCGTGATAAAAAATTCAGTGCCTTGATACATAAATATTATTTTCTATGCTTGAAGAAAAAATAGCAAGATATTCGGAGTAAATGAGACACTCCAAATAACTCAATGTACTATTGTTACTAATACAGTCATATAAATATAAATGTATGGCGTACAATAATATAAATATTATTATCCGGTGTACAATAATATGTTAGTTGTTTCATACACCACTGGTGGCAACAATACCTTCCTTACATATATGTGCTGCAGATAAAAATAAAATATAAACGCGAAAAACCGCCCTTTTAACATATTTAATTTATGATACCCCCAATGAAGTACAGAGCATCAGCAGTAATTTTTTCTTTCCGCCCACGCTCGCTGAAGCCTGCCAGAGTAACATACGCCGGGTCAGAATAACACAGCACATGGTGTGTACGGCGTATGCCGCAACTCACAAATTACTGTGAAATTCCTATAAATATTCATAGAGTGTTTTGTTCGCACCAATTTTCGTTTGGTGCGGAGGTGAAATTATTGATTATTCATGGTTATTTCCATAATTAATGTGGGGACGTGGTTTGGACGAGAAAGATTATTAGAAGTATAAAATGGTTAGCTTTTTAGCCTACCGCGAGAGAAGTTCAGTACTAAACAATTTTTAAACGGGACAAAATAGGGAAAAGAGTTTTAAATAAATATTGTAGCTAATACTATTTTAATATAATAAGATTTAACATAAATCAATTATTTACTGAGATACGTTCAAAAAATCCTCATAGTGGTACAAAAATCTAATCAACTCGTAATTTAAACTTTCACAAAATATGAAATTTGAAAAAGATATCGCCTTATCATCTTGACGCTTGTGAAATCATATTGTCGTATTGTAGCATTTGGCATTGCTTTAATGATTATTGACTTGTTAAATTATTTGTCAATAATTCATGGACACATTTTCCATTTAGATATAATTTAAACAATTAAATAATTATTAAAATTCTGTAATATGCCATTTGTCAAACTCAAACAACTACAACTTTCAAAACACAAATTGTTGAAAAAGGAAATTTAACCGTGTTTTTCACGAAAAACTGTTAAGGGCTTCATATAAACTGCTACTTCCGGTTGACCAATTTTATCCAAAATCTAATCAGCTCTTCATTTAAATATAAGAAGGAAAAATTCACAAAATTGAATTTTTTTGGTATTATAGTATTTGAGTAATGCGAGACGAAAAAATTGTCACAGACTACACACACACATATATACATACAGACATCATGGCGAAAATTGTAAAATCGTATTGCAAGGACCCTAAAAAGTGCTCATTCATTGAAAACTCACTACCCATTTTTTTGACCAAAGACAATACCTCCCTTACCTAGAGGTAGGCGGGAGGTAAAAATATACACCAGGTATGCGGTAAGTAATAAAAAAGTGATAAATCAATATCAAGCAAATGAAGTACTTCGGGTTACTAGTTTATATTGTTTTAATGATAATATAATGAATTGCTACATTATTAATAATAAATTTTATATATTAAGGAAGAAATACTCTTCTTTCTCGTGGTATATTATTAATTATTTCAAATGTAATATTGTAGTTACCAAAGTTTGTAAAAAAAATTAACAAATGTCAAGACAAATTAGTTATTTATTTGTTAAATTTTATTTTCAATAAATATGAAAACGAGAGTTTATACATTCATAGCTGATTTTTTTTTCTTAGAACTGGGACTAAAACAATCTAAATATTATTTCTGTCATGAATTTGGTACCATAGAAACCAAATTTCTATCCCGGTCGTGGAAAAAATTATTGTTCACTTTTATGTACATATATAATCCTCATCTAATTGGTTGATTTTACTGTACGAGTAAATAATATTACTATATTATTATTATAACAGATTAAGCAATAACTAAAAAGAATATTTTATTTTATAAAACCGATGTATTCTTGTCGTCTATGAACTTGCTTCAAATGGAATAATTAAGAACGTCGCTGCCGAGAAAAATTAGGTTTGCAATCAGTAGTGCGGGGACTTTGCAGTGATTTGTGTCGTGTGCTGTGTGCTCATTGAAGTATTTCTATAGAAAATCATCAAAATGTAAGTGTACTTCATTATTTGACGGTTTAAGAATGTACTAAATACAGTAGGCTGTAGATACATCCAAGTAATATAACAAGAGAGTTGATGTATGGTATTTACAAAGTACCTATACAGTTTTAACCTTACAGTAGACAATATTTATTTATATTGGTCACCAATTCGCTGAGGTTTTCGTCTCTTAATTCGACTTTACATATTTACAGAAATATATTAAACCCAGATCTGTTCTAAGTAGAGTGCCACACTCAAAGATAGCTAAATGGCAATGTAATATATTTACATATTAGGACAATAAATTTAGTTATTACTTTTCTACTAGACTGCCACAAAATTACAATAAATATCTCTCCCACAAAACACAAATATCGTGAGTTTCACCTGAGATGCAACATTTACTTTTCTGTCATTAATGTATTACCTTATTATTCTCTATGGATACAAGTTACAGTGAGTCAAAGTAAAACTCATACACCTCGAGAAATTATGCAAGGTTTTTTTTTATAAAATCTTTATTGATTTTGTTGAATACATTTTGGATACATATTCAGCTAGATCTAATACTATTATAAAACACAAATAAAAACAATAATAATTTTAAATAATGTATTAAAAAAAAGTTTATTCTAAATACTGCATGAACAACATCAAAATAATACACTTATAAGTAATGCAAACAACAATGAATTAATTTTGAATATTTTCGATTAAAATATTTAGTCGGATAATTTTTGTTTTTTACCTCCCGCCACAACCTGTAAGAGAGGTATAATCAAGCTAAAATTGGATAGTGAGTTTTCAGTGGATGAGCACGTTTTAGGGTACCTAGAATACAATTTTAATAGATTCGCGATGATGTCTGTGTGTGTGTCTGTCTATCTGTCTGTCAGTCTGTCAGCCTGTCAGTCTGTGTGGATCTCTAGAGTTACGGTTTTTCAAAAACTACTATACTGAAAATTTTGCTATTTTGTATGTATCAATTGTATCCCCTTTGGAAGAGCTGCTTAGTTTTTGGTGATATTCCAATAACCGGAAGTGGTAGATTACTTGAAGCCCTATCAAGTTATTTTGAAATATCTCAGTAAATAGCTCCGTGGTAACGTGTCGAACTGAGGATCGCGAGGTCCTCAGTTCGAATCCCACTGCCGACAGTTACAAATTTAAATTTACCCCTGTGGTTCCCCCTCCACTAACATCTTTGGGGGCTATGATTTGACGGCTGGTAACCGCACTTCATACGTTAAAATATATCACTTACCGAGATCTGCGTAAGCAGAGTGCCACACCCATAATGGGTAAAAGGCGTGATGATATATTATTATTATTATTATTATTATCAGTAAATTATGGTTTAATAAAAATTTTGTTACTATAATAATGTTTCAAATATTATTATCTACAATTATAGTTTGAAATATTTTCCTCTTACTGTCATCATATATGAATTACAACAAGTTAAAGAAAAAATAAATTTTTATATTTTCGTTTAAATCTGCAAACCTGTGTTTTACGAAAAAAAAAAAAACAACGGTTGAAAAATGTCATCTTTTGACATGTCATAATTTTTTGAAAGACTGAGCATTTCTTGATAGTGGTGATCCGTGTTCCTGCATTGTTTGATAAGAAATCTATGGCGGGAGGTATTGTGATGCCCAAAACAGATTTTTTTAACAGCTGTCAAACGATTAGGCATGAATCGAACAAGTAATTCGCAATAATCTGGGCTAACACTTATCCATTCATGTAACCGTGCTTGCTTTATCATTTTTGTTGGAAATTTTATGTTTGCGAGTAGCAACCTCTAAATAACTCCAGAGATTAATGTCAGGAAATTGGGCAGGTGTTTCAATGACTTTCCGGCATTTATAAGCTTTATGAGCTTTATGCTTAGGATCGTTATCTTGATAGTACTGAACATTGTTCCCAATTCCACATTTTCCTGCACTGGTTTTTAAATTTTCTTTAAGGATGCTATAGCTATATATATATAGCTATAGCATCCTTAAAGAAAATTTTAATATATATATATATATATATATATATATATATATATATATATATATATATATACCGGGTGGAGCATCATACCTGTGTACATAGGCGATTAACATGAAAAAACAGTTTTTCCGTGCGCATTGCTCCCCAAATTATTTTAGGCAAAAATGCTTCAAATAAATGGTGTAGAGCATAAAATTCTGCATCTAAATCAATAAACAGAATTACTTTTACTTGCTTTATAACGACAGAAATTAAATATGAAAACATTGAAAATTACGTCGAAAATATCAAGGAGCCATGAAATTGAAACAAAAATAAATAAATGCTTCTCGTTTTTCTGTCAATTTGATATTTCACATTTGACATTTGACAGATGAGTGATTAATTTGACGGGTAAAATATCAAATTGACAGAAAAACGAGAAGCATTTATTTATTTTTGTTTCAATTTCATGGTTCCTTGATATTTTCGACGTAATTTTCAATGTTTTCATATTTAATTTCTGTCGTTATAAAGCAAGTAAAAGTAATTCTGTTTACTGATTTAGATGCAGAATTTTATGTTCTACAACATTTATTTGAAGCATTTTTGCCTAAAATAATTTGGGGAGCAATGCGCACGGAAAAACTGTTTTTTCATGTTAATCGCCTATGTACACAGGTATGATGCTCCACCCGGTATATATATATATATATATATATCTAGCGAAATGTCAATGCTTGGAGGAAACCAAACAAAGAACTAAAATCTATTAATTTAGATTTATATGTATTAGAAAGTATTTAAGTTTACCAAAGCAACGTATAATCTCTTGTTAATGATCTAAAATAATTGTGTGTATCGTATAATACTATAGGAATTTACCAGTATAATATGCACATATTTCCTGCATTATTCAAATTAAATTTTATAGGTTATTACTAAGAATCAGACAGTTTTATGGTAACCACATGTTAATTTTGTAAATACGCATATAATGTGTAATGTCTTACTCATGGTGATATCATAAAATAATATTTATGCAGATAAATATAACTGTTCCTAAAAACGACCTTTTTTGCGTCTGTTGGAAAAGACCCAACTCGTTTCTTGTGAGACGTCGACAATGACAATTCAATGAATTCAGTTCTTCAATTGTTTTTTTTATACGACAGCTAGACGAGGGCCAGTACGAAAGAAATATAGATTATTTTTATTTATTTTAACAAATAAAGGAAGTTTACAATTGTCAGAACAAAAGACAAGCAAGTATTTCGAGTCCACTGCGTGGGTTTTACAATTAAAACTTGTTATAATTGACACGCATTAATTCCACTTCGCTGCTGTTTTGTTTTTTTACGTTTTCGTGTTTGGTTTACGTAGGCGACGTCCAAACAAATAAATGAACATTCTCTCATATTCTAAATCTAAATGTTAATCATACATGTTCAGATATTCACATGGTATTAAACAGATGTTGCCAGTTGCTTCGAAGCGTTAGATGGTGGATCATCTTTTCGCCCCTTCCCATTTGGAACGCTTATAATAATTGTTCTTTTTTACCTCCCGCCTACCTCTAGGTAAGGGAGGTATTGTTTCTGGTCAAAAAATTGGGTAGTAAGTTTTCAATGAATAAGCACGTTTTAGGGTCCGTACAATACGATTCTACTATTTTCGCGATGATGTCTGTATGTATGTATATATGTATGTGTGTGTTTTCAACAGTTTATGTTATTTTGAAAGTTGAAGAATATTTAATTTTACATGTGTTTTGATTACACGAATTTTATTAATTTTCATTAGGTTTAGAGATAATAAAATATAAAGAAAAATAGATTTCACAAATCTTGCATTCCTAGTACACCATGGAAACATTTAAAAATTTAAAATTTTTTACGAAATGTGACACATGTCATTGTGATTGTGAAGCTGTTTTCTTAATTAAATATATGTCAAAAAATTAAATAAATATTCGAAAGAAAATTAAAAGTCTCAAATATGAATAGAAAATAAACAAATAAGAAGGTGTGTTTCTGTATCATCTAATATTATTTTCTACCGTTTGAGAGTAGTATTGGGCGGGAGGTTATGTGCTGCCACATCAGATTTTTTATGAAGTTGTGAAGCGGACTAACTACTTATCGTAATATGTCGCTTAATGAGGGGCCGATTGTAAATTTATTTGAATCCACGACCACTTGCGTACTAGGCTTATAACTTGTTTTATTTTCTAGTGAATCCTTTTGATTACTTTCTAAGTTGATGATAGCAGAGTCGATCCTGAGCCGCCTTCTTTTTTTTTTTTATAAAAATGCCGCCCAATTTTATTATTTCAATTATTTTAAATTGTTCTAAATAATTGTAGTAGTAGTGTGTTGCAAACACAGATGGTTGTGTTCTATGAGGAGCAACAATATAACTCGGAATTTCGGGTTTTGTTATGATTATAGAACATTCTGTGTGAAAAGTGGAAGTTTACGAAAGATTTGATTGGTTGAGGTATAATAAATAATTAGTAGCAATAAAATTCGTGTACTGTGCCTGTAGATGATACAAATGGTTCACACGATGACAGAAATTCTCTGGAGCAATACTAAATACCTTTATTCGATATTATTCTACGCAGGACTCAGATCATTCAAAATATATCATTTTCCAAAAGTATAATGATGCTTTTCGAATTAGCTCGTCCAAGAGGAAAACGAAAGGAGAATTTTCTAAATCAATCAACTAGAACTAATATATAGGAATAACCTTACTGTGATTTTGCCAGGGATTCTATCAAATTCGTACTGAATATATCCCACGGTCAATTAAATATTTGGGACAACTACCGATTCGCAAAATTATTTACTGAAAATCAATTATAAATATATTTAACACAACTTGTTTTTTGCCGATTGATATTAAAGATGACACTTCACGGACTGCTAACAGTCTGTAAAGTGACACTTTTATGCCTATGCTGTAAAAATATTTTACATAACAAACGCATAGCAACCGTCAATAAATACATAGCAACTATTCAATACATGCATGGCAACGTAATTTGACAGCAATAACCTTCAAAATATCTATATAAAATAATCATAAAAAAAACATTAATTCCAAATCGGCAAAAAAATTATGTATTCAACTCGGCATCTAACAGATTTATAATAGCTTTGGCAGCCTCTGCTGAAAATCTTGTATTTTGATGCCTAGTTAAACAAATAACTATTACTAACCCTGGACAGTCACTACTTTCACAATTATCCGACCGTCACACTGGGGTCTGGGAAACCCAAAAAAAGAAAAACCTATTTTCCAATAACCGGAAGTAATAATTCTAGGGATTTTACCTATGAAATATTTGTTTTGATTTATAGAAAGACATTAAAAGTTAATAAACTATCTGAACCATTTATTTTATTTAAAACACAACATTTTGCCAAAACTAATTTTTTTATTTTGTACTTTTAACATAGGGATTTTACATATTGAATATTAGGATTATAGAAACTGAATTAAAAAGTGAAATAAAACCAGAAAATTATTACTTATAACGGGTGTTTTTAAGTGGTTTGTTTTTCGAATGGGTAACATTTTTTCCAATGAGAGCCAATTTGACAGATGGCAACTGTTTTGTGCGCAGTTTGGTTTGTCATTTCACAATAAATAGATTTACGCCAGGACCAAGGAGTACGTGGACCAGAAAATCGTTTGCAAATGGGGGAAAATTACAATATAGTGCACAAAATTATTTAGGTTGACAAAACTGAAAGAAATTGACAAGTAAATAAACAATAACTATGGTAACTAGTGATTCTATGATAATTTTCGGTATTAAAAAAAAATTAATATTTAATTTTACACATCCAGACCTAATCTTCCTTAAAAATTGCATACTACAGATTAATTTATCCCAAGAATAAGCAATAATGAGAAGAAAAATAAAACGGACTTGCAGTCAAAATATTCAATAAAATACTACGTCGACATTTTGGCAGTTACAATAGCTATCATCAGGGCTAGGTTACAGGTCGAAAAAACTAATATACATGGATGGACATATACAACAATTTAAAAACATATTTCAGTTCAGTTCCAGGTTGTTTTTAGAACGTATCTATTTATTTATTATTTTAATGATTATTTTTTGACGTTTCTTTAATCCAATGAAATGCTTTATTGTATGTCACGTGTCTGCGTTTTAACCAATCCTGTCATTATTATACTGAGAATAATACTCTTGTGATTATTCCCGGCAATATTCTGTGTAGCTTTTTTGTTTTTGTTGACAGATGTCAGATGTTAGATAGTTATCATCAACACAAGAAACTTGAGCAAAAAAGATAGATTTAGTGGCGTACCTGATGATGAAATCAAAAAATAATCTAATTAAATATAACTCGAGAGTTCGATAAATTAGAAAATAATTCACTAGTATCTTTCTCAAACTTGTTGCCATTTAGCCCTACTCAAGCCCTACGGGTTTTCGTAGCTATTGCCTAGCAACAAGTTTTCGAAAGATCTGTCAAATTATTTTTAATTTATTCTTACTCTTATATTATTACTGACTATATTTTTTGTATATTTTTAACATCTGACTCTGGAAATTTTTCTACTATGCTGCAATTTAGCCGTTTTCTGATTACCTCGGTCGATCTAGGAATGGCCCGACTGAGTCTTCGTCAATGTGTTAAGATCCATTCGCAGCACGCACGCATGTGCCGCACGGCTGTGATTAATGGCTCCACTTACTTGTGAGTGAAGTTATTCATTTGCCGCACCGGAAATGCGCTGTGCGCTGTATTCATACAGCACAGAAACGCGTCGCGTCGTGAACACTAGACCCGGCAAAAAATTCATCACATATGCTCGAGGAAAATTTGTTTGATGTTTGTAGGTTAATTGCAATTATAGCGATATGCGTCATTCGCTAAATTAATAAGGATTTATGTAATGAGTACTATTACGAAAATGGTTTGTATTATCGTGAATAACTCCAGTGATTTAGTTTGCAACATAGTGATAAATTCAAACAGATTTATTTCATACTTCAAACTTTTCATGCAGAAATATAAATGTAGATTTGCAAGAGAGCCTCTTCTTGCAGCTGAAACGTTGTATAAACAATGAGATTTGCTCCATTTAAAACAAATTCATTTTGTATTTATTTATACATGACGGAATTCTACACAAACTGTTTTTGCAGACATTACAAACAATTTATAAAAAGTTTCAACACGTGTTTCATGCAGAGAACGTATTATAAACATAAACCTATATAGGGGGTACGTATTGAAGCGACAGAAGTTGTCTGCCCCTCCCCCGCCCAAGTCTTTTAAACATACAGGATGGTTTATAAGGTACGGAAAAGATTGAAAGTGTAGGTAGCCCAAAATAATATATTTTTTCACGACATGGTAGGAAACCACACCGTTCTTCTCCCGAAATAGGGAGGAAAATGTGTTGTTCCTCTCTACAGAGAAAAATATAGAAGTGTTACCAATATGAATGTTATTTACAAAAAATATATTATTAAAATTATAAATGGTAAATAGCTCCGTGGTAACGTGTCGAACTGCGGATCGTGAGATCCTCAGTTCGAATCCCACACCTGACAGTTGCCAATTTAAATTTACCCCTGTGGTTCCCCCTCCACTAACATCTCTGGGGGTTATGATTTGACGGCTGGTAACCGCACTTCATAAGCAAAAATATATCACTTACCGAGATCTGCGTAAGCAGAGTGCCACACCCATAATGGGTAAAAGGCGTGATGATATATTTATTTATTTTATTTATTTATAAATTCATAATTTTATTTAAAATCCTCATTTAAGTGATATACATACTTTAAATTATCTTACAATTATGTCTTATATTTTTCTTTTTCTTATTAAATCACAATTTGACAACTTATTAAAGATATTTAAGATTGGTTCATTGGCAACACTGCTACACCGCCTTGTGTCTGACAACCTAACTTTTAACGTGTCAATCTGCCAGTTGTGTTCTCAAAGTGTATTTTAAGTCCGAGAAAAACGATTTTAGAAATATGTCGTGAAAAAAATGTTGTGTCTAACACGAGAGGAAAGCTCTTCTTCCACTATCGTTCGAAATGCCTCACTCGCTGCGCTCATGAGGCAAACTACGAACTCGAGGGGGAAAAAAGAAGCGCTTTCCTCTCTAGTATTTAGTATAGTATTTTCTATACGTTTTGAGCCATTCTATATAACCAGAGTTTCACACTCAGAATGAGTAAATAGATCGATGATATTTTTTTGTCTTAAAATTATATTATTTTATGGTTGTGGTTTTTCTATTTGTAGATCTTCTCAGGGATTGCCCATTTTGTATCTGCCGGATACTACAGTAAACGATCTACTTGATTAAGACATAATGTTATTTTTCCATCAAGTATCTATTTGGGTGACTACCTGGAAGAATCGAATACGACTATATATACTTACTAAAGGTTATTTTTAAATATAAATGCGGCTCGATTAAAATAATAATTATGTAAATGAAATTACACCGCTTGTCGACTTAATTCAAGTGCCATAAATTGCTAAGTTATCTGTGGGGTTTAAGGTTTCATTTTTGAAGTGAAATATGATTTATTGTTGAGCATATTTGCATTAAATTAATTAAAATTTATGACGTACCCGTTACTTGTGAATTTTAGCTCACACGTTTTCCTTGTACAACTAATTAATTCTAAAATTAGAAACGCCGCTATACTCTGGCGAAAGCGTAAGTTATTAATTTATTGATTTTTTAATAATACGACTAATAAAAATCGTTCACCGCATTTTAATTATACTGCCGAAAGAAAGTATAATGTCTGTTTCTCACGCGCAATAAAATGCCAAGAACAAAAATATTATTCTTCGTTTACATACATGAAGTTTTCCGTCAATATATTGTGACAATTTCAGTAGTAACAACATGATATCAACGGTCACCCATGTAAATAATATTTTTGGTTCAAACTATACGAACAAAAGTGTTCGCTGGTATGGGTTTTCGCAAAGCTCTTCCCATGCTAGTCAGGATGTTTTTATATGCCAAAAGAGAATTGTTCGCTGTTTCGCAGGAGCCTTGCAGAAAACATTTATATTTTTCAAACTTGTATGTTCGTATACAAAAACAAAACTTCCGTTTTCTTAGTTATGGATAAACGTGATCGTAACACAAGACAAAAAAATTTGGTTTGGGCCGCACACTATTTTCTTATACAATTAAAATCTCCTGAACACGTATGACTTTATTTTGACAATTATTTGATATATAGATGCTAAACCTGTTTAATAGAAATTAATTAATATCTAGTCTTCAAATTTTCTAACTTATAATACAAATATTACTTTTATAATATTTATTTTTGACACTTCACAATTATTTTTCTACAATCGTTGCACAATATCGACATTGTTATTCCATTTTTGGTTAGGAAATGTTCAAAATTGTCGCTCTAGGGCGACAAAGTGACATATTGTCGCACTAGCGCAACAAAAACAAAACAAAAATAAATTAGGTAAAAGAAGTAAATGATGCATTGGATTTTTCTGGTAACCTTGCTATTGCAAATGCAGTTGGCATATACGTACATACACTTCAACTTAATCACCATAAACGTATTCACTCTGTAGACTTTATGTCAAATGTACTCCATATGTCAAATGTAATCCATGTGTCAAATTATGATTTCTTTGAAAATTTTTATTTTGTTCATAAACGTTGTCATAATTACGGTGACATGGGTAACTACAATTTTACTGAATTATTATAGGCGTGACCAAAGATAATTTTGAGAATTAATTTTTTTCTACAGCTTGACATTGTTCGACGATTGTAGAAAAAATATTGTGTGTATCTCGTCGGATAGAGCTTGTTCGGTGCACTTGTCGAGTTGTTGATCTCGGCTTCGCCTTGACCAACAATTTCTCGCCGCATGCAACAAACAATGCTCTATCCGCACTTGATACACAAATAACTGTTGATACGTTTGACACATAAATATTAAAAATGGTTTAGTTTTTGTCCCAATTGTAACTAAGATTATAGAAATATATTATTAAACATATAATTTAGTTTTTTTCAAAATTAGAGAATGTACAAGAAAAGTGCAAATAACATTTTATATTCCAAATATTTTTGCTAACATCTTTCATTTGAAACTTTTTCTCATAGCTGATTCTATTTTGGAAATAAATGGAATTTATTGTTTTGTGTGTCCAGTAAACTTCCTCTTCCGGTTTTTCAATTTTATTGAAATTCAACTCAGCTCTTTATTTTTTCATGAAACTTATAAATTCGTTTACATATCATGTCCCGTTCATGAGATATTGCGCACACGGACATCCATCCATCCATCCATCAATCCTCACACACAGACATCATTAAGAAATTGCTCTTAACGGATTCAGTGGACGTCAAAATATGTATTTCCGCAAAAATCTCGTCAACGTTTTTTTTTTTTTTCGTGATTCCAATACTTCCTTATACTTTATATAAGAAAGTAAAAATAAGTTTTAATTCTAAACTAAATATTGTCAAATATTCACCTGAAAAATATGGTCCTGTTTTATTTAAAAAACTTCCTGTGTCTATCAAATCTGCTAAAAATATTAACGTTTTTAAAAAGAATAGGAAATTGTTCCTTTTGCAAAATAATTTTTATAACATATCAGAATTTTTTAATTTATAAAATAGTATTTTTTTCACGACATGCCAGAAAACCCTACCGTTCTTCTCTTGAAATAGTGAGCAACATGTGTATTTTCTCTCTATAGGAAAATATAGAAGTGTTACCCATATAAATGCTATTTACAAAAAAATGTATTATAAAAATTATAAATAAATGCCTAATTTTATTGAAAATCGTTATTTTAATAATCAAGTCGTTCGGTAGAACGACGCCGGCAAGAGTCCCAGTTCACCAGAAAGTTCACCGACAACACTTACTTACGGCAACTATTAGGAAAACCTAACCTCCAAATTTTTCAAACTTGTTTAATTCAAATATGCTATTATAATTTCCATTAAAACTGGCACCAGGGACGATATAATACATACCTTAAACTTATTCATTAGTTTTTTTATTTATGTGCATATAACTCTTTATTTTCGATTATGTATTTTAGCCGGCGACAGAAATGTGAAATCTCTCTTTCTCACGCGTTAAGTTAGCAATTTAAAAATTCCTTTACAAAATTTTGCCAAAAGATGGCAGCACATTGTCCGTAGATTTGAAAAATTCTAACGCACGACCATGAGTACGAAAGCCTCATTTACTGATCGAAACTAGTTTTAGTTTTATGTTCTATGTTTTAATATATTTTCAAGTAACATTCACAAATGACGTTTTACTTGTTGATTTTAATGAGTAGCGACATGTGACAAATATAGTAAATAAATTCAAGAAGATCGGTAACGTAGTTATTTGCAATGGGCCATATTAAATTGAACTGTCAGAGAATTACATAGGTTAGGTGTGTATTTTATTGATATGAACTACAGTTTGGTTGTTTGTCCCATATACTTTCTTATACCATACATTCGATTGCAATGAAACTTCAGTGAGTTGTTGTGAGCACCCCTGCGAAGGTTCCCTAATCATATTGATTATTTCGAATAATTGTATTTAAGATCAGATTTGGTTTATTTTTAGAATATAGTTGAAAAGAATGAAAGCGAGGAACGAAGTGTCGAGCTTGCTTCGCCAATTGCCTGGTATTTCAGAAAATTTATTTGAGTGGCATTGCAACGCATGCAGTGTATTATCTAGTGGTAAATATATTATAAAATTATAAAAAAAAAGATACGTTTTAATATATAAATTTTTCTAGATTAATGCCAAAGAAGCGTTTATTTCTATTTCTATGGTACAAAATATTTGGTTATGTACATATTTTGAATGAAAGTTGGAAGAAAAAGATAACTGTATATCGCTGCATCATTTTACGCGTCTTCCTATTAATCAATTCTTAAGTATAACACGTAAAACTTAAACAGAACTAACGAGTTTGTGAACTTGTGCGTTAAAACTAAAACGTAAACCCGATTTGTATACGGTTGCATAAGATAACACATCTGCAAAGTTATTAAAACAAAAACAACACTAGCTAACACTAATTTCGATTTGTGAATGAGGCATTAAGGCCAAGTCCAAAAACGAAATCAACAAAATGAACTGATATCTTCCAAAAACAATTTCATTGTAAGGGATGCGGCAAGAGTAGTGCAGAGGACAACAAAAAAAAGTGATACCATTTTAATAAGGCAAGTTTGAAATTCACCTTAAAAAATCGAAATCGTTACATGTAAAAATCGAAAAACTATATTAGCTGTTAGTTTTGATAGTTTTGTTAGTTTAACGGAAAAAAAAATTGCCGATCCGTATATTGGCATCCATACAAATATGCTATAAATAAAGTCGGCTCGGCAAGTTTTTTTTTCGTTAAACTAACAAAACTATTAAAACTAACAGCTAATATAGTTTTTCGATTTTTACATGTAACGATTTCGATTTTTTAAGGTGTATTTCAAACTTGCCTTATTAAAATGGTATCACTTTTTTTTGTTGTCCTCTGCACTACTCTTGCCGCATCCCTTACAATGAAATTGTTTTTGGAAGATTATACATACTTAAAATTGTCTTACAATTATGTCTTATTTTTTTTTTCTAGATTAAATCACAATTTGACAAGTTTAATTTATATTTAAGATTAGTTCATTGGCAACACGGCTACACCGTCTTGCTTCTAATAACCTAACTTTAAAGTTTGTTGTGTTGTCAAAGTGAATTTTAGGTCGGAGCAAATCGTTTTTAGAAAAATGTCGTGAAAAAAATGTTGCGTCTAACACGAGAGGAAAGCGCTTTTTTCTAATCTCGCTCGAAATGCCTCATTCTACTTCGAGTTCGACTGGGGAAAAGAAGCGCTTTCCTCTCTAGTTCGATAAATAACTATTTTACATGTTTAATTTATGACTTGTTCCATTCGCAATGTACTTGTGTCAAAGGAAATGAATAAAGATTTAAGATTTAAGCATTGCTTAACTTGCGTTATCGAATGAACCTGCTTTAACGCTACCTGCCAGGCCGTTGTCAGAGTATTTTTTAAAGTGTCGCCTATAGAAATCGAGCACTATATATTTTATTTTCAAAGTAAAATTATTTGAAAAATCTCTGAGTCCGTCCCTGCTTGTCCGTGTTAAGCCTGATGGAATAAGCTCCACGCATGATTGATGACGGACGGCGCGGGGCGGGAGCGAAACTCCATCCTAGCTTGCCGCCCGGGGACTCGAACCCGAGACTAATGATTGAGCCGCGGTGTAACGGGTCACACTGTCTAAACACCGCTTGCACGATCACGATCACGACTGCAAGTCGTTCCGACGTGAATAGTGAATGCTGGGAGAATGAGAACACAATTACCGTAGTGCGAAGGGTAGAATGAATGTTGGGTAGTTTGGAACTTTTGAATTTGGGCATGGTGACGGTGTAAGCTGTAAGCTGTAAGGGTTGGACTTTTGTGAGCGATTAATGATTTTAAAGAGCTTATTAATGATACTCTGTAATTAATTAATATGACGGTTAGGCATTTAAATTATGATGAATGGTTATTTGGATAAAATGGAATCTTGTTATTTGAATCTTGTCTACAAGATGTTCAATTATTATAAAAAATTATTTGCAATAAAGAAAACGTTGCATAAAAATGTGTGGACACCACAAAATTATCTTATAAAAATAAATATAAATTTGAATGTGTAATAATTACACTTGACACATGTTTGATATTTAAAACAGATGTGTCAATTATTTATTTGTCGTCATAGAAACTTAGAAACTATTGTTATTACAATATGTTGTTAAACTCAATAGAATTTATTCAATATTCATCAAATATCAATTACCGAGAATATATTATGAATAACATAATTTATAATATTTAACATAACACAACATTTGGGGCACGCCAAAAACTTTTAAATGGCCAGCACATAACCTCCCGCCCAATACTACTCTCAAACAATACAAACTAGTATTTGATAGTACTATAGTAGTACATATCTTCTTATATATTTATTTTCTATTTATACAGGGTGTACTTCAGGTACATATTAGAAGGGCATATAGTTCTTAATGTCCTGATTACGGAACAAGAAGAATTTTTTCAAAATTCCTATAATTAAGGGTAATTCACTTAACAAGAACATTTTTTGTGCCCCTGGATACTATAATTAAGAAACACAATTTATGTGGCCGGCCTAATAAAATGATTATATTATGCAAATATTTCTTATTAATTAGATATAATTCAACGTAATATTTAATATTAAAACTACCTATTCAACTAGTGTTTCCTTCAAATACCTCCAAATCTAATTTTTGTTTTTTGAAAAAATTCTTTTTGTTCCGTAATCAGGACATTAAGAACTATATGCCCGTCTAATATGTACCTGAAGTTATGGGACACTCTGTATATTTGAGAAATTTAATTTTATTTCTTGTTTTTATTTAATTTTTTGACATATATTTCACTAAGAAAACAGCTTCACAATCAAAATGATAAGTGTCACATTTCGTAAAAAATTAAAAATTTTTAAGTGTTTCCATGGTGAACATCGAATGTTAGATTTATGAAATCTAATTTCTTTATATTATAATATTATTATCTCTAAATCTAATGAAAATTAATAAAATTAGTGTAATCAAAACACATGTAAAATTAAATATTCTACAACTTTCAAAACAAAATAAATTGTTGAAAAATGAAATTTAAGCTTCAAGTAAACTGCTACTTCCGGTTGACCAATTTTATCCAAAATCTAATTAGCTTTTTTTTTAAATATCTTGATTACAGTTACTATGGTTACGTTTGATTGTTTTAGTTTTATTTATTTGAGTTTGACTTTTTTAACAGTTTTACATTTGTATTTTGTGTATAATTTCCAAAATCTTGTTATAGAAAGTATAGTCTGCAACATGTAACGGAATGGCATATCCCACATTCGCGAACCATAAGTAAAGTTCAAACTTTTTACCCGTATGGAATACCTGCCATTCCATTACTTGTAGAATATACTGTTCAAATTATGTGTAGGTATGAGTAGCATACAGAAAATATATACAAATTAAATTCGGTCCACATAAAATACGATCTTCATAGACAAAGAGGATGCCGTGGGCTGAGTGCGGTCCTGCACGTCGCCTCAGGGGCACTAGCCACTTGGAAACCCCGTAAGCCGTCCGGTTCCACACTTCCAGCTGGGCCCGTCTACCCCCAGACTCATGCACGGCCTGCTGCGTTAATTCATCCCTAAGTCTGTGACACGAACAATATTTCCCAATTTAGCTGCGTTGAAAATATACAATTTCAACAGCACTGGTATACGAGCATAGCCAGGCCCCAAGCGAGCGAGACAGAGACAACCAGATAAGAAAACAAGTCACCGAGGACACGACGAAAAAATCTTATCTCTCGGACATGAATATATCTTGGTGAATGGATGGAGAAGAATAACATTCTGAGATTTTGTGTCGTGGAGAACTGCACAATTTCCTCACATTTTAAAAAGAAAAGATTTCCTAAGAATATTTTCCAGAGTCTGCCAAGACATTATACGACCACACTCTACTCTACTCTGTAGGAGAATATTTATTATTTTTTGAATTTAGATTTATCTATCTATTGTCTGTGTTTGTTGGCCCGTAGATATATATTTATAAACGCAGCGAGGAAAAAATAAAACAAATGTTATCTCAGTGCTGGAAATTGTCCGAGCGCGACTGATACCATCGAAACAACGACGCATCGAGGGCATCGCGCAAATGTTTTCGAATACCGAATGACAATAGCGTGATAGCGCTGCTAGATTTGGAAATAATAAATCTTTTGTAATATATTAACGTTGATAATTTTGATGAATACAGTGCATGAACGATATACAAACAAATTTTATTCATGCTACGCTGGATCGGATAAAAATGATTTGGAATGAAATCAGTACTGGAACACACAACAAAACTAAATTACACACTGATCGCGCAATATCGGATTTGAAGCCGGTTGCACCACTGATCATGATCAACTGAAATGATTGAATTTTTTCAATACCCAATAAACTGGTGTGGCACTACGTGACTTCATGATCCTCTGAAATGTCTTTTAACATTTTTTTCACTGCTAAATAATAACTTTAACTGTAATGAAATCGTCAAATAGTACGAGGTTTGTTTTCTGAAAAGAGAAACAATAGATTTGTGCAATATAAATATTAATTCAACACCTCAAAAAATGCTCTATAACTATAGCGATTTTAAACAAGCAAAGTACCAGTTTACCCACTAGTGGGTATAATTTTGAGGAAAGTCACTAGTATTTATAACAATAATAATAACACACAACACCTTGGTAACTACTTCGACTGACATTTTAATATAAAAATTTAAAGCAAATATTTCTTACATAAATTTTTCATTTTTAAGAGGTGTTATACTTCACATGTGGGTAATTCCACTTTGCCCATTTATAAAGTAAATAACTATTAAATTGTATCGAACTTAATTCACGTACAACTGTGACAGGTATGAGAGGTTCATCATTATCTTCATCCCGTTCCAAATATAGCAAAAGTCTTGAATAGCTTTCTTCATTTTTCAAATGAAGTAAAAAATGGAAAACTCGCGAAATTTTGCTTTAAAAAAACAGATTTCTTACCTGCAAATATATGTAAGGGAGGTATTGCGACGCGTCAAAATGAGTCAGATAAACTCACCATTTTCACGTTGATATCAATGATATCTATATCTGGAACAATTTTTTGTCCACGATAACTTAAAATCTAATAAAGATATTATTTTGAAATGTCATATTTAAAATTTAGACGTTCAAGTTATGAGATGAATAGATTTTGATAACGATCCATCAACCGGAAATGCTACTTAACTGGAATTTTTTTCTATATTTAAATTTTTAAAAGTATAAAATGTAAAAAAATTATATTGGCTAAACTTTTTATTTAAAACTATATTTTGCATCGTTTAACGGAAAGATATGCGTTGCCATATCAGATTTTTTATGAGAAGCGAATAGCGGTTTTTTTTCGTGAAAGTAAATTTGACAAATTTGATAGTATAAAGCGCAACCAAATAAAAATAGACACGATAAAAGTAACATAGAGTACAACAAAGTAAAATTTATCCCTCGTATGGTGAATCTTAATTTATTTTTTAATATAATTTCTTTCTATTCAAGAGGGTAAGAATCGCAGTAACATCCCTTTTTGTTAAATGTTCGAGCGACAGGCAATTGTTTTGTCAGACAGTCAACTGATTGTTAATTGTTTTCGATCCAGCTAATACATTGTTTATCTGTGTGTTATAGGGATATCCGGGACTTTGTATCTCGTCGTCTAGGAACTTACGTCTTGGAATATGATTGGAGCTGAGAATAAATGTAAGTCAATATTCATAATGTAGTATTTTAAAAACTATAAGAAGTAAATTTCTCTATATAAATTGTTAACAATTTCCTTTAAGGAAATTATTGTAAAACAGTTATGTTAACGACAGTGGTTTTGTCTTTTTAATGCAGTCATGCCAACCCCTGACAATAATATGTAACCATAATTGGTTGAGGCATGAAGTTCATTCTATACTATATTACTTACTTACTTAATCCTTGAGCCCTTTTACCATTTCTGGTGTCTATACTATATTATTAATTAAAAAGTCAAATTGACACTGTAGAATAAAATATGAAATTTACTAGATATTTTTGCTACATATTTGAAATTTAAAATTTAAATATAAAACCGAATATACAAAACTGATACTTATTATTTATTAACTGTACTAGTAATTATCAATATGGTAACATATTGCAAAATTAACCTCAGTTTATTTGTAAATGAGGCTTCGTTTAAAGGTTTAAACCAATCACAAGCTTAGATAGTGGAATTAAGATTTAAAAATGCTTTTTCTAGTTTAAACTTTGTTTGGAAATTGCACACTCATTTAAAATTGATTTCAATAATAATGACTTAATTATGCCTTTAAATTCTCCGAAAAAGTAACAAAGTATTAAATGGAATCCCTAATTGGCCCCAATCCAAAGGTATTATTAAACTTCCATCTAATTACAAATACGAAAGATCTTAATTAAAACTCGTTACAATAAAAAAACCACTCAGTCAAATCGCTCACATCTGCCGGATAGCAACATGAACACAGCTACAAGTAATGCGATTACATTACGATAAATACAAGCATCGATAACCAACCTGCCGTGAACGCGGCGTCCTTGTCTTGCTGCATTGTTGTCCGGTAGCTCTGTCTCTCTCGCCGGGGGAGAGAACACAGATGAGCCCCGTGCGCGTATCAAATCGTTCGTAATTAACGTTATGGAGCGCATATGTAAATCACGCTTCGCTAAATAACATCGATTTAGCTAATGCGATGGTCAAAGCTGTGTGTAGCAAGGTATCTAGATCGCATGGGGATCAGTAAGAGGAAGAAGAAGTGTGTTATGTTATTTATAGTAATATGAAGGAAGTTGGTTACTAATTAGATAATTAAGATTGTTGGAATGGAAGTAATTGTTACGATGAATTTATTTGTTGCGTTTTGTTATTCTAAAAATTGAATGTTTAATAATTACACTTGGAATATATTTGACGTAAGGGATACCAGAAGTTTGGTTTGTGATGTAAGATTATTTTGTCGGATTTAGTTACAATTATATTTACTTATAAAATGTTATCGTCAATTCTGTGACATATAAAATAGATATTTAAGTTTGGTTTGTTCTCATACCATTAATAAATATGATTATTAATTGGTATTATAATAAATAAATATATCATCACGTTAATTACCCAATTTAGGTGTTCTTTTAAGTTTGCTTACCAACAACAAGTAATATTTTATTAAATATATATTTTAATATTTCTCAAAATTTAAAGCAGATATACAGAACAGATATACAGAACAGATATCTGGCAGATATAATATTGTTTTGAATGTTTGTATTATTATGGACAATGTTTTATTATTGTTTGTTGTTAATTGTTATTTTTTATATGTCAATTTTAATAGCAGTCTAATTGTCTACCAAAGCAAAGTATTTTTCTTAGTTATTTTTAACTTCTAAAAGGTACAATTAGTAGAAAAAAATTTCAAATTAAAATTGTTGCTAATATAATTCTATATCATTTATTTAATAAGATATGCCCTTTAAATAAACTACAACTTCCGGTTGATACACGACCGAGATAGGAGAGAGTAATGAAACTTCACAATTATACGATTTATGACAATCTGAAGACAATAGAGTACTTGCATCAAGGTCACAAACTTAGCGCGCGAACCTGTTCCTGGGCAACCAGACAAAATTTTAACATGGCGTCTTATGGAGTATTCATGTTTACTTTTGTAAAATTATCTGTTATTCGCATTCTACTTTGTTTTGAAAAAAGAAAACTTATGACGTTGATTAAGGTAAGTTCGTAATTATACTGGTTACACAAAATTCTCCTATATATAAAGCAATTTTAAAATATCGTTTTTTAAAAGTGTAGTATCGTAAATGTTGATGAAAATAATTTATAAAACTGTAATATTCTCATCATATTTTGTGTATTTTCTGATAGATTAAGAAATGGTATATGCTTATTTATTTAACAATTAGTGAAAATCCATGTAGATGTCAGAAATTTTAATAGTATTAGAAATTAACCTCAATTTGAAGAAAATTTTGAGAAGTAAATTTTGCATCAACTAACTAAATTAAAAAACTGTTTGCTTATTACCAAAATAAACCAATTAAAGTAATTTTCAAACCACCTACCAATTTCAACCCCAACAATAAATGAAAAGAGGATATAAAAAATGATTTTAGTTAAGTTCTTCAGTTACTAAACAGTTTTTAATCAGTTATCAAGGGTTCCGACAATTAACATCATAATTCTAACAAGACAAAGCATTGTAAGACGACAAGTATTATTATTTTATTTCTTTGATATAACTGTTTTCTTTAACTCTAAATTTCAAAATATATTAATTTATATTTCATTTTTAGATGAGTAAATTAAGTGAATATGTGAAAGCTTTATCGGTAGAATCTAAGGAGTGATATTTGGAAAAAATATCTGTCATCAGTATTGATTCATATACTATACATCAACTTACCAATACATTTAATGTGTTTCTAATACATTTCATTTAAAATATACTTGCTTTACATATATGTATTAAATGCAAATACATTATATATACATTTACCTTTCTTAAAAAGTATATAATATAAACAAAACACGCAATCAACACCGACAAAACACAAAAATAAGTCACAAGAACCAAAACCTCCATAAGACTCAATGCTAACCTGAACGGTCGTTGCCCACGAACAGACTCCCGCCAAATAGACCACGCCTCCTGCAAGTACTCTATTGCAAAAAAGTAGAAGTGTTTTTTAACAATAATATAAAGTCAGGTACAAAAAAAATTTTCATATAAATGATTTTAGAAATAATATTTGGAATTTAAATTGTTACTTGTAATTTTCTTGTAAGAAAAAGTAATTATATATTTAAGAAGCCTAGACACTTTAACATATATACCAAAAATAATTTGAGAAGATCGTTAATTGTTTCAGGGAGGAGCGTTAAAATAAAATATTGAAAACTAATTTTGAATGATCGCTAATTGTTTTTTACAATAATTAATTGTTTCACAGACGAGAGAGAAAAAATACTTTTGAGCAGTCGTCAAGTTTATTGAATTCTACCAAGTTTGGTATCAAATGGGTATGGGGGAACTTATATTTTTATTTACCTACTTTTTACACGATATGAAATGTATTTTTGTTTTGTATAAAGTTTATAAGTTTCCATAAATTGTATCAACTAACTAAAGAAATGTAACTGTCACTTTTACGTTTAAAGTAAAATTATTTGTTTTTAATAAGTTCAAATAATTTAATAGTTCTTTATGATATAAGAGTTAAAAGTGACATTTTATGAGTAAGTGCGGAAGTTTGTGAAATGAGGTGAAGCCGAGTGAAACAATCCCACGAATGAAATAAATCACTTTTAACATGTAACTATATCATACAAAATTTTATCTACGATTTTCCAAGTGTATTGGTAAATACTAAAAAAGGTAGAATGATATTTTGACAGGTAGGGTTATATTTGTTGATATATTGATACAAATCGTTAAAAACGTGTTAAAAGTAACAATGAAATCACTTTAAAAAGGTACAAGAAAGGAGCATGGTGACCACGCCAAATTTTTTTTAGGTATTTATTTCTTGGTTTAGATGTAGCCGGACACTGTCTTCTAGTACGTGTCCTTATTCTTTTCGCGCTGCTGATACTACAAAACAGTTATTCCGTTTTTCGCCATAGATAGACAGGTTTAAATATATTTTTCTCGTATATAATTAAGGCAAGTTACATAAAAACGGAGACAGAATATAAAATGTTGATTTTGGAACCCACAACATACGTTGTTGACGTTTCCTAGCAACAAAGACAAGTGCTAATCAACTCGCTTTGTGTCCGTTTGACATTTTTCTACTAACGACCCGAGAAGGAAAAAATCTCTGACAAATCATTTCGCCAGCTGCATAGTTTGTTTATCCGAAGCCCAATCTAGGGTTCGTCGCTGCCGCTGGCTTCACGCGTAGATCTAAATTCGTTCAGGTGAAAGAACTTGTGCGAATTTTGGAGGTTGTTTATTTTGGGATGATCTTGAATTTTTAACGAGTCTGCGGTGTTATTGTTCCGACCAGGTTGCATGGCCTTTCAAATGTTTTGAAATGCTGCCCAAGTGTGTAACGGAACGACGTTCAAATGTTTGTTTGATGTGCAAACATTTGCGAGGGCAACAACTCGACAGATATTGAGAGTTTTGTTTTTTACGCTCATTAGTAATTATTTACAGTGTAACTAATTTTATTCAAATCGAGCCAGACGTGGCCTTTATATATGTTTAATTTTAAGTATTCCTAGAACTTATTTAGAAGTTAAAATAACATGAAACGAATGTTTTTAACGAGCAAACAATTATTCTAATTCTGTGTCAACAAAAACAAATTACTTGATAAATTAAATTTGTACGTTTATTTCCATATTTTGTTGACAATACGGCGAAAACATCACGCCACAAATTGCGCTTCACAATCTTTGTTCAAATTTAGAAACATTTTGCTTCAACAACAATAATACAGGGTTATTCATAATGTACGGAAAAAATTGAAAGTGTAGCTAAGTGAAACCAAAATAATGCTTTTTCATTAAGAAACTTTTGACAAAATTCAATAACCCAAAAGTTACAGCAAAGTAAAATTGTTTTTTGCCAATTGACATTAAAGATGACACGGACTGCTAAAAGTCTGTAAAGTGTCACTTTCATGCCTATGCTGTAATAGTATATTGTGTCATTAGGAGTAAATGTGATACTTTGGGTGCTGAGCATGTAAGTTTGAACGACGAGCGAAGCGAGTTGAACAATTACATGCGAAGCACCCAAAGACACATTTACTCCGAATAACACATGCTATTTTTTCTTCAAACATAGAAAATAGACATTAAAACATTAAAAAATGCTCAAAACTTCAATAAATATTCTGTCTTATCTAGCATTACAAGTTGCCGTAGAATATGCTGTTTTGTTATTTTTGTTTATTTGTTTCATTTTTAACTGTCAAATTATTGAATTACAACCTAACTATTTTTCATAATATTTTACTTTGTCCGCCGCCGGCGTAAATGTGTTGCCAAGGATACACTTTTACGCCGGCGGCGACAATATTGAACTTCTACTTGTTGAATACAAATATATAACAACGTACTTTTATGACGTTTGAAGAAAAAAATAATTTACATTATAACCGCTCAACAAACGATTAGCAACCGTTAGTAAATACATAGCAACCATTCAACACATGCATGGCAACGTAATTTGACAGCAATAACCTTCAAAATATCTATATAAATTAATCACTAAATTAACATTAATTCCAAATCGGCAAAAAAATTATGTGTTCAACTCGGCATCAAACACAGATTTATAGCTTCGGCAGCCTCTGCTGTAAATCTGATATTTTGAAGCCTAGTTAAACAAATAACTATTAATTCTATACTATGAAAAGAATATTAATTTTAATTTGATTCATATATCGTAATATATTATTGTTTAGGTATACATATTTAAATTTTAAACAACTTTTGTATTTACATTTTTGCTCTAAAGTGAATAAGTAAATAACTAAATATATACAGCAATGTAAAAAGGAAAGGAAAAAACTTTAGATTTGGGATTTACAATTTGCACTTGTACATACAAAAAAAAATGTGTTATGGGCAGCACAATACCTCCCGCCATAGAGTTCTTATCAAATAATGTAGGAACATGGACCACCACTATCAAGAAACGCTCATCCCTTCAAAAAATTATGACACATGTCAAAAAATGACATTTTCAACCGTTGATTTGTTTTTTCAAATAACACAGGTTAGCAGATTTAAACGAAAATATCAAAATATAATTTTTCTTTAACGTGTTGTAATTCATAAATGGTGACAGTAAGAGGAAAATGTTTCAAACAATAATTGTAGATAATAATATTTGAAACATTATTCTGATAACAAAATGTTCATTAAACCTTAATTTACTGTAATTTTAAAATAACTTGATAGGGCTTCAAGTAAACTCCCACTTCCGGTTATTGGATTATCACCAAAAACTAATCAGCTCTTCCAAAGGGGATACAGTTGATATATACAAAATATTAAAATTTTCAGTTTAGTAGTTTTTGAGAAACCGTAACTCCAGAGATCCACACAGACTGCCAGGCAGACTGACAGAGTGACAAACATAAAATCGTATTCTAGGGACACTAAAACGGGCTCATCCACTGAAAACTCATTACCCAATTTTTAACATGATTCCTATACCTCTCTTACAGGATGAGGCGGGAGGAAAAAATGATAACACCATTCGTTATGTAGTTGGATGAGTAGAAATAATGCTCATATTAATTTGTAGACCAATATTAAGAATGATAATGATTAAAAACGGATTCAGGATATCTTCTAATACGACTTAAAAAAATATAAATAAAATTGTTTAAATTTCCTCCAAGGAGAGTCACAACCTTTGCTGTACAAAGCAGACTCCGATTATTATTAGATTTTTCTCTGGTTGGTGCACCTGCGTCCAGTGCAATCAGAAGACCATTCGCTCCGCGTCTATTGCCACGTCCCGCTCCTCTTTTGTTCAAAACAAAAGAGAGACAGATGACGCCACCAGAGCGCAAGTTTGCGAACTGAACCTGTCACTCGTTATAAACAAATGGCAACTAATGACGATGAAGATCTATCAGTTATTTGACAGTCATTTATTTTCAGGTGACAACCGACCAAAGCCTACTCAGTAATTAGACGGAGACGACTGCATCGTTCGTCTTCGTCGGTGCAATGCACGACAGCCGGACGCTAGATTTTAATTATCATTTTGCTGAGGATAAATTGCGCGGTGAAACGCGACGGCTGTGCTTTCCTTGTAATTACTTTAAAAATGAATGCCTATTTATATGTGAAGTATAGTTTTTATTTTTGTGTTGTCGACCCTGGTTTTAAATATACTATTTGGTACACGTGTACCAGCATTGTTTCAAAAGTAACGTATGTGTCAGGTATAAACATAAATATCTTTCATGTTTTTAATTTAAATTTAAAGGTGCCACACGTGCCCAAATACGCTGAAGTAGCCAGTTCTAAAATTGGTGACATTTTAGTAAATAAAACGCAGATACTAAACTGCGAAATTTTGTTTACTGATAGTTAAACAGTTTAGAGGAAAAATTCTAAACAAATATTGTTACTTAAATTTTTTATACATCTTTTTGAATATAATAAAATTTATTTGAAATCGGCACTAAAGTGCTCAAAAATCGTCATTCAAAGCTCAGAAATCGTCACTAAAGTAACCCATTATACGACGATTTTGAGCAACCAGTGTTGGCAACCGTTAAATAATTATTGTACAATTAGGAAAATTTTTATAGATATATTAACGTACTATAGTAAATTTGGACGTAACATGAAACAAAATTTGCAAGAAGAATTAAGTAATTAATTTCGATGACGAAATTGAGGACAAAACACATAATTTTGAGTGTTATTTACGATAACTTCATTTCTCGAGGTTGGCAACACTGACTGTCAGTTTCAATTGACAACTGACAGATGTATAAACAACGTATATAGTAATTTTTTTTACAGTTTTTTCTAATTTTAGATTTCAAATAAAACTTAATATGTACCTCGGCACTGAAGTTCTTTTTTATCACTCACATGGTTTATTTTCCTCAGCCCTACGGACCTCGGCAAATAAATTCCATATTCGTGATAAAAAATTAAACTTGAGTGCCTTGATACATAAATAACTATTTTTTACCTCCCGCCTACCTCTAGGTAAGGGAGGTATTGTTTTTGGTCAAAAAATTGGGTAGTGAGTTTTCAATGAATAAGCACGTTTTAGGGTCCCTACAATACGATTTTACTATTTTCGCGATGATGTATGTATGTATGTATGTATGTATGTGTGTAGTCTGTGGCAATTTTTTCGTCTCGCATAACTCAAATACCATAATACCAAAAAATACAATTTTGTGAATTATTGCTTCTTATATTTAAATGAAGAGCTGATTAGATTTTGGATAAAATTGGTCAACCGGAAGTAGCAGTTTACTTGAAGCCCTTAACAGTTTTTCGTGAAAAACACGGTTAAAATTGCTTTTTCAACAATTTATGTTATTTTGAAAGTTGAAGAATATTTAATTTTACATATGTTTTGATTACACCAATTTTATTAATTTTCATTAGATTTAGAGATAATTAAAAATAAAGAAATTAGATTTCACAAATCTTGCATTCCTAGTACACCATGGAAACATTTAAAAATTTTCAATTTATTTACGAAATGTGACACATGTCATTGTGATTGTGAAGTTGTATTCTTTTAGTGAAATATATGTCAAAAAATTAAATAAATATACGAAAGAAAATAAAAATTCTCAAATATAATTAGAAAATAAACAAATAAGAAGGTATGTTTCTGCATCATCAAATACTATTTTGTACCGTTTAAGAGTAGTATTGGGCGGGAGGTTATGTGCTGGACACATCAGATTTTTTCGTTTATATTTCATTTTCCATGGCCCTGTTACAATAATTTGTGTAATAAATATTCATTTTAATTTAATTAATATATTGTGAAATATTTAATAAATAATATTTAAGTAATCAAATTGCTCTTATTTCAAGCATTTAAAAAAAAATTATATTTACATTTTGGTTGTAAAGTGAACAGTCAAAAAGATACAGCAATTTAAAAATGTAACATAGAAACCCCTATGCGCCCCATTTAAATTTGACACCCGGTATATCATTACGCCACTTACCTATTTTGGATGTGGCACTCTGCTATCGCAGATCTCGGTACGTTTAATATTTTAAGTTAAAAATACACTTAACAGCCGTCAAGCCACGATTCCCTAAAATGGTGTAAATCGCCCAAAATAATTATTTGACATTTGAATTCAAGTCGTTTGCTTGAAACCTAACCAAACTTAATAGGATTTTATCAATATGTATTACATTTTACAAAATGTATTAGGTATTAAATATTTAATTAGCCAATTACCAAAATTAACTCAGTTTTTGGGATTGTTATGAAACTTAGAATTACAAAGTTTCTTTACTCATCTGGCGTTTATAAGTTATTGCTTCATGAACTGACAAACATTTTTCACTGCATATATTTATCTGGAATTGAAGTATACTAAGAGAATAACAATTTAGAATTATCTGTTATTTCTCAAGTGCCAAGTATGAGTAATGTACTTGAAGAAATTGTGGGAGAACACAAAAAATCCAAATTGCTACGAAAATACAAATTATCCTCTTCCATCAACAAGCAGACTAATCCTAATTGGACACCCAGCCGAGTCGTCCCCAATTACTTGTCCAACAAATCAAAAGCTGCGAGTGTAAAGAAAATAATAATAAAGCTTTAGAGTAGAGTGTAGAGGCAGGTACCGCGCCAGACAAACACTGCATTCTTCTGAAAGCAATGGCAGCCGGCCGGGGGGTGCGAAACAATATCCGATCATGCTGATATACGGCCGGGCTCTGGCCATTCTTGAACCCTATTATTTACCCAAAGGGCGCTGCGGCAGCGGGCGGAATCCCTCGCGTGACAGTTTACTCGGAAACCATGATCAGTGGCTCGAGTTCCCGGAATTAATTAGCTGTCATTATTGCAGGCGGCGATTGCGTTCCTGCAGACAATGCTTCTAACGAGTACGCTATTTTACCTTGCCTTACGATACGTTGCGCCACGCAACGCACGTTACGAAGATGATATCGTCATTTCGTGAGCGCTGCGCAATGAAATTAGAAGCGTGTAATTTGGACGATAACTACGAATTTAGAGTGATTGGTGGTTTCCGGATTTACTGTGAAATCGAATCAAGAGATTAGAAAAATAATTGACCAATTTTAGGAATTACTATTGTTCTTATTTTTTTATTATGTACACACATTCTGGCCTATTTTACTTTTTTATACTCAAAATATAAATTTCGACGTACCCTAAATCCTCAATAACGTCTGTGTCTTCATAATTATGAGGTTCATGAAAATGCGCCGAGCTGAGTAGAGTAGATTTTGAAGGACGTTTACCGTTATCAAACTTTCAAATTTGTATGAATCGGTTATTTTTTTTTTTTAGAGGTTTGTTTTTACCTCCCATCTACCTCTAGGAAAGGGAGGTATTGTTTTTGGTCAAAAAATTGGATAGTGAGTTTTCAATAAAAAAGAAAGTTTTAGAGTCCCTACAATACGATTTTACTATTTTCACGATGATGTCTGTATCTATGTATGTGTGTGTGTAGTCTGTGGCAATTTTTTCGTCTCGCATAACTCAAATACTATAATACCAAAAAATACAATTTTGTGAATTTTTGCTTCTTATATAATTGAAGAGCTGATTAGATTTTGGATAAAATTGGTCAACCGGAAGTAGCAGTTTATTTGAAGCACGTGAAAAACACGGTTAAATTTCCTTTTTCAACAATTTATGTTATTTTGAAAGTTGTATTAATATTTAATTTTACATGTGTTTTAATTACACTAATTTTATTAATTTTCATTAGATTTAGAGATAATAAAATATAAAGAAATTAGATATCACAAATCTTGCACTCCTAGTACACCATGAAAACACTTAAAAATTTTCAATTTTTTACGAAATGTAACACATGTCATTTTGATTGTGAAGCTGTTTTCTTATTGAAATATATGTCAAAAAATTAAATAATAAATAAAATCAAATTTCTGAAATATAAATAGAAAATCATCAAATACTATTTTGTACCGTTTAATTTAAGAGTAGTATTGGGCGGGAGGTTATGTGCTGGCCACATCAGATTTTTTTTTCTTGGGACCAATTCAATTATTTACTTCAAGTACAGAATCAGTTTCAATTTTCTTGAACCTATAGTTTTGGTTTTTATAAAAATTAAATACCTAAATGCTTGTATATGAAAAACCTATTTCAATAATAATGTTTAAAAAGTAGTTGATGCATATTCATATTCAGATTTGTAAGCAAAAGAAAGTCGTGTGCTGCCCATAGTAAATTCTTTCTACTCGTAACCGGAAAACAAATCTCATTAATTCAGTTAGGGTAAAAAATTCCAGCACTGAATAGGGAGCCGAAAGCATTATGGTTGTTGGTTTCCGTTAAAACTGCACCATCCAAACAAATTAGTCATGTATAAATAAACATTAAAACAATACTCGCAGTATTTGTGCGAGTAATGATGGGTATATATCGTTAATAGCGGGTCGCGAGCGAACAAATGACTGTCGGAGAGAGAAAGCAACTCCCCTCAACGCGAGCGAGAGAGACACCGAGCTCGAGAACAACCAAATGTCTGCGATCGTTAGGGCGCGCACATTTAGAAACGCATTATTTCTTTCATATCTCTGCGGCTTATGATTTCCCTCAGGCCAGCATGCACAAAATGGATCCCATACGCGAAAAAGATACGGCCTTCATAATGCAGGTTTTAAAATAAATATAGTTAGTAAAGTTCAAAACTATATGCCGTTATACTCGCATTAACAGTAATTGCGCTAGATATCACGTAATACCGACATAATATTCTACAAAGCTCATTTGAAACAAAAATGATTTAACAGAGATTAAGCATTGACATTTATTTGTATAAGTTACTTTTTACTTCCCGCACATCAACTTGATGTTCAGAAAATATGGGTCAATACCATAGATGTTTATATAAATGTAGATACCTAACTCGATGCGCAAAAGTGAAGCCTCGGCGGCTATTTGCTAAAAGGACAGAAAGTAACATATGTGTCAATTTAAAGATATTTTTCTACTCCTGTATAAATATATCCCTTTTATTTAATTTTTTTATGTATTATAGTACCCATAATTCACTACAGTGAATTATGATTCATAATTTACACTTTTCAACCAATCACAGAGCCAGAAATCCATAATTCACCAATCAATAGCCGTCTGACAGTTGACATATAGGCAGCTGTCATTGTGTATTTTTATGTTGACATTTTCAACAAATTTCGTTCATTTTTACTTTCTTATACAAAGTATTGGAATCACGAAAAAAATCGCCGAAATACATATTTTGACGTCAACTGAATCCGTTAAGACCAATTTCTCAATGATGTTTGTGTGTGAGGATGGATGGATGGATGGATGTCCGTGTGCGAAATATCTCATGAACTAGACAAGATACGTGAGCACAACTTGGAATTTATAAGTTTTATGAAAAAATGAAGAACTGAATTGATTTTGAATGAAATTGAACAACCGGAAGAGGAACACAGAAAACAATAAATTCCATTTTTTTCTAAAATAAAAGATGTTAGCAATAATATTTGGAATATAAAATGTTATTTGCACTTTTCTTGTACATACATGCTTCTAATTTTGAAAAAAAAACTAAATTATATATTCAAGAATATATTTCAATAATCTTAGTTACAATGGGAACAAAAACGAAAACATTTTTATTATTTATGTGTCAAACGTGTCAAATAATTTTGAAGTGTCAAAAATATGTGTCTGTGATAAATGATTTTATCCAACACCTCCCAATAAATGCTTTAAAACTATGGCGATTTTAAACAAGCAAAGTAACAGATTATCCACTAGTGGGTATAATTTTGAGGAAAGCCACTAGTGAGTATTTTTTTATTTATAACAATAATAATAACACACAACACCTTGGTAACTACTTCGATTGACATTTCAATTCTAAAATTTAAAATATATGTCACTGTCAAATAATATTTCTTTAATAAATTTTTCAGTTATTAAGAGGTGTTGGATAAAACGTTATACTTCACACGTGGGCAAAGTGAAATTACCCACTCGATAAAATTATCTCACTCAGCCTTCGGCTTCGTGAGCTAAAATTTCTCTCGTGGGTAATTCCTTACTTTGCCCACTTGTAAAGTAAATAACTATTATTTGCTTCTTTTGACAAAACCGAATTATATGTTTAATAAACTAATTTTAGTTGCTATGGGAACAAACAAATAACAGAAACTGTAATTATTAATCATTCAATACAGATTCACATACCGATAGAAAAATTTGAAATTCACGGAATATCCTCACTTAAAATTGTTATATTTTTTTATTACATTTCTTTATAATATAAGCGCTAAGAAATCCATTGTAGCAGAGCGCATCGTCAGATCTCTAATATTTTTGGAGATACGTCGATTTTTTGTATTTTTCGAAGTGCAACTTTAAGGGCCTGTAATTCAAAAACTACACGAGATATCTAAAAATTCTCTTCAGTTTTGCTTTTCTGGTGCCTTATACAGGGTGGGCCATTTTAAGTTGCGTTCAGGAATATCTCGGAAACGAAGCATCGGATGAAAAATCCAAAAAACACGACTAAAATATTTTCGAGGGGGACATCCCATGACACCAAATTAAACCCTACCCGGGTTGGGGCGGGGGGGTTGAATTTCATGATTCAAATACTTCCTAATACTTCGTATAAGAAGGTAAAAAGCATGCAAAAAGGCCCATTTAAATACCTAAATAAATACTAGACATTTCTAAAAACTGATTTAGATTTATTTATTTACAGTGCTGCATTATTTTCTGTAGAAATGTCATAGAAGATTGTAATGATAAAATAGAGAATTTTCAGTTTGTTTTTACAAAGTCGTAGTCTGGAGAGTTTAATTAAAAGTTGTATTTATCTTCTGAAACAACGGTTTCTCGAACAAGAATTGTCAGATGCAGAAAAAATGTGCATAACTGTAGATGTTCCAATAAATACAAATGTGAGGCCATTGTTTCGCCATTCTCTATGGCTCTATGCATACCCATGTTCTCTATTATTTTATTCTTATCTGAGTAATATTAAATTCCTATTATTGTTGTTTCGTAGACCGTATAGTATTCGTTACAAGTTGTAAGTTAAAGCATTCATTCAAATATTTTTCGCGATTCTCCACACAATAGCTCGGCGCTCCATCCCTGTTCTATTGTGATATTGTGAAGCGGGCTTTAATAGCACGCGCAACAAAGAGAGAAAGAAACGCCGTACATATTTTAATAAAGCGTGAAATTTATTGGCACTAATTAATTCCAGAAATTTTGGTCGGGATTCGTCTCACGTAAGCTCGCGTATTCAATAAGCCCGCTTTACACTGGCGCACATTTTAAGGGCTTCCAGAAATTTTGCATTAAATTGTTTAAGAATTGTTCGGTTCCCACAGCCGACTGATTTCTCCTGACACTTCTCTTCCACTAACATCTTTCAAAGCTGTTATTTGAAGGCATTGCATACACCGAGATCTGCTTTAAGCAAAGTGCCACATTCACACATCAGTATACTTATACAAATTTATGTTTGGTGTTCATTATGAAAAAAGTTATGATAAGTAGAGAGCGGATTATATGCACGAAAATACTGAATTATATGCGCATATATATGCACTGATTTTGTGGGAAATATGCACTATATATACACAAATATAACAATATATGCAGCAAAATATGCAAAAAAAATCTTTTATTATTAGATAAAAAGTATAAATGAATGCATTATGAATTTTATTGCACAATACAGTCTTAATCCTGATTCACATTTAACAAATATACTACTAATATACATGTAAACTAAGTCTAGAAACTTGATATCATAAGATTGTGACATATTTACATAATTACAATAACAAATTATTGAAAATTTTCTAAAAAAAAAAAACAGTGAAACATAAGTAAAAGATATATCCAGCTGAGAATTCTCGGGCTTATATTCATTGTACCTACTTTTATCAAAATTCATTTATACAATGAATACCTACCGTTACCGTTACAGGGATTTCCCTAGAAATATTAGAGATAGAGTTAAGGGAGTGTATATTTGCTTATTGTATTGTTTATTGCTTTTTCCGTTGCATTCTTCTACTTATTGCGACCTCCTCCAATATTTGGGAATTATCAATGTGCATTACCAGAAATTTCAGAATGTTTATCACTAGACAAGGTCTTGAAAATATTTCTTAGTTAAAATTTAATAAATACAAATTATTTATATAATGACAAATAAGTATATTTCTTACCGTTCCTTGAAGAACACATATTTTTTTTGCAATTTGATGTTCAGAAAGCCTATTTTGAAGAGCAGAAATAATGGAATTTATCAAATTCATAGATAAAAACTTCCTGCTTACCACTTTGACAATTGTGCTACTTTCATACATCAGCAATTTTTTATATGCTTCTATAAAGCACACTTGATTAAAATTAAATTATATTTGACAAATTTTAATTAAGAAATATAAAAAATAAATGCATATGACTTTGATCCAATTCAATTAATATTGTATTATTTTGTTTTTCATACATATCTTAACATCAATGCAATTTTCAAAATGGTGGAAGATCTTAGTTTAGAACGTTAGGGAAATCTTTAGTAGTACATATCTTTACGTTAGTTTATTTAACATTGACATTTTATGTTGTATTTTAACAGGAACAAAAATAAATAAATAAAATAAATATAAAAATAAATAAATAAATATCATCACGCCTTTTACCCATTACGGGTGTGGCACTCTGCTTACGCAGATCTCGGTAGGTGATATATTTTTTCGTATGAAGTGCGGTTACCAGCCGTCAAATCATAGCCCCCAAGGATGTTAGTGGAGGGGGAACCACAGGGGTAAATTTAAATTTGTAACTGTCGGCAGTGGGATTCGAACTGAGGATCTCACGATCCACAGTCCGACACGTTACCACGGAGCTATTTACCCCATAAAATAAATATATCACACCTTTTACCCATTATGGGTGTGGCACTCTGCTTACGCAGATCCCGGTAAGTGATATATTTTGCGTATGAAGTGCTGTTACCAGCCGTCAAATCATATCCTCGAAAAAACAGTACTACTTATACCTGGTATCCAAAGTAATACATTACCGACATTTTAACTGTTCTTGCTTTGACGCACTTCTTTCAGTTTCTGAATCGAATTTTAACGTTTGGTCCCCAATTAAAATTGCTGGGCCCTTAGCTATCCCCAACTAGTTTCTGGTAGTACTCAGCCACGTTGTAAAGCCAGCTTTAGCTGTTCCACACACACACGCACACACACTTAGACTCAGCGCGGTGTTATAGATATATCCTGGCACGGATGCATGCATGCTCCAAGCCAGTAATTTCCCGGCCTAATCCATGCCGAGGGCTGCATTCATAGCACACCACGACCACGGCTACGACCGCGGACCCTGCAGGCCCGGACTAACGAATATTACATTTTTGTACTCAAACATTGAAATGTGTTGATAGCGTTGCCTCAGCAACGTCCGAAATGTCCATTTTTCAGGTCTCCACCAGATAGACAACCGGGAAATTTCGACGAAAACATTCCTATTTCTAAAGCGTTTATTAATAAATTATATTTATAATAAAAACATATAGTATATCAAACATCCCTTTGCATAATATTAATATAAACAATTATGGAATAAGAATGAAATTGTATTTAAAACTAACAAATTTAGTGCATTTGGTTACCATTGTTGGTAATAAAATCTGCCCGATATGACAGCTGTAAAATACATAACCTACAAATGTAATGTTAGTTGTCTCAATATAAATAAGAAATATAATAAAATTACAAGTAAATACGGTTAATATTATCAATGTTTTAATTGTTTTCTAATATATTAGACAAATCAATTTGTGTGTTCATATTTATAGTGCAACTTTGACAATTATCAAAATAACTACTTGAAGAACTTCATTTCTTTGTTTGGACTGTTATTAGTTTATACTTTTCGTACAAAAAATATTGTACAAACCTCTTGCGTGATCTCGGTTCCCGAATTCGTTCTATGGCAAACACTCATCCGGGAACCAAGCGTTCCGGTATTTGGTATGTAAATAACTATTACAGAAACGTAAAAAGAAACTAGAGTTATGACGAGACAACTCATGGTTCTTGCACCACGACAAAGCACCCTTACACATAGCTTTGTCAATTCGTCAGTTTTGATAAAAAAAAATCAGATAACTGTCCTTTCTCAGCCTCCTTACTCGCCAGACTTGGCTCCTTACAACTTTTTCTTATTTTCAAAATGAAAAAGAGTGCTGAAAGGATGCCGTTTTTAAGACTATTGTTGACATAAAAGCAAATGCGTCACAGACCTTAAAGGCCACTTCAAATGAAGTTATCCAGGAGTGTTACGCGAAATGGAAACACAGCTGGGAAAAGTATGTGAATAGGAGACAAGGACCAATAATCTATAAAATTAATAATAAAGTTCGGATATTTTCTGAACGGATCTGGTAACCTCTCACGGATCTAGCAGTGCTGCCAACGTTCGGTAATAATACCCCGCATCGCGTACGCCGTGACGTCTCTCATTATCTTGCCGAGCAATCTTATACTTTGTCATGTTAATTACATTTTTCTCTCTTTCTTTGTGCGCTTCGTGCCGAGGTACGCTGTGCCTTATCCTTTGCCATTAATTTATTTTTCTTTTTTATATTGTGCTGAAGTGTGCGTAATATGAAAAACGTCCTTTGATATTTGAGATCGGCTCCTTGGGCCAAGTAATGCAGATAAAGAATGAAAATAAATTCTACCCTGAATTGTTATTTTTTAAAGTTGAGATTTATTGTGTTTGTTGTTTACTCTTTCTGCTTCTTCCACAAAAACTCTTCATGTACACTCTTTGAGATTCGCTGAATTATGATTTTTACTGTCCTCAATGGGATCTTTTAAATAATAGAAAATATAAAAATTAAAAAGACTGTGCCCTTTTCACTAGATTTCATTTACGGCCGAATTCACCATTCCCCAATCAATATCCCAATAATTCAATTTATAATAATTTTTTGACACTTGAGCTTCAATCTCCTCTGTGAGACCTTCAATTTAATGCCAAACCTGGTAGAATTTATTTATTCAAAAAAAGCAATTGACAAACTTCCAAAATAACTTTTCGACACTTGAATTAAAATCTCGTTCTTGAGACTTTTAATTTGATAGTAAACGTTGTAGGATTTATACAAAGTTTATAAAATAACTTCATAGGGCTTCAAGCAAACTACCACTTCCGGTTATTGGATTATCATAAAAAAACACTGTAAAAATTTGATTTGCAATTTATTAATATTGCGGTTGTTAAGTATTTTTAATTAAAATTGACAAATATGTTGCGTTAAATTAACAATTTAAACAAATATAACAATATGTATAACAAGTAAATTTATCTAACTTATCAATTTGAAATTGTTAAAGAAAGTTTGTATTCTTTGTAACAATTTAATTTGTTATAATAACTATGACATCACTTTGTTTCTCGCTTCTATGTTAGTACATTGGCCAAGAAAGCTCATCACTTCGTTCCTCGCTTCCATTCTTTTCACGTAACTAATATTTATTTTGAATGTGACCCAAATCTGATCATAAATAAATTTTCGAAATTAGAGTGTCCCATTATGTTTATTAAAGTGTGTTTCATTATGTTTATTAAAGAGTTTAAGTACAAAATCCTTTCTTATTGCTTGCCTAGGCCATAAAAGGAACCTCCTGTTCAAATTTCGTAGTTTTAGCTTCGGTAGTTTCGGCTCTGCATTGATGAGGTTAAAACACTGCTCTTAAAACACCCAAAATCAGAGCTCGTGGTACCAGCTATCGTCTCTAAATTTAGCAATATCTGAGTGTTGCTCTCTTCTTAGAGCAGATCTAAGTTTGATATATTTCTGCACATGCAGTGCCATCAAATAACAGCCCTCAAAGATGTTACTAGAGTAAATAATTTCATATGGTAACAATATTCTCAACCTGCCAAAACAATAAGCGCCACCCAACCCAAGTAGAATTCCGCGTAAATTGAAGAGATTACCAGAAGCCGGGATGAACGACGAACTCGCGCAATACAACACAGACTTACGTTCCGGTCTCTTCTCACAATGCGTTAGTTTTGATTTCCCTGCGGTTGCGTTACTAGGAAAACGCATCTCAGCGTCTCAGCATCTCATGGCACGCACGCACGCACACACGCAAGCCGACCAGACCAGAATGGAGAACGAACGGCAAGGGAGATCTGATGATGAAAAATAGTTGTGTCATGTTGGGAATTCGCCGCTGCCGCTGCATGGTGAACATGTCAATCGAATTATTATTAAAGATTCTGCGGACGTCAACCTGAAGGTTATTAATGTATGCGCCCTGCGTTCTGCGTCTTCCTTGCCGAAATATGTGGCGTCTACGCATGCGCAATATCAATATTTATTTTACATACCAAAGCCGCGGATCGCTGTAATATTTCTACAACCAAAAATACCACTCGGATCGTTTGGATTTAAATTCTACTATAATCTAATATGCAACACCACCTTACGGTAAAAAATTTATAGCCCTGTTTTCTATATAACACTAGATTGGACATAGGCCATATTCTGCCATCTGAGATCGTTCCCAATGGAGGGTTATGATTTTGACGTCACAGGCAAGAAAGAGAAAGATGAGGTAAAAGTTGAGATGGAAGTTCATAACACAAACATCCATGTTTTGACGTTTGAGATGGTGTTTTAACAAGGTTATGTTTTTATTTTTGAAGTTTATTATTTAGGAAACTTAATAAATTTAACACTGGCCATATATTCCTTATAGTAATAAAGGAAGTCACTATTGCACAAACCATACACACACTTTATTTTTCATATTTAGCATCATTTTGACAGCGGTTTGTTTGTGTTTCGCCCATGTGAATTTCATGGTAGTTCAATGAAAACATGAATAGATGGCAGCACGAAAATTTGCTTCTGTATAACCCTTCATTGAAAAGGGAGAAATTAAGGTTTTGTGACACTGAATCTCTACATTCACTCTCTCTACATTGCGCTCGCCACCACTTCTCTCTAGGTCATACCACGAATTATGGTGATACTCATAAACAAGAGAGATAGATTTTTTTAAATATTGAAGTATCACAAAACCTCAATTTTGACCAATTGGGAACGCACCGTAGCGGCTTATGTCCAATCTAGTATTATATAGAAATCAGTGATTTATAGTAAAAATTGACAAAATTTTTAGTCCCAGAAGTTTCAAATTCCAAGTTTCGTTTACATATCTTGTTTCGTTTATGAGATATTGCGCACACAGACATAATCCATTCATCCATCCATCCTCACACACACACATCATTGAGAAATTGGTCTTAACGGATTCAGTGGACGTCAAAATATGTATCTCCACAGGGATTTTTTTCGTGATTTCAATACTTCCTTATACTTTGTATAAGAAAGTAAAAATAGACAAAATTGAAAAAAATTTTAGTCACACGATACACCGTTAATTTTTATTAATTTAACAAGTTTCGAATTTGTTAGCAAGTAACAAATTATTTTTGTGTATTTCGTAACTAAATATATTTATTTTTATGTGCTTTTGAATAAATATTTAAGTAATTATACGAAAACAGAACAATAAATTCGTCAAAATATACTGACATGGCAGCATTCATTGCCTCGGCCTCGCTTCATCAATGAAACGGCAACCTCTGCTGTAAATCTGGTATTTTGGTGCCTATTTAAATAAATAACTATTATTCAGTATAATTGATAAAAACTCTCGGAATGTAATCGAAGGATTCTGGGTTCGAGTCCCAGTCCTGACTATCGGAATTTTTCTCATATTTATATATAACATTCTGTTCATAATTTTTCTCGTCTTAAATGGCTTGACTGATTTTGATGATTTTATTTTGTACTTATGGGCTCACCTGGATGGTCAAATACATAAGTATGAATATAACTAAAGAAATTTTTTTACAAATTCTGGATCTTAACAACAGCGCACCATAAGTATAAAAAAAAATTCTTTAAAATCGGTCAAGGCGTTTAGGAGAAGAAAAATTACGAACAAACGCACATCGGAATTTTGTATATAGAGATATCATTTATATTTTATAAAATAGTGATATTATTAGAATAATATAAAATAAGAAAATAAAAATATGTATAATCATGCGATTTGGTGTGGCACTCTATTTCCATAGATTTCGGAAAGTGAAATATTTTCCGATTAATTAGCGGTTACCAGCCATCAACCCCCCAGATTTTATAGTAGGGGGAACCATAGGAATAAAATTAAAAATGGTAATTGTTGGCTGTGGGATTCGAACTAAGGATCTCATGATTCACAGTCCGATATATGACCATTACGGAGGTACTTATCTCATCATCAATAATGGTGTTAAAATTTGTTAATTTCTTATTAAAAAATATTTCGTTTCTTGGACAAATTAATCAATTACAAATAGGTTATAAATTATTTTCAACCATAGCACGAAATGAGTCTCCTCCCATTAAAATATTTTAATCGCATTTTGATTATTCGGAATCGTCAATCTCTTGTTACGAGAAAAACAACGGAACTTAATTTCAAGCTAAAATCTTTAATGGATCTGTAATATGTTATTTATAGCAATGCTCGCAGTACACTTCACAACGCATTACGTATTTCATATTATATCCTGCAGCGCTCTGCTAATGGATATACTGTATCAGCCAACCGTCGGATATCATTAAAAAATACTTAACTATCATATTTCAACCCAAATGAAATCAAACGTCGAGAAATGCTTACACTCTCCCAACAATGGCTCGCGCTATCTGGGATGGTTTCATCTTTGCACTTTGCGCAGTTTCCCTTTCAACATAAAATTGGTAAATAATTAAATAATATCATCCAAATAGCGTAGACGTAGAGGCATCGATTTTGGATCCTGGTCGAGAAAATCGTATTCACATAGCGATTATGTAACACTTAACACATGTTTGACATACGGGGTGATTCATAAACTATGGAAAAGATTGAAAGTAAAGCGATATAACGAAATGAACATATTTTGACGTAACGAGTATTCGCATTGATTCTATTGCCCAGCAATATGAAACGTGTAAATCGCGGGTAACATTGCAACACTCGAAAATTCTAACGCTGCACTGATTCATGCATACGTTGTTTTCTTCAATCACTGCTTTGTTCAAACACAGCCTCATTCATACACTGTTTTCTTCTAACACCGCTTTATTCACCGTACGAAAGTCCGTCAAATAAAATCTATTTTCTGGATGAATTACATTGATTAGAGTTAATTAATGCTAATTATTAATTTCATATATTGCATATTTGGGCATTCTTATGCATATTTTTACAAAGTTGCATATAATTGCATATTTCAATATTTTTAAGACCTTGTCTAGTGATAAACATTCTGAAATTTCTGGTAATGCACATGAATAATTCCCAAATATTGGAGCAGGCCGCAATAAATAGAAGAATGCAACGGAAAAAGCAATAAACAATACAATAAGCAAATACACAAACCAATAAACTCTAATATTTCTAGGGAAATTCCTGTAACGGTAACGGTAGGTATTCATTGTATACACGAATGCTGGTAAAAGTGGGTACAATGAATATAAGTCCAAGAATTCTCAGCTGGATATATCTTTTACTTATGTTTCACTTTTTTTTTAGAAAATTTTGAATTATTTGTTATTGTAATTTTGTAAATATGTCATAATCTTATAATATCAAGTTTCTAGACATATTTTATATGTATATTAGTAGTATATTTTTTAATTGTGAATTAGGATTAAGACTGTATTGTGCAATAAAATTCATAATGCATTCATTTATACTTTTTATCTAATAATTTAAGATTTTTTTGCATATTTTGCTGCATATATTGTCATATTTGTACATATATAGTGCATATTTCCCAAAAAAATCAGTACATATATATGCACATATAATTAAGTTTTTCGTGCATATAATCCGTTCTCTAGTTATGACAGTTGTGTCAGATTTCATGATTCACAGCCCGAAACTAATAATAAACTGGAATGTATTTATTTTATTGTCAATTCTAAATATTTTTGTTTGTTTCAGGTAAGTTCCATAGTCCCTCAGGTACTACATTGATTCTCTCCTAATTGTAAGTTGACTTAAACATATATTTTTTGTATTTTAACTATTTTACTTTTGACGTGATCCCAATCTAACTGATAGCTTTCGTTTTCCAAACACGTTTACAAATTCTGCTGGTAGAAGGGTAGATTGTCACCCAAACAAACTATGAATACATCTGCCATCTGCACAACATGACAGTTCATTCTTTATCAGTTATCGACAAATATCTAAATTGTAGTTGTTTATTTTGGAAACCTAATCTCAAAGACCATTCATACACTCGCTATTATTCATGCTACACCAAACGTAAAAACTATTTACGCTGCTAAAAGGAAAAAATCTGCCAGAACTGCCAGTTCATGATCAAGATTTTACTACGACCCGGCGAACACATTTCTGCTTGAACCCTGCCCAGGGCCGGACTGCGTGGTTTTTACTTTTTACTGCAGCACAACGCGTAGGCAATTAATCGTATTAGAAAAGCGTTTGCTTATTGGATGAACATAATTTTGTTATTCCAAATATAATAATAATAAAATTGTCTTATATATATATATATATATATATATATATATATATATATATATATATATATATATATAATTGTAATAAATATAATATAAATGTTGCAGTTATATGTTAAGTCTCATAGCAACGTTAATGAAATATAAATAAATATACAAACGACAGAAAGAAAGGTATTTCAAAATATTTTAGTAAAAAAAAATATGATGTATTTTTTCCTCAATTTCTTCGTCAGAATTAATTAGTTAATTCTTCTTGCTCATATTGTTTCATTTTACGTATAAATTTAAATATCTGTCACAATTATCCTACTTGTATCTACAACAATAACAATTATTTTACGGTTACCAACACTACGTTGCTCAAAATCGTACATGGGTTACTTTAGTGACGATTTTTGAGCTTTTAATGACGATTTTTGAGCACTTTAGTGCCGATTTCAAATAAAAATTATTTTTCTAATATACAAATATTAGAACACAAATAAACATCATTTCGAGTTTTATATGAACTTAACAGTTTATTACAGCATAAATATAATCTAACAAATAAAGTTAAAACTAGTTTTTTATTCTGTGAAAACTGTTCGATAATTTAAATTTTAAGTATTGAGGTCAGATTTTACCACACGTTAATAGTTCAGGGCTAAAGGCCGTGATAAATGTATCATAATATCGAGATCTGCTTTGAGCAGAGTGCAACACCCAGAAATGGTTAAATTATGTGATGATTAATTCAATTATATCAACTTATTGCCGATATTTCCATCTACGAATAAAGTACCGAATAAATTATTCGCCGAATAAATGAAAATTGTCGCATCGAAATCATAGCTCAAATGATACTTATTGTTCTAGCTGTAATTTTTTGATGCGTATTTTTTTATTTATTCGAAGAATAACTTATTCGGAAGTTTATTCGTAGATGGAAATATCGGCCTTTAGTTCTCTGCATTAACATGAAACTTTTATTGGAACATACGTACACACATCCATCCACAGTCTTATACTTCGTATAAGGAGTTTGTTTCTCTCGCAGATTTAATAACTTGTTATTAATATTTTAAACTAAAAAGGATCTTGCCTTGACAAAATCTGGCACATCGAGAACTATCAATTAAAAATCTAGAAGACAAACATGTTACTCAAGTAGAATTCAGTCTCGTCCGCTCTCGCGAATACGTCCCTGTTAGCTTTTTGCCCACCTTGCTTACATCATAGCCAGATCGTCGGGTCCACGAAGTACATAAAGAACAGGCGCGGTCTGTTTTGCTCCGTGCTGGGTAATCTCCCCGAGACCGCGCGTGCTGCAATCTACTGCCAGATCTCATGAGGGCTCTGCATTGCTGAACCGCGGTCCGAGCCCGAGCGCCCAGCGCCCAGGTTCGTCTGGCTGGGTCTGGGTTGAGGATGTCGACGAAGTTTCGTTGAGCTGATGCTGATTCAGAGGCTGGGAACGTGAAACACGGAGGCGTGAATTCGAAAAGCTATTTCAGACAGAAAAGATGACTAGAATGGGTATTACTGTTAAGGATGGAGAGATGACTGTCTCTGTGTGAAATTAGTGTTCAGAAAATGCGTAAATTCTAAAATGGCACTTTATAATTTAAACAATTCGAACGCCTGATGAGTTACACGGTTTGCGAGTGTGGGATATGCCATTCCGTTACAATATAGACTATACTTTCTATAACAAGATTTTGGAAATATACAAAAAATATAAATATAAAACTGTTGTAAACGTCAAACTCAAATAAATCGAATTAAAACAAATAGACGTAACCATAGTAACTGAATCAAGATACTTCATATATTGCGCTAATATGCGGCTCTGATTCGTCGAAAATATTTCATAGACAGCACATGGAATGTTAGTGATTCCATAACAATTTTTAGTTGTGGAATGCCTAGTTTCCAAAACAGTGTTATAGAAAGGTGTTTACTAATTAGTAGAGAGCGGATTATATATCCGAAAACACTGAATTACATGCGCATGTATATGCACGGATTTTTTGGGAAATATGCACTATATATGCACAAATATAACAATATCTGCAGCAAAATATGCAAAAAATCTTAAATTATTAGATAAAAAGTATAAATGAATGCATTATGAATTTTATTGCACAATACAGTCTTAATCCTGATTCACAATTAACAAATATACTACTAATATACAGGTAAATTAAGTCTAGAAACTTGATATAAGATTATGACATTTACCTAATTACAGTAACAAATTATTCAAAATTTTCAATAAAAAAGTGAAACATAAGTAAAAGATATCCAGCTGAGAATTCTCGGTCTTATCTTCATTGTACCCACTTTTACCAGCATTCTTGTATACAATGAATACCTACCGTTACCGTTGCAGTGATTTCCCTAGAAATATTAGAGTTTATTGGTTTGTGTATATGCTTATTGTATTGTTTATTACTTTTTCCGTTGTATTCTTCTATTTATTGCGGCCGCCTCCAATATTTGGGAATTATCACTGTGCATTACCAGAAATTACAGAATGTTTATCACTAGACAAGGTTTTAAAAATATTGAAATATGCAATTTTATGTAAAAATATACATAAGAATGCCCAAATATGCAATATATCCAATTAGTAATTAGCATTAATTAACTATAATCAATGTAATTCGTCCAGAAAATTGATTTTATTTAAAGATATGCAATTGGCATGTAATCCGCTCTCTACTGATAAGGAATAAATTCGACTGGTTACGTGCTACAATTTTGGTTATTGTTTGAGAAATATTCGCGAAATGTTTGCTAATGTATTTCCTAAATGTCTCAGACCAAATTCTTCCACAACTTCACATCTCAGTTAATAATTGATTTAGAGTAAATTTTGTTATATTCAAAAAGATGAAGGACAATAATAATATATTTATTTATTTATTTAGCTTCATGCTAGTTACATATATAATATTATTTAACCACAATGACATTTAAGAGAGTAACTTTATAAATATTAGATCCAAAAACAATAGTAGTAATACAAGCTGCAACAAACTATAGGTTACTTAACAGAGATATTTTCAATTTAGTTTTGAACACTTTTAAGTTTGCGCTATTCTTAACATCCGAGTTTAAGCTATGGCTACAATTTTTATGTGAAACACATTTCCTTGACGCATTCTTCCAGTCCGTCTATCAATCAACCATCCGAGAGTCTCACACATTGTCCCAATGTCCAAACAAACAATATACCAGCAACTATAGTGTCTGCCCCGTGAACGGCTGGGGTCAGGTGGGCCTCGGGATCCCTCGTCTGTCATATCACCGCACCGAGCACAAGCGTCCTGGGCCCAGGGGTTAACTTGAACAATAGACCGTAATCGCAATAAGATACCGGGCAGTCGGAGCGCATAGTCCGCAGGAATGAAAAGGATGGTTGAGACTGGATGCTTTCACCATGAGTGATTCGTCCGGAGAGGAACAGTACAAATAAAACGCAAACAAAATTAAATATGAATCAATTATTTATTATATAAGTAAACAACCATTTTCTGTTGATGGTTTGGTAGATACCAAAATCTTTCAGCTCGCAACTTAACCCTCGCAATTGTAAATATAAAATTGAATGATATCTTCATTATATTTCAAAATATTATGGTAAAATATAGTCGTTCCCTAACCTCACAGATCTAAATTACCTCAGATAAATTTAAATTTCTAAACGGTACAAAATATAGCAAATTTTAGCCAATACTACATTTTTTTGAATATAACTCTATCACTAGCAGTTCATGGTTCCAATATCTAACCCAGCAAACATAGTTATGTCGCGAGTACGTTATATATACATAACATGGATAGACCTATGTCCGCAACACGGTCTATGAGACATGACATCCCATGTATGTAGACATCGTAACGTTAATGGTACATAACAGAACTATTGGTATAAACAACTTTGAATATACGAATGGAATAGTTGTTTTTGTACATTTTTGAGTAAGATCTCATTGAAAATGTTTAATTTATAAATTTTCAAATTCCTTTACATAAATTACGATACGGAAATATATAACCATTTAGCAAAGTTAAATTAAATTTCAAAGTTGTTCGGTGTACACTATAAAATATTTAAAATTTCTTTGCTATATTTTTATATAAAATATATAAAACTTTCTCGTAATTAACTGTGAATATGTTATAAGTACGGTAACATAACATATACATGTTGTAGGTATGTACCATGTCCAAGACCAATGTGACATACCAACCATATAATTTTACGCTCTCTCAAGAGATGTCCGACATGGTATATGTATATTACGTTATTAGTACGTATATAAATGATATACTACTTAGGTTTCAGATATTACATACCAGGTACATCAATGTTACACTGTAGATATGTCAAAGGTTGATATAACATTCGCAGTGATTTGCATGTTACCTGATGAGAATTATAAAAATTGTTTGGTTCTGTGTTGCTAAATTTACATTTCTTTTAAGTAGCTCGTGTTGCTTTACGAAGGGCCGTAGAAATTTTGTTCATTAGGATTATTTACTCAGAATTATCCAAAGTATCGTTCTACCTGAATCTTATCAGTTCTTTTCTGAACACTTTGTATATAACCACTTCTTATGAGGCTAGTTTAAGATCTACAGCATCTAGATTAAAGTTTATAAATACAGGCACATCTTTAACCTGGCTTCCTTCCAGAATTGTAGGTAAAATGCCCCTTACCTACCTTAGAATAATGTTTCAAGACAACCACTTCCTCTGTGGCTGATATAAGACCTCCAGCACCTAGTTTGTAGTGTTTAAACACATTTATGTCTTCAGGATGGCTTCCTGGGGACTTACACCATTAACAAATTTTTTTTTATTTAACTTTATTTAAATTGAAGACTATCTATACTTTTAAAAATTCTTAATTGTTATTCATTAAGCAACAATGATTTTTTTTAAGTTGTGACGTCATTGAAGAGATGTTGCTGGATCTAAAACAGTACAGATTGTAAATAATTTAAATCATATGTTTTTTTACTTATTTTATTATTATTATTACAATAAAATAGAACATTTATGTGACTAAAATCTCTACTGTTTGAGATCCACCAACACCTCTATAATGACATCACAACATTTTTAAATAATCATTGTGGCTTAATCAATAACAATTAAGATTTTTTAAAAGTGCACATAATCTTCAATTTAGATATATCATATTTTTTTATGGTAAAAGACCCCATTGACTCTCTCTCTACCAATCTCATCTCTACCAATATGCCACATTTCAATTCTACACCCCGAATAATGAAAAGTGTCGTATTATATATTGATTAAACTATTTCGAGATTAGTATCAAATGAAACGTTTCGAAAATAAGACCTGACCCTAAATGGGCAAATATCTAAAATGAATTTTTAACGATCGTAAATTTTTTATATAAATACTAAATTTAGTATCAAATTAAATGTTTTGGGAAGGGAAAATTAAAGCGATTGTCAATGGAAGGTTATACAGAAGCAAATTTTCGTGCTGCTATTGATGTTATCATTGAACTACGATGAAATTCACGTAGGCGAAATACAAACAAAACGCTGTCAAAATGACAGTTCTTAAAATGATGCTAAATATGAAAGATAAAGTGTGTGTATAATAGTAACTCCCGTTATTACTATAAAGAATATATGGCCAGTGTTAAATTTATTAAGTTTCCTAAATAATCAACTTCAAAAATAAATACATAACCTTGTTAAAACAGCATCTCAAACGTCAAAACATGGATGTTTGTATTATGATCTCCCATCTCAACATTTAAAAAAAAAATCACTGTGGCTTAATGAATAACAAATAAGACTTTTTAAAAGTGTAGATAGTCTTCAATTTAGATAAAGTTACATAAAAAAAAAATTTTTAAATGGTGAACGACCCCATTTCATTAGATTGCTACCCATCTTTCACACACTTTGACTTCAAAACGTGCTTATCTATCCATCAATCCACTACCGAAAATTTGTTCCCAATACAATACCTCTTTACTTACATATGCAACATGAAATTAACACCAACGAAGCAAGTTACGAAAAGAGTAGTTCCCCTTAAGAATGTTCACAATTAGACCAATCCCGCCCCTGTGCCAACGTCGCGCCGTCAAAGATATTACAGCATATCTGCAGCGTCGGATTACGGCGGTGAGAGCGAGGCCGTGTCAAAGCGACTCCGCCCCACGCGACCGATCACTTGAGCACGTACTCGAGACAGATGGTTGGAAGCCACATCCGCGACGAACGTCGTGGCGCGGCCTCGCCGCCGTCGCACAGTGGGGCAGAAACCCGAAAAGCTGGTCAAAATATGAAAACATTAATAATATTGCCTAAAAACTAGATATTTATACATTTTTGGGGTCGCTGAGTCCAAATCTGAAGTCAAACTTGCAAAAAAACAAAATGGCGGATCCAAAATGGTGGAATATAGATTTGCAAAGTGCAAAAAGTTATTCGATTTCTATAAAACTTGATATTTGTAGTATTTTCTGGTGGCTAAGTACGAATCCTAGGTCAAAATTGCCATAGAATAAAATGGCGGATCCAAAATGGCGGAATATAGATTTGCAAAGAGCAAAAAGTTATTCGATTTCTATAAAACTTGATATTTATAGTATTTTCGGGTGGCTAAGTACGAATCCTAGGTCAGAATTGCCATAAAATAAAATGGCGGATCCAAAATGGCGGAATATAGATTTGCAAAGTGCAAAAAGTTTTTCGATTTCTATGCAACTTGATATTTATAGCATTTTGGAGTGGCTGAGTACAAATCCCAGGTGAGTATCGCAATAAAAACAAAATGGCAAAATTTTATTAAAATAAACAGAAGTATGTATAGTAATGCACATAATATAATAAAATATAATATAGTTGATATTGCTATAATAACAGTTTATAATAAGATAATTAATTTTTTAATTTTTAATTTTTCTTAAATCATAGAAAATAGAATTATGAATCATTAAATAATGCCCAAAACTTCAAAAAATATTCTGTTTTATCCAGCATTTCTAGTTGCCATAAAATATGCTGTTTTGTTTATTTGATCATTTTAAACTGTCATTATTGAATTACCAACCTATATTTCATAATATCTGTCAACTCTTCGGAGCAAGAAGTTGTAAGTAGAATCAACAAATTTACTGCTTCTCGGCTTAACGACTTGAATAGCTTTTTTGTTAACTTCCTCAAGCCTGAAATAAAAGATTCTGGCGATATCAATAACCTTAGAAACACTTCTTCTATCGTTTTAATTCTACTGTATTTGCTGGCACATTGTTTCCTATATTTTTTATGAATTTGTTGCGTCTTTTGTCATTTGCCCATTTTATGCGAATACGAATTTTTCATATTTTCTATCTTAATTTTTTATTGTACCAAATGAAATTAAATATTGTTGATTAAATTATTGTAGTTGTCGTACATATGTAAAGCTGTTACTTTACGATGTACTTTTTCTTGCACAACTTTATTTCATATTACAGTCTTCCAACATGGAAACTGGCAACCAAATTGGTCTCTCGCGGTTGGATATTTTCATGCTGACAAAAAGTCGCTTAAATGCCAATGTTTCTGTCATTTATGATGATATAAATGAAAAAATATCCAGCCACCTGGGTCATCCTTTTACGTTGCCTGATAGTGTGAAGCCAGTGATTCGTAAACTGATGACCACTATGAGGATCAAATGGCAGGAAGTCAAGCGATCTGAGGACCTTTTCTTAAACAAGTTCAAGGATTGGCTTCAGGTGTTTGTTTCTTTCGAAAAAGTTAAGAATACAGAAGAATTGTTAAGGTCATCCGTCTCAGGTCGACCTTCTGCAGAATTTAATGCTGCCAGCGAGAGATCCAAGAGAAGAAAAACTGAAGAGATCCGGGCAAAGGCAAGTGGATGCTTCCAACATCGTCAAGGAAATATCTACAGGTGATTCTTCAACTGCCAGCAGGTACAGAAGATCTGTCTCATTTGTACCAGAGACAACTATATCCGGTGACACGGCTCTTTCAGCTATGATCGAGCAAAAATTTTCACGTAATCAGTATCAAGGTTTGCGACAATTAAGCTTAGAGAATAAGTATAAGATGTACCCTTCCTACAAAGTTGTACAAGAAGCTAAAAGAAAATGTTATCCGTTAAAATCGGATATATCGATAACCTAATGTAGTGCAGGGGTGAAATTACAGTCGTTACTTGATCATACAGCAGAACGGATTTTGTTCATGCAGTCAGAAGTTATTAAGAATCTTACTTCTGATAACGTTCGCTGTATGAAATTGATTTGTAAGTGGGGCTGTGATGGAACCTCTAATCAAAGTACTTATAATCAAAAGTTTAGCGATGATGATGGAAGTAAAACAGACGAGCACATCTTTTTCACTTCAGTTGTACCAATACAGCTCAAAAGTGTTCAAAATAATGGTTCAGAAATTGTTGTCTGGAAAAATCCGCGTCCTGCGTCTCCTCGATATTGCAGACCCATAAAAATTCAATTTTTGCATGAAAACGCGGAAGCTACAGTTGCTGAAACTAATTATATTCAAGATCAAGTAAAAAAGCTAGTTCCTTTTACCACTGTCATCGCTCGAAAAGAAATCATTGTTAATTATCAACTCGCGCTAACAATGATAGATGGTAAGGTCTGTAATGCAATAACGAGTAATTCATCTACTCAACGTTGCTATTTGTGTCAAGCTACTTCAAAGCAATTCAATGATGTTGACAAAATGCTAAGTCTTGAAATTAAAAAAGATCATTTACAGTTTGGAATGGCCACATTGCATGCCTGGATAAGGTTCTTTGAATGTTGCTTGCATATTGCTTACAAACTCGATGTACAACATTGGCAAGCCCGTGACAGTAGTGACAAAGAAAAAGTGCGAGTTGCAAAACAAAATATTCAAACTGGGTTTCGGTTAAAACTAGGCCTTATAGTAGATAAGCCAAAACCTGGGTTTGGAAGTACGAACGACGGAAATACAACTCGCCGTTTCTTTGAAAACGCTGCTGTTTCCGCATCAATTACAGGGGCCGACGAAGAATTAATAAAACGGTTCCATATAATTTTGCAAGTACTTTCCTGTGGCTTCGAAATTAATCGGAATGATTTCGTACAATACTGCATACAGACAGCAAGGATGTACGTAGAAATGTACCCATGGTTCTATATGCCAACTACCGTGCATAAAATCTTGATACACGGAAAAGAAATAATAGAACAATCACTGCTTCCGATTGGTCAAATGTCGGAGGACGCACAAGAGTCGTGCAACAAATTTATAAAAAAATATAAGGAACAATATGCCCGTAAATACAGTCGAGTTAAAACGATGGAAGATGTGTTTCTGAGGTTATTGGTATCATCAGATCCTTTTATTTCAAGCTTGAGAAAATTAACAAAAAAACAATTCAAATCGTTAAGCCGAGAAGCAGTAAATTTTTTGATTTCACCTACATCCTCTTTCTCTGAAGAGTCGACAGACAATGATAGTGACGATTCGGGAGACGACATGCAATAATTCGAGGGCAATTATTCACTATTTGTATTAAATTATTTGTATTTAACTACATTATTTGCATTTCATTTTCTATATTATAGTATAAACTGCTATTGTAGCTGTATCAATTATATTACATATTATTACATTATGTGCATTACTACACATACTTCTGTTTATTTTAATAAAATTTCGCCATTTTGTAATTGCGATAATCACCTCGGATTCATACTCAGCAACTTCAGAAACCTATATATACATATATATCAAATTTCATAGAGATAAAATACATTTTTTTAACTTTGCAAATTTGAATTCCGCCATTTGGGATCCGCCATTTTTTTTTTTTGAGAAACCCATAAAATCCATATATACATCAAGTTTCATGGAAATAAAATCACAGTATATATATATATATATATATATATATATATATATATATATATATATGTGTGTGTGTGGGAGACAAGGAGCACCAGGAGATTTCACTTGCATAGTACAATTAGGTTCGCGTTGTGCGAGCCATCTGCCGGATCTGGCCGCACTTATATTTGCTTACAGAATATTAACGTAGGCTACGATTTATTTAAAGCAATTATTAAAATGTCACATCTGTCATAAATTTTCCAAAAACACAAGTTTATATTGAAAAGTTCTTAAAATTAGAATTTAATCGTTATGTGAAGTAATATTTCATTGATGTACAATGGTACGATATTGTAAGTACTTAAATTACAAATATTGATATTTATGTAATTATCATTGAATATTAATTTTCAGTGGATATCCATCAACTGGGAAGTACATATATACGAATTTCAATAATCTATTAAGTTCGAAACGAGGACCTTCTTTTCCACCAATCATTTTCCTTTAAATAATAAATTGAAAGATTCATAGAGCATTTCGTGATGGAATTCTAGACTTAAACTAAATTTGACCATAGGTAAATTTGTCGCTATTTTCGATGCACAAGTAAATCCGATAGAATATAATTATTAATTATGTTTTCAATATTTTTCAAAGATGCGGCAAGAAATATATGCCTTTCTCTGGGAAGTTAGCATGGTCTGGGTGTATGATGGAAAATATCAACGTTAGATGAATTGTGGATAGAATGACATTGTTAAATTCACTGATATAAATTGTATCATGCAAATGGATTCTTTCAAAATATATTTTATTTTTGACATATGTGACTTTGATTTTTATTGTCTTGAATAAAGTAATTATAAATATTTTAAAAATATGTATAAATATTACATGTGGTGGCATCTAACGGTTGTGGCCGCAATTATAATTACCATGGCAACGACGATACAATTTTTTTACATGTGAGTGGAATCTCCTGGTGCTCCTTGGTGGGAGAGATGATTCAGGTCGGCCGTGACAAGAGACAAAAAGAACAATCGAAGACGTGATTTGTTGATTAGTTTATGTAATGTCATTGTACGAATAAAAACATATTTATATTTTGATAAAATAAAGCAGTTAGTGTAAATTCTTATCACCAAATCCCACAAAATTGGGGGCTCGTCCGGGATGTGGATGTGAATGTGAGACGATCGAAGACGAAAATTATAAGACGATATAAGACAGTTTTGAAGATAAGAATTATATACGCAACGAAGATCGAAGACGAAGACGAGATAAGGAGATTTTCAAGATAAAGAAGTAAAGACGCAACAGAAGTAAAAAATAAAGCTGACGTATTATTATTCTGTCACCATAAAAGAAAAATGGGGAGAAAACAAAACTCAGAAGACGTAAATGCAAGACGAGAAGAATTAAATGAAAAGGAGAAGTTACTACTACAGAAAGAAATCGAATTACTTAAACGAGAAATTGAATTGTTACAAAAACAAGGACTATCATCTAATTTTACATTCAAAGACATGGAAGATTCACTATCGCATTTCACAGGAGACGATACCTATCCTTTAAGTAAATGGATTCATGACTTTGAAGATGCAGCTACTATATCGAATTGGAATGAAACACAAAAAATTATTTATGCCAAGAAATTATTGAACGGTACTGCTAAATTATTTTTAAGAACACAGATAGATGTAACAAATTGGGATCAATTAAAAACTGCACTTAAAGATGAATTTGGTTCGAAAGTAAGTAGCGCAGAAGTTCACAAAATGTTACGTACTAGAAAAAAGAAGCAGGATGAAAGCTATTTAGAGTACATTTTGAAAATGAAAGAAATTGGTCTACAAAATACAGTTGACGAAGAATCATTAATTGATTACATTGTTGACGGTATTCAAGATGAGGAAATAAATAAAATAATACTGTATGGAGCAAAAGATCTACATGAACTGAAAGGAAAATTTCGCGAATACGAGAAACTAAAAGCTAATACAAAGTTGAAGATTGACAGAAGTTTCAAGCCAGAATATAGAAGAAGTCAAGATGTTAGAAATGGACAAAATCAAGAGGTCACAAAAGACCAAGGTCAAGAGCGTCGTGGTCGTGATAGATGTTTCAATTGTGGATTATTGGGACATAAATCAAGAGAATGTGGAAACAAAGACAAAGGAACACGATGTTTCAAGTGCAATGATTTTGGTCACATTGCACCAAACTGCAATAAAGGAACATAGGATATAACAAATGAAGCACAAGATAATAGAAATGAAGAAAAGAAACAGGTGTACTTAGCCTTAAATAAGAATAAACAGAATAGGTTTACGAACGTAAAAATTGGGGACACAATCGTTAATGCTCTTGTCGACACAGGAAGTGATGTAAATTTAATCTCCGCGACGAAATATTTTGCATTGGAAGATATTAATTTGAAGAAGGATAATATAATCTTGATGGGACTAGGTGATAATGAAGTGAAGGCCCTAGGAAAATTCAGCTGTGATGTTTATGTTGGCGAAAGTAATTTCTTTACAACCTTTTACATAGTATCCGATTCTACGATTCCAGTTGACTGTTTAATAGGGAAAGAACTGCTACAAAATGCTGAGTTGACAATGATAGGTGGCGCTATTAAAATTATGCATTTGAAAACAGAAGACGAAAACTTAATTCTTTCGATTAATGTACTTCCTGACAAGGATACAAATCCACAGGAAATTCAAGAGATCCAAGAAGAAAACAAGAAGGCGTTCAACAAAAAGAGAGAAAAAAAAAAACACAGCCTTTTGAAATAGGATCGCCAATGGCCATTCAAAGCAACCAGTTCATTGTAGGAGGCGGGAGATCGACCCTTTCTTTGTCCAGTGCTGACAACACGAGACCCTGGCGAGAAACGATGAATCCAATTCGTCTTCATCCGAGGCGGATGAAATTTCAGGACGGCCGAGTTGTGGGAGAGATGACTCAGGTCGGCCGTGACAAGAGACAAAAAGAACAATCGAAGACGTGATTTGTTGATTAGTTTATGTAATGTCATTGTACGAATAAAAACATATTTATATTTTGATAAAATAAAGCAGTTAGTGTAAATTCTTATTACCAAATCCCACATATAGATATATATATATATACGCATATAAAGATTGCATTTATATGTACAGCAACCTTTTGGAAAGAAAAAGTAATTGTTGACAAAAAAAAAAACAAGCCTTTGTTTTTTCTTAAATAACCGTTCACCAAATACAGATTGGCACTTTTTGGCAGCTGATTTCTACATATATCTGTTCTATATTGGGTATCCTTTAAGGTATGAACAATATAGTCACGGAACTCCGGGGAACTTATCAACTTTTTGCCTTTTTAAATGAAAAAAATCTGACGATATCCTATAAATTTGTTATAAACTTTATTAACATTTATTAATTATTATATTAGTAATACAATTTTTGTAATAAACATAAATATTGTACTTAACATCACAAATTGAAACCATTTCGAATTTTTTCAATCCACATTTCTAAAACTATTTGAGCGCATTTTCAATTGATCGTCATTTTGTAGCTCTTGTTCTCCCCGAGACATGCTCGCCGAAGGTTCGGCTTTATAATGACGTAGGTAGTTTAATATAAGCGATGACCGTCTGCATTTTTCAAATTTGACGCTTCAAATATCACTGTACCCAACTGTATAATCGAAATTCCCTAAATAGTAACTTTATTTTTCGACTTTTGGCCAGCTTTTCGGGCTTTTGCCCCACTGTGCGTCGTGGGAACTGGGAATGGGAATTACTGAGCTACGGCTTCTGTATTGGGAACCGTTTTATTAAAACTCTTCAATGTGGACTCGAAGATGTGGAGATGTGAATACTAGCGCGGAATTGAATATTGTTCTTGAATTAAAGAGCAACAAATTCACTGGTTCTTAATCAAACTTGATTATTTATTATAGATGAAATACCTACAGGGTAGTAGCACGGAAACATTAACATATTCAATTAACAATCAATCTATCTATGGTGTTTCGTCAACCTGTGATTCTATTCTAGCAATTCGCGAAAAACATCAAAATATAATCTAAAAGAATGAGGAAAACATTCATTACTTACATTGAAACATATGGTATTTAAATAGAATTATTTTTAAATTAGCTAGCATAAAATATGTCATTTAGGTTTTCTTTTAATTATTGTATGAAATAGACAGGGTTTGGAAGTATTAATGTAGTGTATTTTGTATACATAGTTTTTATAGTTTTGTAAAAACAACTGTAAAAAAACATAATCAAATACATTAAAAATGTGACAGTTGTGAAAGCTGCGACAGTACTCTCCCTCTTGGAAGGAATTGAACAAATTCATCATTTTCTAACAAACAAAAACACAAAATGGATATTAGCTATTACAGGCAAGTATTCTGAATGTGTCAAGAATTATTATACTGGTTTTAAACGATCGTTCGATATTGTATTAATTTTATTATCAATCCACTCTTGGATTTGTATCACTTTCCTATTGCATTTGGTTCCCTTGGTCCATCTGCAGAAGAGAGCCTGCGAGTTTTTAGAGCATATATAGATAGGTACTTAAAATAATATTTTAAATTAAGGCTATAAATTATTTATCATAATATTTCTTATTCTTTAAAAAAATATCAAATCGTTCATTAAATTTATATGGACCTTCACAAAATTGTTGAAAGATTGGTCCAATAGCATCATCTCTAATAAAAAGATGAGTTTCGTGATATAATTTAATATACAGGGTGAGTCATCGAAATGCCCGTCTTCGATATCTCCCTTGTCGTTAGAAATACGGCATATATTTATTAACAAAATTTATTCGACTACTAAAGGAGCATAACGTAAAATTATTTTCACATATACAGGGTGTAACGTAACGGCTAGACGAGAATTGTTTTTCTTTTTTTAAATGGAACACACTATATATTTTTATATATTTTGAATTGTATTTTATTCACCTATACGGACATATGAATTTTGTTTTAGTTTTCCGCGGCTTTGTCAAGTTTTTCCGTTTTTTCTCTAAAAAAGGCCGAATATACGCATTGCTTTTTGAAGGCGTACTGAAGTTATTTTAATAGTAAAATTTAAGAATTTTTTTTCTGCGCAACTGTAACTATACTCTATGTTTTGACATACTTTCTTTTAAATGTAATTATACAGGGTGTTCAATAAAGCGAATCAAACTTACTCCACTTCAAATGATTATAACTCGCAATTTTCAAATGGAACACCCTATATTTTATTATTCTGTTGTGTGCCATTTTGTATTACCTTCAATTATTATTAAGGGTATCCTATGCCTAAAACCAATAATTTCGGAGATTTTTACCATTTTTCATTAAATTAATTTATTCAATTAAAAATTAAATCTAGTATACCATGGATATGGTTTTTTTTTTAATTTATTGTTTTGTTTTAATTTACAAAATACTTCCATTATAACCGCAATTCTTACGGAAACATATTTGCAGACGGTTTATAAATGAGTAATTTACTCTTCGCTTGCGTCGACAATTCCAAATCAGTTACGGATTTGCATCATACTTTTTTGATAATAATACGAGTATTAACGGACAAAATTATTGTTAATTTTTACAAACTGATTCTCTAAACGATTTAGAAAATTTGCCTCTCAATATTATTCGGAGATTGTGGTTTCAACACGATGGTGCACCAGCTCACAACAGTCTTCAGGTTAGGCATTATTTAAATGAAGAATTTCTTAAAAGATGGATTAGACAAGGTGGTCCAAGTAATTGGCCCGCAAGATTTTCGGATCTTGCAAACTTACATTATTTCTTGTTTATCGGTTTATCAGACAGCACCAACTACACGAGAAGATATGATGGAGCGACTTCGTAACTCTTTTGAAACTGTCAACGCAAATATACTGCGAAGAGTAAATTACTCATTTAAAAACTGTCTGCAAATATGTTTGCATAAGAATGGCAATTATATTGGAAATAATTTCCATGGTATACTAGATTTAATTTTAATTCAATAAATTAATTTAGTGAAAAATGGCAAAAATCTCCCAAATTATTGATTTTAGACATAGGATACCCTTAATAGCAAATGAAGGTAATACAAAATGGCATATAACAGAATAATAAAATATAGGGTGTTCCATTTGAAAATGGCGAGTTGTACTCATTTGAAGTGGAGTAAGTTTGATTCGCTTTATTGAACACCCTGTATAATTACATTTAATTTAAAGTATGTCAAAACATAGAGTATAGTTACAGTTGCGCAGAAAAAAAAATTCTTAAATTTTACTATTAAAATAACTTCAGTACGCCTTCACAAAGCAATGCGTGTACTCGGCCTTTTTTAGAGAAAAAACGGAAAAACTTGACAACGCCGCGGAAAACTAAAACAAAATTTATATGTCTGTATAGGTGAATGAAATACAATTCAAAATATATAAAAATATATAGGGTGTTCCATTTAAAAAAAGACAAACAATTCTCGTCTAGCCGTTACGTTACACCCTGTATATGTGAAAATAATTTTACGTTATGCTCCTTTAGTAGTCGAATAAATTTTGTTAATAAATATATGCCGTATTTCTAACGACAAGGGAGATATCGAAGACCGGCATTTCGATGACTCACCCTGTATAATATAGAACTTTTTGTACTTTTTCTGGTGCGTGGTGATAGTAATAATTAATTTCAGTTGTTTTAAGTTTAGAAAGATATTTAGAATAGCTCATATTTGTAGGATTTTTTAAACCTGATAAAAATTATCCTAGTCATTTAATATTAGTTCTGCATTTTCGTGCACTCATTCCGTAGCACTTTATTGGTTCTTTAAAACAATAATGAATTCCTCATAAAATTATCGGTAAAACTGTTGCCCATTGTGATTGATTATCAATTATTTTTAAAGCAGATTTAAATTTTCTGTAGAATCTTTCTATCATTCCATTTGCTTGAGCATGGTAAAAGTAGTTTAATATAACTTAAATTGGGAGGTTGTGGGTTCGAATTCCTCTGACTTTTGATGATCGTTTGTGTTCATATAATTTCATAATCATAAGCAGTACATGACCATAATAGTAATAAATTCGCTTTCCATCGTCGTAAAAAATGTCACATCATAACTATTAATTAAAAGTTGTTGGAACAAACTCTACTCATTTCCAAATTTCCACCACTTTGTCACTGATCAATCCGCCACCTACATTTGGGTTTTTTTGTAAATACTGTTGCTTTGAAGGAACTATAAAACTAAGATAACCAGGAACTACATTTACAAAACTAAACAGAATACAAGGGGAAGTAAAAGGACCTTAATGCTGATTCTTTAATTTATATAAGAGCACAGCCTCTTCCTTCGTTAGTTTCTACAAGCATGAGACCATCTGCATGCAGCATGCAAGTCCACTCGCGATTCTAATCGATTAAATGTTGCCTTACTGCGAATCAACTCCACCGCCGCTGTTTCTCCGAGTTGTTCAAGAACGTCGAGAGCCCAAGTGGTCGTCTGTGATCACGGTTCCTTGCGCTGCGCAGACCGATAGCTGGATGGATTCTCTCTGTGATTAGGTTATCTAATAGGATGAATTATTAGCGGGGAAATCGGTTAACTAGTTTTGGAGTTATGGAGCTCGAGCGGGAAACTATTAATTTGGAACGTGTGCGGGATGACAGGGTGAGCAAAGCGACACTCATAATGAAAGATTGTAAGTCTGAACAAAATATACATACATATATAACGTCACGCTATATCCCACTTAGTGGGATAGCACGAACCCAGAAACACAGTCAACCAACAATCAATCTCCTCCAAACATTCCTATCCTGACACACCACTTTCGCTTCGTCCATATTCATACATGCTCGTTCATTCTTAACACTCGGAATCATTCGTTCACGCAACAAACCATCAATCATACCCAACCAGTTATTCCTCGGACGCTCACGCAATCGTTTACCTTCAATCTCACCCACATATATTAGTTTCAACAACCTTTCATTCGACATTAGCTCAACATGTCCAAACCACCTCAACTGACTCACTCCCACTTTCTTAACAACATTCTTCTCAATCTCACTTTCATCATACACCAATGTATTCCGTATACGATCACGTCTCGTATACCCACATACTACTCTCAAATATTTCATTTTTACAGCAGTTTTACGTCGTTCATGCTTCTTCATCCACACCCAACATTCAGAACCATACATCAATGTAGGCACTAACACACCATTATAAACACTAAATCGAGCATCTCTAGATACATTCACGTTTCGAGCAAATGTACCCAAAGCACCCAATACCTTGCACCTTGCAGACACCCGCCTTTCAATCTCCTGGTCAATACGTCCATCCCTCGAGAACATACTGCCCAAATATACAAATTAATTCGCTTGTTCCAGTCTCACACCATTACAATCAGTCACCAAATCATTCTTCTCAAACACCAACACTTTACATTTATCGACATTCAATAGCAGATTTAAACCTTTCCCTACTTCATTCATGTTCACAATCATTCTTCTCAATTGCTCCTCAGTTTCACCCAACACAACAACATCATCCGCATAAGCTAACGCAGGCACTATACGTCCACCAATACGTACACCATCCGTTCCATTCAATGCTTTTCGTAACAACACATCCACATACAAATTAAACAACCAAAATATCATAGGTTGTTTCACAGTTGCTGTATTTCCTGTCACAAAACATAGGAAAGTAAAGAAGAGAAGTTTTACTTTGTAATGTGTTGCGCTCGGAACAAATTGCGCCGGTTTATTAACGTCCAGTCCATTGACAGTTGCTTAATATCTGGATGCAAGTTTGCAAAGGGACGCCCTTCATGCCTTCAGCCCTTCCGCCGGGTAATTGCTCCGGCCCTTTCACTAATACGTTATGGACTACACCATATATCTTAAGACTTACGGGGCAGGACAGACACATCCATCTATGTGCGATTTCATGGACTAAGCTCTGACGGTGAGGCTTTGAGAGAAGTGCAGACGAGGAAATTAATAACGCAAGCATGATTGATGAGAGGATTTCTAACAGCAAGAAGTGTTATCAGTTGTTTGGAAGAAATGCCTCCTTATTTCTTATTATTACTTGATACTTTCATATGTTTTGTCGTTGTCGAGCAACTGTTTTCTCTTGTTATTGTAAAGCAAATTTTTAGTTGATTCTTCACATCGTAGTGGTGGATTATTTGTTTCAATTTTGAGATTCACCATTGGAATCTCGAGAACTATATGAACTACGACTTCAATTATATCAGAGTTACCACAGTAGCAGAAGCCATTTTAATAATGCTTTTGCTTTTCTGAAAAATAGTTATTTACATACCAAATGCGGGAACGTTTGGTTTCCGGATGAGTGTTTGGCAGCGCGAGCTTGCGAGCGCTGTCATAGAATGAAACCGGGAACAGAGTTCACGCAAGAGGTTTGTACAATATTTTTTGTACGAAAAGTATAGAACTAATAACAATCCATACAAAGAAATGAAGTTTTTCAAGGAGTTCTTTTGATATTTGTCAAAGTTGCACTATAAATATAAACACACAAATAAATTTGTCTAATATATTAGAAAACAATTAAAATATTTATATTTACCGTATTCACTTGTAAATTTATTATATTTCTTATTTCGGTAAAACAAGGTTCCTACTCATTTAAACACAGTTCATATGATGTACTTCACGAAATATCACTAAAAATTGGCATATACTTTTATTGTATTTCTATATAATATAAACCCTAAAAAACTCACTGGTGCAGAGCGCATCATCATATCTCCTAAATTTTTCAATATATGGCGGTTTTTGATGTTTTTCGAAGTGCAACTTTGAGGAACTGCAATTCAAAAATTACGCAAGATATCGAAAAATACTCTTCAGTTTTGTGTTATTCGTGCATATTTTAGCAAAAAAACAAATTTTTTTAAAATTGAAAATTTTGGATATTTTTTTCTAAAATTTCGATCAGCAATATCTCAAATAATAAACGAGATACGAACTTGCAGACTAAACCATTGGATTTAGCTCATCGAAATACATAAACCCTAAAAATTTCAGAACATTCGGATTGTGGGTTGAAATTTTAGAGCAAAAAGTCTGAAAATGGCCTTTTTCAGGCTAAACGTCAAGAGGAACCCTTTGACGTTTTTCGCCAAAAACTTCATTTTCACACTTTTTGCTCTAACTCTATAACGCATAAAGCAATTTTAATGAAATATCATATACTTATGTATTTTGACGAGCTGAATCAAATGGTCTAGTCTGCGAGTCTGTATCTTTTATATTTATCGATTTTTCGCCTATCGAATTTAGGGGAAAAAAATCGAAAAATTTCAAAATTTTCAAAATTTGCTAATTTGTAATAAAATGCATGAAACGAACAGAACTGAGTCTATTTTTCAATATCTTTAATAGATTTTGAGTTGCAGCCACTTAAAGTAGCATTTCGAAAAACAACGAAAATTGACATATCTCTATAAATTTAAGAGATATGACGATGCGCTCTACAGCATTGTTTCTTAGGGTTTATATTATATAGAAATACAATAAAAGTTTATTCCAATTTTTAGTGATATTTCGTGAAATCTGAAATTGTGTAGTACTTTCTTAACATGTATTTGTTGTCAATGGTAAATGAACTGCAAAAAATTATGACACATGTCAAAACAACAGTTCTTTTGTTTTGTAAAAAACACAGATTAGCAGATTTACACGAAAATATCAAAATATAATTTTTCTTTAACGTGTTGTAATTCGTAAATGGTGACAGTAAGAGGTAAATGTTTCAAACAATAATTGTACATAATAATATTTGAAACATTATTCTAATAACAAGATTTTCATTAAATCATAATTTACTGAGATATTTAAAAATAACTAGATAAGGCTCGAAGTAAACTACCACTTCCGGTTATTGGATTATCACCAAAAACTAATCAGTTCTTCTTAAGGGTATACAATTGATATATACAAAATATCAAAATTTTCAGTTTAGTAGTTTTTGAGAAACCGTTACTCCAGAGATCCACACATACTGACAGACTGACAGACAGACAGACACACACACAGACGCCATCGCGAAACATTTAAAATCGTATTCTAGGGACACTAAAACGAGCTCAACCACTGAAAACTCACTACCCAATTTTTAGCATGATTCCTATACCTCCCTTACAGGATGTGGCGGGAGGTAAAAATTGATATTTTATTTTGTTCGTATGATATTTGTGCATGTGTCTGTCTATCAGTCGGTGTGAATTTCTGGGGCTGCGGTTTCTCATAAACTACAAAACTGAAAATTTTGATATTTTGTATATATCAATTGTATCTCCTTTGGAAGAGATGATTAGTGGTAGTTTACCTGAAGCCCTATAAAGTTATTTTGATATATCTGAGTAAATTATAAGGTTTGTTCCAAGTGGTCATTTCTGACAAGTTTGTGACATGTTTGTGACAAATTTCAGAGCGCCTGCGAAAAATATAAACAAGTTAACTTTGAAACATTTCTTTTTTGTGACGAAAAATGTATGAATTTCTTTATTTATATTTATATTTAAGGTTAGCTGTCAAAACAAAATATGAACATGCGCTTCATTCCATTCGCCGTTCCAGTCTGTGTTCCAAACTTAACTTGTTTACATTTTTCGCAAGCGCACTGAAATTTGTCACAAACATGTCACAAACTTGTCAGAAATGACCACTTGGAACAAACCTATAATTAAATGAAAATTTTTGTTAGGAGAATTATAATTCAAATATTATTATCTACAGTTTGTGTTTGCAACATTTTTATCTTACTGTATTCATAAACGAATTACAAAACGTTAAAGAAAAATATATTTTCTGATAAACTACGCATAATTCATCAAAAAATTTTATTTTAGTGTCTAGAATTACATTTCCTCTATGAATATATTTAAAATGGATACAGTAACAAAACGCCCCAATCGCGAAACCTGCCGCAATCAATACAAAACTTCATTTCAGCAGCAAATCAACCCAAATCCAATGATTAAATTTATATTTACTCAGCGGCCTGAAATGTAAAGATAACGGATATGAATCCGCGCGCGCAGTACATTCCGAGCTTTGCCGTCGCGGCTGCGTGGCGCTGCCGTCGCTAATCTCGTTCCCGTGAACGTGCGTCGTGCGTGCACGCACCGGAAGCGTGCGGATCAGCCGAAGTAAGACTGACATGAACAGCATAAGTTATGCATCAGCGATGGAAGGTAGCTGCGTGCGTTAGCGTTTGAAACATGAACTGGGGCTTTCATCTAGCCTCTTTTAATTTGGTCTTTTGATGATGCGTTGGCTCTTCTTATTTTATAGGGATGCAGCGTTTGTTTATTTTGTAAAGCTGTTATGTGAGAGATTGAATGAACTTTGAAAGTATGTTATACCGGGTGTTTGAATATTTCAAGGAAATATTAAATGCAGATTCATGATATACTGATCACCTATATTTTTTTTATGAAACTTTATCTATATTGAAGACTATCTACACTTTAAAAAAATCTTAATTGTTATTTATTAAGCCACAATGATTTTTAAAAAAATGTTGTGAGGTCATAGTAGAGGTGTTGCTGGATCTAAAACAGAACAGATTGTAAATAATTGTGGTCATACATTTTTTTACTTATTTTATTATTATTATTACAATAACATAGGACGTTTATGTAACAAAAATTATTTAAATCTCTATTGTTTTAGATCCAGCAACACCTCTACTATGGCGTCACAAAATTTTTAAAAAATCATTGTGGCTTAATGAATAACAATTAAGACTTTTTAAAAGTGTAGATAGTCTTCAATATAGATAAAGTTTCATAAAAAAAAAAAAAAAAAATGGTGAAAAACTCCATTGAATTTCTCCTCCACAGTAATTACTTTTTACCTCCCGCCAGTTTCTGTAAAAGAGGTATAGGAATCATGTTAAAAATTCGGTAGTGAACTTTCAGTGGATGAGCACGTTTTAGGTTCCGTAGAATATGATTTTAATAGTTTCGCGATGATGTTTGTATGTGAGTCTGCCTGTCTTATATGTCTGTCTGCTAGTCCGTCTGTCTGCCATGCAGTCTGTCAGTCAAACTACTAAACTGAAAATTTATGTATTTTGTATGTATCAATTGTATCCCCTTAGGAAGAGTTGATTAGTTTTTGGTGATAATCCAATAACAGGAAGTAGTAGTTTACTTGAAGCCCTATCAAGTTATTTGAAATATCTCAGTAAATTATGGTTTAATGAAAATTTTGAATAAGAATAATGTTTCAAATATTATTATCTACAATTATTGTTTGATACATTTTTTTCTTACTGTCTCCATTTACGAATTACAACACGATAAAAAAATATATGCTGACAATTTCGTTTAAATCTGCTAAACAAAACAACGATTGGAAAATGTCATTTTTTGACATATGTCATAAGTGAAAACAAAATTTTTTGAAACGAGAAATAAGTGTTTCTTGATAGTGGTGGTCCGTGTTCCTGCATCATTTGATAAGAAATCTGACAGAAAGTATTGTGGGGCCCACAGCAGATTTTTTTGTATAGTTATATTACAAGCTTAATAACAATTTTACATTCATATATTTGTTCAACATTTTGATACTCTGATTCCAGGTAGATGCTGCTATGACCAATTTTTTTCAAATACTCGATAATTATTAGACAAAAACTATAAGCAAACCAGTGAGATATGAGCATGGCATTATTTATCCGGAATATTTTCTTTCATTAAAAATTTTATATTTTTACATTACTAGTGACTCAAAGTAATGAAAAATAGTTATTTACTTTACTAGTGGGAGAGTAAGGAATTACCCACGAGAGAAATTTTAGCACACGAAGCCGAAGGCTGAGTGTGATAATTTTATAGTGTGGGTAATTCCACTTTGACCACGTGTGTAGTATAACTTTTTATATAACACCTCTATTAAATGCAAAATTTATTAAACACATATTATTTGACAGTGACATATGCTTTAAATTTTCTAAATTAAAATGTCTATCGAAGTAGTTAAGAAGGTGTTGTGTGTTATTATTATTGATATAAATAAAAAAATATTATTATTTATGAAGATGAAGTGCAAATAATCCTAGACAGTGAAATGTGGATTCATAATTAATTGAAAATATTAATATAATGAGAATATATTTATACAGGAGTAGAAAAATAAATAGTTATTTACATACCAAGAGTGGGAAGACAGTCTTCCCGCATGAGTGTTTGTTTGCACGAATGTGTGGATGACGTCTTTTCACAAGAGGTTTGTTTGTGTACATTATTTTTTGTAACGAACAATATTCTATATTCTATGGATACTAAGATATCAGCCTATCAGCGAAAACTAAGAGGCCATCTTTCAGGCTGCGCACAACTGAAATATAAGGATTATAAAATATATGATGTGTCGCTAATGTATGAATTCCTATACTGTGGTATGATCGAAACATCGGATCTTTAGAAAATTAATAAATATTTTGGCTGCAGTCCGAAGAAGTCTTTTATTTCATAAAGTAAATAAACATCTTTAAAACTCTTTTATGCCTCAGTTTATAAATACAAGCATATTAATATTAATATCTACTGATTCGAATCAGACACTCGAAGTTCTGGATTAGCAAATCCCCTGGACCCAGTTCCAGAGATAGCAAAGAGATTCCCTGAATCTATATCAGTTAGAGGATCATTATGAGTTAAAGGGTTAATACGTCTATTAAGTTTTGATGTTCCAAAGTATAGTATGTCAAATCTTTCACCTCCCCATCCTAAGGCAGTCAAGAATTTTGTCGGGAGTTCAATAAGATTTGAAATTTCCTTTTTGCGGGTGTCAAATACTATCATCTGTAAATTAGAAATGAATAAATATATAATACATGAAATATGGATGTTTACCGTGCTGGATTCAACGAGACCAATCCATAATTTGTTGTCAGTATCCATAGTAATGGCTGTTACTTTTCCATGGACTATGGAATGGTAGTCGGCCATGTTGAAAATTAATGTTTTATTGGCTTGAAAGAAAAAGTTTTCTTGTATCTAATGAATTGTTACCGCTTGCAACATATAGGGTGTAAAATTGAGGGTTTTCAATACTATGCCGAGGCCCGTAGGGCCGAGGAAAATAAACCATGTGAGTGATAAAATGAACTTCAGTGCCGAGGTACATATTAAGTTTTATTTGAAATCTAAAATTTGAAGAAAACTGTAAAAAAATTACAATATAGGTTAAGTTTATACATCTGTCAGTTGTCAATTGAAACTGACAGTCAGTGTTGCCAACCTCGAGAAGTGAAGTTATTGTAAATAACACTCAAAATTATGTGTTTTGTCCTCAATTTCGTCATCGGAATTAATTAGTTAATTCTTCTTGCAAATTTTGTTTCATGTTACGTCCAAATTTACTATAGTACGTTAACATATCTGCCAAAATTATCTTAATTGTATAATAATTATTTAACGGTTGCCAACACTGGGTTGCTCAAAATTGTCGTATAATGGGTTACTTTAGTGACGATTTCTAAGCTTTTAATGACGATTTCAAATAATAATATATTATGTATGTATATATAAATAAAACAAAAAAACCTTCAAATTAGTTGCCAACTATTTTGACACTTCGACAATCTGACAGCTCAATACTAAGGGAAGTACAAAAAAATTCTGAATCTTTGACGGCATTATAAATGTCTTTATTACTCAAATATCTTTATAATTAATAATATTTTTAAAACTTCTATTATAACTAGTACGATGTTTTAGGGTATTAGTCATAATATAAATGAACCGTCTAGTCTAGATGATGTGAAAGCGGGGACTATATGTTAAACACAACGGATTGACTTACTTGCTTTTCCAGTCATGGCGTTGTAATTATACTGATATATAATATTGTTTCTGTTATCCGCTAAAAATAGTTTTCTATACGATTCATCAAAGCAAATTCCTGCTGCTTGGTCGAACTTATCATCTACTGTTTCTGTGAAATTTGTCTCAAAATCCAAACGAAAAAATCTTGTTTGATTTCTTTCATATCCTTCAGAATAATCAGGCAGTTTCGTCCCTAAAAACAACCAAGATTACAAAGGAATATATTTGGATTCAAACATATTTGCAATTGCTAGTTTAATAAAGAAAAGATCTAATCCTGATCTCCTTTATCGAATACCTACAATTTCAATTGTTTTTCCTCCCGCCTCGTCCTGTAAAGGAGGTATAGGAATCATGATAAAAATTCGGTAGTGAGTTTGCTGTGGATGAGCATGTTTTAGGGTCCTTAGAATACGATTTTAATAGTTTCACGATGATGTCTGTGTGTGTGTCTGTTGGTCAGTGTGATATTCAAAATACAAAATACACAATGACAACTGACTACATGTCAACTGTTAGATGGACTTTACTTGGTGATTCAAATGAAGGCTTTAAAATAAACAGGAGTAATTGATTTCTAGTTCTGTGATTGGCCGAGAAGAGTAAATTATGAATCCATAATTTACTGTCGTGAATTATGACTGCTATAATTAATCGAAACAATTGAAATAATTGGGATATATTTATTATTTACCTGTGTAAATACTCCTGTGAAGAGAAAATTAATTAGAAAATTGTAAGATTAAGAACAATTATAAATTTTGTAAAATTCAAAAATAAACTTAAATCTTTCTTACTGTCCCACAATTTCTATAATATAGAAGAATTTGTATCGCTCTGAAGTTTCTTTTATCTCGACATGTTCTATACACTGTACTGTGTCTAAAGAATAAATTATTATATTATTATTTAATCTAACTTCTAATTGGCATTCAAGTATTACGTAAGAATAAAAATGATCATTTTGACTACCCCCTCACCCCTTTGTAAGCTTGTGTAAGAATTATAACTACAGTACAGCTTTCTTGTGGTGCGGTTCACGTCACTATCTTCTTTCTTACTTTCTCCCATCAGCAATAGTGGGAGAAAGTGAGAAAGAAGATAGTGACGTGAACCGCACCACAAGAAAGCTGTACTGTACCTCCTCCCTTTCTTACGTAAGATTTTTTTCACTGAACCCCCCCCCCCTGTTCCACATATTAGCAATTATAACAAAAAATTATAAAAAGTTTTAGGAATTTGATCTATAAATTTGTAAATAATAAATAAATTTATTTATTTATTTATAAATAATATAAATTCATTAAAAATTTGTTCTGTAATCAATTTTTTTAGTAATAATAAAGAAATAAATAAATATAAATATTTCAGTACATCTTGCATAAGAATAAAATATTTCCCCCTCACCCCCTTATAAGATACTGTTAGAATTCTGTTTACCCTACCTATCCCTTGGACCCTTAAGTAATACTTGAATGGTCCCTATGCTTCAAAATTTCGATAATTAAGTTACTATTATCTGTAGAAACAGAAGGGTTAAAATCAAGTACACACCTTGTAAACTAAGGTAGTGGTCAAAATTGATCCAAATTGCAAAAAAAAATTTAATTTATAGGTACTAAAGCGAAGCAACTAACCGTGTCAAACTAACTAATAATAATCAAGAATCTACCTAATAACTAATTCCCTAATAAGTCATCTTTCCCTTTTACCCGTTTTCTGCAAATCGAATAGGTAACCAGATATAACAATATCATTTGTTATTAATAAAGAATTCAATACAATTTCATATGCATTAAAATTTACATAGTCAGATTTTGTATAATTCATTATATTTACCAATGATTAAATTGTTGTCGCCATCAGTCCTGGTTTTAGTGAAAATGTGATTAGATTTTGGAAGATCTGATATAATTTTCTTAATGGTATAATTCATATCCAACTCATTTCCTTGAATTTTCATCAAATATATATTTCTATGCGAAGCTACGATATACTGGTCTTTACGGTTTAATATTGGGGTGGCCGAAGAAAGTTGTTGTCCACCTATAATATTTACTCACTCACTCTAATTGAAAATGTCTTTAATTTCTGAAAACTTACGTACCTAACTCAGGAAGGTGTAAAGTATAGGTTTTTCCAGAATTAGGGTGGTAAATACTAAAGAGATCTTGATCTCTGCCAACAAACACAATAACATGCTTAGTTTTCATCCAAAATATACCGTCGATGTATTTAAAGCCAGTAGTTAGCTTTTGAATTATTGGTCCACCGAAGGGAAGTCCATTTGAAGTAATTTTCGTAGATGTAATAAAAGAAACATTTGCTGCACTCCTAGATTATATTAATTACTGTAAATTTAACAACATAGAAAAATTTAAAACGCCTTACTTTATGCCGAGCACGCCAAGAAACAATATACAATACAATTCTGCAAACATATCGTTTGTGCGCGCATTTTTTAGAGTTTCTAATATTTATAACCTTTACAAATACATAATTGGTATTCTAATTGTCAAAAATTATTTTATTAGCCACAATTATTTGCAGATAAAACTATAATAACCCAATTATTTCTAATATTTAATGCATAATACACGTGCTTTATAATAATGTTTTTGTCCTTTGATACTTCAAACATTGATAACAAATTTTTTTATTACTTAATTGCAGCAGCGCCTAGAGCAAAAGTTACATATAAATTTAATTAATCAGTCGAACTTCTATTACTCGAATTTCTCAATAAGTTGAACAGAAAACGATGCGCGAATGTTCGTCGAATTTTCAATCTTTTTCGTACGTTAAGAACCACCCTGTATACTATAATAGATATTTACGATATTATTTTTTTGACAAATAGAAAATTAATCCAAGTAGTTGCTGTAAAAATGGTTTCAAATCCATGACAACAATTTGACATTAAGTAATTATGTAGATGTTTTTCATAATTTTTTTGAAGCATTTCGTGAAAATGAGTGATTTATAAAGTATTTTAATTTAACTCACGGGTGTAGATAATAGTATATTATGATACAAGTGTATAAGTAAGCTTTTAAAGCACGTACGACGAGTTTAAAAGCACGACGCGAAGCGGAGTACATTTAACGTCGCTAGTGCTTTAAAAGCACTTATAAACGTGAGTCATACGTTGTTTTTAATTATACCTGCATCATACTCTGAAAAAAAATGGAAAGCAACATTTTGATTTTGATTCATTTCATAATTTTGCGCGTGTGACGTTTGACGTATATCGTTTACATGGAGACTGGTTAGCATTTGTTGTTTACGTTTACAGTTTTGACAGATATTAATAGTAAATATTTTTGTTGTTGCTTAGCAACCTTTAAAGCACGGCGTGTTTTAATCTTGCGTTTACGAACGCTGTAGCGTGTTTTAAACACGGATTATGATGCAGGTATAATAAAAAATTAATTACGAGTAAAAAGTTTTCATACTTTATAAAATAATACAACTTTATTAATGATGCGGCTATTTAATAAATAATAATACAACAGCAATGTACGATAAATATACAATAAATAAAAGCCAAGAGGGGCGTTAAAAATAAAAAAAAATTGAAAGTGTCGGCGTTAGTGCTCTGCGCCGGCTTCTCTCATTTAACATAATTATCGTGGCCCATTCAACAGCTGTTGTACTCCAAATTACAGTCATTTCACGTAAAGCAGGCGAAAGCAGAAACGCGAACGATCATTTAAAAGAGAATTTTTCAAATGTAATAATTACGTTTATAAACGCGTGGTAGTAAAAAATTAACGAATGCATTTTTGGGTCTTCTGTACAATTTACTCCACACAAAAAATGTTTTAACTTTTTAGTATTTGAAACAATTGAATGAAGGATATTAGTACTTGAACGAAACATATGGCAAGCAAGATTAATGTGATGATGAAGGGCTGAAAGCTGTTACGAAATCATTAAGGGTATTTTTGTGTTAATGAGTTAATATTTCATCACGTCATTTACAAATTTTTGAATTTGGTATCAAATTATAAATAGCTCAGGGAGAAGAGTTAAATTAAAATGTCAAAAATAAATTCTGAATAATAGTTGTTTTTTTATTATAGTTAATTCAATCTTGTGAACTTTGATGTCAAATTAAAGATCTCACTGAAGAGAGCTGTACTAAAATTACTTTTGAGCGATCGGCAATTGTTCTTAATTTTTATAATACTTATTACAAGTTTGGTACAAAATAGAGTCACAAAATGGCAAATAAATAGTTATTTATGTATCAAGGCACTGAAGTTTAACTTTTTATCGTGAATATGGAAAATAAACAATGTGAGTGATAAAAAGAAACTTCAGTACCGCGGTACATATTAAATTTATTTGAAATCTAAAATTAGAAAATCTGTCAGTTGTCAATTGGAACTAGGAACATTGAAATAATTACACTCAAAATTATTTCTTTATCGGAATTAATAAATTAATTCTTCTTGCACATATTGTTTCATTTTACCTAAAATTTACTATAATACGTCATATATCAGTCAAAATTATCCTACTTGTACATTAATTATTTTACGGTTGCCAACACTGCGTTGCTCAAAATCGTCTTATATGATGGGTTACTGTAGTGACGATTTCTGTGCATTTTAGTGCAGATTTCAAATAATAGTTATTTATGTATCAAGGCACTGAAGTTCAATTTTTTATCACGAATATGGAATTTAGTAGCCGAGACCCGTAGAGCCGAGGAAAATAAGCCATGTGTGTACTAAAATTCGTAAAAAATGTAAAAAAATTACAATATAGGTTAAGTTTATACATCTGTCAGTTGTCAATTGAAATTGACAGTCAGTGTTGCCAACCTCGAGAAGTGAAGTTATCGTAAATAACACTCAAAATTATGTGTTGTCCTCAATTTCGTCATCGGAATTAATTAGTTAATTCTTCTTGCAAATTTTGTTTCATGTTACGTCCAAATTTACTATATTACGCTAATATATTTGCCAAAATTATCCTAATTGTACAATAATTATTTAACGGTTGCCAACACTGGGTTGCTCAAAATCGTCGTATAATGGGTTATTTTAGTGAAGATTTAATGACGATTTTTGAGCACTTTAATGCCGATTTCAAATAAACGTTTTTATTTACTATACTTGCCAGTCAAGAAGTTTTTCACCATATTATTTCATTTTACGTATAAGTTGACTATTATACTTCGTACATCTGTTGAAATTATGCCGATTCCAGAGATTTTAATAACGATTTTTGCGTTTTTTAATGCCGATTAATAAAATTTATTAAGAAATAACAGTGGTTTTTAATGTTCTTATTGCCGGTGATATGTTCTTTCGATTGTTCTTTGCATTTCTATATTTTTTTTACATTCAATTCTTCTCTTACGTCCGTATTTCTCTTTTCTTATTAGTATTTTGGTTAAATGAGCGTCAACAAATTGCTAGAGATTTTTGCAATGAATTTAATTTGGCGTAGTATATAAATAACAATACAATTGGTCACAAATAATAGCAGAATTTCTCTCGCTAATTCTCCAGAGCATTCAGTTCAGCCCGTTACCGTTAAAAGATAATCTTAATAGCATTGAAGTGCTAAATCAAACTAAAATATATTTGACATTTGCGAAATGGTATTACCTTAATACAGCGTTGCATGGGCCGGCACAATGTAATAGTAACATACATGGCACGTTCGAATAACGGGGCAATAAATTAAATTTAAATTAGATACCGGGTGGGTCAATATAAACGCTCCCGGCAAGCGTGGCCATCTCTGATCCCATGCGGCCGCTTGCCGGCTTGCAGGCTTGCCAACAATGCGTAGGGTTCCAGCTTCGGTAATTTATACGTAATTTATTCTCATCCAGGCCCATTCATAACAATCAACAATTGATAGATCAAAGCCAACTGACCTGCGTCAGACGTTATTACACAGCGGATGTTGCATAAAATACGCCACTGCGCCTCTGGATTCGCTGGAAATGCCAGTATTTCCTTATTTGTTGGAAAACTTCAACCATTTTGCTTTGACTCAGCATTATCTGAATACGCTTGTGCCCATTTCTATTACGACTTTTTGGCTCAGCATTTCGAACGAAATAGTATACCGCGGCACTGAAATTCCTTTTTAAAACTTCTGTACCTTGATACATATAATTATTTTTCCTAAATAGCGTTGCGTTTTTACCACTTCATAAATTAACGAGATGCTCAAGTATTTTCATAATAATTCAAATCAAAACACTTGAATAAAATTAAATAGAAACCAAAATGAATTAATAGGTATTTATGTATCGAGGCACTGAAGTTTAACTTTTTACCACGAATATGGAATTTATATACCGAGGCCCGTAGGGCCGAGGAAAATAAACCATGTGAGTGATAAAAACTTAAAAAGGAACTTCAGTGCCGCGGTACATATTAAAATTTATTTGAAATCATCTTAAATTAAAAAAAAACTGGAAAAAATTATTATATAGGTTTATACATGTCAGTTTTCAATTGGAATTGACACTCAGTGTTGCCAACCTCGAACACTGAAGTTATCATAAATAACACTCAAAATTAGATATTTTATCCTCAATTTCTCTATCGGAATTAATTAGTTAAGTTTCCTTGCACATATCTGTCAAAATTATCCTACTTGCACATTAATTATTTTACGGTTACCAACACTGCGTTGCTCAAAAACGTCGTATAATGGGTTACTTTCTGAGCTTTTAATTTCGATTTTTGAGCACTTTAGTACCGATTTTAAATGAAGGATATTTACTTTAACTTAACGGTGGATAATTCGAACCTATTGTTTTAAAAAGCCATTCACGTATCTTATTATTTATAAGTATAATATTGTGTTATTATATAAATAAGTATTTTAATAATAACTACTTGTTGAAAATATTAGCGATGGTTTTTAAATAAATATAAAAAATCTGATGTGGCCAGCACATAACCTCCCGCCCGATACTACTCTTAAACGGTACAAAATAGTATTTGATGATACAGAAACATACCTTCTTACTTGTTTATTTTCTTTATATTTGAAAATTTTAATGTTCTTTCGAAAATATTTATTTAATTTTGTGACATATATTTCACTAAGAAAACAGCTACACAATCACAATGACATGTGTCACATTTCGTAAAAAATTGAAAATTTTTAAATGTTTTCATGGTGTACTAGGAATGCAAGATTTGTAGAATATAATTTCTTTATATTTTATTATCTCTAAATCTAATGAAAATTTATAAAATTAGTGTAATCAAACCACATGTAAAATTAAATATTCTTCAACTTTCAAAATAACATAAATTGTTGAAAAAGGAAATTTAACCGTGTTTTTCACGAAAAACTGTTAAGGGCTTCAAGTAAACTGCTACTTCCGGTTGACCAATTTTATCCAAAATCTAATCAGCTCTTCATTTAAATATAAGAAGCAATAATTCATAAAATTGTATTTTTTGGTATTATAGTATTTGAGTTATGCGAGACGAAAAAATTGCCACAGACTACACACACACACACATACATACATACATACATACATACATACATACATACATACATACATACATACAGACATCATCGCGAAAATAGTAAAATCGTATTGTAGAGACCCTAAAACGTGCTTATTCATTGAAAACTCACTACCCAATTTTTTGACCAAAAACAATACCTCCCTTACCTAGAGGTAGGCGGGAGGTAAAAAGGGATTATTTTGGGTAAATTTAATTATATCAGAATACCTCTATTACGTGTTGTAATGCAAAACTCTAAATTTTAATAAAATATTACAGAACTTAAACCCACAATATTTTGTAATTATTAGTACAAAATTTTAAAAACGCCTTATTCAAATTATATTTGAAATTATGTTATAACCACCCGCAAAAAAAACCTTAAGATGTCTGTATGTGCATATGTTAATGTACAAAATTTCATTCAGACATATTTACTCAAGTACTATACTTAACAGTAAATTATAAAATTTTGCATTTTATATTGGAGTCTATCACCATTTTTTTTATGAAACTTTATCTAACTTGAAGACTATGTACACTTTTAAAAAATCTTAATTGTAATTCATTAAACCACAATGATTTTTAAAAAATGTTGTGACGTCATTATACGAGTAGAAGTGTTGGTGAATCTTAAACATTACAGATTTAAATAATTTTTGTCACATAAATGTTTTATTTTATTGTAATAATAATAATAAAATAAGTAAAAAAATATATGACTACAATTATTTACAATCTGCACTGTTTAAGATCCACCACCCCTACAATGACGTCACAACATTTAAAAAAAATCATTGTGGCTTAATGAATAACAATTAAGACTTTTTAAATGGCGTATTACGAAAGCGCTGCAAAAATTATTACAAAAGCGCACCATAATATATTAGAAAAGCGCACCAGAGAATTGAAATTTATTTGGTGATGGAATAAAATATGGATATTTTCGATTAGACGTCATAATTAGATTAGGTTAGGTTAGAATAGAATTTTTGCTAAAATCTTCTTTGAAAAACTTATCTTTAACTGACTTATAGAGACGATAACTTTCCAAAAGTTATATATTATATGTTACCTAACTAAAACAAAAATTGTTAAAGAAATATGTTAATAAAGTTGTTATAAAAATTATGGTGTTTCAATCAATTTACTTTAATTAAATTAAATGTAAGTAACTAATTCTTAAATTGTACTGGTGCGCTTTTGCTACGTTTTTATGGTGCGCTTTTGTAATGTTGAAAAATCCGAACGGTGCGCTTTAGTCATACAGCCTTTTTAAAAGTGTAGATAGTCTTCAAGTTAGATAAAGTTTCATAAAAAAAAATGGTGAAAGACCCCATTACTGATGTCAGATAAAATTGGAGCCTTCGTTTCGCTCAGTCTTCAAACATTGTTTTCCATCGATAAACTGTCCTTACCGTCCACGATATTTAATATGCTATAACTTATTTCACGAAACTTGTTTCGCGTGAATCGGGTTTCGAATACATTTAAACTTTATTAAATATCGTCCACGCAGTGTTCGCTGTACAGTTCCCCCGCTAATATCACAATTCACAAGTTGCTGGTTCAAGTCATTCAATACAACGCTTGCATCTCGTTCAGCGCATTGTGTAGCAGACAAGTACATTTCTCAGCGATACCAAGTTCTCTTTGTGAGGCTCTTCCCGTCGCCGCAGCGCTCCGGACTTTCCGGGGTCCGGGGCTCGGGAACGGGAAGGACATCACGTCTAAGATAATACGTCATGTTTAGAGTTTAGGGAACGAGTTGCTGGTGCTATTTTCAGAGGCGTGGTATTCTCCATGGATCATGAAGATGAATGCAGATGCACCAAGGGAAATATTGTTCGGAGATTTAAAATATTTGCAGTTGTTTTTAAATATAACTTCATAGTTAGAAAACAAAATTTGATATCATTGTATTATAAATTTATCGCGCCCTTTACTTTCGTAGATCTCGCTAAATATAATATTTTTAATAATGATATATTTTTGTGATACTTCCTCTAACGATGCTAGTGAAGGGGGAATCAAAATGGTAAAATTAAAGGGGTTGTGGGATTCAAACTGAGGATCTCACGATCCACAGTCCGATGCGTTACCACGGAGCTATTTACTCCATTTATTAGCTTTACTCATCACACTACTTATACTCAAAATGATTTTGGAGAAGACGCACGCCATCATCCTGAAAAAAACTTTATCAAGTGAAAAATAATAAAATTTTTGATTAAAAAAACAACTTAAAAAATACTAGCATATTAATGCAATTTGATTCCTTTAATGGAATTTTAAATTATTAAAAATAATTCTAGTTCATTTTTTGTTCGCTATGTTATTGCTATTGGTAAATGACCACGTTTACATACAAAATTCATATCGAACTGTCACTTTACTGACAAACTTTACTGTGTTGTTAAAATTTGTGCTCCTCGTGATCCAGAGTTTTATAATATGTATGTATTAATATATTGTGTTTATTACAACAAATCACTTCTAAAAATGGCGGTAAGTGTGATCAACACGTATTGCATTTTCATTTCAACAAAAAATAGTATCTCACATAAACGTTGTTGCACAGTGACGTCATTATTTAGTAATATTTTTGATGACGTGCGTCTTCTCCAAAATCATTTTGAGTATACCCATTTCGTAGATCTCTTTAAATGATATAGGATATTTCTGTCGGTTACCAATCCCCCCACCCACGTATATCTTGCAAAAAATACCTGAGACTGGGAAATTGGAAAAATACACTTTTTTCGAACACTATTAATGGTACTAAATTTGAACTTTGAAATCTTGAACACTGCTATCTTCTTCTGTTTCTTCTTTTTACTTTCTTCTTTTTTGCTATTGTACTGTTCAGTTGGTTTATAGAAAACATTATTTCCGCTTCACATTTGTTGATACCAGTAATCATATATTTTCGTTTTAAAATTATTTTATCAATTCTATAATTATTATACCACAAACCGTGTATAATTTAAAGAAGAATAGATGGTATGTATGTATAATTTTTGGAGTAAACATTGTTTGTTTAGTGGATTGTGAATTTGACTTTTGTTTTTGTAAACAATTTCAGAGCGACTTTCACACTTGTCAATAAATGTTCGATGTTTTTATTATATTTCGATTATTTATAAGTCAAAATTAGGGAAGACCGAAATGACTGACTCTGATAGTGTACACTGATAAAAATGTTTTCTTGGAACAAACAGATTGCTTTTAAATGAAGAGAAAAATTGATTTGAATAGTGCCAATTCAATTTCGTTTTCATTGAATACTTTTGTAGGTTTAATAAATATTCTTGTATGAAAATTAATTTAGTTTTGAAGGAACATATGAAAGTATTCAACTGAGACTCATTATGGGGACAAAGTAGTTTGAATAGGAGTAGTTTTAATTCAAAATGATATCGTTTTATATAAAAATTTTGTTTAAAATTAAGCCGAATTCTTTTTCATTATTTTTAAAAACAAAATTTAAAATATAGTCATTTTCTTTCAAAACAAAAAAAAGAAGATAAATAAAATTTATATACAAAATTAATATTTTTACCTCCCGTTAACCTCTAGGTAAGGGAGGTATTGTTTTTGGATAAAAAATTGGGTAGTGAGTTTTCAATGAATAAGCACATTTTAGGGTCCCTACAATACGATTTTAATATTTTCGCGATGATGTCTGTATGTATGTATGTATGTATGTATGTATGCATGTATGTATGTGTGTGTGTAGTCTGTGGCAATTTTTTGTCTCGCATAACTCAAATACTATAATACCAAAAAATACAATTTTGTGAATTATTGCTTCTTATATTTAAATGAAGAGCTGATTAGATTTTGGATAAAATTGGTCAACCGGAAGTAGCAGTTTACTTGGAGCCCGTAACAGTTTTTCGTGAAAAACACGGTTAAATTTCCTTTTTCAACAATTTATGTTATTTTAAAAGTTGTAGACTATTTAATTTTACATGTGTTTTGATTATACTAATTTTATTAATTTTCATTAGATTTAGAGATAATAAAATGTAAAGAAATTAGATTTCACAAATCTTGCATTCCTAGTACACCATGGAAAAATTTTCAATTTTTTACGAAATGTGACACATGTCATTGTGATTGTGAAGCTGTTTTCTTAGTGAAATATATGTCAAAAAATTAAATAAATATACGAAAGAAAATTAAAATTCTCAAATATAAATAGAAAATAAACAAATAATAAGGTATGTTTCTGTATAATCAAATACTATTTTTATCGTTTAATAGTATTGGGCGGGAGGTTATGTGCTGGCCACATCAGATTTTTTTGAATTGAACCTAATCATTTTGTAAGAAATAAAATTTTCTTCAACGAATGCATGCAAAAGGAAAACTGAAATTTTTCTTGAAACAAGAAATAATTTTTATGATTGTATTGGTGCTCCACCAAAACCACGGGAAATGGCAGAAAAAGCAACAGAAAAAATACCTATATTATTCACAAGCAATTAATAATCAAATATGCACTGATTTCGCAGGTTGTAAAGTAACAACTTTCTGATCGGTTGGAAAGTGAAAGGTAAGAATAATTCACCTTTTTTAAGTTATTAAACATATTGCTAACCGATTGTGAATAAAATATTATTCGTCGAGAATTTTGGTAGAATGTTAATCATAAAATACTCAGTTCGAATTCCACATTCGACAGTTGCCCTCCACTAACATCTTTGGGGGCCGTAACTTAACGGCCGGTAACCGTACTTTTCGCATATCAAAAATTGGTATAAGGCGTGATAATATATTTATATTTGTAATAGTCGTGACTTACATGATAATACTGCAATTTGAGTCATGAGTCCTGGAGTTCGATTCCCGTAAATAATAATATATTTGTAACTGTATTTAAAGCCAACTGCCATCTATGAATGTATGTGTTAACAAGTCCATTTGTTGATGAATCCTCTTGTTTAATATAAACCCATTATGCAAATACACAATATATTTATAAGCGTGCACGCTCATATAAAATTCAGCGATAATTTTTAGCGTTGAAAACAGCTTTTTGTTTTGAATAAACTAACACGAAAGCTCGAATGTTGTTCCATGATACATCCTACTATTATTAACAATATTTTACAATATAAACGCATTTGCATGGTTCGCCTGTACACAGATCAATAAAATATACAACGACGCACATGGCAAAGAACAGAACTTAGTAATTTATGAGTAAATCCATTTGTGTTACGAACACAACATGTAGTCAATCGTTCTCATCTCGAGTGCATCTCGTTGGGCTCGGCGCTCCACGCTCGCAAATCACCAGCGAATGTCCTCGTGGCTTTAAATAAGCGACGCTGTTATCCGAAGCTGTGCTTGCAGGATAGCGGAGTCAAGGACGGCGGACGGCGGACACAGTTGACTTTGCATTTTACAAGGAGACGGGGCGGTCTGTTTCGGATTCTACCACCTGGATTTTACCACCCACACATACAATAAAAAAAGTTCATTCTAAATCGGCATTAAAGTGCTCAAAAATCGTCATTAAAAGCTCAGAAACTGTCACTAAAGTAACCCGTTATACGACGATTTAGAGCAACCCAGTGTTGGGAACCGTTAAAAATATTGACGTACTATAGTAAATTAGGACGTAACGTGAAACAAAATTTGCAAGAAGAATAAACTAATTAATTCCGATAACGAAATTGAGGACAAAACACATAATTTTGAGTGTTATTTACGATAATTTCACTGTTCGAGGTTGGCAACACTGACTGTCAGTTTCAATTGACAACTGACAGATGTATAAACTTAACCTATATAGTATTCTTTTTACAGTTTTTTCGAATTTTAGATTTCAAATAAAACTTAATATGTACCTCGGCATTGAAGTTCCTTTTTATTGCTCACATGGTTTATTTTCCTCGGCCCTACGGGCCTCGGCAACTAAATTCCATATTCATGATAAAAAATTGATCTTCAGTGCCTTGATACATAAATAACTATTACCTATATCCACAAATTCTTAGCTTTAGAGTTAATATCGGTACAGTATAATTTTTAACCTACGATAAACGGAGAAGGTTGTCAAGTCGACGCTTATGTTGTATTTTATTTCTATTATGTATGACCACGCATAACTTTTTACAGAGTAGTCTGGATAGAGAGATGATTGATTTGTCACCCACTGAATTTTTACCTGTCAACGGATTCTGCACGCATAACTTTGTACTGGGTTACCCGATTATTCACCCTAAGGGTAAAAGCCACACAAAATTAAAAAATTCAAACCTTTTAACAGAAACCGACGAAAAAAGAAACGTAAACGAAAAATAAATTATACATTTTTAGTCTTAATAACTAAACTGGTAAACTACTGTATGTAACTAATTTTACATGCCCTATATGGGGTAAATAGCTCCGTGGTAACGTGTCGGACTGTGGATCGTGAGATCCTCAGTTCGAATCCCACTGCCGACAGTTACAAATTTAAATTTACCCCTGTGGTTCCCCCTCCACTAACAACTTTGGGGGCTATGACTTGACGCCTGGTAACCGCATTTCATACGCAAAAATATATCACCTACCGAGATCTGCGTAAGCAGAGTGCCACACCCGCAATGGGTAAAAGGCGTGATGATATATTTATTTATTTATTTATTTATAACGCCAGAAATTAAATATGAAAATATTAAAAATTAGCTCAAAAATCGGGTTAGCTTTGGAAATGAAACAAAATTGTAAACAATTGGAAATGAAAATTCTATTTATTATTAATTATTATGATAAATTGCATAATTGACTATTTTCTTTACTTTGGTTTTATTTATTGTTTATTTCCAAGGCTAACCCGATTTTTGAGCTAACTTTTAATATTTTCATATTTAATTTCTGGCGTTATAGGGCATGTAAACTATTTCTGTTTATTGATTCTGATGTAGAAATTTATGATCTCTCAACTTTATTTGAACCTTTTTTGTCTAATATAATTTGTTAAGCAGGAAATTATGAAAGTATGATTTTACATGTTAAAGTTGTATGTGCCGGGGTCGCGGTCAACACCCTGTATAACTTCAGGAGATTTGTTTGAGAAAGTATTACTATTTAAATTAACTACTTCCGAGACTCCTTTTTTTGACATTTTATCTACGATTCCCTAGTTTTTTCAAAACGTCAAAATGACAGAAATCAAACAATATCAAATTCTAAAATAACTATTTTCAAATGGTAATATAAAAAATCTTGTGTACAGCACGTAGGAAAGGTATGAATTTCCGTATACGCCTCGATTACAAATTTCACACCTAATACGGCAAAATATTACTTTTCCTTACTTGCTGTACAAATAGGTATTTCCGTATGATTATTTCACTCATTACAAATTTGACCAATCAGAATGTCTCATTTTCTATTGTTGTACATTTTAGATAAGTGAATAAACAGCTCCATGCTGTTATATGCAAATTTTGGACATTTTGAAGGCATATTTATCCGGATAATTAGTTGCAGAAGCAAGATACTTACATGTTTTTTACCTTTACTGGTATTCTATGTCTTTAAACATGTTGAATTATTCAATTCAAGCTATTTTGATTTACAAATTTGTGACATTTATTTAACATGTAAAAAGAAAAACAAACAATTTGCTATAGTTACAATATAACAACAAAATTTTATGGTGCCTTTTGCTTATGTGTGTACCAATTTATTTATGTGAAAATGTGTCAAAATCAGCGTTTTAGTACAATTTCTTCTGCAAGTATTAAAGTTTATGCTATGAATTCATGAAATAATCTTGACATATACCCCTCGTGCTAAAGAATTGAATCGATTAAATTTGATGTCTAGCTTATTTATAAAATTTTGCTTTTAAAAAAGTGTTATCGTACATAATAATTTAAGATAAAATCCCTCGACCTGCGGTCTCGGTATTTTTTCAAATTATTATGTACTCAAACACCTTTTAAGCAAAATTTTATGCATAAGCTAGACATGTCAAATTTAATCGATTAAATTCTTAGCACTCGTGATATAACTATTGTTTATTAAACACTAAAATATACTCATATATGTGTAAAGAAAGTCATGTGGTGCCCTCAGCAAATTTTCATTTCCCCGTCAGATACGTTAGCACAAAGCCAACGCTGTTCACCTACAGCACACCGCTATAGCCATCTCCCGTTAATTACTTTTGTTGTGAGAATTTTTGAGTTCGCAAGGAATGGAATAAAGTTGCGGGCTGCATAATGTATGACGCGGTATTCAGCGAGAAGCCAGCGAATGCATGGCGCAGACAGATCATCATTTTGTTTACGATTCCGCGCCGTTATTTATGTAGTCGAGTCGCTTGAAGCGCCGGTAGCAGTTCAATCCATGTTTGTATTTATGTCCGCTGAATGTTAAATTTGGGATTAAAATTTGCAATTCAAAAAATCCGATTTCCGATGCTCAACGCACTGATTTATATGGACACATGTGTCCGATTCCATGTTTTACGTGCTTGTTCGAAAAAAATGCGATATTTTTGCGAAATTCGCTCGTAATTTATTTATGCATGCTTCGACGCAACTGCGTAATTATTTTGCTTCGTTTCGCATGCATTTATGCGTGGAGAGATGAAAATTTCTGTTTATGATGGCATCTTTACGATGTAAATGTTATTTTGCTGCGATAAATCTCGCTGCTCAAGATTGAGCGAGATAAATTTGTGTTGAGTTCCCTATGAAAAATACATTGACTTCACGTACCTACTCTTATATTTCCTATGGTAGAGGTCGACAAACCGATATGCGGCACTGCGAGGTTTGAAACACATTCGAGTGTCGTCTACTTAAATAATACGAGCCCAGAATCAAATCATTTGGCCCAGTTAAAACCATACAAAGGAAAATTGTTTAATTCACCATATTTATATCTTAAATTCATTTATTTTTCCTTCCGCACATACATATATGTTAGGGACGTATTGTTTATATTACGAATTAATTAGATATTGCGAACAACTCATCAACAGTAAGTGGTGTATTATTTGAAGGCATATCAGGGTTTTTGGACATATCTTAATAAATAAATTAGATAGAGTAAATTTCATTGGAATGAAAAAGATGTAGAATAATATTACTTACAATCTTTATTTGAAACAATATAAAGTATAAGAAAGTATTGGAATCGTGAAAAAAATCGCTAACGAGATTTTTGCGGAAATACATATTTTGACGTCCACTGAATCCGTTAAGACAAATTTCTCAATGATGTCTGTGCGTGAGGATGGATGGATGGATGTCCGTGTGCGCAATGTCTCATGGACGAGACAAGATATGTAAACGAAACTTGGAATTAAGAAATTTCATGAAAATATGAAGAGCTGGGTTGATTTTGAATGAAATTGGAAAATCGGAAGAGGAAGTTCACTGGACACACAAAACAATAACTTCAATTTCATAGAATCAGCTGTGAAAAAAGATTCAAATGAAAGATATTAGCAATAATATTTGGAATATAAAATGTTATTTGCCTTTTTCTTGTACATGCTTCTAATTCTTCTAACAAAATTATATATTTAATAATATATTTCAATAATCATACTTACAATGTGAACAAAAACAAAAAACAAGTTTCATTATTTTCAAAAATCAGCTGTGAAAAAAAGTAAAACAGGCATTAGATATTTTAATAGTTGTGTTTATCGTGAAAATTCGACGTCAGACATGTTTGATTGTTTCCTCTCTTCAAGCTCTCGCTGAATCATCACGCGTACTCACCCGGAAGCAGGAAACGCGAGTGAAAAACGGTTTTAGGTAGCGGTAGGGTGTAGAAGCAAGTTAGTGGACTTCAGCTAAATTTATTAGCGCGGTTGTAAACGGACCAACGCTGAGCGCAACCTTGGCAACGGGGAGAATTCGCTCTTTGATTAGTACTTCGCACTTGGGACGCGCAAACAAATGGATGGTTTGTAAGGGCGGGAAACAGGCCCGAACTCAGGGAATGCGCAGCGAAACGCACTCAAAACAAGGACTGGAGACCTATTCTAATTCGTAGCACATGTCATGGCGGCTGTCGACAAACGCCAACGCCAGTGACGTCATATCGAATGGAACTTGTAGAGATTTTCATTTTATATGTTGGCATGAAGAGTAACTAAGGGTTGGTAACATTAATGATTCAACGTATTATTTTGAATTTTGAATCTGTATTCCCTGTATTCGTCAGCCATCTCTAGTTGAATGTGTTTCGTGTGCTTCGTATTGTTTTGTTTTGGTTTTCTTGTAGTTTTGTTTATTAGTTTTGTATCGTAGTTGTAGTTATATACTTTTATATATACATAGTTTTTTAGTATTTTATTTTAATTTTTCTTTAGTTTGGTTTAGTTTTAGAATATAATTTTCAATTAGGTTTTTGTATCATAGTTGTAGTTATATATTTATATACATAGTTTAATTTGTTAGTATTTTACTTTAATTTTTCTTATTTAATTTGTAGATTTTCATAGTAATAGCAGTTAATTTTAGATTTGTTCAGTTGTAGTATATAATTTTCAATATAGGTTTCAATTAGGTTTTTGCAAATAGTTCACTTTTATTTTTCTTGTTTTATTTGTAGTTCATAGTTTTAATAGTGTAAGTTAGCTTCAGTTTGTTTTTTTTTATTTTATTCTTACGAATATGAATGATAGAATAAGTGGGAGCGATGATGATGGCAGAATGTCGATCGAGCAAAAAATTCATTTAATTGAATACATGGAAGACCATTCCGATTTTGCTCGAGGCAAATTTATGGGGGTCGAAGGGAAAATTACGTTGCAAAATATGTGGGAGATTCTTGCGGAGCAATTAAACGGTCTCGGCCCCAGGAAAACTGCTGCTAAATAATATACAATAATAATTTACACTAAATTTATAAATAAAAATTACTCGATATAAACTATATTTAATAATAAAAGCACAAAATTCAGAAAAAAACAAAAGAAATAATGACAAGTATGACTCGCACTACCCGCTTTACAGTCATAAATGACTCACAACGGCTCACAATTTGGCGCGAGAAGATACGGACACATGCGCTGTTGGCTTGGCGTATATGCCATGACACTTTGCACACAGTCACTAGCATGTGCAAAGTATCATGGCGGATTTTCACATAAACGCCAACCGTGACGTCACTGATATATTTCTCATTTTTGTCACCAGGTGGCTAGCGATCGAAAAACGCTAACTATGGCGTCTCAAAAACGCCAACTTGAATTAGAATAGGTCTCCAGATCGACGCCGAAACGAATGTTTCTGACAGCGAAACGTCAGCACAATTTTTTTCTATTTATTGAACACAAATGCAACTAATTAAGGACAGAAACTACATAATAGAATTTAAAGCAAGATTGACAAATTCGATAAATAAAAGATTGAATTAAATTAATAATTTATGACCTTAACCTAAGAAAAATTATACAATTGGTAAGAAAAAACTTATTTAAGGTAACGTTACGTTTAAAAGATAATTTTTTATTTATATTTAAGGTAATATTGCAGTTATTATACTAGTAATAGTTAATATTTATTAATGCCCGATCATATACTTGCTAAAGCTATACCATAATTTGTTTTCTATGTTGATGTTGACAGTTACGTGGTGAGTGTTTTTGTTGCTTAGTAACATCAAAATGTATCAATATATTAGTATGGAAAATAGAATAATTTTACATATTTATGTTATTAATTTCTTTTATTTGAATATTAAGAAAGTTGTAGGAAAAATATTGTGTGTATTACGGGTGCAAAATGGCATTGCTGCTCTCGCATAATTGAAGCTCTCAGCTGCGCTTCCAGCTTCAAGCTTTATGCTCGTGCTACAATGCAGCATTTTGCACCCTTAATACACAAATAACTATTTCCGCATTCCTTGTTTAAAAATATTATTGGGAATAACAACAAAACAAAATTTGTTCCTACTATTATATTTTTATTTTCATTAAGACCAAGACGACCTTATTGTTTATAAGAAAGAAATTAAAACCAAGGCAACCTTACGTCCCAAAATGCAATACAGGTACAGGTACGAAATAAACCGTTTACCGGACTTATAAATAGGAAACTATTACAGGCTGTTATCTTCAAAACCGTAGCAACATATTTATTTATTGTGGAAGTTTTCAAAGCCTATTTCGATTGAATAGTTTTAGTTTGTATTTTGCTGCATGCTCCAATAATTTTTTTTTAAATTATTTACGATTTAGTATGTCATAAAACAATGTATAATGCTCGACCGTAACCCAAACTTTACATGCTCGTACGGATAATAAGCTAGATGCTAGATTAACTCGTTTGTTAGACACCATTACTTTAAAAAGTATTAGTATCTAAAAAATCTGATCTGTCCAGCACAAAACCTCCCGCCCAATACTACTCTTAAACGATACAAAATAGTATTTAATGATACAGAAACATACCTTCTTATTTATTTATTTTCTATTTATATTTGAGAAATTTTATTTTATTTCGTATATTTATTTAATTTTTTGACATATATTACACTAAGAAAACAGCTTCACAATCAAAATGACATGTGTCACATTTAGTAAAAAATTGAAAATTTTTAAGTGTTTCCATGGTGTACAAGGACTGTAAGATTTATAAAATCTAATTTCTTTATATTTTATTATCTCTAAATCTAATGAAAATTAATAAAATTTAACCGTGTTTTTCACGAAAAACTGTTAAGGGCTTCAAGTAAACTACTACTTCGGGTTGACCAATTTTATCTAAAATCTAATCAGCTCTTCATTTAAATATAAGAAGCAAAAATTCACAAAATTTTATTTTTTGGTATTATAGTATTTGAGTTGAGTTATGCAAGACGCTTACCTAGTAGTAGGCGGGAGGTAAAAATGATTTTGCGTTCAACTTTAATTCTACATATTGCGATACTTTGTTTTTAATTATTAACGTGACAAAAATTTAAATACGGTTACATTAATAAAATTACAATTATAAATGCAGAAAACATTCATGTGTAAATCTTCTAGAGCGTAATTTATATAACTGCATTTATTTTCTTGAATTATTACCTGGGGACCATTTCCAAGTCCGTAATGGTCCCTTTTTGAAAGTTTCGTGGAGTGTAACAAATTTTATTACATATATTTGCAAATTATAATGAAAGATTTTGATAATATTTAATATTATCAGTGTATCATTTCTTCTTTTATAAATTTTTTAAAAGAAATGTTTAATTTTCTTTCCTGAAATATTAAAAGTATTCGTTTTGTTCTCTCAATCGAAAATCCTTTTTGCGAAGTCGAGTATTTATTGGAAATAATATCGCTTTGAAATCTACCCAAGTTTTATAATTCGCGATGTTCCGTTTTAATGATCAAACGAGCAAAAAGTGAATTTAAATCCGCCGTGGAAAGAAAGAAAATTAAATACAAAATGGCGAACAGTGAACAGGAAGAAAAGCTGGGATATAGGTATTGACTTTTGTTGTTAATTAAAATTTATTAGTTTCGTTCAGATTCACTTGTTTTATAACCTCAAAATCGTCCAAAGAGTAGCAGGGATTTTTTTATGGTTATAGTTTGGCATTGGCATTACCGAAATGTTTGCTCGTGCTGTCACCAGTATAAAAACTCATAGTTTATAATATTTGAATGAATAAATCTAATCAGCAATTCTTTTACTATAGTTTTTATTTGCACTTATAATCCATAATCCATCCATCCACACAGCGTCAACTTAGATAGTGGTAAAAACGTATTCAGGTTCAGGAGAACTCAGAACATATGTATAATCCTATTCTTCCTGATACTACGTATTAGGAAGTACAAATATAGGATATGCAGATATAAAAATCTGGTGTGGGCACCACACAATTTTCTTATACATATAAATACAATAAATATAGAACAAATACATGTCATATGTTTATTCTAATAGCAACTATTGATTATTAGATACATTATTATAAAAACAATTTACGATTGTCAAAAATTAATTTTTGATATTTTAATTTAACTTTCTCCCTATGTAAAGAAATCAGAAAACTCGTCAATTGTTTTTTTCGAAGTCGATAATAAAGTACACGATATTACTACGCGAAGTTAGCCAAAATAGTAGCTAAAGATAAACTTTGCAGATTCTTATGTCAAAATTTTACTTTACAGATTCATATGTCAAACTTGAATTACAAACCTAAAATAACAAACAAATTATTCTATAATACTATTGGTAAATTTATTTATTATTTATCTTTAATACAAATTTATTTAATGCAGGTCACATGTAGAACACGTCTAAAGCTGGCATTACACGATGAAGTTTTTATTGTCAAGTGATTTTAAAGTGTCATTTGATAGATAATTTGGCTATTGCAAAACATGAGGATAGATAGAAATATAGTAAATTAGCAAGGTGCAAGTTTATGGGCAAATTTTTTAGGAATTTTTAAGAAAAAGTACCGCATATTCTTTTTGTTGATTCATCTATTTCTCTTACACTTTCGTCAAAAGAAAAACTTCATCGTTTAATGCACGCTTAATGTCCGGTTTAAATTTCTTTATCCACAACTGTCAAATAATATATCCATAATTCAACCGTTGTTTATCAATTAATGACCTTTGTTACTGTTGCTAATGAAATAATATTGACAATTCAATGAAGTAATATTATTCATTCGTTATGTCAAATTGGAATCTTATATGTCAAATAAGTAAAATTTAAATGACTTTTACGATACTAGTTTTCTCATTTTTCATATTTATTTTTTTAAGCTTAAACTGTAGCTGAATAATTGGTTTTAAGATTTTCTACTAAATCGAATGATTTAAATCACTCGCATTCGCTCGTGCTGCAAACTTCATTCTCATGAGTAATAGCATACGTTACATGCTCATTGATTAATATACAATTATAATACCGGGCTTTAAGAATATATAAAAGATAATGAAAACTTTATTAAAATTTGACACTTTGACAGTACTTTTGTTATCACAGCCATCCCTGTAACAACAGCTATCGTTTTATAAATTCATAAAGCTATTTATTTATGTTTATAATTAATAATTTAACGATTTCGGAAAAAATATAACGTATACCTTTTTGTTACTTATATAGTATATTCGTAATAAAAATTATACTTTAGTCCTTGATATACAAATATCTATTATGTAATATTTCAGTTTGTTTTATTATACCAAATATACCGTATAAAGAAAGTAAAAACTGTACCGTTCTTGGTCCAATGCTACAAATAACAATTGTCGAATAACATTGTGTTGTGTTGATTATTATTAGTAGAAATTACAAACAGTCAACAAAGAACAACCAAATTAAATTGTGCCCCAGTATAAAAGTAATTAAAGTAATCCCGCAACATCTTTTGATGTTTCGCCACCGAAAGTAATGACAACAATAACCAATTTCACCTGATTACATCCACAATCACGGTAACATGCGAACCGTGTCAGCACAATTATAATTAGATTTAATCTGTTTATATCGTTAGCCGTCCGGCGGAGTGCGCAGCACGCGCGTGTGCGTGGCGCATGCGTGCGCAGCGCATAACCGGAAGTGGACGGGGACAGCAACATTTCCGCCAGAGCAATCGGCTCGCGGCGCTTCCGTCGTTCATACATCATGTGGGGACTGGTGCAGTGTCGCACTTCACATGCACTTCAGTAGAGAGGGTAGAATGGAACTCGTGGAACTCTTTACGGTACGCCCTCAATGTGTAAAGTCTGTTCATGAATACGGGACGAGTTATGTGTAGGTCGGTGCACCGATATGAGTCGGAGGACGCTAAACAAAATTGAAACAGTACAATTTATTTCTGTATCGAAAATAATTTTTCCTATTTCACGTACACAAAGTCAATTTTGTGACACTGTTTTTCGGGAATTTATTATTTGTAAAATTAACAGTCTGTCAAACTTGGGGCTGTAATTGCTTACATAAAATTATTGAATCAGAGCCCCTGCGTCTGGGTTGCGGCCTGGGACCCGATAGGCCCCGCGGGCAAAGCCCCTTGGTGACCAGTGGTATATAAAACATGCCGTATAATTTTATTTTATTTTTAGTTTTATTGAATTTATGAACGTGAAATAGGAAAAGTAGTATGAACAACTCGTGTTACAATGACCTTTTTTGTAATACGAGTATAGTTTGCGTAAACGAGCCGCAGGCGAGTTACGCAAAATACGAGTATTACAATTAGGCATTGTAACACTAGTTGTTCAATATACTATTATGGTTCAATTTTAAATCGCAATGGTACAATTTAAACATGTATAGGTCGACAAACCGATATGTGTATATTAATTGGATGTAAGATTAGACCAGAGTCCATGGCTTGACATTCATAATTTAATCTTTAAATAGACCGAGAAATTGAATTTCGCGCCCGTTGTTAATGGTAACGGATGTGAAATAGAGTAAAAAACAATCATTTTGACACTTGAGAATTGACACTATTTATTCAAAACTAATTGTTTTATTTATCAAATTTCAATCCCATAGCCAATTTTTATTTACAATAAACCTGTTTAATATTTGTAATTACATATTTATTCCAAAAAAAAAAAATAGTGTGTACACCTTGTCCGCGAAATCCTTTATCGCCCTCGAGATTGCCCTGCCTCGATACGCTAAAGAGTGATTTCGCGGCCTTGGTATACAAATAACCAATTCAGAACTGTATTAAAAATTATTTTATTATTATATGAGGAATTATGATAGTCATCATAGCCGTAGGCGAGTGATGCAAATCATCCGAGTGAATAATGACCATAATCCCGAATATAACTATACTTTTTCTACTCCTGTAAATTCGGAAATCACTTTTGAAAATGATTGGAACAAGATGAAAAACGTCAACATAAAATACTCAGTGACAACTGACTGCATGTCAACTGTCAGACGGCCATTGCTTGGTGATCCACATTACGTCTTTAAAATAACCGTAAATTATGGATTTCTGGCTCTGTAATTGGTCGAGAAGAGTGAATTATGAGTACTATAGTTCATCGAAAAAAATTAAATAATATGGTGATATATTTATATGAGTAGAAAAATATTATTTTTTTTCTGATTTACAGTAAAAATATGTGCCTGTATTATTTCAAATAATTTTTCTCATTATGTGATAATAGTATACGTATAGTATATTAAGTGAGTGAAATTAGATATTATTCATGAGTGAGACTGATAATTAATTCTTATATCATTTCACTCACGTGTGTGATATACGTCGTTTTATCTAACAATAGTAGCCTTTTGTGTAATAATAAATTAAATGTATGTTTGCTTTTAATATATGAAAAATTACTCCAGTTATGCTCGGTTGCTATGGTTATACTATTTATCTTACGTTGCATATTGATGCATTTTGACTAAAAACAAATGAATAATGTACACGAACACGAATAACTGCTACTGTAAGATAAATAGCATAACTGAAAAAAAATTAACGAAAATAATTTTCTTGTTCATATTATTTTTAGTATGAACCATGCATTTTGCCGTGATAATGAATACATCATTATATTGACCTAACAGTTTGGTAATTTTTTGTCAAATTTAACCGAAGTCTTAGCTCATATTTCTCAAGTTCCCAATGGTGAACTACTAAATTGAAACACACTGTATATGTAAGGGAGATCCTGTGACGAGTAAAAATTTTCTACAGTGAGTTTTCAACAGCTAAGCACGTTTTAGGGTCCCTAGAACACGATTTTTCTATTTTCACTATGAAGTCTATGTATTTAAATTTGTGTGTTTAAATTACAAACTTATTAGATTTTGCTAACAACCCATCAACCAAAAGTCATAACGTACTTGAAAGCCTATAAGGTTTTTTTAAGCAGATGTGTTTTGTTTATTTGTATATTTCTTGTTACCCTATTTGTTATACAATAAAATATGCATTAGTGAATGCAACATTTAGTAAAAGATTTATTATAAATTGTCAAAATAAAAATACAAGAAATAAGTAATTTTATTTCAAATAACGGTCTGCAAACTTAGTTTGTACTAACAAAAGCTAATATTTATGTCTGGGTTAAATAAATAAAAGCACATCAAAGTAAAATGTCACTGCAGTCACATGTGCGATTCGATATTGTCAGTTTATATCAGAGTCGTGGGACAAACGCACATAAATCCGTTAAACAAATATAATAAATTAAACACCAATGACTGTTTTGCTATTTTTGTTTATTAGTTTTGTTTTTACTGTTGTAACTAATAAAATATTTTTGTTTATTTTCAGATTGTTCAACATATTGCATACACCATATGGAATAAGGTCTTTATAGTTTACATAAATCGATTCAGCAAAAGGTAAGAAGATTTGCATATTATTATAATTTAAAAAAAAATGATAAAAATAAAATGTTGAATGATTAAAAAGAGTTGAATTTCGGTCGGTTGCATAGATTGACAAAGTGTTATGCAGTCCTGAGAGATGCGCTCGCAAATTTTTTTCAAACCTTAGATGCTCTGAAAATTTTCTGTATACATAACAAAATAAATAATAGTTATTTGTCAAACTAGAGTGGAAGAAAGGCTTTCCTCTCGGGTTAGATACAACATTTTTGTCACATGTTTCTAAAAACGATTTTCTCGGACCTAAAATACACTTTGACAACGCAACTGACACGTTAAAAGTTAGGTTATCAGACGCAAGGCGGTGTAGCAGTGTTGCCAATGAGCCAATCTTAAATATAAATTAATGTTGTCAAATTGTGATTTAATTTAGACAAAGAAAAATGTAAGACATAATTGTAAGACAATTTAAAATATGTACATCACTAAAATAAGGATTTTCAATAATATTGGACATTTATTTTTACAATATATTTTTTGTAAATAATATTAATATTGGTAACACTTCTATATATTCCTCTCTAGAGAGGAAAAATACATTTTCCTCACTATTTCTGGAGAAGAACGGTGGGGTTTCCAGGCATGTCGTGAAAAAAATATATTATCACGCCATTTTCACTTCACTGAACAGAACAATTTTTTTTTATGAAACTTTATTAGAATATATGACGATCAGTGAAAACACGATGTGAAAATTTCATATATTACCCGAGATATGATTAGTTAAAGTTTGTATGACATCACTGGCATTACTCTAGTGGCACTAAAACAACGATTTTTATGATAGTAGATATTATATATTTTTTAATGTAAAAATAATATTTACATATGTCTTAATTTACAACAATTAAACTTAATATAAATAAAGATAAAATTAATTTGGCAACTTTAGAGTATTTTACTTGATATTCTAGTAAACATAATACGAAAGTTTAAGGACAGTGGCGCTAGTAGTGATGTAACCTAACCTCAGCACACAAATTTATTCAATAGTTTTTCAACACAGCACAATAAAACAGTGAAATTATAAAACAAGTAACAGAAGCCCAACACACCAAATAAATGAAATGACATTTCGTAGTTCTATTTTAGCCCACAATAGGCGTTGGGCGCAACGGTAGGCGCTCGATTTGCACGTTTCATATTCCTGGCCAATAGAATCAATGCGAATATCCGTGACGTTAAAATATTTTCAATTCGTTATATCGCTTTACTGCAAAACATTTAAAAGAAAAAAAATACTTTACTACTAATTGTGCCGTAAGTGTTATACGATTTTGATATAAATTTGTCATATTTCATTTATGGTGTATATACACATCATCTTGAAAATTTTGGCAGTTTAGATTTTTCGAATATTATTGCTGAACATTGCATATTAGTATATTATGATACAAGTGTATAAGTAAGCTTTTGAAGCACGTACGACGACTTTAAGAGCACGACGCGAAGCGGAGTGCTTTTAACGTCGCTAGTGCTTTAAAAGACTTATACACGTGTGTCATACGCTATTTTTTATTATACCTGCATCATACTATGGAAATAGCTGGAAAGCAACATTTTGATTTTGATTCATTTCATAATTTTGCGCGTGTGACGTTTGACGTATATCGTTTACATGGAGACTGGTTAGCATTTGTTGTTTACGTTATAGTTTTGACAGATATTAATAGTAATTATTTTTGTTGTTGCTTAGCAACCTTTAAAGCACGGCGTGTTTTAATCTTGCGTTTGCGAACGCTGTAGTGTGTTTTGAACACGGATTATGATGCAGGTATAATAAAAAAAATTATATAAGCATCACGAACGTCAGTTTACAAACATATCTTCCATCGTTAAACTGTCTTACCGTTATTGATACTTAATATACTATTATGTCAATATCTGAAGAGCACTAAAGTTCTTTTAAAACTGAACAGACTATAGCTTGTGCCTATCCACTCGAACGAGCACATCTCTCATACAAATAACTCTCACAAACTAGACAAGTTCATGGAAACATCATCCGCTTCCACTCGACTGGCAGAAGCACAAAATTTCTCGAAATGTCTTTTATTTCAAAAACCGTCCACTCGTCACTCAACTGCCTGGAGTTCCTAGAATGAAAGAATAGTAATAACAGGCCAGGGGGGCAAACGTACGTCACCGCATAAATATATGCATTAAGTAATCTATTCTTATATTAAAAACTTACTACAAAGTTGATGAAAAGAAAATAATAGCCCTGGCATGAGGTATAATTGTATATTAAGAAGGAGAATAATCGTTTTGTAACAATAGCGCCGGTTTGTATTGTTGGGGATCAATAATTTAGTCTTGTTTCTGGAAACGAAAACAAACTTTGGTTTATATTTTGCTTGAAATACTAAAATAATAAAACAATAAAAGTGTGACAAATAGTATTCATACAAAATAAACTAATAATGAATATGAAATTATAGATACTACATTAAATTGTTTAACAGCAGAATTCACCAACATCCAAGGATAGATTCAAACTGATCCGTGGATCAATATTTGTTCTGATTCACCAACTTGATCAAGTTACCATGATCAACTGATTAGTTTTGATTATTGACAGTTCATATAATTTTCCTTTTTATCTAAAATAAAGTAATAAGTTGCTGTAAAATTGTCATTAAAAGCTCAGAAATCGTTACTAAAGTAACCCAGTGTTGGCAACCGTTAAATAATTATTGTACAATTAGGATCATTTTCGCAGATATATTAACGTACTATAGTTAATTTAGACGTAACTTGAAACAAAATTTGCAAGAAGAATTAACTAATTAATTCCGATGACGAAATTGAAGACAAAACACATAATTTTGAGTGTTACTTACGATAACTTCACTTCTCGAGGATGGCAACACTGACTGTCAGTTTCAATTGACAACTGACAGATGTATAAACTTAACCGATATTGTAATTTTTTTAGTTTTTTCCAATTTTAGATTTCAAATAAAACTTATGTACCTCGGCACTGAAGTTCCTTTTTATCACTCTCATGGTTTATTTTCCTCGGCCCTACGGGCCTCGCCAACTAAATTCCATATTCGTGATAAAAAATTGAACTTGCCTTGATACATAAATAACTATTATTTGACTGATTTGATAGATTTCATATATTTTATCCAACGCCTCTCAATAAATGCTCTATAATTATGGCGATTTTAAATAAGGAAAGTAACAGATTACCCACTAGTGGGTATAATTTTGAAAAGTCACTCGTGAGTAATTTTTTATTTATAACAATAATAATTAATAACACACAACATTAGGTAACTACTTCGATTGGCATTTTAATTTAGAAATTTTAAAGCATATGTCACTGACAAATAATATTTCTTTAATAAATGCAAGATGTTGGATAAATCGTTATACTTCACACGTGGGCAAAGTGGAATTACCCACCATCAAATTATCACACGCAGCCTTGCTAAAATTTATCGTGGGTAATTCCTTACTTTGTCCACTTGTAAAATAAATAACTATTACATATGGACATAAGTTAAAATGTCATAAGAATTTGAAAGGGAAAAATAATAAATAACTATTACGAAAATGACCAAAACAAAATTAAAGAATTTTAAAACGTAAATATATAAAAATATAAAGAGTTATTAAATATTAGAATATTATTTAATAAAAATAATAATAATTTCATATATGCTACCTAACCACTTATTCCTCGGACGCCCACTCAATCGTTCACCCTTAATCTCACCCGCATATATTAATTTTACCACCCTTTCAAGATGTTCAAACCTTCTTAACTGACTCACTCCCACTTTCTTAATATCATTCTTCTCAATCTCACACTCACCATAGATACACCAATGTATTCCGGACACATGGTTAGTTACTCGTATTAGTAGAAAACGGATTATATGCAAAGTGCATATATTTTAATTTTTGCAAATCTTGCATATTTGGGCATTCTTAAGCATATTTTTACATGAGCATATTTTTTAGAAATTACAAATAATATCTATAAAATATGAAGTGCGCAATGTGCCTATCCAATCTGTATTCAGATCCCTACCAACGGAACCGTCTCGAAATCTCAAAATCCCTGGGTCGGGTATTAAAGGAATTGCAAGATGTTATAGTCCAGGTCAGCACATAAATTCCCAGAGAAGGATTCTAAATTAAGTCCCTGTGACAAACTGGATACAGTTGGTGTTTGTTTTGTTCGAAGCCACACGTCGGGTATAAAGGAAAGAGAAATAGCACTCCCGATATCCATTCTTGACACACTCGATCTGTACTTGTTGGAGTTTTACACTTGCGCTTTCCGTAGATTTTACCAAACATAAACGAAACATTTATACATTTTTCAACGGTAATAATCAAACTGTTTACAAAATATCAGTAGGTTTGTTCCATATGGTCATTTCTGACAAGTTTGTGACATGTTTGTGACATTTTCACTGCGCCTGAGAAAACTGTAAACAAATTAAGTTTGTAATATAGACTGGAACGGCGAATGGAATGAAGCGTATGTGCATGCTCATTTTTTGTTTTGACAGCTAACCTTAAATATACATATAAATAAAAAAATTCATACATTTTTCGCTACAAAAAAAGAAATGAAGCTTATGTTTCAAAGTTATCTTGTTTACATTTTTCTCAGGCGCAGTGAAATTGTCACAAACTTGTCAGAAATGACCACTTGGAACAAACCTAATATCTGCAATAATTCTGAACGCTATTGTGATTATTATAATTAATAACACCTTTGTTTTGGTTTAAATCTGTTTCAGTGAATGGTGTGAGATTGGAATAAGGGAATGAATTTGTATATTTGAGTAGTATACTTTTGAGGGATTGGACGTATTGACCGTAAGATTGAAAGATATTGGGTGCTCTGGGTACATTTTCCTCGAAATGTGAACATATCTAGAGATGTATAACTGCTGTGGAAATGAGGTATTTTACAGGAGTGTATGACCATTCTACTATCACTTGCTAGTTCTAGTTCGCGTAATCAATCAAGCTTCATGTTTTAAAAAAAATTCGTGTGAGTCTTTTAATAACTAGGTCTAAAATCTAGTAACTATTGCATGACCCAAGGCCCGACATTTCTCCCATATTTCAGTTTTACTCGCCGTCTCCAAAACATCAGCAGACATTTTCCATAAGACGCTCATACATGTAAGGGTGCCTCGTGTGTTTGTTCACGAAACAGGAATTCCTCACGGCCACCCATGATGTTTGCTCGAGCCGTAAGAGTCCATATCTTGTCTAAATATCGTTGGTAAATATGGGACCTTTTTCAAGAATTCGCAGCTTAAATTGACAGGCTGGCGGCGGACGGACACGGAGGTCCTTTATTTGTTCATTAATGTGGCCAGGATGTTTTTGGCTGCTCGAGTGTTTATTTAAATAAATGGAACGTTGAATGTTGGCAGCGGCGAGAATGTAGCTGACAAGGTTTTTGCCGGGTTCAATTGTTGGTTTGAGGTGAAATGACTCATCTACAGTGTGTTTCAATTTAGACGCTCGCGTTGGGATCTCGAGAACTTTAAGAGATGACTTCGGTTAAATTATACAAAAGTCGTTACACTAGTAGGTAAACCTAATGATGTTTTTGTTTTCCTGAATAAATTCATAGGTCACTAAGTAGGGACGAAAATATTTCTGAACTATGAAAATTGTTTCCAATAAAAAATAAGGTATATAGGTACTTATAAAATATTTTTTCTGTGACTCATATTCAAGAAATAGCACATTTTTTTCAATGAAAAACCAATACTAAAAAGTATCACAGCAAAGCTGTATACGTTTTTATACTTCACAATAATTTATAAACTCATCGTCAGATTAACAAATAAAAAATAAAAAAAATTTTGTCTAATTTAACCGAATTCGTAGGTCTTACAGTTCTCGAGATCCCAAAGGTGAGCTTCCAAATGAAAACACAGTATATTAAGACTTTGATTCTCATACATAGTATGATAATCCTGAAAAAAATATGTTCTTATCAAATTAAAGGTCTCAATGGGGAGAGTTAAATTAAAGTCTCAAAAATTAATTTTGGGCGATCATCATTGGTCTTTTATACAAGTTAATTGAATCATATCCTATCAAATTTGGTATAAAATTAAAGTAGAAGACGATCGTCAATTTTTTATATATACATATTATTTGAATCCCACCAAGTTTGGAATCAAATTAAAAGTCTTGTAGAGGAGAATTAAATTAAAATGCTAAAAATTAATTATAAACGATCGTCATTTGTTTGTTTTTTTAAATATGAACGATCGTCAATTGTTTTTCATTTCTAGTTGCCATAGAATATGCTGTTTTGTTGTTTTTGTTTCATTTTTATCTGTCATATTATTGAATTACAACCTAATTATTTTTCAAAATATTTTACATTGTCCACCACCGGAGTAGAAGTATTGCCAAGGAGACACTTTTACGCCGGCGGCGACAATATTTAATTTCTGCTTGTTGAATACAAATACATAACGTACTTTTATGACTTTTGAAGGAAAACGTTATTTCTTAACAGCCTTTATTAACAACTTACGAGACACGAGTCCCAAAGCAATTGAACACAGGAGCTCTCGTTTTTTCTATATTTTGTGATTCATATATTTATAAGTCTACTTTGGTACAAACGCATTTAGAAACATATAGAATAGTATATTCTACAACAAGTAATGGAATGGCACATATTCCACGCGAGCAAAAAGTTTGTAGCCCGAGCCAAAGGCGAGGGCTACGGTTTGCGAGCGTGGGATAGGCCATTCCGTTACATGTTGTAGACTATACTTTCTATAACAAGATTTTGGAAATTATACAAAAAATACAAATATAAAACTGTTGAAAACATCAAACACAAATAAATCAAATTAAAACGAACAGACGTAACCATAGTAACTGAATCAAGATACTTCATATGTCGCGCTAATAAGCGGTTCTGATTCGTCGAAAATATTGCATACGCCGCGTATGGAATGTTAGTGATTCCATAACAATTTTTAGTAGTGGAATGCCCAGTTTCCAAAACAGTGTTATAGAAAAGTTATTTTCTATTGGTATGTTTTATACTTTTCAATACTCCATTTTTAGCAGGCTACGATTCAGAATCGTTTTGACCTAAACAATTACAGTGTTAGATTGTGTAAGTTCGTGATATAACTAAATATAAAATTTGAGTCACTCCATGTTATCCACACTATAAAGTTTGCATCTATATCCGCTCACCCAACGATTTCCATCAAATCCCGCACTGATTAAAATCAAAACGTGTACCGTCATCAACCCTATCCCATCCAATACCAAAGCACTAATCCCGCATCAAGCCGAACAAGTATCTCCCGCCCAGATGTCAGTCCCATACCGTCACTCAACCAAATCTCACTCGGCGGTACAACGTAACGTCATATCTGCATGCATGAGCGGTTCCCGGATCGATTCCCAGCCGTGCAGCCGCAGCCGGCCACCAGCCCAGACACTCAAAGCCGAGGCTGGGGGCTTGGTTGGTGACCGTGGTGACCGGAACACTTGGTGGCGGATGCTTCGGCCGCTCCTAAGACGACCTCTTCGATGGGGATCTTTTTCTCGGATCTGTTGAAATCTGTAGTGGGGTCATACACACATACACACAAAAAGTTATGTTTTTTTTTACAAATTATAAAAATTTAGATCATTTCAGTCACATATTATATATACAATGTTTCGAATTGCTACAACTAATTATTCGCTAGAAAAACAAGTGAATATGTAATAATTAGGACTACCAATCATCCAAATATCCGAATATCCGGATATCCGAGATATCCAGATATTCGGATCTCAGATCCGTACAGTTGGGTAACCGGATAATGGGGTCATACACTTTTAAAAAAAAGTTGTGTTTTTTTACAAATTATAATAATTTAGATCATTTCAGTCACATATTATTCAATATTTCTTATAATTTTTCAACTTTTCATTCACAATTTCCTTTCTGAAGTTTCGCGGTTGCAAAATCGTGATGTCATCTTGTAATAGAATGCACAGCATGGCAAGGCAAAAGTGGTGTTGATAACAAATAAAAACTTGCTTTTCAGAGTTGTAACAATTACTTATTATTATTAAAATGAATATTCCGATAAATTAAATTAGGTATTCGTTAATTATAATGTTTTTAGTCAAAGAGTTAAAATAAAAATGCTTTGTTGTACTATATCTTGTCGCTTGACGGTAATGTCGGTAGTCTCATTATCGCACCTGTCATCTCAAGTCAAGTCAAGTTAACAACGATTATCAAATTAAACTTGTGTTTAGTATATTTGTTATATTATTTTGCCCAGGTAATGTGAATAAACTATATTTGTAAAAACCTCTCAGTAAATAACAATGACTGATAACAGTCAATTTGACAGTTGGTGTAGTTCCTCGCTCTCCGCAAGAGCGTGTTTCGTAGAATTACAAGATGACGCAGGTGCTGACGTCACAAGCGAAAAATTTGAAATAGGATGCCAATTTCAAAAAATCGTATCTTAATAACTAAAGCATTTTAATATTAAAAATAGTTTCTATATTCATAATTTTACTCAAACTTACAGAAAAAAAATTAAATGAAAAAAGGTGTATGACCCCATTTTTAAAAGCTAATTTATTCAGTGTAAGCAAAATTTGTTATTGCATTTGAATTGATGTTTGTCAGTAACACTATAATTTTGCAGTCATATTCTACTTTTCACTGAACATACTTAGTAATAATACTATGTTTTGTTGTTATGATTTAAATCAATATTTTTTTTATTAAATACAAATTGATTTCCAATCACATTCTCATACAAATAAATCATATCAAATTTCATATCAATATTAAATAACATAAATTCATTGGCTGGTACCGCGAGCTCCGTTTTTGGGTGTTTAGAGATGTATTTTAGCTTCAGTTTTAGCGCTGTACAATGTTCTGAAATCTTTTTATAAATGAATGCTTCGAATATAAATTACAGAGAAATATATTATCTACCACTTGTATTTGAAGTATTTTTACCTCCCTCCTACCTCTAGGTAAGGAAGATATTGTTTTTGGTCAAAAAAATGGATAGTGAGTTTTCATTGAATAAGCACGTTTTAGGATCCCTACAATACGATTTTACTATTTTCGCCATGATGTCTGTATGTATGTATACAAATTTGTGAATTTTTACTTCTTATATTTAAATGAAGAGCTGATTAGATTTTGGATAAAATTGGTCAACCGAAAGTAGCGGTTTACTTGAAGCCCTTAACAGTTTAAAAACACGGTTAAATTTCCTTTTTCAACAATTTATGTTATTTTGAAAGTTGTAGAATATTTAACTTTACATCTGTTTTGATTACATTAATTTTATTAATTTTCATTGGATTTATAGATCTTAAAATATAAAGAAATTAGATTTCAGAAGTCTTGCACTCCTTGTACACCATGGAAACACTTAAAAATTTTCAATTATTTGCAAAATGTGACACATGTCATTTTGATTGTGAAGCTGTTTTCTTATTGAAATATATGTCAAAAAATTAAATAAAAATACGAAAGAAAATCAAATTTCTGAAACATAAATATAAAATAAATAAATGAGAAGGTATGTTTCTGTATCATCAAATACTATTTTGTATCGTTTAAGAGTAGCTTTGGGCGGGAGGTTATGTGCTGTCCACATTATATTTTTTAATATAGTATTTAATTGAATTTTGTCAAGTTTGGTGTCAAATTGAAAGTCTCACAAAGGAGATCTGCAATAGAATATCGGGGAGTACTTTCGATCGGTCGTCAATTTTTTTTTATAATAATTAATACAATTCTTTCGAGATTGGTACTAATTCAAGTTCTAAACGGTGATCTCTTATTGGCCAGCAATAAAAGATGTTAGATAAAATAACGTAGAAAGAAGAAAGTTCACCCTTTTTACAATTCTTACCTTACTTAACCGCTTGATTTTCGTCAATATAATAGTATATTCCTTAAAAAAACCGGTGAGAGGTTACGGTTTTACCACGGTTGCGGCTTTACCAGTACTACAGTAAAGAAACGGAACACCGTGATTATGTCAATGTTTGATTTTATATATTTCTTGTAAAATGAAGACGTGGAATACTTTTAACGAGTTTGTTTTAACCGATCGTAATTATTCTGAGGGAGATTATGATGAAGAGTTTGATTTCAACAATGACAGTGGACGTTATCTTGTTTGACAGATGTTTACCGCGCTAACCGCCGTCTGTGCGCGGTTCCCGTGGTAAGCTGAAAGTACCACAAATTACAGGAACCGCGTTCCGAAATCTTACCGGTAACCTGAAAATTTTACCACGGTAACCGTGGTTCGTTTTCGGAATATACTATAAATGATTCTACTTCAATCATCACTATCATTAGTTTTAACTCCTTGCTTTACTTACTCCTTTTGCGTTACCTCTTACTTACTTCATTATAAATCCAGCTAAATTACTGGAAATCAGTCTTAAATCTCAAAGCATAAATATCAGAGTTTTGATCCGATTTTCAACAATAACCTGATAGATTTCGAGTGGCCGAAATGGCATTGGTTGAAGGGAGACCTCGCCCTCCACTTGTATGTTGTCTTCGGCGGTTCGGAGCGGTGTCTAATATCATCGGATGTTTGTGACGACGACGGTAAAGGAGAGGTAGAATTCGTAAGCGTCTTATATGGTAATGATGAAAAAGGAGAAGACCTTTAGGGAGGAATTTCATTTCGAAATTTAGATTTTGTTGTTTACCACGGTATTTTTGTTTCACCTTATGTAATTTGAATACTAAGATATCCTAGAAAACTTCAAACGGTGAACAGTGTATTGGACGGCGAGCACAAAATGGGGCTCATTTCCAACGCATATGACTGCCCTCTTAAATTTTATTTTAATAATAAATCACTATTCTAATATATCAATCCTAAATCAGTTGGTAACTTAGCAATATTATATTGGACTGAATTATAAATCTTAAAATTTTAAATCCCTGTTTAAATATTTTACATTCAAAACGAGTTTAACAACTTGAATTTGTTGTGGAAGAATGAGTTAAGGTTCGTTTATTAAAATGGCGATAAATTAAAATATTTTACTCATTTGTTTACCTAACGTAAAATTGCGTGCAGTAATTCGAAACGTTGTATTTTAATAAATATTCTACAGCACTTAATCCAAAAGTCTTTTGAGTTATGAAAATTTTTTTTCGTGTGTGTTAGATTCAAAACGAATGGCACTAAAAACGAGTATAAAGCTTGAATTACATTATACTTTTTACCTCCCGCCACATCCTGTAAGGGAGGTATAGGAATCATGCTAAAAATTGAATAGAGAGTTTTCAGTGGATGAGCACGTTTTAGGGTCCCTGGAATACGACTTTAATAGTTTCCTGATGATGTATGTGTGTGTGTGAGTGTGTGTCTGTCCGTCTGTCAGTCTTTCAAAGTCTGTCTGGCAGTCTGTGTGGATCTCTGGAGCTACGGTTTCTTAAAAACTACTACACTGAAAATTTAGATATTTTGTATATATCAATTGTATCCCCTTTGGAAGACCTGATTAGTTTTTGGTTATAATCCAATAACCGAAAGTGGTAGTTTCCTTGAAGCCCTATCAAGTTATTTTAAAATATCTCAGTAAATTATAGTTTAACGAAAATTTTGTTATCAGAATAATGTTTCAAATATTATATTACCTACAATTATTGTTTCAATCATTTTCCTTTTACTGTCACCATTTACGAATTACAACATGTTAAAGAAAAATTATATTTTGATATTTTCGTTTAAATCTGCTAGCCTGTTTTTTGAAAAAACAAAACAACGGTTGAAAAATATCATTTTTTAGACATGTGACCACAAATTAGAAACATAATCAGATCGCCCTCTCTATGGTTACGAGTCATGAGCATAAGTGCTGCACCCGCAGGGGGGTGTAGTGACACTAAAATTAGACAAGGATGACAATAGAAGGATAGAAGATTGTTTTTTTAGCCTCCTTGATACATTTTATTTTATATTTGTTGTACTTGTACAAAATTATAAGAGTACATATTAGAAATATATTTATTCAATTAAATTCTGTTTACACATATTTAATTATTTAGAGAAAAATGTTATAGATTTCTAATAATATTAAATTTATTAATTTTTAATATTTATATTTATTATGAAAAGCTCTATTTAAAATATTGAAAATGAGAATTTAATATAATTATTAGAAACCTTATAACTTTACTACAAAATAAGGGTTAAGAATACATATTAACACTTTCAATATGATTTTCCTCGTTAAGTGCACATTTCGACAAATTGTGAATTTGTTCTTATAAATATATTTTTAGTCTTACACAATCTTTTACATTCAAATAAAATCTGTAGCTTTTAGCGACAAATTTCTAAATATTTGTAGTTAAAGATATTACAATCATTTATAAGTTAGTTTAAACACAAAAATTCTTGTATTTTAAAAATATATTTTACATTGAATTTTAAATTCAAATAATATTTTGTTTCTTTAAATACAACATGTTATTTTTGAGTTCCAAAAACTCTTAAAACATGTAAATTTTACTGCTGCAAACTGTAATGAATTTGGATGCGGGTGTGAGATTTGTAAAAGTGGTAATATAAAATCCACGTCAGCTTATTAAAAGCCGAACGACTGATTAGTGATGATTATTATTATTATATGATTATTTGATTAAATTTGTTATTATCTAAAGTGCCACTAATAATATATTTAATTGTAAAAGTAAATTTATAAGAGAAACGAGGAATTGTGCTCAAGAATAATCAAACTGTAATTAAAACAGTGCTTATACTCGCAAAAAAAACCTCTTGTGAATAAGTTAAATTAAAAATTCCATTTAATAACCAGCACGAATTACTATTCTTTTATGATTAACCGACGCCGTGTGGGTGATATCCAAATGCTTGTTGTGTTATATGAATACTTCTCAACGTGGTGGAGATTTCCAAATACTGTTGTACAGCCTAAAACAAATAAATTTAGTAAAAATGAAATTTATTACTTCTAGAATTAGCATACCGTAGATTCGCATCATCGATATTCGTCTTCATAAATCGATTAACTTCGGAGTCTATTAATCTATGAATTCATTATAAAATTTTCTTTATTTTTCTTCGTAATCCCTTTCCTTCAATTACAGTTGTCTTGTGCCGTAAAACGTCTAACTTTTGATTTTTTTATTTGAGCCAATTGTATTGGTGAAGAAGAAAATGTTTTGTTAAACAATTAGTTATTAAGTCTGTCCAGTTGGTCTCTTCTTGTAACACTGCTAAGCCAGGTCCTTAGTTGTCGAATGGTATTGTTCCCTGTCACAATCTTTAGTCGGTTCTTCACAGTTTCTTCGTAGAATGTTCATTCCCGGTCACTCAACTGAGACACTGGTAATCGCATTTTTTTCAAAAACCTACAAGGGTTTAAATTATTAATAATGTTTATATTAAAGAAACCTCTATTACTATACCATGTTCGGATGTCTCACATTTTCTCTTAAAAGGTCTTTCACTGTTAGTTTGTAGATGGTTATGTCCGTTTGTTGATCGTTAGGAATTTATTTGACGTTACCTACGTCTAACCCAAGTATATCCATCCGAAATTGTTGCATGTCTTACATTTAGGGAAACGAAATAGCCTTTTGTCTTTAATTAAGCATCCCTTTATTCAACATAAATTAAGCATTGTTCTAAAATAGAAAGGAGAGGAAACGGATAAAAAAAGGAATTGGAAGAAATATACGTAGTGGATATTTGTTATATGGAAAATGTATGAGTGCAATACAACTTTTAACATTACTTTATTATTTGTGTACATATAATAATTAATGAAAAAATATACAGTGATTTATTTTTAATGTATTGAAATTATATTTTAAGTGTGTATGTGATGTATAAAACAGAATATTAAATTTAACACTTACCTGTTGCAATATTTATACACAATAATAAACGACAATAACGAGAACGAATTATAAACATCAATTTTGACACTAAAATTGACAGTGATTTCTTCTTCTTTTTCCAAAGTAACTCGATTCCAATAGCTTATTTTATTATAAAGTGGCGCCTCCACATTTTAAGGAGTGGAGTGACACTAATCATATCATTGTCCTGACATTTGTCATCAAAGTTGCCTCCCCCTGCATGTGACATAATTTTTTGAAGGGATGAGCGTTTCTTGATAGTGGTGGTCCGTGTTCCTGCATCGTTTTTGCATTTTTTTTGTATTGTTCGATAAGAAAACTATGGCGGGAGGTATTGTGGTGTCACAACAGATTTTTTAAAAAAGTTTTTCTATGTTATCCATCGATTAAGTAATTCTAACAACAATGTGTCAAAATGCAGTAATTCAGTTTCAGTTGTAAAGTTTGTCATCTTGGTCTACTTCGGAAAACGTCGAAACTACAGGATTTCCAACGAATGATTCGGCTTCGTGTATGCTAAAATTTCTCTCGTGGGTAATTCCTTACTTTGCCCACGTGTGAACTATAACGTTTTATCCAACATCTCTTAATAAATGCAAAATTTATTAAAGCAATATTATTTGACAGTGGCATATGCTTTAAATTTTTGAAATTAAAATGTCAATCAAGGAGCACCAGGAGATTCCACTCACATGTAAAAAAATGGTACCGTCGTTGCTATGGTAATTATAATTGCGGCCACAACCGTTAGATGGCACCACATGTAATACTTATTACATATTTTCTTAATATTTATAATTATTTCATTCAAGACTATAAAAATCAAAGTCACATATGTCAAAAATAAAATATATTTTGAAAGAATTATTAAGAAATAAATACAACGTACAAATATCGAATGTATATTCGCTGATCCATTTGCATGATACATTTTATATCAGTGAATTTAATAATCTCATTCTATCCACTATTCATCTAACATTGATATTTTCCATCATACACCCAGAAATGCTAACTTCGCAGAGAAAGGCATATATTTCTTGCCGCATCTTTGAAAAATATTGAAAATATAAATAATAATTCTATTCTATCGGATTTACTTGTGCATTGGAAATAGCGACAAATTTACCTATGGTCAAATTTAGTTTAAGTCTAGAGTTCCATAACGCAATGCTCTATGAATCTTTCAATTTATTATTTAAAGGAAAATGATTGGTGGAAAATAAGATTTTCGTTTCGTACTTAATATATTATTGAAATTCGTATATATGTACTTCCCAGTTGATGGAAATCCACTGAAAATTAATATTCAATGATAATTACATATATATCAATATTTGTAATTAAGGTACTTACAATATCGTTCCATTTTACATCAATGAAATATTACTTCACATAACGATAAAATTCTAATTTTAAGAACTTTTCTATATAAACTTGTGTTTTTGGAAAAATGGTGACAGATGTGACAGATTTTGATAATTGTTTTAAATAAATCGTAGCCTACGTTTGTATTCCATAAGCAAATATAAGTGCGGCCAGATCCGGCAGATGGCTCGCGCAACGCGAACCTAATTTTCCTATGCAAGTGAAATCTCCTGGTGCTCCTTGATGTCAATTGAAGTGGTTACCAAGGTGTTGTGTGTTATTATTATTGTTATAAATAAAAAATACACACTAGTGCATTTCTCTAAATTATACTTACTATTGGGCAATCTCTTACTTTTCTCGTTTAAAATCGCCATAGTTATAGAGCATTTATTGAGATGTGTTGGATAAAATAAATTATGTAAATCGAAGGAAACTCGAATGAAAATCGAACCAGAAATCTAGTACGAATCTAAACGAAAAAAGTATCATGTAATGAAGGTTATGATTTTGACGTCACAGGCAAGAAAGAGAAAGATGAGATAGAAGTTGAGATGGAAGTTCATAACACAAACATCCATGTTTTGATGTTTGATATGGAGTTTTAACAAGGTTATGTTTTTATTTTTGAAGTTTATTATTTAGGAAACTGAATAAATTTAACACTGGCCATATATTCTTTATAGTTATAAAGGGAGTCACTATTGCACAAACCATACACACACTTTATTTTTCATATTTAGCATCATTTTAAGAACTGTCATTTTGACAGCGTTTTGTTTGTGTTTCGTCCACGTGAATATCATCGTAGTTCAATGAAAACATCAATAGATGGCAGCATGAAAATTTGCTTCTGTATAACCTTCCATTCAAATTTAACGGCAAAGACAATTTCACTCGAATACAAGTTCGACAGAAGTCCATCATTTCTGTAAAAACAACGTTTTGTCATAAGTCAAATAAGCGTTCACCGCAAAGAGTATCGCACAAAATATTCGTCGCGCACCCGCAATTTACATTAATTGTAGTAATATCGCAGAAAACGCATACTCGCGTAGTGTAGCAACACCCACGTTACAGAAATAACGCCAGCATCGTCGCTTCCAACGTGCTGTTCGCTGCCGTGTTAATGAGATGTGCAATGCTACACAACGCACATGAAGCGGAAAGTGACTCGACCAAGTATCGTCAGCGTCAGGCCCACACTTCCCAGAGAAGTTTGTTGCTGCAGGGGCGGAGTGAGGCGCGTTTTCCCGCCGGGCATACACATTTTCCATAATTATTACATAGATAGTATAAGCTTAGGGTTAGGATTATAGTTTGATCTAGATAATTTGATGGGATCAGAACATTCAATCTGATTTGAAAGCTAAAAGGAAGTTAGGAAGCTACTGTAAGATGCGTATTGATACGTCTGGTTAGAAAAAATGCGGGAACAAAATATGCGCGCTGTATTAATTTGAACAACCGAGCTCGATGATGAAAGTTAAATTTTGTTAAATGTTTTATTTGAATGGATATCTCGGAGTATTCCCGTTTCAATGATATAACATTAAAATTAAGGTCACACAGTTCAAAGAAACATTAACATTTTAAATATGGAAACTAAAACTTTAGGTAGGCCGTTGATCAAAACAAGTTATTGTTTTTCTTATTGGTACTCCTGTAAACAATGGCTTTGCATATACAACAATTGTTGACATATTGATGACAGGAGTATCAATAATACAAACAATAAATTTTTTTATTCAACAGCCTACTTGAACTTATACTTTATATAAGTATTAAAAATGTTAATGTATTTTTTATCTTTGTGACCATAATTTTAATTTTAGCTAGACGAAAATGTTATATCGTTGAAAAAGGAATACATCAGGCTATCCATTCCAATAAAAAAAATCTGTTCTGAGCACCATAATTCGTAAATGGTGACATTATTCTAATAACAGAAATTGTCATTAAACCATAATTTACTGAGATATTTCAAAATAACTTGATAGGGCTTCAAGTAAACTACCACTTCCGGTTATTGGATTGTCACCAAAAATTATTCAGCTCTTCCCAAGGGGACACAATTGATATACAGAGTGTTTCAGGATTAGTGTAACAAACTTTAACAGCTTATTCTTGAGGTCATTTTGAGCCAAAAATGTCATATGAATATAGGTCCTATTCCTTCTAGTTACCAAAATACAAGAGGTTGAAGTTCTATAAATAACACGAAATTTTCTAATTTTTGTAATCAAGGTACTTTCGGAAAACAAGAGTTTTATTGAAAAGTCATACCTTATTTGTCTCAATTAAGAATTGTTGTACTTTTGATTGTATTTTTGTTTCATAATAGATGGTTATAGTACTGCTGAATATGCAGATATGATTTTTATTTATGGATGTAATACCCTTTACGCGTCTAGAGAATACCAAGACTACCCAAACAGACGCCAACCTTCCCATGTTGTTATGCTGTTCTGTGTTTAGAATTTATTTATTTGTCTATTTAATTGTGTCGTGTGTTTTATTCACTAAATTGTATTCGTTAATATTAATAAATAAAATTAATTAAGACCAATAAGGTATGACTTTTCAATAAAACTCTTGTTTTCCGAAAGTACCTTGATTACAAAAATTAGAAAATTTCGTGTTATTTGTAGAACTTCAACCTCTTGTATTTTGGTAACTAGAAGGAATAGGACATATGTTCATATGACATTTTTGGCTCAAAATGATCTCAAGAATAAGCTGTTAAAGTTTGTTACACTAGCCCTGAAACATCCTGTATACAAAATATCATTATTTTCAGTTTATTAGTTTTTGAGGAATCGTAACTCAAGACACACACACAGACAGACTGACAGACAGATCGCCAGACACATATACACACAGACATCATCGTGAATTGTATTATTGGGAGCCTAAAACGTACTCATTCACTGAAAACTCACTACCGAATTTCTAGCGTGATTCCTATACCTCCCTTACAGGATGTGGCGGGAGGTAATAAGTAGCCCTGTCCATTTAAGAAAATAAAATTTTCATTCACCCCAGAAACATCTCCCTAATAATTTTATTTTACCAACCGTACAATTATGTCCCCCTCATTGCTGTATAAGCCTGTGTATTTATTTATTTTTTTTATTTAATAATTAACCAACAAAACTGATTGGTTGCTTTAAAAAACTTACCCTGTATAGATGCGGGAAGAATAACATAATAGGTCTTCAAGTAAACTACCACTTTAATTGGTGAGTTGCTCCTAAAATCTAATCAGCTCATTGAACCTCTTAGTTCTAAATATAAAATTTGAAAATGATATTGTCATTAGACTTTGAGTTTATTTATTTATAACATTTCGGCTTCTTAACAGGAAAAATCCCAATAATAAAGAAGCTCTAGATTACATAACTGTATACAAGCACTAAATAAATTGAAATATAACAATGCAATAATTAAACATAACAATTAAATTTTTAAATTTGATCACTAATTATTAGTATAATAGTCCTTTTAAAACTCTGCAAAGATGAGGAAAACAAATCTGGCATGTTAATATTAGTGCTAAGATTATTAAAAAGACTACTTATTCTAATACTTGGTGAATTGATAGTACTATTAGTACGACAATGAGAAATACAAAATAAATCAGTTGATCTTGTTCCATAGTTTGGAATTCGTAATTGAAACAACGATAGTAAAACAGAAGAATCAATTGCATTATAGAACAATTTATGAAGAAAAGATAAATCAATCAATTTTCTCCTATTTTCGAGTGATAACAATCTTGCGTTATACAAAGGAAATTTATATCTCATAAACCTGAGAAATTTATTTTGGACACTTTCTATTCTGTGTATGTATATCGTGTAACGAGGATTCCAGCAAACAGCAGCGAATTCTAGTTTGCTTCGAACTAGACTACAATATAGTGTCAACAAAGTTGAGAGATGTCTGAAATTAGAACTCGCGCGAATGAGGAAGCCCAGCATTTTACACGCTTTTTTAACAATATTGGTAATATGTAGATCAAATAACAGCTTACTGTCCAAAATAACGCCCAAGTCTTTCACACTGTTAGTCTTAAGAATTAATGTTTCATTAATGTGGTAATTATAATTTAATGTATTTTTATTTCTTTATCAAAAAAGGAAAAAATTTGACATTTACTGACCCTAAACCGTGCGTTTCTGTTCAAAACTCACTATCGAAAAATATGATCCGTCACAATATATGTGCGGGGGGAAAAATAATGTGGAAAGCACAGAACCTTCCATAAATTTTAATTTATAAACGGTACAAAATATAGAAAAATATAAAAATATAATTTGGAAACCAGGATAGTCCTTCAAATAAACTGCAACTTCCGGTTGATCGGATTACTATTAAAATTTAAACAGTCTGTAACTTCTACAATAAATTCTAAATATACAGTTTTAATATTCATTAGATTTGAGTTAACGTGGGGAAGAAAATTGTGAAAATATTTCAAACATATTCTAGGGACGCTAAACTAAATATCTGTGATATTTTTTCTCGCCATCATTAAGTCAAGTCCCCCAAAGATGTTAGTGAGACACCAAGGATAAAGATGTCAGTCCGGCCCTGCGTAGATACAAGATACTCTCTCGTCTCACGTACGTTTGTGTTCATTAGGTTTGACAGTGTGTTCAGACTGTTTGTTGAAGCCGTAAAATGTTAAAAATGAATTGGTCTGTTGGAACTGTTCAACTGTTGACTTTTCGCTATGTGTAATTTTATATGCGGCGTGTGATGTCTGCGAAGAAGAAGAAATGCGCTTGTTTCTCAAGATGTTTTCACGGCAATAATTCGTAAAGCATACTTGACTCAAAAAGATTTTCGGCGGAGTGGAGTTGTATCTAATTTAAATTTCTTATTAAATTATAACTTTTTGTCAATCAATAATCTGATCTGTACGACAACGTACATCATCTCTATATTGCGATATTTTGACGGCATGCCACTCTTGCAGACCAGTAAGATTTGAACACCGATTAAACGGACGTATTTCTATACACTATTTAATTTATTGTTTTGTATAATATGGAAAATGGCCATAAAATTATAATATAACAGATAAAATGTTGAGAACCCCTGGAATAATACCTATAAAGAATGTTCTAATTTATAAACAGTCGTTTATTCTTGCCTTCTTTGAGTTTGGTACAAACTTGTACATTTGCAACGTTGAAACAAATTCATGAAAATATAGGTTTGTCAGTAGTGCGGGATCTTTGCAGCGATTTGTGTCGTATGCTCGTATGCTGTGTTGTGCTGTATATTTAATGAAGTATTTCTACAGAAAATCATCAAAATGTGAGTGTACTTCATTATTAAGCATTTTATGTTCATACTAAATATAGTAGGCTGTAGATAGACTAAAGTTATATAACAGGATAGCGGATATATGATATAATACAGACCCTATCTTGAGGCAGAAGTGTAACCTCTAGAGTTTAGAGGAATAAAGAAAACATGCACTGCTTAGATTGCCATAGAAATGTTTTCAGATTTCTGGACTAATAATACGAATAACTATTTATGACATGGGATGTACCTGCATACAAAATTATGTACAAAATTATAAAGCAGTGACATAGAGGGTTACAGAATAGTGCCCAAAAAGATTATAGTTAAAATTTTGTACACAAGTATGAACATAATTTTGAACCAAATAATGCATCGTGTCAAACGGTCGTTCTAAGAGTATATACAGCTATGGTATAGTATATTGTATAACAAGTATGAAATGGTACTCATTTCCTATGATTATGAAAGTTTGTAGCATGACCCGAACGCGAATGCTGTAAATCATTCGAGTATGAAATGGACATTCCATGCGCGTTGTATACTATACTTATTTTAAGACCACGATATTATTTACTAATTAATTTATATTTTAATAATAAATCTGTCCCGCTTTCACCATTCTAATATTTGACAATTCTAAATAAGTATCTTAGCAATGGCACCTGTACTGAAATGAAATGACCTGAATTGAAATACTTACAAAACAAATTTATTTCGCACTATGCTTGTAGTGTTCCTCATATCCCTAGCAACAACAAACATACAATGAGCAGATTTCTAAGTTGTCGTAGAAAATTGTATATTGTTCAACAAGCATGGAATGGTACTCATTTCCTACGAATATGAAATGGACATTCCATGCGACTTGTACATTATATTTTTGTATGACCACGATATTATTTCCTAATTAATTTATATTATATAGAGTATATACAGCTATGGTATAGTATATTGTATAACAAGTATGAAATGGTACTCATTTCCTATGATTATGAAAGTTTGTAGCATGACCCGAACGCGAATGCTGTAAATCATTCGAGTATGAAATGAAAGACCTGAATTGAAATACTTACAAAACAAATTTATTTCGCACTATGCTTGTAATGTCCCTCATATCCCTAGCAACAACAAACATACAATGAGCAGATTTCTAAGTGGTCGTTGAAAATTGTATATTGTACAACAAGCATGGAATGGTACTCATTTCCTACGAATATGAAATGGACATTCCATGCGACTTGTACATTATATTTTTGTATGACCACGATATTATTTCCTAATTAATTTATATTTTAATAATAAATTTGTCCCGCTTTCACCATTCCAATATTTGACCATTTTAAATAAGTATCCTAGCAATGACACCTGTACTGAAATGAAATGACCTGTATTGAAATATTCACAAAACAAATTAATTTCCCTAGCAACAACAAACATACAAAGGGCAGATTTCTATGTGGTCGTAGAATAAATAATTTGTATTGCTTATTGTTCCGCCACATTGCCACAAACGTACAGGTTAGATTCTATTTAATACTGCATTGGTTTCAAACAAAAGAAAAGTGTTAGAATTATCAATTGGCCTTAACGTATGTTCGTGATTAATTAGTATATTTTGTTGACATGCCACATTGTATTTTACGGTAGAAATATTTTCCGGCTCATTAAGCGCCGTTTATTTTTGCTTTCAACATTTCTAACCATTTAATCAACTTTTTTACGTTTTGAAGTATATATCAGCAGCGTAACATCTGCATTATTTATAATCTACTCCGCTAGAATACACTCTTTGAAGTAAATGAATTCTTTTAAGTCCTCTTAAGATTGTTAACTCATCACTTGATGAACGGTATGTCGTTATATTGTCTGTAGCAAATTGAAGACGGTATTGTCCACTGTTAGCTTGTTTCCATGGTTATTTACGCTGTAGTTAACATTCTTTTATGTTTGAAATATGTTAACCTTTATTGTAAATATATGTTAAGAAACACTTAATTCAATAACTTGCAACAATGGCCGTTAAATTTTATCGTTTGTGAAAGTGCTTATTTAATTATCTATTCTGGATTGAAGTGTTTATGAAGGTACTAACAAATTATTGTTACTACATTATTTGGATATTAATAGCAAATAAATATATCATCACGCCATTCAATCATGCCAGAATGAAGTAGAATCTTATAATTCGCACTACCCTCTTTAGAAAATCAGACCCTATTATTTGAAAAAATAACACACTATCTGTGCCGAATAGAGTATAATATATCAAAATGTAAATTCGTTTTCTTAATAATTTTGTTGTTGAACATTTGTTATTATTTATATTTATATATATGTACACTAATAAAATAACGTCGATATTAAAGGTCTATTATTATTTGTTAAAAAAGAGTTTTTGAAAATCTTACATGCACTTCTTTCAAAAATATTTAAAAATCGAGATCCGGATCGTACAATTATCCGGATACCCAAATGTATGAATCTGAGATCCGGATATCCGGATACTCGGACACTCGGATAATTGGCAGCCCTAGTGCCGTAAAAAATCGCTCATATCTCAAAAATTAAGTCTCAGATATTGTTAAAACTAAATTTTTCATAAGTTTTGGGTTGAAAATAGGAGGATAGGGTATATAAATCAAAATTCTAAGAGATGAAAATTTTTGGAAAGATTTCAATACTAACCCCTCGAGTTTTAGGCCATTTTCAGACTTTTTGCTCTAGTAATTATTTCTGTTGCGCGATTTTAATTAAACTTTCTATACTTATGGATTTCGACGAGCTGAATCGAATAGTGAAGTCCGCATGTTCGTATCTATTTTAATTTTTGAGATATGGACCTTGGAAATTTTCGGTCGGGCAGATTTTGGGTAAAAATTCGAAAAAATAAAAATTGTTTATAAGTTAATTAAAGTGTGCAATTTTCAAAACTTGTCTCTGTTTTTTGATATCTCGCTTAGTTTTTTTGTTACGGCCTCGGAAAGTTGAGATTTTGGACAATTGTAAATTTTGCATTTTTTATGGTTTCTATAATAACTTTTTTATTATTGAGCCAAATGAACTTAAAATTGGACCAATATGAAGTTTAAGGGGTAGTTCAAATAGCAAAAACAGGAAATTATAAATTTTTCAATTTTAGGAGTTGAATTATAAACTTAAAAATGAACTAAAAATTGTGTACTATTATAATTTGTTTGTTTAAATTTAGATTTGTACTTGGCTGGGTAGAGATGACGCTCATTTTAATTAATTTGAATTTATTGTTGATGTGAAAAATGTGCTCATTCGAATCATCTGCCAATCGTCATAACAAAAATTCCCGAATTAATTATTTACAATTTTCACAAAGCTGTCATCGGTACACATTTGCCCATTCCAAAATATCACATTCGAATTAGTATGAATAATGCATTTAACATCACCGAACGCATTCGTTTCGTAAAAACACAACACAGCTTTGAAATTTCGGTTGATTATTTTCATTGGTGAAAACTCATTATCTGATTATAATACGTCCATTGTTCATCGCCGCTTTCTACTAAAAATCAATATACGTTAGTCGTTAATCAAATTACGCCGAGCAATTTATCACAATTGATATGCGTGCGAGTGTCAGCGGCGGTCATGTTGCCTGCAACTGGCGGGGGCGGCGGCGGCGGCGGTGACCGGAACGTTAGAAAATGCAATTTGTCATGGGTTCGCATCGCTCGCTGAGGTCCTACGGCCGACAGACGGGATGCTTGTTAACTGCATTTCCGTGTTTGCGTGGCTTTGAATACTAGTCATTTTTACATTTTTCCATGTCCTTTTCATTAGCATAGACTGTTTGTCCTTTCATAATTATTACCGGTAATATTTATAAGTTTCTGTTGTGTCAAGTGGACTAAAAAAGTCTGTAGTTTGTGACATACATACAGTGTGTTTTAATACTTCAGATATAATATTATTATGTGAAATAAAAAATTATGTTTATATTTTGTTTTTAAATCTCATTAATGTATTAACACAACAGCTGAATTCATCATTCCTAATCAATGTTTGGTTCACTAATCAACGCTGATTCGTAAATTAGTCTAATAAAGAAAATAACTTAAATAATTCAACTTCTTGGACAGTATATAATATCAAATGGAAATATTGAGTGTATTATAAATTTTAAAAAATCTGATGCGGGCACCACACTACTTTCTTATACAAATAAAACCAACTGAATACTTGTTCCTTGCGTATGACTAAATTTTGACAACTATTTGATATATAGATGTTAAACCTGTTTAATTTTTGTACTCATTGTAAACTATAAATTTATTTTAAAATAGAAATTAATTAATATCTAGTCTTCAAAACTTTCTAACTAATAATACAAATATTACTTTTATAATATTTCATACGACACATATTTTTGAAACTTCACAATTATTTGACACGTTTGACAGATGGATATTAAAAATGTTTTAGTTTTTGTTCCCATTGTAACTAATATATTCTTAAATATATAATTTAGTTTTTCTCAAAAGTAGAAGCATGTAAAAGTGCAAGTAACATTTTGTATTCCAAATATTTTTGCTAACATCTTTTATTTGAAACTTTTTCTCACAGCTAATTCTATTTTTGAAATAAATGGAATTTATTGTTTTTTGTGTCTAGTAAACTTCCTCTTCCAGTTTTCAATTTCATTCAAAATCAATTCAGCTCTTCATTTTTTCATGAAACTTATAAATTCCAAGTTTCGTTTACATATCTTGTCTCGTTCATGAGATATTGCGCACACGGACATCCATCCATTCATCCTCACACACAGTCATCATTGAGAAAACGGATTCAGTGGACGTCAAAATATGTATTTCCGCAAAAATCTCGTCAGCGATTTTTTTCATGATTCCAATACATCTTTATACTTTGTATAAGAAAGTAAAAACCTTTTAAAATATATAACAATACATATATGTATTATATTTTGGTAAGATATATTATCAAACAACATTTTAAAAATCATTGTGGCTTAATGAATAACAATTAAGACTTTCAAAAGTGTAAATAGTCTTCAATTTAGATAAAACCCCATAAAAATGGTGAACGACCCCATTCTCGAATCAGTCAAATACAAAACTAATATCTCACTTAATAAACAAGTTTCATGTCAAATACAAACCATGCCAAATGATATGTTAGTTAATTTATATTTGCTGAAATTTTACCAGCTGTGAGCTTCTGAGAATCTCATGTTCCACAATTCATCATTTTAGTAATATTTTAAAGTATTAAATGAAGAAAGTTTATATTGAAATATAAAAAAGAAGCATTGACTGACAGAAAATATGCTATTATTACTTTTTGTAATATCGTTGTAATTTGAGATGTCTGAAGTCTACGCATTTTTTTCATAATATAAATTGATATCAACTCAAGGTATGGATCAAATTTAACTTGAAATTTAATATCGTTTCAAAAGACTTTCACAGAAATTTATTCCACTTCATAATTGGTAGCAACCTACAAGAAAAATTGACAAACAGAACACAAATATGAACACAGAGACGTACGATGAGTATGATAATATATTTCTACATACAACTAAATATAAACCAATTATCTGATTTAATTTATTCCATTCGTTAACTCCTCGCAAATTGTTCAACAAGCAGGTGTAGTTTTCGTTTCGTCTCAGCTTCGACTCGGGTCTGCTGGGCCAAAGAATCAAGAGTCAAGACTCCCAGCCGCTGTGCAAACGATCCTATAACTCTTATAATCAACTATAAAATATGGGCTTTATTCCAAGCTGTAATTTACGAACAACGCAGATATGATTACTCAGTGCATGAAAGAATAACAGGGTTTAGAGGGGTTGGGGGGGGGGGGGGGGGTCAGGAACGGAAGGAAGAAGAGGAGGCAGAAAAATGTTTTGTTCTGTGCGGGTTCGGTACTGTTAAGAGCACACCAAATTCGAAAGAATTCTAATAATTATTATACAAAGAAAAATAGCTCAAAATTCATTTTTGATATTTTAATACAGCTCTTCTTCGGTAGACTTTTAATTGGACAGAAAAATCGACAAGATTCAATCATTGTAAAAAATCAATTGACGATCATTCAAAATTAATTTTTTACATTTTAATTTAACTCCGCTAACTTGAAACCTTCAATACGAAACAAGGTAGGTTTCAAATAACTTGTGTAAAAACTGAAATAATTTTTGACATTTGACATCAAGTATTCTTATAATTAATCAGTTTTGTTACTCATCCATCCATCAGTCCACACATACGTCATTGAGAAAAGGGTCACAACGGAATCTAGGGATCTCAAAACTTGTATTTCCACGAAAATTTTGCAATCAATTTTTTGTCATAAGTATATAGATCCTACGTTAATTTGGAGTCAAGATTTGACGACTGGTACTTAAAAAATATATATATTTATTATATTGATAACTCAAATTTCTCAAATACCCTCATATTTGACTTAGATATACTTTCAAAATAAATAAGCACTTAATAAACAATTTGGTGTATGCAGCACACAACTTTCTTATTCACAATTGAATTTGATTGTTTGTATGTTTTAGTAAGATATTTGCTTGTTCTCATAGCAACTATTATTATTTAAATATATTATGTTGAAGTTAATAAATAAAAAGTATATTTGGAGGAGCTGGGATTTGAACCCAGGACTTTCCGCATGCGAAGCGGACACTACTGAGTTACACCCCCGATGCTGTGTACACTGCATCACTCATTTATATCCGTAACATATGTCTTTCAAGTGGACTCGAATTATTATAAATAGGTCGACAAACCGATATACGTCGCGATTACTTCACCCATTCAAATACATAACGGACGGCGTTAAAGTACCTGTATAAGTAAGTTGCACATTTTGAGATGAAAGTTCATTAAGTTAAAATGAAAGAGATTTGTAGGGCATTATTATAAAAATTTTATAAAATAATAAATTCTATTTCACGATGTATCAATCCAATTAAAATTAATATTTATTATAAAAATTGTAATACGGCCATGTGTAATACAACAATAGCGGAAAATGCCTTTTCTAAAAATTGTTAAAAAATGTATATTAGTATAAATTTCGCTAATTGAGACAGATACAGAATTTTATACTCTATAGGTACATTTTCGATTTGAAGCATATTTGCCTAAAATTATTAGGAAAGCAGGCCCTTAATTTAATATATTAGTTTGTAACGATGATGAGTACCTAGTGGTCAAAATCTACTTTAGTACATTTTATAATAAAATTATTTAGTGAAAATAAAACCGGCTGCCCATTGGCCAGAATGAGATTATCTACATGTTATTATTTGTTGAAATTTTAGTGAGTATTACATGCAATCTTGTCCCCCTAAAAATTTATCAAAATAAAGTGTTCTACGCCCATGGTCTCCTGCTGTGAAAAAGGAACGAAAATTTCCTGGAAGGGTTACTCAGGTAGTTTCGGCTGAATCTACACGGCTGAGTTAACACTGCACCCGCTAGTACTTATGCAATTTCCTGCTTTCCGAATCATTTAGGAAAAAAATCTGTTGTGGACACCATAATACCTCCCGCCATAAATTTCTTATCAAATAATGCAGGAACCACTATTAAGAAAAAATAGTTTTCACTTATGGCACATCATGTCAAAAAATGACATTTTTCATGCGTTGTTTTGTTTTTTTCAAAAAGCACAGGTTAACAGATTTAAACAAAAATGTAAAAATATATTTTTTCTTCAAACGTCATAAAAGTACGTTGTTATTTATTTGTATTCAACAAGCAGAAGTTCAATATTGTCGCCGCCGGCGTAAAAGTGTCTCCTTGGCAACACATTTACGCCGGCGGCGGACAAAGTAAAATATTATGAAAAATAGTAAGGTTGTAATTCAATAATTTGACAGTTAAAAATGAAACAAATAAACAAAAATAACAAAACAGCATATTCTACGGCAACTTGAAATGCTAGATAAGACAGAATATTTTTTGAAGTTTTGAGCATTTTATAATATTTATAATTTTATTTTCTATGTTTGAAGAAAAAATAGCATGTGTTATTCGGAGTAAATGTGTCTTTGGGTGCTTCGCATGTAATTGTTCGACTTACATGCTCAGCACACAAAGTATCACATTTACTCCTAATGACACAATATACTATTTGTTTAACATATTACAACATGTTAATGGTGACATTAAGATAAAAATATTTCAAATAATAATCGTAGTAATAATATTTAAAACATTATTCAAATAACAAAAAATGTCATTAAACCATAATGGGATATTTCAAAATACTTTGATAGGGCTTCAAGTAAACTACCATTTCCGGTTATTGGATTATCACCAAAAACTAATCAGCTCTTCCCAAGAGGATACAATTCATATATACAAAATATCACAATACCGGAATTCCGAGAGATGCACACACACACACACACACACAGAAAGGATAGACAGACGGAAACACACACACAGACATCATCGCAAAACTGAAAATAATATCCTATGGATCCTAAAATGTGCTCATCCACTGAAAACTTACTACCGAAATTTTAGCATGATTCCTATACCTCCCTTATAGGATGTGGTGGATTATTTCAAAACACTTTTATCATTTGCAAAGTCACTGACCCCTACACAATGAGAAGCGCGAATCAGAAGGGGCTGAATCGAACCAGCACCACTTCAAAGTAAAGTGATGCGTTGCGACGTCCGCGGAGTGGGGGGAATCCGTTTAAACAGAAATGTCAGGAAATTGACGCCATAAACGGTCTATTTCGCTTGTGTCAACGTCATTTTGTTAATTTGAATGGAAGTTTATTCTGAAATTGTCATTTTTAAATGTCAGGCTTTAATGTGTTTTGAGTAATTATAAAAGGGATATTATAAATATTGGATTAACGCTAATGCTATAGAGTGGTTTAGCAGAGAAAGTAGATATGGAAATTTTATTTTTTAATTATTTATGCGTCCCAGATTTTACGTTTTTATTATTTATAAATGTCACAGATTTTAAAACTAAAGTTATATAAATTATTTATGAAATCCTCAGCGTAGAAAACGATAATAGTTACATTTTCCAGCATTTACAATCGAAAATTATTTTCATACCAATACCACGCTTCTTTCTTATACATGCATATCTGAATTTTACTACTTGCTTCAACCAATTTTTAATGGTAAGTGGTAATATTAATGGAGGGTTATACAGAAGCAAATTTTCGTGCTGCCATCTATTGATGTTTTCATTGAACTACGATGAAATTCACGTGTTCGAAACACAAACAAAACGCTGTCAAAATGACAGTTCTTAAAATGATGCTAAATATGAAAAATAAAGTATGTGTATGGTTTGTGCAATAGTGACTTCCTTTATTACTATAAAGAATATATGGCCAGTGTTAAATTTATTAAGTTTCCTAAATAATAAACTTCAAAAATAAACACATAACCTTGTTAAAACACCATCTCAAACGTCAAAACATGGATGTTTGTGTTATGAACTTCCATCTCAACTTTTACCTTATCTTTCTATTTCTTGCCTGTGATGTCAAAATCATATCCCTCCATTGATTCGCCCTGACAGCAAAAGGATCGTAGAAGTAAAATTAAAATTGTGTGTTGATCGATCGGAATTCGGAAGATCCTATGATCGTGTTCTTAGTTTGTCGTTCGTTATTCAACTGAGCAATTGAACAATTGAAGTAGGTCAGTCTGTAAGATATGACGAAGGAATTTTTTGTCTCGATTCTATTTGTAAAAATCTGGCAATATTACTAAAGTTTGGAGCGTTTCGCGTCGTGCCTTGATACAGCATCTTGCCAATAATAGTCGTCCGCTGAGGTTTGCAAACTTCGCAGTTGAATTTTATTGACAATTCAGCAAACGGAATTACAAACTTTGATAACATGCGTTCAGTCGTTCTGCCAAAACTACTGTCTGCATTCAATATCTCTCTACTGTTATGTTGCTCGCTGCTGATAGCCTGTTTTCCTATCTTGTGCATTCACATGGGGTTTAATAATTATTTGTATTATCAAATATCATACATGGAAAAGGTTCCAGTCAAAGATGTTATTAGTTGTAAAAAATATGATGTGTCCTAAACAACTTTTCAACGATACAATATAGAAAATGTTTCAAATAATAGTTATTTATGTATCAAGGCACTGAAGCTCAATTTTTTATTACGAATATGGAATTTAGTTGCCGAGGCTTAAGGACAATTTTTACCTCCCGCCTACCTCTAGGTAAGGGAGGTATTGTTTTTGGTCAAAAAATTGGGTAGTGAGGTTTCAATGAATAAGCACGTTTTAGGGTCCCTACAATACGATTTTACTATTTTCGCGATGATGTCTGTATGTATGTATGTATGTATGTATGTATGTATGTATGTATGTATGTATGTATGTATGTATGTATGTATGTATGTATGTATGTATGTGTGTGTGTGTGTAGTCTGTGGCAATTTTTTCGTCTCGCATAACTCAAATACTATAATACCAAAAAATACAATTTTGTGAATTTTTGCTTCTTATATTTAAATGAAGAGCTGATTAGATTTTGGATAAAATTGGTCAACCGGAAGTAGCAGTTTACTTGAAGCCCTTAACAGTTTTTCGTGAAAAACACGGTTAAATTTCCTTTTTTAACAAATAATGTTATTTTGAAAGTTGAAGAATATTTAATTTTACATGTGTTTTAATTACACTAATTTTATAAATTTTCATTAGATTTAGAGATAATAAAATATAAAGAAATTAGATTTCACAAATCTTGCATTCCTAGTACACCATGGAAACATTTAAAATTTTTCAATTTTTTATGAAATGTGACACATGTCATTGTGATTGTGAAGCTATTTTCTTAATGAAATATGTCAGAAAATTAAATAAATATACGAAAGAAAATTAAAATTCTCAAATATAATTAGAAAATATACAAATAAGAAGGTATGTTCCTATCATCAAATACTATTTTGTAGCGTTTAAGAGTAGTATTGGGCGGGAGGTTATGTGCTGGCCACATCAGATTTTTGTTATAAGTATATAGTTTTAAATATTATTATCTACTATTGTTGTTTGAAATATTTTTCTTTTACTGTCTCCATTTACGAATTTATATTTTGACATTTTCGTGTTAAAATTTGCTAACCTGCGCATTTTGAAATAGAAATACAAAACAACGCTATAAAATAGTTATTTATGTATCAAGGCAATGAAGTTCAATTTTTTATCACGAATATGGAATTTAGTTGCCGAGGCCCGTAGGGCCGAGGAAAATAAACCATGTAAGTGATAAAAAGGAACTTCAGTGCCGAGGTACATATTATGTTTTATTTGAAATCTAAAATTCGAAAAAACTAAAAAAAATTACAATATAGGTTAAGTTTATACATCTGTCAGTTGTCAATTGAAACTGACAGTCAGTGTTGCCAACCTCGAGAAGTGAAGTTGTCGTAAATAACACTCAAAATTATGTGTTTTGTCCTCAATTTCGTCATCGGAATTAATTAGTTAATTCTTCTTGCAAATTTTGATTCATGGTGCGTCCAAATTTACTATAGTACGTCAATATATCTGCCAAGATTATCCTAATTGTACAATAATTATTTAACGGTTGCCAACACTGGGTTGCTCAAAATCGTCGTATAATGGATTACTTTAGTAACGATTTCTGAGCTCTTTGTGACGATTTTTGAGCACTTTAGTGCTGATTTCAAATAAAAATTATAATAAATGTTAATTTACATTTCTTTTATTATTATAAAATTATTGATTGAGTTATGCTCAAAATACCTGATAGGTCTTCAAGTAAACTACCACTTCCGTATGACAAATTGCTACCAAAATCTAATTAGCTCGTTTCTTAAATATTTAAATTTTAAATATAAAATTTAAGTTCTAGAAATCCCAAAACATGTTTATCTGTTAAAAACTCACTTCACAATGATAGTCCTTCAAATAAACCACCCACCATTTCCGATTGATGGATTGCTTCCAAAATCTAATTAACATGAATATATAAAATCTAATTGTTGAATTTGTCATTGATATCTTCATTAAATTTTGAGTTATCGTGGAAAAAATATCGTCACACACACATACACACACAGACAGACGTCATCGTGAAAATAGTGTAATCGTATTCTAGGTATCTCAAAACGTTCTTATCTATTGAAAATTCACTATCGAAAACAATGCCACCCTTACCCTATTTGCGGGAGATAAAAAGTAACAACAAATGCAATAAATATCACAGTTTTAACTTTTCAATATTTAAATCTATAAAAGTCCAATCAAAAGCATTAGTTCAACAATTAATTACCTACTAGAATAGTTATTTGTGTATCTAGAGCAGAAAGTAGTCTATTGCCGCTTGCGCATGGTTCATGCATAAGCGGCAAGGACACTTTCTGCTCGAGAAACACACACTATTTTTTCTATGACCGATTCAATAATGACAAAAACACTGGATGAAAATATTATATTTGCCATTTTCTGTTTGAACGTTTATTCCGATCCATTTTACAGTTAGCTATGTTAAACCGTTTCCAAGGTGATGGACACTGTTTCTTCTGTTATTTGTTTGAATCGCATGACAGTTATAATTTTTCAATTCAATTATGACGTTAAAATTTTGTGAAATATCATAAAATAATGGATAGTGACGAATGTGAAATGGAATGTACTTCAACACACATCAAAGAATGTAATATTAAATTAAAATTGTCCATAACAACTGTCCATTTTTCTATTCTACTAGAGAAATTTATTTTGCCGCTCGCTGAAAGGCAAAAATCTTATTGCCGCTTGGAAGAACACTAACGTAGCACTAACGACTTTTCACCTTTTAAACAAATGACGTCTTACCGTGAAGTTGTTATGTTTTTATGAAATAGTTCGTGAACCAATAACTTAAATACGATTATTATTAAAGCACTAAAGAGCATTAACGAAGCACTAACCTACGACGTCATAGTTTTTCAAATTCTAAATAAATGACGTGCTACCGTGAAGTTGGCACGTCATTAGGTTTTTTTGAATTAGTTCGTGAACCAATAAATTATATACGATTATTGTTAAAGCACTAAAGAGCACTAATGAAGCACTAACCAACGACGTTATAGTTTTTCACAATCTAAACAAATGACGTGCTACCGTGAAGTTGGCACGTCATTATGTTTTTTTTAATATCTACTAAACTAACTATAACAAATAATTATTTTAAACAAGCACTAAAGAGCACTAACGAAGCACTAACTACTGTAATAATATAAACGTTAGTGCTCACATATGACGTGCCAACTTCACGCACCTCGTGAGATCCTCAGTTCGAATCCCACTACCGACAGTTACCAATTTAAATTTACCCCTGGGGTTCCCCCTCCACTAACATCCTTGGGGCTATGATTTGACGGCTGGTAACCGCACTTCATACGAAAAATATATCACTTACCGAGATTTGCGTAAGCAGAGTGCCACACCCATAATGGATACAAGGCGTGATGATATATTTATTTATTATCTTTGTTTAAGCTGTATTATTTAAATGAGATGTAAAAATGAAAGGTACATTGTACTTGAAGATTATAGGTTAAGATTGAATTTTCTCCAAAAAAAAAAACCTATTAAAACAGCAATATTTTCAGTGTGTATAGCAACAGCAAACTACCAATACTAATGCAAGCATTCGCCATCATAAGATATCATACAAAATGAATTTGATATGTACTATGGGTGAATTAAGATCAACGCCATCTCTTGATAATTTGGAAGCCCAATAGTTACTACATGACCGTTGCTAACGTTTTACATGTTATTAGATGATAATATAATTCACTACACTCTATGGAATTATCCCTAAATCCTTAGAGATCTACAAAAGCAGAGCACCACATTCAAAATGGGTAAATGGCGTGATCAAGCGAAATCAGACATTGATTGTCTAGCACTAGAGGTGTCACCCATAATGAATAACATTATTAGAGACTTAGAGAGCTGATTGTAACGTAATTTCCTGGTGCATCTATGTGGTTAATGTAATAATTCAACAAAATAAAATTATTGTGAACGTATTTCTGAGAAATAAATAATGTGGGCTTTGAAAGTTCAAGGTTTGATTGTAGATAGTTAGTTCGTTTGTTCAGAATTAAGTGTATGAATTGAATTAAATCTGATAGCAAAATAACCCGTTATGGAAAGGAAACTACAAGACCGACGACAATAAAATAACAAGCTTCCTGATCAGAAGAACGAACTGCACGCTGTGTGCTGGTGCACAAACATAAACCATTTCCCGAAGAAAGTATAAATGTATAAAACGTGCACTTCACAACTTCTTTAGTAAATTCCACGCTGTCTGTTTCCTATCCGCGCAGCAGTAGTTTAACATCAAAGAGCATAGCAAACAAAAGAATAACAAACGCACGTCGAAGTTTACGTTTCAGTTTAGCGATCTCGCTTCAATTTTTAATCCGGTCTGCCTAGACCATACAAACTGTTTCCAATATTCTTTTGTTCGCATTTCGAACGGCAACCTGGCATTTGTTATTTTCAATTGACATTTTCTTTTCTTCTCTATTATGTGATGGCCGACGCACGCGACGCGGCTACAATGGCTCTTCTGACAGTTCCGGTTTCATAATGATAACTTGGAATTGATGGAAAGGGTTCGTTTCAGCACTGCACGCCACCAGGGGACTGAATTACTCGAAAAACCCTACGCTTTCCAAATTAACTACGGGGAAAGTTCTAACTAGTAATTGGGAAGTTTTCTTCAGACAGGAACTTTGCACTTTTACATTCTAAATGAAGACAAAATTATAGCATAACCATCTTAAGACTTTTTACCTCTTGCACATGTTAGGGAGGAATTGTGGCGGATAAAAAATTTCGATTAGGATAAGCACGTTTTGGGGTTCCTAGAATACGATTTCACTTTTTTTACGATAACATCTGAGTGTTTGTGTGGCGATTTTTACATGTATAATAATTCAAAATTTAATGAAGCTATTAATGTGAAATTTCATATTTAGATTTAACAGGTTTATGTTACGAGGAGATTAGATTTTGGGAGTGCTGGAATGTAAATAAATAATAAAATGTAATAAAAGTATTTAAAAAAATATTGTAATTTTAATGAATGTCATAAAAATAAATATTGTTACACAACGGGCTCAACAACAATTAATATTATATACGTAATAGTAATTTATGATTGGTTTATTTAAGAAGACACGATTATTTTTTGGACAGTGTACTTTTGTAAATCGAAGGCAAAGGTGGATATAAATAAAGTTGGTGTTAAAACGTTTTCGGGTGTTTCATTTCTCTTCCTTTCGTAACAATTCAGAAGTGGGATTACTCAGTGCTCAGTGTGTGTGTGTAGTGTAGTGCAGTGTTTGTACTTAGAAAAAAAAAAGTCTAATATGAGTGATTCTAGTGAATCGGGTAAAAATGTAGAAGTGACCAATCGGAAGAGGAGACACATGTCATCCAAGGCAGATGAAAATCAGGCAAAAACCATTGAGCGATTAATTGAACATAAACTGGAGGAGAGACTTGCGAAATACATTAATCGTAATAATAAAGCCGCACCGATACGGGGAGAAGCCGATGCATCTTCCTCTAGAGCTCGAGGTGATATCATCCCTCTCTTCAATCCTGACGATGAAACAATGGATGCAGTTACCTGGCTAAATAAAATTGACCAGCTGGGCCACATTCATGGCTGGGACGACTATGCTAAATCATGCTACATGCAAGAACGGTTAACTGGCGAGGCTAGGGTTTGGTTTAACCGGTTAGAAGATTACGATTTATCCTGGGGAGACTGGAAGACCGAAATTTCATCCGCCTTTCCACGACAGAGAGATTACGCAACGACCCTAGAATTACTGGTTTCACGTAAGAAGCTGTCAACTGAGTCTATGACGCAATATTATCGGGCAAAGATGTCGTTACTTAAGCAATGTCGATTAGATGATGAAGCTGCGATATCATGCTTAATTAGAGGACTTCCGGTTGAACTACAAGCAAATGCAAAAGCTTTCAGATGTGACACCCCATCTGAACTGTATGTTGGATTTCTTTCTTCTTTAGACAATTACCAAACACCTGGTTTAAGTTATAAACGTGAACACTATCATGCACCAACTCCAAATCGTGGTAAACTGTCTGATGGTAATAGTATTCCACGATTCAGATGGCAGAAAGAACAAGCGTTTCGTCGGAATCTCGTTGAGTCACAACAAAGGAAGGGACCTAGATGTTACAGTTGTCAGCAATTGGGACACTTAGCTAGGGATTGTCGAGCTAAATTCTGTCAGATTTGCCATAGAACCGGGCACACGCGGAATGAATGCTTCAAGAATAAAAATAATGATTCCAAATCGGTTCAACTGATTAACGACAAAATCAATCAGGCCTACACGAAGACAGCTAAAATAAATGGTTGCAATATCATCGCATATATTGATACCGGAAGTCAACTAAATATTCTGTCGATGCGGAAAGTTACAGAACTTAAATTGCCTACTCAACCCCGAACTACAGTGCTGAAAGGTTTCGCTGGAGGTTCGACAACATCTCGATTAGAAGCTACGTTCACGCTGACAATTGATGGAATCCGCATCGATACATCTGCTGCAGTACCAGACTGTCTTATGGGAGCTATTGATCTAATTGTCGGACAACCGGTCATCAACAGAGGTAATATATCTTTAAATATTAGAGACACAAAAGTTTTGCTTTCAGAAGTGCCGGAAAGCGCGGAGGCTGTGCTTTCAAGTATTACCTTGGAAGAGTATTCAGAGCGCGTTAAAATACGGGCCTCCAAGGAAACGTGTATCCTACCGGATTCATCGCAGCAAATAATAGTCGAAGTTACTGGTTGTAAGGACACTGAAATCGTCTTGATGAAAGACAGAACCTATGAAGTTGGTCAGGCAATCATTTGCATTCCTGGTGGAATCCTGAAACCCCCTACTGCCGAGGTTCAGATCCTAAATTTGGGCTCCTCCGAACTAAAGATTCAGAAGGGACAGTTGTTAGCGCGAGGTGAGATATGCTTTTCTATGCCCCATGCTTGTGTCTCAACCATGAATACCTCAAACATTAATAGTAGTAATATGACGTTCAATAACATAGATGTAGGTCCCATAAAAGCACATGAGAGAATAAAGTTGCATAAATTACTGAAGCAGCATGCAAACTGTTTTGCGAAAAACAGCTATGATCTTGGTTCGACAAATCTTGCACAGATGACCATTCGTCTTACGAGTGACCGCCCTGTATGTTATAAGCCGTATAGAATATCTTTTAAAGAACGCGAAACTGTTCAAAATAAAATATCAAATCTTCTTGATGCTGGGGTAATTCGTGAGTCAGATTCGGAGTTTGCTAGCCCGATTATTTTAGTTTCAAAGAAGAATGGTGATCACAGACTATGTGTCGATTACAGAGCTTTAAATTCAGTTACTATAAAAGATAGATATCCCCTTCCTAATATCGAAGATCAATTATCTAAATTGTCTGGAAAAACATATTTTTGTAGTCTCGATTGCACTCAAGGTTTCCACCAAATTCCTATTGCGCCAGATTCAATACATAAAACTGCTTTTGTCACGCCGGATGGTCAGTATGAATATTTAAAAATGCCTATGGGTTTATGTAACGCACCATCAGTATTTCAAAGACTAATGAACAAATTGTTAGGTAATATGAGACATGAGCAGGTTCTTGTATATATTGATGATTTACTGATTCCTTCAAAAACTGTCGACGAAGGCTTAAATTTATTAGATACTGTATTAGAGTTAATAGCTAATGCCGGGCTAAAGTTAAATCTAAAAAAGTGTTCATTCTTTAAAAATGAAATAGAGTACTTGGGTCACAAAATATCTGAAAATAACATATCTCCAGGAACAAAGAAAATTTATGCAGTTAAAAATTTTAAGACCCCTTCTAATGTTCACGAAATTAGGCAGTTTATCGGTCTAGCTAGTTACTTTAGAAAATTTGTAAAGGATTTTGCAACAATTGCTCGACCGCTAACAGAGCTAACGCGAAAGAATCGTGAGTGGGTTTGGGATGACGAACAGAATGAGGCTTTTCGTAAACTAAAAGAAGCATTAATAACCAAACCTGTCTTAGCTTTATATAACCATAATGCAAAAACTGAAATTCACACCGATGCTAGTAAATTAGGATTGGGCGGAATACTTTTGCAGTGGCAATCCGACGCAACCTTGAAACCTGTTGCATATTTTAGTAGAATAACGTCTAATGAAGAACGAATGTACCATAGTTACGAATTAGAAACCTTGGCGGTAGTCGAATCCATTAAACGATTTCGAGTGTATGTTGCGGGAACAAGATTTAAAATCATAACTGACTGCTCGGCAGTTCGTGCTACTTTTGTTAAAAAGGATCTAATACCGCGTATAGCTCGGTGGTGGCTTCAAATACAAGAATTTGATTTTGAAATTGAATATAGACCCGGTTGTCGCATGCAACACGTCGACGCTTTAAGTAGAAATCCCGTGATAGCTGTAAATAATATCTCAACGGACGATTGGTTTTTAACTTTGCAATTACAGGACGAAAATATTCAATTAATTATAAGACGAATAAACGATGGTGGTAACAAAGACATAACTGACAATTACGTATATAAAAATGATCGTCTCTATCGCAAAACTGTGCAGGGTGAGCGAGTTGTAGTGCCTAAGTACTCCAAGTGGAGTATATTACGTAAATTTCACGATTCGATCGGACACCCTGGTTTTAAAAAGTGCGAGCAGCTAGTAAAGTCAGAATGCTGGTTCCCTAAAATGACGCGCTTCATTAAAAAGTATATTAATTCTTGTATAGACTGTGCGTACAAAAAAGGTAATTACGGTAAGCCAGAGGGTATATTACATCCCATAGAAAAACCAAATGAACCGATGCATACCGTACACATAGACCATTTAGGACCATTTGAGAAAAGTAGAGACGGAAATCTGTATTTGCTGATGTTAATAGATTCTTTCACTAAATACGTTGTTGCCAAACCTATTCGGACACTAGGTTCAAAAGAAACAATAAAGAACTTAAGAGAAATATTCGGTACATTTATGGGGTATCCGAAACGAATCATTTCAGATCGGGGATTAGCATTTACTAGTCGGTATTTTAAAAGTTTCACGACTGAAAAACATATAAAACACGTATTAAATGCTATAGCGACACCACGTGCAAATGGTCAGATTGAAAGGGTAAATCGAACGATTTTAAATTCAATTCGTACTAGTAGCACGAGTGAAAATGTTTGGGACGAGCGTATTAATGAAATTGTATGGGGTCTAAACAATACAATAAATGATAGTACTAAATTCACACCTTACGAATTAATGTTTTCTTGTAGAGGTAATCGTATGTTAAATGATAATATTGCATGTACTAGTAGTAACGATGACAGTACATTAGAAAAGCGTAATAAAGCTACTGTGAATCTAAAGAGAACTGCAGCGAGAATGCGAGACACATATAATAAGAAACGTAAAAATGCGCGGGTGTATGATAAAGGTGATCTAGTTTTGTGGAAAAATGCGAGTAATTGTGGCTCGACGGGCGTCAATCGTAAACTAGATTGTAAATATAGCGGGCCATATAAAGTGTGTAAATTGTTTGGGAATGACAGATATAAAATAAGGAGTGTGAAGGGAATGCGGGGGTATAAAAACTTCACCGCAATAGTTGCAGCGGACTCGTTGAGGCCGTACAGAAGCGTGCTGAGGGATAGTAGTAGTGAGAGCGATAACGGTAATGAAATTAGAGATAGAGAGGATCTCATTGATTTATTAGAGAGTTAAGTGTGAAAAAAATCTCATAGCTGCGATATGGACAAAGTGCGTGTCCATATAAGCATGAGTGATTACGAGAAATGAGAATCGCCGCACATAATCATAGTTGCGATATGAACCAAGTGAGGGTTCATATAAACATGATGCGTTGTGCAAGGCGTTGCGAGTTTTGTCATAGTTGCGTTATGAACCAAGTGCGGGTTCATATAAACATGACATGTGAGATCATGAATTTTCTTTAGGTAAATTTATTTTAGGTACCAAGATGCAGTAGACTCCGAGGTTAGTGAGGACACTAACGGCTGCAGGATGGCCGATTGTTACACAACGGGCTCAACAACAATTAATATTATATACGTAATAGTAATTTATGATTGGTTTATTTAAGAAGACACGATTATTTTTTGGACAGTGTACTTTTGTAAATCGAAGGCAAAGGTGGATATAAATAAAGTTGGTGTTAAAACGTTTTCGGGTGTTTCATTTCTCTTCCTTTCGTAACAATATACAGGATAGTAACTGACTCAGCCGATCATAGGCATTTTACATGTTAAATAATACTTATGCAATTTTATATTTCCCTTATAATTTTAGAGAAAAATGTTTCAAATAAATGTTCAAGAGATTTAAAATCTGCATCTGTATTAGCTAAAAAATTTCATTTTATTTACTTGATTCATTCAAAATATAAAATATACCTTTGATAATAATTTTTTGGATTTAATGCAGATCACATGCAGACCACGTCTAAGGACATTTAAATATAAATGTAAAATATACATGATTATTTTTAGACGTTTCTTTAAACCAATGAAATGCTTTATTGTATGTCACGTGTCTGCGTTTTGACCAATCCTGTCATTATTATACTGAGAATAATGCTCTTGTGATTATTCCCGGCAATTTTCTCTGTAGCTTTTTTGTTTTTGTTGACAGATGTCAAATGTCAGATAGTTATCATCAACACAAGTAAAAATGAACAAAAAAGATAGATTTAGTGGCGCGTCTGATGATGAAATCAAAAAATAATCTAATTAAATAAAACTCGAGAGTTCGATAAATTAGAAAATAATTCTCCAGTATCTTTCTCAAACTTGTCGCCATTTGGCAACAGCCACTCAAGTTTTACGGGCTTTCGTGGCTATTGCCTGGCAACAAGTTTTCGAAAGATCTGTCAAATTATTTTCAATTTATTCTCACTCTCTTGTTATATTATTACTGATTATTTCACTCATTATAAATTTGACCAATTAGAATGTCTCATTTTCCATTGTTGTGCATTTTAGATAAGTGAATAAACAGCATCATGCTGTTTATTCGCGATTAAATTGAAGCTAGATTTTATATGCAAATTTTGAACATTTTGAAGGCATATTTAGCTGGATAATTAGTTTTAGAAGCAAGATACTTACATGTTTTTTACCTTTAGTGGTATTCTACATCTTTAAACATGCTGAATTATTCAATTCAAGCTATTTTTATTTACAAAATTTTGACATTTATTTGAGAAGTAAAAAGAAAAACAATCAATTTGCTATAGTTACACTATAACAACACAATTTTATGGTGCATTTTGTCTATGTGTGTACAGATTTATGTATGTGAAAATGTGTCAAAATGAACGTTTAAGTACAATTTTTTCGGCAAATATTAAAGTTTGTACTATGAATTCATGAAATAATCTTGACATATACCCCTCGTGCTAAAGAATTGAATCGATTAAATTTGATGTCTAGCTTATTTATAAAATTTTGCTTTTAAAAAAGTGTTATATCGTACATAATAATTTAAGAGACTTTTTCAAATTATTATGTACTCAAACACTTTTTAAGCAAAATTTTATGCATAAGCTAGACATGTCAAATTTAATCGATTAAATTCTTAGCACTCGTGATATAACTATTGAATATTTAACACTTTGACAGTACTTTTGTCATCACAGCCATCCCCGTCAGAACAGCGTTTTACAAATACATAATATTATTTTTCTTCTCCTGTGTAAATATATCCCTATTATTTAATTTTTTCGGTGAATTATAGTACCCATAAGTAGTTATTATGATTCATAATTCACTCTTCTCGACCAATCACAGAGCCATAAATCCATAATTCACTGTTATTTTAAAGACGTGACTGACATGTAGTCAGTTGTCATTGTTTATTTTTATGTTTGACGTTTTTCATCGTATGTTTTCGATAATTTTCAAAAGCGATTTCCGAATTTACAGGAGCAGAAAAATTATAGTATAATATACGGGATTATGGTCATTATTCACTCGGATGATTTCAAGTTCATCTTCGTGAATAATGACTTCATTTTCGCGAATAGTAATTATCTTAATCTCTCATATCATAATGTACTATTAATTATGTATTTAATAATTAATTTAACGATTTCGGAAAAAATATATTGTATACCTCGACACTAAAGTATTTTTTATTACTCAAAATAAAAAATTATGCTTTTGTGCCTTGATATACAAATAACTATTTACGGCCTAGACAGTAAAAGTGACACTGTTAGCAGTCTGTATAATATCAATTTTAATGGCAATCGGCAATAAAAAATTTTTGTGCTCTCAAATAAGAACCTTTCTGGAGATCTTATGATCTACAGTTTGATAGGAAATGAATTATTACCTACCCATTATGGGTGTGGCACTATGCTTACGCAGATCTCAGTAAGTGATATATTATTTCGTATGAAGTGCGGTTACCAACCGTCAAAGCATAGCCCCAAAGATGTTAGTGGACAGGAAAACCACAGAGGTAAATTTAAAGTGGTAACTGTCGGCAGTGGGATTTGAACTAAGGATCTCACGATCTACAGTCCGCTGCGTTACCGCGGAGCTATTTACCCCATTTTATTAATATTAAGACGTGAGAAAATCTGTTACCTGTAGTGAAACAGGTAGCATTCTGCATTTTTTAATTGGATTATGTTAATTACAAATTACACTATAAGTCATGTCATAAGGTTCTTTTTGCGGAATAAAATCCATTTCATTAAAACGCAACCAATACCAAACACAAAACATGCAACCTAATCCCACTTCAAACAGGAACTTAATTTAAAATTCCCAAAACATAGAACTTGGCAACTTTTCCTTTTGCATCCCGCGCCGCGCTGCTTGTGTCGAAAAGAGTGAATTTTTTGCAGGGAATGCTCTACAGGGTGCATTAGAGCCCCTCGTATATCCCAGTATCACAAACAATGAACGTGTAACCTTTTTCATCGGCGGGCGGCAGAGAGAGTGAGAGAGAAGGTGAGAGACAGAGAGGAGAGGCAGCGCGAATGAGAGAGAATTTAGAGCACGAAAGCATCGGGGAAGCACCCTCAGTGGAGGCACTCATTCTGTACAATTAAGTACCTCCTGTCGGGTCGCGGCCGCCGGAAGGGATATGCCAGTGCTACCAAACCTTTCGATTTATTGGGACTGAGATGCTATGCAGATCTTCTTAACCCTGGGTCTAAGGAACACCTCGATTTTCATCTCACTTTCCACATGGGCAGCATTAAAATAACTTCGGGGCTACCTTGTTGTAAATTCAGTTTCTATAAACCTAAACAAATATTCAGTAGTTATATCCAAAGTGCATGGCACATACCTGAATATTTTGAATGTATTTGCCATGCACGAGGGATATATTGAAAGAATATTTCTCGAGAAAAATTTCAGTCAGATTTTAAATAATTGAACATTTAATATTTATTTATATTTATACATAAACATCAGACCTATGGCTTTAATAAATGTAATTTATCAAATTTCGTTAAAATTGAGTTATCAGCGTTTTGAAAGTAATTCTTTAGAAGAAATTGAAGATATTATCTCTTTTGTCCTTTTAAAACGAAGAAATTAAACTATTCCTCATTGTGTTTACAATAATTATAAATATTCGGGAATCGCACTTGTACTAATAACCGAGTATTTGGACATATGCAAAATATTCACTGATATTCGATTGTATTTGGTCGAAATTCAGAAAATACTGCAAAGTGATTGGTTGAAATTTATCGTGTGAAATCCCTATGTGTTTATTCTCATAGTTTAAAAGTTTTGGCAAAATATTGCGTTTTGAATGAAATATATGGTTCACAAAGGATATTAACTGTTTAATGTCCTTCTACATTGCTCAAAAAAAAATTGAGCCACTTGGCCGAACCAAGAAAATGACTGTTTTTAAAATGTGGGGCATTTCTTTCAGGGACATGTTAACCAAAATCTGGAAATTCCCTCTGGAGATACATTTCTCCTCTACGTTCTCCAAAAATCCCGAAGAGATTCGTTCCCCTCGACCCCCTGAAAAATCGCTTTATGTGATGTCATGTCTGAGCAATGAAAAATCTCAAAGTTTGAACGCGATACCTCACTTAATTCTTCACCGATGAGGACGAAATTTGATAGGGCTTTATGACAATCGAGTCGAACAACCCCCTTAAGATTTTTTGGAGCTACAAGCCTTCAAACTTTTTTCTTTGGAAATGATAGCCCGAAATATTCCTTTATATAACATTTTCCTATACCTAAAACTAAAATTAAGGTCACATTTTTAATATCGAAAATAGAACTTTAGGTAGGCCGTTGAACAAAACAAGTTATTTTTTTTTACCTCTCGCCACATCCTGTAATAGAGGTATAGGAATAAAGCTAAAAATTCGGTAGTGAGTTTTCAGTTCCTCTTGGGAAGAGTTGATTAGTTTTTGGTGATAATCCACTAACCGGAAATAGTAGTTTACTTGAAGCTATCAAGTTATTTTGAAATATTTCAATTAATTATGGAAAGAGCAAGTATTTCTTCATAGTTATTGTCCGTGTACCTGCAATGTTTGATAAGAAATTTATGGCAAGAGTTATTGTGGTGTCTACAACATATTTTTTTTTATTGATACTCCTGTCCGTACAATTATGTCCCCCTTTTTTCTGTATAAGTTTGGGTATTTATTATTCTCTTAAGTTACCTATTAGTTAGTTAGCAAAATTGATTTTTTGTTTTTAAAAACTCATCCTGTATATAATTTTGCTGTAAAATGAACAATATAAAGAATTCCTTTACTCTGCATATTTATACTATATCCAGTGTAGTGGCAATTTGCTCATACTTTAATTTACATTGCTAAAATTAAACATTAAAAATACATGATCATGGGAATACAATGTCAAATGTCAATTTATATTAGATACCTGAGTCTCGTTTATGACTATGATGGCCTTTGGCCTATGAATAACCCGATTATAAATAAATCTTTATTTATTCAGAACACAATAATAATGCGAATGTGTCATAGTAGTAAATGCATCATAGGCGATTCACAAATAAATATGTAGTATAAAAAGTTTAATTGGGTTGAAAATAATCAATACAAATTGTAGTGTTAATTATTTGTGCATATGGTTTAATTAAAATTGTGTCAAATAACAAAACAAAAAATATTTGCGTTTATTGCAAAAATCATTTTATGAAATTTCGCGTGTAATGAACTGAAACAAATTGATGATTGAAACCGATTACAAAATGACATTTACAATTTGAAATTTATCCGAATATTCATTTGAAAATAGATAAATAAATAAAATGACATTTATAATAAATAATAAATCAATTATTCATAAATTTATTTGTATGGCAAATATTGAAATATATATAAATAACTTGAATGTTATACGTGACACAGTTTGGCAGCCGCTGGTGATTCCAGGGGCGGTGCTGGACCCCGTGGTCATTTACATCATACAAAGTGTCATCCGCAGGCCTCAAAAACGTGATCAATGTATGCATCCGGCTAGGGCATTTTAAAATTTTAATTTTAAACTACCTAGTTAGTTTGTGTGAGTGTCTACCCTCTGGATTGAACCGAATATTCTGAAACAAAAAAGTTAGCAGGATAGAAATTATATTAAGGAAATGAGTTGTGGAATTTATTTCAGGTCATGGGTTCGATACCCACAGCCAATATATTTTCAACAGCTCCTTCTCCAGTAATATTTTTGGGGGTTGGTATTTGACAGAAATGCACGCGAAAAAATATATCAAATCGCGATCTGTTCCAGGCAGAGTGCTACGCTGAGACATGAGTGATTTAATGTCACTTAACCCACTCATTTTGCGTGGGTTAAGAGCTTCATTAACGCACTCGTTTTCATTAACGTACTATTTATTATAAATGTTGATAATACAATCTTTACAATTCTTTAAATTAATTAATATTTAACTAATTAATAATTTTTGAAGCTTGTTCTTCTATATCCGACGGAATACTTTCTAAATCACTAATTTTCACGAAATGGTTAAAAAATTTATGGAACTACCTAATTGCTTAATGTCGAATTGTAGTCGTTATGGATTTGAAATCATTTAACAGCAACTACTTGGATTAAATTTCTACTTGTCAAAAAAATAAAGTCAAATTATTTAAATTTTTTAACTTTGGGCGGGCGTAGATAAAATATTGTACAATACATGTGTGATAATGCACTATTAATATATTTATGTGATTATTGCCTCGTTTTGCAAATTTCACATGTATCTAAATAATGCTCTTATCCCACTCATATCGTAAATATCTATTATCTTTAAACGTCATAAAAGTACGTTGTTATGTATTTGTATTCAACAAGCAGAAGTTCATGTTTAATTTTTGTTCCCATTGTAACTAAGATTATTGAAATATATTCTTAAATATATAATTTAGTTTTTCTCATAATTAGAAGCATGTACAAGAAAAGTGCAAATAACATTTTATATTCCAAATATTTTTGCTAACATCTTTCATTTAAAACTTTTTCTCACAGCTTTCAATTTCATTCAAAATTATATTTTTATGAAACTTATAAAACTAAGATTCGTGTACATATCTTGTCTCGTTCAAGAGATATTGCGCACATGGACATCCATCCTTCCTCACACACAGACATCATTGAGGAATTGGTCTTAACGGATTCAGTGGACGTCAAAATATGTATTTCCGCAAAAATCTCGTCAGCGATTTTTTTCGGGATTCCAATATTTCCTTATACTTTGTATAAGAAAGTAAAAATGTATAATAATATTGGCTACCATTGTTTTAACATTTTCATGAGTTGAGCTTTATTATTTAATTTGTATTAGTATTAAAAAAATATCTGCCGTCTAAACAACTTAACCCTCTATTGCATGAATTATTATTTTTTTCAAATAATAGCTCAAAAACATTATTTTTTACAAAAGAAATATTATTATATTTAAAATAAGTGTGTTACATAAATTTTTTTCCAAAAATAAAAAAAATAATTCTTTTTACAGTTTTGTTCACTATTGGGAACATTATGAACAAATTCAACTTACAATAGAACTTTCAAAATTGTTTGATAAACAACCTCTTCTAGGAAAACATCTGATAAACAAAATTTTTGGAAATTTTGTAAAGGTGTATTTGGCTGTAATATATCAGCAGGTAATAAACTGCTTCCTTCAAATTTTACATTTTATATCTCAGTTTCTGTAATTATCCTTTTTCCAGTAAAATTTTTTTTTTATGTTGGACAAATTGGAAGGAATAACCTAATTGGCAATTGACAAAGTGTATATAATGTTCCCAAATGTTACAACATGATTGCCATGAATGTAAACTGCATAAGAAAAGAAAAAAAAAAATTAAATTTTATGTTCCCGTTCGGGAACAGTATGCAATAGAGGGTTAATATAATAATAATTTTTAATTAGTACAAATATATTATTGGATATATTAAATTGTTTAAACGGCAGGTATTTTTTTAATACTAATACAAATTAAATAATAAATCTCAACTCTTGAAAATGTTAAAACAAGGTAATTTTTAAAAACTAAAAATTATTAATTGATTGATAAAGTGTTTGCTTTTGAATTGAAATATTAGATTTGTTATTAAATTGTTTTATGTAACACAATTAGTAACGTAGCAACAATTTCAAAACAATTGAAACAAATTATAATTCAACTGAAACATTTACAATTTAATTCGCCCATCCATACACGTGTTTAACTGCCAAAATACCAAACAGAAGAAGAAACATAAAAATGAAATTCCGCCGACGTAGATTCTATATTTCATTTTAAATTTTAATTTCACGGGGCGTGCCTGCGCGAAATGCTTCTTCCGCCCTAACGAAGCCCCCTCCCCCTTCTACCTCTTCTCTGTGAATTGAGACGCCTGGCTCCGACGCCTACTCGATCTGCGCGTGCAAAATACAAATGATGCATTATTGGCAGATCTTCATATTGATAAACACGGGGGTGGTTTTTAGAGCGGACTGAGACGTGTGCGTGCATTATGATCACTTCCCCCTTTTTAGGGGATGGTGATAATAGTGGTGGCGCATATGTTTTCACCAATAATTTGGACTGTGGATAATGCGATTCTCAGTTCGAATACTACAATCGTCTTTAACTTTTTCTCTGTGGTTCTTTCTTTGCTAACTTGACGGCTGGTAACTGCGCTTCATGTCCAAAAATATATCACTTTACGAGTCTGAGAAAGATAGCTATACCCTTTTGTGGTTGCTATATGTTTGTGGAGCGGTTGCTATGCGTATGTTGAACGGTTGCTATCTAAAAACATGTTGCACAGTCTCGTCCAAAAGTGATAAATAATCTTTAGCGGTTTCAGGAGATTAAACCTATGTTTATATGCACAAAACTAGGCAGGGTAAGTATGTCATAACTCTATGCTGTACGGTAATATTACCATACTGACCTGTCAAAAGTGTCTAGAAAATGAAAATAAATCAAAATGATAATATAACGCTATTTATTAATACAGACGGAATTAAGCTGTTCAGACCTTCATCTTGTGAAATTAAAATATTTTCAGGCAATTCAGCATCGCCAAAATCCACTTTTTATCTAGCCATAATGAATACATTTGACGTTTAAGTAAAAAAATTATTTATAAATATGATACAAAACAAGTGTAACCATGGTGTTAAATAAAAACAAACAGACTTACTTGATCACCTTCGAAAATTATGACAGACGATATTCATAAAAGAATTTTAAAAAATAATATTTATTAATGATATTAACGTCTTCATATTCTGAAACCGGTAAACTATTGAACAAACCACGGATGTTATGAGTCATAACATGCCTTAGATGTCTGAAAATCCTCGCTCTACGAGCTTGGATTTCAAACTGACATCTGCGGCTGTTATGATACTCATAACATCGCTGGGAATGTTAATAGCTATTAACAGTGTATTGTTCAACTCTTTGAAAATTCATTAAATTCACATACATAATAGTTAATTGAACTCATTTCTATTAATTATATTAAACATTTTATTTCAAAATCTTCGAATGTTAATTTATTTAAATTTTCTTAACAACTTACTAAGAGGGCTGTACGACAAAGATAGGTTGCCCACATATTGCCTGTCTCTCTCGCCTCGCATTTTCAACGTCAGTGAGCGTTCCAGTGTTACTATATTTCAATGATTTTTGGTAAAATAAAATAAGGTTGGTGAAATATTTGATTCAGTTATACCAATCCATGCCAGCAATGCCACCAAAAATCGTAAAAGAATGAAACTCATTTTACCATCAACCAGCGAAATAGAAAAATAAATATGAAAGTCTGATGGACACAAAGCGAAACACAAGGTGTGAAGTTTACTGTCAAAATGGCTGTCTTATTCTAGTACTTTGTGATAACTAATTGTACAATAACAAATATCAAGAAATTTTGTTGACAGGCTGTTCATTTTAAGTGGTACACTATTGCTATTTAGAAAACTATAAGATCTACGAGCTCGATTAAATTAATAAACAATTTCTATATTATAAGACAATTAAAACGAGCGAAACAAGAATTTTTTTAGACCAGTGGTTCTCAAAATGTGGGGTGCAACTTTCTTATTTTAAATGGCAACCTATTTTTTTTATTTGCTAATTCGATTCAGTATTTTTTTCTGAATTCAATGATAACCACATGTAATAACCTAATAAGACCAAATATTTGAGGAAAATACAAAATTAAAAATGTATCATTTCTATTTAAATATGCTTATACAAAGATTGCCGTGGAAGAAAACAAATAAATCAAATGCAGAAATAAATTCATATTGTATCTTGTTTAACTAATAATTATTCACAAATTTAAGAAAATTATTGCTGTTTTTGCAATTATTTTTTAATTTTATTTAATTTTCAGATGCAGTTACGAGGTCTAAAGTCATCATCACAGAAGATTCTAAACGACGCAAATGCTCTTCCGTTTGCTGTAAGTTATTTTTTAAAGTTCTATTAAAATTTAAAAAGAATAAAATCACACGTCATCAAATGTTCGTGTATAGGATAAGCAAATGGGCCTTATTGCATGCATTTGCAAATTTTTGCTATAAAGTAAATAAGTAAAAATCTGACACCCCATTATATGTGCGCGAGAAAATAATAAAATTATTTATAATTATCTTTGCTTCCAAGTAAATATAACAATATAATTTATATGTTAAACGTTTGTCAATTATTAAACATTCTAATTCAGTTTTATATAATATGTAAAAAATGTATTGTATTTATTAAATTTACTGAAAGTATGTGAAAGACGACAACTGTTCATTATCAAAAATGGAGAACAGTTTAAAGCAATTAATTATAAAACAGTTTGAAACAAATTAACATAATCGCTCGGAGAAAGATTCAAGCCACGCTGTTGACAGAATTATAGATCAAAGATTAAAATCATCTAGGACGGATTATAAATTAAAATTATATTGAATATTGTAAGTACTGTTTCTGTATTCTGGGTCAACCATTTAAATTTGAAACAACAGCATAAATTCATTGATTATCTATGGTAATAACTTGCTTCCTTTCCGCTATAGATAAGGATTGCAGATAAATTTAATTAAAACCTTTCGTTTTGCGATTTACGTATTATAAATTAACACTGGACTAAATATATTTATTTGGTATTCTGCACGACAGGATGTTGTTCTCAGTCACAAATTATAGAGCAATACAAACCATTGGTTGTTCATTACAGTAACAAATTCGTTAATTACTTGCTTACATTATGAGTAACAACACTTCAAATATTTCATGATCCCAATATTTCTGTGGTGCGCTATCGAAAAGATGACCGCTCAGTGTCCGCTGATAGGTTGATATCTTAGTAACCATACAAAATAGAGTATATTATATCAGTGTTAGTGTCCATTAGATCTGTCAAATACCAAGCCACAGTAATCCTGTCATGTTAAGTTCATAAAATGAGTGCAAAACAGAGAGGTAAACTTATTTGTACCATGAAAAATTATAGGAACTTTTATAGTACAAGTGAATTGAATGGCACATATTCCAAACGAGCAAAAAGTTTGTAGTCCGAGCCGAAGGCGAGGGCTACGGTTTGCGAGTGTGGGATATGCCATTCCGTTACATGTTGTAGACTATACTTTCTATAACAAGATTTTGGAAATTATACAAAAAATGTAAAATACAAAGCGTCAAACTCAAATAATAGATATTTACTTTACAAGTGGGCAAAGTAAGGAATTACCCACGAGAGAAATTTTAGCACACGAAGCCAAAAGCTGAGTGTGATAATTTTATCGAATGGGTAATTCCGCTTTGCCCACGTGTGAGGTATAACGTTTTATCCAACACCTCTTAATAAATGAAAAATGTATTAATGAAATATTATTTGACAGTGACATATGCTTTAAATTTTTAAATTAAAATGTCAATCGAAGTATACTCAAAATGATTTTGGAGAAGACGCACGTCATCAACCTGAAAATAAACTTTATAAAGTGAAAAATAACTTGTAAAGTTTATTGAGGTATGCTAATGTTTAAAATAAAACGATGTAAAAAATACTAGTATTAAGAAAAGTATATATTAATGCAATATACAGTGAATTTAAAGTCAATTTGATTCATTTAATGGAATTTTAGATTATTAAAAATAATTGTAGTTAATTTTTTGTTCGCTATGTTGTTGCTATTGGTAAATGATCACGTTTACATACAAAATTCATATCGAACTGTCACTTTACTGTCAGATTTTATTGTTTTGTTCAAATTTGTGCTCCTCGTGATCCAGTGTTTTATAATATGTATGTAGAATTATATCGTGTATATTGCAACAAATCACGTCTAAAAATGGCGGCACGTGTGATGCAACTCGCACTGCATTTTCATTTCAACAAAAATTAGTATCCCATATAAACGTTGTTGCATAGTGACGTCATTATCTAGTAATATTTTTGATGACGTGCGTCTTCTCCAAAATCATTTTGAGTATAGTTACCAAGGTGTTGTGTGTTATTATTATTGTTATAAATAAAAAAATACTCACTAGTGATTTTCTTCAAAATTATACCCACTAGTAGATAATCTGTTACTTTCCTTGTTCGTCATAGTTATAGAGCATTTATTGAGAGGTGTTGGATAAATAAAATTAATACAAATAGATGTAAGCATAGCAACCAAACCAAGATACTTCATATATCTCGCCTAATATGCGGCTCTGATTCGTCGAATTTATTCCATACACAACGTATGGAATGATAGTTATTCCAATACAATTTTACAATTGTAGATAATAATATTTGAATCATTATTATAATAACAAAAATTATCATTATACCATAATTTACTGAGATATTTCAAAATAACTTGATAGGGCTTCAAGTAAACTACCTCTTCCGGTTATTGTATTACCACCAAAAAGTAATCAGCTCTTCCCGAATGGATACAATTTATATATACAAATTATCAAAATTTTCAGATTAGTAGTTTTTTAGAAACCGTTACTCCAGAGATTCACACAGACTGACAGACAGATAGACACACACATACACACAGACATCATCGCGAAACTATTAAAATCGTATTCTAAGGACCCCAAAACGTGCTTATCCACTGAAAACTCACTACCGAATTTTTAGCATGATTCCTATACCTCCATTACAGAATGTGGCAGAAGGTAAAAATGCAACGTGTCAAACAGCCTTTGGAGATTGAAAGTTATCATAGTCCGATGTTACAGAATTTCAGCGTATAAAAATTACAATTTTCAATTCGTAGAAAGACGTCGAACCATCCTTGCGCGTTTCATGTTAATCTAATAAAGTTCGGCCTCGGGAAATTCGATATCGGATGAAATGTAAGAAAGTGAACCTTAAATTAGTAGTCTAGGTGCACGTCAGCCGTGAAAACATGGCCGCGGGCGCTGGCGTCGACGACACGACATTCGAATATCCCGGATAAGACAATTCCGTCGTCACCGCATGTAGGTAATTGGGAAACAGGATATGTTTGTTTTATCGTACGTACGTTCCCGCGAGGGTCGTAGCAAAGGTTCTGCCAAGCCGAGCAGCGATGAAACGCACGGACCATTTTAACTGCCGCGGCACTTTGCTGCTACGCTCGATTCGGCCTCCAACATTCACTGTTCCATTCTTATTGGATCATTTCACTAACATCTTTGGGGGTTGGGGGTTGTTGTTTGACGGAACTTCACGTACAAATACATATATCACGTATCGAGATGTGTAATGACTTATTTATTTGAAATCGGCACCAAAGTATTCAGAAATCGTCATTAAAAGCTCAGAAATCGTCACTAAAGTAACCCATTATACAACGATATTGAGCAACCCAGTGTTGGCAACCGTTAAATAATTATTGTACAAGTAGGATAATTTTGGCAAATATATTAACGTACTATAGTAAATTTGGACGTAACATGAAACAAAATTTGTAAGAACTAACTAATTTATTCCGATGACGAAATTGAGGACAAAAAACATAATTTTGAGTGTTATTTACGATAACTACACTTCTCGAGGTTGGCAACACTGACTGTCAGTTTCAATTGACAACTGACAGATGTATAAACTTAACCTATATTGTAATTTTTTTTATAGTTTTTTCGAATTTTAGATTTCAAATAAAACTTAATATGGTTTATTTTCCTCGGGCCTACGGGACTCGGCAACTAAATTCCATATTCGTGATAAAAATTGAACTTAAATGCCTTGATACATAAATAACTATTATTTATAAATACAAAGTCTTAAAACAGAACTAAACATTCGTTATTTCATACGAAATAGAAATTAAACTAAACTTATTCTAATGGACTGAGCGCACTTAAGTTGCTGGAAAACAGTCAAATAAAAGATATGTTAAATAAATAGTAATTGTGCCCACCGTATCATCAATCGCTATACCCATTTTGATTTAAATGTTATTTTGCTGCAAGCAGAACTTGTTATATAGGGTGTTCAAAAATTTCCGGGACCGTAGAATATCTCGAAAAATACACATCGAATCAAAAAACAAAAAAAGACACGTGTTTCATATTTTTCAAAACCAAGTACGATCCCCCACCGTAATCCCCTGGCAAGAAACCGGCCTAAATATTTATTAAGGCACTTTTTACCTCCCGCCTGCTTCCAGTGAAGGAGATATTGTTTTTGGTCAAAAAATTAAATTTCATAAATCTTGCATTTCATGTACACTATGGAAACACTTAAAAATTTTCAATTTTTTACGAAATGTGACATATGTCATTGTGATTGAGAAGCTGTTTTCTTAGTGAAATATATGTCAAAAAATTAAATAAACTTACGAAAGAGCATTATATTTCTCAAATATAAATAAAAATAAACAAATAAGAAGGTATTTTCCTGTATCATCAAATTATATATTGTACCATTTAAAAGTTGTATTGGACGGGAGATTATGTGCTGGCCACATCAGCTTTTTTGAGTTGTGGTATACCACTTGAAGAATGATGACGAGGAAAACATTTAAGAACCTCCAAATTAGAGGAATGTCAATCTCTCGAATAAAATCAGCAAACGGATTGCATTAACACATAATTCCTTAAAGATAATATTTAAAAGACTCTCTTTCTGAAACCATACCATACTTTGCGAACACCTTGCTAGAGGTCGAAAGAGGAATGGAACAAATACAGAGCTCCATTTTCCCGGCAGCGAACGCTCGCAGCCGCCCAAGTGCGAATTACGAATTTCCAAATTACAACGCATCACTTGAATATTCCGTCTCTCTCCGCAGCTTCTGCGCTCGTATATTGTTCGGCGATAATAATTGAACGTCGCCTGAATCACCAGGCCTGCTTGATTAAGTTTAATGATGCATAAAGTGCATTGTAATTAATATAAAATACCGAGCGTGTAAGAGGAATAACTGAGCCGTTTTAATTAGTTTCTTTCTGATGAAGAAGAAAGAGCTTTTTCACGTCCTAAGGAATTAAAAGACTGGCGGAGGCAATGAGCGTTCGATTTTATTAGCTCCACGGCCTTCTGGATGTATTGATCTGTTTTCTAGCGGGAACTGATTTTCGTTTTCTTTGAGAAAGCGATTCGAATTGGGAATTTACTCCTTGAGATTATCCCATATAAATAAATAATTATATCATCACGACATGTACTAGATTATGGAAGTTGACGCTTAAAGTTCTTTATGGTCGTGGTTTCTTTTTTACTTTCTTATACAAAGTATAAGGAAGTATTGGAATCACGAAAAAAATCGCTGACGAGAATTTTGCGGAAATACATATTTTGATGACCACTGAATCCGTTAAGACCAATTTCGCAATGATGTTTGTGTGTGAGGATGAATGGATGGATGGATGGATGTCCGTGAGCGCAATATCTCATGAACGAGAAAAGATATGTGAACGAAACTTGGAATTTATACGTTTTATGAAAAAATGAAAAACTGAGTTGATTTTGAATGAAATTGAACAACCGGAAGAGAAACTTTACTGGACACAGAAAACAATAAATTAAATTTTTTTCAAAAATAGAATAAGCTCAGAGAAAAAGTTTCAAATAAAAGATGTTAGCAATAATATTTGGAATAAAATATGTTATTGCACTTTTCTTGTACATGCTTCTAATTTGGAGAAAAACTAAATTATATATTCAAGAATATATTTCAATAACCTTAGTTACAATGGGAAAAAAACGAAAACATTTTTAATATGTGTCAAACGCATCAAATAATTATGAAGTGTCAAAAATATGTCTTGTGAAATATTATAAATGTAAGTAATATTTGTATTATTAGTTAGAAAGTTTTGCAGAGTAGATATTAATAGATTGCTATTTTAAAATAAAGTCATACGCAAGGAACAAGTCATACGTGTTCAGTTGGTTTTATTTGTATAAGAAAGTAGTGTGGTGCCCACACCAGATTTTGTTTGCCTCTTTTGACAAAACTGAATTATATGTTTAATAAACAAATTTTAGTTGCTATGGGAACAAACAAATAACAGAAACTGTAATTATTAATCATTCAATACAGATTCACATACCAATATTTTTCGAGATACGTCGATTTTTAGTATTTTCCGAAGTGCAACTTTAAGGGCCTATAATTCAAAAACTACACGAGATATCTAAAAATTCTCTTCAGTTTAGCGTTTCTGGTGCCTTATATAACAAATTAGCATATTTTTAAAATTTTGAAATTTTTTTGTATTTTTGTTCAAAATTTTGATCGGCGATAACTCGACAAATATTAAAGATACAGATTTGCAGTGTTCACCAATCGATTCAGCTCGTCGAAGTACATAAGTATACAAAGTTTCATAAAAATCGCTTTACGGGATGGAAAGTTAGAGCAAAAAGTCTTAAAATGGCGTTTTTTGTCCAAAAAGTCAAGTGGTACCCATTGACGTTTGGCCTGAATTTGGCCATTTTCAGACTTTTTGCTCTAATATTTCAACCGGTTGTCAGAATTTCCTGATATTTTCAGGGTATATGTATTTCGTCGAGCTGAATCGATTGGTGAACACTGTAAGTCTGTATCTTTCATATTTGTTCATATATTACGATGCGTACTGCAGCAATGACTTTATTCATGTTTAAATTATACATAAGTAATAAATTTCAAGTTAAGTTTGGAGGAGTATTTAATTTATTTTCTAATAAACAATTTATTTGTATAAGAAAGTAGTGTGGTGCCCATACCAGATTTTTTTTCATAGGAATTAAGGATCGGTTCAGATTCCTACAGTAGTATTGGATTTTAAACTCCAGGAAAACATTAGCATGTCTGACTTAAAATAGATGAATCACTGCATTAAAATTATAATCTCCGAATAGCAACATGTACATGGATATACACAAGAAATTTGGATGCGTCCTCGAACTTGTGTACAACATCTAACATTCACTTGCATTTTTCAAAATATTGTAAGATCGGAAATGAGAAATTTTATAATCTCTACGAGGTGTTATTCTGTCTCCGGTAAACAATGGATAAGATACTTCGTATCTTTTATCTTTCTCATTCGACCAGCTAGAACGTATGTCGGTTTTTCATGCGATTCTTGTACCTGTGGAGGGGTTATGGGGCATAACTTCTGAATAATACTGTACATCCATTTTGATTGGGTCAAACATCTCAATTTATTTGTGGAAGTTTCAAATCCAATTCTAGCTAGGTGGGTAGGTACCTAGTACTTTATTATCCCTAGAAAAGAACTGCTTTAGGCACTTAGGATTTTTACGATTCTAGTCCTTAATATATATTACTGTCAAACTTTTTTTCATAGCATAATTTAAAACAGTACCTGAGTTGCCATTGGGAAAAATTGGACATTACAGATAAATGAGATAAATAGCTCTGTGGTAACGCCTTGGACTATGGATCATGAGACCATCAGTTCGAATCTCACAGTCGATTATGTCGCCATTTTTACTTTCTTATACAAAGTATAAGGAAGTATTGGAATCATGAAAAAAATCGCTGACGAGATTTTAGCGGAAATATTTATTTTGACGTCCACTGAATCCGTTAAGTCCAATTTCTCAATGATGTTTGTTTGTGAGGATGGATGGATGGATGGATGTCCGTGTGCGCAATATCTCATGAACGAGTTTCATGAAAATATGAAGAGCTGAGTTGATTTTTAATGAAATTGAAAAACCGGAAGAGGAAGTTTACTGGACACACAAAACAATAAATTTAATTTTTTTTCAAAAATTGAATGTGAAAAAAAGTTTTGAATGAAAGATGTTAGCAAGAATATTTGGAATATAAAAAGTTATTCGTACTTTTCTTGTACATGCCTCTAATTTTGAAAAAAAAGTAAATTACGTATTTAATATATTTCAGTAATTTTTGTTACACTGGGAACAAATTAAAATATTTTTAACATCTATGTTTCAAACATGTCAAATAATTGTGAAGTGTTAAAAATATGTAACGCAAGCAATATTTGTACTATTAGATTGAAAGTTTTAAAGACTAGATATTAATTAATATTTTAAATTAAAATCATAACACAAAATTAAACAGGTATAATATATATGTCAAATAATTGTTACAATAGTTATACGCAAGGAACAAATCATACATGTTCAGTTGGTTTTATTTGTATAAGAAAGTAGTGTGGTACCCACACCAGGTTTTTAACTTTACCCCTGTGGCTTTTTCTTTACTAATGTCTTTAGGTTTGGGTGTTATTATTTGACGGCACTGCGCGCGCAATAATATATCATGAGATATGCTCGAAGCCTAAACAGAATCCTACACTCAGATATGTATAAATGGCGTGCTGATATATGCATTTATTGAACTGCGAATAAATGGCGTCATCATTGATAACGGTGAGTGGAGCTCTGCAGTTGCCGATCTCAAACATTTACCACGAAGCCCATCAAATTGCATTTCTATCCCGATGTTTCATTACAGTTATCCACCTCGAGTTTAATTTATAAATAACGAAAGTGCATCGTCAACTGTGCATTAAACACTACCGAACAAAATCGCATCGCACCATTAATCACCCATTTTTCTGTCTCGTCCAACCGTTACCAGAACCCGTCTCCTGATCAAATGTAATCCCCGGCAAAAATAATCCAAAACCCTCACAAAAGTATGAAAACTTTTTGTGAACTTGTTATTACCGTATCACGTGGTGCACATGAAAGGGATTTGCCAGGGGCGGAGGGACGATTGCGGCAGGGGGCAGGGGGCATTAAGTCCGCTGGCGCGTGGTTTATGGCACGGTGTATTAGACGGTTAAAGGAAACTATGTAGAATATAAAAGGAGACTGCAGTGCAAAGCATCTGGCACGCTTGTGATGTGACTGGTGTGGTGTAAAACTGGCTTTGTTACTGCGATACTAGTGCTTAAGTTGTTATTAATAATGGATTAGGGTGAAGAACGATAATTACGTCTTAAAAAATGGAATATAGCGTCTGAACATTTTGAAACACCTGTTTAGAAATTCTACATTTTGTGCTCAATTATAGTCGACAAACCAATATGCGTTCGCAGCAAGAATGCATCGTAACTCCGCCTATTTAACTGTATAAAAAATATGTATATTTGTGTAAATTGTATATTCCGAGCCATAAATTTTATATTGTATCACACAAGAAATATTTTAGTTGCATTAGTGGATCAGTAATATTACATACATATTTTTCTACGACCACTGAGAAATCTGCTCATTGTATGTTTGTTGTTGCTAGGAATATGAGGTACATTGCAAGCATCGTGCGAAATGAATTTGTTTTGTGAGTATTTCATTACAGATCAGTTCATTTAAGTACAGGTGCCATTGCTAGGATACTTATTTAGAATTGCCAAATATGGGAATTGTGAAAACAAAACAAATTTATTATTAAAATTAAATTAATTTTGAATAATATCGTGGTCGTAAAAAAGTATAGTGTACAACTCGCATGGAATGTCCATTTCAGATTCGCCTTTGGCTCATGCTACAAACTTTCATACTTGTAGGAAATGAGTACCATTCCATGCTAGTTGTACAATATACTATTTTTTCTGCGACCACGTATAGAAATTTGATTATTGTATGTTTGTTTTTGCTAGAAAAATGAGGTATATTGCAAGTATCGTGCGAAATGAATTTGTTTTGCGAGTATTTCAGTGCAAGTCAATTTATTTCAGTGCAAGTCAATTTATTTCAGTACAGATGCCATTGTTAGGACACTTATTTAGAATTGTCAAATATTGGAATGGTGAAAGCGGGACAAATTTATTATTAAAATATGTATATTAATTAGGAAATAATATCGTGGTTGTAAAAAGTATAGTGTACAACTCGCATGGAATGTCCATTTCATACTCGTATGATTTGCAGCATGAGCCGAAGGTCGTGATTTGACGACTGGTAACTGCACTTCATGCACAAAAATATGTCATAATACCGAGATCTGCTTTGAGCAGAGCGCCACATCCTATCGTTATGATATTTTTACCTCCCGCCTACCTCTAGGTAAAGGAGGTATTGTTTAGGGTCAAAAAATTGGGTAGTGAGTTTTCAATGAATAAGCACGTTTTAGGGTCCCTACAGTACGATTTTACTATTTTCGCGATGATGTCTGTATGTATGTATGTATGTATGTATGTATGTATGTATGTATGTATGTGGGTATGTGTATGTATGTATGTATGTATGTATGTATGTATGTATGTATGTATGTGGGTATGTGTATGTGTGTGTGTAGTCTGTGGCAAATTTTTCATCTCGCTTAACTCAAATACTATAATACCAAAAATACATTTTGTGAATTATTGCTTCTTATAATTAAATGAAGAGCTGCTTAGATTTTGGATAAAATTGGTCAACCGGAAGTAGCAGTTTATTTGAAGCTCTTAACAGTTTTTCGTGAAAAACACGGTTAAATTTCCTTTTTCATCAATTTATGTTATTTTGAAAGTTGAAGAATATTTAATTTTACATGTGTTTTGATTACACTAATTTTATTAATTTTCATTAGATTTGGAGATAATAAAATATAAAGAAATTAGATTTCACAAATCTTGCATTTCTAGTACACCATGGAAACATTATAAATTTTCAATTTTTTACGAAATGTGACACATGTCATTGTGATTGTGAATCTGTTTTCTTAGTGAAATATATGTCAAAAAATTAATTAATTATATGAAAGAAAATAAAAATTCTCAAATATAAATAGAAAATAAACAAATAAGAAGGTATGTTTCTGTATCATCAAACACTATTTTGTACCGTTTAAGAGTAGTATTGGGCGGGAGGTTATGTGTTGGCCACATCAAATTTTTTTATACTATTCTCAACTTTTGTATTTGAAGAAGTACGAGGTTGTTTAAGGTAGCCATTTCAAATAAGAAAATTGATCAAATCGACAAAAAATAAATTATATAAACAGTTCTCAAATATATATTTTTAAAAGGAAACCATATATTTTTTAATGCTTTACTGAAGAGAGTATTTAAATTTTTTTTTTTAAAGTTTGTTTATGTATAATTTTATCAAATACTCTCTTCTACTTTCCTTCCACTGGCAGCGCTAATGGTCAGATAGCAAAGTTATTGCCAGTACAACTGTTGTGCATTATCAAGAACCATAACTATAGTTTTAAAGTTTGGAATTAAATTTCTTATCTCGGTATCTCATGTTGCTCGAAATGTTTTAAGTTTCAATGACCTTTTTCTAATAAATTCGAGTGCGGGTACCAGTAGAATGTTAAACTAAACAAAATCTCATTAATCTCATACAAATTACTTACATGAAAGATATTTCATTACCATCGTTCAATGAATTATTACATTATTAGTATTACTCAACGTAACAAATAAATTTATTGTCTCATATTTCTCTGAAGGAAATTTATATATTTCTGGGACCTTCATTTAAAAATTATTACTATTATGATGATTGATGCAAAGGGTGTAGAGACTGAAATAAAAAAGTTAGGAGTTTCTGTAAATAAACATTTATTACCTAAAACTATATACAATCAAAGTAACTGTCCACAATCAAGCCCTGAGGGATAGCCGGATCGCCGCACTTCTGAAGTCAGTTGCGGTGCTGTAAGAAAATAGAAAAATATGAGTGAAACGCACACAGTGAGAAATCCACGCTGAAAAACAATTAAATAGCAAAATCATATAAATCTGAACTCTAAAGTTAATTAGTCAAACACGCAATCACTTAATCACATAGGTGACGTAATGTAGCATACTGAAGCTTCCATCGCCTCTCACACCACTGTGTCCTAAGACAACTTACGTGCCCATGTGAGAGGATCTCACCCCACTGTGTCCTAAGACAACCTACGGAGGGTGAGCAAAGAATCCTCGTGGCCCCTGTGTCCGCAGACAACCTACGTGACCACGAGACTTGCCATCTTCTCTGAGCGAGGCTATGAGAGAACGGTTGAAAGCCGACTCTGAAACCATATCTCTCCTCCACTACTCTAAGATGCAAGCGAAAGGAAGGTCAACCCCTGAATGCAACACTATAGATGGCAGGAGGACACCGCTGGCACCGCACTAGTAATCGGCACTTCGCTGGGCACTACTCGGCTGGTCCCCACCCCTGGGGACAGCACCAATAAAGGATAAGGATAGGAATATGCAGCCACACACTTCCAATCGCTCCACATTTTCTCTCAACAACAATAATTAAAATACTCTATAAAAATAGCAATGGATAACTCACTCTAAACAATCCCTGAATCCTGAAAGTAAATAGTCACTAAATCACCTATCACAAAACTACAACTTCACTGGCAGGAAGATCAAACTAAACTGAAAGACATAACGATTAAATAAACGTGGCGGCAGGGTTGTTACGTTAACAGCAGCGGCCAGATCGACACCTAATTAAATAAAAACAAATTAAAGTGATTAAATAATACCTCAGTCAAAAATTTCGTAACATTACTGGCAAAATGGATAATTAATTGGAAAAATAATGCGACAAATATTATTGAAAGTAATTGAAAACAATTATTGCTGTTTTTTATTGATGAACAATATAAGAATGTATCCTTTATTTATGTTCATTCAACATCCTAGCATTCGTGATTTTGTTTTTCATCAACCCAGCCTTTAATTTCCTTAACTACTCAAACAATTTGACATTAGAAAAAGTCAACTGATTTCGTCAGTTGTTACCAAGCAACCACGTTTCGTAAATGAATATGGCATGATGAATAAACTATCGAATTTATTCGAGCAAAAAACAAAATAATAACAATACACATTGTCCATTGTTTCTAAAGACATAAAACAATTTTTATTTGGTGCATACAATTGAAAACAATACCTTTTCCTTTTTATATTTCGTTCATTATAACGCATATTTATAATGTAAATTAAAAAATAAAATGTTGTAACATTTATTATCTCCCGCACATTTCGTAAGGTAAGGTTATCAAATATTTGAAATGATTACGAAACATTTCAAAAATGAAATTGAAATGATGTGAAAAATATTTTTCTAACCAAGTAAAAGTAAATAAAAAACATTACAACAAATTTCAGTTCTTTTATCTAAGACAATTGATGTTTGGTTGTTTGTTTTAAGTTTGTAAAACGGTTGTTTAGTAACAAGAATTCATTAGTCACGGCTTGCCGAGCAACGCGTGATTTAAATATTTTTTCTACACCTGTATAAATATATCCCCATTATTTAAATTGTTTCGGTGAATTATTTACCCATAATTCACTCTTCTCGACCAATCACAGAGCCAGGAATCCATAATTCACGGTTATTTTAAAGACGTTATGTGGATTACCAAGCAACGGCCATCTGACAGTTGACATGTAGTTGTTATTTGTATTTTTATGTTGTCGTTTTTCACTAACATCCTTGGGGGCTATGATTTGACGGCTGGTAACCGCACTTCATACGTAAAAATATATCACCTACCGAGATCTGCTCAAGCAGAGTGCCACACCCATAATGGGTAAAAGGCGTGATGATATATTTATTTATTTTATTTATTTTACCTACGGCTCATTTTATTTTATCTCCGTGAATAATTACTATCATAATCCCTTATATAAAAATATACTATTAATGGTTTATTATTATTATATTATTAATAATTAATGAAATAAATAAACTATACTTTGAAATTTGAAGGAACTACGGGACATCTTCAAATTTGATAGATGATATTGGTGATCTAACAGATGATTCCATTTCTGACAAAGCATAAACGATGTATCTAAATTCGAAATCTATAAAAAATAATATAAACTTATTTCATGCATTTAAACATTTTTGAATACAAGAGATAAGACACTCGCGTCCTTGAAGTCCTTGGAAACCCTATCATAGGGCCGGTTACACACTGGGCGGTTTATTCTGCTGCGGTAAATTGACCGTCGCTGTAGCCGAAACTACGACAAAAACAACATAGTGTGTAACCAGCCTTATGAATTAGTATTTTGATCCATGTGCAGCTTGATTACTGGTGCCATCTACAAAATTTGCAAGATCTTCATTTCAGAAAATCAATAAAATAACGCATGCGCATTCACAACTAAATATTTAGTTACTCAGAGGTCTTTAAAAGCTTTACGTTCTTGTATTGTAAATAACTATTAAATTAATGTCCCTCCTATTGAATATCGCTCTATTGAGTTCCGCTAAAAATAATCTTACTGCTTGCTGTTATTTTAATTTTAAATTATGCACTCAACCAAAAATAATGGCAAAAGCAATGAATTGTACAAACCTTTTTAATTATTGAACTTATTTCATAAATCATAATGTCTACATATTCCTCGTTACTGAAGGTATTAACAATGTTGCACTTAACTATATTTTATTATATTGTGACGTTTAAAGAATTAACATTTACATGAATTTCAACAGCATTTTGTTTTCCAGTTATATTTTTGTTTTTAAGTGGCTCTCAACTATATGGGCAACAATTTTTGAACAATAAAAGAAAAATTTAAATAATCGTAACTTTTATAATAATACATGTACTATTTGATCTGAAATAGATACAAAAGTACACGATATTTACAACCCCACGAAACAAATGAATCACTTTTAACACGTACATCATACAAAATTTTATCTATGATCTTCCTAGTATATTAGTAAATACTAAAAAAAATATAGATTGATAGTTTGACCGATAGGGTTATATTTGTTGATTTATTGATGCAAATCGTTTGATACGTGTTAAAAGTAACAATAAAATCACTTTTAACAAGTTGCTATGTTACTTTTAACACTAGGGTCAGAAAGCGATACTTTTAACTTGCTGAGCAACCGCTAAAAGAGCCACTTTTGACAACGGTCGTAGATAAACTTTATTTTCGTAGTTTATTCATTTTTAAATAAGAAAAAAATTAAAAGCACATATTTTTACTGTCTCATCAGTTTTTTTCTGTGGCTCATCATTTAAGATATGACAAAAACTTACAGGCTCTTATATAAAATTTTACTTCACAGACTCGTCAAACTTAAAGTACAAACCTAAAATAACAAACAAATTATTCTATAATACTATTGGTTAATTTATTTATTACTTATTTTTGATAATAATTTATCGGAAAATAGGTAATGAAAATTATGACCAAATTTTACATTTTGACAGTAATTTTGTTATCACAGCCATTCCCGTCGCAACATCAAGCTGACGTTTTACAAATACAAAATGCTATTTATTTATGTTTCTAATAAATAATTTAACGATTTTTTACTCATATGGTTTATTCTCTTCGGCTGTCGCCTCGTAGAATAAATTCCATATTCGTAACAAAAAATTATACTTCAGTGCCTTGATATACGAATAACTATTTTTTAATTGAATATTGTTCAACTAACTTTAAAGTATTCCTAATTTTTTTATTTAATATATCATTCACTGCCGCAGTTTGTAACGATTGATAATTAATTGATTCAACTTTATTGTTCTGTAACTTTTCTGTTATTGAGTTTTTGGCAGAAGTTTATTAAGCAAAAAGATATTATTTTAGGCTCTGCTAGCTACACTTTAAATCATTTCCGTACGTTATGCATCAGCCTGTACTATATGTTGGTTCTTGCGGTTCGAAAATAGAATAAAGTGGGGAAACAATTTCTGAGAAACGGAGCATGGAAGGACAATGAAAGACAGACAGAATTATCATGAATGAATTTAATAATTAGTACTGTGACTTCTTTTCACTCTCCTCATTTTCGGAGGTTATTATATGACAGCACTGCACAAAAATATATCATTATAACAAGAACTACACCTAAAATTTTAAAATAACGAAATGTGCAACCAACAAGGTTGAAAAGATTAAAAATTCTATACTACCATTCTTTAAGCCTCTAACATCTTGCGTGTCATTAGCACAGTTTCTATCATCAGATAAATTAAAACGAAGCCAGGTAAATTCTTTGTACACAGCAAACAGGTAATATATTTTCTGCTATCAGTATCATTCATAAAAGGCGCCCTGCAGCTGATATCAAAATTAAATTCCGCTTGTGAAATATAATTAAATAAATCGCACATGACGTGTATGTCACGTGACTCGCACTCGTAATCACGCACCCTCCGCCATCGGGGGACGTGGCACGGAACACGGTATTCGACGAGTTATGATGCAGGCTTATTTCGTGTTGCACAGCATTTAGACGCTATGTTGCAGGGCGAAAATACGGGGTATAAGATATGTTTTTGAGTGCATACATAGTAAATATAGGGATGAATCATTTCTATTATATCATCACAACATTTAATATACAGGTTGTTTTCTTTAAAACAACTAATGCTCTTTTGAGCAAATTAATGATTTTAGAGAAAAATGCTATGTTAGCCTATTTCAATATTGTAAAATTATTTTTCTACGACCACTTAGAAATCTGCTCATTTTATGTTTGTTGTTGCTAGGGATTTGAAGTACATTGCAAGCATCGTGCGAAATGAATTTGTTTTGTAAGTATTTCAATACAGATCATTTCATTTCAGTACAGGTGCCATTGCTAGGATACTTATTTAGAATTGGCAAATATTGGAAAGGTGAAAGCGGAACAAATTTATTATTAATATATAAATTAATTAGGAAATAATATTGTGGTCATAGAAAATGTATTGGGCTTCCAAATTATCAAGAGATGGAGTTGAACAAAATTCTCAAAAAGTACATGTCAAATTCATTTTGTATGATATCTTATGATGGCGAATGCTTGCATTGGCATTGGTAGTTTGCTTTTATTGGCAGCAGAACTGTTGCCATACACACTGCAAATTTTCCTGTTTTTATAGGGTTTTTTGGAGAAAGTTCAATCTTAACCTATAATCTACAAATACAATGAACCTTTCATTTTTATATCTTATTTAAATAATGCGGCTTAAACAAATTACATTGGAATATTCTTAAAATAACTACTATTGTTATTAATTAATCAAAAATAGTAATTAATTTCAAAATACAATAAAATTTATGTACCTTATGGTTAGTTTAGCTTTCTACCACTCATTAGCGTGTTTTAATTTTGGAAGCCCAATAGTGTGCAACTCGCATGGAATGTTCATTTCATACTCGTAGGAAATGAGTACCATTCCATGCTCGTTGTACTATATACTATTATAATATTATTTTCCTTGAAATAATTGTTTTGACCCCCATATCATGTTGATATCGTTGAAATAAAAAAACATTTAATGGATTACAATTTACATAGGTTATCATTTAAATTTTTTTAAATTTATTCTACCGTTTGAGAACCGCTAAATGATGCTCTTTTTCTTGGTAATTTTTTTGTATATAACATTTTTACCTCCTGCCTACATCTAGGTAAGGGAGGTATTATTTTTGGTCAAAAAATTGGGTAGTGAGTTTTCAATGAATAAGCACGTTTTAGGGTCCCTACAATACGATTTTACTATTTTCGCGATGATGTCTGTATGTATGTATGTATGTATGTATGTATGTATGTGTGTGTGTGTGTGTGTGCGTGTGTGTGTGTGTGTAGTCTGTGGCAATTTTTTCGTCTCTCATAACTCAAATACTATAATACGAAAAAATACAATTTTGTGTATTTTTGCTTCTTGTATTTATATGAAGAGCTGATTAGATTTTGGACATAGTTGGTCAACCGGAAGTAGCAGCTTACTTGAAGCCCTTAACAGTTTTCCGTGACAAAACACGGTTAAATTTTATTTTTCAACACTTTATGTTATTTTGAAAGTTGTAGAATATTTAATTTTACACCTGTTTTGATTACACTAATTTTATTAATTTTCATTAGTTTTGGAGATAATCAAATATAAATAAATTAAAATTTTATAAATTTTTATAAATCTTGCATTCCATGTACACCATGGAAACAATTAAAAAATTTCAATTTTTTACGAAATGTGACACATGTCATTGTGATTGAGAAGCTGTTTTCTTAGTGAAATATAATGTCAAAAAATTAAATAAAGATACGAAAGAAAATTAAATTTCGCAAATTTAAATAGAATATAAACAAATAAGAAGGTATGTTTGTCTATCTTCAAATACTATTTTGTACCGTTTAAGAGTTTTATTGGGCGGGAAGTTTTTTTTTTGTAGTCATTAGTTTGCCCAAAATATCTCTGGTTGTTTTAAAAGAAACACCCTGTATATATTTACGCATGGAGTGCCGTCGAAGTACAACCCCCAAAGAAGCAAAGAAGGATCTCATGATCCTATACAAACCTCCCTAAAATATAGTATTCTATCCACCCCATTAAAATTCCCATTTGAAAGGGATCACCCTGTATCTCCGTCCGTTCCAGCCGTCGCCCGGGGCATTATCCCACATTTCCAGCCTTGCATTATACATGTTTTAATGAGCCACGCTGTATACAACCTTCAACGACAACAGCATAGATGGCAGCAGCATCGCACCGAGCGCAGTGTGTTCCTGACACGAGATGCACACACAGAACACACAATTGTGTTATGATTGAAAACGGACGATTTGCATATGAATCGATATTTCTTACTTCGAAATTGAAATGCTGTGAAAGGCTTCTTCTGCAGCCTGCTCGCCTCAAGGCAGCCGATTATTGTGGGTTTAACATATGAAACAACGTAAGTGGAACAAAGCTAGCTTACGAATACGAATAATGTTGGAAGTCTTTGGGTTTTTAAATGAAACAGCTATGAATGACCCGACAGTATTTGCATGTTTAAAATTTATCGTCTGTAAAAAATGGAATAACAACTGATATGCGCGGTAACTTACTACCCAACCACGTAACGAATGGCGCTAGTGTTTACTGGCCAGAAATTTAAATTGTATATTCTCACTCGTAACATAATATTCTAGGCTAATGATTCTTGAACAAGATCTTTTATAATAGTATATTCTACAACAAGTAATGGAATGGTACATATTCCACACGAGTAAAAAGTTTGTAGTCCGAGCCGAATGCGAGGGCTACGGTTTGCGAGTGTTCTATAACAAGATTTTGGAAATTATACAAAAAATACAAATATAAAACTGTTGATAACGTCAAACTAAAATAAATAAAATTAAAATAAACAGACGTAATCATAGTAACTGAATCAAGATACATACTTCCCTCTAATATGCGGCTCTGATTCATCGAAATTACTCTGTACGCGTCGTATGGAATGATAGTTGTTCCAATACAGTTTTTAGTTGCAGAATGTGTAGTTTCCTAAACAGTGTTATAGAACAGTATATTCTACAACAAGTAATGGAATGGCACATATTCCACGCGAGCAAAAAGGTTGTAGTCCGAGCCTAAGGCGAGGGCTACGGTTTTGCGATTGTGGGATATGCCATTCCGTTACATGTTGTAGACTATACTTTCTATAACAAGATTTTGGAAATTATACAATAAATACAAATATAAAACTGTTGAAAACGTCAAACTCAAATAAATCAAATTAAAACAAACAGACGTAACCATTGTAACTGAATCAAGATACATCATATATTGCGCTAATATGCGGCTCTGATTCGTCGAAAATATTCCAAACGCTGGGTATGGAATGTTAGTGGTTCCATAACAATTTTTAGTAAATACTAAAAAATGTAGAATGATATTTTGACAGGTAGGGCTAAATTTGTTGATTTATTGATACAAATCATTAGCAACGTGTTAAAGTAACAATAAATCACCTTGCTATGTTATATTTAACACTAGTGTCAGAAAGTGACACTTTTAACTTGCTAAACAACGGCCGTAGATAAACTTTATTTTCGTTTTTCAATCTTAAATAAATCAAGATATGACAAAAACATTAAAAAAATAATAATTGTACATATAGTAAAAGTAGGCTTATTTTTTGCTGATTTCAATGAAGTACAATTTTGTACTTTTTACTTCGAGAAAACTAGTTTATTTATATAATTTAATTTTTGCGTGAGAAGTTCGGTTATCAGCCGTCAAGTCACGGCCCCCAAAGCTGTTAGTGGTGGCGGAATCATAGATGTAAAGTTAAAATAGCTTAAAACATTACAAAAATATTTGCAAAATTATTTTTTAATTTCTTTACGTTATGCAGAGTACCAAATCAGTATGTATCTATAACCAGATATGCATTGTTTCTTAATGAAGATGAACGTCTAGTAAGTACGTCGAAACGTTGAATTTTGTAATAAAAGTGACAGAATTACAACCCAAAATAATTCTCTTGTAAAGTTTTGAAAGTTATTAGCAACGAAATAATTAAGCGAATACACTGCAAAAAGAAAAATTCTAGAATTGCCATCTCCCTTCCCCTCCATCCAAACGTTACCTATGTTTATGTTCCAATTTTAGTTCGCACCCCTAAACCTGCGCTCGTGCTCGTCAAGCGTCGGCTCGCTTTGCTCACTCAACCATAATACAAATTAATTGTTTCCTCTCATCTCTTCAGCGCGGGTGGCGGCGGCGGTCGCAGGCGGCGAGTTCAAGGGAGATGATCAGATGATGCTTCCCGATTCGCAGTTGTTTGGATGTGATTAATGCGTTATGATATTATTACTAACGATTGGGATTTTGGTGCGTTTACGATCATTCCGTATATTGAGGTTAAGTGACAGATTGTCGGGGGTGGTATTAGCGGTTTCATTAGTTTTAAATTTAGTTGCTCATTAAATTTAGGGTTACGAAAACCTTGAATGACAATAAAAAACAAAACATTTTATGTATTCATCACACTATTTACTATTTACCTATCTATTTTTACCATATAACTGTTAGGGAAGTATAAGAATCATGCTAAAAATTCGGTAGTGAGTTTTCAGTGGTTGAGCACGTTTTTGGGTATCTAGAATACGATTTAAATAGTTTTGCGATGATGTCTGTGTGTGTGTTTGTCTGTCGGCCTGTTTGGATTTCTGGAGTTGCGGTTTCTCAAAAACTACTAAACAGAAAATTTAAATATTTTATATTATCAACTGTATCCCCTTGGGAAAAGCTGATTAGTTTTTGGTGATAATCCAATAACCGGAAGTGGTAGTTTACTTGAAGCCCTATTTTGAAATATCTCAGTAAATTATGGTTTAATGAAAATTTTTGTTTTTAGAATAATGTTTTAAATATTATTTTCTACAATTATGGTTTGACACATTTTTCTTTTACTGTCACTATTTATTTACAAACACATTAAAGAAAAATTATATTTTGACATTTCCTTTTAAATAAATTATTTGAATTGTAATATAATTTATTATAGTTACCTTTGATTTGTTTAATTTTGTTCATTTTTCACCTTATTTGAACACTTTCTCTCACGATGGGAGAGAAAATGCACAAATCTCCCGTAGATAAGAAATTGGCTGTTTCTGGCATGATTTTGGTATCATAGAAACAGAGTTTCTCTCCGGACCGTAAAAAAATATAATTTTCCGACGACCATTACGAAAAGTACATAAATTCACACGCTAAATATTACTGAAAGTTGATTATTTTATACCAATTGTGTTATATGAAAGCTCGTTAGCCAATCAGATGCGTCCGCTATTCTGTGATATGATTTTATCGCACGCTGCGATAACTGAGCGAACTAACCTAAAAATTTGTTTTTCAAAGTTTGGCAGTTTCAGATAATTTGCTGAATTTACATGGATTAACAAGATTGTACCCTGATTTATCAGATTTTAACATAATTTTTGGTGAATTCTGATAGCAATAATGTTAACATAATGTTTTAATATTTTTATGTAAATTTTATATTGTTTTTTTACTTAATTGTGGTCGTCGGAAAAGTATCGTGTACAACACGTGCTGAAAGGGTATTTCACATTCGTGCGACATATCCAGCTTTCAGCACTAGTTATACAATATACTAGGTTTGTTCCAACTGGTCATTTCTGACAAGTTTGTGACATGTTTGTGACAATTTCTGCGACTGCGAAAAATGTAAACAAATTAAGTTTGCAATATAGACTGAAACGGCGAATGGAATGAAGCGAATGTGTATGCTCATTTTTTGTTTTGACAGCTAACCCTAAATATAAATATAAATAAAGAAATTTATACATTTTTCGCAACAAAAAAAGAAATGAAGCTTTTGTTTCAAAGTTATCTTGTTTACATTTTTCTCAGGCGCAGTGAAATTGTCACAAACATGTCACAAACTTGTCAGAAATTACCAGTTGGAACAAACCTACTGTTTTTGACATGTGTCATAATTGAAAACTAAATTTTTTGAAGAAATGAGCGTTTCTTAATAGTTGTGATCCGTGTTCCTGCATTGTTTGATAAGAAATCTATGACGAGAGGTATTATGGAGCCCACAACAGATTTAAGTGTGTCAAATTGCATGCTTCAAATAAGTAAAATAATATTTGTTCACTGATTCAGATTCAGATATTAGATCTCTTCAACATTTATTTGAAATATTTTTCTCTAAAATGATTAGTGAAGCAGGTAATTGCATAAGTATTATTTAACATGTAAAATGCCTATAATCTATAATCGAATGAGTCAGTCACCATCCTGTATAAAATAAAAATGTTCTCATGTAGAATCCGCGTTATAGAGATTTCCATGTACCCAATAATTGTTATCTCTCCGGCTCACCGCTATTCTAAATAGTACGAGACGATAATGGAAACATGCGCCGTACATTACAGTGTCGGGAATGACGATAAATCACAGAGGCCTTGGACAGTGAGATGGCGGTATCTACCCCACCCTTTCAGGCAATTTGTTGCACCCAAACCCAGCCCAGACGAGGCGAAGTGGAATGGAGTGAACATCGCGCATTTTGTTTATTGTTATTTTCCACACACGCACGCAACTTCGCCTGCAAATTTATCCCATTAGAGCCGCCATGAGATTAATAATATTTTATGGGGAGATAACAATTGAATAAATTATTGGACGATCGATGCCTGGTGCAGCCATTGCGGCGAAATTATCGTAAATGTTTCTAATGCTTGTTATTAACTATGCATGTCGTTAAGCAACATACTGATCCTTTTTACTTTGTTATACATAGTAGAGTGCACCTTAAAAATGGTTAAATCGAATTTTAATGGGACCCCCCCCCTAAATTGGTTTCAAATAAATTAAAAAAATGTGCTGGCTTTTATTCCGGACTGCCGTGCCTAAATATGCTTGATTTTTTTCCTTTAAATAACATTTTGGAACTTATTTTTTTCCGAGGCAATACGAGGTTCGAAAAATCTGTTTATTGGTGGAACATACAATATAATGATTCGAGAATACTTGTTAAAAATTACAAGTCCCAATCATTATTCTAAAGATATTGAAGATAGACAAACTATCCCAACAAAGACCGAAAATCTATATCTCCAAATATCTTACGAATAATAATTGGGACTTCTAATTTTCTCCAAATATTCTCGAATCTTTATATTACACGTATTATACGTATATTCCACTATTGAATGGTTTCTTCTAACCTTCTATTGCCTCGGAAAAAAAATTGAATTCCAATTGTTTTATGTTATTTAAATAGGAAAAATCAAATATATTTAGGCATGGACAAATATTAATATTAAGCCGAATAAAAGCCAGAACTATTATTGTTTATTTGTTTAGATTCATTAAAGTGTTTCCATGGTGTACACGGAACGCAAAATTTATGAAATTTTAATTTCTTTATATTTTATTATCTCTAAATATTATGAAAATTAATAAAATTAGTGTAATTAAAACAGATATAAAATTAAATATTCTACAATTTTCAGAATAACATAAATTGTTGAAAAATTAAATTTAACCGTGTTTTTAAAAAAAAAACTGCTAAGGGTTTCTAGTGAACTGCTACTTCCGGTTGACCAACTTTATCCAACAACTAATCAGCTCTTCATATAAATATAAGAAGCAAAAATACACAAAAAAAATTTTTTTTTGTATTGTAGTATGTACATATTTGAAATAAGTAAAAATGTACAGCATTTAAAATAAAATATCCTTGAAATCCCTATACACCACATTTTAATTTTATACCCGATATAAGTTAATAATTCATTTATTAATAATCTGTTTAATTTTCAGGTACAATTAATTACGTTGGAAATTTGAATACGTCACGGAAAAATTCGTACGACGCAGAAGCTCTCCGTTTGGAAAATATAGTAAGTTATTGTTTATAATTTTTCTTTTAAAATTAAAATAGAAACAAGTAGAACACAATCAAATTTGTCTAAATGTCTCAGCAAATCATTATTTCAATAAAAATTGTCAAAGAATGAAGTTCATTCTATTTTAGTATTTGAATGCCGAAAGAGAGAAATAATATTTAATTTAGAATTTTCTTGTATCAGCTTCTAACAAATTACATGTTTAACAATATATTTCAATAATTGTCATAGTTACTAGGACAATAAATAAATAACTGAAATATCTATTAAGTGTATTGTAATTTATATATCAAGGCACTGAAGTTTTGCTTTTTATTACGAATATGTAATTTTTTTGCCGATGCTCATAGGACCGAGAAAAATAAGTCATATGATTGATAAAAAGGAACTTCAGTGCCGCGGTACATATTAAATTTTATTTGAAACACAAAATTAGAACCAACTTTAAAAATATATATTGTTAGTCGATTCTCAGTAAAGTGAAACATTAGAACTTGCACTTAGTATTGCCAACCTTGGACAGTGAAGTTATCGAAAATAACACTCAAAATTATATGTCTTGTTCCTGTCCTCTTCATCGTAATTAATTAGTCCGTTATTTTTGCACATATTGTTTCATTTTACGTACAAATTTACTATCGTACCTCCTACACCTGCCGAAATTATCCTACTCGTACAATATTAACGTACGGTTGTCAACACTGCGTTGCTCAAAATTGTACAATGAATTCATTTAAAGCCAATTTCAGAGCTTTTAATAATGATTTTGGCGGTTTTTTAGTGCCGATTTCAAATAAATTAGTTTTTACAAGTGTCGAACTAACATTTTTTGGAGATTGCGGTTGTTTTATGAGGGCCCTGTCTGCGCAATATTTCAAATCTGCTCTAAGTAGTATTCTCGAAATAAACTCGCGCGCTGTAGGTTCAAAATCCCGTGCTTTAATAACAAATCCCTGTTCTCTAAAATAAAAATTAATTGATGTCCAGTTTTAATTATTTCTTCGCGAAGACACCTGTCAGGTTAAAACGCTGGCTCATCCTAAACTTGCAGCAGTGTAACGTGATGTGAATGACATCTGCCGCTCGCTGTGATCCCCCCTTCCCCTCGCGCTGTCCATAGCCTACTGCCATACTGCCGGGAGTTGCTCTTACAGCCTCGGTATAGCCGGCGAAGCAAGCAATTTTCATCGTTACAGACATGGGTATTAAAGAGAGAAACGCTCATATCTTTATTTTACAATGTACGATGTCGTAAAAAGAATGATAAAGGTTTTACGACTTTTCTGATATTCGATATCTGGCTGTTGTAATTTCGTATTTTTTATGTTTTTCTCGCGAAATTGGGACCGAATTACAGATATAAACTCTATTTCTGAAATGTATTACATTCTTTTCAAGTTATTAATCTTTTTCTCATTAACGTTGCGATAGCAATTAAGAATTTATGCTTTTGTATTACTTTTATTTAGTTTTACTTTTCTTACGGTTGAAATAACAAAAGTACCATCAAAGAGTCAAATTTGGTTATAATTTTCATTATTTTTTATATCTTCGTAGACGTAGTCTGCATTAAATCCGATAAATTGTTATCAAACGTAAATAATAAATAAATTCACCAATAATATTATAGGATAATTTATTTGTTATTTTAGGTTTGTAATTCAAGTTTGATATATTTTTTCGTTAGTTATTTAAGCAGGGAGTTATGTGTTGGTACATCAAATTGTTTGTAGTTGCTTCTGTATAATACTGGCTTATAAGTTGTAAGATAATCTACAGCGTGTCCAAATATTTTTTATAAATTCGATCTGTCAAAAATATACCTCTGTCAGGTTTGAATTTTGTGTGAATATTTCAACAATTAAATTAGTTTGCTTCCAAATCTTTAATAATTATTATTTGCTTCTTTCATTTAGTATATCAGCTTTTCTTTGTTGTATTTAATTAAGTTTGTTGTAATTGAAGGGTAGACATTGACATTCGAACATCTCGTTTAAATTTATAAATTGTTCTTAATTTCATGGCATACTTTCTTTGTGTGATTCTTTATTAATAAAAATGTGAATATCTGTACTGATCATTTTAGAACGAAAATGAATTTTTTAAAGAGAAACAAAAGATCTTGCAAACGCATATAGGCTGTTCCATTAAAAAATATAAAGTTGCATATCATTTCGCGAAGATGAAACACCCGGTAGAAAAAATTATACTGCAGATATGTGGACACTTTATTTTTAAATAAATTTTGAAAATAATTTTCAAAATTTTTAAACAAATCTAGTATAAAAAAATACAGATCGTTGGCCACCCGGTATATAAGAAAAACCTGATGGCCTTTAAATAAATTACCATTTCCTCACTTCCGGTTGATAGATTGATACCAAAATCTATTTAGATTGTATAGGTTTAATTTGTATGCGGTACATAATATAGAAAAAAGTTTATAATAAAAATTGTAATTGTGAACTGAAAATTATTGTCACTGATGTCAACGTGAAACTAGTGAAAACGGACGGAATCATAGAAAATCAAGAACTCTGCAACTGCAGCGCCTTTGCGGCGAAAACAGGAAGTACGAATATAAGCAAGCAACTTATTAGTCGTTCCAGTAATCAGGGTTGCGGATATGCAATGTATATAAAACTAAACTAAAGTTTGTATCTAAGTTGTAAACTGAACAAGAGCAGCAAAAGTACAATATCCATTTGTGGTATCTACATATATAAAACTTAATCTGTGTCATAAATAAAAAGTCGTTTAAAATAAAGCGGGAAAAAGCTGAAACATTTATGTGTGTATGCGTCAGAAGTCGTTTCTTTTACATGTTAATCTAAAACGCAGTCACTTTCCGTGCAGATAATAAAATCGATAGAGCAATTCAGGCGAATCAACCTGTTGCACAAAGCTGTGCATAACAAGAGAGAGATCTTTTATTACAACGTGCCCACCTATACAAACACAAGCCACCGGCCGGCCTGCTTGATTGCATGACGGACTTCATTGCCAGAGCAATCTAGATTAAAAGTAGACATACATGATTGCCGACAATTTGTCCATTTATGTGTCAGTACCGGACTGTGATTTTTCTACTGCTTAACAGAGCTGGGCGTACTCGAGTACATGTACTTGAAAGTACTGTTTGAGTACAAGCATTGTACTCTATACTCGTTTTCAAAAAGCGAAAACTGTTTTTAAATTTTATTATTATTCTGAACACATCTTCATTTATCGCATTGTATCACAACCTATCTTGAACTTTCATCACTTATAACTCACAAATCAGCATTTCAGCAAATACGCTTAAATATGCAATCTTTAAAGGAGGGGCGGGGTGTGGTTAGATATCCTGTAGTAATGTTGATCTGATATTTCCGTCTATTTTGTCCATGTATTTTGCAAGTGAAAATTATTATCCAGAAAAAAATTTACGTAGGACGGTGAACAAATTTTTGAAATTTTGATTGAGCATTTGCGAGTGAAAATTAATTGCCAAAAAAAATTTTACGTGGGACGGTGGACAATTTTCCGAAAATTTAATTTTATTTGTGATTTTAAACAAGAAAAATTTTTGCGTGAGGCGCAAAGTTAATTCCGAAAAAATTTGCTCACAGGCAACGTAACATGCAGACAAAAAACACAAATCCCAACACACCCCCAGCATATTTTTCTTTTTTTTTTTTTAGAATTATCGAACACCGAACCAGATCTATTCTTTGGATCGGTCCGCCGTCGACATAAAAACTGTTCAATACAAGACTTTTACAATAAAATATTACAATAAATATTAGATAATATAATACATTTTATTATGTAAAGTTTTTCTTCGTTCTGGCTGCTGAAGACGTGCATGTTCGAGGGCCAAAATCTACTCCTGGTGGTGGACGCGGATCACCAGGAAATCTTACGCACTATATATGTGATGGCTGGTTGTGTTTCGAGTTGAAAAACGTGGAGTCAATCTACGAATAGGGATGAGCTAAATAAACATAAAATACATGTAACGAATATATAAAATTAATAATAAATTGACTAAAAAAGCAACAATGGGGTAAATAGCACCGTGGTAACGTGTCGGACTGTGGATCGTAAGATTCTCAGTTCGAATCCCACAGCTGACAGTTGCCATTTTAAATTTACCCTTTTGGTTCCTCCTCCACTAACATCTTTGGGGGCTATGACTTGACGGCTGATAACCGCATTATACGAAAAAAATATATCACCTACCGAGATCTGCGTAAGCAGAGTGCCGCACCCAAAGTGGGTAAAAGGTGAGATGATATATTTATTTTTATTTAAAAAGCAACAATGTGTTGCATAAATATTTACGAAGCAAAATTACTGGATGCAGAAAACAATTGTCAAGTGAAATATCTACATCTCTTGAACGTTGTTGCTGTTGTCTTCCTCGATGGTCACTTCTCCAGGTGCAAACCTCCACGACCTCCTGACAACCATCAGCTTGTCTGGGTGAAACTGTCTGAGAATTTCATGTGCACTAAATCTGAAACATTTTGTGGCATCAGACAAACTGTCCAGTTGCTCTTCAGACATTCAAGCTATTTTCAATAATTAGCAAAATTATAACGTTTAAATAATTTTAAAGTTTGATTGTCTGAATTTTGTACATTTTAATTTGACTTCCTCCAGAGTTCAATAATTATATCGCGAGAGATCTACTCATAATGACAGTCAGCATGAACGCTGGTTATTACAAACACATTTTATTAATTCACCGGTAATGTTTTTGAGCAATACTTCAAATAAAATGAGCAGTGTTAAAACATTTCTATATATAATCGCTTGTCCTACAACTAACATGTGTAATATGTATATTACGGAACGAAGGGATAGCTACTTATATCTAACTTAAACTAAAAAGCGACTATATAGATAATAATAGAACTACTGACATTGAACAAAAGAGAAAAATTTACTTGAAGCATTTATTGCTAAGTAATTAGGAATATTTGACAACAGAAAAATGACACAAGGCGTTTTTAACCGCCAGTATGTAGTAAAATATCGTGGAATAATGTGCTGCATAAATATTATTGGAGCATAGTTAGAGGATTCAGAAAGTAATTATTATCAAGTGAAATATCTACTTCCCTTGAACGTTGTTGCTGTTGTCTTCCTCGATGGTCAGTTCTCCAGGTGCAAACATCCACGACCTCCTGACAACTATCATCTTCTGTGGATGAAACTGTCTGAGAGCTTCATAAACTCGAAATCTGTAATATTTTTGTGGCATCAGACACATTGTCCAGTTGCTATTCAGACCTTTGAGCTTTGTTCAATAAACATCAAAATTATAACGTTTAAATAATTGAATCGTTTTAAATATGTACTGAATTTATATTGTATCTGAACAATGCTTCAAATAAAATGTGCAGTTTCATTACATTTAAAATTTTCTGTCTATTTTTGTTCTTAAACTAATTGTTAAAAAATATTTATATAGTCGTTTATCTTAAAAATAATATGTGTGTATTTCGGACGGAGGGGTATCTACTTACATCTAACTTAAACTAAATAGCGACTATATAAATAATAATTGAGTTACTGATATTTTAGAATTAAGGCAATTTACATGAAGCATTTGTTGTTAAAATAATTTAGGAATATTTGACCCAAGTCTTTCTGAACCACCAATATGTAGTAAAAGTTCGTGGTAAAATTAACGAACACACAAATCAGTTAATCGTTAAAATTGGAAAGATGCAAATAAATAAACAGAAACTTATCTTTTATTATGTCTTCATTGCATCAGAAAAACACGAGTGTCTGAATATGTTCCGCAGCGAGACTCGGTAACTCGGATGTGAATCTCAGCTTGTGACAATGGTTATTGAATCCTGAAATGAGAACAAAATGCATGAACACATAGCCACTACATACACATACATACTACACATGCTGAATCAAAATCACGGCAAACAAATATTTATTTACATTTAAAAATCTGTAATTCTATTTTAATATTCTTAATTTATTACTAGTATATTTAGAAAGAAACATTATTGTCCCTATTGATAACTATTATACCAGTAATAATACTAATACAATAAACAATACTTACATTTGAAGCGGTGTTGAATGTTTCTTCCACTGAACAAAACTATAGTTCTGATTTCAACAATAATTTATACACTAAAATAACCCACAAAAAATTCTGAACCGATTGATATGTTTTAAATATGTAATCGATAATAATTTTGGTGAAAAGTCGATTTTTCTACGCACATAAACACTTTTGTCCATCTCACTGACAGATACAAAACAATTGAACAGTGGCGCGAAGCTCAATACCATCTTTAAAAAATTTTGCGTGGGACGTTGGCCGAAAACCATATTATTTTTATTAATTAGATTTTATATATCTCTAATAAATACTATAAAATAAATTGTATGGACGACCCATTATTATGCACACATCTTCATTTATCGCATTGTATCACAACCTATCTTGAACTTTCATCACTTAACTCTCAAATTTGCATTTCAGCTAATACGCTTAAATATGCAATAAAAGACGTAAATCTTTATAGGGAGGGTGTGTTTGTGTGGTTAGATATTCTGTAATAATGTTGATCTGTTTTTTCCGTAGGTATTTTGCAAGTGAAAATTATTATCAGAAAAAAATTTGCGTGGGACGATGGGCAAATTTTCAAAATTTTGATTTTGTTTATGCATCTGCGAGTGAAAATTAATTTCCAAAAAAAATTTTGCGTGGGACGGTGGACGATTTTCCGAAAATTTAATTTTATTAGTGATTTTAAACAAGAAAAATTTTTTCGTGAGGCGCAAAGTAAATTCCGAAAAAATTTGCTCACAGGCAACAAAACATGCAGACAAAAAACACAAATCCCAACACACCCCCAGCATATTTTTCTTTTTTTTTTTTAGAATTATCGGACACCGAAAACCAGATCTATTATTTGGATCGGTCCGCCGTTGACATAAAAACTGTTCATTACAATCCTTTTACAATAAAATATTACAATAAATATTAGATAATATAATACATTTTATTATGTAAAGTTTTTCTTCGTTCTGGCTGCTGAATACGTGCATGTTCGAGGGCCAAATTCTACTCCTGGTGGTGGACGCGCATTACCGGGAAATCTTACGCACTGTATATGTGATGGCTAGTTGTGTTTCAAGTTGAAAACAACATAAAATTAATGTAACGAATATATAAAATTAATAATAAATGCCTGAAATAGCAACAATGTGTTGCATAAATATTTACGAAGCAAAGTTACTGAATGCAGACAGCAATTGTAAAGTGAAATAACTACTTCCCTTGAACGTTGTTGCTGCGTCTTCCTCGATGGTCACTTCTCCAGGTAGAAACCTCCACGACCTCCTGACAACCATCATCTTTCTATGGCAGCCGCGTCCAGATGTGACGTGATGTTCTGGATGAAATTGTCTGAGAACTTCATGTACACTAAGTCTGAAACATTTTTGTGGTATCAGACACACTTTCCAACTGCTTTTCATACATTTAAGCTTTTTCAATAATTATAACGTTTAAATATTTGTAAAGTTTGGTTGTCGGAATTTTATACATTTTAATTTGGCTTCCTCCATAGTTCAATAATACTCACAATGACAGTCAGCATGAACGCTGGTTTTAAGCACACATTTTATTTATCCACCGGTAATTTTTTTTGAGCAATGCTTCAAATAATATTTTGATAATTTTTAATGTGAAATTATTATAAATCGTCGTTCAACATTTACATAGTCGCTTGACTTACAACTAACGTGTGTATATTTCGGAACGGAGGGATAGCTACTTATATCTAACTTAAGCTAAAGAGCGACTATATAAATAATAATAGAACTACTGACATTGAAAAATAGAGAAAATTTATTTGAAGCATTTATTGCTAAATAATTAGGAATATTTGACAACAGAAAAATGCCCCAAGGCTTTTTTAAATATTATCGAAGCATACTTAGAGGAAGCATAGTTAGAGGATGCAGAAAGTAATTGTCAAGTTACTTCCCTTGAACGTTGTTGCTGTTGTCTTCCTCGATGGACACTTCTCCAGTTGCAAACCTCCACGACCTCCTGACAACTATCATCTTCTGTGAATGAAACTGTCTGGGAGCTTCATGAACACGAAATCTGCAATATTTTTGTGGCATCAGACACACTGTCCAGTTGCTATTCAGTCCTTTGAGCTTTGTTCAATAAACATCAAAATTATAACGTTTAAATAATTGAATCGTTTTAAATATATACTGAATTTATATTGTATCTGAACAATGCTTAAAATAAAATGTGCAGTTTCATTACATTTACAAATTTTCTGGCTATTTTTCTTGTTAAACTAATTGTTAAAGAATATTTATATAGTCGCTTATCTTAAAACTAATATGTGTGTATTTCGGACGGAGGGGTAGCTACTTACATCTAACTTAACCTAAATAGCGACTATATAAATAATAATTGTTCTAGTAATATTGTAGAATAAAGGAAATTTACATTGAAGCATTTATTATTAAAATAATTTAGGAATATTTGACTCAAGTCTTTCTGATCCACCAGTATGTAGTAAAATATCGTGGTATACTTGTTGGATGCACGAATCAATTAATCGTTATAATTTGAAAGAGGCAAATAAATGTAAAGAAACTTATCTTTTGATATGTCTTCATTGCATTTGGACAACACGAGAGCCTGAGCATATTCTGCAGCGAAACTCGGCAACTCGGATGTTAATATCACCTTGCAACAATCTTTATTGAATCCTGAAATGTGACAAAATGCATACTAATATCAATTAATTGCCATCAAAATCCATTAACACATAGCCGCTACATACACACACATACTACACACGGTGAATCATAATCACGGCAACGAAATATTACAATTATATTTTTACATTTAAAAATCTGTAATTTCTATTTTAATATTCTTAATTTATTGCTAGTATATTTAGAAATAAACATGATTGTCCTTATCGACAACTTTTATAGCAGTAATACCTAATAATAATACAATAAAAAATACTTGCATTTGAAGCGGTATTGAATATTTTTTTCCACTGAGCAAAACTAAAGTTGTTGATTTCAATAATAATTTATACACTAAAGTAACCACGAAAAAATTCTGAATTGATATAAGTTTTAAATATGTAATCAATAATAATTTAGGTGAAAAGTCGATTTTTCTATGCACACTCTGTTGCCCAGCTCACTGACAGATTCAAAAACAATTGACTAGTGGCGCGAAGCGCAATACCAACTTTAAATTCGTTATTTTTTCGAGAAAATTGTTCATATTTCATATTGTTGCGTAGGATGCTGTATTTTTGTTGATTCTTCCATTTTCAAATAATTTCTAAACTCTCGCATACTTTGAAAAATAATAAAGGAACATATTTTTACTATCTATCCAGTAGCTTACATAAATATTCGCCCTGACTTTAATTTGATGCCATACAAAAGGTAACGAAGCTTTTTCTGTCAACAATTATTTAATGATTGAATTATTTATAACAATCAAATGTGTTAAAACATTTATACTTTTGACATCTAAAATATAGTTAATTATTTACTAACTAAATAGATTAATTCAAGTATAATTTCAAACAAAAAATAAATAAATATCTTTTCTTCAAGAAACCAAAACATGTTTGTTGGTTTGACCGAAGAATAATTTATCAAGAGGCAGTACGTCCCTGAACACAATTAAATTAATGCACCAACCAGAGATACTTAAGAACTCAATGCGTAAAACATCATTGTAAGAATATCTTTTGTAGTTACTGTTATTGTTGTGCAAGATGTTGAATACAAAAATAATTTTCACATTAACATTAATAATATCTACAATAACCATAAATTCTACTTATCCAGTAATGGACATACAAGTAAGAAATTAATTTCTGTTATTTATCATTTGAAAACGATCAACGTAATTGAAAATAAAAGTGCTGGGGTGTGAGATATAAAAACATATAAGTAGCAAAAGTTTTGTTGATTTAGGATTTTGTAAAGGAGTTATTTTCTAAATACATTTTTAGGAAACTATACCCAGGACTTTTGCAGACTGTTTTCCACGACAGGATACTGGATTTTTCGGGAAAATGTTACGAAAACTTAAACAGGAAAGTGAAATAGTCGTTGAAGATTTCCGCGATGTGATAAAAACTACAAGAGAATTAGTAGAAAGGAATTCAAGGAAAATAACACAGTAACAACAGAATTGTATTAAAAATAGTTTATTCTATAATTTTACAACGCCAGTAGTTGAATAGTAATAGCAGTTATTCATTTTGCATGAAGGAACAGTTGTTATAAAATGTAAGTAACAATAATAAACAGAATAATCAACAATGTTTTAATATTATTATCTTCAAAAACATGATTATTGCATTATTTGTAAGGATAGAAATATTTGTATAACAATAATTTAAATGAACACAACATCAAATTATATACGTTGGTTCTCCGGAAGACGCAGCATAGAGATTTCAATGGTATATTCTTAGTGTGCAATTATTTGCTTCCCTAATTATTTTAGAGCAAAAGTTTATTTAGATTTTATCTAGAGAAAAAAAAATTACTGTAAGGGAGGTATAGAAAACATGCTATAAATTCGGCAGTGAATTTTCAGGGCATGCGCACATTTTAGAGTACGATTTTAATAGTTTCGCCATAATGTCTGAGTGTGTGGATCTCTGGAGTTAAAGGTTTCTCAAAAACTACTAAACTGAAAATTGTGATATTTTGTATATATCAATTGGGAAGAGCTGATTAGTTTTTGGTGATAATCCAATAACCGGAAGTGGTAGTATACTTGAAGCCCTATCAAGTTATTTTGAAATATCTCACTATAGAAAATTTAAATTTTGACATTTTAAATAATTATGCTAACCTGTGCTTTTTGAAAAAAAAAAACAACGCTGAAGAATGTCATTTTTTGACATGTGTCAATTTTGAAGGGATGAGCGTTTTTTGATAGTGGTGGTCCGTGTTCCAACATTATTCGATAAGAAATCTGTGACGAAAGATATTGTGGTGCCCACAACAGATTTTTTTTTATATTGCTGTATCTTTTTACCTAATCACTTTAAAACAAAAGTGTAAGTACAAAAGTTGTTCAAAATTTAAAAATGCTTGCAATAATTCTACAGAAATTAATACAACACTGTAATAATTAAATGTAAAACAGTTATATGAAATGGCATTAGTATATTCTACAACAAGTAATGGAATGGCACATATTCCACGCGAGCAAAAAGTTTGCAGTCCGAGCCGAAGGCGAGGGCTACGGTTTGCGAGTGTGGGATATGCCATTCCGTTTCACGTTGTAGACTATACTTTCTATAACAATATTTTGGAAATATACAAAAAATACAAATATAAAACTGTTGTAAACGTCAAACTCAAATAAATCAAATTAAAACAAACAGACGTAACCATAGTAACTGAATCAAGATACTTCATATATCGCGCTAATATGTGTCTCTGATTCGTCGAAAATATTCCATATGCAGCGTATGGAATCTTAGTGATTCCATAACAATTTTTAGTTGTAGAATGCCTAGTTTCCAAAAGTGTTATAGAATAGTGCATTTTTAAATTCTGAACTACTTTTGTAGTAAAGTAAATAGGAAAATCATACAGCATTTCAATTCTACATTCTGAATGCGTGTTGGAGGTAAAAAAACGCACCAAAATGATTTTCAAAAAATAATTGCTACGAAAAACAAAAACAGCTATAAAAAATAACACTATTTGAAAGTAATTCAAGAACAAATTAATTTTATTGTTATACATGCATACAAAATAAAACAATATTTAAAGCCATAAACGTATAATAAGTAAAAATTCTAGCAAAATATCTGCTTCAAAGAAAGATCGAATGGCACATCGTGCAAAGTTATAAATTTATAAATTCACTGGAAATGTAAAGAAGTATCCGTGAATTACTAACACCAAAAAGAAAATATTTTACGCTGCAACAACTTTATTAACATCAATTTTAGGATTTACAATCGCCTTTCCCGGTTTGACAGATTTAGCAGCTCTGGATTTAAACAGAGCCAAAGTGGAAGTCAACAGCAACCTCGCAAGTTTTTCTGTCAACTCTTGCGACGATTTGACGTAGTACCAATTACCCAATCGTTTTCGTTCCGCCAAAATCTCAGCATCTTTCAAAGTTTTGTAGTAAGCAAGATGAAAACCATCTTTCGATAATGATTTTTCTAGAGGATCGACATTTCCAAAACCGATTGACACTAAAGCTGGACCAACATGGAGAGTTTTCATTTTGTTCTGCAGAAATTAAAAGCAAATTATATGTTTTCCACTCTTAGAATAGTACTTACATCATGTGTCTTTTGCTCCATCGTAACTTCACACTCGATGCAATTATTCTGTTTAAGTACTGGTACAAAAGTAATATCATTCCCAGAAACTATCGATTGTAACCAACTGATTCCATTTCCATTGACTGTAACTCCAGAAACTTTGACAGGTAAGCTGTCAACTTTCGTTCGTAAGAGTCGAAAAAGTGGTCTGTGTTGGACCATCATCAAGGCACCAGATGGTTCTATTCGTTCTACGGTTCCATTTAATTTCGTTCGCGTTCTAATAAATCTTTTGGGTATGTCTGATGGCTTGGTAAATCTGCTAAACTAAACAATGAATTAAAATTTGAAATAAGTTCCGGAGAAATTTGCTTACCGGTCGAACTCGTCGAATTGCAGCGGCTAAACTGACAATTGCAATAGAATATACTCCAATCTGAAAGTATTTTATAATTTAAGTTATTGTTAAGTAAATATTGTTTAATTTCCTACCTGAACCTCGTTAATATTTTGCTCCATCAGAACAACAAACTGTTCCAAAGAGTTCGTAGTGCTTGACTTTTCTGCCATTTCTAAATTCAACTATTTATTATCTATTACATCAATACATAATATGATAAAAACATCTAAATATAAAATTCTAATATTACGTATTACTTCATAGTTTGTAGGTTAATTCGTAGGTGTGGATAGGTCAGTAGAGTAGTAACGTCAAAAACGTGTTTCTTCTTACTTTTGAATAAATGCAATGGTAAATATTTGAAACAAATAAATGAATGGTATTTTTATTTAGGGAAAATGGCGTTAACTAAATTAACCATGTGTTACAACTGTTTTGATTAACAAATTAAGTTATTTCATTCGCAATTTCTTTGCCCTTTTGCACCGCACATACTATTTAAAATAATTACAATTTTGTACCAATTCTTTCTTTTATTTTATATTAATATTACATCTGATCTTGCATCTGATTTTAATATTATGATCCAGAAAAAAATATTTCTGTAAAAAGGAAAAGCATAGTAGTAATCTGATGCATTCTAAAGTTAAAATCATTTGTTTGTAATTTTCAGGACTACCGTGGAACTTATTTCATCTTGGAGTAGCTGAACTTCTTGACATCATCACCGGAGCAGGTATCATAGTAAACTAGAGTTAACATTTACACCAGGAGCTTCCAGTAATAGCTATTCTGGTATAGACCATTACTGTAAGTAAATTGCTTTTAAATCATAACTTTGTAGAAATTGTTGATATAAATAGATTTGTATTGCTATTATTTTATTCAGTAGTTCACTTGAATATTTGACAGATTAAAATCAAGATATTTTATCGGTTTTCAAAGGAGTTCATAAAAGTTTGAAGTAGTGTATTTTAAAAACTCGTATATAATAAATGACTCAGTTATACATTGAAATTTAAAAATAAAAACAATAGATTTTAAACCCAAAGTTGATTCTTCTAAGTTATATTTAGTTTTCAGGTTGTAGCAGCGAAAAAGCAGATCTTAGCTGGTACCACGAGCTCAGTTTTTGGGTGTTTTAAGAGAAGTGTTTTAGCACTGTACATTGAATTAAAATCCGAATTGTATATTTGTGCATGGTAGCGTCGACTTGAAATGTTGATTATTTTTGAATGAATTAACAATAGATGTTTTTAAATATAAATGCTAGCAAAATGGATATTCTAGTTTCTGCTTTTAATTATAAATTTGTTATTAAACAAATAGTTTTTTGAACGTATGACATGTATTTATGTTGTATGGTGTATATTTTTTCTTGTCCTATGAAATCATATATAAAATCGGAAATATTAATCAACATTATTATTATTGTAATTATAATCACATATTTCATTTGTGATATGTTTAAAAGCAAAAATGTATTTTTATCCCAGCTAAGGTTGTATTAATTAAGGAGACACGTGGCTATGCTTGGTCGAAACTTGTTTTTGCTCCGTTTTGCATTGAAATCATGTGATCTGAGCTGGCCTACGTGACTTTTATCATGATAGCTTGTGGGCGGGGAGCAGTTTGAGGTAACCTGTTACCATCGGCCATATTCTTCAGTCGAGTTTTATACGCGTAAGTAGAAGCTGCGTCGCTCCGTGCTATTTTTTTGTTGTGAAATTACTCGACTCGCGTGAATTAAATGTGAATTTTATAGTTAGATATGGTATGCTATTACTGTATGTAAGTGTAAAATTCCAGTTTGACCGTTGGGTGATTAATTGAGGTGTTAAAATTTGGTGAATCGGGTTAGCATTCGGGTATTTTGGATGGGAGTTGGGCGCGTACGCGAACTGAAGTGACTAGTGCCGGGTCACACGTGCGTATTACAATCAAAATTTATCGTTCGCGAGTGGGCTTCTCTCACAACACAAGAGTATGATTTCGTATGTTTGGCTTACGCAGTGCATGCCTGGAGTGGCTCGTACAGTCTGTGAGTCTCTCCATCTTCCTATAGGGTGGAGAGAACAAACCTCTGCAGGTCATACTCTTGTGTCCGTTGTAACTACGTGTAGAATCAGCCGGGAAACGTTCGCGGAAGTATGATTTCGTATGTTTGGCCTACGCAGTACGAGCTGGAGTGCTTTAGTACAGTCAGTAGGTGGGTGGGTGAGAACAAACCGCTGCAGGTCATACTCTGTGAACGTTCGTGAACGTTCGCGGAATTTTTGCAAAGCGCTCTGTCTTCACGTGAAGACCGTCGATTAAATTTATTCCGATTACTGATTTAGCGCTAACGCGGCGCGTGGGGCATGCTCACAGCAGTCCGATCATCTAGAGTGGATCCATAGTTATGCCTGGTACCATCTCTATGCCAATATCGCATCCGATGCCTGTTAACAAGATTCGCTCTTTGACAGTTCTCGTTCATTACATCTATGTATATGATAGGCTCTATACATAGGTGCTTGTACAAAGGGAATTCCGGATGGCAGAGAAAGCATTTGGTCGACTAACGTGATTCTGTGACATGAGCTCGGGCCCCTGCGGGATCGCGTAGTAGGAGACCATGCGGGGTTCGGCTAGACGACCCACGTTTCTTTTTTGAAAAACAGACAACACAGCGGTTGCTGTTATTAGAGTCAAAGAGGCACAGGAATGTCTGTGGGGTGGTGTGAATCTTAGTTTTAATTTAGCTTTAATGGTTTTGGGTACCTTTAAGCTAATTTTAAGTTAATCCATTTTATTTCAGCTTTAATTTAAGTTAGGTTTAAGTCTACTAACCCATATACTTGTATTCCTTTACAGCATTTCTCTTTCAGATTTGTATTTTTAATACGTAAGTTTTCATTTGCAGATTTAAATTGTTTCAATGTTTTTAATGTTTTTGTTTTTATCTGTTTACAGAGATCAAGAATAATGAAGACAAGAAATAGTAGTACTAGAAGTAAGATTTATTTTTATTTTTTCAACATTTCTGTTTATTTATTTCTAATTTATTGTTTTTATTTTTCTAGAATCATTGCAGTCAGCCACCGTGGGAAATGAGAAATGTAGCTGAGACAACCGTCGTTGGAACAGTAGCTGAGGCAGCCACGGTGAGAAATGGACAATGTTCCTGTGTGTATCATCGAGGGATGAAGTTGCAGATTCTACTGCCGATGGAAATGAATCATCCGCCGTGGGACAGAACTTCTCGTCCTGAATTTCTCTTTATTTATATATTTTTGTGCTTTTTTCTCTTCCTTTTAGTATAGGTGTTTTCTGCTTCCATTGTTTGTTTTATTTTTGTGGTTTGTTTTTGTTCTGTTTCTTAAAACAGGAATGAAGATGACAGGGAACTTAGTCGTCTTCGCTGGATTTCTATGTGTTTACTTTTTACTTCACCCATGTAATTATACATTGTTTAATTTTAATTTGCAGTTTCTTATTTATTTTGTTGTTTCAGCCAAGAGTTTACGGCTGGCAGATGCAGTTAAAGAGTCTTCAAGAGAGTTTCAATCCTCGTAGTCAAGAGCCTGCGGCCAGCAGATACAGTTGCAGAGCCTTCAAGGACTTCTTCAACATAGTTCGCCGTTTCCAACACAAATGTATGTTCATTAAATTAATTCTTTAATGAATTGATTTATTTACTGATGTATTTCTGTTTGTTTAGTGGGCGGCGACACTGCTCTTCTGTCCTAGGTTTTCTGGAAGTTTCCCTAGGATGTCAGGCGAATGCTAGAGGAGTTTCAGTCTCTTTCTTCCAATGTCAATCCAGGAGATCTGAACTTTGTATTCATTCCAAATAAATAATATAATAAAAATTATATACTCGTACATGTACTCTTGTGTTTTATTTAAGTTGTAATAATAAATAAAATATTTTAACTTGTATTTATCCATTGATATAATAAATTATTACAGAAATAAAATGTGTTTTATTTACTTTAAAATAAGAAAAACAATAGTTAAAATTAATATTGCCATTTAATAAAACGAAATTCATAATTTTAATTTATTCTTTTCAATTTTAATCTTAGTACTGCCATCTATTATTTTATTTTAGAAATATAGGTTCCTAAATTACAAAAAATCATTGCAGTTTGAAAATAGTGTTGCCCTGTATTCACAACAATAGTTCACAAATGGCAGCACTGCCCGATGCGGTAACTCTGCACTTGATGTTTTTACGATAAAATATTGGGGTAAAAAAAATTGAGATAAGGGCGCTACACCCTTCATTAGGGTCTGTAGATTCCGAATCTGTGATTTAAAATGTCCTAGGGTTAGTATCTCTTACATAATTCGCATTTAACTTTTATATGTTATGACCCACTGCGGACTTGTGGTTCATAATATGTTTCACTGATGACTTGTCGTTCATAATATATAAAATTGCTGGTACGCTGAGGAAACGTGACATGCAATAATGAACCTTATATACATGCTACATAAAGCACATAAAATTGGATATGAAATACCTCAAATTTAAGGGTGAGCGTCAATTTTCGAGACCGCCATTGGAGTTTTTAGGGCCGTATCTATAGGAATCCACCCTTAACTCGAATTTTTTGGGTTTTTTCCAAAAAAAAGTTGGACTATAGTCTTGATGTTTTTACGATAAAATATTGGGGTAAAAAATTGAGATAAGGGCGCTACACCCTTCATTAGGGTCTGTAGATTCCGAATCTGTGATTTAAAATAGCCTAGGGTTAGTATTTCTTGCGTAACTCGCATTTGAAATCTGTTAAGTTTATTCATTGGTTCATAATTTATATGGATAGTCTGTAAAGTTTATTCGTTGGTTCATAATTTATATGCATAGTCTGTAATGTTTATTCATTGGTTCATAATTTATATGCGTATTCTGTAACGTTTATTCATTGGTTCATAATATATATGCATAGTCACAATGGTTTCCCTTAAAAATCACCCTTAATATTAATTTTAAAGGGCTAGAAATGATAGTATACTCCTTTTAGAATGTGCTGAATATGATTTCACAAACCATTTTGCGATAGGATGTGTAAGTTACATTAATTAGAGCAACAATTTCCATCCCTTTAAAATTACGTATTTTCGACACCGACTGACTGGCGTAGATTCAAGCGAAAATCGGATTTCGTACCAGGGCAGCAAGGACTGGAAGAGCACTTTTGGATAAGAACTTATTCATTTTTGCTATAGTTGGCAACACTATAAAAAATCAATGTTGCCAACGATAGCAAAAATGAACAAGTTCATTTCCTTATCCGAGGGCTCTGCCAGTCTCTGCTGCCCGGATACAAAGTTAAAAATTTGAGTTTTCAGCCAACAAGCCAAGCGGTCTCGGGCACTTTCTCGTGGTGAGAAGACATTATCCCTTAATTTAAAGGGTTAATTCAATAAAATAAGAATAAGGAAAGATAAATATATGAAACACAAGCATATTATTAATTATTTATTGCAATAAGTAAAGCATTACAACAAAATTATACAAATAAACAATAAATATTACAAACAATACAACATGGACATTTTTAATTTGTCAATTTCTTATTAATTAACAATAACATATTAACATATGTGATATTTCTTAATTCTGCAATCAATCTAAAGTTGAAAATTTAAGACTAGACAATTTTAGCTTCAATAGTTTAAGAATAATTAACAACAGAAAAATATCCGCCATGATGCATAGATGAATATTTTTTTATCGTCTGTATCTTATTAATTAATAATAATTTATTAACAAATGTGACATTTTCGAACTCAACAATGAATATAATGTTGAAAAATTAAGATTAGACTATTTTAGCTCAAATAGTTTAAGAATAATTAACAACAGAAAAATATCCGCCATGATGCATAGATGAATATATTTTTATCGTCTGTATCTTATTAATTAATAATAATTTATTACAAATGTGACATTTTAGAACTCAACAATTAATCTAATGTTGAAAATTTAAGATTAGACTATTTTAGCTCAAATAGTTTCAGAATAATTAACAACAGAAATATATCCGCCATGATGCATAGATGAATATTTTTTTATCGTCTGTATCTTATTAATTAATAATAAGTTATTAACAAATGTGACATTTTCGAACTCAACAAAGAATCTAATGTTGAAAAATTATGATTAGACTATTTTAGCTCAAATAGTTTAAGAATAATTAACAACAGAAAAATATCCGCCATGATGCATAGATGAATATTTTTTTATCGTCTGTATCTTATTAATTAATAATAATTTATTAACAAATGTGACATTTTCGAACTCAACAATTAATCTAATGTTGAAAAATTATGATTAGACTATTTTAGCTCAAATAGTTTAAGAATAATTAACAACAGAAATATATCCGCCATGATGCATAGATGAATATTTTTTTATCGTCTGTATCTTATTAATTAATAATAAGTTATTAACAAATGTGACATTTTCGAACTCAACAATGAATCTAATGTTGAAAAATTAAGATTAGACTATTCTAGCTCAAATAGTTTAAGAATAATTAACAACAGAAAAATATCCGCCATGATGCATAGATGAATATTTTTTTATCGTCTGTATCTTATTAATTAATAATAATTTATTAACAAATGTGACATTTTCGAACTCAACAATGAATCTAATGTTGAAAAATTAAGATTAGACTATTCTAGCTCAAATAGTTTAAGAATAATTAACAACAGAAAAATATCCGCCATGATGCATAGATGAATATTTTTTTATCGTCTGTATCTTATTAATTAATAATAATTTATTACAAATGTGACCTTTTGGAACTCAACAATTAATCTAATGTTGAAAATTTAAGATTAGACTATTTTAGCTCAAATAGTTTCAGAATAATTAACAACAGAAATATATCCGCCATGATGCATAGATGAATATTTTTTTATCGTCTGTATCTTATTAATTAATAATAAGTTATTAACAAATGTGACATTTTCGAACTCAACAATGAATCTAATGTTGAAAAATTATGATTAGACTATTTTAGCTCAAATAGTTTAAGAATAATTAACAACAGAAAAATATCCGCCATGATGCATAGATGAATATTTTTTTATCGTCTGTATCTTATTAATTAATAATAATTTATTAACAAATGTGACATTTTCGAACTCAACAATTAATCTAATGTTGAAAAATTAAGATTAGACTATTTTAGCTCAAATAGTTTCAGAATAATTAACAACAGAAAAATATCCGCCATGATGCATAGATGAATATTTTTTTATCGTCTGTATCTTATTAATTAATAATAATTTATTAACAAATGTGACATTTTCGAACTCAACAATGAATCTAATGTTGAAAAATTAAGATTAGACTATTCTAGCTCAAATAGTTTAAGAATAATTAACAACAGAAAAATATCCGCCATGATGCATAGATGAATATTTTTTTATCGTCTGTATCTTATTAATTAATAATAATTTATTAACAAATGTGACATTTTCGAACTCAACAATGAATCTAATGTTGAAAAATTATGATTAGACTATTTTAGCTCAAATAGTTTAAGAATAATTAACAACAGAAAAATATCCGCCATGATGCATAGATGAATATTTTTTTATCGTCTGTATCTTATTAATTAATAATAATTTATTAACAAATGTGACATTTTCGAACTCAACAATGAATCTAATGTTGAAAAATTAAGATTAGACTATTCTAGCTCAAATAGTTTAAGAATAATTAACAACAGAAAAATATCCGCCATGATGCATAGATGAATATTTTTTTATCGTCTGTATCTTATTAATTAATAATAATTTATTAACAAATGTGACATTTTCGAACTCAACAATGAATCTAATGTTGAAAAATTATGATTAGACTATTTTAGCTCAAATAGTTTAAGAATAATTAACAACAGAAAAATATCCGCCATGATGCATAGATGAATATTTTTTTATCGTCTGTATCTTATTAATTAATAATAATTTATTAACAAATGTGACATTTTCGAACTCAACAATGAATCTAATGTTGAAAAATTAAGATTAGACTATTCTAGCTCAAATAGTTTAAGAATAATTAACAACAGAAAAATATCCGCCATGATGCATAGATGAATATTTTTTTATCGTCTGTATCTTATTAATTAATAATAATTTATTAACAAATGTGACATTTTCGAACTCAACAATGAATCTAATGTTGAAAAATTATGATTAGACTATTTTAGCTCAAATAGTTTAAGAATAATTAACAACAGAAAAATATCCGCCATGATGCATAGATGAATATTTTTTTATCGTCTGTATCTTATTAATTAATAATAATTTATTAACAAATGTGACATTTTCGAACTCAACAATGAATCTAATGTTGAAAAATTAAGATTAGACTATTCTAGCTCAAATAGTTTAAGAATAATTAACAACAGAAAAATATCCGCCATGATGCATAGATGAATATTTTTTTATCGTCTGTATCTTATTAATTAATAATAATTTATTAACAAATGTGACATTTTCGAACTCAACAATGAATCTAATGTTGAAAAATTATGATTAGACTATTTTAGCTCAAATAGTTTAAGAATAATTAACAACAGAAAAATATCCGCCATGATGCATAGATGAATATTTTTTTATCGTCTGTATCTTATTAATTAATAATAATTTATTAACAAATGTGACATTTTCGAACTCAACAATGAATCTAATGTTGAAAAATTAAGATTAGACTATTCTAGCTCAAATAGTTTAAGAATAATTAACAACAGAAAAATATCCGCCATGATGCATAGATGAATATTTTTTTATCGTCTGTATCTTATTAATTAATAATAATTTATTAACAAATGTGACATTTTCGAACTCAACAATGAATCTAATGTTGAAAAATTAAGATTAGACTATTCTAGCTCAAATAGTTTAAGAATAATTAACAACAGAAAAATATCCGCCATGATGCATAGATGAATATTTTTTTATCGTCTGTATCTTATTAATTAATAATAATTTATTACAAATGTGACCTTTTGGAACTCAACAATTAATCTAATGTTGAAAATTTAAGATTAGACTATTTTAGCTCAAATAGTTTCAGAATAATTAACAACAGAAATATATCCGCCATGATGCATAGATGAATATTTTTTTATCGTCTGTATCTTATTAATTAATAATAATTTATTAACAAATGTGACATTTTCGAACTCAACAATGAATCTAATGTTGAAAAATTAAGATTAGACTATTCTAGCTCAAATAGTTTAAGAATAATTAACAACAGAAAAATATCCGCCATGATGCATAGATGAATATTTTTTTATCGTCTGTATCTTATTAATTAATAATAATTTATTAACAAATGTGACATTTTCGAACTCAACAATTAATCTAATGTTGAAAAATTAAGATTAGACTATTTTAGCTCAAATAGTTTCAGAATAATTAACAACAGAAAAATATCCGCCATGATGCATAGATGAATATTTTTTTATCGTCTGTATCTTATTAATTAATAATAATTTATTACAAATGTGACCTTTTGGAACTCAACAATTAATCTAATGTTGAAAATTTAAGATTAGACTATTTTAGCTCAAATAGTTTCAGAATAATTAACAACAGAAATATATCCGCCATGATGCATAGATGAATATTTTTTTATCGTCTGTATCTTATTAATTAATAATAATTTATTAACAAATGTGACATTTTCGAACTCAACAATGAATCTAATGTTGAAAAATTAAGATTAGACTATTCTAGCTCAAATAGTTTAAGAATAATTAACAACAGAAAAATATCCGCCATGATGCATAGATGAATATTTTTTTATCGTCTGTATCTTATTAATTAATAATAATTTATTAACAAATGTGACATTTTCGAACTCAACAATTAATCTAATGTTGAAAAATTAAGATTAGACTATTTTAGCTCAAATAGTTTCAGAATAATTAACAACAGAAAAATATCCGCCATGATGCATAGATGAATATTTTTTTATCGTCTGTATCTTATTAATTAATAATAATTTATTACAAATGTGACCTTTTGGAACTCAACAATTAATCTAATGTTGAAAATTTAAGATTAGACTATTTTAGCTCAAATAGTTTCAGAATAATTAACAACAGAAATATATCCGCCATGATGCATAGATGAATATTTTTTTATCGTCTGTATCTTATTAATTAATAATAATTTATTAACAAATGTGACATTTTCGAACTCAACAATGAATCTAATGTTGAAAAATTAAGATTAGACTATTCTAGCTCAAATAGTTTAAGAATAATTAACAACAGAAAAATATCCGCCATGATGCATAGATGAATATTTTTTTATCGTCTGTATCTTATTAATTAATAATAATTTATTACAAATGTGACCTTTTGGAACTCAACAATTAATCTAATGTTGAAAATTTAAGATTAGACTATTTTAGCTCAAATAGTTTCAGAATAATTAACAACAGAAATATATCCGCCATGATGCATAGATGAATATTTTTTTATCGTCTGTATCTTATTAATTAATAATAATTTATTAACAAATGTGACATTTTCGAACTCAACAATGAATCTAATGTTGAAAAATTAAGATTAGACTATTCTAGCTCAAATAGTTTAAGAATAATTAACAACAGAAAAATATCCGCCATGATGCATAGATGAATATTTTTTTATCGTCTGTATCTTATTAATTAATAATAATTTATTAACAAATGTGACATTTTCGAACTCAACAATGAATCTAATGTTGAAAAATTAAGATTAGACTATTCTAGCTCAAATAGTTTAAGAATAATTAACAACAGAAAAATATCCGCCATGATGCATAGATGAATATTTTTTTATCGTCTGTATCTTATTAATTAATAATAATTTATTACAAATGTGACCTTTTGGAACTCAACAATTAATCTAATGTTGAAAATTTAAGATTAGACTATTTTAGCTCAAATAGTTTCAGAATAATTAACAACAGAAATATATCCGCCATGATGCATAGATGAATATTTTTTTATCGTCTGTATCTTATTAATTAATAATAATTTATTAACAAATGTGACATTTTCGAACTCAACAATGAATCTAATGTTGAAAAATTAAGATTAGACTATTCTAGCTCAAATAGTTTAAGAATAATTAACAACAGAAAAATATCCGCCATGATGCATAGATGAATATTTTTTTATCGTCTGTATCTTATTAATTAATAATAATTTATTAACAAATGTGACATTTTCGAACTCAACAATTAATCTAATGTTGAAAAATTAAGATTAGACTATTTTAGCTCAAATAGTTTCAGAATAATTAACAACAGAAAAATATCCGCCATGATGCATAGATGAATATTTTTTTATCGTCTGTATCTTATTAATTAATAATAATTTATTACAAATGTGACCTTTTGGAACTCAACAATTAATCTAATGTTGAAAATTTAAGATTAGACTATTTTAGCTCAAATAGTTTCAGAATAATTAACAACAGAAATATATCCGCCATGATGCATAGATGAATATTTTTTTATCGTCTGTATCTTATTAATTAATAATAATTTATTAACAAATGTGACATTTTCGAACTCAACAATGAATCTAATGTTGAAAAATTAAGATTAGACTATTCTAGCTCAAATAGTTTAAGAATAATTAACAACAGAAAAATATCCGCCATGATGCATAGATGAATATTTTTTTATCGTCTGTATCTTATTAATTAATAATAATTTATTAACAAATGTGACATTTTCGAACTCAACAATTAATCTAATGTTGAAAAATTAAGATTAGACTATTTTAGCTCAAATAGTTTCAGAATAATTAACAACAGAAAAATATCCGCCATGATGCATAGATGAATATTTTTTTATCGTCTGTATCTTATTAATTAATAATAATTTATTAACAAATGTGACATTTTCGAACTCAACAATGAATCTAATGTTGAAAAATTAAGATTAGACTATTCTAGCTCAAATAGTTTAAGAATAATTAACAACAGAAAAATATCCGCCATGATGCATAGATGAATATTTTTTTATCGTCTGTATCTTATTAATTAATAATAATTTATTACAAATGTGACATTTTAGAACTCAACAATTAATCTAATGTTGAAAATTTAAGATTAGACTATTTTAGCTCAAATAGTTTCAGAATAATTAACAACAGAAATATATCCGCCATGATGCATAGATGAATATTTTTTTATCGTCTGTATCTTATTAATTAATAATAAGTTATTAACAAATGTGACATTTTCGAACTCAACAATGAATCTAATGTTGAAAAATTATGATTAGACTATTTTAGCTCAAATAGTTTAAGAATAATTAACAACAGAAAAATATCCGCCATGATGCATAGATGAATATTTTTTTATCGTCTGTATCTTATTAATTAATAATAATTTATTAACAAATGTGACATTTTCGAACTCAACAATTAATCTAATGTTGAAAAATTAAGATTAGACTATTCTAGCTCAAATAGTTTAAGAATAATTAACAACAGAAAAATATCCGCCATGATGCATAGATGAATATTTTTTTATCGTCTGTATCTTATTAATTAATAATAATTTATTACAAATGTGACCTTTTGGAACTCAACAATTAATCTAATGTTGAAAATTTAAGATTAGACTATTCTAGCTCAAATAGTTTAAGAATAATTAACAACAGAAAAATATCCGCCATGACGGAACTACAATTAAAGTAGAATTTGTATTTTGTGACTAGAAAATTTAACTCAAATATGTTTCCACTAATTTCTAATACAACAAATAACATTTATGAAATTATATATCACAATTTTTAAAGTCTTAAATATGTATTCATTGATGCAACAACTGAAGACATTCTTCCAGGTGCACAGGTGTTGCAGAAATGTTGATCCTTGGTGAAGAAGTTCGTTGCAGCGCTGCAGATCTCCCCAGAATCCTCAGCAACCCCGAATGTATTATAAAAACCACCATTGCTCTCTGCAAGGCACAAATCAAATGTAAATAAATGTACATATTACAATACTTTGAAGAATGGAGAAACAATCCCAAGCTATTACAGCTCGATCATCAAGGCTGTAGAAGATCTACCAGAAGTTTCCAAGTGCTCAAACGAATTCTGATTCCTGTTGGATGAGGCAGAATACACAAGAATCATCTCAGTATCCGACACAATAAATTAGAAAATTAGTCGAGATATGTAGTTACAGACTTGTATCATTAAAATTTAGGTGAATGGCGTGACATATTTGTCTGACTCTTTGCTCGAGTATTTAAAGTAAACTACAAACGAAAGATTTGTGACTAATGGACGTGCACCACTAACTTTAATTGTACCCCAATTACAAATAATATTAGTACGCCTGGACATTTTGGTACAACATAGAAGCACAATTTAATTGATCTAACAAAATAAACACGGCAAAAACATTGTGTCAAAGTTTAAATTGTTCTGAATAACTGAGCTCTGCATTTTGATTAATTCAATTCCTGATTAGTATGCGATACATTAACTTACAGCATCTTTAGAGATCTGCAACGGTAGATTTTGCGAGCAGCGAATTTTCTGTAACCTTCCTTGATGCTCCAGGTGAAAATGTTGACTCTGGTGATGTTTTCCATGGTTCCTAACCTAATGTTTGTTTTCTTCTTAATACGAGTAAAATTTCAAATCTATAAATGTTATATTTTCTTCCTGTTTCTTCGATGCATTCAACCTAAACTTCCATAGAAACCATTCGGTTCTAGAGATTGACGTATGCCTCATTGAATTATAGCTAGTCCAACATTTCCTGGATAATCTGAAAACATAAGAGATGTTTTAGTTGCACACTTAACTATCTACAGCAGCTATGGTTATATGGTTAAAAATCTTGGCGTTCTGTAGAAACAAGCAGTATTTGAAGTCGGATTTGTGAGTTAAAAGTACATACGAAAATAAAACTTTGTGCTGGAGTACTTAAATAGTTTAACAAAGCACTTCTAGCTGTAAGAAAAATAATATCCCATTATATATTCTCTAATTGAAATCTATATAGCCTTTAAACCTCCTGGTTTCAGAGTTACCAGCCGTTGAAGCCTGATAAAATTTTTCTAGGTGGTATAAAGTAATACATATGTAAACTTAAAATATATGGATTGTAATACATGTGAAATGACTTATTTGTTATTTATTTTCTTTACTGTCAAATATCAGCTGTTGAGCACATGTGGCTCCATCATTCAACGGACAGCAATTGCGTGAACTAGATGCGTTGAGTGGAGGGGGAAGTGGCAGCGGCGTAGATTTCTTACTAATTATCGTGAGCTACTAATTTTTAATTCACATTTTTTAGCAAAACCTGTAATTATAACTATTTTTGCTTTATAGTCCATATAATTTTGGCTTTTTTTCGTCACTAATTAACAAAGAATTAATCATTTATCGATAAAAGTACAATTGAAGTATGCAAAATAATTCGAACGCCACTGGTAGAGATGCAAGTAATCTGATTGGTCGAATGTATGTCAGGCGGTTATACTTACAATTTTAAATGACAGTTAATAATAATATTAATTTATACAGCTTTTAACTTAAACATATACAATAATCTAATGAATTACTTGTTTTTAAAGATTTATATATGTAACCAAAGATTTTTTTGTTACCACAACATCTATCTCAACAATGACAACACTTTAAATACAACTCCATATCTCAGAAACGGTAAAAGATATCGTAAAATGATTCAAATCTTATTTTCTGCAGGGTAGAATCTCTGAAACGGTAAAAGGTATCGAGGATTCGTATATATATTTTGCAGAAGTTTATTTCCTAATTTCTATGCCTTACAAGAGGTGGAATGTAATCATACAAATTAGTTCTTTGATAAAATAACAGTTGTATAATTTGGGCCGTTCTATCAACAAGTCATTTAAAAGATTTCACAACAAAGGATGGTATTTACATTATATTACACATATAATACATGTCACTTCAATGGAAAACAAAGAACTGAAAGAGGAAAACACGAATAAATTAAATTGGATACGAAATTATTGCAAGCGGACATGATTTGAACTTTATATACAGCATGAACTCAAATTGAAATATTGTCTTACGTTTATTTCTATTCTTATTAAAATATATATTACATGTTCCGGAAAAACGTTACCATATCAACAATATTTGATTATAACCTTTAAAACTTGTAAAATTATTAAATTTATGTGTCTGACACTTGTTGTATATTGGCAAAGTTTTTCGGTACACTTCGTGCTAATATCAAGCTTTTCATTGGCCAGAACATTCCAAAACAATAGCCACAATTGTTTCACGGCCAGCCAGAACAGAAAACTCCAAGAAGAATAAAAAGCAATGAATAATATCATGATTAATACACATCAACAATTTTTGAAACTCTAAAGCTATATACATAACAACAATACAGAATACTGTTTGCGCGGCGCAACCAGCTTTCAATTGATTTATTAAAATATGGTACGATTGCACAATACATGATACACCTTTCCCGCTAAAACTACCAACAACGTGCTTTGTGCCTAAACTTTCGTGTCAATCATGTCTATGTTTATTTTATAGTAGACATAAGGGTAGTAATCGGATTGGCCGAACCCTAGACCCGGGATGTCCACACTCTGCAACAACAAATACTATTTTAATAACAGTTTTCCATTCGCTACAACCACTGAAATACAATAATACTGGAATTTCTGTCTTACACGATACAATTTATTGGTCAATAAATTTACCAAGTTTTCTTGTTAATTTATTGTCCAAATAGAACATGTTCTATTCTTCGACAATTTTGGTAACGCATCGGCATAAGATTCTTGGTTCGAGCCTCACTGACGACAAAATTTCGTAAATTTTTACCACATAAAATTATCGCTGCACCACTACTATCCTTGGAGGCCGTAATTTGACGGCTGGTAACCGCATTTCACGCGCAAAATACATCATAATACCGTGATCTGCTTTGCGTGTCACACTTAGTAATGAGTAAATGGTGTGATGATATATTTATTATTTATTTATTTTTAGGGAATTTTAAGGGATTTGAGTTATTGCTAACCAGTCAAACTTGTTTTGGGATAGTTTATATCATTTTACTGCTGGTTCTATTATTTTTAATAATATATTAAAAATATTTTCGTCCGTACGAATTTTTTAAATTCTTTGTGAAGAGAAAACTATCCATTTCTGTTTCTTCCTTTTCTAAGATATTAATGCAAAATCAGCTATTTTAAGAACATTACTTTGCTGCACAACTAATTCGTGTTGGTACTACTGAAATTGTTGCAATAAATTGATGGAAAGCTTGATGTGTGAAAAACAAACAAAAATATTTTTGTTCTTGACAAGAAAACTTGAGCAATTTTTTGTAATAAATTGCATTTATGAAAACGAGCCTGAGACAGATAGATGTCCTAGGGCCACCCTTCTTTGTCTAACATTTATTTGTAGAACGGTTCTTATGTAAAAAGATGTTGCACAGCCTTGTATTAATGTAGTATATTTATATTAAACATTTTACTTAAAAATGTTAATTTTTCTTATCAACTTTCTAAGCGGACTGCACAACAAAGACAGGTGGTCCAACAACTATCTGTCCCTCTCGGCTCACATTTTCAACGTCAGTTGGCGTTCCAGTATTATTATATTTCAGTGGATGTATCGTGTTACGTACATCCATATTAGCAGAGCCTTGGAGAGCGCTGCCATCTAAATGTCCGTACAATTGGTTCAAAACGTCTCGGAGACGTTTCGTGTTTTTCTTGTTTGGATGAAGAAGCACGGCTTGGAAGTTCACCGGCAGGCCGTACCTAAAAGCACATTTAAAGTAAATAAATAATATAAATAAATAAAAGATTCTTAATATAAATTCTGTATAGTGTATAAATTTTTAATAAAATACAACGTTTCAAATTACTATAAGTAATTCTTCATCAGATAAACAAATGAACAACAAAAACAAGTTATATAAAAGCAGTAACAAATTATGATTTATAAAATAGATGAAGACATGTCTTGTTCAACTCTTAGCCTTCATTCTGATTCACTGTAGATTTCTATAGCTTCTCTTATGAGTCTGCATACACGTTTAGATATTGCTATAATTTTTGTTTCTTCAAAATTTATTCAATGACATATGTGTAACCACAGCAGATTTCTCTGATTGGTTAAGGTCAAACATACGCGTCGAAAGAACGAACCCTTTATTTTTTAAAAAACAGCAAATTCTGTATTCTTTATTTATTTTCATGTTCTTTATGGTCCAACAACCTCCATTCGTCAGAATATCATGGATTTTTTACAGTGACTTGTACATTGCAATGTCAGATGAAGAACATATTTTCATTGGGTTCGTTCACTCCCATGAATTTTGTTTTGCAAATTCAAATTTTAATAAATTATTTCTTACAATTATTCTTATCGAAAAACAAAACAATTATTACCGTGAAGTCTTTGAACATTCTAGTATTTATATATGTGGATGAAAAGGATAACTGAAACATTCAACTATAAAAAAATATTCGTTGAAGTCTAGTTGGTCAAAAATTCAGAATTTTGATAATGAATTTCTAATTCCCATGAACGACGACAGTAATGAAAATAATTCGTATATTTATAAATATGATCGTCTATAACATACTAAAATTATTTTACATTTGAATTTACAGTTTTTGAGAAACAAATAAGAATATACCAAAAAACACACTTTTTGGTATATTTTTATTTGTTTCTCAAAAACTGTAAATTCAAATGTAAAATAATTTTAGTATGTTATAGACGATCATATTTATAAATATACACATTATTTGTATTACTGTAGTCGTTCATGGGAATGTGTGACATATATTTGACTACTTTGAAAATTATGTTCATGTATAATATGTAAACAAAATTGGCTTTTTAAAATTTATTACAAAACTTTGGACTTTTATCTACAAACGTAGGTATAAAACATTATATGTTTCATATATTATAATAATGATATATTGTTTCAAAAAAGTCATGTTCATCTAGCGCTATCTTCAGCCCGTATTGGCCCGGATGGTTCACCTTAAGACGAATGGCCTGTTTGTGTTTTGTAATTCTTCTCGCTCTAGTCTGTTCTTTGTAACATTTTCACATTCACATAGAATTTAGTATTGAAGTGGGAAAATATCCTTCGCATTCTTCAACATAATATGTTGTAATTTGAGATGTGCAGCAAAAGATACTAAGATGTTATTTCCAGACAATATTCTTTCAATTTTATCTGTAACAATATGAACGTATAACCTGAATTGTCTCTCTAATTTTGATCTCCTTATGTTTCGAGATATTATATTATATATTTTATATTTATCTGTTTGTGACGATTTCGATACATGTATTCACATATCAACGAAATAAAATTATTATTATTAAGTAAACAAGCGTTTATTATTGCCTTTTAATTCAATTTTGTGTACTGTTTATTGTTGTCATGTATTTTTTTATTACGAAGATCTGCATTTAGTACGTCGAAACATTGAATTGTTAATGAAACAAAATATCGTTAAATGGTAAGGTTCAATGTGTTACAGACAAAATCGGAAGAAATAACACTTTAGTTTCTTTTAATCCACATCTCAAAATACAACATATGTTGAAGAGTGCAAAGGATAATTTGCAGCTTCAGTACAAAATTCCCAGTGAATGTGGAAAATGTTACAATGGACATACTAGCAAAACAATAATAATAAGAATTACAGAACATTTCTCTTAACCAACCAGAGAAATTTGCTGTGGGTAAACACGTCATTAAAATAAATTTTGAACAAACAAAAATTACAGCAAAACCGAAATATGCCAATGATAAACTCATAAAAGAACTATAAAAATTTATCAGTGAATTAGAGTAAAGGCTACGAGTTGAACAAGACATGGCTTCCTCTGTTTCATAATTTATTACTGTTTCCTTTTACTTGTTTATGTACTTACCGTTTTCTTGATGAAGAATAACGTACAGTAATTCGAAACGTTGTGTTTTAATAAAACATAGAATTACCTCAAAACGGATTCAACGAAGACCCTCAAAGCCTTGACATGGATCCAAGCGCAGAAGCATTCACTGAAGTTGACTTTCAACCACCGAACCAGCGGACCCTAAACCACAAAAACCATTTTTAATTTACACCTACAGATGCATTATCAAACCCCTTACAAACTGCTTCTTTTTATCAGTGACCAACTTCGTGATTTCATTCTTTCCAGCTGCCAACTCTTCCTCGTTGTAGGTGAAGTCCCTCACGATGAACTTCCGGTCCCTGGCGTGCAGTTTGAACTCCTCTGCGACTTTCTTGAACAAAGAAACGCTGAACAATCCGTACTCTTGATCTTGGGAGATGAGGACGGTTGAGCGAGGCACGATCATGTCGGTGATTTTTTCGTAGTTTTGGTACCAGTCGTTGACCAATGGCCTGAAGGAAATTCATAATTAGTTCGAGAAATCATTAAAGGGTTACTTCTTACCTAGGAACGATAACTAGAACAGTTGTCAAATATTCGGAATCCAAAATAAAATGCTCCTTCTTCACCAAGTCCGCCAGGTTGCGAGTTAACAAACTTCCTCTGAAAACAAAACAATTTTCAAAATTGCAACCAATTTAAAATTAGTATAAATAATTTATTCTATTAAGTCTTAAGTGTGCCACTTACAAACAGATCTGTTAAATGAACAATATCAAAACGAAACGTACTGCTAAGTATTTTATTATCGGGAGTAACATGAAAATCTGGCCATAGTAATAGTCAGTTAATTTTAAGCAAAAATGCTTCAAATAAATGTAGATACTTAAGTGAATTATGGATTTCTGGCTCTGTAATTGGTTGAGAAAAGTGAATTATGAATCATAATTCACTGTCATGAATTATAATTTATCGAAAAAATTGAAGTAATGGGGATATATTTATACAATAGTAGAAACATTTATTTTTTTACTCTTATGTCATAATTTACGACAGTGAATTATGGATTCATAATTCACTTTTCTCGGCCAATCACAGAACCAGAAATCAATTACTCCTGTTTATTTTAAAGCCGTGATGTGCATCACCCAGCAACGGTAATCTGACAGTTGACAGTGTAGTCAGTTGTCATTGTGTAATTTTATGTTGACGTTTTTCAAAGTATGTTTTCAACGAATTTCGATCATTATCAAAAGTTATTTTCGAATTTACAGGAGTAGAAAAGGGGTAGTATTATATTCGGGATTATGGTCATTATTCACTCGGATGATTTGCAAAAAATTTTCACCATAAATAATGGTTTCGTGTGGCTTTACGAAGGGTCGTACAATATTTTTGCATTAGGATTGTCGAATCAGAATTAATCAAAGAATCGTTCTACCTGAAACTTATTATCACTTGCGAACATGCTGTATATATTTGCTTATTCATTGAAAATAAAATCCGGGTTAAAATTCTCTTACGTTTGTTTCTTCTCCAAGTTCTGTAAGCTGCCTTTCAAGTTATTATACGCAGTGGACTTCGTCTTCAAATCAGCATCAATCTGTCCCACTTGTTTGCTGATAATATCAGCAATATTCCTTAAAGACTGCTTGATCGGATACTTAGCAATATCCCACTGGAAGCGAGTGATGTAGCTCGGGAGGTCACCTGTCACCCAAATCAAGAATTACCCCCAGGAAAATGACCAGCATCGCCAGTGACAACAACTTCTAAGTCTGAACATGGTATTTGGCACACTTTGTGTACGTGCAGAAGACACAGACAGAAACAAAGTACACATTTAATACAGAGAAAGAGATAGAATAGAGAATAGATGATAGATATGATAGTTTCGATAGCAACAATTCAACATTTAAGACGAAGAAAATTACAATCACACGCACATTTATTATATAGAGACAGAAATGCGTCTCGAATAATGTTGCCGTGGATTAATCAATACAGATATTTAGCACCACTTAAAATATAATCAGAAGTTTAAAAGAAATGAAAAGACAAACACAATTTGTAAAAGCTTTTAGAACTCACTGTAATCATCAAAAGATTTTTAGTTCTAATATCTGTCAATTTTATTTATTAAAATTTAACGTTTCTATAGTACACGTAAATCTTTGTCCAGAAAAATAATAGTTATTTACTTTACAAGTGGGCAAAGTAAGGAATTACCCACGAGAGATATTTTAGCTCACGAAGCCGAAGGCTGAGTGAGATAATTTTATCGAGTGGGTAATTCCACTTTGCCCACGTGTGAAGTATAACGTTTTATCCAACAATTCTTAATAAATGAAAAATTTATTAAAGAAATATTATTTGACAGTGACATATGCTTTAAATTTTTAAATTAAAATGTCAATCGAAGTAGTTACCAAGGTGTTATTTCTATTGTTATAAATAAAAAAAATACTCACTAGTGGCTTTCCTCAAAATTATACCCACTAGTGGATAATCTGTTACTTTGCTTGTTTAAAATCAGCATAGTTATAGAGCATTTATTGAGAGATGTTGGATAAAAAAATCTTACTTTTCAACATTTAACTTGCCGCCTAAACAACTTTAAAACCAAACAAAATAGAAAAAATGTTTCAAGTAAATATTGTTGCTAATATTATTTTACTTCTTTTTTATTATAACAAAATTAAAGAATTTAATACCAAAAATCTTTATTTACAAATTAAAATTTGAATTTTGTTTGCCAAAATAATTAAAATGTGTTTGAGACAGAAAGCATAAAAAGTCACTGAAATATATAATACTGGAATGCACACTTGTAGACTTTTATGAAAGCGAAAAACAAGCCTCAGAGAGCTAGATGTCGTGGACCACCCTTCCTTGTCTAACACTTGTTTGTAGAGTCGTTGCTATATAAAAATATTGTACAACAAAGACAGATAGCCCAACAACTAGCTGTGTCTCTCGGCTCGCATTTTCAATGTCAATTATCATTCCAGTATTATTATATTCCAGTGTATATGCCACATTTCAATTCTATATGAACGGGAGGTAACAAAACAAGTCGAAAATGTATGTGTAAGATTTAGAAACGTTTAATTTTTACACCAAAAATCTTTATTTGCAAAATTAGAATTTTGTTTGTGAAAAGAATAAAAATGTATTTGATTGAGACACCAGTAGACAGAAAGCGTAGATAATAATATAGAAACTAATACCACTGACTGTACACTGAATGACTGTACACCGAGCTGCAGTAAAGCACACAGGGAATCTAGGTTGAGCAGTGCTGGAAACAACACACTGACTAAACAGAACAACACACTGCTCCAGTTGTGTACAGTGACGGTGCGGCGGTGCCCGGGGACTGACCTGGCCCCAGCACGGTCGTGGGCACGCCGCCGCCCCCGCTGCCGCCGTCCCCGTCCTCTGGGGGCCGCGCGCCCTGCCCCCACGGCACCGGCGACTCTGGTTCTTACACCACAAAGCACCAGTTAAACATCATTTACAACCAACCTTCACCCCAGTTACGTACCACATTCAGACTTACTAGAAGGCTCATTAAATCACAGAATGCCCAGATTTATTGATTTCACGAAATCCGAGCAATCTGATGTACAAAATAATAGGTGTATTCTGAACACTTAACGTTAAATAAACTGTCACAGTTAAAAACTTAGTTCTGTTTTGGGTGTTTTAGCGCTGTACAATGTTCTAAAATTGTTTTATAAAAAAATGCTTGGAATAGAAGTTACAGAGAAATATATTATCTATTACTTTTATTTGAAGTATTTTTTTAGAAAATAATTTTAGAACATTGTACAGCGCTAACACTTCACTTAAAACATCCAAAAACAGGGCTCGTGGTACCAGCCAAGTTTTTAACGGATCCGATAAAATTTGCTATTTAAAATCGTAACCATTATAATTAACAGGTTTAGTAGTTTTTCCAACAATATAAAATTTCAAATATAAGGTCAAATCAAAGTTTCAAATATATTTTCCCCAGGTGTTGACATTTTTCTTTATATTACGTAAGAAATACAAAGTAATTTTCGTATTCGAGAGACAGTTTGCTCCCTTTTAGATTTTAAACTAAAAGTGAAAATACAAAAAAAATGTTTAGAATGAAAAACTGCATTTACCTAATTTATGTTAATCAATTAATCAAATATACAAAATATAAGCAAAAGAAAATTCACAATTTGAGCATAATTACAGATAGACATGAGAAATAAAATTCGAATATTTTTGATTACATCTGTCATAATATTTTTTCTTCAAACGTCATAAAAGTACGTTACGTATTTGTATTCAACATGCAGACGAAATATAGTAAGGTTGTAATTTAATAATTTGACAATTAAAAACAAAATAATAATAACAAAAAAGCACATTTTATTACAACTAGAAATGCTGTATAAAACAAAATATTCGTTGAAGTTTTCAGCATTTTTTAATTATTAATAATTCTGTTTTGTATGTTAAAGAAAAATAGCATGTGTTATTCGGAGTAAATTCGACTTTGTGTCAAAGACATTTTCTAGTAATAATACAATATACTATTAATACAATTTAATGCATTGTAATTTTTCTATAATGCTATAATTTTTCATTTTAAATACCAAATATCAATAATAAATCAGCAACAAATAGAACAGTTTAGAAATATAGATAGTGGGATAGTTGATTAATTATTTGACTACAATAAGCCAAATTTATCTTTGTTCCAATTACAATCATTCTTTGTTAAAAATTATACATTTTTTTGTACAAATTTTTATATTACGAAATAGCTGTATAAATGAATATAAGTAATATTTGGTAAAACCGTAGTTTAGCCTAATATTTTTGTATCGTTTATAGAATTAGAATTATCTCTATTACAATAACATAAATTTATTTAATCTATAATGGTATTGAAAGATTTAAAAACACATTATATTGAAGTGTTGGAATCGATGTAATCATTACCTTTGCTCAACTTCCTGTATTTCATTCGCAAATAAAATATAAAAAATAAACTACGACAGAACGTTTACCTCAAATAATCAAGTAAAGGGAGAAAATTAACGGAATTTCGTGTATTGAGAAAACGGGTTCTTTAGAATAAGAAAAATGAATAAACGGCCGTTAAAATTAAACGGAATATGTTCAGAATACACCTAGGAAAGAGTTAAAATGTGTGCAGACTTACTGTTGTTCGCCATTAAATTTTCATGTAACTTATCTCGCTGATCCTCCAGAACTTCACCCAGATAATTGGCGACTTTCCTAGTGACTTGCTCAACGAAGGCATCTAGCTTCCCTAAATCATCTGACAGACCAACCAGCTGATCTAAAGTGCCCACCTATAAGCAAACATATCGTGCATGATAAGTCATGTGACATTTGACATAATGTACGACGCCTTACCTTAAGGTCTGGTATATGAAATTTGTAGTTAACGGAGAGGCTGTTCTGTTTACTTGTGGAATTGTTCAAAGTTTCCCATGTTTGTTGACAGGTTTTATCCCCGGGAGCCGAAATTAACCAATATTCAGTCATTTCGTTCTTCCTGGGCTGGCTCTGTGCATTACACATAGTACCAAATAAAAATCTGAGTAAATTATAACACATATACTTGAAAAATCAACATGAAATTATCCCTTTTGACATATTGACAGCCAAAAAGGGGTTGTTTCCAAGATCTGGCTATTGCTAGCGTTTTTCACTTGTTTTATACACCAAGCTATCTCTAATCGATATATGAGTAAAAATAAAACTTACCTACTACTATAAAATATTAAATTTAATTATTATTTATATTTTGCAATCAATATCGTTGTTAATTTGAAGTAAACGATCAACCACTCCTTCTGACCATCACAATTTTCACGTGATTTGGTGCTACCAGCTGGTGGAGCAAAACAGAATCACATGAGTGACAAATGACGAAACCTACCAAGACCAAAGAGATTATTTACATTATTAAATTCCTTTTTAATCAATTATAATAATTATTATTTATAAAAATATCAACTCATTTTGTTCCACATATGTGTATGATTACATTTATTTATTTTACTAAGAAATCCGTATTTAAATGATATTTAGATCTACAAATTTAGACCGCGAAACTACCGTATGTAGGATTCAAAACAAATATGATTTCCATAAGAATAATAATTTACAGCCATAGTAAATAATCTTGTACATTTACTAATAAATTATGTATTATAAAAAATACAATTAAATACTTGCCAATGTAGTCAGTAAATGTCTCGATAGATGTCTCTACCGTTCATTTTCATGCATTTTGTAGAAAGCAGGTGCGCCTGTTCCAATTTCTGCTGAATTTTCAGCAGTTTCAGTAAGTTGCCCTGCTGAAAACATCCTGTTACGCTGTATCAACAATTCAGTAAGTTATACGTATCGTTTGATTGTAATGTGTGTATTTTATTAATTATATTTAGAAAAAATTGAAATTAAAATTTGAATGTTTACCTCTGTATGTTTATGCTGTTATAAATAGTTGTAGAATCTGCAACAAAAATGAAATATTATAAATTATGAAATAAATATTAAACATCTGAATATATTTATTTTGCATTTTATTATACATAAGGATATTCAAAGTGCAACAATTTGACTAACATTAATTTAAGTTTTTACCAATATTTTGTTTGTTTACTTACATTTAATATCATTTATTTAACAGTGTTCGAAGTAAAATGTTGATAGAGAAAATTAATTGTTAGTTGCAAAATTAGTAATATTGCACGTAAATATTTTTGTAAACATGATTTTGTAGACAATTATGTTAGTATTTTAATGATTAATTTTCTAAATCAACACTTTTCTGATCACTCTTCCAATTTCTTGTTAGACTGCAAAATTATGAAGTTTACTAGACATATACTGGAAGAAACATAATAAAATTTACGATTATTTGAACATTTAAAGTAGTAATTTTAGCCAAAACTAAATGAACTAGAAGTACAACCCACAAGAAGTGATTACCACTACTGATTCTGTTGTGTACAGATGCCATGAGATCTAAGTTATATAATAATACTGACACATTGATTTTGACACTTGTAAATTTAACAACACATAAATACAGACCTTTTACTAGCAATTATCCTATTTTACACTTAAATTGACATGCACAATAACATTTAATTAATAAGTAATTAACGAAGACGAGCCAAACAATGATGTTAACAATATGTTTGAGTTGTTAAAACTTTTGTTTGATTTATCTTCGTAGAATTTTCGATTTGTTATCCTAAATGAACACATCGTATTACAAATAATTCGACTAAATATAAACTTCACATCAGTTCTCAGTACCAGTGCTGATAAGTGATCAAACAGTTAGTACTGACTCGTTACTATTTCATTTGTTTTAAAATGGACGACTGGTTATTATTTTATACAGATATAAACAAAATGCGATCGGGAGCTATAGTAACCATAGGAACGATAAACTGAATAAATTACTATCAAATAATTCTGATAAATAAATTAATGAAAATATAGATTTGAATTTGTAACTGAAGAACATTATTTACAGAAACAGGTGCAAGCTCAAAAATAAAAGAAGATCGCCAGAGGTTCATCTATAATAACAGAGTTAAGATTCTTTATTTTTTATAGAAGAAAATAAATAATATATAATAAAATAAATTTATCAGTTATTACTATAAATTTTCAACTAAAAATATACAATATATACATATAGATAGATTATAATATGAAATATATCTAACAGACTTATAGAGTTGATTTATTTATTAATTAATTATTAAAAGAAAATATGGACTGGACAGATTCAGTTAAGATCAGGAACATATTTGATGTCTGAAAACTATGGGAACCCATAGGTTTACGACATCAAATATGTAACACATTCGCTGGACATCGTTACATTGTACAAATAAATAAATATGGGGTTAAATCTCGGAGAAGATGCACTAGGAAGCGTCGCTGAAGTCGTCTTCGCCAGAGACTAGCACTGCGTTCAGACTCGACGGGAGCGACACTGCTGAAAACGGACAACACATGAACTACCACATACAACACCAACTACACCCCACAACAACAACTAACTCAAAAATAGCTTTTTAATTACATTAATCATTAACACCATTTATTATAGTTTTTCATAAAATTGAAATATGCTAAGATAATAATTATGAGTACATTTTTACAATAAAAAATCCTTTATTTAGAACACATACGTTAGCCTCAATCAAATTATCTATGTATTTAAATATCTTTTTAAAATGAATTACAGAATGGAAATAATAACATTCAAATAATGGGAAAATTCTTCTGTACCGTTTCCGAAAAAACATAATATTTATTATAACAAAATTCACTTTGACTCAATTATTGACTCGGATATGCTCAAAATATCTAATAGGCTTTCAAGTAAACTATCACTTCCGGTTACTGACTACCAAAATCGATCACCTCATAATTTGAACATCCAAGAACATCTCAATATGAAATTTAAAAATGATACTGTCATTAGAATCTCACGTGTCCAGAAAATTATAAATTCTATAAATAAATAAAATAAATAAACATATCATCACATCATTTACCCAATTTTGGGTGTGGCACTTTGTTAATGCAGATCTCGTTATTATTATATATTTTTGCAAGTGAAGTGCGGTTACCAGCCGTCAAATCACGGTCTACAAGGATGGGTAGTGGTGGAGGAATCACAGAGATTTTATGTGGTGAAATTTTCGGAAATTATTTTTGAAACTTTGTCGGCTGTGAGGCTTGAACCGAGGATTTTATGATTCACAGTCCGATGCATTTACCACGCAGCTATTTACTCTACAATTTTTAAAAGGTACAAAATACAGAAAAGTTAAATAAAAATTGTAGCTAACATTATTCTACATCTTTTTGATTGCAATGAAATTTCCTCTAATTCATTCATTTAATAAGATATGCTTAAAAAAACTGATAGGCCTTCAAATAAACTACCACTTCCGGTTGATGGATTTCTTCCGAAATTTAATCAGATCGTTTGTTGTAACACAACGTGCTTATCCGTTAAAAACTCACTATCGACACGTCACAAAACTTTATGTTGTTTATTACTGCTTCGAATTTTTCGTTTTCGGTAAATTTGATTTCAAACGTATTTTTCTCGAAACGGATTTTTTTTTTACTTGCGGGAACTCTAACTAAAAAAGTTATTGACCAATCATTCTACAAATTTGCATGAAGATTCTTTATTCAATTATGCTCGATATGAACTAAACTCTGGGATGATATTTTTGTCTAAAACATTTTTATAATGCAAAAAATGGTGAAAAATCATACTATTTTGTTAAAACACCTCTAAAACATGCAACTTTCAACTTTTTCGATGGAAATTGTGACTTCTACATTACCCGCAAGTTGCAAACTGTGAAACTATTGGCTCATTTCATTCCATTCTATTTTTATAATAACTTTCAATTACATTAATTTATAATTGCAAAGCTATTTTTGATCCAGCCCCAACTAAATTCCTCCCTACTCACCAGGCGCACCGTCGCTCCCCGCCGTAGTGCTATTCCCTCGACAATCCCCCGAGTGTTTGGTCTCGATGACGAAGCCGGTGGCGCAGGCGTCCTGCAGCATGTGGCACCAGGACTTGTAGGTGCGCTGGTTGGAGCCGCATAGTGGGCCCGCGTTCGGGTCTCGGTCTTGTCGGGGGCAGCGCTGGCCGCAGGTCACGCAGCGCGGGGCTCCGGTGGAGGCGTCCGTGAGGCATTGTTGTCGGTCGCGGCAGCGGACGCTGCTGCAGGTGGCGTGGGCTGCAAGAGAAATGATAGTTTAGTCTAGGAAGCAGAACTGAAAGAATCTATTACTATATACATGTAAAACAAACTAAACACGTATGATTATTCCTTGTGTACACTGAAATATATTAATACTGGAACGCGCACGCGTAGATTTATGTGAAAGCGAAAAATGAACCTGAGACAGATAGATGCCATGGGCCACCCTTCTTTGTCTAATACATGTTTGTAGAGCAGTAGCTATGTAAAAACATAGTAGAACAAAGACACATAACCTAAAAAATACCAGTAAAACAAAGATAGACAGTCTAAAAATTATGTCTCTCTCGGATCCTATTTTCAATGTTAGTTAGCAATCCAGTATTACTATATTTCAGTGCTTGCGTATGACTTTATTTTGATATTTATTTATTTATTTTGAATACGAAGATGTTAAGCGGATTAATTACTTAGGTCATATGCCGCCTCATTTAGATTGTTAATTTTATGAATCACACAAACGACCATGCTCTTCAATGGAATTCGAACCCACGTCTTCTGGCTTGCTAGGTTCGAGCCATAGCCACTAATCCGAGACTACACCGTCGAAATCGACTAAATTGTCAATTATTTGATATATAAATGTTAAATCTGTTTATTTTTTTGTTCTCATCTATGCCTTTAAAGTAGTAATACAAATATTTCTTTTATAATATTTCAAACGACACATATTTTTAACAATTCACAATTATTTGAAATTTAAATGTTATAAATATTTTTTTCTACGTCAACTTAGAAATCTGCTCATTGTATGTATGTTGTTGCTAGGGATAGGAGATATATTGCAAGCATCGTACGAAATGAATTTGTTTTGTGAGTATTTCAATACAGGTCACTTCATTTCAGTACAGGTGCCATTGCTAGGATACTTATTTAGAATCGTCAAATATTGGAATGGTGAAAGCGGGACAAATTTATTATTAGTTAAATTAATTAGGATATAATGTAGTTGTAGAAAAAGTAAAGTGTACAACTCGCATGGTATGTCCATTTCAAACTCGTAGGAAATGAGTTCCTATTGTAACTAATATTACTGAAATTATATAATTTAGTCTTTTCAAAATCTGTAGCATATACAGAAAAAGTGCAAAAAACATTTTATATTCCAAATATTTCTGCTATCTTTTTAATTTAAAATCTTTTTTTACAGCTGATTCTATTTTGATAAAAAAAGGACTTATTGTTTTGAGTGTCTAGTAAACTTCCTCTTCCGGGTTTTCAAATTCATTCAAAATCAATTCAGCTCTGAGTATTTTCATGAAACTTATAAATTCCAAGTTTCGTTACCAACTTATCTCGTTTATGAGGTATTGCACACATCCATCCACCCACAAACACTCAGATAACTTTGAAAAAATAGTCAAAACGGACCTCAAAGCTTATATTTCCGCAAAAATCTCAACAGCGTTCACAAGAAAGTAAAAAGAAATATTTAAGTTTGCGTTGTAGAATGTATCGCTTTTTAATTGACTTGATCTGTAGGTAAATCACGAAGAAGTGTGTTCAGTGTCCGCCGTTAGTTTTCCGTGAACAGTTTGTTTGTTGGGTTGGCAAGCGTTGCTCCAACTTCAGATTAAATGGACTGGAACATATAGCCATAGAGACACCACTACACTTTGTATAACTATTCACACACACACGTAAGTGCGTAGGTACTCTCTAATATGCAGGTGTGTAAGGGCCTAAACAAGGCGTGTTCATAACATAAATCACAACATAATTAGACAGTGTTTTGTTTCTTGTTGTGCTTGGATATGCACTGTCAACTGTCGCAGAGAGAAATCTCATGCGCGGGTGTTTTAGTATTTGGAATGAATGTGTGTTCTGGTTGCATATATTATTTCCTCCCGCACATATATGTAAGGGAAAAGGGAGGTATTGTGACGGGTTAATAAAGATATAGAGCAACGGCCATGGCAGGGTGCGTTTATTCCGGTTCACTCAATAACGCAAGTGAAGCAACACTGCCCACGGTCATAGTTGGATGGGTGACCGCTTTGCGAAAACCCATACCAGAGGGCGTTGTTTTGTCATTTAAAAAGCACAGGTTAATAGATTTAAACGAAAATGTCAAAATATAATTTTTTCTTCAAACGTCATAATAGTACGTTGTTATGTATTTGTATTCAACAAGCAGAAGTTCAATATTGTTGCCGCCGGCGTAAAAGTGTTTCCTTGGCAAAACATTTACTCCGGCGGCGGACAAAGTAAAGTATCATGCAAAATAGTTAGGTTGTAATTCAATAATGACAGTTAAGAATAAAACAAATAAACAAAAATAACAAAATAACATATTCTGTGGCAACTAGAAATACTGGATACGGCAGAATATTTGTTGAAGTTTTGAGCATTTTTATTGTTTTAATGTCTATTTTCTATGTTTGAAGAAAAAATAGCATGTGTTATTCGGAGTAAATGTGACTTTGTATGTTTCGCATGTAATTGTCCGACTCGCTTCGCTCACATCGTATCACATTTACTCCTAATAACACAATATACTATTCTTTTACGTGTTGTAATTCGTAAATGGAGACAATAAGAGAAAACTGTTTCAAATAATAATTGTAAATAATAATATTTGAAACATTATTCTAATAACAAAATTTTCACTGAACCATAATTTACTGAGATATTTGAAAATAACTTGATAGAGCTTCAAGTAAACTACCACTTCCGATTATTGGATTATCACCAAAAACTTATCAGCTGTTCCCAAGTTGATACAACTGATATATACAAAATATAAAAATCCACACAGACCGACAGATAGAAAGACAGACACACACACACAGCCATCATCGCGAAACTAGTGAAATCGTATTCCAGGGACCCTAAAACGTGCTCATACCTTACAGGATGTGGCGGAAGGGAAATATATGTAAAATAATATGTAAGTATTCTATATATATATTTTTTTCATATTTTTTGGGTTTTTCATTATATCGTAGATAAAATTTTGTACGATACACATACGTAAAGCGTCTTTAGTCACTCGGGGGTCTTAAAACACTCGCTACGCTCGTGTTTTAATTGACCCATTCGTGACTAAAGACTAGCTTTACGTACTTGTATCGTAAATAACTAAAAGAATATATTGCTATATTCTTAGTTACAATGGGAACAAAAACTAAAACATTTTTAATATCTATTTGTCAAACGTGACAAATAATTGTGAAGTGTTAAAAATATGTGTCGTGTGAAATACTATAAAAGTAATATTTGTATTATTAGTTAGAAAGTTTTGAAGACTAGATATTAATTAATTTCTATTTTAATATAAATTCATAATTACAATGAGAACAAAATTTAAACAGGTTTAACATTTATATATCAAATAATTGTCAAAATAAAGTCATACGCAAGGAACAAGTCATACGTGTTCAGTATTTTTTTTATTTGTATAAGAAAGTAGTGTGGTGCACACACCAGATTTTTAAAACAGTATTAAAGTTTAAAATAATTCGGGCTTGTTTATAAAACCTGCGAATACAGTTCCGACAGCAAACAACCCCCAAAGATGTTAGGGAATTATTCTGTCTCCGCCACTGCATGTGTTTTAGTAGGAGTGGCAAAACACGCACAATCACCCTTCACAAACACACAGATACGAAGTTGCAGCGAACACAGCGTTTATTTTCTACATTGTAAATTAGGTGTTTCGTAAACGTAAACCACTCGAACACAGCACAGAACTCAGCAATTCGGTTACAATTTTAATTTGATCTAATTGTAATTGCGGTTTTAATGATGGAGATTGGCCGAGGCCGGTACCAATGCTTGCGAAATGCACAAACACACGTTGTGAATTCTACGTGTACACCGAGTACCTCACAAACATTCCGAGAGAGTCATTCTCGTATTCTACTCTCACAGAAGTTTGCCAAACGAGGCGAAGCCCAGTGAAACAACCCCACGAACGTAATAAATCACTTTTTATTTATCTACGATCTTCCTAGTGTTTTAGTAAATACTAAAAAATGTAAAATGATATTTTGACAGGTAGAGTTATATTTGTTTATGTTAGAAGTAAAAACAATAGTATATTCTACATTAAGGGACAAGATTTTTTCACACGGAGCAATACACTTGTCTCCTGCTGTGTATATACTATTTTTCTCTGTACCACAATATTTATGATGGTTTTTATGCATTTAAAAATTATTTGAATGGGGTCTTTCACCATTTTTTTTTATATTTTTTTATGAAACTTCATCTATATTGAAGACTATCTACACTTTTAAAAAGGCTTAATTGTTATTCATTAATCCACAATGATTTTTTTAAAATGTTGTGACGTCATAGTAGAGATCTAAAACAGTGGTGGTACCGCGCTCACGATAGTATTCTAATTTTCGCTTCGTTTCTAAGAAAATGGTACCATAGTCACATTTCTACAATTCCCCCACCGCTAGAATTTTCGTCTTTCGCTTCGCCTCGTTACGAACGTGAAGTACCTTTCGTCTGCATATGTATTTACATAAGAGAGAGAGAGACGGAAATATATGTTAAAATATTAATGTCGCAAAATAATATTCATACATGTAGAAATGAAAATAAAAAGCATAATATCTACTTTCTTTAATAACGTAATGTAACAAAATAGCTAGCGTAGAAAAATAACAATAATTATTCATTAAGTTTTTCTGTAAATGTCAATACCTAATTTTGATTTGTGCGTCTTTCTAGGTTAAATTGTCTAATTACAGCCCTTTTTTCGTGTTCTTCAATAATGATCTGGTTCAGAATGTTAGTAGGTAACATCTAAAATTAAACATTTATATACCATACGTAATCCGCTATATAATAATATTATTAATGTGAAATTACATTTAAAGTAATAAATTACCTTTAAAATATTTTGTTGACATTTACCATAAAATGTCAAAAAAAGCAATTGTTCCAGTTTTACTGTAATGTTTTCACAAAAGATGTAATATTTACGAAGTAACACGAATGAAAATTCTACTTTCGAATTCGCTTGACTGCTGTACCATCGAAAACGAAAATCGAATTCTAATTGTAGAATACTACAATTCGAAACGAATGGGCGCGCGGTACCACCACAGTAGAGATTTAAATAATTTTTGTTACATAAATGTTCTATTTTATTGTAATAATAATAATAAAATAAGTAAAAAAATATATGACAACAATTACTTACAATCTGTACTGTTTTAGATCCAACAACACCTCTACTAAGACGTCACAACATTTTAAAAAAAATCATTGTGGCTTAATGAATAACAATTAAGACTTTTTAAAAGTGTAGATAGTCTTCAGTATAGATAAAGTTTCATAAAAAAAATAAAAAAAAATGGTGAAAGACCCCATTGTAATATAATTTATTATAGTTACCTTTGATTTGTTTAATTTTGTTAATTTTTCACATTATTTGAGCAGTTTCCCTCACAACGGGAGAGAAAGTGCCCAAATCTCCCGTAGATATGAAATTGGCTGTTTCTTTCAAGATTTTGGTATCAAAGAAACCGAGTTTCTCCCGAAAAAAAAAATCACTTTTAACACGTTGCTTTGTTACATTTAACACTAGTGTCATAAAGTGACATTTTTAACTTGCTAAGCAACTGTTAAATGAGTCACTTTTAACAATGGTCGAAGGTAATAGTTAATTATGATACAAGTGTTAAAAGTGACATTTTATGAGTAAGTGGGGAAGTTTGCAAACGAGGCAAAGCCGAGTGAAACAACCCCGCGAACGAAATAAATCACTGTTAACACACACATTATCTACGATCTTCCTAGTGTAGTGTATTAGTAAATATTAAAAGGAGTAAAATAATATTTGGACACGTAGAGTTATATTTATTGATTTATTCATACTAATCGTTAGTAACAGAGCTGGGCGTGTATTTAAATATTGTACTTATAAATCACGACTTAAATACTTTTCAAAGTGATTGTATTTGTACTTAAATACATTTATTATGAAAATACTTTGTATTTATACTTAAGTACAAAATTTGTAAAGTATTTGTATTTTGTACTTGAATTGAGTATTTAAATATATGTAAAAGTACTTAAGTACTTTTATATATATTTAAATACTCAATTCAAGTACAAAATTTGTAAAGTATTTGCATTTTGTATTTGAATTGAGTATTTAAATATATGTAAAAGTAATTAAGTACTTTTCGTGTATTTAAGTAAGTATATGCGCTACTGCGTAGTGTGTACCAACATGTTCGAACCTGCACATTCAGTGTTGGGAATTTAGTCGAAACCAAGATGTTCATGGAAATAAAATATACAAATAAAGAAAAAATTAGTGACGATGACAATTTGCGTGACTATAATGAAGAATAATACTACAATATTTGGATGACTCTAGAAAACATGTAACAATGTTAAATACTTATACCATTTTAAAACAATTTTTTTTATAAGTATAATACTTGCCTCCCGTCATCAGGACCCAAAAAGTGAAAGTGATAATAATTCTGAAAAATTAGTTCTGAAAGCTAATAAAATTGGAGAAACAGTATAGTTTTATTTTCTTTGTTTCTCTATTCGTTGCCTTAGTTATTATTCATATTATATTTTATTTAAAATATGTTGTTTTTTTTCCTGTGTTCAAATAAATATTCTTTTTAATTTACAATGTATTATGTATATAACTAGGTAGGTCTTTGTTTATTATTGTAGTTTTATTTTATTTATATTACAGTACAGTACTTCATTATCAATACCTACCTACAAGCTTGCCTTTCCTTAAATGTAATTTATTTTATTATTTTTTAAAAGTATTTGTACTTAAAAATTGAATAAGTACAAAAATATTTGTATTTATACTTAAGTACATTTTTCAAAATTTTAATTATACTTATACTTAAGTACAAAACAAAAAATTTAATTGTACTTTGTACTTAAGTACTTTTTTTGTGTACTTATGCCCAGCTCTGGTTAGTAACGTATTAAAAGTAAAAATTAAATCACTTTTTACACATTGCTATGTTACTTTTATCATTAGTGTCATAAAGTGACACTTTTAACTTGCTAAACAACCGTTAAAAGAGTCACTTTTAACAACGGTCGTAGATAATAGTATATTATTATATGAGGGATTAGGATTGTTATTATTCACAACATGAAGTTTGCATCACGAGCCGTAGGGATGTGATGCAAATAATCCGAGTGAATAATGACCATAATCCCGAATATAATCATGTACTATTTCTACGCCTGTAAATACGGAAATCACTTTTGAAAATGATCGAAATTCGTTGAAAACACACATTGAAAAACGTCAATATAAAAATACACAATGACAACTGACTACATGTCAACTGTCAAACGGTTGTAGCTTGGTGATCCACATCACGTCTTTAGAATAAACGTGAATTATGGATTTCTAGCTCTGTAATTGGTCGAGAAGAGTGAATTATGAATCATAATTCACTGTCGTGAATTGTGGGTACTAGGATTCATCGAAAGAATTAAATTAAATTAAAATCATCACAGGTTCAGAATGTGTCCAAATGATTTAGACAGTAACATAAAAACACACAAGAAAATGTAAGCTGATTTACAAAACAATACCAAATAAGTCAGTTCGAAACTAAAACGATAGGTGGCTACGAGTACAGTTCCTTCAGGAATTACTAAAACACCAGGTATATACGGTACATATAGATTAAATTAAATATTTATTTACTCTCTTATCTGAAGTGTTTATTTAAATTTAGGTTCCGCTTCGTAAAATGTCCTACTACATTAATATGTTAAATTAACCGAGTTTATGAACCGCCTACGTTAAAATATTCAATTTATAAACATTACTACACACTTTCTTCTTACTCTTTTTCAAAAAGTATAATTTTATTTTTCTATAGTAAAATGCAAGTTAAATATTTGTGCATTTTTTATATCAGGCTAAAATAAAAGTGTTTTGAATATAAAATATGAATAATCTATTGTGTTATTAGGAGTAAATAATGTGATACTTTATGTAAGTTTAAAAGACAAGCGAAACGAATCGGACAATGAGCGTAAAAACCATGAACGAAATATGACAAATTTATAACAAAATCGTGTATCACTTACGGAATAATTAGTAGTGAAATATCTTTTTTCTCTCAAATATTTTGCAGTAAAGCGATATAACGAATTGAACATATTTTGACGTCACAGGTACTTCACATTATTCTTTTTGTTTTGTTTAAGTTGCATAGTCTGTACTGTTACCTCAGTAACAAAATAGTATATTGTACAACAAGCATGGAATGGTACTCATTTTCTACGATTATGAAATAGACATTCCATGCGAGTTGTACACTATACTTTTTTTTACGACCAGAATATTATTTCCTAATTAATTTAATTTTAATAATAAATTTGTCCCGTTTTCACCATTCCAATATTTGACAATTCTAAATAAGTATCCTAGCAAAGGCACCTGTACTGAAATGAAATGATTTGTATTGAAATACTCACAAAACAAATTAATTTCTCACGATGCTTGCAATGTACCTCATTTTCCTATCAACAACAAACATACAATGAGCAGATTTCTAAGTGGTCGTAGAAAAAGTTCTGTTTTCTTCACAAATTTTGTTTGACGCAAATAATGGTGTTGGGGTCAGCTGTGTTCATAGGTTCTCGTTAACTGCCAAAGTGTGAAACAGTCAAAAGGCGTCTGAGAGCCAGCGAGAGTCAATATCCTAAAGACATAAAATAACGACAAAAAAGTAGCATTTCGCGAGCTAATAAACACTCGGATGTTAATTGCCAAATTCGCCATTTTGTTTTTCCTGCAAGGGGCAGGATGCAGGACATGTCTGTCCACACACCGGAATTCGTAAACACGCCACTAAATATAACAAGCCACTACTTAACCGCTCGGCGCGCGCCCTAAATACAGCTAGTGCGTACCAGATTTAACTGCAACGTGCGTTTGCGTTTATGTTGCGTTGGAGACGAAGATGTTTACGCTGCTAGCCTTCACTTGTTTCTGAATGCGAACTTAATTACCATTGCAACGATTAACAGACGTTAGACAACATTTAGCCATGGCAGAACTACAGTTTCATTAGAAATTGCACGTATTATTGCTGACATCTTGCATTTGAAACTTTTACGTAGCTGATTACTTATTTTGTGTGTGACAATAAACTTCCACCAAAGTCTAATCTGCTCTGTGTATTCTCGTTAAACTTATAATTATGATGTTTCGTTATTCTATTCCTTGTCGTTATATAGAAGCAAGAAAATTCAGGGAACATCAATAGTTATTTACTTTACAAGTGGGCAAAGTAAAGAATTACCCACGGGAGAAATTTTAGCATACGAAGCCCTGCTGAGTGTGATAATTTTATCGAGTGGGTAATTCCACTTTTCCCACGTGTGAAGTATAACATTTTATCCAACATCTCTTAATAATAAAAATATTATTTGACAGTGACATATGTTTAAAAATATTTAACTTAAAATGTCAATCGAAGTAGTTACCAAGGTGTTGTGTTATTATTACTGTTATAAATAAAAAAATACTCACTAGTGACTTTTCTCAATATTATATCCACTAGTGGGTAATCTGTTACTTTCCTTGTTTAAAACCGCCATGGTTATAGAGCACTTATTGAGAGGTGTTGGATAAAATATTTTTCTACTCCTGTATAAATATATTCCAATTATTGTGTGTGTGTGTAGTCTGTGGTAGTTTTTTAGTCTCGCATAACTTAAATACTATAATACAAAAAAATACAATTTTGTGAATTTTTGCTTCTTATATTTAAATGAAGAGCAGATTAGATTTTGGATAAAATTGGTCTACCGGAAGTAGCAGTTTACTTGAAGCCCTTAACAGTTTTTCGAAAAATATACGGTTAAATTTCCTTTTTCAACAATTTATGTTATTTTGAAAGTTGTAGAATATTTAATTTTACATGTCTTTTGATTAACTAATTTTATTAATCTCTTTTAGATTTAGAGATAATAAAATATAAAGAAATTAGATTCCATAAATCTTGCATTGCCTGTACACCATAAAAAATGTTTACGAAATGTGACACATGCCATTTTGATTGTGAAGCAGTTTTATTAGTTCAATATATGTCAAAAAATTAAATAAATATAGGAAATAAAATTAAATTTCTCAATTATAAATAGAAAATAAACAAATAAGAAGGTATGTTTTTGTATCATCAAATACTATTTTGTACCGTTTAAGAGTAGTATTGGGCAAGAGGTTATGCGCTGGACACACCAGATTTTTTTTACTGTAACCTATACTGTGCTCGCCAGTAAAGTTGTGAATATCGGTCTTGCACTGTTTCATTAAAAAAATCTAAAAAAACTATGGAGGCGTCCATTCATAAAGTATTTATAATAATATACCCCGACAAACCTACTGAGACCCTAGCAGAAATGTGCATTAATTGAGCTTACCAAAATATATAACGAATAGGGTAAAAGAGAAATATACAGTTTAGAAAAGAATAATAGTGTTGACAGTCTATAATTTCTAGTTCTCTAAATTCTACTTTTCTCGCACCTGTCAGAGACGCATATCGGTTTGTCGTGGCATAATATGAAATATCTTTATTTTTGAAAGGTTGCATAAGAATAAATTAGCGTTCCTGTGTTTATTATTTGCAAAGAACGTCCTGCTATGCCTCATTATACAGAAGGCGCCAATTGGTACAGCGATGCCAGTTATTTACGACTTTAAACTCAACGGCCAAAACAAAAAAAACTGATTCATAGAACTCACACACATACAGAAAAAATCGTCGAGGAATGTGGACATTTAACGAATTTCTATACCTAAAAACATTGTTTTGTAACATAATTTTACTTTCTTATACGTCAATCTATCAATACCTTAGTTCTCAAACAGTGGGGCTTGCCCATAATTTTAGCTACACAAAAATACATAATAGAAATGCTATAAGTGTAAAAAATGACATTTTATGAGTACGTTGGGATGTTTGGGAAACGAGGCGAAGCCGAGAGAAACAATACCACGAACGAAATAAATCGCTTCTTTTCACGAAATGGTAGGAAACCCCACCGTTCTTCTCCCGAAATAGTGAGGAAAATGTGTTGTTCCTCTCTAGAGAGGAAAGTATAGAAGTGTTATTAATATGAATGTTATTTACAAAAAAAAATTAATATAAAAATTATAAATAATTTCATAATTTTATTGAAAATCCTTATTTTAGTAATATACATACTTTAAATTATCTTGCAATTATGTCTTATATTTTTCTTTTTCTTATTAAATCACAATTTGACTACTTATTAAAGATATTTAGCAACACTGCTACACCGCCTTATTTCTGATAACCTAACTTTTAACGTGTCACTCTATCAGTTGCGTTCTCAAAGTGTATTTTAGGTCCGAGCAAATCGTTTTTAGAAACATGTCGTTAAAAAATGTTGTGTCTAACACGAGAGGAAAGCTCTTCTTCCACTCTCGTTCGAAATGCTTCACTCGCTGCGCTCATGAGGCAAACTTCGAACTCGAGGGGGAAAAAGAAACGCTTTCCTCTCTAGTTTGACAAATAACTATTAACACGTATATCATAAAAATTTTATCTACGATCATCCTAGTTTATTAGTAAATACTAAAAAATGTAGAATGATATTTTGACAGGTAGGGTTATATTTGTTTTTTTTTATTGAATACAAATCGAAAGCAACGTTTTAAAAGTAACAATAAAATCACGTTTAACACGATGCTGTTACTTTTAACGCGTGACACTTTTAACTTGCTAAGCAACCGTTAAAGGGCCACTTTTAACCACGGTCGTAGATAAATGTAGTTTGATTAATTTTCGGAACAGTAAAAAGTAGCAGTAATAGTTATTTTACAATTGGGAAGGAATTACCCACGAGAGAAATTTTATCGAGTGGGCAATTCCACTTTGCCCTCGTATGTAGTATAACGTTCTATCCAGCATCTCTTAATGAATGCAAAATTTATTCAAGAAATATTGTTTGACAGTGACATACGCTTTAAATTTTCTAAATTGAAATGTCAATCGAAGTAGTTACCAAAACTGTTGTATTTTATTATTATTGTTATAAATAGAAAATTACTCACTAATTCTCTAGTGACTTTTCTTAAAATTATACCCACTAAAGGGTAATCTGTTACTTTTCTTGTTTAAAATCGCCTTAGTTATAGAGCATTTATTCCCAGCAAACACAGCTGTAACATTGATGTACCTGGTATGTAATATCTGAAACCTAAGTAGTATATCATTTATATAAGTACTAATAACGTAATATACATATACCATGTCGGACATCTCTTGAGAGAGCGTAAAATTATATGGTTGGTATGTCACATTGGTTTTGGACATGGTACATACCTACAACATGTATATGTTATGTTACCGTACTTATAACATATTCGCAGTTAATTAGAAAGTTTTATATATTTTATATAAAAATATAGCAAAGAAATTTTAAATATGTTATAGTGTACACCGAACAACTTTGAAATATATTTATTTTAATTTTGCTAAGTGGTTATATATTTCCGTATCGTAATTTATGTAAGGGAAATATTTAATTTATAAATAAATAAACATTTTCAAAGAGATCTTACTCTGATGACCGGTTGCACCAACGTTAGTTAAATTTTAAACTTGGTTTAAATAAATAAAAGCGTATCTAATTTTTGACATCAATGTCAGTTACTCCATATGACATATAACTTCGATTTGCTTTTATTTATTTAAACCAAGTTTAAAATTTAACTAACGTTGGTGCAACCGGGCATAATATGTATAAAAACAACTAATCCATTCGTATATTCAAAGTTGTTTATACCAATAGTTTTGTTACGTACCATTAACGTGACGATGTCTACATACATGGGATGTCATGTCTCATAGACCGTGTTGCGGACATAGGTCTATCCATGTTAGGTATATATGACGTACTCGCGACATAACTGTGTTTGCTGGGTTGAGAGGTGTTGATAAATAAATATATCATCACGCCATTTATTCATTTGGGATGGCACTCTTCGTATACAGATCTCGGTAAGTGATTTATTTTGCGCGTACAACAGGTATGAAGTTTATAAAGAAAATTTTGACTGGTGTAATATTTTATTTGCGAAGATGGTAAGCGGACTTAGGACATATGTCGCCTCAAGAGTGAATTTTATGAATAATACAGACTACCATGTTCTTCAGTGGGATTCGAACCCATAACCTCTGATCTACTAGGCTAGTGACATAGGATGTTAAGGCATGTGTCCACGGTGATAGAAATCGGTCCGAGACATCTCGGACATAGTTCTCGAATCAAAAACTCGGATCGTTACTACCAACTTGGACGAAAAAATGGAATAGAAATCTTTGATGAAAAAACGTGTATGTCCGATTTTTTCATACTAGTTGCTAACTTCATATAGATGATACCATATTAAAATTTTGACGTTTAATGTTTGAATAGCTGAAAAATTTTCAATCAAAGCTGAAAATTAGTATTTTCAAACAGTTTATGAAACATGAAATATATTTTTTTTATTTATTTCTCGTATAAACAAATTTAATTTATTTCAGTCAGAATAATTTCTTGAGTTATATTTTATTAGTTTTTAGTATTGGTAGAATTGACTGAAGCTAACTTCACAAATTCGACTAACCTGACATCTGTAGTCATACAACTTCACTATTTATGATATAGAACTATATCCGATATCTCGGATCGATTTCTATCACCGTGGACATTTAGTTTACTTCCTGTTGCGCAATCATCAAATAAATAAATAAATGAATAACTACAGCATTTAAACAACACATTCACTTGTTCATCTACACCATCCATATCTCCGAAGATCGAGAGCCGTCCAAGTTGTCGTGAGCAAACACCAGTGGTGCTAAAACAAACTCGCCACAAGTGTCGTAAGTCAACAACACGTCCCCGTGGTGATCACAGAGGGAGAGGGGGCACCACTCACACCACACTCGACGGTGACACCTCGGCAGCACGTCACGTGCTCTGTTTGCACACATGATGCTTCAAAATCTTCCAACGGTGGTGTTAGGTTACGTCAGATACTCTTTAGCTGGGACCGTTTCGTGGGGACAGGGAAATTCGTTGCGAACTTCGATAAGAAACACGGGAAAATGGGGATATTCTTAATCTGTATAATAATCAATTTTAGGACAATGCGCAAAGTTGATTAGACAATCATTATTGGCGTACAAGACGCTCAACCGTGGTTCGTATACTATTTTTTACACTACTTGCTCTTAAATACCATTTAACGAATATTATATTAAAATAATATAAGCATTTTGATATTAGTACTTACCAATTAAGTAGGTAGTAATAATAGTTATTTATGTATCAAGGCACTGAAGTTCAATTTTTTATCACGAATATGGAATTTAGTTGCCGAGGCCCGTAGGGCCGAAGAAAATCAACCATGTGAGTGATAAAAAGGAACTTCAGTGCCGAGATACATATAAAGTTTTATTTGAAATCTAAAATTCAAAAAAACTACAAAAATACAATATAGGTTAAGTTTATACATCTGTCAGTTGTAAATTAAAACTGACAGTCAGTGTTGTCAACCTCGAGAAGTGAAGTTATCGTAAATAACACTCAAAATTATGTGTTTTGTCCTCAATTTCGTCATCGGAATTAATTAGTTAATTCTTCTTGCAAATTTTGTTTCATGTTACGTCCAAATTTACTATAGTACGTCAATATATCTGCCAAAATTATCTTAATTGTATAATAATTATTTAACGGTTGCCAACATTGGGTTGCTCAAAATCGTCGTATAATGGGTTTACTTTAGTGACGATTTCTGAGCTTTTAATAACGATTTTTGAGCACTTTAGTGCCGAATTTAAATAAACTATTTTTTTGTATTTGACAGAAGCAAAAATTCTACTTATCTTTCAAAATAAATATGTCTTCTGAACACAAAATGTTGTGGATAAAGTGTAGTATTCTACTCACATGTAATGGCTATTACTCATTCGAATGATTTACATCACTCGCTTTCGCTCGTCCTGCAAACTTTATTCTCATTTTTATGAGTAATAGCACACATTACATGCTCATTGACTTTTTCTTAAATTACATTATACAGGGTGTTTCATAACTTCAGGTACATACGTTAATGGTATATGTGGTTTGATATGCTGATTACGAATCTAAAAGAATTTTTTTAAAATTCGAAAAATTAAAGGTTGTTAGCTGAAACATTTTTTGTAGTACTGCACTGGATTCGCTTTCATATTAAGCACAAACAATGAAGTAGGTAATCAACAATTTAAATTACATAATACTAGTAAAATAAACAAACAAAATTTAATTATTTTTAATGAAACGATAATTATTAACTAATCATCCACCCAGTGGCATGGAAAATAATTTTGCGATTTAAAAAAAAAATTATTTTTGATTCGTAATCAGCATATCAAATAACATATACCATTAACGTATGTACCTGAAGTTATGAAACATCCTGTATAAGTAAAGCTAGTATGAAACTGACAAAGTTTCTATCCAAATAAGTATAATGTAAAAAAGGCTTAAGAAAGTCGTGTGATACCCACACCAGATTTCGATTGTGATTGAACTATAGTTATTTGTGTATCAAGTGCGGATAGAGCATTGTTTGTTGCACGCGGCGAGAAATTGTTGATCGAGACGAAGCCGAGATCAACAACTCGACAAGTGCACCGAACAAGCTCTATCCAACGAGATACACACAATAATTTTTCTGCAATCGTAGAACAATGTCAAGCTGTAGAAAAAAATTAATTTTCAAAATTATCTTTGGTCACGCCTATAACAATTCAGTAAAATTGTAGTTACCCATGTCACCGTAATCATGACAACGTTTATGAACAAAATAAACATTTTCAAAGAAATCATAATTTGACACATGGAGTACATTTGACATATGGAGTACATTTGACATAAAGTCTACAGAGTGAATACGTTTATGGTAAGTTGAAGTGTATGTACGTATATGCCAACTGTATTTGCAATAGCAAGGTTATTACCAGAAAAATCCAATGCATCATTTACTTCTTTTACCTAATTTATTTTTGTTTTGTTTTTGTCGCGCTAGTGCGACAATATGTCACTTTGTCGCCCTAGAGCGACAATTTTGAACATTTCCTAACCAAAAATGGAATAACAATGTCGATATTTTGCAACGATTGTAGAAAAAATAAATTGCGTGTTTATAATTAATAAACTCAAGTCATATAAAAAATCTGTATCGTTTATAGACTGGCGTAAAATTCCGTCATAAATTATAAATAAATATATCTTCACGTTTATCAAGCTACGCAAAGGGTATAATTTTCTTTATGTGAAATTAATTAAACGATAAATAAACGTATAGACGTAAAGACTATAGATAGAGTATAATAGATACAAAGTAATGATGGTAAATGGATAGTACCGCGCTAGCCACATGCTAGCTTGCAGTGCTTATTCTATATTCGTATATTCCATATGCTGGACCACACGACACGTTGCACAGCCAATGCTGTTGTGGATAACACACGACTTTCTTACACATATAAACCTTAAGTTGAATGGACACATATTTGTTTGTACTCTTAGCACATGTGTAAAATATTATTAAACATTTAATTAAGTTGTATCAAAATGGAAACAAAAACGAGATAATTTAAAAAAACAAAATTTACATAGATATTCCCTTAGAAAGAATTAATTAGGTTTTGCTGTTAATCCTATGACCGGAAGTGGTAGTTTACTTGAAGTTCTACCAGGTTATTTTGAAATATCTTAGTAAATTATGTATTTATGGCAATTTTTGTCATTAGAATAATATTAGGTTTGTTCCAACTTGTCATTTCTGACAAGTTTGTGACAATTTCAATGCGTCTGCGAAAAATGTAAACAAATTAAGTTTGAAACATAGACTGGAACGGCGAATGGAATGAAGCGCATGTGCATGCTCATTTTTTGTTTTGACAGCTAACCTTAAATATACATATAAATAAAGAAATTCATACATTTTTCGCTACAAAAAAGGAAATGAAGCTTATGTTTCAAAGTTATCTTGTTTACATTTTTCGCAGGCGCAGTGAAATTGTCACAAACATGTCACAAACTTGTCAGAAATGACCAGTTGGAACAAACCTATTTCAAATATTATTGTCTACAATATTTGTTTGAAACATTTTTCTTTAACTGTCACCATTTATGAATTACAATACATTAAAGAAAATGTATATTTTGATATTTTCGTTTAAATCTGCTAATTACAATTTTAATAGTTTCACGATGATGTCTGTGTCTGTGTTTGTCTGTCAGTCTATGTGGATATCTGGAGATATGGTTTCTCAAAAACTACTAAAATGAAAATTTTGATGTTTTGTATAGCTATATGAATTGTATCCCCTTTGAAAGAGCTGATTAGTTTTTGGTGATAATCCAACAACCGGAAGTGGTAGTTTACTTGAAGCCCTATCAAGTTATTTTGAAATATCTGAGTAAATTATGATTTAATTATTTTTTGACGTATTTTTAAACCAATCAAATGCTTTATTGTATGTCACGTGTCTGTGTTTTAACCAATCCTGTCATTATTATACTGAGAATAATGCTCTTGTGATTATTCTCGGCAATTTTCTCTGTAGCTTTTTTGTTTTTGTTGACAGATGTCAGATGTCAGATAGTTATCATCAACACAAGTAAAAAATGAGCAAAAAAAAATAGATTTAGTAACGTTCCTGATGATGAAATCAAAAAATAATCTAATTAAATATAACTCGAGAGTTCGATAAATTAGAAATAATTCTCCAGTATCTTTCTCAAACTTGTCGCCATTTGGCAATAGCCACTCAAGCCCTACGGGCTTTCGTGGCTATTGCCTGGCAACAAGTTTTCGAAAGATCTGTCAAATTATTTTCAATTTATTCTCACCCTCTTATTATATTATTACTGACAATTTTTCTTATTAGAATAGTGTTTTAAATATTATTATCTACAATTATAGTTTCACCACATTTTTATCTTACTGTCACCATTTACGAATTACAAAACGTTAAAGAAAAATTAAATTTGACATTTTCGTTTAAATCTGCAAACCTATGCTTTTTGATAGAAACAAAACAACGCTTAAAAAATGGAAAAAATTGTCATTCTTTGACAAGTGTCATAATTGAAAACTCAATTTTTAAAGGGATGAGCGTTTCTTGATAGTGGTGGTCCGTGTTTCTGCATTGTTCGATAAGAAATCTATGACGGGAGGTATTGTGGTGCCCACAACAAACAACAAAATTTACTTCTTACCAGTTGTGGTCTGTTTTCCTGCATTGTTTGATAAGATTCTAGTTACGAAAATTGGTTGTATTGTTGCAAATAAACATAGAGTTGTTGTGAATAAAAAAGGGGTGAGTAATTAAGTTTGTTTGAACCTCCCCTCTCCGTGGGAGAAAGTGTCAGGTTTTCCAGTCTGTGACCTACATTAGTTAATTTTCAATTCAGCAGCAAAGACAGTGTCCACTTCTCCAGACACGGGGGTCTCGCTCGACTCTGCGCTGCAGACGCAGTCCGCAGACCACGGCTCGGCCGCGGCCGCCGAGAGAGAGAGCACGCCTGGGTAATGACCCCTCCGCCAAGGACGCGCCAAGGACAGCCGCCGAGCGAGGTGTAGTCGCCGTGGACTGATTTGTGTACAATAACACCAGTGGGATATGGGAATGGAGATGGTAGTTGCAATGGTTGGTTCCGCGTTCTGGGGAATGGACTTATGCAATGGAATGAGGACGAATATTGTTATTGTTCGTTACTGCTGAATTCGAATTCATATTACAGCTACGAATTAACTTACGAATCAGTTATTCGTTCAATCAATACATAAATCTGATGTATGATGATACAGAAAAACACCTCATTATTTGTTTATTTTCTCTTGATATTTGAGAGATTTAGGCCCAGTTGTTTCAGGGTTAACGTCACGTTAACGTAACAACGTGATTAACCGATTAAAAATCAACATATATCGTGTAACCAAGGAAATGGATTTATATTTATAAGATGATTTTTGATAGGTTAATCACGTTGTTATACATTAACGACTGTAACAACCGGGCCTTAATTTTCTTTCGTATATTTATATAATTTTTCGCGCCGCCGTCCGACATTAATACAATTACATATCTCTAAAAGCGGTCGGAAATCATGTTTTTGTCGTACTAGTTCGACAAAAATTGCTAACTTTTTATGGTTATATGTTGGCATCACTTCACTAATTTTAACTAACTTCTGACGCTAGAAATGTCAAAGTATTACATTGACATAAACATATTATGGCAATATATGTACAACTGAGTATTTGCAATACAAGAAAACAGAATATTTATGGATTTTAAACATATTTGTAAGTAATTATAATTGAATTTGCAGTATAAAATCCAAATAAAAATATATAGATATTTTTGGTTATGATATTGGAAAATAAACATAATTAACATTCAAATATTGTGAAGTTAGCAACATAAAAAAAAAATCCCTGTCATGAAGAAAATGAGTAATAAATTAAATTTATTTATTAAATTTACATAAATGTTGGCGCGAAAAATCTTGTGTATCCCTCGGTTGGAAGCTATTTTGCGAGTGCTCGTATTTGTAGGACTCGCCTACGGCTCGTCCTATCAAAATAAACTCGCACTCTCAAAATAGCAGTTTCCAACCTTGTGATACAAATATCTATTTTGTCATATATTTCACTAAGAAAACAGCTTCACATTCACAATGACATGTGTCATATTTAATAAAAAATTGAAAATTTTAAAGTTTTTCCATGGTGTACAATGCAAGATTTATGAAATTACATTTCTTTATATTTTATTATTTCTAAATCTAAACTTTAAAGGGCCGGTATTTCCAAACTCAGTTAACTAGAGAATAAATTTGTCAATAGAATAAACAAAAAATATATCATCAAAATCATAGCTTAAATGATGATTATTATTCTAGCTGTCATCTCTTGATGCGATAAATTTTGTTTATTCTATTGATAAATTTATTCTATAGTTTATCTGAGGTTCTAAATACCTAATGAAAATTAATAAAATTAGTGTAATTAAAACAGATGTAAAATTAAATATTGTACAATTTTCAAAATAACATAAATGGTTGAAAAATGAAATTTAACCGTGTTTTTTCACTGTTAAGGCCTGCTAGTGTGAACTGCTACTTCCGGTTGACCAATTTTATCCAAAATTTAACCAGCTCTTCATATAAATATAAGATGCAAAAATACACAAAATTGTATTTTTTAGTATTGTAGTATTTGAGTTATGCGAGTCGAAAAAATCGGCACAGAACACACACACACCCACCTATACAGACATACATACACACATACACACATACAGACATCATGGCGAAAATAGTAAAATCATATTGTATGAACTCTAAAACGTGCTTAGTTGAAATCTCACTACCCAATTTTTGACCAAAAACAATAACTCCCTTATTCAGAGGATGAAGAAATTAGCACGTAATTAGCACGTAATTTTAGAGTAATTTATTTGCGATTTCGCACTATAAAGAGCCGAAAGGGATTGTAACCTGCCTATTTGAAAATATAAACAATCTCTATCAGCATGATTGAATTGAAAGTACTGAAAGAAGCTCTTGTCTCTTTATCTTGCATATTGCAGAAGAGAACGAATACGAGTGAATAAGTCGCCAGTCATTCCTCCCTACGACTTATATTGTCTATCAATGCATTACACTCACACGCGCACAATGCAACACAGTTGAAAGCGTGAAGCCAACAGCACAGCCGTCTTCCACTCATTTTTACATTGCACATTGCCACATTGGACATTGAACATTCTCCGAGTCTTGCGTTGCAGTCTGCGCGCAGCGCTTACAGGTAGAAGGCGTTGACTTGAACACGAATATTGTTTGGTTCCCCGGAGACCAATGGGGCCATACACTTTTAAAAAAGTTCTGTTTTTTTACAAAGTATAAAAATTTAGATCAATTCAGTCACATATTATTCAATATTTCTTATAATTTTTTAACTTTTCATTCATAATTTCCTTTATGAAGTTTCGCGGTTGCAAAATCGTGACGTCATCTTGTAATAGAATATACAGCATGGCAAGGCAAAAGAGGTGTTGATAACAAATAATAATTTGCTTTTCAGGGTTGTAATATAACTAATTACTTATTATTATTAAAATGAACACTCCGATAAATTAAATTAAGTATTCGTTAATTATAACTTTTTTAGACATAGAGTTTAGGACGTGTTAAAATAAGCTTGTTCCTTGTGTATAACTATTGTAACAAATATATGAAATATAGATATTATACCTGTTTAATTTTGTGTTCTCAGCTATGATTTTAATTTTAATTTATATAATTTACTTTTTCTCAAAATTAAAAGCATGTTCCAGAAAAATGAAAATAACATTTTATATTCCAAATATTCTTGCTAATATCTTTCATTTGAAACTTTTTTCGCAGCTGATTCTATTTTTGAAAAAAATGGAATTTATTGTTTTGTGTGTTCAGTAAACTTCCTCCCCCGGTTTTTCAATTTCATTCAAAATCAACTCAGCTCTTCATATTTTCATGAAACTTATAAATTCCAAGTTTCGTTTACATACCTTGTCTCGTTCATGAGATACTGCGCATACGGCATCCATCCATCCATCCATCCTCACACACAGACATCATTGAGAAATTGGTCTTAACGGATTTAGTGGACGTCAAAAAACATATTTCAGCAAAAATCTCATCAGCGATTTTTTTCATGATTCCAATACTTCCTTATACTTTGTATAAGAAAGTAAAAAAAATCTGGTGTGTGCACCACACTACTTTCTTATACAAATAAAACCAACTAAGCACGTATAAATTATTGTTTCTTGCGTATGACTTTATTTTGACAATTATTTGATATATAGATGTTAAACCTGTTTTTGTTCTCATTGTAACTATGAATTTATTTTAAAATAGAAATCAATTAATATCTAGTCTAACATAACAATATAAATATTACTTTTGTAATATTTCACAAGACACATATGTTTGACACTTCACAATTATTTGACACGTTTGACATAAATATTAAAAATGTTTTAGTTTATGTTCCCATTGTAACTAAGATTATTGAAATATATTCTTAAATATATAATTTGGTTTTTCTCAAAACTAGAAGCATGTACAAGAAGAGTGCAAATAACATTTTATATTCAAATATTTTTGCTAACATTGCATTATTTATTGTTTTGTATGTCCAGTAAACTTCTTCTTCCGGTTCTTCGATTTCATTCAAAATCAACTCAGCTCTTCATTTTTCATGAAACTTATAAATTCCAAGTTTCGTTTACATATCTTGTCTCGTTCATGAGATATTGCGCACACGGACATCCATCCATCCATCCATCCATCCATCCTCACACACAGACATCATCTTAACGGATTCAGTGGGCGTCAAAATATGTATTTCCGCAAAAATCTTGTCAGCGATTTTTTTCGAGATTCCAATACTTCCTTATACTTTGTATAAGAAAGTAAAAAGTATGAGAATAGAACAAACTCGGATGGATTTACACAAAACAGGCTTTGATCGTATTCTGAATGTTCACTTCTCGAATGAAAGTTCTCGAGTTGTCAAACGAACTATTTCTGTGTGTCGGCACACGGCGACATTACGGCGATCCCATAAAGCATCTACGAACCACTGCAACAATAGCGCATTGTACGCAGTTCCGCGTAGCGAAATTCAGCGAACTGTGACTCGGACGCGCGCGGAGACTGCAACGCTGCATCAGGCGGTTAACTTGCGCGAACTGCCAGGATATCCGGGTTCCAGGACCACAGCACACTAGCAAAGTCGCAGGAGCGGGGCGAGACGACGCGTGGGTGACCATTTGAAGGATACAACGAAGAGAATACACGAGATATGAGGGGATATTTGCGAGATTTCAATGAGGGGTCAAGGCGGGGAATAATGGCTGCTATTATAAAATGAATTAACTGCAGGAGAATATACCGGAAATAAAAATCGGTGTAGCTTGTCCGCAGATATAGTGAATCACCTTGACTCTTTTACAATACACAGTAATATTATGTTATGTTTTTTTTTTTATTTTATTTAAATTTCTATTTACCAAATGGGTGTAGCGCTTGGTTTGGAATATTTTTTTTGTGTGCAGTGCCCCCAATGATTTTAGTGAAGGATGCAGAACAGATACAAAGGTTTTGCACTATACAGTATTTTTTTTCAATTTTTTCAAGAAATATAAAAGATACGACTTCAGTAAAATTAGACAAAAGTTGTCATACTTGTTGATCAATTGAATGACATAAATAAATTAGGTAGATGTTCAATTTACTTTTCCTATTTGACGTACACAATAGTTATTTGTGTATCAAGTGCGGATAGAGCATTGTTTGTTGCACGCGGCGAGAAATTGTTGTTCGAGGCGAAGCCGAGATCAACAACTCGACAAGTGCACCGAACAAGCTCTATCCGACGAGATACACACAATATTTTTTCTACAATCGTTGAACAATGTCAAGCTGTAGAAAAAAATTAATTTTCAAAATTATCTTTGGTCACGCCTAAATCAATTCAGTAAAATTGTAGTTACCCATGTCACTGTAATCATGACAACGTTTATGAACAAAATAAAAATTTTCAAAGAAATCATAATTTGACATATGGAGTACGTTTGACATATGGAGTACATTTGACATAAAGTCTACAGAGTGAATACGTTTATGGTAAGTTGAAGTGTATGTACGTATATGCCAACTGTATTTGCAATAGCAAGGTTATTACCAGAAAAATCCAATGCATCATTTACTTCTTTTACCTAATTTATTTTTGTTTTGTTTTTGTCGCTCTAGTGCGACAATATGTCACTTTGTCGCCCTAGAGCGACAATTTTGAACATTTCCTAACCAAAAATGGAATAACAATGACGATATTGTGCAACGATTGTAGGAAAATGAATTTTTCCTATTTCACGTACACAAAGTCAATTTTGTGACACTGTTTTTCTCTAAAACAATGCTACAAAATTGAATTTTGTGCAACTGTTTTTGGGGAATTTATTATTTGTAAAATTAACTGTTTGTCAAACTTGGGGTTGTCATTGCTCACGTAAAATTATTGAATCGGAGCCCCTGCGTCGGGGTTGCGGCCTGGGGCTCAATAGGCCCCGCGGGCAAAGCCCCTTGGTGACCAGTGGTATATTAAACTTGCCGTACAATTTTATTTTTATTGAATTTATGAACGTGAAATAGGAAAAGTAGTATGAACAACTCGTGTTACAATGCCTAATTGTAACACTAGTTGTTCAATATACTATTGTGACACTGTTTTTCTCAAAAAACAATGCTACAAAATTGAATTTTGTAGAACTGTTTTTAAGGAATTTATTATTTGTCAAATTGTCAGTCTGTCAAACTTAGAGCTGTCATTGCTCACGAAAAATTAGAAAAAATAAGTTTTTTTTACTAAGCGCCGGTATTTTCAACCTCAGATAAAATATAGAATAAATTATCAATGGAATAAACAAAAAATATCGCATCAAAAAATGACAGCTAGAATAATAATCATCACTTATGCTATGATTTTGATGCGATATTTTTTGTTTATTTCAATGATAAATTTATTCTCTAGTTAACTGAATTTGGAAATATCGGTCCTAAAATAAATAAATAAAAATAAATATATTATCACGCCTTTTACCCATTATGGGTATGGCACTCTGCTTACGCAGATCTCGGTAAGTGATATATCTTTGCGTATGAAGTGTGGTTACCAGTCGTCAAATCATAGCCCCCAAATATGTTAGTGGAGGGGGAACCACAGGGGTAAATTTAAATTGGCAACTGTCAGCTAAAAAAAAAATGAAGAGAGTGAAGGAGAAAAGGAAACTGTCAGCTGTGGAATTCGAACTGAGGATCTCACGATCCACAATCCCACGCGTTACCACGCAGCTATTTTTTACTATCAGACTTTTTATCTCCCGCCACATGCTCTAAGGGAGGCATAGGAATCATGTTAAAAATTCGGTAGTGAGTTTTCAGTGAATTTGCAGGTTTTAGGTACCCTGTCTGTCAGTCTATGTGGATCTCTGGAGTTACGGTTTCTCAAAAACTACCAAACTTAAAATTGTAATATTTTGTATATATCAATTGTATCTCCATGGGAAGAGCTGATTAGTTTTTGGTGATTATCCAATAAACGGAAGTGGTAGTTTACTTAAAGCCCTATGAAGTTATTTTGAAATATCTTAGTAAATAATGGTTTTATGACAATTTTCGTTATTATAATAATATTTCAAATATTATTATCTACAATTATTGTCTGAAACATTTTTTTCTTACTATCACCATTTATGAATTACAACATGCTAAAGAAAAATTATATTTTGACATTTTCATTTAAATGTTATCCTATGCTTTTTGAAAAAAAAAAAAACCCAACACTACGCATGAAAAATGTCATTTTTTGATATGTATCATAATTGCATTTTTTTAAGGGATAAGGGTTTCTTAATTGTGGTGGTCTATGTGGTCTGTGTTCCAGGATTATTTGATAAGAAATCTATGGCGGGAGGTTTTGTGGTGCCCATAACAGATTTTTTACTACTGTTCCATTTAAAAAAATATAAATTTGTGTCATATCTTGAATACAAGTCACAAAAAAATTGTTTCCTCGCCAATGATACAGTAAAATATGTACCTTTTTATTTGAAAAATTTTTACTCAATATGTCATAGTAAAAATGAAAGAAAAAAATTAACAAAATATGTTTTAGTGATCTACGAATATCTTTAAAGGTTAGAATCTATGCTGTTTGACGTTAAAAGATCTAAGGAAAGTCAATTCATTGACTATAACAACGGAGTATACCAACAATAATAGCAGCTATTTTCGCTATTTCCGTCTTAATGAAGGTGCACGAACAAAAAACACAATCCTAGTCATTCATTTGTCAGTTTGTAACTCATTAAAATCTAGTGTGCTAATCATCACGCATCATGGCTCGCCATGACACAGACACAGATCCATCTAGCGTTCAGCGCAGCTAATTACCAGCGCAACAGAGCTGTTAGTGTGCGTACTGCGTATATAGTGATACACGTGTAAATTTATGATAAAATCAGAGAGGAAATCGCAGGCTGCACAATGGGAACGGTCCTTGGTGCGATTCCCATGCAGGTAGTGCAGCACGCATAACGAATGCCCTGACCTAGCCTAACCCACACTCATGCACACTGCTGGGTATTGATAAAAGCATTGCGATGATTAAGATTACTATTGGAACAGAATTTCTCAAAATTTCTTAAATTCATTAAACAACTATACGAGCCCGGAATCATGATTTGGCCTTATTAATATCATACAAAGGAAAATTGCTAACCTATTAATGCCCAGCGTATGATAGATCATACGTAAATATATCTCACTTTAACATTATTCAATGGGGTCTTTCGCCATTTTTTTTTTAATTTTTTTCAAACTATATTTAAATTGAGGACTATCTAAAAATGTTGTGACGTTATTGTAGAGGTGTTGCTGGATCTAAAACAGTACAGATTGTAAATAATTGTAGTCATATTTTTTTACTTTTTTATTATTATTATTACAATAAAGTAGAACATTTATGTGACAAAATTTTTTTAAATCAGTACTAATTATAATGACGTCAAAACATTTTTAAAAAATCATCGTGGTTGAATGAAAAACAATTAAGACTTTTTAAAAGTGTAGATAGTCTTCAATTTAGATAAAGTTTCATAAAACAAAATAATAAAAAAAATTGGTGAACGACCCCATTGTTTTGTATAATTAAATGTAAAATATTTTATACATAATTATACTTACAAGTTACAAGTTACCAACATATAGAAATATGAAATCAGTATTTAAAGAAAAATAGTTCTGGGCATTAATGGATTAATACACCATATTTATATCTTAAATTCTATAATTTTTACCTCCCGCACTTACAAATACCGGGTGGAGAATTGAATTTCAATGCTATTTTATCTCCCGTTTACCTCTAGGTAAGGGAGGTATTGTTTTTGGTCAAAAAATTGGGTAGTGAGTTTTCAGTGAATAAGCACATTTTAGGATCCCTACAATACGATTTTACTATTTTCGCCATAAAGTCTGTCTGTCTGTATGTATGTATGTATGTATGTGTGTGTGTGTGTGTGTGTAGTCTGTGGCAATTTTTTCGTCTCGCATAACTCAAATACTATAATACCAAAAAATACAATTTTGTGAATTTTTGCTTCTTATATTTAAATGAAGTGCTGATTAGATTTTGGATAAAATTGGTTAACCGGAAGTAGCAGTTCTGTTAACAGTTTTTCGTGAAAAAGACGGTTAAATTTCCTTTTTGAACAATTTATGTTAGTTTGAAAGTTGTATTAATTTTATTAATTTTCATTAGATTTAGAGATAATTAAATATAAAGAAATTAGATTTCATAAATCTTACTCTCCTTGTACACCATGGAAACACTTAAAACTTCTCAATTATTTACGAAATGTGACACATGTCATTTTGATTGTGTAGTTTTCTTAGCGAAATATGTGTCAAAAAATTAATAAATATTTGAAATAAAATTAAATTTATCAATATAAATAGAAAATAAACAAATAAGAAGGTATATTTCTGTATCATCAAATACTATTTTCTATCGTTTAAGAGTAGAATTGGGCGGGAGGTTATGTGCTGCCAGATCAATTTTTTTAATTGCTGGTTTTAGAACATAGTACAGCACTTAAATAAATGTTAAAATACCCAAAACCAAAGTTCCTGGTACCAGCCATTGTTTCAAAACAATAAATTCATTTTCCAAACCTATATTTGGAGCAGATAATTTCAAAAATGCAAAATTTGCGAAAGCTTTTGTACATATTTTATTGGTCTATAATAGCATTTTGCTAGGTACAGATATATTTTTGTGCGCCAATCCGTCAAGTCACCCCCCAAATGCCAGTGGAGGAGGCACAGGGGTAATTTTAATAGTTCTAATGGAAAACGACCCTTCAAACTAAAGTTTGCGAAACACTGTTTTGTAATTAAGCACGTCTTAAGCTGCCCTATATAACATGGCGAAGTGATCAACATTTTTAAGTTGACTTTACGATTTTCCCGTGATTTTATAACGTTACTTTTATTGAAGGAGCTCGGGCCATAAACCTGGCTTTAATTAAAGACACGAGGGCCATAATCAGGTGATTCGTAGCAACTGTACAACATTTTTATTAACAGCGTAATTAAAAATTATTGCAAAAAGGTTTTCATTAAATTTTATTATTCCAATTTTTATTGGGACTGTAAATTGTTTATTAGAGGGCTGATCTACACAAGAAATCAATTTTTATTTTGTGGATTTTATTTTCAACATTTAGTATACATCACAATAAATATATATGAGAAATTTTGACCATTTTCACAAAAATCTGTAGACCCGATTCTAGCGGGTTTTCATTTTATGCCCAGAACAAATGAATGTGGTGTGGGCACCACACTACTTTCTTATACATTTAAAACCAACTGAACACTATGATTTTTACAATTATTTGACATAAGATGCTAAACTTGTTTAATTTTTTGTTCTCATTGCATCTATGATTTTAATTTATAATAATATTTTTTAAAAACACATATTTTTGACACTTCACAATTATTTGACATATATGTATATGTTAAAAATGTTTTAGTTTTTGTTGCCATTGTAACTTAGATAATTGAAATATATTATTAAATAAATAATTTAATTTTTCTCAAAATTAGAAGCATGTACAAGAAAAGTATAAATAACATTTTTTATCCAACACCTCTCAATAAATGCTCTATTATAACTATGGCGATTTTAAACAAGGAAAGTAACAGATTATCCACTAGTGGGTATAATTTTGAGAAATGTCACTAGTGAGTATTTTTTTATTTATAACAATAATAATAACACACAACGCCTGTTCTATTGATATTTTAATTTAAAAAAATAAAGCATATGTCACTGTCAAATAATATTTATTTAATACATTTTGCATTTATTAATAGGTTGGATAAAACGTTATACTTCACACGTGGGCAAAGTGAAATTGCCCACTTCATAAAATTCGCCTTCGTGTGTTAAAATTTTTCTCGTGGGTAATTCCTTAGTTTGCCCACATGAAAAGTAAATAACTAATATTCCAAATATTTTTGCTAACATCTTTCATTTGTCCAGAAAACTTCCTCTTCCGGTTTTTCAATTTCATTCAAAATCAACTCAGCTCTTCATATTTTCATGAAATTTATAAATTCCAAGTTTCGTTTACATATCTTGTCTCGTTCATGAGATATTGCGCACACGGCATCCATCCATCCATCCAACCTCACACACAGACATCATTGAGAAATTAGCCTCAACGGATTCAGTGGACATCAAAATATGTGTTTCCGCAAAAATCTCGTCAGCGATTTTTTTACTGATTCCAATACTTCCTTATACTTTGTAAAATGCTGTGTTTTGAATAAAATGTATGGTAATTAAAATGTTTAATGTCTTTCTATAAACCTACACAAATATTCCATAGGTACCTAGAAAAATTACATCCGATTATGGGAAAGTAGTTTTTCTTTTCTTGGGAGTTTCCCAGACCCCAGTATGACGTTTATGTAATTGTCCAGGGTTAATCATAGCTGCTGTATTAAACATACAAATAAGCAATTGCTACAAAGCCAAATTTAAAAGTCTACCACGGTGAGCACACTAGATTTCCTTTGACTTATATACTTAACAAAAGGCGATTTCGACTGACACTGGTTACTTGGCGGTTACGTGTTTGGTTGGTTGCAAACAATGACGTCATACTGACCGAACGGTTACTGAAAACGCGTGGTAGATTTTGACACGAATCAAATTTGACAGAAAACATGAAAAATCTGACACCGTACTAGTTTGACATGAATCAAATTTCACAGAAAACATGAAAAATACGACAGCGTACTAGTTTGAAATCATAACAAATGAAATTCAACCAATTAGAATACTTACCGTTGGACGAACCGAGCTCTCGAGCATGTTACTGATTTGACATACCAAATCTGTCACTGGTTACATATGACGCCAGTCGAAATCAATTGGTTACTCTATTTACTAACCATTCCTGTGACCAAGTACTAACCGGTGCCAGTCGAAATCGCGTAAAAGTACCGGCAGTACATCAGCAGACTGTACAGAGATTATAGGTAGATTTAATAAACAAAACAAAAATGAACATTCTCTCTGGGTTGTAAAATCGCGCTAAAAATCGTTGCAGGAAATAATTAACAAGTCGTAAAATGTTGCACCATAAATATGGAAAATCATTCGATTCGCTATTCGCGCTATCCGGGCGTTTGTGACGTTTCATTCGGCTTCTTCTGATACTATTATTACAGCGGTCGTCAAACTGCACATTATCATTTATACGTCCTGCCATTTACCTGTAAGGGAGGTATAGGAATTATACTAAAAATTTTTAGTTTTAAGGTCTCTAGAATACGATTTTATTTTAAAAATCGCAAAAAAGGTTTTTTTTTAAATTTAATTTTACTAAAATTATTGTAACTTTTTTATTTTTTAATATTTTGAGCTACAAATTTATATGGAAACTCTCAAAGTATAAAACATTTTTGTGGGTCAGATTGGCCCAGTGTGTTCTCCGAGGGTTAAAACAGGCAACATTTAAATGAACGTTAATTTCTTAAAAAGATAATGGGGTCATACACCTTTTTCATTTTTTTTACCTCCCGCCTACCTCTAGGTAAGGGAGGTATTGTTTTTGGTCAAAAAATTGGGTAGTGAGTTTTCAATGAATAAGCACGTTTTAGGGTCCCTACAATACGATTTTACTATTTTCGCGATGATGTCTGTATGTATGTATGTATGTATGTTTGTAGTCTGTGGTAATTTTTTCGTCTCGCATAACTCAAATACTATAATACCAAAAAATACAATTTTGTGAATTATTGCTTCTTATATTTAAATGAAGAGCTGATTAGATTTTGGATAAAATTGATCAACCGGAAGTAGCACTTTACTTGAAGCTCTTAACAGTTTTTCCTGAAAAACACGGTTAAATTTCATTTTTCAACAATTTATGTTATTTTGAAAGTTGAAGTATATTTAATTTTACATGTGTTTTGATTACACTAATTTTATTAATTTTCATTAGATTTAGAGATAATAAAATATAAAGAAATTAGATTTCACAAATCTTGCATTCCTAGAACACCATGGAAACATTTAAAAATTTTCTTTTTTTTACTACATGTGACACATGTCATTGTGATTGTGAAGCTGTTTTCTTAGTGAAATATATGTCAAAAATTAAATAAATATACAAAAGAAATTTAAAATTCTCAAATATAGATAAATAGAAAATGAACAAATAAGAAGGTATGTTTTTATATCATCAAATACTATTTTGTACCGTTTAGGGGTAGTATTGGGCGGGAGGTTATGTGCTGGCCACATCAGATTTTTTTCAGTAAGTTTGAGCAAAATTATAAATATAAATACTAATTTTAATGTTAAAAGGCATTTAGTTATTAAGATATGATTTTTTGAAATTGGCATCCCATTTCAAATTTTTCGCATTTTGACGTCATCTTGTAATTCTACGAAACATGCACTTGCGGAGAGCGAGGAACTGCACCAACTGTCAAATTGACTGTTATCTGTCATTGTTATTTACTGAGAAGTTTTTACAATAAACATAAGTTTAATTTGAAAATCGTTGTTAACTGCAACATATGATTTGGGATGACAGGTGTGATAATGAGATTACCGACATTACCGACAAGCGACAAAATATAGTACATCAAAGCATTTTTATTTTTACACGTCCTAAACTCTTTGTCTAAAAACGTTATAATTAACGAATACCTAATTTACTTTATCGGAGTGTTCATTTTAATAATAATTAGTAATTATTACAACCCTGAAAAGCAAATTAATATTTGTTATCAACACCTCTTTTGTCTTGCCATACTGTATATTCTATTACAAGATGACGTCACGATTTTGCAACCGCGAAACTTCATAAAGGAAATTTTGAATAAAAAGTTAAAAAATTATAAGAAATATTGAATAATATGTAACTGAAAAGATCAAAATTTTTATAATTAGAAAAAAATACAACTTTTTTTTAAAATGACCCCATTGTGCAAAATTCATTTTTCGATTTACATTCCGAATATTCCTCGAAGTGAGTTAGTATTCATCAAATTTTCGGCTAATAATGGCATCGAGTGTTAGTAGTAATGATGTTAGATAATATTTGACAGTCCTGTTTCCCAAGAACAATGCCCCAGAAATGAAAACAGAGCACACTGTCCGGAGCGAAAGAAATTCCGCGAAAAGTCTGGTGTAGCCGGGGCGGTGTGCATGTGTATTGGTAAGGCCGAATTACTCGGATAACAGTGTCAGACGGCGGTCGACGGAGTATTTTTAGCGGCGGTTCCCCCACGCGCCTGGCCAGGAAATAAAGTCGATGGTTTATGGCTCGGCGGTGATCGCTGACCGCGTGATGCAGTCGCGCTCGCAGACGCCGATGGAGATGGAGAGAACACAGCGAGACACTATTGTTGCTAGTATTTTATTTACCATTTTGTCAGTTTATTGAAAATACCATTTAGCTGCTATTATAACTCACAATGGGTATTGTACCCTGCACCATTTTTACCTCTCGCCAAAAGGAAGTTATAGGAATCGTTGAAAAATTTAATTGTAGTCGATAATAGTGATTCCATGATTCTTATTTTTACATTTACGATTACGATTATTTAGTACAAATAGTAATAATAGTGTTACAATAAAAAGTAACAATTTATTGTAAAATAATTTTATTATTTATTAGTTTAAGATATAAAATAAAAAAGTCATGTTTAGGAAAGTAAATGAAATAATCGTGTACTATTTATTATAAAAAATTGAAAACGTAAATTCAAAGTACACACGACATTTTAATGATCGTTAAATATCGTTGTTAATAATCGGCGATTACAATTAATTATATTATTTCTAAGAGTTAAATTTATGCTTAATCGTAGGCTTACTAGACGTACTCTTTTTTAAAGTATTATATAAATAATATCTTCTTTATTCTTACTTTTTGTAAAAAACTCAATATACTCTTTTATAGGTAGATATGTTATAATATATTACAAATGCGAAATTTTAAAAATCTCTAAATTAAATTTGTCGATACGCTGGATTATTAAAAATTTTGAAAGTACATATCTGAAATATACAAATGTCGAATAATACCTACAGAAAATTTTCATTAAAAATGTGTGCTGTGATTCGAGTTTGTCGAACGTGAGTTGTGTAGGCTTGGGGTATGTTTATTAAAAGTGCGAGCCAAGCGATCAAACCTACAAATAATTTCCATGAACATAACATTCGACATTTGAAACATCTTAAACATTCAACATTTGTATTTTCGATAAATTTATAAACTCTGAATTTAATTTTCGACTTTTGAATATGTATTTTCGAGATTTGTAACATCTAAGCCATTCGACAAATGTATTTTCGAGATTTGTAACGTTTTACATTTGTAACTTTTTCAACATTCGACATTTGTATTTTCGATAAATGTAGGTAGTCTCTCTAATCTTAATTTTCAACATTTTTACATTCGAGAAATGTATTTTCTTAGTTTTATATTTTCGGGAAATGTTTTGTTACCTGTTATTTTATTATTAATTATTAATATTTGGTTAAAGTTACTAAAATAAAATAAGTTCTGGTTTAATGTTTCAGTCAAGCTACCATCGTACTCTATTTCTATGAAAAGAATTTGGTCAGCCTACTTAAGGTGAACCATCCGTGCCAAGTAGTCAAATATATGCCACACATTCCCATGAACGACTACAGTAATACAAATAATGTGTATATTTATAAATATAATCGTCTATAAGATACTAAAATTAATTTACATTTGAATTTACAGTTTTTGAGAAACAAATAAAAATATAACAAAAAGTGTGTTTTTTGGTATATTTTTATTTGTTTCTCAAAAACTGTAAATTCAAATTGAAAATAAACTTAGTATGTTATAAATGATCATATTTACAAATATACGAATTATTTTCATTACTATAGTCGTTCATGGGAATGAGAGACACAGTATCAAAGTTCTGAATTTTTGACCAACTAGACTTCAACGAATATTTTTTTATAGTTCAATGTTTTAGCTATCCTTTTCATCCACATATATAAATACTAGAATGTTCAAAGACCTTACTGTTTTAAATTTGAATTTGCAAAACAAAATTCATGGGAATGGAACGAACCCACGAAAATTTGCACTTCATCTGACATTGCAATGTACAAGTCACTGTAAAAAATCCATGAAATTTTGACGGATGGAGGGTGTTGGACCATAAAGAACATGAAAATAAATTAAGAATACAGATTTTGCTGTTTTTAAAAAAATAAAGGATGCGTTCTTTCGACGCGTATGTTTGACCTTAATCATATATGGAACAAAATATCTCTTCAATTTATACCGTTTAAAAATAAATCCAAAGTAAATCTGTCACTTACGTTTACACCTCCCCTTGTACGCCACCGGCACCGCCCTCCCCTTCCTGCAGGCCGCCTCCCGCAGATGACACGAACTGGGATACGTGGCCCCGTCCGCTCCGCAGACCTGCTTGGAGGCAGTTAGTGCTAGCGTGGCGGGCGTCGTGGCGTCCGGAGACGTCGGCGCCGGGCACCGCCGGGAACATCGCACGCAATGCGGCTTCAGGTTCTGGTCCACCAGGCAGTGCTTGCCGCTTCCGCAGCGGATCTTCTCACATGAACCTGCCACAACAAACAAATAATCAAGTCAATATATCAACAAGCCATACCCATTTATGAGTGTGGCACTCTTATTAGAGCAGATATTGATATATGAAATATTTTTACGCGTAACCCCAAAGCTTTTACTGAAGGGGAACTACAAGGATATAGCTAAAAGTAGTAACTTTGAATTGATGATCTTATGAATCACATTCCATCTTGTATTAAAGTTAATTCAAAATAATTACAACACAACATAATGGTTATGGTTATCGAAAGAATTCTAATAACTACTATACAGGTTGTCCCAGATTTAAACGGCCTAACTTAAAATCAAGATTAAACACCTAAAAATAGGGGGACAAATTCATTTGAGCAAATGTCCGTAAATGCTGTATTCCAGAGATATTCATTTTTTTCTTATTGAGTAGCACTACTTTAAAAAATCAACTTCATAACGAAATATCCACTATTATCTTATTGATGTGAGACCGAATAATTAAATTAAATTAATAATACAATGGTTATTACCTAATTTTAATACAAAATTTAGTTTGCTTGCACTGATGTGAAGGAAAAAATGAGAAACTATCAATGAATATATGAAATTTGTGTAAGGTACCATAAAAGGAAAAGTCTATGAAGAACCGATAAATAATTTAGACTCACTACGTAGAAAAATTATTTAACTTTGCGAAACCATATCTCCCGAGCAATGTCACGCAGCAACCAATGCAGTGGCAGATTATTGTAGTGCTTGTTTACGTGCTGCAGGTGAACATTTTGAACAAATATTATTATAAAAAAATAGTTTATGAAGTTATGCTATTACTTTATTATTTTAAACAAAAAATTTCTTTAAATTCGTGATAGTTTCTCATTTTTTCCCAGACATCAGTGCAAGCAAACTAAATTTTGTATTGAAATTAGGTAATAAACAAATTATTTTTAATTTAATATGTAACATCTCAATACGATAATATTAGATACTTCATTATGATGTTGATTTTTTAAAGTAGCGCTACTCAATAAAAAAAACATGAATATCTCTGGAATGAAGCATTTACGGACATTTGCTCAAATGAACTTGCCACCTTATTTTTAGGTGTTTAATCTATGGATTAAGTTAGGCCGTTTAAATCTGGGACATCCTGTATAAATAATTGACGATCACACGAAAGTAATTTTTAATATTTAAGTGCAATTCGCCTCGATGAGTACTAAATAATTGGCGATTAATTTTTCACTTTTGAGTTGAACTGTTTAAAAGACCTGTAATTTGATACTGTTGGAAATACAATTTAATTTATGTATATTTAAATTTGGCGCCAACCAGAGAGCAGCACCACACATACACAAGCTTTTGTTTATATAGTTATTGTTGTATTTTTCAATAATAAACAACATTTATCAATATATGGTCTTTTCCTGCCACTCGGCACACCTATTAATTCTAACAGATACCAAATACAATAAGGTTTAATCCTTTTCATTGGTTTTTAAAATGTATCTTTAAGGTCAACTATACGAGATGATGATAGCGCAATATAAACATCAGTTTTTTGAAACAATATATCATTATTATAATAATTGAAACATATAATGTTTTATACCTTCATTTATAGATAAAAGTCCAAAGTTTTGTAATCAATTTTAAAAAGCTAATTTTGTTTACAAATTATACATGAACATAATTTTCAAAGTAGTAAAATATATGCCACACATTCCCATGAACGACTACAGTAATGCAAATAATTTGTATATTTATAAATATGATCGTCTATAACATACTAAAATTATTTTTCATTTGAATTTACAGTTTTTGAGAAACAAATCAAAACATACCACAAAATGTGTATATTTTTATTTGTTTCTCAAAAACTGTACATTCAAATTGAATAGTATGTTATAGATGATCATATTTACAAATATACGAATTATTTTCATTACTGTAGTTGTTCATGGGAATGAAGTTCTGAATCTTTGACCAACTAGACTTCAACAAAAAATTTTTTTATAGTTTAATGTTTCAGTTATCCTTTTCATCCACATATATAAATACTAGAATGTTCAAAGACCTTACTGTAATAATTGTTTTGTTTTTCGATAAGAATAATTGTAAGAATTAATTTATTTAAATTTGAAGTTGCAAAACAAAATTCATGGGATTGAACGAACCCAACGAAAATATGTACTTCATCTGACATTGCAATGTATGTACAAGTCACTGTAAAAAATCCATGAAATTTTGACGGATGGAGGTTGTTGGACCATAAAGAACATGAAAATAAATGAAGAATACAAAATTTGCTGTTTTTAAAAAAATTAAAGGATTCGTTCTTTTGACGCGTATGTTTGACCTTAAATACATATATGTATAATTAGTTTCCCCAAAATATTATTAACATCTTATACTTGAAGATATTTCTCGCAGCAAATAAACATCCACTTCTGACTTTGCAATTGTTACCAAAATCATCTCAGTTCTTCGCATTGTCATGAAATTTATAATTATGAAGTTTCCTTATTGCATCTTTTCTTGTTCGTGAGTTATAGAACATATTGACACACATCCATCCATAAATCCACACAGACCTTATTGAGGAATGGATTTTAAGTAAAGTAAAAACCTCTACGAGCCACATTTCACTTCAAACCCCGGTATGTATTATACGAAAGTAGATTTTTTAAATAATTTGTTTCTCCAATTTCGACTAAAGCTACAGAGCACATTTTCGGCTGTAGCAACCAACCTACGGATGTGATGATCCAGCCAACTAATATTTACAAGAGAGTGCAATATTTATTTGTAGTAGCAGAAGACTTAATTGGTGGCGCGTCATCGCACATCAGGCGTAGTAACTACAGTGTGTGAGTATTTAAGCAATGCAGTGTATACACAGTGCATAAAGGTAACAGCAGTAAAGCTATTTCGGTTCACGGATCTCTTTACTTCTTCAGTTCCTCGTAAAAACGGAAAGAACAAAACACGCGCGCTTTATTAATAACATTTGCATTCCGATCTCAACGCCTGCTCTGTGCCTGGCGCCATCAGCTGCATTCCAACAAGAGAAATCGAATTTACATTCGGAAGACACCGAAAGATTCCACGGTGTTTCGGACACCGCCACCTCTGCCACAAACATTATTAAATCAAACAATTTGTTTACAACTTCATTACATTAAAACCACCCTATGTTCTAGATCGTTGCTAAAAGTCTGTTCTGCACACTACCACCATTTATACTAGATACAAGCGTTCTAGCCCCGGTTTTAGCGCTGCACAATTGTTCTAAAATTATTGTATAAAATGTTCCGAATATAAAATAAGTTACAGAGAAAAATATCATCTACCACTTTTATTTGAAGTATTTTTGTAAAACACTTCTCTTAAAACACCCAAAAATAGAGCTTAGGGTAATAGCCAATAATTCCATAATACTTCATTTCTCAAAAAAATGTTCCTGATGTCAAAAAATGTTCAACTTTGATAGCTCGTACGAAGTGCCAAAAAAATCGTAGACTCAATTAGCAAACAGAGCAACAAAGTTAAAACATTTTCCCTTAAGTTTCCCAAGTTTCGAGTATCTACGACAATTTGGCAGGAAGTGGTAAATGGTCTATCAGGTATTTTGAGCATATCTCAGTAAATAAATGAGTACAGTACAATTTTTACCTAAAACTTTTCTGTATTGTAAATTTTGTGCCGCTTCTATATCATAAATAGTGAACTTGTATGACAACATATGTCAGGTTAGTCGAATTTATGAAGTTAGCTTCAGTCAATTCTACCAATACTAAAAACTAATAAAATATAACTCAAGAAATTATCCTGACATAAGTATATAAAATTTGTTTATACAAGAAATATATAAAAATATATTTTCATGTTTCAGAAACTGTTTGAAAATACTAATTTTCATCTTTGAATGAAAATTTTTCAGCTTTTCAAACATCAAACGTCAAAATTTTAATTTGGTAACATCTATATGAAGTTAGCAACTAGTATAAAAAAATCGGACAGTACACGTTTTTACCTCCCGCCTACCTCTAGGTAAGGGAGGTATTGTTTTCGGTCAAAAAATTGGGTAGTGAGTTTTCAATGAATAAGCACGTTTTAGGGTCCCTACAATACGATTTTACTATTTTCGCGATGATGTCTGTATGTATGTATGTATGTATGTATGTATGTATGTGTGTGTGTAGTCTGTGGCAATTTTTTCGCCTCGCATAACTCAAATACTATAATACCAAAAAATACAATTTTGTGAATTATTGTTTCTTATATTTAAATGAAGAGCTGATTAGATTTTGGATAAAAAGTTGGTAGTGTCCACGATCCGAGTTTTTGATTCGAGATCTCGAACATAGTTCTCAACAACTTTAATTCACTTATGTCAAAATAATTTCTTGAGTTATATTTTATTAGTTTTTAGTATTGGTAGAATTGACTGAAACTAACTTCATAAATTCGACTAACCTGATATCTGTAGTCATACAAGTTCACTGTTCATGATATAATAGAACTATATCCGAGATCTATCACAGTGGACACAGGCCTTTAGTGTAAAATTTTTGGGAATTTATTTGGTAAGTGGTGGACACATTAAAATCTAATGGCAATATCATTGTTAAATTTCTTATTTGGACCTTGACATTCAAACTACGAGCTGTTTAGATTTTGGTAGCAATCCAACAATCAGAAGTGGTAGTTTACTTGAAGACCTATCAGGTATTGGGCATCCAACTAGTGGTAGAAAGCTGAACTAACCATAAGGTATAAGGTACATAGGTAAATTTTATTGTATTTTGAAATTACTTGTTATTTTTTTAAAACTAATAACAATAAGTTTATTTTAAGAGTATTCCAATGCAAGTATTACATTTGTTTAAACCGTATTATACAGGGTGGGCCATTTTAAGTTGCGTTCAGGAATATCTCGGAAACGAAGCATCGGATGAAAAATCCAAAAAATACGACTAAAATATTTTCGAGGGGGACATCCCATGACACCAAATTCAACCCCCCCGCCCCAACCCTGGTGGGGTGGGGCGGGGGTAAGTTTGAAATCTTAAATGGGAACCCCAAATTTTTTTTGCAGATTCGCATTCTACGTGAAAAACGGAATTCAGTGACATCAAAATTTTCGCCCCCGCCCACCCCCCCGGGCCAGTTGGGTAGTGGAAAACTTTCAAATTGGTTACGGGAACACCCACTTTTTCTCAAAGATTCGCATTCTACGTTAACAACTACATGCAGTACCATCAAAATTTTCATCCCTGCCTCCACCCCGACCCTGGAAGGTGGGGTGGGGGTGAGTATGAAAACTTAAATCGGAACCCCAAATTTTTTTACAGATTCGCATTCGGCGTGAAAAACTAAATTCAGTAACATCAAAATTTGCGCCCCAGTCCCCCTCCCCCGTGCCAGTGCCGTGCACCCCGTTGGTTAGATGCGAGGGGACTCGAGAATTGGATCGAATCTTCGAGAAAAAGTGGGTGTTCCCGTAACCAATTTGAAAGTTTCCCACCACCCAACTGGCCCGGGGGAGTGGGCGGGGGCAAAAATTTTGATGTCACTGAATTCCGTTTTTCACGTAGAATGCGAATCTGCAAAAAAAATTTGGGGTTCCCATTTAAGATTTCAAACTTACCCCCGCCCCACCCCACCAGGGTTGGGGCGGGGGGGTTGAATTTGGTGTCATGGGATGTCCCCCTCGAAAATATTTTAGTCGTGTTTTTTGGATTTTTCATTCGATGCTTCGTTTCCGAGATATTCCTGAACGCAACTTAAAATGGCCCACCCTGTATAAATAAGATGTAAAAATGACAAGTACATTGTATTTGTAGATTATAGGTTAAGATTGAATTTTCTCGAAAAAAAACCTATAACAGCAAAATTTGCAGTGTATGATAACAGTTCTGCTTCTAATAGAATCAAACTATCAATATAAAAGCACGCATTCGCCATCATAAGATATCATACAAATTGATTTTGACATGTACCTTTTGTGAATTGTGATCAACGCCATCTCTTGATAATTTGGAAGCCCAATAATAACAAATTCAATAAAGATGTAATAGTTATTTGTATCACAAGGTTGGAAACTGCTATTTTGAGAGTGCGAGTTTATTTTGATAGGACGAGCCGTAGGCGAGTCCTACAAATACGAGCACTCGCAAAATAGTTTCCAACCGAGGGATACACAAGATTTTTCGCGCCAACATTTATGTAAATTTAATAATTTTATTACTCATTTTCTTAATGACAGGGAATTTTTTTATGTTGCTAACTTCACAACATTTGTATGTCAAAAATGGTTATTTTTCAATATCATAACCAAAAATATCTACATATTTTTATTTGGATTTTACATTGCAAATTCAATTATAATTACTTACAAATATGTTTAAAATCCATAAATATTCTGTTTTCTTGTATTGCAAATACTCAATTGTAGATATATTGTCATAATATTTTTAAGTCAATGTAATACTTTGACATTTCTACCGTGAGAAGTTAGCTAAAACTAGTGAAGTGATGCCAACATATAACCATAAAGAGTTAGCAATTTTTGTCGAACCAGTTCCACAAAAACTTGTTTTCCGACCGCTTTTACAGTGTCAATGTGTCAATGTCGGCCGGCGGCGCGAAAAATAATATTAGCTAGCATTTTTATTTGACATTGTATTGGCAGAAGGTTATTATAATACGTTGCAGCAGTCTCTGGTTCATCTACCATGTTCCGCCGAAGCGGTAGCGGCCGAAACGGGAAGTGTGTAATCCAACCGAAACCAAGACGACTTTATAATGATAATAAATAAGTGAGTGATTGTTTTCCGCAGTGAATAGTTCGGCGGCGAGGAATGGAGGAATGCACCGCGAAGCCTGGTGTTTATTGTGTAAATATTGTGCCGGGTTTATGGCGCTACTATAATTAGGAATGTAACGTTGTAGAATAAATTATGAGTGTAACAACAAGCGGTGGTAATGCGTATAAAGTCGCCGCAACAGACACGGATTCCTCAAATAAGTGCGCAAAAACACACATGCCCATACAGCGAATTTGAATACTTCGGACGAACGATATATACGCAAAGGGTACGCACTGCATTCTTACACTCGACAAACCAATATCCGAGATCTCAGACCGATTTCTATCACCGTGGATACAGGCCTTAAGGGATGTATTGTGACGGGTTAAAATTTTAGATAGTGAGTTCTTAACAGATAAGCACGTTTTTGGGTACCTAAAATAAGATTTTATTAGTTTTGCAATGATGTCAGTGTGTCTGGATATCTGGAGTTGCGATTTATAAAAAAATACTGAACTGAATTCAGATTTTTTGTGATAATCCAATGACCGGAAGTGATAGTTTACTAAAGCCTTATATAGTTATTTATGTATCAATGCACTGAAATTTGAGTGTTAAAAAGGAACTTCAGTGCCGCGGTACATATTCAATTTTATTTTCCGACGACTACTACGAAAAGTACATAAATTCACACGTTAAACTATTACTGGAAATTGGTCATTGCATACCACTAGCAATGCTGTGTAATATGAAATCTCGTTAGCCAATCAGATGCGTCCTAACGATAACTAACCTAAAAGTTTTTAAAAGTTTGACAGTTGCAGGTAATTTGCTGAATATACACGGAAAAAGAAAGTTGAACCCTGATTTATTAGATTTTAACATACCTAATTTTTGGTGAATTCTGATAGCTATGGCTATGATGTTAACATAATCTGTTTTAATATTTTTACGAAAATTTTATATTTTTTTTTTTACTTAATTGTGGTCGTGTGAAATATCCAACTTTCAACACTAGCTATACAATATACTAAGTATTGAAATCTAAAATTGGAAAAAACCGAAAAATAGTATATTATGATACAAGTGTATAAGTAAGCTTTTAAAGCACATACGACGAGTTTAAGAGCACGACGCGAAGCGGAGTGCTTTTAACATCGTTAGTGCTTTAAAAGCACTTATACACGTGTGTCATACGCTAGTTTTTATTTATACCTGCATCATACTCTGGAAAGCAACATTTTAATTTTGATTCATTTCATAAATTTGCGCGTGTGACGTTTGACGTATGTCGTTTACATGGAGTTTGGTTAGTATTTATTGTTTACGTTTTCAGTTTTGACAGATATTAATAGTAATTATTTTTGTTATTGCTTAGCAACCTTTAAAGCACGGCGTGTTTTAATCTTGCATTTATGAACGCTGAAGCGTGTTTTAAACACGCATTATGATGCAGGTATAATAAAAAAAATTTATATAGGTTTAGTTTATACATCTGTCAGTTGTCAATTAGAACCGACACTAAGTGTTGCCAACCTCTAAAATTTAAGTTATCGTAAACTACACTCAAAATTATGTATTTTATTTCCAATTTCTTCATGAGAATAAATAATAATAATTATTGTATGGTTGTCAACAATGCGTTGCTCAAAATCAGAGTATAGTGCAGATTTCAGAGCTTTTGCACTTTTTTCATGTGTCATAATTAAAAACTGAATTATTTTGAATGAGGGTTTCTTGATAGTGGTAGTCCGTATCCTGCATTGTTTGATAAGAATTCTATTGCGGGAGATATTGTTATATATTATAAATATTTCGTACTCACTTTGACAATGTCCATAATACGCAATAGCCAGCGTGCTACTCTTCCGCCTGCACGCCCGTTTCCTAAGCCGGCACACCGTCCGGTAGCTTCTGCCGTCGGTGCCGCAGACGGGTCCCTTGTGCTGCGGGCGATGCTTCCTGCAGTCGGGCGCGCACACGCACCTGGGGCGGCCGCGCCGCACGGCGCAGCGCTGGCCGGCGCCGCAGCGCACGCCCTGGCAGGACTGGCGGCACGCCAGGCACGGCACGCCGCCGCCCAACACGCGCCAGAAGAACAGCGCGCCACTGTCCAGCGTCTCGGAGGACCACGCCGTGGCCAGCGTGGAGCCCGCGGCCGAGCAGCACTCCTCGCGGGACATGTTGTCGCTCAGGAGCTCGGTGCAGCGACCGTTGCGGACCATGGAGGACCAGCAGTTGCCACCTGCAACAACAAACATCACATTAGCAGGTTTATCACTTATGGATAAAATAACTATGGTTGATATTATTGCTGTTGTTAGTTTAAATTGTATTAATAGTTTATGTATCATTCTAGGGAACAAAGATCGTCATTATTGAAAATGCAATCTCTTAAGACCAATAATGATATTTTACTTACATGTTATATACAATATTTTATGTAGGTACAACCGGAAATAGTTATTTACATAACAAGCAAGCAAGGTTTTTACTGCTGAATGGAGGAAATGACCAGCGAGCCGATCAGGCGAGCCTGTCACCTCCTTGAAGCAGTACAAACAGTTACCTTGCGTGTATTGTACAACATTTTACTTGTTACTCATTTGTAAATCAAAATAAAATTAGAACCAAGTCCTGACAGTTGCACACAACTGCTTTGTCACAAATTATTTTATATGATTTCGCATAAGCCTTGTAAGCATTACTGTGGCAACGTGTATTGTTTACATTTTACAATGTAGCTGTCAAATAGCAATTAGTAAAGATACATTTTCAAAGGCAATAGAGGGCTTGGGTAAGTTATGTTTACAAGTGAGTAACAAGTAAAATATTTAACAAAATAGACTATTAACAGCATGTAAATCTAGAATCTAGTAAGAATGCTTACGACTTTCATTCTCAATATTTAATGCACTGCCAATGTACACCAATATGACAGGTTGGATTAAACTTGAAAAGAAATGAAATACATTATGTACCTAACGATTTTAATAAGAATAGAGTTAACTTTATTTATTGGTTGTATATAAACATATTTAGTTACACATTTAATGAAATTCTGGAGAAAGTTAAATATTCAATTGGAGATTTTCACACCCCAATTTTCAAATATCTCTTCGTTGAATATTAGCAAACTTAAATCAATGACATTTATAAATTCATCTAAAAATAATGAGTTATGCCAAACTAACATAGGTAAAATCAGTAGACAGAAACGGATCGGAACAAACAGACATATATTCAGAGAAAAGTATCATATTCGTATACACTAATTAAAAGATGTATACAAAGCACACTGCATTAAGATTGTTTATTTCACATAAAAATTAAAACATAACTTTAAAACTTTATACTAGCCAATTTGAAAACGATTCTATCGAAATACCGTATGTATGTCAATGTAAGCAATGAATGTTTTCCTTATTCATCAAGTTTAACTTCTGTCGTAAAGGTGTCAGTAATTTTTTTTTTTCGGAAATTTACTATTATTTCTAATAAACTCGAAATAATCGGTTAGGACACAAGTACGTTCAGAAAACATATAATAAGGGAACCAAATATTTAAGTTCTAAACAAAAAAAAATTATTTATTTTATGTGTTTTAATTTAAATAATAGAGGGCTACGATTTGACGGCTGGTAGCCGTACTTCGCGTGTTATAAATATATACTTAAATTTTTTGGTCTTTTTAGGACACCTGTATAAAAAGCGTAAATAGCTCCATGGTAACGCATCGGATTGCTAATCACGTGATCCTGAGTTCGAATCCCATAGCCGATCATCACATTTATCTTTACTTTCGTGGTCACCCCTCCAAATAACATCTTTGGTGGCCGTGACTTAACAGCACTACCGATAAAGAAGTTTTTCTAATATTTGGCAACTCCGCCAAAAAATCCGTTTGTATACCGTGTGTCCCCCACGTAAATGTTGGCATAGGCAGTTAACATGTAAAATCAGTTTTTTGTAAATAAAAAGAGTTTGGCAAAAAATTATGTATTCAAATTTTATATCACAATACTGCCAGTATCCCTAAATCTTATTTTATACAGATTCATTCATTTTGATACGGCAATTTAATGAAATTAATAATATTAATTCTTAATTTTCCGCCTTCTCTTTTATTGTTACTGACGTACAGTCAGAGACAAATATCTAAAGAGAGACGCGACAGTCCCAGCAAAATTGAGTGTGATAGAAGTTCTGCGCCATCTATGAATAGAGCACCCGAACTAAGGCGATATTTGAAATGAAAATGCGGGAATTTAATGAAATTCAAATTTCAAAGTACTAAAAATAATAAAATATAAATTCATGTATGCAAATTTATTTTTTAATTAATGAATACATATATATCTTTACAAATTTATATAGCTTTTTCTTAAACGCCGTTTGGAAGCACGTATCTTCAAAATGCAAACTACACACTGGCATGTGTGTAAGTGCAGCGTCCGACTTGCCTTCCAGCAGCACCGAAATCCCCAAATTTTGCATCCACACGTTACATAAACTTGGGTTTTTTGGTAAGCAGAACAAGGAAATGTCAGGATGACCCAGACTATCCATTCTGCAGCTTGGAACAGTGCCCCTTTTGGTCTTGATGTTCTGAAACAAATTTATTATATCAAAATAACGATCTTTTATTAGATTATATGAACAGCCTATTTTGTTAAATCGGTGAAAATAAATTGTTAAACTGCTTAAAAATATACAAACCAATCGAAAGTTCAAATTTAAATAAAACTTTGAAGGAACATGCAAATGCTCTAACAATATTTTAGATAATAACAAAGAAAGTAATAAATTAAAAATGCTTACCTTTCAAGTAAATTGAATCACTTCACTATTTAAACACAAAACTTTAGATATTTGTCTCTGCATAAAACACAAAGTAACGGTAACGGTTTCAATGTTTCAAACGTCAGTTTCAAATTTCAAATCAACTGTTTGTGCGGCCGCCTACTAGTTGTAGTTATTAACCAAACGCTACAGCATTTCCATCTATGTTTAGAGCACCCGAAGTAATCAAAAACTTCTATCACAAGAAATCCTATACTACTGTCAGCCCCCTGCGTACAGTGCTTGCAATTTGTTTTAAATATTTTAACCGTCACTGTCAATTTCTGGCGATGGAAACCATCCGGTGTTCATTCCTGTGAAGTGTTCAGATATTTGTCTTGCACTGCGCCCCTTATAATGCATTCTAATAATATTTACACGGTTCTAGACATTTAATGTATTCATGATAACAGTGACAGATTAAAATATTTAAAACCAATTGCAAGCATACGTCAGTAGCAATAAAAAGAGTAGGCGGAATATTAGGAATTATTATTATTAATTTCATTAAATTGAGGTATCAAAATAAATTAATCTGTATTTAATAAGATGTAGGGATATTGGCAGTATTGTGTTAAAAAATTTGGATGCATAATTTTTTGCCGGACACTTTTTATTTACAAAAAACTGATATTACATATTAACTGCCTATGTCAACATTTACGTGGGACACACGGTATATTCTTTTTACGAATAAAGTATAATATACTCGTATAACATTAAAATAACTAAAGCATTGTTTTTATAATAATTAGAATTTTGACGTTTTAACGTATATAACCATATTATTGTACCTGATATTCTATATTTTTATCAATCTACTGTAACAAGATGACTTTCATCGGTTACGCTCTGAGCTATCGCTATCTCGAGCTATTTTTAGAAACGATAGTTCAGATTCGATGACACCCCCTGGCAACCCTAAGACAGACGACCCCATGGAATTTTGTGCGTTTGAAGTCAGTTCTGCGTTGGTCGTGAGCAGATACAGTTTAAAATGTAGTCGTACTACGTAAAATATGTATTTTTACGTAGATTTAAGTTATTTAAGTAGTTTCATTTATTACATAAGTTAGTACAACGTTAAGTTAGTTATAAGAAGTTCTGCATTTAATAAAATCAATATTTACAAGTTTTATATTATTTGAAGTGTTCGAGTGTCATGATTTAACAGCTCCCAATTTAACCACGACTGGTTTGTCCCCTTCCCTTCAATAAAGTTTCCTTTTTATTAGCCCTATCCTATAGTCACCTCCCGCATTTGCTACACTACTATTAGACTTAATAATTTTTCATGAGTTGACTGATGAAAAATATCAGCGAGTCACACAATCAGAAAACCCATCAACTCTTTGTTAATAAAAAGATTTCAGCAATTTTCATCACACTACAACAAGTCAGCAATACGACTGGATAAATTTACAAATCTCTATTGATATATCCCCAGTAGCACGGCACTGGGTTGGTCAAGTAGCAAGTAGACAGGTGCAGTATGTGGAGGCACGTCGCACGTCCATGTGCAAGGCCACGCTCGACGTTCAACTGTTCAAGCAGTGATGCAACATCGGCGAGCCGTGCAACCTCTGCCAAACGACACCAGGAACTAGCGACTGCGACCAGCCGGTCTACGCCGGGCGGTGTGTACGCACGGAGCTTATGCTAACGACAACTGACATGAGAGAATTATGATTTGAAAAAAAATATATCAGGTAAAGCATGATATATTTTGCAGTGCCGTCAGATAACAATACCCAAGGATGGAGTTAAGTTAAAAATGCCAAAGGATCAAAATATGTCCAAAAAATCTGATGTGGCCAGCACATAACCTCCCACCCAATACAACTCTTAAACCTTAAACCTTCTTAAGCCGAATTCGTGCAGACATTTTCATTTTCATATGATTTAAATTTATTTTAATTTAAAATATAAATACGTATTATCAAATATAAGCATTCATGCAATCATTTAATTTATGTTCTCATTTTCATTTTCATTTAATTTAATTTATAAGATAACCAACTTTTATCTTTTAAATGAAAATGATAAATTTTGACGTTTGTTATATATTTTAAATCAATGAGAATTGAAATTCTTTGCTAAAATATGAATGATTTTGATGATTTGACTCAAGTAGAACTTATCAAATAAGATAAAATGTACTTTTCTGTATGATAAAAATGACATTTTATTTTAACATAAAGAAGTAACATAGATTTCAATTTCAAAAGGGTATTGAAGAATTCTTTTTCCCTATTGAAACTGTTTGTTGAACAAACGACTTAACTAGGTCTTCGTTTCATCATTTTTAAATGATATAATAAAGCACATAATCACTTGTATATGATCATGATCACTATTTTTAAAAACTATGCTTGCAAAACACAAATCGGGTAACTATTTATGTATTTGTTATTCCAATATTTAAGATTAACAGACATAAATAAAATAATAATGTGACATATGACGTGCATTCATTTTCATTTAATTTAATATTGTAGTGTTCCATGAATGATACATTTAAAAAAGATAAATTAGAGTTAAATTAAAATTTAAAATTAAATTAATTGAAAATGAAAATGGTTGCATGAATTCGGCATTATTTGTTTATTTTCTATTTATATTTGAGAAATTTAATTTTATTTCGTATATTTATTTAATTTTTAGACATTTCACTAAGGGCCGGTATTTCCAACCTCAGGTAAACTATAGAATAAGTTATCAATGGAATAAACAAAAAATATCGCATCAAAATCATAGCTTAAATGATGATTATTACTCTAGCTGTTTTTGGTTTATTCCATTAATAATTTATTCTATAGTTTATCTGAGGTTGGAAATACCGGCCCTAAGAAAACAGCTTCACAATCAAAATGATATGTGCCACATTGTGTCAAAAATTTAAAATTTTGAAGTGTTTCCATGTTGTACAAGAAATGTAAGATTTATGAAATCTAATTTCTTTATATTTTATTATCTCTAAATCTGATGAAAATTAATAAAATTAGTGTTATCAAAACACAGCCATTTTCATTTATATTTAATTTAAATTTATTTTAATTTAAAAATAAATATGTATTATCAAATGTAAGCATTTAATTTATGTTCTCATTTTCATTTTATTTAATTTATAAATAATCAACTTTTATCTTTTAAATAAAAATGATAAATTTTGACGTTTGACAGACTACACACACACACACACACACACATACATACATACATACATACATACATATATGCATACATTCAGACATCATGGCGAAAATAGTAAAATCGTATTGTAGGGATTCCAAAACGTGCTTATTCATTGAAAACTTTCTACCCAATTTTTTGACCAAAAACAATATCTCCCTTACCTAGAGGTAAGCGGGAGGTAAAAACCGCATCAAAATCGGTCCATTTATTTGGGAGCTACAATACCATAGACAGACACACAGATACACAAGTTAAACTTATAGCACCCCACTTAAAAAAAGCTTGAAAATAGAGCTCAAAGTAGCAGCCAGAGTTTCTAATAAAATTTATGAAGAATTCAAAACTGTCGAAATTTTTTATGAGTAACGATGTGTGGGTATTGACTTATAGCTTCAGTAAATCATCTTACAAGAATTTTGACCACGTATGCGGTAATAAAAACCGTGTTACCTTCTGATACGATCTTGTTCTGTTCTTGTTGATTTATTATCACTATGGTAATACATCCTGACTTGATTTGTTGTCTGTAATTGTTTATTTTTTTCTAGGGACGCATATTTAAATTAGGTGCACTCCCAATACTTAAAAATTCTAACGCAATAATTTTTTTATTATGATTGTGCCAGAGGCTCAATTGGGAATCTTATAATTTTAAATGAGAGGTATAGGCAGGGTGGCCAACTTAATTTTGCTGCCAAACGTTACTAAATTATTTTAGAGAAGTTATTCAAATAACCGGTGAGTTGTAACATAAATAATTACATTAAATGAAACCAGTTATAGAACTCGTCTCTCAAGCAACAATATTCTTAATCATTTTCATTTTTCTATATCTTCTACTTTCTAATTTAATAGTTATTTATATATCAAATGCAAAAAGTACATATTTATTGCACGCGATGCGCAACCTATAGTGCGAGACTTTTTTCTACTCCTGTATATTCACGACAGTGAGTTATGATTCATAATTTACTCTTTTCAACCAACCACAGAGCCAGAAATCCATAATTCACGTTTATTTTAAAGACGTGATGTGGATCACCAAGAAACGGCTGTTTGACAGTTGATAGTGTAAACAGTTGTCACTTGCCATTATGTATTTTTTATGTTGACGTTTTTCACCGTGTGTTTTCAACGAATTTCGGTCATTTTTAAAAGAGATTTCCGAATTTACAAGAGTAGAAAAAGTATTAAACTATTTACAATCGTAACTATATAACATTTTTTCACGACATGTCAGGAAACTTCACCGTTCTTCTCCCGGAATAGTGAGGAAAATATAGCAATGTTACCAATATTAATGTTATTTACAAAAAATATATTGTAAAAACTATAAATAAATGCCTAATTTTATTGAAAAGACTTATTTTAGTGATATACATTCTTTAAGTTATCTTGCAATTATTACTCGTATATTCTTCTTTTTCTAGATTAAATCACAATTTACAACTTTAATTTATATTTAGAATTGGTTCATTGGCAACACTGTTACACAGTATTGCATTTAATAACCTAATTTTTAACTTGTCAGTTGTGTTCTCAAAAAATGACAGCTAGAACAATTACTATCATTTGAGCTATAATTTCGATGCGACATTTTTTATCTATTCATCGAATAATTTGAGGAGTTTAATTTCAAAACGTAATTATATTATATTTTAAAGTTTGCAATTGTATCATACAAATTACAAATGATGTATTTACAATTATAGTAACAGTATTGGAATGAAAATAAATATATATAATGCAGTTTTGTTTCATCTGGGTTGAGAGAATAATACTGTTTTAAAACGAAAGTCATATTTAAGAAGCAAAATTATATGGGAAAAATAACTTATTAAAAATTATTCGAGCACCTTTACCTTCAAATTAATTTTATGCATATAGTGACACCTATGGTTTATTTTAAATAATAGTTATTTGTTTATCTAGGCATCAAAATACCAGATTTACAGCAGAGGCTGCCGGTTCATTGACGAGGCGAATGCTATCAGTGGATAAATGCAATGTGTTCTGTGCCAGGCTGTGTAAGAATGACAGCGGATAATAAAAATGTAAAAACATATAATAAAAATGAAAATGTCAATTTACTGCAGCGACAGTATGAAGTCCAATAAAACAAGTGCGAAACGCTTGGCCGTCGTCATCATGAGATGTGGAAGAACGCGAGTGCGAGTACGAGCATGGAGTACTCGCTCGTATTCACTCACTGCGAGTGCGAGTCCCAGTCGCAGCCGCGGCGAAACAAATAGCGAACGTTTTTTTCCGAAGATAATTAAAACTAGTCTACGCTATCGCCGTCATCACTCGATTACAGCGCCAGCGCCGCCAGCAGCGGCGACAGCGAGAACTAAGCAAACACCAGACGAGCCATTTGCATTTAAATAGTGCCGCAGCTAGGAAAAAAGTGTCGCGCATATCCGAATTAACGGAATAATTTTGTTGTAGGTGCAGTGCACTAGTCTGCCCTGCGTCGCCGCAATCACGGCGAAAAAACTACCCTTATAAATTCAATTCTAACGCCAAGTTATACCAAGAGGCCAGAAAAACACTACCAGCACTGAACGCAATTAAATACGACACTTTTTGCAGCCGTTTTTTCGTGTTTGTTTCATTATTCATGGAAAGCTTTACCAGTTCGAAACGCGCCAGATATCGGATACGATCTTTTAACTAAGAAACTACACGCCCATATACATGTAATGGGCATTTGTATCACTAATCCAGAGCACTCGCAAAACAGTTTCGGGACGTGTGATACAGATTAATTTTCGTACCGATTTTATCATAAATTTGTTAAAAAAAAAGTAATGATTTTTACCTTCCGTCACATCCTGTAATAGAGGTATAGGAATAATAAAATAAATATATCATCACACCTTTTACCCATTATGGGTGTGGCACTCAATTTACGCAGGTTTCGGTAAGTGGTATATTTTTGCGTATGAAAAGAAATTTAAATTGGAAACTGTCGGCAGTGGGATTCGAACTGAGGATCTCACGATCCACAGTCCGACGCGTTACTACGAAGCTATTTACCCCATTGGTAAAGGAATCATGCTAAATATTCGGTAGTGAGTTTCCAGTGGATCAACACGTTTTAGGATTCCTAGAATACGATTTCTCAAAAACTACTAAATTGAAAATTTTGTATATATCAATTGTATCCCTTTTGGAAGATCTGATTAGTTTTTGGTGAAAATACAATAACCGGAAGTGGTAGTTTACTTGAAGCCCTATCAAATTATTTTGAAATCTCAATTATGGTTTAATGACAATTTTTGTTATTATAATAATATTTCAAATATTATTATCTACAATTGTTGTTTGATACATTTTTCTCTATCACCATTTACGAATTCCAATACGTTAAAGAAAAATTATTTTTTCTTCAAACGTCATAAAAGTACGTTGTTATGTATTTGTATTCAACAAGCAGAAGTTCAATATTGTCGCCGCCGGCGTAAAAGTGTATCCTTGGCAACACATTTACGCCGGCGGCGGACAAAGTAAAATATTATGAAAAATAGTTAGGTTGTAATTCAATAATTTGACAGTTAAAAATGAAACAAATAAACAAAAATAACAAAACAGCATATTCTACGGCAACTTGAAATGCTAGATAAGACAATATTTTTTGAAGTTTTGAGCGTTTTATAATATTTATAATTTTCTATGTTTGAAGAAAAATAGCATGTGTTATTCGGAGTAAATGTGTCTTTGGGTGCTTCGCATGTAATTGTTCGACTCGCTTCGCTCGTCGTTCAAACTTACATGCTCAGCACCCAAAGTTTCACATGTACTCCTAATGACACAATATACTATTTTGTCATTTTTATTTAAATCTGCTAACCTGTGCGTTTTGAAAAAAAAAAAACAATGATTGAAAAATATCATTTTTTGACATGTGTCATAAGTGAAAATTAATTTTTTGAAGAGTTAAGCGTTTCTTGATAGTGGTGGTCCGTGTATCTTCATTATTTGATAAGAAATTTATGGCGGGAGGTATTGTGGTGCCCACAACCTTTATGTAAATAAATAGTTATTTGTCAAACTAGAGAGGAAAGCGCTTCTTTTTCCCCCTCGAGTTCGAAGTTTGCCTCACTCGCTGCGCTCATGAGGCATTTCGAACGAGAGTGGAAGAAGAGCTTTCCTCTCGTGTTAGACACAACATGTTTCTAAAAACGATTTGCTCGGACCTAAAATACACTTTGAGAACACAACTGTCAGACTGACACGTTAAAAGTTAGGTTATCAAACACAAGGCGGTGTAGCAGTGTTGCCAATGAACCAATCTTAAATAAGTTGTCAAATTGTGATTTAATAAGAAAAAGAAAAATATAAGACATAATTGTAAGATAGTTTAAAGTATGTATATCACTAAAATAAAGATTTTAATTAGGAATTTATTTATAATTTTTTGTAAATAACATTCATATTGGTAACACTTCTATATTTTCCTCTCTAGAGAGGAAAAACACAGTTTCCTCGCTATTTCAGGAGAAATAGGTGGTGTTTCCTGGCATGTCGTGAAAAAATAATTTTCCCTAATACTGTTAAAAGACAAGCTCTAAAAATTGATTGTTTCAGCTGTCGCTATCGAAGATTAACTGCATAAACAGTCATACTCCAAGATCATCTGCTTAAAATTAATTCACAAGCCGTAAAATACATCGTCACATGGTTAAATAAACATAAATTAGGATGACAAACAAATTTTTGCATCAAAATATGCAAATCATAAATTTCACGCTCGTTAAAAATACACAATGTATCAACAAGTTTCTATATATACCACTTAACGCAAAGTTATTTGTCAACATTTATCGAGAGACAAACAGCAAGAAAGTATTCGTATTCAGAAGTAATCCATTTAAAAACAGCGCCGCAGCCAAAACATAAACCGGGAATATTTCCACAACAATATGTCAGGTATTATTTCGAGTACGCGGCCAACAGTTGCAAAATGCACTGTGCATCGAGTTGAGTCATTCGCGCATTGCTGGACTCAACACAATGCCAAGTTTTTGGCGTAAAATGAATTGTCTGCGGTTTAAAACACATATTTCATTCGAAACAAGAATACATTGCTACTGCTAATGCTTTAATGACGAGTAATTATAAACACAACTGGACACTAGCAACTGTATTATCTTTTGAAGAATAGACTGATAAACCAATATGGGTCCTACAAAAGTATCAAACGAATGGGTTTGTTTTCTACTTGTATTTGTACGAGTTTAAATAAATTCAAAACAATATTAAAACATCCAATAGCGTCTTAAACTGTTTGACGTTTATGATAACACTATGCAGTACAATACCATCATTACAATTTCTATACACTAATAAAAATGTTTTTTGCCAATTGACATTAAAGATGACACTTCACGGACTGCTAACAGTCTGTAAAGTGTCACTTTTATACCTAGGCTATAAAAATATTTTATATAACAATCGCTCAACAAACGCATAGCAACCGTAAATACATAGCAACGGTTCTACACATGCATGGCAACGTAATTTGACAGCAATAACCTTTAAAATATCTATATAAAATATATCATCATCTTCATCATCATCACGCATTTTACCCTCGTCAATGAAACGGCAGCCTCTGCTGTAAATCTGGTATTTTGATGCCTAGTTAAATAAATAACTATTTCTTGAAACAAACAGATTCCTCTTAAATGAAGAGAAAATTGATTTGAATAGTGCCAATCCGATTTCGTTTTCATTGAAAATTTTTGTAGGTTTAATAAACATTCTTGTATGAAAATTAATTTAGTTTTGAAGGAACATATCAAAGTATTCAACTGATTATTTTTTGACGTTTCTTTAAACCAATGAAATGCTTTTTTGTATGTCACGTGTCTGCGTTTTAACCAATCCTGTCATTATTATACTGAGAATAATGCTATTGTGATTATTCCTGGCAATATTCTCTGTAGCTTTTTTGTTTTTGTTGACAGATGTCAAATGTCTGATAGGTATCATTAACACAAGTAAAAATGAGCAAAAAAGAAAGATTTAGTGACGTGCCTGATGATGAAATCAAAAAATAATCTAATTAAATATAACTCGAGAGTTCGTTAAATTAGAAAATAATTCTCCAGTATCTTTCTCAAACTTATTGACATTTTGCAAGTCAATAAATCCCTACAGGCTTTCGTAGCTATTGCCTGGCAACAAGTTTTCGAAGCAGTAGTTTGAACAAGAGCAGTTATAATTCAAAATGATATCGTTATAAATATAAACAATTTGTTTAAAATTAAAACGATTCCAATTTCATAATTTTTAAAAATACAATTTAAAATGTACTTATATTCAATTTATATTCAAAATTAATAATTTATTTGTATTAAACCTAATCGTTTTGTAAGAAATAAAATTTTCTTATACAAAAGTGTAACAATGTTATTTTATTTAATATAGTATACTATTACATGAGGGATTATGATAATGGGGTAAATAGCTCCGTGGTAACGTGTCGGACTGTGGATCGTGAGATCCTCAGTTCGAATCCCACAGCCGACAGTTACAAATTTAAATTTACCCCTGTGGTTCCCCCTCCACTAACATCTTTGGGGGCCATGATTTGACGGCTGGTAACCGCACTTCATACGCAAAACTATATCACTTACCGAGATCTGCGTAAGCAGAGTGCCACACCCATAATGGGTAAAAGGCGTGATGATATATTTATTTATTTATTATGATAGTCATTATTCACGAAGATGAAGTTTGCGTCACAAGCCGTAGACGAGTGATGCAAATCATTCGAGTGAATTATGACCTTAATCCCGAATATAATACTATACTTTTTCTACTCCTTTTAAATTCAGAAATCACTTTTAAAAATGATCGAAATTCGTTGAAAACACACGTTGAAAAACGCCAACATACAAATACACAATGACAACTGACTATATGTCAACTGTCAAACAGCCGTTGCTAGGTGATCCACAATCACGCTTTTAAAATAACCGTGAATTAAGGATTTCTGGCTCCGCGATTGACGAGTAAATTATGGGTGCTATAATTCATCGAAAAATTTGAAATAATGGGGATACAGGAGTAGAAAAAAAATTATTATTTAGTAACATTTAAAATTCAGTATAGTTGTTAATAGTTATTTACGTGGCGAGCGTAGAACATGTATCTTTACACCGGCGAGTGACGAAGGAGTGAGCCTCCATAATGCAATGAACACAATAATGATTAATTGATTAATTTCCACTTTCTCAGTATTTTTTAAATTATTTTTATTAAAATATAAGTCTGTAAAATTAGAGTTAAAGTAAATTTAGCTATATTCAAAAAGATGTAGTATAATATTAGCTACAATATATATTTGAATTTTTTTTCTCTAAATTGTATTGTTAAGAAGTTGCTTATGCGGAAAGTCATGTGTTAGCATATTAGTAAGTACCAAACTATGAATACGATAAGAAATTATTCAAAGAAGAATTGTAACGTGACATCCCGCAAATAACCGTAGTTGTCTTGAGCATGCTCGCCGCTGTTATGATTCTTCGAACAGCGGATAACTTAACAAATGACTATCAAAGAATAATAAACAGTTGACAGTCCATTCAGCCTTCCTAGACCTCGCTAAGTTATTTCAGTTGTTACTATCGCCACAGTATAAGAATTAATACAGTAACGACATTTTAAATATTCTGTGATCCCAATAGTACGCTACTAAAAAGATGGTCGCACAGCATCCACTGATATCTTAGTAACAATAGAAAAAGAATATAGTATGTCAGTGACGTTTTTCTATCTGTCAAATGTCAAGCAAGTTTAGTTAATTTTTATTGGGTTAAATACTGTAAACTGGGTACAAAATAGAGAGGTAAACTTATTTGTACCATGAAAAATTGTAGAAACTTTTACAGTGCAGGTGAAATAAGTTATATATCAGCTATTCAAATTTACCGCCGAATACAGCAACTGCTAAAACGGCTGCTCAGCTCTAGGTTATCAGTCGATGCTACAAAAATATGAAAGTACTAAAATCATGGTAAAACATATTTCTTCTACTCCTGTATAAATATATCTCCATTATTTCAATTAATTATAGTACCAATAATTCACGATTCATAATTCACTCTTCTCGTCCAATCACAGAGCCAGAAATCCATAATTCACGGTTATTTTAAAGACGTGATGTGGATCACCAAGCAACCGTCTGACAGTTGACATGTAGTCAGATGTCATTGTGTATTTTAATGTTGACGTTTTTCAACGTGTGTTTTCAACGAATTTCAATCGTTTTGAAAAGTGATTTCTGAATTTACAGTAGTAGAAAAACTATAGTATTATATTCGGGATTATGGTCATTATTCACTGGGATGATTTCAATTTCATCTTCGTGAATAATGACTATCATAATCGCTCATATAACAATATACCATTTATCACGACATGCCAGGAAAATCCCCTGTTCTCCTGAAATAGTGAGGAAAATTTGTTTTTCCTCTCTAGAGAGGAAAATATAGAAGTGTTACCTATATGAATGTTATTTACAAAAATATCTTGTAAAAATAATAAATAAATTCCTAATTTTATGTATTTAATAGTTATTTGTTTAACTAGGCATCAAAATACCAGATTTACAGCAGAGGCTGTCGTTTTATTGACGAGGCAAAGCCGAGGCAATAAATACTGCCGAAGCTATAAATCTGTGTTTGATGCCGAGTTGAACACATAATTTTTTTGCCGATTTGGAATTAATGTTAATTTAGTGATAATTTTATATAGATATTTTGAAGGTTTTTGCTGTCAAATTACGTTGCCATGCATGTGTTGCACGGTTGCTATGTATTTACTGACAGTTGTTATGCGATTGTTGAGCGGTTGTTATATAAAATGTATTTACAGCCTAGGAATAAAAGTGACAATTTACAGACTGATAGCAGTCCGTGAAGTGTCATCTTTAATGTCAATCGGCAAAAAATCAATTTTTTAGTAATATACACACTTTAAATTATCTTACAATTATGTCTTATATTTTACTTAATAAATAAATCACAATTTGACAACTTTGTTTAGATTTAAGATTGATCCATTGGCAACACTGATACACAGCTTTGCGTCTGATAACCTATCTTTTGACGTGTCATTTGTGTGCTGTATTGTAAAAGTGAATTTAAGGTACGAGCAAATCGTTTTTAGAAACATATCTTGAAAAAATGTGTCAAACACAAGAAGAAAGCGCTTCTTCCACTCTCGATCGAATTGCTTCGAGCTCAAGTGGGAAAAAGAAGCGCTTTCTTGTCTAGTTTGACAAATAACTATTGATGTCCACTATATTTTCTCAATGATTTCAGTGTAGAAGAATGGAGGAATGAACAAAAAAAAAATTGTAATGAAAGTTTGTAATTATAAACAGAGCTGATTAGATTTCGGTGGAAGTTACAACGTTTTGAACGGTTTTTGTTTGAGTATGTTCGGTGCAAACTGTTGAGAGCCACAGGTGTAGACATTTGTATTTATTTGTACTTGAAATAATTACGAGACTAGACGCAGATGATGATAGCTCCAGGTTCAAGAGTAACTACACTATGATGTAATCTAACAAGTAATTTTTTTGTTCGTCTCATCTAGTGGGCGCGAAAATAAAAACAAAAAATTAACGACAAAATAATCTACAAGTGCTCGCTCTGCTACTGTGTTTTGTTTGTTTGTTCTTCTTCCTGTTTCTAACTCAGAACACATTAAAATTACTTGCTTGATCCTTTTTTGTTTGGCTGTGTTTTGTTTTTGTTCGACACTTGTTATTATTGTCGTGGTTATCGTCACCTACCCGGAAACAGAAGTTTCTTTGACTTGTTTCTTCTTCTGGAGCAATCATGACGTTCTTATCGCACCATACGCTTACAATTCTACACGATTTTCTTATACATATTAAATGTTTAATCATTTATACAGTTATTTATTCCTTTTCATAACAATTAAGATTACTGATATACAGGGTGGTAAATCGAAAGGCGCACTATAGGGATTTCAATGCCTAATGAAAGGTTGGTCAAACTAATATATGCGGCTGAGATTAAGGTTGAACGTTTATGTGGGCTTCCGAGGAATAGATGTACAGTATAAAATTTATATTCAAAATTGACATAATTTGTAGTCCCCAACGATCCACCGTTAATTTTTGTTAATTTATCAAGTTTCAAATTTGTTAGTAAGTAACAAATTATTTTTGTGTATTTCGTAACTAAATATATTTGTGAATATAGTAATTATTAACACTAATTTTTATGTGCTTTTGACTAAATATTTTAGTAATTATATTAAAGCAGAACAATAAATCATAGTTATTATAACAAATTAAGTTGTTATAAAGGATACAAACTTTATTTAATAATTTCAAATTGATAAGTTAGCTAAATTTACTTGTTATTATTTACGAGTATATTTGTTAAATTTTATAAATGTAGCAAAATAAATAAAAACAACCATTTTTATTGTTAAAAATTCAGAATTCCCAAAATTTTTATTTAACAAATTGTCATATTTGTTCAAATTGTTAATTCAACGCAATATATTTGTCAATACTAACTAAAAATACTTAACAACCACAAAATTAACAAATCGCAAATTTTTTTTTTACTGTGTGTGTGGAATATAGGAAAACTTTGGTCCATCACTCAATCTTCCGTAGATATATGTGCGAGAGGTATACAGGTTGTCCCAGATTTAAACGGCCTAACTTAATCCATAGATTAAACACCTAAAAATAAGGTGACAAGTTCATTTGAGCAAATGTCCGTAAATGCTTTATTCCAGAGATATTCATGTTTTCCTTATTGAGTAGCGCTACTTTAAAAAATCAACTTCATGTTGAAATATCCCATATTATCTTATTGAGGTGAGACATAATAATAAAATTTAATTAATAATAAATTGTTTATTACCTAATTTCAATACAAAATTTAGTTTGCTTGCACTGATGTCTGAAAAAAAAATGAGAAACTATCAATGAATTTAAAGAAATTTATTGTTTACAATAATAAAATAATAACATAACTTCAAAAACTTTTTTTTTTAATAATATTTGTTCAAAATGTTCATCTGTAGCACGTAAATAGGCACGACAACGATCTGCAACTACATTGGTTGCTGCGTGACATTGTTCGGGACATATGGTTTCGCAAACTTGAATAATTTTTCTACGTAGTGAATCTAAATTATTTATCCGTTCTTCATAGACTTTTTCTTTTATGGCATCTTAAAAAAATTTCTTTAAATTCATTGATAGTTTCTCATTTTTTCCTTGACAGTTAGTGCAAAAAAACTAAAGTTTGTATTAAAATTAGGTAATAACCAATTTATTATTAATTTAATTTAATTATTATGTCACCTCAATAAGATAATAGTGAATATTTCGTTATGAAGTTGATTTTTTAAAGTAGCGCTACTCAATAAGAAAAACATTAATATCTCTGGAATAAAGTATTTACGGACATTTGCTCAAATGAACTTGTCACCCTATTTTTAGGTGTTTAATCAAAATTTTGAGTTAGGCCGTTTAAATCTGGGACACCCTGTATATAATACAAATGTTCAAAAATGTTTCTATTTACTTTCCAGCAACATTTTATACCCATTTTTCAAATTCTGCAATATTTTCGTATTGTCAACAATAAATATTAGATTTTTAATGACTCAAAGATAAAAGTGATGAAAAATTGAGTGATCTACAGAAATAGAAAACAGTTTCATATAAAATTTGTAGCTAACATATGTATGGGGTAAATAGCTCCGTGGTAACGTGTCGGACTGTGGATCGTGAGATCCTCAGTTCGAATCCCACTGCCGACACTATTTTCTTATACATATAAAACCAACTGAACACGTATGATTGTTCAATTATTTCTTTTCATAACTATAATTTTATTTATATATTTAAATATTGCTTTTATAATATTTCAAACGACACATATTTTTGACACTTCACAATTTTTGACACGTCTGACACAAAGATGTTAAAAATGTTTTAGTATTTGTTCCCATTGTTACTTAAATTATTGAAATATATTATTAAATATATAATAAGGTTTTTTTTTTAAATTAGAAGCATGTACAAGAAAAGTGCAAATAACATTTTATATTCCAAATATTTTTGCTAACATCTTTCATTTGAAACTTTTTTTCTCAGCTAATCCTATTTTTGAAAAAAAAATGGATTTTTTTGTTTTGTGTGTTCAGTAAACTTCCTCTTCCGGTTTTTCAATTTCATTCAAAATCAACTAAGCTCTTCATATTTTCATGAAACTTATAAATTTCAAGTTTCATCTACATATCGCGTTCATGAGATTTTGCGCACATCCATCCATCCTCTCACACATATATAATTGAGAAATTGGTCTTAACGGATTCAGTGGACGTCAAAATATGTATTTCAACGATTTTTTTCATGATTCCAATACTTCCTTATACTTTGTATAAGAAAGTAAAAACACATTATTAATCGTTATTTTAGCCTAGCGTATTCTATGTAGATAAAATTGTAAAAAATGATACGAGATAAAATCAACGTAACCTGAGTAATGTTCGAAGTAATGCCATTATGTCAGCAAGTAAGAAGCATCCATATGTTAAACAGAAATTAATTAACACATAAACAAATCAAAAAATGTGAAAGTTTCAAAGTGGAACAAGATCGCCCATCAGCAACAACATCGTAGCGAGTTCGCAATTTTTTTTACAATTTTTTTCAGCGCCAGACAATCACAAAAAGCGTCAAACAGGAAAATAACAATTTTCTGTTAGTTTGTCCTCGATCAGATACAAGTACCCGCGGTTTTTTTCGCTAAAAAAACATCGCTCAGTCATAACAAAATTACAGAGCCAGTTGCGTGGATCATTCACGAAGAATCTAATTAAAAAAAGTCTTCTGTTCGTCGCGGCGGGAGAGCGTGCGGCGTGTGTGTGTTTGTGTTTTGGCGCGAAGCTGTACGTATGAATGAAGCTGGTTGCTATGGTACCGCGACACGCACTGACCTTGAGACGTCGTGCTACTACTACGAGCCCCTTGTCCCACCCCGTGCCGCCGCCAATGCCAGCCAGGAAAACAGAGCATGTGGCGAACGACGGATTTTTCTGCGATGAAACAACTTGCGACTCGAGGGATTTGATTTCACGGAATTAAAAAAATTCTCTACTATCATACCGGGGACGACGAACGTTTTTAGATGAAGAAAAGAATACACTAAATATGTGTGCTACTATTCTTAAAAATATTACTAGTTTTTTATATTGCAGTACATTTCAAAGCGTATTAACAAATATTTTACATAAATAAATTCAGTGTCTCAAATTGATTGGGTCAACAGAATTATGCACTTGTTTCAAGAAAATTTCATTTCTTACAAAATAATTGGGTTCAATACAAAAAATTATTAATTTTGAATAAAAATTGTATTTATCTTCTTTTTCTGCCTAATAGTATATTGTGTCATTAGGAGTAAATGTGATACTTTGTGTGCTGGGCATGTAAGTTTGAACAACGAGCGAAGCGAGTCGAACAATTACATGCGAAGCACCCAAAGACACATTTACTCCGAATAACACATGCTATTTTTTCTTCAAACATAGAAAATAAAATTATAAATATTATAAAATGCTCAAAACTTCAAAAAATATTCTGTTTTATCTAGCATTTCAAGTTGCCGTAGAATATGCTGTTTTGTTATTTTTGTTTATTTGTTTCATTTTTATCTGTCAAATTATTGAATTACAACCTAACTATTTTTCTTAATATTTTACTTTGTCCGCCGCCGGCGTAAATGTGTTGCCAAGGATACACTTTTACGCCGGCGGCGACAATATGGAACTTCTGCTTGTTGAATACAAATACATAACAACCTACTTTTTTGACGTTTGAAGAAAAAAGAAATTTAATATATTTTAAATTTTGTTTTTAAAAATATTAAGAGAGAGGCCTTTTAATTTTAAACAAAACGTTTTTATTTAAGACGATATCATTCAGTTCGTTTCCATAACGAGTCTTAGATGAATATTTTGATATGTTCCTTCAAAACTAAAGAAATTTAAATACAAGAATATTAGAATAAAAATCACCCAAGTGTGTAGTTAAATTAAGGAAAAAGAAAAATTTTAACTCTAGTCTTTTTCCTTACTTGAATATTAATTAAACCAACAAAAGTTTTCAATGAAAACGAAATCGGATTGGCACTATTCAAATCAATTTTTCTCTTCATCTAAGAGGAATCTGTTTGTTCCAAGAACACATTTTTATCAGTGTGTCTGCCATGAGATCGATTAAATGGGCAATGTTGTGCAGTTTTTGTGCTTATTTAGCTTCAAAAGATAAACAATTAAAATTCCTAACAGTATGAAAGTTATTCAAAAAATATGTTGTGGATACCACAATACCTCCCGCCATAGATTTCATATCAAACAACGAATCACTCCTATTAAGAAACGCTCATCCCTTAAAAAAAAATTACTCTTCAAATATAACACATGTCAAAAAATGAAATTCCCCAACTAGTTTTTTTATAATCCAAATTAGCAGATTTAAACTAAAATGTGAAATAGTATATTGAACAACTAGTGTTACAATGACCTTTTTTGTAATACGAGTATAGTTTGCGTAAACGAGCCGCAGGCGAGTTACGCAAAATACGAGTATTAAAATTAGGCATTGTAACACGAGTTGTTCATACTAATTTTCCTATTTCACGTTCATAAATTCAATAAAACTAAAAATAAAATAAAATTGTATGGCATGTTTTATATACCACAGGTCACCCAGGGGCTTTGCCCGCGGGGCCTATCGGGTCCCAGGCCGCAACCCAGATGCAGGGGCTCCGATTCAATAATTTTATGTGAGAAATGACAGCCCCAAGTTTGACAGACTGTTAATTTTACAAATAATAAATTCCCCAAAAACAGGTGCACAAAATTCAATTTTGTAGCATTGTTTTTGAGAAAAACAGTGTCACAAAATTGACTTTGTGTACGTGAAATAGGAAAATATAATTTTTCTTTATCGTGTTGTAATGTTAATGAAGACAGTAAGAGAAAAATGTTTCAAACAATAATTGTAGATAATAATAATTGAAATATTGTTCTAATAACAGAAATTGTCATTTAACCATAATTTACTGAGATATTTCAAAATAATTTAATAGGGCTTCAAGTAAACTACTAAAATAAATATATCATCACGCCTTTTACCCATTATGGGTGTGGCACTCTGCTTACGCAGATCTCGGTAAGTGATATATTTAAATTAAATTTAAATTTGTAACTGTCGGTAGTGGGATTCGAACTGAGGATCTCACGATCCACAGTCCGACACGTTACCACGGAGCTATTTACCTCATAAACTACTACTTCCGGTTATTGCATTACCACCACCAAAAACTAATTAGTTCATTCTTTGGTACAAAGATATTATTTAAAATTTCAAAATGCCGACTCCAAATACCTTACACAATATGATATGTTTTGTAGACAGATCAAATGAATCAAAGCATTCTTTTTAATAATTTTAGAGCATTAGACATCACTTAGAATACCCAAAAAAAAAAAGAAGATGAAATATTCTTTGACTGCCTATATCTTGAAAACGAAAAGAGATAATTCAAATTAGTTTCGATTGACTTAATCAACACACCTCAATTGTCTTTCATGTTAATTTTGTAACCTATATTTTTATTACCAAATAAGATAATTCGACTCGGATTTAAAGTAAAGAACAAACAAGTACTCAAGAATAAATTTAGTATTTATTTCCCGGACCACATTTTCTAGTGCACGTAGATCGTACAGCGCTGTTTCTTGTCATTAATAATTGTATTTTTTGCGAGTGATTAATACTAGTTAATAAGCAGATTCCTGCAGCAGCACCTGATCAAATTGGCCGTCTCACGTCTGCGTTGTACGTTAGACAATTCTCTCGCGCAGCCTACATCCGGCCATTACAACCTTACACATTACGTCCCGCCCCGGCGAAATTAATCACCGTCAGAGGTGGACGTTTACCGGGAAATTACCGATTGTACGACAAAAATTTTCACGCCACGAATTTTAACAGGTGTAAGGTTATTGAGGTTAGGGAATTTACAGATGCACTCTATACTTTGGTGATTAATAATCATTTATTTTTACCTTACACAAGTTTACATGATGCTTTGGAGTCATTTCTGCGATGCCAGAAGAAGAATTTTCTATAATATTTAATACACACTACAGCACTACTCTATTAAAAACTATTCTTTGCAAAATAAAGACGATAAAGATGGCGTCTCAAACTTTTGACGTTTATGATAACACTGTGCAGTTTTGCCAACTGTTGATCTATAAACTGCAATACCAACAGTCAATTTGTATAAAAATGTAATTTCACTGTAATTATTATTTTATTTAAAAACACTAAAAGCTAATAGTTATTTATGTATCAAGGCACTGAAGTTCAATTTTTTATCATGAATATGGATTTTAAGTTGCCGAGGCCCGTAGGGCCGCGGAAAATAAACCATGTGAGTGATAAAAAGGAACTACAGTGCCGAGGTACATATTAAGTTTTATTTGAAATCTACAATTCGAAAAAACTGTAAAAAAATTACTATATAGGTTAAGATTATACATCTGTCAGTTGTCAATTGAAACTAACAGTCAGTGTTGCCAACCTCGAGAAGTGAAGTTATTGTAAATAACACTCAAAATTATGTGTTTTGTCCTCAATTTCGTCATCGGAATTAATTAGTTAATTCTTCTTGCAAATTTTGTTTCATGTTACGTCCAAATTTACTATAGTACGTCAATATATCTGCCTAAATTATTCTAATTGTACAATAATTATTTAACGGTTGCCAACACTGGGTTCCTCAAAATCGTCGTATAATGGGTTACTTAGTGACGATTTCTGAGCTTCTAATCACGATTTTTGAGCACTTTAGTGCTGATTTCAAACAAATAATTTTAATTTGATTGATATATCGTGAAATACTAATATTTAGGTAACCAAATGGGCCTTACTGCATGCATTTTTTTTTTTATTTTGAACAACTTCTGTATTTACACTTGTGCTGTAAGTGAATAGGTAATAAGATACAGCAATATAAAAAATACAGCATTGAAATCCCTAAACGCCACAATTTAATTCTTAACCAGGTATACGAGCATTATTTATAAAATGTTATAATGTAATATTGTGCAACAAGTGCAGAATGTGCGATGATATATTTGTAGGAAAGCGCGTTCTAGTTGTGTGTTTATTATAAATTCGATTAGTGTTCCGCGCGTATTTCTGGCGTCTGGCGCCAAGGCTTCCTCTCCATGAATGACAGCGCGTCGACGCGCCGCGACGCCAGTGACGTCACACACAGCCGCCTTGTGACATGACAAATTCGAACACTTTGTTTGTTATGTCACAGATTCAAGCTTCATTATCTTTACCAGCAAGAATGTTTTTATTTCTAACACAACGAATTTGTCTCTGGGGCTGCTGTGACGTCGACGTTTGACGTTTCTTTCAAAGATTTGTGTAATTGCGCTGAACAGAAAAACTGAGGAGATTTTTCAATGACAAGACACATTCTAGACTACGGTTTGATCTACGCTAAGAGCTAATGAGCTATAAAAATATTTCACAATAGTGAGCATACGAGGTCTGTACAGAAAATAACCCGACATTTTAACCCTACTTTAAAAGTTACACAAACGTTGCAATGGGGACTGAGAAACCCCACAAAAGAAGAACTACTTTCCCATAACCGGGTGCGGGTGTAATGCTTGTAGGAATGGAATATTTGTTTAGGTTTATAGAAAGACATTTAGCAGTTAATAACCTTTCTGAACCATATTTTATTTTATTCAAAACACAGCATTTTGCCAAAACTTAACTTTTTATTTTGGACTATGAGAACAAACACATAGCGAGTTTACATATTGAATATTTGTTTAGGATTATAGAAACTGAATTTACAACGAGTTAGCATTGAAGTCAATCACACCCAACCACTTATTCCACGGACGCGCATGCTATCTCATCCACATATATTAGTTTCACCAACCTTTCATTCGACATTCGCTCAAAATGTCCAAACCATCTCAACTGACTCACTCCCCACTTTCTTAACAACATTCCTCTCAATCTCACACTCATCGTACACCAATGTATTCTGTATACGAACACGTCTCGTATCCCCACATACTCCTCTCAAATATCTTATTTCTACAGCAGTTACAAGTCGTTCATGCTTCATCATCCACACCCAACATTCAGGACAATACATCAATGTAAGCACTAACACATCATAATAAACATTCAATCGAACATTTCTAAATATATTGACGTTTCGAGCAAATGTACCCAGAGCACCCAATACCTTGCACCCTGCAGACACCCGCCTTTCAATCTCCCGGTCAATACGTCGATCCCTCGAAAACATACTGCTCAAAATATGCAAATTCATTGCAACGATGCAACCTGAAATTTTTTCGAGAAACCATGGAAAACTTTTACTGAACGCCTAAAGAGATTAGAGTGGTGGCGGGACAACTTATGGTTCTTGCACCACGACAATACGCCCGCACACTCAATTTTGTCAATTTGTTAAGTCTGTTTTATTTATTTTTTGGCTAGAAATTTGAACTAGATTTTAGAAACTTTTTTCTCTTGACTCACAACTACCTATTGTAGTAGTTACAAGGTAATTTAACAAGTAATGCCGCCAATACAAATAAAAAAAAATCTGTTGTGAGTACCACAATACCTCTCCTCATAGATTTCTTATCAAACAATGCAGGAACACAGACTACCACTATCAAGAAACCAAAAACGCTTATCCTTTCAAAAAGTTACTTGTCAATTATGCATGTAAAAAAATAACATTTTTCAAGCACAGGTTAACAGACTTAAAAGAAAATATCAAAAAATAATTTTTCTTTAACGTGTTGCACTTCGTAACTGGTGATAGCAAAAGAAAAATGTTTCAAACAACAAATGTTGGTAATATTATTTGAAATATTATTTTAACAATAAAAATTGTCATTGAAAAATATTTCAAAATATCCATTTATGACATATGTTGAAACTGTCATTTTTCAAGCGTTGTTCATTTTTTTTTTCAAAAAGCACCGGTTAGCAGCTTTAAACGAAAATGTCAAAATATAATTTTTCTTTAACGTGTTGTAATTCGTAAATGGTGAAAGTAAGAGAAAAATATTTCAAACAACAATTGGTAGATAATAATATTTGAAAGATTATTCTAATAACCAAAATTGCCATTGAACAAGAAATTACTGAGATATTTCAAAATAACTTAATAGAGATTCAAGTAAACTACCACTTCCGGTTATTGGATTATCACCAATAACTAATCAGCTCTTCCGAAGGGGATACAATTGATAATATACTGATACAATAAATATAAATATATCATCATGCCTTTTACCCATTATAGGTGTGGCACTCTGCTTACGCAGATCTCAGTAAGTGATATATTTTTGTGTATGAAATGCGATTACCAGCCGTCAATTCATAGCCCCAAAAGTTGTTAGTAGGGGGGGAACCACAGGGGTAAATGTAAATTGGCAACTGTCAGCTGTGGGATTCGAACTGAGGATTTTACGATCCACAGTCCGATGCGTTACCACGGAGCTATTTACATATACGAAATATCAAAATTTTCAGTTTAGTAGTTTTTGAGAAACCGTAACTCCAGAGATCCACACAGACATACGGACACACACACAGACATCGTGATGAAACTATTAAAATCGTATTCTAGGGAATTTTTAGCATGATTCCCATACCTCCGTTAAAGATAACTAGGACAAACCTGGCTTCTAGACATTAATTCTTATTTCCGAAATTAAAATCAGTGCTGAAAGAACGCCGTTTTCAAACTATTAATTACATCAAAGGAAAGGTATCACAGACCTTAAAGGCTTCGCGAAATGAAAAGTGTGTGAATAGAGAAGAGGAGTATTTTGAAAGAGACATGAACCAATAATCAGTAAAATTATTCATAAAGTTAGGTTATGTTCTGAACAGGCCTCATATTTGACGTTCTCAAACAATGACGTCATTCTCATCGCACCTACCGAAAGTTCAACGTCTTTTTTTAGTTTTCCGAGAAAGGAGGAAGCATAAAAATTCCCAAGTACATTACACTAAATATTTTCACTTAGCAAGAAATTCCGGATTTTAAACACATCCCACGAAAGATTGGAAATAATTGCGAAGGCCTTTCCGTGGGCTCTATTAACTAATCAGCTTTTAAACTTATTTTTCTTTTGCATCAGTTTAAAAATAACTCTGCCAAAACATTTATTTTGTCAGGCTTATTATTATTCTAACTGCCTGTCAGATAATTATAGAATCATCAACGTTTCTTTCATACTAAATTATACAGGGTGTAGAATTGAAATGTGGAATATAGGGATTTCAATGCCATTTTTTTCGATATTGCTGTAAATTTTTATCTATACACTTTACAGCAAAAATGTAATTACAAAATTGTTCAGAATTTAAATGAGCAATACAATAAGGCCCATTTGGTTCTACAAATATTAGTATTTTAGTATATAACAATCAAATTCACATAGATGTGTATTAGGGTAACATTTCATAAAACAGTTTAACGGTTATTTATTTATTTAACAGAAAGAAATGAAAAAAATCTGGTGTGGCACTACAGTACTTTCTTATACAAATAAAACCAACTGAACACGTACGACTTGTTCCTTGCGTATGACTATTTTGACATTTATTTGATATATAGATGATAGATGTTAAATCTGTTTAATTTTGTTCTCAATATAGTCTTCAAAACTTTCTAACTAATAATTCTAATATTTCTTTTATAATATTTAACACGACACATATTTTTGACATTTCACAATTATTTGACACGTTTGACACATAGATACTAAAAATGTTTTAGTTTTTGTTCCCATTATAACTAAGATTATAGAAATATATTCTTAAATATTTAATATAGTTTTTCTCAAAATTAGAAGCATGTACAAGAAAAATGCAAATAACAGTTTATATTTCAAATACTTTTACTAACATCTTTCATTTGAAACTATTTCTCACAGCTGATTCTATTTTTGAAATAAATGGAATTTATTGTTTTGTATGTCCAGTAAACTTCTTCTTCCGGTTTTTCAATTTCATTCAAAATCAAGTCAGCTCTTCATTTTTTCATGAAACTTATAAATTCCAAGTTAGGTTTACATATCTTGTCTCGTTCAGGAGATATTGCGCATACGGACATCCATCCATCCATCCTTACACACAGACATCATTGAGAAATTGGCCTTAACGGATTCAGTGGACGTCAAAATATGTTTTACCGCAAAAATCTCGTCAGCGATTTTTTTCGTGATTCCAATACTTTCTTATACTTTGTATAAGAAAGTAAGAATAGCATTGAAATTCGTATACGCTATATTTAAGTTATCCACCCGGTATAGCTGTTTTGGTGCATATATTTTTATTTGGGGTTAATTTCCTCTTGAATAGTATTAAAATAAGTTCACATAGTGAATGACCTATTGTGGTATCAATGAAAAAGAAAAACAAATAAATACAAAACAAAAATGCGTGGCAAATATTTTTATTCCCATTCCCATATCAAAGAATTACGAAACAATTCGTAGTAAATAAATCATTATCTCTGTCAATACTTCGAATATAAAAATAAAAGACATTTTTCTGTGTCGATGATGGACATTTTAATAAACACAACATTATAAAATATGAATGTGTTTACCACAGCCGCGATGGCCTGTCAATCTGCAAGAAATTATCAACGATTGCTAGCGTTTACTGAGAATGAGACATCATAAATAAATCGTTTGTACTTCGACGCAAATATGCGTTTTCTCTCTCACAGTCTATCGACGATATTGTAAGCTGTTTGCTGTTTGTATTGGTGATATAGTAATCGAATTGCATTTTAGCTTAATGCATGGTTCTTAAATTTATTTTCGATTCGACAAATTTAAAGTTACCACTTTGGTCCTTTCGCTACTAACATCTTTGAGGGTTACTGTCTTATACAAAGTATAAGGAAGTATTGGAATCATGAAAAATATCGCTGACGAGATTTTTGCGGAAATACATATTTTGACGTCCACTGAATCCGTTAAGACCAATTTCTCAATGATGTCTGTGTGTGAGGATGGATGAATGGATGTATGTCCGTATGTGCAATATCTCATGAAACAGGAGAAGATATGTAAAAGAAACTTGGAATTTATAAGTTTCATGAAAAAATGAAAAGCTGAGTTGATTTTGAATGAAATTGAAAAACCGGAAGAGGAAGTTTACTGGACATACAAAACAATAAATTCCATTTAATTCAAAAATAGGTTCAGCTGTGAGAAAAAGTTTCAAATGAAAGATGTTAGCAAAAATATTTGGAATATAAAATGTTATTTGCACTTTTCTTGTACATGCTTCTAATTTTGAGAAAAACTAAATAATATATTTAATAATATATTTTAATAGTCGCTGTTTAAAACTGTGCTGTTGACATTTCTTATGAATGGTAAAATAAAAATAAGTGTTTTTTTGAATAACAAATACTTTAACCTAAAACTTTTGACATTTGTCCAACATTTCATTAATGTAAAATTGTAGTGTATTTCACATTATATTCATTAAAGTGTATATAAATTCATCAGTTTGACAATGAGAAACAATTCCATTATTTAGATCTCTCATTTGAATTTTAGTTTTTCTATAAATAACGAATGCAACGACACAAAATTTTTGAAGGTACTGTACGACAAGAATAGAGATATCCGAGGGTCGTTTTCTTTCTCGGTTCGCATTTACACTGTTAGTGCACGATCCAATATTACTATATTTCATTGGCTATAAGCAGATTAAATTAAACCATCCTGTAGAAATAAATAAATAAACTGTATACAATTATTTTAGAAGATACTATTCTAAAAGTGGTAAATAAATATTTGTCATAAATTAGGTTACAATATGCAAATACAATGCAAGTAAACAACTGCTTTTCAAGGAATTTGAACAAAGTGTGAATTTTTATTCACATAGTTCTTTGTTTACTTATTACCTAGGTCACTTGATTCACCTGTTAGAATTGAGTTATTGTTCATAATTAGGTCATGTGTGATGTATTTATGTGACACCATGCTTTGCAATTTGTTTACATATACCTGCATACAATATTATTGAATTTTCACATTTCTTGAAGAAAATATTTACTGTTTCGTAAGTATATATTTAATGTTTTTTATGAAACTTCATTTTCATCTGTAATGAAAGCCTACATTGATATATGGTACTGAATGTTGGGTGTGGATGAAGAAGCATGAACGTATAACTGCTGTAGAAATGAGATATTTGAGAGGAGTATGTGGGAATACGAGACGTGTTCGTATACGGAATACATTGGTGTACGATGAGTGTGAGATTAAGAGGAATGTTGTTAAGAAAGTGGGGAGTGAGTCAGTTGAGATGGTTTGGACATTTTGAGCGAATGTCGAATGAAAGGTTGGTGAAACTAATACACATGGGTGAGATTGAAGGTGAACGATTGCGTGGGCGTGCGAGGAATAAGTGGTTAGATATAATTGATGGTTTGTTTGTTAGGATTGTTGATTGACTGTGTTTCTGGGTTTGTGTTACCCCACTGAGTGGGATATAGCGTGATGTTATGTATGTATGTAAATAACTTTTAAACGATACAAGATAAAGAAAAAAGATTCAAATAAAAATTGTAGCTACTATTATTTTACATCTTTTTTATTATAATAAAAATTACTCTAACTCAAATATTTACTGAGTTATACTCAAAGTTTTTCAAGTAAACTGCTACATCCAGTTGATTGAGTGTTACCAATATCTAATCAGTTCGTAACTTGAATATTATAATTTCAAAATATGAAATTTGAAATCGGTATCTTCATATGTTATTATGAAAATAGAGAAATCATATTGTAAGGACGCTAAAACAAGTTTGACCTGTCACAATACTTTCCTTACATACATGTACATACGGGAGGTAATTATTTAATATTATATGTCTGCATATATACCTAGTTGTATATTTGCAGTCAAGATTAGAAGTGGGTTAAAACAACAAAAACAAAAGCAAAGCGTTCAGTGATCTAAACTTAGAAGTGAAAACTGAAAAAACAAACGAATGGCACATTACAAATTATCATTCATCACAATGATTTTTTTAGAAACGTCAGAAATAAATTTTGTCAACAACTTAGAATGAAGTGACAAAACTATGTGATACAGTCCACATAAAAATCTTTAAAAGCATAATAATTAATTATATAATTAACACATTTACGCGAAAAAATTCTTTGGAACTTCCGAGCCTAAAAAATTCAAAACATGCCTCGACAATCTAATAAATAACTCTAAAGAATTCTTCGCATTTCTATCTGAGAATTTTTGGATGTTGTTCTGACACAATTTAGCGCTGCTCTATGATCTAGCGAGCTCTGACGTCACGGCATTCTTGGATTCTTGTGTCCGTTTGTATATTGTCTTTCGTTCGGAATTCGAAAACATTGCTAAGTTACCAGTGTTATGTCAGTTTTGTAATAATAAACTTGTAGTTCTCGGAAATAAACAAGACAATAAGTAAATAATATATTCTTCGCATCCATTACGACGAATTCAATCATGTTTTAAAGCGATAGATGCACTCAACTTCGATAATAATTTATTTAAGACTAATATTATTGTTATATAAACAAACAAATAAACATGGTGGTGTCTCGGACGACGCAGCATAGGAATTTCAATGGTAAATTTTTAGTGTGCAATTATTTGCTCCCCTACTTATTTTACAGCTAAAGTTTATTTAGATTTTATCTACAGAAAAAAAATCTGCATCTATTGATATTGTTTATAAATTTCCATTGTGAATATAAATGAAGTAGGGATAGGTTTAAATCTGCTATTGAATGTCGATAAATATGAAGTGTTGGTGTTTGAGAAGAATGATTTGGTGACTGATTGTAATGTTTCAGTGAATGGTGTGACTGGAATAAGTGAATGAATTTGTAGTATGTTCTCGAGGGATGGACGTATTAAGCGAGAGATTGAAAGACAATTTTTACCTCCCGCCTAGCTCTAGGTAAGGGAGGTATTGTTTTTGGTCAAAAAATTGAGCAGTGAGTTTTCAATGAATAAGCACGTTTTAGGGTCCCTACAACCTACAATACGATTTTACTATTTTCGCCATGATATCTGTATGTATGTATGTGTGTGTATAGCCTGTGGCAATTTTTTCGTCTCGCATAACTCAAATACTATAATACCAAAAAATGCAATTTTGTGAATTTTTGCTTCTTATAGTAAAATGAAGAGCTGATTAGATTTTGGATGGAACCGGAAGTAGCAGTTTACTTGAAGCCCTTAACAGTTTTTCGTGAAAAACACGGTTAAATTTCCTTTTTCAACAATTTATGTTATTTTGAAAGTTGAAGAATATTTAATTTTACATGTGTTTTGATTACACTAATTTTATTAATTTTCATTAGATTTAGAGATAATAAAATATAAAGGAATTTGATTTTATAAATCTTGTTTTCCTTGTACACCATGAAAACACTTAAAAAATTAAATTTTTTACGAAATGTGACGCATGACATTTTGATAGTGAAGCTGTTTTCTTAGTGATGTCAAAAAATTACATAAATATACGTAAGAAAATTAAATTTCTCAAATATAAATAGAAAATAAACAAATAAGAAGGTATGTTTCTGTATCATCAAATACTATTTTGTACCGTTTAAGAGTTGTATTGGGCGAGAGATTATGTGCTGGCCACATCAGATTTTTCTACCAAAGGTAGGCGGGAGGAAAAAATAAAGCTTTAAGTTTGACATTCTGAACGATATTCCTTGTTTTTGTTGGGTTCAAAATATCTTTGTAAAACTTAATGTAAATGCAAATATAACCGAAAAAAATTATTTGTACCTTGTTTTCGTGATCAAGAATACGCAGACACAAAAACTTGGTCATAATAACACGCTTCAGGACATGCGAGCAGTCATATATCATTCGTAGAAGTGTCTGTCTTTCTGAGACCCTAAATCACGCCGAGAAATATTTCGGTGTCAATAAATACTCTCTGTAAATATATTTACCTCTACGTGATGATGAATGGTTGTATAGATAAATAATTAGAAGAAATATTTTCGATTCTTCCTACGTAACATTTTTTCTTTGCGAGATAAAAAATATTATAGTTTCTAGACTGAGCCGGAACTCGAGTTCTATAAAAAGTTGATCAGCGTTTAGAGTGTTTGTTGTTATGTTATAAGCACATTTTTACTTTTCCTACAGTGTACTATAAGCGAATATTACTTATTATTAGGTTGCACATAAGCTGTTAAGTTGGCAGCGGTTCATCACACCATCGTAATTTCTTTCATGTGCAGGTTTTTGTAACCGTTAATTGTCTGGAATAAATTTGTTTTAAAATTATTGCCAATAGCTTCAATGTGAATTTAGTTAACTATTGTCAAATAAGTTTGAAATTAGTAACCGTCCACTCTTAAGATTCCAACATTTCACAATTTTTGACAAATCAATAAATAACAAATTTCCTCTTCATTCAAAAATGTATCCATATTTTGGCATGACACGTTGTCTGGCAGTTTTTTGTAGATGACATATTTTACGCGTGAAGCGCGGTTACCAGCCGTCAAATTATGGCCCCACTGTTAATAACAACCCTAAAGATGGTTTTGAAAGGGTAGCCCACAAGGATAAATTAAAAGAAATAATAAGGTCAATAGTGGGCGTCGAACTAAGCAATATTGAAATCTGGTGTGGGCACCACATTACTAGAATGCATGTTTCAGTTAAATGTTAAATTGAGAAAAAATTTTATGTATTATAAAAACAATTGACAGCTGTCCTGTGTGAGTACTTTAATTTGAGGCCATACTTCATAAAATTCAATTAAATATTATTACAAACAAATTGAGTTTATTTGTTTACGCTGAGACCTTTTATTTGATACCAAACTTGATATGGTTTAATAGTTATTTACTTTACAAGTGGGCAAAGTAAGGAATTACCCACGAGAGAAATTTTAGCTCACGTAGCCGAAGGCTGAGTGAGATAATTTTATCGAGTGGGTAATTTCACTTTGCCCACGTGTGAAGTATAACGTTTTATCCAACACCTCTTAATAATTGAAAAATTTATTAAAGAAATATTATTTGACAGTGACATATATTTTAAATTTTAGAATTGAAATGTCAATCGAAGTAGTTACCAAGGTGTAGTGCGTTATTATTATTGTTATAAATAAAAAAATACTCACTAGTGGCTTTCCTCAAAATTATACCCACTAGTGGATAATCTGTTACTTTGCTTGTTTAAAATCGCCATAGTTTTAGAGCATTTATTGGGAGGTGTTGGATAATAGTTATTTACTTTACAAGTGGGCAAAGTAAGGAATTACCCACGAGAGAAATTTTAGCTCACGAAGCCGAAGGCTGAGTGAGATAATTTTATCGAGTGGGTAATTTCACTTTGCCCACGTGTGAAGTATAACGTTTTATTCAACACTTCTTAATAAATGAAAAATTTATTTAAAAAATAGTATTTGACAGTGACATATGCTTTAAATTTTAAAATTAAAATGTCAATCGAAGTAGTTACCAAGGTGTTGTGTGTTATTATTATTGTTATAAATAAAAAAATACTCACTAGTGGCTTTCCTCAAAATTATACCCACTAGTGGATAATCTGTTACTTTGCTTGTTTAAAATCGCCATAGTTATAGAGCATTTATTGAGAGGTGTTGGATAAACAATATTTATTACTAGTCATTTTTCAAAATATATTATTAAATATATAATTAGTATTTCTCAAAACCGGAAGCAGTACCTACAAGAAAATTACCAATAACATTTGGAATTCTGGTTTATATTACTACACGAAAAAAAAAAGTACAGTACAATTCACCGATTAGAGGAATCCAACTACAATAAAAGATATAAATTAGTACAAACGCTAATAGTACCATTGAGAAATAAGATATAAAATTAATTTCGCGGTTCAGATTTGGAAACGAAGAAACAATAAATATTGGTTAACAGAGGATGAAAGAAAATGCAGATTATGCGGAAGACAGGAGAAACAATACGGCATTTAAGAAAATCATGTAGAGATGTTATACGAGAATTTGGAAAAGAAATGAACTATTGGACGACAAGAATGAAGCATGTCATCGAAAGAAGAAATAGTATATTCTACAACAAGTAATGGAATGGCACATATTCCACGCGAGCAAAAAGTTTGTAGTCCGAGCCGAATGAAATTATACAAAAAATACAAATATAAAACTGTTGAAAACGTCAAACTCAAATAAATAAAATTAAAACTAACAGACGGTACCATAGTAACTGAATCAAGATACTTTATATATCGCGGTTCTGATTCGTCTAAAATATTCCATACGCTGCGTATAGAATGTTAGTGATACCATAATATTTTTTAGTTGTAGAATGCGTAGTTTCCAAAACAGCGTTCTAGAATAGTTATTTACATACCAAATGCGAGAACCGAGTTCACGCAAGAGGTTTGTACAATATTTTTTGTACGAAAAGTATAGAACTAATAACAATCCATACAAAGAAAAGAAGTTCTTCAAGGAGTTCTTTTGATATTTGTCAAAGTTGCACTATAAATATAAACACATCAATTAATTTGTCTAATATATTATAAAACAATTAAAATATTTATATTATCGTATTCACTTGTAAATTTATTACATTTCTTATTTCCGTAAAACATTCTTCTTTTTAAATGAGTAATTTAAACACACTTCATATGATGTACTTCACGAAATATTACTAAAAATTGGCATATACTGCTATTGTATTTCTATATAATATAAACCCTAAAAAACTCACTGGTGTAGAGCGCATCATCATATCTCTTAAATTTTTCGAAATATGACGGTTTTTGATGTTTTTCGAAGTGCAACTTTGAGGAACTGCAACTCAAAAATTACGCAAGATAACGAAAAATACTCTTCAGTTTAGTGTTATTCATGCATATTATAACAAAATAGCAAATTTTTTGAAAATTGAAAATTTTGGAATTTTTTTTTTCAAAATTTCGAACAGCAATATCTCAAATAATAAACGAGATATGAACTTGCAGACTAAACCATTGGATTCAGCTCATCGAAATACATAAACCCTAAAAATTTCAGAACATTCGGATGGTGGGTTGAAATTTTAAAGCAAAAAGTCTGAAAATGGCCTTTTTCAGGCCAAACGTCAAGGAGTCCTTTGACGTTTTTTCGCCAAAAACGTCATTTTTACACTTTTTGCTCTAACTCTATAACGCGTAAAGCAATTTTAATGAAATTTTACATACTTATGTTTTTTGACGAGCTGAATCGAATGGTCCAGTCTGCGAGTCTGTATCTTTTATATTTATCGAGTTATCGCCTATCGAAATTTAGGGAAAAAATCTAAAAATTTCAAAATTTTCAAAATTTGCTAATTTGTAATAAAATGCATGAAACGCACAGAACTGAGTCTATTTTTCAATATCTTTAATAGATTTTGAGTTGCAGTCACTCAAAGTAGCATTTCGAAAAACATCGAAAATTGACATATCTCTATACATTTAAGAGATATGACGATGCACTCTACAGCATTGAGTTTCTTAGGATTTATATTATATAGAAATACAATAAAAGTATATGCCGATTTTTAGTGATATATCGTGAAATCTGAAATTATGTCTGCAGTACTTTCTTAACATGTATTTGTTGTCAATGGTAAATGAACTTGTATTAAATTTTCTTTCTTGTACAAATATTATAAACATTTTTCAAATTATAACCACAATCCTCGTTTATGTAATTGGGTCATATTGTGTAGTTCCAGATACTGTAACAATTTACTGATCTACAGATAAGTTATCCTCAGGAATGAAGCATCAACATAAAATACAAAGTAATCTTTAAAATGTTATTAGTTGTCAAAAAAAGAACTTTTTGTACTCATACATTGAAATGTGTTGTTTAGCGTTGCCTAAGCAACGCCCGAAATGTCCATTTCCCAGATCTCCACCAGATAGATAACCAGGAAATTTCGACGAAAACATTTCTATTTCTAAAACGTTTATTAATAAATTATATTTATAATAAAAAATATATTATTTCAATCATCCCTTTACATAACATTTCGTACAAAAAATATTGTACAAACCTCTTGCGTGAACTCGGTTCCCAGATTCGTTCTATGGCAGCGCTCGCAAGCTCGCGCAGCCAAACACTCATCCGGGAACCAAGCGTTCCCGCATTTAGTATGTAAATAACTATTAACATAAAAACTATGTGAATCATTTTTGTAAATTCTAAGTCCTAGGACAAAGTTCTTCAAACTAGGTTCTGGGAAATTTCCGAATAGTCAATTAATTTTAAATTCAATAGAACTTGAGGGAATTTTTTGGAATGGATGGTTTATTAAAATATGCCTCTTTATTTTAGTCCAGTTAAAAAGAGAGAGTTGCTTTAGAAAAGACCACAAATCATAAAAGTTCCGAAAACAATGAAGGATGAAGAATCTTGTCCTATTGGAAGAATATAGTTATTTGTCAAACTAGAGACGAAAGCGCTTCTTTTTCCCCCTCGAGTTCGAAGTTTGCCTCATGAGCGCAACGAGTGAGGCATTTCGAACGAGAGTGGAAGAATAGCTTTCCTCTCGTGTTAGACACAACATTTTTTTCACGACATGTTTCTAAAAACGATTTGCTCGGACCTAAAATACACTTTGATAACACAACTGACAGACTGACACGTTAAAAGTTAGGTTATCAGACACAAGGCGGTGTAGCAGTGTTGCCAATGAACCAATCTTAAATATCTTTAATAAGTTGTCAAATTGTGATTTTCAATAAAATTAGGAATTTATTTATAATTTCTGTAATATATTTTTTGTAAATAAAATTCATATTGGTAACACTTCTATATTTTCCTCTCTAGAGAGGAACAACACATTTTCCTCACTATTTCGGGAGAAGAACGGTGGGGTTTCCTACCTTGTGAAAAATAAATAATTACTTTGTAATAGTTAAACTCCGCTTTTGCTATTTCATTCTAAATAGCTTGACAACTATCAAGCAATGATAATAATCGTGGAATTTCGCGCTTGTTGAGTATTCAACGGCTGATGGCTGATCGCGCGTCGTAATAAGTAACGAGTATTCGTGAACCGTACGGGCAGATTGTATACGTGATGTACCAAAGTAAAACAGATGTTGTATCCCATGGTAACACAGTAACTGGTGTACGTACCGAGTTATTTCTGTTTACAAGTGAATTATCTATTTACATGGCTGGCCGGACGCCCAATCGGAATATTGACCTAGCGCAAGGCTCTGCTTACCACAACAATTAGGAACGAACAACCAACACATTACCGACATTTATTAAATTCTTATTTAATTATGAATACACCTGGACAAACCAACAGTATTGTCTTAAGACATAGACGGTGGACAGTCGTCGAGAGATTCTAGAGGGTGTTCAAATAAACTAAATAAATCTGATGTCAGCACATCATCTCTTGAAAAATTTTTATTTATAAACGGTACAAAATATTGAAAAAAGTTTCAAATAAAAATTGTAGGTAAATATTTTAATGTGCAGTATTATAATAGTTATTTACGATAGTGTGTAGTGTAAAGCTAGTCTTTAGTCACGAAGGGTCAATTTAAACACGAGCATAGCGAGTGTTTTAAGGGCCCTGAGTGACTAATAGTATATTGTAGAACGAGCATGGAATGAAACTCATTTCCTACGAGTATAAAAGTTTGTAGCATGAGCCGAAGGCGAATGCTGCAAATCATACGAGTATGAAATGTACATTTCATGCGAGTTGTACACAATACTTTTTCTACGACCACGACATTATTTCCTAATCAATTTAATTTTAATAATAAATTTGTCTCGCTTCCACCATTCCAATATTTGACAATTCTAAATGTGTATCCGAGCAATGGCACCTGTACTTAAATGGAATAACCTGTATTGAAATACTCACAAAACAAATTCATTTCGCACGATGTTTGCAATGTACCTCATATCCCTAGCAACTACAAACATACAATGAGCAGATTTCTAAGTGGTCGTAGAAAAAGTGCTTTACGTTTGTGTATCGTACAATATTTTATCTATTGCTCATTATGCATCCTATACACTCATGGGTTAATAAAACCTCTAAATTACTTCTTGGTTTTGTATGCAATCATTGAAAAAGTTTTTATTTCTTACAAAATGATTAGGTTCAATTAAAAAAAATATTTTTTTGCATATAAATTTTATTTATCTGCTTTTTTCTGCGTTGAAAGAAAATGAATATTTTAAATTTTGTTTTTAAAAATAATGAAAAAGAAGTAGTTTTAATTTTAAACAAACTTTTTATTTAAAACGATATCATTTTGAATTAGAACTACTCCTATTCAAACTACTTTGTCCCCATAATGAGTCTCAGTTAAATACTTTGATATGTTCCTTCAAAACTAAATTAATTTTCACACAAGAATATCTATTAAACCCACAAAAGTTTTTAATGAAAACGAAATCGGATTGGCACTATTCAAATCAATTTTTCTCTTCATTTAAGAGTCCAATAATTAGATGTGGGCAACACATAACCTCCCACCTAAACAACTTTTTGTACCACATAAACTTCCGCTTAAGCAACTTTTAAAAGGTACAAAAAAAAGAAAAATGTTTCAAATAAAAATTGTTACTAATACTGTTCTACATCATCGAAAGTAGTGTACCAGGATAGGAATGTTTGGAGGAGATTGATTGTTGGTTGACTATGTGTCTGGGTTCGTGCTACCATACTAAATGGAATATAGCGTTATGTATATGTATGTAATGTTTAAATTGTAAAAACCAATAATACTATGTTATTCAATGAGCATGTAATGTAATATATTACTCATGAGAATGAAGTTTGCACCATGAGCGAACGCGAGTGATGTAAATCATTCGAATGAGTAATAGCCATTACATGCGAGTAGAATATTATACTTTATCCACAACATTTCGTCAAATATTTGTTTTGAAATTATAAGATAAGTTGAATTTTTGCTTTGACAAATACAAAAAATTGTTTTCGCGCCGCCGCGGTTACATATCTCTAAAGCGGTCGGAAATCATGTTTTTGTCGAACTAGTTCGACAAAAATTGCTATAACTTTTTATGGTTATATGTTGGCATCCCTTCACTAATTTTAGCTAACTTCTGACGCTAGAAATGTCAAAGTATTTACATTGAAATAAAAATATTATGGCAATATATCTACAATTGAATATATGCAATACAAGAAAACAGAATATTTATGGATTTTAAACATATTTGTAAGTAATTATAATTGAATTTGCAGTGTAAAATCCAAATAAAAATATGTAGATATTTTTGGTTATGATATTGGAAAATAAACATAATTGACATTCAAATATTGTGAAGTTAGCAACATAAAAAAATTCCATGTCATTAAGAAAAAATGAGTAATAAATTAAATTTATTTATTAAATTTACATAAATGTTGGCGCGAAAAATCTTGTGTATCCCTCGGTTGGAAACTATTTTGCGAGTGCTTGTATTTGTAGGACTCGCCTACGGCTCGTCCTATCAAAATAAACTCGCACTCCCAAAATAGCAGTTTTCAACCTTGTGATACAAATAACTATTGCAATATAAGCAAATTGTAGCAACCAGCACTAGGCTCGGTACTGATGTAACCAAATTTTGAAGTCATTTGACAATTAGCAAAAAATCTTATAACCAATTATTCAGCTACAGTTTAAGCTTAAAAAGAAAATAAGAGTATGAAAAATGAGAAAACTAGTGTGGAAAAAATACTTAAAAGTCATTTTGGTTTTACTCTTTTGACAGGTAAAATTTGAATTTGACATAACGAATGAATAATATTATTTCATCGAAATGTAATTATTATTTCATTAGCAACAGTAACAAGGGCCATTGGGTATATGGGTATATTATTTGACAGTTGTAGATAATAGTTATTTACTTTACAAGTGGGCAAAGTAATGAATTATCCACGAGAGAAATTTTATCGAGTGGGTAATTCCACTTTGCCCACGTGTGAAGTATAACGTTTTATCCAACAACTCTTAATAAATGCAAAATTTATTAAAGAAATATTATTTGATAATGACATATGCTTTAAATTTTTGAAATTAAAATGTCAAACGAAGTGGTTACCAAGGTGTTGTGTGTTATTATTATTGTAATAAATAAAAAAATACTCATTAGTGGATTTTCTCAAAATTATACCCTCTAGTGGGTAATCTGTTACTTTCCTTGTTTAAAATCGCCATAGTTATAGAGTATTTATTGAGAGGTGTTGGATAAAAGTTTTTATACTACTAATCTGGTTATTTTATAGTAACTCCTGCTAATACATACACACGTAACATCACATATCCCATATAGTGGGGTAGTACAAACTCTGAAACACAATCAACCAATAATCAATCTCCTAAGCAATCGTTCACCTTCTATCTCACATGTACTATGTACAATATTATAATAACAACAGTTTGTGTTAACGAAATTTTGGTTCCAGGTTACTCTTGCTAACTTTATAGCGTAACTGCTAAATTTGGGAGTAATCCTGAGCGATTTGCAAGAAATTTGGGGTTAGTAGATTCTCCCGGTAAAACATTGACTCGTGATAGAATTACATGTGAATTTCTTACAGACGAAATGGTGCAAACGGGCAACCGTAATAAGCTTATTGGCAAATGAGTCGGTGTCTAAAATAAATTTTATTACAATGGAGCAATTCTTATTCTTTCTAAAATGAAAAATTCTTTGGCAGTTGCATTGTACGTGGAGCACGTTACCCGCAAGTATTTTGTACTTCATAACATTTATTTTTAGCGCGAAGTTCCTGAATTAGTTATATTTAACGCACTCAGTTATTCCTGGCCGCCGTATTTATTGTTATTCTTATGTTCAATTAACGAACCGTCCGCACGTTAATTCGACCTCTGACTCACGCCGTGTGAAAATTCGATTTGCGATTGTTTTAATGTTTATACGTGCATTACTTGTTATCGGAAAAAAGTTGTTTTGAGAACCAGTAACTTTTTATTGCAAAACGGTTAGATTCTAAATGCAACTAAATGTTTTTTTCCAAGCAGTTTATTCTAAATTTAAGACCTACATCTTATCTTTAGAATATGCTAATATGAGTCTAGGAATGATATAAAATGTGAGCTAATATCGGATTACCAAAAAAAGGGATGACATGCTGTAATAAAATCTAGATTTTTTTATAAAATTTAAATCTCGACATTCCTTAACGAACGGCGTTCATAATTTAAACTTTCAACAACAAAAAATTTAAATATTGACGATTTGACCATAAAGCGGCTTTCTTACATACATAAATCCACTGAAATATAGTAATACAGGAACGCACACTTCTAGTCTTTTATGTGTTTTAGTCTCGGTTTTAGCACTGTAGAATATTCTAATAGTTATTTGTATACCAAGGCCGCGAAATCATTCTTTAGCGTACCGAGAGAAAAATTGTCGCCGAGGCCGTTTGCGGCCGAGGCAGGAAAATCTCGAGGCCGATAAAGGATTTTGCAGACAAGGTGTACACACTATTTTTTGTGCAACCGTAAAAAAATATTAATTACAAATTTTAAACAGTTTTATTGTAAATAAAAAGTGGCTATGAGATTGATATTTGATAAACAAAACAATTAGATTTAAAAAAATCTGCTGTGGACACCACAATACCTCCCGCCATAGATTTCTTATCGAACAATGCAAGAACAGGGACCACTATCAAGAAACGCTCATCCCTTCAAGAAAATAGGACACATGTCAAAAAATAAATTTTTCAACCATTGTTTTGTTTTTGTTAAAAAACAGGTTAGCAAATTTAAACGAAAATATAAAAATATAAATTTCTTTAACGTGTTGTAATTCGTAAATGTTGACAGTAAGAGGTAAATGTTTCAAACAATAGATTAATAATATTTGATACATTATTCTAATAACAAAATTTTCATGTAAAAATAATTTACTGAGATATTTGAAAATACCTTGATAGGGCTTCAAGTAAACTACCACTTCCGGTTATTGAATTACAATTGATATATACAAAATATCAAAATTTATAGTTTAATAGTTTTTGAGAAACCGTAACTCCAGAGTTCCACACACAGACAAACAGACAGACAGACAGACACACACATACATCATCGCGAAAATATTAAAATCGTATTCTATGGACCCTAAAACGTACTCATCCACTAAAACTCACTACACAATTTTTAGCATGTTTCCTATACCTCCCTTACAGGATGTGGCGGGAGGTAAAAATAATGTCAATTCTCAAGTGTCAAAATGATTGTTTTTTACTCTCTTTCGCGTCCGTTACCATTAACAACGGACGCGAAATAGGGCACAAAACAATCATTTTGGATTTCGCGGCCTTTGCCATTACAACAGCCGCGAAATTCAATTTCGCGGTCTGTATTGAGACTGAGAAATGCTTATATAATTTTATTAAAATGTTTCGAATGGAATTTACAAAGGAATATATTATCTACCAATTTTATTCAAAGAATTTTTTTATAAAATCGTTTTAGAACATACAACGCTAAAACCGAGGCTTAAACACTTCTCTTAAAACGTCCAAAAACAAAGTTCGTGGAACCAGCCATTGTGTCGTGGGCTACTCGTCTTTGTCTAATACTTGTTTGTAGAACGTTTGCTATGCGTTTGTTGAGCGGTTGCTATATAAAAACATTCTACAATAAAGACAGATAGCCCTTAACTAGCTGTCTCTCTCGGCTCGCATTTTCAACGTCAATGAGAGTTCCAGTATTATTATATTTCAGTGCATAAATCTGTGGATCATGTGATCATAAATAGTTGCCATATTAACTTTGTCCTAGTGGTTCACTCTCCTCTTATACCTTTGGGGGCCGCATCTTAACGGCTGGTAACCGAACTTCACGCGCAAATATACTATATTTTATACAAAAATGCTTTAAATAAATGTTGCAGATATTAAATTTCACATCCAAGTCAGAAATCAAATGTTGCTCGTTTTGTATTCGAAATAATCGGTATAAAGTTCTATAAGAATTATTGTATCTTTATGGTTAACAAATATATGATGTTTTAACTATAAAAATTTGTGAAAATTCCAGGAGTAACCCAAGTTATACCGAATTATCATGCAACGTACGGTGTGCTAAAAAACCAAGCAAAACAAAATACAACACACGTCAAGAAAAAAAGGAAGAAAACAACATGTGCGTCGCGCTAACAAACAAACAAAATGTCATCGAACCGCGACAACAATCGACAATCAGCAACAATCAATCACAGGACGTAATCCCGGTAGCGTTCTTCCAAACCAACCCTCAGTACAGACCAATCTTATTTTTCAATAAAATATATAATTCTGTGTTAATCTCAGCTTTTATTTCGTACAATTGGATACGGATTGGTATATTTGAGCCCTAGTGGCGTAATAGCAAACCCCCTACAGGTTACATACAGGTGACCTAATTTGTATTATTTTTTTGTCACTACACAAATAAATAAGATGTCTGTATGTTTTTTAACTTATAAATTATTTATGGGTTACGAAAAATTAATTATTAAATATTAGGAGAAAGAATATGTGACGTAGATTTTATGAATAGAAAAAGACATACGACAGATTCACATCGTTTCGACCTGGCTCCACCAAAACTACGTCACGTTAATGCGCGACTTGCCTTATTTGAATTTCATAATGAAAATATCATAAATAGAACTATAATATTAAATATAGTTATTATTATTATTATGAGATCACATAATAGTAATTTTGAAAATTTATAAATTGTTCAATTATGATTTGGAACATTTTTAAACTAGCGATTTAAAATATGACACTTAGAATTACCACTTTGTGAAAGTGACATCTATGGAAATATTGTTGAAGTACATTCAGAAACTATGTCAATAATTCAATTATACTGTGATTATTTTATTCATTTCATTACAAGCCAATCAGAATGCTTCGTTTACACCAAAATGATTTTAGAGTAATACATTTTTGATAAAATCTCTGCATCATATTCTACGCAACAGTATGTATACTTATTTTAAAAATTTTTACATTTATACAATTATTTTGATTATTTGTATTTAAATTCAGGAACCCTGTATTTATTTGGTAAAAATCATCATAATTCCTTCCTAGAAACGACATGGGGTAAATAGCTCCGAGGTAACGTGTCGGACTGTGGATCGTGAGATCCTCAGTTCGAATCCCACTGCCGACAGTTACAAATTTAAATTTACCCCTGTGGTTCCCCCTCTACTAACATCCTTGGGGGCTATGATTTGACGGCTGGTAACCGCACTTCATACGTAAAAATATATCACCTACCGAGATCTGTGTAAGCAGAGTGCCACACCCATGATGAGTAAAAGGCGTGATGATATATTTATTTATTATTTATTTATTTAGAAACGACAACTTGTGTAAAAAATAACACATAAATCTAATCTAATTATGTTTTTGACACTCAGCTGTCAGTCTACGCTACAACTATTCAAAACTTTACCGATACACACAGTAATATTGGAAAGCTAATTTGTAGGCATTTCTGAAAGCGACAATCGAGCCTGAAACAGATAGATGTTGTAAGGCCATCCTTCTTTGTTTAACACTTGTTTGTAGAGTGATTGTTATGTAAAACATTGTACAACAGAAACAGAAGGCTAGCTGTCTCTCTCGGCTCGCATTTTCAACGTAAGTTAGTGTTCCAGTATTATTATATTTCAGTAGCGATAAATTTTTAGCTGTTGCTATATTACCTATGATAAATAAAGTAATATATGTTGCATGAACTTATTTCACCTGCACTTTAAAAGTTCCTACAATTTTTCATGGTACAAATAGTATTTAATTTAATAGTATTTAACCCAATAAAAATGACTAATAATGCTTGATAATTGACAGATTCAACAATGTCACTAAAATAATATACTCTCTTTTCTATGGTTACTAAAATATCAGCCTTCAGCGGAAACAGAGCAGCCATCTTCTCAGTAGCGCACTGAGACACTCGCCCTGAAATATTTAGATCATTAAATATTTGAAATGTCGATACTGTTTTAATTCTTATAAACTATTTAGTTTACGTGTAAATTTAATTTGAAAAGAATTTCATACGACGCTACCTACAATTTTGATAATAGTGCGGTTAGATGCTATGCTGTTTGACGTTTCCAACAGAAAATAGAGATGGCATGATATCTCTATCCCACTAATTGTAAGTGGCTTTGTAGTTTGCATCTATTCAATCAGTACTTATCAATTAACGCTTTGATTTTATTGGAGTGAATGCTACTAATCGTAATTGATAATTGGGTAGTTTTCCACAAAAAATTCCAGCCCTTTTCCAAATCCCGGCAGCGTAAATTCAAGCTCTACTCCCATACAGACATAATCTTGTTGTATAACAGAAAGTACTAACATATTCCCGGAGTCCGGGCCTGGTAGGACACGTAACAGGCAGGGCAGCCTCTCCAGACACAACACACGAAGAATGCGGGCTATGCAGAACGAGGCGAGGTCGTTGCCAACCCCATAAACAGGACGGTAACGACAAAATTTCACTTCGCGACATATCGTCGACAAAAAACCAGTTTTTTACGTACTTGCATAGTGTTGTTGTTGACATTTAGATGCGGTAATACAAGTATAATTATTGTTAATTTAATAAACAGATGCATAATAAAACGTGCGTAGTTTGATAATTAACATAATAGATTTTTTGCAAAAGTGGAAAAACATTCGATGAATAATTTCATGGCCATTTAGATGCATCAATGAAGAGAAACGAAAAGACAAGGATAATTGTTTCCTTGTTAGCTCTATGTAAAAATTTTTGTATTTGTAATTTATTTATTTCCGAAACATAACATCACCGATGAACCCCTCTTAAACCAAAATAATTAACGAGTTAATTCAGTAAAACAGGAATTGATTGTATCTGATAATTTATCTATTATTACTTAGTATAAATAATATTTAATTAATTAATAATTTCTGTAGCTTGTTTTTCTGTAAAATACTTTCTAAATCACTCATTTTTATGAAATGCTTCAAAAATTTATGAAACACAACATAATGTCAAATTGTGGTCAACACGGATTAAAAACATTTTTACAGAAATGCTCTAATCCCACTTATATCGTAAATATCAATTATATCATTGATCATGTAGCAATCTGTATATTTTTAGACCACAAAAAATATTATTATTATTAACTGATATATAATTAATATATCTCCTTACACTAGTGAGCTGTCATTTCAAATAAATTAAGTTTAAATCACTGAATTTTTAATTTAGAGGGTGTAGAATTGAAATGGGGAATATAGGGATGCTATTTTTTTTATATTGCTGTAAATTTTTTCCTATTTACTTTACAGCAAATGTGTAAATTTAAAATTTATTCTGAATTTAAAAATGCGTGCAATAAGGCCCATTTGGTTACCTAAATATTCGTATTTCACGATATATTAATTAAATTAAAACAATATCTATTCGGAAAATTGTAACAGGGTCATGGAAAATTAGGAAAAACAAAAAACATTTGACATTTCAAAAAATAGTTATTTATGTATCAATGCACTGAAGTTCAATTTTTTATCACGAATATGGAATTTAGTTGCCGAGGAAAATAAACTTCAGTGCCGAGGTACATATTAAGTTTTATTTGAAATCTACAATTCGAAAAAAACTGTAAAAAAATTACAATATAGGTTAACTTTATACATCAGTTAGTTGTCAATTGAAACTGACAGTCAGTGTTGCCAACCTGGAGAAGTGAAGTTATTGTAAATAACACTCAAAATTATGTGTTTTGTCCTCAATTTCGTCATCGGAATTAATTAGTTAATTCTTCTTGCAAATTTTGTTTCATGTTACGTCCAAATTTACTATAGTATGTCAATATATCTGCCAAAATTATCCTAATTGTAAAATAATTATTTAACGGTTGCCAACACTGAGTTGCCCAAAATCGTCATATAATGGGTTACTTCAGTGACGATTTCTGAGCTTTTAATGACGATTTTTGAGCACTTTAGTGCCGATTTCAAATAAATAAATATAAATCTGTTTTTTGCATTGTCTAATATTTTCCATTTTTGTTTTATTTCCCATTAATTTTAATTTGATTAATATATTGTGGACCTTTTTGAATGCGTTTTTAAATTCTGAACAACTATCATATTTGTAAAGTGAATAGATAATTTACAGCAATATCTAAGAAAAAAAAATAGCATTGAAATCCCTAGACTCCACTTTTCAATTCTACTCCTGGTATATTATTACAGTTTAAAAGACTGTAAATATATATTTTAGAAAAAAAAAATGAATTAATATTCTCTTCTTATGCCACGTGTCAAAGCTGCTAGACTGGCCCTGAAGCAGTGTTAATTATTAAATTAAAAATGCAATCATCAATCAAAATAGTTATTTCGCAACAATTGTGCATCGTCGACAATGTTGCAGAATTAATTGCCGCTTCTCAGAATTAGCCAATAAATCAAATAAATCAATCAACAAATTGTGTGATGCATGGTTATCAGTCGGTAGCATTTTTTCGCGATTATCAATTGTTTCCGCCAATCAGAAGACGTCACAAACTGGCCAACTACGATTGGTGATGAATTTTTGTAAAATATTACAGTTATCAGTAGAAACAATTGACAGTCGATATAAATTATAGTTGTATGCAATTTACTTACAAAATGCAATTAATTTACTGTAATTACAAATTACGGTTTTAATTATTAAAGTAGGTAAGGTGTAATTATGATTTTTCAGCTTGCAATGGTGTTCAATTTATTTATAAATCACATATAAATCTACTTGCAATTGATTATTAATTAATTAATAATGCTAATGCAACTGAATTATTATTTCAAAAAAAGTTTTATTGCCACAGACCAATAATTAAATTTCTGCTCAGGTATACTTACCTATATTTTTTAATATTCAATAAATTATACAAGAAGGTAGAAAAAATGAAACCAATACACTTTTTCTAAAATATTTTTTGTATGCTAAAAATAAATCTTTTTTAAAACAAGTTTGTATATGAAATTTAATTACCTTAACTCAAAAATTATACACTCGTTCTTTAGATTTGAAGATTCTTAGAATAAAATTAACAAATATTTTTTCGTGTAGAAATTCGGAAATTTTAATTATAGACCATTTAAAAATTTATTATATATTAGCAACCTGTAGAAAGATGGAGCTAGTATGAAAAACTGAAATGTTGCAAATATATTCATGAAAAATTAATAATAATCTGCCAGCGACAGACACAATGGAATCAGGTACAAGGCGTTCTACTCGAAGGCCAGTGTAACGTATCTAGTAAGTTTTAATGTGTCCATTTAAAGAAACGCTGTTACTATGACTAAAATGAGATAGACTCTTTTTTATGTGTTTGTCAACGACTTGAATGGTTTAAAATTATGTATTGCTAACACATTTATATGGGGTTTTTCCTCAAATACGAATATTAGATAAATAAATGCTTTAAATATATTAAAATTAATTGTAGGGAATTTTTTTTAGATCACACAAGTAAAGGTAAATTTTATCAGTAACTTTTCATTTATATTTTTATATTTTAACTCTAGATTCCAATTATTCAGCATGTGTTTCTTTATATAGTGAATTCGTTTTGGCAGGAACACTCAAATTCTCAAATTATGGAGTGAAACTTATTTAAAATTATATTCATTGAGTGTGGCACTTATCTCTTACAGATCTTGGTATGTTTTATATATTTACAAAATACTGAATCATAAAGCTACTATTATTGAGCTCTGTCCCTAGTAGTAATTTTTTTTTTCACGACCGTGAGAGAAACTCGGTTTCAATGATACCAAAATCATGCCAGAAACAGCCAATTTCATATCTACGAGAGTATTTGCGCACTTTCTCTCCCGTGACGAGGGAAAATACTTAAATAATGTGAACAATGAATAAAATTGAACAAATCAAAGTTAACTATCATGAATTATATTACTATGGCGTTTTTCTCCATTTTTTTTTATGAAATTTTATCTAAATTGAAGACTATATACACTTTTAAAAAGTCTTAATTGTTATTCATTAAACCGCAATGATTTTATTTAAATGTTGTGACGTCATTATGGAGGTTTTACTGAATCTTAAACAGTACAGATTGTAAATAATTGTAGTCATATATATTTTTACTTATTTTATTATTATTATTACAATAAAATAGAACATTAATGTGACAAACATTATTTAAATCTGTACTGTTTGAGATCCACCAACACCTCTATCATGACGTCACAACATTTAAAAAAAATCATTGTGGCTTAATGAATAAGATTTATTAAAAGTGTAGATAGTCTTGAGTTTAGGTAAAGTTTCAAAAAAAAATAAATAAATAAAAAAAGGTGAAAGACCTCATTCAAATAATTTTGAAATACATAATAACCATCATAAATATTGGGGTCGTGAAATAGAGTGTATTTTCCCTTGTCATATAATATACTATTATCCACAACCGTTGTTAAAAGTGGTTCTTTTAATGGTTGCTTAGTAAGTTAAAAGTGTCACTTTCTGACACTAGTGTTAAAAGTGATTTTATTGTTACTTTTAACACGTTGCTAACGATTTGTATCAATAAATCAACAAATATAACCCTACCTGCCAAAACATCATTCTACATATTATAATATTTACTAATACACTAGGAAGATCGTAGATAAAATTTTGTATGATATACGTGTTAAAAGTGATTTATTTCGTTCGTGAGGTTGTTTCACTCGGTATCGCCTTGTTTCACAAACTTCCCCACTTACTCATAAAATGTCACTTTTAACACTTATATCATAAATAATTATTGTATTCCTGAACTATAAAATTGAAAAAGTAGTGTTTTATTTGAAAATAGATTGAGACAATTTTTTGTTATTACGATAAAACCTCAAAAATTTTTACTGATAAACTTACATTGCCATCTTTTCTCACACACTCTCTCACCTAAAACCAGGGCTACCACCGCTCCAACACAAAAATATAGTAAAATAAAACTGAACACTCATCAACAAAATTTCAAATTTACTTAATTTATGACGCTCTATCCGAATCCGCAATAAAAAAAAAGGGGTGACATTTTTGATGCAAATTTCTCGGGATATTTCAGGTGGTAAATTCAAATGGGACACGCTATATGTAGTAACCTAATAAACTAAATAAAAATTTGTTTAAAATAGAAAGATGTGTCCAACAAATTGTCAACATCAGCCCATGCAGTTGCAAGTCTCAGTACAATCTTTCGTCCAATTATTGATGTGTTACGAGCATAGCAAATGTCGCCAGAGTCTGGTAAACACTATAATTTATCAAGCATTAAAATAATCACACAAATTTATTTGCGCAAAAACCCGCCTAATTTGCTACATAAATTTCGCGTTTATTAAGACTTATAATTATAAATCATTAATAGCTCATTGATAGATTTTTTATCAGCGATACACAGCAACTCTTTAGAATTATGGTGATTTTTTCTGCTGTTTTTTCAGTTGTTTACGATGACGCATGCGATGTACATTTACGCACTACGTTTACATCAAATTAATAAATTTATCTTAACGACTTGATCTGGGATACCGTGTGTTTTACTGGGAAGATTTACGAGCCCAGAATCATACCATTTGGTCCAAGTCTTTTAGAATAACTTAAAGAGAATTGTTTTGATACAAAGGGAAAATTATTGTACTCAATTTATTTGTGTCTTAAATTCTGTTACTTACTTTTAAAAATATTTTAAGGAAAAAGAACAACCGAAATAATAACAAATTAACAAAAATTACTAAATTAAAGATTTCATTTGGCCCAAAGGTATTGGCTGGTATCACGAACACTGTTATTGAATCTAAATACAACAAAATATTGAAAAATGTTTCAAATGAAAATTGTAGGTAATATTATTTTACATCTTTTTGAATCCAATAAAATTTACTCTATCTCATTTATTTACGAAGATATGTCCAAAAACCTTGTTAGGCCTTCAAATAATCTAGCACTTGTTCCCAAAATCTAATCAATTCGTAATATATAATACCTGCTTTATATGTATGTGCGGGAGGTAAAAATGATAGTATTTAAGATATAAATATGGTGAATTAAACAATTTTCTTTGTATGTTTTTAACTGGGTAATAGTTACTTACAAGAATAGAAATTTATTAAAAAATATTATTTGACAGTGACTATGCTTTAAATTTTCTAAATTAAAATGCCAATCGAAGTAGTACCAAGGAGGTGGGTGTTATTAATATTTTTATGAATAAAAAATTACTTACTAGTGACTTTTCTCAAAATTATACCCAATAGTGGGTAGACTGTTACTTTCCTTGTTTAAAATCGCCGCAGTTATAGAGCATTTATTAAGAGGTGTTGAATAAAATGATATGATTCTGGGCTCGTATATAGAAAATGAGTTATTTAGCGATTTTATCTGCTCGAGAGAAAAACACGCGGTGAATTAATCTCTTTAAACTAATTTGAAGACTAAAGAAAAATATATACATACATTTAATTATTTCTAAATATGAGTAGGTAAATATGGTGTGGTCACCACAATACTTTCTTATACATATAAATCCAACTGAACACGTATGACTTGTTCCTTGCACATGGACTTATTTTGATAATTATTTGAAATACCTATAGATATTAAATCTATTTATTTTTCTGTTCTCATTATAACTATTATTTTATTTTAAAATCTTACATCTAGCCTCTAAAACTTTCTAACTAATAATACAAATATTGCTTTTATAATATTTCAAACGACATAATATTTTTCACGCATCACAATTATTTGACAATTAAAGATATTTTATTGAAAATATATTATTAAATATATAATTCAGTTCTTCTCAAAATTAGAAGTATATACAGGAAAATTACAAATATCATTTTAATTTCTAAATATTTTAGCTAACATTTTATATTTGAAACTTTTTGCACAGCTGATTCTATTTTTGAAAAAAAAGGAATTTATTGTTTTGTGTGTCCAGTAAACTTCCTCTTCCGGTTTTTCAATTCAATTCAAAATCAACTGAGATCTGCGTTATTTTTATGAAACAAATACCAAGTTTCATTACCATATCTTATCTCGACCATGAGATATTGCACACACGGACACACATCCATCCACACACACACAGACATCATTGCGGAAATGATAACCTCAAAATATTTCTATATAAATCTTGTCAACGATTTTTATTCATGTTTCCAATACTTCCTTATATTGTATAAGAAAATAAAAAGGTTCGTTAAAATTTACAAAATTATTCGGTTAATTGAAAAAATAATATACTGTTCTCAAAATTTACCAATCTTTTTTTGGAAATACATTGTTTTAATTGCTTAGTAAATAATCGTGTTTAGTTTTTTTTTTTATGAAGATGGAAAGCGGACTAACTGCTTTGGTCAAATGGCGCTTAATGAGTGGATAAGTGTGAATTTATGTGAACACAAACGTCTATAGTCTTCAGTGGGATTCGAACCCATGACCTTTGGCGTGCAAGGCTAGTGACATAGCCTCTACACCACCGATATCGGAGACCAGTTTCTTAATAATTGTTATGAAATTTTCTGAAATATATCTTATATCCTAGGTTTACCAAATAGTTCGGTAAATTCTACGATACTTTTTTCTCGTATGAATATTTTTCGCAGTCGGTTCCGTCAAATTACAACCCCCAAAAGATGTTTGTAGAGGTAGAGACATAAAGATAAAATTCCGAAATTTAGTTATTTATTGTGATGCAAGGTAAACAGCTGTCAAATCACACTGTCTCAAAAAAAAAAAAAAAACACGTCATTTACTATGTCTGGATGTGACCGTTTGATATTTTTCTGAGCGTGCAAGGGCCGTCAAAGAACAAACTCCAAAGATGTTACTGGAGGAGAAATTACAGGATTTGTGACGGGTCAAAAATTTCGTGACGGTTTTTTCGGCCATAATAACTGAAAATCTAATGACATTACTTCTAAATTTTATATTTAAAATTTGGATGTTCAAGATACGAGCTGATTAGATTTTGGTAGTAATCTATCAACCGGAAGTGGTAGTTTATTTGAAGGTCTGTCAGGTTTTTAAACATATCTCAATAAATAATTGAGTTATTTAAAATTTGTCATATTTAAAAAGATGTAAAATAATATTAGCGACAATTTTTATTAGAAACTAATTTCTATGTTTTGTGCTGTTTAAAAATTCAAATTTGCGTAAGAAATGTGTAGATTTCTTGGACATGTCTCAGTAAATAATTCGTCATATTCAAAAAGATGTAGAATAATATTAGCTACAACATTTACTTGAAACATTTTTCTCTATTTTGTACGGTTTAAACATTGTTTAGGTTATAAATGGTTCAATTTTCAAAGCAATTATATTTTAAATGGACTCATTTATTACTATGAATTTGTGAAAGGTCTTATTCTTATCAATAAATAAATAAAACATATTTTGGATATATATTTTTTGATTCCTGTCGAGAATTATGTTTAATAATTTGGATTCAAATAAAAATGTTTATCTACGACCGTTGTTAAAAGTTGCATAGCAAGTTAAAAGTGTCACTTTCTGACATTAGTGTTAAAGTAACGTAGCAACGTGTTAAAAATCAACGATTTTTATCAATTAATCAACAAATATGACCCTACCTGTCAAAGTATGATTGTATATTTTTTAGTATTTACTAATACACTAGGAAGATCGTAGATACAATTTTGTATGATGTACGTGTCAAAAGTGATTTATTTCGTTCGTGGGGTTGTGTCACTCGGCTTTGCCTTGTTTCACAAACTTCCCCACTTAATCATAAAATGTCACTTTTACATTTATATCATAAATAACTAGTATCTAGAGAACTATACTAAAAGTTATATTATTTTTGTATTATGAGTTTTGAAAGTTTTTTTGTGCCTTGTTTTGAAAACTCTCGTTGTGGTATTTTACGGCATTTCTTCTGCTTTATCTAAAAAAACATTCCACAATTTTGCGCGCGCAATATATGAATTAATTTTAGTAACATTTTAATAGTTATGACAATCAATTATGATATATATTTTTAATGTATGCGTATAGACATAACATAACACAGCGTATCACATAACGTTACGTAACGTAGCACGTGGACGCCGCAACCACTTGTTCGACGGCGGAGCGTCGGTACGCCCCATACACACACACAAACACACATGCACTGCAAATGTATTAACCTGTTGCCTTCATTCTACACCGCGGCATTGTTTTCTGCATTGACATTAGAAGTTTGTTTACACAGTAGCACAGCATGTTGGTTGTGACTTACCATGCGTGTGGGTGAAGAATAGGGCGAGCAGAAGGGCGCAAAGTAGTTGGGATGTGGCGGTGACGGAGTCTGCATTCATTGCGGCGCTGAGCCCGTCTGGGGGGCTGGCGAGTGCTGGGGGTGGTAGGAAGTGGTTCAGAGCTTCAGGTCCACGGGGCACACCCCCGTCGCCATGGCGGCCTCACATACACTCTCACTAATTGTCACACGGTCACTGGGAGCGAACGTCGAACGTCGAACGTCGAGCCGTCGAGCGTCGAGAGTCGCAGCGGAGTTCGACTTGGCGGAGCACTGGTGATGTCTGCAGCCGGCGGACTGCGGTGTGCGAGTGCGGCGAGAGCCGAGGCAGCGGCGCAACAGACAACGACCCAAAAAAGCAGCGGCGGCGGCGGCGGTGGCGGCACGCGGCGCGCACCGCAGGTGCAATCACCTGCCTGCCCCGCGACACCGGCTGCACCAGACTCGCCGCCCGACTGCAACACCCTGCACAGCTATGGGGATGACACTCAATATTACCACGACCAACTCTATTCATTTCATTCTTCTTGGATTCCATTTACTGCTTTTACTTGGTCTACCAACCACTCTGGGTCTTGGGCAAATAATAACCGAATAAATAAATATTTTACTAGAGATACTAAGGCCCGTTAACATTTAAAACTAGTATTTTCAGTTATAGACAGAGCAAAACTATTTATATAGTATCTACTTACTATAAACCTTTTCTCCATTTGATCGCAACAATATGCAACTTTATATTTTGTAATGGAACATCCTATAAATATCTACTGATTTTGATAGTAAATTAAATTCCCTTTTAAAAAATTTGATATGGCCAACACATAACCTCCCGCCCAATACAACTCTTAAATGGTTCAAAATAGTATTTGATGATACAGAAAAATACCTTCGTATTGGTTTATTTTCAATTTATATTTTTTGAGAAATTAAATTTTCTTTCGTATATTTCCTTTTTTTTGACATATATTTCACTAAGAAAACTGCATCACAATACAATGACATTTATATGAAACATTTTTCTTAATAAGTGATAGTTTAAAAGTAAAAAAAATCTGCTGTTCTAACACACAACCTCCCGCCCAATAGTACTCTTAAACGGTACAAAATAGTATTTGATGATACAGAAACATACCTTCTTATTTGTTTATTTTCTATTTATATTTGAGAAATTTAATTTTATTTCGTATATTTATTTAATTTTTTGACATATATTTTACTAAAACAACAGCTTCACAATCAAAAAGACATGTGTCACATTTCGTAAAAATTTTTAAGTGTTTCCATGGTGTACATAGAATGCAAGATTTATGAAATCTAATTATTTTATATTTTATTATCTCTAAAATTAATGAAAATTAATAAAATTAGTGTAATCAAAATAGATGTAAAATTAAATAACATAAATTGTTGAATAATTAAATTTTTTAACGAAGAACTGTTAAGGGCTACTGCTACTTCCGGTTGACCAATTTTATCCAAAATCTAATCAGCACTTTAAATAAATATAAGAAGCATAATTACACAAAATTGTATTTTTTGGTAATTTGAGTTATGCGAAACGAAAAAATCGCCATGGACTACACATACACACAGCCATACACACACATACACACACACGTACACACACACACACACAAACACACACACACACACACACACACACACACACACACACACACACACACACACATATATATATATATATATATATATACATACAGACATCAAGGCGAAAATAGTAAAATCGTATTGTAGTGTAAACCGTGCTTATTCAATGAAAACTCACTACCCAATTTTTTGACCAAAAACAATACATCCCTTAATAGAAATAGGCGGGTTGTACAAAATTTCAAATAAAAATTGTAACCAATACTACATCTTTTATAATATGATAAAATTTACTGTAACATCAATTGAACTACCACTTCCGGTTGTTAGATTACTATCAAAAATCTTGTCATCTCGTAACCTCAACAATAAAATGTTTGTATATAAAATTATAAGACTGATATTTTTATTAAATCATCCCACATACATTAAATTACACATATATAATTTACTTCTTCAAGTTACGGATCTGATTAGATTTTGATAGCAATCCATCAACCGGAAGTGCTAGTTTACTTGTATTCCTTTCAGGTGTATGTTTTAATTAGTACATGTTACAGAAAAAAATCAAATTGTCTATAGATATCACAATTAAATTATTTACCGAGGATACTCAAGAAATAGGCCTTCAAGTAATCTACGACTTCCGGTTAATGGATTGCTAGAATATCCATATTCTAATTATTAAAATTGATATCTTTTTCGTAATAACAGTGAAACCGTATAGGCTTAGGGTTTGTTTACGAAAAGTAAGTTAAATTCCACATCAACATAACTTATATACATAAGTTTTAGTATGTTAGTTATATTTATGTGGAAATTATCTGTAGGTCCTTCCAAATATGTTTCTTTTAAGCTAGGATCCTTTTCTCTCCTCCCATTTAAAAATTCCTTCCAGTCCTTATACGTATAAAACAGCAGCACAACATTTTTAAACATTGTTTAATAACAGCAATTGTTATTTATTTACCAATAAAAAGCAATGTCGAATGGCCAAGTCATGATCTCTCCTACTTTTTCATTTCAGAAAGAAAAGCATTAGAAACACTAAGAAGTTACTATCTATTAAAATGTAATTAACCAACTCTGGAAAATTAGTTCAGTCCGATCAGAGTTGGCCAAGGTTGCTCGCCGCGTGGCAATTGTTTCACACTGTCATAAACAATTGAACCGGACACAGACAAAAGAAGTACGAAGTAAGAAGTGCATCTGTGGGCAATGGAAACTTACCGCATGTATCATGGGTTAATAATAGGCTGCATGCAACTTATGTAATTTACAATTAAAGGTTTCTCGCCAGGTACGGCAATAGCGGCAGAAATGCACGTCAACAAGGAAATCAGTTTTTTGCGAAAGAATACATTGAATTACACATATTTTAATTAGATTGTAGTTTCAGTATATTTTATCATACTCAAAAAAGATGTAAAATAATAATGCAAACAAATTTTATTTGAAACTTTCTTCTCTGTTTTGTATCGTTTAAATATTTAAGTGGCAAGTTATGTGTTGGTGCCATCAGATTTTACAAATTCGATTTATAGTATTTATAATTTACATTAATTGTCTGTCTTTTTAATTACAAATTTAGAGAGAGACGAGACAAAATTTTGAGTACAATATTAACTGTTATATATTTTCTGTATCTACCTTTCATTTGAAATTAAAATCGACTTTATTTAAACATTCGCGATTAGAGTTTTACAAAATACAAATTTCTGCAGTGATTTGTAATTGGATCAAAATGTCCTGTAGAAATATTTTTATTCCCAGTCAGATTTTTTATTTCAAGGGAGAAGAAAACAAAGGGGTGGGGCAGCTACTTAGAGCTACCTTTTGGCCAAATCGTGCTAAAATTTTGAATAAATTATTTTATTTGTAATCGGCACTAAAGTGCTCAAAAATCGTCATTAAAAGGTCAGAAATCGTCACTAAAGTAACCCATTATACGACGATTTTAAGCAACCCAGTGTTAGAAACCGTTAAATAATTATTGTACAATTAGGATAATTTTGACAAATATATTGTAACGTGACATAAAACAAAATTTGCAAGAAAATAAAAAATATATATTATCACGCCTTTTACCCATTATGGGTGTGGCACTCTGCTTACGTAGATCTCAATAAATGATATATTTTCAAGAAGAATTAACTAATTAATTCTGATGACGAAATTGAAGACAAAACACATACATTTGAGTGTTATTTACGATAACTTCACTTCCCGAGTTTGGCATCACCGACTATCAGTTTCAATTGACAACTGACAGATGTATAAACTATATTATAACCTATAATTTTTTTACAGTTTTTTCGAATTTTAGATTTCTAGTAAAACTTAATATGTACCTCGGCTCTGAAGTTCCTTTTTATCACTCACATGGTTTATATTCCTCGGCTCTACGGGCCTCGGCAACTAAATTCCATATTCGTAATAACAAAATTGAACTTCAGTGCCTTGATACATAAATAACTATTTAATATGGGTAGAGATTTTCTTATAGATTTAAAGAATTGTTGTGCAAAATTATTCAATTGTTTTGCTAAAAAAGAATTACGTGAGCCAGTTTTTGAATTTATTAAACCAACATTGAAATCCCTATAGTGCGTCTCCAATGTATAGATAGATATATTTTAAACAAAATAAATAAATATATCATTATGCTACTTTCGCAGAAATACGGTAGCAATTTTTTAGAGAATAGGCCCGATTGTCAATTATTAAAAATTCTGTTCCAGAATTTTAATGTTTTTCGCAGATCTCGATAATAATTTTTTACTTCCTTATACAATGTATAAGGTAGTATTGGAATCATGAAAAAAATCGTGTCGAGGTTTTGAGGTCTAATGAATCCGTTGTGACCATTTTCTCGATGTCTGTGTGTTTGGCTGGATGAATATGTGTCCATGTACGCAATAAATCATGAACGAGATAAGATATGGTAACAAAACTTGGAATTTATAAGTTTATGAAATAGCTTTCAAATAACTGATGTTAGCAAAAATATTTGGAATATAAAATGCTATTTACTCTTTTCCTGTATATGCTCTAATTTTGAGAAAAATTTCAATAATAAATAAATAAAATAATTATGGGTGTGGCACTCTGCTTACGCAGTTCTCGGTAAGTGATATATTTTTGCGTATGAAGTGCAGTTACCAGCCGTCAAATCATAGCCCCCAAAAATGTTAGTGGAGAGGGAATCATAGAGGTAAATTTAAATAATCTTAGTTGGAAAGAATCTATATATCAAATAATTGTCAAAATAAAGTTATACGCAAGGAACAAGTCACACGTGTTCAGTTGGTATAAGAAAATAGTGTGGTACCCACAGCAGATTTTTACGCGTAAAATGTGATTATAGAAAAAAGCTATAAGTCTATAATAAGCTACAGTTGGTAAGAGCTATAAATAGCTTTGTAAGAACTGCATCTTTTAATATATCCGGTATGTCCCAAAACGTCAAACCTCCCACCATTTCGCGAAAATCCAAACGCCAAACAATTATGCCACGTAGTGAAATTTGTTGAACCCATACATATGCAGGCCAACCCAACCCAACCCAAAACCTTGTTAGCCCCTTGCACATGATCTGCAGTCCGCAGTCACTTGCACTTCACCGGCCGTCGCGGCGAGTACGAAAATACCTGCGGTAGCCAGGTGTCCGCACACGGAATGTCAATGCAGTGGCGGCGCGGCGGCGGGGGCGGCGGCAGACATTGCACATCTGCTGGCAATGCACAGAAGGACCCAGTGCACAGCAAATATAGACCAGAGTGAAGAGTAACTACAACAATTTGTTAGATACGTCACAAGGCAACTCGGCACAGCAAAGCGGACGGCGCAGGTCTGCACTTAGAACATTTACGCGAAAGCTGACCCTTAAGCCTATGTCACATCCAAGGGGCACCAGGAGATTTCATTTGAATGGTGAAATTTGGTTCGCGTTGCGCGAGCCATCTGCTGGATCTGGCCGCATTTATATTTGCTTATAGAATATTAACGTAGGCTACAATTTATTAAATAAAAATAAATATATCATCACGCCTTTTACCCATTATGGGTGTGGCACTCTGCTTACGCAGATCTCGGTAGGTGATATATTTTTGCGTATGAAATGCGGTTACCAGCCGTCAAGTCATAGCCCCCAAAGTTGTTAGTGGAGAGGGAACCACAAGGGTAAATTGGCAACTGTCGGTAGTGGGATTCGAACTGAAAGTCTCACGATCCACAGTCCGATACGTTACCACGGAGCTATTTACCCCATTTATTTAAAACAAACAATGTTACACCTGCTACAATTTTTCCAAAAACACAAGTTAATATTGAAAACTTCTTAAAATTAGAATTTCATCGTTATACGAAGTAATATTTCATCGATGTACAGTATTATTGAGAAGTTATGCCCCATAACCCTCCACAGGTACGAGAACTGCATGAAAAATCGACATACGTTCTCGCTGGTCGAAAGAGAAAGATAAACCATACGAAATGAAAGACAGACATATAATAGTTATATACTTTACAAGTGGGCAAAGTAAGGAATTACCCACGAGAGAAATTTTAGCACACGAGGCCGAAGGCTGTGTGTGATAATTTCATCGAGAGGGTAATTCCACTTTGCCCACGTAAAATTATTAAAGAAATATTATTTGACCGTGACATATGCTTTAAATTTTTAAATTAAAATGTCAATCGAAGTGGTTACCAAGGTATTGTGTGTTATTATTATTGTTATAAATAAAAAAAATACTCACTAGTGGCTTTCCTCAAAATTATACCCACTAGTGGATAATCTGTTACTTTGCTTGTTTAAAATCGCCATAGTTATAGAGCATTTATTGAGAGGTGTTGGATAAAATACATTGTATACCTGAGACAGGTAAACACATCGTAAAAATTTTAAAATTTCTCACTTCTGATATTACAATATTTTGTAAAATGCAAGTGAATGTTAGATGTATAAATGTTCGATGACGTATCCAAATTTTTTTAAATCTAATAATAACAATATAATGTAAATATATCATCAAATATTTATGACCTATAACAAAACATATTTATCAATATAAATAAATATATTATTTAAATAAATATGACGTGGCTTTCTTACATGTTTGAATTACACTAATAGCAATATAATATGTGAACTGAATTTAATGTAGTGCAACATTTTTAAAAGTTTTATTTTTCGACATTAGAACTTTTCTCTTTTAAATAAATTTGAGACAAACGCGTATTTTCATTAAAATTTCATAATATACTGGACGGTGACTGACTTAGCCGATCATAAGCATTTTACATGTTTTCCTGCTTCCCTATTTAATTTAGAGAAAAATGTTTCAATAAAAGTTAACGAGATTTAAAACCTGCAAACAAATTTCATTTCTCTTCACAGGCTAAAAAGACGTTCAAAAATATTAAAACATCAGTTATTATAATGAGTAACCATGAAAATGTCTATTTGCATAATAATTCTTTCAAAATATATAATTTTGCCGTTTGAAATTAAAGGTGGCATTTTACGGATTGCTAACAGTCTGTAAAGTGTCACTTTAATGCATAGGCTGTAAAATTATTTTACATAGCAACCGATCTGCTAACGCAAAGTAACCGTCAACAAATGCATAGCAACCGTTCAACAAATATATGGCAACGTAATTTGACAGCGATAACCTTCAAAATATGTGTTTAAAATAATCAATAAATTAATATTAATTTTAAATCAGCAAAAAAATTGTGTTCAACTCGACAACAAACATAGATTTACAGCCTTTGCTGTATTTTGGTGCCTAGTTAAACAAATAACTATTATTTGTCATATATGTGACTTTGATTTTAATTGCCTCGAATAAAATAATTATAAATATTTAAAAAATATGTATAAATAATACATGTGGTGGCATCTAACGGTTCAGGCCGCAATTACAGTTTCCAAAGCAACGACAGTATCATTTTTTTATCATTGAATGGAATCTCCTGGTGCTCCTTGAATTCACCCGATTTTGACTGAACTCCTGTAGTTTTCTTGTTTTACCATTATCGTTGAAAAATATTGGAATGTTTTGGAAACTATGCGTTCTACTACTAAAAATTGTTATGGAATCACTATCATTCCATACGCCGCGTATGGAATATTTTCGACGAATCAGAGCCGCATATAAGCGCGATATATGAAGTATCTTGATTCAGTTACTATGGTTACGTCTGTTTGTTTTAATTTGATTTATTTGAGTTTGACGTTTTCAACAGTTTTATATTTGTATTTTTGTATAATTTCCAAAGCCTTTTTATAGAAAGTATAGTCTACAACATGTAACGGAATGGCATATCCCACACTCACAAACTTTTTGCTCGAATGGAATATGTTCCATTCCATTACTTGTTGTAGAATATACTATTAATATGTATTACTCCACAATCTTGTCGAGTATAAACGCTGATAGAACAAGAAAATGCTACCTATTTTAACCAAGACATTCTGATGTTCTAGTATATTTAAATTCAGTATTTTGAAATAACCTCAATCACAAAATAGTTTAAACATCGACTACAAAAATGTAATTAGTACAAAACTTAAACATTTAGATTCAAAAAAAAAATCTTGAACATAATATTGTTTTCATTCATACAACACTGTGAAAATATTGCTGTCGTATTCTATGGATCACAAAACATGTTAAAATTAATTTGTCATTATACCTCACTTACACATATGCGGCGAAAAATAAAAACAATCTAAAACAAATAAAATTACCAATATTTCGACGAATCAGAGCCGCATATTACCGCGATATATGAAGTATCTTGATTCATTTACTATGGTTACGTCTGTTTGTTTTAATTTGATTTATTTGAGTTTGACGTTTTCAACAGTTTTATATTTGTATTTTTTGTATAATTACCAAATTCTTGTTATAGAAAGTGGCCTACAACATGTAACGGGATGGCATATCCCACACTCGCAAACCGTAGCCCTCGCCTTCGGCTCGGACTACAAACTTTTTGCTCGCGTGGAATATGTGCCATTCCATTACTTGTTGTAGAATATACTATTTCATTATGGTCCGTGGAAAAGCGTAAGGTACAAATTTAGGAAAACTCTTGTAACCATAAGCAAGTTAAATTTATATGTATTTTATTTATATCTGGCTAAAACAAGAGTAATTTAAATAGAAAACAATTGCATATGTTCAGTTATTTTTTCTACAATCGTTGCACAATATCGACATTGTTATTCCATTTTTGGTTAAGAAATGTTCAAAATTGTCGCTTTAGGGCGACAAAGTGACATATTGTCGCACTAGTGCGACAAAAACAAAACAAAAATAAATTAGGTAAAAGAAGTAAATGATGCATTGGATTTTTCTGGTAACCTTGCTATTGCAAATACAGTTGGCATATACGTACATACACTTCAACTTAATCACCATAAACGTATTCACTCTGTAGACTTTATGTCAAATGTACTCCATATGTCAAATGTACTCCATGTGTCAAATTATGATTTCTTTGAAAATGTTTATTTTGTTCATAAACGTTGTCATGATTACGGTGACATGGGTAACTACAATTTTACTGAATTGTTATAGGCGTTACCAAAGATAATTTTGAAAATTATTTTTTTTCTACAGCTTGACATTGTTCAACGATTGTAGAAAAAATATTGTGTGTATCGATCAACAATTTCTCGCCGCGTGCAACAAACAATGCTCTATCCACACTTGATACACAAATAACTATTGTTACATTAAAATTGGTTATCTTTATATTGTTAAATTCAGAAAAAAATCTCTATCGAATGAGCATAAAAACTTATGTAGTCGTTTAAAATAAAATAGTTGGGGTCTATATTTAAAACCTCTGGTGAAAATTATTTTGCCAATTGTAGGATAGTCTTGTTAAATAGAAATTGTTGTCTAATTTAACCAACTTCGAATCTTTTATAGTTATCGAGATAGTAATTGTGGCAAACTTAAATGAAACACTCTGTTATTTATATAAGAAGAAAATGTTCAATCATTACAAGCCAGCTTTGAATAAATCAAAGAAATACGTGACATTTACGAATTATACTAAAAGATAATCTTAAAAATGAGTGGGACTGTCTTTTGTGCATAAAATAACATTATTCACGATATGTGCTATATTTATACAAAAAATAAGCTTTAAAAGATTTCAGAAAGTTTACTAAAAAGCCGCCCATCGAAAACAATGAGCAAAGAAGAAAAATATAAGCACAATAAGTAGATAAACTAAAAGTTTTAAATGCGTTATGAATTTTTGATATTTCCCGGATATTTCGGGCAGTGATCGTAGATTGTTACCTAGTAAAACACTTTTAAGGATCAGTAAAAAATTTAGATAACTTGAAAGGTTAAATAAAACACACATGAAATAAAAAAGTTTTTTAGTACGTCCCTTAGAACACTTTTACTTTCCACGTAAAAATTTAACGTTAGTTTTTTATGGCTCGAACTTTGCCGTCTCATTGACTGGCACAAAAAATAAAAATACAGAAGCTTTAAAGTCCTCTTAAATATTTACAGTCCTCCGTATAAATTTATATCTTCCTTTATAAGTTTTTACGCACGCTATAGGTCGACAAACCGATACGCGGCTCTGAGAGGTAAATTACACATTGTTCAAACTAGAACAATAGGAGAAATTGACTATTTAATTTTTTCAACTTATTTCATTTCTATTTGGTTGTAAAATTTGAATGTTTTATAATCACACTTGACATGTTTGACCTATAGAACAGATGTTTTAGTTCTTCGTTATAGTCCGTGAGCCAGCTTTAAAAAGTGGAATCTACCCGTTTAGGTACATCGAAAAGCGCACGTCTGCCATTTAGATCTGGGTGGTATTAAAAATGGCTTCCATTAAAAAAGGAAAGAAAATGATGGAATTTTGAATGTGACCAAAATTTTCTTTTTAATCTCGAAATACTAGACGAAAATACAAATCAAAAGACATCAGTCTGCCATTCGTACGTGGTCGGGTTGCCTCGGAGGACGAATTTCAAAATTTAAAATTTGTGGCCCGAAATTTGGCTTAAATGACCAAAATATTATTTTCTATAACACTGTTTTGGAAACTAGGTATTCCACAACTAAAAATTGTTATGGAATCACTAACTTTCCATATGCTCCGTATGGAATATTTTCGACGAATCAGAGCCGCATATTAGCGCGATATATGAAATATCTTGATTCAGTTACTATGGTTACGTCTGTTTGTTTTAATTTGATTTTTGAGTTTGACATTTTCAACACTTTTATATTTGTATTTTTTGTATATTTCCAAAATCTTGTTATAGAAAGTATAGTCTACAACAGGGGTGGGCAACCTCCGGTCCGCGGGCCAACTCCGGTCCGCGTAAAGTTCCAATCCGGCCCGCGAGATCTTTAGAAGAAATAATAAATAAATATTTTCAAAAACAAAAATTTTAAAATAGGTTAGTACTCAACATAAAGAAAAAGGGGAGATTTACAGTTTAATTTTCGATATAATTCGTCTAGTTTAAATTAAGAAATAAATGTAGTACTTTTGTTTTATTTTTGTTTTTTAAATTATAAGTAACAAAAATGTGTCAATTAACAACTACGGCCCGCGTACGAAACGTAAATGTTATTTTGGCCCCTGTTATACAAAAGGTTGTCCACCCCTGGTCTACAACATGTAACGGAATGGCCTATCCCACGCTTGCAAACCGTAGCCCTCGCCTTTTGCTCGGGCTACAAACTTTTTGCTCGCGTGGAATATGTGCCATTCTATTACTTGTTGTAGAATATACTATTTTATCTCATGATACTAGACGAAAATACTAATCAAAAGACACCAGTCTGTCACTCCTACGTGGTCGGGTTGTCTTGGTAGACGAATTTTAAAATTTAAAGTTTGTGTTCCGAAATTTGAGGCCACAAATTTTAAAATTCGTCTGCCGAGGCAGAGTGCCACACCTAGAAATGGGTAAATGGCGTGATGATATATTTATTTATTATATTTCTACAATTCCAAGTTGGGATACAATTGATTTGGCAACTACCCAGCAAACACAATTGTAACATTGATGTACCTGGTATGTAATATCTGAAACCTAAGTAGTATATCATTTATATACGTACTATTAACGTAATATACATATACCATGTCTGACATCTCTTGAGAGTGCGTAAAATGATATTGTTGGTATGTCACATTGGTCTTGGACATGGTACATACCTACAACATGTATATGTTATGTTACCGTACTTATTACATATTCACAATTAATTAGAAAGTTTTTTTTTATATTTTTTATAAAAATATAGCAAAGAAATTTTAAATATATTATAGTGTACACTGAACAACATTCAAATATATTTAATTTAATTTTGCTAAGTGGTTATATATTTCCGTATCGTAATTTATATAAAGGAAATTGTTAATTTATAAATAAATAAACATTTTCAAAGAGATCTTACTCAAAAATGTACAAAAACAACTATTCCATTCGTATATTCAAAGTTGTTTAAACCAATAGTTTTGTTATGCACCATTAACGTGACGATGTCTACATACATGGGATGTCATGTCTCATAGACCGTGTTGCGGACATAGGTCTATCCATGTTATGTATATATAACGTACAACGTACCCGCAACATAACTGTGTTTGCTGGGTACAAAGCTATCGGGCACCGGCTTGTAGTTGTAACAAGGACTTGCACCGTCTGCCCATCCTAGGAATATATCCCCTGGGGTTGAAAGTTTCGAATTGCCTTTAGCAAGGAGTGTTTTTACACATACATACACGCATACAAGTCGCAGCTTAATGGAATGAGTAAGGCGACTACAACAGTTTGTGGGTGTTTGTTTGACAGGCACTGGAGTAAAGCAATGTGTCAACAGTAACTGATGTGAACATCATACACAAATTTAGTGTGGGTTCGACAGAAGCCCGACTATAAATACGGACATAATTGGCTCCATTCCAAACACCATCTCAAAATATAATATAAATCTCCTGTCTCCAATACCAACCACACGAGATGCACCTAACCTAACTTAATTAACCAATTTGTACATTCATTTATAACACATGCTCGCCCATTTCCCCCTTCGCGTATGATGTAGTAAGAAACAAAACACTGCATCGTGGACGCATTCAGCGTGGGGGTGAGGTAATTTTAATTCCGAATAACCTACAAGTAGGATAATTTCTGAATCTAAATCTGTAAATTAAATTTAGTATAAATCAGCCATTAGAATTGCTATTTGAACAAATGCATTTTGTAACGGGAAGATAAATAAATATACTTTCGGAAATATCGGTGATCGCAGTTGGGTAACTAGTCGTCAAGTCACAATCCTCAAAGAGTTCAAGTTAAAATAGCAATACCCGGTGGTGGGATTCGAACTCGGGCTCCAGAGAAATATTAATGGGGTAAACAGGTCGGTAATAAAGCAATATACCTTTTAGACTTTCCTTCAATAACTTCTTTTAAAAAAAATCCAGTGTGATCCAATACATGACCTTCTAATAAATATTCGTATTAGGGACAATATTTTCATCTACGAATAAGTACCGAATAACTTATTCGCCGAATAACTGAAAAATGTCGCATCGAAATCATACCTCAAATGATACTTATTGTTCTAGCTGTCATATTTTTTTAAGCGTATTTTGTTATTTATTCGTTGAATAACTTATTTAATAGTTATAATAGTTTATTCGTAGATGAAAATATCGCCCCTAAATATAATAAATATAAAACAGATATTTCAGTTATATGTTTATACTTATAGCAATTATGATTATTATAATATAACTAGATATACATACATCATTAAGAAACTTCAGGAAACTTCAAAAAAATTAAGGGTATAGCTCCGTTAAAAAGCATCGGACTGTGGATCATAAAATCCTCAGTTCGAATCCTATATCTGACAGTCGCTATTTTAACTTTACCCCTGTAACTCCCCCTCCCCCCACTAATAACTTTGGGGGCGCAACTTGACGACTGGTAACCACACTTCACGTTCTAAAAATATATCACTTACCGAGATCTGCGAAAGCAGAGTGCCACACCAAAATGTGTCAAAGAAGTGATGATATATTCTCAAAAAATATACTGTTCTAAAAAACAATTGACGATTGTTCAAAATTAATTATTCACATTTTAATTTTATGGGGTAAAAAGCTCCGTGGTAACGTTTCGGATCGTGAAATCCTCAGTTCGAAACCCACTGCCGCCAGTTACCAATTTAAATTTACCCCTGTGGTTCCCCTTCACTAACATCCTTGGGGGGCTATGATTTGACAGCTGGTAACCGCACTTCATACGAAAAAATATATATCTTACCGAGATCTGCGTAAGCAGAGTGCCACGCCCATAATGGGTAAAAGGCGTGATGATATGTTTATTTAAATTTAAATTTTATTGTCATTTGGATAACTTGATCCAAATTTAGTATAGAACTGGAGTTTAAATTTCTTTATAATATCGGGCATGAGACTTTTAATTTGACATCAAACTTGTCAGAATATACGGACGTACATCCATCCATCCACACAGACGTTATTGAGAAACATAAATGAGTAAATTGCTTAATTTGGTTACAAGGGTTGATTGGCGGCACTATACGCTCAAAAATATGTCATGTACACTCAGATTTTCCTTGAGCAGATTTAAAATATACAGAAATTTATCTAATTTATTTTTAAAATAATATATCGGACTGTAAAATGTGAGATCCTTAGTTCGAATCCCACATTTGGAGGCCATGACTTGACTGTATCCAAAATGGGTAAAATGCGTGATGATATTATTTATATTAAATGTAGAAAAAGGAATCGCAACCACAAAATAGTGCAAAAGTAATTAAAATTTGTAAGGTGCATCATAAATATTTACAGGGTTGATTTCTGCTTGGTTTTACTATATAATCCGTCAAATGCTCTTCACTCAAATATTTCTAGAATTCCTAATTCTCTACCCTACCCTAGTCCATTGTGTAAAAAATCTTTTTCCTAAACAATTAAATTTCCAGAAAAATGACTGAATCGATTCTCAGAAAACCTATTTCTTCTTCACAGTCTATAACCTAAATCGTTTTCAATTTCGGTGTCCATTAAAAAGGCCCCGAAAAATCAATGTCCAAACATAAAATATCGCATTTCTGTTCTGTAAGCGATACGCTAGTTCCGTAGTTATTAGCCACCCTGTAGCGTGGGGGATGGAGCCAGCTTCTAAAAGCCGGAGACCACCAAAGACGGGGTGAATACCCTGAAAATCACCCTTAACGTTGCCCTTCCGTATTGGTAATAATTTTGACGGAAATATCGCAAATTATATTTAGCGGATCCCTCAGCAATTACAGATCTGTTTCTGTTTGAATATAGTTTTGTTGAGATCTTATTGTATGCATCACCAGCAAAATAAGTAGATAGCAATTGTGACGTAACACTAAACATATTATTTTTTTATGATTATGTTAAGCGGGCTATCTACGACCATGCTCTTCAGTGGAAATCGAACCCACGATCTCTAGCGTGCTAGGTGTCTTATCAAATAATATATATTACAAAATAAGTTTAGAAAAGAAATGTTTTACTAAACGATTATGGTCGTTTAAGAAACGAGCGTAGCAAGTTACTTTAATGTCATTTGAGTGATGAATGAAGTAATAATTATTTATATACCAAGTGCGGGAATATATTCTTCCCACATTTGAAGCACAAAATTTTATAATTTCACATAATCGGGCCGATTTCATTTCACATATCAACTCAATAAGATGTTAAAATTAATGGTATATAAAGTAAATGCCATCTAGTACCAACTTTCTAAAACAAAAAATTGTATATTGTAATAAAGGTTCTTTAAATGGCATCATTACGAACGCAAAATATACACATAAAAGGGCGAGTCAATAAAACCCTAATACAATATTTTATGTTAGGCTGCATTGCAGATTATATTTGACACATGACGTTAACATAAAAAAAAATTGCTGCTTTCTGTTGTTTAATGTTTTTACTTTATCGGACTAATCCATAAATAGCCACTTTGTGGACGCTAAACAATTGTTAAATAAAAACAAACAGACTTACTTAATTACCTTCTAAAATTATGACAGACGTTATTAATAAAAGAATTTCAAAAAATAATATTTATTAATGACACTAACGTGTTCATATTCTGAAACCGGTAAACTATTGAACAAACCAAGTATGTTATGAATCATAACATCGCTAGGAATGTTAATAGCTATTGTTGACATTTCGTTTTAAATTGCAAATTTTTCCTATCGTTGTTTATTTATATTCTATTTTGTTGCCATAGTTACAACTGAATAAATTTGATTTTTTAAAATAAAATACGATTTTCAAGATGAATCTATTTCGTGCTAGTTTGATTTCCTATGGAAATTTACCTTCTGGAATATTTAGTTTTATTGCTACTGGAAAATCGTTTTCGTAGTAATAAAAACTCAATAGACCAGGTGGTAAATTTTCGGAAATCAAACTAGTTAACTAGCACTTAATAGATTATGTATGAAAACAGTTAAAACGCTAATTCGCGTTTGCAAAGAGTATAAATATATTAATAATTATTAAGTAACTAATAAAAATTTACGTCCTCGTGTGAAAATTCCACTCCCCATGTGAAATAGATAATATTTTGCATGAGGTGTACAATATTTATAAATAAGAATAAATATATAAAATGTAGATTACAAAATTGCTTTTCCAATTACTGGAGGAAGCGGTAAAATAGTAAATAGTTAAATTGCAAAAGAAGTCGGAGGTAGCGTTAAATTTACAATTATTTTCTTGCAACAACTTTCTTACCAATTAAAGAAACTTGAAGGACAAAAACAGCAAAAACTATAATTTCAAAAACAAATTATTTTCTTGCGGCGTGCGCTAATTTTTCTCAATAAAAAGTTAAAACAGAAATGCAGAGTTGCTGTGTGTTATTAGCGAAAAACCGCCATCGTGTTAGGTGCAATGACATCTTTACTACCTAGACATCGCTGCCGATAAGATTTGAACCCGGCCCCACAACTATTCGACTATCTGTGCCCCAGTCGGCGAGCCTGTCGCTATGTCAATTGTGCTTGCTAATTAATTCATTTCATATCATGCATGTTAATTGCTGGATGCTTCTGTAATTTCTATCATTAATTTTGTAATTATTAATTCTATATTTGTACTTCCTTATGCGATTATAAATATATTAATAGACTGTTTGTACATCTGTTTTCATTTTTATGAGAAGTTTTGAACTTTTTTCGGGGTAATGGGGATTTTAACTTTTGGTTCTTAGAATTATTTTATTGCATAAAACGATAAATAATTCACTAGAAAAGAATTTGGTCCTACCTTGTGTTGATGCTTTTGAAGATCCATGAAGCGAGCCTTGCCGTACATCTGTGTTTCTGACCTAAAACAAAAATTAGAATATTAAAGATATCTGAAATAACAGACTGCCACGTTCAAAGGCACAAATGGAAATGAAAATAAATTTGTTTAATTTAATTTAACGGGTCCAATAGCTCCGTATGGTAACAGATCAGAATGCAGATCGTAAGATCCTTGGTTCGATCCCCACAATCGAAAATAAATTCCGAAAATTTTCACCACATAAAATTACCCCTGTGACTTTTTCGGCGCTATTATCCTTAAGGTTGTAATTTGACGGCTGGTAACCGCACTCCATGGGCAATAAATATATTATTATATACTGAGATCTGTTTTTTGCTATACCTAGAAATGGGTAAATGAAGTGATGAAATAATTATAAATTAAAAATATATATTTTTATATCCTCAAAAATTTCTGATTTAAGTTTAAATAGTAACCTTAGGATCAATAAATAAATTTATAAATTTTATATCTTTATTTTGGACGTTTCGACTTTGTATAAATCATCATTAGGGCTGTTCGATTATGGGTTTTCAATAATCAATAATCGATTACAAAATAATCGGTTATCTTGATTAATCGATTAATCATATAGTTGATTAATCAAATAATCTATTAATTGATTATTTTTTTTTATAAAAATCAAGTGTTCGATTAATTGATTATTAATATATTAATTGATTATTTTTTCCAGGCCTAGTCATTATCAGCAAGAAATAAATAAATAGTCAAAATATAAATAGTAAATTAGTAATCAAATTATAAATTGTAGAATAAGGAGTATAAATATAAAAATTGTAACAAATATACAAATATTTAGACAGTTAATATGTCAAAACAGTAAATAAGAATGATATATTTATTTATTTTTTTCAGAAAAAAATTCATCTCCTTCTCTGTGGGAATCGAACTGAGGATTTCAGTTATTTAATTTGTTATTTAATAGTAATTAATTAATTTGATACTAAACTCGAGAAGATTCAATTAACTTAATAGTAAATAACAATTGACGATCGTTTAAAATTAATTACACATAATTTAACTTAATTTTCCTCCTTGAGACTTTTAATTTGATATCAAACTCGATAGGGTGTAATTAACTTGTATAAAAAAAATTGACGATCGTAAAAAAATAATTTTTGGCATTTGAGTTCAAACCTTTTCCCGGAGACCTTCAATTGGATCAAACTTAATCAATATTTAGGATATGTCATTTTTCAAAATGTATTATTAATCATATAATAAATTGCGAATAACATTTTATATTCCAAATAATATTAGGTACTAACATATTATATTTGAAACTTTTTTCGAAGCTGATTTCATTTTCGAAGTAAACTTCCACTTCCGGTTTTCAATTGTTAACAAAACCTACTCAGTTCTTCCCATTGTCATGTACATAAGTTATAGAATATAGAACATACGGACACATACATCCATCCATGCACACGGAAATCATTGAAAAAAATGGTTAAATCCTTTAATCTATACTAAAAGGTACAAGAAAGTAAAAATAGTACAATTCTCTTTTTTAATCATTTATTGGACTATACATTTATTTGCGAAAAACATTTGTCTTATTTTAGCGTAGTTTTCTCACACACTTATCGAGATTTCAATGCTGTATTCAGTGTATTCAATAATAGTATCTAATATTTATTGGGGTGTAAAATATATGGTTAATAATAGAAAAATATATAGTAATAACATTTAAAGTTTATAATTGACAAATTATCAAAAACAAATCTAGGTAATAAAATATAATTATGATAGTATATAGTCATATTCTTATCAGAACTCAGTTATAAAATGCGTTTGAGAATATGAATACTTTAATTCTGTTACAGAATCTTAAACACCCTGTACATCAAGCCATCGAATATACAATTTAGATGTAGGATAACGATTAATTAATGGATAATAAGTTTACAAACATTATATAGATTAGTGTGTTGAAAAATGCGACCAGAGCAACTCAGCTTCTACACATTCTGTGCGCCTGATACTTCGTAAGTCAGTGAGTGGTCAACGTTGCGTTGAACTGGACGTTCCCTCCACTGCCCCTCTAGCCCTCTCACCATCACACTTAAGCCCTGAACCCTTCTTATACTGCCCTACACTACTCGAAAACTATATAAATAGGGGTGACAAACCCAACAAACCAGCCCTTAGTTCGGACATCACACATGTATTGAAATTAACTATTGTTAAAAACAATTGACAATCGTTCAAAATTAATTATTGACATTTTAATTTAACTCTCCTTCCTGAGACTACAAAAACTGATTAGTATTCAAATAATTTGTCCATTACATAAAATAAAATCATGTAACACAACAAATATTTATAATAATAATAATATTATTTGGATCCTTCAAAGTTATCTACATAAAATTTATGATAAATTACTTTTTTCGTTCTCAAACTATTGGTTAAATGGTTTAGTATGGTTAGCAAAAGTAAATTGCTCATAAAATACTGTTACAAAATAAGTTATTCTAATGAGCGCTTAAAGTCACTAGGAACCATTTATTGGGTCATTTAAGCACCAGCGCTCCTCTTACAAAACCTGAAACTGTTACAATAATTTTTTATTGAGATCAGAAAGATGTTAAACTGTTTTTAACTGAAGATTAACATATATTTAAATCGTCCAACTGGTTTTCTAGAATTTTAATTTAGATTTTGAACATTAACCCTAAAATTTTATTGTTAATTTAATTAATATTACGACTGATATTTAAATTGGGAAATATCTGGACTCATGTTTCGAATTTCAAAGATATTAAAAACTATTCCATGAATTTAAGAATACAATAACAAAATTCTCGGTCACATATTATAAATGTTAAAATTTTGTAGGATTTCAAACAATTTTTGAAATGAAACATACTTTAAAATATTTTTACTTTAAAAGCTAAATAATTTTCAGGAACTACAATACTGATTCCTTCTGTAATTAAATAATTAAGAAATCAAATGAAAAATACCAAATAAATGAAAATATTTTTGGTTTAACTTCTGTAAAATTTCATAAAAATTCAACGGTTCGAATTACTACAAGCATTTCTTCGTCTGGAAAAACAAGTATTTGATGAGTAATTTATTGAAAAATACTTCACAGATGAAATCATAAATCGTGCAGTTTCTCCTGAATTTAGGTAACAAAATAAATCTAGTGGATAAGACAAATTGAAAGAATTCAATATGTAATAACAGGAAAGCTGTATTAACCCAAATAAACAAGGAAAAACCTCGTACTGTTTCGGAGAAATTTTATACACATTTTCGAAAATTAATTCTAGAAAATAGTTAGCTATAAGAGATTCACGGTAATTCACATCCTAATGAAAAAACAATAAACTTTTTCAATTTGCGTCAGTAGAAAAATAAGTTGAATTTGTTAGTTGTTCTAATTTAAATAAATTTATTATATTACATATTTTATAATAGTTCGACTGCCACTTTTTATTTTACCTTTGAGGTTCACCCTCCACAAACATCTTAGGAGATTGTTTTATATGACCGAGATCTGCGAAATTAAATGATCTTATAAATATAAATTTTATATTTAAATGTTTCACTTGATTAAATCTTGTTTGAAATATGCAATAGATATATCAATTATTTGATTGTTCAACATATAATTCAGTTTTTCTCAAAATTGGAAGCAGCTACAAGAAAATTGCAAATAATATTTTTAATTAAATTAAATATCTTTCATTTGAAACTTTTTTCGCAGCTGATTTCAAATTCGAAATAATAATTATATATGCATTAAGTGAAAAATGAAATATTCTTTCAGCACGTGTTGTTCACGATACTTTTTCGACGACGAAAATTAAGTAAAAAAAAAAAACTATAAAATTTACATAAAAATATTAAACCAGATTATGTTCACATCATTGCTATCAGAATTCACCCAAAATTATGTTAAAATCTGATAAATCAGGGTCCAACTTTCTTAATCCGTGTAAATTAAGCAAATTATCTGCGACTGTCAAACTTATAAATACAAATGTTTAGGTTAGTTCTCTCAGTTATCGCAGCGTGTGATAAAATCATATCACACAGTTGCGAGACGCATCTGATTGGCTAACGAGCTTTCTTATCACACAGCATTGCTAGTGATATACAATGACCAACTTTCAGTAAGAGTTTAGCGTGTGTATTTATGTAATTTTCGTAGTGGTCGTCGGAAAAGACATATTTTAAAATGAACGAAGAGTTTAGCTTTCGAGGCGTCACAATTAAATGAAGAAATCATATTGAAGAAATCTTTATACCTTATCGAGACCTGTCTATGAGGCGCCGTTTGGGCCAAAATATAACTTTCTGCAATATATATATATATATATATATATATATATATATATATATATATATATTATTGCTTAATATATATAAAATTTCGTTATATATAATATTTTCCGTTGTCAATATATACAAATTTTATTGTGATATATAAAATTTCGCTGTGATATAGAGAAAATTTTGTGATATATAGAAAATTTTGTGATATATAGAAAATTTTGTTATATATAGAAAATTTTGTGATATATAGAATTTTTAGTTCTATGAAATGCCGCGTTATAATGAGGGCGCTCACTTTTACGTACGGTCTTGCCTAGTGACCTTTATATATCATGGACTGAAAAGTCCATGTTCATATTTAGATGCTATCTTTATCTAACGTAAAATCTGCGTATGGTCCGCATTTCGGTAAACCCTTAGCTCTGGCGTCGACAGGAATATTTTCCATGATTAAAATTACTCCTTATTGCACCTCGTGTGTGACAAGTTGAAGCATTTTGATTTTATATTGTGTTAGTTTTGAGCATAATTTTAAACACACATTATTATTCACAATATTAAATATGGTTACAAAATGTATTGTATTGGGTTGTAGTAATACTTAGTATTAGTAAACAACTGAAATTTGATAGGTAAGTATTTACTTTTTATTTATTTTATTATAATATGGGCTGGTATTCATTTTTTTTTTTATATAAATGTCAAAGAGTTAGCTGGATTAATAAATAATTAATACATGTTACCATGATTAAATAATAGTTGCTAACCTAAGCTTACTAGAAATCAAAAGAATTAATCCAAAAGATCATTTGCATGTAGTAATCATTTTGTACCAAATGATTGAAGGTGACCTATTAAATAGAGGAAGATCTGCATTTCAAATTGTAAAAAAATGTGAAATGTATTTGAATAATCGATGTAAATATTATATGAAATATATAAACTTATGTTTACAATGTAACAAAGCCACAGTAAGGTCAAAATGGAAAAAAATAATTTTGTGTACCAATGGTTTAATAATATATCTTTAAAATATATTTTACGTATACAAATAAATAAATTACATTTAATTATAAACATATAATTAAAACAATTAAACTTATGTTGGCAACATGCGTGTTATTTCCTGTTAAAGTTTATAGATTTATGTGTTACCGACTCCCGTACGCTGAACGAACGCGATCAGGTGTTTCAGGTTTGACATTCCCCATTTTCTCCATAACCTTAGTTCAATCTTCCTAGTTCCCGGTGCAATTTAATAAATATTAAACAGTTACCAACTATTTGGTAAATAATGACAAAGTGCATTAAATAAATTTCACTATTGGGATCTGTTTTTATTGTTTTACCTCAACAGTCAACAATTAGATATGTAAGTACCAACATATCGAGTGATTAAGAAAATGGCATCAAATGATTCCAAGATTGTAATTTGTATGTCCAGTCCATAATATATAAAGGTCACTGGCAAGACCGTACGTAAAAGTGAGCGCCTTCATTATAACGCGGCATTTCATAGAACTAAAAATTCTATATATCACAAAATTTTCTATATATAACAAAATTTTCTATATATAACAAAATTTTCTATATATCACAAAATTTGCTATATATCACAAAATTTTCTCTATATCACAGCGAAATTTTATATATCACAATAAAATTTGTATATATTGACAACGGAAAATATTATATATAACGAAATTTTATATATATTAAGCAATAATATATATATATTGCAGAAAGTTATATTTTGGCCCAAACGGCGCCTCATACCTGTCTACGAAAAAGTATGGAAAATACACACACATATTTTGTTATTACCGAAAAGTTACTTTATATTCTAGTAGTGGATAATGTAATATTTTATACATCCTTGGCATTAAACTATTTTAGTATCGAGAAATCAGCGTATAAAACTTTAAAAGTAGGTGTTGAAAATAGTTATTTACTTTACAAGTGGAGGAAATGGAGGAAATGTAAGGAATTATCCACGAGAGAAATTTTAGCACACGAAGCCAAAGGCTGAGTGTGTTAATTTATCTCTTAATAAATGAAAAATTTATTAAAGAAATATTATTTGACAGTGACATACTTTAAATTTTTAAATTAAAATGTCAATCGAAATAGTTATCAAGGTGTTATGTGTTATTATTATTGTTATAAATAAATATATACTCACTAGTGATTTTCCTTAAAATTATACCCACTAGTGGGTGGGTAATCTGTTACTTTCCTTGTTTAAAATCGCTTTAGTTATAGAGCATTTATTGAGAGGTGTTGAATAATAATTATTTATTACGTTGAAAAAGCAGACTTTTGGTTTGTTTTGTAATTTTTCGATTTACTATAAGTGAAACTTTTTTAGGAAAACAAGTGAACAACACAAATAAATAAATAGAAACAATAACTAAGTAATAACAAATTTTGATTTATAAAACAGAGTAAGCCATGTTCTCATTCTGATTCATTGACAGATTCCAATGACTTTGCCATTGGCACATTATGAACTTGCTGTAATTTTAGTTTCTTAAAAATTTATTCAATGGATTGACTATAGCAACAGCAGATTTATCTAGTTATTTAAGACAAATGGTACGTTTGTGTTCTGTAATTGTTATCGTTCTGCTAGTCTCTCCAATGTAATAGTTTTTACATTATATGTAATTTTGTACTGAAACGGGGAAAATATTCTTTACACTCTTCAACATTGTTGTAATTTGAGACGTGGAGCAAAATATTCTATGATGTTATTTCTTAACAGTATTGTGTGTGTATCATTTTGGACATAGGACAGAGAAGCAAACAATAGTATATTACTCAACGAGCATGTAATGTACCCATGCTATTACTCACGAGAATGAAGTTTGCATCACGAGAGAATGCGAGTGAAGTAAATCATTCGAATGAGTAATAGCCATTACATGCGAATGGAATACTATACTTTATCCACAACATTTCTTCAAATATTTTGTTTTGAAATTATAAGATAAGTACAATTTTTGCTCCGAAAAATACAAAAAATTATTTGTTTATCAACATAGACAAATTGTAGCAACCATCGCTAGGCTACATTATGGTGTAACAAAATTTTTGAAGTGATTTGACATTTAGCAGAAAATCTTAAAACCAATTATTTAGCTATAGTTAACGCTTAAAAATAAAATAAAATTATGAAAAATGAAAAAACTTTTGTCTTTGACTTTTCATGTGGAAAAAAATTACTTAAAAGTCATTTTGATTTTACTCTTTTGACAGATAAGATTTGAATTTGACATAACGAATGAATAATATTATTTCATTGGCGTGTCAATATTATTTCATTAGCAACAGTAACAAAGGTCATTAATTGATAAACAACGGTTGAATTATGGGTATATAATTTGAGAGTTGTGGATGAACGTTTATTAATTGTCTTCGAATTCAATTAATTAATTTATTGTTTTGTGTGTCCAGTAAACTTTCATCAAAATCTAATCAGTTCTGTGTATTATTTGAAACTTATAATTATGACGTTTTGTTACTCCGTATAAGGAAATAAAAATTAAATACTTTGAAAGGATAGATGTTCATCAGAAAAATCTTTTGAAATACAATTTACATTCGAAATTTTGTAGTTATTATTTATTGTAATTTAACTATCCACAAGTTAAAAAAATACAATTTTCCAAGAAGCAGAAAAAATTATAATTAATTATCGAACAAACAAACATTTCAATAATTACCAAACACATGTAAACAAATCGTTTTTGGTGGTCGACGATATACGATGAAGCACAATTGACAAATGATGTTTCGAATTCATGGCTATCTTCAATTTTAATCTCTAGATATCCAGATAATCAAGTTAGGAATATCTAATTAATAAATTATTTGGTTTGATCGTCCTTGCGGATAATTTATCGTTGCTCGATGTTCATTTATCATCACCTGGCAATGTTCAGTTGTTCTGGTTGTTGTGTAGAGCGTTGCTAGGCGACAACCTAAGCAAATTGTTGTTGTTTTGTTTGAAATCGTGAGTCTTTACTGTTACACGTTGGCGGGTGCTTAATCTTCTGCAAGGTTTTGGTCTTTTTCGCCAATTTGACTTGGAAACTAAAGATAGACAGATAGAGTCTACGAGTATTCGGAACCGCGTGAATGAATATTAACAGAAGTAGCACAACTTTGGAGTACCTGAATGTTTTGTTTTTATCGCGAAAAATGTACCCTATTCCAGCGAAAGTTGGAAATTTGGACACTTATTCTCGGTTTCGTTTTCCATTTAACGATTATCTGTTATTTCTTTAAGAAAAATTCTTGACAATTTTCATTAACAGATAGAATATTTTATATATGTACCAAATTATTTATTTAGGTGTAGGTATCTAATTTACTTATATTACATGTTACTAGAACTGTAAATCATTTGTTAACTACTTATTTCTGGAAAAAATTATTTATAAACAAAATTTAGTATTTAATTATTTTCGCATAAAATATAATAAGTGTATAAAGTTATAGATAAAAAAAAACTTTTTTGCCGATTGATATTAAAAGTGACACTTTACGGACTGCTAACAGTCTGCGCTGCCTGGACTGTAATAGTTATTTACATACCAAATGCGGGAACGCTTGGTTCCCGGATGAGTGTTTGGCGGCGCGAGCTTGCGAGCGCTGCCATAGAACGAATCCGGGAACCGAGTTCACGCAAGAGGTTTGTACAATATTTTTTGTACGAAAAGTATACAACTAATAACAGTCCATACAAAGAAATGAAGTTCTTCAAGTAGTTATTTTGATAATTGTCAAAGTTGCACTATAAATATAAACACACAAATTAATTTGTCTAATATATTAGAAAACAATTAAAATGTTTATAATATTTACCGTATTCACTTGTAAATTTATTATATTTCTTATTTTTATTGAGATAACTAACATTACATTTGTAGGTTATGTATTTTACAGCTGTCATATCGGGTAGATTTTATTGCCAACATTGGTAACCAAATGCACTAAATTTGTTATTTTTAAATTCAATTTCATTCTTATTCAATCATTGTTTATATTAATATTAAGTAAAGGAATGTTTGAAATACTATATTTTTTTATTATAAATTTTATTTATTAATAAACGCTTTAGAAATAGGAATGTTTTCGTCGATATTTCCCGGTTGTCTATCTGGTGGAGACCTGGGAAATGGATATTTCGGACGTTGCTTAGGCAACGCTAAACAACACATTTCAATGTATGAGTACAAAAAAATATTTTTCATAGCATCAAATGCATAATAACCGTCAATGCAAATGCATAATAACATAATACTTCAAAATATGTAAATACTTGTGTTGATGATTACTATCTGACAACTGACATTTGCCAACAAATACAAAAAAAGCTACAGAGATTATTCCCGAGAATAATCACAAGAGCTTTATTCTCAGTATAATAATAACAGGATTGGTTAAAACAGAGACACGTGAAGCATTTCATTGGTTTTAAGAAACGTCAAAAAATTATCATTAGAATCTGAAGTGTAGAGAAAAAAAAAGTACGGTAAAATTTACTACACTATTCGATAAACTGAAGATATATCCATGCATTTTCTGACTTTTTTATAAATATTTCTAATTGCTTAGCAACTAATCGTGTTTATTTTCTTAATTGTCATGAAATTTTCAGAAAATGCCTCTTATATCCTCAGCTTATCGAATAGTTCGATAAATTCAACAGTACTTTTTTTTCGCCTACTAGCATGAGAACGTTTGTCTAATTTAACTAAAATCATAGCTAATATAGTTTCTGTTTCTACAGATTCCAATGGTCAGCCTCGAAATTGAAATACGCTGCATAATTTTAGCACATATTATACCTAAAAGGTTGAATTTGATGATTAACATTGTATATTGTGCAACAAGTGCAGAGAGTTATCTATTTCACGGAAGTTGTGAGAGTTTTAACACGAGACAAAGTCGAGTACTGAAATCACACGAGAGTGAAATAGGTAATTCTGCACGAGTTGCACACCATACTTTTTCTACGATCACACTTTTGTCAAGATTTAATAATAATAATTCTTACTTTTCGGAAACAAGAAATGGCATTTGAAACTCAAACTATTTGACGTTTATGATTACAGCAAGAAGCGCAAGCGCAGATGTGTGCAGTGGTACCAACTATAAATCTATAGATTATAATATAAAAACTAAAGACATATTTGATTAAAAAATTGATTGATTTGTAATCGTTATATTGAAAACGAAGATTTATTAAACTCTGAAATAATTATTAATTATTTGGATATATAAATGTACCTAAGTATAATTGACATATTAATATCATACAATATTATATTATTAGTAAGTTGGTCACACTTGAGTGTGGAGTAATTTCACACGACTGTGCGAAATATACAATTTTCATGCTTTGTTTAGTATGGAGAAAGTGTAATTTTCAGTAGTGATCGTAGAAAAAATTCCCTCTTTACCAATTTGAATTATTCTAGCAAAATATTTATTCGTACGGCCATTAGGCGTGTAGTGTGTGCGTCGCTCTCGACATAGAAGAGAATGTAGCGGCCAGTGAAAAATGGCGCGCTAAGCTAGTAGGGGTATTGAATGAACTCAGCTAAAACAAAACCACTTTAAGATAATCTCCGTATACAAAGTCCCCCGTAATGAGACGGAGACGGCCCAACACACACACGCGGGTAACTCTATGCCAATCAACGTTACTTGCCGTGGCTTCATTAGTTTATCTGTCAGGATTTTTAAAGCAGTCTGTAGATGCAGAATCGGCTTCCGACATATGCTAACGGCATACGCTGCCTTATGTTACGTTGACTTTACCATTAAACGTATGTTCTTCAACACTCAATAGCAACAAGCATTGACCGACTATTTACAACGAAGGGTCACTTTATCCAGACAAGAAGAAGAATTCGCCTTGGTTGTATTAAAGGGGACGTTAGAAATGTTTATAGAGTAAATAGCTCCGTGGTAACGTGTCGGACTGTGGATCATATCATGAGATCCTCAGTTCGAATCCCATAGCTGACAGTTGCCAATTTAAATTTACCCCTTTGGTTCCCTCTCCACTAACATCTTTGGGGGCTATGATTTGACGGCCGGTAACCGCACTTTACACACAAAAAAAATCACTTACCGAGATCTGCGTGAGCAGAGTGCGACACCCATAATGGATAAAAGGCGTGATGATATATTTATTTATTTAGAAAATAAAGCGGAAATGGACAATGGAATTTTTTTTCTAAATCGATACTAAAGTACAAGATATTACAACGTGAAGTTAGCCAAAATAGTACCTAGCTAAAGTTAAATTTTATAGACTATAATGTCAAAATTTACTTCACAGACTCTTATGTCAAACTTGAATTATAAACCTAAAATAATAAACAAATTATTATATAATACTATTGGTGAATTTATTTATTATTTACTTTTGACAATAATTTATCGGATGTAATGCAGATCATATGTAGACTACGTCTAAGAACATATAAAAAAATCTGTTGTGGGTAGCACAATACCTCCCGCCATAGATTTCTTATCGAACAATGCAGGAACACGGACCACCACTATCAAGAAACGCTCATCCCTTCAAAAAATTATGATGCATGTCAAAAAATGACATTTTTCAACTGTTGTTTGTTTTTTAAATATCAAAATATAATTTTTCTTTAACGTGTTGTAATTCGTAAATGGTGACAGTAAGAGGAAAATGTTTCAAACAATAATTGTAGATAATAACATTTGAAGCTTTATTCTAGTAACAAGATTTTCATTTAACCATAATTTACTGAGATACTTTAAAAAACTTGATAGGGCTTCAAGTAAACTACCACTTCCGGTTATTGGATTATCACCAAAAACTAATCAGCTCTTCCAAAGGGAATATAATTGATATATACAAAATATCAAAATTTTCTGTATAGTAGTTTTTGAGAAACCGTAGACCGACAGACTGACAGACTGACAGACATCATCGCGAAACTATTTAAATTGTATTCTAGGGAACATAAAACGTACTCATCCATTGAAAACTCACTACCCAATTTTTAGCATGATTCCTATACCTCCCTTACAGGATGTGGCGGGAGGTAATAAAGAAAATTATAACAAAATTTGACATTAACAGCTAGCTGACGATTTACAAATACATAATTAAGAATTTAACGATTTCAGAAAAAATATAATGTATACCTCGGCACTAAAGTATTTTTTATGACCCATATGGTTTATTCGTAATAAAAAATTATTCTTTTTTGCCTTGATATACAAATAACTTATTTCACGACCGGGAGAGAAACTCGATTTCTATGATACCAAAATCATGACAGAAACAGCCAATTTCATGTCTATTCTACAGGAGATTTGTGCACTTTCTCTCCCGCTTAAATAACTTGAAAATGATGGAACCGTGAAATATCTCGAGATATATACATCGAATAAAAAACCTACTTAGTTTTAGATGTACTATCCGAATGTACAATAAAAATTGGGGGTTCCCATTTAAGATTACAGAGTGACCCCCACCTCCACCCCCAGGGGCTGGCGGTGGGGGATCGTTCTGGTGACACAAGATAGGTTTTTGAAAAATATTAAATACTGGTTTTTTTGTTTTATGATTCGATGTGCATTTCTCAAAATATTTCATCGTCTTGGAACTTTTTGAAAATATTTGTATATGCGGGAGGTAATCTATAACTTCATTTTAGAGATACCACTCACACACATACACTTCATTTATTATTGGAGTATCTTTATTTATAGGGTTGGTAACACAAAATGAATAAATTAATGAAATAATTTGTGCTCCCGAAAACTAAGGCAATTCAAATTCTTGTTAAACTAAAAAGAAAATATCAATATCTCAAACTGGAGCAGAAATTTCATTAAACCAAATATAATTGTTTTGTATTATTAATTAATACTTTATCAAACCAGTGTCTTTATGGAACAGATAGGAACAGCAGACGAAAAACCTACCATTGTTTCTTAACAATGGAACGTCGGGTCTCGATAAGACCAACAAAAGACTGTCTAGCCGATAAAATGTCCTCATTACAAAAATGAGTTTAAATAATAAACTCCTCCGCAAAAAACTGATTTCGTCGCAGTGCCTACTACGATTGTCTGCTGTCCCTTGTACAAACTCACCCTAAACAAGGGCTCGGGGTTTACAGCTTACGACCAGACTTATTAACAAAAAACCCTGGTTCCTGCGCCCTTGCAAGGGCATTTGATGTTTCGACGTTTTCCGAAGGGTGCATTTCTGAGGGGACCTTCATTTTCTCCTGCTCTTTTCGGTAAATATTTGGCAGGTTACTCCAAAAATTGCTGACTACATGCAGCGTAAGAAGTTTTATACACGAATTTTGGAAATGTTTTAAATAAGAACTAAATTTTTGTGCATATTTTCAGGTTTTCTAAATCGACAAAAGACAATAGATTTTGAAAGAAGTTTCTGGACACAAAATAATAAATTCAATTTTATTAATACATGATATCAACTGAGAAAAATAGTTTCAAATAAAAATTGTTGGTAATAAATAAATCAAACAATTTTTAATATTAGTGTTTTTAAGTTTACCTCTGTATTTCTGTATTGTAACAACAAAATTAATAATTATTCTCACAATTACAGTTTTTTCAATTATTTCTGCATTTGATTTATTTGTTTTCTTCCATGGCAAACTTTGTATATGCATATTTAAATAAAAATGATACATTTTTAATTTTGTATTTTTCTCAAATATTTTGTATTATTTGGTCATTACATGTGAATATCATTGAATTCACAAAAAAATATTGATTCGAATCGAAATAAAAAAAGTAGGTTGCCATTTAAAATAATAAAATTACACCCCGTATTTTGAGAACCACTGGTCTAAAAAAATTCTTGTTTCGCTCATGTTAATTGTCTTATAATATAGAAATTGTTTGCTAATTTAACCGACCTCGTAGCTCTTATAGTTCTCGAAATAGCAATAGTGTACCACTTAAAATGAACACCCTGTATAGTGAGTGTCAGCAATTATGCAATGTTTTGATTTTTTCATCATAAGATTCAAGATACTAAGTTCTAAGTTCATTTTACATTGATATCTCATGTTGTATTTTATTTATTTTAGAAAGTAAAATAAAAATTTGGTGTGGCATCACACAACATTTTTATACATATAAATATAATAAATATATAATAGTTTTTTTTTATATTTATATAAGCTATGATTATTGAAAAAAATATGTATATGTCTATAATAATAATTAGTATATCATATATGAGAAGCAAAAAATAAGTAAATGACACGATAAAATAAATATCTCTTTCAGAAGCTTTAATTTGATACCAAACTCGAAAAATCTGCTGTGGACAGCACAATACCTCCCGCCATAGATTTTTTATTAAATGATACAGGAACACGTACCACCATTATCAAGAAACATTCATCCCTTAAAGAAATTGAGTTTTCACATATATCAAAAATAGACATTTTTCAACCGTAGTTTTGTTTTTTTCAAAAAACAGGTTAACATATTTAAACGAAATTGTTAAAATATAATTTTTTAACGTGTTGTAATTCATAAATGGTGACAGTAAGAGGAAAATGATTCAAACAATAATTGTAGATAATAATATTTAAAATATTATTCTAATAACAAAATTTTCATTGAACCATAATTTACTGAGATATTTGAAAATAGCTTGATAGGGCTCAAGTAAACTACCACTTCCTGTTATTGGATTATTACCAAAAACTATTCAGCTCTTCCAAAGAATATACAATTGATATATACAAAATATCAAAATATCAAATGGGGTAAATAGCTCCGTGGCAATGTATCGGACTGTGGATCGCGAGATCCTCAGTTCGAATCCCACTACCGACAGTTGCCAATTTAAATTTACCCCTGTGGTTCCCCCTCCACTAATAACTTTGGGGGCTATGACTTGACGGCTGGTAACCGCAATTCATACGCCAAAATATATCACTTACCGAGATCTGCGTAAGCAGAGTGCCACACCCACAATTGGTAAAAAGCGTGATTTATTTTATTTATTTTATATCAAAATTTTCAGTTTAGTAGTTTTTGAGGAACCGTAACTCCAGAGATCCACACAGACAGACAGACAGACTGACATCATGGTGAAACTATTAAAATCGTATTCTAGGGAACCTGAAAGTGTCCATCCACTGAAAACATAACATGATTCCCATACCTTCCTTACAGGATGAAAAAGAAAATGAATTTTTGACATTTTATTAGAATTCTCCTCTCACCTTTAATGTACAATGATAACTAATTAGATTTTGTGGAAGTATATTGAACAAATAAAACAGTTAATTCAATTTATTTCATATATGGAATCGGTTGCGCAGAACTCCAGCAATAATTTTGAAATATTTCTACAGTCTAACATGTATCAGGTGTATTAATAAAGATCATATTCAGAAGTATGAGAAAGTAGTGTTGTGGTCGTGCTAGAATTGTAATATAGTAGTTAGTGGTAAAATGATTCCTGCAATAACAAAAAAGTCCCTACTCATTCATACGGTCAGAGCGAGGTCCAGAAAAGGCGCGAGCACCAAACACAACACAGCAACCGTATGAATCACACAACGGAGTTTTTTCTCCACTTCTCGCGTCTCTTTTTATTTCGCTGGCTCTCCACAACATCTGGCCCTCGTCCGTCTCTGTCTGCGGCCAGTCTGATGCATCCGAGAATTACGTAAAACCACAATTACGCGTCTCGCCTGCTTTACATGCAGATGGTTTTTTAATTGCACGTTTGGTTTTGAAGATGGATTAAAAGCTAATTCAGAAGTTACAATCTGTATATAAGGAAAGGATCATTTTCCGTCATTTACTTTTGGTTTTGTTGCTTAGTATTTCATGCATAAATGGTTCATGGTTAATGATACTTTGGCCGGAGAGGAAACGCACAAATGAATTTAATTGTCTCTGACTTGAAAATATCTGTTTCCTTTCGGAGCATTTAAAATAATTAGTTTTTAGAAAAATCGAACGTACTATCAGGAAGCACAGGAATCTTCATTATGTGGAACACAAATTTAATATATACAGATGTTGTCACACTAATAGGCCAATTTAAAGATGTGTTTGTTTTTCCAACACTGCATAGGTCACTAGATATGGACAAAAACCTATTTGCATTGATATTTTCAGTAATAATATAACAAGAGAGTGAGAATGAATTGAAAATAATTTGACAGATCTTTCGAAAACTTGTTGCCAGGCAATAGCCACGAAAGCCCGTAGGGCTTGAGTGGCTATTGCCAAATTATTTTCTAATTTATCGAACTCTCGAGTTATATTAAATTAGATTATTTTTTTATTTCATCATCAGGCACGTCACAAAATCTATCTTTTTGACTCATTTTTCCGTGTTTTGATGATAACTTTCTGACATTTGACATCTGTCAACAAAAACAAAAAAGCTACAGAGAAAATTGCCGGGAATAATCACAAGAGCATTATTCTCAGTATAATAATGACAGGATTGGTTAAAACGCAGACACGTGACATACAATAAAGCATTTCATTGGTTTAAGGAAACGTCAAAAAATAATCATTTGTAAATAAGTTCGAAACTATCACATTGAAAAGTATGTTTCAAATAAAAAAGGAAAATATTTTAAATGAAATCGGCACTAAAGTGTTCAAAAATCGTCATTAAAAACTCAGAAATCGTCACTAAAGTAATCCATTATACGACGATTTTGAGCAACGCTGTCTTGACAGCCGTAAAATAATTATTGTAAAAGTAGCATAATTTTGACAGATATATGACGTATTGTAGTAACTTATACGTATAATGAAACAATATATGCAATAAGAATTAACTAATTAATTCCGATGAAGAAATTGAGGACAAAACACATAATTTTGAGTGTTATTTACGATAACTTCAATGTTATACTGAATGTCAGTTCCATTTGACAACTGACAGATGTATACACTTAACCTAAATAATTTTTTTTCCTTTTTTTTTCTAATTTTCAATTTCAAATAAAATTGTATATATACCGCGGCACTGAAGTTCCTTTTTATCACTCACATGGTTTATTTTCCTCGGCCCTACGGGCCTCGGCAAATAAATTCCATATACGTGATAAAAAGTTAAACTTCAGTGCCTTGATACATAAATAACAATTCCACAGCAGTTTTGCGTCATTCATGCTTCTGCATCCACGCCCAACATTCAGAAACATACACCAATGTAGGCACTAACACTCCATTATAAAAAACTCAATCGAGCATCTCCAGATACATTCATGTTTCGAGCAAATGTACCCAGAGCACCCAATACCTTGCACCCGGCAGACACCCGCCTTTCAATCTCCCGGTCAATATTTAGAATCTTATTCTATATTGTTGTCAATTACAAAGCAACTGAGTATTGGGTTTAAAAATAGCCTAATCGGCTAATCTATTTTACGAAAGTTGTTGTAAAATAATTAAGAATTGATTTGAATAAATCGCTAATCCGCAGATTACATGAAACTCGATCAGTTATTAAACTTAATTTAACAAAAGGCAAATCTGACAAGTGACATACAAAATCCGCTTTTAGTTTTTGCAATTTGTTTATTATTATTTGTTTTAACGTTGTTAGGTCTATCGCAAATGTTTTCTGATGAAACAATTTTAATATGTTGCATTCTGAGAAACTGTAAGTATAATATTATTTTAAACAATATTTGATCTGTTAGCTTATCGTTGAAAATTTGCTAAATGCGCAAATGGCAGCGTAAAAACCAACGAAAAATTAAAAATAGAGCTGAGAATAATTGCATTCCTACTACTTTCGTCTCGGAACATTCTCAGAAGGAACGTGATAATATGTCGCTTATAATTTATTGTTATTATTGAACAAAATATTCATAGATGCAGATATCATTCACGGAATATTTATCATTACACAAAAATTAAAATACTAATTGTGACCAATGACGAAATTATACATTGCTCATGCCAGACGCGTGCCACGGGGCCCCAATTTACCCAGATACGTGACTTCACCCCTGGATAACTTGTTTGATGGAAAATATTATTGTATAATAATTGAAACTAACTACCGGCTGATCCATCGGTCTGTATTTTTTATTTAATGCGATTATATTAAATATTACTGAATTTTTTTTACCAAAGTTTATTTTATAGGTAAAACAGTTTTTACTGCTGAATGGAGGAAATGACTGGCGAGCCTGTCACCTCCTTGAAGCAGTAAAACCTTGCATTGTACAACATTTTACTTGTTAATCATTTGAAAATCAATTTTACTTGTTACTCACTCGTAAACATCATTTACCCAAGCCCTCTAGTGCATTTGAAAATGAATCTTTACAAGTTACTTATTGACAGCTACATTGTAAAAATTTTACAAGTTAGTAAATAAGGTAAACAATGCACGTTGCCACAGTAATACTTACACGGCTTATGGGAAATCATTTAATAGTATATTACATAACGAGAGATGTAAGTAGCAATTTACGCACGAGTGAAAAAATTGACACACGAGCCGCGTAGCGGCGAGTTTGTAATTTCATGAGGGCGTAATTGCTTTACATCTCGAGTTTTGTAATATACTTTTTCTACGACCACTCAATACTATTTCTAAATTAAAAACAATATTCAAATAGTTAGAAATTTATTATGCTTTTTTCTTTTCTCTAATCCATGAATTTTTGATACACAAATTCATATCGTTGTCGAGATTTTGTCACCAAAAGATTATTTGTTGCACTTTTAGCTTTAGCTTGTATCTCCAGTGGTGTTCCAATTGAAATATCACTGTCGCTTGACATTTCTTACTTAAAATATTAATAAATATAAGTAAAGGATAATAATATTTAGTAGTATATATTTACCTCACAATAAAACACAGATTATAAACTATAGATGCAGATGGGAGACTATAAAATATTACCAGTTTACATGTAATAATCACGCACATAACCTAAATGTCAAACAAGCTTTGTTTGTGTTTATAAAAATAAACGACAATTATTGAGCGTAGGGATACATGACGAAACATAGTCTCCTCTACATATATTATTGAAATATTTATTGGTGTCATAATTTATAATAAACCCAGCAAAATATGAATTTAGTTATAAAATTTTATCATAACATTTAAATCTAAGATTTGATGCATCAAATTTTAATTATATTGGTAATGTGACAGTCAGTAATGCCAACTTAAATTTCATTTTCAAGTGTTACGTAATGAACATTACGTAACACTTGAATGAACATTACGTAACACTATTCGTAACAACGCACTTACATTGATTGTAGTTTGTTCTGTAATGACATAGTTTCAGTAGTGGTAGTAGAAAAAATAATTTTTGACAGAACAGTTGTGTGTAACTGACAGGACTTGGTTATAATTTTAATTTGATTTACAAAAGAGAAACAAGTAAAATGTTGAACAATACACGCAAGGTAACTGTTTTACTGCTTTAAGGAGGTTACAGGCTCGCCGATCATTTCCTCCATTCAGCAGTAAAAACTGTTTTACCTTGCTTGTAATGTAAATAACTATAAAATTATAACCAAGTCCTGTCAGTTAACATACAACTGTTAGCTGTTCTGTCAAAAATTATTTCAAATGATTTCGCATAAGCCTTGCAAGCATTACTGTGGCAACGTGCATTGTTTACCTTATTTACTAACTTGTAAAATTTTTACAATGTAGCTTTCAATTAGTAATTTCTAAAGATTCATTTTCAAAAGCAATAGAGGGCTTGGGTAAATGTTGTTTACAAGTGAGTAACAAGTAAATTTAGAAATGGTTTTCTCAAAATTTCAATAAACTTTTTTCAACTTTGGGCGCCATTATGAAAACAGTTTCTTTATTTGAGATAAAAAATATTAGAAACGCAGACAGCGAGATAGCATCTTACGTTACATAGCGTTAAGTTTGCGTTACGATACAGGAACAAGACGCCACAGTGTTGAACAGGAAATCCGGCCGATACTAGCGGAAACGTACTTTTATTCCTTCGACTTTGACTGTATTTTTGTTATGTGCATATTTCTTGCAATGTATAAAAGATCTGTATTAGGGATCTTTCTTTCGCGGTTTTTACAATCAAACAATAGTTCTTTAATATTTTAGTTTTATAGCGAAGTCATTACGAAACCCAATTTCTTATCAAAAGAGCTTTCATTTCGATTAAGTACTTTCAACCTGGTACTTGCCCAGTTCTGTTTTGTATCCTGTTTCTTTTTACTTTCTTATACAAAGTATAAGGAAGTATTGAAACCACGAAAAAATTGTTAACGAGATTTTTGCAGAAATACATATTTGGACGTCCACTGAATCCGTTAAGACTAATTTCCCAATGATGTCTGTGTGTGAGGATGGATGGATGGATGGATGTCCGTGTGCGAAATATCTCATGAACGAGACAAGATATGTAAACGAAACTTGGAATTTAAAAGTTTCATGAAAAAATAAACAGCTGAGTTGATTTTGAATGAAATTGAAAAACCGGAAGAGGAAGTTTACTGGAAACACAAAACAATAAATTCCATCTATTTTAAAAATAGAATCAGATGTGAGAAAAAGTTTCAAATGAAAGATGTTAGCAAAAATATTTGGAATATAAAAATTTATTTGCACTTTTCTTGTACATACTTCTAATTTTGAGAAAAACTAAATTATACGTTTAATAATATATTTCAGTAATCTTAGTTACAATGGAAACAAAAACTAAAACATGTTTAATATCTATGTGTCAAACGTGTCAAATAATTGTGAAATGTCAAAAATATGTGTCACGTGAAATATTATAAAAGTAATATTTTTTGTTATTAACTAGAAAGTTTTGAAGACTAGATATTAATTAATATCAATTTTAAAATAAATTCATAGTTACAATGAAAACAAAAAATCAAACAAGTTTAACATCTATATATCAAATAATTGTCAAAATACGCGAGAAACAACACATACGTGTTTAGTTGGTTTTATTTGTATAAGAAAGTAGTGTGGTGGCCACACCAGATTTTTTACAATTATATGCACAACAGGATTGTACCATATTTGATATATTTAAATACATAAATAATTGACCAAATTATAAATTAGGATACAAGAGCTCGCACAAATGTCCATCAAAACAGTATTGTACTCACACGTCAAACGTCAAACCAAGTTCGTGTCACCTTGAGATGAAAGTCACGTGACGGGTGGACTTTCATCTCTTTATTTCTCTCACGCTGTGCTGGTTACAAACTATTTTTGTCTATACTCCTTCCATACATTTTATTAGTTCTAATCGATCTGTTCGATAAGAAATCTATGGCGAGAGGTATTGTGGTGCCCACAACATTTTTGTAAAAATGAAACTAGATTTCAATCAACTATAGTTTTCTTCGTAGGTGTCAACTATTACAAACTGGCAGCGTATGATTCATGTTTACCTACGAAAAGTGCCAGCGAACTAAAGCATCATAAATGCATAATTTTATTTGTAGTTATTGTTTTTTCGAAGCTGCGATCTGTGATATATCTCACTCGGATCAGAGTTCGTAACACGACACTTTGCAAGTGTTGTGTTTTGGTAGATTGTTCGAGAGAGACGGAGGAGCGATCAGCGAGTGAGAGAGACAGCAAGTGTTGTTGTCTGTCGCGATGTCTGTCTGGTCACACTTCAGTCTGTATAGAATGTTTATCTGGATTAATGGAATGCTTCATCAGACACCACAAATGATCGCTGTGATCGTCTCCAGTGACGTTCTTACACTTTTCGTACTTTTGTATATTTTTAAAACATTTTTGATTATACCTGCATCATAATCCGTATTTAAAACACGCTACAGCGTTCGTAAACGCAAGATTAAAACACGCCGTGCTTTAAAGGTTGCTAAGCAACAACAAAAATATTTACTTGTAATATCTGTCAAAACTGTAAACGTAAACAACAAATGCTAACCAGTCTCCATGTAAACGAGATACGTCAAACGTCACACGCGCAAAATTATGAAATGAATCAAAATCAAAATGTTGCTTTCCAGTTTTATCCAGAGTATGTTGCAGGTATAATAAAAAATAGCGTATGACACACTTGTATAAGTGATTTAAAGCTCTAACGACGTTAAATGCACTCCGCTTCGCGTCGTGCTCTTAAACTCGTCGTACGAGCTTTAAAAGCTTACTTATACACTTGTATCATAATATACTATTCGGATGACTCAATAGTTGCAAAAAGCACCGAGGAACAGGGACCACCACTATCAAAAAACGTTCATCCATTAAAAAAAAAATAGTTTTCAATTGACATTTTTCAATCGTTGTTTTTTTTATTTTGAAAACCACAGTTAATCAGATTTAAACGTAAATGTTAAAATATTTTTATCTACGAGCGTTATTAAAAATGACCCTTTTAACGGTTGCTTAGTAAATTAAAGGTGTAAATTTCTGACACTAGTTTAAAAGTAACATAGCAACGTGTTAAAAGTGATTTAATTGTTACTTTTAACACGTTGCTAACGATCAATCAATAAATCAACAAATATAACCCTACCTGTCACAATATTATTCTACATTTTTTAGTATTTACTAATACACTAGGAAAATCGCAGAAAAAAAAATGCATGGTATAGGTAAATCATATTTAAAAATAACTTGATAGGGCTTCAAGTAAACTACCACTTCAAATTATTGGATTATCAAAAAAAACTAGGCAGCTCTTCCCAAGGGGATATAATTGATATATACAAAATATCACAATTATCAGTTTAATAGTTTTTGAGAAACCGTAACTCCATAAATCCACACAGACCGACAGACAGATAAGACACACACACAGACATCATCGCGAAACAATTAAAATCATATTCTAGGGACCCTAAAACGAACTTATCCACTCAAAACTCACTACCGAATTTTTAGCATAATTCCAATACCTGCTCTATGTGGAGGAAGGTAAAAATTAGAGTCAATATATTCATGAAGATCGCACTTTAATTTACAGTCAAAAATGTTGATAAAAACTGGGACACGCTGTATATAAATAATTAAAAAATAATTTGAACGTGGTCGGTTTGGACTTCCTGTGTATTTAATTCTGGTATCATCTACGAATGTTTTTTATGTTGCTTGGCAACCTCATAAACAATTTTTGACAATCACCGATCGAAATCCATCATTACAGCCCAGTAAATTATAGGTTATGTGCTCGTAAATCGTATTAAAGATGGCGTCTAATAATCGATCGACTTGCAATTGTTCTCGCAGCCACCTAACGACTGTGATTTGTTTTTGTACAGCCGGCTATACTGGAATAAAAACGTGTATCTCAACCATTTAAAGATCTTTATGGTCATTTATTGTACTGATATGTTTGTTTACACACTGTGCAAGACTGCAAGGCTACCAACTGCAAAACAAAAACAGTTTTATCTCTGGCTGCGATTTATTGTCTTCAGGTAGAGCCTGCAGAAAATAAAGAATTGTTCGTTTGACCACTCATTTATCATGTGCGGTTCGGTTGACATGTTTTGTAAATAGATAAATTAAAATATCGTTAGCACTCGAGCTAAAAAGGGTTCGGATGATTCGATGGATGTTTTTCCACGATGCATTAGTAATATTGTTATTTTTATTTCGGTATTTGTACTGGTGCAACACCAGAGAAAACGTCACGATCAACAGAATAAGTAAATAAATATATCAAGACGCCATTTATCCGTTTGTTCTGGGAATTGTATTAAAGATCACATACATTAAAACCACAGTACAAAAGATACTCGCAGTTGTTAATTATTTATAGTTATTGACAAATATATTGTATTAAATTAACTACCTGAACAAATATGACAATTTGTCAATAGTTATTTATGTATCAAGGCACTGAAGTTAAATTTTTTATAAAGAATGTAAAATTTATTTGCCGAGGCCACTAGGGAGGAGGAAAATAAACCATGTGAGTGATAAAAAGGAACTTCAGTGCCGAGGTACATATTAAGTTTTATTTGAAATCTAAAATTAGAAAAAACTGTAAAAAAATTATTATATGGGTTAAGTTTAAACATCTGTCAGTTGTCAATTGAAACTGACACTCAGTGTTGCCAACCTCGAACAGTGAAGTCATCGTAAATAACACTCAAAATTATGTGTTTTGTCCTCAATTTTGTCATCGGAATTGATTAGTTAATTCTTCTTGCAAATTTTGTTTCATGTTACGTCCAAATTTACTACAGTACGTTAATATATCTGCCAAAATTATCCTAATTGTACAATAATTATTTAACGGTTACCAACACTGGGTTGCTCAAAATCGTCGTATAATGTGTTACTTTAATGACGATTTCTGAGATTTTAATAACGATTTTTGAGCACATTAGTGCCGATTTTTTTTATTTAGAATTTTTAACAAGAAAAATTATAGTTTTTTATTAAGTTGCCAGATTTATAAAATTTAAATTGTGACAATTCGTTATAAGCTATGCTTTACTGTTCTGCCTCAATATAATTACTAAAATTAAATTAAAAGCACGTATAAATAAATGTCAATAATAATATATTCACAAATATATTTAATTACGAAATGCACATAAATAATTTGTTACTTGCTAACAAAATTAATAAAAAAATAACGGCGGATCGTCTGGGCCTAAAAATTTTGTAATTTTGTTTAAGTTTTTTACTGTATAAATGAAAATGAATACATGCACCAGTGCATGCCATGTGTCATATTTATGTCTGTTAATATTAAATATTAGAATAACAAATAGTTACGCGATTTATTTGCTTTGCAAGCAAGAAAATTTTTAATGGTGACCATGATGTGTTTTCTGTCATTTTATTATTTAAAAATGAAGAAACGAACACTCTCGTTATGCCGTTTGTCCTACAAACAGATTCTGCAGGGAAAAGATTGCTTCAATAACCTTTTGAAATCTAATCTATGTTACTACATCCGGATCATAAAAACTTCTTTATTTTTAAATAAAATTTCTTTTTATCGTACAGAAAAGTGTATTTTCTCATTTCTGATCAGTTCTACTCAAGTCAAATCATCAAAATTATTCATGTTTTTGCAAAGAATTTCAATTCTTAATGATTCAAAATATAACCTTTTTAATCACAAACGTCAAAATTTATAATTTTCATTTAAAAGATTAAAATTGTTTATCTTATAAATTAAATGAAATGAAAATGAAAACATAAATTAAATGATTGCATGGATCCTTACATAAGACTAGATAATACGCATTTATTTTTTAAATTAAAATAAATTTAAATGAAAATAACTGCATCTATTCGGCATTAGATTTTGAATTAGTGATATATTTTTTTTCTATCCACGATCAATTTAAGGAAGTAGACAAGAATATTGCACGCATATGAAAATAGGCCATGTTGTCTTATAGTATCCCATATATTTCGTACAAATTTTTTTATATGATCGTTCTCAATTTTATAAAATAGTTCTTATTGAAATAAAATATTTATTAATATCAAGTCAAAGTAGCAACAGGTTGGAATAGTTTTTAAAATGGTAGCATGACAGCAATTAAATAAACAGTGAGGTAATATTAAGAAAACGCACTAGTGCGGTAAAGTAAATCATTTTTTATATGAGTGGGATATGTAGAATACTCGCACGATCGAATATAAAACATTGTACAATGCTCGACCGTAATACAAAATTTACATGCTTACATGGATGACAGCCTGTGTTTTTAGTATATTTTTATTTTATCGCAAGAGTGTGAGAATTTAAAGTTCCTGATTATCAATGTTGTTTCCAAGCTTGTGAGTACAATGTCATTGTACAATGCTCGACCGTAATCCCAACTTTACATGCTCGCTCTTTAGATTCCGTGCTCACCAGTAAAGTTCTCAGTAACGGTCTTACCACGTAAATTCGTATTAAAAATATTTGCTCTAATTCCTTGGTTATAAAAACATATTAAGTATAATACATAACAACTTTCATTTGTTTTTTTATGTATTCTTTGTTTAAAAACAAACCGTTTTCCGTCAACCTCCTATAAGCAAGTAATCTATATTTTAAACGCAATGTCATTATGTATAATAGTTCTCTAGTTAGAATAATAAATTGTGCCTCCTCTTTTCCTCTCCCGTTCATGGAATGTTCCAAGGCGTCTCATATTTCTCAGAAAAAATACCTAATTACACAGTAAATCAACATAGTCATTAGGTTAATTATGTGTGAGTAATTCGGATTTAAAATTTCGCCGAAAAAATCTGTAAGCAGATCCAGTCATCATCTTACAAGTGGAAAAAATTCCGAATTTATTATTTCCGCAGTTAAAGTTTCCGCGAAATTAGAATTCAAATTAGGAGAAAATCGCAACAAATAAAAAATAAGTTTTTAATTAAAAACCAAGCTAACGACCTGGCAAAAAATCGCGCAGAAATTATGACATACCAGGAAATTAGAATTTCAGTTTAGAAATTTAACTTATAATAATAAATATTCTAATTCTAATTTATGTAGTAGTTCTTCTCTGGGTCTGGTTTTTTGTGGGATTAGAAAGCCCCGGTTGCACGCCTATGGCAAGGCCTCATTCCCAGACATTGTTATTGTCTGGTGACCTCTCTCCCCACCCCCCTCTAAGAGGCTATATACATGCGATAATGTTCAGTTTAGTAGAAATGTGTCTGCTTCGAGACCAAGGTTTTTTGTTCATTTTGCCAATCAAATTTGCTTCGTATCTTTCAATCATTACTACACCAGGTAGTGTGAGGCGACAATTTGAACATTTATAATTTATTACCTCCTCATATATACAGGCTGGTGAATCGAAGAAGGTACCATAGCGTTTTCAATGCTATTGACTTTCCTATTTACTTTACATCAAAAAAGTTAAATAGTTTTTGCAGGAAATATTTCTGCATTTATTGGGTGAAGATTCGAAAGTGACATTAGTACTGTTCGCGTATAAAATATAAAAAACGAGTCTCACGATTAATAATATTTGCGAATGCGCTACAAAAGATCCTGCAAACTAAATTTTAAAGAAGCTGAACGCATTTTATATACTTGACAATTGATTAAATGCGGAAAAAAATTAAATGAAAGTGACAGTGGCTGTGGGTGTAGTGGCTTTCTGTATGTCAACGTCGAATTTACGAGGTGATCCCCATCAAATTAATAGGAAAATTGTAGGAGATGAACAAGTGATGAGTGTTGTTTGTTCCTGCATGGCTGGTTTTGGGTGAAAAATGTAAAAACTGCAATGCTACGTTGTTGTATTGTTATAGGTTAGGTGTATGTTTCTTGATCTAAATCAACTAAATAAACAAATAACTAAAAATGAACAAATATAAGGAACATTAACTTTGAATATAGATTTAATTTAATTTATGAACTAAGTTAAATGAAAGTGAAAATATTTCCGAGCAAATTCGTATTATAACCTAAAATTTTACTTAGATGTACATAATAAACGTCTGGTACAAAATATTTAGAGCATATTATTTATTGTAAACGCATTCATGTTGTTTACTTTTGTTAGTTTTTTCCAAGGTTTTTTTCGCACTCCAAATTGGTTTACTTTATAAATAAAACGTTTGTCCAGCTTCGGAAAATAATGGAAGATTTTTACGGGACTTATTAATACACCCTTTTACTGAACGTGAACAATACAACGATTATATTCTTCAGTGGGATTCGAACCCACAACCTCTGGCGTGCTAGGCTAGTGACATAGCAACTGCGCCAACAAGATCGGCTATAAAAGCAATTATTTTATGCTTTATAAACGCGAAATTACACGAAGATGGAATGGAATAAAATTATGTCAATATTTGCTTTAATTCTCCATGAAATTTCTTCACCTACCGTATTTGTTAAATTCTTGTTTATTGTTAAATAGAGTACATTGTTGTAATCAATACATTGTCATGAGCACACTGTTGCAATTAATCAGGAGGTTATGTGCTGGGAACATCATATTTTTACAATTCCGTTTCGTTTATAAAACTTTAAGTAGAGTGAAATGGATAAGTAATGGGTACACCAGCCTTAAAGGTTACTATTATGTTTATTTAATCATAACGGTCTGACGTTTCGGCCCTAATTGGAGCCTTCTTCAGAGACCAAATGATATCACATAATATAGTCACTGTTACATTCAAAATGTGTCATTTTTTTGGGAACTAGTTCCAGTACCACAATGGCAAACAGATGAAAAAAATCTTAAAACAACCTTGACCTAGCAAGGAGACTGACAGCAATTAAGTAGAGTAACTACGCTCAGACCTAAATGGCATGCTGAAGCCATCGCCAGCATCATCTAAATAAAACTTTTATTTAAAATACGAAGTAAATTAAATCCTAATGTCACAAAAAATATTTTGCTGCTCTAGTAAACAAGTATAATGTCATTGACGTCATTTATCGTAAACAATGTACTTGAAATTATTCCAATAATGATGTAAATATATTATGTCTTACCTGGTGCAGATGTTGAAATGCCACCAGCTGCTGAAGACGGTTTCTGGGAACGCGGATTCCAGGAACAACACCCACGTTTACACACCGAACAACACTTTGCACTATACTGACAAAATATTCTAATTTATTTGCTTCTCAACTGTTTTGTGTTTGTCAATTCCAGTCTGTTCAGAATTGTTTCGTATTAAACCAAAACAACTGCGGGAGTATTACCAGTGACCCTAAAAATGTTTATCGGTTTGATATAATAATATGAAGTAGTTGTTTTGGATAAGTTTTATAAATCAAATGAATATATTTTTATGAAGCAACACTAAAATAATTTTTGAAACAAAATATTGGATGGTGTACGTATTGGTGGACGTATAGTGCCTGCATTAGCTTATGCGGATGATGCTATTGTGTTGGGTGAAACTGAAGAACAATTGAGAAGAATTATTGTGAGCAAAAATGAAGTAGGGAACGGTTTAAATCTGTTACTGAATGTTGATAAATGTAAAGTGTTGGTGTTTGAGAAGAATGATTTGATGACTGATTGTAATGTTTCGATTTGTTAATTGTTAGTAAATGAATTTGTATATTTGGGTAATATGTTTTCGAGAGATGGATATATTGACCGGGAGAATTTTCTCGAAACGTGAATGTATCTAGAGATGCTCGATTGAATATTTATAATGGTGTGCTAGTGCCTACATTGATGTATGGTTCTGAATGTTGGGTGTGGATGGAGAAGCATGAACAACGTAAAACTGCTATAGAAATGAGATATTTGAGAGGATATATAAAACGTGGTCATATCCGGAATATATTGAGAGGCGGTAAGTGTGAGATTGAGAAGAATGTTGTTAAGAAAGTGGAAGTGAGTCAATTGAAGGTGAACGATTGCGTGGGCGTAGGAGGAATAAGTGGTTGGGTATGATTGATTGTATGTTACGAAAATTAATTGTTCCGAGTGTAAAGAATAGACGAGCATGTATGAATCGCACTATGAATGTGGACGAGGCGAAAGTGGTAATGTTTGGAGGAGATTGATTGTTGGTTGACTATGTTTCTGGGTTCATTCTATCCCACTGAGTGGGATATAGCATGGTGTTATGTGTGTTGTATATTGTTGTAACAAAAAAGTTAAAATAAAAATCTGTTATTATAAAATTATATTCAGTGATTTAAAAAAAAACACCACAAATGTTTTTCTCCCAAACAGATTTTACAGCGTTGAAAATTTAAAAAATTCCTAATTCTCTCGTAGGGTATGTTCACAAATTATTTAAAATAAAAGCAATAAAAAATCTAATACCCCACAATACTTGAAACATTTTCCCCGAAAATAATTTAAGAACGTTTCGCAATATCATAATAGTATATTATGATACAAGTGTATAAGTAAGCTTTTAAAGCACGTACGACGAGTTTAAGAGCACGACGCGAAGCGGAGTGCTTGTAACGTCGCTAGTGCTTTAAAAGCACTTATACACGTGTGTCATACGCTATTTTTTATTATACCTGCATCATATTCTGGAAAACACTGGAAAGCAACATTTTGAATTTGATTCATTTCATAATTTTGACGTTTGACATATATCATTTACATGGAGATTGGTTTGCATTTATTGTTTGTCATGACAGTTTTGATAGATATTAATAGTAATTATTTTTGTTGTTACTTAGCAACCTTTAAAGCACGGCGTGTTTTAATCTTATGTTTATGTACGCTGTAGCGTGTTTTAAACACGGATTATGATGCAGGTATAATAAAAAATTAGTTATATGAACCCGGTTGAATAATCTATTCTTTGAAATAACTAAAAACTATAAGTGCAACTTAAATCATATAAGGAATGACATGCTGTTGCTTTATCCAAGGCAACACAATTAAATCATCGCTAAATGATTCACAAATCTTCTAAGAATTACAAAGCGATCCACATTGATCATGAAATGTTTATTCGCGTGAGCTAATAAATAGGCTAGCACCTGACACCTGCAAATGACGTGAGAAACTGCAATTCATTCATAATTTACGATTTCCACGACTTTTAGATTTAGAACGAATATATTTGAGGAGGCAGTGCAAAAGGATAATAAGGAAACTGTTTGTAAAATATGGTACATTTATTTGTAATAATAATATGAAATAATTGTTATAAATATTAAAATTAACTAGTACTTACAAAATATGATGGTTATGACAAAATGAGCAATGTATCTGAAACAAAAGAAAATATTATTTAGTTCATAAATTTCACTTGAATCTCTTTCACTCACACTTCTACCCTATTCCAAATTCTTGCTACTTCCAAATATAACAACTGTTATCTTTCCCGTACATATAATATTTTTAAACATAGCTAATATTGAGGTTATGGTTTTTAAATAATCAAACATTTTGAATTACTCGCCAACAATATTTAGAAATGACTGTCCTTCCTCAGCCTCCTTACACATCCTGTAAGGGAGGTATAGCAATCATGCTAAAAATTCGGTAGTGAGTTTTCAGTGGATGAGCACGTTTTAGGGTCCCTAGAATATGATTTTAATGGTTTCTCAAAAACTACTACACTGAAATTTTTGATATTTTGAATATATTAATTGTATCCCCTTTGGAAGAGCTGACTAGTTTTTGGTGATAATCCAATAACCGGATGTGGTAGTTTACTTGAAGCCCTTTCAAGTTATTTATATATGATATTTAAATCCTACCGTGTTTGGTACTAAATGAAATGTTTCACGGAAGAGATTTAAACTCAAGTTGTCAAAAAGTAATTTTATACGATTGTCAATTGCTTTTTATAAATGTTATTTAATTCCTACCCTGTTTGGTATCATATTAAAGGTCTGAACAAGGAGATTTAAAGTCAAATATTAAAAAGTTGTTTTGGACGATTGTCAATCATTTTTTACCTCCCGCTACATCCTGTAAGGGAGATACAGGAATCATGCTAAAAATTCAGTAGTGAGTTTTCAGTGGATGAGAAGATTTTAGGGTCCTTAGAATACGATTTTAGTAGTATTGCGATGAAATATGTGTGGATCTGTCAGTCTGTTAATCTGTGTGGATCTCTGGAGTTACGGTTTCTCAAAAACTACTAAACTGGAAATTTTTTTTATTTTGTATCCACTTTCGAAGAACTAATTAGTTTTTGGTGATAATCTAATAATCGGAAGTGGTAGTTTACTTGAAGCCCAATCAAGTTTTTTGAAATATCTCAGTAAATTATGGTTAAATGAAAATTTTTGTTATTAGAATAATTTTTTTAAATTATTATCTAATATTGTTGTTTAATAGTTATTTACTTTACAAGTGGGCAAAGTAAGGAATTAACACGAGAGAAATTTTAGCACACGAAGCCGAAGGCTGAGTGTGATAATTTTATCGAGTGGGTAATTCCACTTTGCCCACGTGTGAAGTATAACATTTTATCCAACACCTCTTAATAAATGAAAAATTCATTAAAGAAATATTATTTGACAGTGACATATGCTTTAAATTTTTAAATTAAAATGTCAATCAAAGAAGTTACCAAGGTGTTGTGTGTTATTAATATTGTTATAAATAAAAAAATACCCACTAGTGGCTTTCCTCAAAATTATACCCACTAGTGGGTAATCTATTACTTTGCTTGTTTAAAATCTCCATAGTTATAGAGCATTTATTGAGAGGTGTTGGATAAAACATTTTTCTCTTATTGTCTTCATTTACGAATTACAATCTGCTAACCAGTGCTCTTTGGTTAAAAAAATATCATTTTTAACATGTCATAATTGAAAACAAATTTTTTGAAAGGATGAGCGTTTCTTAGTGCTGGTACGTGTTCCTGCATTGTTTGATAAGAAATCTATGGCGGGAGGTATTGTGGTGCCCACAACAGATTTTATTTCCCAAATTAAAATCAGTGCTGAAAGGACACCGCGCCGTTTTCAGACTATTAATGACATCAAAGAAATGGGTCACAGACCTTAAAGGAAGTTCTCTAGGACTAGGATTGCTTCACGAAATGGAAACTTCGCTGGGAAAAATATGTGAATAGGGGAGGGAAGTACTTTGAACGAGACAAGGTCCAATCATCTGTAAAATTAATAATAAAGTATTAAAAAATAAAGCTCAGTTATTTTTCGACAAGGTCTCGTACATTCAAACAAAAGAAATAATGTTAGAAGAAGGCGGATTCTGTAGGAACCTCGGTTGTAACGAGCAAGATTCCTGGTTCTTTTTAGTGAGCGCACAATGTGTAAGTAACACACACACACACACACACGCAGACTGGGCAAGAGGCTACAACTCGTGTTTGTAAAATCAGGTAGCGTGTTTAGTTCCTGTATTGATTGGATCCGCGCTGATTTATGCGCGAGATTCCGAGATAAATCAGTCGCCGACTCCGCTGCGTTACGTTACGCTACGCGCCGACCCCGTGTGCATTTGCATTGGCGGCCCGGTGGCGCACTCACAAACACTACATCGCCGTAGAATGGGGTCGTTCACTACAGTCACAAAATAGAAAATAAGTCATTTATATTGTGACTAGACCCAGAAACATCGTACTAGATATAACAGAAGTTTAAAAAGTATAAAATAAAAATAAATAAAATAAATATATCATCACGCCTTTTACCCATTAAGGGTGTGGCACTCTGCTTACGCAGATCTCGGTAGGTGATATATTTTGGCATATGAAATGCGGTTACCAGCCGTCAAGTCATAGCCCCCAAAGTTGTTAGTGGAGGGGGAACCACAGGGGTAAATTTAAATTTGTAACTGTCGGCAGTGGGATTCGAACTGAGGATCTCACGATTCACAGTCCGACACGTTACCACGGAGCTATTTACCCCATTTTAAAAAGTATTATTAATTATTAAGATATTTCAGTTTTAAAGACCTCTACAATGACGTCAAAGTATTATGGCGCATATCTATCCTATTCTAAATTATTTGTACTTCTCTTATTATTGAGCTGTCAGAGTGTCGAAGTGTCAAAATGGTTGGCACCTAAGTTGAAGGTTTTTTGTTTCACTTTGAATTCGTATTTATATTTTAAATACATACAATAGTTATTTAGTTTAAGGAATTACCCACGAGAGAAATTTTAGCACACGAAGCCGAAGGCTGAGTGATAATTTTATCGAGTGTTGCCAACCTCGAGAAGTGAAGTTATCGTAAATAACACTCAAAATTATGTGTTTTGTCCTCAATTTCGTCATCGGAATTAATTAGTTATTTCTTCTTGCAAATTTTGTTTCATGTTACGTCCAAATTTATTATAGTACGTCAATATATCTGCCAAAATTATCCTAATTATTCAATAATTATTTAACGGTTGCCAATTCTGGGTTGCTCAAAATCGTCATATAATGGGTTACTTTAGTGACGATTTCTGAGCTTTTAATGACGATTTCAAATAATAGTATTTTATGTATCTAGAACGAAATTTTATTTCATACTGGTTACTAAAGTTGTTAAATTATAGAATTTATTAACAGAAATTATCAAAAATTCATAGAAATATGAGTTGATATAAGTAATTAAAAGTCAAATTTTACTTTAAAGTCCTAGGACTTTAAAGTTTCACTTTTCGTACGATAAATAGTCTGAAAAATGTAACATAAACCAGTATGAAATAAATATTTTCTATTAATTTATTTGAAATACAGAATCAGAATATTTTAAATGAATGAATAACTTCTGATTGCACTATACATTGTATATTTCAATAAAATATTTTATGACTTGTATTTTCTAACAAATTTATGTTCACATCTGTACTAGATCTAACGATAAATAAATATTTATTTATGACTGAAAATAATGTGAAATACACGGATATCTCTATATTGTGCTGGAAACGATTTATGATGCATTATGTCATGGTTGAAAGTGGAATCCCATAATTGTAAGGAAAAACCGACAATAAAACATCTTCAGAATTAATTTAACTGTGTCTCAGTGCTTTTTTACATTCGTATACGTAGTATAAGAATCATGAAATAAATAAACATATTTTTCTCACGACATGGTAGGAAACGTCACCGTTCTTCTCCCGAAATAGTGAGGAATATGTGTTTTTCCTCTCTAGTAAGGAAAATGTGGAAGTGTTACCAATATGAATGTTAATTACAAAAAATATATTGTAAAAACTGTATATAAATGCCTAATTTTATTGAAAATATTAGTGATATTCATACTTTAAATTGTCTTACAATTATGTTTTATACTCTTCTTTTTTTAGATTAAATCACCATTTGACAACTTTAATTTATATTTAAAATTGGTTCATTGGCAACACTGCTACCCCGCTTTGCATCTGATAACCTAACTTATAACTTGTCAGTTGTGTGTCAAAGTGTATTTTAGATACAAGCAAATCGTTTTTAGAAACATGTGAAAAAATGTTGTGTCCAACACGAGAATAAAGCCCTTTTCCACTCTCGCACGAATTGCCTTCGCGCTCGAGTGGGAAAAAATAGCGCTTTCTTCTCTAGTTTGACAAATAATTACTAACGGAAATACTTGTACAGATGTCTCTCATGGGGAATTGTATTAAACGGATGGTGTACGTATTGATGGACATAGTGTATTAGCTTATGCGGATGATGTTGTTATGTTGGGTGAAATTGAGGAGCAATTGAGAAGAATGATTGTGAGCATAAATGAAGTAGGGAAAAGTTTAAATATGTTATTGAATGCAGATAAATGTAAAGTGTTGGTGTTTGAGAAGAATGATTTGGTGACTGGTTGTAATGTTTCAGTGAATGCTGTGAGATTGGAACAAGTGAATGAATTTGTAGTAAGTTAGCTAGAGATGCTCGATTGAATGTTTATAATGGTGTGTTAGTGCCGACATTGATGTATGGTTCTGAATGTTGTGTGTGGATGAAGAAGAATGAACGACGTATAACTGCTGTAGAAATGAGATATTTGAGAGGAGTGTGTGGGTATACGAGACGTGATCGTGTACGGAATACATTGGTGTATAGTGAGTGTGAGATTGAGAAGAATGTTGTTAAGAAAGAGGGAGTGAGTGGTTTGGACATGTTGAGCGAATGTCGAATGAAAGGTTGGTAAAACGAATATATGTGGGTGAGATTGAAGGTGAACGTTTGCGTGGGCGTCTGAGGAATAAATGGTTGGGTATGATTGATGGTTTGTTATGTAAACGAATGGTTCCGAGTGTAAAGAATAAACAAGCATGTATGAATCGCACTATAAATATGGACGAGGCGAAAGTGGTGTTTCATGAATAGATTGATTGTTGGTCAACTGTGTTTCTGGGTTTGCGCTACCCCACTGAGTGGGATATAGTGTGATGTTATGTATGTAGGTATGTATACATAATAATTTTTTGTCAAACTAGAGAGGAAAGTGCTTCTTTTTCCCACTCGACCTCAAGGTTCGCGCGAAAGATGAAGAAGCACTTTCTTCTCGTGTTAGACACAACATTTTTTTCACGATATGTTTCTAAAAACGATTAGTTCGGACCTTAAATACACTTTGACAACACAACACACAACTGAAACGCTAAAAATTAGGTTATCCGACGCAAGGCGGTGTAACAATGTTGCCAATAAACCAATTTTAAATCTCAATTAAAATTGTCACATTGTGATTTAATCTAGAAAAAGAAAAATACACGATATAATTCTAGGATTATTTAAACTAAAGTATAAGCATTTTCAATAAAATTAGGAATTTACTTATAAGTTTTATAATACATTTTTTTTTTGTAAATAACATTCATATAGGTAACACTTCTATGTTTTCCTCTCTAGAGAGGAAATAGTTATTTGTGTATCAAGTGCGGATAGAGCATTGTTTGTTGCACGCGGCGAGAAATTGTTGATCGAGGCGAAGCCGAGATCAACAACTCGACAAGTGCACCGAACAAGCTCTATCCGACGAGATACACACAATATTTTTTCTACAATCGTTGAACAATGTCAAGCTGTAGAAAAAAATTAATTTTCAAAATTATCTTTGGTCACGCCTATAACAATTCAGTAAAATTGTAGTTATCCATGTCACCGTAATCATGACAACGTTTATGAACAAAATAAAAATTTTCAAAGAAATCATTATTTGACACATGGAGTACATTTGACATATGGAGTACATTTGACATAAAGTCTACAGAGTGAATACGTTTATGGTGATTAAGTTGAAGTGTATGTACGTATATGCCAACTGTATTTGCAATAGCAAGGTTATTACCAGAAAAATCCAATGCATCATTTACTTCTTTTACCTAATTTATTTTTGTTTTGTTTTTGTCGCACTAGAGCGACAATTTTGAACATTTCCTAACCAAAAATGGAATAACAATGTCGATATTGTGCAACGATTGTAGAAAATAGTATATTGTGTATCTAGTAGGAAAAGTGATATATTCCCGAAGGATAGTGGAAATTGCAGGACGAGCCGTAGGGAGTCCGGGAAGTTTACTTTTTCTACGTGGTACACATACTATTTTTTATCGATTTATATTCAATAATTAGTTATTTTATATGTCATTTATAAACATCAGACAACCAACAAGATATAAAAATATTGCGTTGTTTTGATAAAAATATCTGAGGATAGCGTATCCATGGTTTGTTTATTTATTTTAACACGCGTCAAATTTATTAGAAAAGCTAAATCGTACGGGAATACTTTTTCACATTTTCCTCACTATTTGGAGAAAAGAAATATCAGATCGTAGTATACGATACATTTGAGCGTTACAAACGTTCTTGTACGTCTGGTTTGTGATTGGATCCGACGCGACGGAACGATCTGAATGTCTGAATTCGAGCACGTAACATGGCACGCGGGAAGAGAATGAGTGCGCCTGTGTCTGTGTTGTTGTTATGTTCGCGGCCGGTGCAATTTGCAACAATGTATCTGGGGGCCACGCCCCTCGCATTCCGGCACGTCACGTTCCGGATAACGCAGCGCGACGTAACGTAACGTAACGTGAACGTTCTGCGGCTGTGGCTCGCTGCGCCCCGACTATGACATTTGCAACTCAACGGGATGAGGCGACATTGTCAGATCGGATTCAGATTTTAATATCGACAATAAGACATAAGACAGTCCTCAGTTCGATCCCATAACCGGTAAGTATTCAGAATTGTTTTACAGGGGTCATGAGACTTGACTGCTGGTAACAGCAACATAATCAAGATGCTATTGGGCATACACAATTTAAATACACTTACTAGTGGTAGAAAGCTGAATTATACGTAAGGTATACTTTTTCAGCGACAGCCAATTTGACAGCTGACAGCTGTTTTGTGTTCAGTTTAGTTTGCCAATTTTGAAGAAGACGCACGTCATCAAAAATATTACTAGATATTGACGTCACTATGCAACAACGTTTATATGAAATACTAATTTTTAGACGTAATTTGTTGCAATAAACACATATATATTTATACATACATATTATAAAACTCTGGATAAAGAAGAGCACAAATTTTAACAACACAGTAAAGTCTGACAGTAATGTGACAGTTCGATATGAATTTTGTATGTAAACGTGATAATTTACTAATAGCAACAATATAGTGAACAAAAAATGAACTGCCGATCTCGGTGGCGTAGTGGCTATGTCACTAGCCTAGCACGCCAGAGGTCGTGGATTCGAATCCCACTGAAGAGCATGGTCGTTTGTGATGTTTACATAAATTCACAATCATCCAATCATGAGGCGGCATATGACCATAGTAGTTAGACTGCCTCTCATCTTCGTAATAAAAAAAAAAAGAACTAGAATTATTTTTAATAATTTAAAATACCATTAAAGGAATAAAATTGACTATAAAATTACTGTAAATTGCATTAATATTTACTTTTCTTAATGCTAGCATTTTTTATGTCGTTTTTTTTTTTTTTGAAACATTAGCATACCTCAACAAACTTTACAAGTTATTTTACACTTTATAAAGTTTTTTTCAGGTTGATGGCGTGCGTCTTCTCCAAAATCATTTTGAGTATAGCCAAACTAGAGCTCTAGAAGAATGTAGGTATTCTCGTCCGCCATTTTGGGTCCAGATGTCATAAATAAAACAAGTTATTGGAATCCAGTTACTTAAAAAAAAAACATTTAAAATTTGTATCTGTCAAATTTGAAAACATATTTCTTGAAATTCTGTAAAATCCAACTACACAAATCATACGGTAATATATTAGAAAGTATTCTGTACACTTACCTGTTAGATATGAAATATAATAATTAAGAGCATGATATATCACAATTATTAATCAATATCAACTTCAAATTTGACAGAAAAGAATTAAAGTAACTGGATTCCAATAATTTGTTTTATTTATGACACTTGGACCCAAAATGGCGGATGAGAATACTCATATATTCTAGTGGTTTCTTGAAACCAATGAAATACTTCATTGTAGGTCACGTATCTGGGTTTTAACCAATCCTGTCATTATTATACTGTAGTGATTATTCCCGGGAATAAACTCTGTAGCTTTTTTATTTTTGTTTACAAATGTCAATTATCATCTACACAAGTTAATAATGTACGAAAAGATAAATTTAGTGGCGTGTCTGATGATGAATTCAAAAAATAATCTAATTAAATATGACTCGAGAGTTTGATAAATTAGAAAATAATTCTCCAGTATCTTTTTCAAAGTTGTTGCCATTTGACAATAGCTACTCCAGCCCTACGGGTTTGAGTGGCTATTGCCTGGCAACAAATTTTCGAAAGATCGGTCAAATTATTTTCAATTTATTCTCACTCTCTTGTTACATTATTACTGAATTATTTTTTTTACATTGATGAGGCTTATTTTTGATTAAATGGCTCCGTCAACAAACAAAATTGTCGCCATAAGCAAAAAGTCACTGTTTGGAATCATTGGTCCATATTTATTAAAAAATGATACTGACCAGAACGTTACAGTCAATGGAGATCGCTATAGATCTATGATTACTGACTTTTTCGTTCCCCAATTGAATGGGATTAATGTGGAAGAACGGAGGTTTCAACAAAACGGCGCAGCATGTCACACAGCGCGCGCCTCAATCAATTTATTGAGGCATACATTCGATGAGTTCAAAATATCACGGAATGAACCTGTGGTTTGGCATAAAGATTTCGTGATTCTCAAATGGTCTATAATATTATAGCTGTATTCTTTTTGGTCAAAATCTCAGTTAGTCTCATCTCATTTTAGATAAACTCAGTAAACTGTTGTTCTTTTTGTTACAACTGAACTGAGATAAACTGAGAGAACTCACTTCCCCCCTTACCGATGCTGCACCACCCGCGAAATAAATTCAAAATGATCTACGCAACTCAGTTCGGTGGAAGGGGTAATGTTTGGTTTGTGTTGTCTGGAGAACTGTCATATTTATTAGGTTATGTGCACCAAATTGCTAAAATAACAAATTATATCGATCTATTTCATTGATATATTAATTGTGTAAACTTATAGTAAAATATTACTTACTCAAATCCACCTTTCTATTCATAAAATGCTGTTCTTTTTGGATGCCTTTCAGCTCAACTCAGCTCAAATCATCTCAACTCACTTGTCAACTGAGTTGAGCTAAAACTTTCCAAAAAGAATACAGCTAATATCTGTCATCCGTTAACGTAGTCTACCTAACTTCATGTCAATGATGCGACTAGCATTAAATTAAATTTAATAATTTTCATTTATACATATGTATAATGTGCTTCTTTAAATTCGCACAATCGCAGACCATTTCATTGCATAGTACGACCGGCGCAAATGTCGATAACACTAAACCGGATATGACGTGGAAAGGTCCACACCTCCCAATAACAACAACAGCTTTGAATCAGGTCACGTAAACAACACCCAACATTCATCGCAAGATTTACTACATTGTACATTGTTGTTTATCCCCACATTACCCGTAATTTCGCAGGCGGAAGTGACGCCCTGACCTATCCTCTACCAGGACAAAGCCAGCGGAGGTTCAGACGACGAGGTTCCACTCGGACCGCTCCCATCTCGAACTGGGAGATAGTAGAATAATGGGGTCTTTCACCATTTTTTAAAAATTTTTTTTTATGAAACTTTATTTAAATTGAAGACTATCTACACTTTTAAAAAGTCTTAATTGTTATTCATTAAGCCACAATGATTTATAAAAAATGCTTTGACGTCATTATAGAGGTGTTGGTGGATCTCAAACAGTAGAGATTTAAATAATTTTTGTCACATAAATGTTCTATTTTATTGTAATAATAATAATAAAATAAGTAAAAAAATATATGACTACAATTATTTACAATCTGGAGACCGATTCTAATTCATAGCAACCAGCTGTAGCGACTGGCTTGACGTCATTAAAAGTCGCTACCGATAGTGTAGCCACCTTGCGGGATAAAATGTAACTTATATGTGACGTCATCATTAGCGACTAGACTTGTCTTAGCGACTTTCTGCTATCAACTGCTGTCAACTAGTTGTTAACATAGTCGCTACGTCAAAATTGTGTTTTTTGAGGTGCAGTTTGGAGATTATCAGTTTTGTAAGTATATATTGTAATGTGTAAATAAAATTTAGATAAAATTAAACTGTGGATAAGATACAAAAATAAATGTTTTGTACATATTTAATAACTGGTTTTGTTTAGGTTATGGCGTTTATTTTGCCCGCTCTAATGCTGATGCAAGAGTTGGAAGAAAGAAGAGAGCAATCTCGTGCAATGAGGCATTCGATAAGAGATGCTCATGATACCACACCAAAATATATAGTTTTATTTTTGTAACCAACCTGAGTAAACTAAGTTCCTAGAAAATTACCCAAGTCGCCTGACGTCATCAAAAATACGTCATTCGACTAAATATTTGGTTGCTACGAATTAGAATCGGTCTCCTGTACTGTTTAAGATCCAGCAACACCTCTACAATGACGTCACAACATTTTGAAAAAATCATTGTGGCTTAATGAATAACAATTAAGACTTTTAAAAGTGTAGATAGTCTTCAAATTAAATAAAGTTTCATTAAAAAAATCTGATGTGTCCAGCACATAACCTCCCGCCCAATACTACTCTTAAATGGTACAAAATAGTATTTGATGATACAGAAACATACCTTCTTATTTGTTTATTTTCTATTTATATTTGAGAATTTTAATTTTCTTTCGTATATTTATTTAATTTTTTGACTTATATTTCACTAAGAAAACAGCTTCACAATCGCAATGACATGTGTCACATTTCGTAAAAAATTGAAAATTTTCCATGGTGTACTAGCAATGCAAGATTTGTGAAATCTAATTTCTTTATATTTTATTATCTCTAAATCTAATGAAAATTATTAAAATTAGTGTAATCAAAACAAATGTAGAATTAAATATTCTTCAACTTTCAAAATAACATAAATTGTTGAAAAAGGAAATTTAACCGCGTTTTTCATGAAAAACTGTTAAGGGCTTCAAGTAAACTGCTACATCCGGTCGACCAATTTTATCCAAAATCTAATCAGCTCTTCATTTAAATATAAGAAGCAATAATTCATAAAATTGTATTTTTTGGTATTATAGTATTTGAGTTATGCGAGACGAAAAAATTGCCACAGACTACACACATACATACATACATACATACAGACATCATCGCGAAAATAGTAAAATCGTATTGTAGGGACCCTAAAACGTGCTTATTCATTGAAAACTCACTACCCAATTTTCTGACCAAAAACAATACCTCCCTTACCTAGAGGTAGGCGGGAGGTAAATATATGACTACAATTATTTACAATATGTACTGTTTAAGATCCAGCAACACCTCTACTATGACGTCACAACATTTTGAAAAAATCATTGTGGCTTAATGAATAACAATTAAGACTTTTTAAAAGTGTAGATAGTCTTCAAATTAAATAAAGTTTCATTAAAAAAAATTGTGAAAGACCCCACTGGACGAATATCTGACCTTTATTTTTTTAAACTTTATTATTAATTTTATATTGTTGGTCCTTGTCGTCTTCAAAGTTCTCCCTTTCATTTCACGAAGCCGCCCTGGATATCTTCATTTGTTAGTTAATTAATTTATTCATGCCTTTCGGCCTACTGTGATATTTCATCTTTTCTTTCTCTTTCCGACTCTCTGCAGTACAGAGAGATTCCTCTTCTCTACTGCATAGTCTACTACATCTCATTTTTTCTACTAACAACCAGTACTTATTACTTCTTTCCTCATTACCACATCCAAATCATGGTATTGCAATGACATTTATTGCTTATAATAAATACTTTGGTATAGGATAGTTCCATTTGAAATGGCCTTTATATTCTGTGATTTTTCTTTAACGTGCTGTAATTCGTAAATGGTGACAGTAAGAGGAAAGTGTTTTAAACAATAATCGTAGAAAATAATATTTGAAATTTTCATTAAACCATAATTTACTGAGATATTTTAAAATAAATTGATAGGGCTTCAAGTAAACTACCACTTCCGGTTATTGGATTATCACCAAAAACTAATCAGCTCTTCCAAAGGAGATACAATTGATTCGCGCACTTGAGAAATTTATCGACAATGGGGTATGTGACCATAATCGAATTTCAATGTATACGCCATAGAATATGAATGTTCTTAATTGTAGTTTCTTATTACAACAATAAAAACTGTAAATTATTTTGTAATAGTAAAGTTATTAGCAATTTTGTGTTTTGGAGAAGGGATATGTGACGTCACTGTGGCCTTACGCATGACCCGCTGATATATATCTATTTCTTTCCTTTACAGTATCTCGGTCTTTTTCTAGCACCATACCTACCGCCGCAATCTATTCAGAAGACACAGTGACGTCTCACATCCCCTCTCCAAATATTTGAAAATTAATTTCTCGTTAACTATAAACAATTAATTGATTTAAAAAAATACGGGTATTTTATTTTTGTATCTAGTATCATGTAATGTCAGAAAAAAAAATTGGTCACATACCCCATTACATGCACGAGGGATATTGGAAGGATTTTCCCGATTTAAATTTAGCCAAACGCTGTTTCTCTCATAAAAAATAAAGCAAAATTTAAAAACTTCATTTGACAGGAAGTCAGAATCACATTGGTAATTTGCACTAGTGCGAATTATCTTGTAATTCTACGTTGATTAGACGACATGCAGAAATGATTGGCTTAAGAATTATCGACAATTTGACATGTACTTTGAATATTTCCCTGGGAAAATTTCAACCAATCACGTTGCACTATTTTCTGAAGTTCGGCCAATGACAATCGAATACAGTGAATATTTTGCATATCGAGTATTTGCACAAGTGCGATACCCGAATATATATAATAATTGTAAACACAATGAGGAATAGTTTAATTTCTTCGTTTTAAAAGGACAAAAGGGGTAACATCTTCAATTTTTCAATCAATGTCTTCAAAAGAATTACTTTCTAAACGCTGATGACTCATTTTTAACGTAATTTGACAAAGGACATTTATCAGTCTGACGTTAATGTGATAGATTATAGTTATTTGTATCACTAGGTTGGAAACTGCTATTTTGAGAGTACAAGTTTATTTTGATAGGACTCGCCTACGGCTCGTCCTACAAATACGAGCACTCGCAAAATTGTTTCCAACCGAGGGATACACAAGATTTTTCGCGCCAACATTTATGTAAATTTAATAAATAAATTCAATTTATTACTCATTTTCTTAATGACAGGGAATTTTTTTATGTTGCTAACTTCACAATATTTGAATGTCAATTATGTCTATTTTCCAATATCATAACCAAAAATATCTACATATTTTTATTTGAATTTTACACTGCAAATTCAATTATAATTACTTAAAAAATATGTTTAAATCCATAAATATTCTGTATTTTTGTATTGCAAATACTCAATTGTAGATATATTGCCATAATATTTTTAAGTTAGTGTAATAGTTTGACATTTCTAGCGTCAGAAGTTAGCTAAAATTAGTGAAGTGATGCCAACATATAACCATAAAAAGTAGTTCGGCAAAAACATGATTTCCGACCGCTTTAGAGATATGTAATTGTGTCATTGTCGGACGGCGGCGCGAAAAATAAATATATGTTCAATAATTAAAAATAATGACTGAAATCTTTCTCGAGAAATATTCGTCTAATATATCCCTCGTGCATGGCAAATACAATCAGAATATTTCTATATCTCCGTGACGCGTAATTCAAAATGTTGTGTTATTTTGTGACCAGTCCTCGTACATGAATATTTAGTGAAAGCAATGCATCTTGTGATCTCTCGTGGTAATGTGATGTAGTGTTGTGTTGTGTTGTGTTGCGCAGTGAGCAGCGTACGTCCGCTGTGTGTATTTGTTGCGTTGCATCCCGAGGTGGATGACTCTGCTGGCGCAAGTTGATTGCACCCCTTCAGTGCACTTGGTCTGCGACTGGTCTGCTTGGTGCTGGGGCAGCAGGGACAGGGGGCGCGCGGGCCGGCGGGGACTAACTCAAGCAGACAGCGCGGACCGCGGCTGAATCACTCGCCTTCGGCCATCGCTTCGCGGAATCGCGGAGGAGAGGGTCTTCCCACTGCGCCACGAACCAACACAAACACCGAGAGGATATTTGTAGTTTGGTTGACGCACTGATATGCGTTAATTGTACGCTATTTCTAATTTGTTTGAAACTACACCGGAAGGCAGATGGACAAAAGCGGACAAACTTAATGGATGATATACAATAATTTAATAAAAATGATGCCGGTCTCGGCCAGAGGTCGTGGGTTCGAATCCCACTGAAGAGCATGGTCGTTTGTAATGTAAATAATGGCACGGTTTTAAATATTACACAAAAATTTAGTTTATACCTATTAAAATTCGTGCATATATGCAGTATAAGATTTCCTACTAGATGTTTTATTTTCGCGCAATAATATGCAATTTTATATTTTTATTAATAAAACACTATATTTTTTTGTGAAATTTTAAGAATCTTTTATGTCTCTTATTCATTATAGTCCTAAAGTGATTAGTAGAGAAACTATTCCTGGTTTTATTTATTAATAAATATTGAGTGTGAATTAAACAATTAAATTATTAATTAAACAATTAGATTTACAAAGATATAAGATAAGAAAGTAAATAATGAAAAATTGGTAACGAGATTTTTGCGGAAATACAATTTTTATGTCCATAAATCCGTTAAGACCCAATATCTCAATGATGTCTGTGTGTGAGAATGGATGGATGGATGTATGTCCGTGAGCGCAATTTCTCAAGAAAGAGACAAGGTATGTAAACGAAACTTGGAATTTATAAGATTCATGAAAATATGAAAAGCTGAGTTAATTTTGAATGAAATTGAAAAACCGGAAGAGGAAGTTTACTGGACACAAAACAATAAATTTCACTTTTTTCAAAAATAGAATCAAGCTATGACAAAAAGTTTCAAATGAAAAAATTTACAAATTTAGATTTAGGAATTTAATTTTAAAAATATAAAATACTTTTTTCTTCAAACGTCATAAAAGTACGTTGTTATGGTATATTTGTATTCAACAAGCAGAAGTTCAATATTGTCGCCGCCGGCGTAAAAGTGTATCCTTGGCAACACATTTACGCCGGCGGCGGACAAAGTAAAATATTATGAAAAATAGTTAGGTTGTAATTCAATAACTTGACAGTTAAAAATGAAACAAATAAACAAAAATAACAAAACAGCATATTCTACGGCAACTTGAAATGCTAGATAAGACAGAATATTTGTTGAAGTTTTGAGCATTTTATAATATTTATAATTTTATTTTCTATGTTTGAAGAAAAAATAGCATGTGTTATTCGGAGTAAATGTATGTAATTGTCCGACTCGCTTCGCTCGTCGTTCAAACTTACATGCTCAGCACCCAAAGTATCACATTTACTCCTAATGACACAATATACTATTATTGGTTTATGCAGGATTTACAAATTTAAAGATTTATAATTTACATTTAAAATTTAAAAAAATATTCTAAATTTAAATTTCCAAATCCAACGAATCAACTTGACCGGGAAACAAAAAATAATAGAATAACTGTAACAGAATAATGTGTCAAGATGACAAAATTTATTTGCGATCATCATAAAATATTGTAACATGGATGGGGAGAGTGTTAAATATAATATTAATTTAATATCTTTGATTGAAGAATATCACATGACAAGTTAAGGTTGATTTGTTGTTGTTTAATAGATATGCCAAAAATCTGAAGCCTATTTTTGATGGGTCGAGATTTCTAAATTTCTAAATCTAAATCCTCAGAGCCGACAAATGTTCAAAAAATTATGACCGTTGTTCTTTCTTTTATAAATAATAATAGTTGAAAGAATTTACTACAAGAATCCTAAAAAATATAAAACTATTTCCTGTCGGCTGCTCCAGCAAATCGCACCATTCACCCAGCAATCTCTAATAAAAACTCCCCGATATCTTTGTAAGTAGTAACTATGACTTATTCGCTTTTGGACTGCATGTAACTGCACTTCAGGCCGTTATAACAGTGTGGCGACTTCAAAGCTCCGGTCATTGTTACACGACGGCGACTCCGGAGTCCGGCTAATGGTTTCCGGTGTCCGGACAAAGGGATTCTTCACTCGTCAGACACAAATGGAGCAAGGGAAACTAAAACGGGGCGACATTTTGCTGTTTTTATTTGTTTAAAATACCGAACTATTCATATTGGGACGACACTCAAGAGTGAAGTAGATGTGTAATGATATAATGACGAATTTGAGAGTTCATTTCTTTCTGTTAAATAAAATAATGATTAACTTGCAGTTGTCAAAAAAATATTTTGACATGCTTTTTATTATTTTTTTGACAACTAATAACATTTTAAAGATTACTTTGTATTTTATATTGATGCTTCACTCCTGAGGATAACTTATCTGTAGATCAGTAATTGTTACATTATCTGGAACTACACAATATGGCCCAATTATTTAAACGAGGATTGTGGTTATAATTTGAAAAATGTTTATAATATCTGTACAAGTAAGAAAATTTAATACAAGTTCATTTACCATTGACAACAAATACATGTTAAGACAGTACTGCACAATTTCAGATTTCACGAAATATCACTGAAAATTGGCATATATTTTTATTATATTTCTATATAATATAAACCCTAAGAAACTCAATGCTGTAGAGCGCATCGTCATATCTCTTAAATTTATAGAGGATATGTCAATTTTCGATGTTTTTCGAAATGCTATTTTGAGTGGCTGTAACTCAAAATCTATTAAAGATATTGAAAAATAGGCTCAGTTCTGTTTGTTTCATGCATTTTATTACAAATTAGCAAATTTTGAAAATTTTGAAATTTTTCGATTTTATCCCCCAAATTTCGATAGGCGATAACTCGATAAATATAAAAGATACAGACTCGCAGACTGGACCATTCGATTCAGCTCGTCAAAATACATAAGTATGCAAAATTTCATTAAAATTGCTGTACGCGTTATAGAGTTAGAGCAAAAAGTGTGAAAACGACGTTTTTGGCGAAAAACGTCAAAGGGTACCCCTTGACGTTTGGCCTGAAAAAGGCCATTTTCAGACTTTTTGCTCTAAAATTTCAACCCACCATCCGAATGTTTTGAAATTTTTAGGGTTTATGTATTTCGATGAGCTGAATCCAATACTTTAGTCTGCAAGTTCGTATCTTGTTTATTATTTGAGATATTGCTGATCGAAATTTTGAAAAAAAAAATCCAAAATTTTCAATTTAAAAAAAATTTGTTATTTTGCTATAATATGCACGAATAACACAAAACTGAAGAGTATTTTTTGATATCTTGCGTAATTTTTGAGTTGCAGTTCCTCAAAGTTGCACTTTGAAAAACATCAAAAACTGCCATATCTCAAAAAATTTAAGAGATATGATGATGCGCTCTACACCAGTGAGTTTTTTAGGATTTATATTATATAGAAATACAATAAAAGTATATGCTAATTTTTAGTGATATTTCGTGAAGTACATCATATGAACTATGTTTAAATGAATAAGAAGAATGTATTACGGAAATAAGAAATATAATAAATTCACAAGTGAATACAGTAAATATAAATATATTAGACAATTTAATTTATGTGTATATATTTATAGTGCAACTTTGACAAATATCAAAAGAACTTCATTTCTTTTTGGTATTGGTATTAGTTCTATACTTTTCGTAAAAAAAATATTGTACAAACCTCTTGCGTGAACTCAGTTCCCGCATTTGGTATGTAAATAACTATTTTACATTAAAAAATATATAATATCTACTATAATGAAAAATCGTTGTTTTAGTGCCACTGGAGCAGTACCAATGACGTCACACAAACTTTAAAAATTCATACCTCTGGTAATATATGGAATTTTCACGTAGAGTTTCATAAAAAAAATTTTAAATTTATTTATGGACCCATTATTGAGGGAATATACAAAAAATCTGATGAGCGCAATTTATTAATATAAATGTCTAATGTCATATTGTTAAATATATTACTTAGTTTTTTTCTATTTTGAACCGTTTAGAAATCGGAATCAGATTATTATAGATTTTAGTATCCATTAATGTCGGAGATCCTGTATCGTTTAAAAGTTTTTAGTTTTAGTTAGTGTCTTCATGATTTGATAGTATTCAGACCATGTGAGGTTGAAGGCAGTTGAACTTTCTACCGCTTGATGGTACGCAAGAAATACAGCCTCCATTGCTATTTCTCTAGTGAGTTTAGTAAGAAATGTACCTCTTGGATTCCATCCGTTTATGTTCATTATATTTGTTCGCGTTTGCGCTGCTCGGACCTGGCGAGAGTAAAACGACCACATGAACCAGTTTCTATGATGTCTAGCAGCATTGTGGATGTAGGGTGCAAATTGCACGCCATTGTGTAGTTGTGCGCTAGTGTCGCCGCACAAAGAAAACAAAATGGCGGACGGTGGCCGGAAGCGCTGCACCTGGTAACCGCAACTACTCAAGCATTTCTAGAATTTTTCTTACGTTAGTTCACTCCACTGCGACCAATTTATTTTTTAGCGATTTCAACCGCACTTGAAAAACTGTAATCATCACTATATCAGAAAGAAGCGATTGTGGGGTTTGGTAATGTTAACTTCTTAATATCTCGAAGGGAGAGGGAGATTTATCAAGCGTACTATCCCTTGACACCTATACGATATGCAAGAAAGTATTTGAGGTTTAAATGCTACATAACCTCCCAGCAAACACAGTTATGTCGCGAGTACGTTATATATACATAACATGGATAGACATATGTCCGCAACACGGTCTATGAGACATGACATCCCATGTATGTAGACATCGTAACGTTAATGGTACATAACAAAACTATTGGTATAAACAACTTTGAATATACGAATGGATTAGTTGTTTTTATACATTTTTGAGTAAGATCTCTTTGAAAATGTTTATTTATTTATAAATTAACAATTTTCTTCACATAAATTACGATACGAAAATATACAACTACTTAGCAAAATTAAAATAAATATATTTCAAAGTTGTTCACTGTACACTATTAAATATTTATAATTTCTTTGCTATATTTTTATATCAAATATATAAAACTTTCTAATTAACTGTGAATATGTTATAAGTACGGTAACATAACACATACATGTTGTAGGTCCAAGACCAATGTGACATACCAACCATATAATTTTATGCTCTCTCAAGAGATGTCCGACTTGGAATATGTATATTACGTTATTAGTACGTATATAAATGATATACTACTTAGGTTTCAGATATTACATACCAGGTACATCAATGTTACAGCTGTGTTTGCTGGGCGGTTTCTCGAAAACTACTAAATTGAAAATTGTGATATTTTGTATATATCAATTGTATCCCCTTAGGAAGAGCTGATTAGTTTTTGGTGATAATCTAATAAACGGAAGTGGTAGTTTACTTGAAGCCTATCAAGTTATTTTGAAATATCTCAGCAAATTATGCATTAATGTTTAATGACAATTTCTGTTATTAGAATAATGTATCAAATATTATTATCCATAATTGTTGTTTGAAACATTTTTCTCTTACTGTCACCATTTACGAATTACAACGCGTTAAAGAAAAATTATAATTTGATATATTCATTTAAATCTGGTAATTAAAAAATAAAAAACAACGCTTGAAAAATGTAATTTTTGGACATGTATAATAAATGAAAACTATTTTTTTAAGGGATGAACGCTCTTGATTGTGGTGGTCCGCTTCCTGAATCATTTTTTAAGATCCCCTAATTTTGTTTCGACAATTTTCTCAATGATGTTGACATTTTCTCTTAAAAGCTGATTAAATTTGAGTAGCAATTCAACAACCGGAAGTGGTAGTTTACTTGAAGGCCAATCAAGTTATTAATTCCTACATATTTTAAATATTCAATAAAGAATTGATTTATAATAAAATTTATTATACAAATTGTCCCGGGCTAAAACCCTAAAATATTAACCGAAAATAATCAAAAATATAAGCTAGTCGGATAACATTTTCCCCAAAAAAATAATAATTGAAAAGTTGAAAGTTTCTGGTGTCAATTTCATGTTTCCGGAAGCGGAAGTGGGCGTGTTAGGCGCACGTAGGCGTGGTTTACCCTTGGCGCATGGCACCGCGACGCCAGATCAGCACTTGTTTCACAGCGCGCGGCAATTGTTTCACCGCGTAGAGCAACAAGAGTGTGCGGACTTCGCGGGTAAATTAGCCTGAAGATGGATTGGTCTGGATCTTCGCTGTACAGTGAAATTAATCAACGGCAACATGCAGACAGAAAGTTTAGTTTTTCGTCTTTGCCACGTGTTACGCGTTCGCCCGACATGATTAGAACTATCAAGTTTACACTGACGAAGAATATATTCTTCACTAGTATTTTATACATATTTTGTAAGACAGCAAAACTCACAGACTTTCTATGAAAATATGTTTCTATTTCTACATGGTTTTATATAAATATTAATGAATTTAATTAAACCAAAATTCTTCTTCAAGCTTCGAAAGAAGACTATTTATTTATTGTTGTTGTTTTTATTGGATGTAGGCTTAGGTAAAAACAACAACAAATTATCAATAACGACTTAATAAAAATTAATACTATTTATTTATCTTACCTTGTTAATTATATAAAGCACAACAATCATCAAAAAAGGTGTAAATTATACTATATTATTCAATGAGCATGTAATGTGTGCTATTACTCATGAGCTTTCGCTCGTGATACAAATCATTCGATTTAGTATTAACCATTACATGCGAGTACAATAGGTACTGTACTTTATCCACAACATTTCGTCAAATATTTGTTAGAAAAACAAAAAAATTGTTTATTTATCAATAGACAATGTGTAGCAACCATCGCTAGGCTACGTACTGTTGTAACATTATTTTTAAGAGATTTGACATTTAGCAGAAAATCTTAAAACCAATTATTCAGTAACAGTTTAAGATTAAAAAGAAATTAAAGTATGAGAAAATTACAGTCTTTGACTTTTTATGTTGATGAAATTACTTGAAAATCATTTTTGATTTTACTCTTTTGACAGGTAAGATTTGAATTTGACATAACGAATGAATAATATTATTTCATCGAACTGTCAATATTATTTATTACATTAGCAACAATAACAAAGGTCATTGATTGATAAACAACGGTTGAATTATGGATACATATATTATTTGACAGTTGTGGATAAGAGTTATTTGTTTAACTAGGCATAAAAATACCAGATTTACAGCAGAGGCTGCCGTTTCATTGACGAGGCGAAGCCTCGTCAATGAATGCTGCCGAAGCTATAAATCTGTGTTTGATGCCGAGTTGAACACATAATTTTTTGTCGATTTGGAATTATGTTAATTTAATGATTATTTTATATAAATATTTTGAAGGTTATTGCTGTCAAATTTCGTTGCCATGTTGAATGGTTGCTATGTATTTTTTGACGGTTACTATGCGTTTGTTGAGCGATTGATATGTAAAATATTTTTCTGTCCTCCTGAACTGTAAACATAACAATCACACATCATTTACGTTTGCGGTAACTACGATTTTACAGTTTCCATGCTTTTTGAAACACCGCGGTGCGGGAACGCGCACCGATATTTTTTAGGTTTTTGAGACCATTAAAATAAAAAGTAAGTTTGTAATAATAAAGAATGACTAAAAAAACTCCAGTTACCGCCAAAATCGTTAAATAAAGTAACACAGAAATAAATAAAACTAAAAACTTTATATAAAATATGACATTTGCTAGCAGCGCCATCTCTTAACACTTATCCTAACTATGTAACGATTATTCACAGTCGGTAATTGTCAAAGAACAAATAAAATGTCAAAAGATAAAACCGATTGGATATATCAGAATTGGTGATTTATTTTATTTTAATTATATGTATTAATTGTAATACAGAATATCGAGAAAGGTAGGTAACATTTGAATCGCTCATGTAGTCTATGTGGGAATTATTAACTTGTCATATTTTTAGGTTATAATTGGGTCTTTCTTTTCAAGTAGTTTTGGATATTACGAAATATTTGTGTTTTTGCAAATTATAATTGAATAATTGCCCACAAAGATTTGTTATTTTGCGATACCAGCTCTGTGAAATATGCCAAGAGGAAGTTTTTCAGTGAAATTGTTGCCTTTCTTGCACAGCTTACTATAAATATCAATTAAGAAAATGTATTGAAAATACATATAAATAAATATAGTAAAAAGGTATGTCGGCCAGAAAATGTAATACATTATGTGTGCGTTAAGTTTATTATACATCGCTCAGTTTTATTAAAGCACTCCGCTGCGCGTCGTGCTTCAATACAAAACTTCGCGCTGTAAAACTAAACTTACCGCACGTATAATGTAAATAACTATTACAGCCTACGAATAAAAGTGCCACTTTACAGACTGTTAGCAGTCCGTGAAGTGTCATCTTTAATGTCAATCGGCAAAAATATATTAATTCACTTAGGGCCGGTATTTTCAACCTAAGATAAACTAGAGAATAAATGTATCAGTGGAATAAACAAAACTCACGTATCAAAAAATTACAACTAGAATAATAATCATTATTTAAGCCATGATTTTGATGCAATATTTTTTGTTAATTCCACTGACAAATTTATTCTCTAGTTTATATGAAGGTGATAAAGCCATCTCGAGCGAATGTCGAATGAAATGTTCATGAAACTAATATTTATGTATGTGGTTGAGACTGAAGGGAAATGATTGCGTGGGCATTCGAGGAATAAATGGTTGGGTACGATTGATGGTTTGTTGCGCGAACGAATGATTCCGAGTGTGAAGAATAGATGAATATGTACGAATGTGGACGAGGTGAAAGTGATCGTTTGTTGATTGTGTTTCAGGGTTCTTGCTACTCCACTGTGTGGAACACAGCTTGATATTATGTATGTATTTCTTTTTAATAATATTTCTTTCTTTTACTGATAAATATGTCATCTACCGAGATCTGTAATTGACAAATGTCACATCCAAAAAGGGTACATGAAGTGATGATACTTTTTCATTTGTGTCCCGGTTTTCTCTATAATTCCAACATAACAATTTCTGAACTGATAAAATTATGAAGTTTGCACCAGGACGCTGATGGATGCTAGTGGGTATCCTAGTGTCTAGACACTGCACCCCTCATCCCACCTCGAGTAGAGTTAATTAAACTCCCTTCCTTCCACCACCGACAGAATGAGATGCAATTCGTCAGCGAGTGAGTCGGACAGATTTATCAGAGAGAAAAAGTAGATATTTCTAAATCTACACTCTTTATCATATACGATTATTCTAGTCTAGTACATAGAAAGATGTTGATAGCAATATTTAGTGTTTAAATGGATAGAATAGTTATTTGTGTATCAAGTGCGGATAGAGCATTGTTTGTTGCACGCGGCGAGAAATTGTTGATCGAGGCGAAGCCGAGATCAACAACTCGACAAGTGCACCGAACAAGCTCTATCCGACGAGATACACACAATATTTTTTCTACAATCGTTGCACAATGTCAAACTGTAGAAAAAAATTAATTTTCAAAATTATCTTTGGTCCCGCCTATAACAATTCAGTAAAATTATAGTTACCCATGTCACCGTAATCATGACAACGTTTATGAACAAAATAAACATTTTCAAAGAAATCATAATTTGACACATGGAGTACATTTGACATATGGAGTACATTTGACATAAAGTCTACAGAGTGAATACGTTTATGGTGATTCAGTTGAAGTGTATGTACGTATATGGCAACTGTATTTGCAATAGCAAGGTTATTACCAGAAAAATCCAATGCATCATTTACTTTTATCTAATTTATTTTTGTTTTATTTTTGTCGCACTAGTGCGACAATATGTCACTTTGTCGCCCTAGAGCGACAATTTTGAACATTTCCTAACCAAAAATGGAATAACAATGTCGATATTGTGCAACGATTGTAGAAAAAGAATATTGTGTTTTATTTTTTAACATTGTACGTTTGGTAATTTTGCAAGATTAAAATGTGTTTTTATTTTTTACTTTCCTGATATTTTGACTGCATTGTTTTGTTCCAAGACATAGGAGGACTAGGACCTCAAGTACCGTGGTATTAAATTGGGTCCTTTACAAAAAACATGATCCATTTTATGAATCTCATCTCTATATAGGGTGTTTCATAACTTCAGGTACATACGTTAATGGTATATGTTATTTAATATGCTGATTACGAACCAAAAAAATTTTTTTTTAAATCGCAAAATTATTTTCTTCCATGTTTCCCAGTCCAAAATTTTTCGTTGCCACTGCCACTGGGTGGATGATTATGTTAATAATTATCGTTACATTAAAAATAATTAAATTTTGTTTGTTTATTTTACTAGTATTATGTAATTTAAATTGTTGATTACCTACTTCATTGTTTGTGTTTAATAGGAAAGCGAATCCAGTGCAGTACTACAAAAAATGTTTTAGGTAAACAATCCTTAATTTTTCGAATTAAAAAAAAATTCTTTTAGATTCGTAATTAGCATATCAAACAACTTATACCATTAACGTATGCACTCGAAGTTATGAGACACCCTGTATATAAAAGAGGAGGCTATGTTCGTACGCGCTAAACTCAAGAACTATTGCACCGATTTTGACAAAAATTTTTATGTGTGTTCTATGGACCGTGAGTGATTCTGAAAAAAAAAACGCAAGACGGTTTATATTCCATCATATTTCGAGTTCCCTCAACCTTTATACTGACATGGAAACGAGGAACGAAGTAACGAGCTAGCTTCGCCAATGTAGTGGATATGGAAGCGAGGAACGAAATAATGAGCTTGCTTCGCCAATGTACTGACATGGCAGCGAGGAACGAAGTGACGAGCTTGCTTCGACATTGTACTGACATGGCAGCGAGGAACGAAGTGACGAGCTTGGTTCGACATTGTACTGACATAGAAGCGAGGAACGAAGTGACGAGCTTGCTTCGACATTGTACTGACATGGCAGCGAGGAACGAAGTGACGAGCTTGGTTCGACATTATACTGACATAGAAGCGAGGAACGAAGTGACGAGCTTGCTTCGACATTGTACTGACATAGAAGCGAGGAACGAAGTGACGAGCTTGGTTCGTTAATGTACTGACATGGAAGCGAGGACTACATGCAGTGCCATCTACTTAAATCGAGAGGCAATACAAAACAAAAAGCTTACAGGGCCAGCAACGCGGTTCGGGTCCAACTAATATTGCAATAAAGAAAATTGAATTATTTTCATTCGTAATTTTGGTAATAAACTTTCGCGGTTATGACTTCGTGACGTGACATACAATGATTCTTTTCACTCACGCATTCACTTCATACGTTTAAATGTCAAACGCCAATGTACTAACCTGAAATTACTACTATGTACAAAATACAAATATGAAATAAATACTATTAATTTACATATAATATATGTAGGTAATATGGCTGTTAAATATTGCAGTGCTATTACATCAAGGAATGAGAAGAATTTGACGAAATGAAAACAAAGATAGTTTCAAATTTGCTCACTAGAGTGACATGACTGTTATAGGCTGTAAATAAATGACGTAGCTCTGGCGTATATCGAAATTTGATACTGTTTTTGAAAAGTTATAACTCGAAAACTAAACATTTGTAAGGCGTAAAATATGATGTAACATAAACAGTTTTATGCATTATTTCATAAAAAAAAAAAACTACCGAAAATATGAAATGACTCCATTTTGGTTACTAGCGGAGAGGTTCTTGTGAGACCAGTACTATATTTAATGTGTACAATTGTTCATATTAACTGTTTTTCAGTATATTATAGTTGAAAGACTGCTTGAATGAATTTGAAACTTATCAAGAAAATAATCATGTACTAAAAAAAACTTACTGTTATGATTCAGGTTTCGGCTTCGTCCGAGGACTCCTTGAAGGCCTGCAGAGTAACATCCTGAACCTTCTGGTACCGCTGTTGTGCCTTCTTCCAAACAGTCGCCTTTCTCTCTGACGGCGAAGAGCGCTTCTTCAGAGATATTCCTGCAAGTAGCGGCGGTGCTGTGCTTCCTAGACCAGTTGTGCCTTCGTTGGAAACCAGAGCAACCTGAAATCAAATTTATATTTTTTAAGGAAACATATTTGCTCATTATACATATAAGTCGATCTTTAATAATTATTATTTGCTTCTTTTATAAATTTATTTATTGTTCTTAATTTCCTGACATACTTTATGAGTGTGATATTTATTAATAACAGTTATCTAGAACGAAAAGTGAAACTTTAAGGTAGTATTACATCAGGTGCCGTAGGCGAGTGATGCAAATCATCCGAGTGAATAATGACCATAATCCCGAATACAATACTATACTTTATCCAACACCTCTCAATAAATGCTCTATAACTATGGCGATTTTAAACAAGCAATGTAACAGATTACCCACTAGTGGGTATAATTTTGAGGAAAGTCACTAGTGAGTATTTTATTATTTATAACAATAATAATAACACACAACACCTTGGTAACTACTTCGATTGACATTTTAATTTAAAAATTTAAAGCATATGTCACTGTCAAATAATATTTCTGTAATAAATTTTTCATTTATTAAGAGGTGTTGGATAAAACGTTATACTTCACACGTGGGCAAAGTGGAATTACCCACTCGATAAAATTATAACACTCAGCCTTCGGCTTCGTGTGCTAAAATTTCTCTCGTGGGTAATTCCTTACTTTGCCCACTTGTAAAGTAAATAACTGTTTTCTACTCCTGTAAATTCGGAAATCACACTGGAAAATGATCGAAATTCGTTGAAAACACACGTTGAAAAATCGAAAAATGTCAACATAAAAATACACAACGACAACTGACTACATGTCAACTGTCAGACGGTCGTCGCTTGGTAATCCACATCACGTCTTTAAAATAACCTTGAAATATAGATTTCTGGCTCAGTGATTGGTCGAGAAGAGTGAATTATGCGGATATATTTATAAGGAGTAAAAAAACAAATTAATAATTGACTGCAATAAATTTACAAAATTTTAATAATTTTCTATCGATTCGTGATTACCATGTCATGTATTTTTTTGTGTTTATTGGCACATTATTACAAATATCGCTCATCAAAAATTTCTCTATTACGAAATTTTTGAATTGAGAAATTTGGATGTAACAATTTGCAAAAACCAAAAAAAATAAAAAAATATTCACCTCTAGTGTTATTACCCTTGACTATTTCTATTTTAAATGTATGAGTATTAAGGTTCTTGTCATTATTTATTTTTGGTTTCATTGATTCGCTTCCCTTAAAAAATAACCAGAGTAGTAATTTTTGTGCGTTGAAGACTAAATTTTTTTGTACCATTAATGTATTCCCGGAAGTTAACCAGACTTAACCGTACGGTTAGTTTAATAATAATAATAACAGTCCACGCCCGTAGAGCTCATCTTTTTGTTGGTAAAAAAACAAAAGACGTAGTTGATAATGGGAAACTGCCACTTGCTCTACCAAAACAAAAACGAAACGAGCCAAACCAGCTGACAAATTAGTCCTAGAAGGCCTTGACAGCGTGGTATAATGGCCTATGTGGAGTTATAGTTATTATATCCCATTTTGATTATGTTAATACGCTAATGATAGTGTTTTGTTTTTCAAACACACTGGGATGTTTTGCGTGGGCCTTCTGCGCGCACATTCCACTATAGCTGATGAATTCATAAACAACATAACTTCTTTTAGAACTCAGTAATAAATGAAAAGATTTTTGGTTAAAGTTCTGTAAAGTTTTTATTAAAATTCAATGTTTCGATTTACTCATTATTTAATTAACTCGGCACCAAAATACTGGATTTACAGCAGAAGCTACCGTTTCATAGACGAGGCTGCCGAAGCTGTAAATATGTGTTTGATGCCTTGTTGAACACATTATATTTTTGCCGATTTATTATATTTATTACTTATCTGGAAAGAAACGCCATAAAATTATGTCGCAACACTGATAAAAATGTTTTCTTGGAACAAACAAATTCCTCTTAAATGAAGAGAAAAATTGATTTGAATAGTGCCAATCCGATTTCGTTTTCATTGAAAATATTTGTAGGTTTAATAAATATTCTTGTTTGAAAATTAATTCAGTTTGGAGAACCATGTCAAAAAATTTAACTGAGACTCATTATGGGAACATAGTAGTTTGAATAGAAGTAGTTTTAATTTAATAAAAACGTTTTGTTTAAAATTTGAACGACTTCTTTTTCATTATTTTTAAAACATAACTTAATAGTTATTTGTTTAACTAGGCATCAAAATACCAGATTTACAGCAGAGACTGCCGTTGCATTGACGAGCCTTCATTCTGATTCAATGATAAATTTCAATAGCTTCTCTTATGAGTCTACCATTAGCATATTTCAATCTTGCTATAATTTTTGTTTCTTCAAAATTTATTTCAATGGCATGACTAGCCACAGCAGATTTCTCTGGTTGGTTAAAACGAATGGCCGTTTGTGTTCTGTAATTCCTGTTATTATCGTTCTGCTAGTCTGTCCAATGTAACATTTTCTACATACACGGGAAAGTATTCTTCGCACTCTTCAACATACTTTGTAATTGGAGATGTGAAGCAAAAGGTACTAAGATGTTATTTCTTGACAATATTTTGTGTGTAAGATTTTGGACGTAGGACACAGAAGCAAACAAACGTTTATTATTGTCTACTGATTCTGATTCTTTTAGAATAACTTTTGATATAAGTTACTGTGAGTTTTACTGAACCTGCAGTGGTCTGGTGATAAAATTACGCACGGGGACGTCTCTTGTAGGGGGACATTTTTCGTGGACTTTATTCGGACCATAAACGCAATGATTGCGTCTATAAAACCGCGCCAAGCGGGCCAACACGAGAAATGTTCGCGCCGGCCACCAAATTAAATTTGCATCTCAGTCTACTGAGAACCCGGACGCTTTTTCTCAAACCGTCCTCCCCCACAGAACAACTACTAAGATAATAAATACATCATCGGTTTAAACCATTTTGGATATGGCAGATCTCGGTAAGTGACATATGACATTAATTTGTATTTGATTTGAAGATTGTTCCACTTCTTTTTACTTTATTATTCAATAAATTGGTCAAGTTTTCTTGTCAATAAATTGTCAAGAACAAAAATTAGTGTTTCACAAAAATCAAGATATACTCTTGAAATCAAGACAAGACCAAGACAAGAAGTATTTTCCATTTTCCAAGACAATACAAGAAAGTATCATCAAGAATCAAAATTTCTTATCAAGAAATCTTAATATCTTGATAATAAATTTTTGCATTCCGCATTTATGATTAAAATATAAAAAATTTTTTATTACGCCTGCATCATAATCCGTATTTAAAACACGCTACAGCGTTCATAAACGCAAGATTAAAACACGCCGTGCTTTAAAGGTTGCTAAGCAACAACACAAATAATTACTGTTAATATCTGTCAAAACTGTAAACGTAAACAATAAATACTAACCAAACTCCATGTAAACGATATACGTCAAACGTCACGCGTAAAATTATCAAAATCAAAATGTTGCTTTTCAGTTTTTTCTAGAGTATGATGCAGTTATAATAAAAAATAACGTATGACACACGTGTATAAGTGCTTTTGAAGCACTAACGACGTTAAAAGCACTCCGCTTCGCGTCGTGCTCCTAAACTCGTCGTACGTGCTTTAAAAGCTTACTTATACACTTGTATCATAATATACTATTATCCAACACCTCCCAATAAATACACTATAACTATGGCGATTTTAAACAAGGAAAGTAACAGATTACCTACTAGTGAATATTTTCTTATTTATAACAATAATAATTACACACAACACCTTGGTAACTACTTCGATTGACATTTTAATTTCAAAAATTTAAAGCTTCTGTCACTGTCAAAGAATATTTATTTAATAAATTTTGCATTTATTATGAGGTGTTGGGTAAAGTGGAATTGCCCACTTGATAAAATTCACACTCAGCCTTCGGCTTCGTGTGCTAAAATTTCTCTCGTGGGTAATTACTTACTTCGCCCATTTGTAAAGTAAATAACTATATCCTATGACTATGATTTTTAAAACCAATATTTTACGGAGCTGTTTATCCTATTAATTGGTATATATTTTATTTATTTAAATTTTAATTTATATTATTTTTTTCTTGCATTTGGGTACATTGTTTTGTATTCTTTTCCTCGCTAATTAAAAAAAAAAAATCTGTTACTTTTTTATTAGATTGAGAGGGAGAAATATTATTATAGGATAAAACCGATTCCTATTGGAAGAAGGTGAATTAAGTTAAGTTTAACTAGTTTCTTTTAGATCGGTTTCATCACTCCGAGAAAATCTGATTTTTATTTCTTTTAACACTCATTATTTTAAATAAAAAGCATAGAATATCGAAGTGCAACGCAACGCGACCAACATTTAAAAAACATTTAACTAACATTCTGATTGGATAAAGCGATAGGAAAATGGGACCCCCGTAAAATATCAAGAATCAAGAAATATCAAGAATTCTTGAAACAAGACAAGAAATGCGTTGCCAACAAATGAGCAAGACAAGAAACTTTAAATTTTTTATCTTGAAAATCAAGCCCAAGACAGGAAGTGGTCACCAAGACTAGATTTCTTGTCTTGATAAAACACAAAAATATTATCGTCCTTTTTACACACATCAAGTTTTCCGCCAATTTATTATGACAATTTTAGTAATACCAACACGATATCAGCTGTCACCTAAGCTACTAATATTTTTGTTAATTGATATTGTTCATATAAAGACATAAAAATCTTTATGGTTACTCTAGTAAAATTGTACACCATTTTTAAATACAGTGTACTTCTCGACAAATCTACGCACTTTTCTGCAGCCATGTAGTGTAAGTAAATAAGCATACGTTGCTGGAGAGTAACCGCGCGGGGAGCGGTTAATACCGCTCGTAAATTAGCGGTAACGAAGCCGAGGTGACAGCGACCAGTCGTGCTCCTGGTCTTCGCAAGTTTAGGAACCTAAATTGGCACCCGAATATTCCAAACGCGAAGTAACATTAAGAATAAATTACCAAATACTGCCAAATATTCCATACTATCTCGGACACGGTGCCTATTGCCTTTTTATAAGCTAAAATATATCGACTCTTATGGAGGAATTGCTGCGTGGTACAGTGTGTCCAGAGGTATAGTAAATTGACGTTGGGAAGGGCTTCAACACCGGATACTTTCAGATAATTATTACCTCCCGCGTATACAGGCTGATTCATAACGTACGAAACATGTTGAAAGTGTAGGTAGGAAGCATAAAATAATATCTTTTCCTTAATAATTAATACACAGGCGTTACAAACTACAGGGAATAATTATGTTTTAAATAAATTTAGGAATACTTAAACTAGCGAACTATTGGTTGGTCCAGATTGGTTTTATTCAACATCAATTTATTTGTCTATTTTAATTAATATTATTTGTTATATTATATTGGGTATAATTTTTAATATTTGACTCAGAGTTTTTCTATGTGTTTTTATATTTGTTATTTTTTCGTATGGTGTCCATGTAATAGTTATTTGTCAAACTAGAGAGGAAAGGGCATCTAGCGAATGAGGCAATTCGAGCGAGAGTGGAAGAAGCACTTTCCTCTGATGTTAGACACAACATTTTTTCAAGACGTTACTAAAAACGATTTGCTCGAACCTTAAATACTTTGACAACACTGACACTTCCGAAGCAAGGTGGTGTAATAGTGTTGCCAATGAACCAATCTTAAATATAAATTTAAGTTGTCAAATTGTGATTTAATTTAGAAAAAGAACATAAGACAATTTTAAAATAATTTAGAGTACGTACATCACTAACAAATAGTTATTTATGAATAAGTGTTAAAAATGACATTTTATGAGTAAGTGAGGAAGTAAAACGAGGCGAAATCGAGTGAAACAAACCCACGAACGAAATAAATCACTTTTAACACGCACATCATACAAAATTTTATCTAGGATCTTTCTAGTGTATTAGTAAATACTCAAAAATGTAGAATAATATTTTGACGGGTAGGGATATATTTATTGATTTATTGATAAGATTCGTTAAAAGTAACAATAATAATAACTTTTAACACGTTGCTGTTTTACTTTTAACAACGGTCTTGATAAAAAGAGTTTCAATAAACTAGGAATTTATTTATAAATTTTACAAAATATTTTTTTGTAAATAACATTCTTATTGCTAATATTTCTATATTTTCCTCTCTAGAAAGGAAAAACACATTTTCGTCACTATTTCGGGAGAAGAATGGTGAGGTTTCCTGGCATGTGAAAAAAATAGTTTTTCAACCATAACCCTAAAGATGATAGTTGTACCTATCAAAACTTTTTTAATAAATATTTGACTACTAGTCCATTTGTTTTGATTCTTTAGATAATTCCACATGAATCGATTGTTGAATCTCTTTTATTGAGTTATAACATAGACGTTATTTTTAAAATAGCGAAATTGTATTTTAGGGATCATAAACTATCGATATTTGGACCCCTAGGAGCCTGGGCTATTTACAGTTATTTAAACGAGACAGTCAGACAAAGCCTTTATTGATCTTTGATACGTTTTTTATTTATTAATTGCAATAAAATTCCCATTAGGCAGTTCTCCTTGCAGCATTCCATTTTCAAATTAAATTTCAATGTCAAGTTCAAAAACGATCATAAAAACATCTGATTCCTAATTAATTTACATTTAAACAACATAAAAATTTGTTGATTTCCAGCATTTTGGCCATAAACCAGCACGACACCTTTTAGATTTAAATTTAGCTACTTATTTACACAAAACATTAAAAATATCTGTTTGGAAACAAGTTCTCGAACATTGTAGTAGCCGCGGAGCCAGGAAGGGGTCCGGTATTATTTTGTTGAGTGCCTACGTACAAATTAAATTAATAATTTCGCCCGTGTGCTGTCGGAACCCTAAATTATCTCAGATCAATTTTTTTCCAACCACAGACGATTGCGTAACTTTATAACTAACTTATAATCACGTTGGCTGTGTCTGAGAGTGTTTTGTTTTTTTGAGCAGCCTACTGTAATTCTCTCCTGAATATTCATTTGTTTTTGATAGAGGAACTAAATTCAAATTACACTGGAATCCGCGTTTAATGAACTCGAATTTTGGATTTTATGTTTAAATTTAAACCTTGCACTTGACACGTGTTAACCTATAGAATAACAACTATTATTATTCAGTACTATTAAATTTATAATTCATTAACAAGAAGACACTAAAAATTATATTTTTTTTTGCAAATTGACATTCATATGTGATATTTTTTACAGATAAAGTCCGTAAAATATTATTTTTATTGTCTATTGTTGCTTTGAAGAAATAACAAATTAAATATATCTATATTTCAACATAATTCAACCATAATTTGCATCTTCCAAATATAAACATATATCGTGTTTCTTACGATTTAAAGAATTTATAATGAGTTAAAACATAGCAATTACTATCCATAAATTAATTTGGAATTTTCAAAAAAAGAGAAATATTTTTTTTCACGACCGGGAGAGAAACTGGTTTTCTATGATACCAAAATCATAACAGAAACAGTCAATTTCATATCTACGGGAGATTTGTGCACTTTCTCTCCCGTCGTGGGGAAAGAGCTCAATAAAATTAAACAAATCAAAGGTAACTATTATAAATTATGTTACAATTCAAATAATTTAAAAATATATAGGTAAAAAACATAAATATTGGGGTCGTGAAAAAAAAATCCATCGTAGGAGAGAAATGTACTTTTCTCGTGCTTAAATTTACTCCGCGGGAAAAAATCATACACTTCTCTCCCTTAATGTATAATATACTATTATGAAAATATAAATAACAAATTTGTTTTTACTTAGCAACTGCTCAAACCGAATAGCAACCGCTCAGCAAACGCATAGCAACATAATTTGAAGACGTTAACTTTCAAAATAGGTATTTTAAAGTAATCCGTAAATTAATATTAATTTCAAATCGACAGAAATTAATGTATTCATAAGGCACCAAACATAGATTAATTAATTAATTATATAATTATGTTACTATATAAAATTAATAATTAATTAATAATAGTTATGCTTAATTAGGCATTTTTCCATCCAAACTTTTTACCTCCCGCCTCATTATGTAAGGGAGGTAAATGAATCATGCTAAAAATTGTGTAGCGATTTTTCAATGGATGAGCACGTTTTAGGGTCCATAGAATACAATTTTAATAGTTTCGCGATAATGTCTGTATGTGTCTGTCTGTCCGTCTGTCAATCTGTGTGGATCTCTGGAGATACGAATTCTCAAAAACTACTAAACTGAAAATTTTGATATTTTGTATATATCAATTATATCCCCTTTAGAAGAGCTGATTAGTTTTTGGTGATAATCCAATAACCGGAAGTGATAGTTTACTTGAAGCCCTATCAAGTTATTTAAAAATATTTCAGTAAATTATTGTTTAAAGAAAATTTTGTTAATAGAATAATGTTTCAAATATTATTTTCTACAATTATTGTTTGAAACATTTTCCTCTTATTGTCACCATTTATGTATTACAACACGTTAAAGAAAAATTATAGGAATATTTGGAGGAGATTGATTATTGGTTGACTGTAGTTCCTGCTACCCCACAGAGTGGGATATAGCGTGATGTTATGTATGTATATATGTATGAACGATTTTTATTTGAAACTTTATTTTCTATTTTGTACTGTCGGCGGGAAGTTATGTGTTATATATATATATATATATATATATATATATATATATATATATATATATATATATATATATATATATATATATATATATGAGAAATGTAAACAATTAAAGAATTAGGTAGTAGTCAAATAAAACTTTTAATTTTGTTTTTCTTTCTCTTGCTTTGCGTCAGCTGTATTATTTTTTACTTATCATTGTTTGCGCATATATGTACTATAAATAATGATTTATTAATTTATTATAATTTATTTATATAACGTTGTAATAGCTTATTTTAGCTGCAGTTACGTATAGTGACTTTGTAATAAAATACAACTTTTTGTCACTATAATTATAATTATAGTATTGTTATTGGACCATAAATCATTCAGTCATTAGCGATAGATAACTATGTTTAAATAAAATAAATTTAGCATCACTCCTTTCACCTATTTCTAAATGCAGCATTTTGCTTTGAGTTGATCTCTGTATTGATATGTGTGTTAGAGCAGTGCCGTCAAATAACATCATCCAAAAATTCGTAATTTAATAAATATTTATGTAGCAAGTTCATAATTTGAACTTTGCTTCGCTCGCTCGGCCCCTAAACTGTCTCATCCATAAAAACAATATTATGTATGTACGTGCTACATTAGTTATTTGTGTATCAAGTGCGGATAGAGCATTGTTTGTTGCACGCGGCGAGAAATTGTTGATCGAGGCGAAGCCGAGATCAACAACTCGACAAGTGCACCGAACAAGCTCTATCCGACGAGATACACACAATATTTTTTCTACAATCGTCGACCAATGTCAAGCTGTAGAAAAAAATTAATTTTCAAAATTATCTTTGGTCCCGCCTATAACAATTCAGTAAAATTGTAGTTACCCATGTCACCGTAATCATGACAACGTTTATGAACAAAATAAATATTTTCAAAGAAATCATAATTTGACACATGGAGTACATTTGACATATGGAGTACATTTGACATAAAGTCTACAGAGTGAATACGTTTATGGTGATTAAGTTGAAGTGTATGTACGTATATGCCAACTGTATTTGCGATAGCAAGGTTATTACCAGAAATATCCAATGCATCATTTACTTTTATCTAATTTATTTTTGTTTTATTTTTGTCGCACTAGTGCGACAATATGTCACTTTGTCGCCCTAGAGCGACAATTTTGAACATTTCCTAACTAAAAATGGAATAACAATGTCGATATTGTGCAACGATTGTAGAAAAACAATATTTTATGTTCCACTGCATTGCAGATTATTTTTCTTAGTTTAGAATGACAATTATATTTGACACATGACACTAACATGAAAAGTGTGCTTTTTTCGGTTGTTTGGTTATTTTAACATTGTTTTTGCTTCGCTTTTTAAAATAATAGTCAAAGTATTTGACAGGAAAACATTACACATTTGTTAGTCATTTATTTTAGTTTTATTCCATGCATGGCGTACACTAGTAAATAGTAATAATAGTATGAGGAAGTATTGGAATCATGAAATCACTGAAAGTTGGTCATTGCATACCACTAGTAATGCTATGTGATATGAAAGTTCGTTAGCCAATCAGATGCGTACGCAACTGTGTGATATGATTTTATCACACGCTGTGAGAACTGAGCGAACTAACCTAAAAATTTGTATTTGAAAGTTTGACAGTTGCAGATAATTTGCTAAATTTTCACGGATTAAGAAGGTTGGACCCTTATTTATCAGATTTTAACATAATTTTTGGTGAATTCTGATATTAACATGATCTGTTTTAATATTTTTATGTTTATTTTATATTGTTTTTTTTTTTATACTTAATTGTGGTCGTCTTAAAAATATCCTGTACAAACACGTGCTGAAAGGGTATTTCACACTCGAGTGAAATATCCAACTTTCAGCACTAGTTATACAATATACTATTGACGTCCACTGAATCCGTTAAGATCAATTTCGCAATGATGTCTGTGTGTGAGGATGGATGGATGGATGTCCGTGTGCGCAATATTTCATGAACTAGATAAGACATAAACGAAATTTGGAATTTATAAATTTCGTGAAAATTAGAGCTGAAAAAACAGAAGAGGAAGTTTACTGAACACACAAAACAATAAATTAAATTTTTTTCTGTGAAAAGAAGTTTCCAATAAACGATGTTACCAAAAATATTTGGAATATAAAATGTTATTTACACTTTTCATGTACCTATATGCTTCTAATTTTGAGAAAAACTAAATTACATATTTAATAATAATATATCACTTACCGAGATCTGCGTAAGCAGAGTTCCACACCCATAATGGGCAAAATACGTGATGACATATTTATTTTTAATAATATTTTCAATAATGTTAATGGGAAGAAATAGGAAATAGCAAGGAACAAGTCATACATATTCAGTGGGTTTTATATGTATAAGAAAGTAGTAAGGTGCCCACACCAGATTTTTTTATATTTAATTTCTGGAGTTAAAACCCAAGGTAAATAAATTTTGTTTACTGAATTGCATGCAGAATTTTAAGCTCTACATTTATTTGAATCATTTTTGTCTAAAATAATTTGGGAAGAAATGCGCACAAAAAAACTGTTTTCCCATTTTAAAACCTATGGCCCGAATTTTATGTTTCACTCTGTATAATAATTAATAAATAATTGATATACAAAAATAAGAGAAACATTTGCTTATGTATGAAAATTCGGTTGAAATTGGAACCGCGGTAACCGGAACTGGTTACCCATTCACTGAGCCGCAAAATCGGTTATGAAAACCTGGTAGCGTAACCGTAACCAAATCTCTACGTAGACATAAAGTCACAACGGTATAAGATTACCGCAATGACGCAAAGCTTACAGTAGTTCGTATCCCCGTACGGGACGCCACTGAACAGACTTGCCTACGAATTTCAGTGGAAACGTTACTTTTGTTTTAATTAATCGGTCTGCTGCAGTGCTTGTCATTCGACCTTGTATAATTCGCCCGTCTCACTTCAGTCTGTATAGAGCGAAGTTTTTTGCTTTGTTTTCACTTTCAAAATAGGGAACTACCGTGCATTCCATTGTTTTTTGCGTGGCCAACTATTCGTGACAATTTGTCTACCTTACAGGTAACATCGCAGAGATATGACTTGATGTGGGTTATTCATTTTGGACACTACCAATTCTGCCCTTGCCATTGGGGTCTTTCACCATAAATACTAATTTTGAGGTTCATTGATTTCGTTTTGACAATTTTTTCAATGTCATCTGCATGTATGTCAGGGGAAGGCTCTAATACTGTTTCAGATTAACCCAATCAGATTTCTATATGAAAAATCTGGTGTGGCACCATACTACTTTCTTATACATATAAAACCAACTGAACACGTATGACTTGTTCCTTGCGTATGACTTTATTTTGATAATTATTATAGATGATAAATCTGTTTATTCAACAACTCTCAATAAATGCTCTATAACTATGGCGATTTTAAACAAGCAAAGTAACAGATTACCCACTAGTGGGTATAATTTTGAGGAAGGTCACTAGTGGGTATTTTTTTATTTATAACAATAATAATAACACACAACACCTTAGTAACTAGTTCGATTGACATTTTAATTTAAAAATTTAATGCATATGTCACTGTCAAATAATATTTCTTTAATAAATTTTTCATTTATTAAGTGGTGTTGGATAAAACGTTCTACTTCACACGTGGGCAAAGTGGAATTATCCACTCGATAAAATTATCACACTCAATCTTAGGCTTCGTGTGCTAAAATTTCTCTCGTGGGTAATTCCTTACTTTGCCCACTTGTAAAGTAAATAACTATTAATTTTTTGTTCTCATAACTATAATTTTATTTTAAAAGCAAGTATTAATTAATAGCTAGTCTTTAAAACATTATAACTGATAATACCATACTGCTTTTATAATATTTCAAACGACACATATTTTTGACACTTCACAATTATTTGACACGTTTGACACATAGATGTTAAAGATGTTTTTGATTTAATTCCCATTGTAACGAAGAATATTGAAATATATTATTAAATATATAATTTAGTTTTTCTCACAATTAGAAGCATGTACAAGAACATTTTATATTCCAAATATTTTTTCTAACATCTTTCATTTGAAATTTTTTTCACAGATGATTCTATTTTTGAAAAACATGGAATTTATTGTTTTGAGTGTTCAGTAAACTTCCTCTTCCGGTTTTTCAATTTCATTCAAAATCAACTCAGCTATTCATATTTTCATAAAACTTATAAATTCCAGGATCCGTTTACATATCTTATCTCGGTCATGAGATATTGCGCACACGGACATCCATCCATCCATCCTTAATATGTTGTATTTGTCATACCTTTATTATTTATCAATCTGTCTATAATATTTGAACGTGTTGTATTTGTCATATTTTATTATGTATCATACTTCGTAAAATATTTATATTATTGTATTGACAAGGCTAAACATTTGTATCTTGTACTACGCCGAATAAAGAAATTATTATTAAATTATTATTATTATTATCCTCACACACAGACATCATTGAGAAACTGATCTCAACAGATTCAGTGAACGTCTCAATATGGATTTCCGCAAAAATCTCGTCAACAATTTTTTTCCTGATTCCAATACTTCCTTATACTAGGTATAAGAAAGTAACAATTACCAAATTACTATTTTCTAGTGTACTCCATGGAATAAAATTAAAATAATTGACAAACAAATGTGTAATGTTTTCCTGTCAAATACTTTGACTATTATTTGAAAAATCAAAGCAAAAACAATGTCAAAATAACCAAACAGCCGAAAAAAGCACACTTTTCATGTCAGTGCCATGTGTCAAATATGATTGATGACACCGAGCAAGTACCAAACCTTGTGAATTAGAAAAGAGTTAAAATTTAAACTAAAAATAAATATCTGCATATAAAAAAATAAATTTATCCCCTAAGCCTTATGGCTAGTTTATACTGGATTTAATTTATAGATTTAGATTTAGAAATTTAGATTTGAAATTTGCGATTTACCTCCTGGTTCATACTGAATTTATTAAATTTGAAATCTGCCACTCCAGATTAGGCTTCAGCTTTTTGACATATGCTTTAAACAACAACAAAATATCCTTAACTTGTCATATGTGATGTTCTCAATCAAAGATATTAAATTAATATAACATTTAACACTCTCCGTATATATGTTACAACAATATTTTATGATGATCACAAATAAATCAGTTTGATTGACAATCCTGATACATTTCACCAAGGAGCACCAGGAGATTCCACTCACATGTAAAAAAATGGTACCGTCGTTGCTATGGTAATTATAATTGCGGCCACAACCGTTAGATGGCACCACATGTAATATTTATACATATTTTTTAAATATTTATAATTATTTTATTCAAGACAATAAAAATCAAAGTTACATATGTCAAAAATTAAATATATTTTGGAAGAATTATTAAGAAATAAATACAACGTACAAATATCGAATGTATATTCGCTGATTCATTTGCATGATACATTTTATATAAGTGAATTTAACAATCTCATTCTATCCACTATTCATCTAACATTGATATTTTCCATTATACATCCAGACCATGCTAACTTCGCAGAGAAAGGCATATATTTCTTGCCGCATCTTTGAAAAACATTGAAAATATAATTAATGGTTATATTCTATCGGATTGTGCATTGGAAATAGCGACATAATGCGCAATTATGCTCTATGAATCTTTCAATTTATTATTTAAAGGAAAATGATTGGTGGAAAATAAGATCTTCGTTTCGTACTTAATACATTAATGAAATTCGTATATATGTACTTCCCAGTTGATGGAAATCCACTGAAAATTAATATTCAATGATAATTACATAAATATCAATATTTGTAATTTAAGTACTTACAATATCGTACCATTGTACATCAATGCAATATTACTTCACATAACGATGAAATTCTAATTTTAAGAACTTTTCAATATAAACTTGTGTTTTTGGAAAAATTGTGACAGATGTGACAGATTTTGATAATTGTTTTAAATAAATCGTAGCCTACGTTAATATTCTATAAGCAAATATAAGTGCGGCCAGATCCGGCAGATGGCACGCGCAACGCGAACCTAATTTTCCTATGCAAGTGAAATCTCCTGGTGCTCCTTGCATTTCAGTGCTGTCAAATTTATTTTTTGTTTCCCAGTTAAATTGATTGGTTGGATTTGGAAATTTAGATTTAGAATATAAAATATGGTGATATTTTAAATGTACATTATAAATCTATAAATTTGTAAATCCAGCATAAACCAATAAAGGAATTTCTATGTTTTTTATATTCTAAAAATTAAATTTCTAAATCTGAATCTGTAAATTAAATTCAGTATAAACCAGCCATTAAAGTTGTAAAGAAATCTAAATAAGAAATCTATTCTTTACAACTTTAAGGCATATGCGATAAATTTAATTTAAAAAAAAAAATTCTTCTAAGCCATATATTTTTACAATTTATTTCAAAAATCTGCTGTTGATTTCTACAGTACACATGCTCACGAAATTAGTAAATATTTGAAATCTTCTCGCACCCTGTATGTATGGTATGTATTATACTTGGCCCAATCAGCAGATTCCTTGGAAATTGCTGCAATCCAACCTCGCCACCTTAATTTCGGGGATCGTAAACCATAAACTATAAACTTGTTGACAATAATATTGCCGCGAAATTCGAGACTCATCAGACCATCAGAGATTTCAGATTGATATCTGTTTGTCTGGGGTTTGGACATAAAATTAACTGCTGTACCTTTACTTTATAAGTGCATATAGGGTTATAAAATTGCATTTTTCGTGGCTGTAATAAACTTAATTGCCAATGACCAACTGCCAAAAAAACACGGCAAAAAATTACGTACAGGTACAACATACAGGGTAGATACTTTTATCGCATGTATCTCTCAAATATTACAATATTGTTATTGTATTGTAACCTTAGATCTCAACTTTAATCATATAGGTTTAGGTATCATTCTAAAAATATGTAAATGGTTACTAACTTCTTAAAATGATGTCAACTAAATAATAACCCCAAAATTAGGTGCCAATGGAATCTGTGACCAAATTTTGATTGTTTTATTTATTTGGAAAAATTGTATATACATACATACATACATACATAACGTCACGCTATGTCCCACTTAGTGGGGTAGCACGAACCCAGAAAAACAGTCAACCAGCAATCAATCTCCTCCAAACATTCCTATCCTGACACACCACTTTCGCCTCGTCCACATTCATACATGCTCGTTTATTCTTCACACTCGGAATCATTCGTTCACGCAACAAACCATCAATCATACCCAACCAGTTATTCCTCGGACGCCCGCGCAATCGGTCACCTTCAATCTCACCCTCATATATTAGTTTCACCAACCTTTCATTCGACATTCGCTCAACATGTCCAAACCACCTCAACTGACTCACTCCCACTTTCTTAACAACATTCTTCTCAATCTCACACTCATTATACACCAATGTATTCCGTATATGAACAACATTTTATAATTATTGAAAAGAGATATTTTTTCTTGTATCAAAAAATTATTGACAACATTAATTTTATAGATATAAAAAAATATAGCAAGGTAAAAAATATAAATAAAAATTAGTGAGACAACTATGATTTTTTCTAGCGCAGTAAATTGAAGGATGAGCCGTAGGCGAGGGCCACAATACGACAAGTGAAAAATACACTTCTCTCCTGCGGTGTATATACTTTTTTCACGACTCCAATATTTATGAAAGTTTTTATGTATTTCAAAATTATTTGAATTGTAACATAATTTATGATAGTTACCTTTGATTTGTTTAATTTTATTTATTTTTTAGCACTCTCCTTCACGACGGGAGTGAAAGTGCACAAATCTCCCGTAGATACGAAATTGGCTGTTTCTGTCATGATTTTGGTATCATAAAACAGAGTTTCTCTCCCGGTCATGAAAAAAATATTATTTTTTTTTACTATCGCATATTTAGAAAAATATTCGAAATAAGGTAGGTACATATTTTTACTGTCTAATTTTATTTCTTATACCATATGTAACTTGACTTTTTTTCTGGGTAAATATAATCGCTAGACGAACAAAAATTACTATTTATTTTCATGTAAAATATTATTAGAAATGTAGAAAGTTATGCATAATTAAAATCCTAAAAAATATATTTTATATTATAATACTTTTACTATTGGTCTCGATTTAAAAAAATATAAGTTTGTCATAAATATCTGGAAAATGAGCCACAAAAAAAATATTTTTTTTATTTGAAACATTGTCTTAATATGCGACTATTTAAAAATAATTAACAAATGAAAGAAAATACGAAAAATAAGTTTTTGTTCATAGCTAGTGACCTATGTATTTTTTCGGAAAAACAAAAACACCATTAAATTGGCCTAGTAATGTGGCAACTTTTGTGTAATTTAACCGAAATCGTAGCTTCTACGTTTTTCGAGAACCCAATTATAAAAGATACAGTCAGAATTGAAACACCCTATATATTTGAATGAGCGGAATTATCGCATATTTCTGCCGGGAACGCAAATCGGTTTGTCGATCTATAGATACGTGGGTTAAAGGAGAGGAAGAATAATTGCAATCGCATATTTTTTTTTACTAGAGTAACTAAATGTTATCTGTTTCTTCAAATGGAATTGCAATTGCATTTCGTGTTTATTATGAGTGAAGGAAGTGACGTGACGAACGGCACTGGACCGGGCCGCAGCGCGTCTTGAACTTGACACCTTGACCTTGAGGCGCGACAGCCCTTGCCCTTGCCCTTGTCCAAGTGCGCGCCACTCTACATGCACAGGTGCAACCGAAACTACAAGGACACTCGCCATCCGCCAGTGCTTCTCAAACAGTGCACTAAGCGACCATCATCGACTTACGCCTTCATATAACATAATACAAAAGAATAATGTAGGCCAGTACGAAACTCCATCGCTTCAAAATTGAAATATATTAAAATATGATACAAAAACCATGACAGAAACACCCTGTCTTAAATTTAAATTAAACAATTTAATAACTATCATAAATTATATTACAATTCAAATAATTTTTAAATATATAAAAACATCATAAATATTGGGGTCATGAAAAAAAAAGTATATACACCGACGGAGAGAAGTGTACCCTTGTCGTGGGAAAAAATCATACACTTCTCTCCCTAAATGTATAATATACTATTTTATGCCTCCGTCCAAAAACGCCAGTTTTACACATCTCAAAACATCCAGATATTGCTTGGTTGCAGGCCTAGGTCAGCAAAAACTAGAAACTTCTGTAAGTTTAGGGTTGGCATCAACTGTTTGAGTTCTCGACGGTTAGAGATTTCTATCAATATTAGAGCTAAATTGTTAATTGTAAGTTCAAATGTCAGTAATTATAATTCAATTTTCATGGGGTAAATAGCTCCGTGGTAAAACATCGGACTGTGGATCGTGAGATCCTCAGTTCGAATCCCACAGCTGACAGTAGCCAATTTAAATTTACCCCTGTGGTTCCCCCTACAATAACAACTTTGGGGGCTATGACTTGACGGCTGGTAACCGAATTTCATACGAAAAATATATCACTTACCGAGATCTGCGTAAGCAGAGTGCCACACCCAAAATGGGTAAAAGGCGTGATGATATATTTATTTTATATTTTAATTTTTAGTTGCAGTGCACAACCATAAATAAATATCAGCTAAATAAATGTCACCAAATTTTTCAAAGAAAACAAATGAATTGTTTATATTTTTATATCCCTCATATCCTTGTTTACGATTCTGATGTTACCAACATAAAAATTCATAGTATTTCATATTTGACAACATGACAAATAAATAAGTAATTTCATTTAATAAATTTATGACAAAATCGTCAAAAAAAATATGTATCGCATGTCCCCGAAACTGTTTTGCAAATGAACGTAATTTGAAAGCCTCGCCTTCGGCTCGGCCTGTCAAAATACACTCACAGTCGCAAAAGTTGAATTTTTGAAAGTGATACAAATTACTATTCTATCAAAATAATATTTTTACAAATTTTCTATTAACTTTTCAGAGTACTGAGACACGCTCAAAAAACCAGATAGGCCTTCTTAGTAAATTTCCAACTAATAGATTGGTACTAAAAATGTAACCTCCTTATTATTTGAACATCCAAGTTCTAAATATGAAATTCAAAAATGATTAGAATCTGATGTGTTCACCATATAATTACTAAATTGGTGCAAAATATAGAAAAAGTTTTAAATAAAAACCGCAAAGTTTACTCTAACTTATTTATTTACTGAAACCTGATAGGCCAATTACTTCCTGTTAATGGATTGCTCCAAAATTCTAATCACTTCGTAACATGAACATCTAAAATCTAAATTTGAAATTTCACTTGATAGCTGCATTAAATGAGGTCTTTCACCATTTAAAAAAAAAAAATTGTATGAAACTTTATTTAAATTGAAGACTATGTACACTTTTAAGAAGTCTTAATTGTTATTCATTAAACCACAATGATTTTTTTTAAATATTATGACGTCATTGTAGAGGTGTTGCTGGATCTTAAACAATACAATTTTTAAATAATTGTAGTCATATTTTTTTACTTATTTAATTATTATTATTACAATAAAATAGAACATTTATGTGGCTAAAATTATTTAAATCTCTACTGTTTGAAATCCACCAACACCTCTATAATGACGTCACAACATTTAAAAAAAATCATTGTGGCTTAATGAATAACAATTAAGTCTTTTTAAAAGTGTAGATAGTCTTCAATTTAGATAGTTTCATAAAAATAAATTTAAAAAAATGGTGAACGACCCCATTTTGAGTTATCGTGTACGAAAAAATTGTTACACACAAACACACACCTAAAACGTGCTTATCTGTTGAAAACTCACTACCGGAAACTTTGAACCGTCACAGTACATATGTGCGGGATATAATAATAATATTGCTGTCAACGATAAATACGTATATCATTTTGGTTTGTGATATTTTCGCGCGTGCACTTCTAATAAATTATACGCCTCCCGGAACGCAAATCGGTTTGTCGACCTATATAATTGAATAACTTAAGTATACATTACAGGGTGTATAGTTTGAGAAGCGCTAGTCAATGGAGTCTAGACTTATTGATCGATGTAAGATCAGTATTACGTCATACAACATGCTCTGCTACTCAGTGCCCGCGTCATCCTCTTTTACACGTCCTTCTGTCTCTGCCATCTCTGGGACTCTCTGAGTAATAGAAGCAACAGGTACCACGGTTACGCTTATTTCATTTCCTTACTGTACATTGAACATTGTACAACATTGTAGTGGGAGTACATTAAAGAACAAGTTTTATAAGACAAGTATTTTCGCATGCGTCAAAATTTAGAAAACAAACCATGGCAGTTATACAATGAGTCCTTTATACTATTTTTACCTCCCGCCATATCCTGTGAGGAATGCACGTTTCATGCGATTCATACGATTTTAATATTTTCGCGATGATGTCTGTGTTTATGTGGATAGATGGATGGATGTGCGTGTGTGTGTAAATATCTGGAGATACGATTTCCCAAAAACTGTTTAAGTGAAAGAAAAAAAATTACATTTGCATCCCCTTAGAAAGTAATGATTATGATTGGAAGTGCTATCTAGTTTACTATTAGGTTATTTTGAAATATCTCAGAATAAATTATGGTTTTACTTATTTATGGAAATTTTTGTATAGTCAAAATGATTTTGGAGAAGACGCACGTCATCAAAAATATTACTAGATAATAACGTTACTATGCAACAGCGTTTATATGGGATATTAATTTTTGTTGAAATGAAAATGCAATGCATCACACGTGGCGCCATTTTTAGACGTGATTTGTTGCAATTAACACAATATATTTATACATAGATATTATAAAACACTGGATCACGATGAGCACAAATTTTAACAACACAGTAAAGTCTGACTGTAAAGTGACAGTTCGATTTGAATTTTGTATGTAAACGTGATCATTTTCCAATAGCAACAACATAGCGAATACAAAATTAACTAGAATTATTTTTAATAATTTAAAATTCCATTAAAGGAATAAAATTGGCTATAAAATCACTGTAAATTGCATTAATATATATTTCTTCTTCTTCTTCTTAATATTTACTTTTTTAATTCTAGTATTTTTACGTCTTTTTTTTTAATATTAGCATACTTCAATAAACTTTACAAGTTATTTTTGACTTTATAAAGTTTTTTTTTCAGGTTGACGACGTGCGTCTTCTTCAAAATCATGTTGAGAATAATAAGAGATATTTCAAATGTTATTATCTGCAAGTTCTGTATGAACATTAGAGTAGATTATAAATATTGGATTTTGACAAATTCGTTTAAATCTGTTGACTTATGCTATTTGAAAAGAAACAAAACAAGGTGTGCACATAGGTATTTATGATATATATGTTAAAAGTTAGATTTTATGAGTAAGTGGGGAAGTTTGTGAAACGAGGCGAAGCCGAGTGATACAACCCCACGAACGAAATAAATCACTTTAAAAACGCATGTAATACAAAATTTTATCTGCGATCTTCCTAGTGTACATTTAGTAAATACTAAAAAATATTAAATGATATTTTGACAGGTAGGGTTATATTTGTTGATTTATTGATACAAATCGTTAGCAACGTGTTAAAAGTAACAATAAAATCACTTTTAACACGTTGATATGTTACTTTTAACACTAGTGTCATAAAGTCATCTACTATCATGAAAAATCGTTGTATTAGTGCCACTGCAGTAATACCAGTGACGTCACACATACTTTGAAAAATCATATCTCGGGTAATATATGAAATTTTCACATCGGGTTTTCACTGATCGTCATTTATTCTAATAAAGTTTCATAAAAAAAAAGATTTATGGGCCCATTGGGTAACTTTGAACGCAGATTATATTGTTTTGTAAAAAATTTTATGTCATAAATCGAGATCTGTTCTGAGCAACGTGCCGCACTCAAAAATGAATAAATGTATATATATCATCATCACCCCTTTTACCCATCAAAGGTGTGGCACTCTGCTTGTGCAGATCTCGGTAGGTGATATATTTTTGCGTATGAAATGCGGTTACCAGCCGTCAAGTCATAGCCCCCAAAGTTGTTAGTGGAGCGGGAACCACAGGGGTAAATTTAAATTGGCAACTGTCGGCAGAGGAATTCGAACTAAGGATCTCACGATCCACAGTTCGATGCATTACTACGGAGCTATTTACCCCATTAATGAATAAATATTTTATTACTATAAATAAATTCGGCTAGAATGTTTTTGAAATGTGCCGAGGCCGGTCCTGCTGTCAGTATTTGCAATTCACTAATGATTGTGGCGGACAAAAAACTGTTTTGCTGGGAATGTTGTTGAGTCATTTGTCATATCTCACGAGTGCATGAGAGAGCCGGGCTAGACGGTAGACAGAGGGTAGACCCGCGCAGGTAGACGCCTCGCACCGACTCCAAACCCAAATACAGGTACAGGTAGTCTGGGCCTTGCTCAGGGTGACCTAAATCCCGAGTAGACTGGGCCCAGACAAATGCCGCGGGCGACACTAATCACAAGACTTGCTTTACCGAGATACGATATTGGTTTTTGGTATTGCGATTTTATTGGACTATGTACGGACAATAATATATAAGGCGATTTCGACTGGCACCGGTTAGTACTTGGTCACAAGAATGGTTAGTAAATAGAGTAACCAATTGATTTCGACCTACACTTTTATGACGTTCTATGTAAACGGTAACAGTTTTGGTATGCAAAATCAGTAACATGCTCGAGAGCTCGGTTCGTCCAACGGTTAGTATTCTGATTGGTTGAATTTGACTTATTATAATTTCAAACTAGTATGCTGTCATATTTTTCATGTTTTCTGTCAAATTTGATTCATGTCAAACTAGTTCGCTGTCATATTTTTCATGTTTTCTATCAAATTTGATTCATGTCAAAATCTACCGCGCGTTTTTAGCACAGTATAAGAATTCACACAGTAGCGACACTTCAAATATTTTCATGATCCCAGTATTTCAGTGGTGCGCAGCCGGGAAGATGGCCGCTAGTGTTCGCTGATAGGCTATCTTAGTAACCATAGAAAAGAAAATATAATATGTCAGTGTCAGTAATATCTGTCAAATATCAAGCTACAGTATTTCTATCATGTTAAGTGCAAATGAGTGCAAAACAAACAGGTAAACTTTTTGTACCGTGGAAAATTCTAGGAACTTTTATAGTGCAGGTGAAATAATATTTTTAGAATTTATTCCCTTTGCAACTGGCAGTTATTCAAATTTACCGCCGTATGCCGCAGCTGCCAATATGGCCGCTCGGCTCAAGGTCATCGGTCGATGCGACATAAAGATCAAAGGGACCGACATTGAGTGTCGCTACTGTGTGAATTCTTATACTGTGATACTAGTTTGAAATTATAACAAATGAAATTCAACCAATCAGAATACTAACCGTTGGACGAACCGATCCAAATAAGGATTATTAATAAAATTAGGAATTTATTTATAATTTTTATAATATATTTTTTATAAATAACTTTCATATTGGCAGCACTTCCATATTTTCCTCTCTAGAGAGGAACAACACATTTTCCTCACTATTTCGGGAGAAGAACGGTGGGGTTTCCTACCATGTCGTGAAAAAAATATATTTCTCCGGACTATAAAATTCTTGCGTTCGTAATTCTTGTATTCCTAAACGGTTTGACCAATTATGATGATTTTTTTTGTAATTATGGGGGTCAACTGGGACAGGATGATCAAATGCATATAAATCAATAAAATAAAAAAAAAATCGGTATTTCGAGAACTGCGTCGCCTACCGGATCCAACTGAAACTAAGTACCATCCAAGTACTACAAAAATTTCATCAAAATCGGTTAAGCAGTTTAGCAGGAGAAGAATTACGAACATCCTCAATAACCGGAAGTGGTAGTTTATTTTGAAATATCTCAATAAATTATGGATTAATGACAATTTCTGTTATTAGAACAATATTTCAAATATTATTATCTATAATTGTTGTTTGAAACACTGTTTTGGAAACAAGATATTCCACAATCAAAAATTATTATGGAATCACTAACATTCCATACGCGGGGTATGGAATATTTTCGAAGAATCAGAGCCGCATATTAGCGTGATATATGATGTATCTTGATTCAGTTACTATGGTCACGTCTGTTTGTTTTAATTTGATTTATTTGAGTTTGACGTTTACAAGTTTTATATTTGTATTTTTCGTATAATTTCCAAAATCTTGTTATAGAAAGAATAGTCTACAACGTGTAACGGAATGGCATATCCCACACTCGCAAACCGTAGCCCTCGCCTTTGGCTCGGGCTACAAACTTTTTGCTCGCGTGGAATATGTGCCATTCCATTACTTGTTATAGAATATACTATTCTCACTCTATTTACGAACTACCTACAACACGTTAAAGAAAAATTATATTTTGATATTTTCGTTTAAAGTTCCTAACCTGTAAATTCTGAAGATATAAAAGATAATGATGATCCGTGTTCCTGCATTGTTTGATAAGAAATCTATAGAGAGAGGTATTGTGGTGCTCACAACTGATTTTTAAAAAATATTTATAACATGCTAGTATTTTTTTTTATCTGCATTTCGTAACTGACATTGTCGTATTCTTTTTTGTACATAATAAATAATTTTTATAACTTTAGAGAAATTCTAGGTATCGTTCGGACTATATCCAGTTCCACTGCTTTTACGGTAATTTATACTGGTTGCACATTGCATTTTTTCCACAACTCTTCGTTTGAGATAATTTCTGAGTAGTAGATTGTTAGTTTCGGCTTAAACATTTATTTACAACGATTGTGTATTGTCTTCTCCGATATAAATTTTCTCCTGTCCTTGATCATTTCTCCCAGGGTGCATTCTGCTCTGCTGCATCCTCCGCTGCACCTGCAGCAGACAAGAGGCTGCGTCTGCAGTCTGACTGCCCCGTCTACATCTGCAGACTTCACGGAGCAGACAGATAAATGGTTACGCAATTACTGGCGAAAACCCGATGTTAGTGCTGGCGCAGGGCCGCACTCAGATGTATCTAGAGCTGGTGGGTTCGTGGACTCTGCGAGAGTGAGTGGAAATAGTGGCATTCCAAAGTGTAGTGAGATAAGAAAGAGGGATTGTAGGAGAGTATCGCAAGGATCTGGAAAGTTGTGATGTGAGGTATGCGCGTGAGCGAACTCTACTTAGATGCAGACATTTTCTAAAATCTACAATCTAAAGTAAAAATTTCTGAATTCTAAAAGAAAACCAGCTCAACAGACGTATAATTTTTTTCAGAAACTGACAAATTCAACTGGTAATATGAAATGCATCGATAATATATTTTCTATAACACTGTTTTGGAAACTGGGCATTCTACTACTAAAAATTGTTATGGAATCACTATCATTCCATACGCGGCGTATGGAATATTTTCGACGAATCAGAACCGCTTATTAGCGCGACATATGAAGTATCGTGATTCAGTTACTATGGTTACGTCTGTTTGTTTTAATTTGATATATTTGTTTGACGTTTTCAAAAGTTTTATATTTGTATAATTTCCAAAACCTTTTTATAGAAAGTATAGTCTACAAGATGTAACGGAATGGCATATCCCACGCTCGCAAACCGCAGCCCTCGCCTTTGGCTCGGGCTACAAACTTTTTGCTCGCGTGGAATATGTGCCATTCCATTACTTGTTGTAGAATATACTATATTACGTCATCTATGTATTGCACTGTACCCTTAGGTAAATTAATGGAATCGCAATATTTTCGTAAATTCGCACCTAACGCACTTCCACGGACCAAAATTAAAATATTTTTCAACGATTATTTTTTGGCGTTTCTTAAAACCAATGAAATGTTTCATTGTATGACACGTATCCGCGTTTTATCGAATCCTGTCATTATTATACTGAGAATAAAGCTCTAGTGCTTATTCCCGGGAATAATCTCTGTTAGCTTTTTTATTTTTGTTGACAAATGTCAGTTGTCAGATAGTTATTTGCAACAAAAGTAAAAAAAAAAAATAAGTAAAAAAGCTAGATTTAGTATCTGATGAAATAAAAAAATTATCTAATTAAATATAAATATAAGTATTTGACAAATTAGAATAGTGTATTCTACAATAAGTAATGGAATGGCACATATTCCACACGAGCAAAAAATTTGTAGTCCGAGTCGAAGGTAAATACGAATATATTTGTTTTTCTTTTTTACGCAAAGTAATTATTTCTGAACCGCGCATAAAAAATTATTATAACGAGAAATTTTTAAATAAATAATATATTCAGATATTCGAACTGAAGATTTTATAATACACAGTTCATTGCGTTACCAAGGAGCTATTTACTCCGTTTTCGTAAACGGTACATAGTATAGAATAGAAAATAGTTTCATATAAAAATTGTAGCTAATATTATTTAAATCTTTTTTAATATACAAAAAACCCTAAATCATTTATTTACTAAGATATGTATGAAACCCTTATGTCTTCAAGTAAAATTACTTCCAAATTCTAAATATGAAATGTCAAAATAATATTGTCATTAGAAACTGAGTTATCGTAGACGAAAAAATCGTCACACAGACGTCATCCTCTTATTAAAAATATGAAACTTGAAAATGTTTTACAATATAGAAATCTCTTTTCTATTTCACGACTGCCTTTACTTTTGTTTCACTGTTTCACTCTCTCCTGTGTCATTAATACGCACAAATATACTGTTTCTGTCGTCCAACATGGAGTCATAAAGTTGGTAATACTGCTTCTGATAATAGAGAAAGTTATGCTCATTAAACAGTAGCCATGTAAATAGAAACTTTAGTTAATATTACTAACAATGGTAATAATCTTAAACATTCACAAAGATTTGATCAAGAATATTTATGTTTATTGTTATATCTTTTCTCAAAAAATTATGGCTGTTATCAGAAGAAGTCAAGAAGAACTATAATGATAAAATTTCGCAATTCTTGTAAATTATTTGGATAATAAGCAAAACATTATACAGTATGTTCCGAATAAGGATGATAAGCTTTAGCTACAAAGATTCTTTGATTAATTCTGAGCCGATAATCCTAATCAAATGATAAATGTCAAAATGTTACACATTATTTTTCATTCAATAGAATATTGTGTTATTAGGAGTTAAATGTGATACTTTGTGTGCTGAGCATGTTAAGTTTGAACGACGAGCGAAGCGAGTCGGGACAATTGCATGCGAAGCACCTAAAGTCACATTTACTCCGAATAACACATGCTATTTTTTTCTTCAAACTTTAAAAAATACTTTAAAAAATATTCTGATTGTATTTGCCATGCACGACATATTAAATAAATATTTCTCGAGAAATATTTCAGTCAGTATTTTAAACTATTGAACATATATTTATTTTAATCTGTCAAATTACGTTAAAAATGAGTCATCAGCGTTTTGAAAGTAATTCCTTTAAAGAAATTGATTGAAAAATTGAAAATATTACCCCTTTTGTCCTTTTAAAACGAAGAAATTAAACTCTTCCTCATTGTGTTTAAAATACTGCAACGTGATTGGTTGAAATTTTACGATGGTCTGTCTGATCAAACAGATAGTTGCCATAAAATATACTGTTTTGTTATTTTTGTTTATTTGTTTCATTTTAACTGTTAAATTATCGAATTACAACCTAACTACTTCTCATAATATTATGCTTTGTCCGCCGCCGGAGTAGAAGTGTTGCCAAGGAGATACTTTTACACCGGCGGCGACAATATTGAACTTCTGTTTGTTAAATACTAATACATAAAAGTAAATAGCTCCGTGGTAACGCATCGGACTGTGGATCTTGAGATTCTCAGTTCGAATCCCACTGCCAATTTAAATTTACCCCTGTGGTTCCCCCTCCACTAACAACTTTGGGGGCTATGACTTGACGGCCGGTAACCGCAAAAATATATCACCTACCGAGATCTGCGTAAGCAGAGTGCCACACCCATAATGGGTAAAAGGCGTGATGATATATTTATTTATATATTTTATTTTATATAAAAGTACGATGTTATGTATTTGTATGTTATGTATTTGTATTCAACAAGTACTTTTACTCCCGCGGCAGACAAAGTAAAATATTATGAAAAATAGAGAGGTTGTAATTCAATAATTTGACAGTAAAAAATGAACAAAGAAAAATAACTAAATAGCATATTCTATTGCAACTAGAAATGCTGAGTAATACAGAATATTTTTTGAAGTTTTGAGCATTTTTTAATGATTTATAATTAATTTTAAAAATACGTCTGAAAAGGAGTTAAAAACTTAAAGTATTGATGTTAAACGATTAGCTACATCAACGCAATTTTACGCAATCCTTGAAAGTAGACAGCTATAATATTTAATAAAAAAAAATCGTTTACAAGTTTGATAGCTTCGTGTAGCTTTACAAAGGGCCGTACAATTTTTTTTTGCATTGGAATTATCGACTTATTTAATTAAAGAATCGTTCTACCTGAAACTTATTACTACTTTTCCGAACACGCTATATTATTGCTGAATTAAATATATTCTTACGTTTCTGAAAATCTTATTCCTATGCGCATCATGTAGAGACATTTAGTAATAAAACCCAGGTTCAGTAATAAAGCGTCCATCTCATAAACCTCAGCAATAACAAAAGATTTTTTCCAAAAACAAAAACATAAAGAAATTTTCAAGCCACGTAAAAATCTCAAAACCAAAAGATTTTTATCTTGACTTGAAATATGAACCAGATCCCTGTGTTTATGAGATCATTTTGTGCGCGCACGCATGCGTTGCGTGCGCAGGCGAGTGCGCGTGCACGGGTTGGCCCGGCCAGGCCATCTAGATGCATTTTTATATGCACCAGCTGCACAAAAATGACCACCGAAACAACGGAATATGGCTCAATGCAACTGATGCACTTCTGACTGTTGTGTTTATAAAACGGTATTTAAATGCAAATTTAGGAATTTTTTTCACGATTTACACAAAATTTAGGTTGATATTATTATTATTAATATTATTATACCTACAGAGTATAACACAAAATGCGGGCCATAGGCGTTTAACATGGGAAAAGAATTATTTCCTGCTCATTTCTTCCTAAATTATTTTAGATAAAAATTATTAAAATTCTGCATGTAAATCAATAAACCAAATTCATTTACTATGGACTGTAACTGCAGAAATTAAATATGATTATTTCACTCATTACAAATTTGACCAATAAAATGGTTCATTTTCCATTGTTGTACATTTTAGATAAGTGATTAAACAGCACAATGCTGTTTAATCGCGATTAAATTGAAGCTAGCTTTTATATGCAAATTTTGAACATTTTGAAAGCATATTTAGCCGGATAATTATTTGTACAAGCTACTTACATGTTTTTTACCTTTATTGGTATTCTATATCTTTAAACATGCCGAATTATTCAATTCAAGCTATTTTTATTTACAAATTTTTGACATTTATTTGACAAGTAAATGAAAAACAAACAATTTGCTAAACTTACAAATAACAACAAAATTTTATGGTGCTTTTTGTTTATGAGTGTACCAATTTATTTATGTGAAAATGTGTCAAAATTAATTGTTTCAGTACAATTTCTTCGGCAAGTATTAAAGTTTATGCTATGAATTCATGAAATAATCTTGACATACCCCTCGTGCTAAAGAATTGAATCGATTAAATTTGATGTCTAGCTTATTTATAAAATTTTGCTTTAAAAAAGTGTTATCGTACACAATAATTTAAGATAAAATTTTTCAAATTATTATGTACATTATGTACATTTTTTAAGCAAAATTTTATGCATAAGCTAGACATGTCAAATTTAATGGATTAAATTCTTAGCACTCGTGATATAACTATTGAATATTTGCACAAAAGGACAAAAGGAATAATATCTTCAATTTTGCCATCAATTTCTTCAAAAAAATTACTTTCAAAACGCTGATGACTCATTTTTAACGTAATTTGACAAATGACATTTATCAAAGTCATAGGTCTGACGGTTATGTGACAAATTAAAATAAATATTAAATGTTTAATAAACAAAATAGTTACCGAAATTTTCCTCGAGAAATATTCAGGAGTTATGTCCCAAGTCATGGCCAAATACCTAAATATTTTTTTCGAGTGCACGAAAGTGCACGAGAGAAAATATGCACAAGGGATATATTGGAAGAATATTTCTCGAGAAAAATTTCAGTCATTACAATCTTCTAAATATCTACAGAAAATTATACAACACAGCAATAAATAAATCTAAATCTGTTTTCTGAAATGTTAAATATTTTTCGTTTTTGTTTAATTTTGATACATCATGAAATACTAATATTTAGGTAATCAAATGGACCTTATTATTTTAATTCTAAACAATTTTTGTATTTACAATTTTGCTATGCAGTAAACAGATTATAATTTACAGTAACAAAAAATTAATAGCACTGAAATCCCTATACGCCACATTTCAATTATTGTACACCCGGTAGAACTAGTAAATGATGTTACATTCGTGCACTCAGAATTAATTAATTTTTTATAATTTTTAAAACATTGTAGTGTCTGTACCCAAGTACAGTTTGTACATACGCCTCCAGGCCGCTGTACACAATCACCGCTAGCATGACAGGTGTGCAGGGCCGGGTTGAGGGGGGCAGGGGAGCGGACAGGTGACCGCGGCTACCGGTCTTACCCGCCGCAACCAAAACACACCGGGCCGTGCCGAGCCAAGGCTCCGGCGAAGTGGGGCCACGACGTTGCCTTTTACTTATTTTGTAGGATGTAGGGATTTTAACTTTTTTTTAAAAATTGAATTATACGCCATATCTTATTTATCGTTACCAATAACAATGGGATTAAAATATTTTAATATATAATTTTTAGTAAGCAAATTTCGATCAATTCAATTTATATAATGTTTTTCTTCAAAAGCCTTAAAAGTACGTTATTGTATTTGCATTCAACAAGCAAAAGTTCAGTTTTTTCGCCGCCGACGTAAAAGTGTGTCCAATGTAAAATTTATCAAAAATAGTTAGGTTGTAACTTGACAGTTAAGAAAGAAACAAAAATAACAAAATATACTAAGGCAACTTGAAATCTGGATAAGGCAGAACATTTGCTGAAGTTTTGAGCATTTTTCAATGATTTATAATTCTATTTTCTATATTTGGAGAAAAAATAGCATGTGTTATTCGGAGTAAATGTGACTAGGGTGCTTCGCAATAAAAAAATAGAAACTTTTTAACAAGAAATTAAACCGACGAAAAAAATAAACAGTAAAGCGAAAAAACAATAAGCCTTTTACAACTAAGCTCCTAAACTACCTTCAAAAAATTATGACACATGTCAAAAAAAGACATTTTCAACCGTTGTTTTTTTTTTTTTTCAAAAAGCACAGGTACGCAGATTTAACCGAAAATATCAAAATATAATTTTTCTTTGACGTGTTGTAATTCGTAAATGGTGACAGTAAGAGGAAAAAACAGATAATAATATTTGAAACATTATTCTATTAACAAAATTTTCGTTAAACCATAATTTATTGAGATATTTCAAAATAACTTGTTAGGGCTTCAAGTAAACTACCACTTCCGGTTATTGGATTATCACCAAAAACTAATCAGCTCTTCCAAAGGCGGAAGATTACATTTTTTCATTTATTGATGAAACAACATATTTTTAAACTAACAAAAATTTCCCACCTTATTCAAATTAGTGACTTGCGCAGTCAATGCAGTTAATTTACAATCAAACTCGAATATAAAATCTAGCAGCCGACGAACTTTTAGTCGATTGAAAATAAAGGTTGAACCTGAAAAATCCTGAGGAGTGATGTTTCTATTTTTAGTTTGTGGCCGCTGAAACTAGATCCGCGATTTTGCAAGTATTCTACACAATATACACGAAATAAAACATTCAAATATTATTTGAAAACTTTGCTATTACTAGTTTTAACAAATCTGTATTTTATATTGCATATAGCAAAACTACTGTCTATCTTAAAAACATATACTGCTATAATTTTATTGTTTAGAATATTGAATTTAGCAAAACATTATATATTTTTTGCAGCTGATTCCACATTTCAAAGATTTGAATTAATTGTTTTGAATCCATTAATGACAAGATATTAATATTTTTATGATTCCTATATTTATGTATATTCGCAGAAGAAAGTAAAAAAAAATGTGTAAACTTTTCCCTACAGGAAACTGTCTGTATAATTATTGTTGAAGATTTATAAAAATTCCTAAAAGTCAGAAACTCTTGATTACAATACTTCCCTTATTGTTGGTTCAGTAAAAAAAATCTATGTACCTACAGGACAGAGATAATTGCATACACCGACGAAATGAAGAAAATAACGCCAACAGCAAAGAAAACAACTGCAATCAACGAATATCCGGTCCATCACCATCAGCTGTCAACAGCAACAAGAACACGACGTGCAAGAAACGCACATAATGCATAACGCTGTTCCATGAGTTGTCATTATCATTATTATTCATACATGCAAATTAATGGACGTCTATTTAATGTTAAGATTGTTGCTTTTGTATGATTCTTGTTTTTATTGTGTTCAATAAAAAATTAATACGTATGCAAAATAAAACTAGACTTTTTCAATCATTTACATACAAAATATGCGTTGGACACATATATTACGATTTAACTGAAATAATTATTATAATAGGTACTGTCTAATGTTCCTAAATTCATTTTTATATAATGATGTATTACGAATTCATTTCGATACGTATTTATTTGTATTAGAAGGTTGGTACTAGAAAACATTATCTAAAATGTGAAACGTTTATAAATCAGAACCAATAAATATAAAAATACTGGAACGCGCACTTGTAATCTTTTACGAAAGCGCAAACGATCGCGGGCCACTCTTCTTTGTCTAACACTTTTTGTAGAATGGTTGCTATGGGTTTGTTGAACGATTGCTATGAAAAATCTTTGTTCAACAAAGACAGATAGCCCTCAACTAGCTGTCTTTTTCGACTCGCATTTTCGATGTCAGTAAGCGTTCTAGTATTTATTATATTTCAGTGATGACCGTATTACAATTTTTCTCATAAATGTTAATTTTAATTTGATTGATATATCGTCAAATACTAACATTTTGGTTACCAAATAGGCCTTATTGCATACATATTTAAAATCTGAACAACTTTTGTATTTACACTTTTGCTGTACAGTGAATAGGAAATGACACAGCAAAATAAAAATAACATTGAAATCCTTATACGCCACAATTCTAATCAACACTCTGTATAGTAAAGTAATGTAACATTAATGACAAAATAGAAAATGTTGCATCTTAGCTAAAACTAACCAAATAAAGGATGCAAAATTTAAAAATCTGTTGTGGGCACCACAATACCTCCCGCCATAGATTTCTTATCGAACAATGCAGGAACACGGACCACCACGATCAAGAAACGCTCATCCCTTCAAAAACTATGACACATGTCAGAAATAGTAAATTGTGTTATTAGGAGTAAATGTTATACTTTGGGTGCTGAGCATGTAAGTTTGAACGACGAGCGAAGCGAGTCGGACAATTCCATGCGAAGCATACAAAGTCACATTTACTCCGAATAACACATGCTATTTTTCCTTCAAACATAGAAAATAGACATCAAAACATTAAAAAATGCTTAGAACTTCAACAAATATTCTACCGTATCCAATATTTCTAGTTGCCACAGAATATATTATTTTGTTATTTTTGTTTATTTGTTTTATTCTTAACTGTCAAATTATTGAATTACAAGCTTACTATTTTGCATATTTTACTTTGTCCGCCGCCGGAGTAAATGTGTTGCCAAGGAAACACTTTTACGCCCGCGGCGACAATATTGAACTTCTGCTTGTTGAATACAAATACATAAAAACGTACTTTTATGACGTTTGAAGAAAAAAGAAATTATTTAACGGTTGTTTCGTTTTTGCAAAAAGCAGATTAGCAGATATAAACGAAAATATCAAAATATTATTTTCTTTAACGTGTTGTATTCGTAAACGGTGACAGTAAGATGAAAATGTTTCAAACAATAATTGTAGATAATATTTGAAACATTATTATAATAAAAAAAATTTCATTTAACCATAATTTACTGAGATATTTTAAAATAACTTGATAGGACTTCAAATAAACTACTACTTCAATTTTTTGAATATCATCAAAAACTAATCAGCTCTTCCAAAGGGCATACAATTGATCTATACAAAATATCAAAATTTTCAGTTTAATAGTTTTTAAGAAACTGTAACTTCAGAGATCCACACAGACTGACAGACAGACACACACAGACATAATCGCGAAACTATTAAAATCGTATTCTAGGGAGCCTAAACCGTGCTCAGCCACTGAAAACTCACTACACAATTTTTAGCATGATTCCTATACCTCCCTTATAGGATGTGGCGGGAAGTAAAAATTAGTATAAATGATTTATAAAACTCTTTTTTTTTTTTAATATACTATTAGGGAACAAATAATAATTTTTTTATTTTTGCTCCACAATTCAACTAGAAATTATTGGAATTCGAGTGAAGTGATTGCAGATGTACTTTCGATGTGAAGTTTGTACACGTCCGTGGTCTCATCAGAGTCTAGTCTCGTTCAGTATTCAGTTCAAATAAAATCTTCCAATTCCAACACAAGTAAACAGTAGTGTAGTGAGTGTTACAATCATCGTCTGCAGACATTCCGTTATGTTTGCGTTATATTTTACGTTTTAGTGTAACAAATGCATGTTAAGAGAAAGGATAATAGAATAAAGAAACAGTAATGAGACAATTTCTGTTGTTGGTTGAGTGTTTTTGTTGTTCGAGCCTTGATTACATTGTAATTACAGCAAGGGGAAGTGTGTTATAGTCAACACAGCTTCAGGCAACAGTTTCTGAAGGTAGGAGATCGACTTTTTAATTATTCATTAGATGTAAGAAGTACAAGAGTAGTAATGATTGTAACCTACATTGTTGTAATCACCTTTCATTCGTGCAATCAACTGGTCATTGTTGTAATCAACATTTTCATATGGAAATTATTTGTTGGCACTTTGCTAGCGGTACAATACATTTTTTGTACACATTATTTGACATACACAGAAACTTTCATTTTGCACACTCTAGCAGTAAAATATACCGAGTGTTGAATTGAAATATATAAAGGGTATAATACTATAATTTTTTTTTTAATATGCTGGTAATTGCTTCCCTAATTAAATTAAAAAATGTTTAGAATGAATCCATTACGTATCTATTTGTTGCTTAATTGTTTATTACACAAGAGTGGGAAGCAAACAAAAAACTAATTTTATAAATAAAATTACGGATTGAGAGATCTGTAGAAAGCAATGAAACCAAATCATTTTTATTATAGACTTTGACCACTTTTACAGGTACGTATTTCCCTCGTTATACCATTTTATAAATAAAATTTTATCGTTCTTAGCAGATATTTCCATATTTAAGAGTTCACAATAATTAATCCGTTAACCAAAGCTATGTTTCAGTAACTGTTAAAGTTTATAATAAAAATCATTTTATCTACGACCATTGTTAAAAGTGGCCCTATTACCGGTTGCTTAGCAAATTAAAAGCGTCACTCTCTGACACTAGTGTTAAAAGTAACATAGAAACGTGATAAAAGTGATTTTATTGTTTCTTCTAACGATTTGTATCAATAAATCAACAAATATAACCCTGTCTATCAAAATATCATTCTACATTTTTTTATTTTCAGTATTTGCTTTAGGAAAATCGTAGATAAAATTTTGTATGTTATACATGTTAAGTTATTTATTTCGTTCGTGGGGTTGTTTCATTTGCTTCGCCTTTTTCTTACACTTATATCATAAATAACTATTGTTAACCAATTTGTGGTGAAGACAAAATTAACCCAGTGTCCTATTACACACAACAATAAATTGACAAAAAACTTGGCCTTATTAACCAATAAAAAATTATGTCGTGTAAAACAAGAATTAACAATAATTTTGGTCGTTACAAAATGTATTGTACTGAAAGAACGTCTTCCCGCACTTGGTATGTGAATAACTATGATACGACAGTACGCATACATAATTGAAAGGTGAAGTTCCCATAGAGATGTTTTCAAAATCTTAGGTTATATTTCAAGGAAAGACGAAGCGAAATATTTGTAAACGGCGAAATCTACATAACAAGTAAATTAAAATAAATTTCATTTGTTGACTCAAAAATAACACTTTACAGTCAATTTACACCACGATTTCATACGTAAACATCTTAAAAGTGCGAATAATATCACTTTACCATCTTATGCTCCGAAAACAAAACCATATGCATATTTACTTAGGCAGGTACCTGAATATTTATTATAATTTTAACACGGTATCACAGCAGTCAGGCTCGGTTCCACCGATAAATAAACATAAAAATAAGGACACGAACTTTTTGATTTTGTTGTGGACGAAGACCAGTGATAAGTAAATTTGTTTGGGTCCGCGATCGTAGGCGGGTTATATTCGGGTAATCTCCAGTGATGGAGGTTTAAAACGCGGTTTAAAGTGGTTCCAGTCGTAAACGAATGGTTGAATCGCAAACGAAAAATGGTTATAGTTACTGGCTTGGAAACTGGGAGTGGTTATTGTTATTATTTAACCGGTTAGTTTTCAACGGAATTCTCGAGAATCGGACGCAAAATATAGCAACCGCAGATAATATTGCTATGAAGAAAAAAGTAGAAAATTAATTAAATAAACTTTTATGACTTACCGGTTCTGTCAGCCCCGTCCCGTCTTTGCCCAGGGCTTGGCCCTCGGTCCACCCCATTTTGGCCAGCATTTTGAACCCTTTATTATCTGACGCGATCGACCTGTAAAAGAAAACCAATATATTTTTAAGATGATTCATAGTGCACGAAAAATATTAGAAGTGTAACTCAATAACAAAAAAAGTTACAGCAAAGTTCTTAAAATTAGAATTTCATCGTTATGTGAAGTAATATTTCATTGATGTACAATGGTACGATATTGTAAGTACTTAAATTACAAATATTGATATTTATGTAATTATCATTGAATATTAATTTTCAGTGGATTTCCATCAACTGGGAAGTACATATATACGAATTTTAATAACCTATTAAGTTCGAAACGAGGACCTTCTTTTCCACCAATCATTTTCCTTTAAATAATAAATTGAAAGATTCATAGAGCATTGCGTGATGGAATTCTAGACTTAAACTAAATTTGACCATCGCTATTTTCAATGCACAAGTAAATCCGATAGAATATAATTATTAATTATGTTTTCAATATTTTTCAAAGATGCGGCAAGAAATATATGCCTTTCTCTGGGAAGTTAGCATGGTCTGGGTGTATGATGGCAAATATCAACGTTAGATGAATTGTGGATAGAATGACATTGTTAAATTCACTGATATAAATTGTATCATGCAAATGGATTCTTTCAAAATATATTTTATTTTTGACATATGTGGCTTTGATTTTTATTGTCTTGAATAAAATAATTATAAATATTTTAAAAATATGTATAAATATTACATGTGGTGGCATCTAACGGTTGTGGCCGCAATTATAATTACCATGGCAACGACGGTACCATTTTTTTACATGTGAGTGGAATCTCCTGGTGCTCCTTGGCAAAATGGTTAATACTTTCAGTAACGAGGAATATGTAGACTTTATGGAATAAGTTCATTAATTAAAAATATTTTTACAATTCACTGCTTTTGCTATTAGTTTTTGTTGGATGCATAATTTTAAAAAATCTGGTGTGGGCACCACCCTACTTTCTTTTACATATAAAACCAACTGAACACGTATGACTTGTTCCTTGCGTATGACTTTATTTTGATAATTATTATGGATGATAAACCTGCTTAATTTTTTTCTTCTAGTAACTATAATTTCATTTGAAAATAGGTATTAATTAATATCTAGTCTTTAAAACTTTCTAACTGATAATACAAATATTGCTTTTATAATATTTCAAACGACATAAATTTTTGATACTTCACAATTATTTGACACGTTCGACACAAAGATGTTAAAAATGTTTTAGTTTTGTTCCCATTGTAAGTGCAAATAACATGTTGTATTCCAAATATTTTTGCAAACTTTCATTTGAAACTTTTTCAACAGCTGATTCTATTTTTGAAAAAAATGGAATTATTGATTTGTGTGTTCAGTAAACGTTCTTTTCCGGTTTTCGTTCAAAATCAACTCAGCTCTTCATATTTTCATGAAACTTATAAATTCCAAGTTTCGTTTACATTATCGTCTCGTTCATGAGATATTGCGCACACGGACATCCATCCATCCATCCATCCTCACACACAGACATCATTGAGAAATTGGTCTTAACGGATTCAGTGGACGTCAAAATATCTATTTCCGCAAAAATCTCGTCGACGATTTTTTTTCATGATTGCAATACTTTGTATAAGAAAGTAATTAAAATAACAAATTGTCAGAATTGAAAGAAATATTTTTCTATGGCAACGAGAAAACAATGATCGTTAGTAAGAACGCTGATTAAGGGCGACTAACTAGCAGTTGATTATCTGTGTTTTTCAGCTGTCAAACCTTCTTACATGATTATTGAGAAAAATATTTGAAATAGAAGTGGTAGAATATTTAATTCTGTGTGTCTTTTATTCGAAGCTTATATCTCTAAAATAATTTAAGAACGATTGACAGCGTAAAATAAAGTTAGTCAACTGCTTGTTAATCACTCTTAATCGGTTGTTCTTGCTAGCAGTCAATTATTCTTCCCAATTATTTTCAGCAGTATTCAATATGTGGGCGTTAATTTAAAAGAACTAATTTGCTGTAACTTTTTGATTAGTTTGAAGTTATAAGTTTATTAAGCAAACACATAATTTTGGGCTCCCATATGTAATTTTACATTTACAGAGTGTAACACGAGAGGTGGGCCATAAACGTTTAAAAAAGATCACTGCAGAAATTAAATATGAAAATTACAAAATTACTATTTAATAATGTGAGAAACAAATACTTTGACATTATTTTAAAAAGTAATGCAAACACTTAATTTATGCTCACAATTATTCTTCTTAATTGCTCCTCAGGTTTTGAAAATATAAAAAGCAAAAAAAAAAAGAAACACTTACTCATGAACTGAAGCCACTTTAGTTTTCTCGTTGCCGTCATGGCTGCCAATTTTTTTCCTTCTCTCTTCAGCCCGATCGGAATAACCAGCCGCTAAATTAGCTTCCGAGTCTTGAGCATTTTCCAGCCCGAATTTTTTTCGTAACCTTCGAAGTTCTTTCTTATATTGGGTGCTTTTCTTCGTCGATTTTTCTACTTCTGCAACTGAAAAAATAGATTAAAGAACTTGTTTTATAAGAGGTTTTTTTCGCACGAAAAATTTAATATTTCCACAATAACAAGAGCAAAAAATAGTTTTATAAAATAAGACTTTAAAACTATTTTTTATTATATTTTACGTCTTTTATATACTGAAATATTTTTTAAAAAAACTGCTCTATTAAATCCAATGAAATATGGTAATACTGGAACGCGCAGTTGTAGGGTTTGTGAAAGCGAAAAACGAGCCTGAGACAGATAAATGTTGTAAGACAACATTTCTTTGTCTAAAACTTGAGCGGTTGCTATGTAAATACATTGTACAACAAAGACAGATAGCCCAACAACTAGCTGTCTCTCTCGGCTCGCATTTTCAACGTTAGCGTTCCATTATTATTACATTTTAGTAATTAATCCGAGCTGATTTAGAGAAATTTGTATGTGTAATGTTGTAGTTGGCAACATTGGATTGACATTTATTCAGTTATTGTTATTGGCCGTAAATAAATGACGTAGCTCTGACGTACAAATTTGATACTGTTTATGATCTAACAAAAAAATAATAATATAGCAAAAAATGTGAAATGACGGCATTGGGTTTCGTAATGGCTTCATTATGAACGCAAAATATAAAGAAGAGATATTCCGGAAATTACTTTGCGGTGGTTTTTCGATCTGGACGAGACCAGGTTCACAATGGCCACAAGTTTTTTGTCCATCGTGAATATGACACAATAATTTCGTTGTTCCAAACTGGATAATACTGCCATGGACTACTGGTTGAGGATCACTGGTTTGTTTAGCAGCAGAAATCCTTTTTCCATTTAAAATTGTTCCGTTCTGTGATCCTAGGTCCGTAATCATGTATTTTCCTTGTTCCTTGTCGAACGTGATTTCAGCGTGAGTTTTACTAACGTTTATGTCTGGAATAATGACTGATTTTTCGCCCTCGCGACCGATTTTTCCGCCATCACATGTAATTATATACAGAGAACCTATTTTTAATTTTTCTATTGTTGTTTCTTTTAAAATAATTCGCATACAAGGCGGCCATGACTGCGATATTTCTGAAACAAATGAATATAATGAAAAAAAAGTTTTGTATAATAAAAAATAAACTAGGGTAATTTAATTGAGAGGTAGAACTTCAGTATACTGTCCAAGTAGATAAGTTAGAAAGTAAAAATGCGTAAGGGAGCTTATGTGACGGGTTAAAATTTTCGATAGTTAATATTTTAACACACAAGCACGTTTTGAGGTTTCCCTATTTTCATGAAAACTCTTAATTTAATGACGCTGATTAGATATTGAGAGTAATACATTAACCGGAAGTGGAAGGTTTTTTGTGCATATCTTTGTAAATAAACGAGTTAGAGTAATTTCATTGTACTCAAAAAGATGTAGAATAATATTGGCTACAATTTTTATTTGAAACTATTTTCTATATTTTGTACCGTTTATGAATTAAAATGTTCATGAAGTTATCCAAATTTTTGGGAGGTTATGTCGACACATTAGATTGTAATGGAAGTATTATTTTCAAATTTAGAACATAGATGCATATTTGAGACTGATTTGATTTTGGTGACGATTCGTCAACTGAAAGTGGTAGTTTACTTGAAGGCCTATCAGTAAATTATTGAGTTAAAAGTAACGTAAGTACAGGTTACAATATTTATTTGAAACTTTTTTCTTTATTTTGTACCGTTTAAAAGTTATGTAGCCGATTAAATTTTAGTTGGAATCTTTTAATCGAAAGTGGTAATTTACTTGAAGGTCTAGCAGTTTTTTGGGGATATCTCAGTAAATAATTGAGTTAGAGTTAATTTTGTCATATTCAAAAAGATGTAAAAGAGTATTGGATACAATCTTTATTTCAAACTTTTTTTCTATTTTGTACCGTTTAGAAATTAAACGGAAATGGAATTTATAATAACTTTAATGTGTCAAAACGAAGACAGTATACTAAATCCTACCATAATTTTAAAAAGTTAAAGAAGAAATCGGCGTATTAATTTGTTACAATTACCAATAATTTCTGGTTCGTCACTACTATCGCAACTTATTACAGAATCAGAATCTTTTTCGCTGTCCGAACATTCGCCCTCTTCTAAATTTGTTTGGTCCTTTTTCTCTTTTTTGTCAGTTTTGATTTTGGCCCGTTTACCATCCTACAATATGAAACATTGCATCAGAAATCGATACATACCTAGAGCATTGGTGCGTGAATGATCTATGCTCAATTGAGAAAAATTTTGCAGTAGACCATCGATAGAATAATGTTTTACCTATAAAAAAGTTATATTTAATTAATGAAAATTGTACTTTAGCAAATATAATTACTTGATCTTTGTGTTGTTTCTTTCTTTTAACGCCGTTGTCTTCTTTCACTGGGACGGGATTATGGGGTACTTTAACTTGCGAATGGAAGTCGTAAGTTTTAGTTTCGACATTGTAAACCATATATGTTCCACTAGTCCCTTCGTAATATAAACCTAACTCCTGTAATATAAATGAAAAATAATAAAAAAAGTGTTCAAGAATATAATTTTTATTTAAACATACAGCGTTATAATAATATCCTGTATTATAGTCATAATACATGCCGGATGTAGGCTCATAAACGAAGCCTGTTTTAAGCATAGCATTTTCAGCTGCTTCCTTAATTTCTTCTGTTAAAGACTTAGGTGCATCTTCAACTTTAACAATGTCTTCATTTATGTCTACAGGTGTTTGAGTAGTAGCATCTTTATGCTTTACTTTAGGTCGCTGTAATATAAACTACAATATGAGCACAGTTTTTAAGAAATGTAGATAAATACATACCATTTTTTTAATGCTGCCTTTCAATTTCTTTATTTTCTTTTCTAATTTCTTTATTCGTTTACCCTGGCGAACAATAAATGCTAGAATTTCTGGTTTATCTTTCAAATCTTTCTGAAAACTTTTGAGGTTAGACTTGGAATTTGTATCAGATTCTGTGTCACTTTCGTTATTTCTTTTATCACATGAATTATTTTTGTTGTCCTTTTCATCTTCTACCTCTTCGTTCGGCTCAATTTGTGGCAATTCCAATAGTTCATTACTCATTTTCACTTATTAAAATTATTTGACGTTTAACACTGACACTGTTGATATGTGGGAACTGTGGGAAAGACTGCTGCTTTTCGCATTTGTATCAGCCAATAAAATTGCAGCATTATACGAAATTGTTTATAATATAATCAATCTTTTATTTATTTATAAAACAATTTAGGACAAAACTTTAGAAAAAATGCACTTGAACACTTAACTCACAGAACTTTCACTATAACTAATGATTTAAAAACCTAGAAAATTTATTTTAATTAATTTATAATATATTTTACAGTTTTGAACAATATTGTATTATTTTTATTTAGACTTGTTTGAATATAACCTCAATAAATTGCATAGCATGTTGACTGTTTTGATAAGACACATGACATCATACAATTAATAATTATATAATAACTGTTAATTATTTGCTATTGCATTTAATAAGTTAATATGTCAACTACAGAAGAAAAACTAAAAATCGTTCGAAATGCAATTGGCAGTTATCCAGATTTTCCCAAACCAGGGATTTTATTCAGGTTAGGTTAAAAAATAAGTTTAAATAAAAATCAAAACGTGGTTTGTAAATTTCAGAGACATTTTTTCAATTTTAAAAGAGCCGTCAGTTTTTAAAATACTGCACGAAATTTTAGTCGAACATGTTTCTAAGCTAACCCCAAAAATTCAAGCAATTGCAGCTTTGGAATCTCGAGGATTTTTATTCGGTCCTACTTTAGCTCTCGAATTGGAAGTTCCTTTCATTCCAATCCGGAAAAAGGGTAAACTTCCAGGCAAAACTCAAGCAGTTAACTATGATTTAGAATACGGACAAGTTAGTTTATCAATAAAACCACGAGAATTTGTAATAAGTTATTTATTTTAGGATACATTTGAGATACAACTAAACAGTTTAAAACCAGGAACAAGAATTTTGATTGTCGATGATTTACTTGCAACTGGAGGTAGTATGGTGGCAGCCTGCAAGCTTTTATCGAGTGCAGGTTTCGAAATATCACAGTGCCTCGTAATAATGGAGTTACAAGATTTGAATGGACGAGAAAAAATTACCAGCCCTTTTCATTCATTCATAAAATATTAAACACGTGCATTTTACAATCAAACATTCCTTTTCTCAAGGATTTTTAGCAATAACAACGAGAACTGCAGGTACAATTTCTACATGTCGAGGTTTTTTTTTGGTTTCTGTCTTTTAGAAATTGCTTCTCTTGTGTCATTAATCTGTCTCGATCGGAGACACTTTTCGTCAAGCGATTTAATAAATAGTTTGCTTCGCATATTTTTGAATTTGTAAATTTATCTAATAGATTTTGTACTTCGTTTTCTAGTTCTTGGGTGTCATTTTCCATTTTTAGAACCTGAAAAAATGGAATGTTATTCGTTGACAAATGATGTTCAATCATTCGTTATGTACTTGTTAAATTAAACAAAAGTTTATGTATAATCTCTATGCCAAATAATATTAATTATTAATAAAGTTTTATTAATTAAATAAGCGTTATTAATACAAAGGTTAGGGAAAAATTCTTAATATAAATTCCCCCTTCAACAAACTTCAATTTGTTACAAAATTCAATTTGTTACAAAATTAGAAAGAATTCTAATAACTATTATATAATTTTGGAAGACTTTTAAACTCGGTACGATTCAATAGCATAGAAAACAATTGACGATCGTCAAAAATTAATGACGTTTGAAGTAAAATCTTCTCCTTAAGTTCTATTATACCAAACTCGGTGGACTCAATTAACTTGTATAAAAAAGTTGACGTTCGTTCAAAATTAATTTGAAACATTTGAAATGTAGATTTTTTCCTGAAACCTTTATAAACTCGGTAGGATTTATATAACTTGTATTAAAAAAAAAAACAATCGACGATCGTCAATAATTAATGTTTGACATTTGAGGTCAAGTTTTTTCCCCGAGACGTTTAATTTGATACCAAACTCGGTTAGATCCAATTTCCAGACATACAAAAAAACAATTGAAGATCATTTAAAATTAATTTTAAACAATTGAGGTCAGATATTTGCCCGGAGACTTATAATTCGATAGTATTCAAATAACTTCTATAAAAAAAAATCAATTAAATGACGTGCGTCCAAATTTAATTTAAGATATTTGTGGTAAAATCTTTTCCTTAACACTTTTAATTTTAGGATTCAAAAAATTTTATAAAAAAAAAAACAATTTACAATCATCCAAACTTAATTTTGATGCCAAACTTGGTAGAATTCAAATATCTTCTATAAGAAAAAAATTGATCGTTCAATTTAATTTTAGAGATTTGAAGTCATGTATTTTCTTGAGACCTTTAATTTGATACCAAACTCGATTGGATTTAATTCTGTTAATAAAAAAATAATTAACGGCCATAAAAAACTAAGAAATTAATAAAAAGAGATAATTAAATTTTCTGTTCACGAATAAGTCTAAAGAAATTCGTTTTATTATTTATACTCGTAGTAATAATTAATTGGCAGTTATTTAATCAACAGTGTAGTCATTTGTTTACCTGTATTTTTCCATGGCTTTCCATGAGATGCATTTTCTTCGCCGCTTCTTCTTTTGCTAACGCCATATCGATATGCTGTATTCTATCATTTGCTACAGAAATTTCAACGGGTATTTTTACTTTATTAGTTATTCTGTTAAAATGAACATTATTTCGAATCTGAAAATCATCAAACAATTACACAAAATACATAATAATTTTTCAATTTACTTGTTCCAATTCTTTTTTAATTTTCTGTCTCTGTAGTTCAATATTTCTAAATTTATCAGGTACAAGACAATCGTCTGCAATTGACTGAAGTAACATGTTCTCTAAGATAGTCTTTTGTCGTAACAATTCGACGTAATGTTTACTGAGATCTTCTTCTGTTTGTTGGATGTCTAGATCGTCTTGTATTTGATTGTAGTCAATAGTTTGTAGCATTTTGTCTAGCTCTCGTTTTCGATCTTGATAATTTTTTTCTTCCATTTTACGTCTGGATACTTCTATTGATTCTGCTTGCATTTCCATAAGATTGGTTTTTAGTTTCGATAGCTCCATTTTTCTTTTGTCCACCCGCTCTTTTTCTTTAGCCACTTTTTCATTATACATGTCTTCCAATTCTGTTAATAAATAAAATGTACAACAAGCATGAAATGGACATTCCAAGCGAGTTGTACACTATACTTTTTCTACGACCACGATATTATTTAAGTTTTAATCAATTAATTAATAAATAGCCGTTACAAACTACAGCGATTAGTTATGTTTTAAATAGAAATTGGTAATATTTTACACTTAAATGAACAATGTTTAGTTAAAAAATAATAGTAATATATTATCATAAAAGGCAATTTACATTTTTTCTTTTATTGCTCAAAAATTGCTGTCCGCATGGTTGAGAGCCACTTAAAAAACAAAATCACAACTAGATTTCTATAATCCATTGCTTTTGCCCTTATATTTCTAGGGTAACGAGAAAATAATGATTCTTTCCAATTATTTTCAGCGGTATTCAATATTGCTACTGCTAATAGTCTGTAAAATGTCACTTTTATTGTCTAGGCTGTAAACATATTTTATATAGCCACCGTTCAATAAATGCATGGCGATAACTTTTAAAATATGTAACTTCGCCCCGTCAATGAAACGACAGCCTCTGCTTTAAATCTAGTATTTTGGTGCCTAGTTTAACAATAGCTATTTGTACAAGTAAGGAAAAGTAATATTTTTCCGTATTAGGTGTGAAATTTATAATCGAGGCGTAGCCGAGATAAAAAACACACCGTGTACGGAAATTAATACTTTTCCTACGTGTTGTACACAAGATTTTTTATACTACCGTTGAAAATAGTTATTTTAAAGTTTTGAATTTGATATTGTTTTATTTCTATCATTTTGACGTTTTAAAAAAACTAGGGAATCGTAGATAGCATGTCAAAAAAGTAGTCTCGGAAGTAGTTAATTTAAATAGTAATACTTTCTCAAACAAATCTTCTGAATTTATATTTTCTAAATGTAAGAATGTTACTGTTAATATTTACAATGAATAAAGTTTTTGTTATAATAATAATTGATTTACATTTCCGCACTGGTGCGTAAATATACAACTTTTCCTAACTCTAATGAATATTGAAATTAAAGACATTTTCAAACGGCAGTATAAAAAATTATTATTTAACAGAAATGAACTATCAAATTCGGTATTATATTATTACAATCGTCTATGAAATTTCTACAGAAAATAATACAACACTGTATTAAATAAATCTATTTTTCCTTTTTGTTTAATTTTATATAATTTTTCTAATAAATATTAATTTGATTTCGATTGATATATCGTAAAATACCAACATTTAAGAAAGTAAATGGGTTTTATTGCATGCATATTGAAATTTTGAACAACTTTTGTAATTACACTTTTGCTGAGAGGTAAATAGGTAAAAATTTACAACAATATAAAAATATAACACTGAAAATATTTGAAGCAATAACGAAAATACAAGCAAATAAATATCTTAAAGGTCGTAGAAAAGTAATAATTATTTTTGTACAAAGTGAAAGAGTAATGTTTACGTTGTAATCGTTTGGTCTCCTCTTCTTTAATTCTAAAATCATTTAGCCTTTCGGTTTCCGCTTCTTTATAATGCATAATCTCCGCTTCCACTTTTGAAATTTCATCTTCTGTTTGTTGAATATAATTCATTTCTCCATTAATAATATTTACCATAACTTTAGGGTAATCTTCAAACAGAGGGTAAGAACCAACTGGCAATTTAACAAAATTACTCAAATATTTTCTCGGATGATTTTTCTCGCTAGTTTTATTTAGATAAAAATACGATTTCGAAATTAATTTCTCTACTCCAACCGGGTTCTGATTTCCATAAAATGACTCGAAGTCTTCTAAGTTTGTTAACGTTGCCAAAATATTTCGAGAGAGTACGTTGTAAGCAACAGGGACCATCAACATGAATGCTGGTTCATTGGATAAAATGTGGTCCCAGAGAATTAACCATTCTTTAATGGTTAAAATTTCGCTGAATGCAGTTTGAAGCATGATCCAGGCATATTGATGTGACGTCACGCCTTTTGAAGTCAAAAATGCCAATAGTTGTGGATCATGTTCAGCGAGAATATTTTCAATTATTGCTAAAGTGTTTACGGGAGCACAAGGAGTGTACTCGAACCAATGCTGGCACCAGTTTACTACAAGAATAATTTTATTATTTATAATTAATTAAATTGATAATAATAAGTGTAAAATGTTGGTGTTTAAGAAGTGATTTGGTATTAGAGCCCTGCAGAATCGCGGGTATTTTTAAAGTTTTTAATCGAAGGACGCGCAATAAAGTTTTCGACGTTATTTTTTATGTACAGTTATTGGCTTCCAAAATTATTTTACATCAAAATAGTTAAATAGTTTTGCATGACATGTCAGGAAACCCCAGCATTCTTCTCCTGAAATAGTGAGGAAAATGTGTTTTTCTTCTCTAGAGATGAAAATTTGGAGGTGTTGTCAAAATGAATGTTATTAACAAAAACATATCTTGTAATAATTATAAATAAATTCCTAATTTTATTGAAAATCTTTATTTTAGTATTATACATACTTTAAATTATCTTACAATTATGTCTAATATTTTTCTTATTCTAGATTAAATCACAATTTGAGAACTTTAATTTAGATTTAAGATTGAGTCATTGATAACACTAGGTTTGTTCCAAGTGGTCATTTCGGACATGTTTGTAACATGTTTGTGACAAATGTCAGTGCGCCTGCGAAAAATGTAAACAAGTTAAGTTTGAAACATAGACTGGAACGGTGAATGGAATGAAGCGTATGTGCATGCTCATTTTTTGTTTTGACAGCTAACCTTAAATATAAATATAAATAAAGAAATTCATACATTTTTCGCCACAAATAAGAAATAAAGTTTATGTTTCAAAGTTAACTTGTTTACATTTTTCGCAGGCGCACTGAAATTTGTCACAAACATGTCAGAAATGACCACTTGGAACAAACCTAGTGTTACACCGTCTTGCGTCAAATAACCTAACTTTTAATTTGTTAGTTGTGTTGTCAAAGTGTATTTGGTCCGAGCAAATCGTTTTTAGAAACATATCGTGAAAAAATGTTGTATCTAACACGAGGAGAAAGCTCTTCTTCCACTCTCGCTTGCATTGCCTCATTCGCTACGCTCATGAGGTAAACCTCGAGCTCGAGTAGGAGAAAGAAACGCTTTCCTCTTAAGTTTGACAAATAACTATTATTGTAAAGCAAAAATTTCTGCATTTTTGACACTAATATTTATAATTTTACTCTACATGGAACCGGGAAAATGACGGGGAAATGTTTATTGATAATTTTCTTAAAATCATCAGGGCCATGCAATAACAAAATAAATGTGATATTAATTAAGGGTTTATTTTATTTACGGCCAGTATTTTCAACCTCAGGTAAACTAGAGAATAGTTTTATCAGTGGAATAAACAAAAAATATCGCAGCAAAAGGTAACAGCTAGAATAATAATCATTATTTAAGCTATGATTTTGATTCCAAATTATTCATTTTTAATCACAACACTTGAAATCAAACACTGATGACAACAGATAAAATCAATAACAATAACTTTCAATTGGTACATTTGTTTTATTATTTCATGGCACTGATGATTTGAAGAAAATTACCAATAAACATTTCCGTCATTTTTCCGGTTCCAGGTAGAGTAAAAATATAAATATTAGTGTCAAAAAAATGCAGAAATTCTTCCTCTACAATAAACTATTTAACTATTTTGATATAAAAGAATACAATAATACTATATTATGTTACTAGGAGTTGAAATAGGGCTCTGTTTGGTAAAAAGTTGTACTGTGCATGTGCTGTGTAGAAATAAATTTGCGTTTGTTAAAAATTTTCACTAACACTTCAAATTAAATTCGTAACGCAATTCGTGTGCAAATTTTCACAGAATTTTTATTTATAAAAAAAAAACTAACTTGTTTCTCAAATTTACGAGAATGGTGCAAGTGAATGAGTGCCTAATGAACATATTGGTGTGTCGTATAATATAATTTTTTTACTTACAAATTATTGTCAATACAGCTTCAAAACAGACTTGAGGTTCATTCTCAAAAACTTTCACAAAAGGAAAAACAAATAAAGGTAGAAAATCTATGTGGCAGAATAATGAACACCAATTTCCTAAATTAGATAAAAGGCGCTTTAAATTCCTTAGTACACTTTTGTTGACCAAAGGGTATTTCCTGTCAATGTTATTAAAGTTTTCATTGTAGCCTTTTTTCATGATCGAAGCATAACTTTTAAAATTGTTGGGCAACAATAGAATTTTTGTCCAAATTAAAGCCCGGTATGATTCTGGGTATTCACCATATTCCTTTAAAATCCCTTGCAGCTTACTCAAATTTAATTCTTCAGCCGGCTAACGGAAAAAATAGTAATAAGTTTACAAAATATAAATATAGGTTAACAAACCGATATGTGTGCCCTGGGAGGTCCCCAGTGTTTTGGGTTAAAAATATGCTACTTAAAAATTAAATTTTTATATTTTGCGTCATAATAAAAAAATAAATCATTTATATTCTTACTAGACCGTAAAGCATCGTACTATATATAATAGAAGCTTAATAGTTATTTACTTTACAAGTGGGCAAAGTAAGCAATTATCCACGAGGCAAATTTTAGCACATGTAGCCGAAGGCTGAGTGTGATAATTTTATCGAGTGGGTAATTCCACTTTGCCCACGTGTGAAGTATAACGTTTTATCCAACACCTCTTAATAAATGAAATATTAATTAAAGAAATATTATTTGACAGAGACATACGCTTTAAATTTTTAAATTAAAATGTCAATCGATATAGTTATCAAGGTGTTGTGTGTTATTATTATTGTTACAAATAAAAAAATACTCAGTAGTGATTTTCTCAAAATTAAACCACTAGTGGGTAATCTGTTACTTTCCTTGTTTAAAATTGCCATAGTAATAGAGCATTTATTGAGAGGTATTGGATAAAATATATTATTAATTATTAAGATATTTGAGTTTTAAAGATAGCAATTCTGACGTCATTATGTAACCCTGTGCTTCTCTCTCACACATCTATTCTATTCTAAATTCTATGTACTTCTCGTTTTATTGAGCTGCCAGATTGTCAAAGTGGCAAATGGTTGGCACCTAATTTGAAGATTTTTGTTTTGTTTTGATTTCGTAACCAAATAACACAAATTACAGTTTGAAAATTAACGCGAATTTAAAGAAATATCGAATGACATATTATAGCTAAATTTATCAGTGGTACGCAAACATTTTACTAAAATATTTATTAAGTTTATTTATGTTTCTTCCTGGAATAAATGGTATTCGTGTATATTTTAACTATTTACCACAAAAAGTAATTTTAATTCCATTTTAATACTTTTCTAAACAATAAAATAGAACACATATGTGACTACAATTATTTACAATCCCTACTGTTTGAGATCCACACATATGACAACTCTGACGTCACATTTTTAAAAACCATGCAAGTTTATTGATTAACAATTAAGACTTTTTAAAACTGCAGTTAGTCAATTTAGAAAAGTTTCATAAACAAAATAATGAAGGATCCCATTGTGTATCGAAAGATCCTTCAATTTGATACGCAATATTTTGTTTTAGCAGGTTGGTACTATATTATAGTTACATAATTTAATCCAATGTTAACAACTATAATATTTCACATTTCTCAAATTTCCCTAAACTCGACTGACTGTAGCAGTTTTTTAAAAATATTAAAAAACGCAAAATAATAATAACGGCTCGGAATGTACTACTTGAAGTTATACAAGGTGACGCATATCGGTTTGCGAACCTACAACAAGTCATTTCATACCTTGGTGTGCGGTAAGAACAGTTTAGTCTTTCTTCTTTTATTTGCGAATGTGTTTTGGAAAGAAGTTGGGCCACATTCACAATTATCCAAAGTAGATGGTTCAATAAAATAAGAAAGTTTATAAATATTAACTTCCCCAGATTTTAAAACGCACGCCAAATAATTCCCATTTAATGTTGAAGTAAATGAAGATATTTCACTGTTTTGTTGAATTTTTGAAATGACAACATTATGTTCCATGTCCAGGAAATGGATAATTCCATTGCTTGACAACAAAATAAGAAATTTATTTGCTCCACCATCATGAGGTTGCGATATAAAATCTGCAGATTTAACTGTTATTTCTTCGGGGAGGTCTAGGATTTTTGTTAACTCCCAAGAATCGAGAGAAAAAATGATTAATTTTGTTGAAACGCCAGCCAAAACCATTGTTGCTCCATTTCTAAAATGCATATTTTAATAATTGCATATTTTGTAAAAATAAAATTGACCAGACCTAGTTAAAGCGATGGTTTTCAAGAAAAAATTATTCCATTGCGCTGGCAAAAGTTTTTTGTATGATTCAAACGTTTTGCTTTTCCAAACATGGATATAATCATCCGAAAAACAAGCAATTACATTGTGGGTGACAGGCATGAAAAAAATCTTCCAAAGTTGATTATAAAATTTGAAAATTGTAAAAATAAATATGACTTACTTGTTTAAGTGTTGTTGGACTATGTATCGTCAATTCATGAACTTTAGTCAACGTATTTAAGTTAAATATTATAGCCTGTATTGAACTAGCAGAAAGACATAGGTCATTTGCAAATGAAATACTTTTTACAGGATTTTTATGGCCTTGTAAAAAACCAGAAACTGTACCTAAATGCACGTTAAAAATATATAAATCACCACTATTATGCCCAGTGATTAAATCACTGGTTTGCAATGGTGAAAAAGCAAGAACTGTGCACGAATTAAGTTTAGGCAACGACCAGAATTTTTCGGCTGAAAAATCAACGACAAAAATGTTCCCTTCGATATCTGCATTGGCAACAATTAATCCAGAACTGTCAAAGGCTGTGTATAAAAATCGTACACGCTTTTCTATGATTTGGGTTTTGATTGCATGATGCAAAGTATGATGTATTTGTAACACTAACCTGAAATATACACATTTGTATCCGTGATTATACTATTTTATAGGTTGATTACCCATCTTTCCGGATAGGTTTTATATTAAAGGGTTTCTTGTCGATTTCTCCAGTTGTATTTGTGCAACACACGTTCATAATACTTGAAGAACATTTAAACACGAATGTAAACAAATCGTGGAAACAGCAGCTGTCAAATTCACATGTCTAGTCAGTGTTGCCAAATATCAAGAATCAAATTTCCCGCTTTTATACAAAAAAATTCCCTTTCCAAATAATAGTTATTTATGTATCAAGGCACTGAAGATTTACTTTTTATCATAAATATGGAATTTAAACATTTGTCAGTTGTAAATTGGAATTTGCACTCAGTGATACCAACCTCGGATATTGATGTTCTCGTAAATGATACGCAAAATTAAAATTATGTTTTGTTCCCAATTTCTTCATCGAAATTAATTAGTTCGTTTTTCTTGCCCATATTGCTTTATTTTACGTACAAATTTACTATTCACTATTTCGCGTACTGAAATTATACTATTTGTACAATAATTATCGTACGGTTGTGAACACTGCGTTGCTCAAAATCATAGTATACTGGATTACTTTAGTACCGCTTTTAGTGCATATAAAATTATGTAACTAATGATGAAAAATAAGATTATAAATATATTTTTCAATTCTCGTTTTTCAGTAATTTCCATTTATCCCAATTTATAAAATTTCGCAAAACAGGAAATTTCCTATCAGTTGGCCACACTGTGTCTAGTTCTGAATATTGTAACTAGAGGTCTCTAGTTGCGAAACGCGCATTTATTCAAAAATGTTAATTATAATTAAAGCCGATTTTTTTGTTATAATTTATATTTTACGCTATAAGTTTAACCTATTAATTATATGCAATTATTTGCGTATATTATTACTTTCAAAGCAAGATAAATATATACAATTTATATATTGTATGCTTAAAGTGACACAAATTAAATAATAACGTACTTATCAATTTACTTGAGATTTCCTTATCTATATTTCTACAAGAGAGATTACTTACTTTATTGATACAAGTACAAGTCAATTTAGTTGTTGCGGTGTTGTAGAATAAATAATTTAATTTAGTAGGTATAGAATCATGGCAGAGACAAGTTGTGATATTTTATCTCCAGGTATTGATATAAAACCACAAATAACAATAGATGAAAGCAAAACGTTATTGGAAAAATTGTACGGCTTAAAATGTAAAAAAATTGTTGAATTAAATGCTTATGACGACAAAAATTATAAAGTTCTAGTTGAAGAATCTTGTGATAATCAATACATATCGAAAGTTTGTGAAAATGGTTACGTTTTTAAGATTTTAAATAGTTTTGATTCAAAAAAAGTTGCTTTTGTAGAAGCGCAAAATGACATGATGATATTTTTAGGTAGGTAAATATTTATTAAACGAAAAATAACTGATAAGAGGTCAAAGTTTTTGATCTTTCGTTGCATGGCAACAATTTATTTTTTAGGTAAGAATAAAATAAAATGCTCCAAGCCAATGTTAAATAAAAATGGACAATATTACTCTATAGAAAGACTTGAAAATAGTGGAGATCATATAGTAAGATTGTTAGAGTTCATTCCTGGTCAAATTTTTTGCGAAGTTCCCCCAACAAAAGAACTATTTTTTGACAGTGGACGATACATCGCAAATTTAGATAAAGTTCTCAAGGTGATTAATTGTTTATACAAAACAAAAATCGACAAACCGATATCCGTCCTTGGCAGTACAAATAATCCAATTTTATTTGTATATTTGAAAATTGTCACTCCAAATCCGTTAGGTACAATTCTATGAAAATGTTTTTGTTTTTATTATTATAAAACCTTGTTTTCTTGGCTTCAAAAATATGTACAATAAATATATAGATTCATTCATTAAAACAGTGATGTTTCTTATTTTGGGTTAATAATGAAATCATTACGAAACTCAATTACGTATCAAAAGAGCCTTTACTTCGATATGCAATTTTTTGTTTTAAAATGTTGGTACTTAATGATATTTATTTAAGTTAAAATGTTTAAATAAATCAGAATAGACATTGACTTACAAATAATTGAATAAATTTCAATTAGAATTTTACACAAACAAATTATCCTTAATCAACTCGATTTAATATAGCAGTTAAAAAAAATAGTATAAAGAACTTATTTTATAAGCTTTTTTCGCATTTGTCATTGGGAAAAATCTGAAATTTCCAACGCAAAAACTCCCGCCTATTAGTACAATATAGAATAAAAAGTTTCAAATAAAAATTGTAGGCAATATTTATTCCAGATCTTTTCGACTACAATTTACTCTAATTCTAATCAGATACGTATGAAATTTTTCTATTGTGTGTTCCATTTTCGCACAATTATATGCAACTCTATATTTTTAAATGGAATATTCTATATATCTTTGCCAAATTTTAAATATCTTTTGTTTTTCTTTAATACAGTTCTTGCTCAATATAGTCATATAGGGTGCTATTCACACCTCTCCACTTAGAGCTACTAACTAGGGCATTTTAAAATTTGGCACTGTTACTTTGCAAAAGTTGTTGATTACCATGGAGATCAACAATTTTTTCATAGCAACAGTGTTAAATCTTAAAATGCCCTAGTTAGTAGCCCTTAGTATAGACCTGTGAATAGCACCCATAGTCCTTAAATAATCAGTACATAAACTGTGCATATTTTACTAATAAAAAAACAGTGCTGAAACTGATCTAGATCACTAATGTAGATCAACGTAGATTTTATGTTTTATTTATCTTGATTTAATAAAAAAGAAAAAGATCTATGATTTTAAATAAAGATCAGATATTTTTCTGCGTACTGCAAGTTATCAGCCAGTGTTGCCAGCGTATATTTGTCAAATACGTTGAAATTCCGCTATCTGTCGCTTCCAATCTTTTTCTTGCTAAAATTATACGATTTTAGTTCCGTTTCCTGTGGCAACATTTTTGGAAAAAAATATAACTTTTTTTTATTTTATTTTGTAAAAGAAATTTGTATATATATTTTTTTTCCTTTTTTTATATGTATACGTAACTGAACTTCAAATTTTGTGTTTTATTTTATTAATAAGAATTAAAAATTTTGTGAACTGTTTTTTATGATCTAAAAAATGATCTTTTATTCCTGATCTGTAATAAAAGAATAGATCTAGAACATATTAAATGTGAGGATCTTGATTTTTAAAATGATCTGTTACAACACTGATAAAGAATCACATACAGAAAGAATGCCATGAAATTAATAACAAGAAATAAATTTATTCGAATGTTTGCCTTTCAACATCAATAAATACAACAAATTAAATAAAATATAACAACGAAAAGTAGATAAAATTGATAGCAACTAATAGCACACACATTCACGAAACACTTTCTGTATGTGATTATTTATTAATATTCACATGAATAGTGTCTGTATTATTCATTTTAGAACTTTAATGAATAAGAACTGTTTTAAAGAGAAACAAAAGAATTTTGCAAAATGTTCCTTTTAAAAATATAAAATTGATATCATTTCGCGAAAATGGAACACCCGGTAGAAAAATTATACTGCATATAACAACATATAAATTAATTGCATAAATGAAAAAATACAGTTATCTTCATGTTGTGTGAGTTCCGAGTAAAAATTTAAAGATTTAAAATAATTTTACAAATCTGTTTATTTCTAGAATTGTCCTAATTTGATTGAACTATATATTTTGGATCTTCGAGACCACACCTTTCAGGGACGCTCATTGGTTTGTCAACCTATACAATTTGATTATAATTTAATTCATTTGTAGAATTTCTACCACCTCGCATACAAATCCCACCGATCTTTATGGATGCTCGAATCAATCCTGGAAATAAAACAATTTTTATACGTAGTTCAAAATAAAGACGACTTAAAAATGATTGAAGAAATCATACTTGAGTTCGAACTGAGGGTTTTAAGAAACATGGGTGTTTTAGAAAAAGGTTGCTTACATGGAGATTTCAACGAACAAAACATAATAGTACGTCAATCACAAAACGGAAACTGGAAAATTGACGCAGTATTGGATTTTGGTGATACACAATATTCTTGTTTGTTGTTTGAGTTGGCTGTGGCCGCAACTTACATGATTATTCAAGGGAATGATTTAGATATGGCAGGATATTTTTTGGCTGGTTATTCGACTGTTCGACCTATTCCTGAGCATGAATACAAATTGTTAAAAGTAAGCTTATGTGAAGGTTTTGAATGTCGCGGGCGTGATTACTCTTCCTATCTCATTCCACGTGTCTTTTATTTCTCTGTTTCCTGACAAAATAACCTCACTTTCGAAATCAATTAATATATGTATAACTTTTCTTTTTTTTTTGAAATAGTAAGAACTAATAGCAACTATAAAATAACCATGATGTAAACAAATTATTATTTGTTTCAAAATTAGCGTTTAAAAATATGACGTTTCATTAGAAAAAACAACTGTTAAACAACAGATTCGAAAATGGGATCCTCATAATATCTGAATTAAAAACTATCTCCAGTTGAAAAAGTCGTAATTGTTATTCATTATGCCGCAATAAATTTTTTAAAATGTAACGTCAGTGTTGTCGTGTGTTGTGGATGTCAAACAGTAGGGATTGTAAATAATTGTAGTCACATAAATATTCTTGCGCGTTCGCTCGTGATGCAAACTTCATTCTCATGAGTAATTGCGTACATTACATGCTCATCGAATATTATTATTACTTCAGTATTAATTGTTATTAATTTTGCATAGGTATGTATAGCAGCACGATTCTGCCAATCATTGGTGATGGGTACATATTCAAATATGCTACATCCAGATAATAAATATGTATTATCAACTCAAGCTACAGGTTGGACACTGCTAAGAAAACTTTGGTCTGAATCTAATGAAAAGTTAATAGAAAATTGGAAAAATGCTGTGGAAATACACAAAAATATGGATAACGATAAATAACTTTAACCAGTATATCTATAATATATTAATTTCTATTAAGATTTTTATGTTTTACAGTAAATTTTTGTAATTCTACTTACTATATTTTTAATGTAGCAAATAAAGAGCATTTATTCTCGATGATAAGGGTTATATTAAAAAAACTTATCAATTAATAATATATTGTGTTACTGAGTTGAAACAGGACTTTTGTGTTTAGCTCATATTTTTGCAGCCGAGGCTATGCAAATTGAGCGATGAATATGAGTTTTGAACCGGCTTTTTATAGTGTAGTCCGGTTATGATGATTCTTTTTTTATTGGATAGGGTATACCTCGAAATTGGATCCATTTATATATGAAAAAATTTGCTTCCTAAAGGTAGGAAAATAGGGGATGATTAATTGTTTACCTACTGAATTTTTACCTGTTAACCAATTCTACCACGCACAACGGCTCAACTTTGTACTGGATTATCCGCTTTCGATGATTCTTCTTTATTGAATAGGGTATACCTCGAAATTGGTTCCAATTAAATTTGAAAAAATTAAATTTAAAAACTTTTTAACAAGAAAAATTAATCCGACAAAATAAGAAACTGAAAAGCGAAATATAAAATAAACCTTTTTAGTCTTAAATAAATTAACTCCTAAACTAATGTAAGTAACTATGAGTCGGCGTTCGTAGATTGTTTGTTTGACGCCGAAATATGTTTGAATGTTTAACAGAAATACAACTAAATAAAATATAAGAACGAATAGTTGATAAAATAAGCAAACAATAATTATTAAAGATATGACAGCAACTAATATATTTGTTTAAATATTCTCGCACAATTCATGGTATACTTTTTATGTGCAATTATTTATTATTAATAATCTGAATGAATAAAAACAAAAGGTCTTTAAAGTTTTGCTAAGATATGTGGTGTTCTATTGAAAAATATAAAGTTGCAAATCATGTCTCAAAAATGAAACAACCAGTAGTAAAACTTGTATTGCAGAAATGTGAACATTTTAATTTAATATAAACTTTGATTGCAAATTTTCGGTAATATTTATTTGTATCTTAAATTCTGTTATTTTAAAGAATATTTTAAAGAAAAATACAAACTGAAATAAAAACTAATTAATAAAAATCACTTGCAGAGAGATTTCATTTGCTCCAAAGGTAGGCTGGTACCACGAACACTGTTTTTGAATCTGATGACAACAAAATATAGAAAAATGAATAAAGGTTGTAGGTAATATTATTCTACATCTTTTTGTTTCCAATGAAATATAGTCTATCTCATTTATTTACTAAGATATGCCAAAAAACCCTGATAGGCCTTCAAATAATCTAGCACTTACTGTTGATAAATTATTCCCAAAATCTAATCAATTCGTAATATAAACATAATACCTTCCTTACATATAACTATGTGCGGGAGGTAAAAATGATTATGAATTAAACAATTTTCCTTTTTCTACAATCGTTGCACAATATCGACATTGTTATTCCATTTTTGGTTAGGAAATGTTCAAAATTGTCGCTCTAGGGCGACAAAGTGACATATTGTCGCACTAGTGCGACAAAAACAAAACAAAAATAAATTAGGTAAAAGAAGTAAATGATGCATTGGATTTTTCTGGTAATAACCTTGCTATTTCAAATACAGTTGGCATATACGTATATACACTTCAACTTAATCACCATAAACGTATTCACTCTATAGACTTTATGTCAAATGTACTCCATATGTCAAATGTACTCCTGTTGACAAGCACATAGATGTTTATACATTAAAATTTATTTAAATAATGAAGTATGTAATAAAAAGCACCTATTTAATTATTTTATATTTAAAAATATTTATTTTAAGCTTTTCATTAAGTTTAAATTACATTTCTGAATAAAAAATTTGTAAACATAGTTTCGATGTTGGCGCCATGGGTTGAGAGCCACTGGTACAGCGGCCATGTTGCTTTGCAGTAATTCGTTTGTTTCTGGCGCGATTCTGACAGCTAGCGTGTTTGTCCGTACCAAATTTGAGTTTTCACCCAAAAATTTTTGATTACAATATGTAAAAAGTATATCAATCGATTCAGTATTTTCTGCTGGTCATTTTGATATATAATTTATATGCGAGATCAAAAAATTTTGGTTCAAAAACTTAGTATATGTTTTGGCTGGTGCGGACATATACAACAATACTATGAAAAACATTATTTTTTCATATTGTTGCTACAGAAACCATAGAAATGGTCAATAATTATTGATTTCATTGTTATTATTGATGAGATTAATAATATTTATCATTCTTTTGTCAAAATTTAAACTTTTCTCGAAAAATTGTATACTTGCCTATATGCAATATACAGTAAATTTTTATTTTGGAAATTAACTTGAAAAATCATAAATAATTATCAAAAACTTATTCAACTTATCCAGGACTTAGAAAACACTGATGGTAAATAAACTTAATTGTTTTATTTCACTTAATAAATATTAATTGAAATAAAATGATTAAAATTATTGGAACTTTCTGTTTTCAGATCGCAGTCTTCAGGGCGCCTCCAACAGTTCCAACCGACTCCTGGGGCAGCTCGGGCGGAGTTGCTGATGCAGCCTGAATTGGTAAGAGCCCTACCTCATTTTGAGGGTAGCTACAGATCTGCTCTTGCAGATTTTGTTGGAAAAGAAATAAACAATGGTATGATGATACCATTGATTTATTTTTGATGGACACCAGCTCTGTAGTTCACCCAACTCTACTTTTGCAAACAATTATTTGGTTACTTTTTGTAACTAAATAGTTATCCCTTACAGGAGGATTTCTTCCGGGATCGAACCCAGATTCCTAGATTTATAATTCATCACCCAATGTAATACAGGGTGATGCAATAATTTAAATAATAATTTTGTTTTGCACAGTGTAACATTTTATTACAGAATCCAGTGGCGGTCCTTGGGGTTACATTTCAGTGGAGTTCCAGAGGGGCGCAGTCCAGTGGCGTCCATGGGGGGTAGCAGCATACAGTGGTGCAGCCTGGAGTTGAAGCCAGACCTCTGCATCAGCAGTCAGAGGTCAAAGGTTAGTGAAGGTTTTCATTAGCCGTTTTGTTGTTCCCAGCCATGAACTCAACTGTGTTTTAGCTCAATTTTGGGCTCAATGTTTTCCCAATTTTGGATTTAAAATGTATCGAGTTGCTATTATATTTTTATCATTAGTTTTAGTGCTAATTCAAACTGCTTCTCTTTAAGTTACATATTTTTTTCAGCTTTTTTGTGTTTCTCTTTCAGCTAGATATAGTTTGATAATTATGTAATAGCAACTATTTTCAAAATTCGTAGTATTAAGTCTAGGTTGGCTAGCATCGCCGAGGTTCTCCAGGTCTCCATGGAGAAGGTTCCAGTTCCAGTGTCACTCATATATTTTCATTTTTTGTACTGTGAATAAAGAATAAAGTATTTTGTCTGTGTTTTATTTTACTATTAATTAACACATTAATGCCCAACGTGCGATAAGATGATGTTTCCGCCCGGCTCTGACATTTCACACTGGATCAATTATGTCAGGTTATTCGTTTCATTGCGCTCTGTTTACTTAAATGTCAAATATTTTATACATAATTATACTTTAAAGAAAAATAGTTCTGGGCATTAATTGGTTAATTAATCGAATTATTTCAATATGTTTGATGGTATTTGTCGTGATTATTACATGTCTCTTGCTTTAGATCCATAAAAATAAATAAGCTCTACTGCTTCATTTAATTTGATTGTTACAAATTAACAATTCAGTTTAATTAATAGACATATAAAATCACAAACGATGGGAACACACAAACTTGTGACATTTTGAGTATTATTTATTAATGAATTAATAAATAATTATTCAAGATATCACGAGGAAGGCGCCATGTTTGTATTTTGTCCGTCTGCCCGTCCGTTGCACACAATCATTTAGCTAGAAGTCCTGGTTTTGTAAAACAGTTTAGCTTCACTCGCCGTCAGGACGTTGGCCCCCGGGGCCCCGCGGGCTCTTCTACTACCGCTGTATTCTACAACAGACTAGTTGTAGACTATAGACTTAGTAGTATCGAATGATTCGGTTATTTTTTTGCATTTCAAGTACAATATGCAGCTTGTGTAAGTACAGTCAGAGTTTAAAATCGCGAAGTACACTCGAATAAAATATTATTTCAAATCATAAGTCAATGTTTACAGTTTAGAGTTTGTAGGTAACACATTCTTTTTCGGTTTTCGGTTTTCAGGTCGGGTGTTTTATATATTTATTGTTTGACTGTAGTTGTACCTAACAAATGGTTAGTGTACGACTAAACTACTTCTGAAGTATACAGAGGTACACTTGCTAACGATATGTACAGGTAAATGGCGGATAAATTATTCTACGAGCTGTAATTCTTGCGCTGAAAAACAGATATAAATATTTATTATTTTTCTTATATAAATAAATAATAATTACAAAATATTTTATACGGCAGTAAATATTAAAATTCACAACCACTGGTTTTTAAAAATATATCTGCGAATAAAATAAATAACAACAAATATAAATAATATAACATTTTATCCACGTTATTTCCAGTGATATTTAAGGATGACTGTTTTAATAATTCTAAACACACATTAATTTTGTTCTGATAGAATTTAATAATAAATTATTAATAAAAGGTTTTTCAAAAATATCTTCGAATCATAGTTAACAATAAATGTAATTTTACAACTCTATATATCCACGATTTTATTCAGTAATACAAGTGTTAATGATAAATAGTCACTGTAACATTACAATAATTTCCTAATATTTTAGTACTTCGTACATAATAGGGAATTAAATCAAGGGCCCAGTTTTGTTTGTTTGGTTTAAATTAAATAACAAATTCTTAATACATTTTTGTTTACACTTCTTCATTTTAAATAATTAGCTGTACACGTTTTCATTACTAAATATTTATATTGTTTAGCTGTAATATTCGTTACTAAAACACCTACCGTCTTTACATTCAAAATCGGTTTGAATTATTTAAATTATAAAAAAAAATAAAGCAGTAATTTTTATTTACTTCCTATTCATTTTAAAACATTCATCTTTTATGGGTAACATTTCAAATGTAGTTTTCTCACTCGGTAGTTGCTTTTTATTTACCAAGCTTTACCTTTGATGAATTAATTAATTTGTAGCGATCAAGTATTTATGATCGATATCATATAAAATAAAAAATTTAGCTTGTGTTTTAACTATGAATAATTTAATTTAATTTTTTTCTGTATCCATTATAATATTGCGATATTTTATATACCGGGAGTTTTTTTTATCAGTATACATAGGGATGCGTCATTACCATAGTTACAGTCAAAATGATTGACTGCAATGTATTAAAGCGTTTTTTTAATGAGTGAACATAGGGATAACTTACAGTAATTAAAAATAATAATTCCTATCAATTCAATGTAATTTATTAAGTACAAAATCAATTAAAACATATTTCTTATTTGTTTAAACTTGCATTGTTTGTTTCAATTTGATTAATTATTATTAATAATCAATGTTAATTATCCCTATGTTCACTCATAAAAAAAACGCGGTAATACATTGCTGTCAATCACTTTAACTGTAACTATGGTAATGATACATCCCTATGTATACTGATAAAAAAAACTCCCGGTATAGTGGCTGTTAGTACGAGCGCTGATTGAGGATGTCAGCTTCATTTCTCTGTTGTCAAACGTTCCTTGATTGTTTTAGAGATAAATGCTTAAAATAAAAGTAATACAAAATTATTTGTATGTATTTGGATTAATTAATCATGATTTATATTCAGGGCATATTTTTTACTTCTTGCACATCCTCTGATGGGGATGAAAACTAACTTAGCTGTGTTTTTATGAATTCGCAATTCCCTGTGTTTATATATTTAGCTACCCCCGTTCCGTACACTTTACACATTAGTTTTAAGTTAAGCGAATTTATAAAATATTAATTATTAATTAACATAAAGTAAATATCCCCTGAAGTTTTTCTAAAATTATCCCCACTATTTTTATTTTTGTTAACGTCTCTCTGGGTAGAGAAGTGTATTAAAATATATTAGTTTTATTAATAGCATTTATCTTTAAAATAATCGAGGAGTTTTTGTCAGCAGTTAAATGAAGTTAGTCACCCCTAATCAAGGTTGGCACTAGCAGCCGTTGTATGTAGAATTCTTGCGGTATTATTATTGAATACAGACAACGATTAAATTAAAATGTTTTAGGTTCGAACACAATCTATATTTTGATTTTTAAATGATGCCGATTATAATTATTTGGGCGATGTAATTTCATTGATTTATTAAAGATAAAGTTAGGGAAATGAAATCAACTGTCTAGTGTGATTGTTACCCTTAATTTGTTATAAATTAAGGGTGAGGATAATTTTAGGGTACTTAGAATTTAGAAATGAATTTAAATAATTCAACAACCAATTTTGTGGAGATTTTGTTTGTAAATTTATTTGAGTAGTTTAAATCAGAGATAACTGATATTGTTATTGATTGATATTGGAACTATTAAATACCAAAATATTATAATAATTAATATTTTAGCTTAGATTATTGTATTTAAATTTTTCTGAGCTTTGCTAAGATTTAAAAAGATAAAATATAAAGTAAGTAAAGATGATTATGTACCAGAAGAAATTGTAGATGCTGCAAATAATTCAACATAAAATTTTATTAACATATGCATTCCCAAATTCAACATTCTAAACATTGTAGTAATTGTTTTTGAAATAGATAGTAGTTTTACTATAGACTACATAAAGGACAGATTTGTTAAAACGAGTAGTAGCAAAATTTATCAAATAATATTTGAATGTTTTATTTCGTGTATATTGTGTAGAATTCTTGCAAAATCGCGGATCTAGTTTCAGTTAAAAATAGAAACATCACTCATCAGGATTTTTCAGGTTCAGCCGCACTTTCAATCGCTTGAAAGTTTTTCAGCTGCTGGATTTTATATTCAACTCTGATTATAAATTAACTGCATCGACTGCGCAAGTCACTCATTTGAATTTGGTGGGAAAAATTTTATTAGTTTAAAAATGTGGAGTTAATACATGCTTTGAAATAAATGAAAAAATACTGAGGGTACAATTCTATCAAACTGTGACAATTTTTAAAAATTCTTTAATACATACATATAAAAAAAACTTCAGGTGTAATGGCTGTTAGTAGTAGTTGTTACAAATTGGTTTGAATTATTTAAATTGTAAAAAAAGTGAAAGAAAAATTTGTCTTTACTTTTATTTATTTTAAAACACACTCACCTTTGGTGTGTAACATTTTAAGGGTAGTTTTCTCACTCGATAATTGCTTTTCATTTACCTAGCATTACTTTTGGTGAATTAATTAAATTATAGCGATCAAGTATTTGTGAACGATATCATATAAAATAAAAAATTTAGATTGTGTTTTAACTTTGAATAATTTAGTTTTATTTTTTTCTGTATCCATTAATAATATTGCGATATTTTATAAATAGTGGCTGTTAGTTCGAGCGCTGGTTTAGGATGTCGTCTTCATTTCTCTGTTGTCAAACGTTCCTTGATTGTTTTGGATAAAAATGCTTGAAATAAAATTATTTGCATGTATTTGGATTAATTAATCATGATTTATATTCAGGGCATATTTTTTACTTTTTGCAAATCCTCTGATGGGGATGAAAACTAACTTAGCTGTGTTTTTATGAATTCGCTCTTCCCTGTGTTGATATATTTAGCTACCCCCGTTCCGTACACTTTACACATTAGTTTTAAGTTATGCGAATTTATAAAATATTAATTATTAATTAACATAAAGTAAATATCCCCTGAATTTTTTCTAAAATTATTCACACAATTTTTATTTTTGTTAACGTCTCTCTGTGTAGAGAAATGTGTTAAAATTTATTAGTAGCATTTATTTTTAAAATAATTTTGGAATTTTGTCACCAGTTAAATAAAGTTAGTCAGTTTATTATTATGGAATATAGACAACGATTAAATTAAAATGTTTTAGTTTCGAACACAATCTATACCCTGATTTTTATGTGATACCGATTGTAATTATTTGGGCGATATAATTTCGTTGATTTATCAAAGATAAAGTCAGGGAAATGAAACAACTGCCTAGTGTGATTGTTGCCATTAATTTGATACAGTTTAAAAATGGGGGAGATTTTAAGTTACGTCAAAGTGAATTTAAATAATTCAACCGTTTTTCGTGAGATTTTGTTTGAGTAGTTTAAATCTGGAACAGCTGATATGTTCGCTGATTAAGTGTGGAACAAATTAAATAAAAAATTAATTATAATAATAATTCATGTCAGAATATTTAGATTTTTTTAAATGAAACTATATCAATTAAAATGAAAACGTATGTACATAGCTTGTTAAAACATAATTATTTTAAATTTGTTGAAATTTTGTTTAATTCTTAAATTTTCTAATTGTCTTCTGTGTTTAGAAATAATGGCAGCGCAATCTTATGCACATTGGCTGCTATTATGAACGCACTGTGGAGGGATGAATGCTTTTATTATTTTTATTTATTTATCAAACTGCATCACATGTGATTTTAAAAATTAGTCTGTACGTTTTTAATTATTCAAATTTTCGGAAAATCGTACACCGGCTCGCATAATATGTATTTTAGCAAATAAATTTCATTGCAAATGTATAAACAAAACCAAATTTTACAAAACTCGTCCAGCGTCCCGCGCAAATTTTTTTTCGGAAATTAAAATGCACTTGCAAATGCATAAACTAAACCAAATTTTACAAAACTCGTCCAGCGTCCCGCGCAAATTTTTTTCGGAAATTAAAATGCACTTGCAAATGCATAAACAAAACCAAATTTTACAAAACTCGTCCAGCGTCCCGCGCAAATTTTTTTTCGGAAATTAAAATGCACTTGCAAATGCATAAACAAAACCAAATTTTACAAAACTCGTCCAGCGTCCCGCGCAAATTTTTTTTCGGAAATTAAAATGCACTTGCAAATGCATAAGCAAAACCAAATTTTACAAAACTCGTCCAGCGTCCCGCGCAAATTTTTTTTCGGAAATTAAAATGCACTTGCAAATGCATATCAAAACCAAATTTTACAAAACTCGTCCAGCGTCCCGCGCAATTTTTTTTTAATAATTAATTTCGGCCAGCATCTTAAAATTATAAAATATTAAAAACATTGTTTGAATCAAGAACAATTTCTTACAAAAATTTCCAATTTAAAGTTGGTGTTACTGTTTTATATCTGTCAGTGAGCTGTGCAACAAAGTGTTTCTGTGCGTAGAAAAATCTACTTTTCACCCAAAATAATGCTGATTACATATGTAAAACTTATATCAATCAATTCAATATTTTTGAATAACATTTTTGTGTATAAATTATTGTTGAAGTCAAAAAAAAACTTTAGTTTTGCTCAGTGAAAACATTCAACACCATTTTAAATGTAAGCACTGTTTATTGAATTATTATTATTACTGCTATAAACGTTATCCATAAGGACAATAATGTTTATTTCTAAATATAGTAGCACTGAAATAACATTATTTAAATAGATTTATTTGTTTGAAATATTTAGTTGTCAGGATTTTGATTCAACGTGTGTAGTATGTACAATTGTACATAAGTGTATGTAGTGGCTATGTATTCATAGATCCTAATGACAATTTATTGATACTTGTATGTATTTTGTCGCATTTCAGTATTCAATAACCATTGTTGTAAGTTCACATTCGAGTAGCTGATCTTTGCTGCAGAATATATTGGGGATCTCGTGTTGTCCAGATGCAATGAAGACATAAAAAAGATAAGTTTCTTGTTACTTATTTAATTCTTTCAAATTATAACGATTAACTGTTTTTTTGGGTTCAATAATTATACCACGATAGTTTACTACATATTGGCGGTTCAGAAAGACTTGGGTTAAATATTCCTAAATTGTTTTAACAATAAATGCTTCAAGTGAATATTATCTATGTTTTGGTTTTGCAATGTCAATAATTCAATCATCATTTATATAGTCGCTATTTAGTTTAAGTTAGTTATAAGTAGCTCACCCTCCGTTCCGAAATATACACATATTAGTTTTAGTTTCAGGCGATTATATAAGTGTTCTTTAACAATTAGTTTAACAACAAAAATAGTCAGAAATATTCAAAATGTAATAACACTGCACATTTTATTTGAAGCATTGTTCGGACACAATATAAATTCTGTATCTATTTCAAATTTTACAATTGTTTATACGTTATAATTTTGCTAATTATTGAAACAAGCTTGAATGTCTGAAGAGCAACTGGACGGAGTGACTGATGCCACAAAAATGTTGCAGATTTCAAATTCACGAAGATCTCAGACAGTTTCATCCAGAGAAGATGATGGCTGTGAAGAGATCCTGTAGGTTTCTGTCTGGAGAAGTGACCATCGACAGCAACAACATTCAAGAGAATTAGCAGAATATATTTGGGCTCTCGTGTTGTCCAGATGCACTCAAGACACAAAAAAGATAAGTTTACGATTAAATGATTGTAATAAATATCATAAAAATTAATATTCTAAATTATTTTTAAATTGAATAATTCAATTACTTTGTGCATTCAATAATTATATTACATGATTTGTATAATTTTTCTGTTTTCAAATATTTCCAAATTAATTTTAACAACAAATGCTTCAAGTAAATTTCCTCTGTTTGAGTTGAAATATATTCGGAAACCTACAATGTAAATAATTTAATTATCATTTATATAGTCGCTCTTTAGGTTAATTATTTATAAGTAGCTACTCCTTCGTTCCGAAATATACACTGTTAGTTTTAAGTTAAGCGACTATATAATTGTTGAACGACGATCTTTAACAATTACTTTAACAACAATAATATTCCTAAATAAATATAACAATACTGGTCATTTTATTTGAAGCATTGCTCAAAACGTTTTACCGGTGGATAAATAAAATTATCTGAATCAGCTTTCATGCTGACTGTCATTGTGAGTAGATTTCTCGCAATATAATTATTGAATTCAGAAGCCAGTCATATTTAAAAGTGCAAAGTTCACACACCATAAAAACTTTATAATTATATAAACGTTATAATTTTGTTGTTCATTGAAATAAGTTTGAATGTCTGAAGAGCAACTGAACGCAGTGACTGATGCCACGAAAATGTTGCAGATTTCAAGTTCACGAAGCTCTCAGACAGTTTCATCCAGAGAAGATGCTGGCTGTGAGGAGGTCGTGGAGGTTTGCACCTGGACCATCAAGCCAGACGACAGAAACAGCGTTCAAGGGAAGTAGATATTTCATTTGTCAATTGCTTTCTGCATCCGGTAACTTTGCTTCGATAATATTTATGCAACGAATTGTTGCTTCCCAGTCATTTTATCAATAATTTTATGTATTCGTTACAGTTATTTTATATTTATTTAGCTTTCCCCCGTTCGTACCGTTTACACACAATAGTTTTTAAGACAAACGAATATATAAAATTATCTACGCATAAAGTACGATAAAGTAATATTTAATTGATAAAATTAATAACATCTAGACTTTGTATTTCAATAGATATAATAGAATTAATTACTTAAAACTTATGAAACATTTTGTTCAGTGTGACTCCACGTTTTTCAACTTGAAACACAACCAGCCGTCAAACATACACTGCGCAAGAACTCCCGATCACCCTCATCCACCACCCGGAGTAGAACTTGGCCCTCGAACATGTACGTCTTCAGCAGTCAGAACGAAGAAAAATATTTATGCAATAAAATGTAATATAACATCTTATATTGTTATATTTCTTTGTAAAAATTGTTGTATTGTACGACGGACCGATCCAAAGAACAGATCAGGTCCGATATTCGATAATTTAAAAAGAAAAAATATGCTGGGGGGTTTGGGATTTATTTTATTGATTTGCCTGTGAGCAAATACGCATGAATCAAATAGTTTTTTCGGAATTTAACTTTGCGCTTCACGCAAACATTTTTTAACTTCAATTTTCACATTAAATGCATGAAAAAAATAAAATTTTTGAAAAATCGTCCAGCGTCCCGCGCAATTTTTTTTTTTTTGAATATTCGTTTTCACTACTAAATTATGGATAAAATCAATCAAAAAATAACCCACCGTCCCGCGCAAAATTTTTTTAAAATACTATTCAAAATATCTACTAGCTTCCTAATAAAAAATATTAAACACATCGTTTAAATTAATTTGTATTCAGTGGACAACACATCTAGATCAACAATTCTACAGGATATATAACCCCCCCCCCCCCCCCCTATAAAGGTTTACGTCTTTTATTGCATATTCAAGCGAATTAGCTGAAATGTAGATTTGTTAGCTGTCACTGATGAAACTATACAAGGTACGTCTGATACAAGTGATTAAAGATGTGGGCAGCATGGTAGATACATTTCACATTATTTATCTGAAACACAAAACCAGTAAAAGACGTAATGAAAGAAGTACAACTAAGATGGAGAGGATATATCAATAGAATGGAAGAACAACGAATTGCAGAAAGAATCTATGAAGCGATACCTACAGAGAAAAAAAGTAGAGGCAGAGCAATAAACAGAAGTGAGAACAGCAATGAAGAGAAGAGGTGTTGAACAACATGGGAGCAAAATAACGATTGAAGAGAACGCCTTAAACCGCAAGATAAAAAGGCATACAGATTAAGTAAGTAATTATTTATCTGAGATAAAATTGCATCAATTAATAAAGAATATAATATTAATATATGGAATTATTGTATGGTGGTGTAAATGGAGTGAATAATATAGGAGGAAATGCTAGAAACGTAGATTGGAATATAGGTGAAGGTGATGTCAGCATTGCATTGAGCGATTCGAGCGTTGTATGAAGCAAGTGAGTTGATAATAGATTGAGTGATTGGTTTCGTGTGTGAAACAGGGTTGTGGAATGTCTCCTTGGTTGTTTCATTTATAAAAGGATGTGTTATTACGAAAGGCATTGAATGGAATGGATGGTGTACGAATTGGTGGACGTGTAGCGCCTGCGTTAGCTTATGCGGACGATGTGTGTTGGCTGAAACTGAGGAGCAATTGAGAAGAAAGATTGTGAGCATAAATGAAGTAGGGAAAGGTAATCTGTTGTTGAATGTCGATAAATGAAAAGTGTTGGTGTTTGAGAAGAATGATTTGGTGACTGATTGTAATGTTTGTATATTTGGGTGGTATGTTTTCGAGGGATGGACGTATTGACCGGGTGTCTGCAGGGTGCAAGGTATTGGGTGCTCTGGGTACATTTGCTCGAAACGTGAATGTATCTAGAGTCTTCTAGAGAGGCTCGATTGAGTGTATAATGGTGTGTTAGTGCCTAGTGAATGTTGGGCATGAACGACGTATAACTGCTGTAGAAATGAGGTATTTGAGAGGAGAGTGTGGTGTATGGTGAGTATGTACAATAGTGGACAACATCACCAGAGTCAATTACATCACCTGGACCACTCCGGACGTTTACAGAAACATCATCGCTGCTAGCAACATCAGTGTAAGAAAATTATTAATGTCGCTTGACGACTTTATTTATACTTGCAACAATTAAATTCTTAGTTCACAGAAAAATTAGATATTTGTGTAACGAAAATAATTAGTAAATTTGATTTGTTCTTTTGCCAAGTTTTGTTCTATTTCGAATTATATTTTCATGTTGTGTTAATTTGTTTTTGTGTGTTCCATGTCACAGTTGCTGCAGGTTTTGCAGAGACTTCCTGTTTCCCCCAGATCAATGTGTTCGTTTATATATCAATAAATAAATGTATCTGTATATTTAAATAATTTAATAACAATTAATAAGTGATAAAATAACTGTAGAATACACAATATTTTTGTAGATAGAATTCGATTAAAAATAAAATATTGTAATAAATATTATCATTAAAAAAGAAACCTTATTCCTTTATTTACAAATTTCAGCATGTAGTTATGTTCTGAACAAGTTAACACTCATATTGGAATCTGCATGGGGGCCTGGCCTATGCAAAATGGCGTTAATTAGGTTGAATGTGACTGTTCGCGTATAAAATATAAAAAGTGAGTCTCACGATTAATAATATTTGCAATTGCGCTGCAACAGATCCTGCAAACTAAGTTTTAAAGAAGCTGAACGTATTTTATATACTGTACAATTGATTAAATGCGGGATAAAATTAAATGAAAGTGACAGTGGCTGTGGGTGTTGTGGTTTTCTGTGTGTCAACGTCGAATTTACGAGGTGATCCCCATCAAATTAATAAGAAAATTGAAGGAGATGAACAAGTGATGAGTGTTGTTTGTTCCTGCTTGGCTGGTTTTGGGTGACAAATGCAAAAACTGCATTGCTACGTTGCTGTACTGTTACAGGTTAGTTGTACGTTTCTTGATCTATATTAATTCAATAAACAAATAACTCAAAATGAACAAATATAAGGAACATTAACTTTGATTACATATTTAATGTAATTTATTAATTTAATTAAATACAAAATAAACAGATTACAGAGCAAATTCGTAATATAACCTAAAATTTTACTTACTTAGATGTACATAACCGTCAGGTACAAAATATACATAGCATATTATTTATTATATGTATCAAGGCACTGAAGATCAATTTTTTATCACGAATATGGAATTTAGTTGCCGAGGGCCGAAGAAAATAAACCATGTGAGTAATAAAAAGTAACTTCAGTGCCGAGGTACATATTAAGTTTTACTTGAAATCTAAAATTCAAAAAAACTATAAAAAAATTATAATATAGGTTAAGTTTATACATCTGTCAGTTGTCAATTGAAACTGACAGTCAGTGTTGCCAATATCGAGAAGTGAAGTAAATAAAACTCAAAATTATGTGTTTTGTCCTCAATTTCATCATCGGAATTAATTAGTTAATTCTTCTTGTAAATTTTGTTTCATGTTACGTCCAAATTTACTATAGTACGTCAATATATATCTGCCAAAATTATCCTAATTGTATAATAATTATTTAACGGTTGCCAATACTGGGTTGCTCGAAATCGTCGTATAATGGGTTACTTTAGTGACGATTTCTGAGACTTTAATGACGATTTTTGAGCACTGCCGATTTCAAATAAAAGCATTTGAGTTGTTTACTTTTGTTAGTTTTTCCAAGTTTTTTCGCACTCCAAATTGGTTTTCTTTATAAATAAAACGTTTGTCCAGCTCATCATTTTTTTATCTCAAATACCGTTATTCCCATTTCACGTATTGTATTTCTAACGGAATATTCACCCTACTTTGTGTTCGAAAATAAAATGCTAGATGGCATAGCGCTACATGTCAGATCCCAATAGCTGAGTTAATAGTTGTTTACTTTACAAATGGGCAAAGTTAGAAATTATCCACGAGAGAAATTTTAGCACACAAAGCCGATGGTATCAGAGAAACACTGGATTAATTGTTAAACATATAAACTAAATTATTTTAAATATAAAAGCCTTAATCGAAATATTCTTCAAACAGAAGTAATAGGGAATAAACAGTTTAAACTTTTTTATATGGAACTTTTTCATATATATGCTTAGTTTCACAATAAAATAAATTTAAACACTCATACCATATACCTACATTTATTTTGAAAAGCAAGGCCCTAGTCAAAAAATTGTTCAAATAAAATAAATAGAGAATTAAATGCTGGACAATTTATTTCTGAACAATTATCCTGTAAAATCGCTCGTTTGGCCATAAATTGGGAAAAAAATTTTTAAGTACGATTCAAACGAGCTTGGTGTCGCCATCAGGCGAGTAATTATAGAACTACATACGTGCAAAATTATCTCCTGATTGGAGACAGCAATCAAAAAATTTTATTAATAAAACTTATAAGGAATTGAATACTTAAGTTATCTTAATTGAAACAACTCACTGTAACGTATGAATATCGTACACTTATCCAGAGAGGCACTTTACTCTTGTGATTTTATATAAAACATGCTGATTGGCTAACGATCAGCTTCATAATTCATATCCCAGTTCATTATAACGTACTACAATTGCATGTAACGTATGAAAATTTTCAGCGGCTGCAAAAAGGTACTTTACTCTTGTGATTTTTAATAAAATCATTTTTATTGGCTAACTCAAACGATCGATCAGCTTCATATTTCATATCCCAGTTCATTATAACGTACTACAATTGCATGTAACGTATGAAAATTTTCGGCGGCTGCAAAAAGGTACTTTACTCTTGTGATTTTTAATAAAATCATTTTTATTGGCTAACTCAAACGATCGATCAGCTTCATATTTCACATCCCAATTCATTATAACGTACTACAATTGCATGTAACGTATGAAAATTTTCGGCGGCTGCAAAAAGGTACTTTACTCTTGTGATTTTTAATAAAATCATTTTTATTGGCTAACTCAAACGATCGATCAGCTTCATATTTCACATCCCAATTCATTATAACGTACTACAATTGCATGTAACGTATGAAAATTTTCGGCGGCTGCAAAAAGGTACTTTACTCTTGTGATTTTTAATAAAATCATTTTTATTGGCTAACTCAAACAATCGATCAGCTTCATATTTCATATCCCAGTTCATTATAACGTACTACAATTGCATGTAACGTATGAAAATTTTCAGCGGCTGCAAAAAGGTACTTTACTCTTGTGATTTTTAATAAAATCATTTTTATTGGCTAACTCAAACGATCGATCAGCTTCATATTTCATATCCCAGTTCATTATAACGTACTACAATTGCATGTAACGTATGAAAATTTTCGGCGGCTGCAAAAAGGTACTTTACTCTTGTGATTTTTAATAAAATCATTTTTATTTGCTAACTCAAACGATTGATCAGCTTCATATTTCATATCCCAGTTCATTATAACGTACTACAATTGCATGTAACGTATGAAAATTTTCGGCGGCTGCAAAAAGGTACTTTACTCTTGTGATTTTTAATAAAATCATTTTTATTGGCTAACTCAAACGATCGATCAGCTTCATATTTCACATCCCAATTCATTATAACGTACTACAATTGCATGTAACGTATGAAAATTTTCGGCGGCTGCAAAAAGGTACTTTACTCTTGTGATTTTTAATAAAATCATTTTTATTGGCTAACTCAAACAATCGATCAGCTTCATATTTCATATCCCAGTTCATTATAACGTACTACAATTGCATGTAACGTATGAAAATTTTCAGCGGCTGCAAAAAGGTACTTTACTCTTGTGATTTTTAATAAAATCATTTTTATTGGCTAACTCAAACGATCGATCAGCTTCATATTTCATATCCCAGTTCACTATAACGTACTACAATTGCATGTAACGTATGAAAATTTTCGGCGGCTGCAAAAAGGTACTTTACTCTTGTAATTTTAAATAAAATCATGTTTATTGGCTAACTGAAACAAGCGATCTGCTTCATAATTCATATCCCAGTTCATTATAACGTACTACAATTGCATGTAACGTATGAAAATTTTCGGCGGCTGCAAAAAGGTACTTTACTCTTGTGATTTTTAATAAAATCATGTTTATTGGCTAACTGAAACAAGCGATCTGCTTCATAATTCATATCCCAGTTCATTATAACGTACTACAATTGCATGTAACGTATGAAAATTTTCGGCGGCTGCAAAAAGGTACTTTACTCTTGTGATTTTTAATAAAATCATTTTTATTGGCTAACTCAAACGATCGATCAGCTTCATATTTCATATCCCAGTTCATTATAACGTACTACAATTGCATGTAACGTATGAAAATTTTCAGCGGCTGCAAAAAGGTACTTTACTCTTGTGATTTTTAATAAAATCATTTTTATTGGCTAACTCAAACGATCGATCAGCTTCATATTTCATATCCCAGTTCATTATAACGTACTACAATTGCATGTAACGTATGAAAATTTTCGGCGGCTGCAAAAAGGTACTTTACTCTTGTGATTTTTAATAAAATCATTTTTATTGGCTAACTCAAACGATCGATCAGCTTCATATTTCACATCCCAATTCATTATAACGTACTACAATTGCATGTAACGTATGAAAATTTTCGGCGGCTGCAAAAAGGTACTTTACTCTTGTGATTTTTAATAAAATCATTTTTATTGGCTAACTCAAACGATCGATCAGCTTCATATTTCACATCCCAATTCATTATAACGTACTACAATTGCATGTAACGTATGAAAATTTTCGGCGGCTGCAAAAAGGTACTTTACTCTTGTGATTTTTAATAAAATCATTTTTATTGGCTAACTCAAACAATCGATCAGCTTCATATTTCATATCCCAGTTCATTATAACGTACTACAATTGCATGTAACGTATGAAAATTTTCAGCGGCTGCAAAAAGGTACTTTACTCTTGTGATTTTTAATAAAATCATTTTTATTGGCTAACTCAAACGATCGATCAGCTTCATATTTCATATCCCAGTTCATTATAACGTACTACAATTGCATGTAACGTATGAAAATTTTCGGCGGCTGCAAAAAGGTACTTTACTCTTGTGATTTTTAATAAAATCATTTTTATTTGCTAACTCAAACGATTGATCAGCTTCATATTTCATATCCCAGTTCATTATAACGTACTACAATTGCATGTAACGTATGAAAATTTTCGGCGGCTGCAAAAAGGTACTTTACTCTTGTGATTTTTAATAAAATCATTTTTATTGGCTAACTCAAACGATCGATCAGCTTCATATTTCACATCCCAATTCATTATAACGTACTACAATTGCATGTAACGTATGAAAATTTTCGGCGGCTGCAAAAAGGTACTTTACTCTTGTGATTTTTAATAAAATCATTTTTATTGGCTAACTCAAACAATCGATCAGCTTCATATTTCATATCCCAGTTCATTATAACGTACTACAATTGCATGTAACGTATGAAAATTTTCAGCGGCTGCAAAAAGGTACTTTACTCTTGTGATTTTTAATAAAATCATTTTTATTGGCTAACTCAAACGATCGATCAGCTTCATATTTCATATCCCAGTTCACTATAACGTACTACAATTGCATGTAACGTATGAAAATTTTCGGCGGCTGCAAAAAGGTACTTTACTCTTGTAATTTTAAATAAAATCATGTTTATTGGCTAACTGAAACAAGCGATCTGCTTCATAATTCATATCCCAGTTCATTATAACGTACTACAATTGCATGTAACGTATGAAAATTTTCGGCGGCTGCAAAAAGGTACTTTACTCTTGTGATTTTTAATAAAATCATGTTTATTGGCTAACTGAAACAAGCGATCTGCTTCATAATTCATATCCCAGTTCATTATAACGTACTACAATTGCATGTAACGTATGAAAATTTTCGGCGGCTGCAAAAAGGTACTTTACTCTTGTGATTTTTAATAAAATCATTTTTATTGGCTAACTCAAACGATCGATCAGCTTCATATTTCATATCCCAGTTCATTATAACGTACTACAATTGCATGTAACGTATGAAAATTTTCGGCGGCTGCAAAAAGGTACTTTACTCTTGTGATTTTTAATAAAATCATGTTTATTGGCTAACTGAAACAAGCGATCTGCTTCATAATTCATATCCCAGTTCATTATAACGTACTACAATTGCATGTAACGTATGAAAATTTTCGGCGGCTGCAAAAACGTACTTTACTCTTGTGATTTTTAATAAAATCATTTTTATTGGCTAACTGAAACAAGCGATCTGCTTCATAATTCATATCCCAGTTCATTATAACGTACTACAATTGCATGTAACGTATGAAAATTTTCGGCGGCTGCAAAAAGGTACTTTACTCTTGTGATTTTTAATAAAATCATTTTTATTGGCTAACTGAAACAAGCGATCTGCTTCATAATTCATATCCCAGTTCATTATAACGTACTACAATTGCATGTAACGTATGAAAATTTTCGGCGGCTGCAAAAAGGTACTTTACTCTTGTGATTTTTAATAAAATCATTTTTATTGGCTAACTGAAACAAGCGATCTGCTTCATAATTCATATCCCAGTTCATTATAACGTACTACAATTGCATGTAACGTATGAAAATTTCGGCGGCTGCAAAAAGGTACTTTACTCTTGTGATTTTTAATAAAATCATTTTTATTGGCTAACTGAAACAAGCGATCTGCTTCATAATTCATATCCCAGTTCATTATAACGTACTACAATTGCATGTAACGTATGAAAATTTTCGGCGGCTGCAAAAAGGTACTTTACTCTTGTGATTTTTAATAAAATCATTTATATTGGCTAACTGAAACAAGCGATCTGCTTCATAATTCATATCCCAGTTCATTATAACGTACTACAATTGCATGTAACGTATGAAAATTTTCGGCGGCTGCAAAAAGGTACTTTACTCTTGTGATTTTTAATAAAATCATGTTTATTGGCTAACTGAAACAAGCGATCTGCTTCATAATTCATATCCCAGTTCATTATAACGTACTACAATTGCATGTAACGTATGAAAATTTTCGGCGGCTGCAAAAAGGTACTTTACTCTTGTGATTTTTAATAAAATCATGTTTATTGGCTAACTGAAACAAGCGATCTGCTTCATAATTCATATCCCAGTTCATTATAACGTACTACAATTGCATGTAACGTATGAAAATTTTCGGCGGCTGCAAAAAGGTACTTTACTCTTGTGATTTTTAATAAAATCATGTTTATTGGCTAACTGAAACAAGCGATCTGCTTCATAATTCATATCCCAGTTCATTATAACGTACTACAATTGCATGTAACGTATGAAAATTTTCGGCGGCTGCAAAAAGGTACTTTACTCTTGTGATTTTTAATAAAATCATGTTTATTGGCTAACTGAAACAAGCGATCTGCTTCATAATTCATATCCCAGTTCATTATAACGTACTACAATTGCATGTAACGTATGAAAATTTTCGGCGGCTGCAAAAAGGTACTTTACTCTTGTGATTTTTAATAAAATCATGTTTATTGGCTAACTGAAACAAGCGATCTGCTTCATAATTCATATCCCAGTTCATTATAACGTACTACAATTGCATGTAACGTATGAAAATTTTCGGCGGCTGCAAAAAGGTACTTTACTCTTGTGATTTTTAATAAAATCATTTTTATTGGCTAACTCAAACGATCGATCAGCTTCATATTTCACATCCCAATTCATTATAACGTACTACAATTGCATGTAACGTATGAAAATTTTCGGCGGCTGCAAAAAGGTACTTTACTCTTGTGATTTTTAATAAAATCATGTTTATTGGCTAACTGAAACAAGCGATCTGCTTCATAATTCATATCCCAGTTCATTATAACGTACTACAATTGCATGTAACGTATGAAAATTTTCGGCGGCTGCAAAAAGGTACTTTACTCTTGTGATTTTTAATAAAATCATTTTTATTGGCTAACTCAAACGATCGATCAGCTTCATATTTCATATCCCAGTTCATTATAACGTACTACAATGGCATGTAACGTATGAAAATTTTCGGCGGCTGCAAAAAGGTACTTTACTCTTGGGATTTTTAATAAAATCATGTTTATTGGCTAACTGAAACAAGCGATCTGCTTCATAATTCATATCCCAGTTCATTATAACGTACTACAATTGCATGTAACGTATGAAAATTTTCGGCGGCTGCAAAAAGGTACTTTACTCGTGTGATTTTTAATAAAATCATTTTTATTGGCTAACTGAAACAAGCGATCTGCTTCATAATTCATATCCCAGTTCATTATAACGTACTACAATTGCATGTAACGTATGAAAATTTTCGGCGGCTGCAAAAAGGTACTTTACTCTTGTGATTTTTAATAAAATCATGTTTATTGGCTAACTGAAACAAGCGATCTGCTTCATAATTCATATCCCAGTTCATTATAACGTACTACAATTGCATGTAACGTATGAAAATTTTCGGCGGCTGCAAAAACGTACTTTACTCTTGTGATTTTTAATAAAATCATTTTTATTGGCTAACTGAAACAAGCGATCTGCTTCATAATTCATATCCCAGTTCATTATAACGTACTACAATTGCATGTAACGTATGAAAATTTTCGGCGGCTGCAAAAAGGTACTTTACTCTTGTGATTTTTAATAAAATCATTTTTATTGGCTAACTGAAACAAGCGATCTGCTTCATAATTCATATCCCAGTTCATTATAACGTACTACAATTGCATGTAACGTATGAAAATTTTCGGCGGCTGCAAAAAGGTACTTTACTCTTGTGATTTTTAATAAAATCATTTTTATTGGCTAACTGAAACAAGCGATCTGCTTCATAATTCATATCCCAGTTCATTATAACGTACTACAATTGCATGTAACGTATGAAAATTTTCGGCGGCTGCAAAAAGGTACTTTACTCTTGTGATTTTTAATAAAATCATTTTTATTTGCTAACTCAAACGATTGATCAGCTTCATATTTCATATCCCAGTTCATTATAACGTACTACAATTGCATGTAACGTATGAAAATTTTCGGCGGCTGCAAAAAGGTACTTTACTCTTGTGATTTTTAATAAAATCATTTTTATTGGCTAACTCAAACGATCGATCAGCTTCATATTTCACATCCCAATTCATTATAACGTACTACAATTGCATGTAACGTATGAAAATTTTCGGCGGCTGCAAAAAGGTACTTTACTCTTGTGATTTTTAATAAAATCATTTTTATTGGCTAACTCAAACGATCGATCAGCTTCATATTTCATATCCCAGTTCATTATAACGTACTACAATTGCATGTAACGTATGAAAATTTTCGGCGGCTGCAAAAAGGTACTTTACTCTTGTGATTTTTAATAAAATCATGTTTACTGGCTAACTGAAACAAGCGATCTGCTTCATAATTCATATCCCAGTTCATTATAACGTACTACAATTGCATGTAACGTATGAAAATTTTCGGCGGCTGCAAAAAGGTACTTTACTCTTATGATTTTTAATAAAATCATGTTTATTGGCTAACTGAAACAAGCGATCTGCTTCATAATTCATATCCCAGTTCATTATAACGTACTACAATTGCATGTAACGTATGAAAAGTTTCGGCGGCTGCAAAAAGGTACTTTACTCTTGTGATTTTTAATAAAATCATTTTTATTGGCTAACTGAAACAAGCGATCTGCTTCATAATTCATATCCCAGTTCATTATAACGTACTACAATTGCATGTAACGTATGAAAATTTTCGGCGGCTGCAAGAAGGTACTTTACTCTTGTGATTTTTAATAAAATCATGTTTATTGGCTAACTGAAACAAGCGATCTGCTTCATAATTCATATCCCAGTTCATTATAACGTACTACAATTGCATGTAACGTATGAAAATTTTCGGCGGCTGCAAAAACGTACTTTACTCTTGTGATTTTTAATAAAATCATTTTTATTGGCTAACTGAAACAAGCGATCTGCTTCATAATTCATATCCCAGTTCATTATAACGTACTACAATTGCATGTAACGTATGAAAATTTTCGGCGGCTGCAAAAAGGTACTTTACTCTTGTGATTTTTAATAAAATCATTTTTATTGGCTAACTGAAACAAGCGATCTGCTTCATAATTCATATCCCAGTTCATTATAACGTACTACAATTGCATGTAACGTATGAAAATTTTCGGCGGCTGCAAAAAGGTACTTTACTCTTGTGATTTTTAATAAAATCATTTTTATTGGCTAACTGAAACAAGCGATCTGCTTCATAATTCATATCCCAGTTCATTATAACGTACTACAATTGCATGTAACGTATGAAAATTTTCGGCGGCTGCAAAAAGGTACTTTACTCTTGTGATTTTTAATAAAATCATTTTTATTTGCTAACTCAAACGATTGATCAGCTTCATATTTCATATCCCAGTTCATTATAACGTACTACAATTGCATGTAACGTATGAAAATTTTCGGCGGCTGCAAAAAGGTACTTTACTCTTGTGATTTTTAATAAAATCATTTTTATTGGCTAACTCAAACGATCGATCAGCTTCATATTTCACATCCCAATTCATTATAACGTACTACAATTGCATGTAACGTATGAAAATTTTCGGCGGCTGCAAAAAGGTACTTTACTCTTGTGATTTTTAATAAAATCATTTTTATTGGCTAACTCAAACGATCGATCAGCTTCATATTTCATATCCCAGTTCATTATAACGTACTACAATTGCATGTAACGTATGAAAATTTTCGGCGGCTGCAAAAAGGTACTTTACTCTTGTGATTTTTAATAAAATCATGTTTACTGGCTAACTGAAACAAGCGATCTGCTTCATAATTCATATCCCAGTTCATTATAACGTACTACAATTGCATGTAACGTATGAAAATTTTCGGCGGCTGCAAAAAGGTACTTTACTCTTATGATTTTTAATAAAATCATGTTTATTGGCTAACTGAAACAAGCGATCTGCTTCATAATTCATATCCCAGTTCATTATAACGTACTACAATTGCATGTAACGTATGAAAAGTTTCGGCGGCTGCAAAAAGGTACTTTACTCTTGTGATTTTTAATAAAATCATTTTTATTGGCTAACTGAAACAAGCGACCTGCTTCATAATTCATATCCCAGTTCATTATAACGTACTACAATTGCATGTAACGTATGAAAATTTTCGGCGGCTGCAAAAAGGTACTTTACTCTTGTGATTTTTAATAAAATCATGTTTATTGGCTAACTGAAACAAGCGATCTGCTTCATAATTCATATCCCAGTTCATTATAACGTACTACAATTGCATGTAACGTATGAAAATTTTCGGCGGCTGCAAAAAGGTACTTTACTCTTGTGATTTTTAATAAAATCATTTTTATTGGCTAACTGAAACAAGCGATCTGCTTCATAATTCATATCCCAGTTCATTATAACGTACTACAATTGCATGTAACGTATGAAAATTTTCGGCGGCTGCAAAAAGGTACTTTACTCTTGTGATTTTTAATAAAATCATGTTTATTGGCTAACTGAAACAAGCGATCTGCTTCATAATTCATATCCCAGTTCATTATAACGTACTACAATTGCATGTAACGTATGAAAATTTTCGGCGGCTGCAAAAAGGTACTTTACTCTTGTGATTTTTAATAAAATCATGTTTATTGGCTAACTGAAACAAGCGATCTGCTTCATAATTCATATCCCAGTTCATTATAACGTACTACAATTGCATGTAACGTATGAAAATTTTCGGCGGCTGCAAAAAGGTACTTTACTCTTGTGATTTTTAATAAAATCATTTTTATTGGCTAACTGAAACAAGCGATCTGCTTCATAATTCATATCCCAGTTCATTATAACGTACTACAATTGCATGTAACGTATGAAAATTTTCGGCGGCTGCAAAAAGGTACTTTACTCTTGTGATTTTTAATAAAATCATTTTTATTGGCTAACTGAAACAAGCGATCTGCTTCATAATTCATATCCCAGTTCATTATAACGTACTACAATTGCATGTAACGTATGAAAATTTTCGGCGGCTGCAAAAAGGTACTTTACTCTTGTGATTTTTAATAAAATCATTTTTATTGGCTAACTGAAACAAGCGATCTGCTTCATAATTCATATCCCAGTTCATTATAACGTACTACAATTGCATGTAACGTATGAAAATTTTCGGCGGCTGCAAAAAGGTACTTTACTCTTGTGATTTTTAATAAAATCATTTTTATTTGCTAACTCAAACGATTGATCAGCTTCATATTTCATATCCCAGTTCATTATAACGTACTACAATTGCATGTAACGTATGAAAATTTTCGGCGGCTGCAAAAAGGTACTTTACTCTTGTGATTTTTAATAAAATCATTTTTATTGGCTAACTCAAACGATCGATCAGCTTCATATTTCACATCCCAATTCATTATAACGTACTACAATTGCATGTAACGTATGAAAATTTTCGGCGGCTGCAAAAAGGTACTTTACTCTTGTGATTTTTAATAAAATCATTTTTATTGGCTAACTCAAACGATCGATCAGCTTCATATTTCATATCCCAGTTCATTATAACGTACTACAATTGCATGTAACGTATGAAAATTTTCGGCGGCTGCAAAAAGGTACTTTACTCTTGTGATTTTTAATAAAATCATGTTTACTGGCTAACTGAAACAAGCGATCTGCTTCATAATTCATATCCCAGTTCATTATAACGTACTACAATTGCATGTAACGTATGAAAATTTTCGGCGGCTGCAAAAAGGTACTTTACTCTTATGATTTTTAATAAAATCATGTTTATTGGCTAACTGAAACAAGCGATCTGCTTCATAATTCATATCCCAGTTCATTATAACGTACTACAATTGCATGTAACGTATGAAAAGTTTCGGCGGCTGCAAAAAGGTACTTTACTCTTGTGATTTTTAATAAAATCATTTTTATTGGCTAACTGAAACAAGCGATCTGCTTCATAATTCATATCCCAGTTCATTATAACGTACTACAATTGCATGTAACGTATGAAAATTTTCGGCGGCTGCAAAAACGTACTTTACTCTTGTGATTTTTAATAAAATCATTTTTATTGGCTAACTGAAACAAGCGATCTGCTTCATAATTCATATCCCAGTTCATTATAACGTACTACAATTGCATGTAACGTATGAAAATTTTCGGCGGCTGCAAAAAGGTACTTTACTCTTGTGATTTTTAATAAAATCATTTTTATTGGCTAACTGAAACAAGCGATCTGCTTCATAATTCATATCCCAGTTCATTATAACGTACTACAATTGCATGTAACGTATGAAAATTTTCGGCGGCTGCAAAAAGGTACTTTACTCTTGTGATTTTTAATAAAATCATTTTTATTGGCTAACTGAAACAAGCGATCTGCTTCATAATTCATATCCCAGTTCATTATAACGTACTACAATTGCATGTAACGTATGAAAATTTTCGGCGGCTGCAAAAAGGTACTTTACTCTTGTGATTTTTAATAAAATCATTTTTATTTGCTAACTCAAACGATTGATCAGCTTCATATTTCATATCCCAGTTCATTATAACGTACTACAATTGCATGTAACGTATGAAAATTTTCGGCGGCTGCAAAAAGGTACTTTACTCTTGTGATTTTTAATAAAATCATTTTTATTGGCTAACTCAAACGATCGATCAGCTTCATATTTCACATCCCAATTCATTATAACGTACTACAATTGCATGTAACGTATGAAAATTTTCGGCGGCTGCAAAAAGGTACTTTACTCTTGTGATTTTTAATAAAATCATTTTTATTGGCTAACTCAAACGATCGATCAGCTTCATATTTCATATCCCAGTTCATTATAACGTACTACAATTGCATGTAACGTATGAAAATTTTCGGCGGCTGCAAAAAGGTACTTTACTCTTGTGATTTTTAATAAAATCATGTTTACTGGCTAACTGAAACAAGCGATCTGCTTCATAATTCATATCCCAGTTCATTATAACGTACTACAATTGCATGTAACGTATGAAAATTTTCGGCGGCTGCAAAAAGGTACTTTACTCTTATGATTTTTAATAAAATCATGTTTATTGGCTAACTGAAACAAGCGATCTGCTTCATAATTCATATCCCAGTTCATTATAACGTACTACAATTGCATGTAACGTATGAAAAGTTTCGGCGGCTGCAAAAAGGTACTTTACTCTTGTGATTTTTAATAAAATCATTTTTATTGGCTAACTGAAACAAGCGACCTGCTTCATAATTCATATCCCAGTTCATTATAACGTACTACAATTGCATGTAACGTATGAAAATTTTCGGCGGCTGCAAAAAGGTACTTTACTCTTGTGATTTTTAATAAAATCATGTTTATTGGCTAACTGAAACAAGCGATCTGCTTCATAATTCATATCCCAGTTCATTATAACGTACTACAATTGCATGTAACGTATGAAAATTTTCGGCGGCTGCAAAAAGGTACTTTACTCTTGTGATTTTTAATAAAATCATGTTTATTGGCTAACTGAAACAAGCGATCTGCTTCATAATTCATATCCCAGTTCATTATAACGTACTACAATTGCATGTAACGTATGAAAATTTTCGGCGGCTGCAAAAAGGTACTTTACTCTTGTGATTTTTAATAAAATCATGTTTATTGGCTAACTGAAACAAGCGATCTGCTTCATAATTCATATCCCAGTTCATTATAACGTACTACAATTGCATGTAACGTATGAAAAGTTTCGGCGGCTGCAAAAAGGTACTTTACTCTTGTGATTTTTAATAAAATCATTTTTATTGGCTAACTGAAACAAGCGACCTGCTTCATAATTCATATCCCAGTTCATTATAACGTACTACAATTGCATGTAACGTATGAAAATTTTCGGCGGCTGCAAAAAGGTACTTTACTCTTGTGATTTTTAATAAAATCATGTTTATTGGCTAACTGAAACAAGCGATCTGCTTCATAATTCATATCCCAGTTCATTATAACGTACTACAATTGCATGTAACGTATGAAAATTTTCGGCGGCTGCAAAAAGGTACTTTACTCTTGTGATTTTTAATAAAATCATTTTTATTGGCTAACTGAAACAAGCGATCTGCTTCATAATTCATATCCCAGTTCATTATAACGTACTACAATTGCATGTAACGTATGAAAATTTTCGGCGGCTGCAAAAAGGTACTTTACTCTTGTGATTTTTAATAAAATCATGTTTATTGGCTAACTGAAACAAGCGATCTGCTTCATAATTCATATCCCAGTTCATTATAACGTACTACAATTGCATGTAACGTATGAAAATTTTCGGCGGCTGCAAAAAGGTACTTTACTCTTGTGATTTTTAATAAAATCATGTTTATTGGCTAACTGAAACAAGCGATCTGCTTCATAATTCATATCCCAGTTCATTATAACGTACTACAATTGCATGTAACGTATGAAAATTTTCGGCGGCTGCAAAAAGGTACTTTACTCTTGTGATTTTTAATAAAATCATTTTTATTGGCTAACTGAAACAAGCGATCTGCTTCATAATTCATATCCCAGTTCATTATAACGTACTACAATTGCATGTAACGTATGAAAATTTTCGGCGGCTGCAAAAAGGTACTTTACTCTTGTGATTTTTAATAAATTCATGTTTATTGGCTAACTGAAACAAGCGATCTGCTTCATAATTCATATCCCAGTTCATTATAAGGTACTACAATTGCATGTAACGTATGAAAATTTTCGGCGGCTGCAAAAAGGTACTTTACTCTTGTGACTATATTTTGTACAACTCACTGCTGTGTACGGACAATTTAATTTAATTATCTTTAATGAATCCTAATAGTTCTGCTCGCTCATGGAATATTCTTTGGTTTTTGAAGCTGATCTCATCATAAATGTTTATTTTATGTTAAAAAATCAAATGCTTTTTATAAAGACATTTAAAATTCTAGGTTTTATAAGAAACGTATTTTATACAGAAATCAAATGCCTTGCAATTATTTTGTATTGTTATCATATGAAAATTAGAATGTAAATCGATAAATATTTAATAATATTCAACGTAAAAAAATTACTGTATTTCAATAAACAATTATTTACTTTTTTGAAAATATTGAATACAGCAAATGTGTTTTTATCATTTTATTTTAAATTTTATTATTCAGGTCAAATCAATTAGGCTCTATTAGTATTTAATAAGATTGCATCGTCGCTTCAACAGGAATCATTAGTGGCCGGCTAAAATATAAATAAGCTGTTGTTAGTGTAGACGGATGTTTTCTATCTTCTCATCTTTTTCTAACACATAGAAGGTATACAAGTGAACGTAGAGTGGAGTACCACAGCAGCGCGATACAAGTAGCTAATTGAAATTCCTTTACAATTTGTTCGTTCACTCGCCACTCGTTCGTCTCAGAGCAAAGTCGCGTCGCGTATTCTGTCTTCTTAGAAGGCCATCATATCTAATTCAGGCCGCGAAACTTGATCCGCTGGGTGGAGGGATCGCGAAAGGGGCGCAAAGCATCTCAGAGAATTGCCTCTACGTGAGGTTCAACCTAGATCTTCGAAAAAACAAAACAAAAAGGCGAGTTTTGTCAAAATTCTCTGTAGATGTTGTCGGTCCGGGATGTGCCGGTGCACCGCGACGTGTGTGTTATCGTAGGGGTGTAAGGCTTCATACCATTGTTCAATAGGCGTAGAGTAGTCCTTTGTTCCCATTGCGAGGCTTCAAGAGGTGCGTGAGTCACGCCGTGATGAAAACTATTGTGCAATAGTATAGTCGCCAAGCCCCGTAATGCACCCGCGTAACTAGGCGAATTCCTCCATGGGAGGGGCGTACACCGGCAAAGTGTAACGTTTTGCTAATTGACAACACGCTCCGGTTGTTGTCGTAGAGTCACTTGCGCCCTAGATTGTAAGATAGCTACAGTTCGGAAACTGTTAGGTAGGGCTAGACAGGCAAGAAATGAAACCAACATTGAAATCATCATTGAAACCATCATTGAAGCCAACATTGAAGATGGGGGTGTGCTGTGGGATGAATGGTGTGCTGTGGGATGAATGGTGTGCTGTGGAATGAATGGTGTGTGCTGAATGATGACCATAACTTGTTCTCTTGTAAAATTTACTGCCTTTTATTTTGAGTTTATGTTTCAGATCATCAAACATCAACAAATATTGTATTTCCTAATCACAACATGTACGTTTTTTTCAGGTTCACAATTATTCTTTTGTCTAATACATTATTTTTCTGTTTATAGGAACAGGTGGACAACATCAACAAATATTTTCTTGTAACTATGTATGTTTTTTTCAGGTTCAAAGTTATTCTTTTATCTAATACATTGTTTTTATGTTTATAGGGACTCGTGGACAACATCACCGGAGCCTTCATCAACTCACCCCGACCATCTGGGCTTTCGTCCGCGCCTAGCTTTAAGCAGGTCAATGGTACCCAGTTTTTACTGAGGTAGTGCGTTTTAAAGCTCATTTTTCAATCATCGTCATCGGAGCCTACATCATCAACATCAACATTTACACCTGGAGGGCTCAAAAACCCTCCGGCAACAGATTCATCAGGACCGACGCCCGCTGCCAGTAACTACGATGTAAGAAAATTAATTTTATTTGTAAAAAATAATCACAATTTTCATTTTATGTTGTTGTTTATTTTTAAAGAAATATATAATTTAAATTATTTATATATTTATTTTGATTGTTACTTATTTAGTTTTGTGTGTTTCCAGATACAGTTGCAGCAGCGATGAAGCCGCACCCCTACTTCAGGTTTTGCGGGGAGTTTTCCTGGAGGGCTAAGGGAGGAATTTCCGGGGGTGAGGTCAGCCTTCTCTCTCTCGTCAATGCAGGAGACTGATCCAGGCTTTACATTTTAAATTGAAATGTATATACAAACATAAAAAATGTATATATTTAAAACGCAATTATAAACAAAATTTAATAATTATATTTTTTTGATTTACTTAAATATCCTAAGTTTACAACACGTTTATAAATGTCAAGCATATGAATTGTTTCTCTTATTAGAAGTTCTAATATATTACATGCGTTAAAAAATAGTTCAGATAAAATGATTTAACCCCGCACATTGTAAGCGCCAAATGTCAGCGAGCGACGCGTCGGTGCCCTGGTGTTGTCTGAACTTTTGCGGTGATTTTTTCTTCGTCTAATCGCAAAATGGTTGAAATAAAACCTGTTAAGAATTAAATAATAAACAATTAATATCAATATATCTTTACTGCAAAATGACTAGTATAGCCATAAATTATGAAAATCGGTTTCAAATAAATTTCAGATATGTAGTTCTTGATGTCGTCTAGAGGAATTTCGCAGATGGCGCCAGCTACCACGCTGAGAATTGAACCAAATAGTTATAGTGAAGCAGGCTACACATTTGCCGATTTTTGACAAAAAGTCACTTCCTTTGGCTATGTCTTTAAGTATTGTTGTTCTTCTATCGCTTATAAGTGGCGACGCTTTTACCGCTAAATGTTTAAACACATCAAAATATTTACGCGACTGTCAATTTACCGCAGTAGAAAAATACTGTCAAATGTGTAACCGGCTTTACTTAAGATCTATATATCAGAAATTCCATCGATCAATATTATGGATTCTGCGCAGTTCTGTAAAATTTATTCATCGGTCCAGAATATATAAATTTTAAATGTCACTGCTCTACATAATTTATAAGGGCTGTCCCTCTTAAATGGTTAGAGATATCGCGGATCTGAAAAAAACGTCCCGAGACACAGCCCTGTTCTATCTGATCAGCGAGAGAAACCCCCAAAAAGTTGAAAATAGGGTAGTATTTTACGGATTGTTTGTTGTTTCAAATGCGAGTTACGCAAGAAATATTAACCCTAGGCTATTTTAAATCGCAGATTCGAAATCTATGTACCTTAATGAAGGGTGTCGCGCCCTTATCTCAATTCTTTTTACCCCAAAATTTAAAGTAAAAACACCAAGACTATAGTCCAACTTTTTCTTGGAAAATACCCAAAAAAATCGAGTTAGGGGTGGATTCCTATAGATTCAGCCCTAAAAACTCCAATGGCGGTCTTAAAAATTGGCGCTCACCCTTAAATTTGGGGTAATGCATATCCAATTTTATGTTCTTTATATAGTATGTATATAAGGTTCATTATTGCATGTCACATTTCCTCAGCGTATCGGCAATTTTATATATTATGAACGGCAAGTCAGAAGTGATACATATTATGAACCAAAAGTCCGCAGTGGGTCATAACATATAAAAGTTAAATGCGAATTACGCAAGAAATACTAACCCTAGGCTAATTTAAATCACAGATTCGAAATCTACGGACCTTAATGAAGGGTGTAGTGCCCTTATCTCAATTCTTTTTACCCCAAAATTTAAAGTAAAAACACCAAGACTATATAGTCCAACTTTTTCTTGGAAAATACCCAAAAAAATTGAGTTAGGGGTGGATTCTTATAGATTCAGCCCTAAAAACTCCAATGGCGGTCTTGAAAATTGGCGCTCATCCTTAAATTTGGGGTAATACATATCCAATTTTATGTTCTTTATGTAATATGTATATAAGGTTCATTATTGCATGTCACATTTCTTCAGCGTACCGGCAATTTTATATATTATGAACGGCAAGTCAGCAGTGATACATATTATGAAGCACAAGTCCGCAGTGGGTCATAACATATAAAAGTTAAATGCGAATTACGTAAGAAATACTAACCCTAGGCTATTTTAAATCACAGATTCGGAATCTACAGATCCTAATGAAGGGTGTAGCGCCCTTATCTCAATTTTTTACCCCAAAATTTAATAGTAAAAACACCAAGAATATAGTCCAACTTTTTTTTGGAAAAACCCTTTAAAAATCGAGTTAAGGGTGGATTCCTATAGATTCAGCCCTAAAAACTCCAATGGCGGTCTTGAAAATTGGCGCTCACCCTTAAATCTTATGTAATTAAATAAAGCAAAATAAATACTGCTCTAATTATGTAACTACACATCCTATCGCAAAATGGTTTGTGAAATCGTATTCAGTACATTCTAAAAGGGATATACAATCATTTCTAGCCCTTTACAGTTAATTTGAAAGTAAATAAAACATGTTATTTCTGTAACAATATCTTTATTATCTCAATGCATAAATACAAGTTATCATTTATTTATTATTATAACTTAAATAAAACACAAGAATACATGTACAAGTATATAATTTTTATTATATTATTTATTTGGAATGAATACAAAGTTCAGATCTCCTGGATTGACATTGGAAGAAAGAGACTGAAACTCCTCTGGCATTCGCCTGACATCCTGGGGAAACTTCCAGAAAACCCAGGACAGAAGAGCAGCGTCGCCGCCCACTAAACAAACAGAATTACATCAGTAAATAAATCAATTCATTAATGAATTAATTTAATGAACTTACATTGGTGTTGGAAACGGCGAACTATGTTGAAGAATTCCTTGAAGGCTGTATCTGCTGGCCGCAGGCTTTTGACTACGAGGTTTGAAACTCTCTTGAAGACTCTTCAACTGCATCTGCCAGCCGCAAACTCTTGGCTGAAACAACACAATAAATAAGAAACTGCAAATTAAAATTAAACAATGTATAATTACATGTGTGAAGTAGAAAGTAAACACATAGAAATCCAGCGAAGACAACTAAGTTCCCTGTCATCTTCATTCCTGTTTTAAGAAACAGAACAAAAACAAACCACAAAAATAAAACAAATAATGGAAGCAGAAAACACCTATACTAAAAGGAAGAGAAAAAAGCACAAAAATATATAAATAAAGAGAAATTCAGGACGAGAAGTTCTGTCCCACGGCGGATGATTCATTTCCATCGGCAGTAGAATCTGCAACTTCATCCCTCGATGATACACACAGGAACATTGTCCATTTCTCACCGTGGCTGCCTCAGCTACTGTTCCAACGACGGTTGTCTCAGCTACATTTCTCATTTCCCACGGTGGCTGACTCTGCAATGATTCTAGAAAAATAAAAACAATAAATTAGAAATAAATAAACAGAAATGTTGAAAAAATAAAAATAAATCTTACTTCTAGTACTACTATTTCTTGTCTTCATTATTCTTGATCTCTGTAAACAAATAAAAACAAAAAATTTAAAACATTGAAACAATTTAAATCTGCAAATGAAAACTTACGTATTAAAAATACAAATCTGAAAGAGAAATGCTGTAAAGGAATACAAGTATATGGGTTAGTAGACTTAAACCTAACTTAAATTAAAGCTGAAATAAAATGGATTAACTTAAAATTAGCTTAAAGGTACCCAAAACCATTAAAGCTAAATTAAAACTAAGATTCACACCACCCCACAGACATTCCTGTGCCTCTTTGACTCTAATAACAGCAACCGGTGTGTTGTCTGTTTTTCAAAAAAGAAACGTGGGTCGTCTAGCCGAACCCCGCATGGTCTCCTACTACGCGATACCGCAGGGGCCCGAGCTCATGTCACAGAATCACGTTAGTCGACCAAATGCTTTCTCTGCCATCCGGAATTCCCTTTGTACAAGCAATTATGAATAGAGCCTATCATATACATAATTGTAATGAACGAGAACTGTCAAAGAGCGAATCTTGTTAACAGGCATCGGATGCGATATTGGCATAGAGATGGTACCAGGCATAACTATGGATCCACTCTAGATGATCGGACTGCTGTGAGCATGCCCCACGCGCCGCGTTAGCGCTAAATCAGTAATCGGAATAAATTTAATCGATGGTCTTCACGTGAAGACAGAGCGCTTTGCAAAAATTCCGCGAACGTTCACGAACGTTCACAGAGTATGACCTGCAGCGGTTTGTTCTCACCCACCCACCTACTGACTGTACTAAAGCACTCCAGCTCGTACTGCGTAGGCCAAACATACGAAATCATACTTCCGCGAACGTTTCCCGGCTGATTCTACACGTAGTTGCAACGGACACAAGAGTACGACCTGCAGAGGTTTGTTCTCTCCACCCTATAGGAAGATGGAGAGACTCACAGACTGTACGAGCCACTCCAGGCATGCACTGCGTAAGCCAAACATACGAAATCATACTCTTGTGTTGTGAGAGAAGCCCACTCGCGAACGATAAATTTTGATTGTAATACGCACGTGTAACCAGGCACTAGTCACTTCAGTTCGCGTACGCGCCCAACTCCCATCCAAAATACCCGAATGCTAACCCGATTCACAAAATTTTAACACCTCAATTAATCACCCAACGGTCAAACTGGAATTTTACACTTACATACAGTAATAGCATACCATATCTAACTATAAAATTCACATTTAATTCACGCGAGTCGAGTAATTTCACAACAAAAAAATAGCACAGAGCGACGCAGCTTCTACTTACGCGTATAAAACTCGACTGAAGAATATGGCCGATGGTAACAGGTTACCTCGAACTGCTCCCCGCCCACAAGCTATCATGATAAAAGTCACGTAGGCCAGCTCAGATCACATGATTTCAATGCAAAACGGAGCAAAAACAAGTTTCGACCAAGCATAGCCACGTGTCTCCTTAATTAATACAACCGTTACTGCGATAAAAATACATTTCTGCTTTTAAACATATCACAAATGAAATAAATGTGTTTATAATTACAATAATAATATATATTTTATATATGATTTCATAGGACAAGAAAAAATATACACCATACAACATAAATACACGTCATACGTTCAAAAAACTATTTGTTTATTAACAAAGTTATAATTAAAAGCAGAAACTAGAATATCCATTTTGCTAGCATTTATATTTAAAAACATCTATTATTAATTCATTAAAAAATAATCAACATTTCAAGTCAACGCTACCAATATGCACAAATATACGATTCAGATTTAAACATATTCCCTTTTTATTTATCATAAAAATGAAGCTATTTATAGTCTGGTTGTTAATTTATTTTTAAAACATAAAATATGTACTATAAATCTTATAGCTGATGTAGTTATAACTATTGCTAAACATTGCTAATTATGATTTTGCCAAGGAAAATTCATTCATGACTGGTACCACGAGCTCTGTTTTTGGGTGTTTAACCTCAGATTTAACGCTGTACAATGTTCTAAATTTATTTAATAAAAAAAAAATACTTCAATAAAAGTGCCAGATAACATATTTCTCTGTAACTTCTATTCGAAGCACTTTTTATCAAATAATTTTAAAACAATTTACAGCGCTGCTAAAACACTTCTCTTAAAACACCCAAAAACTGAACTCGTGGTACCAGCTAATAAGATCGGCTTCTTCGCCTCTACTGCCTGAAAAACACTTTGGGTTTAAAATATATTGTCTTCATTTTTAACTGTACCATTTATTATATACGAGTTTTTAAAATACACTACTTCAAATTTCTATAAACTCGTTTGAAAACCGATAAAATATTTTAATTTTTAATTTGTGAAATATTGAAATGAATTACTGAGTAAAATAATAGCTACACAACATCAACAATTAATACAAAATTATGATTAAAATACACATATAAAATGATTAAAAATCAATTTACTTACAGTAATGTTCCATGCCAGGAAAAGCTGATGTTGCTGGAAGCTTCTGATGAAAATGTTAACTGTGTTTACCTTTGTATCCAATCTCTAAATATTTTTAGTTTAAACATAATTTTTTCTGCAATACAATTTAATTTAGAACACATTAAATGAAATAAATAATCATGGAAATAATTCCATTTCTGTGCAATTTGTACAAACAGATTTTACTATCTTTAAAAACTGTAATATTTGAATACAAAAAATAAGGACAAAAAAGTTTTAAGGTAAAATAAAATTCTTAACAAAAAAAGAAAAGCAAGCCTATAAGTAAAATATATTAATTTGATTAAAAAGCAAGTAAAGTATAACACAGAATAAAAACTTACATTACAAAAAGTATACAGTAAATGTTAGTTGGACTATTAAAATATGGCAAAGGATCATCTTCGGAAAATACTGCGTCGTTTAGTTGCTCCGCGTGGAGTGGATGACACATTCTATAAAAATAATAATAATATTAATTACACTTAGATAAATTCACATACAAAAACATGCAAAGTAATGTGCCAATAATTCATAAATACAGACAAGTAAATTTTATTTTAAAACGCCTTTTGTTCATGCACTTTTAAAGTATTGTAATATTTTCTTTACTGCATAAATACATTAATTTATACTATGTACTATTTACTTGCCATTTACTGCAAAGTTGATCGAACAGTTCACTTTATTTTTATGCAAGAAGCCAACGATTAAATTATTATTACTGGCAATTGGCACAAAATTTAATAAAATACCGACACCTTTTTATGAGGGATATAAAATAGGATGTTGATATGTTCTGTTATCGCAGTTTTAAGAACTTTAAAACAATATAAATAGTAAACTGAAAAAGCTTCGTGAACTCATAGTAATAAATGAAAAGATGTTTGGTTTAAAGCCTCATTCACAACTATGAAAATAAAAATTGGGATTTACTTATAGATTCTTATTAAAGTGTTCACTGCAGTCTTAAATAAAAATAAACATTATACATGAACACAAGGATATGAAATGTCAAATATTGTACGCACCATAAGCATATAAAAAATTGTTTTTGCGAAATGTCTCTCGAGCTGTCAAATGGAATGGATTTAAATGTAAACTTAAAACGCTAGTAGGTGCAATTATTAATTGAATATTAAATATACTAGATGACAGCAAACGTTAATTTATATTTTATTTTCGAAGCTATGAATATAGATCAATGTCTTTTAGCACTACCTAAAATAACAAACATATTGTTCTGTAAATACTATTGGTGAATTTATTTATTATTTACCTTTGGTAATAATTTATCGGATTTAATGCAGAACATGTAAATAATATTGAAAATTATACACAAATATTTCACACTTTGACAGTACTTTTGTTATCTGTCGTTTTACAAATACATAACGCTATTTATTTATGTTCTTAAATAATAATTTAACGATTTCGGAAAAAATATAATGTATACTTCGGCACTCAATAATCGTAATAAAAAAATTATACTTTAGTGGCTTCATATACAAATAACTAATATTTATATTTCTTATTTTCATATCTGTGATTAAGACTTAAGTTTTGGAACTGTTTCTCTTTACTTGTTTATGTTGTACACTTGGTTTTCCAGACGAAGAATATGTGTAGTCATTCGAAACGTTAAATTTAAATAGATTTGTACAAACCAAAAATCTTTTATGAAAATAGGACATTAGAAAACATTTTAATATAAAAAATTCAATATAAACGGACCGTTAAAGATGAATCAAACACTATAAAGTCAGCAACAGTTAATCCCTACAACTACAATTTCTTTAAAACAAAATATCGGTATTAAAATAATTCAACATACTCTTCCTGTTCAACATATTAAAATACACTAATTAAGACTGATTAAAAGTTAAAACGTTGGTGTATAATTACTATTAATTTATAGACGTCATCTCAAAGTAGTTGTTTTATTTATTATTACATCCAGTCGAGAAATTTCCTTCATCATCAATTTATTCAAGTTGGGAAAAACTTTTAACAATCTAAGAACTGTTGCAAACTTCATAGCGCGAGTCACCGTAAAACTAACGAAATAAGTTTGTGAAACACCCAGAAACAAACTAAACCACTACAAAAAGAAAGGCAGTGCTTGAGAAAGGGTTAGTATTTAAAATAAAAAATACGTTTATCAGTTTAAATATGTATTTATGCCTACGTCTGATAATTAATAATTACAAAATATATTAAGATAGGTCAAAGTTTAAATAGACAACGATTATAAATTATAATAAGTATATATTCAAAATCAATAACAAAATTGTTACTCCATCAAGTGATTATTTATGGTAACGCATATCACATTATATTCAATAATTTTAAATTACTCAAACTAGAAGAAATCACAGTCGAATTATTTACTACGAAAAACAAAATAATCTAAAGATTAAAAACCTCCATCGAGAAATAAGTAGAGAATGCAACCGCAAGCATCAGCACAATCGCTTGTACCCAACTAGGGGGCCCAACGCGACTGTGCGGAGCCAAGAGCCCGTTATCCCCAGGTTGTAAGACGAGGCGGGGAGGAGGGGGGCGCGCGAGAAGCGGAACGAGGGAATGGGCGCAACGCCGGGAGGAAGTGCCTACCTCTGTGTCTCGAGACGAGGCTCCGCTGCGGGAGAAGAGCGCCTTGATGCGGCTGGGCGTGCTGACGGTTCGGCCCGGGTTGTGGTCGCGCAGCACGTCGCGCGGGTGCACCTCGTTGCCCTGGACGGAAAAGAGGACGCATTTATTTAGAGATGATTGATACAAGTGGAAAACAGGAAGTAAATACACAATTTAGTTTGTTGTTACATATATTTATTTTAAAGTAGTTTCAGAGACAATATAATTAGTAACTAAAGTGTAAAGTGTGCTGTGTACCCAAACTATTTTCATAGATAATATAGAATATACAGAGAGCCAGAAATTTATCTGTACAGCCGAGTGTCAAAAATGATATAATTATAGCTCAACAGTGCAGCTGAAGATATTTAAGAGTCTTTTTTGACACGAGTTGCCGTCTCTATGTTGTGTTTGATTAACTTATAATGTAATGAATAAATGTTAAAAGTGACATTTTATGAGTAAGTGGGGAAGTTTGCGAAACGGGGTTCGCCGAGTGAAACAACAATAAATCTCTACGATCTTTCTAGTGTATTAGTAAATACTAAAAGATGTAGAATGATATTTTGACAGGTAGGGATATATTTGAAGATTTATTGATACTAATCGTAAGTAACTTGCTAAAAGTAACAATAAAATTACTTTTAACACGTTGCATTGTTACTTTACACTAGTGTCAGAAAGTGACACTTTTAACTTGATAAGCAACCGTTTAAAGGGTCACTTTTAACAACGGTCGTAGATAAAAACAATTATAACAATTACTAATTCATAAAGAAATTATGCAACAAAATCTAAATCATTAATAGTTATTTACGTGCGAGCATAGTAAATAAATCTTTACGAGCGAGCTGGAAAGTTTGTGAACTGAGCGACGAAGAAGTGAGACTCCTAGTAAAGATTAATTGCAAACGTGCAGCGTACAAAGTTTTATTTTCATCTTCACAATATTTAAAAAATTATTTCTATTAAAATTTACGCCCATAAAATTTTACCAGTCTCTTCAACAAGCCCGTAAAACTTTATAGGTCTATTGCCCGGTTGCACCAACGTTAGTTAAATTTTAAACTTGGCTTAAATAAATAAAAGCAAATCGAAGTTATATGTCATATGGAGTAATTGACATTGATGTCAAAAATTAGATACGCTTTTATTTATTTAAACCAAGTTTAAAATTTAACTAACGTTGGTGCAACCGGCCATAAGCGTTGTAATTACTCTTTTACTTAGTTATCAAAGTACCTGTAAAAATATATAACTGCCAAGTAAAGATTTGAGACAGTACTCAACATTCTACCCGTCATCTAGCGTTCATCAAAAGGAAGTATAAAGTTTAAATTTCGTCCACACCGCTGCGTAAAGTTCTTAAATTTTATTTTATAGAAAAATGTAGACAAATATATTATTTAATTTGTACATGGCTGTGTTGTTACGAACGGTATTGAATGGAACGAATGGTGTACGTATTACATGTATATATGTATTGGGTAAAACGGAGGAACAATTAAAATGAATGATTATGAATATACATGAATCTGTTATAGAATATCGACAAAAGACAAATGTAAAGTGTTGGCGTTTGAGAAAGCTGATTTAGTGACTGATTGTAATGTTTCGGTGAATGGTGTGAAATTGGCACAAGTGAATAAGTTTTATTAAAATAGTTCGGGTAGCACACAGCCCAGTGTTAATCTATAGTTTCCGTCCTTAACCGAGTAAAAAACCTAACCACATGAAACAATTTAAAACATATAGCACAGACACACCCAACCAGAAAACCGAAATGCGTTTGTAGATCAAAACCAAGAGGCCTAACCTGTAAAGAGAGCCGCCCTCCATTCTTACTGGGCGTAGGGGGCCCCGGCTTCTTATACAGCGTCTGCCCCCAGTCCTTCTTCGTGCGCGGCTTCTCCCCAGGAAGTAAACTACTGCTCATGCTATCATCTAAATCTACCGGCCCCATCTGTTGACAGACACCACAAACGTGCAGAGAACGACACACAAATAACAGAAGATGACACAGACAGAGGAAGTGAATGATATGATATTATTCCTACCTTGATGTCTTCTTCCTTGAAGTGTCCAGGACTGGCGAACTGGGTTTCTGCGGGGTAGGAGGATTTCAAGTGAGGTGGACATAGTGAATTTCGGAACTGGAGTTCTGATACTCTATTGTTTGGGTCTCGGTCGGATACTACGCAGCGGCCAGCTTTCAGATCAGCTAGGTAGGTGTTGTTGAAGACTTCACCCTCTTCGTCTTCCATTTTTAAACCGGGATCTGCAATTGTTATAGGTGTAAGAAACTAACTTCTATACAAACATTTTTGGAGGATGCACGCGGCACTGCACTCAAAAATGTCGTACTGAAATAATTATTATTTTGTCTCGATCGGGAGAGAAACTCGGTTTCTATGATACCAAAATCATGACAAAAACAGCCAATTTCATATCTTTCCCGTCGTGAGGAAAAGTGCGCAAATAATGAGAAAAATGAAAATATCATAAATTATATTGCAATTCAAATGATTTTGAAATACATGAAAACCATCACAAATATTGGGGTCGCGAAAATAGTATATTCTACAACAAGTAATGGAATGGCACATATTCCACGCGAGCAAAAAGTTTGTAGTCCGAGCTGAAGGCGAGGGCTACGGTTTGCGAGTGCTCTGATTCGTCGAAAATATTCCATACGCAGTGTATGGAATATTAGTGATTCCATAATAATTTTTAGTTGTGGAATGCCTAGTTTCCAAAACAGTGTTATAGAAAAATAATATGTACACCGCAGGAGAGAAGTGTATTTTTTTCCCTTATTGTAATGTAGCCTTCACCTACGACTCGTGCTTTAATTTACTTCGCGAGAAAAAATCATACACTTCTCTCCCTTCATGTAAAATATACTATTATGTTCGACTGTATTATAATCACTTGTTTATGATATTATTTAGCATCCATAAAATAGCTCTTTATTGACTAATCCAAAAAAGTATAAACAATAAACAACTTGACAACCAAACAATATACAAAAAGCACACTTCGAAATTAACCATTTTTTTTTTTATGTCAATGTCATGTGTTAAATATAAATGTCATTCTAAACAATAAGAAAAATAATATGCAATGCAGCCGAACATAAAATATTTAATAGTTTCATGGATGAGGCAGTTTAGGGGCGAGCGAGTGCAGCGAGGCACATAAAAGGGCGAGTCAATAAAACCATATTATATACGTGTTACATATCTATTATATTGTGCTGTCAAACCTTACTAAATTATTTTTAAAAACTCTGTTAACCTCTCAGCAAATGATTTAATTTTAGACACAATTTGTTGTACTCAAAATCATAAGTTACCAATGTAACCAAAAATATTTAGTAAACAAACAAGTTAATAGCGTCATAAGTAACGCATCGGATTGTGAATCATAAGATTCTGATTTCAATCCCCACAAACGAGAAAATAATTGAAAATTTTTTAAAATTGTTATAATATAAAATTTTTCCTCCACAAACAATCGTGGAAGTTGGAATTTGACGGCTCGCGTAAAAATATATATTGAGATTCCGCTCTAAGCAGAATATTATTTATTTTACAGATGTTCAAATACTTAATAAAAAAAAAACCTGATGCGTCCAACACATAAACTTCCGTTTAAACCAACTTTTAATTTAAACGGTACAAAATAAAAAAAAACAGTTTTATTCTAACAAAATTTCCTCTAATAATTATTTACCTGACAGGCATTCAAGTAAACTACCACTTCCGATGATAGTCAGCCAAAAAAATTTTAATCATTTCATAATTTAAACATCAAAGTATATTTTAATTTTTAAACGGTACAAAATATAATAAACAATCATATAAAAATTGTAGCTAATATTATTCTACATCGTTTTTAATAGAACAAAATTTACTTTAACTCATTTATTTACTGAGATATGCCCGAAAACCTGATAGGCCTTCATATAAACTACCACTTCCGTTTTATGAATTGTTCCCAAAACCTAATCAGTTTGTAATATGAACATCTAAAATCAATTTGAAACTAGTGAAACCAAATTCTAGGGACTCTAAAACGTGTGTATCCGTTGAAAACTCACTGTCTGCCATAATACCTCCTTCTAATTTGAATCATTTATAAGATGTTAAAAATTAATCCACTTACCTAAATTCTTGGGGATGGCAGTGATAGATCTCCGTTTCCTCGAAATGGTGACAGACTCCTCAATGATATCAATCTGCTGCGGCGGTGCGTAGGAAGTTTTCATATCTTTTGGCAAAGTGGAGGTTCTTCGTTCTTCAACCTCACGAATGGGTCTTCTTCTTTCTCTTAAGCTGCAGACGGAGTCCCGAGATCCATGAACATCACTTCCTCGAGAAATTTCTAGTAGTTCAATCTGGTGATTGTCCTTGAGTTTTAATAACTGTTCACGAAGTTTTTCGTTTTCTTTTTTTGCATCGACGAATTTGTTGCTCGTCACCCATAGCTGGGATTTTAGGGAGGATATTGCTTCTTCAGCCTGTGAAAAAATAAAAATATTGAAACTGAAAAACTGTTATCAGCTTGTGAACTTGACAGTTAAATTGTAAAATTTCACTAGTTAAGTAGCGTTAATATCATACATATTGTAAATAATTGTACAAATACCAATACATAATTCATTTCTGGCTTCGCTTATGATAGCCTCTAACATTAACATTTCGTTAATTTCAGTAACGAACAAACCCTTGCCACAGTAATATTTTAAAATATCTAAATACGTATTTCGATAACTAAGTTAGCAATAAATGCAAGAGTGATATAATCAAGATTAACTTGTAAAACAAGTCAGTGGAAATCGAATCCAACTTAAAACAATCTCTTTAACTTACGGTTCGCTCAACAGTGTCAAACTAACAAATAATAATTAAGAAGATAACTAAAACTTGAGTCAACCTAAAAAAAATATGTTGTTTGCCAATTTTATTTGAGGTATTTTTTTTATAAAATTATATTAGAACATTGTACAGCTAAAACACTTTTTAAAAACATCCAAAAACAGAGCTCGTGGTACCAGCCATTAACTTGTAACTGAATTTGGTTATAAATATTTAATTTTGTTCACCAATGACTGACAAATAAAATGTACAATATAAGGGAATAGTTTTTACTGCTTTAAGAAAATGAGACTCGCCTGTCATATTGAAAAATGCTATAAAAATGTATATATTTTCAAAATAAACACTTACTTGTCCTTGTTGAATTGTGCAGAACTTTTTCTTTTCCCGTTCAACCTCTTCTCTATATAGTTTAACCTAATAAAAACCACACATAAACACATATTAAAATCAGTATAAACTGTCATTTCTACTTCACAATAACATATGCAAAAGTTCTTGCGAAAAATTTCTTGAAAGTTGAAACTGTCAAATTTTCTCACTACGCTTTGACATGAAATGAGCCAATTACTGTGACAAGTATGACGTTATTAACATATCAGTGGCGCCTCTACATTTCAAAAAAAATTCTCACAAAAACTAGCATAATGTTTACAACTTACAATTTTCTCTTTCATTTTCTTCAACTTCTCTTCATATTCACTTTTAACTTCTTGAATCTGCTGTTCAGATTTCGTCATGCTTTCTTCTAAGACTCTCTTAAACTCTTCTTTGTCTCGAGTTCTCTTATATCTCAAAGTATCTAGCTCCATATTAACTTTGTTATTTTCTTCCAATAACTTTTCGTACGAATCTTTCATGACAGTTAAGTTGCTCAGTTGAGTATTTCTATCGTCCACGGTCTTTTTCAACACTGTACAGTCCAGCTGTAAGCGCGAATTATCAGCCCTTAGCTCTGAATATGCTTCACGAAGTTTTGTTATTTCGTCGTTATCAATTTGTGTATGTTGGGTTCTACATTTTTCGGTAAATAATTTGTGTTGTTCTGACAGATCATTCAAGTTTTTATGCAGATTAATGTTTTGGTTTTCCAAATCTGTTATCATTTTTTTATAGTTATTTATTTTGTCTTGCAGATTTATTATTTCTGGGTCGAGTGTTGATATTTTCTGTGTTGCAGACTCATATTTATGATTTAAATCTACAAATTTGGTTTCCTGTTCAATTATTACATTATTATTGTGTTTAATTTGCTTTTCCAGATCACAGACTGTTTCTTCTAAATTCGTTTTCGTTTTTTGCAACGACTGGAATTCAGTGTCGAATTTCTCTTTGAGATTTTGATGATCATTTTGTAGCTTTTTATGTTCCATTTCATTTTCTTTGATTATTTTTTGCCAATTAGCGCATGTGGATTTCATTAGGTCTATTTCTTCTTCATATCTACCCTTTGAACTTTTATAATCCACTTCTTTCTCTGATATTTGTTTTTGATATCTCGTGTTTTCAAGATGTAAATTGGATAATTTAGTTTCTGTCTCTGAAAGTTTTGATTTTAATTCAGATTCGCTAGCTAATAAATGATCATAATTAGCTTTTAAAGTTTCGTAGTTTGACAACTGTTCGATTGTTTTCTTTATCTCATTGACAATCAATTCGAATTCTTTGCCTGCTATTTCTTTTTCGTCATGCTGTTTATTTTCAAACAAAGTCGTATAAATAGAATGAATTTTATTGTGCGATTCATTACATAAAGTTATTAAATTATTATTATCAGAAGAAATATCGGCCAATTGTTTTGTCAAAGATTCCACATGATTTTCAAGTTGGTTTTTAATTTTCAAATCTTCTAGATGTTTCTTGCCCAAAGCTTCAATACTACTTTTAAAATCAATTTTCATAATTTTCATAGTTTCTTCGGCTGCTGAATTTTTTTCTTCCATTTCTTCAGACATTTCTTGTCGAGTCTGCTCTAAACTGTTCAGAGATGCACTGATATCTAATAATTGGGATACGAATTTATTTTTCTCGTCGTTTAAACACATTACTTCTTGTATATTTTCCGATAACTTTAAATTTAGTTCGTTTATTTGTTGCTCTTGGTCTTCAAGTTGATCTTCCTTAGTTTTTATTTTCTCCTCGAGTTCTTGAATAATTTTTTCGTGGTGTTCAACTTCTTGTTTCATATTGTCTTGAGTTTTTAAAGTATCTTTAAGCTCTATTTTAACTGATAACAATTCTTTAGTCATGTTACTTTCTCGGTGTTTATACTGTTTCAACTGATCTTCTAAATCATGAATTTGTTCTCGTAACCTATTTATGTCTCTTTTATTGTTTTCCTGTTCCTTTGAATGTTCTACTAATAATTTTTCCGCTTTAGATACAGTTTGTTCCACATCGCTTTTTGCGTCTTCTAATTTCTTTCGATACGTTTCAATCTGCATCTTATACTTGTCTTTATCCATTTGAAGTTCTCTACTTTGCTCGGATAAATCTTCTATTTTTTTCGCTGATTCTTCTTCTACAGCAGTTTTTAAACTTTCTAGATCTACAATCTGTTGTTGTAAAGTTGACGTCTCACTGTCTAACCGTCGTTTTTCAAATATCAAGCTGCAGATGTTGTTCTTCAAGTTCGAAATCGTTTTTGACAGTTCGCCAAAAGAGTCTCCGGAATGAATTTGTTCAAATACTACATGGATGTCTTCTTCGTTTTTCAACATATTGACGATTGTTGAGACTTCAATGTTTAACATATTGAAGTTTTGGTTTAAATTATCAATTTCTGTTTGAAGCTCTTGGTTTCGCTTAAGATGTTCTGTTATTTTATTGGACAACTGTAGTTCTTGAGAAGTTAAATTGTTGTTTAATGATTCAATTTGTTCTTGAATGATATTCTTGTCTTTTTCCAAAGAATTAATTATGGTTTCTTTGTGGTTCAAGGACTGTGTCAAATCATTAAGTTGCATTTCAATGTTGCCCTTTTGTTTGGCCATTTCCAATAAGTCATTTTCCAAACTTACAATTTGCTTTTGAAGCTCTGCTTTTTCAGTTTCCAACGCAGAAATATGTTCAGATTTTTCTGCTAATGTTTTGGTCATTTCTTCCAATTTAACTTTGAAAACATTGTTGGAATCTTCGGCATTTTGAAGTTCCTTTTCCAATTTTTCCGCTTTAACATTCAAGTTTTGTTTTTGCGTCTCTAGATTTTGTAAATGTTTGTCTTTCTCTGAAAGCAGTTTAGATAAATCTTTGTTGTTTGTTTGAATTTCATTCAGGTTTTGGTTCACATAATCCGATTCCTGTTTTATTTTGTCAAGCTGGTGATTTAGTTTTGTTTTGTCCTTCTGTAGGACTTGCATTTGTTCTTCTACATCTGCGATTATTGTTTGTAACTTGACACATTTTTCTTCTAAATTTGTTTTGGATTTCTGTTCGTTTAATATTTCTTTGTTTAACAGCTCAATATTATTTTGTAAGTCAGTTTTGTGGGACTCTAAACTTACGATGCAATTTTCTTTTTCCATGAGATCTTCTTGCAGTTTTCGGCAGTTGGATTCAGCCAATTCTTTGACGCTTATTTCAGCTAATAATTTATTTTCTACTGTTTCTAATGCGGTCGCTAATTCACATTTTTCTTTATTGAGATTTTCCATCAATTTCTCTTTTAAAGCTGTTAATTCTTTCAATTCACTGGATTTTTCGTTGATAATTAATTTATAACTTTCTATTAATTCATTATTTTTATCATTAACAGCTTCCAAGCTACATATTTTCTTTTCAGCACTTTTTTTGACGCGTGTTTCTGCTAATAATTTGTTTTCGACTGTTTCTAAAGTACTGGTCAAGTTGCACTTTTCTTTATCAAGATTTGCTATTAACTCATCTTTATCAGCGATAATGTTGCTAAACTCGTTTGCTCTTTCTTCAATAATTAATTTATAAGTGTCTAATGATTTATTGTTGTCTTCAATAACAACTATTTGGTTTTGCAGTTTGGATTCTAAATCTTTAACAGTTGTGTTCAAATTTTCTATTTTAGCTTCTGCAAATTGTTTAGCACTCATCTCTTCAGACAATTTATTTTCTGCTGATTTTAAACAAGCCGATAAATTATGTTTTTCATTGTTGAGGGTATCTATAAGTTTATTTTTAACTGCAACAAAATTTTCAAGTTCTGATATTTGTGTTGATTTAGCTGCAATGTCTAATTTTAACTTATGTATTTTTGATTCTCGTTTTTGTAACGATTTATTTAAACTAACCAATTCGTTGTTAACGTTTTCTTTAGCTTGTTTTTCTTGTAATAAATCATTGTTGAGAGCTTCAATAAATTTATCTTTGTTAATAATAACATTTTTCAGAGAAGAAATTTCATTTAATTTTTCTTCAACGGTTGACTTATACTCAGCAATACTTTCTTCGAAAAGTAGGATTTTTGTTTCAGTATCTTGAAGAGAGACCATTAAAATGTTAATTTTTTTATTAGCAAGATTTTTAGCGCGCTCTTCTTCCGATAATTTATTTTCAAGTGCTTCTAAATTAATTGTTAATTCACATTTTTGTTTATTCAGATCTTCAATGTATTTATCTTTGGAAATTATAACATCTCTCAGAGATGAAATTTCACTAGATTTTTCTTCGATGGTAGATTTACAGATCAACAATAACCTGTTATTGTTATCAATCTCTCCTTCTTGATGTTGTATCTTCTTCTTGGCATCGTCTAAACAAATCTTCAAGTTGCTCTTTTCCTTTTGAGATTCGATTTCGTTGTTGTATAATTGTGTAACTTCTTCTTGTAAACTTGTAACACGAGTCAGAAGAGCGTTACTATTTTCTTGGAGCTGTTTGAAATCCTGAGCGTCTTTATTAATTTTATTTTCAAGAGCTGTTAGCAAGTTTTGAAGTTTATAAATGTTATCGCATTCAATAGAGGTATCCATTACATATTCTTTTAAATTGGATTCAAATTTCTTTAAACAACATTCAAAAACATTGTTGAATTTATTTAGAAAATCTTGAAATGATTCGTTCTCCTTAATTGATTTTGCTACTTCAATTTGTAGACTCGATTTTTGATCGGTAAGGGATTTATTTTCGTCTTCAAGTTGCTGGAAAATCTTGGAGTCGTTCTCAATTTTATTTTCCAGAGCTGTTATCAGTTCTTTGAGTTTGAAGATCTTATCATTTCCTGGTGTATATTCTGCTTCAAATTTGTTCAAAGTTTCATCAAATGTCTTGTTAAACTTGTCGAAAAATTCTTTTAATACCACATTTTCTTCTTCGAAATATAATAATTTTTGTGTTGCTTCATCTAAATGAGAATGGAGTTTGGATTTTTCAGCTAATAAATGATCAAAATCTTTATTTTTCTGTTTGAGTTGCTCAGTGACATTTTTGCTAGATTCTTTTAAACAATTTAGATCAGTTTCCAAAGCTTCGTGTTCGTTTTCGTAATACAATAAGTTAAACTGTGTTTCCGATAACTTCTGTTTCAACTCCACAATATTAAGATTTAAATTTTCTTGTTCATCTTGAGATTCTTTTAGGGTATGCCGACATTCTTCCAGCTGAATTTCTGTATTTAATATCTTCTGGGTTAGTGTGTTGTTTCTATCTGAAAGATTTTTGTTCTCCTCCATTATTTTTGCTATTTCCGTCTGTAGTTGGTTCATTTGGGTTGATAATTCTGTGGTATTTACTTCCAATTCGCTTAGCTGTTTTCGCAGACCTTTGTTTTCTTCTTGGGCATCGATTAGTTGGACGTCTACCACTGTGTGTGCTAAATTGTCGTAGTCGATTGATCCTAAATCAAATAGGAAAATCAAATTGAAGAAACGCACTGAGGTACTAATCTGGACAACAACACATTTCTCGAATATACAAATGTCGAAAATTAAATTCAGAGATTGTACATTTATAGAAAATACAATGTCGAATGTAGGACATATTACAAATGACGAATGTTACAAATCCCGAAAATACATTTATCGAATCGCTTGGATATTACAATATATTGTAAACATTAGATAAAAGAAAATATATTTATATAAACACAAAACATATTGCTATTTTATACAATACTATGATTATAATAAAAGTTGGAGTTTGAGATTGCGTGCCTAAAAATTATGAAGCACTATTATGAGCCTTAAATACAAAATGTCCGTTGAAAATTCGCTCGCGTTTTAAAGATATTCGTAATATACCAACAGACAAATTTTAGTCAAATACTTAATTAAATATAAACAAAAATCCTACCTGATCTATTCTGGATGAAATCTGGGTGCATATGATCGATTTCATAGCTTTCATCGCAGACGTTCCTCGCGTTCAATTCCTTAAGAATTGAAGACAGTTCTTCACATTTCTCCCGGAGTTGAAATAATTCATTTCGTTGAAATTCATTTTCATCACTTAGTGCGGAACACTGGCGTTCAGAATTTAGAGCTCTGCTCTGCCAGTCGTTGCAGTGCTCTTCCACTTTTCGAAGCTGAAATAAATTTGAACATTAAAAAACTGTATTCATTACATATCACGATATATCCCACACTGTGGGGTAGCACGAACCCTAAAACACAATCAAACACTTCAATCTTGACCCCACTTATTCACCAACCTTTCGAGATGGCTAAACCGCTCTCATTTTTTTAACTACATTCTTCTCAATCTCACAGTCACCGTACATCAATGTATACCGGGCATGAATACTCTCCTCTCAAATACCTCATTTCCACAGCAGTTATTTATCGTTCATGCTTCTTCATCCACACTTAACATTCAGAACCATACATCAATGTAGGCACTAACACACCGTTATAAACACTCAATCGAGCATCTTTAGATACATTCACATTTCGAGCAAAAGTCCCCAACGAATTTGTTAATATTACCAACCTTCTCTCTGGCTTTATCGCGTTCAGTTTGAACCTCCTCTTGTTCCTTGTGCAGAATTTCAACATATTTTTCTAAACTTATAATTTCATCTCGAAGTCTCTTATTCTCCAATCGCCCGTCTGCTTTTGTATTGGATGGCGGAGTTCGACTTTCCAGAGCCAACAATTCAGATCGCATTCGACTTATTTCAGTCTGCTTGTTCGAAATTATTTTATCTAACTTTTTATTTTTCTCGTACTGCAAATTTAACTCCTCTTGTAGGTCAGCCTTTTCATATCTTTCTAAATCAAGCTGAGCTTGAAGCTGTTTTATTTCTTTTTTATGGGACTCGAAAAATTGTTTCTTTAAAGGCGTTTTTAGGAAATCGACTAGAGGAGTATTTCCTACTAATTTTGGCGAAGCAAAGGGAGAATTTTTAAGTTTTGTTGGGGTTGAATACTTGCCAATATTTAAAATGGCATCAGTTAATAAATCTCTTGTTATTGCATTTGCTTCTTGTAGGTCTTCTAAAAATGACTTTATGTAAAACTGAATTGTTGTGTTTAATTCCTTGCACAAAGGAACAGTGAGTTCTTGTCTTCCGTCTATGAAACAACAATAATGTAATAGTAATGAACAAATATTACAAATTTCTATGTCATCTTGGATAAGTGTTGGTTCTATTTCTAAACTATACGCCGGGTAATGTTCTGAAAGTCATGAAAATGGATTGATTGATTAATGATACATCAAATACAATTATATTTAAGTAACTCACTTTTCAAGAAATCTGACAGAGATGTGTCTTCTTGCGAACTGTCTAATCTATCATTGTGATCTGGTGTTCTAAAAGACGTTACAAATTAGTTTCAATTTTGTGATTTCGACCGGTGGCTTTAAGTGATTTTTATTTCATAAAATAAATGATAAAACAATACATAGTGGTTTAAACCAGTTAAAACCACTGGTCTGGTCAAAATACAAAAAAGTGGCTTTTACAGCAACCCTTGTTTCATAACCTACATGTTAGAAGCTTTACTCACATAAATAACAATAATTTTCTAAAGAAGTCTTCGTTTTTCAAATCACTAATTGTCTGCACTGGTTTGGATAAATTTAAACAGTTTACCTGCAAAACATTATCTCGTGTTATATGAAGAAACACAAATGTCATTAATTATATTACCCATTCGACAATAACACTTTGCCATTTTAATAATTCCATATTTGCCATGATAAACTAAATAAAATTCATGGATAACTAACACAAAATAATTATTTTAACCACTAAAACGTCGTTACTTTTGTATACAAAACAGCACTAAAGTGAATTTGAATTTACATCGGACTGTTGAAAGCCGTTAGACAACACAATTCTCTTATTGGTCGATTTGTACTACTTCTTCTTTATTGTACTTCTGACAGTTGACAACCGGAAGTGCGAATTTTTTAATATAACGTAAATTTATTTCAAAAACTCAACTGTTTTTGCAAGAGCCTGTAATTTATGCATAAAATTGATATTCTTACAATTATCTAGTTTATATAAACATTTATGATGCATATTTTATCATAATTTAAATAAAGAACTTTGCTCTGTTATTTTTCATGACTTTTGACATTAAAATACGTTATAAATAAACATTTATCGTAAGAGCTCATGCAGTGTGCTAGAATATAAAAGTATAAAATTTTTCATTCATAACTACCACTGCCCAGACATTCTGCGTTCCAAACTTGATAAATATGATATTTGAGGAATACTATTAGATTAGATTTCATCTTTTGCCTAAATCGACTGGCAAATTCTGCTTTTGGGGCAGTCTGTTATGTTTATAGTGTTTTTATATGACAAAAGAGAATTTGACGCAATACAGCGAATGTTGCACGAAACTTTCCTCGTAAATATCTTTAAAAAATATAAAATACTCAAAGTAACAGTACAGTGTTTCAATTTTGAAGATCACCATTGGGATCTCGAGAACTATGAGGCAGATTTAATAATGTTTTTGTTCTCATCCTAGATATGGACAAAAAACCTATTTTCGTTGATATTTTTATTTTTAAACTATCGCATATATAGAAAAATATTTCAAATAAGAAAGGTACATATTTTTACTGTCTAACCAGTAATGTAAAGAAAATTTTCGGTGGCTCATATTCCAGATGACTTATAATTTTTTTAAATGGAACCATAGTAATAATAGTTATTTATATTACTAGTGAGGTAAAGGCCGTGTTAACCCATGAGTGTGTAGGATGCATTCACACAAATGGATTATAGTAACAAAAAACTTTATGTACGCCACAAATATTAATAGTTTTCCATGGGGTAGTAGAGCAAACGAGTGAGGTAATAGACAAAAACTCATAAAATTACCTCACTGAATGGCATAATGTTAGATTACTCCACTAAAATGATGGGAATATGTTTATTACTATATCAGTGGCGTAGATAAATATATCGACTATACACACAAAGAAAAAATTTAAATAATTTCGATTTATTCAAAAAGTACAGGATTCTAATCAATAAATAAATATATTTCGTATTAAACAGTATAAGAGACAAAAATTACTAATAAACTTTTAAAAATAGTTATTACCAACAAAACATAAATTTTGTAAACGAATTATATAAATCTATGATAAATACAGAGTTAAATATATATAAAGAAATCTACTTCGCTAGTATCACTAGTTGACGTTGTGATGAACATCGGCTTGAACAATAGTTTGTGAGGTACCACGTTTTCGCAGTGTCTCATCCAGGCGAAGTTGCTCCTGCTGCAACTGCAATCTGATCGCGCCCAATTGCGTCAATATTCCCCCTTCCGACTGGCGTTCCGTGCTTTTAATTATATTTTTTTGGACAGCTGGTATCTTCAATTGTCATGGATTAAAACAAAAACACAGTTAAACAAACAAAATAATATCGTACCTGCCACTTGTCTTCAAGTTTTCGCATCGCATCCGAGGTTCTCGACTGTACCGCGACGGCATTAATTAATTCTTTGGCAACCGGACTCTGTGCTTTTAAAACAGGAATCGGTAAAGATTCCTCTAGTTTACTGTTGGAGTTCATGATACGTTTTTGGCTTTCTTTCGTTGTTAAGTTATTACTAATATTTAAAGCTAGTTTAGAATTGTTTTTGTTGATTTTGTCTTTAACGGGAAGGGCGTTTGCAAATACAGAGTTTGCGGGGATGTTGAACGAGTATGGAGGCTTATCACGTCTTGATAGAGGGGGCGAGTTGGTATATTTTGAGGTTATTTTTTTCTCGGTAGGATCCGAGCGGTGCGTTAAACTACTTTCTAGCACTCGAGATTTATACCTGCTTTCTGTCCATTTATTGTTTCTGTTGTAGGATCTTTCAGGTTTGCTCTCGAACTCCTTCGCGTGCACCTGGAAATATTTTTCCTAATTTATTCATATTCAAATATAATTCTTCATGATGTTTCACTAGTGTAACTTTTCTTGCTCATGCGTTATTTATTTTTACACATACGCACACAAACGTCATTAAGAAAATAGTTAAAACTTAGTGCCTGCATTGTTGCATGGGTTTGAATGTTAGGGAATGAAGAAAGCATGAACGTTTAACTTCTGTAGATGGAAATGAAGTATTTGAGAGGAGTATGTAGGTATCAGTGAAGCATAGTAATACTGGAACGCTAGCTTGCAGGCTTCTATGAAAGCGAAAAACGAGTCTGAGACAGATAGATGTCCAGTCTTGTCCAAAAGTGATAAAATAAATATATCATCACGCAGTTTACCCATTTCTAGGTGTGGCACTCTGCTCAAAGCAGATCTTGGTATTGTGATATATTTTTGCGCGTGAAGTGCGGTTACCAGCCGTCAAATCACGGCTTACATGGATGGTAGTGGTAGTTGAGCCACAGGGGTAATGTTTTGTGGTGATAACTTTCGAAAATTTGTTTGCAGTGAGGCTCGAACCGAGGATCTTATAATCCATAGAAACATGCGTTACCACGGAGCTATTTACCCCAAAAGTGATATTAGCTAATTGTATATTTAAAGCGCAAAGTTTTGTTTAGTCGACAATATTAATTTGTATTCGAATTATAGACAATATTTTTTTGACGAATGAATATAAAATAAATTAATATTGATCTAATTTCAATTAAACACACGCATATATTACATTCCTGTCTCATATATTGTTCTAACTGTACTTCTACTACTAAAAAAAAAACTTTTACCGCTTGTTGCTATTGGAGACGAGCGACAAATTAAAATTCCTCAGACATCAACTTTTCGTTGAAAAATTCAAGTGCAAATATCAACTTTCTTTAGCAGTCGTCGGACAATTATATTTAATGTCCAACCGTTAGTTTATTGTTATCATAACTGTCCAGCTAGCCGACAGTTATGTACCAAATCCTCATAACGCTCTTGGTACGTTAATTACCATAACAGTGCATTATTCAATTATTTAAAAATTCCTTTAAATTCACAAACATAATAGTTATTTAACTCATTCCTATTAAAATGTCGTTGCATGTTCATTTCTTCACATTTTCTTATTAACTTTCCAAGCGGACAGTACAATAAAGACAGATATCTCTCTCGACTCGCATTTTCAATATCAGTTATTAGCTTTAAAGTATTATTATATTCAGTGGTGAATATAGCATTAGGAATACGTTGGTGTACGATAAGTGTGAGATTAAGAAGAATGTTGTTAAACAAAGTGGGAGTGAGTCACTTGAGCTGATTTGGCTATTGCGAAAGGTTGATGAAACTAATACATGCGGGTGAGATTGAGGGTGAGCGATTGTGTGAGTGTCCGAGGAATAAGTGGTGTGCCAGGATAGGAATGTTTGATTGTGTTAGGTATGTATTAAATGATTTGATAGTATTTACCGGTAAATCCATGGAATATGCCTGCCTGCCCATAGTAGCTTTATTATCAATACTAATGTCTCTCAACTGCGTTTCAAGGCGCCTGGCTGCTCCGTCCTGTTCCATTTTCTCCTGCTCTTTATGTTTTTGTAACAGCTGTTGCTTCTCCTCTATCTGCTGGCGCAACTCCGCTAAATATTTTTCTTGGCGCCGAGCTTTCTCTAACTTATCCTGGGTAAATAATATTCATTTACATTGCTAGACCGTTAGAATAGTTTTTGTAAACATAATGTAATTAATATTTATTTCCACCTTCTATATAAATGACACTTTAGAGGTACTTTGGTAACTAAGTAAAGGAGTAATTACAGCGCACAAGCCTGTAAAAATTTACATGCTTCTGAAAGAGACCTGTAAAGTTTTACAGGTTTGTAGAATAAAAAGAATTAAAAAAAAATAATGTGAAGATGAAAATAAATCTTTGTACGCGGCACTCTTGTAATTAATCTTTATTGGGCTCACTACTTCGTCACTTTCCAGCTCGCTCGTAAAGATTCATTTATTACACTCGCCACTCAAATAGCTATTACGTTATAAGTCCGATAAATAAGTTTCTACGATACGAATAAGATGTTTCCGGACAAGATGACGAAAGACCCGCGTCATTAATTTCGAAATGTATACTGTGAACATCATCAAAAGACGTATGACTAACAACGGTTTATTTCATATACATGTGTCACATTTTTGGACGAAAGTTTGCTTTTTTCTTAAAAATAAACAGATCGTCTTGTTCTTAATAAAACAAAAAAATAATGATAACAAAACCAAGTTTGTATTTTTGACATTTCCATGAATACGGAAACCGATATCCTATTAAAACAATGCTTAGCAACGAAACAGTACCGTAAAAAATAAGAATACTGAAATCAGTCCGGTAAACACGCATATGTAATACAGTATGAAATAAATATTCTTTAACACTGCAGACAGCTTAATAATAGGTTTACGATTCAGTATACCATAAAACATTTGAAATATAACGGTTTTTAAGTGAATACAAATACTCACATCATCCTGTGTACCACCAGCTTGGTAACCCATTGAAGTGGGAAAATAAGAACTTTGTAAATCAGCCATTAGTTTAGCTACAATATCACAAAATATTATAAAAATGTTTATATTTATAACTTATAACATATCTAAGTTTGTATATTTACCTCTAGGACTATTATTTTTCAAACCACCAACTTTATCTAAATATTTACTATGTCCCGGAATAATTATATTATTCTGGGTTTCTATCTGGACTTTATCTATTTTAACTCCTCTACTACGTGGACTCTTCTCTTTTTCTTTTGTAAGGTGAGAAGGAAAATCGTATTGGATCTGAAGAATTGAGTATAAAATTAGCCCTAGATATTCAAACATCGAAATACAGCATTGAATAAGACAAAACGAGATAGGAAGCAAAAAAAATGATACTTAATCCTTGTGCAAGAGTGAAATAATACATCCATACATAATATCACGTGCTATATCCCACATAGTGGAATAGCACGGACCATAAAACACAACCTCTTCTAAACATTTCTATCCTGGCATACCGCTTTCACCTCATCTACAGTCACACATACACCTCATTCGTTCGCGCAACAAACCATCAATCATACCTAACAATTTATTCCTCGAACGCCCACGAAATCGTTCATTCTCAATCTCGCCCGCATGTATTAGTTTCACCAACCTCTTATTCGATATCCGCCTGATATGCACATTCACTTTTTTAATAATATTCTTCTCAATCTCGCACTCACCGTACACCATCATATTCCGGACATTATTCCCACACACTTTTCTCAAATACTTCAATTCCACAGCAGTTATATGTTGTTCATGCTTCTTTTTCCACGCCCAACATTCAGAATCGTACATCAATGTAGGCAGTAATACACCATTATAAACACTCAATCGAGCACCTCTAGATACATTTATATTTTGAGCAAATGTACCCAGAGCACCCAATACCTTGTACCCTGCAGACACCTGCCTTTCAATCTCCCGGTCAATAGGTCCATCCCTTCAAAACATTATAATACAAGCCCAATACAAAACATTTGGTCCAGTTAAAATCATACAAAGGAAAATTGTTTAATTGGACACATGATTTTACAGTGCGGGGCTCAGAGTATTAAAATAACATAATTTTTTAGATACAAATAAATTGAGTACAATTTTTTCTTCAAGTTCAAAACAATTATATTTTAAAAGTTAATCTAAAAGACTTAATTGTGCCAAATGACATGATTCTGGGCTCATATCCCCAAATATACAAATTCATACACTTGTTCCAATCTGACACCAAATAATATGAAAATAAAAATAAGCAAGTTTAACAACATAAATGAAGAATGATAATTTACCAATTGCGTATTAACGTTTTGAATATCAGTTTGTACTGCCTTGTCCCGACTATTTGAAACGGGGCGACTACCTCTAAAATTATTTTTTATGTAGGCGTTGTCTTGATCTGTTGTACGCTTTACCTAAAATGTACTTTATTGTATTAGGAAATTGTTCCACATTCATAATAGATTTAGAAATTAGGACAGAAAAATCGATTACTCTCTAATAAATTAAAATTATAGGGGTCACGACATTAATATGTAAATGTCAAACAAATATTGGCTATTCAAAATTACATACTTATTTTGAATTGCTTAGCAACCAAACAGTTTGTGAGATAAACAATTTGTTTAGAAGTTTGATTTGTGATTATAAACTAGATGTGAAACTTAATAATTTAATAAGTGAATTTTTAGTTAGAAATACCTTCTCTGTATATTGTTGGTAATCAGCTTTTAGTTGATCTGATAAAAACTGTTTTCGATGTTCATATTCGCCGAGTCCTAAATAAGGTTGTGTTGCCACTCTCATTTTTGGGTTATTTGGGCTGAATTCACCGTATTTCAACATTCTGTGATCATCATCCTGTCGAACGCATATTTATAAGTAAATATTTATTGCAAATTGCTTTAAACTAGTTGTTCATTAAACTGTGTTCAAAATTGCATTTAATGTTATGCGATTAATTTGTTTGAAAATGTTCTGTGAATCGAAATCAGATAATTTTCAAACGCATTATCACCTACGTTGTTGTGCACTGTTAGTAAATAGATAATTTAAATCGCATATTAAATACGTAATACAAACCCGTAATTGCTGTGTCGCACAATTCGAGGGAATATTTTCTTTTTCCTCTGATTCGATGTATGCATCAAAAATATATGGCTTTTCGTAACCATTTTCCTTGTCAGGCTACACAAAACAATCACATTACAAACAACTTGATTAAACACTCTCTCATGTCATATCGACAAATGATAATTACCAGGAATGAGGATGGTGAAATTATCTAGAGACCGGATCAAAACTAAAGTGTCATCACAGTGAGGTTGGGATAAAAATCAATAAGGACATGACACAAGGGTAAGCACCTTTTAACTGTGAAATAGAACCTCTCGGTTTATACTCTATTGATTTTACCACGTATTAAATGTTTAATGCGTAGCACAATATTCACTATTAAACACGGTTTTTGACAAGAGATGAAGAATTATTCATTGGAAAGTACGTAGAAGTTGATAAAAAATTCATGCGGGCAATTGGGACGATATCAACGACATTTAATGAGGTAAAACTTCAAAACGAAACTATATTGACATTACCTCATTATTATAATACACTACACGTCAGAAACCAATAAAATTTCATGTGTGCTGCCGTATCTGATTACTATTATTATTTAGATAATACAAACAAAGAAACTGGGTAGGTTCAAAGACAATAAATTATTTTTGAAGCAGTCAATTTGAGACCTAATAATTTCTCATTGTTATTAATCAGTCATTAGCCACTCCAGAACATATTTTATGTTATGATTTGTAGGTTATAAAACAATAAATTAAAATATACTGACCGTGCACAAAAACTATCAAATTTGAATTAATTAACAATATATTAAAAAAGATAAACAATGCTGTATGTGTAATATTTACCTGTATTTGCATGTCGGGTATATGTTGGGCCAATTTCAATTTTTCTTGCGAAATTTTACATTTCTGTTCATTTATGAATTCTTCAGCGCTTCTATTAAACATGATAACTTATAATAGCACGTACAAAATACTTAAAATATCACAAAATACATAAAAAATACAATATTCAAAACACAACTGTCACATGGAAGTTTTAAACTGTTCAACTGTTTTCATTGGTTAGTTCCGCAACAGGTGAAACAGTGTTGTTATTGCCAACTTTGTTTTATTCTCACTAAACAATTGCAGTCTCTTTTATGACGTCACAAATTAGTTTGCAATATACAATGGAGTATTCAGATATATCATTTTTTTATTGATCATGTTTACTGCATTATGATATAAATTAGACAAAAAAGTGATTACTTTTGAAAAATTCAATTATACCAAAATATGCTATACATTAGAAAACACAAGTATTAAATACAAAAGAATTCAAATACTGTATTTATTATCATAAAAATAATCACAAAATGATTCGTACAGACAGACAGATCAAATGAGAATGCGAGTAGACTCATAATAACAAATAATTACGCTATGTTATTTGTTAGCATTATATACAACGTCCTATTAAATTTACACAATTAGCACACAACGTAAAACCAATTATACAAAATTATTTTAGCGGAATGGAATCGTTTCAGCTACCATAATAGCTAAATCAAGTATTACTTGCCTCGTTAATATTTACATTTTTAATATAAAATTGTCGATAACACATTTACACAATTCAAATTAATTTGGAAGAGAAATAAAACTCAATAATGTAGTTAACTAACTGAATAACAGAATACACATTTTGTAAAAAAATATAATAACATCAATGGTAAACTGTTTGAATCACAGATTATAAATTAATATTATAAATAAATTTACAATGAAAGTGAACAGTCTTAAAAAGTCATAGAACATGCAACATAATTATTATGAAAAACAAAATAATGAGAATGATGCTGGCAAAATTTCTCGTCTGGGACTTTTTTGTCATATGTCACGAAATTAAATACATTTTTAATGTACAACACTTGACAAACAATAGTAATCCCAGCAAACAATAATTACAAAGAATTCAACGGTGCCATCATTCTGAATTATTACACTAATGAAAACAAATTAAAATACTTATTTTATAATTGCATACATAATTTTGTAACTCAATATTTACGTTCACTTGGGCTCATTAGTACAAAACTTCGTTTAGATCGACGGCAAATTTTTGTTGCACTTTTCTGACGTCCACTGGGTCCATCGTAATTCGTAATTATCTGATATTTTGCCAATCGATTAAACGAGTTACAAGAAAATAAATTAAAACAAATTAACCAACATATTGTTCATTGCTTTGAGTTAGCCCAGCTGATATTATACTTAACTACTGTCTGGCCAAGTACTAATTTTGACAATAACTGCATTTTAAATATTTTAAAACAACTTGCTGATCTTCATAACTTATATACTAACAAGGTTCAGCTTTCCTTGGCCGTCCAATAATTTATTGTTATTACAAAATATTACCACATTAATAAGAATCCATTTTTCAACTTGGCATTCATGTCCGTCATTAATTTACACTTACAAAATATCACTTTCAATGAATTAAAATGAAATTATACATAATTAAACGCGAACATATACTGTTGGGGTTACCTTTAACTTGTTTGAAAATGGGGAATATCGATACTTCTTTACATAAGTAGTTAATCAGTCGTAAGCTACTAAGTCATTGTAGTATGTTACAGTCATCGGGTGTGTCACTATTTAGCCTTGCAGAGGTAGCTTGTCATTGGGACGACAGAACTTACAGATTTTTTCACTGACAATCACAATTTCTTTTTGTATCTGCCATGTTGGTATTCATTAATATAATAAACATGGAAACAAGTTGTAAAATTAAATACTGTTTTTCTACTCCCGTGTAAATATATCCCCATTATTTCAATTTTATCGATTAATTATAGTAGTCATAATTCACTCTTCTCAGCCAATCACAGAATAAGAAATCAATTATTCCTGATATTTTCAGTAGGTTGTCATTGTGTATTTTGATGTTATCGTTTGTCAACGTGTGTTTTTACAACGAATTTCAACCATTTTCAAAAGTTAATTCCTCATTTCCAGGAGTATAAAAAATACAGTATTATATTCGGTATCGTGGTCATTATTCACTCGAATGATTTGCAACTTCATTTTCATGAATAATGACTATCATAATGCCTCATATAATAAAATACTATTTGACTGTAAAGAAATGCACAGATATTTCATAATTAATTAACCAATCCTGAACCTAGCAAAACGATTTTTCTTTTGAGATTTTAATACTTATTTAAGTTAGTTCTAACTTCAAATTTTAACAATTTGTTTCTCGTTGAGATTTCCTCATTTTCCATATAGTTACACACAACTCTAATATTAAATTTTGCTTCTTTAATAAATTAAAATATTTTTCATGTCATAATTTATGAAATAATTTTAAAAGATTATATTCTTCATTACATTATAAGCCAATCAAAATACTTCATTTGCAACAAGAGGACGAGTTTACAGCAAAAAAAATTTTAGTCAAAAAAATATCCAATAAATGACATCTAGTACCATCCTTCTAAAACAAAAAATGTGTATCGAAATTAAATGAAAGTGTTTCGAAATGACTTCAATAAGAACGCAAAATATAAAAAGATTTAAACACTTATTTGATTGTTATTGCAACCTCTAATTTTAGCAAATTTGTTTCTCGTAACTTCTTTTTTTGCAATGTTACAAACAAATTAAAATTTAGGTGTGAAAATGGTTGTCGGTGAAAAAAAGTGTAAGTTTTTCGGCCCCGAATTGTGGAATGAGAACAGCTGACAATTGCCCTAGCTTGGTCGACTGTATGTCACTGTTTTGTACTTATTGATATACTGTTTTATATTATTATACAACAGGAAGCATATTACCTTTTGTCAGGTTTTCAAATGATCATCAAAGTTCAGAAAAATTCATTCATCGTTTGCTATTACAATATTATTAAATACACTGTACATTATTAAGTATTCACTTTATACAAATAACCAGTGTCCATTATAAATATTACTGAATTCTAATACACTTTTAACTTTTTCTAACAAGATTTTTGATTAATGTATTTTTATTGAACTATTATTTGTTATATGCAGATATACTTTTATTTATTCAACAGAAAATAACTTTATTATTTAATATCTATTTAGTTCATATCCAAGTTTGGTAGGTTAAATGTGTATTTGTATTTCGTAATAAAATGCTGCGAATATAGTACCCCATAGTTCAACGAAATTATTACGAATGGGAAATAATTCATATGCCTTGTGGAAAGTACGCAACACAGAATTAATTTTTATCTTTATTTTCCTCTTCGTATTGCGAACAAGAAAACAAATATAAAAATTATGTGTCCCGTACTGCAGCTGCCAAAAAATGCGAATTTTTTTCTGAACTTTCGATTATTCATCTACGTTTGGTGAAGATTTAAAATGTTCACCTCTTGATACGGTATATTTACATTAATACTTTACAAACAACAATCTTTGGTTAAACAAACATAAGCAACACCAATTCAGAACAAGGACCTGAATCAAATACGAACGAGCATACAAATAAAAATAACATTTAATGAAATTGGCTAAGGGGAGGGGGATACATATCTGTATCTATACGTCATTAATTATTAAAAATAATACTTATCTATAGTTGCCTTTTGGCATGAGATCGTGATTACACTATGTACACAAATAACCTAACATAAAACATAATTCTGCAAGAAGACAACAGCGGACTGACGGAATTCAAGAGTTTACGAAAAAACGAAATATAGTGACAACGATCACTGTCTGAAACTGCACGCCGTTGTTGTCCTCTTGCAAAATTAAAGAAAATCCAGTCAAGATATTAACATTCAATAAAAATTAACATAAATAAAAATAATACCGGTTTTTCAGAAGAAAATTTAATAAATATTTGCTGGCACATTATCAAGGTACTGTGATACCTTTGTAACAAAGAAATACGCAAACTATTTCTTCGTTAATGTCGTACCCACATCTCTGTTGCAAATTTGCTACTTGTCCGCTAACTTATCACAAAATGTCCAGACACAGATAAATAAAATAAATAAAAATGCGATAGGAAGCATTATGTGATGATGATTATTAAATACATGATTTTATTTATAAGTAGATGTGAATTTATAAGCGATTTTTCGCGAGCGAATAATTCTAAACTGTCAGTGAGCTAACTGTTCGCTTTCTCGCCGAACGTGTCGCAAAGAGTCAATTTGCAGTTGGTATTATTTGCAGGTTGGTAAATCTCTTTAGAGGAAAGAAGATAAAGGAGAGAGCATAAGCTTATATTAGAGGCAAGGGGAATGTAACCTGGTGAGGGCAGAGAGTAGGGATTTACACGATATATACGTTTAGAAAAAAACAATATCGCTGCAAAATGCTGATGGTTGCTATAACAACGCGATAACAGCGGTTCTAATTGCAGCTTCACTATTGTTTGCTAACGCTCTCTCCTTTATATTCTTTCCTCCAAGGTAAATCTAGTATACATTTTTTTTATCAATTTATTAAATAGTAATAATAATAATAATAATAGTTTATTTAATTAGTTTATGTCACAGATGTTGATGTTTTTTATCAGAGCTTTAATACTCATACAAAACTCATAAAAGATACTATAATGAGGACGCAAAATTTTGTATTGAGTCTTGAGTCTTTTGAGCAGTTACCAAATGAAATCCCTAGAATGCATACATCTCTTCTATACCATAGTATAAGAATTAAAACAGTAACGACATTTCAAATATTTTGATCCCAATATTTCAGTGGGCGTGTCTCAGTGCGCTACTGAGAATATGACCGCACAGTGTTCGCTGATAAGCTGATATCTCAGTGGCAATACAAATTAGAGTATAGTAAGTCAGTGACGTTGTTCTATCTGTTAAATGTCAAGTATGTTTAGTTAATTTTATTAGGTTAAATACTGTAAGATGAATGCAAAACAAAGAGGTAAACTTATTTGAAACAAGAAAATTGTACGAACTTTTATAGCGCAGATGGAATTATTTTTTTTTTTGATTCCCACTTGCAACTGACAGCTATTTAAATTTACCGTCACTGAAATATAGTAATTCTGGAACGCTCACTAATGTTGAAATGCGAGTCGAAAGACACGGCAATACATGGGAAACCTGTCTGTGACGTACAGTCCGCTTTAGAAAGTTGATAAGAAAATGGTTGTCATACAACGAAGAGATCAAAAATTCCTACAGCGAGTGTTGCTACTGTGTGAATTCTGTGTCTACTGTACGTAATTCTTCGTGTAAAGATGTACACTTCCGATAAATCCATTTTTTAAAACAAAGTCTTGTTCTTTTAGTATTATCTACCTCCGCTTTATTTTCATCACTAATCTCATCTATTATGAAAGCAAGACAACCCACTTACTACACTATCTTCTCTACTCATTTTATTTTCAGTTACAAAAATTATTTAATATTGCAATTTTTTTTCAATTTTCTATTCAAAGGATAAACAAAGAAACTTAACTTCAAAATTACACGTCGAAAAATAAATTTGAAAACATTCAAGTGAATTTATTAACATGTTTTCTTGAAGATTCAGAGATGCTTCAAAATAGCGGCGTCACTAATTCTAAGATTAACACTAAATTTGAAGCAAACCATCAAAGAATCTTATTTAGTAATTTTTCTGAAATATCGTTCATGGTAATGCAAATTGCTGTTGGAAAAATGAATTATTTTGAAATCTGTGTAATTTTTGCAATTCTAAATTAATTATGCAGTAAATATAAAGTATTTACTCGTATCATTTATACATTTCTCAAATAAATATTGATAGGACACTGGGGATTAATTTAAATATAAATTTTTCTCTCGGTATTCATTTTTTTTACTACATTAAATATTTCGTTCTTTTTAATAAACCTGTAAATGAAAACAGTTCATTTTACGGGTCACTCTTATTCACAAGACTTATGAAGTCATTGAAGTAAATAGTAAGGAACAATAGCAAACTGTTCGCTTATAAAAATTCGCTCGCGAAAAGTCGCCTAATGAATCATAATACTGAAATGGTAAAAATTTGATGAAACCTGATTGAATTTTGTAACAAAGATGCAGGTATCGATGAACTAAATAATTGCATTAATCACGTTTTAGTATAAATACCAAAACATGAAAAAAATATCAGCCGAACCTCTCTTTGACCAGGAACATTAGTTTCTTCTTACCTTTGTACGCCACTTTCATATTCTCAATGAGCTGCGTGAACTGCGCGTGTCCATCGTGCGCTAAGATGAACGTGTCCCTCGCCTTCGTCAGGAAGTCGATGAAGTCGCCGTAGTGTCGCGGCGAGATGTGCGTGAGGCGCGAGTGCGTCGTGTTGATGTAGGCCGCGACGGCCGCCTCCAGCAGCTGCCGGAGCGGCGGCCGGTCGTACGACAGGGGTTTGATGGGGGCGGTGCAGCCTCGACTTCGGTGCGGGTGCGAATGGTGCTTGCTGGAGTCTAGAGACGCGGGGTGCGGACACGACATCCCCGGTGCTGTCATGCTGCAGCGGCGGAGGATGTCGGAGAGTACGGTCGCGCACTGGACGTTCTTCACCAATAGAGGGATCATGTTTGTTAGTTCTGATTTGCCCAAGGAGTGGCTTAATGCGCAGGCCCAGTGGATGTCGTTTATTGCTGGATGAGTGTCCTACACGAAAATAAACACATTATGAAAATATGTTTAAATAGATTATTTCCTTCATTACATTATTAGTATATTCCGAAAACAAAGCAAGGTTACCGTGGTAAAGTTTTTAGGTTACCGGTAATATTTCGGAACGCGGTTCCTGTAATTTGTGGTAGTTTCTGCTTACAACGGGAACCGCGCACAGACGGCGGTTAGCGCGGTAAACATCTGTCAAACAAGATAACGTCAACCGTCATTGTTGAAATCAAACTCTACATTATAGTCTCCCTCAGAATAATTACGATCGGTTAAAACAAACTCGTTAAAAGTATTCGACGTCTTCATTTTACAAGAAATATATAAAATCAAACATTGACATAATCACGGTGTTCCGTTTCTTTACCGTAGAAGTGGTAAAACCGCAACCGTGGTAAAACCGTAACCTCTCACCAGTTTGTTTTCGGAATATACTATTAAAGTCTATTAGAATATTTTATTTACACCAAGAGGACCATTTTACAACGATTATTTTTCGACGTTTTTTAAAATTTTCTCCAATCAAAAAGTCGCATGTTATCAATTGTGAATCGGCAATTTATTTTAGAAAATCGACTTCGTATAAAACGTTGCTGGTGGGTGACAGCCACCAAATACGTAGTTGTTTATAATTTGCCAACAGTCAGTCAGTTGGCAGCAATAAACAGTAATTAGAAATTACCAAATCTGGAAAAATGTTGCAAGTTGTATGCCACAAAAATACATGTTTTAATCTCTGCAACATGTTGCCAGCAACACAAATTTCATACAATTTTTGTATTAAACTATGCGATTTGATGCTTGCGGCTGTTGTAAGCAACAGTTGTGCGTTATTGTTTCTTAATGTAAAACGAGCTTTACATAATTCTTCTTTGTTAAATGGTTAAAATAATGTAAATGTACCTGATTCAATAAGTATTACTTGTTTTAATATTGTTTCATTTTTTACATATTTAACTTAGCACTCTGATGAAGACTTAATGGAAGTCAACACGTTGGTGTGATTGAATTTTAATAAACTGATTAATTCTTTGAAAGAACTTTCATCTTACATTATGCTAAAGTTTGAAATGTTTAAATGCAATAAAAAAGTCTATACCTGGTTGTAGGCAAGGTGCACGTTCTTCATGGCAAGCATCGCCAGCTTGTAGGCGCGGGTGGGGTATCCGCGGTGCTCCATGTACCGCGCGATGGTGAACAGCTGCGAGGAGGTCATGATGTGCGACGCCGCGTCAATGACGATCTGGTACGCCGTCTCGAACGCCAGCGCCTCGTTCTCACACAATGTCAGAGCATTCAAGGCACAGTTTGGAGGATCCTACGATCATCAATCGTATTCATTATAATATAACACAATGGAATATATTGAAGAAGTTTATTATAGAAAACGAAACCGGAATACTTAGGGTTGTGAATATATGAATGTGATGTGAATGAACTTACTTTAGTGGCACACTGCAAGGCCAGCGTCCTGGCGCAGCTGGACAGCTCTTCCTGCTGCGAGAACGACAGGTTCAGTCTCATGATGGTGCTGTGCGACATGATGGTGGTGGCCACCGGCCCAGTGGCCTCCGTGGCCGTGAAGAACTGGTACCAGTTCTGCATGATGGACATGAGCGCCTCCACGCCCACCTCCGTCGCGCACGTCACCAGCCAGCGCACCATCTCTCGCCGTCGCCAGTTTAACGACGACAGCGTCATTCGCATTACCTGCAAACAACCAAAACATTACACGGACTGCATTCACAAGCGGACGAATGAATCATACCTGTAAGCCCAATTCGAATGCAACGCTAAGTAAAGTAGGATGTCTAGGTCCATTCTCGGGCGTGGCAAAACGAAAGGCATCCTGTGCAAGTTTGAACAAGTGCGAGGAACTATGGATATGTCTTTGTGACGACTCAAGGACTGTTCGCAGCCGCATTACTTCACCTAAACAACAACACAACCGTTAAATAATTGCCATTTTGACGGAGGATTATTTTCTGTTTACCTTTGGCTGCACTAAGCATAGTTGACGACAACGCGCACTGCTGCGTCTCGATGTGGCCGAGGGTGAACCACCGAGGATACCTGCTGATGATGAGCGACGAAGACGGGTTTCCGCCCATCGGGTCGTCCGAGTCTTCGTGTTCTTCCAACACTGGCAGTCTCATGGCTCTCAACCCCACCTCGTACGCCAGATCGGGGTAGTAATTCAGCAGCGACAAGAACAAGAATCTGCAAAATATCGCTCAATGAAAGTAGTCTAACAATTGGCAGTCTCTCTCGGCTTGTATTTTTAACATCAGTTGTCGTTCCAGTATTCAAATTATATTATTATTATCTACCTGGCAAAGGTGTGCATGGGAATGCTCTCAGGATGAATCCCAAGTCCTAACCCACTGGTGGGCCCGCCTTCCAACAACACGATCGCTTGTCTTCTTAGCACAGCCACGAGGCTGTTGTCCAGGTCGATTTCCTGCAGCTTGGCGATGAGGCGATCCTCCTGCTTGCACGCCTTCTCCTGCGCGTACAGTCCAACTGGCATGATGCGCTGTTGACCTAGACCGATTAACGCCACTTCGAAGGCAAGCGTGAGGTAGGTTTCTGACCGATCACGGGAACCTACGACTGGGACGTGCTGGTACCGCGGCCGGATGTTGTTGTGCTGCTCTTCTAGACCTATGAGATCTACGGGAGAAACATTGCTATTATATAAATCTGGGGTATAGGGCAAAGGAAAATTCTCACCAAAATACGTGGGAGTCCTCGGCCTCGCATCATCCGGCACAATACTCGCATCCGCCAAAGTATCAAACAGACACCCAATCGGGTCGAGCGGGTGCCCCACCCAGCCGTCCGTGGTTGCATTGGCGGTGAGCGGGCACGAGCTGGAGCCCTGGCCGCCGCAGCGCGACGTGCAGGGCGTGGGCAGCGGCCGCGTGCCGCCGGTGCCGCAGCTGCCGCTCTGCTGGCTCTCGTGCCACTTGCGCTGCGCCGCGAGCTGCTGCTGCTTCATGGTTCGAACCACGGCCACGGCCAGACGAAGAGCGGCCTCGGTGTGCCCGTGCGACCGCAGGGAGTCCACTCGAGCCGCGCACAGAGGAAGAGACTCTGGAAGGAGATTGTTTACAGCATAAATTCGGAGCGAGAAATAAAATAATAATACATACCGTGCCAAAGCGGCTGCCCTTGCGAATTGAAGCTTCCGGAACTAGAACTGTCTGGAATATGCGAACAATACGCATCACTGGACAAAATGTGTTTGAGGTGCATATTGTCCCACGACATTTCAACCGCGTCCAACGCTCTGAAGAAAAATTACATTCATTATAACCTAAATACCAACAAGCAAATGAGAAATCAAAGAAAATATAATGGCAAGAGCTTTCCAAGAAAACAAAAAATTAATAAAAACAAATAATATTAAAATTAAAGATAAGAATGAGAATTCAGCGAACGATAATAATACCAAGAACAATGTACACTACTGAGACTATGACAATGATAAAAAAACAAATTTTAAACGGTTGAAGTTTAAAGTAAGAATTGTAGCTAATATTATTTGAAAACTTTTTTATTATAACAAAATTTACTCTAACTCAATTATTTATTGTAAGTAAAGTAAACAATTCAAAACGATATTGCCATTATAATCTTATGTGTCAACATACAACTTCTGGAAAATTTTATTGCTAAATGGTCCAGGGGTGGGCAACCTCCGGCCCGCGAGATCTTTAGAAGAAATAATAAATAAATATTTTCAAAAACAAAAATTTTAAATTAGATTAGTACCCAACATAGAGAAAAAGGAGAGATTTATAGTTTAATTTTCGATATAATTCGTCTAGTTTAAATTAAGAAATAAATGTAGTACTTAGTTAATTTTGTTTTATTATTGTTTTTTAAATTTTCAGAAAAAAATTATTAGTAACAAAAATGTGTCATTTAACAACTTCGGCCCGCGTACGAAACGTAAATCTTATTTTGGCCCCTGTTATATAAAAGGTTTCCCACCCTTAAACTATAGAAGAAAAGTTTGAAATAAAAATTGAAGCTAATATTTTTTTACATTTTTTTGATTCCAATAAAATTTATTTACTGATATATGCCCAAAAAACCTGAAGCCTTTAAATAAACTACCATTTCCGGTTGTTACCAAAATCTAATTAGCTCGTAATATAACGAGTATGTGCGGGAGGTAAAAATATGAAGAAGATTTAAGAATAATGGAACGAAAAATAATAAGAACAATATTAAGACCAACAAATGCAGAATATGAAATTGAACAAGAGATGGGACATATATGGAGAGCAGAAGAAAATGATGCAATTGAATCAGTAGTAGAATGAAGACGAGGCAGACCCAGATCAACATGGGTACAGGAAGTAGAGCAAGACTTAAAAGCAGCTCTGGCAAAGTAAACCAGAAGATAGGAAGATGTGGCGACACCTAACTACAAGGATTTAAAAGAAAAGAAACGGAGATTGATCCACTCCAAACGATAAAAATAATACTAAAAAAATCTTCTCACCTGTGAAACACGGTCCTCGGGAGCACCGGCGCTCCACTTTTGTACTGACATCTTGAAAGGCGCATTCGTTTATTACTTCTGTGACTACTGTAACTATTACTATCACCCTCATCATCGTCCGAAGAGTCCGTGGAGTCATACTGAACCCTCTCGCGCTCTCTTTCACGTTCCCTCTCCCGCTCCCGTTCATTCCTCGCTCGCTCACGATCACGATCTCTTTCTCTCTCCCGGTCTCGGTCTCTATCTCGATCACGGTCGCGGTCTCTGTCACGATCACGGAGTCTGTTATGGTCCCGATCTCTGTCTCGCTCGTAGTATCTGTCCCTGTCGCGGTCTCTGTCTCTGTTGTAGTACTAGAAGAAAAACAATAAATAATAAAACATTTCCAAATTATTTTAGGGAGAAATCTCACGGAGTCCCGTTGCGAAGAATGGGCTCCGTGCTGCTGGGGTCTAAAGTCCGGATCTTCCAAAGGGCAAACGTCGATTTTTGTCCATTTCTCCAACAATGTCTTCCATTGTTGTTTTTCATTGTTATTGCATTGTGGATTTAAGACTATACACACCCACAGTGCTCCTAAAATTAAACAATTTGTGAACAACTGGAATATTTGTAAAGGGAGAATGTTTAGTACCTAATTGATCCCACAGCTGGCGACACTTGTCGGTCATCGGCGTTCCTTGATTCCGCCACATTTGTAGCCTGGGGTCGGATAGGAACTGCTCCGTTATCAAAGTTAACATTCGGGCTCCGTTTGAGTCTTGCGCCCTCAACATCTCCCGCACCTGCAAAGAATTCACATTTTTTAATAAAATTAACCTCTTTAGGTTTTGTTATTTGGCGACACTGTACGAGCAAATAGTTATTTGTATCACTAGTCCAGAAACTGCACTTTTGCGAGTGCGAGTATATTTTGACAGGCCGAGCCGAAAGTGAAGCTTACATTTGTTAAATATAAAATACCATTTTAAACAATAAAATATACGACAGAATCGCGCAATTTAACTGTCACTCGTTAAGAGTTGGTCTTGTAGATGCTGCTTCTATTGGTATATGAAACAACTAACATATTATTGTACGCCGTAAAATAATACTTATATGATTGATTTAGTAACAAAATGATAAAACTTCTATATTTTATAATTATGTATTAGTAAAATATGAATGTTACAATCAACTTGAAGAAAAAGTTTAACGTATACAGATTTTTTAGTGAGAAAACCACTGACCTTCGAGAACAAGGAGTTGAGCTGCTTGTTGGCATTGTAGTACGTATTCTGTGAAAGGTACGACTTGACCTGCTCGCAGACTTGCTCCTCGTCGAGGTGCCACGAGTGGTCGTCGTCTGCAGAGGCGCCCGCCGTGGGATCCGGCGCCCCAGGTATCTGGTTGATCTCTGAGCGCTGCTGAAGAATCTCGTCCGCTAGTTTTTGTGCTGTGGGGAGGACTTCTGTATGATGTTCTGAGATCAGGTACTGGACGAATTTTTGGAGTTGTTGTCTGTCCATTTGAAGCAGCGTTTCTGGAAGAGGACACACGTTAAGAAATTCTCATGTACACATCTATCAGATCATTTGCACTCAGTGTTGCCCACCTAGGAAATTTAAGTTATCCTAAATAACACTCAAAATGATGTGTTTTGTTTCCTACTTCATCGGAATTAATTAGTTCGTTCTTTTTGCACATATTGTTTCATTTTACGTATAAATTTATTATAATACATCCTACACCTGGAGAAATTATCCTACTTGTACAATAATTATTGTACGGTTGTCAACACTGCGTTGCTCAAAACCGTAGTATAATGAATTTTAACGTTCCTTAGTGCTGATTTCAAATAGTTTTTACCTCCTGCCATATCCTGTAAGGGAGGTATAGAAATCATGCTAAAAATTGAGTGGTGAGTTTTCAGTGGGTGAGCACATTTTAGAGTCCCTAGGATACGATTTTAATAGTTTCGCGATGATGTCTGTATGTGTGTCTGTCTGTCAGTATGTCTTGTATATGCTATGTGAGTGTGTGGATTTTTGGAGTTACGGTTTCTCAAAAACTACTAAACACTAAACTGATTATTTTTTGACGCTTCTTAAAACCAATGAAATGCTTCATTGTATGTCCCGTGTCTGTGTTTTATCAAATCATGTCATTATTAAACCGAGAATAATGCTCTTGTGATTATTCCCGGGAATATTATCTGTAGCATTTTTGTTTTTGTTGACAGATATCAGATAGTTATCTACACAAGTAAAAATGAGCAAAAAAGATAGATTTAATGGCGTGCCTGATGATGAAATCAAAAAAATAATCTAATTAAATATAACTCGAGAGTTCGATAAATTAGAAAATAATTCTCCAGTATCTTTCTCAAACTTGTCGCCATTTGGCAATAGCCTGGCAACAAGTTTTAGAAAGATCTGTCAAATTATTTTCAATTTATTCTCACCCTCTTCCTCTTGTTATATTATTACTGAACATTTTGATATTTTGTATATATCAATTGTATCCCCTTTGGAAGAGCTGATTAGTTTTTGGTGATAATCCAATAACCGGAAGTGGTAGTTTACTTGAAGATCTCTCAAGTTATTTTGAAATATCTCAGTAAATTATGATTTAATGAATGACAATGGGGTATGTGACCAATTTTTTTTTCTGACATTACATGATACTAGATACAAAAATAAAATACCCGTATTTTTTTAAATCAATTAATTGTTTATAGTTAACGAGCAATCAATTTTTAAATATTTGGAGAGGGGATTACGACGTCACTGTGTCTTCTGAATAGATTGCGGCGGTAGGCATGGTGCTAGAAAAAGACCGAGATACTGTAAAGGAAAGAAATAGATATATATCAGCGGGTCATGCGTACGGCCACAGTGACGTCGCATATCCCTTCTCCAAAACACAAAATTGCTAATAACTTTATTATTACAAAATAATGTACAGTTTTTATTGTTGTATTAAGAAACTACAATGAAGAACATTCATATTCTATGGCTTATACATTGAAATTCGATTATGGTCACATACCCCATTTTTCTTACGAGAATAATGTTTCAAATATTATCTACAATTATTGTTGAAACATTTTCCTCTTACTGTCACCGTTTATGAATTACAACACGTTAAAGAAAAATTATATTTTGATATTTTCGTTTACCCTGTGTTTCTTGAAAAAACAAAAAAACGGTAGAAAAATGTCATAATTTTTTGAAGGGGTGAGCGTTACGTGATAGTTGTGGTCCGTGTTATTTTTGATATGAAATCTATGGAGGGAGGTACTGTGGTGCCCACAACAGATTTTTTTCATATTGCTGACGTGCGTCTTCCATTTTTTTATCTATACGTTATTCGTTAATCGTTATGTACTTGGATGAATAACGTTAACGCGCATTTGTGGTAGAGACGCATATCGGCTTGTAGATCTATAACGAATTGCTTTTTTAATTGCTAAAACTGCTACAAACTTATTTGCAACGTCAATATTTTGTGCGCTACAATAATAAATACGTGACACGAAATGTACTTGAACGGGTGAAGTTACTGCGTATTCCTGCCAAGGTCGCGTTTCGGTTTGTCGACCTATACCTCCAGCAAAGTAATCTACAAATATACCTTCAAGTTGTGAAAGTTGTAAATATTTAAACAATACGTACAAATTGTTGAACTGCAAGCTACCATGATCGAATGTTTGCTGTAGATTACATTCCGGGAAGCATTTTAACAGTGTACCCAGCCTATCTGTTGATGTGCGCACACATACTTATACTTTATCCAATGAAAGTAAATGTAAATAAACCCACATGACACGGCTGGTGTTTCGTTTACTTGGGCCGCCGTGCGGCACTATTTTCTCTGTATTGTAAATAGTTATATTTTTAGTTTATCCTTTGAAGAAGATAAATTCTAGTAATTTTAGCTCGTAAGAGCAATGTACTAGGTGTTTAGAGAAGATTCATAAACGTTTGTTGTTTTATATCGCCTAGAAGGCTTTATTAAATTAAAGTGGACTCGAGACAACAACTTAGATCTCATAAAATAAAAAATATAACAATTGAGACAGAACTAGATATTCTAGGAACAGTAAAACGTGCTTATTTTAATTGAAGATTTTGAACCGTTTCAATACCTCCCGCCACATACAGACTGTATAATTTAAATGTAGAATATAGGGATTTCAATGCTATTTTTTTATATTGCTGTAAATTTTGATCTATTCATTTTACAGCAAAACTGTAAATACAAAAGTTGTTCATAATTTAAAAATGCAATTAATCTGATTGACATATATTGAAATACTAATATTTAGGTAACTAAATGTGCCTTATTGCATGCATTTTTAAATTCTGAACACTTAATAAAAAAAAAAAAAAGCACAGGTTAGTAGATTTAAAAGAAAATGTCAAAATATAATTTTAACGTGTTTTAATTTATTTCGTAAATGGAGATAGTAAGAGAAAAAATTTTAAAAAATTGTAGATAATATTTTAAATATTACACTAATAACAAAAAATGATATTTAACCATAATTTACTCAGATATTTCAAAATAACTTGGTAGGGCTTCAAGTAAACTACCACTTCCGGTTATTGGATTATCACCAAAAACTACTCAGCTCTTCCTAAGGAGATACAATTGATATAAATAAAATATCAAAAATTTCAGTTAAGTAGTTTTTAAGAAACCGTAACTCCAGAGATCCACACATACTAAACAGATAGACAGACACACACAGTCATCATCGCGAAACTATTAAAATCGTATTCTAGGGACCCTAAAACGTGCTCAACAACTGAAAACTCACTACCGTATTTTTAGCATGATTAAAAATGGAAATTTATGAGAAAACTTGATGTTATATCTTTATTTACATCTATTTAAACAGAATATGCATAAAACTAAAGAAAATAAAACTAACATTCAGCAAATAAACAATATAGAAAAAAAAATACTGATCCTCTGTTGCAGCCTCTTGGTTATTGGGGCGTAAAACTGCCAAAAATAATTTTCAGGGGCCAAACGGGAAAAATTACAAATTGGTATACCTGAATACATCACCTATGATATAAAATTTATGTTTCATTTGAAGCGTTAAAAATGTTAGAATCAATCTCTTGTATTTTGTCTTCCGATTGCACGTCATTTTCATCTTCGCTCTCGATAATTAAAATATCATACAACTCACATTCAGTTAAAAAGCACCGAGACATGTTAATTATAAAATCAACGTAACTGGTCTAGTGGGGTCAACAAAGACCCCAATTGTTATTATCTCCTTAACTAAGAAATATATAGATTTGTGTGAGCGTCACTAAGTCGAGTGTTTCGATTAATTAAAAACTCAAAGATTTAGTTTAAATTTTTAACACTAAACACTGGGGCCTTCAAAGACCCCGCGCTATACCAGTTAAGGGTTAAAGCAGATCTCGATATGTTATATTTAAGAACGTGCCTTAAAACTACAACCTTTAATAATTTAGGGTGTGGGGATCAAACTGCGTAACCACGGAGCAATTTGTGGAATAAGAATGGAAAACAAATAACGGCGTTTAAACGAAACATAAATGTTAAGTTTTGGTGAATTCATTTCACTTGAAATTAATTGTCGCGTTTATAAAGCTGAAAGCTCGAAGCAGCCTCGAGCGAAGCTTCTTCCCGTGAACTCCTTCCGCAGCGGACATCGGTACATCTGCTTTAATAAACAGGTAATGCCTTTTGAAGCGAGCACAACAACTCCACAAATGAAGTATTTGTGCATTGTAAATAGATTTATCAATCGTCCAAAAAGAATGAAATCAGACACAACGAAAGGTCGCAGCAAATAAAAGCGAATCTACTCAAAGATTTGACAGTTGTGCAAAACGTGAAAGGTTATGTGCTGGCTGCTGCGGATACTTAAAAATTAATACAGTAAGTAGAACAAAAGCGCTAACATCAACAATACAACAATAAACAAACAATTGAAGCAATAACCGAGGGAGAAATAATAATTTACACTGGACAAAATAAATAGCAGGAAACTGGAATTTGTTTTAAAGACGATGTAGCCATCCTGGTGCGGCCGAATCCATCCGACTTTAGTCGAAGCGGATCGATAAGCGAGCTTCCCGTTTATTGCAACCTTTGTAGTGTTATATTACAATTTTATGGCAAAACTTTATAGTTTTTTTGTTCCAGGACCGCTGCTGCTTACCGAAGGCCGCTATAATATAAAATCGTTACAGCTCGGGTGCGATTGGCGCCTCGCGACATCAAAGCGTTGGGGCACAGCCCGGGGCGCCGGCGCGGTCACGTCAGGGGCGAGGGCCTAATTCAATCACCCGTTCAGGATATCGAATGGTTTCGTTGTCATACGGGGCCCGGAAATAAATTAATTTGCCATTTAAAACGGGCGAGAATGCGGTTCCTGAGAGATGTGCCACTGCGCATGTCTCCGGCGGGGTGGATGACACAGGCACGGATCCAGGAGGCACCCCTTCTTTCCACCAAGAAAATACCACAAGAAAATATGGATTCTTTAAACCGCTGCTGCTAACACGAACTCTGCTTTTGGCTGTACTAAATTATTTTAAACACTTTAAATATTCTTTGTATCTTTTCCTCGATAATTTAAAATCTAATGACAATTTTCATATTAACCCTCTATTGCATGAATTATTATTTTTTTAAATAAGGGCTCAAAAACATTATTTTTTACAAAAGAAATATTCATATATTTAACATAAGTGTGATACATACATGTTTTTCAAAAAATAAAAAAATTTTTTTTTTTTAAGTTTTGTTCACTATTGGGAACATTATGAACAAATTCAACTTAAAATAGAACTTTGGTCTATTGGGTCGTCTTTGCGTACTATACAAAATTGTTTGATAAACAACTTCTTCTAGGAAAACATCAGATAAAAAAAAAATTTTGGAAATTTTGTAAAGGTTTATTTAGCTGTAATATATCAGCAGTTAATAAGCTGCTTCCTTCAAATTTTACATTTTCTATCTCAGTTTCTGTAAATATCCTTTTTCCACTTCAAATTTTTTTTTATGTTGGTCAAATTGGGAAAAATGACCTAATTGGCAATTGACAAAGTGTACAAATGTTACAACATGATTGCCATGAATGTAAACTGCATAAGAAAAGAAAAGAAGAATTTTAAATTTTATGTTCCCGATTGGGAACAGTATGCAATAGAGGGTTAAGAATTAAATGTCCGAGTTTTGATTTGATTAGATTTGGGTAGCAATTCATCAACCGGCAATGGTAGTTTACTTGAAGACCTATATTAGAGTATTGTACATTAAAGAAGAGATGTGTATGCTTTTTTCCCGCAGAGTAAATTGAAACATGAGCCGTAGGAGAATTTCAAGTATAATCAAAATTTGATTGGTCATGCACGGTGCATAATTTCCAGTATAATCAAAATTTGATTGATTCAAATACACCATGCATAATTTTTGAAAATCACTTTGACTAGATGTAGGTAATGGGTAAGAATAATGTCCAGAAATGTAATTATTAATGTAATAACAATTAAATACACAATACTGATATCTTCAGCACCAGATGACAGCTCTGCTAATATTTGATTAATATGACAGATTGTTATAGAATTTCATCCTGAAATTCATGGAATTGTTTCCACATGTACGCTTTTCAGTATTATGGGGAGTAGTACCTTCAAGTGCTTGGTCGATGTCTTAAATTTGAAAAAGAAAAACACGAGAGTTTTTGTTTATTTACATTCTATTTTGTTACCATACTTGCAATTGAATAAATTTGATTTTTAAGAGTAGAAGTGTCAGTTGCATACATACATACATAACATCACCCGGAAACACAGCCAACCAACAATCAATCACCTCCAAACATTCCTATCCTGATACACCACTTTCGCCTCATCCACAAACATGCTCGTTTATTCTTTACACTTGGAATCATTCGTTCACGCAACAAACCATCAATCATACCCAACCACTTATTCCTCGGACGCCCACGCAATCGTTCACCCACATATATTAGTTTCACCAACCTTTCATTCGACATACGTTCAAGATGTTCAAACTGACTCACTCCCACTTTCGTAACAACATTCTTCTCAATTTCACACTCACGATAGACCAATGTATTCCGGATACGATCACTTCTCGTATTACCCACTCACTCCTCTCAAATATCTCATTTCTAAATCTGTCAGTTAAAACATAAAATACGATTTTCTAGCTGAATCTATTTCATTCTAGATGGAAATTTACCTTCAAGAATATTTCGTTTTTATTGCTACTTAAAAACTCAATAGTCCAGGCGGTAAATTTCCGGAAATCAAACTAGCACCTAATAGATTATGTATGAAAATTTTTCCATCATTTTTTTTGCATAATTGCTATATTTCTATATATTACGTATTAACAAAGTAATAATGGGGACCCATCGGAAAGTATTTGTCCCAAATAAACGATGAATATATGCCTTGACTTATTTAATACAAGACAAGAGTCAAAACAATGAAGTCTTCAGGCTTATAGATACCGGAAACTCAAGTGAACAGGCATGTCGACTATAGAGTTTTGGAAGCGGATACAGTACGCACACGGACTTGGGCACGTGTTCAAGTAAATGACCTCAGCTGGAGTGATACCGGTCATCAAGAAATTCTTGTGTCTTCGAAATTTCTGAAGATTCTCTGTCAAATATTTTAAAGAGAAAACCTGTAAATATTTCGAAAAGAAGTAACAGGACTTTTGATTGAATGTCTTTCCACTAATATCCACTAAAATTTAGTTTTTACTATAAATAATAAAATAATATTTATGGCACATAAATTCAGAAGGAACATTTTGAACTTTATGATTTGTACGGTTTTAAATTCTGTGGTAAATGTGACTGCTATAATTTTCATACAGCAATTATTTCGAAAATGTGAAAATATATTTTGCGAGTTGCAATAAATAATTTTAATATTGATTTTTCTATGTGTTCTGCAGTGCAAGTTAAAATGAATTACTTGGAAACTTTGTTAAATTATAGCATTCTTTTTTAATTTCATTCTACTCTTAAAAAGTTGCAGTGTCAGAAAAACACCTAGAATTTATGTAATATTTTACGAGTTTTCCGTTAATTGAATCAGTTCGATGTTTCTATTGGAATTCAATTACCTCTTCTTGTTTTATTGTCGTTTCGAAGAAATCGCAGGTCAGCAGATGTGGATGAGAATTTTGAAACGGTACAAAATACAGAATAGTTATTTGTGGTGTAAATATTAAAAATAAATAAATAAATAAATATATCATCACGCCTTTTACCCATTATGGGTGAGGCACTCTGCTTCCGTGACATTTTGTGAATAAGCAGGAATGTTTCTAAAACGAAGCGAAGCCGAGTGAAACAACTCCCAGAACGAAATAAATCACTTTTATCCAACACCTCTCAATAAATGCTCTATAACTATGGAGATTTGAACAAGTAACAGATTACCCACTAGTGGGTATAATTTTGAGAAAAGTCACTAGTGAGTAATTTTTTATTTATAACAATAATAATAATACACAACACCTTAGTAACCACTTCGACTGACATTTTTATTTTAATAATTTAAAGCATATGTCACTGTCAAATAATATTTCTTTAATAATTTTTTTATTATTAAGAGATGTTCGATAAAACGTTATACATCACACATGGGCAAAGTGGAATAACCCACAAGAGAAATATTAGCACACGAAGCCGAAGGCAGAGTGTGATAATTTTATTTGCCCACTTGTAAAGTAAATAACTATTATCCACAACTGTCAAATAATATTCCTAAAATTCAACCGTTGTTTATCAATTAATGACCCTTGTTACTGTTACTAATAAAATAATATTGACAGTTCAATGAAATAATACTATTCATTCGTTATGTCAAATTCAAATCTTACCTGTCAAATGAGTAAAATCAAAATAACTTATAAGTATTTTTTTCCACATAAAAAGCCAAAAACACTAGTTTTTTTAAGCTTAAACTGTAGCTGAATAATTGGTTTTAAGATTTTCTGCTAAATGTCAAATTACTTCAAAATTTTTACAATAGTACGTAGCCTAGCTAGTTGTTACAATTTGTCTATGTTGATAAACAAACATTTTTTTTTTGTTCTCAAAGCAAAAATTTTACTTATAATTACAGAACAAATATTTGACGAAATGTAGTGGATAAAGTATTCTACTCGCATGTAATGGCTATTACTCATTCGAATGAGTAATAGCATACATTACTGCTCATTGAATAATATACTATTAAGATGTATATCATATAAAATTTTATCTACGATCTTCCTAGCGTATTAGTAAATACTAAAAAATTTTGAATGATATTTTGACAGGTAAGGTTATATTTGTTGATTTATTGATACAAATTGTTAGCAACGTGTTTAAAATAACAATGAAATCACTTTTAACACGTTGCTATGTTACTTTTAACACTAGTGTTTAACTTGTTAAGCAACCGTTAAAAAGGTTACTTTTAACAACGATCGTAGATAAAATAATTTGTACCCAAAGCCAATATTGTACACATCAGATTTGTTCTTAATTTCTACGAAATAAATTGTCAGTGTACTGTAAAAATAAATGGATTACGTTAGTTATGTGAAATTCCAAATGTTGCGTAGTAGTAGAAATGCCCTAAAAAGTCCTCTTCCTAGTTTTAGTAATTATAATATCGGAAGGTGAACATTTTAGCGCAAATTGGTGCTTTCACCGACAGAAATGATGTCTCTGGAAAAAATGTACCTTTTTCGTGAAATCGTGAAACGCTTGCGGCTTCGAAATGGCGGTGCGGTTTCGCGTTTTACGGAAAAATTTTACCGGTTTTTATTGGCATGAAGTGTAGTCACTTTCTTTTTAACTCCCATAAATTTAACTCTGTAAAAATTAGTAACTTGAATCACGCGTCTCTTTTACATAAATTTATTTGCTGGGATCTCATTTAGTTAGTTGGGTATTCGATTTCGCTTCGAATATAAATTAAACGACCGCAAAAACTTACGTTCTTTGAGAGGTAATTTCGCTTATCTGTCAGAACTCACATGTTATGAAAAACAGGTTTAATAAGTTGAAAAAAATTTCAGAAATCCATTGTAAAATTATTAAAGACTTTTGGACTAAGTTATGTACAAATATTTTATTGGCTGGAACTAAAAGCAGAGTTTTTGGGTGTTTTAATAGAAGTGTTTTAAGCGCAGTTTTAGCGCTGTACAATGCTCTATAATTACTTTATAAAAAAATGCTAGATAATATTTTTTCTATAACTTCTAGTCTTATAATAATTTTTTCTACGATTACTTAGAAATCTGCTCATTGTATGTTTGTTGTTGTTAGAGATATGAGGTACATTGCAAGCATCGTGAGAAATGAATTTGTTTTGTGAGTATTTCAATACAGGTCATTTCATTTCAGTACAGGTACCATTGCTAGGATACTTATCTAGAATTGTCAAATATTGGAATGAGGAAATTGGGACAAATTTATTATTAAAATATAAATTAATTAGGAAATAATATCGTGGTCGAAGAAAAAGTATAGTGCACAACTCGCATGAAATGTCCATTTCATACTCGTAGGGAATGAGTACCATTCCATGCTTGTTGTACAATATTATAAGAACATTATACATATTGTACATAATTATTCATCAGGAACTCAATTAATAAAAATCTGTTGTGACACCACAATACCTTCCATCAAATGATGCAGGAACAAGGAGAACCACTATCAAGAAACGCTCATCCCTTCAAAAATTTAGTTTTGACTTGTGACACATGTCAAAAATAGACATTTTTCACGCATTGTTTTGTTATTTCAAAAAGCACAGATTAATTAAAACAAAAATGTCAAAATATAATTTTTATACTACCGTTTGAAAATGTCTTTGATTTTAATATTCATTAGAGTTAGGAAAAGTTGTATATTTATATTTACGCACTAGTGCGGAAATGTAAATCAATTATTATTGTAACAAAAACTTTATTGTAAATATTAACAGTAACATTCTTACATTTTGAAAATATAACTTTAGGAGATTTGTTTGAGAAAGTATTATACTATTTAAATTAACTACTTTCGAGACTACTTTTTTTGACATGCTATCTACGATTCCCTAGTTTTTTCAAAACGTCAAAATGACAGAAATCAAACAATATCAAATTCTAAACGTTAAAATAACTATTAATTTCCGAATACAGAGTGTTTTTAATTTCGGCTAGGCCTCGATTACAAATTTCACACCTAATTCGGAAAAATATTACTTTTCCTTACCTGTTGTGCAAATAGCTATTAAAGAGTTGTAATTCGTAAATGGAGACAGTAAGAGAAAAATGTTTAATTGTAGATAATAATATTTGAATAATTATTCTAATAACAAAAATTGTCATTTAACCAGAACTTACTGAGATATTTCAAAATAACTTGATAGGGCTTCAAGTAAACTACCACTTTCGGTTATTGGATTATCACCAAACACTAATCAGCTCTTCCCAAGTTGATACAATTGATATATACAAAATATCCAAATTTTCAGTTTAGTAGTTTTTGAGAAACAATAACTCCAGAGATCCACACAGACTGACAGACAGACACATACGCAAACATCATCGCGAAACTATTAAAATCGTATTCTAGGAACTCTAAAACGTGTTCATCCACTGAAAACTCACTACCGAATTTTTAGCATGATTCTTATACCTCCCTTACAGAATGTAGCGGGAGGTAAAAAAGTAGGCACTCGGTATAAACAGTTTGATCTCAGAATCATAAAGAACCTACAATTTTTAGTGTAAAATACAATATACAGGATTAGCAGTTAATGTAAAAAAGTATTTCCTACCTGATATGGGCACTCGTAGTCTAACGCTCTCGGCATTGCGTATCCTGTATAAGGACAACGCCACCACGTGCTGGCACCAAAAGATGTCCTTCGTTTCACAACTACACGTCACCGACGTGATTTTACATCTGCAAATAAATAAACGAATAAACTACGGCTCACTCGTTCTCTGCATGTTGATAAATTTATTAAATGAAAATTAAATACGCAAAAAGAACTGAAAACATAGCTGTGATGAAATGTTGAAAATAACGACTGATAAATATTTACATTATTAACAAACATTGTTACCTTTTGCTGATATTTGTTGGGAGAAGAAACATACTGAATATATTCTCTCATAATTTACTTTTACACAAAACAATTATTGTTATTATTTATGGTTTTACTGAATCGCAAACCTAATGTTATTGAGCTCTGTTTCTACTGGTAAAAATAGTAGTTTATTTATCAAGGGAGTAAATTGAATCTTCAATAATGACACTTTACTGACGTGTTATATGGCATATTTTATATATACAACCAGATTTAAAATATACTATTAACAACATGCAAATTTAGTACGAATGCTACGACTTTCATTCTCAATATTTAATCACTAGCAAATGTTCATCAATACAACAGTATTTTAGGTTAGGTTAAACTTGAAATAAATGTAAAGATCAAACAAAATAATTGCGATGAGAGAAACTTACACCATCTATCAAAAAATATTTAAATAAATAGGTTACAATTTATAATATTTTAAATTTGTTTTTACAAAAAACATTAATCTTTCTTCTAAAAAAATACAATTAATAATTGTCGATATATCTGTTTAATCAATATTAATTACTAAAGAATACTAAGAAAATTAAATTCTTTCTAGATGACATTGCCACTTTATTTCCCTAGGGAGTACTTGACATTTTTATTTCCCTCAGTAAATAACGAAGCACAATAAATTCTGATAAGAATAAAGTTTACATTATTTATCGGTAATATATAATAGTTATTTACATTGCAAGTGTAGTAAATGAATCTTTAGAGGCGAGCGACGAAGGAGTGAGCCTCCGTAATCCAGTAAGCCCAATAAAGATTAATTGTACATTATATAAATTTTACAAGTATCTTCTATAACAGCCAGTCTCTACAACAAGCCTGTATAACTTTTCAGACCTCTTCTACAAGCCTGTAAAACTTTACAGGTCTTTGCGCTGTAATAACTCATTTACTAAAGTACCTGTAAAGTGTATTTCACATAGAAGATGGAAATAAAATATTATTACAGACTGATATCTTCGAAACCATAGTATAACGTTTTGTGTTGTGAACCTACAGTTTTAAATGTAATAATGGTGATGATGAATATTAAGATATGAAAGATTCTTACCTGTCGAAACTAACGGACACCTTGAATTTCTGGTGCGGCGGATCCGGAACACAGGGAAGACTGGTATGAGAGGTACCGGAGCCGCCGCCGCCGCCGCCGCCGGACGAGGCTCCGGTCACCGGAGCCGGGCTCCGGCATGCTGTCACTTCACCGCTGAGGTGAAAACCTGAAACATACACAACACACTATTAGCAAATTGTTACAAATAATTTCTTCTTCAGTACATGAACAATGAACAAGAATATTATACAGTTTCTTTAATAATTAAAAGAGTTATTGAAAATATTGGTGTATATTAGTTTGTTAAACGTACTATTGTAGCGCGGGGGGACGAGCTGATAATCTGGGTGGACAAACACAAACATTTTTAGGATGATAAAGTTTAAACGATGAATTAAACAGAATCGCACAGATTATTACAAATTACGTGCGAATATGTTAAATAACCAGTAACCAAAACATTTTACAAACAATAATTAACTACATAAAATTCTACATTTTGTAGAGCACTGCAGACGTGAGAAGTCTGCTCGTTTTAAATGTTAAAAACCAACTGTCTTGCTTCATGTTGGCCAAATACACACAACTACTACATAAGTGGGTAGGTGCGGGACAGGGAACCTCTCACAGGGCTAACACAAAATTTCATAAAAACTAAAAACCTAATCTAGCGTTCGACCAGGCCTCTCTACAAATCTGTCAACCCCAGATGGTATCTCAAGCCGATATTTCTTATAAGGAGGTATGCATTATGATCATTTTCAAAATGAGTCACTAAACTCCATGACAATTGGTGGAAGATTACTGGACACAAAATAATTCAATTCTAAAGATGTTTACATAGTTACTGTTTCTATTTACTTGTTTATGTCATTCTTCTGTTTTCTTACAAAGAATTATGTTTAATAATTGGAAACGTTGAATTTAAATGGTGATGTATGGTTCTGAATGTTGAGTGTGGATGAAGAAGCATGAATGACGTATAACTGTTGTAGAAATGAGATATTTGAAAGGAGTGTGTGGGTATACGAAATGTGATCGTGTCTGGAATACATTGGTGTATGTTGTATGATGAGTGTGAGATTGAGAAGAATGTTGTTAGGAAAGTGGGAGTGAGGTGGTGTGGATATCTTGAGCGAATGTTGATTGAACTAATATATGCGGGTGAGATTGAGGGTGGACGATTGCGTGGGCGTCCGAGGAATAAGTGGTTGGTTATGATTGATGGTTTGTTGCTTGAACGAATAATTTCGAGTGTGAAGAATAGACGAGCATGTTTGAATGTGGACGAGGCGAAAGTGCTAACGTTTGGAGGAGACTGATTGTTGGTTGACTGTGTTTCTGAGATCGTGCTACCCCACTGAGTGGGATACAGCATGACGTTATGTATGTATGTTATATCCAAACGTCTTAATATTTTCTTTGCAGAAAATGTACCAGTTTGTCTCTTTGTCGAAGTATAACAGTTCATCTCCCGTTTCGCATAACTGCCCGAGCCCCAAAACCGGCCGGGGCACATCGACGATGGCTATCCGCGTCCATTAATGGGGCCAAGTCGCCAAGCACCAAGCAGATCAGAGAGAAATAACGGCAGCAGTGGCGGCTCGTCGCCGGCAGAGGGGCACGGGGCAGCTGGACCAAGGTCAGCCAGTCAACGGGAGAGATGACCAAAACAAGCGAACGAGGCGGCGGACACGGCGGAGAGGATCTGTGTTTGGCGGCCCGCGACCTGCGGGAGGAATGTGAATAGCCCCGGTGCACCCGACAGGACCGCACTTAGGGGACGGCGAAAAATATTTTCCAACAAATAAATCAAAACTTCACTGGCAATTTCATTGAAATTACTTTACCAAATTATATGAGCCTAACCCCAAAAACATTAATACCACCTGAAAAAATATGCTATTGTCGCTATACAAGTCTAAATTATTACGTCATGTGTGTATTGCACTGTACTCTTATGCTTGGTTGCACCAACGTTAGTTAAATTTTGAAATTGGTTTATATAAATAAAAGCAAATCGAAGATATATGTCATATGGAGTAATTGACATTGATGTCAAAAATTAGATACGCTTTTATTTATTTAAACCAAGTTTAAAATTTAACTAACGTTGGTGCAACCGGGCATTAGATAAATGATAACTCTTCGAAAAATTTACTGTCTTTTTCGTAAATCTGCACCTAACGCTATTCCAAGGACCATAATAATAGTATATTATACATTAAGGGAAAGAAGTGTATGATTTTTTCCCGCGGAGTAAATTACGAGCCGTAGGCGGTGTAAATAATATTTTTAACCACCCCAATTTATAATAGTTACCTTTGATTTGTTTTAATTTTTTTCATTTTTTACAATAATTGAGCATTTCCCTCATGACGGGAGAGAAAATGCACAAATGTCCCGTAATATTTTTCAACGATATTATTTATAATATTCAATTTGTAATAATTAAAAACGCTATTTATTTATTTAGTGACTTGATTTTTATGTGGGCTAATAAATTAGATCTGTTTTAATGTAAATACGAATAAACGAAAAATATTAAAAGTGTAGGAAGGGGGTCCAAAATAATATCTTGTCCTTAATAAACTTTTGGAAAAATTCAATAATAAAAAAGTTACAGCAAATTAAAGTTGAATCAATTAAAAAACAGTCGTTACAAATTACAGCGGTTAATTATGTTTAAAATAGAAATTGGATATAATTTAAAGTTAGTTGAGCAATGTTTAATTAAACAAATAATAGTAAACACAACTGAAAAATAAGTTGCCATTCAAATTCATTTAAAATATCAATTCATTAAATGTCAAAGTATGTTCAGTGCAAAATAGTTAATAATTTCAGTAACGAGGCATATGTAAAAATAATTATGGTTTATGGAATAAGTTTCATTAATTAAAAAGATTTCTACAATTCACCGCTTTTGTCATTATATTTTGTTGGGTGCATAATTTTAAATTAAAATAGCAAATTATCAGATTTGAAAGAAATATGTTACATATGATTTTTTCCAATTACTTTCAGCGGTATTCAATAAGTAGGAGTTAATTTAAAATAAGTTTCTGTTCAAGTTTATTAACCCACAACTATTTTTTCTTTACGCATTGATTTCATATTTCTGTATATTGGTAATTTGTAATGTATAAAATATTTTACATTTAAATATACAGAGCAACATCAAATGAAATAACCTGGCATAATTTATACATTTTGAAATGCCTTAGCCTGGCAGAAACATAATGTTAAAGTGAGACATCTTTACGTATGATCTATCATACGCTAGGCATTAATGGGTTAAGTAAAAAAACATTTGAATCTTTTCCGTACGTTATGAATCATCCTGTATATAAGTTCTTTTTTTTTTTAATCTTGTAGAAACTGTTTCTGTTAAATAAAGATCTATTATATTATTATGCCAGCTGAAGTATGTAGTTCTATAAAAATGCATATAAAGTGATCTATATGTACCAAAAAAAAATATTTTCTCGTATTTTTGAGCGAATGCGCCCCTGCACGCGGCACCACGCCCCACACAACCGCTTGAACAGGTTGCATACCTGCACGGCGCACATTCACACATCACAGTCGACTGTGTTTTGTTCGGACGGTCGACTGGCGAAGTAAACACTAAAAACAGCTGCCTGCTGCCTGCTGCCTACGCACATATCTCGTAACAGGACTTTCTTGTCAAACTAGCTTGCCTGTGAAGTTGTTATCAGTTTTTGCATCGATATGGGTAGTTAGATAGCTGATTATCAGCTTGGGTACTTATCGCGAAAGAAAGCTAAACGTGCTTTTTGATCAAACTGTTTTTATATACGAGCCAAGAATCACATCATTTGGCCCAGTTAAAATCATATAAAGGAAAATTGTTTGATTCTCCATATTTATATCATTTTTATTTCCTGTACATACACATATAGGTTGTTCAAAAAGTTCCGGGACGGTGGAATATCTCGAGAAATAACACATCGAATAAAAAAACAAACTTTTTGAACATCCAGTATGTAAGGGAGGTATTATGTTTATGTTACGAATTGATAAGAGTTAGAGAACAATTCATCAACAGTAAGTGGTAGATTATTTGAAGGTCTATCAGGTTTTTGGGCATATCTCAGTAAATATATGAAATAGAATAAATTTCATTGGAATCAAAACAGAATATTACCTACAATCTTTATTTGAAACATTTTTCTATATTTTGTTGTCATGAAATTCAAACAAGTTAAATATATTTTTCTATAACACTATTTTGGAAACTACACATTCTGCAACTAAAAACTGTATTGGAACAACTATCATTCCATACGCCGCGTATGGAATAATTTCAACGAATCAGAGTCGCATATTAGCGCGATATATGAAGTATCTTGATTCACTTACTATGGTTACGTCTGTTTCTTTTTTTAATTTGATTTATTTGAGTTTGACGTTTTCAAAAGTTTTATATTTGTATTTTTTGTATAATTTCCAAAATCTTGTTATAGAAAGTATAGTCTGCAACATGTAAAGGAATGGCATATCCCACTCTCGCAAACCGTAGCCCTCGCCTTCGGTTCGGACTACAAATTTTTTGCTTGCGTGGAATATGTGCCATTCCATTACTTGTTGTAGAATATACTATTTCATAACTGGGAGAGAAACTCGGTTTCTATAATACCAAAATAGAAACAGTCAATTTCATATCTACGGGATATTGGTGCACCTTCTTTCCCGTCGTGAGGGAAAGTGCTCAAATAAAGTGAAAAATGAACAAAATTAAACAAATCAAAGGTAACTATGATAAATTATATTATAATTAAAATAATTTTGAAATACATAAAAACCATCATAAATATTGGGGTCGTGAAAAATAAATAGTATATACACCGCAGGAGAGAAGTGTATTTTTTCCTTGTAGCATTGTATAACATACTATTATTTATGTTTTTAATTAATAATTTAACGATTTTGGATAAAAATATAATGTATACCTCGACACTAAAGTATATATATTTTTATTAATCATATGGTTTATTCGTAATAAAAAATTATATTTTATTGCCTTGATATACAAATAACTATTACAGAATATAATCCAGGAGTATCTTATAATTTTAGTATGAATTTTGTTAACTTATGCATGAGGAAGTAAAAATTAAAAATATATATTTTGTTTGTGTCATCAAGTCCTTGCAATAATTTAATTACGCTCTCCCTTCATCTAAGGGTTGCTCCAGATTACACATGCACCGAGATGTATTCACTGACAGATTCTAGAATGCACCCCTAAGGTGCTTGGGCACGTTTCATCCCCTACGATGCTATTCCCTGGACAGAAGTATCCCAGCCCTGATCCTGCTGTTTTAACCCTAGGAAATAGGTTTCGTTCAACCCCTGATGGGGGGTGCATGTGCAGTTGTTTGTGGAGGGTGCATGAGGTTACGATGGGTAGGAAGAATGGAGGAGAAATTAGCTGAGTCGGTTAACCGATGACTTGAAGTGATCTTTTGGAAGAGAAGAGAATAAAGGCTTGACAGGTTTTATGATAGCACTGTGAAAACGTTCTTAAATTATTTTTGAAACAGAAAATGTTGCACTCTTCTTAGTGTGTATGGTATATTTTTGAAAGGGTAGTGACGTCAAATTGCAGCCCCCAACGGAGCAGGAAATAATTGAAGATATTTCTTTGAAACAAAATATACAGTACCACATGTTTGCCCTAAGGATTTTAGACTAAGTGTTAATTCAAAAAATGTTTAGTGTGAAAAACTACACCTAATAAGACTTAATGTGATGATATCAATAGTTATTTGTCAAACTTGTTAGACACAACATTTTTTTCACGACCTACAATACACTTTGAGAACACAAGTGACAGACTGACACGTTAAAAGTTAGGTTATCAGACACAAGACAGTGTAGCAGTGTTGCCAATGAACCAATCTTAAATATCTTTAATAAGTTGTCAAATTGTGATTTAATTAGAAAAAGAAAAATATAAGACCTAATTGTAAGATAATTTAAAGTATGAATATCACTAAAATAGGAATTTTCAATAAAATTGTGAAGTTATTTTATAATTTTTTACAATAATTTTTTTGTAAATAACATTCATATTGGTAAACTTCTATATTATCTTCTCTAGCGAGGAACAACACATTTTCCTCACTATTTCGGGAGAAGAACGGTGGGGGTTTCCTACCATGTCGTGAAAAAACAATTTTTTGTATTTACACTAAGTCGAAAATCCATGGGGAAAAAACCTGTGCTACAATACGAAACTAGCATTGTATTTCATTGAGCCCTATATTTAAAAAGATGTAGAGAAATAGTAACAAATTTTATTTGAATCTCTATTTTGTACCGTTTAGAAATTAAACTTTGCGAGAGGTCATGTGCGCATCAGAAAATTTAATTTCTGGTTGTGTGATGTTTGTGCACCCCTGGCGTATAAGTCGCGGACCTGACACTGCGCCCTGCCCCGTCCTGAATTCGCCTTACAGAGGTTTATCCTCCTACTCACTTTCCCCTGTACTTTATACGGTCAACCAGGATGCATGTTGTCAAACACTACATCACCATAGAACGTATAACTCATTCACGTTTATATAACACTTGTATAATACTTTCAACTAGCAGGTATAAATACACGATTATATATTTAAATAATTTGAGCCTTTTGCCTATATCTTTTTATTATTATTCAATGAGAAATGCTCAAAAAACCTGATAGGCTTTCAAATAAACTAGCTATACAATCTGATGTGCGTCCTAATGCCGGTTAGTGTCGCCTTAAAAAATAACACATTATTCAAATTAAAACAAATCTGGTGTACCCAACACATAAACTCACGCTTATCAACTTTTAAATTAGTGTAAAATATAGACAAAAAGTTTCAAATAAATAATGCCGACAATATTATTCTACATTTCTACATTATATTACTTTTATTTATTTATTTTGTAATATACACCCAAAAAACTTGATAGGTTAATCAGTTCGTAACGAATATCTAAAATTTAAATCAGAAGTTTGACTTTGATAGCTTCATTGAATTTATAGTTATATCGTGGACCGATCGTGGACCCTAATAAGTGTTTATCTGTTAAAAACTCACTATCGAAAATTTTGATCCATTATGGCTGGTTTATACTGGATTTAATTTACAAATTTAGGTTTAGAAATTTAATTTTAAAAATATAAAATACATAGAAATACATTTATTGACAGATTTATAATTTACATTTAAAATATTACCATATTTTATATTCCAAATCCAACCAATCAACTGGACTGGAAAACAAAAAACAACTTTGACAACAGTAAAATATGTCAAGATTGTCTATCAAGCTTTTGATTTGGAATATACAATTTAAGCTTGCATATGTAGATAGTCACTTGTTATTTACCTGGATGGACAAAGTTAATGTGCATATCGATTTATCGACCTAAAACTATCATTTATCATTACAGTGTTTCCGGTAATAACATTGCTATCTCTACCAAAAAGAATATTTTCGAAAATATATTCACATTTCATGGTTAAGTGGAAGAACAGCTCTCTAGCTGAACTTGGCCAAAAAAAAAATAATGATTTAATTTAATTTGGTTCAAGAAACAATATTTATAGATATGTATTTTCATCATAAATGGTATAAATATATAAATCTATGCGTAAGTAGGATTAGCGTTCACGCATCGTGCCAATCCCCTCCCGCCCGTGCAACCTGTAGCCACATCCCCTCCCCAGACAAAACACGGTCGTGTTGCACCGCGTCGTCCCCCACTCCTGCTGGCTCGTTAAAGCACGGCAGTGCGCATGTGTGCGTGCGGGCCGTGTCTGTGTGAGCGACAGCCTCTCAAGGTTACATTTGTTTATATAAATCTCAGTAATTGTCACGTTCAAGTAGTTCAGCCAGGCGGACCAGCCCGGCCAGATGGAAGTGGGAGCGTGTAGTGCAGTTACCGGATGCGAAATCACTGACTTCGTTTTGAGTTTAATGTTTGCTGCAAGATATTTGGTTCGGTCAACAGCACGAAATGATTTATACCATAATTCTGGTGTAGTCATCACACGGAATTCTAATACAAATAAATATAGAGAATAGTATATTGTGCAACGAATGCAGAAAGTTATCTATTTGAAATAGGTAATTCGGTACGAGTTGCATACTGAACTTATTTTACGATCACACTTTTGTCTTATCAAGATTTAATAATAATAATTCTTACTATTCAAACTATTTGGCGTTTATGATTACAGCATGAAGGCGGCAGCGCAAGCGCAGATGTGCGCAGTGTTACCAACTATAAATCTATAGATTGTAATATAAAAACTAATAACATATTTTATTTAAAAATTGATATTGTATTTTATTTGTATTGAAAACGAGGATTTATATAAACTCTGAAATAATTATTAATTATTTTATGATATTATACGTAATTATACGTATTAATATCATACAGCATTATATTATTGATAAGTTGGTCACACTTGCGTGTGGAATACTAAATATGGTACAGCTTTCTTGTGGTGCGGTTCACGTCACTATCTTCTTTCTCACTTTCTCCCACTATTGCTGATTTGATTCATATGAGAGAAAGTGAGAAAGAAGATATTGACGTGAACCGCACCACAAAAAATCTGTACTATATGTATAGAATAAAAAACTGGACCAAATGAGCCTAAATTTATTGATGTGCTACATTTCTGTCATTAGATAGACGTAAGATAAAATATATAATTTTTAGCTGTTTCCAGATTACATTTAACATAGTTTTAATTATTATTGATAATTGATAAATGTGTCCGTCATTACTGAGAAATAATTTAAACAAGTCAATAATCATTAAAACCAGGTATTCCAAATGTCATAATATTAACTTAATTCGACCGTTTGTATGTTTTGTTTACCATGGCACGCTGGAAATAGCTAAAAATTATAAATTTTATTTTACGTACATATAAATCAGGTTTTCTTAAAATAGCAAATAACACTTTTTATTTCAATTCTAGCATTTAAAACTATTTAGTAGTTATTTCAATCTTTTTCCGTTCGCTATTTATAGAACATACGATCACACATCCATGCATTCACACAGAAGTAATGGAGGAAATTTGTCAAAACGGAATCACAGCGTGTAAATCTCACAATCGATCTTTTTATATTTTATTCGATAATTTTTTACCATTTAAAAAATATCTATATTTATAATAAATGAGTGAATTTGAGCAAATTCAATTTTCACTCATACATTTTGCATCACCCCGTGCATATTTTATTTTTGATTCGCTCGAGCACCGGACGTGGTTCATTTCTGACTCATCAATAGTCAGAAATACTCATTAAAAACTTGGATTTATTCTTTTGTCTGCCATGAATTTCATCCGAAATGCTTTTGATTTGTATGCATTTCATGAAACCTATAAATTTTGTATTGCAATTGTTAAATATTTAATAACAAGTCTATGTAAAGTGCATATCATTTAATTATAGAATTTTTAAAATGTCATCGACCTTCACCCTTCCCAGAACCTCATGGAGATATTGTCGTTATCATGTTGGAAGCGCAGGGAACAAAAAACAGCCGCCATGTTATTATTTTAGGCACATTTTTTTAGACTTTGGCACTGCGGGCATACAATTCTGAGAATTAATAAAATGAGTTTCTTCACCACAAGAATTCTCACTTTGTTGGGACTGCTTTCCTCCACTGGTAACACTTTACTATTATTATTGTTATTGGAATTTGGAATTATTGCAATCCTAAAACTTAGAGGGGATAATAAATATTTTATAAAATAAAGAAACTTTTTACGATTATCATAAAATCTTGTAACATAACATTTATAAAATAATATATTATACATTAAGGAAGAGAAGTGTATGATTTTTTCCCGCGAAGTAAATTGAAGTATGGGCCGTAGGCGAGGGCTACAATACGACAAGGGAAAAAATACACTTCTCTCCTGCGGTGTATATACTATTTTTTTCACGACCCCAATATTTATGATGGTTTTTAGGTATTTCAAAATTATTTGAATTGTGACACAATTTATGATAGTTACCTTTGATTTGTTTAATTTTGTTCACTTTCACATTATTTGCGCACTTTCCCTCACGACGAGAGAGAAAGTGCACCAATCTCCCGTAGATATGAAATTGACTGTTTCTGTCATGATTTTGGTATCATAGAAACCGTATTTTTCTCTCCGTCATGAAAAAGATTATTTAAGTTGTTTGTTAGCTAGTTGCTAGGATACTTATTGTTTATACTGATGTAGTGAAATCAAGACATCTTTATTATTAAAATATAAATTAATTAATAGTATCGTGGTCGTAGAAAAAGTTTTGTATAGAACTCGCTCGGAATGTTAATTTCATACTCGTATGAAATGGGTACCATTCCATACTTGGTGTACAATATACTATTATCCATATAGCTGTCGAATAATATACCCAGAATTTAACCGTTTTTTTTTATCAATTAATGACCTTTGTTACTGTTGCTAATGTAATAATATTGACAGTTTGATGAATTAATATTATTCATTCGTTATATTAAATTCAAATCTTAATTGTCAAAAGAGCAAAAATCAAAATGACTTTTAAGTAAATTTTTCCTCATAAAAAGTTAAGGACACTAGTTTTCCCATTCTTTCATACTTTTATTATCTTTTTAAGCTTAAACTGCAGCTGAATAATTGATTTTAAAATTATCTGTTAAAATGTCAAATCTTTTCAAAATTTTGATACAACAGTACGTAGCCTAGTGATTCTACAATTTTTCTATGTTGACAAACAAACAATATTTTGTATTTGTCACAGCAAAAAATCTACTTATCTTATAATTTCAAAACAAATATTTGATGAAATGTTATAGATAAAGTATAGTATTCTACTCGTATGTAATTCGAAGGATTTACATCACTCGTGTTCGCTCGTGATGCAAACTTTATTCTCATGAGTAATAGTATACATTACATGCTCATTAAATAACATACTATTGTACTATTATTTTCAAAAATTTAATTATATTGGTACTTGAGATGGTATCTTTATTTCTTTGTTACAAAATGTACACAAAAGTATTACCGTCGGCTGCAAAAGTGTACCTATATGATCTCTTATTTAAATATTTCTGTTAATCCCCGATTTATGACGAATGTTATTTACAATATTTCTGTAAATCCCAGAATTACGATGAATGTTTTTGTACTAATTTGTTACGATAGAGCAGCACCGTCTTCAATGAAAAACTTAAGAGGTGTAAATAGTATATTGAACAACTAGTGTTACAATGACCTTTTTTGTAATACGAGTATAGTTTGCGTAAACGAGCCGCAGGCGAGTTACGCAAAATACGAGTATTACCATTAGGCATTGTAACACGAGTTGTTCATACTACTTTTCCTATTTCACGTACACAAAGTCAATTTTGTGACACTGTTTTTCTCAAAAACAATGCTACAAAATTGAATTTTGTGCAACTGTTTTTGGGGAATTTAATATTTGTAAAATTAACAGTCTGTCAACTTGGGGCTGTCATTGCTCACGTAAAATTCTTGAATCGGAGCCCCTGCGTCGGGGTTGCGTCCTGGGACCCGATAGGCCCCGCGGGCAAAGCTCCTTGGTGACAAGTGGTATATTAAACATGCCGTACAATTTTATTTTATTTTTATTGAATTTATGAACGTGAAATAGGAAAAAAGTTTTTTGTAATTATTTCAGAATCAATTGGATATCACACACAAATACTTTTCATCTAGTGGAATCATGTCTTTTGCACTATTTGAAGGAAACCTAATTTTGAACTTTGTTCAGTTAAATAAAAATATATTTGTTCTTGTAACTGTTAAGTTTACATGAACCAGCATGTCCCCTTTACGTTCCTTACTTCTCATCCACAACCCAAAAATCAGACTGCACTCCACGACCTCGACCCAGACGACCAGACATCGCCCTCCCCTGCCCCCAGCCCAGCCGCCCCCAGCGCCGCCGCCACCACCGCCACCGCCAGCGGACGCAAATTAAAGGGGAAGTGTAGCGCTGATCGGCGCCACGCCCAGGCGCAGCGCTGCCGCCCGAGCAGCAAATCGAAGGTGGCCCTGGTGCCACTTGCGGTAAGGTTTGGGACGACGGCCAGAGAAACTACAGGGACGGACGTATGCGGGAATTATTTCATGAGTGAGGTTTCTTTTCCTAGGGTACATACGTAAAAATACTGGGTTAAAATATCACGAGGTACAGAGAAACTGCAGGACGGAGGTATACAAGACAAGAGTTGGGAATTATTTTGTGGGGTACATCAGTATAAATACTACGTTAAAATTTCAGCATTAAAAAATGGGATAGATTTTTAACGATGCCATTACATTTTAATAAAATGGTTGCTGATATTCTGTGAAACGTTTAAAGATAATACAATGAAAATGTAAATATCAAGAAATAATAACATTTTAATTAATAAACATTAAAGTCAAACATGAAATTTTATATCAAAATTTAAACAAAACGATTAAAAATAAGTGTCCAATTTTTTTTGTCACGCAGTGTAGTTTGACAGAGTAATTTTGAATTATTTCATGATTGAGGATTACTTTTAAAATTTTATAACCATACAAATACTGGATTTAAAAAGTACCAGTAAAATATTAGAATATAAATACTAGATGATCTATCGGTCTGTATTTTTTATTTTAAATTCTGTGTGAATGTTTTAAATAATTAAATTAATTGTTGTCAGATAGGTACCTAATAATTATTATTTTTCACTCAGTTTACCAATTTTTCGTTGTTATAATTATTGATTTCAGACTTGATTTATACATATGCATTTTCTGTATGTCATTTATTTAGGACTCAAATAAAATTATTATTATTATATTTTATTTAGTTCATCGTATTGAAGTTGAACGGCAGACATTCGAACATAATAAATTTATTTATTGTTCTTAATTTCATGGCATAGCTTCTATGCGTGATTTTGTATTAATAAAACCTTAAATAGTCTATGTACTGGTCATTTTAAGACTACCTATAATGAATAAGAACTACATATTTTAAAGAGAAATAATAGATCTTTTAAATTTTGCAAAAATATATAGGCTGTTTCAATTAAAAAGTAAAATATAATTGCGCAAAAATGAAACACCCGGTAGAAAAGCTTATATGGGCATTTTAATTTAAAATAAAATTTATTTGAAAAAAAATCAGTAATATATAAAATATCACGTAAAATAAAAAAAAAAACAGACCGATGGATCACCCGGTATAAAAAGCTTGTCTTGAAAATACTACAGTACCTGGAGATTCAATGCGGCAACACAGTACCTCCCACAAATTTTAATTTCTAACAATATAGAAAAAAGCTACAAATAAAAATTGTAAATTTCCTATAATTCATTTATTTACTGAGATATGCCAAAAAACCTGAAAGATCTTCAAGTAAACTACCACTTCCGGTTGATAGATTGTTACAAAAATCTGATCAACTCGTATAATAGTCAAATTTAGCTATCAAATTAATTTTTGTTGGAATTTGAGTAGACGAAAAAACGTCACACACACCCCCACACAAACCTTATCGTGAAAATATTGAATTTGTGTTCTAGTGACACCAAACCGTGTTGAAAACTCACTACCGAAACTTTTGACCCGTCACAATACCTCCATTATTTATATGTGTCTGGGAATAATAACTCAATCCATTAAAATAATAAAAAATACTTTGAATAAAATACGCTGCTTTATAGATCGGCCACACAAACAGTAATTAAAAATTCGTTTCAATTTTCGATATATTTTATTAAACAAAGCCCAATTACCTATAATTGTTTAATTTTTAAATCGGTTGTTTATAAAATAAACACAACGCTATAATGGATATTTGGAAATAATAAATAATTATTCATGTTTCGATTTTCTATGTACATAAATATTTTACAAGTAAAGCTAGAATAAAGTGTAATTTTAGACATGGATTATTTCTTTGGCAACGTCTACACTTCCACAGCGTTGCCATGGCAATAAAATAAACAAAACTAAATTAAATTTTATAATAAAGTAGGTAAATATTTTCGTTCAACAAAGAGAAGACGAAATTTATTTAGTTTTATTTTTATTAATTCAATACCTTCAGTTGTAACTTGAACTATGAGATGTTCTTATTCCATAATACAAAAGCACCTTAATGCGGCTCTGTTTTAATGTGCCAGGGAGGGCTTCAACCTTCTGAATGGTTTTTTGGGGTCTACTAATGATTTATGTGAACACACCACATAATCATGGTTTCAGAATTAATGAATTTTTCAAATAAAATTTTAGAAAGAACATCGCTCTAATTTTGGGATAGACGCCACCAAAATAATGGGGACCACCACAAAAATTTTATAAAACAGTCGATGATAGTATTCACGCCAAAATAACCAAGCGTTCCCGCATTTGATATGTAAATAACTATAACATTTCAGAAAACATGTTTAATTTTATTTATTATAGTATTGTAGTGTTCTCTGTCAAAATTTCGTACAATATTGTGATGATATAATGACGAATTTGACAGTTCATTTCTTTCTGTTAAATAAAATAATGATGTTTAACATGCTGTTGTCAAAATATTTTTTTTTTTATAAATTTTTGACAACTAATAACATTTTAAAGATTACTTTGTATTTTATATTGATGCTTCACTCCTGAGGATAACTTATCTGTAGATCAGTAAATTGTTACATTATCTGGAACTACACAATATGGCCCAATTATTTAAACGAGGATTGTGGTTATAATTTGAAAAATGTTTATAATATCTGTACAAGTAAGAAAATTTAATACAAGTTCATTTACCATTGACAACAAATACATGTTAAGACAGTACTGCACAATTTCAGATTTCACGAAATATCACTGAAAATTGGCATATACTTTTATTGTATTTCTATATAATATAAACCCTAAGAAACTCAATGCTGTAGAGCGCATCGTCATATCTCTTAAATTTACAGAGATATGTCAATTTTAGATGTTTTTCGAAATGGTACTTTGAGTGGCTGCAACTCAAAATCTATTAAAGATATTGAAAAATAGACTCAGATCTGTTCGTTTCATGCATTTTATTACAAATTAGCAAATTTTGAAAATTTTGAAATTTTTCGATTTTTTCCCCAACTTTCGATAGGTGATAACTCGTTAAATATAAAAGATACAGACTCGCAGACTGGACCATTCGATTCAGCTCGTGAAAATACACAAGTATGTAAAATTTCATTAAAATTGCTTTACGCGTTATAGAGTTAGAGCAAAAATTTTGAAAATGACGTTTTTGGCGAAAAACGTCAAAGGGTACCCCTTGACGTTTGGCCTGAAAAAGGCCATTTTCAGACTTTTTGCTCTAAAATTTCAACCCATCATCCGAATGTTCTGAAATTTTTAGGGTTTTTGTATTTCGATGAGCTGAATCCAATGGTTTAGTCTGCAAGTACGTATCTCGTTTATTATTTGAGTTATTGCTGATCGAAATTTTGAAAAAAAATACCAAAATTTTCAATTTTAGAAAAATTTGTTATTTTGCTATAATATGCACGAATAACACAAAACTGAAGAGTATTTTTCGATATTTTGCGTAATTTTAGAGTTGCAGTTCCTCAAAGTTGCACTTCGAAAAACATCAAAAACCTCCATATCTCGAAAAATTTAAGAGCTATGATGATGCGCTCTGCACCAGTGAGTTTTTTAGGGTTTATATTATATAGAAATACAATAAAAGTATATGCCAATTTTTAGTGATATTTCGTGAAGTACATCATATGAACTGTGTTTAAATGAGTAAGAAGAATGTTTTACGGAAATAAGAAATATAATAAATTTACAAGTGAATACGGTGAATATTATAAATATTTTAATTGTTTTCTAATATATTAGACAAATTAATTTGTGTGTTTATATTTATACTTTGACAAGTATCAAAAGAACTCCTTGAAGAACTTCATTTATTTGTATGGATTGTTATTAGTTCTATACTTTTTCGTACAAAAAATATTGTACAAACCTCTTGCGTAAACTCAGTTCCCGCATTTGGTATGTAAATAACTATTACGTACATCCTACATCTACCGAAAATTGTTTTTGATGTTTTTAGCGAATTTTGCTTATTTAAAACTGGTAATATAGCGCAATCATTTTAAAGCATTTTCCATTAAAAATGAATACTGTGATTTAAGTTTGTCGAGCGTGAGTTGTGTAGGCTAAGGGTTTGTTTGTTAAAAGTTCGAGTAAAGCGTGCTTACCTACAGATAAATTCCACATATTTAGTACCGCTGAAAAACATTCCTATTTTCAATCAAACCATTTTTAATATTAGTTTTTTGCATTTCTGTATTGTAACAACAAAATTAATAATTATTCTCATAATTACAGTTTTTTCAATGGGTCCGTGAAGTTAGCACCAAAGGGTGAGGCACTAATTATGAAACATACGCCAGTGTTTAGTGCCTGATTAGTGCCCTTTAGTGCTCTTAATATTTTTTATCAATTGTTTATAATTATGGAGTTATTAACACTTTTTTTATTTTGGTGCTAAGTTCACGCTAGCACCAAAAGTACGATATTTTTAAAAACTTTTTTCATATATCTTTAGTGCCTCATTAGTGCCCATTAGTGCCCTAAAAATAATTTGTAGATTGTTTATAATAACAGAATTATTGATGTTCTTTTCTTTTTAGTGCTAACTTCACGCTAGCACCACAAGTTTATATTTTTAAAAATATTAATAAACATTCCTTTAGTGCCTGATTGGTGCCCATTGGTGCCCTAAAAAATTTTTCTTAATTATTTATATTTACCAATTTATAAACGTTTGTTTATTTGCTTTCGTGAAGATAGCACCAATAAAAGTGAATTTTTTACTTTTTTTAGAAATTTCGTACATACATCGTTAGTGCCTAATTAGTGCCCAAAAGTGCCCTAATAATATATTGAAAATTGTTTATATGCATTAAATTATTAATACTTATTTTTTTCTGTTGGTGCTAACTTCACGCTAGCACCACAAGATTACATTTTTTAAAAAATTAATAAACATTCCTTTAGTGCCTGATTGGTGCCCATTGGTGCCCCAAAATTTTTTTCTTAAATGTTTATATTTTCCGATTTATAAATGTTTGTTTTTTTTTTTGCTTTGGTGAAGATAACACCTATAAAATTGAAATACGGTGATTTTTTTTACTTTTTTTTTAATTTCGTACATATATCATTAGTGTCAGGTTAGGTTAGGGTGCTATGCTAGTGACACAGCCTCTGCACTACCGAGATCGGCTTATATATGCTTATTTTATTTGCTCTTTTAAAAATAGCACCACGGGTAGTTAATTTTCAAACATTTAAAAAAAATCTTAGATATACCGTTAGTACCTAATTAGTATTAGCACATAAGTGTACCTAAAAAAAATTATTTAACTGTTGCGACAAAAATGTTGTTGAATTCTTGAAATATTTGTTACGTTTATACATAATATGCGTAGTATTTTTAATTTTGGCAATGTGAGTACTTTAAATTAATTATATTTGAATATAAAACATAAATTTTCTCTAACAATTAGAAAATGTTAAAATTGACCTTTATAATATGCCATTTTACTCCAATTAACTTTCGTCATAAAATCTGTAGTTACACCATAGTTATAAATTTATAGTTATTTGTGATACAAGTGTTAAAGGTGACATTTTATGAGTAAATGGGGAAATTTGTCAAACGAGGCTAAACCGAATGAAACAAGCCCAGGAACGAAATAAATACTTAAACAAAAAGATATTTTGACAGGTAGGGTTATATTGTTGATTTATAGATACAAATCGTTAGCAACGTGTTAAAAATAACGGTAAAATCACTTTCAACACGTTCCTATTACTTTTAACACTAGTGTCAGAAAGTGATACTTTTAACTTGCTAAGCAACAGTTAAAAGGACCACTTTTAATAACGATTGTAGATAAAAGCTGCATGAATACTTGAATCATTCATTTAGCGTTTTTCAAATTTTATTTTTAATATATCAACTAGTTATTAGCTTCATAAAACACATGAAATTGCACATTTAACATTTGAAATTATATTTTTCTAGGCATTTCTAATAACGGTTAATAAATAATGATTAGGTATATTTCGGTATTCGAGCACAGAATAAATACTACTAGGTAAAATTTGTTGTGGGCAACACAATACCTCCCGTCAAACATTTCTTATCAAATAGTGCAGGAGCACTGACCACCACTATCAAGAAATGCTCAACCCTTCAAAAAAATTACTTTTTAATTATGACACTTTAAAAAAATGAGATTATTCTATTATTCAACCGTTGTTTTCTTTTTTTTTTTTTCTTCAAAAGCACAGGTTAGCAGATTCAAACGATAATGTCAAAATATAATTTTTCTTTAACCTGTTGTAATTTGCAAATGAAAATAGTAAGAGAAAAATGTTTTCAACAACAATTGTAGATACTATTTGAAACATTATTCTAATAACAAAAATTGCCATTAAACCATAATATGCTGAATTTAACAATTTTCCTTTGTATGACTTTAACTGGGCCAAATGATTTGATTCTGGGCTCGTATTACTATATACAATTTAATTATCTGATAACAAAGTAGCTATATATTTTATGTTTATTTACCTCCCGCACCTATACCGCATGTCAACATTTTTTGTAGAACATAGCAAATACAATGTTAAAATTTTCATTAGGCGATAGTTCATTCAGAATTTTAGAACAAAAGTGTAAGCTAAATCAAATGAGCCTAAATTTATTTATAACATTGAATTCTAGGGACCACAAAACGTGATTATCTGTTGAAAACTCACTACCGAAAATTTTGACCTGAGTGGTGACTGATCATAGGCGTTTTACATGTTACATAATACTTATGCAATTGTCTGCTTCTCTACTGATTTTAGAGAAAAATATTTAAAATAAAACTGAAGAGATTTAATTTCTGCATATAAATCATTAAACAAATTTCATTTTACAAGTCTAAAAAGACGTTAAAAAATTCTGTTTTTATAATGAGTCAGTCAGTAATGACTCTACATATGTATATGCGGAAGGTAAAAATATGTAAAATAATATGAGCTACAATTTTTATTTGTTACTTTTTTCTATTATGTACTGTTTATAAATTGTTTAAGCGGGAGGTTACGTTCTGGAATATCAGATTATTTTAATATATATTATGCATTTTCTGTAATGAAAACAGTTTATTTTTTGAATGCAACGTATACTAAGATAAATAAAAATCTCGAGTCCCCCTCTTAGCTTAGAAATGTGTAATTATTTGATCAATAATTTTTAAAAAAGGCTGCAGTAAATTCAATATGCCTGTGAAAATATTCACAAAAACAGATAAATAAACAATAATTTAATGCATATAAACAATTTTCAATATATTATTAGGACACTTACGGACACTAATTAATCACTAATGAAATATGTACGAAATTTAAAAAAAAAAAAGTAAAAAAAATCACCGTATTTCAATTTTATGGGTGTTATCTTCACCAAAGCAAAAAAAAACAAACATTTATAAATCGGAAAATATAAACATTTAAGAAAAAAATTTTGGGGCACCAATGGGCACCAATCAGGCACTAAAGGAATGTTTATTAATTTTTTTAAAAATGTAAACTAGTGGTGCTAGCGTGAAGTTAGCACCAACAGAAAAAAATAAGTATTAATAATTTAATGCATATAAACAATTTTCAATATATTATTAGGGCACTTTTGGGCACTAATTAGGCACTAACGATGTATGTACGAAATTTCTAAAAAAAGTAAAAAATTCACTTTTATTGGTGCTATCTTCACGAAAGCAAATAAACAAACGTTTATAAATTGGTAAATATAAACAATTAAGAAAAAATTTTTAGGGCACCAATGGGCACCAATCAGGCACTAAAGGAATGTTTATTAATATTTTTAAAAATATAAACTTGTGGTGCTAGCGTGAAGTTAGCACTAAAAAGAAAAGAACATCAATAATTCTGTTATTATAAACAATCTACATATTATTTTTAGGGCACTAATGGGCACTAATGAGGCACTAAAGATATATGAAAAAAGTTTTTAAAAATATCGTACTTTTGGTGCTAGCGTGAACTTAGCACCAAAATAAAAAAAGTGTTAATAACTCCATAATTATAAACAATTGATAAAAAATATTAAGAGCACTAAAGGGCACTAATCAGGCACTAAACACTGGCGTATGTTTCATAATTAGTGCCTCACCCTTTGGTGCTAACTTCACGGACCCTTTTTCAATTATTTCTGCATTTGATTTCTTTATTTTTTCCATGGCAAATTTTGTATATGCATATTTAAATAAAAATGATACATTTTTAATTTTGCATTTTTCTCAAATACTTTGTATTATTTGGTCATTACATGCGAATATCATTGAATTCAGAAAAAAATACTGAATCGAATAAGCAAATATAAAAATAAGTTGTCATTTAAAATAAGAACACCCCGCATTTTGAGAACCACTAGTCTAAAAAAATTCTTGTTTCGCCCATTATCATTGTCATATAATATAAAAATTGTTTACTAATTAAACCGACCTCGTAGCTCTTATAGTTCTCGAAATAGCAATAGTGTACCACTTAAAATGAACACCCTGTATAATATTATTTAATAATATAGAAATGTTTCATGGATTACTGTAACACCCTTTATATGTTGCGCGATCCCGTATGTGTACCCAGTGATATGAGACATATCTGAAGAGATCTGGTGTATACACATACATAGCTTCGCTATATTGATTTTGGCAAGGCCTATACCGACCTCGCTAACGTACATAGCGCGTCGCTAACTACTGGAATTAGATTTGCACTAAATACTAAATCTTATTTACATGATAAACTACGAATACGAGTGTGTTCAGTGCCAAAATACAACGAAAATAAATAAAATAACACCACGGCTGAAATCTTGCGGAGAGATGGCGCTGATGGTTGTTACACCGTGAAACTGTAAACGGAGGAAATTTAGAGGTCCTAAAGAGGAAGAGGACCAACACACTAGCAACAAATTACAAAATTAATATTTACTTTTAAACCTTCAAATTTCCTTACATACAGGAAATATGCCATGAAATTAAAACCGATAATAGTTATTTATGATATAAGTGTTAACAGTGACATTTTATGAGTAAGTGGGGAAGTTTGTGAAACGAGGCAAAGCCGAGTGAAACAACCACAGGAACGAAATTAATCACTTTTAACACGTACATAATACAAAATTTTATATACGTCCTTTGTTAAAAGTGACCTTTTTAACCGGTGTTTAGCAAGTTAAGTGCCACTTTCTGACACAAGTGTTAAAAGTAACATAGCAACCTGTTAAAAGTGATTTTATTGTTACTTTTAACACTTTGCTAACGATATGTATCAATAAATCAATAAATATAACCCTACCTGTCAAAATAACATTTCACATTTTTAGTATTTTCTAATACACTAGGAAGATTGTAGTTAAATTTTGTATGATATACGTGTAATAGTTATTTGTTCCTCTCGTATTAGACACAACATTTTTTTCACGACATGTTTCTAAAAACGATTTGCTCGGACCTAAAATACACATTGAGAACACAACTGACAGCCTGACAAGTAAAAAGTTAAGTTATCAGACACATGGCGGTGTAGCAGTGTTGCCAATGAACCAATCTTAAATATCTTTAATAAGTTGTCAAATTGTGATTTAATAAGAAAAAGAAAAATATAAGACATAATTGTAAAATAATTTAAAGTATGCATATCACTAAAATAAAGAAAATTAGCAATTTATTTATAATTTATAACATATTTTTTGTAAATAACATTCATATTGTCAACACTTCTATATTCTCCTCTCTGGAAAGGAACAAAACATTTTCCTCACTATTTCGAAAGAAGAACGGTGGGGTTTCCTACCATGTCGTGAAAAAAAGTGATTTGTTTCGTTCGTTGAGTTGTATCATTCGGCTTCGCCTCGTTTCACAAACTTCTCCACTAATAAAATGTCTCTTTCAATATTTATTTCATAAATAACTATTATCTACGATCTTCCTAATGTTATATTTGTTGATTTATTGATACAAATCGTTAACAACGTGATAAAAGTAACAATAATATTATGTTATGTTACTTTTAACACTAGTGTTAGAAAGTGACACTTTTAACTTCCTAAGCCTAAGCAACCGCTAAAAGGGTCACTTTTAACAACGGTAGAGCAATAAATTTAGGGAAGCCATAACTGAACATTTCAAAAATAGTATTGAAAACGCTATAGTGCGTCCTTCGATTCACTATCATGTATATCAAACATGTGTCAAATATAATTATTAAATTATTATTAAACATTCAAATTTTCAGGTATTGAATATTGAATAATATGCCGAAATATCTTCATCGACCAATGAGAAATATTTAAATTGTTTGAGGATTTTAAATTCGTATGCATGGGTTGCCCTATTTTTATTTCTGGTGAACTGCGCAAAAATATTTAGTGGCGGATCAATAAAATACATATTTTTAAATACATATTCAAACATAAAAATAAATGATAACAAATGCTGCTAATACTCATTTAATATAAATGACAAAAGAGTTATACAAAAAAATCGACAATTTACAATTTGTGTTCGTTATCGCAGTAAGCCAAAATAAATAATGCATCTACATATATAAATACAGCATGACAATCAAGCTTTAACATTAATTATCTAAATAAAATTACCATTATCCTCACATCATTAAAAATTCACGGTTGAACTGTCGCTATAAATGAAGCCAGCCCGAATTAAATACAACAAAAACGCAAACAATCTGATTGCCAAATACACAAAATAAAACAACAATACAGTCTCACATCCGTGATAAACTAATAAGTAATTCGTCCATTCTCCACCGACCGGTTATTGTAAACATGTAAACGGTAAGAAAATGACAAAAACCATACAGCCATTAAACGGTTAAAGGGAATATGTCATAATTAAAGTTGCGTTATGAGGCGATGGGACAATCTCGAACAGTCGTTCCCCTTGAAACGAACGAGCTCGCTGGAGAGGGGACAGCGGGCGGGGAGGGGATAAACGCACCAACACTGTCACAGGAAGAACGAACATTGGTGTGAATCACTGACTGTTTAGCTTAGCTTTGCAGATGATTTCATTGACCGCTGGATTTTATTTGTTACAGGTTTTAATTGTTAGGTACCTGTCATCAGTTTCTTCTTGCATATTTTAACAGATAATATAAATATATCATTACGTCATTTATCTATTGTGAGTGTGGCACTCTGCTACTGCAAATTTCGATGATATATTTTTAAGCGTGAAATGTGGTCATTGCAAATCCAGAACTTAGTTATTTTCTGACGGCCACTACGAAAAGTACTTAAGGTCAAACATACGCGTCGAAAGAACGAACCCTTTATTTTTTTAAAAAACAGCAAATTCTGTTTTCTTTATTTATTTTCATGTTCTTTATGGTCCAACAACCTCCATTCGTCAAAATATCATGGATTTTTTACAGTGACTTGTACATTGCAATGTCAGATGAAGAACATATTTTCGTTGGGTTCGTTCACTCCCATGAATTTTGTTTTGCAAATTCAAATTTCAATAAATTATTTCTTACAATTATTCTTATCGAAAAACAAAACAATTATTACTGTGAAGTCTTTGAACATTCTAGTATTTATATATGTGGATGAAAAGGATAACTGAAACATTCAACTATAAAAAAATATTCGTTGAAGTCTAGTTGGTCAAAAATTCAGAATTTTGATGCTGAATTTCTAATTCCCATGAACGACGACAGTAATGAAAATAATTCGTATATTTATAAATATAATCGTCTATAACATACTAAAATTATTTTACATTTGAATTTACAGTTTTTGAGAAACAAATAAGAATATACCAAAAAACACACTTTTTGGTATATTTTTATTTGTTTCTCAAAAACTGTAAATTCAAATGTAAAATAATTTTAGTATGTTATAGACGATCATATTTATAAATATACACATTATTTGTATTACTGTAGTCGTTCATGGGAATGTGTGACATATATTTGACTACTTTGAAAATTATGTTCATGTATAAAATGTAAACAAAATTGGCATTTTAAAATTTATTACAAAACTTTGGACTTTTATCTACAAACGTAGGTATAAAACATTATATGTTTCATTTATTATAATAATGATATATTGTTTCAAAAAAGTCATGTTCATCTTGCGCTATCTTCAGCCCGTATTGGCCCGGATGATTCACCTTAAATCCCCACACGTTAAATTATTACTGAGAGTTGGTCATTGCATATCACTAGCAATGTCGTGTGATATGAAAGCTCGCCCTCAACTATGTGATATGTTTTATCACACGCTGCGAAAACTGAGCGAACTAACCCACAAATTTGTATTTAAAAGTTTGACAGTTGCAGATAAGTTGCTGAATTTACACGGATTAAGAAGGATGGACCCGATTTATCAGATTTTTACATAATTTTTGGTGAATTCTGATAGCAATGATGTTAACATAATCTGTTTTAATATTTTTATGTAAATTTTATATTGTTTTTTTTTTAATTAATTGTGGTCGTCGGAAAGGTATTGTGTACAACACGTGCTGAAAGGGCATTTCACACGAGTGTGAGCATTTCACACGAGTGTGAAGTTTGAGCCACGAGCCAACTTTCAGTACTAGTTATACAACATACTATTGTTGAACTAGGCACCAAAATACCTGATTTGCAGCTTCTCCGCGATAATGAATACTGCCGAAGCTGTTGGTGCCGTTTTGACATATTATTTTTTACCATTTTGGTATTAATAATAATTTAATGATTATTTTAAAAATACCTATTTTGAAACGTTCGCTTCAAATTATGTTGCTATGCTTTGCTTTTATATTGTCATAAAATTTAATTCTGATGCTTCGTAAAAAATTAAAAATTCATAATTTATTATATATAATGATAAAATTTTTTATTAATTATCAAGAACTGTTTTATGAAATATCAAATATTTTTCGTTTCTGTTTAATTGATATACTATGAAATATTAATATTTTTATTTAGGTATTCAAATGGGCCACATAAAATTTAATTCTGTTGCTTGGAAAAAATTAAAAATTCATAGTTTATTAATATTATATATAATGATAAAATAAAGTGATGAATATATTTTAACTTCTTTAATTCATAAGATACACGATACACATGTATATTTAGGAAGATGTAACCAATAGACAGTAAAAATATTTCGCCTCGGCAGTAAAAGTGACATTTTACAAACTGAAAGCTGTCAAAAAAATCCCACTCTTACTGTCTATAAGCAAAAAATATAATTTAGTTTTAAAAATATAGCGTGGTCACCACACAACTTTCTCTAACTCATTAAAATAGTAGATATAAAATGATTTTTATTGCGTTTCTGCCTAATTTAAACCATATGAAACTCATATTTTTTTGAGATTGGCAAATATTCATATTTTTCGAACTACAAATAAAATTAAAAATATACAGACTTTTTCCTTTAATATTTAAATAGATTACCAAAATATTCTGAAATTTTGCATACTTACATTTATGTCCACGAGCTAAACCCAATAATAGTGTATGTTTCGTTCCTATATTTTCTATATTTTTCGAGATATCTAATATTAAAATATTTTTATAAGAATAGAGAATTCGTCTCTTACTTCACAACGGTCATAAATATGACTATGTTCATCATTGATATTCTATAGTTATTCTACTAATACAATTACTATATCAAACGTTCAAAAATAGGTGAAATATCATAGTCCAGAGTTAAACTTGCTAAAACATATAATTTATAAAAAAAGGAATTACTTCTCATTTTGCAGATCATCAAATAAACACATAATAAGCAAAGAGCAGCGATGACGTCACTGGACATTAACCTATCCGAGTAAGAGCTCATGCTCACCACAAGGACGACCTCAGTTTTAGTTCTGGTTTTGATACAGATGTTTAGTCATGCAGTTATTACTTATTGCATGAGGTATATGCGGTTTTGAATCTGTTACGTCAGTATGATGTACTTTGGTTTTTTTTCAGCCATGGTGTTCGTCATTAATTGCAAGTTTAATTACGTATGTAGTTATCAGTTACGGAAAGTTAATAAAATACAATCATAGAAAGATAAATATAATGACTGGTACCACGAGCTCTGTTTTTGGGTATACTAAGAGAAATGTTTTAGCGCTGTACAATGTTGTAAAATTATTTTATAAAAAAAAAATACTTCAAATAAATGTGGTAGATAAAATATGTCTCTGTAACTTTTATTCGAAGCAGTTTGTCTTTTTACAAAATAATTTTAGAACTTTGTACAGCACTAAAACAATACTCTTAACGTGACCATACAAATGAAACATTTAGAAAAAATGTTATATTTAAAATAAAATACAATTATAGAAAAAAAAAACATTTCTTTAAGTTTCTGCGCCATTCAAACAACTTAATCATAGCTTCATGAAATTCGCGTAAATTATGAACGTTTTAATTAAAGCGTTAAACAAAAGAATTATAAAATCTAAATCTACAAGGCCAGTCTAAAAAAACAACCGTCTTGGCAGGTATAGCAACCTCAGCAGAATACCCAAAATGCCTAAAAAGAAATAACATACATAAAAAATCTACTATGGTCAACACAAAACCGCTCGCCTGAATAACTTTCAAACTGTACAAAATACCGAAAAAGATTCAAATACTCGGGATTGGTACAATCTTGGCGCTAGGTAAATAATGATTATTTTCTCAATCTTGGCTTATAATATATTATTATCACATACAGGGTGATGAATTGAAAGACGCATCATAGCGTTTTCAGTGCTATTTTTGAAATGTTCAATTATTGGCGTCCCTAATTATTTTACATCAAAAAAATAAAATAGTTTGCTGTAAAGGAAAAATTTCTGTATTTATTGCCACTAATATTTATAATTTTACTCTACCTGAAACCAGAAAAATGCCATGAAATAACAAAAAACATTCTAATAACAAAATTTTTATTAAACCATAATTTACTGAGATATTTTAAAATAACTTGATGAGGCTTCAAGTAAACTACCACTTCCGGTTATTGGATTATCACCAAAAACTAATCAGCTCTTCCAAAAGGGATACAATTGATATATTATACAAAATATAAAAATTTGTTTAGTAGTTTTTGAGAAACCGTAACTCCAGAGATCCACACAGACTGACAGACAGACAGACACACACACAGACATCATCGCGAAACTATTAAAATCGTATTCTAGGAACCCTAAAACGTGCTCATTCACTGAAAACTCACTACCCAATTTTTAGCATGATTCCTATACCTCTCTTACAGGATGTGGCGGGAGGTAAAAATAGTTATCAAAAAGAGAAAACAGTCTATGAAATAAATATATAAAAAAATATAGACAATAAACTGTCAATGTTTCATAAAACTCAATATCTGCATAATAACTAAGTCATTAAGTCACAGAAACCAGCCAATCCAATCAATCGGTAACTAAGGAAGCGCTTCGTTCTTATTGGAACTCATCAGAGTAGCGTAACCCAACAACTGCAGTGAGGCAGTGGCACCGACTGACTGGACCGGCGAGATGTAAGATCCCAACAGGTTGGTAAGTGGAACTGAGAGGTAATTTAATACATCCAGAGCCATCTACCGCTTTTAACTTAGTTATTAATCAGAGATTGAAGTTTTTTTTTTTTATAAAATTAGTTAATTCAAATTAAAATTAAAAGTTTTGAATTTGATTTTTAACACTACTTATATTTATTGATGAGGGAGACTAATAATTGTACATTTCAAAAATTGCATCGCTTATGGTAGTCATAGATATGTAACGGGCATTTTGTCACTTAAAAATGTCCTAGTTTTTTCTATTTAACAAAATAAAAATTGAACCAAATGATTGGTTTTTTTAAATGTGGGATATAGTCAATAGTTATATCACGAGTGCTAAGAATTTAATCGATTAAATTTGACATGTCTAGCTTATGCAAAAAATTTTGCTTAAAAAGTGTTTGAGTACATAATAATTTGAAAAAATCTTAAATTATTATGTACGATATCACTCTTTTAAAAGCAAAAAGACACGAGGGGTATATTTCAAGATTATTTCATGAATTCATAGTTTCAACAATAATATTTGCAGAAAAAATTGTACTGAAACGTTGATTTTGACATATTTTCAAATAAATAAATCGGTACACACATAAACAAAAGCACCATAAAATTATGTTGTTATAGTGTAACTAAAGCAAATTGATTGTTTTTCTTTTTATTTGTCAAATAAATGTCGAAAATTTGTAAATCAAAATAGCTTGAATTGAATAATCCAGCATGTTTAAAGACATAGAATACAAGTAAAAGTAAAAAACATGTAAGTATCTTGCTTCTGCAACTAATTATCCGGCGAAATATGCCTTCAAAATGTTCAAAATTTGCATATAAAAGCTAGCTTCAATTTAATCGCGAATAAACAGTATGGTGCTGTTTAATCACTTATCTAAAATGCACAACAATGGAAAATGAAACATTCTGATTGGTCAAATTGGTAATGAGTGAAATAGTCAGTAAAATAAACAGCAACATGGATGATATCAATGTGCTACTACTTGTGATATTCTTCTCGTGACGTCACGCGATAGGTATTTCCTCTTACACTTAACACTGACCGACTACCGGACATGCGTCTGGTTTGAGTTCCCAGCCGTCTAAGGTTGCTGTGCTCCTAGTCAACGCCATGATGATGACGTCATTAGTTTTTAATTAAATTTTTGACAACTTAATTTTAAATGTTTCACCGTGCAAGGTTGTTCGATTTTTTAATTATTTCTGTTAGTTTTTATTGTAAAAAATTGGTTTATTTAATCATGGCTCTAATCTAATTTTAGGTAGCTGTAGGTCCAGTTACAAAATTGATTGATTGGGTCAATTTAAATATAGTAATACTGGAACGCGCACTTGTAGGATTTGTATGAAAGCGAAAAACGATACGCGAACTCATATTGGTATGTCTAGTTATACATACATCAATTTGAGATTATATTGCAAATTGTAGACATAATAATAGAAGCTCAACAGGATGTATCGCATATCCAATTCAACCTTCTTGAACGATGAAAGCTGATCTTCTTTATTGAAATAACTTAATAGATAACACCGCTAATTTGAAAATGTCTTAGACATTCTTGTGAGGTGAATTATGACTATGAAGTTGGCGACAGTTAACGGTGCGACCGAAATAAAATATTATTGTTATTTATAATGAATAAAACTTAGTAAGTTTTTTTTTTTAAATAACAATTTCCTAAGATTGGTTTTTGCGATAATTATTTACATTTTAATATATTTTGCATATTCATTCTTATCTTATTTATCGATCAGTTCAATGATTGATTTAAATCGATCTAGTTCCAGTTAAATGGAATATTTTTGTTGATTTATTTAAAATATTAAAGCGTTTAACATATATTAATCGACTTTTTAATTTGCTTTTTTGTAAGCCGCCTTTCGTTTTCATGTTTTGAATATTAATCATGTTTTATTCAATTATTAAATAGCGTACTTATCTATAAGAAAATCTTATTCTCGCCCATATACAGGGTGTAGAATTAAAATGTTTCAATTCTTTTTTTTATATTGCCATATCTTTTTACCTATTCACTGTACAGCAAAAGTGTAAATACAAAAGTTGTTTACAATTTAAAAATGCATGCAATAAGGCCTATTTGGTTACCTAAATGTTGATATTTCATTTTATACAATTAAATTAATTTTAATATTTAACAGAAAAATTGTTACATGTCCATGGAAAATTAAACAAAAACGAAAAATATTTATACTTTATATTAAATAAATAAATCAAAAACTATTTTATGAAATATCAAATATTTTTCGTTTCTGTTTAATTGATATACTGTGAAACATTAATATTTAGGTATTCAATTGGGCCTTATTGCATGCATTTTTAAATTATGAACAACTTTTATAGTTATATTTTTCTGTAAAGTGAATAGATAAAAATATACAGCAATATAAATATAGTATATTGTGCAACAAGTGCAGAAAGTTGTGAGAGTTTTAGCATGATGCGAAGTCGAGTGCTGAAATCGCACGAGCGTGAAATAGGTTTTCTATGATCACACTTTTGTCAAAATTTAATAATAATAATTTTTACTTTGACGATCATGATTACAGCATGAATTCGGCGCAAGCGCAGATGTGCGCAGTGTGACCAACTATAAATCTATAAATTGTAATATAAAAACTACAGACATAAGTATATTTAAAAAATTTATATTGTATTTTCTTTGTAATCTCAATATTAATATAACTCTGAAATAATTATTAATTAGTTTATGACATATAAATATAATTATATTTGACATATTAATATCATACAGTATTATATTATTAGTAAGTTGGTCACACTTGTGTGTGGCCATATTGCGCACGCTATTCCACACAACTGTGCGAAATAAACAATTTTCAAGCATTGTTTAGTATGGAGAAAGTGTAATGGGCGCATAAACCAATTTTTTTTTATTTATCTAGTCTGAAGACGTTTTTTGCAGTGGAATTTGAACTTGGTTCATATTCCACAGTTTGATGCGTTACCACAGAGCTAACAACGACAGTCTAGAAAATTCTAAATAACCATCCAGAAAATTTTGTTGATTAATTTTGAAAGCAGCAGCCGCGAGCGACTGGGTGGTATATTGAATATTAAATTGTAATTAGTACAAAACTGACGAGCTCATATTATAAACATAATGCATCCGTGTATTATTTATTTATTTTGAATAATTAACCATTATTTTTGGAATATTATTTGAATTTATGCATAATGTTTTTCACAAAATTTCACATTAAATATTTATTACTGGCATTTTGGTAAATAGCTAATTTATTGGATATTAAAAACTAGGTATATGTGATGTCCAATAAATTACAAACATTAATTAGCAATATTAAAGAACCGTATTTTCATACAATCGATTCCAGTTGTTTCTCAAACATCGTTGGGAACGTGATTTGACAACTAGTAATGAATAAAATAAAAAACAACTTACAAGCTGCAGAAAACAAAAAAAAAATCTTTCAAATTATGCAAGAAGGGTGTCCCTTTAAAAATATAAAGTTGCATATAATAGGCTCTTCAACCACCAAAATATTAAGCATATTTGGAACAAATTTTCAATAATACGCTTGAAAATAATGTCAAAAAATATAGCACCTTATTTCAATAGTTATTTATGTATCAAGGCACTGAAGTTCAATTATTTATTACTAATATGGAATTTAGTTGCCAAGGCCCGTAGGGCCGAGGAAAATAAACCATGTGAGTGATAAAAAGGATCTTCAGTGCCGAGGTACATATTAAGTATTATTTGAAATCTAAAATTCGAAAAAACTGTAAAAAATTACAATATTGGTTAAGTTTATACATCTGTCAGTTGTCAATTGAAACTGACAGTCAGTGTTGCCAACCTCGAGAAGTGAAGATATCGTAAATAACACCCAAAATTATGTGTTTTGTCCTCAATTTCGTCATCGGATTTAATTAGTTAATTCTTCTTGCAAATTTTGTTTCATGTTACGTCCAAATTTACTATAGTACGTCAATATATCTGCCAAAATTATCCTAATTGTACAATAATTATTTAACGGTTGCCAACACTGGGTTGCTCAAAATCGTCGTATAATGAGTTACTTTAGTGACGATTTCTGAGCTTTTAATGACGATTTTTGAGCACATTAGTGCCGATATCAAATAAAAGTAAATATTTCCCCTGTAATTAATTATTAAAATTACTACTTCAATATTGTAAAATTATTTCTGATTTTTAATACCATTTTTCTCAAATTAATTGTTATACAACCTCATATATTGTTGAAATCAGAAAAAAAATTCTCTATCTAATGGACTAAAAATTTATATAGGTTACTATTTAAAAAAATATAATTTTATTCTATCGTTTAAGAACCACTGGTTTAATTTTATGTTTGTTATTTCTATTAAATAGGGCCCTTTTTCCTGGTAATTTTTTGTATATCACATTTTTCTCTAAAGTCATTAGTACGCCCAAAAAAGCGCTGGTTGTTTTAAAGGACCACGAAAAATATTCATATATTAACGTCTATTTTCGAAAAATAAAATAAAAAAATATTGGTTGAAGAGCCTTTTGTGCGAAAATAAAACACCCGGTAGAAAAACTTATACTGCTGATATGTTGGTATTCAATTTAAAATAAACTTTGTTTTAAAATAAGTTTTAATAATATTTTTAATGTGAGTGAGGTAACACATTATAAAGCATTATGACCAATATGTAGCACCTTGAATAATAATAAAAAAGAAATGTAAACAGCCAATCTGTTTAGGTTGCACCTAGAATTTCAGCAACAGCGAACAATTATTCTCAATAAAAATGCAAATTCAATTTAGAATAATGTCCAGATATATGATTAGTACCAATACCGTCCAACCACATTCAATTACAAGAAATCAACAGCTACAGAATTTCCTTTCCAGTTACATAATAAAATATTTCTCACGCTCATACTCTAGTCTAGTTCAAGAGTAAGAGGTCAGTATAGTCTTTCACGTGTTGCATAATTGCCGGCTTCGGCTTCTTAGTCACCTTGCGCCTTTGAAGTAATTTTACTGCGCCTGCGCGCTGAGTCGCCGTCTAATCGTGAGAGAATGATACGCACTTGCCTGGGTTCACACCCGGTTTGGGCACCCACGCCGATGGAAGTAATCTCGGTAATGATAGGTTGGGTGGAAGTTTGTGTTTGATTAATTTTAGGTTTGCTAGATTTATTGTAAATTCGTGGTCATCATCGAATTAAAAAGTACTGACAACTTTTCTAGCATGGTTACTCTTTATAAAAATCTGGTGTAGTCGACAGGTCGACACATTACTAAATCCAACTGAACACGTATGACTTGTTCCTTGTGCATGACATTATTTTGAGAATTATTTGACAAATAGAAGTTATACTTTTTTGGTCTCATTGTAACTATGATTTTATTTTAATATATTAATTAATTTCTTGTCTTTAAACTTTTTCTAACTAATAATACAAATATTGCTTTTTTCTACTCCTGTATAAATATATCCCCATTACTTAAATTTTTTCGATGAATTATAGTACCCATAATTTACTCTTTTCGACCAATCACAGAGCCAGAAATTCATTATTTACGGTTGTTTTAAAGACGTGATGTGTATCACCTAACAACGGCCGTTTGACAGTTGACATGTAGTCAGTTGTCATTGTGTATTTTCATGTTGACGTTATCAACGTGTTTTCAATGAATTTCGATCATTTTCAAAAATGATTTCCGAATTTACAGGTGTAGAAAAAGTATAGTATTATATTCGGGATTATGGTCATATTTATTCGGATGATTTGCATCACTCGTCTACGGCTCGTAACGCAAACTTCATCTTCTTGAATATGGACTATCATAATTCCTCATATATAATAATATAGAATTATATATTTCAAACGACACATATTTTTGACACTTCACAATTATTTAACATATAGTTGTAAAAAAGTTTTAGTTTTTGTTCTCATTGTAACTTAACATTATTGAAATATATTTTTACACACAGGAAGTTAAAAAAATAGAGGTCACGGATTTAAGGGTGGATAATACATCTCAAAACATTAAAGAAAAGTTCAAATAAACATATATTCGGAAATGTCTAGTTTCAGAGCTATAGCGATTTTAATATTTTATTTTTGTCATATACAGCTCATACTTTTAACATTACAATAAAATCATAGTGGCCGTTTACAATGGAAAACAGCTGAAGATAGTTTTTTTTCTTTTCTTTATTTGTCATTAATTATTATTTGTTATAATTAATAATTGACTGTTTTCCATTGTAAATGAATACTATGATTTTATTGTAATGTTAAAACTAAAAGTATGAGTTGTATATGACAGAAATAATAGTTATTTACTTTACAAGTGGGCAAAGTAAGGAATTACCCAAGAGAGAAATTTTAGCACACGAAGCCGAAGGCTGAGTGAACTATAATGTTTTATCCAATACCTGTTAATAAAAGCAAAATTAATTAAAGAAATATTATTTGACAGTGACATATTCTTTAAATTTTCTAAATTAAAATGTTAATCCAAGTAGTTACCAAGGTGTTGTATGTTATTATTATTGTTATAAATTAAAAATAACACACTAGTAACTTTTCTCAAAATTATACCCACTAGTGGGTAATCTGTTACTTTCCTTGTTTAAAATCGCCATAGTTGTAGAGCATTTATTGAGAGGTGTTGGATAAAATAATAAAATCGCTAGCATTTCCGAATATATATTTTCATTTGAACTTTTTTTTTTGAGATGTATTATCTACCCTTAAATCCGGAACCTCTAATTTTTCAAAATAAAGTCATACGCAAGGAACAAGTCCTACGTGTTCTGCTGGTTTTATATGTATAAAGTATAAGAATGTAGTGTGGTGCACACACCAGATTTTTCCTTTATAACTTTAAGGCTTAGGGAATAAATTTAATTTTTAGTCTATAGTAGTCTATGTCTATGGTACACAAATATAATATAAACAATGAAGTCTATTACAAAATAACCAGCTGATTGGTGTTTTCTTCGAACACTATTACAAGCCTTCTAGGAATGATTTCTGCTCTAGCGTAGTGTCCGGAGCATTCGGAGCAGGCAGTGCGAGCACGTGTGCACCGCGAGGGCTCATGAGCGCCGTGCGAACGCCAAGTCGGTTGATCATTCATAACTGCCGATGACGTCACACGATCAATACGCGAATACGAGCGCGAGCCGCGCATGTGCGCTCCACGCACACATACAACAAACACGTGTGTAAATACAGCATGGCAGTGCACGTGGGGGTGTGTTGGTGCAGGCGGACGGTGATCCGGGGGGTGGCGATTGAGAAATTATGAGGATAGGATGGATCTTCTTGAATCAATGTGAAAGCGACTAGCACTACAATATACTGTTAGTGAATTGTGTCAGTTGTATTGTAGAGGTAAATAAACTTGTAAACGGTGCAAAATTAAAAAAAAAAAAACAAGTTTCTAATAAAAAGTGTAAAACAATATTAGATACTCTACATCTTTTTGAATATAACAAAATTTACTGTAACTCAATTATATACTGAGCTATGCCCAAAAAACTGATAGACTTGTAAACTACAACTTTCAGAAAATATATTGCTACCAAAATCTAATCAGCTTGTAACTTGAACATCCAAATTTTAAATAACTCATTTTAACAGGATATATTGTCATGTGAAAATAGTGCTTTTACATACAGATAGAAATGAAATGTGGAATATAGGAGATTCAATGCTATTTTATTTATACAAGGTGGTTTTGAAGTTAATGTCATAAATTTAAGGTACGTAGATTACGAAACAGAAAGAATTTTTTAAGAATTCGAAAAAAAATTCTACTTTTCTTAAGGAAATATTTTTACTACTGTTTTAATTAATATTTCATTAAAAATATGGTTATCAAAAATACATTCCCAATTAGTTGTATAAGATATTATTCTTAATAATTAAATTAAATAGCATTTTTAATAAAAATAATTGTGTAATTTACATAAAAATGCAAAGGCGTTGCCAGTGGTACAAAAAATGTTAGTTTCATGAAAACTACCCAGAAATAAAAAAAATTTTAATAAATTATTTTTGTTTCGTAATATATACAAGTCATACTACTTACCCTTAAATTTATGACATTAACTTCAAAACCACCCTGTATTTTGCAATATTTTTCTACCTATTCATTTTATAGTGTTACCTAAATGTTAGTAATTCAGGATATATCAATAAATTTATTTCTTTTATTACGAAGATGGGAGGCGGACTAACTACTATGGTCATATGCCGCCTCATGAGTGGATGATAATGAATTTATGTGAACACAAACGACCATGCTCTTCAGTGGGATTTGAACCCACAACCTCTGGCGTTCTAGGCTAGTGACAGCCACTATGCCACTGAGATCAGACTCAATCAAATTTAAATAATGTATCAAGGCACGGAATTTTTACTTTTTATCAATAATATGTAAAATAAACCATATGAGTGATAAAAATGAACTTCAATGCAGCGGTACATATTAAATTCTATTTAAACTATAAAATTAGAACCAACTTAAAAAAATTTTATAGATTAAGTTTACATATTTGTCAGTTCACAGTTAAGTCAAATATTGGAACTTGCACACAGTGCTGACAACCTCGAACGTTGAAGTTATCATAAAGAACACTCAGAAGTCAAAACTGTATATCTTGTTCATAAAATTAATTAGTTCTTATACATATTGTTTAACTTCACGTATAAATTTACTGGGTATCATACGCAGTACATCTACGAAAATTGTTGTACTTGTACAATATTTATTATACGGTTGCCAACACTGCGTTGCTCAAAATCGTAGTATAATGGATTATTTTAATGCTGATTTCAGATTTCAGTGAAAGATACTTCAACAATAAATATACTTTTCGCATTTAAATTGGCGATAATCAAATGACAATAATTGGGGTCCTGTATTATTTTTTTATGAAACTTTATCTAAACTGAAGACTATCGTCAGTTTTAATGTCTTATTTGTGTTGTGACGTCAGAGTTGTCCTGTGTTTATCAAAAAGTAGGGATTGTAACTAATTGTAGTCACATAAATGTCCTATTTTATTGTTTAAAAAATTATTCAAGTGGAATTGAAATAACTTTTTGTGGTAATTAATTAAAATATACATGAATACAATTTATTCAAAGAAGAAACATAAATAAACTGTAAAGTACAAAGAATTTAGAATATTTAGAATAGATGTGTGACAGAGAAGCTTAAACAGAGAAACATTACGCTAATGCCAGAATTGCTATCTTTAGAACTCAACTATTTCAATAAATAATAATATTTTGTAAATTTCTATTACATCTAGTACGTTGTTTTTAAGTCTAATTATAATATAAATTAGTTATTTGCCATTTTGTGTCACTAGTGAAGTACCCCATTATGCTGTACACGTGTACACCATTTATCGTGTTATTTTGTTTTCTATAAGAATGATATATTTTCTAATAATTTACAAACATGTACTTTTTAAAACAATTGCATATACATGAGGGCTATCTCTGGTGAGTTCAGTGTGCCCTCTTGGACCGTTGCAGGGCTGCCACCTGCTCGTCCACCTGCGCCAACACAAGGTCCACAGGGATAATTAAACTTGTTTATTGCGGTATTTGTAATCTGTAATTACTTCACTTCAGCAGCGAAACGAAGACGGTTAACCGTCGAAAAACTATTTAGCGCTTTTTGTTTGTTATGTTGGCATTGTAGTATTATTTCTGCATACTAACTACTATGTGCTCAAAGGCAAATTGGTGTTGGTTTTAGGTTATGCAAATTGGAAGTTTGTTTTACTTACATTTTGCGGTGAATTCTTTTAAAATTATTAACAAATAAAATTGAACACATTTTCGGAATTCTTATTATTTTTACCTCAAATATATTCGACAAGCAACACTAGACACTACTAACAATTATTCTTGCAAACTACAAATGGTGTCGCAAGCTATTTGACGTTTGGCAATGCACAGTCAAGCGCAGTCGTACCAAGTGTTAAATTATAATCTATATATTTGTACAAAATATTATTGTAGTTTATTTGTAATCTCCATATTCCTATAGAAAAATAATTAACTAAATTTGAAAATTGAATACTTTGCATTTTGCTATTGAAACTTGTTGTTTCTTACTAGGATACAGAGCTGGAAACCTTCTGTTTTATCCACTCAACTCATTCCTATGGCAACGGGTGGGTAATTAAAATTCTTTCTCTCACTACTTTCGCCCACTCACCTGTCACTACCAAATTAACTGATTCGTAATATTGAGTATGTGGACCAAAAAGGATGAGCTCGCGTACTTACATTGAATTGAACAAAACGCTATACAACACTAGTGAAGAAACGAATTCGCTCACTTATGTGTCTTTGCCCTGTCCGCTAACGTCTCGTGTTTAAAACTGACACATGCGTGAGCGAAATTCCTAGTTTCTTCACTCGTATTGTAATACACTATTTCACTCACACATTCACGTCGAACGCTGAAACGTGAAACGTCAGTGTTCTAGACAATGTAAAAATATGTATGTACAAAATACAAATACGAAATACGAAACAAATACTAACATCTATCATAATATAAGTAGTATGGTTGTTAAGTATTGCGGTATTCTCTACTTAATTAGCTGTTGCTGTCATGAAATGAGAGGACAGCTGATGAAATCAAAATAAACATAGTTTCAAATATGATCATTAGAGTGACATTACTGTTATAGGCCGTAAATAAATGACGTAGCTTTGACGTACGTTGAAGAAGATTTGAAATTTGATACTGTTCTTGTAAATTTATATTTTGAAAACTAAACGTAAAGCATAAAATATGATCAACATATGATATACAGTTTTAAGCAATATTTCACAAAAAATAATAATTAAATCGAATATGTTTAACATGGTAGTGCAAAATGAGTAAAATTTCTTTTTCCACTACATAGTGCAATATACCGTAGTGACAAATATAAAAAAAAAATTCAGACATATGCTAACGCAAATAATATTCTACATGCGTACGTAAGGCAACGAAGAAAAAACGAATATAAAATTAGTTATATGTTAATTACTATCCCGCATATGTATACGTTAATGACATGGTATAAAAATGATGAAAATCTACATATGAATTTTTTAATATTTATCATATGTGTCACCGTCGCAAATTATTAAAATTTTAATTACATTTTTATTAAAATATATTTCTGCGTTATCTACATGTTTTTGTATAGACTCACCCATAATTTTACTCACTATAGAAAAAGAAATTCCTGGTCACTTACCTGTAAAAGAATAAAAAAATTAGTGTTGAAACACAATAAAATATCTTCAAATACTCATAATCACAAACCATACAAAATTCGAGAAATTTTAATTTACAAATTTTCAGTAATGAATACTTAATAATGTATATTATTAAACAAAACGTGAAATTAAAATTTTAATTAATACTTTGAATTGTATTTATAATAAAAATGTTATTATTACGAATTCTATTTAAGTGCATGACGTATATTATGCCATTAATATTAATTATGAAGGAAATTATTTAATATAACTCATATAGGAGAAAATTTCATAAATATGTATTTTTATGTCATTAATTATTATTCATTTATTAATAAATTTATGGTGTAATATTATTTTAATATTTACTTCTAGTTCTATAGTAAACATAAATAAATACGCCATTTACCCATTTCTGGGTGCGACACTCTTCTAAGAGTAGATTCGAAGTATGATATACAACAAAAAGATACTTTATTATATTTCTTATGTTTGAAAAACATTTTTTGCCGATTGACATTAAAATTGCGAGTTTTTTGACAGCTAACAGTCTGTAAAATATCACTTTTACTGCTAAGGTAATAAAAATGTATAGCAACCGCTTAACATATGCACAGTAACCATTCAAAAAACGCATAGTAACACACTTTGATTGAAAATGGTCAAAATAGTTCTCGACAAAAATGTATTACATAAAATAAGCTCATAATTAATATAACATTTATTTTGTTATTTCATGACATTAATGATTTTAAGAAAATTACCAATAATTATTTCTGTAATTTTTCCAGTTCCAGATACAGTAAAATTATAAACATTACACATAAAAATTTTATAGTCAAAATTGAGAAAATTTTAACAAACTTTTTAGTCCCAGACGATCCACCCTTAATTTTTGTAATTTAACAAGTTTCAAAACTAGAAGCAACTAATTATTTTTGTGTATTTCAAAACTAAATATATTTGTGAATATAGTAATTATTAACATTTATTTTTGTGACTAAATATTTTAGCAATTATATTGAAACAGAACAATAAATCATAGTTATTAACACATTAAGTTGTTACAAAGGATACAAACTTTCTTTAACAATTTCAAATTGATAAGTTAAATTTACTTGTTATTATTGACGAGTCTATTTGTCAAATTTTATAAATCCAGCAAATACATAAAAACAACAATTTTTCTTGTTAAAAATTCAGAATTGACAAAATTTTAATTTAATAAATTGTCATATTTGTTCAAATTGTTAATTTAACACAATATATTTGTCAATATTAACTAAAAATACTTAACAATCGCAAAATTGACAAATCGCAAATATTTTTTTACTGTGTAGTATCAAAATATGCAGAAATTTTTCCTCTACAATAAACTATCTAACGTTTTTGATGTACAATAATTACGGAAACCAATAATTCAACATTATAAAAATAGCATTGAAAACGCGTATTTCATTTCATCACCCTGTATGTATTAAAGATAATCACTAAATTAATATTAATGCTAAAATTGGCAAAAATTAAATGGCAGCCTCTGTTGTAACTGTGGTATTTTGGCGTCTAGTTAAACAAATAACTATTTATAGCAAATTTCTGTACTATATAGAATCAAATAAAAAATAAAGGACGTTTTGTTTTAAGCAAGACTTGTTTTATTTAAAATTGTAACTACTTCCCGTTTGAAGTTTCTAGTTACTTCTCTATTTCAGCAAAACAGACATATTTCATTAATGCATAAAGTAATTAGGTAGAGTGCTCTTATCTTGTTCTCCATTGTGAAACAAATGAACATCTATCCCCTCCACATTTCCGTACTTCCCGCATAGGGTACCCGTGTAAAAATTCGAATTACATAAATAGTAAATTACCAACGGACTTGGGGTGAAACTAGACACCAGCGCAGGTGTTACGTTGGCAGCATTGTGACGTTAGTGGGACAAGAAATTGAGTTGTAGGTAGTTAGTTGTTGATAGATGGATGCGCATCTGCGGTTCTCAAACGGTGATGGAAAACCATTTATAGAAATTCGCGAGAATATAAAACCTCGAACTAATCAATTTCACTATGAAAATGTATAATTTTAAATGTATTTATTGTTTTGTAAAGCAACAGTTTCGACGTCGCAAAACAATGAAAAGCAATTTATAACGCATATAAATGTTTGTGTTTTGTAAATTTTATAAAAATAAATAAACGTGTTTACCAACGATTTAAAAATGAAAGTTTTACATACATACATAATTTAAAGTTGTGAATACGTATCTCATAATAACTAATATCATGGGGATTGTTTTCTGACGGCACTGAGCTTGTAAAAATATCAATTCAAGATATGCTTGAAGCAGAGCGCCAAATACACAGATATGTGTATTAATTTTTATCTCCTGCCATATACTGTAAGGGATGTATAGGAATCATGCTAAAAGTTTGGTAGTGAGTTTTCAGTGGATGTGCACGTTTTAGGGTCCCTAGAATACGATTTTAATAGTTTCGCGATAATGTCTGTGTGTGCGTCTGTCTGTCAGTCTGTGTGGATCTCTGGAGTTATGGTTTCTCAAAACCTACTAAACTGAAAATTTTGATATTTTCTATATATCAATTGTATCCCATTAGGAAGAGCTGATTAGTTTTTGGTGATAAATCAATAACCGGAAGTGGTAGTTTACTTGAAACCTTATAAAGTTAGTTGGAAATATCTCATAAAATTATGGATTAATGATTATTTTTTGACGTTTCTTAAAACCAATGAAATGCTTCATTGTATATCACGTGTCTGCGTTTTACAAAATCCTGTCATTATTATACTGAGAATGAAGCTCTAGTAATTAATCCTGGGAATAATCTCTGTAGCTTTTTGTTTTTGTTGACAGATGTCAGATGTGAAATAGTTATCATCAACACAAGTAAAAAATGAGCAAAAAAAGTAGATTTAGTGGCGTGCCTAATGATGAAATCAAAAAAATAATGTAATTAAATATAACTCGAGAGTTCGATAAATTAGAAAATAATTGTCCAGTATCTTTCTCAAACTTGTTGCCATTTGGCAATGGCCACTCAAGCCCTACGGGATTTTGTGGCTATTGTCTGGCAACAAGTTTTTGAAAGATCTGTCAAATTATTTTCAATTTATTCTCACTCTCTTGTTATATTATAACTGAGAAGAATGTTTCAAATATTATTATCTACAATTATTGTTTGAAACATTTTTCTCTTACTGCCTCCATTTACGAACTACAACACGATAAAAAATAAATTCTGACATTTTCGTTTAAATCTGCTAACATGTGCTTTTTGAAAAAAAAAAAACAACTGTTGAAAATGTCATATTATGTATCATAATTTAATACTAAATTTTTTGAAGGGATGAGCGTTTCTTGATAGTGGTGGTCCGTGTTCCTGCATTGTTCGATAAGAAATCTATGGCGGGAGGTATTGTGCTGCTCACAACAGATTTTTTTAAATTGTTAAAGGAAATATGAATCATGTATCAATTAATAATGCACAAATTTGTTGGCGGGCCCTAAGTGCGGCCCTGTACAGTTTGAAAGCAACACACAGTGGCCCGTTTATAACATTATTACTCTATTGTGTTTTCGTTGAATATATTGTAATTGTGGTACAATTAATTAGCAAACAATGTAGCAGAATAACACGGGGAAGTATAAACGAAGCCAACTCTTTCCGGTTTTCCTTTCTTTGTTCACTTTCTGTGTTTCTGCAGCCAGAAGTGTTGCCACGAATTATACAGTGTTGCCAATAACTTAAGGTTAATCAAATGCTGGGAAGTCAGCGGCAGTTCTTCCAGTTTACTTAAAGGAAATATTGGTGTTAACTGTAACTACGAACTCGGTTTTGGAAGTTTTAATATATGTTTTAGCGCTGTACAATGTTCTAAAATTATTTTATAAAAAATACTTCAAATAAAAGTGATAGATAATATATTTTTTGTAATTTTTATTCGAAGCATTTTTGTTATGAAAACATTTTTCGAAAATTATACAGCGCTAAAACACTTCTCTTGAAACATTCAAAAATAGAGTTCGTTTTATCAGCCCTTATATCGGGTGTCTACTTTTTTGAGTTAGAAAATACAATGTTAATATTTTTATTTCACTTCAAGTTTTTACCTATTAATTTTAAAGCAAAAGTGTAAATAAGTGAAATGTTTAGAATTAAAAATTGCATCAAATGAGCGTAAATTTATTGATGTGATACAATTAAAATATATAATTTTGAGCTATTTCCAGAGTGCCATGGTAAACAAAACATACAAACAGTTATTTGAGTTTAACATTTGACATAGTTTTAATGGTTATTAACTTGTTTAAATTATTTCTCAGTAATCATGGACACATTTCCTATTTAGAATACTATATTCTATTCAACAAGTAATGGAATGAAACATATTCCACACGAGCAAAAAGTTTGTAGTCTGAGCCGAAGGCGAGGGCTATGGTTTGCGAGTGTGGGATGTGCCATACCGTTATCGGTTGTAGACTATACTTTCTATATGGAGATTTTGGAAATTATACAAAAAAGGTAGCTTATTTAACGAATAACTGTTGAAAACGTCAAACTCAAATAAATAAAATTAAAACAAAGAGGCCAGGATACTTCATATCGCGCTGATATGCGGCTCTGATTTGTAGAATTTATTTCCAAACGCGGCGTATGGAATGATAGTTATTCCAATACATTTTTTAGTTGTAGAATGCGTAGTTTCCAAAACAGTGCTATATAAATAATTTTATGCATATCTTAGTAAATAAATGAGATAGAGTAAATATCATTGAAATTTTAAAAGATGTAGAATTACATACAGTTTTTATTTGAAATATTTTTTTATATTTTCCCTTTATATGATCAGAACAATATTTTTTAAAAGTTGGGTCAAGTGATATGATTCTGGGCTCGTATCCTTCCCCAACGTTTGAGAACTAAAGTAATCGCACTATGACATTGTAAAGTTAAAGGCAAAAGACAACAACTTGAATGAATAAATAATAAAAATTTTCTAATTTAAGTTCTAAACAATAGTTAATGTATCTCATCCGCTTGCGTTCCCAGCACTTTTCTAAAATGCGAACTTAAAATTCCAATAATTAGATAATTCGTTTATGATTACGTTAGCTCTGTTTCGTACAAAAGTGCATATTCGAAAAGCATGCATCAAAGCTTTTGGTAATGGTAATTTAATTTCAGTGATGTAAAACGTACGAAGGGTTCTATTACCAGTAGTGCCAAGAAAATTTGCCTTTTGACAAAACAATTATGATTCACTATCGGCGAACTTATCAATTACTGCGTGGTAAGGGTCACTTTCAACTCGTTAATTTCATATTTCCTTGAAACATCGCTTAATTTGAAAGCTGGTAACTGTACTTCACGCGTATAAATATATGATATACCGACCTGCGAAAGCAACATTTTTATTTTTTTACTCAATAAATTTAAATGCTACCCAGAAACACGGACCACCACTATCAAGAAACGCTCATCCCTTCAAAAAATTTAGTTTTCAATTATGACACATGTCAAAAAATAACATTTTTCAACAGTTGTTTTGTTATTTTAAAAAGCACAGGTTAGCAGATTTAAAATTATCAAAAAATAATTTTTTTCTACGACCACTTAGAAATATGCTCATTGTATGTTTGTTGTTGCTTGGGATATGAGGTACATTGCAAGCATCGTGCGAAATGAATTTGTTTTGTGAGTATTTCAATACAGGTCAGTTCATTTAAGTGCAGGTGCCATTGCTAGGATACTTATTTAGAATTGTCAAATATTGGAATGGTGAAAACGGGATAAAATTAATAAAATAAAATTAATTTTGAAATAATATCGTGGTCGTAGAAAAAGTATAGTGTACAACTCGCATGGAATGTTCATTTCATACTCGTAGGAAATTAGTATCATTCCATGCTCGTTGTACAATATACTATCTTTAACCTGTTATAATTCAGATTTAAACGAAAATATCATAATATACATTTTCTTTAATGTGTTGTAATTCATAAATGGAGATAGTAAGAGAAAAATATTTCAAACAACAATAATTGTAGATAATACTATTTGAAACATTATTCTAATAACAAAAATTGTTATTAAACCATAATTTACTGAGATATTTCAACATAATTTGATAGGGGTACTAGTAAACTACCACCTCTAATTTTTTCCAAGTTGTCACATATTTATTTGTAGTTACTTTCAGGGTGAAAGATTGATTTTCCAAAGCGAAAATTGATTCAAAATTTCAGTCAAACCACATATTAAGGAAAAACCAACCCGTGCCCCTTTCGTTAACCCTGTAGCACGCCCCTGACAAAAACCTCGTTAGCATCGACCGACGGGTTAACATATTATGCACAAAATTAATAAGGAAACGCGGTATTTAAAGTATTTAGTGCGAGAGCTGGTTGCTAGGTGACCGCACCGGGACCATGATTGCCGCTCTTCGGCTGAATTCGGCTTGCTTCGACCCTTGCCGGAAACACCCGATCAGGTCGGATTTTACCGCGAAATTTAGTGAAGGATTACGACGCATCACACATGGGAGAAATATATATTCGGGCGATGTTTTATTTTAAATAACTTCAAAACCAAATAAAATAACTAAATTTTTACTTGAAAGTTTGATTCCTCATAGCATTTTACATGAGTACAGGAATTTTTGAGTGTATTTGTAGAATGGTATAATTTTAAATGAAGTTTGAATGAAGAATGACTAGCGTATTCAGCATACTTTCGTTCGCCAGTATGTACAATATTATGCTAAAGTTTATTTTTTCAATACACATTTTATAAGCAGTTAGAGATCACAGATATTTTTGTTAAAATTCAATATTTCGAATTACAGCACGTAATAGTTATTTAGTTTACAAGTGGGTAATTCCACTTTGCCCACGTGTGAAGTATAACATTTTATCCAACATCTCTTAAAATAAATGCAAAATTTATTAAAGAAATATTATTTGGCAGTGAGATAATCTTTATATTTTCTAAATTGAAATGTTAATCGAAATATTTATCAAGGTGTTGTGTGTTATTATTATTGTCAAAAAAAGAAAATTACTCACTAGTGACTTTTCTCAAAATTATATACACTAGTATGTATAAAATGTACGAAAACAACTTTTGGTATTTTTTAGTTGTAATCTGTTACTTTCCTTGTTTAAAATCACCATAGTTATAGAGCATTTATTGAGAGGTATTGAATAAATAATTTTTATGAAACTTTACCTAAATTGAAGGCTATCTATAGTTTTAAAAAGCCTTAATTGTTATTCATTAAATCGTAATTAATCCTTAAAATTATTATTACGTCAGTTGTCATGTGTTTTGGATCTGAAATAGTAGGGATTGTAAATAATTGTAGTCCTATAAATGTTCTATTTTATTGTCTAGGAAATTAATTAAAGGAAATTAAAATTACATTATCCAATTTAAAAGTAGTGGTGTTACGAGCTACTTCACCCTTCACTTGAGCCTACACTAATTCAGTTGGATTTAATTGGCAGTGACAGGGCAGTAAACAAAGTACCGTATTACCGCGATTCGCCTCCATTTCGTCAATAACATGATGAACATATTTATGTAATAAGTAATTTAAAGATATATTTCTATCTATTATTGGCGCTCCACTGTAATGTCTTTGACAGTTTTATTCGCAAATGGAATAAGACTATTTAAATATTGTTTCATTTATAAGTTACATTTTAATATCATTATTATACAATTTATAGTTTTAAAATGTCTGAAAGAAATACTTTGCGATGAGTGCCTTTGTAAAAACAACACAAAAATTAAATCCTACAGCCAATTATAAATTCTAAAACTTGTCTTCCATCTTTTGAAACTTTCCATCCGCAGTGGATTTAAAGAAACATAACATTCAGCTAAAAAGAAACTAGATAAAAAGAACCGTTCAATACTGGAACATTTCTTAAAAAAATAATAACCAAACTTAAATCGTCCAACATCACCATCAGTGAAATACTGAAAACATTATAGAGATCCAACAAAAACTTCGTCCAAGTTTCAGGAAAGAGAGAGGAGAGGAGAGAGAAGCAACAATGGGCCCCGGAGGATCGTGCTGTTTTGTACCATGCCGATTCGTCCCTGAAGAAGATTTGAAATTACAAAAAAGTATCACTAGACCAGAAACTGCAATTTTTCGAGTGCAAATAATATTTTGACACACCGAGCCAAAGGCGAGGCTTGTAAATTACGAACACTCGCAAAACTGTTTCTGGATGTGTGATACACATTACTTTTCGTGAGGATTTTGTCATAAATTTATTAAATGGAATTACTGATTTATTTGTCAAATATGAAATATATACTAGAACTTTTTTTATGTTGGTCACATCAGATCATTTGTAAACAAGGATACGAGAAATTTATAAATATAAACAGTTCATTGGTTTTCTTTAAAAATTTCGGTGAGGTTTATTTAGTTGATATTTATTAATTGGTTGTGCATTGCAACTGAAAATTTAATTATAATTAAATTACTGACATTTGAGATTACAATTAACAAATTTATGGAAATCTCGAAACTTTGCACTCAAACATTCAACAAAACCAATGCACATAATTGACAGCCAGTTGATGCCAACCTTAATCTTACAAAAATCCCTACTTTTTTGCTAGCTGAGACAGAAAAGCACGCAGTTTCTGGCCGATTTTAAAATGTGCAAAACTAGTGTTATTTTCGACGGAGGAATGAAATAGTATATTAGTACAGTATAGTATATTATACATTAAGGGAGAGAAGTGTATGTTTTTTTCCGCGGAGTAAATTGAAGCACGAGCCGTTGGCGAGGGCTACAATACGACAAGAGAAAAAATACACTTCTCTCCTGCGGTGTAGATACTATTTTTTTCACGACCCAATATTTATGATGCTATAATTCACAAGTAGAAAATGGATGGCTTTGATATCACTATGCAAATTTTTAGGTTGCCTAGATATCATAAACAAAATAAAAATTAGGTGTTTATTTTGAGTGACGTTTCATTATGGGTAATTTGAAGAAGCCACATTGAAAATACTGCCGATAAAATCTAGAAAATTATATAAAGACAATTAGAAGCTTTCAGCAAATGGTGTGACCGAGAATGTGACAAAAAAAAAATTCAAAAATAAACGGATAGGAAACTGTGCTGCTAGGGTATTTTTATGAAAAAAAAAAAAAATGGGGAAGCTTCAAATTCGATGTTCATGGCAATGTTGGTAGTTAGAAATAATACTGATATAAGCAAGTTCCCTAAATTAATTTCTTTCGTTAAATAAAAAAAAAAAAAAAAATCCTGGCTTCTAATAAAGTCAAAGGTACAGCAGAAGATGATCAATTCAAAAAAAATGCACCAGACAAACAATTTTTAATGGACAGAGTAATAAATTTTAGCAAAAACGTTTAAATATACTCTGTAGTTATCAACTATATAAAAGTATTAATAATAAATGTGATTAATATAAAATAATTTTAATAAATATTGCATTTGTTGCTGTGGTAATTTGTTTACTAGTCAATATAATTCCTTGGGATTAAATTTTGAAATTTAATCCTTCCGAGAAAACTGGCACTACTGTCCACAAGAGGGAAGAATAAATTAGATTATTTAGACCCGGAAATGCAAAATAGTATATACACTATACTTTTTCTACGACCACAATATTATTTCCAAATTAATTTAATTTTAATAATAAATTTGTCCCACTCTCACCATTCCAATATTTGACAATTCTAAATAAGTATCCTAGCAATGGCACCTGTACTTAAATGCGTTGACCTGTATTGAAATACTCACAAAACAAATTCATTTCGCACGATGTTTGCAATGTACCTCATATCCCAAGCAACAACTAACATACAATGAGAAGATTTCTAAGTGGTCGTAGAAAAAATATATTACTTATCGAGATCTGCAAATATTAATATTGTAATGAGCAAACGAACATTGAAAAATATCCCGTAGCACAAAACAGCACTTGGAGCACCAGAGCAACAATATCATCGGCGGCGGGGGCGGCGGCGGCAGCCACCACAACTCCACAATGAGGAGGAAGCGAGGAAGGAAGATCCGCGCGGGGGCAGGGGAACGACGGCGCACGGAACACGGCGCGAGCAGGAAGAGGCGGTTTTACGAGCACGCTGACTTATGAAACGGAGAGTGAAGGCTGTGAGTGTTCGCACTGCCGCCCCCACCGCCACGGACGCCACTGGGTGATGTGTTTACGAGGATGTGGACTGAGGCGCAGGATGCATTGGCGCACAAGCGTATTTATTTATATTTATAATATATTTAGGATTCAATGTGACAAGATCTGCTATAAGCTGAGTGCCACGCTCAGATAATTATTTCTTTTGAAAATTATTTTTCATTTTCATCACAATAAGTAACATATAATTATTGCTCACTAATATTTCAGTTTCTTTTATATTTATTATTTTATACATTCAAAATTATTTCACTAGTACCTGGCATTAAAAATATAGACTTCAGTTAAATTTACTTCCATACTAAATTTACATCAAGTTATCCAAATGACAGCAATGTTAAGTAAGTCATAAAATAATTAGAAATAAGCCAATCGCGGTGGCGTAGTAACTATATTACTAGCTTAGCTTACCAGAGGTTGTGGGTTCCTATCACCAATCCCACTGAAGAGCATGGTCTTTTGTGTTCACATATATACATAATAATCCGCTCATGAGGCGACATATGACCATAGTAGTTAGTCTGCTTCACATGTCTTCATAATACTGGTAAATAATTTATCAACATAAACTTTCGTTAGTGAAGATGAAAAAAAAATTCGCGGTAATTGCAATTGTTGTGAGGTATGTCATGTCATACTAAAAAGTTAACTAAAACTATCAGATTTTTTCAAAATTTGGCAAATTTATTGATCAAACATGTTTATAAACTTTTGTGGATCAAATAAAAAAAAAAAAAAACATATGATGCTTAATAATAATATCTATTTTTAAAATAGAAATACCCGTAAATAGTTGGTTTTTTGAAACATAATAAATATTGATACTCCACATGGCGTAAAATACGGGTATAATTTTTATATAAAAATTATTGAGGATTATGAAAAAGAAGATATTAGTTGAAATTAACATAAAATATAATTATAAAAATAAATATATCATCACGCCTGAAACCCATTTCTCGCATATCTCGGTGACATTTTTTTTTTTTAATGTAAGTGGTTTGCAGCTGTCACGTCACATTTTTCAAAGATGTTAGTGGAGGAGAGACCACTAGGGTAAAGTTAAAATGTGTTCAAAATTTAAACAGATACAGTAAATATAAATATTTTAAATAGTTACAGTTTATAAATTATTTTATATAAGTGCAGTACCGAGTAAAAAAGTTTATTTTATGGTTCTAGTTATAATTTATGGGTTTCTTCCAGGTTCCACGTAAAACTACATGCTTTAATTTTCAAAGATGGTTCGTCAATCTTTAATCTTTCAGGTTGGGTATTTAATGAGCCTTCCATCTTTTAAGCAAGTATAACCATAAAATAATGTTGTCGAACTATAACATTGATACATCTTCACGCAATTTACTGATTTTGAGTGTGACACGCTGCTTTCGCAGATTTCGATAAGTTAAATTTTTAGCGCGTTACCAGCCGCCATAGTACGGCTCCCAAAGTTGTCATTGAAGGGGGAACCACATGATCCACAGTCTCAAGTTATCAAAATAAATTAAAAATAACGCAGTAGAAAAAATTTAAATTACAACTCTGCCCCCTGAAAATCGTCCCGCACGCCACTGAGGGGTGCAAGTCTCGCGCCCGTACCCGGAGCCACGACACGGCTATTATCCACAGATCGGAGGGTGGCTTAAAGCGGATATACCACTATCCCGCATTTGTACCCGCCGCCAACGCTGTCGACCTCGCCGAACACTCTATCCCCTTTAAACATGTCTAATTATAAACCGAAGTGTTAACTCTGGGTCAATTTCGGTATTTAAAGGTCATTAATACGCGTGCAGTGGTATAAACAACTGAAGAAGCTATAGGGGGAAGAAGATCTGTGACAGATGATGCTCTTGCTTCTTGGAAGTGAATAACGGGATGATCTGGTCATGTTTGCGATGAACGTGATAATTTTACGCTGTCTATTATTTTTTATTTGCAAAACGATTAATAGTATATTGTGTTATTTAGGAGTAAATGTGATACTTTGTGTGCTGAGCATGTAAATTTGAACGACGAGCGAAACGAGTTGAACAATTACATACGAAGCACCCAAAGTCACATTTACTCCGAATAAGACATGCTATATTTTTTTCAAACATAGAAAATAGAATTATAAATTATTAAAAAATGCCCAAAACTCCAACAAATATTTTGTCTTATCCAGCATTTCTAGTTGCCATAGAATATGCTGTTTTGTTATTTTTGTTTATTTGTTTCATTGTAAACTGTCAAACTATTGAATTACAACCTCACTATATTTAATTATATTTTACTTTGTCTGCCGCTGGAGTATAAGTCCAAGGAGACACATTCAAAGCGAAAAAATATAACTTCTGCTGCTTGTTGATTATTTGAATATAAATACATAACAACGTACTTTTGTGACGTTTGAAGAAAAAAACATATAATTGTTGAAGTCAACAACTTTGCGAAATATATTGTACCTAACACATCACATATAAAATAATGAATTTTGCGTAAATTTACAAGTATTAAACAACAAAATCGCATCGTTTGTTCAGCGATTATTATTAATGCAGTAAACACAACAAAACAAATTTTGTCGTGATTGCTTACATTATTAAATAATTGCAAGTCCAAAGCAAATAATTTCGATAATTTAATCGACTATCCTATTTCGTATTTGAGAAACCAACCAAAAACTGTCCAAGGAGGAAACAGGACCAAAATCAAATAAAAATTTATTGTAGTTTATAATACTATTTATGGTTTCCAATTGGTATTATGATTAAAATTTTCCAAAATATGTAACTGGTTAATAATAATAAAAAAAAAATCTGTTGCGGGCACCCCAATACCTCTAGTGCCATAGATTTCTTATCAAACAATGCAGGAACATGGACCACCAATATCAAGAAACGTTCATCCCTTCAAAAAAATTTCAATTATGTCAAAAAATTACATTTTTCAACCGTTCTGTTTTTTTTTTTTTTCAAAAAGCACAAGTTAACAGAAAACGAAACTGTCGAAATATAATTTTTCTTTTACGTGTCGTAATTTGTAAATTTTGACAGTAAAAGAAAAATGTTTTAAACAACAATTGTAGATAATATTTCAAACATTATTCTAATAACAAAAATTATAATTAATCTATAATTTACTGAGACATTTAAAATTAACTTGATAGGGCTACATGTAAACTACCACTTTCTGTTATTGGATTATCACTAAAAACTAATCAGCTCTTCCAAAGGGAATACAATTGATATATACAAAATATAAACATTTTCAGTTTAGTAGTTTTTGAGAAACCGTAACTCCAGAGATCCACACAGACCGACAAACAGACACACACATACAGATCATCGCGAAACTACTAAAATCGTATTCTAGGGACCCTAAAACATACTCATCCACTGAAAACTTACTACCTAATTTTTAGCATGATTCCTATACCTTCCTTACAGGATATGGCAGGAGGTAAAAACATTAATTTCTCTTGATTTATGTGGTTTCTCAAAATTACCCTTTTCATAACAGTGTAACAGCATTTTAAAACACATAAATATATAGAAATTGTTAATTGATTAATGCTAAAAAATAAAAATTACAATAGCATAGTTATTTGTATCACAAGGTTGGAAATTGCTATTTTGAGAGTGCGAGTTTATTTTGATAGGACGAGCAGTAGGCGAGTCCTACAAATACAAGATTTTTCGCGCCAACATTTATATAAATTTAATAAATAAATTTAATTTATTACTCGTTTTCTTAATGACAGGGCATTTTTTTATGTTGCTAACTTCACAATATTTAAATGTCAATTATATTTATTTTCCAATATCATAACCAAAAATATCTACATATTTTTATTTGGATTTTACACTGCAAATTCAATTATAATTACTAACAAATATGTTTAAAATCCATAAATATTCTGTTTTCTTGTATTGCAAATACTCAATTGTAGATATATTGCCATAATATTTTTATGTCAATGTAATACTTTGACATTTCTATCGTCAGAAGTTAACTAGTACGACAAAAACAAGATTTCCGACCGCTTTAGAGATATGTAATTGTATCAATGTCGGACGGCGGCGCGAAAAACAATTTTAATAACAAAAAATAATCTAATATGTCAACACATAACCAATTTTTAAACGGAACTGTTTGAGAACTGAGTTAACCGTAGTTTGGATTCGCAGTTTTCAAAAACACCCAAAAAAACTATTTAAATACAAACCTTCATCTCAAACATCAAGTGTTTCATCAATTAAACAAAAGTGAAATTGTCGAAAAAACCGCCATAAACGCCACAATTAAAATCGGGCAACAGTAACAAAAGAAAGTAATGTTTCTTTTGTTACGCGAAAGACGAAAAGTGAAGTTGAAGACGTGAATGCTGAGCGAATTACGACAGAATGGCGTGACGTCGACCAGCGGGAAAAAGTCGACACGGTAATGAGCCTTTAGTTTATGATTTTTGATGAAGAGATAAAATAATTACTCGTTCCACACTAGCCGATAAAATTGTCAACAGGTTTGTTTATTCTGTGGTCTTGAGCTCCAACTAAGCTGTTATTTCAAATGTATTTTTTTTTATTGTTCATGATTGTTTATTCATTTGATGCATAACAGGAAATTGCCATCCAATTATGGGACAGGGAACCTATAAAGGTATATGTTGTTTATTTGAAATAATAAAATTGTTCTCATTCTATGGAAGTTTTCATTTTTACCTAGAAATAATTTAATGTAAAGTGTTGGTCTTTGAGAAGAATGGTTTGGTGACTGATTGTAACATTGGAAACAATGAATGAATTTGTATATTTGGGTAGTATGTTTTCGAGCGATGGACGTATTGACCGGGAGATTGAAAGGCGGGTGCCTGCAGAGTGCAAGGTATTGGGTGCTCTGGGTACATTTGCTCGAAACGTAAATGTATCTAGAGATGCTCGTTTGAATGTTTATAATAGAGTGTTAGTGCCTACGTTGATGTATGGTTCTGAATGTTGGGTGTGGATGAAGAAGCATGAACGATGTGTAACTGCTGTAGAAATGAGATATTTGAGAGGAGTATGTGGGTATACGAGACGTGATCGTATCCGGAATATATTGGTGTATGGTGAGTGTGAGATTGAGAGGAATGTTGTTAAGGAAGTAGGAGTGAGTCAGTTGAGGTGGTTTGGACATCTTGAGCGAATATTGAATGAAAGGTTGGTGAAACTAATATATGTGGGTGAGATTGAAGATGAACGATTGCGTGGGCGTCCGAGGAATAAGTGGTTGGGTATGATTGATGGTTTGTTACCAGAACGAATGATTCCGAGTGTGAAGAATAGAAGAGCATGTATGAATCGTACTATGAATGTGGACGAAGCGAAAGTGGTGTGTCAGGATAGGAATGTTTGGAGGAGATTAATTGTTGGTTGACTGTGTTTCTGGGTACGTGCTGTCTCACTGAGTGAGATATAGCGTGACGTATGTATGTATAGAAATATATATTTTAAGTAGCCTGAATTTGTTTGGATCATAATCTCAATGACGTCTGTGTGTATGAATGGATGTGTATCCGTATATGTTTGCTAATTTTTAAACCGTACAAAATAGAAATTTGCAATAAATCAATTATTTACTGAGATATGCCCAAAAAACCTGATAGGCCTTCAAGTAAACTACCAATTCCGGTTGATGGATTGCTACCAAAAACTAACCAACTCATAAATTAATCATTCAAATTCTAAATATAAAATTTGAAAATGATATCGTCGTTAGATTTGGAATTATTGCTACAAAGGCATACAGACGTCATCATACGCTTATAATGATTTGAAATGCAGTTAAAATAAATTAAGCAAATTATTTCTAATATATTTCCACTTTAAAAATGCGAAGAGGTAATCAAATTATTGATTCAAATATATGGTAATGAATATTTGTAGAATTTGAATTTAATATGATTCTATTCAATTTTCAAACGTGTTTATATTACAGTAACATTTCTACTATAGATAAAATATGTAAATTGACATTTTATACATTCATAGTACCCATTTCACAAATTTTCGATAATTTATACATAATAATATTATTCATTGCTGTAGGTAACAAAACAATTTAATTTTTCAAAATATATTTGGTAGCCGAAACTGCGCATTGAAATTTTGTTAATAGAAATAAATTTAGCATCACGCTTTTTACCATTTTGAATATGGCACTTTGGCTGGAACAGATATATGCTTTTCCTATGCAGTGCCGTCAAATTGTAACACCCAAAATTAAAAAAAGTAAATGTGCACAAATGCATAATACAAAAGACATACATATATATATCCCACTCAGTGGGGTAGCACGAACCCAAAACCATAGACAACCAACAATCAAACATTCCTATCCTGGCACACCGTTTTCGCCTCGTCCACATTCATCATTCGTTCACGCAAAAACCATCAATCATACCTAACCACTTATTCATCTCAATTTCACTTGTATATAATAATTTCACCAACTTTTCATATCACCTTAATTAACTCATTCCCACTTTTTTAACAACTTTCTTCTCAATCTCACACTCACAGTACACCAATGTATCCAAGACATGATCATACTACCCAAATATTCAAATTCATTCATTTGTTCCAATGTCATACCATTCAATGAAACATTACAATCAGTCACAAAATCATTATTTTCTCAGATTTAAATCTTTTCCTATTTCATATAAAGAGAACAATATTTTGAGTATAGTTCTGTTTTTTGTGTAATAAAACGATGTTTCATTTTTCTTCATTGTTCTTCAGTTTCATCCAACACATTATCAGCAAAAGTTAACGCAGGCACTAGACGTCCACAAGAGACACGTATTTAAATTCTGGTTTAAATATCTCTAAAACATTTTTATTATATACCTGTTGTGTGAAATAGTTACATTTCAACAGTAAAAATACTGGTTTGTTTTGAAAAAACAGCATTTCACAAAATGAACAATATATCAACACCTGGTTCGTAATAAAAAATGTTTGTTAAAAACAACGTTTTTGCAGCTTTAATTGCAAGCAGAATTTGTGGGAACTAAAGTATTTCACAGTTAATTTTAACTGGAAAAGAAATTTAGAATATTCAAATATTGACATTCGATAAGTATTTCCTCATTTTAAAAATGGAAATGTGTCAAATGGTAATGTATTCTGCCTGGTTTTAAAACACACTTTTTACCTGGAAATCATTATTATAAATTACAATATTAAAATATGTTTAATTAATTCGTTTCTAATATGTGTTTAGTAAATAAATTGCTTTGAGAAAACATAATTCAACATTTAGATAAACAACAAACGATTTGTTTTTTTTTTGTTTGGCACCGTTCAAGGTTTCGGGATTAAATTCTGATGTTACCACGTTTGGGGGCAGCGACTTGACGACTGGTAACCACATTTAATAATACTTTCTGTGTGTTATTATTTATTAATAAAAGCATAAATAGTTTCTGTACTGATCATTTTACGACTATTTTAAAGACAAACAAAATAACTTTACATAATTATGTATACAGTATGTGCCATTAAAAAAAAACTTCCAATACTTCCTTATACTTTGTACAAGAAAGTAAAAAAGAAGCGGGGCAGACAAAACAAAATGATCTGGAAAAATTGGAAAACCAAAGCAAGAAACAGAAAGGAGTGGAAAAAATTTATACAAGCCCAGGGCCTGCAAGGTCTGTAGAGCTAATATATATAAATGTGTTGTTATAAACATTTATAATAAATAGTACGTTAATGAAAACGAAGGCGTTAAAGAAGCTCTTCACTCACGAAAAATGAGTGGAATAAGTGACATTTAACTCACGGGCGTAGATAAAATATTTTACACATAATTACAAATTCTGGGCATTAATAGGTTAGGCAGATTTAATTATTTAAATTAAGAAAGAACCGTATAATAAGTATCAAAAGGTTAGTACTAGTAAATTGTTTACTAGAAAATAAATTAAATACTCCTCCAAACTTAACTTGAAATTTATTACTTATGTATAATTTAAACATGAATAAACTCATTGCTGTAGTACGCATCGTAATATGTCTTATATTTATCGAAATATGGCGATTTGTAATATTTTTCAAAATACGGAAATTTCCCAAAATACGACTTAAAGTTGTAAATTTTTTTTATTACATTTCTTTATAATATTTGCGCCAGAAAACCCATTGCAGCAGAGGGCATCGTCATATCTCTAATATTTTTCGAGATATGACGATTTTTTATATTTTCCGAAGAGCAACTTTGAGGGACTGTAACTCGAAAACTATACAAGATATCGAAAAATATCCCCAGTTTAATGTTTTTCGTGCCATTTATAATAAATTAGTAAATTTTGAAAATTTTGAAATTTTTTTGAATTTTTAATCAAAATTTCGATTGGAGAAATCTCGACAAATATGAATGATACATACTTGCAGTGTTCACCAATCGATTCAGCTCGACGAAATACATAAACCCTGAAAATTTCAGAAAATTCAGACAACCCGTTGAAATGTTAGAGCAAAAAGTCTTAAAATGGCCAAATTCAGGCCAAACGTAAATGGGTATCACTTGACTTTTTGGACAAAAAACGCCATTTACAGGGTTTTTGCTCTAACTTTCCATCCCGTAAAGCGATTTTTATGAAACTTTGCATACTTATGTATTTCGACGAGCTGAATCGATTGGCGAACACTGCAAATCGGTATCTTTAATATTTGTCGAGTTATCGCCAATCGAAATTTTGAACAAAAATACAAAAAAAATTCAAAATTTTAAAAATTTGCTAATTTGTTATATAAGGCACCAGAAACGCTAAACTGAAGAGAATTTTTAGATATCTCGTGTAGTTTTTGAATTACAGGCCCTTAAAGTTGCACTTCGAAAAATACCAAAAATCGACGTATCTCGAAAAATATTAGAGATCTGACGATGCGCTATGCTACAATGGGTTTCTTAGCGCTTATATTATAAAGAAATGCAATAAAAAAATATTACAATTTTAAGTGAGGAAAAATTTATATTTCACTATTTAAAAATAAATCGAGAAATATAAGTGGTACAATAATGTTGTCCAGCAGTATATATTATTGAACGTTAAGTGCAATTACCATCCGTCAAATAATGTCTCCCAGAGGGCCACATTCAAAATGGATAAATGGTTTATACATTTTGGGCACTAAAATATAATAATATTGGAATGCTAATGTACTGACGTTGAAAATGCGAGCTGAGAGAGACAGCAAGTTGAGGGCTATCTGTCTTTGTTGTACAATGTTTTCACATAGCAACCGCTCAACAAACGCATAGCAACCGTTCTACAAACAAGTGTTAGATAAAGAAGAATGACCCACGACATTTATCTGTCTCATGCTAGTTTTTCGCTTTCGAAAAAGACTACACGTGCGCGTTCCAGTATTACTATATTTCAGTGATTTTAGGTGTGACACTAAGCTTTGATATTTCTCTGTAGGGGAAATATTTCTAAGGACCGATGTTTCCATCTACGAATAAAGTACCGAATAAATTATTCGTCGAATAAAAAAAATGTCGCATCGAAATCATAGCTCAAATGATACTTATTGTCCCTAGCTGTCATATTTTGATGCGTATTTTTTTATTTATTCGACGAATAACTTATTCGGAAGTTTATTCATAGATGAAAATATCGGCCCTAAGTATCGAAATACTGCTACCCGCCGTCAATTTACGTCTTCCCTCCAAGATATTAATTAATTAGTTCATTTAGTTGTGAGTTCAGGAAATAAACAAATGAACGGGTATGTAATAAAACAATTGAACATAAGTCATCCAAAATACAAAAACCAACATACAGAACAATCCCTTTTGTTAGTAATTTTTTCACGCCCACACAAATCGAAGAAGCATACAAATAAAACTTCAAATATATTACACGCCCCTTATTGACGCACGTCACTGGCCATCTGCCACCCAGAGACCACGAAGTCTTCTTCTTCTTGTGCAAAATGTGCAGAGTGGCAACATGGCAACAATGTAACGTAATTGCAGCATTTTTGCTTATCGACTGCGCGCGTCAAATGTGAAAATTGGAAATGTCCAAGAGTGCAACTGTTGAGTTCCAGTGGTTCTCAAACTTTTGAAGTTGGGGCGAGAATAGGGTAAATAGCTTCGTGGTGATATTAATTACTATGCTGATAAATTTTTCTTTAGGGCCTGTTATTTGACGGTACTTTACACACATAAATATAAAAGTAGAAAATCCGATATGGAATCCTGACAGGTGGGTTTTCGCCTTACGAAATTACATTTTATTCAAATTAGGACAATATGAGAAATAAATTAATTTATGATGATTTCGATGGTGTAGTGGATATGTCGCTAGCTTAGCTTTCCAGGGGTCGTGGATTCGAATCCCACTGAAGAGTATGATCGTTTGTGTACATAAAATTCATAATCATCCACTCATAAGGCGGCATATGATCTAAGTAGTTAGTCTACTTTATATTTTCGTATATAAAAACAAAATTTTGATACTATTTAAAACAGTTCTTATTCATTATAATCCTAAAATATAAGTACTAAAATAAAATATAAAATAATAGTATTTATAATCCATAATGAAAATATTTTCCAACCATATTTATAATATTGAGTGTGATAGTATAATTATTCACGAAGAAGTTTGCGTCACGAGCCTTAGCCGAGTGATTCAAATCAATCAATGACCATAATCCCGAATACAATGCTGTTCATTTTCTATTCCTGTAAATTCGGAAATAATATTTTAAAATGACCGAAATCGGATGAAAACACGTTGAAAAACGTTAACATAAAAATACGCAATGACAACTAACTACACTGTCAACTGTCAGACGGCTGTAGCTTGGTGACCCACATCACAGCTTTAAAATAAACACTGATAATTGATTTCTGGTTTTGTGATTGGTCGAGAAAAGTGAATTATGACTACTATAATTAACCGAAACAATTAAAATAATGGGGATACATAATACACAGGAGTAGAAAAACCAATCAATTGATTCTATTTGATCACTTTCGACCAATCAGGTACATACAACAGCAGATAAATTTATAAAAGTGGTTTAGAACATTTTTATGTGACAAAATGCCCATTACATATCCATGACTACCATGTGTGACAAAATATTGATTGCTCATTGTAATTTGTTTAAAATTTGTCAAAAATTATAAGTTTTTTTTTGTCAGTTTATTTGGGAAATAGTCCAATAATAGATATTTACGTTAAGTCCGATAAGTGAGTCTTTACGGTACGAATAAGGAATTTCGAAATGATTATTGTGAAAATAATTAAAGTGTATAAAAGTTTATCTTATACCTAAGTCGTCTTTATGGACGAAAGTTTGCTTTCTTCCTTAAAAACAAACAGATCGTCTTGGTTTAAATTTTAAAAAAAGCAACCAATATTACTTTTCTGGCATTTCTAAACAACATTTACAAAAATGAATGTGAAAAAATATATTGTGGATCAAAAACCATAAAAATATTGTTTAGCACCGATATACAGTAAAGTAAAAAAATAACAATACTGTAAAATTCCATTTACCAGACTGAAATGCAAATATGATACAATAAGAAATAAAATATACTTCGGTTTAATTATTTTGCAGGTAAAATTTGTACCTAAGAGTGTTACTCGTGATTTTGATCATATCATTTATCTTGACGAAAACCCATACCAGCGAACACTGTTCATTTGAGACCGCTTAATAATAAAAATAATTTATTTTGCAATGTTACCAAGTAGCTATATTTCGAAATAATTTATTTTCCTGCAAAATAAAATAATGTTGACTCAAAATATTACTATTGACAGTTTTACTATTTCAAATTTGTTAGATAGGTGCACTAACCACTGCGTAACAACTACTACAAGATGAAAAGTGAGTCATGATAACGCATTGGACTTTAAATTTTTAACTCTTGTGGTTCCTCTTTCATAACATTTTCGAGGGTTATACTTTTAATATATTATAATAGAGATCTACTCTTAACAAAGTGCCATATTCAGAAATGGATGAATTTCAAGATAATAATAATCGCCGGTGATTATATTTTTAAAGCAATTTTACTGCATATGCGATGGCAGCGATAGCCCTTTTCAATTTCCTTAAAAGTAACCAAAAACCCAGTAAATGCCGCAAAATATATTTCATCTCGTCTCATCACAACTTCGTCGTTCTTGGATCTTATACAAACGTTAATCTTGGGCCGCCGGGCCGTCGGTGTCGCCGGTGTTGGGCTCGTAAACCGGCAGCGCGTGTTAAACTCCGTATCGATCGGAGGGGTCCGTTCAAAAGAGGCGCGCTTTACGACCACCGCGCGGCTTAAGCTGCTGGGGACCAATCACAGCGCGCCATCGTGCCCTGCAGCCAATCTACGTTATTACCTTGTACCCCACCCACTGACAGTTGCGCATGCGTGATGGGGACACTGTCAGCGGTTCCAAAGAAGACAAAATATTATTTGGTAAATTAAAAAATCTGCTACCTGCTAGGAAGATGGTTGGGGGGTGGAATTTGACGGAACTGCACGCGAAAAAATACCCCGAACTGTTCTAGAGCCACAGAGGAAATATTTAAGTAGTGGGAAACGAACTGAGGATCTTAAGAACACAGTCCTTCAGCTTGAATTGAAAGAAAAACAAAATGAAGTTTTTTTTATGTATAACATATAACTAAGGACCTAACATGCAATTTGAAGAAACAAATTATAAAAAAAATTATGTTATCTCATAATAATAATAATAAATGTTGCATATAATCTTATAATTTTATTGTTTTTTTTTTCAATTTGAAATCAAAGTTGATATGACGTCAAATTGGTAGAACATAAACAGAGTTAAATTTGAAATGGACGTACTTTCATTTACATACAATTATTATCACTCAAAAATTTCGAAAGAACTATAGTTTCTATACTCTGGACGCCCAACAGATAGAGTAGATACACCTCCCACAAATGTACGCAAAATTGAAATACATTAAGCAAGTTTTACACTGATCGACGAACGCGACAGCTGAGATCGGTAATAACGGAAACTGCTATAACCAGCATGTTTAATTTTTACTTTATATTTTTTTAATTATGTTATATATAACTATATAATGTTTTAGTTTTACTTATATTTATTTCAAATAAAACGATTCAATTCGTCAGCGTTTAAAAATTTTTAGTTGAACTCTGAACACATCGTACTGCGCAGTTTAGACTCTGTCCATTTATTTAATTACTTCATCTGTTGGGCGTCCAGAGTATAGGATTAACAATAGTGTGATATATTCCACACATCCCACTTATTTCTGACAGGTAATGACTTACATTATCACACTGGGTATTTGGTTGCCGTTGACATCATTTCAAAAATTATCCCAGCATATGGCTACTTTGATTTGAAATTAATTACATTTTTATTTCAATAAAAATATAGCAATTTAAATATTTTACAAAATTACGAACGATCGTAGATAACATTTTATACGCGATACTACTACTACATAATTATCGCACTTTCACATGCGTGCAATAATCTTGAGTATATTGCACTAATTATGAAAATAACTATTATATTATAATAACAGAAAAGCATAGAAACTTATCTATTTTTCTAAATATACAATATAAAAAATTACAACAAATGACATTTGTATCTAACTCTTTTTCTTCAAATATATCCATCTTTCTCCTACCAAAACTACGTCACGTATACCTTTTCCTAGGATTTAATAATTAATTTCTCGTAAACTATAAATAATTCATCAATTTACAAAAATGGTAGTATTTTTTTTTCGTTTGGAATCATTCTAAATAAAATATTTTACTGAACTTATACCAGAAAGAAGTCTTTTATAATTTACTATGAGTTCTGCAATTTTTTTAAATATATGGTTATTAAACTCTTTGGTTATAAAAATACATACAATACACACTAAGTTTAATGCATTATAACATCGATACTTTACTACAAAGTAACTTTGTTCGCCGAGTGAACTGCTGCCAACTTCACAGCGTACTCGTATGATTCATTCCAACATGCATCCCATTAATTCAGAGTTAATCTTATATCTCCATAAGAATACAGCTGATTTCAAACATGTGGGATGTGTGCCACATCGACGCCAATCCAATAAAAAATGCAACGCTAGGGGTGTGTTCCTTTCAGCTGCAGCCATGTCGCCGCCACTGATGAATGTTTTATAATTTGCGCCCGTACGACTCTGCCCCCGCCTTTGTTCGTTGTCTCTATGAATGAATGGTAGCGCTCATTGATTTTTATAAATAATCTAGATACCTAACTCGATGCGCAAAAGTGAAGCCCCGGCGGCCATTTGCTAAAAAGGCGCAGATAATGACATTTGTATCAATTTAATAGTGTATTATTTTATCCAATACCTCTCAATAGATGCTCTATAACTATGACGATTTTAAACAAGGAAAGTAACAGATTACCTAATGGTGGGTATAATTTTGAGAAAAGTCACTAGTGAGTAATTTTCTATTTTCACTTCGATTGACATTATAATTTAAAAATTTTAAAGCAAATGTCACTGTCAAATAATATTTCTTTAATAAATTGCACATTTATTAAGAGATATTAACTAAAACAATACTTCACACGTGGGCAAAGTGGAATTACCCACTCGATAAAATTATCTCACTCAGCCTTCGGCTTCGTAAGCTAAAATTTCTCTCGTGGGTAATTCCTTACTTTGCCCACTTGAAAAATAAATTAAATAACTATTATGAGGGATTATGATAGTCATTATTTACGAAGATGAAATTTGCATCACGAGCCGTAGACGAGTGATGCAAATCATCCAAGTGAATTATGACCATAATCCCGAATATAATACTGTACTTTTTCTACTACTGTATATTTAGAAAGCACTTTTGAAAATGATCGAAATTCGTTGAAAACGTACGTTGAAAAACGTCAACATCAAAATACACAATGACAACTGACTACATGTCAACTGTCAGACGGCTGTTGCTTGGTGATCCACATCACGTCTTTAAAATAACCGTGAATTATAGATTTCTGGCTATATGATTGGTCGAGAAGAGTGAATTATGAATCATAACTCACTGTCGTGAATTATGGGTACTATAATTCATCGAAAAAAAAAAGAAATAAAGTGGATATATTTATACAGGAGTAGAAAATATAATATTGTACAACTAGCATGGAATGGTACTCTTCCTACGAGTATGAAAGTTTGTAGCATGAGCCGAAGGCAAATGCTGCAAATCATACGAGTATGAAATGGACATTCCATGCGAATTGGACACTATACTTTTTCTAAGTCCACGATATTATTTCCTAATTCATTTAAATTTAATAATAAATTTGTCCCGCTTTCACCATTCTAATATTTGACAATTCTAAATAAGTATGGCAATGGCACCTGTACTTAAATGAACTTATCTGTATTGAAATACTCACAAAACAAATTCATATCGCACGATGCTTGCAATGTACCTCATATCCCTAGCAACAACAAACATACAATGAGCAGATTTCTCAGTGGTCGTAAAAAAAGGTATTTATTACAATATATAGGTAGTTTAGTTTTGATTGTAAAGTTAAACAGTACAGCAAAATAGACAAATCAAAAACAAAATGTGACTGAAAGACCTAAATAACCAATGTTATTTTCAAACCAATAAAGTTATAAAAATAAAATTAATAACAGTTTATTTAAGTTTTATTTCCTATTGACTATACATCATATCCAAATATTGCCTTTCTAACAAATGGCCGACGCGGCTTCACTTATCAAGTTGTTTGTAAATATTAAGTTCAGTATTTAGTTTGCATATAAATATCTATGATAAAGCTAAACAGTTAATTTGATTATTATTATTTAGTTATTATTTTCTTGCAATAACCAAAATCGATGCCCGTAATCCTTTAAAACCCACAAACCAAGTCACTAGAACCAGGACAAACCAACTCAACGCAGGACGAACGCAGAGGCAAAAGCCACGAGACAGGATTCCCGTAAGGGCGAGCGACGCGTGCGGGAAAAAGAGGGAGCGGGGATAGGACAGTGACACCGCGCAACACCCTCGAAAATCCCGCGGGACCCCAGACACAGGACACGCACAACCAAAACATGACGCGATGCTAAAAGTTGGATTTCAACTTGGAAATGTCTGTTTTGCAATTTTTAACATTCAGTTTTTTAGTTGAATCATTTTTGTATGAATCACACTATGTATTTAGACGTAACAAAGATATTTGCATCTTAATTTTTATAGCTATTTGAATACAGAGTGTTAGGAAAAGTAGTGACAAGGTTTCAAATAGAATGATTCTTTGATTAATTCTGAATCGACAATCCTAATGCAAAAAATTTGTACGGCCTTTCGTAAAGTCACACGAAGCCATCAAACTTGTAAATGTACAATTAGAATTAAGCAAAATTTTTAATTTTTTGTATAAAATATCATAGCTGTGTACTTTCAAGAAGAATTGTGTAAAATTGCACAAAAGTTTTTTAAGTGGAAATAGATTTCAGAACTCATAATAATGAATTAAAGAGACTTTTGGATGTAGTATTAATAAATTTAAATCTATAGAATTACATCCAAAAGAATTTTTATTTCAAAAAGGTTTTTGTTTGAAAAATAATATGTTAAATTTTGACATTTAACATTGTAGTTACATTTTAACATTCGTACAGATTTGCCTGGTTACCTGATGACTGCTAAAAAAAATTGTTTGATTCGGAGTTTCCCAATTTACATTTCTTTTAAAGTAGTTCATGTGGCTTTACGAAGGACCGTACAATTTCTTTCACTACTTTTCTGAACATCTGTGTTTAGAGCGCAAAGTTTATGGTTAGTCGTTCGAACGTTTCAATCGTGTGAGAGCGACATAAATACTTTGCTCTTGAATTATACAGAATATTTTTGAGACGAATGATCTAATTTCATTAAAATAAATGTCTGACATTCCTGCCATAGATTGATGTAGCTGTTCTTTTACTTTGTATTCACAGTGATGAATTAGAAAAAAAAAATTATCCAACACCTCTCAATAAATGCTCTATAACTAAGGCGATTTTAAACAAGCAAAGTAACAGATTACCCACTAGTGGGTATAATTTTGAGGAAAGTCACTAGTGAGTATTTTTTTATTTATAACAATAATAATAACACCAACACCTTGGTAACTACTTCAATTGACATTTTAATTTAAAAATTTAAAGCATATGTCACTGTCAAATAATATTTCTTTAATAAATTTTTCATTTATTAAGAGGTATTGGATAAAACGTTATACTTCACACGTGGGCAAAGTTAAATTAAATTATCACACTCAGCCTTCGGCTTCGTGTGCTAAAATTTCTCTCGTGGGCAATTCCTTACTTTGCCAACTTGTAAAGTAAATAATTATTATAGTTCGTTGCTATTGAAGACGAGTGACAAAAATTTCATCGTTTGTTGCTATTGGAAACGAGCGACAAAGTAAAATTCATCAGAAAACATCACCTTTCCGTTAACAAATGCAAGCGTCAAAAGTCAACTTTCTATGGGGCCTATTCTGTAACATACCTGTTAATTTGTAACAGCCTGTTAATAAAATTTAAACCAATAAAATATGTGTCAAATAAAATTTTCGATTTTTATTCGGTGCCGTTTGTTATTATTAATTAATTTTTTTAACTGTCCGTTAAAAATTAACATGTAAGTTACAGAATAAGCCCCTATATCAGTAAATTTCTTTAAATTCATATACACAATAGTTAATTGAACTTATTTCTATTAAAAGGTTATTTAATTTTTATATTAAACATTTTATTTCGAAATCATAGAATGTTAATATCTTTTTCTATATATTTTTTTATCAACTTGCTAAGTGAACTCTACGACAAAGATAGGTTGCCCACTTATTGTTTGTCTCTCTCCGCACTCATTTTCAATGTTAGTAAGCGTTCCAGTATTATTATACTTCAGTGCCTGGAAGTTCTACTTAATCGAACTCGCAAATCTGACAAGAAAATATTTTTGGTTTAACTTTTACTAATATTCAACGATATTAATTACTACAATTACTTCGTCAGGAAAAAAACATAAGCAAGCAAATAGAAACAGTAATTGAGTAACAACAAATTATAAACGAACTAGCAGCCTTACAGATCTTAAACAAAAAATCTTTTCATTTATTACTATGAGTCCTGAAAGCTGTTTCAACTTATGGAGCATGTTATTTTAGCTATTTTATAAACCAACCAGTTATTTTCCAGAATGTTCTCCACTGAATTCATTCCCAAACAAATTTTGAAAAAGCTTCTAATAAAAGTTTTACTTTTCCTGCCGAATTGGTCAACATTCTACTCAAACAATAAAAAATCGAACACAATTCCAAACAATTCACAGCATAAACAACATTGTTAATGTAAAGTAAATAAAACAACAAGCTCAATTGAATTTCGCATGAACAAGGGACAGGGATCGGAGGACCAAACCCATGGCAGGGCCAAGGGTGAGAGAGGGATCATCTCGTCACCCATGATCGCGCCGAGCACCCTCGGAAGCCGCTATTTGTGTGGGGGCACAAAAGATCACACTGGTGATCGCATGGTCGCCGACCGATATTTTTTTCGCCGGGAGCCTTACTACTTAGAAAGAACTACCTAAAATATTTCTTACTAATACTTAGTGTAGTGTGTTACGCATTTCTTGACGTATGTATTTTTCATATTATACGGTTATTTTAAATATTAACGACAATTTTTTCAAACAAACTTTATTTTACTTCAAAATGATCACATACCTACAGTATTAGTTATTTAATGGATGTTCCTTTTTCGCGCAATGATATATAACTTAGTATTTTTAAATGGAATATCCTATATATTTTTACAAAATTTTAAAGATCTTATGTTTCTCTTTAAATAATTTCTTATTTATTATAGACCTTAAATGATCAGTACCGAAGCTATTCACGTTCTTATGATTAAATAATCACACAGAAAATATGCCATAAAATTATGTGTCAATGTGAATGTTTAAATAATCAGATTATTTGCTGCCAGTTCTTAAATAATTATTATTTATTATTTTCACTTAGTTTAACAACTTTTTTTGTCATATTTTGTTTAGTTAGTTGAACTAACTCGTAAATTTTTTTTATATATTTATTTATTGTTTTTAATTTTATGACATTCTTTCTGTTTGTGATTCTTCATTAATAAAAACATCAATAGTTTCTGTACTGATCATTTTAGAGTTATAATGAATAAGAACTATTTTACTACTACTTTAAAATTTAGCAAAAATATATAGGAAGTTCCATTTAAAAAATTTAAATTTCATCATTGCGAGAAAATGGAACATTCACTAGAAAAACTTATACTGCAGATACGTGGGCATTTTAATATTAAATAAACTTTGTCTGAAAAAAATGTCAGTAATATTTGTAATAATCGCATAAAATAAAAAATACAGACCGATGGACCAGCCTGTATATATATATTAATCAATATTTAGGTATAGTTCTGTAATTTTTTATTTTGTACCGTTTAAATGTTATTTAGGCGGAAGGTCGTTGGAAGATCAAATTTTTGTATCCAGTAAAACCTATGCATAGAAACCTTAACCACAAAATAATTAAATCATTATCTTACAAAGTCTAGATCTAGAGCGTTTTATTGATATAAGAATTATTCCATTTTAAATCCAATATTTGGATGTGTGAAGAACGCCCTATAAAAACGTATGACTAGAAATCTCAACCATAAAATAATTTTAATCCGTTCTTGTCAACTATATGTATGACTAATACATTCTATTGCTGTAAGAATTACTTAATTTTAAATCCAGTATTTGTATGTTTACTTGGAGAACACCTTATGAAAACTTATGACTAGAAATCACAACCATAAAATAATTTAAACACGTTATAATTCTTGTCAACCTATATGTATGTTTAATGTATTCTATTGGTGTAAGAATTACTAAATTTTAAATCCAGCATTTGCATGAGTACTTGCAGGATGCTCTATTAAAACTTGTGACTAGAAAGCTCAACCATAAAATAATTAAAATTCGTTCCCACTCTTGCTGAACTATACCTGTATGTCTAGTACCATTCTTCGTATTGGTGTACGAGTAAGAATAACTACATTTTAAGTTCAAAAAACTTTAATGATTCAATGCTGTTCAAGTTATCAAACCCCCCGGATAAATTTCTCCCGGCTACGCCACTGGCAAGGTCTCATACGCAGACAGACAGTTCGTTAGTGGCACGCATGGCACCCAAACTAAAACACATTGTACCCATGTGTATGTGTGTGTGTGGAAACAGAAAGGGTGCTCAGTGGATCCCCAACCTGCTGTAGGGTTGAATTAAATAAATAGTTCGTTGACCCTGGCACCCTGAGCCCATCGAGCTAGTGTAATAGAAATTTTGAGGTTATAGAATAATGAAAAAGAAAAAACATTTCACACTGAATTTTTAATGTATCTGGCCATAAGCGTTTTTTCCTTTTCCTTGGACAAAAGTTGTCAGTTAATTTTAGATGAAAATGCTTCAAATAAATGTAGATAATTTAATTCTGCATCCAAGTCAGTAATTATATTTTATTTTGCATATTTGTAACCGCGATAATCGGATTTAAAGTTGTATAAGAATTGCTTCTTTATAGAGATAGCCATATAATTGAAACAAAATAAACAAATGTAAGACGTTTCAACTGTCAAAAAAGTTTAGTTTATAATCAATTTGTAATAAAACGAAAGAACTACCTAAAATATTTCTTATATGCTGTCGAATTAGATAGAAGAAAATTTTTACGACTCACCAACTGTTGTAAATATCGTCTCCTCTCTTTCTATTTCTTAAGTTCTTATTTATAGGTTAATTAACAGCGTCTCAACTTACCTAAAACAAAAAAAGAAACAGTATTACTAACAGAAAATTATTTGAAGACAAAAGAAAAATGCTACTTATACTATATCCAAAACACGTTTGGTTCTATACATTGTCATGTTGGGTATATCATTTTTCCATGGCCATAGTTCATGTCATTCAAGCACATCAATTCCTCACTCTCAATATTATTACTTAAATATATAACTTAGTTTTTCTCAAAATTAGAAACATTGAAAAAAATGAAATTATTGGTTTGTTTCCAGAAAAATTGCTCTACCAGTTTCTCAATTTAAAATCAATTCAGCTCTACCAAATCTTATCTCGTTCATATGAGATATTTCACACTCGGACACACACCCATCCACACACACAGACAACATAATTAAAGCGGATTAAGTGGACCTCGAAACATGTATTTCCGAAAAAATCTCGTCAGCGATTTTTTTTATAATTCCAATACGTATACTTTGTATAAGAAAGTAAAATAGTATTTTATTATATGAGGGATTATGATAGTCATTATTCACGAAGATGAAGTTTGCGCCACGATCCGTAAGCGAGTGATGCAAATCATCTCAGTGAATAATGACCATAATCCCGAATATAATACTATACTTTTTCTACTCCTGTAAATTCGGTATTCACTTTTGAAAATGATCGAAATTTGTTGATAACACGTTGGAAAACGTTAACATAAAAATACGCGATGACAACTGACTACATGTCAACTGTCAGACGGCCGTTGCTTGGTGATCCACATCACGTCTAACAGTGAATTATGGTTTTCTGGCTCTGTGATTGGTCGAGAAGAGTGAATTATGAAACATAATTCACTGTCGCGAATTATGGATACTATAATTCATAGAAAAATTGAAATAATGTGGATATATTTATACAGGATTAGAAAAACGCTTTAATACTTTAACTGTAATTATGGTATTGACACATGCCCTACGTATACTGATAAAAAAAAAAACTCCCGGTATATATAATTGTTACAAATGTAATTATTAAATGTTAAAATACATTGTTAAATCTTCTTAAATTACTTTAGATGCCTCATAGTTCTCGATAACCCAGTAGAGTAATTTAAAAAGAAAACGCAAAGAATCTTTTTCATCTAAAACAATCAAGAAAATTGTAATTTCTTCCTACATCCGTTGCTTTAAATACGCGTTCGACAGAATCCCTCAGCCCGCTACTTCGTATCCTAGCCATTCTTATAAATTTCGTAGAACAAACACAAACAATAACAGTAAATTGTTAATTTAAAATTTCCATTTGAAATAAAATACGATCTCTAGCAGGCAGATGGCCTGGCATGGCATATGCATTCACAGCCGTGCGATATATCTCGTATGTTGTTCTTCTTTTTGTTGAATTCAACTTGATACGTTGTCCATCTTCCGTCGTCGAGAAATGGGGGTTATATTGAACGGTGCATTTGGAATTCTATGTGCGTTTTGAGTATTGGGGGAGTGTGTTTGATGCGGAGAGGAAGAAGAGAGGTGGACAAATAAACACAAGTTGCAAATGTTGGATTGAATTCTTTTAGAATTTGAAGTTTTATAATCACCACTATTCCATGTTGTTAAGAAAGTGGGAGTGAGTCAGTTGAGGTGGTTTGGACATCTCGAAAGGCAGGTGAAACTAAAATATGCGGGTGAGGTTGAAGGTGAACGATTGCGTGGACGTACGAGGAATAAGTGGTTGGGTGTAATTGAAGGTTTGTTGCGTGAACGAATGATGAGTGTGATGAATAGACGAGCATGTATGAATGTGGACTAGGTGAAAGTGGTGTGTCAGGATAGGAATGTTTGGAGGAGATTGATTGTTGTTTGACTGTGTTTCTGGGTTCGTGCTACCCCACTGAGTTGGATATAGCATAACATGTATGTATGTATGTACTATTCCATTTGGGAATGCAAGAGAGTAATAAATCAGTCTGTCAAAGACATTTCAGTGGCGCGCCAATAATTGTTTGCTCAGAGATAGTCGAAAAGATTTAATTAGATAGAGATCTGTTATTGTCATTATTGCAGCGAATCGCGGTAATACGGTACTGAATTTGTGTAGGCTCAATAGTGCGAAACAGCACCATTTTATAATTATATAATGTAATATAATACATACATACATAACATCACGCTATATCCCACTCAGTGGGGTAGCACAAACCCAAAATCTCAGTCAACAAACAATCAATCTCCTCCAAACATTCCTATCCTGGCACACCACTTTCGCCTCGTCCATATTCATGCTCGCCTTTTCTTCACACTCGGAATTATTCGTTCACGCAACAAACCATCAATTATACCCAACCACTTATTCCTCGGACGCTCACGCAATCGTTCACTCAATCTTTCCTGCATATATTAGTTTCACCAACCTTTCATTCAAAATTCGCTCAAGATGTTCAAACCACCTCATCTGACTGACTCCCACTTTCTTAACAACATTCTTCTCAATCTCACACTCACCATACACCAATGTATTCCGGACACGATCACTTCTCGTATACCCACATACTCCTCTCAAGTATCTCATTTCTGCAGCAGTTATACTTCGTTCATGGTTCTTCATCCACACACAACATTCAGAACCATACATCAATGTAGACACTAACACACCGTTATAAACACTCAATCGAGCATCTCTAGATACATTCAAGTTTCGAGCAAATGTACCCAGAGCACCCAATACCTTGCACCCTGCAGACACCCGCCTTTCAATCTCCCGGTTAATACGTCCATCCCTCAAAAACATACTACCCAAATATACAACAAATTCATTCAGTTGTTCCAGTATCACACCATTCACTGAAACATAACAACCCGTCACCAAATCATTCTTTTCAAACACCAACACTTTACATTTATCGACAATAACAACAATAAAATAAAAAGACATTTATCACTAAAACAACTTAAAGAAAATACTTATTCACCTATGCCAAAAGCTGCCATACATTATTTCCTTCTGTTTCATGTTTTGTGATCTTTTAGAATGAACCATAACCAAGCAATGATTTTTCAAAAAATATTTAACATAAGAATGCTGATGCGGAATTCTTCCAAAGATTTCCCATTTATACAAATTATAAAACAATTTATCAAAGGGCTTGCTCAAACCACCTACAGCTCACCAGTGTACAGTACATCGCAAGGTTGACCATTTATTTTTAAAATGTAAAGTGTCTGTTTCTCACGTAACCTTCCATGTTGACTCCTCATAGCTATGCATCGAAGGTAAGTTAAGTCTACCATCATCCATTAATACCTACGTTCACATGATGCGTGTGGTACGATCACACAGACCGACTCAGCGGCGGTGTGATCGTCTGGTGCTGGTCAGTCGAAGAGTCTTGCGACTTCAGCGGAATCATAATGAAAAGCATCAACAACCAAGCTGCGGTTCGTTTGTGTTTGCAGTTAGAGGCACCGACGATTCAAGCCGGACTTGTCGGTAAAATACGAAAGATGGCGGATGGATTGCACAAGTACTATTGAAATATATAGGAACGGTATAGTAAAATTATTGAATAACATATCAACAACTTTTAAATGGTACAAAATATAGTAACGGGTGTTTTTGCCTCCCGCCACATCCTGTAAGGGAGGTATAGGAATCATGCGAAAAATTCGGTAGTGAGTTTTCAGTGGATGAACACGTTTTAGGATGAGAGGATGCGATGATCGACTGGTGTAGGAAATGGTAAATCTAAAACGGACTAGCAGTCAAATAATTTATTAAAAACTATTCCGACGTTTCGACAGCAACGGCTGTCATCTTCAGGGATAAGTTGAAGTTAAAAAACAATGAAATTACATGGACACATACAAACATATTAAAAACACGTAGAAAAAATCTGAATCAAAAAGTTAAAATGTACACAATAGTCATCAGATAAAAAAATAAATAAATATAGTTAAAAATAAAAGATCCTACATCTACCAAATCTGGAGCTAAACAGTTTAGCTCCAGATTTGGTAGATGGACTTTTTGACTCAGATTTTTTCTACGTGTTTTTAATATGTTTGTATATGTCCATGTTATTTAATTGGTTTTTAACTTCAACTTAGCCTTGAAGATGACAGCCGTTGCTGACGAAACGTCGGCATAGTTTTTAATAAATTATTTGACTGTTAGTCCGTTTTTGATTTACCACGTTTTAGGATCCCTAGAATACGTTTTAATAGTTTCGCGATGAAGACAGGATATAAAAGGAAGAATAAAACAAGGAAGCATAAACATCCAGAACCAGGAAAGATTAAGTAACATCGAATCCTCTATATATAACCCAAAATATAATAACATAAGAACTCTCGGCATACCTAGATATTTAAAATGGGAAAAAAATCGAAAACATCAGGAAGGTAGCAAGGTATAGGAGCGGAAATGAAGAGAAAGTCAACGATTACTGGAAACCAGACGAAGAGAGAAGATGTAGACTATGTGGAGACGGATGGGAAACAATAGAACACCTATTACAGGAATGCGGTGATCTTAAAGAAGAGAGAAGAAACAGAGAAGAAATCCTAGAAGATTCGGGAATAGTGTTAGGATGGATGAAAGAAATAGAAGAAAGAAAGAAAACACTAAAATTGTAATATGAAATGAAATGACATGTTCATATTTATTATTTATTTTAAGGGATAGAAATGTATAGTATTAAGCAGAGAGGCAAATAAAGATTATTTACTACCACTATTAGTTTCGCGATGATGTCTGTGTGTGTGTCTGTCTGGCAAACTGTGCGGATCTCTGGAGTTACGGTTTCCCAAAAACTACTAAACTAAATTTTGATATTTTGTATATATCAACTGTATACTCATCCACTGAAAACTCACTACCGAATCTTTAGCATGATTCCTATACCTCCCTTATAGGATGTGTGGTACTTACAACATACACCAAACTTTTCCAAACAGAAAAAATTAGTAGAAAAATAATTATAATTGTGATGTTTTAATGAAGGAATTCTTGTGTTAAGCATACAAAAATATGTAAAAAAGTATTATTTATGAAATAATTCCTTGGTCTTTGGATCACGAACGTAACATATACATTATGCATCCCGACTACATCTTTTAATTATGAGAAAACGCGGTCTGACTTTTTCGCGATTTAAAAATTCACTTTGCTATATTTACATATTCAAAATTTATTTTGCATAATAGAGTAACTTAAAATGTGTAGCTGTGCAAGGATTCTGCTTTCTAAATGTGAAGGATCCAGGTACAGAACCAACGTGATGGAAAATCTAATTTCTGATGTTCCATAGCGAATTTTCAACCAACTCTGTTATGTGCTCATACATGAGATGAACACAAATTAAAATTCTGCTTCCCACGCGATTTTCCGATAAGCCAAGGATTATTTTCATCAATGCTCACAACATACTCAAATTATACAACTCTCTTCTCAATAAAAACATCTTTAGAAAAGTTCAATGATACGCTTGAAAACAATGTCAAAAAATACAACACTTTATTTAAAAAGTAAATTAAATTACGCCTGTAATTAATTATTAAAAGTACATTATTTTTCGTATGACGTCAGACCGATTACTGACAGATAGGGATTGCGCGCGCATAATCTTGGCCACCTTGGCATTGAGTGTTGTGTTCTGTCAGTTGTATTATTGTTTTTATTAAGTGAAATCTTTAAATTCTTTAAATTTTGAGTATTAATTGCGATAACTTCAGTGCTGTTTCAATTGACAACTGACAGATATATAAACTTACCTATATAATATATTTTTTACATTTTTCTAATTTTAGATTTCAAATAACATTTAATGTGTACCGCGGCGTAATTAAATTATCAGAAATAGTCACTAAAGTAACCCATTATACGACGATTTTAAGCAACCCAGTGTTGGCAACCGTTAAATAATTATTGTACAATTAGGATAATTTTGGCAGACATATTGATGTACTATAGTAAATTTAGACGTAACATGAAACAAAATATGCAAGAAGAATTAACTAATTAATTCCGATGACGAAATTGAGGACAAAACACACAATTTTGAGTGTTATTTACGATAACTTCACTTCTCGAGGTTGGCAGCACTGACAGTCAGTTTCAATTGACAACTGACAGATGTATAAACGTAACCTATTGTAATTTTTTTACAGTTTTTTCGAATTTTAGATTTCAAATAAAATTAAATGTGTACCGCGGCACTGAAGTTACATTTTATAACTCACATGGTTTATTTTCCTTGGTCCAACGGGCCTCGCCAACTAAATTCCATATTCGTGATAAAAAGTTAAACTTCAGTGCATTGATACATAAATAACTATTAAATTAACGCCCACCTATTGAATACCGATAAAGATAATCATTATTTTTTCGTCACCATAGAAATAAGTTTCTTTCAAATCTGACAACTTTATAGTATTCCCAGTTTCTATTTAACACATTATTAACTGCTGTAGTTTGTAACGAGTGCTTATTAATTGATTCAACTTCAATGTGTTGTAGGTAACTTTTTTGTTATTGAGTACTTGCCCAAAAGTTTATTTATTTTGAGCCTCTCTAGCAACACTTTAAATTTTTTCCGTACATTATGAATCACCCTGTGTTATTTGAAAAAGTTTTGTACCTATGTGCTTTTAATTAGATAATAGATGCTATGAGAATATACAAATAACTGAATCATTCTATGCTATGAGTCAAACATGAATCAAGTGTAATTAATGAACAACCAAATAAAAAATATTCCTCTTAAACATTTTGACTTAGCCCTGATGACGACAGTAATAACTGTCGAAACGTCGCCGTTGTTTTTATTAAATAATTGGCTGCAAGTCCATTTTTTAATAATCGCATTTTTTTCTCTTCAACATTAACCAATCCGAAAAACAATAAATCCAATCCCCGCCTCAAGCGTCACGGTGTCAGAAGAATTAGCATGAAGCTGAGAAGCACACCGCCGCGATTCGAAGCGTCACGTACGTCGCGGCGGCGGCGACGGCAGCACGCATGCGTCCGCTAGGCGTCGCGCGGGGCAATCCATACTGCCTGCATGTATAAATCATCGGACGCCGTGCCTGACGCCACCGACGCCGCGATGGGTGCCGAGGTGGAGGGGGTCGATGTTGTACACAACAATCAAAGAGGTACATAGAAATGTATCATCATGTCGTGTACCCATTTTTGGGATTGCATTCTGCTTAATGCGTAAAAGTGTCATGATATATTTATTAATTTTTCTACTCTTGTATAAACTTATGGGAACCAACGCTAATTTTTACACCAACATTTAGGCTTTTATTTATAAGATCTTATTGGGAAACTTGCAAACTCCAAACTTTCCACTTACAATTAAAGGGATAGAGATATCATGCTTCATTTTTTCTATCATTGCACCTAACTATATTTTTATTAATTAGTTTTTCATATGAATTATATATTTTGTCTACTGCTATATAAATATATCTCCATCATTTAAATTTTTTTGATGAATTATAGTACCCATAATTCAAGACAGTTAATAATTCATTCTCCTCGACCAATGACAGAGCCAGAAATTCATAATTCACGGTTATTTTAAAGACGTGATGTGGATCACCAAGCAACGGCCATTTGACCATTTTGCTGTACTGTTTAACTTTACAATCAAAACTAAACTACCTATATATTACAATAAATACCTTTTCCTACTCCTATATAAATATATCCACTATATTTAATTTTTTCGATTAATTATAGTACCCATAATTCACGACAATGAATTATGATTCATAATTCACTCTTCTCGACCAATCACACAGCCAGAAATCTATAATTCACGGATATTTTAAAGACGTGATGTGGATCACCAAGCAACGGTTGTCTGACAGTTGACATGTAATCAGTTGTCATTGCTTATTTTGATGTTGTCTTTTCTCAACCCGTGTTTTCAACCGATTTCGGTCATTTCCAAATTTATAGGAGTAAAAAAAAGTACCTACAGTATTATATTCGGGATTATGGTCATTATTAATTCACCTACGGCTCGTGACGCAAACTTCATCTTCGTCATAATCACTCATATAATAATATACTTTTATACTGGATGTTTAAAAAGTTTCGGGACGGTGAAATATCTCGAAAAAAAAACGCATCGAATCAAAAAACAAAAAAATACGTGTTTAATATTTTTCAAAAACCTATCTTATGTTGGCAAGCATGATCACCCACTGTCCCAAGCAGAGTGCCACGCCCAGATCTGGGTGATGATGGGTCTTTTTTAAAGGTAGATAAAAACCAGAAGTTCCAGAGTGATTAATACATGTTCTGATAGATATAGTGTATAATATCTCTTCTGGAACGTTTGGGCTGCAGCCAACTTTAAAAATTGAATTATATTTTTGTTTTTTAATGTAAACGTTTATCTTGCTTGCTTGGGGCAGATGTAATAATTTTAACTCGAGAACTGAACTTAATAAATCGTTCGGAAAAAGACCGCTTCTTCCACAAGTTTTCCTGTATTTCGCATTCCTCATCCAATTTAGAATTTTCTTCTTTTTTGGACTTTTACCAATAACGAAACTAATTGTAGAATCGTCTGCACCGTCTGGGCAAATCCACTCAATAAAATACGGGATTTAATCATTCTCTCACTATCAACTATTTGAAATTTTTTTAAAAGGCAGACTTCTTACTCTCTTATAATTATTATATGCTGAAACATGAGAACATAGATGTTTATACATAATAAAGATACCTAACTCGATGCGCAAAAGTGAAGCCTCGACGGCCATTTGCTCAAGAGGCAGAAAGTGACATTTGTGTCAATTGAAAAGTATATTACGCAATGAGAGATGTAAGAAGCAAATTACGCACGAGTGAAAAAATTGACACACGAGCCGCGTAGAGGCGAGTTTGTAATTTCACGAGGGCGTAATTGCTTTACATCTCGAATTATGTACTACACTTTTTCTACGACCACTCAATACTATTTCTAAATTAAAAACGAAATTCCAATAGTTATAAATTTATTATGATTTGTAATCTCCAAATCCATTAATTTTTGGTACACAAATTCGTATATTTCTCGAAATTTAATCGGCAAAAGATTATTTGTTAAACTTTTCCATTTTTAGCTCTAGTGGTTTCTAATTGAAATATTACTGTTGCTTGACATTAACTTTGCTAGTATATTAATAAATATAAATAAATAATAATATTAAATAGTATAAATATTCACCTTACTATAAAACACAAATATATACTATTGATGGGAGACTATAAAATATGACCAGTATACATATAATAATCACACACATTACCTAAATGACAAACAAGCTTTGTTTTTGTTTAAAAAAATTGGTATCATAATTTATAATAACCCAGCAAAATATAAATTTAGTTATAAAATTTTATCAGTTTGCCAAATCTGATTCCATAACATTTAAATCTAAAATTTGACGTATCAAATTTTAATAATTTTGGTAGTGTCAGTCAGTAGTGCCAACTTAAATTTCATCTTCATTACGTAACACTATTTTTAACAACGCACTTACATTGATGTAGTTTGTTCTGTAATGACATACTTACAGTAGTGGTCGTAGAAAAAAATATTTATTAAAACATTATAGTTCAGTTTTGATTGTAAAGTAAAACAGTATAGTAAAATAGTCAAATCATAAACAAAATGTGAGTAAAAGACATACATTAAATAAACTAATAATATTTTCAAACGAATAAGGGCCCAATTGCACCAATAAAACTTAAATTTTAAACTTGGCTTAATTGGACAAAAGAAAATCGAATGTTTCAACAGCAAAGTAAATTATTCGATTTGCTTTTATTTGTTTAAACCAGATTAAAATTTAAGTTTTCTTGGTGCAACTGGCCATAAATAAAGTAATAAAGTGTAATATTTGTATTTCATTTCATATTTTAGCAATTAAAATAAATTTAATAACAATTTATTTGAGTTTTATTTCCTATACATTATATTCAAATATTGTTCTCCAAAATAATTCAATATCATTGACAGGAATTTACAGTGTGTTGTTTGCAATGGTATTGCAAATCTATAAAATTTATAAAAATGAAACACTGCATTACTTAAAAATTTAAATAATTATTCATTTGTCCATACAAATATACATATCACTATGAGATATGCTTGTCTCTCTCCCACATATATACACACGTGTATACGTGCGTGTATGCACAGGCACGTGTCATGTGTGAACGGACCCCCCCTCACGGTTCGTTCCTGATTCCGACAGCACCTGTGATTACACACACACACACACACACACACACACACACATGGCAGTGGAAATATGTGAGTTCATTCAACAAAGAAATATTTTTGTTTGAATGGTGTTAGAAAGTGTCGATTCGCTATACCTAGCATCCTAAACTATCGTTTTTTAAGTTTAAACTTTATTTTAACAGTAATTAATTAGGTCAAATTAAAGGAAGTGAATGATTTAAGAGCAGAATTTAATATTTTACAACTTTGATTTGAACTATTTTTCTCTTAAACCATCTGGAAAACACTGGTATCGGAAAAACTAATTCTTTATGTGTTATAACTCAATAACATGTATGAAAGTTTCTATTCAGATTTCCATAGGGGTTTTCGGTTTTCCATATACCCATACCGTACAAAATAGAGAAAAAAGTCTCAAGCCAATACTATTTTCTAATTATAAATAAATTTTCAGTTACAGTGCACAGCCAATAAATAAGTATTAACTAAATAAATGTCACGGAATGTTTCTAAGGAAACAAATGAATTGTTTATGTTTATAAATCCCTCGTATCCTTGTTAACGAATGATCTGATGTTACCAACATGAAAAATCTATTGTGGGCACCACAATACTTCCCGCTATAGATTTCTTATCGAACAATGCAGAAACACAGACTATCATCAAGAAATGCTCATCCCTTAAAAAAATGGAGTTATCAATTATGACATATGTCCAAAAAATTACATTTTTTTCATTTTTCAACCGTTGTTTTCTTGTTATCAAAAAACATAGATTTACAGATTTAAACCATAATGTATAATTTTTTTAAAACGTTTTGTAATTCGTAAATGGTGACAGTAAGATAAAAATGTTTCAAACAATAATTGTGGATAATAATACATGAAATATTATTCTCATAACAAAATTGCCATTAAATCATTATTTACTCAGATATTTTAAAATAATTAGTTCAAGTAAACTACCACTTCCGGTTATTGGATTATCACCAAAAACTAATCAGCTCTTCCAAAGCGGATACAATTGATGTATACAAAATAGCAAAATTTTCTGTTTAGTAGTTTTTGAGAAACCGTAAATCCAGGGGTGCTATTCTCGAGTTCATACGAACAGTATTCTTATACGGATTTGTAACATTTTCGAATGACCTTGACTATTTCGTATTCTCGAGTGATCACATGCTGTTCGTATTCGAATCTGTTCGAATGACATTGTTCGAGTGGGTGTTACTCACTCGAATCGCTTTTTCGTATAAGAATAATATACATGTATCAACAAAATAATATTAACTACGCAGTGAATCAATATAAAGTGGTACGCATTTGTTTAAATTAAATAATAATTTAGTATAATTTCACTTGTTTAACTATCTATGTGAATATTTTAAATATATTATGTTCCTACCTAATAGGTATGATATTTTTAAAACAACTTTCAGAAATAGCGGCGAAGATGAACTATCAATTTAGCTGGTATAATGACTTTAAAACACAGTTTTCACATAATTTACAACTTTTTGATTGTATGGTTATATTTAGTTACGATACGTAAAATAATTATAAACTTACTTTTCTACAGTTTCCAATCTTTGCGGGCTCTAGGAATAGCATTTAATGTATTATCAAGACCTTTCCATAATGTTTGAGCGTTATAAATTATACAATCTTTTGAAAATCTTTCATTTATTAAATCAAGGTGAGTTTCCATCATAAACTCTATTAAAACAATCATTTATTAATAAAATGTTTTTTGACCACTTTTTATTTCCATTCATATTTTTACTGGCATAAACAATAACAAAAACGAAACAAGACATATGATTTTTAAGTATTACCAACATATTTTCTAACTGTCACATGACTTTTTTAAAGTGACTAAAACTTTAGTAAAACTTGTAAATAATTATTTTACTTATAAATAATGTTCTATAAACCAAAACAAAGATATTTGCTATTAGATATAAAAAGATATTCGCATTTTACATAACTTATTTTAAGTTATACAATTGGTATCACTGTGCGGAATGTTCGAATAAGATTATTCGTATGACTTCTTTACGTATACCTCTCAAGAATACGTGTTTTGGTTCTTACACGGAAATTTTTATGCGAACGCGTTCGTATTCGAATCTGTTCGTATAAGCTCGAGAATTGAGCCCCAGAGATCCACACAAACTTACAGACAGACAGACGCACACACAGACATAATTGCGAAACTATTAAAATCGTATTCTAGGGACCCTAAAACGTGCTGATCCACTGAAAACTCACTACCGAATTTTTAGCATGATTCCTATACCTACTAATTTATTAATTGAAGATGCAACTTGATTTATATTTAGAAAAATAATAATTATTATTTTTACTTAAACTTTAGATGTATACAAAATTATACATACATAATAGTATATTGTGTAATTAGGAGTAAATGTGATACTTTGGGTGCTGAGCATGTAAGTTTGAACGACGAGCGAAGCGAGTCGAACAATCACATGCGAAGCACTCAAAGACACATTTACTCCGAATAACACATGCTATTTTTTCTTCAAACATAGAAAATAGACATTAAAACATTTAAAAATGCTCAAAACTTCAACAAATATTCTACCGTATCCAGTATTTCTAGTTGCCACAGAATATGTTATTTTGTTATTTTTGTTTATTTGTTTTATTCTTAGCTGTCAAATTATTGAATTACAACCTTACTATTTTGCATGATATTTTACTTTGTCCGCCGCCGGAGTAAATGTGTTGCCAAGGAAACACTTTTACGCCGGCGGCGACAATATTGAACTTCTGCTTGTTGAATACAAATACATAACAACGTACTTTTATGACGTTTGAAGAAAAATATGCTTTTTTACCAAGATATTTTTTACTATTTGTTCCATTTTAAAATAATAAGTTTATATAACATCAGAACCCCCACAAATATGACAGCACTAAAATAACCTCTTCTAACAGCTGCCTACTAGAAAAGATTTCAACCTATTAGAAGGTCAAGCCACTAGAAACAAAAACATACTGTAAAAGTTGAATAATTTCTGCAAGCTCCTATATCATTGATCTTTCACAGTTAGGAGCAAATCTTACGTATATCAGCTGTTTTCAAGGACTATATTAATACTATACTTTAAAAGTGACACGTGTTGGTGATTATTCGAACATTTATCTCAGCACTATAAATACATTTAATGGTATCGCAACCTTCGACAAATTTTAAATTCTAAAGTCGATCTGATAGTGATAACATAAAATATACTTTGTCTTACTTTTAATTAAATTTGGTACAATGGCATTAATTCACATTTTCGGTTTTATTTTTCAATGAAAGAATGCACAAAACTATATATGTTAGATCATATTTTACACCTTACAGATGTTCAGTTTTCGAGATATAATTGTTCAAAAACAGTATCTTTCTCGATGTACGTCAGAGCTACGTCATTTATTTACAGCCAATAATACTAATGTATCTCTAGTGAGCAAATTTTAAACTGTTTGTTTTGATTTCAACAGCTGTCTTATCATTTCTTGAGAGAAACAGCTGATTAAATAAAGAATACCACAATATTTAACAACCAGGTTACCTAAATAATATGTAGATGTTAATATTTGTTTCATATTTGTTTTTTGTTTATACTAATATTTTTAGATTAGAACACTGGCGTATGACGTTTCAGAGTTTGACTTGAATGCACTGAAATATAATAAATACTGAAAAGCTCACTGAAGTTGGACATGCGAGCCGAGAGAAACATCTAATTGAAGGGCTATCTGTCTTTGTTGTACAATGTTTCCACATAGCAACTGCTCAACAAACGCATAGTAACCGTTCTATAAACAAGTGTTTAAAAAAAGAAGAATGGCCCATGACATCTGTTTGTCTCAGGCTCATTTTTCTTTTTCGTAAAAGACTTCAATTGCGCATTCCAGTATTACTATATTTCAGTGGTTGAATAACGAATTCGCACCCGCGAAAGTTTATACTAAAATTATGAAAAGTATTCAATTTTCAAATTTATGCAAAAATAGTTATTTACTTTACAAGTGGGCAAAGTAAGGAATTACCCACGAAAGAAATTTTAGCACACGAAGGCCAAAAGCTGAGTGTGATAATTTTATCGAGTGTGTAATTCCACTTTGCCCACGTGTGAAGTATAACGTTTTATCCAACACCACTTAATAAATGAAAAAATTATTAAAGAAATTTTATTTGACAGTGACATTTGCTTTAAATTTTTAAATTAAAATGTCAATCGAAGTAGTTACCAAAGTGTTGTGTGTTATTATTATTGTTATAAATAAAAAAAATACTCACTAGTGGCTGTTCTCAAAATTATACCCACTAGTAGGTAATCTGTTACTTTCCTTGTTTAAAATCGCTATAGTTATAGAGCATTTATTGAGAGGTGTTGGATAACATATATTACTTATCTTTTCCGAAATCGATACTAAAGTACACGATATTTCTACGCGAAGTTAGCCAAAATAGTAGATAAAGTTAAACTTTACAGACTCTTATGTCAAACTTGAATTACAAACAAATCATTCTATAATACTATTGGTGAATTTATTTATTATTTATCTTTGATAATAATTTATCGAATTTAATGCAGAACACGTCGAAAAATATATAAAAAATTATGAAATTATAACCAAATATGACACTTAGACAGTATTTTTGTTATCACAGTCAACCCCATCGCAACAGCTAGCTGACGTTTTACATATACATAATGCTATTTATTTATATTTTTAATTAATAATTTAACAACTTTGGAAAAAAAATATAATGTGTACCTCGCCACTAAAGTATTTTTTATTACTCACATGAATGGTTTATTCCATATTCGTAATAAAAAAATATACTCTAGTGCCATAATCTACAAATAACTATTTTTCAAATGACCCTCTTGCGTTCTCTAAAAACTTTTTCAGATTCGCAATTGGATGAGAAGTTAGATTTTGTGGAGAGGCAAGTTTTCTCTTTAGAATTAACAAAGACTTATCAACAAGTCTGTGTAACAATGAGAATAAAAATAAAAGTGTTGTTCGAAATGGCGGTTAAGTTTTCGGAATTCTGAAAAGTGTAGTATGGTCGTATACAGAGATAAAATAGGCATTTTTATCTTCATATTTCACAGTTTCTGCTCCACACTGCGTTCTAGAAAACACATTGTTCCGTCGTTTCGAATGCTGCCCGGAAAGATGCTTATCTGTCAACGTTAGATAAACCGAATGCCATGAATTACGCAACTCGCTACATATACGCGATGCTTCCCATGAGGCTGGGCACCCACTACCACGAAGAAGAAGAAGGAGGAGGCAAGTGTACGAACTTGTGTCTTTAGAAAGATAGGTGAAATTTACCCTTTGATCTTAATGGCTGGTACCACGACCTCTGATTTTGGGTATACTAAGAGAAGTGATCTAAAATAATTTTATAAAAAAATTCTTCAAATAAAAGTGGTAGGTAATATTAAAGGGCGAATCATTAAAACCCTATTATGTACGTGTTACATACTATATTTTATGTTTGACTAAACTGCAAATTATTTTTCTTTAGCTTAGAATGACATATATTTAACACATAACGTTGACGTGCTTTTTACCTCCCGCCACATCTTGTAAGGGGAGGTATAGGAATCATGCTAGAAATTCGGTAGTGCGTTTTCAGTGGATGAGCACATTTTAAACTCTTTATCTGCTAGAACCTAACACTAGCAAATGCTAGCTATGTGCCCATTGATTAGATATAATATTTTAAAATATTTCACAAGATAAATTTCAACCAATCGCGTTACAGTATTTTCTGATTTTCGACCAATGACAATCGAATATCAGTGAATATTTCCCTCGAAAAATATAAAGTAAGCCATAAAGAAAAAACAATTTTATCGTTTTGACAGGTAACTTTTTGAAAATGATAAAACGTTATTTACTTTTCTCCTAGCAACCAAATCAAAATACTAACTACATTAATGTCATTTGCATTATATGTCAAAAATTTGATACATAATAGTTGTATTTTCACCAATTGCACTTTTAAATAAACCTTTTCATAAATAATGTCTTTAAATTATCTCGCCGAATTACACTCGAGCATTTTATTTTCTTCGGATAAATTTAAGTGTGACAACTCAACCTTGTTACCTGACAGCAATTTGACTCGAAAACTGTTTAAAAAATAAAATCACGATACCGTAGGTGGAGTTATTTATTAAAATAGTTTTATTGTCAAATTGCTAGGTAACAAGGCTTCGTTACAAACAGAAATTTATCCGGAAAAATAAAAAGCTCTTGTGTAATTACAGTTGAAAATTTTTGTGTTAACTTATTTTATTAAAAATTTCGCTCATCAAAATTTCTCAAATACCCCTAGACCTTCGGTCTCGTAGTGTTTTTAACGAAATTTATAAATCGCGAAATTTTGACGTAATAATTTACAAAAACAAAAAAAATTCAAAAAATATTAACCTCTATAGTGGTATTACCCTTGAATATTTAGCATATCGAGTATTTGCACAAGTTCGATACCCGAATATTTATAATAATTGTAAAAACAATGAGGAATAGTTTAATTTCTTCGTTTAAAAAGGACAAAAGGGTTAATATCTTCAATTTTTTCATCAATTTCTTCGAAAGAATTACATACTTTCAAAATGCTGATGGCTCGTTTTTAACGAAATTTGACAAATGACAATTATCAAAGTCATAACTCTGATGTTTATGTGACAGATTAAAATAAATATTAAATGTTCAATAATTTAAAATAGTGAGTGAAATTTTCCTCGATAAATATTCTTCTAATATATCCCTCGCGCATGACGCAAATACAATCAGAATATTTTCCATGTACTGAGGATATAACTATTGATCACCTTGTACAATAACAATGTTAATGGTTTTGGTATTTCGGCGCAATGAGAAGTATACACATATGAAAATATAGAGACGTCTAGCCCAGATCTCAGTTCCTCGTGTCACGATTCCTTCAAACTGGTAAAATTATGTAAATGTGATTTTCAACGTAATTTATAACCCGAATATTTTGTTTCGCTAGCACGCGTCCATTTCACACGATTTTTGAATGTCAAAATTACAGAATTCTTCAAAACCAACACAGAATATCCAAGATAATTCTCCCAACAACGCTAGCGAAAAGTAGCCACGGATGTTTAGGAATCTGGTCGCATGAGACGATCGTAACCATGGATGATGGTTATTTCGTTTCTTGTGTCTCTTGGCAACCAGAAGAACAACAACATAAAATTCAAGATGGCCGCCGGTTCATTATTTTTGTTTATTAGCTTTAAAATTGTGGCTGAGGCCAACTGGTGACCCGGGTCAAACATGAAGCCTGGTTTACAGCACACAAAAATGGGAATGTGTTAGCGTTTTATGCATCTTTTATTTCTTGAAATTTCGACGGGAATTTCTATTCGTGGACATAAAACTGTTTCTTAGTTTGAATGGCTTATGAAAATATCCAGTGTTGTTACCATATTTCTTTCTTATACGAACCCAAAATTATATCATTTGGCCCAATTAAGACTTTCAGAATAACTTTTAAAAAATTGTTCTAATCTTACAAAGGGAAAATTGTTGTTCTCAATTTTTTGTATCTTAAATTCTGTTATTTTAAAGAATATTTTATGGAAAAGTTGAAATATTAGAAAATAGTACAAAAATTACTAACATAAAAAATTCATTTGGCACAAAGGTATTGGCTGGTATTACGAACACTGTTTTTGAATCTGATGACAACAAATATAGAAAAATGTTTCAAATCAAAATTCTAGGTAATATAATATTATATTCTACATCTTATTGATTACAATCAAATTAACTCTATCTAATTTATTTACTAAGATATACCCAAATACCCCGATAGGTCTTCAAATAATCTATTACCTACTGTTGATGAATTGTTCCCAAAATCTAATCAATTCGTAACATAAACATAATACCTCCCTTACATATATGTATGTGCGGGAGGTAAAAATGATAGAATTTAAGATATAAATATGGTGAATTAAACAATTTTCCTTTGCGTGATTTTATCTGCGCCAAATTATATGATGATATTTTACGATGCTGATAGAAAAATTAATTCCTACAAGTTTCAATGTAAATTCTGTTTGTTACAAAAAAAAAAAAATACTTGCGTATATAATAACACGATAAATAATGCATTTTTGACTTGACATAATGTGTTGATAAAAGCCATTTTGCAGCTGCTTTTCATATAAAATTCATTGAATGCCTCAACCTGGTCTATTCAGTCCACTCATAATTGAATGGACGGCTTGAAAACACGAATAAATTATATATGTATTAAAATAATTACATCAAGTTAATTAGTCAATATTTTCAGTTTTTAACGTGCCTAGAATATCTAAACAAGCATATGAATTACGCAAAATATTTTATAAAAGACTTCTGGATTAATTTCTGTAAAAATATTTTATTTGAATCCAACGTTGTGAATTTTTCTATATAATTCTTCGCCAAGAAAATAAATGAAAAAATATATTGGCTGGTAGGTAGATACATGTTCTTTCCAAAAATGCCATTTTCAGACTTTTTGCTCTAAACTTTCAACCCACCATCCGAATGTTCTGAAATTTTTAGGGTTTATGTATTTTGATGAGCTGAATCCAATGGTTTAGTCTGTAAGTTCATATCTCGTTTATTATTTCAGATATTGATGATCGAAATTTTGAAAAAAAGGTCCAAATTTTCAATTTTAAAAAAATTTGTTATTTTGCTATAATATGCACGAATAACACAAAACTGAAGAGTATTTTTCAATATCTTGGGTAATTTTTGAGTTGCAGTTCCTCAAAATTGCACTTCGAAAAACAACAAAAACCGCCATATCTCGAAAAATTTAAGAGATATGATGATGCGCTCTGCACCAGTGAGTTTTTTATTGCTTAACTAGGCACCAAAATACCAGATTTACAGCCGACACTGCTGTTTCATTGTCCAGGCGTAGCCTAGGCAAAATTAACGGCTAGTTGATGTCAACAATAATCTTACAGAAGTCGCTAGTTTTTGCTGGTCTAGGCCAGAAACAAGCAGTTTTTGGACGATTTTCAGATGTATAAAACTAGTGTTTTATTTACAAAACTTAATCAAAAAATCATTTTAAAATTTTACTGGGTTCTGAAAGTTTTTTCAGCTTATTGAAATATATCCCAATAAAGGAAATATTTTGTATAATATTTAGGTTGGTATCACCCAAATTCATTCAGGAATGACAATTCATTTTCAGCACCAATAACTGTGAGAGAGACTGTGTCAATCTAGGCGATAGCGAGAAAATAATTTAGCGTGTATCGCTATGCATCAAACGTCCAATAAAAATTCCCGTTTCGCTGCAAGTGTTTACTGTTGTTCTACACGTAAATAACGCTTTGTCCCCGCGTGACGTACGCCCATGGCGCAGATGGGCCTCGAACCCGTACACGTAATGAATTTAGTACAGGGGCCGCTCTATACTGTATGTACGCTCACTCTGTGCACAATTACTTTTTCATGCAAATCTTTACAGTGTCATGTAATAAAGGGAATTAAACAATGCCTGCCACCCCCTGCAATAGTTTACTCTGTGCGTCAGTGTGTGTGTGTGTGTGGCATATGACAGAGTTATGACGTGTCGTGCAGTTCTGTTGCGCGTGTGATACCGGCTTTTAGATTTATGTTCTCGTTCATTTGATTGCGATTTATAATTGTACTTGTTTGTTTTTTCGATCTTGTTTTGTTTATGGGTAGTGGAGGTTTGATTATCATTACTTCACCTCACACTTAATTCCCAATAACATAACAATTGCAGTTGTTTCTTTTAAATATAACTGCTTACAATGAAGCGTATTCTATAACTTATCGGTTAATTTTTAACCACCCTTTAACTAACTTTGTTTTTGAGAATTCTAAGAAAAGTTCTGTACAATATTCTAAAATTATTTTATAAAAAAATACTTCGAAAGTGGTAGATAATATATTTCTCTGTAACTTTCATTAGAAGCACTTTTTATAAAATAATTTTAAAACATTTGACACTTAAAACAGAGCTCATAATACCAGCCAATGTGAATATATAAGGCTAGTGCACGTAAAGGTACGGGTTAATAACAAAACTGCCATAACCAAACAATGAAAAAAAATGACTGTCTTGATTTTTCTTTGCCGTGTTTTGAAACTGCGGTTTTATTGAAGTAGACTGATCGATATTAGCTTTGAAACTAAAAATTTCTCGGATACAAAGCCGTCATCGTGAAAATAGTAAAATCTAAAATTCTAGGGACTCCAAAAACTTGCTCTGTTGAAAATTTTGACCCGTCACATTACCTGCCTTACATATATGTGCGAGAGGTAAAAATTAATAATCCAAGTCCTGCAATGAGTCGTGTATTTTAAGCAAGCTAACCACAAGCAAAAATTATATTTAATATGTATTACTGCATCATCTTGTAGAAGTATAAACGTCGATAGAACAGGAAAATGATACCTATTTTAAGCAAGACATTCTGATGTTCTAGTATATTTAAATTCAGTATTTGTAAATAATCTCAATCACAAAATAGTTTAAACATCGACTACAAAAATGTAATTAGATCACAAAATATTTAGATTCAAACAATGTAATTTGAACATAATATTGTTTTCATTCATACAACACTGTAAAATGTAAACACTGTCGTATTCTATGGATCCCAAAACATGTTAAAATTAATGTCATTATACCTCACTTACAGATATGTGGGGAAAAATAAAAACAATGTAAAACAAATAAAATTACCAAATTCCTACCTTAAATCTATAATAGTTGTTGGTTATTTGCAGTTACAGGTACAAAGTCCACTCACATTCCTATCACTGTATTCAAAGCAGTCTACATTTATTTTAAGAAATGTAAACAAACTACGCGAATGTCTATACAGCAAATGTTACTATAACATCTGAACCCAGCAATAAACAAAATACTGCACTTGTATCACTGCAATGCACTTAAATGTCACAGATTTTATATAAAATTAACACCAACAAAAAACAAGCGTCCATCACTTGAAACGTCAAAACAGGAACAAGTGACTGTCTGTCACAGCGTACAGGTACAGCACTCTATGTTTCAACAAGTGAAGTAAATTTATATTGTATATATTGCTAATACAAAATAATCTGATGTGGGATACATAGCTCGGTAGAGAAATATTTATCTTTTAGAGAAAAAACTTGAAATTATATCCATTAAAAAAATGTCACCAAAAAGAGAAAAAAATCTCTATTAAATGAGCCTAATGAAAGGGTACATTGCTATTTAAAAAATAAAGTGTTATTCGTTACCCATTTGTTTACTGAAATACAAAAATTGAATGCTGTCATATTATGGTAAATAAATTGTTAAACAACTTTTATATACAATTCTTTTTTATAACGTCGATATTTACAGAGATTATATTCCATACATAGTGGGCACCTTATATAATAGTATGATTAGAAAAGGAAATATATTTGAATTGATAGAAAAACTTTTTTGAATTTTAAACACTAGTAACATAATTAACGCAAACAAAAAACAGCTAATGTAATAATTTTCATCACATTTTCGATTACAACAACAACAATAAAATGGTGCAAGACCTAATTTAGAACGGCCCCTCTTGTACGTCACTGGCAACTCCCAAGCGACGTACGCCCATGGGACTCACATATGAGTGTTTATGGTAGAAAAGAGACGTAGAGGGAGTGAAACAAATGCGTACACAATGCGAACTCGCAACATGAGAACAAAGGAGAGCGTAGTTGTTCCAACTAATTAATTAGTATAAATAAATAATTACTAACATGTAACTACAGACGACTGTGACGGCGCTAGCATTTTCTAGACGCGGTGCGTCTGTGCTCTCTCTGACGCCGACGCTCGAGAAAAGACTCACAACTCGAATTTTTAACCTATTTCAAAAAGTGAAAAAAGTTTAACTGCAATTATCTAAAATGGTACAGCCGATTAATACAAAACTTTCTGCAAATTATTAAGCATTATTTTAGCTAGGTTATAGAGTGTTTAAATCGTACTCAACTGTCATAAAAACAAAATAGCGACCAGCAATCTCTGAAATTGCTGAGACAACTTTCAAAACAAGCTTACAATGCAATTTATTGTTCTGTATTTGACTTTGCGTCCATTTTTTCTTGACCAATAAAATGGTGACTTTATTGACACATTAGAACAAGTTCCATTTTTCGACAATTTTTTAGGAAATTCTAAAAGATTTTACAGTCAAAGTTTTTTAGTCTTAGGTTAGTTTGTTATTTTTGTGTATGTAGTTTGAACAAAAATATTTGTAGCATAGATGACAGCTGATATCATGTTGGTACTACTGAAATTGACACAATTAATTGACGGAAAACTTGGCGAGTTTAAAAAGAACAATATTTTAAGATGTAGGGATATTGGCAGTATTTGGATGCAAAATTTTTTGCCGGTCACTTTTTATTTACAAAAAATTGATTTTACATGTTAACTGCCTATGCCAACATTTACGTGGGACACACGGCATATATAACGATAAAATTGCAACTATGGGCTGTGGAATTCGAATTATTTAACACTTTACAGGGTGTTCCTTTTATTCAGATCTCTGTTTAGATATATCTGATCCTGTTTGCCAGATTTCGCACTATATAATATAAAATGTAGGTATCACAAGAATGGAATTTAGGATCAAATTTTAATTTATTTATATATGATTCGAAATAAGATAATTATGTATTCGTATTTAAAAAAATCCAGTATCAGTATGGTGCTAATCTTCTGAAATATAATTCATTAGAAAACAAGATGAAATGTAAAATACGAGAAAATCTTTAGGTGGTCAAGGCAGAAGTCGCTATAGACTGTAGCCGCCTGAGATTTGACAAGTAATCGATTTCCAGTGTTTGAGGGCCGTATGCGATGTCACGGGTTAGTTTTTTCGGTTGTTTGACCAAATGAATATCGCCTTGGGTCAAGTAGATACACCAGGTCACTTTCTTCGTTCATGTCATATGTGAAATTATGAGTAAGGCCCGTTCAGAAAATTACCAAACTTTAATTTTTTAAACTTGTTCCTTTCAAAGTGTTCCCTTTCTCTATTCACACACTTTTCCACTTCGCGAAGTAGTCCTGGATATCTTCATTTGAAATGGCCTAAAAGGTTTCAGACATATTTGTTTGATGCCACCAATGGCGTGCGTAAGGAGGCTGAGGGAGGACAGTCATCTGATTTTTGACACAAAACTGACGAATTGACAAAGCTAAGTGAGTAGGCGTATTATCGTGGTTCAAGAACCATGAGTTGTCTCGCCATAACTCTGGTCTCTTTTGCGTTTTTAAACTTAAATACATTACTCAAAAAATAATATCACGAAAACAAAACGAGATATGAACATCCTAGATCATGTAGTTACAAAGGAGGTTATGTATAATTCAATGCTGCCAATCGCATATCAATAAATATTTCCGTTGATGCGTAATTCAAAATGTCCGATAATTTTCTAAATAGATCTCATAAACTAAAACATTGTTTTTCTACGACCACTTAGAAATCTGCTCATTATATGTTTGTTGTTGCTAGGGATATGAGGTACATTGCAAGCATCGTGCGAAATGAATTTATTTTGTATTTCAATACAGATCAGTTCATTATAAGTACAGGTGCCATTGCTAGGATACTTATTTAGAATTGTCAAATATTAGAATGGTGAAAGCGGGACAAATTTATTATTAAAATTAAATTAATTTTGAAATAATATCGTGGTCGTAGAAAAAGTATAGTGTACAACTCGATTGGAATGTCCATTTCATGCTCGTTGTACAATATACTATAATTCCTTTTGTTAAATATATTAGAATATATTTTTAACAATAAAATTTATCATCCACTTACATCTAGTTGTGTTGCTTTTTGACAGCTGTACACGCGCAAAATACCGAAAATCTATGCCCGCCAAATACGTGATGATATATTTATTTATATGAATTAACAAAAAGTGAAATTTTTTTTCTTGCATAATGTATAATAAATAATTCATGCCTCGCATACATGAGATGATAATAAATTTATTTATATAAATATGTAATAACTATTTATACTCACGTATGTTTATCAAAATTTACATTTTAAAATGTAGCTGTTGCATTTTTATTTACAAAATACATCTGGTATATAATTCAAAAATAATTATACCATGTTCTGTCAAAAATAATGTTTGGCTGCGGGTCATTTTAATAATTCAAATCTTGCCATGTAACTCGCTACACTTATGTTATAAATATTTATATAAATAATGCCATTGGATTTCAGAAGAAACTACGAAAAGCTCAACTGAATTATGTATTATTTCAAAACGGCACCGTATATTTTACAGCGCCTAATATATAAGATAGTTTCTGGCCAGAAGCTATATTTATCTAGCTTCTTATTAAACTAAATGTACCTTTAAAATAATAACAGTTTAGTGCCAAATTCCGAGTTCTTTTAATATGTTTTTAGCCAGAAAGCATATTTTTAATCAATTATCTATTGAATAAGATTATATCTCAGTTAATAATTGTTTAGGATGAATTTAATAAGTCAAAATTATAGCAGAACAAGTTGACCAATTCTTAAAATGTACTAGACAAGGTATTTTTAATGGTTAAAGTAATTAATTTTATCAAAAACGTTTAAATATATTCTGTAGTTGTCAACTGTATAAAATTATTAATAATATATGTGATTTATCTAAAATAATTTATATAAATATTTTACTTGCTGTTGTGATTACTTGTTTTACTTGTCAATTTAAACTGACACTTAAGTCCACGAGAAGGAAAAATAAATTAAGAGCATTTAAACCAGGAAGTGCAAAAAATAGTTATTTGTTTAACTAGGCACCAAAATACCAGATTTACAGCAGAGGACATTTCATTGATGAGACAAAGTCGGGGCAATAAATGCTGCCGAAGCTATAAATCTGCGTTTGGTGTAGAGTTGAACAAAATTTTTTTTGCCAATTTGGATTTGGAATTAATATTAAAAATTAGTGATTATTTTATACACATATTTTGAAGGTTATCGCTGTCAAATTACGTTGCCATGTGTTTGTTGTACGGTTGCTATGCATTTGTTGACGATTATTATGCGTTTGTTGATCAGTTGCTATGTAAAATATTTTTACATCCTAGGCATAAAAATCGTTTTTATACAGGAGTTACACAGTTGCTTTACAGTACTTTAGGATTTTGTAAATAAATGTGACATATAACTTTTTTATTCATGGCATACTTATATTATATGCAGTTGCAGATTGAATATTAATGGGGTCTTTCACCATTTTTTTTCTTATTTTATTTTTTTATGAAACTTTATCTATATTGAAGACTATCTACACTTTTAAAGGTCTTAATTATTATTCATTAAGCCACAATGATTTTTTTTAAATGTTGTGACGTCATTATAGAGGTGTTGCTGGATCTAAAACAGTACAGATTGTAAATAATTGTAGTCATATATTTTTTTATTTATTTTATTATTATTATTACAATAAAATAGAACATTTATGTAACAAGAATTATTTAAATCTCTACTGTTTTAGATCCAGCAACAACTCTACTATGACGTCACAACATTTTTAAATAAATCATTGTGGGTTAATTAATAACAATTAAGACTTTTTAAAAGTGTAGATAGTCTTCAATATACATAAAGTTTCATAAAAAAAAATATTTAACAAAATGGTGAAAGACCCCATTCAACAAAAGCGACACTTTACAGACTGTTAACAGTCCGAAAAGTGTCACCTTTAATGGCAATCGGTAAAAAAAGTTATTTTTCCTACACAGGAATGTTTTATTTTAATAATTAGATCAATGTTTTACTTTTATAACCATTTGTCGGAAAAATATTGTGTATAATTCGAGCGACAAAACATAACTTTTCGCTTTAAATATACAAATAGCTATTCAAACAATCAAAATAAAGGTACAGGTTATGTCTCTTGAAATCCGCCATTCGCCCAATTTTACTGAGCCACCATGACGTCACGTCAAGGGCGCGACTTATTTACTATATGTTGAATGCGTCGAAAAAGCAGTCTGCGTCTTGGCCACGATTCAAGATGGCGTCTCCCCATCATCTGCTTCCCAGCAATTATGTAATTTTGTTAATTAACCCAATTATAATTTGATTCACTTGCTAGATATGCGATTGTTACTCGACGAGACTATTTCTATTATCTTACTTTTGTCTTTGTCTCGCTCGCGCAAAGCGGATCGCGTTTTCTTTGTTATTTTCTTGGCCAACGATGTGCGAATAATTTATGTACATTAATCGGAACGCTGTTATTTTTGTGATGCATAATTTGGAGTGGCTGGTAATAACGTGATATGCTGCCTGCATGGAATAATAACATCAAGAAGTCAAATGTCCCACGAGTGACGTCACTGGGACCTGTGACACTTAGGTCATCGAATGTATGTGATATAGGTATAATCGAATTTAATTTTTTAAACTTTATTGTTCATTTTACAGATGATTGGTCCTTTTTTCCATTTCGCGAAACAGTCCTGAAAACTGCATACTTTCAGCACTAATTTTAATTTCGGAAATAAGAAAAAATTGCGAGGAGCCAGAGCTGACGTCTAATTTTTAGTTTGCTATTTTTACTTTTTTATAGTATATATATAGTATAAGGAAGTATTGGAATCATGAAAAAATCGCTGAAGAGATTTTTGCGGAAATACATATTTTGACGTCCAATGAATTTGTTAAGACCAATTTCTCAATGATGTCTGTGTGTGAGGATGGGGAGTTGGATGGATGGATGTCCGTGTGCGCAATATCTCATGAACAATACAACTTAGAATTTATAAGTTTTATGAAAATATGAATAACTGAGTTGAGTTTGGATGAAATTGAAAAACTGAAAGAGGACACGAAACAATAATTCCATTTTGTTAAAAAATAGAATTAGCTGTGAAAAAAAAGTTTCAAATGAAAGATGTTAGCAAAAATATTTGGAATATGAATGTTATTTGCACTTTTCTTGTACATGTTTTTAATTTGGAGAAAAACTAAATTATATATTTAATAACATATTTCAATAATATTAGTTACAATGACTGGTACCACGAGCTCTGTTTTTGGGTGTTTTGAGAGCAGTGTTTTAAGCTCTGTTTTGGCGCTGTACAATGTTCTAAAATTATTTTATAAAAAAATACTTCAAATAAAAGTAGTAGATAATACATTTTTCTGTAAATTCTATTTGAAGCATTTTTTATCAAATAATTTTAGAACATTGTACAGCGCTAAAACCGAGGCTACAACACTGCTCTTAAAACACCCAAAAACAGAGTCAGCCAATCTGAACAAAAACTAAAACATTTTTAACATCTTGTAAAGTGCCAAAAATATGTTTCGTTTGAAATATTTGAAAAGTAATATTTGTATTATTAATTTTTAAGTTTCAAAAACTAGATATTATTAATTAATACATATTTTAAAATACAATCATAGTTAAAATGAGATCAAAAAATTAAACAGTCAAAATAAAGTCATACGTAAGGGACAAGTCAAACATGTTTAGTTGGTATTATGTGTATAAAAAAGTAGTGATTTTTTATTCAAACGTAGAATACAGAATTATAAATCATTACAAAAAGCCCACAGCTTCAAAAAATATTCTGTCTTATTCAGCATTTCTAGCATTTGTTATTTTTGTTTATTTTTTAAATTTTAAACTGTCAAATTATTGAATTACAACCTAACTATTTTTCATGATATTTTACTTTGTCCGCCACCGGAGTAGAAGTGTTGCCAAGGAGACACTTTTACGCCGACGGCGACAAAATTTAACTTCTGCTTGTTGAATACAAATACATAACAACGTATTTTTATGACGTTTGAAGAAAACATAATTTGTGCGCAAGTTGTTGATTTTTAATAAATTACGGTAAAAGATTTTGTAGAGGGCTAGCGATAACTTCTCTTGTTTTTCCTACTTTGTTTAAACTGTTAGTTTTGAATGTTATCAAAGTAACAATGGTTTTGTTAATTTTTAACACCTTTGTTTCAAATGTTCATACAGTTATATGGCTTTCTTATATTGTGTTATACGATTTTAAATGAACTGAATTATTTGTATTAATCTAGAAACTGTCGTATTTATTTTACTCTGTTGTGAGTTTCGCAAAATATTTCAGGCATATGTAAACAATTTTAATTAGTTTTTTTATTAAAATATTTTCCGTTATTTGCTATATTATAAAATATTTAATTATTAATACGGTAAAATGAATGTTTTAATAATATTATCCAACAGATACATTTTTTGTTTTCGTTTACATTAAAAAACACTTAGCACAGAAATATTATTTTTCATTACTTCTGAAAAATCTCGCAAGCGCTTTTAAAATCTTAATTGAAATTATGAAGGAAAATCTAATTATTTTTATAACGACTTTAAAAAATAGATTGTCAAATAACGTTTACCGTAAGCTTTTAAGATTTTAGCAGAGATGCGCCTTTTTCTAATATATCAAGGGTTTTAATATTGAGCTGTGTCCAACACATAACCTCTCCCATACAATTTTTATACGCGAAAATTATTATTATTGTTATTATTTCTCAGTAATCATGGACACATTTGCCATTTAGAAATAATTTTAAGCAAGTCAATAATTATTCAAAATCTGCCAAATGCTATCTGTCAAACTCAAACAATACGACTGTTTGTATGTTTTGTTTACCATGGCACTCTGAAAACAGCTAAAAATTATACATTTTATTTTACATCTATCTCATGACAGAAATGTATCACATCAATAAATTTAGGCTCATTTGGTGCAGTTTTTAATTCAGAACTCTTTACCTATGTACACTTCAGCTTTATAAAATTAATAGGTAAAAATAGCTATTTCCTCTAGCTCATAAAAAAGTTGACAAGCGGTATGTAAGAGAGGTATTGTGATGGGTCAAAATTTTCGGTAGTGAGTTTTTAACTGCGTAAGTTTTAGGGTTCCTAGAAAACGAAATCACTAGGTAGAAGTTACAATTTTTACAAATAAACGAATTATTTGCCTTTAAAAATATAGTTATTTGTGTATCAAGTGCGGATAGAGCATTGTTTGTTGCACGCGACGAGAAATTGTTGATCTCGGCTTCGCCTCGATCAACAACTCGACAAGTGCACCGAACAAGCTCTATCCGACGAGATACACACAATATTTTTTCTACAATCGTTGAACAATGTCAAGCTGTAGAAAAAAATTAATTTTCAAAATTATCTTTGGTCACGCCAATAATAATTCAGTAAAATTGTAGTTACCCATGTCACCGTAATCATGACAACGTTTATGAACAAAATAAACATTTTCAAAGAAATCATAATTTGACACATGGAGTACATTTTACATATGGAGTATATTTGACATAAAGTCTACAGAGTGAATACGTTTATGGTGATTAAGTTAAAGTGTATGTACGTATATGCCAGCTGTATTTGCAATAGCAAGGTTATTACCAGAAAAATCCAATGCATCATTTACTTCTTTTACCTAATTTATTTTTGTTTTGTTTTTGTCGCGCTAGTGCGACAATATGTCACTTTGTCGCCCTAGAGCGACAATTTTTAACATTTTTTAACCAAAAACGGAATAACAATGTCGATATTGTGCAACGATTGTAGAAAAAAATTTTGTACACTTTTTTAGTTAGTCTAATCTAGCTAATCTAGCCTAGTAAACTATGGAAACAATTGTTTTATACAAACTTATTTTAGAGTAACAACAAAATAAATAAAAAAATATTTAACCTCTTCAAATAGTGAGCTAAGTTACTGAAGCACCAAGTACTTCCAAAGTATAATTAAAAAATAATTAAAATTTAAAAATACAGTTTTAATAACACCTCATTTAAAACCCCTTTTAACCTAAAACAAAATACAATCAACCTCCCCATTTGATCCATCCAATAGCCCCAATCATATGGCGTCAGGTCTAGGTCTAACATGAAACAACCTAATTCATAATTCTTCTGTTCTTCAGGGCTGCAATTTGAAGCGCCTGATACTTAGTTACGTTGTTAAGGGTCTTGGGAAGCCCCGGGGCTAGGCTGCCCCCCTCGGACGCGCGCTACTGAATTATAGAGCGCTGGATCCGGAATTCGCGTCTAAGTACAGGGACTGCGTTAGTGTGGTAGAGGAAAGATAAGCAGGTAGTGTCCTTTGTCTTTGGCGATGACGAGCTTTTAGTTTTATAACTGAACAAATCAAAAATTAATAGTTGTTGTTAGGGGCAAATTCGCTAGAAACAAAGGAAATGTCATGTGTCATGTTAGTATTTATATGAAAAGTATTTACACATTTCGAATAACACATGCTATTTTTTTTCAATCATAGAACATAGAAATACAAATCATTAAAAAATAATAAATATTCTGTCTTATCCAGCATTTTGAGTTGCCTTATATGTTTTTTTTATTTATTTGTTTTATTCTTAACTGTCAAATTATTGAATTACTAATTTACTTTGTCTGCCTCCGGAGTAAAAGTGTTATCTAGAAGACATTTTTACACCGGCAGCGAAGAAATTGGATTTCTGCTTGTTGAATACAAATACATGACAATGAACTTTTAGAAGTTTGAAGAAAAAATTATTTAAGACTGAAACGATACATGATATTATTGAAATTATGAAAATTGACGAAGCAAGCTCATCACTTCGTTTCTCGTTTCCGTGTTAGTTCTTTTTGATACTTGAAATCAAATCTAGTCAGTGGCACTTTTAATTTATACCGAACACTGAAAGATTTAAATAATATTTATAAAAAACAATTGACGATCGTTCAGAACTAATTTTTAACACTTGAGCTTAAATTTCATCCAGGCAGCTTTTAATTTGATACCACACACGGTAGGATTTAAATAACATTTATAAAAAAACAATTGAAAATCGTCAAAAAAAAACTTTTTGACACTTGAGATCAAATATACTTCGTGAGACCTGTAATTTGCTACCAAACTAGGTAGAATTTAAATAATATTTATAAAAAATAATTGATAATAGTCCAAAACAATTTTTTAACAATTGAGTTCAAATATACTCCGTGAGACCTTTAATTTGATACCAAATAGGGTAAGGATAGTATATTATGATACAAGTGTATAAGTAAGCCTTTAAAGCATGTACGACGAGTTTAAGAGCACGACGCGAAGCGGAGTGCTTTTAACGTCGCTAGTGCTTTTAAAAAAACTTACTTGTGTCATACGCTATTTTTTATTATACCTGCATCATATTCAGAAAAAAAAAACTAGAAAACATTTTGATTTTGATTCATTTCATAATATTGCGCGTGTGACGTTTGAAGTACATCGTTTACATGGAGATTGGTTAGCATTTATTGTTTACGTTACTATGTAGATTCGTTTTTTTACCATTTGTCATGACAGTTTTGACAAATATTAATAGTAATTATTTTTGTTGTAGCTTAGCAACATTTAATCTTGTGTTTGCGTACGCTGTAGCGTGTGTTAAATACGGATTATGATGCAGGTATAATTAAAAAAAAGTGCCTGTGAAGGTTTCAGCCGAATCCATCAAACCGTCTAGGTTTTAGTCTGCGTGCAAATGGTTTCTAAACAGATGAAAGTATAGAGAAGGTTGACTTTATTGATTAGCGCCTTAATTGTGCAGTGCCGTCAAATTACAACCCCCAAAGGTATTGGTGGATAACAAAACATATGTAGAAATAAACTTAAAACTTATATTCCGCAGTTGTATAATAATATGGGTCTGCAAAAGTTTGTAGCATAAAATATGAGAATACTGGCATAGATCGAAGTCGTAGAATGCAGATATTAGTAGTTCTGGTATTGATTCGAAAACAAAAAGCAGTAGAGCGTCAAAGCAGCAACTGCACCGAGATAATAACCCCGGTTGAAATTTATACTTTGCTCAATATCGCAGCCAGCTTTGCCTTTATTCGTCGGCCATCCGCTGCAAGTTCTGTGCGAGTTTCACATGTTTCCTTTTTCAGTGCGCAAAGGTGCACGAATCATGTAGAGTACTAATGCATTTCTTTGCGCGGCGCAACTTCTCTGAAACTTTGTTATCGAAGAAGTTTTTGTTGCAGGCTGGCCGGGCTTGGCCGCCAGCGCCAGCGTGCTGTTCTGCATTTCATATACATACTTTTACGTTCGAAATTTGAAACTTAGTTTTAAAATCTCTGGCTGGAGTTGTGACTTCCAGCGCTGCGCGGCTGCTGCTAAAACTTGTCTGGTCACGTACTGACCGTTGCTGAGATATTTATCTTCGCTGAGATTATGACAGTGTTCTAGCTATATGGAAAGTTGTTCCACGGAAATTTACCTACCTCTAACTCAAAATTCAGATATATAGCACAGATTTTAAGATACCTGCGAGTGCGACAAGATTTATTTGTTAATGAATTTATGTACATTATATTCACATTTATTTATGGACCATCCTCTTCTCATGCTCTACAAGCTCTCCTAATTTTACATAAAATGTTTGTTACTACAATATTTTTTGTTATAAGCTCTGTAAAGTAAAGAAAGTATAGTAATATGAAAGAAATTGATTACGAGATTTTAACGAAATACATGTTTTGAGGTCACTTGATTCCGTTTTGACAATTTTCTTAACAACGTCTGTGTGAATTGATAGGTGTCCAATGCTCATACGTTCTATAAATAAGGAACAAAAAAGATAGAGGAACACAATTTGATAATTATATGTTTCACTGAGATTATTTTGGTAACAATTGAAAAACCAGAAGTAGGTTTCTTAAAAAAAAAAACAAACAATAAATTCAATTTATTTCGAATACGAAATAAGCTGCGATAAGTTTTAAAAGGTGCTAGTAAAATTATTTGGAATATATAGTATCATATTTAATTTTAAAGTATCTGCTTCCATTCTTGAAAAGAACTACGTATTTACTTATAGATTTAATATTTTATAATAAATATGATGAGTTGGGTATCAAATTAGAGGTCTCAGAGAGTAGGCACATCTGTAAAAATTTAATGTTAGATGAACCTCATTAGTTTCTTATGCAAGTTAATTGAATTCTACCGAGTTTGGTATCAAATTAAAATTTTCAGGAAGAAGAGTTAACTAAAAATATCAAATTGAGCGGTTGTCAATTGTTTTTATAATATTTATAAGAACACTTTCGAATTAGATATCAAATTGAAGCTTGCTACGGGTGGAATTTATATTATTAGCTCATTTACCTATTTTAAATTTTACGGTTCTTATATGATATATTTTTGAGATATGTAGCATTCATACTGATTCACTGTAGATATTTACAGCTTGTCTTATGAGTCTATCATCACATTTAAATTTTGCAGATTTTTTTGGATGGATAAAAGAAAAATTAATATTTTTAAAAATTTATTACAATGTTTACACATATTTCTAACAATTACGATTACAGATCTTAGAACGCAATTACAAATCGCAAATCTTTGGCAATTAACATGATATATTACATACAATTGAAATATGTTATCGTAAAATCATTAATCATTTATATACCACAAAAACAATAGTTAATATTTAAAACAGTGAAAAACTGTTAACAATCATTCGAAACTTGTAAGTAATTGATTAGATTTTCATCTTAATTGGCCCAAAATAAAAATATGATTCTAAACATTAACAATTTCTAAACGTTACAAATAAAAATATCATTTTACATCTTTTTGAAAATTACAAAATGTACTCTAAATTAATTATTTATTGAGATATGCCCAAAAAATATCATAGACCTTCAACCACCAAACTACAACTTTCGATTGATGAACATATTCCAAACAATTTTATTACAGTCTATAAAAAAAATAATTGCTAACTGCACATGTCACGAAAACCATTCCAACCACTACTTTCAGTAGAGCCCAAATCACTGAGCAGCAGTTATATTTCGTATTTCGTTGCAGTGCGCAGGGTTCGAACCCCTCACTCACTTTTTAATCATTCCCAGCAGACCCAATACCCCCATGACCTCGCATATGACCATATCACATGCATCAGCACCGCTGCAGCAATTGCACTGGTCTGCACGCTGCACGCTGCACCGTGGCACATGCCGGGTGAGTCACTCGCGGCGGTGGGGCCTTCGGAGCTTCGGCCACCCCGGAGCGACGCGTGCGACGCCCGGAATCACGGATTATACCGGAGCGTGCGCGACGTTTTACTTTCTAGTCAATTCACTTTGGAAGCAAAGCAGATCATTTTTACCGTAGTTTCAGCTGAGATGCAATAATAGTAATTAATCTGTCATTATTTTATTACTATGAATACCGGTTGAACTGGATGGTCTGTATATAATGCGATTATTTTAATTATTATCGAAATTATTTTCAAAGTTAATTTTATATTTAAATGTCCACATATCTGCAGTATGAGTTTTTCTTCCGGATGCTCCATTATCATGCAGCTCTATCTTTTTTATTATACCTGCATCATAATCCAAGTTTAAAACACGCTACAGCGTTCGCAAACGCAAGATTAAAACACGCCGTGTTTTAAAGATTGCTAAGCAACGTCGTGCTCTTAAACTCGTCGTACGTGCTTTAAAAGCTTACTTATACACTAGTATCATAACATACTATTAAATAGAATACCTAAGACATATTGGCTGGTACCACAAGCTCTGTTTTTGGGTGTTTTAAGCTCGGTTTTAGCGCTGTACAATGTTCTAAAATTATTTTATAAAAAATTGCCTCAAATAAAAGTGGTAGATAGAACATTTCTCTGTAACTTCTATTTGAAGCACTTTTTATAAAATAATTCTAGAACATTGTACAGTGCTAAAACTGAGCTTAAAACACTGTTTTTAAAACACCCAAAAACAGAGCTAATGTTGCCCTTTAAAACAGCTGTTATTCATTATGTTTTTATTAATGAAAAATCATAATACAAAATGTATAATTTTTCATGGCCCTGTTACATAAATTAGTCTGTCTAATAAATAATAATTTGAATTTGATTGATATTTCGTACATTCATAAAATACCTTCTTGTTTCAAGAAAATTTTCAGTTTTCTTTTTGTATGCATTCGTTGAAGAAAAATTTATTTCTTACAAAATCATTAGGTTCAATTCAAATAAAATATTAATTTTGAATATAAATTTTATATCTTCTTTTTCTGTATTTTTAAAAATAATGAAAATGGAGTCGTTTTAATATTAAACAAAATGTTTTTATTTAAAACGATATCATTCTGAATTAAAACTGCTCCTATTCAAACTACTTCGTCCCGATAATAAGTCTTAGTTGAATACTTTGATATGTTCCTTCAAAACTAAATTAATTGTCATACAAGAATATTTATTAACCCTACTAACGAAACCGGATTGGTACTATTCAAATAAATTTTTCTCTTCATTACGAGATCTGTTTGTTCCAAGAAAATATTTTTAACCATATGGGCCTGATTTTTTTTTTATTTCTAAACCACTTTTGCTGTAAAACAAATAGGAAAAAGATAAAATATAAAAAATTGAGTTAAAAACCTTATACACCACATTTCTATTCTAGCCCTGTATATGTTACAGAGCTATTGGACAGGTCAAAATTTTAGATAGTGAATTTTCAACAGATAAGCACGATTTAGAGTCTCTAAAATACGATTCCATTATTTTCACGATGACGATTTCATTTGAAAGATACATATTTCCGTACGATCTCTCAGTAAATAGTGTAGTGAGTATGTCACTAGCCTAGCACACCATAGATCATGGGTTCCAATCCCACTGAAGAGCATATTCGTTTTTTTTTTTTCAATATTTTATACCGTTTTGAATTTAAAAAACACATTTTAGTTTTAATACAAAATTCAAATTGTTGAAAAACTTTCCGAAAAAAAAGTGTATATCCCATTACATCCTTCACTGCCGAAACTAAATTAAAAACAAAAAAATCAAATTCGTCATTTGGGAGTAATATATCATCATACAACTAATCCAGGCGGCCATGGATCGCTGCCGTCAATACTGCCTGCCTAGCATCAGACGGGCACCCCAATGTATACTGTATACAATCCAGGGGCGTCGCCGGCGTCCCAACTGGGGGCGTCGCCCCCCGAAACAGACGTCCGCATGCAGATGAGGCTGAAGGGGTAATCTCATCGTTGCATGATATTTGATAGGCTATGGATTTGGCGATTGCATGAATCATTTTGTATATGCACCAATTTTACATATTGTTTTATGTTTGTGGCGATGGGATTGTTGTGTGATTCATTCTCTTGACTAATAGTTGTTTTCGATGACCAAACGTTTGCAATTTTTTAAAATAATTCAGGAAGGTGAGTGTACAACTAATGAACGAGAAAAAATAGACCAACGAAACTTCATAATGGGGTCTTTCACCATTTTTTTTTTATGAAACTTTATCTATATTGAAGACTATCTACACTTTTAAAAAGTCTTAATTGTTATTCATTAAGCCACAATGATTTTTTTTAAATGTTGTGACGTCATAGTAGAGGTGTTGCTGGATCTAAAACAGTACAGAATGTAAATAATTGTAGTCATATATATTTTTACTTATTTTATTATTATTATTACAATAAAATAGAACATTTATGTAACAAAAATTATTTAAATCTCGCCTTTTTTAGATCCAGCAACACCTCTACTATGACGTCACAACATTTTTTAAAAAATCATTGTGGCGTAATTAATAACAATTAAGATTTTTTTAAAGTGTAGATAGTCTTCAATATAGATAAAGTATCATAAAATATAAAAAATTAAAAAAAAATGGTGAAAGACCCCATTATAAGTTTTATGATAATGCATAGAACTGATAAGATTTTGGAGGAAGTTTACTAGACATATAAAATAATATTTAATGGGGACTGTTCTTTAACTTACCTGTTAATTTTTAACGGTCTGTTAAAAATTTTAATCAATAAAAATATGCGTCAAATGAAATTTTCAATATTTATTCAGTGACGTCTATTATCATTGGTTAAAAAATTTTATTTGTTACTCACTTGTAAACACTATTCACCCAAGCCCTCTATTGCCTTTGAAAATGAATCTTTACAAGTTACTAATTGACAAATACATTGTAAAAATTTTACAAGTTAGTAAACAAGGTAAACAATGCACGTTGCCACAGTAATGCTTACAAGGCTTATGCGAAATTATTTCAAATAATTTTTGACAGAAACAGTTGTGTGTAGCTGACAGGACTTGGTTATAATTTTAATTTGATTTACAAATGAGTAACAAGTAAAATGTACAATACATGCAAGGTAACTATTTTACTGCTTCAAGGAGGTGACAGGATCCTCCATTCAGCAGTAAAAACTGTTTTACCTTGCTTGTAATGTAAATAACTATAACAGGCCGTTAGAATTAATAGTTAAGTTACTATATCAATATGTGATAATATAGTAATTTAAAAATAAAAAAAAAAATCAAGGAAAGTAGATTCTTGCCCATATCTGGTGACCCATGTATGCACAGTAAAAAAATTATAGTCAAAATTGACAAAATTTTTAGTCTCAAATAATCAACCGTTAATTTTTGTTAAATTAACAAGTTTCAAATTTGTTAGCAAGTAACTAACAAATTATTTTTGTGTATTTCGTAACTAAATATATTTATGAATATAGTAATTATTAACATTTTTATGTGCTTTTGACTAAATATTTTAGTAATTATATTGGAGCAGAACAATAAACCATAGTTATTATAACAAATTAAGTTGTTACAAAGGATACAAACTTTCTTTAACAATTTCAAATTGATAAGTTAGCTAAATTTTTTTGTTATTACTGAAGAGTCTATTTGTTAAATTTTATGAGTGTAGCAAATAATTAAAAACAACAATTTTTCTCGTTATAAATTCAGAATTGACAAAATTTTAATTTAACACAATATATTTGTCAATATTAACTAAAATTACTTAAGAAAACAAAAACATAATGATGTTTAGCCTACTACTGTGGCAACTTTTGTCTGATTTAACCTAGGTCGTAACTCTTATAGTTCTCGAGATCCCAATGGGCCTCTAAATTGAGACACACTGTATATTGAACGAATGCAATACATAATCATATCATGGGAATTATTATTAACTGAATCAAGTTATTGAGAAACACATTGATAAAGTATAATCAGAATTTTCAGAATTAAAAGGCCATTTTTTGTTTGTTTTATAATTTAAATGGAAACACTCATTTATTTACTCAACCGTATATGCTTATCATTAAATTCTAAAATACATTACGTACAAATAAATACATTTATCAATTCATTTTTACAAATTATCACTCAATACTTATTCCATGAAATATACGTAGTATTATTTATATCGCTTGATATTCAACTGATTACGATCTGATTAAATAAATAAATCGTTTTTCCTAGTAACAAGTAGATTGATCCGGTCGTATAAATGTGAATAGAGACAATTTTTTTTTGTATATTTTGAAAAATTCAGTATTTTTATATTTTTATAAATATGAAAATACTGATTATGCAACTGCCAGAAATATTTATTCTTTAATACAAGTTTCTGCTTTCACTCAGATATTTTGACAAGAAAATATTCCGACTGTCAAAAACATTTCTGTCTCGTAATGACGCGGTATTGGAAATGGCGGCGACATATTTAAATATCAAACACAATATTACATACAATATTCTGATATGTATATTTGTTATAAATAAATATATTATTACATCATCTACTCAAATTGGGTGTGGCACTCTGCTTTCGCAAATCTCGATATGTAATATAATTAGTTACTCATTTTCTTACTAATACAATTATATAAATATAATTGTACGGCGTACAACTGTACGTAAATGTAATTTAACGGCGTTGAGTTATTTCAAATACTACTGGTGGCAGCACCTACAAGGGCAGTACTGAAGAATTACTTGTATTTTATATTTTATAGTTTAAATTTTTCGGAATGCTTGAAGAAAAAATCTGGTGTGGGCACCACACTACTTTCTTAAACAAATAAAACCAACTAAACATGTCTAACTTATTGTTCCTTGCGTATGACTTTATTTTGACAATTATTTGATATATGGATGTTAAACCTGTTTAATTTTTGTTCTCATTGTAACTATGAATTTATTTTAAAATATAAATCAATTTATATCTAGTCTAACTAATAATATAAATATTACCTTTATAATATTTCACAAGACACATATGTTTGACACTTCACAATTATTTGACACGTTTAACACATAGATATTAAAAATGTTCTAGTTTTTGTTCCCATTGTAACTAAGATTATTGAAATATATTCTTAAATATATAATTTGGTTTTTCACAAAACTAGAAGCATGTACAAGAAGAGTGCAAATAACATTTTATATTCCAAATATTTTTGCTAACATCTTTCATTTGTAACTTTATCTCACAGCTGATTCTATTTTTGAAAGAAATGAAATTTATTGTTTTGGTGTGTCCAGTGTACTTCCTCTTCCGGTTCTTTAATTTCATTCAAAATCAACTCAGCTACTCAGCTCTTCAATCTTTCATGAAACTTATAAATTCCATGTTTCGTTTACATATCTTGTCTCGTTCAAGAGATATTGCGCACACGGGCATCCATCCATCCATCCATCCTCACACACAGACATCATTGAGGAATTGGTCTTAACGGATTCAGTGGACGTCAAAATATGTATTTCTGCAAAAATCTCGTCAGCGATTTTTTTCATGATTCCAATACTTAATTACACTTTGTATAAGAAAGTACAAATATGTAGTATATGTCACTCGAAGTTGAAACATTCTACATCTAGTAACATAATATACTATAAAAATACTTCAGACCTTTGAGGAAAGAAGATAAAGGAGAGAGAGCACAAACTTATAATAGGGGCAAGGAGAATGTAACCTGGTGAGGGCAGACGCATGCAAGCCATGGTGGGAATTTACATTCAGAAAAAATAGTACAGTACGGCTGCCAAAAGCTGATGGTTGCTAAACAACGCGATAACAGCGGTTCTGGTTGCAGTGGGGGCAGCAGCTAACTCTCTCTCTCCATTATATTCTTTCCTCCAAGCTTCAGCCCCACAAAGCGGCCATCTTTCGAAATCCAGACCGAGTATTTACAAACACAAGCCTCTCTTGCGGAATCCTATCCCAGTGCAGATATTACACAGACCGCTTTGTGAAAAACGCTTGTAGTACACAAAGACTCCAGTCTAGCCGAAGTAAAGAGTGCGGTCGCTGGTTCTCTGCTCCGTTCCGCGGCCGTTCCCGGTTCGAGTTCGATCGAAGCGCGAACCGGTACCGTTGCGCCGCCACCGCCGTCTCAGACTGGGTGCAAGCGTAAATTGATTATGGATTGAATTGGTGCAGTTTCAATGAACGATTTGTGGGTGGGACCGGAGAAACTGCTGCACATAAACTACCATTATGACACATGTCAGCTTGTTCATAACAATCAAAAATACGGGTTTCTTGTACGCGTAAATCTGAATTTTTATGTTTAACACTTCAAACATATTTGACATACAATTAAATGCTTCATTTTTCGAAGCTGATTTCATTGGAAACTCGAGAACTGTAAAAGGTACGACTTCAGTTAAATTAGATAAAAGTTGTCGCACTAGTACGCAAATTTATTTATGTTTTTAACCAATAAATAAAAGGAAAGGATCTCTAGTAGACGCGTATATTAAAAAAAATTATGTATGACAGTATGACAACGTATAACTTTTCACAGAGCTGTCCGATTTTGAAAATTCTTTTTTTATAGGATAAGGAAGTTGATCCCATATAAATTCCATCCCTAAGGGTAAGAAAATACGGGATAATTGATTGTTAACCCAGTGATTTTTTACCTATAAACCGATTCTACTACGTATAACTTTGTACTGGGTTATCCGATTTAAAAAATCTCCCTTAAGGGTAGAAAAATAGGTAGCCACAAAAATTTAAAAATTAAAACTTTTTAACAAAAAATTGATCCGGCGAAAAGTGAAAAATAAAATAAACTAATTTTTCGCTTTACAGATTTTCGTCGGTTAAATTTTTTGTTAAAAATCTTTGTTTACAAGAAAAAATTCATAGGTCACTATATATGGGCAAAAAACCTATATTCGTTGATTTTCATTTTTAAATAATTTCTAAACTGTCGCATATTTAGAAAAATGTTCCGATAATAATGATAAATATTTTACTGTCTATCCAATGGCATATAAAAATATTTTTTCTACGACCACTGAGAAATTTGCTCATTGTATGTTTGTTGTTGCTAGGGATATGAGGTACATTGCAAGCATCGTGCGAAATGAATTTGTTTTGTGCGTATATCAATACAGGTCAGTTCATTTAAGTACAGGTGCCATTGCTAGGATACTTATATTTAGAATTGTCAAATATTGGAATGGTGTAAACGAAACAAATTTATTATTAAAATTAAATTAATTTTGAAATAATATCGTGGTCGTAGAAAAAGTATAGTGTGCTCGAATGGAATGTCCATTTCATACTCGTAGGAAATGAGTACCATTCCATGATCGTTGTAAAATATACTATTTTTTCACGACCGAGAGAGAAACTTAGTTTCTATAATACCAAAATAATGGCAGAAACAGCCAATTTCAAATCTACCGGAGATTTGTGCACTTTCTCTCCCGTCGTGAGGGAAAGTGCTCAAATAATGTGAAAAATGAACAAAATTAAACAAATAAAAGGTAACTATAATAAATTATGTTACAATTTAAATACATAGAAACAATCATAAATATTGGTGTCGTGAAAAAAAATAGTATATCTACACCTTAACCTACACAGCAGGAGAAAAGTGTATTTTCCCTTATTAGCACTGGTACAACGTTATACGTGTCATTAAAATCAGAAGAAATTCTTTTTTACTATGATATTGTGCAACGGGAAAAAAATTTCTACGCCACTGGTTTTGAAACATTTTTATATTTTGTATCGGTTAAAAATTATAATTTTCTGGGAAGTTATGTGCAGTCATTTATTTCTGAGATATGCCTGAAAAAGAAAACCTGGTAGGCCTAAACTACCACTTCCGGTTGATGGATTGCTCTCAAAATCTAATCAGCTCGTAACATAAACATCTAAAATCTAAATTTAAAATATGATATTGGTAGCTTCATTGAATTTTGAGTTATCGTATACAAAAAAATCGTCACATACAAACGTAATTATCCGTTGAAAACTCACTACCGAAAATGTTGACCCGTCACAATATCTCCCTTACACACATGTGCCGGAGGTAAAAATTATTATCTGTAAATAAGAAATAATATTCTCAATAGATAATAAGAAAGTAATAATATTTCGATACAAATAACATAATTAACTAGCTATATTATATATTATAATATATATTAACCATAAAACATTTAAATTTGATTACTACTAACACCTCGTGTGAAATATAAACGACGAATTAAAATTAAAAGTTTATAAAAAACTATATGAAGTAATTCCAGAAGTAGAGCAGAAAACCAATACATATTTCGTGTAAACAGTCAATAATTAATTTCTAATTTAAAAATAAATCGTCGTGCCCTCAATATTCCCAATAAACATACACCTACCATTCGGCCAATAGCAAAAAACAGTAATAAAAATGCAGTCGGATCCGGTCCTGTCACCTTGGCGCGGACAAATATTTAGATAGCACGTATTTGGGCTGAGCTATAAAATAAATTTTCAAAAGTCCTGGAGGGACGAAAACCAGTCTGTAATGTACGTGAACGAGAAGTGTACCGTATAGAAAGAAGGATTTTGTAAATGTTTACGGCAGAGCGCTAGCGTACGACACATAAAAGTGGTTGGAAGAGGTTTTTACTCATTTTAAATATACGATTTTTTATTTATTTGATGCTTTCCCCAAAACCCAAAACGTACTTCCGCTGAGACCAAGAGGATTAAGGCCTGATGGAGAAATAAACTAAATTTGATGATTTCAAATAACGAGAATATAAAATTAAACAATGCCAAATGAACTTTGAGGTATAGGGCGGTATTATTTATAGTGCATTCAATTTGGGAAGTCACTTTAATATGCTATAAGAATCGAATTGTAATGGCACAAAATTGTCTTTCTAAAGAAGCCAGAACCATAGTTTTTGTGCACAGAAAAAAAATTGATTTGCGAATCATTGTAGTATGAGCAACCGAACAGTATAGACGTGTTTTTTGTGTGTGCTATCACTCTCAGCTGTTTCACATCTCGCAAATTGAAATTTGAAAGTTTTAAGTCAATCAAATCAACAAAATGGTGACTCGACTAATGAAGGAAGAAGTGATCACGATCTGCAAGGATGTAGTAAATGAACGTGAAGCGTCCGACGACTTTGTACTTAAAATTGTCAACGCTGTCTCTGCTCGTTTAAAAGCAGATTTTCGGGATGAGTTGACGGTCCTCACAAACAAACTTACTGATCTGCATAACGAGCTAGTGCGTAAGGATAAGCAGATAGAAGAAATGTCCGAGGAAATCGATCGCTTGCACCAATACAGCCGGCGCAACTGCCTCCGCGTCTTTGGTGTCCCGGAGAAAACCAATGAGTCCACCGATACTGTCCTCCTGAACCTGTTTCGGGAGCAGCTCAACATTACCCTGGACCCGGCCACCATCGATAGGTCTCATCGAGTAGGACAACACCGCAAAGATAAGTGCAGACCCTTAATAGTTAAGTTTTGTAGTTACAAGGATCGTGCGCGCGTTTATTCTGCAAAAAGTAAACTTAAAAACACTAGGGTAACTGTCAAGGAAGATCTGACACCGAAAAGACTGTATATCTTAAATGAGGCCAAGAAAAAGTACGGTTTAAGAAATACTTGGTCTAGGGATGGCGTTATTTTTATTAAAAGTGGAGAAGCCGTTCACAGAGTTTCAACCAAGTCAGAGTTCAATAACCTGTCTCTTACTAAGTAATTATCTGCCCATTTCTATGTTTGAACCTGATTTTGTTTGACTCTTTTGTTTGTTATAATTTCATGATTTAGTTTTTTTGTTTCAATATTTAGCTAATATATAAATAATTTGTAAGGCACACACAATTCGTACGTAATTGTGTTTTGTTTATATTTAATTTATAGTTTGTAATTTAGTTTTTTAAGCAGGTGTATTTAAATTTTAATTTGGTAAAACTATATTTTTTCTTCATAAACAACAAAATCATATTATATTTTTTCTATATAAATTATAATTCATAATCTCTGTATATTTCGCATTTAATTTACAAAGTTATATTTATTTGTATCATATAAATTTACTTTAATCTTTTCACTTTTACAAATTAATTTGTCCTTCGTTTATTAATTTACAATTCATTACTCGTATACTTGTAAACACAGAACGTTCGTTGAGTTCATTGACCCTCACATCAATCACCTGTTTTATACATTTCGAATGTGTATCTAAATCTTTGTTTTACTGTGTTTACATTGTACTGGATTTTTCTTTTTTTTTGTATTATGATATATGTAGGACATGTGAACATAAGATCTTTGTCAACGTATTTCGATGAATTTAAGGATTTTATCATAAATAAAAACTTCGATATTTTTGCACTAAGTGAAACATGGTTAAATTGTAATTCTAACAGCACATGTTTTGATATACATGGATATGATCTAATTAGAAATGATAGACTAACTGGTCGTGGAGGAGGAGTGGCATTTTATGTAAAGTCTAATTTGTTGAATAACGTAGAAGTGTTAACGGATATCAATACAAATAGTTCCGGTGTAGAACAACTCTGGTTCAAGTTATCGCTGGGCAGAACTAAAGTAGCGTTTGGTGCAATTTATCGTCCACCAAATAGTTCATGTTTTGAGTTTATTGATTCTTTAGAATCATCAATATCATCAGTATTTTATGAATTTGATTACATTATCTGTTTGGGGGATATAAATATTAATTTATTTGCGGTGAATAATGCTGTTAATATTTTTTCCGAGTTGCTTGATGAATTTGATCTCGTTCAGTTGATATCTGAGCCAACTCGCATAACATCTCACTCAGAAACCTTAATTGATGTTCTTATTACTTCTGATAGTAAAATTTGTTCGGGAGTGTGTGTTACTGACATGCATCATGTGACAGACCATAGATCTATTTCTTGCAACTTAAACTTGGAGTCTCAGGTGTGTCATGTTCCTCAGTTAAAAAGTTTCAGAGACCTTAGGAACATTAATATTGACGATCTTCAATCACGCCTAAATAGCTTTGATTGGCATTATTTCTATACATGTCATGATGTTAATGAAAAATTGCAGATTTTGAACGACTTAATTATTCTGATTTTTAATGAGTTTGCCCCAATCAAAACTATTAAAGCACGCTACAAACCATCTCCCTGGATAACAGATGTAGTTAAAATCATGATCAAATTTAGAAATAATGCTTTTTCACAATATAAACGTACCAAGTCCACAGCTCATTGGAATTATTATAAAATGTTGCGAAATATCACTACTGACGCGATAAGAAAAGAAAAAAAAGCTTATTTTGAGTTTAAATTGAAAAATAAAGGTAATAATAATATTTGGAAAGTAATTAAAGAGTTTAATATAAATACAACCCCAGACAATAATATTCCAGATAATTTGAGTGACGTAAATTTAATTAATTCACACTTCGTAAACTCCATTCCCTCAACTTATCCGGACGATTCCCTATTACAGTTCTACCAGTCCCATCTATTGCTCAACCATGATACTCACTTTTATTTTTCACTTGTATCTGAAAATGAAATTTCAAAAATTTTCTTTTCCTTAAAATCAAATTCATACGGAACTGATAACATAAATTTAAATATGCTTACCCTCATCTTTCCAAATATTATTTTACAAATTACGCACATTATTAACGAATGCCTTCTTAATAATATTTTTCCTGAAATTTGGAAACAAGCAGTAGTTACACCGCTTGCTAAGTGTAAAAATCCAACAACGTTTAATGATTTAAGACCAATCAGCATTTTACCAACCCTTTCAAAAATATTAGAAAAAGTAATGCATAGTCAAATTGTGAATTATTTAAACAAATTTAATATTTTACCTGATGTCCAATCTGGTTTCAGAAAAGGCTACAGTACCACAACGGCCTTGCAGCATATAACTGATGACATTGTCATGGAGATTGATAAAAAACGTATGGTGCTGTTAGTACTTCTGGACTACAGTAAAGCATTTGACATGATTAACCATAAACTTCTGTTGGCTAAATTACACCACATAGGGTTTAGTACTGCTAGCATTCAACTCATCAGTAGTTATCTCACTGGTCGGTGTCAAGTAGTTGATTTAAACAACGCTAAATCTGAAAGTAGGATTTTAACTAAGGGTGTTCCTCAAGGTTCGATTCTTGGCCCCCTCTTGTTTTCAATCTTCGTATTTGACTTACCTAACTGTGTTAACTTCAGTAAAATCCACATGTATGCCGATGACACCCAGCTATACTTGTCATTTGACTCAGATGATGCAGTCAATGCCGTTCAGAAGTTAAACAATGATTTGGAAGCTATATCCAGATATAGTTCTGATAATTGTTTGAAACTGAATGAATTAAAATCCAGTGTTATGGTTCTTGGCAATGAAAAAGTGCGTGAAGACCTTCTGAGTAGAAATATTATTAATGTAGTTATAAATAACGTCAGAATTAATGTTACTTCGGTCTGCAGGAACTTGGGCCTTACAATGGATTGTAAACTTAGATTCTCGGCGCATGTGTCTATTTTGATTAAAAAAGCATTTTTAGCACTAAAAAAATTGTTTATGAATAGATTTATTCTATCTAAACAAAATAGAATCATATTATCTAGCAGTCTTGTACTTTCTGTATTTAATTATTGCGACATTATATATGATACATTTATTTCTACCTATGATGCAAGACGAATACAGAAAGTACAAAATTGTTGTGTGCGGTTCATTTTTGGCCTAAGTAGACGAGAACATGTCACACCTTACTTAATTCAAATGGGTTGGCTATCAATGAAAGAAACTAGACTGTTACATTCGGCATGCTCAGCACAACGTATAATATATAATAAGTCTCCTGCGTACTTATACAAAAAATTGTCACTTCGAACTCAACATCATCAGTGCAATTTGCGGAACAATCAGCAGTACCATATTCCCAAACACAAAACAACTCTTTTCAAACGCACCTTTAGTTATGTAATTCCAGTTCTCCTTAATGAAATGCCATTTTCTTTGTCGAATTTAAAACCTGCTATCTTTTCTAAAAACTACAAAAAGATCTTACTTAATAAACATGTCTCACTTATTTAAAATCTTCGAATTCATCGCTATTCATTAATTGTTATGTTTAATGTCACTTGATACAATTCACATGTAATTTGTATTATGAATTTATTTTGTCTTTTTATTACTTTTGTTTATAATATGTTATGTATTAATGCCATACTATATGTCAAATCTCTTGTACATCTATTGTAAAGGTTAAATGGAAGAACAGCACTCGCTGAATTTTGCCAAATAAAAATTATTATTATTATTATTATTAATTGTTAATTTTGCGGTTAAGTATTTTAGTTAATATTAACAAGTATAGTATGTTAAATTAACAATTTGAACAAATATGACAATTTGTTAAATTGAAATTTTGTCAATTCTGAATTTTTAACAAGAAAAATTTTTGTTTTTATTTATTTGGTGAATTTATAAAAAATAACAAATAGACTCGTCAATAATAACAAGTAAATTTAGTATTTAGCTAACTTATCATTTTAAATTGCTCAAGAAACTTAATTTGTTATAATAACTATGGGGTAAATAGCTCCGTGGTAACGCATCGGACTGTGGATCGTGAGATCCTCAGTTCGAACCCCACTACTGACAGTTGCCAATTTAAATTTACCCCTGTGGTTCTCCCTAACAACGTTGGGGGTATGACTTGACGGCTGGTAACCACATTTCATACGCAAAAATATATCACTTACTGAGATCTGCGTAAGCAGAGTGCCACACCCGTAATGGGTAAAAGGTGTGATGATATATTTTTTAACTATGATTTAATGTTCTGCTTCCAGATAATTACTAAAATATTTCGTCAAAAGCTCATAAAATTAAATGTTAATAATTACTATATTCACAAAGATATTTAGTTACGAAATACACAAAAATAATTTGTTAGTTACTTGCTAACAAATTTAAAACGTCTTAAATTAACAAAAATTAACGGTGAAGCTTCAGGAACTAAAAATTTTGTCAATTTTTTACTGTGTATTTCTTATATCATTTTAAAGCTCTGTAGCTTTAAAAAAACACCCGTTATATAGCATTAATCAATGCAGTATTAGTTGTCTTAATTAATAGCATATTATACATTTAAGCCCGGTTGCACCAATGTTAGTTAAATTTTAAACTTGATTTAAATAAATAAAAGCGTATCTAATTTTTGACATCAATGTCAATTACTCCATATGACATGTAACTTCGATTTGCTTTTATTTATTTAAACCAAGTTTAAAATTTAACTAACGTTGGTGCAACCAGACATAAGTATATGATTTTTCCCGCGGAGTAAAATGTAAGCACGAGTCATTATTGAGTTTTTGTTAAAAGTTTATTACAGAAAAAGCATTATTTTATCCCTAGCTACATTTTCAATCTTTTCCGTACGTTACGAATCACCCGGTAAAATCTACAACTGCATATTTGAAGATTTGCAACTGTGTAAGTTTCGCGCTAATGAGAGAGAAAGACGGGACAAGAAATCAGTGGAAGATAATCACGCAACACATTTTCAGCAGCAAGACGGGAGTAGGGCAAGAAGTTGTCGGGGAGGCGTCGTAATTCGGGCGGCGGCGACGCCAGCTGCCGCACATTCAAATTTAATAATCGATAATTTATTCCGAAACGCCCGTCCATATATCATGCTCGGAAAAACGTTCAGGGCGGCGTAACACTTAATTTATTACAAATGTGAACTGAACTGAACTGAGTTGAGTTGAGCTGAACTGTGCGCTTACATGTCTGCACTTCGGACTTTGAACAACAGTTTTATGTTTATACAAAACTCTGATCAAATCTCTGCCCCGAGAATTTAATTTGCTAAGTTTGTCCGTTTACAATTTTTCGTTTTAATGTTTTACAAAACTCGTAACACAAATATAATGCAGTGTATAGCTTGCTCGAAGATATAAGCACATGACTAACAGCGCACTTCTCAGTGGGAGGTAGGTATTACATGAATTTAAACTCATTTGGTGCAGTTTTTGTTGCTGAACATTTTTTTTTATTTACATTTTTGTTCTAAAATTCATAGGGAACGAACTTATCGATGAAAATGAAATTTTTAACATTGTATTTCCTAAGTCCTATAAATAAGTAGACACCAGGTATATACACAGAATTAAAATGTATAATTATTGTCATATATAAATATTAATATTATTAAATATTAATATATTGATATAATAAATAACATTAAAAAGTTAATATTAATTACGGTCAATTATAATCATTTTTAGAATTTGGAAATAACCTTTTTTCACGACATGCCAGGGAACCCCTCCTTTCTTCTCCTAAAATAGTGAGGAAAATGAAAATATAGAACCGATACGAATATGAATGTTATTTATAAAAAAAAATATATATTGGAAATATTAGGTATAAATAAATTCCTTTTTTTTTTTTAGTGACATACATACTTTAAATAATCTAACAATTATGTCTTATATTATTCTTTTTCCAGATTAAATCACAATTTGACAACTTTAATTTAGATTTAAGATTGGTACATTGGTAAAACTATTTCACACCTTGCATCTGATAACCTAACTTTTAAAATGTCAGTTGTGTTGACCAAGCGCATTTAAGGTTCGAGGAAAACGTTTCTAGAAACGTATCGAGAAAAAATGTTATGTCTAACACGAGAAGAAAGTTCTTCTACTCTCGCTCGAATTGCCTCTCTGTGTTCAAGAGGAAAACTTCGAGCTCGAGTGAAACAAAAGCGCTTTTTTCTCTAGTTTGAAAATAACTAATTCCTTTGCAAATATTTTCCTGATCCCAGCTTGGTCAAATTGTCGGTAAAATATCGTCCCATGTGTTTATATCTTCGAATAAGCTATACCAAAATCTAAGCAGCCTTCAACAAGTAAAGTTTAAATATTTTTTTTAAAATTTTTATAGGATTTTGAGTTATCATGGACGAAAAAATTGTCACACTCAGGCAGACAAACGTCATCGTGAAGATAATGACATCGTATTTTAGAGACTACAAAAAATTTTACTTGTCACAATATCTCCCTATATACAAGTACATATGCGAGAGAAATATAAAATAACTTGTCGTGATAACTTTAATTTAATAAGACTTGTATAAGTTTCAGAAAACAAATGGCTATCGGATGAATGACACAGTCAAATAAAAATGGCTACTTTACTTTTAATCTGCCAGGGACAGACTACTAAAATTGGTCCAGTAAAAATCCGTAAAGATAGTCCGAAGAAAAATGTAAAAATGTGATTTATTACAGTCGCCATTTTATTTCAAAATGGCAGGTGTATTGCAACATCTACCATTGAAACAAATTCCAATTTAAAGTTCATAATGTTGTACATTTTATCGATAATTAACAAGCATAAAATAATCTTTAGCAAGAATTTATAATTATTAAATTTATCACAATATTTTTCCAATTACGCGACTGTAAAATTCTAGTAGGTACACATATCAACACATTTTATTATTTAAATAAAGCGTGGGTATTATTAAACTGGATAAGATTATATAAACTAGAAACTGCTGATAAAATTATTGAATTAGATTACTTATTTCACAATTTCTACACATCAATGTAGCGTAAAGTAAACAAAAATAAGATTAAATCGTATTTTAATTATTGAGAATTACATTTTTAGGAGCAGGTAATGTTTTAAAACTTTCTTCTCGGCTTTAAAGTCTTCGCACACAAACAAATTGCGAAATCACTTTACAAACATTGCAAAACAAATAATTTTACGTTGACTTTATTCGTCATAACTTAACAGTTAACGGAATAAAAATTAGCGAACAAACATCGCAAATTATCTAAACATCGCCATCCGTCAGTTACACGTTCTTCTGTAGAATTTCATCAGTGTCCATCCAACTGTCAATCTGCAATTTTTCAGAGATACGCGACACGAAAGGCTTTGAATATCGATCGACACGCGGTGACGAACTTTTAAACGAAAATTTGCTCTAACTAGAATTGTTACTACCTTTGACGATGATAAATTTTAATTTATCCAACACCTCTCAATAAATGCTCTATAACTATGGCGATTTTAAACAACAGATTACCCACACTAGTGGGTATAATTTGGAGGAAAGTTACTAGTGAGTATTTTTTTATTTATAACAATAATAATAAAACACAACACCTTGGTAACTACTTCGATTGACATATTAATTTAAAAATTTAAAGCATATGTCACTGTCCAATAATATTTCTTTAATAAATTTTTTATTTAGTAAGAGGTGTTGGATAAAATGTTATACTTCACACGTGGACAAAGTAGAATTACCCACTCGATAAAATTATCACTCAGCCTTCGGCTTCGTGTGCTAAAATTTCTCTCGCGGGTAATTCCTTACTTTGCCCACTTGTAAAGTAAATAAATATTAACTTTTTTTATAGTTCGTTTTTATTTTTAGTACATTTATTTTAGGTTATTATTGTAAATCTACTTGTAAAGTAAATATAAAATAAAAATGTTTTAATTATTCCAATAAATAATGTTTTGTTTTCCAAAACATTACGAATATTTTAGAATACAAACTTACCAATTAGAAATTGAAAACTTGTTAAATTTGATCCTTATTTCTAAATAAATTAAGGGATGTCTCCACTTACCTAAAACAAAGAAAAACATAAATTAATATTTTGTTTATAAAATAAAACAGAGATTTCAAGAGAAGTGTTTGATTTGTTATTTTTTAATTAATGTCAAAATATTTGACAGAACAACATTACTCAGTTGTTTATCATTTTGAATCATAATTCACTATCGTGAATTATGGTTACTAAAATTCATAGAAAAAAAATTAAATAATGGGAATATATCTATACAGAAGTAGAAAAAAAAATCTGATGTGTCCAGCACATAACCTCCCGCCCCCCAACACAACTCTTAAACGGTACAAAATAGAATTTGATGATACAAGAAAATACCTTCTTATTTGTAAATTTTCTATTTATATGTAAGAAATATAATTTTCTTCGTATATTTATTTATTTTTTTGACATATATTTCACTAAAAAAACAGCTTCTGAATCACAATTACATGTGTCACATTTCGTAAAAAATTTAAAATTTTTAAGTGTTTCCATGGTGTACATGGAATGCAAGATTTGTGAAATTTAATTTCTTTATATTTTATTATCCCGAATTCTAATGAAAATTACTAAAATGAGTGTAATCAAACAGATGTAAAATTAAATATACTACAATTTTCAAAATAAAATAAATGATTTAACAGAGTTTTTTCACGGAAAACTGTTAAAGGTTTTTAGCGAACTGCTAGTTCCGGTTGACCAATTTTATCCTAAATCTAATCAACTCTTCATATAAATATAAAAAGCAAAAATATACAAAATTGTATTTGGTATTATAGTATTTGAGTTACCCACATACACATATACATACATACATTCATATAAACATCATGACAAAAATGGTATTCATTGAAAACGCACTACTCAATTTTTTGACAAAAAACAATACCTCCCTACCTAGAAGTAGGCGGGAGATAAAAACGAGGAGGAACCGCAGGGGTAATTATATTTTAACCTCAAGGATTTCATAGTTCACAAATATATTTAATATCCGTTCATGAAATTATTTGCCAATTAGATGGGAAAAGCTGTACAAAACTAGTCCTAATTCAATTAATACGTCCACGTTGTTAACAATTAAATCATAATTGCATCATTTTGTACACATTAAATACCCTTTGTACTATCAAAATATTTCTGTCAGCAATTATCCAATTATAAAACTAATTGAATCAAAGTGCAACTTTCTACTGCATCGACTGCACATCCAGTTAACGACAAAATTCAATATTCAATACGTGTTATTGATCAGAAACTTATATGCAAACTGTACTCACAAACCAGATTCTAAACACTGTGTACCTAAACCTAACGATACCTAAACACATTAAATTTATACTGTGTTGGACACTTTATCCATTACGAAACTGGAAGTGGAAATTGACGCCCTAGTTTTCAAACTGAAACTGTTCTTTAGTGTTGTTTAATAACACGAAAATAAATGGTAAATACAATGGCAGGTACCAAGAGCTCTGGGTGCTTGAAGAAAAGTGTTTTAGCCTTGTTTTATAAAAAAATGATTCACATAAGTTACAAAGAAATATATTATTTATCACTTTTATTTGAAGTATTTTTATAATAGTTATTTGTATGGCCGCGAAATCACCAGTTAGCGTACTGAGAGAAAAATTGTCAATTTATATTATGATTTTTTACCTATTAAAGTGTGTACGGGACCAAAAACTTGATTATATTTATTTATTTGATATTCTGTTTTAAAATTGATACGAAAAATGTCAAAAAATTCAACCAATATAACTCGTTTCGAATTAAAAATGCATTCAGAAGCATAAGTATACAGGATTACTTGCACTTTAATAATGTATGAGTCATAGTTTCATTGTAATTCCCCAAAAAAGTGCCACCATTAAATGGAATTGTATCTACGGTTATTTTTTCATTTATTTCAAGCATGAATTACTATAAATGAAATAACACTGTTTTAAACTAACAAAATATTTCCCACTCAAAATATAAATGAGTGACTTGCGCAGCCGATGCAGTTAATTTATAATAAAATTCGAATCTAGCAGCCAGCGAACTTTTCGACGATTGAAAGTAAGGCTAAACCAGAAAAATCCTGAGGAATGATGTTTCTATTTTTAGCTTGTGTCCGCTGAAACTAGATCCGCGATTTTGCAAGTATTCTACACAATATACACGAAATAAAACATTCAAATATTATTTGATAAATTGTGCTACTACTCGTTTTAACAAATCTGTCTTTTATATTGTTTGTAGCAAAACTACTGTCTATTTCAAAAACATATACTGCAATAGTTTTATTATTCAGAATGTTGAATTTAGGATTACATATGTCAATAATAGTATATTGTGTCATTAGGAGTAAATGTGATACTTTGTGTGCTGAGCATGTAAGTTTGAACGACGAGCGAAGCGAGTCGAACAATTACATGCGAAGCATACAAAGTCACATTTACTCCGAATAACACATGCTATTTTTTCTTCAAACATAGAAAATAAAATTATAAATATTATAAAATGCTCAAAACTTCAAAAAATATTCTGTCTTATCTAGCATTTCAAGTTGCCGTAGAGTATGCTGTTTTGTTATTTTTGTTTATTTGTTTCATATTTAACTGTCAAATTATTGAATTACAACCTAACTGTTTTTCATAATATTTTACTTTGTCCGCCGCCGCCGTAAATGTGTTGCCAAGGATACACTTTTACGCCGGCGGCGACAATATTGAACTTCTGCTTGTTGAATACAAATACATAACAACGTACTTTTATGACGTTTGAAGAAAAAATATATTATTAATTGCAATAACTGAATTATTACAAGCTCGTATTTTGAGCATTTAAGTTTTAAATGTGGAATTTTAAAATGATATTGCTATTAGGATCTAATGTAGTCACCACATAACTCCTGAAAATTATAATTTCTAAACGGTACAAAATACAGAAAAAACTTACCGTCAAATTACAACCCCCAAAAAGCTAGCTTAAAATGTTTATGACAATATTTATTTTGCTATTTCCAAATTGTTCAATTTCAATTAAAGAACTGTTTTCAATTGCGAAAGGTGTTGTGTTTTGTTAGATCTGTCAGTGCAGCCAACTGCAGCGAGTTGGGAACTGTGGCTAACTTCAAACAAGTTGCCAACTTCGCACTCAAGACTCTAGGACCAATATTAGTTCAATGTTTTCAACCTTTTTCTATTTCCGTGCAATAATAATAATTACGTTTTATACAACCATAAAGATACCTGTTAAGCTATGATTTGACGGATGGTAACCGCATTTCATACGCAAAAATATATCACTTATCGAGATCTGCGTAAGCAGAGTGCCACACCCATAATGGGTAAAAGGCGTGATGATATATTTATTTATTTTATTTATTACTCTCTAAATAGTTTTCTCCTGTTCTACTGTTGCTACAATTTTTATTTGAAAGTTTTTTTCTATTTTGTAACGTTTAAATTTGTATAAAGATTTTAAATCCGCCCAAAAGTGCGTCCTCGTTCCCTGCAATTGTTTCTCGGCGTCTACGATCGTCGTTTGTTAGCAGGAACTGTTCGGTTGTTATCTACGAGTAGTGTCCGCACCCACAGCAATAATTACGAGACATGTATCTTAAAATTTCGTGATTTGCATGGACAGGAAGCAAGGGACAGTGCCCTCCAGCCGTATGTCCGTTATACGCTCTGCTTCTTTACAACGAATGGACGACGCATGCGTACTGCGTGCTGCGTGTCATTTGTATACGGTGCGTAACACTCTCGAAGATGGCTTCAGAATTTTACTTTTGTATTCTCGTATACGAAATTAGTATATTGTACATCAAGCGTGGAATGGTACTCATTACTATATTAGTATGAAATGGACATTCTAAGTGAGTCATACACTATACTTTTTGTTTCATTTCACTACTGCAATATGAAATTGAAACTGTGTCAGTTATACTAAGGTAAGGAGAATTATTATTAATAGTGAATTCTATTTTGGGAATCACAAAATGCTAAAAAATCAGATCTCGGTATCATAGCTCCCAAAGATGTTAGTGGAGGGGGAACCACAAGGGTAAATTTAAACTGTCAGCTGTCGGATTCGAACTGAGGATCTCACGATCCAAAGTTCGACGCGTTACCACGGAGCTATTTACCCATAAAAGCAATTATAACAATGAGTGGAAAGAATTTATTGTGTATCTAGTAGGAAAAATGGTATATTCCCGGACGATGATGATGGAGGCCTGCAAAACCAGGAGTCCGGGAAGTTTACTTTTCCCTACGTGGTAGATAGACTATATTTTTTTAGGTTGGTTTATATTCAATAATTAGTTATTTTATATTTCATTTATAAACTTCAGACAATCAACAACACAAAAAATTGCGTTGTTTTTATAAAAATATCTAAGGATAGCGTATTCATGGTTTGTTTATTTATTTGAAAGTTAAATCGTACTGTTATTTATCGTAACCTAGCAACGATACTAAAATACCAAATTAATACACTTTCCGTTTCGAAAATACACCGGAAAGAAGGCAGTTTTCGTCTGAGCGAAAAAAAAAAGAATTTAATTTTTATTCACATTTGAAATTCATTGGGAAAATTTCCGAAGTTTTATATTTGTATTTTTTGTATAATTTCCAAAATCTTGTTATAGAAAGTATATTCTACAACATGTAACTGAATGGCATATCCCACACTCGCAAATCGTAGCCCTCGCCTTCGGCTACTACAAACTTTTTGCTCGCGTGGAATATGTGCCATTCCATTACTTGTTGTAGAATATACTATTCTGATTACAGCGCCACCTATTTCGAATCGAAATACATACAAAACATACTTAGTTTTAGCCGTACTATCCGAATGTACAATAAAAAATCGGGGGTTTCCATTTAAGATTTCAATGTTTTTTCCTTGATTAAAAAGTGGCGACAATCGATTGTGAAAATTGAACTTTGTCAAAATGTCATTCATAACAATTTTACATATTTCCTACTTCGTTTGCTAATCATATAATGTGAACATTGGACATATACGTGAAAAGATATCCTAACAATCAGTAGTGTGCTTTTCGATAAAACGTTTCATTATAATTTTAAAAGTATCAATTAAATTTCACAGTTTTGCAACCTGCAATCATATTTATTGGTTCAAAAATACACCAACAGCACAACAGCAGTTCGTAGAAATACGTGAATGATAAAAGCTATAGATACGACATCAATAATATCTAACACCAACGCAAACATCGAAATAACCGATAAAGTAGAGAGCAGCGCAAGCTGTGATAAGATAACGATTCACAATTCACAAGGCAACTGGTTCTCTATCGCATCAGTCAAGGTTGCCGAGGAAAACAATACACAGTGTTAACGACACCTCGTAAGCTGCATTGCTGCAGTAATTTCATCTTCGCAGTAATCTGCATAATAAGAAGAAGACGTTATTTATAACGGAGCGATTAACGTTTTGCCGCACTCGCTGCTAGTTTTACTAACGACTTTAACTAATTGCGATATCATTAACAACGGGATTCAATCTTTACAGGGCGCTGTTGTTCAAATAATACAATGCACAAATATGTCCTTAAAGATGGTAGAGAAAGTATGTTGTTTATATTGTTATACAATATGTTTCAATACGGTACTAAATATTGAAAATAGTTTTAAATGAAAATTGTAGCTCATATTGCAATTTTTTATATATTTCCGAAATTAAAATCAGTGATGAAAGGGCGCCTTTTTCAGACTATTAATGACATCAATGCAAATGCGCAGAGATGGGAAAATTACTGAAAAAATGTAATTAATTACTTTTTATAATTACTGTCTCAATAGTAACTAAATTTACAATAGTCAAATTACATTACTTTACGATCAAAATGTAACTAATTAAATAGCTCAGTTACATGGAAAAATAGTAATTAATGTATTAAGGGCATAAAGACAATAATGAGTGAGGTGTGTACATTGACAGAAGGCATTATTGTCCGTTTAACGCCCGTTGTGCGTTCAACGTTTAATGTCCGACCGTTATATTATTTTATAAAAGATTTTTATCGATTTTTATCATTGTTTTTTTTTTGTTAGGGAGTTTAATCTTTGCTTTCAAACGCTGTAACTACTTATTTCTTTACAATACCGATCAGTTTATTTCAATATTTCTATCTGCCAATAGAAGTTAGTGTACAATTGTGTATATGTACCCAATAGCAACAACGTCAAATTTATAAGGCCCTAGGGCGTTATTTGTTATGTCCAGCTAGCCAATTAGTTATGATAACAATAACGTAACGGTCAGATAATAATGTAATTGACTTACATTAAGTAATTACAAATTACAATTACTTTTAATAGGGTAAATAGCTCCGTGGTAACGTATCGGACTGTGGATCGTGAGATCCGCAGTTCGAATCCCACAGCCGACAATTGCCAATTTACATTTACCCCTGTAGTTCCCCCTCCACTAACAGCTTTGGGGGCTATGACTTGACGGCTGGTAACCGCATTTCATACGAAAAATATATATCACTTACCGAGATCTGCGTAAGCAGAGTGCCATACCCATAATGGGTAAAAGGCGTAATGATTTATTTATTTTATTTACAATTACTTTTGATTTTTGATTAAAATAAAAAGAATGTAGCAACATAAAATTATTATTATTATTAAAATATATTAAAAATTACTATTCAAACTGGTGTTTTCAAATTAATATTTTTTCAATTTTTTATAATAAGGCCTGCGAATGAAAATATTTTTTCAACAGGAGCATAGGAAGAAAAATTTCTATTTGATTGAAATACAATTTTCGATTTCATAAAATTGGACATTTTGTTCATGAACAAAAAAAATAGAAAAAAATAATTGTCAATGTAATTGTAATTACAATGAAAAAGTGCTAGAATTACTAATTTGAATAATTGAATAATGAAAAATTAAATTAACTATTTAATTTCCGAAAAATGTAATTAATTACTTGTAATTAATTACTGCCCATCTTTACAAAATACACAGACCTTTCGAATGAAGCTATCTGGGACTGCTTCGCGAAATGGAAGGGAGTGCTTTGAGACAAGCGCCAATAATTTGAAAAATTAAAAAGTACAAAAAAAAATAAATAAAGTTCGATTATTACGCAGATCTCGATTGGTTATATCTTTGAAGGTGTAGTGCCGTCAAACTACACCCCTAAAGACGATGTAGTGCAAATGGAATTACAGAGATAAAATTAAAAGAAACCACTATCTTATTTGGAGTAGTTTTCACAGGAGCGCACGCAAAAATATACGATAGCAGTCCATCTCGTGGCTCTGGTTTGATCGGCGCGTGTACTTGAAGTAGTGGAGGTCACGGCAGCACGAGAGCGGCACGGCACGCGTCTCTCACGCTCTCGCAACACGCGTCTAGCGCCCGACTGCGACGAGCGACGAGCGCCCAGAGTATTTCCGGCGCCGTGTGAACCAAGCCACCTGTGTCTGTCTCTTTCTCACTCATCTGTTGTTTTGTTTTGTTTTACTGAATGAGATATCTGCGTTTCTTGACTTATATGACTAATTGTTTATTGTTTATCAGAGACTTTGCTGTTGGAATCGTGTTTAACGTTTCCATCGAAAAGCTACGAATGCTGATATTTTAATTGCATTTTTGCAAGTGAGATATGCAAAACTTTTGTAATGTTTTCATGATACAATTTATGGACAACTTTAAAACGGTACATAATAGAGGAAAAGTGTCAAATAAAAATTATATCCAATTATATAACAGTATAAGAAATCATACAGTAACGACACTTCGCTGTCGGCACTTTTGATTTTGATGTCGCATCGACAACCTTGGGCCCAGCGGCCATTTTAGCAGTAGCTGTATACGGCGCAGTGCCGTAGCCAGGAATTTTGTTTTGAGAGTGCACCCATAGTTCATTTTTAATTGAGAAAAAAAATCTATTGTGGGCAGCACAATACCTCCCGCCATAGATTTCTTATCAAATAATGTAGGAACAAGGACTGCCACTATTAAGAAATGCTCATTCCTTTAAAAAAATATGACATTTTCAACCATTGTTTTTTTTTAAACAGATTAGCAGATTTAAACGAAAATATTAAAATATAATTTTTCTTCAACGTGATATAATTCGTAAATGGTAACAGTAAGAGGAAAATGTATCAAACCATAATTGTAGATAGTAATGATTGAAATATTATTCTAATAACAAAATTTTCGGTAAACCATAATTTACTGAGATATTTCAAAATAACTTGATAGGGTTTCAAGTAAACTACCACTTCCGGTTATTGGCTTATCACCAAAAACCAATCAGCTCTTCTAAACGGGATTCAGTTGATATATACAAAATATCAAAATTTTCAGTTTAGTAGTTTTTGGGAAACATTAACTCCAGAGATCCACACAGACTGACAGACAGATAAACAGAGTGACAGACACACAAACAGACAGACACACACACAGACATCATCGCGAAACTATTAAAATCGTATTCTAGGGAACCTAAAACGTGCCCATCCACTGAAAACTCACTACCGAATTTTTAACATGATTCCTATACCTCTCTTACAGGATGTGGCGGGAGGTAAAAAGAGACATATTCGTTTTTACAATGAAAATAAAAGTTGTAGTACAATGAATATTTGTTATCGATTTCGTTAAATGTTTTATGAATGACAGCAAAGTGTAAAAACAATTAAACTGTTTCTGAAATAAACAATTCGTCAGTTTTAACGATAATAACAATTTATATTGTGATAATTTTCATACTTTTTAAACAATGTAAATTATATTGATACATTTACACTTTCAAATTAAATTATATTATTTCAGTAAATAAGCGTGCTAACGCATTGGACATCCTCAGTTCGATTCCAACAACCGACAAAAATATTTTACAGATTGTAATTAATGGGAAAGGAGGTTTGTGACGAGTGGCAATTTTATAATATTAGGATAAGATTTCATTATTTCCGGGACCAAAATCAAACCATGATTCCATTTCGAAATTACATCTTACATATTTCGAGTCTGAATGGTCAAGTTATGTGCTGATTAAATGTTGGTCGCAATGCATCAACAGGAAATGGTAGTTTACTCGAAGACTTATGAGGTTCCGTGGATAAATTTCAGTAAATAATTAATTTTCGATCATTTTTTTTTATAATCAAAAAAATGTTGGAAATATTGGATACAATTAATACGTGAAATTTGTTTCTTCATTCCGTACAGTTTAAAAGAAATTTAGGTAAAAGATTATGTATTGGCACATCAGATTTTTGAAGTATAAATGTATATAGTTACGTACAGCTATGTCGGAAAAGTAAAAACCAAATACATGTTTTAATTTATGTACTGACTGTTATGGTATTTTTGATGATTTCTAAAAACTGGTGCTATATTAACTTTCATATTATTTAACTATAAGCTTGATGTTGTAAAAACGATAACCCGGTTACATTACAATTTTTACTTTCTCCAGAAAGAAGAAATGCTGAAAACAGTTTAACAAATAAATATATTGTGTAATCAGTAGAAAAAGCTATCTTTGCCCATGTTTGACAGCAATGAGGTTGAACCATTTAAATATAGTTGTAAATAGTAATTTAAATTTTACATGGATCAATGTTTTTTATAGAATAATAACATTAAATACACACTAGGGTAAGTAAAGATTTGCATCTTTGAAATTGTTAAATGAACAATAAAAAGAACTTTAAACATAACCTCTCGCTTAAAACTTGATTACAAGAATACACTGATTACAACAATGCAATGATTACAACAATGTAGTGATGACAATAATAAAAAATTGTAATCTTAAGCCACCTAAGGTGAAATCGTATTCCACGTGCTTATCCGTGGAAAACTCACAACCGAAAATTTTGACCCGTCACATTAACTTCCTTACATATACCAGATGCAGAATTAAAATGTGGAATATAAGGATTTTAGAGCTATTTTTTTTTATATTGCTGTAAACTTTTACCTATTCACTTTACAACAAATATGTAAATACAAAAGTCGCTCAGAATTTAAAATTGAATGCAATAAGACATTTGGTTACCTAAATGTTGGTATTTCACGATACACCAAACAAATTAAAATCAATATTTATTAGATAAAATTGCAACACAGCTATTGAAAATTGAACAAATACTAAATATTTGACATTTTATAAAACAGTTTTAGGGTTATTTATATACCAGAAAGAAATGGAAAGTAATGAACTCTCAAATTCGCCATTATATCATTACAATCTTCTACACTGTAATAAATAAATCTAAATCTGTTCTCTGAAATGACAAATATTTGTTTTATTTTTCACAGCCGCACTACAAATTTTCTAATAAATATTAATTTTAATTTGATTGATATATCGTGAAATACTAACATGCATTTTTAATTATGAATAACTTTTGTCTTTACAACTTTGCTGTGAAGTGACTGTAAAAATATTGAGCAACATCAAAAAAATTACATTGAAATTATTTTATTCCACATTTTAATTTTAAGCCCAGTATTAAGCAGAAGGTATTATATGCAAAGTGCATATATGTTAATTTTTGCATATCTTAAAATAAAATTAATTTTCTGGACGAATTACATTGATTAGAGTTAATTACTAATTGCATATATTGCATATTTGGGCATTCTCTTATGCAAAGTTTTACAAAAGTTGCATATAATTGCATATTTCAATATTTTTATGACCTTGTCTAGTGATAAACATTTTAAAATTTCTGGTAATGCACATTGATAATTCCCAAATATTGGAGGAGGCCGCAATAAATAGAAGAATGCAACTGAAAAAGCAATAAACAATACAATAAGCCAATACACAAACCAATAAACTCTAATATTTGTAGGGAAATCCCTGTACCGGTAACGGTAGGTATTCATTATATACACGAATGCTGGTAAAAGTGGGTACAATGAATATAAGACCGAGAATTCTCAGCTGGATATATCTTCAACTTATGTTTTTTTTTTTATCTTTACAAAATTTTGAATAATTTCTTATTGTTATTATCTAAATATTTCATAATCTTATAATATCAAGTTTCTAGACTTAGTTTATATGTATATTTGTAGTATATTTGTTAATTGTGAATCAGGATGATCAGACTGATTGTGCAATAATAATTATTTACTTTACAAGTGGGCAAAGTAAGGAATTATCCACGAGAGAAATTTTAGCTCACGAAGCCGAAGGCTGAGTGAGATAATTTTATCGAGTGGGCAATTCCACTTTGCCCACGTGTGAAGTATAACGTTTTATCCAACACTTCTTAATAAATGAAAAATTTATTAAAGAAATATTATTTGACCGTGACATATGCTTTAAATTTTTAAATTAAAATGTCAATCGAAGTAGTTACCAAGGTGTTGTGTGTTATTACTATTGTTATAAATAAAAAAATACTCACTAGTGGCTTTCCTCAAAATTATACCCACTAGTGGATAATCTGTTACTTTGCTTGTTTAAAATCGCCATAGTTATAGAGCAATTATTGAGAGGTGTTGGATAAAATTCATAATGCATTCATTTATACTTTTTATCTAATAATTTAAGATATTGTTTACATATTTTGCTGTATATATTGTCATATTTGTGCATATTTCCCAAAAAATCCGTGCAAATAATTTAGTTTTTTCGTGCATATAATCCGCTCTCTACTTATTACAAAATACAGCCAAGATAAATAAAGACGTCGATTTCATATTCAAGGACATTTTTTGAGATTTGCGAAAGTGCCACAAAATATGAATTTAATTATTAGCTCCCAATAAAAATGTTGGGAGGCCCGGGTCTGTTTCCTGTGAACGTCCACCGCAAGCTGTAGGAAGTAGGCTGCGGCTGGACAGGTACACATATTTCTGTGCACGAAATTGCGCTCTTCCTGTAGCACGTAGCAGGTCCGCCGGCAGTATTTGTGATCCTACTTTGCTTGGAACCACTCATTTTCATACAAATTAATTTCTTATCTCGGTTGTAAGACGTCGGTAGCGCAATTAGCCGAGATTAAAGACGTTTCCTTCGGGCGCTGCGAACTGATGCGAACGCTAATCATTTTCTCTATCAAACTCCGTGGAAGTTCGTGTTGCCGATGAACCCAAAAAGATTTTTTAGATAGTTTACATATGTGCGCAGTACTTTGCTACTTAAATAGATAGGTATCTAACTAAAATTTAAGACAAGGAAATGTAGGCGAAATGGTGAAACATTGTAACTAATATTTTATCTTTTTTACCACCTTACGGTAGAAGGTTTTTTGACTATATATACCGGATGTCTACTTGTTTTATAGGATACAACGTTAAATTTTCATTATGCGGTTGTTCGTTCCCTATGAATTTTAGAACAACAGCGTAAATATAAAAAATGTTCTTCAACAAAAACTGCATCATATGAGCCTTAAATTTATTGATGTAATACATTTCTGTCATGAGCAATTTTTGCCTATTTCCAGAATTATATGTTTAAAAAACTAATTTTAGTTGCTATGGGAACAAACAAATAACAGAAACTGTAATTATTAATCATTCAATACAGATTCACATACCGATAGAAATATTTGAAACTCACGGAATATCCTCACTAAAATTGTAATATTTTTTTATTACATTTCTTTATAATATAAGCGCTAAGAAACCCATTGTAACAGAGCGCATCGTCAGATCTCTAATATTTTTCGATATACGTCGATTTTTGGTATTTTTCGAAGTGCAACTTTAAGGGCCTGTAATTCAAAAACTACATGAGATATCTAAAAATTCTTTTCAGTTTAGCGTTTCTGGTGCCTTATATAACAAATAAGCAAATTTTTAAAATTTTGAAATTTTTTTGTATTTATGTTCAAAATTTTGATCGGCGATAACTCGACAAATATAAAAGATACCGATTTGCAGTGTTCACCAATCGATTCAGCTCGTTGAAATACATAAGTTTGCAAAGTTTCATAAAAATCGCTTTACGCGATGGAAAGTTAGAGCAAAAAGCCTGAAAATGGCGTTTTTCGTCCGAAAAGTCAATTGGTACCCCTTGACGTTTGGCCTGAATTTGGCCATTTTCAGACTTTTTGCTCTAACATTTCAACCGGTTGTCCGAATTTTCTGAAATTTTCAGGGTTTATGTATTTCGACGAGCTGAATCGATTGGTGAACACTGCAAGTCTGTATCTATCATATTTGTCGAGATATTTCCAATCAAAATTTTGCAAAAAAAATTCAAAAAATTTCAAAATTTTCAAAATTTACTATTTTATTATAAATGGCACGAAAAACACAAAAATGGAGATATTTTTCGATATCTTGCATAGTTTTCGAGTTACAGCCCCTCAAAATAGCTCTTCAGAAAATATAAAAAATCGTCATATCTCCAAAAATATTAGAGATATGACGATGCGCTCTGCTGCAATGGGTTTCCTGACGCGGATATTATAAAGAAATGTAATAAAAAAAAATTACAATTTTAAGTCATATTTGGGGAAATTCCGTATTTTGAAAAATATTACAAATCGCCATATTTCGGTAAATATAAGACATATTACGATGCGTACTACAGCAATGAGTTAATTAATGTTTAAATTATACATAAGTAATAAATTTCAAGTTAAGTTTGGAGGAGTATTTAATTTATTTTCTAGTAAACAATTTATTTGTATAAGAAAGTAGTGTGGTTGCCCACACCAGATTTTTTATATTTACACTTTTGTTCTAAAATTCATAGGGAACGAACTGTCGCCTAATGAAAGTAGACAATTTAAGGGTAACTTATTACATGTGTAGATTACGAAACAGAAAGATTTTTTTTTTAATTCGCAAAAAGAAAATTCTGCTTTTCTTAAGGAAACATATTTTTCTACTGTTTTAATTAATATTTCATTAAAAATACATTTATCAAAAATTCATTCAAAATTAGTAGTATAAGAATTTGTGTAGAGTAGAATACATTACGTAAATTAATTTCAAGTATTAAAGATATGTTTTTATTTACAGAAGAATGCAAATGCGTTACCAATGGACCAAAAATGTTAGTTTAATCAAAAATACCGTTAAATATGCGAATTTAAAAAAAATTATGTTTCTTTCGTAATCTACACACGTCATACTACTTACCCTTAAATTTGTCATTAACTTCAAAATCAGCCTGTATATATATTTTTTGTTATAACAATATTATTATAACTCAATTATTTATGAAGTAAATATCTCCGTGATAACGCATCGAACTGTGTATCGTGAGATCCTCAGTTCGAATCCCACAAACGACAGTTGCCATTTTAAATTTATCCCTGTAGTTCCCCTCCATTAACACATTTAGGGACTATGACTTGACGGTTGGTAACCGTACTTCATACGCAAAAATATATCACTTACCGAGATGTGCATAAGCAGAGTGCCACACCAATAATGAGTAAAAGGCGTTATGATACATTTATTTTATTTATTTATTTACATTTTCGACATTTTCCCGGTTTCGGGTAGAGTAAAATTATAAATATTAGTGTCAATAAATACTACAATAAACTATTTCACTTTCTCGATGTAAAATAAATAAAAATAAAAACGCAAGGGTGTGTCCTTCCCCTTCGATTCACCATCCTGTGTATAACTGGAATCTAGTAATTCATAACAGACTAGTAAATGTTGCATTTTAGCTAAACTCGCGACATAAGTACGTAGGAGAGATACAAATATTATACACAACTGTTAACTTTTTTAGCTCTCACCCCATAATTTCAGCACCTTTCTGAAAAACCAACACATTGCAAAGCTATTGAACCAACCTACAAGAGAAATTTCGTATATCTCCCACGCAACGGTTCAAGAAGATACAATGCACGCCTTCACCAAAAGTATAAGGTGCAAGGGTAGTATTTCACTACATGCGATATTTAATTTCGGGAGAAAACAGCGAAATAAAGAAAACACCAAGCCTAGCAGACAAATGAACAATAGGCAGTGGAATAGCGGCCTATAGCAAGGACGGGGGTTTACGAGCACTATACCTCTACACCAGTGCCTGTCAAACTGTAGACACGTGTAAACAAAATAGAATTTTGGTTGATACATAATTCAAGAAACTTGTTGATAAGTTTGTAAATTTGTATCCATATGAAAATGTAAAATTTGTTTTCCTAAATACAAATTTGAAATACATGTTTTGAACGCTTATTTGTAATTAAAAAAAACCGATATGGGCAACACAAAACCTCCTACCTAAAAAACTTTTAAACTGTACCAAATAGAAATTAATTTCAAGTAAAAATTGTAGCTTATATCATTTTATTAAAACAAAATTTACTCTAACGGAATTATTTACTGAATATGCTGAAAGTGAAAACACATTTTAGTCCTTCAAGAAAACTACCCCTTTCAATTGATATATTGCTACCAACATTTATTCAGGTCATAATTTGAACATCCAAGTTCTATTAAAGTCTGACAAATTTTAATTTCTAAGGGCTGGTATTTCCAACCTCAGATAAACTAAAGAATAAATTTATCAGTGGAATAAACAATAGTTATTTGTTAAACTAGAGAGGAAAAATTTACATTTTCACACTCGGGCTCGAAGTGAAAAAAGCGCTTTCCTCTTGTGTTAGACACAACATTTTTTCGTGACATGTTTCTATTCTATGAAACAATCTTAAATCAAAGTTAAAGTTGTCAAATTGTTATATAATCTAGGAAAAGAAAAATATAACACATAATTGTAAGATAATTTAAAGTATGTATATCACTAAAATAAGGATTTTTAATAAAATTAGGAATATATTTATAATGTTTACAATATATTTTTTGTACATAACATTCATATTGGTAACACTTCTTATATTTTCCTCTCTAGTGAGGAAAAACACATTTTCCTCACTATTTCGAGAGAAGAATGGTGAAGTTTCCTGGCACGTCGCGAAAAAAAAAATTGCATCAAAAGATGTCCGCAATAATAATAATCTTAATTTAAGTTATAATTTTTATGCGATATTTTTTGTTTATTCCACTGTGGAATTTATTCTCTAGTTTATCTGAGGTTGTAAATACCGGCCCTAAACTGTACAAAATAAAGTTTCAAATAAAAATTGTAGCTAGAATTATTTTACATCTTTTTGAATACAATAAAATGTACTCTTACTAATTTATTTACTGAGATATGCCTAAAAAACCTGATAGGCCTTCAAATAAACTACCACTTCCGGTTGATGGATTGCTCCCAAAATATAATCAGTTCGTAACATGAACATCTAAAATTTTAATTTGAACTATGACATTAATAGCTTCATTAAATTTTGACTTATCCTACACGAAAAAATCGTCACAATAAATTAGATATTTCTAATAATTGATTCAATTATTATAAAAATTAATTTTACCCTCTTCAGAACATTTTAAGGTGTTGCTATTTGACGGCAATATGCTCTACGAAGTGTGCCACATTCAGAAACGGATGCATTGTGTGATGATACATCTATTAAATTATCTTTAAATTCAATCTTGCCCTGTAAGATAATATCATCCTTATAATCAAGTTGACCAACTGTACAACAGTTTGACTGCCACTGGTTGAAGCTGTTCTCGCCGCTTCACCCCGCAGAAGAGTATAAAAACTTCTTTGTAAAGGTACCAGATACATCTGCCTTGAAATATACTTATAGCGAACCGATTTCTGAACAAAATACGCTGGGCCGCTTGGACCATGTCTTCTGTATAGAGCAGTTCATAGCCGGAGAAAGCTAATTTTCTACAAGGGGCAGTGCAACGAAAACCACTAGTGATTTCAAGAAATTTGTTTTTCTGAACGACTTCAAACTCAAAAAGAAATATTTGCTTAACTATTCACCAAAATACCAGATTTATAGCAGACGCAGCCTCGTCAAAATGCTGCCAAAGCTGTAAATCTGTGTTTGGTGCCGTATTGAACACACTTTTTAGGCAGATTTCGAATTTATCGCCATTAAACTATGTTCCTGTCGGTTTCTTGAACGCTTACTATACGATTGTTGAGCGGTTTCTAGGTATAGTATATTCTACAACAAATAATGGAATGGCACATATTCCACGCGAGCAAAAAGTTCGTAGTCCGAGCCGAAGGCGAGGGCTACGGTTTGCGAATGTGGGATATGCCATTCCGTTACACGCTGTAGACGTGTAGACTATACTTTCTATAACAAGATTTTGGACAACAAAAAATACAAATATAAAACTGTTGAAAACGTCAAACTCAAATAAATCAAATTAAAACAAACAGACGTAACCATAGTAACTGAATCAAAATATTTCATATACGCGCTAATGCGGCTCTGATTCGTGGAAATTATTCCATACGCAGCGTATGGAATGATAGTTGTTCCTATACAGTTTTTAGTTGCAGAATGTGTAATTTCCAAAACAGTGTTATAGAAAAATATTTTTTCTGCAAAAGCAGCAAAAGTATAATTTTACAGACTGTTAGCAGTAAAAAATATTGCACATTTAATGTCAATCGGCAAAAATAATTACTTGTTTAATTTGGCATCAAAATACTTTATTTACAGCCGAGGCAACGAATGCTGCCGAAACTGTAATTCTGTTTGTAGCCGTGTTGAACACATTATTTTTATTATGCAGATTTGGAATTAATATAAATTTATTGATTATTTGTAATACCTATTTTGAAAATTAACGTCATCAAATTATGTTGCTATACATTTGTTGAGCGGTCGGTTGCTAAGTAAAAAAATTATTATTCATATTTTAATAAAATGTTTTTGTTTTGTGAAAATACCTAATTAATTTATTACATAAAATAGAAAGTAATGAATATCGGTTAATTCTTTTATTCGATACACGATACAAATGTACAAGTATATTTGGAAAATGCAAATTGAAGTTATATTAATAAAATATATATAAATGTAAAATTTGTTGTTTTATTATAGCAACAACAGGTAGTAAAAGCGACAATTTATCGACTGTTAGTTGTGAAAAAAAATCACACCTTTAGTGTGAAATGTCTTTCGGTCACTACTTTTAAACTTTAACCAGCGCTGTACGCTCTAGAATATAGATCTGTTCTTAGTAGAGTGCCATACTCAAAATGAGTATATGTCGTAATAATATATTCATTCCACACTAAAAAATGTTGTTCACAAAATCATCTCAATCTTCGCCCCAAAAAAAATTCCCCGGGCGCCCATGTCCCAAAATAACAGGTCCTTAGCTGTCGACCCATCGTAAACCTTGTATGAGAATTCCAGACCTGACACTAAAATTGAAACAGTAATTTGCGACGTTCGTTGGTTCGAACCAAGAACGGCGAACCCCGAACACCAGCTTTGGTTTCTCGGATCGACTGGTGTTTCTACCTCTCTTGCTTCTGCTCTGCAGGTCTCGGTTGGCTGTGCCTCTGCCCACGGCAACCTATGATTGAGGAATGAAAAACTATTTCCTGAGAGGCACCAGGCACCCTCATTAGGATCGACAAAGTATTATTTTGTTTTACGGCGAGACAAAATGGGATGAGCGTATTCAGAAAATTTTAGAGAATTTTATTAGACAAATTTTGATGCTTGTTTATCAATTACTGTATATCTCTTACAATATAAGGAAGTATGTGATTTATTTATGTTTTATGGATATGTAGAGAGCTCATTAGATTTTTATCATAATGAAGTTCTTTACTAGAGTTAGAAAATGGAAAATAAGTCATTTATATTATAACTAGATTCAAAAGAATCGTACTAAATATAATAGCAGTTTAAAAATATTATTAATTATTAAGATATTTGAGTTTTAAACATAATAATTCTGGCGTTAAAGTAGTATGTTTTTTTGTGTTTCTCTCTCACACATTTATTCTATTCTAAATTCTTTGTACTTTTATTATTATTGAACTGTCAGATTGTTGAAGTGTCAAATGGTAGGCACCTAATTTAAAGATTTTTGTTTTGTTTTGAATTCGTAACCAAATAACACAAATCACACTTGTTTGAGAATTCGCCCAATAATGAAACCACAAGATTATGTCGACACAACGAAATTAAAGACATGAAGAATGACATAGGTTTGCAAAATGTATCAGTGGTAATCAAACATTTGATTAAAATTATCGTACAGTTTATTAATATTTCTTCCTGGAATAAATGGTATTCACGCATATTTAAATTATTTACCACGAAAAGTTATTTTAATTCCTTTTATATAATTTTCTAAACAATAAAATAGAACATTTATATGACAATTATTTACAGTCTCCACTGTTTGAACATAGGACAACTCTGAGGTCACAACATTTAAAAAAATCATCACAATTAAGAATTTTAATTACAATATATAGTCTTCAATTTAGGTAAAGTTTCATAAAAAAATATTGTAGAACTGATTAAATTTTGGTCATAATTGCAAAACAAAAATGGAAGTTTACTTGACATATATTTTGTTATAATAATAAAAATATGTATATAGAGTATTGGTTACAATTTTTATTTGAAACTTTTTTCTATTTTGTACCAGATATGAGTCAAGTGAAATTATTACGAATTCTAACAGTAATTTATAAGTATAAGAAATTGGGGGGTAACACATCAGATTTCTTTGCCATTAGCGACTTTTTGTACTGAAAATACAATTACATACGTAATAACTCAATCTCTGTACAAAAGTATTATTATAATAAGGAACTCTCATAAATAAATTACTGTAGCTTGCCGTCAAAGACAAAAGATAAAACAAGAAATAATCTAATTGTAACAAAATCAATAAATCACAATCCCTTATTTGAATTTTTTATACAGTTTAAATACTGAAAGGGAGTACGTCATAAAGAAAACAATAAAACAATATAAAAAAATGGAATCAATACTCGAATACCAACCTAACAGCCACAGCCATCGCCATCGCAAATCAAAGTTGAGAGTTGAAAAATAAAACCAGAAAAGTTTTCATCACAAAAAATCACAAGCAAATTTTAAAATCGCGTAGCCATGGTTCAAATCCAAAATAAATAACAAGCGCCATCGCTCGCAGCTGTGTAAATCTACAAGGCGGTCTGCATCTACGAGCCACGCCAGTGGCGTGCGGGAAATTGAAATAGGTGCACGGCAAAACACACAGAAAAATCTAAAAAAAAATATTTTTTGCAGATACCAGTAATCTACACGTGTAGTATAAAGTGACATTTGTGCTGTTTCTGTCCAAATTTATCTATCTCTCTTTCACCAAAACTACGTCACGTATCTTTTGTACTATGTTTCTTAATAATTAATTTCACGTAAATTATGTATAGTATACCAGGTGTCTACTTGTTTCATAGGACTTAGGAAATACAATGATACAATTTTCAGTAGAATAGTTCGTTCCCTATATATTTTAAAACAAAAGTGCAAATATAAACAAAATGTGATATGCGCACCACACTCCTTTCTTATATAAATAAAACCAACTAAACATGTATGTCTTGTTCCTTGCGTATAACTATTGAGACAATTATTTGACATATAGAAATTATACTTTTAATTTTGTGTTCTCAGCTATGATGTTAATGTAAAATATTTATTAATATCTAGTTCTTAAAACTTTCGAACTAATAAGACAAATATTGCTTTTATAATATTTAAAACGACACACATTTTTGACACTTCACAATTATTTGACGCGCTTGACACATAGAAGTAAAATAGTATATTGTGTCATTAGGAGTAAATGTGATACTTTGGGTGCTGAGCATGTAAGTTTGAACGTCGAGCGAAGCGAGTGGAACAATTACATGCGAAGCACCCAAAGACACATTTACTCCGAATAACACATGCTATTTTTTCTTCAAACATAGAAAATAAAATTATAAATATTATAAAATGCTCAAAACTTCAAAAAATATTCTGTCTTATCTAGCATTTCAAGTTGCCGTAGAATATGCTGTTTTGATATTTTTGTTTATTTCTTTCATTTTTAACTGTCAAATTATTGAATTACAACCTAACTATTTTTCATAATATTTTACTTTGTCCGCCGCCGGCGTAAATGTGTTGCCAAGGATACACTTTTACGCCGGCGGCGACAATATTGAACTTCTGCTTGTTGAATACAAATACATAACAACGTACTTTTATGACGTTTGAAGAAAAAATTATTTTAGCTTTTATTCCCAGTGCAACTAAGATTACTGAAATATATTAAAAACATAATTTAGTTTTTCTCAAAATTAGAAGCATGTACAAGAAAAGTGCAAATAACATTTTATATTCCAAATTTTCTTGCCAACATCTTTCATTTGAAACTTTTTTTCACAGCAGACTCTATTTTTGAAAAAAAAAATGGAATTTGTCTTTGTGTTCAGTAAACTTCCTCTTCCGGTTTTTGAATTTCATTCAAAATCAACTCAGCTCTTCATATTTGCATGAAACTTATAAATTCCAAGTTTCGTTTACATATCTTGTCTCCTTCATGAGATATTGCGCACACGGGCATCCTCACACACATACATCATTGAGAAATTGATCTTAACGGATTGACTGGACGTTAAAATATGTATTTCCGCAAAAATCTCGTCAACGATTTTTTTCATGATTGCAATACTTCCTTATACTTTGTCTAAGAAAGTAAAAATGTACAGCAACAAAAACTGCACCAAATGAGCCTAAATTATATTGATGGGATACATTTTTGTCATAAGATAGAAATAAAATAAAATGTATAATTTTTAGCTGTTTCCAGAGTGTCATGGTAAATGCAGATCTATGAAAGCAGAGTGCCACACAAAAATGGGCGCATGATATATTTTATATTTTAACTACTTGTTCTTTATTTTGTAGTGCTTTATGGCCTAATTAGTTTTGCGACATAAAATTAACATCCCATAAGTTGGAACTGATAACTTAATTTTCTTTTTACAATAATGATTTCTGCTTAAAAACTAGTCCAGCTCCCGTGCTACCGCTAACGAAGTAACTGCAAGACGAATGAAAAATATATTTTATGGGATTAGAAACTGTTAATTGGTTAATCGTCTTCAATAAAATCAATAACTTGGCTTCGTTAAGCCTGTCCTTGTCGTATAAGTACCAATAATTAACCAGCATCTCGGCTCATATAAGGAGATTTTTTGCGCTGCTTCCAAGTTGCAGCAGCGATTAAAACCCGATAAGCAAAGCTCCATTTTCGGATTCGTACGATGAAAGAAGAAAACGAAGAGGTGCGATTTTGAATGGTGCCGAAATGACAGAAGAAGAGTGTCTTCATAATATTATAACGCTATTGGGTCAAAGAGAAAGATTTATTTGAAAACAAAAATCGGTATTATAATGAATATAATTTATTAGTTACATACATACATAACATCATTCTATATCCCACACTAAAGGATAGTGCGAACCCAAAAACATAATGAACTAACAGTCAAACATTCCTATCCTGGCACACCACTTTCACCTCATCCGCAGTACGAAAAAATGCATGTTCTTTATTATTAAATAATCACACACAGAAAGTATATCATGAATGTGTTTAAACAATTAGATTAGTTGCTGTCAGATCTTTATTAATAATTATTATTTGCTTCTTTCACTTCATAAACTGTTTTTACCTCCCGCCACATCCTTGTAAGGGAGATGTAGGAATCAATCATGCTAAAAAATTCGGTAAAGAGATTTCAGTTTTATTTTAGGATCCTTAGAATACGATTTTAATAGTTTCGCGATGATGTCTGCGTGTGTGCCTGTCTGTCTGTCTGTGCGGATCTCTGAAGTTACGGTTCTCAAAAACTACTAAACTGAAATTTTTTATATTTTGTATATATAAACTGCATACCTTTGGGAAGAGCTACTTTGTTTTTGGTGATAATCCAATAACCGGAAGTGACAGTTTACTTAAAGCGCTATCAAGTTATTTTGAAATATCTCAGTAGTAAATTACGGTTTAATGACAATTTTTGGTATTAGAATAATGTTTCAAATATTATTATCTACAATTGTTGTCTGAAACATTTTTCTTTTACTGACACTATTTACGAATTACAACACGTCGAAGAAAATTTATTTTTTGACATTTTTGTTTAAATCTACTAAGCTGTGCTTTAAGAAAAAAACGCTTGAAATATGTCATTTTTTTCACATGTCATAATTTATAATATTTGATGGGATGAGCGTTTCTTGAATTCGTGTTCTGCATTGTTTGATAAAAAATCTATGGCGGGAGATATTGTGGTATCCACAACAGTTTATTGTTTTATGTTATTTAATTTGAACATTTTTTATAAATTAATGTATTTATGTATTGTTTTTAATTTCATGGCATACTTTTGTGTGTGATTAATTAATTAATTTAATAAAAACATGAATAGTTTATTTACTGGTTATTTACTTATAACTATAATAAATAAGAAATGTTTTAAAGAGACACAAAAGGTCTTTCAAATTTTCCAAAAATAAATAAGAAATGTTTTAAAGAGATACAAAAAATCTTTCAAATTTTCCAAAAATAAATAAGAAATGTTTTAAAGAGACACAAAAGGTCTATCAAATTTTCCAAAAATATATCTCGTGAATTATGGCTACTATTAAGCTTAAAAATTTAAATAATGGGGATATATTATATAGAAGAAAAAATAAAAAATACAAAACGAATGACCACTCGATATGGTGCGTTCTTTTACTTCCACCTAACCTACCAACTTCATAGCATCTATTTAATCTAAACATGATGTCTGCAGCTGTACTACTGTCAACAATGAAACTAAAAACAGACAGTGTCTGCTGTGTGTAGAAAAGGAAAGGTGTATTTACTGGAGCAGAGTAAGCTCCTTGCATCACTAGCGTTAGCGCTCTGTTTCTGCGGAGACCGAAGACGTCAGCGTGACCTCTGCATGGCACGCTGCGACCTTTGTATACCAACTTTGGATCTCACGCTCTCTGAAGTAAACACTTTCTTTTGGAGGGCTCTGGCCAACAAACGAATCTTACATTGAAATATAACTTATTATAATTTGGCCAATATTCTACATCATCTTGAATACAATAAAATTTACTCTAACTTATTTAATTACTGAGTTATGCACTAAAAGCCTGATAGGCTCTTAACCCTTAAGTGGTATAGTAGGGTCTTTGAAGATCCATCAAGAAACGCTCACCCCTTCAAAAATTTATGACATGTCAAAAAATTACATTTTTCAACCGTAGTTTTGTAAAATATTTTTCTTAAATGTGTTGTAATTCGAAAAATGGTGGCAGTAAAAGGAAAATGTTTCAAACAATAATTGTAGATAACAATATTTTAAACATTATTCTAATACCCAAATTTTCATTAAACCATAATTTACTGAGATATTTTAAAATATTCTGTTAGGGCTTCAAGTAAACTACCACTTCCGGTTATTGGATTATCACCAAAAATTAATCAGCTCTTATAAAGCGGTTACAATTGATATATACAAAATATCAAAATTTTCAGTTTAATAGTTTTTCATAAACCATAACTCCAGAGATCCACACAGACTGACAGATAGACAGACAGACACACACACACAGACATCATCGCGAAACTATTAAAATTGTATTCTAGGAACCCTAAAATGTTCTCATTCACTGAAAACTCACTACCCAATTTTTATCATGATTCCTATACCTCCCTTACAGGATGTGGCGAGGAAGGTAAAATAAAAATTCTATTTTGATTGTAACAGGTCGCATTAGCGTGAATGCGTTGTTTATTTTCTTGTGATTAGCGGGAATGAGGCGTAACGACACGTATTTATATTTGTCGCATTTACACAAATGTTAAGCCAACAAAAACTACAAATTGTGCTGGCATTTTCCAATAAATTAATATTAAATCACCGCAGCTCGACCTCAGCGCTCAACGCATCCCGTTATTGTAAAATCCTTTACAGTAAAATGCTCTATTTTCAATTTTAGGAACGTTCAAACAATGCTGGCCACAACGTTTAATCCAAATGTTTATTTACGGATTCACGTGACTAATCGACTAAACCGGGAGAGGTATCGACTCATGTTTAATCACATATTTACTCACTTTTTGTAAATGTGTAGTTTTATTGTCAAACCAACGGTGTGATAGCTATCATTGGGGAATTGGTGTGCTGGCTCATTTTGCAGGTAATATTCGAGCCGAGTGAAGTTGGCACTGTTCAAGTTTTTAGAGTTCTGAAGAGAATAGTTAGAGCTCTAGAGTTCTTGAAAATATTAGCAATAGTTCTAGCGTTTTAACTAGAAAATGGGTTTTAGAAAAAATCGGGAGGTAAATTCACACAGCGCTAACATTTTTACAAAAATACTTGTGAATTTTTCAATATTTTGAGTTCTAGAGTTCCTGAAAATAAAAGCAACAGTTCTAGAGAATTAGACCCAACATTACAAATTACTAAAAAATCGTACCAGATTAATTAAAAAATTTAGCACAATGTATTTGTTTGAAATCTACAAATACGAGCCCAAAATCATATTATTTGGCCCAGTAAAGACTTTTATAATAGCTTTAAAAAAATAGTTCTGATCGAACAAAGGAAAATGTATTGTACTGAATTTATTTATATCATAAATTCTATTATTTTAAATAATATTTTAAGCAATAATAACAACTGAAATAATATCAAATTTACAATTTGTCCCAAAGGTGTTGACTGATACCACACAAACACTGTTTTTAAATCTGATGACAACAAAATACAGAAATTTGTTTCAAATAAAAATTGTAAGTAATATTATTCTTCATCTTTTTGATTCCAATGAAATTATCTCTATCTCATTTATTTATTAAGATAAGCTCAAAAACCCTGATAGGCCTTGAAATAATCAACCACTTACTGTTGATGAATTGTTCCCAAAATCTAATTAATTCGTAGCATAAACAATACCTTATTACATATATGTATGTGCGGAATGTAAAAATTATAGAATTAAAGATATAAATAAGGCGAATTAAACAAATTTTCTTTTATGACTTTAACTGGGCCAAATAATATGATTCTGGGCTCGTAGAGTCAGAATTATTTCTTTTTAAGAAACTTGTCATAATTTTATTTCGACAGAGTTAACATTGCTAATATTTTCAGAAACTATTCTCTTCAGCACTAAAAAAATTAGGTTTTTCCAAACATATCTTTGGTAAATAATGTATTTATGTAATATTTTGTTACCCACATTACAAATTATATCATAAGAATGCACTGATTACAACAATGCATTGATTACAATTAAAAATTGTAATTTCAAGCTACCTAGAAATGCTCTTATCAAAATGGAATATAACGAGTTCTGGGGCCAAAGAAATTTCATTAAAATTAAATTAACAAAAATATTGACATACTTTTATTATTCCATGCATTCTTCGTTTTGAATTCACATTTATAAATCATGTTATAATTGCTTTTCTATCAATGTAAATATTTCTACATATTTTCTAAACTTTTCCGATTATTTATTGAGATATGCTTAAAACACCTGATAGGCCTTCAAATAAACAACCACTTCCGGCGAATGGATTGGTACAAAAATCTAATCAGCTCATAATTTGAACATCCAAGTTCTAAATATAAAATTTGAAAATGATATTGTTCACCATATAACCTTCCGAAAATTTTAATTTCGCGCTATAAAATACAGAAAATTTTTTGATTAAGATAACTAGTTTTGAGTTCCCTAGAATATGATTTCATCATTTCCAAGATGACGTCTGTGCGCAAATAAAAATGTAATAAAAATATCACATTCAAATTTCATATTTAGAACTTAGATGTTAAAATTAAGAGTTGATTAGATTTTGGTAGCAATCCATCAACCGGAAGTGGTAGTTTATTTGAAGCCCTGTCAGATATTCCGAACATATTTTAGTAAATAATTAATATATAGTATAGTACATTTTGTATTATTAAAGAAAAGACACACTGAAATTTTTATTGCTTAAAATTAAATAAATAACTTAAGAAATAAACAGGTCACACTTAACCAATTGGTTCTAAATTTCTATGCAGTTCTGTCAGATATCGGACCCTAATTAAACTGAAACAACATCCTTCACTATTTTTAATTACCTCTAAACACATAATTAGCATTTCCGGCTAGAATACGTAAATTTTGAAACGGTAAATTTTAGAAAGATCCTATTAAGTATGTTATCTTTTATCTACATCTTTATCTGGACTTGTTTTGTAGGTAAATTAGGTTGTGATATACAACCAAATATTTTCACTGAAAACCAAAATATATTTAAATATTTTTTGGGTTATTTTAACTATTTATTTGAATATACAATAAAAATATTTTAATGATGCATGAATTTCATTTAATTTAAATTTCCGGAATTGTGTTTTGTTGCTAAACATAATTTATTATTTTATTATTACTGTCGTGAATTATGACTACTATAATTAATCGAAACAATTGAAATATTGGGGAAATATTTACACAGAAGTAGAAAAAAGTTGTTTAGAAGTGAATAGCATCCTTCATTAACAAAAATGTTTTATTTTTTTTTTTTAATTGAACCTAATCATTTTGTAGGAAATAAAATTTTCTTGAAATAAGAAGCTATGTTTATGAGTGTTCCTTTTCCCAAGAATTATAAAACTTGTCCAATATGAAAAACTATTACAGAAACAAGTCAGCTAAACATAATTTCTCCCGGAAAATACGTTGTAAAGTATGAATGACTTGCTTCATCAATAATAGAATAAATTCTCTATTAGGTCTAAATCAATATAGGCGACCAACTCCAAAGAACTCTCAAGAAACCATTGCCTGGGGGTACACAAGCAAACGGAGCAAACACTACCCGGCTCAGGGGTACCAACTGCACCACATCACGAGCACAGTCGCACCAGCGGGAGGGAGAAACTAAACTCTCCAGGAGAGAAACTGGAGAGAGAAGGGAGCGGAGAGAAACGAGAGCTGCAAGTCGTGAACAATCCCAAAGGTGGCACGAAACAAACATGTATGTGTGTGTGTGTGTGTGTAATTCTGAAGCGTTTTGGACGCTGGTAACAAACGAAGGTAAATTTGAACGATGTGGTAAGTAAAAATTTATTATAGTCTACAGACTAACTATACGTATTTATTAGTTGCAAAAAGTAGACAATTTTCTGGGTGTGGCTCTCTGCTCCTTAACAGATCTAAGAATATATTGCGCCAGCCGTTAAATTAGCCCCCCAAAGATGTTAGTGGTGATTTCATGATCCATAGTCGGATAACTTTTTGAAATCTATACTAATATTATAAAGCGGAAAGCCTTTTTTATAGCACTGTTTTAGAAACTAGGCATTCCACAACTAAAAATTGTTATGGAATCACTAACATTTCATACGCTGCGTATGGGATATTTTTGACGAATCAGAGCCGCATATTAGCGCGATATATGAAGTATCTTGATTCAGTTACTATGGTTATGTCTGTGTGTTTTAATTTGATTTATTTGAGTTTGACGTTTTCAACAGTTTTATATTTGTGTTTTTTGTATAATTTCCAAAATCTTGTTATAGAAAGTATAGTCTACAACATGTAATGGAATGGCATATGCCAACACTCGCAAACCGTAGCCCTCGTCTTCGGCTCGGACTACAAACTTTTTGCTCGCATGAAATATGTGCCATTCCTTTACTTGTTGTAGAATATCCTAGTTCGCGTGAGAAACTCATCAACGCAGAGCCGAAACTACCCAAGCTAGAACTATGTAATTTGAATTTGGACAGTAGGTTCCTTTTATGGCCTAGGCAAGCAATGCGAAAGGATTTTGGGAAATTCAATTTTTAAGGGTGTAAAAAAGGGGTTGAAAGTTTGAATGGGATTCGTGAAAAAACATTGTCTTTTGACTTGAAATTTTATACTTAGACTCTTTAATAAAAATAATGAAACATGTGTAACAGCATTTATCAAAATCAATTAAGGGTAAAAAATAAGATTTGAAAGTATATATGGGATAAGTGAAAAAAAAAAAAAACAACTTGAAATTTTGTACTTCTTTAATAAAAATAATGGAACACATGTATCAGCATTCATCAATTTTTTCCTAAGGACCTCCCTTAAGCTAGCAAAGCAAAGTGAGCAGAATGATTTCTTATATATTTTAAAATATATGCTAATTTAGTGCTATTTAGTGCCCAATTAAACAATTGGGTGCTGCAGCGTTTTCTTATTTTAAAAAGGTTTTGCTAGCTTAATATAAAGCTTCGCTAATATACAAAGTGATAAGCTTGCCTCACCAATTATTTGGTATCAATTCCAAAACATTTAAGAAAATACAAATGGCATTGCAACGAATGCCGGGTATTAGTTAATAGTTAGTAATCAATATTTATGAAAACAAAATTGAGAATGTGTAAAACACTTTTTCTAGTGGTTTGTTACTAAGAACTGTAAAATTGTAATATTTAAATATAAATAAATTCTTCCTCAAACGAAAAAAATTAATTATTTTTGAGAAAACCATTCACAAATCAATAGTTTTAAAAATTATTTCCTCATTTCTTCAATCCAGCTACAATCTTAATTTTAACAATAATATGCGTTACGTTAGATATCTATAAGGTTTGTTGAATAAAATTATATTAATAATTGGCTACTAATGACACGGGCCAAGGTACAAAAAATTATTTTCTTATACCTTGACTCGCACTATAAGAGTTCTATTTTTGAGATAGTAAAAGGATTGAAATGAACAACATAAACAAATAAATAGAAGAATTACGTACAATAATACAGAATGTTGAATTTGAATAAATATTTTGCAGAACTTTAGAAAACATCATTTATTTAGTAACAGAATTGTTTAGCGCTGACTAACATTCCAAAATTATTTTGCAGAAAAAAGCTTCAAATGCGTTTTCAAACCAATTTTGACACATCTAAAATAATTTTCTTAGTACCAGCTATATCACCGGTGCTTTCTTTAAAATCTATTTATACAATTAGCTAACGGTAGTACAAAATCCACAAATGCAATTTATTTGTTGTCCAGTTTCCGAATACATTTCTGTGTACACGATTCTTTCCCCCCGCCGTCTTCGTGCGGGCCAGACAAAGACGGCTGCAGTTGCACACATTCTCAAGTTCGGCTGAATGACCCGGTGCGGGGTGCGTGGCGGTGCGGGGGGTGCGGAGAACAAAGCCGGACCGCGGACCGGCCAGCCTTGCTTCGTAAGCTGCCTCCTGCGAAGATAGGCATGGAGCACGGTACTACCCGGCCTGAAAACATCGCACAGACGCCGCGACGCTGCACCTGACTACCACTAATGGTGGCGCAGCTTTAATACACGGTTGGAATATGTTTAATTCATTTAAGCACAGTTTAGCTAATCTTGTACAAGGAAAATTACCGATATTATGTATTTTTTTTACAGATTTTATCGTAGTTTGTTTGAAGAAATATATTATATTTTGCAGCTATAAAGGTTATACTAAATAAAACAATATTTTGGTATAATTCTGTAATGGTATTTAATCTACGACGTGAGTAAGTTAAGAGCTTCATTACCGCACTCGTTTTCATAAACGTACTATTTATTTTAAACGTTGATAATACAATCTTTACAATTGTTTAAATTAATTATTATTTAATTAATTAATAATTTTATTGTTATTCTATATCCGACGAAATACTTTCTAAAAAATCACTCATTTCCATGGATTAAAACATTTTTCTATAACACTGTTTTGGAAACTAGGCATTCCACAACTAAAAACTGTTATGGAAACACTATCATTCCATACGCCGCGTATGGAATATTTTTGACGAATCAGAGCCGCATATTAGCGCGATATATGAAGTATCTTGATTCAGTTACTATGGTTACGTCTATTTGTTTTAATTTGATGTATTTGAGTTTGACGTTTACAACAGTTTTTTTTTGTATATTTCCAAAATCTTGTTATAGAAAGTATAGTTTACAACGTGTAACGGAATGGCATATCCCACACTCGTAAACCGTAGCCCTCGCCTTCGGCTCGGACTACAAACTTTTTGCTCGCGTGGAATATGTGCCATTCCATTACTTGTTGTAGAATATACTATTCCGAAATCGATTCTAAAGTACACGGTATTACTACGCCAAGTTAACCAAAATAGTAGGTAAAGTTAAACTTTACAGACTGCTATGTCAAAATTATACTTCACACTTATGTCAAACTTTGTCACCTCTTTGAAGCAGTAAAAACCTTCGTGTATTTTACAACATTTTACTTGTTACTCATTTGTAACTCAAAAAATTATAACTAAATCCTGACAGTTACGCATAACACATTTCTGTCAAAAAATGATTTGAATTGATTTGCCATAAGCCCCGGAAACGTAAACAACATATGCACAGCTACTAACTTGAAAAATTTTTACAATGCAACTGTACATTTTACAGGTTAGTAACTTGTAAAGATTCATTTTTAAAAGCAATAGAAGGCTTAATCAAATAGCATTTACAAGTGAGTAACAAGTTAAATAAGTAATCCAAACGACGTTTCGACAGCATTATTTTGTATTTTTGCTGTCGAAACGTCGCCTAGTTATTATTAAATATTTCACAGAAGTAATACAAAATATTGATTTATTTATGATGAGTTCTGAAAGCCTTTTACTATTTAAAGATTAGGCTAATAATAAAGCATAATCTTTAAGCTGACACGGTGGGGGGCTACGTTAGAAAAAAAAGTTGATAACTACTGTTTTATGAGAAAAAGATTCAAAGACACATTCTAAAAATATATTTAACAAATTCCAAATTGAAATTTATATATTTTTTATTTATTTATTTATTTCATGCAAGTTTTTTTTAATAAATATTTTTCATATATTGCGTTCATAATGAAGTCATTACAAAACACACTTAAGTATTGAAAGAGCCCTCATTTCAATACGCAATTTTTTGTTTTACAAGATTGTTAATTGATGACATTTACATTAAATACTGGAGAATAACTGTGTTTATCAATCTAATAAAAATGAATTTCTATTGCTATTTAAACCCAAATAATAGTTTAATTTGTTTTTTTTTGTGAATAGTTAAATAGTACAAATTTTCTGCCAATGTAGAATTCGAATCGTAATCAAAATTTTACCAGTGTTTGTGTTTTGTAAAAGTGTGTCATATCATTTTATAATTTATTGAAAAATTTGATTACTTTTCATATTATTGTTACACATTTTGATGAACATTTTTTTTTGAGATTTTCAAATAGATAGTTGTGAAGATGAGCCCGAAACAATTTTCTCGTGAATTCACAGTTAAATTTAAACAATAAGAGTATATGTACCGAGTTTCTATTTTCTTGCAAGCACGGTAATTCTAACCGCAAGTGGCTTTTCGTCCTTGAAACCATCGCATCACCGTAACTTTGACAATATTGTACTGCATTTATAAAATTAATTAAAAGGTGCGGCACGTACGTCGGTTAAATTGCACAAGATTTATTTTAAGCTGATTCAGATGTAAGATAATTCAACAAATATTAGAACAATGACGACATAATAAATTCCTATCCTTGACAGAATACGCTGAATTTCATTATTTCGTTTTTGTTCGCGCTAATGTTTTAAATTCCATTGTTAACTAATTGCTGTTTGGTTTGCAACCATATCTGGAGTACTTTTTGTTGTACTACAATAAAAATACGTTTACGTCGTCATTATAACGTTTTACCAGCCTGATTACAACAATCAAACAAACTAAATATACTAATTTTCTTGAAGCTAGTTCAATGTAAAGCTATTAATATTGGTTAATCAATTCATGTTAATAATAGAGTTATATCTATATAAAACTGAAATCAATTTGTCTGAGTCTTAATGGCGAAACTAATCGAAATAGTAATTTAAATGTAGTTGTGTGGTTATTAAACTTTAAAGTTCAAAATCCAATCGATGTATGAGAAAAGGTCGTTTTCTTGGGGAAAAATGTCGACGAGCAGATAATAACACGATTTGTTTAAACATTTAAAGAGGAACTGAAATATTTAAGTATAGGTACACGAAAAAAAATATATAATGTTCCAACACATAACCTTTAGCTTAAACAAATTTTAAAGGGCACAAAATAGAACAAAGTTTTAAATAAAAATTATAGACAATGTTATTCTACATCTCTTGTGAATAACAACATTTTCTGTACCCCAATTATTTACAGAGTTATTCAAGTCAACTACCACTTCCGGTTGATGATAAGCCACCAAAATCTAAGCAGCTCGTAATTTGAACATTTAAATTCTAAATAAAGAAATTTAAAAATCACATTTGCATTAAAATCTAGTGTACTCATCACATAACTTCCTAAATATTTTAATTTATAAACACTACAAAATTACGAGTAGAAAGAAGCCCAAATAAAAATTCTACACGTTTTAAAAATGACAAAATTTACTGTAACAAAATTATTTACAGAGATACGCCCAAAAACTTTAAGGTCTTCAAGTAAACTACCACTTCCGGCTGATAGATTGCTACCAAAATCTAATCAGCTCGTAACCTCAACAGTCAAATTTTAAATATGAAATTTCAAGATGATATCATTATTAGATTTTGAGTTATCATGGACGAAAAAATTATTATACACAGACGTCATCTTGAAAATAGTGTGTTAGACCTTAGGGAACCCAAACGTGCTTACCCATTTAAAATTCACCATTGAAAATTTGCTTAATACATTTTCTGAAAATTTCATAATAATTAAGAAAGTAAACATGATTATTTACTAAGCAATTGGAAGTATGTACTAAAAAGTTTGGTAAATTTTCAGAAAATGCATTTTATACACCCAGTTTACCTAATAGATTAGCAAATTTTGAAATTTAAGATTTGGATGTACAAGTTAAGAGTGAATTAGATTTTGGAAGAAATCTAACAACCGGAAATGGTAGTTTACTTGATTATCTATCAGAGTTTTTTTTATATATCTCAGCAAATAATTAAGTTACAATAATTTTCTTATATTCAAAAACATGTAGAAATAGTATGGGCTACAATTTGTACTTCAAACTTTTTTTTCTCTCGATATTTTGTTGCATTAGAAATTAATATTTTCTGACCACAATTGCTGATATTACCAGCTCTGTTTTTGGATATTTAAAAAAAAGTGTTTTAGCCTCGGTTTTAGAGCTGTACAATGCTCTAAAATATTTTATACCTACAAAAATTTTCAAATAAAAGTGGTAGATAATATATTTCTTCGTAACATCTATTCCAAGCATTTTTACATAAAATAATTTTATAATATTGCACTGCACTAAAACCGAGGTTAAAACACCCAAGAACAGAGCTATTGATAAAAGTCAATATGATTTTCAAATTTTATAGCTATAGACAGTTTGGAGGCCCAAGTTACGAGCTCATTAGATTTTTTGTAAAGTGGCAATTTACTTGAAGAAATATAAAGTTTATTGGTCATCTCAGTAAATAATTGAATTACAATAAACGTTTCATAATAAAATGGAAGTTTACTTAAAGATCTATCAGGTTATTTAGGTATGTCTCAGTAAATATTTTAGTTACAGTTTATTTTGTCATATAGAATAGTTTTGGGTAAAATTTTTATTTGAAGCCTTTCTCTTACAATCAGAATGTTTATTTGGTGTAGTGTGAGTAAGTGAATCACTGGAGAAATACAGCTAGTCACGTCAGTCGATTAATCAGAAAACGAAACAGTATCTAGTGTGGGAGTGTAAACAATCGTCATCAGAATGAGTGAGTGCGCGTACAAACATTCCCGTTTTTCATTAAAAAGTGTGCCCTGCATGGGGCCCTGTGGCCAGCACATGTCGGACGGGTAGTACACAGAAGAACACTCACCAACTTGCAGTACATGATCAACGCAGCCAGATTCCAGTAGCTTTAATCCCTTGCAGAAAGACAAGTTCTGGTGATCACCACTCGAGTTCACTGCGGGCACTCGCGACAAGGAAGAGTACATGCAAATGTCACGTTCATTCCGTGGAAACGACCAGAAGATGATGCGCCGCTGCACAGGCTCGGGGATGCGGTCGTAGCGTTCCTCGATGCGCTGGAACGGGATGTTCTCCGCCACGATCTTGGCGGTGATGTCCAGGAGGGTGTCGGGGGAGCGGCCCCCGGCGCGGAACAACCCCCCGCCGGCACTGTCGCCGCGCGAACAACACAACCGCCTGGCCACTGCCATCGACGACACACTCACACTGACTGGCGCTCGGCCGCTGCTGCCGGCACACTGCGCGCTGCGCGTGCGCGCTGCCGCCCGCCCCACCACTGCACCAGCGACGCCCCTTGCCTCCCGCGGGCACAACAGCTGATGCGGCGCGCTGCATGAGAGCGTGCGTAACGTCGTTTGTTTATGTCCGCCACATGGCGTGCGGGCAAGGTGCGTGCGCGCCGCAGACCCACCGCCCAGGACCGCATTCGCACATTTCTCACATTCACACTACTCTTTATTCAATTAGTGCTAAAAATTATATGAACGCGATTTCCTGGCCCGGGCGCTAGCGAATTTGTCGATTTTGATAAATAATCAGTAATAATATAAATTCATATTACCAATGTGTTTTTAGGGGCATGGCTTGACGGCTGGTAACCGCACTTCATGCGCAAAAATATATCATTTACCGAGATTTGCTTGCAGAATGCCACACCCATAATGGGTAAAAGGATTGATTATATATTTATTTATAATATTACAATTTGACAGAGTTATCAAAAACTACTGGCTTTCATGACTATTTCCAAATGGCAACAAGTTTCAGGAAAAACAAACTGAAGAATAATTTATTGAACTCTAAAATTAAATTTGAATACATTATTTTTAATCAACAAATTCAGTTTTGTTATTTTTAAGAATATTTTTAAGGGAAAATAACAACAACAATAGGAAGAAAAAAACCGCGAAATTGATTTGGAAATAGTAAATATCCCAGCTTTATTTATGGAGACATTTTAGCACAGTAGTATATTATAATACGAGCCCAGAATTATTTCATTTGGCTCAATTAAAACTTACAAAAATTGCTCTGATCATACAAATGGAAAATTGTTGTACTCATTTGATTTGTATCTTAAATTCTGTAATTTTAAAAATATTTTAAGGAAAAATAACAACTGAATTAATAACAAATTCAATAATATATAGATTTAATTTGGCCCAAGGGTATTGGCTGGTACCACGAACACTGTTTTTGAATACGATGGCAACAAAATGTTTCATACAAAGTTTGCAGATAATATTATTCTACACCGTATTGATTTCAGTAAAATTTATTCTATCTCATTTAGTTACTAAGATATGCTCAAAAACCCTGATAGGTTTTCAAATAATCTACCACTTTCTGTTGATGAGTTATTCCCAAAATTGAATCAATTCGTAACAAACATATCTTTCTTACATATATGTATGTGCAGGAGGTAAACATGATAAAATTTAAGATATAAATATGGTGGAATTAACCTATTTACCTTTGTATGATTCAACTGGGCTAAATGACATGATTCAGGGCTCGTATATCTCTGGATAGGTTCTAGTATATGAGAAAGTGAAACAATGTAGCACGAAATACTTAAATACCAAAAAAAATAATTTGCATCTATAGTGTCTTTACGCAATATACATATTTCACTACAATTTTCAACGATACCTCACTTCAAAACTTTCAAAATACGTGCGACATATAAGTCAACATTTATTTAGCTCCATATTCGTCTATATTCCATTTGATAATAAGAGAGAGAAATAAATTCGTGTGTCAGAGACATTCCAGTGGCGCGCCTATAATTGTTTGCTCAGGGATAGTCGAAAAGACGTAATTATAATAAATACTTAATTATAATAAATACTCGTATATTCATCATGTTGCTGACGATAAAAAAAAAATATATCTTCATGCCATTTACCCATTTCTGAGTGTAACAATTTTGTGGTGACAATTTCCGAAATTTAATTTCGAAAATTTGTCGGCTGTGAGGATCTTATGATTCACAGTCCGATGCTTTACCACGGAGATATTTATTTGACGATTTGGCAGCGAAATGCGGTAATACGGTACTTCATTTATCGCACTGTCACTACGAACTCAATCTAAATGAATTAGTGTAGGCTCAAGTGAAGGGGGAAGTTGTGCAATACACCACAACTTTCAAATTTGATATATAATAATGTAAATACATGTTATATTGTAATTTTAATTCATTTATATCTTATGTACTCGACTTTCCAATACGCTGATGTGTACAAGTTATATCTTATTTTTCTGGACGATTTATTTGTCACATAGCTGATAAGAAATCCAATACTACTTTTGCAAATTTTTATTTATTCCTCTTTCACATTTCTTAACGAAGCAGGTATATTTATTAAGCTATCGTACTGGAATCAGACACAGCTTCACTTTTTCATACGCAAAAGTCTATCCAGAAGTATAGAGATCAGTGCTAAATGCAAACAATAACACATTTCAATTATTTCTTTTGAGAAACGTCAAAAAATAATCATCACAATTATTTTCCAATAACATTAACATCAAATTTTGTATTTACATTTATTTTATTTATTTTATTTTCATTAATCTATTTTGCCATAAATTTTCGTTATCGCAATAATTGTAAAATAATACAAGATTCTGTACTTTAAATGATAATGTTTATAAATAATTGGAGTTATAAGTACAAAATTGTGGCTACCTTTGTTGAATAATTGTAAATCATGATTAATTCCCATGACAATAAATTTAGTGACAGGATATCAATACATGCGCCTGTGCCAAATTCACGCGCTCTCAAGTTATCTAAAATTTAACTACTGCGCATGTCCACTATTTAAATAGAGCAAACTCACTAGTTTTGTAAGAAAAAAATATTATGTGAAGGCGTAAACCTCTTAGAAAATAATTTAATTCTCCCCTTTGACAATATAGCGGGGCTAGGTGGCGCCTCGAGCGCGCTGGAAACCATCCCAAGTCGAAGCGGAGCCTCTCCGCTCGATCGTTCAGAATTAATAGTCATAAAACGGCGCTGCTAGCAACCAATGGCGGCGAATACGCATAATTGGGGTCCAACATTGATTGGCAATACACTCGCATGGAAATGACATTACTGAGGCGGACGGCGGCGGTGGCAGACGTGCAGTGAGTGAGATCAATAGTCTTTGGTTCTCGGGGGGTATCTCTTGGCTGCTGCTGCCTCTTGTGATATGTAAAATGAGTAGCCATAAAAACAACAAGCGCTGGCAAATCGTTAATCAATATACTACACTGTGTTGTTTCAATTATGATTAATTGGTGAATGACTTTTTATCTGTGCTACTTTGTGCAAACTCTTTATGTATTCTTCTTACTTGATATCTATATATATAATTATAATATGAACATGAGAACATCTAAAAGGGAAGCGGAACATAATTTGCAAATATTTTGTGTTACCGCTTCAATAAAGCTAAGCCCAGCTCAGAGAGGTGTGGTCTAGTATTTTATTACATAAAATTTTTCTACATATCCCACTCATTTCAGATAGGTACTGCCTTACATTACCGCACTAGTGTGCCCATACCTCCTGAAACATCCTGTAAGGGAGGTATGGGAATCATATTAAAAATTCGGTAGTGATTTTTCAGTGGATGAGCACGTTTTAGGATCCTAATATACGATTTTAATAGTTTCGCGATGATGTCTCTGTGTTTATCTGTCTGTCTCTCTGTAACTATGGTTTCTCAAAATCTACTAAACTAATTAATTTTATATTTTGTATATATCAATTGTAAACCCTTGGGAAGAACTGATTAGTTTTTGGTGATAATCCAATAACCGGAACTGGTAGTTTACTTGAAGCCCTATCAAGTTATTTTTGAAATTATAGTCTAATAACAATATTTGTTAAAAGAATAATTTTTAAAATATTATTTACAATTGTTGTTTGAAACATTTATCTCTTATTGTCCCCATTTATGAATTACAAAACGTTAAAGAAAATAAGTATATTGTGTTATTAGGAGTAAATGTGATACTTTGTGAGTATGTTAAGTTTGAACGACAAGTGAAGCGAGTCCGACTATTACATGCGAAGCACCCAAAATCACATTTACCTCGAATAACACATACTTTGTTTTTCTTCAAACATAAAAAAACAAATCATTAAAAATGTCCAAAACTTCTAAAACTATTCTGTCTTATCTAGTATTTCTAGTTGCCTTGGAATATGCTGCTTTGTTATTTTTGTTTATTTGTTTTATTTTATCTGTCAAATTACTGGATTACAACCTAACTATTTTTCATAATATTTTACTTTGTCCGCCGCCTAAATAGAAAAGTGTTGCCGGTAGCGAAAATATTGAACTTCTGCTTGTTGAATACAAATACATAATATATCCCCATTATTTCAATTGTTTCGATGAATAAATACCCACAATTCACGATAGTGAATTACGATTCATAATATAATCTTCTCGGATAATCACAGAGCCCGAAATCCATAATTCACGGTTATTTTAAAGACGTGATGTGATGAGTATTATATTCGGGATTATGGTCATTATTCACTCGGATGATATGCATCACTCGTCTACGGCTCGTGACGCAAACTTCTTATTCGTGAATAATAAATATTATAAGCCCTCATATAATAATTCACTATTTGATATTTTGGTTTAAACCTGCTGAATCTTTTTGAAAAAAACGAAACAGCGCTTAAAAAATGTCATTTTTTGAAATGTGTCATAACTGAAAACAAAAATTTGTTAACGGGACACGCGTTTTTTGATAGTGTTGATCCGTGTTCCTGCATTGTTTGTTAAGAAATCTATGGCGGGAGGTATTGTGGTGCCCACAACAGATTTTTAGTATATTTTTTTGAATTCGTAGAAAAAATTAAAAAGCGACAAAAAAGAAATGATACATTTGTGTTAAAAAAACTACAAAATATAGAATGAAAAGAATCAAATTAACACAAAAACTGTATCTGCACTACAAAATAATCTATAAAAAATGAATAATTCGAAAAATTATCTACCGCCAAATCAATTGTAGTGAAACCAAGCAACAAATATTTGTATGATTTTGTGCGATGCAATTTTCATCGCACATCGAACAGACCATGTTGGTATATATACTATTAAAATGATACAGTTTATAAGTATCGTTAGGGCATATCAATTTGTTGACCTGTATTAATTTAAAGCAAAAAAAAAAAACAGCAGTTGTCTTAAACTAAAATATTTTATTATCAATACATAATTCTTTGAATAAAAAAATATTGGAACGCTTACAAAAACTTGTAATTTATTTAAATATTCAACATACTAAACGATAAGAAATATAACGGCCAGCAGTTTCCGATGGACGAATAATTTTAACCACCTGTAAAACAATTGAATTACTTTTCTACACACTAGCGACATCTGTTGCGCATTCCAACTAACTCAGTCGGTAACAAAACATTTACCTGTCCGCGCTTCAATCCAAAATATCTAGCGACAGGATCGCCGGCTTGAATTCTCATCAACATGTTTTCCTTTAATTTACTGCACAAGAATTAAGGAAACAATAGAATAAAACAACTGAATGTAAAAAAAACAAATGAAGGATACTATCTGGCAAGCAGCTCTTGTTTTTCTTCTGGTGTCATGACAACATGTTCCGGAACTAACTCATGTTCTGTAATATTAATTAGTAACTCTGATTCTAAGAACTGTTCTAAAATATATTTTGGGGCCATGTCTACTAGAGATTGCTTAGCTGAAGGTGTCATTCCCTGTTGCACCACAATTATAGCTCTGTGTATATTTTCATCTTGCATCCGCTGACAGTACGTTTTAATTGTTTTTATGCCTATTTTGGGTTCGTCAGGGAAAAACACAAACATTTGATCTGTTGGATCGTCATTGTGGGCTACAAGTACGGTTAATTCACCTCTACCGGGTCTTTTTTCGCTGAGAAAATCATAAACTGTTAAGTTGATGTAATCAATTTAATTATTTTATAGTTTACCTTGGTTTATCGCCAAATTGATCTTTGAAATCTTCTAAAGTTTGATCCAATTCTTCTTGTGTCACTAGATATCCTCGGTCATGGCAAAGCTAAATCGAATTTTGAGTTATTTGTTTGTAATATTTTGAGGTTATGTGCACAAACCTGCATTACAGTTTTACGAATTCTCCATAATTTATATGTTTCTGCTTCGTCATCCATGATTTATAACTTTTTAAATACTTAAAGTTAAATTGAAATTGTTTTGAAATAAAATGTTACAATCGGAATATTTGACGTTCCAAACAACGTGCTTCTCAGTGATACCAACAGTTGAAAGTTGCAAACACATCGAGAGAAACGACATAAAAATACTACCAAACTTCTATAAATATGTAAATCAAATTATTTGAGTGAAATTTAAGACTAAAGCCACAGTATAAAATATTGTAATTAGAAGTCGCAAAATGTGTCAGAATTTTATGCGCATCTACGCTTCATCTTTGACGAAGCGGCGGAATTTAAATAAACGTCAAATAAAAACTAAACGATTAAAACATAACTTTTGAAACAAGTTACGCATTTTTATCAATTAATTATGCAAAACATAACAATTAAAAATCTGCTGTGGCACCATAATACCTCCCGCCATAGATTTCTTATAGGAACACGAACTACCACTATCAAGAAACGCTCATTAGTTTTCAATCATGACACATGTTTTGTTTTTTTAAAAAGCATAGGTTAGCAGGTTTAAAGGAGAATGTTAAAATATAATTTTTCTTTACTGTGTTGTAATTCGAAAATGGTGACAATAAGAGAAAAATGTTTCTACAAGAATTGTAGATAATAATAGTTGATACACAATTTTAAATATAAAAATTGTCGTTAAACCATAATTTACTTTAAAATATCTTGATAGGGCTTCAAATAAACTACCACTTATTATTATTTAAAACGTGCATATTCACAGAAAACTCACTACCGAATGTTTAGCATGATTCCTAATTTTTTCATGTATGTAGTAGGAGATAAAAAACAAACATAAAATAGTACAAAACCAGAACTTACTTCTTGACTTTGAGGTAAAATGGTAGATAAGAAAAAACATTGCAGTGGAAAAAAAATGTATTAACAAAAAACTTTTTCTAGTATACATAGCAATAATATAAGATTTCGTTTGACAAACCTATAACTGTTCTGAAAATAAATTATCCTTATTGACAATGAAAACATTTTTTATCAAATATTGTGAAATAAAAATAAATTAGTTTTTTTCCAAACATTTAAAATGTAAGAACATATGTCGGTTTGTCGATTAAAATATTAAACAATAAACAAACAAAACATGCAAATAAAAAAATTATATTATTTTTCAACTGAAATAATCTGGTGTTCTTTATTCTCTATGAACCCTGTAAAATCACAAATCGTTGCTATTGAACTGCAGTTATCTTCTAAACAATTAAATTTGGTCTCATCAGGATTTTTTTCAAAATCCAAGTCCCGACGATGCAAATACAGCGGATATAAAAAAGTAAAATACAAGGGAGTCAAAAAATTGGCGCCGTTTTCCAGTACATAATTAAATCCCGTAGAAAATTGTTCAAAATTTGGATGTATTTTGTGCATTTTTTCTTTGCATGCAATGTCAGTATCACAATGATGAAATCTAATTCTAGTTATGTCATTATCAAGTGGATCTAAATTTAATCGTCTGGGAGTAAATTCGTTGTATCCGTAATCGTTCACTAACATGCGCCATAAATGCATAATACCAAAAATTGTTGAACGCCACTTTTTCAAAGTGTTCGTTTTAATTTTCTCGCCATCCGCGCGAATAAAAAACATACTTTCTATAACGTTGGCACTTTTTTCCCAAGTAACGCAATGGTCGGTGTTACGAAATACTTTTTTGTAAAGTGGCTTATGTTTTGGGGGCGTATATCTATAACCATTTACACTATCAAACAAAGTGTTAAAAAATATCAATAAGGAACCGGTACCTTCCATAGTTAAGAGTTTGCTTTCTGGATGTTTGCCTATATAATCTAACAGAGACTGGCCGACCATTTCGCTGAAAACTTGAGCGGCATGTCGAACAGATTTCTTGTTATATTTTGAATAATACACATGCTCATCAGTTAGCAATTGACATTTTTTCTCTTTGCTGTCCTCATGAGTGATTTCAATATCATTCCAAGATGCAATGTAAGTTTTATTATCTATTTTATATTGTATATCCATATGCGAAAACTCATTCCGAAGCTCGATTAATAAATTGGGCGGGTCGTACAAAATTAAAACGCGTTTACCAGGCAACCCAACATATTCATAATTTTTTTCTTTTGTCCCCGAAATATATTCCATAGTTTTAATATTAAAAGATGTTGGTTTACAACCAAATGCTACCACATTAAAACCTGATTGAAATGCAGTAAATAGCGCGTCCATAACAAATAGGGCAAATTTGTCAATTTCGATGTCTTTGTCCACGTATGCATATGTATAAAGTTGTTTCCAGTTTTCGAAGAGTCCTCGTAACATAAACACAACCGCGAGTCTGGTTTTTTTATTATCGTAAGATACAATCGGTAAAAGATCAAATTGTAAAATGCAGATTGCATTTCTTCTGGGCATTTTCTTTACTGGTTTCCCTAGAATAGCAGTCAGCCTGGGCGAAATCAGTATTAACGGCCTGTAATTGTCCACGTAATTTTGTACAACAACTACAAAAAAAAAAAAAAAGAATAATTAATATAATTTATTACACGAGCCCAACCCCAAAATGCTATAATCAAATATAATAATTATTTTTTTCGCGCTGTTATTGCTGTTTCATAAGTAGATTCACAAAATGAATTAGCACTAACTCCATTTTTATTATTACTCGTAACTTCACTTTCCATTCTCAGAGCATATTTATCTTAATTGAGGTCAAGATTGGTGGGCTTAAAATTTTACACATTTTGTTAATTTAATTAATTTAGAAACGAAGTTACAGATGACGAAAGATGGAGGTAGTCCTTTTGTGAATCTGTCTGTTAGGTACATAGGTAAATGATATTTTATCAATAGATATTTATAAGATTAAATTGTCTTAATGGGATCACAATACTTTTTCGTAAATTCGCACCTAACGCACTTCCACAAACCATAATGAAAATATTTTTCAACCATATTCATAATATTGAATATGCCATGATTAAAAACAATATTCAATTACTTGTTGAATAGATCTTTTAAGTGGGCTTAAAATTAAATATGTTTTAATGTAAATATGAATATATATTTTACTACTCCAGTTCCTGTGTAAATATTTCCCCAATATTTAATTTTTTTTGATTAATTACAGTAGTCATAATTCACGATAGTGATTATGATTCATAATTCACTTTTCTCGACCAATCACAGAGCCAGAAATAAATTATTCCTGTTTATTTTAAAGCCACGGTGTGGATCACCAAGACTGACAATTGAAAGTGTAGTCAGTTGTCATTGTGTATTTTTATGTGGTCGTTTTTCAAGGTGTGTTTTCATCCGATTTTGATCATTTTCAAAAGCACTAAACGTTATTTCCGAATTTACAGGAATAGAAAAAGTACAGTATTATATGCGGGATTATGGCCATTATTCCCTCAGATGATTTGCATCACTCGCCTACGGCTCGTGACGCAAACTTCATCTTCGTGAATAATGGCTATCATAATCCCTCATGTAATAAAATACTATTATTTGATGCAGGTTAATTATTTCTGAACCGCGCATAAAATATTGTTATAATGAGATATTTATTTCTGATTCTGTGAAATAGCTATTTGTATATTTCTAGCGAAAAGTTATGTTTTGTCTACGATATAATTACTTTGCGCTCGAATTATACACAATATTTTTCCGACAACTGATTGCAAAAAGAAAATATTGATATAATTACATTAAAATAAACTCATACATGACATTTCTCTCATCCTGTCATAGATTGATGTAGCTGTTCTTTTACTTTTTATCGATGGTGATAATTACTAAAAAAAAAGAAAAAAACAACAAACTTTTGTCGCTCGTTGTTATTGGAAACACGCGACAAAATAAAATTTCTCAGAAAACATCAACTTTGCGTTGATAAATGCAAGCGTCAAAAGCAATTTTCTATAGCAGTTGTCGAAAAATATTATTATTAATAAATTTCTCATTTTATATGCGGTTCTGAAACAATTAACCTACGTCAAACAAATAGATTTATTTATATTTACAATAAAACAGATCCAATTTATTAGTTCACAAAAAATCTTGTCAATAAGTCATTGAATATTGTTTTTAATCATTGTACATTCAATATTATGAATATGGTAAGGTGCGTTATTGTGATCCAATTAAGATAGTAAATTTTATAAATATCTATCGAAAAATTATCATACACCAAAGAGAACAGTCATAGATGTGGCAATAATTTAGACTTGTATAGTAACAACAACAGTGTGAAAATAATAATTATATATGATTACAGTATATTTTCTAGGTGCTACAAATACATTTGGGATTGAGAACAAAAGAAATTTCATACCATCTGCCTCCGTATCAGAAGAAGATTCGCATAAATCCATGTGTAAAGTGGGTACTGCATTGTATCGTAATGTTCTCGGTATTTCCTTCGGATCTTTAAAACATTTATCTTCAAAATGGTCAGCGCAAACACGACAATACTTCATAATCTCATGAAATGTTACTTCTTCTAAAGCTGGTTCATCCAAACGAATCAACCATTCTTCGTATTTTGTTCGATTCCGTGGAAATTTGAAGAGTTGGGAAGTACCTGGACATCCCTTTACAATACACTTGCTTGTAGAAAGTCTTTCATAATATACCACGCTCATTTTGTATAGTTTTTTGATATTTCGTAGCACACAAAAAGTGATTTTACTAACGAGGTTATAAGAGCTAAACTCGTGCTTTGCGAATGGAGGGAAATCAACTGGTAACTGCGCATATGCCAGGAACACCTGCGTGAGTGGATTTCTGCGCATTACTCAAGCGCGGGAAAGAAGAAAATTCAAACGTAAACTAGATAAATGCTTTTTATTTATTATTAACATTTATTAACAAAACCCACCCGAAAAAAATGTTACAAAACAAATTAAATTAAATCCCTGTTATTACTTATAATTTATGGTTTTATTTAGACAGTAAACCTTCTGTTCTTATTTCTAACAGCATATACAGCAGTATTTTTCTGCTTATTCCTCAAATGTTTTTGTTTTCTACCAATCAAAATGGCTTGTTTTGCAAACTTATTCATATTTTGATGAAAAACAGTCTCGCTACCACAAAGATAACGATTCAGTTTCCAAATCCAAGTTAATATCATGTACCGTACACACATTTCAACAAATATTTTATTTAATACATGTTTCCCACAATCTAAGAACTTTAAATCAAGCTCATTATTAATATTTACAATTAAATTTGACATGATATTAGGGCGGTTACAAATGTTAGGCAATAAACTATTAACATATATTGCTACTAAACGAAAAGCTTTCGCAAAATTTGTGTTTGTAGAGTGCAACAAAGTAACGTAAGATGCAGGAAGATCATTTTGCTCGAAAAATATGTTGTTGCACAAAGTACACTTTGATTTTTTAATTATATCAAAAAGTTTATTAGCAATTCGTTTTTTAGCAATATATACAGGAAAAGTATCAAACATTTGTACGTCTTCATCAAAAAATTTAGATTTTGAAAACCACAAAACTGGTTCATAAATAAAATCTTCAAAATCTGGTTCGGAAAGCAATGCTCTACATCTGGAATTTATTGCCAAATCCAGATTCCTACAATCTTCATTAGTTATATTTTTATCTACCAAATATTTTTGAAATATTGTCAATAAGAGTGGTCGAGTGGCATCGCACATTGGCAAAGTATTATTTGGAAACTTAGTTATGGTGGAATTGAAAGATTTTACAAACTCATTGGGGGTTAAACATTTCTTTGGTTTGTTTTCATTTTTGAACCTTCCAATGTATATTTCATAGACATCGCTTTCCAAATCGCGAAGCTGAAGATATTTAGGAGAGAATGATTTAAATTTGGCTCTCTGGAGAACCCCTCTCCATAAATGCATGATTCCATGAAGAGTACTAATCCATTTTGCCACGCAAGATGGTTGGTATTCTTTGCCTTGACAATCTAACAATTTAATCGTGTTAAGGACCTCAATATTTTTGGACCAGGCTTCCCAATGTTTACTTCCTAAAGTAACTACACGATTTAGCGGTTTATTTATTGGGTATTTGTTACTTGCGCCGTTCAGACTGTCAAATAATTCACTGAAAAATTGTAAAAATTTTCCGGTACCTTCTACATTTGATTTAGCTGAATTTAAAATTAAATTGGATAATTCATAACTGAATATTTTTGTACATTGACTCCTGGATTGCTTTTTAACTTTATTAGGATTTAAACTATTTTCAGATATATTTAAAACGCTTATTTTTTGCGGATTTTCAACAAAAAATTTGGTAATATCCTGCCACTTTGCTACATAATCAATATTATCCACATTAAAGTAAACATCATTGCACATAAATTCATTTCGAACACTTTTTAAAAGATTGACAGCATCATATAAAATGATTATTTCTCTATCATCAAAAACAAAGCTTTCATAACCTAAATCTTCCGGTCCATGTGAACAATTATTATGAGTAATATGCTTCAGCTCTGTTAAAGCATTAACATTACTGTCGTTTTCTTCACAAACAGTAGCGACAACTTTAAATCGCAAATTATTACAAGTGCTCAAAACATCTTGAATACTCTGAATCAAAATGTCTGGTTTTGTGTTTTCTGCGCAGAAAACAAATGAAATCAACTGTTTCCAGTTCGTAAATAATCCGTGAAGCATGAAAACCATAACTTGTTCTGCGTAGATTTTGTCGGTTTTACCATTTCCGTTGTTCCACCCCAAAATCATATCGAATCGAGAATTATATTTTAGTTCTGGGCGCAGAGAAACTGTCGTAAATAATAACACACAATTTCTGTCCATGGAGGATAGATTTAATGCTTCTTCTTTCAATAGTTTTGAGAAAGATTTGTTAATTACCACTGTTGTATGTGGATCAAACATGAAGTAGGTGTATAGATGGGCTCGGCAGCTAATTTTTTGAGGCTGATCTGTAATGAATTGAAAAAAACTTTCAGTAGATAAACGATTTATGGTTTAAGTACTGTAAATTTATTAAAATACAACATTTCGAATTACCGTACGTCATTCTTCGTCAGAAAAACCAGTGGACAAGATAAACAAATAAATAAAATTAATAACAAATTACGGTGTATGGTTCTGTATGTTGGGTGTGGATGAAGAAGCATGAACGACGTATAACTGCTGTAGAATTGAGGTATTTGAGAGGAGTGTGTGGGTATACGAGACGCGATCGTATCCGGAATACATTTGTGTATGGTGCTTGTAAGATTGAGAAAATGATAAGAATGTTGTTAAGAAATTTGGAGAGTCAGTTGAGGTGGTTTGGTCATCTCGAAAGGTTGATGAAACTAATAAATTCGGGTGAGATTGAAGGTGAACGAAGACGTGGGCGTCTGAGGAATAAGTGGTTGGGTATGGTTGATGGTTTGTTGCATGAACGAATGATTCCGAGTGTAAAGAATAGACGAGCATGAATGTGGAAATGTTTGGAAATTGGAAGAGGTTGATTGTTGATGTGTTTCTCGGTTCGTGCTACCCCACTGAGTGAGATATAGCGTGACGTTATGTATTATGATTTATAAAAGTAGCTTTCATTCTGATTTATCTGATTCTCTCATGAGACTGACATTGGCACACTTGCAGACATATAAATTTGTATTTATTTCCACCATCTATGTAAATGACACTTTACAGGTACTTTGGTAACTAAGTAAATGGGTAATTACAGCGCATAAATTTGTAAAGTTTTACAGGCTTCTAAAAGAGACCTGTAAAGTTTTACAGGTTTGTAGAAGAGACCTGTAAAGTCTTACAGGTTTTCAGAAGAGACCTGTAAAGTTTTACAGGTTTACAGAAGAGACCTGTAAAGTTTTACAGGCTTGTTGAAGAGACTGGTAAAATTTTACGTGCTTAAATAATTAAAAAAATACAGTGGAAATAAATCTTTGTACGCGGTACGCTTATAATTTATATTAACTGGACGCACTGGATTATGAAGGCTCACTCCTTCGTCGTTCGCCCCACGAACTTTCCAGCTCGCCCGTAAAGATTAATTTACTACACTAGCCACGTAAATAACTATTTTCTACGACCACTTAGAAATCTGCTCATTGTATGTTTGTTGTTGCTAGGGATATGAGGTAGGTACATTGCAAGCATCGTGCGAAATGAATTTGTTTTGTGAGAATTTCAGTATAGGTGCCATTGCTAGGATACTTATTTAGAATTGTCAAATATGAATGGTGAAAGCGGGACAAATTAATTATTAACATTAAATTGATTTGGAAATAACATCGTGGTCGTAGAAAAAGTATAGTGTACAACTCGCATGGAATGTCCATTTCGTACTCGTATGATTTGCAGCATTCGCCTTCGGCTCATGCTACTAACTTTAACACTCGGAAATGAGTACCATTCCATGCTCGTTGTACAATATACTATTATGTGACGGGTAGTGGAATATTTCTCACCTGGTAAATTTAAAGATGGAATAGCTGTTGCAGTCAAAAATTTATTAATGCTGCTGGACTCGTCAGTGAAACAATCATTTTCAAAATGGTCGGCGCAGATTCGTTTGCTTTTATAAATGTGCCCAAAACGCATTTTCTTCAAAATTGGGTTTCCAATAACGGCAATCCATTGTTTTAGGAATTTCTTGTCTCGTGGAAAACGCAAAAGTTGTGATACACTTTTGCACCCGGGTACAACACATATATACATTATAATCAAAATGTATAACACCATATATCTTGCAATAACTTTTTTCTATATTTTAGAAGATAATTTCTAATGAAAAACGAAATCAATTATGATTTATAAACGTGTTTCAGCTGTTTTGCGAACAACTTGAAACGATAGAAGTGTTGCCAACTAGAAATAAATAATATTTAGAGGTATAATTTCTTCCTTTTTGACGTTAATTTATAGATAAAGCAATATTATAAAAAAACATTTAGATTAAAATCTGCAAAAATATTTCGAATTATGTTTTATAATACGAAACATATTATATAAATGAGGGACTGAGTTCCAAAACTTGCCTTATTCATATCCAAAAAAAATGAGTTAAATATTCTATATTGTTCTATTCTAATTAGTTTGCGTCAAAATTAGCTACAAACCCGATATTTTGACTGTGCAAAAGTTGATTTGTTTCCAAAACTTGTCTTATCCATACCCTCTTTGGTAGCACAACTCGCCAAAAATCCTTAAATTTATTATTGTGACCAAAACGTGCCTTGTCCCTGTGTCACATGCTATGTTTTCACATAGTTTTGTTTCAAAATTGACCTTATCCGAAAGTGATTTTTACTTTCAAAATATTTATCTGTTTGAGTTTAATCAGGCTATTGTTAATATTAAGATTCTAACCTTAATTGAAAGCTGTAGTTACCAAAATCTATTTACCAAAATTGTATTTATTGTAGTTTCAGATATAAGCAAATGTCTTTGCAAAAGAAACGTGAGGGTAATCATAAAAAAGTCTAAGGAATTGAATAACTAAGTTTTTTTAAATCTAATTTCTCTATTATTTTTGATATTTCATATTTCCCTCATGTATCTCCTTAAAAAATAAAAAAAATAAAATTGTTGTAATAGTAAATCATTTTGAATTTGGTTCCATATATATCCTTATCCACTATGTTTATATCCATATCCACTATGTATATTTCCAAAACTATTCTCATTCATTGTTTTGCAACAAAACTAGGCTTATCCAATTTTATTTATCTAAAATTTCCAAAATCGCTCCATGTTTTTATTCTTCCTTTTCATGTTGTAATAGGAACACTACTTTCTTTGTATTATAGTATGCAATTACAGTCCTACTTATATAGTATAGCACAAACATGGTGGAGTGGCAATCTTTACGAAAGATCATATAAATTGCAAGGTAATTGACCTAGAGGATTTCAATACGATGTGCCATGCTGAATTCTGTGGAATCGAGCTGGTAAATAGTAATATTCTTCTCATTGCTCTCTACAGAACGTGTTTAGGTAACTTTGATATTTTTTTATCCAATTTTGAGGAGCTACTTCTTAAACTAAGATGTCTCTACAGAGACGTAATCTTCATCGGTGATTTTAATTTTGATTTTTTCAAAAACTGTGGTTCAAACTCACTTGAATTATTAAACTTAATTCGTTCCTTTGGTCTCAGAGCTACTATCACGGAGCCCACTAGAGTGACGGAACACTCGAGCAGCTGCATTGACAACATAGTCACAAATTTAAGTGACAGTTATTTTGAAGTTGGTACGGTGAACCCTTGTCTCTCCGACCACCTTGGTCAATATTGTTTCATTTTTACCCACAATAATTTCTCAAAGAAACAGGGTGTAGGTGTCAGAAGTTTTACTCAACAAAATGTAGAACATTTCAAGCTCGCTTTAAATGCAATTGATTTTCATAATGTCTTTAGTGATAGCGAATTATCTATCGATCAGCATATTAGCTCGCTAATAGACTGTCTCTCTTATCTAATTGAGCTTTATTTCCCTTCTAAATCGCGTACAGTTAAAGAGAACAAATATCCTGTCAACTGGTTTAATTCCACTCTCAAAAATATGAGAGAAGAATTAAACATTATAAATATCTGTTTTATTAGTACAAGAAACTTACAGTTTCAAAAACTATATAAATCAAAACAAAGAAACTATAAAAATGAAATTATAAAAGCTAAATCTGCAGCTTACAGTAGTTTCATACAAGGATCGAAAAATAGATCCAAGGATACTTGGAATTTAATAAATAGTGAACGTAAGAAAGGAAACAAAACAATTAAACAGCCGGACTTGTCGCCAAATGAATTTAACGAGTATTTTACCACGGTAGCTGTCAATATTATTAAAGATATTCCCAACTTGCAAACTGATGCTGAAAATCTTCTACATGTAAACAATTCTCACACTCACACTTGTAACTTTGTTCTTGAACCTACAGACGTAGTAGAAGTTTATAACGCTATAAAATCTCTAAAAAACTCCAACTGCTTGGACTTCTATAATATAAGCACCAATCTCCTAAAACAAATAATTGACCACATTGTCGAACCATTGACAGCTTTATTCAATAAATGCTTAAAGCAAGGGACCTTTCCAAACGCTTTTAAAATTAGTAAAGTTCTTCCACTTTTTAAAAAAGGTGATACAACAAAGGTAGAAAATTATAGACCTATCTCTATTATTCCAACTCTGTCAAAAGTATTTGAGATTATTTTAAAGGATAGGCTAACAAACTACTTTGCTAAAAATAAACTTTTCAATAGTCAACAGTTTGGCTTTCGAGCAGGACGCTCAACCTCAAAGGCGGTCTTAAATATCATTTATAAAATAATTGAAGATCTTGAGAGGGGCCACCACGTGGCTGTCACCTTGTGTGACCTCTCCAAGGCGTTTGATTGCGTTTCACACAAAATTTTGCTCGCTAAATTAAAGCATTATGGTGTCAACGGTGTAGCTCTCAACCTTTTCGAATCTTACTTAGAAAATCGTACACAGTATGTTGAGATTGCTGGATCTCAATCTAGTTTCAACGTGTTGGAATACGGGGTGCCGCAGGGTTCGAACCTGGGACCTATTTTCTTCCTAATCTACGTAAACGACTTCAGTCGCTTTATGGGGCCCTGTGATAGTATTCTCTTCGCTGATGACACCACCCTTATCAATGGCGACTGTAATGTAAATAATCTTTTAAGCATGCGAACTGAGTGTATTAAAAAAGCGGAAAGTTGGTTCGCAGCAAACAATTTATTACTAAACAAAGAGAAAACTCAAGAACTAATTGTATCGACAAATCACAATGTTAGGAAAGGAGACCCAGTTACAATTCTTGGCATCAGTATCGAGCCATCTCTAAGTGGCAATTCGCACGTTTTACATATCAGCCACAAACTGTCAGGTGTCCTGTTTTTACTCAGAAGACTAAAGACACTAGTTGATTTAACAACTCTCAGAACTGTTTATTTCTCTTTGTTCCACTCTATTATGGCGTATGGAATCTTGTTTTGGGGTAGCTCCTCAAATTCGGTAAAAATTTTTAGACTCCAAAAGAGAGCAGTCAGAACAATATCAGGACTAGGATACAATGACCACTGCAGACAATCATTTATCAATTTAGAAATCATGACTCTTCCTTCACTGTTCATAATGAGCACTCTAATTGAAATCCATAGTAACAAACCTCTTTTAATTACCAATGGTGATATCCACTCTTACCAGACAAGATCAGCAAATCTGCTTCGCAAGCCAAAATACAAATTACAAATTTCAAATAAAAATTCGTTAAATCTCGATCTCTATAATTGTCTTCCAAACACGATAAAGGAATTAAATACTAAAAAATTTAAAAACTGTATTAAAAAAATATTAATACACAAGGCTTTTTATACAATTGAAGAGTTTCTGTCTTGCGAGCTTGACACTGTTTGTTGACATGCGAATCTGCTATGTCCTGTTTTTGGTATATCATTTACCTGCAAAACTATTGTATTTTTGATACTTTGTTACTTGTATATTTATTACTATTGTTGACCTGCTAAAAACATTTATTGTAATTAGCCAAATAAATAAATATAAATATAAATATAAATATAATCGGTTTTTTGCAAATTACTCAAAATCACTTATCTTTGATAAAGCGAATTTTGGAACTCAGCCCTTCAAATATTATAAAAGAATTTAATTAAAATTTTTTCATATTACTATGAATTCTGAAAGTTTTAACCGATGAAAAAGAAAAGAAAGATGTTCTCAAGTCGACAGTGTATATTTTTTTATGTAGAAACCACGCAGAACTTTTTACAGTGCAGTCCCATTTTGACGATTCTTTTTTTAATTGACAGGGTATACCTCGAAATTGGTACCATTGTCCTTGAATTTACAAGTGAAAATGCATATCCAAAAAAAATTTCTGCGGGACGGTGGGCGATATTCTGTAATTTTGATTTTGCCCTTAAATTTTCAACTGAAAATTAATAATTAAAAAAAATTTGGGCAGGACGGTGGCCGATTTTCCGAAAATTGTATATGCATTTAGAAGTGAAAATTACTTTTCAAAAAAAATTTGCGCGGGACGGTGGTCGATTTTCTGTAATTTTGATTTTATCCTTGCATTTACAAGTGAAAAATAATATTAAAAAAAAATTTACCCGGGACGGTGGGCGATTTTCTGAAATTTTGGTTTTGTCTTTGCATTTACAAGTGAAAATTAATATTCAAAAAAAAATTGGCGCGGGACGGTGGCCGATTTTCCGAAAATTTGGTTTTGTACATGCATTTAGAAGTAAAAATTACTTAAAAAAAAATACAACTAATTGTTTATGGAAATATTCGTTAATTATTATGAATAAAATTTTGTATAAGTACGTATGATATTATTAAAATATATAAGGGTTAATCAACCCTTAATTTATTAAAAAAAGTAATATAACGTATAACATCACTTTGAATTTGTAGTTTTAATTATTCTACCACAATTAATTGATTATATTGAAAATGAATTCTGAATAATTCGTTTAAACATATTTATATATTCGTTCTCGCTATGACTTAAAACTAAAGGTGTACGATACGGTTGGGGGTAGCATAATAAAACATAATATAGCGATTGCGAACATATAAAAATATATCACTTACTGTAAAAGCAGCAGGGCGCTTTTAATTTATTATCATCCCTAAAAGGATGAATTAAATAAAAACAATACTGTATTGAATGAATATATGAATTAGAAGAATTACTCAGGTACGTTGAAAAAAAAATTATGTATCCTTAATTGTTGTTCACACTAGCGGTTGATTAACTTTATGTAAATTAACAATATTTAAACAGTTGAATATTTCCATTAACTAATTAATTCAAATCTATAAATTAATCTGGAATCTATAGTATTAATTAATTAGGAATTTTAATTTAATTAAAAAAGGTGTGAATAATTTTAGAAAAACTTCAGGGGATATTTACTTTACATTAATTAATAATTAATATTTTATAAATTCGCATAACTTAAAACTAAGGTGAAAAGTGTACGATACGAGGGTAGCTAAATATATCAACACAGGATAGAGCGAATTTATAAAAACATAGTGAAATTACTGAAAAGAAATTAGTTTTCATCCCCATCAGAGGATATGCAAAAAGTAAAAAATATGCCCTGAATATAAATCATAATTAATTAATCCAAATACATACAAATTATTATGTAATATTTTTATTTCAAGCAATCTCTAAAACAATCAAGGAACGTTTGACAACAGAGAAATGAAGCCACCACCCTCAACCAACGCTAATACTAACAGGCACTATTTATAAAATATCGTAATATTTTTCGTAAATTTGATTGTATATGCATTTGCAAGTAAAATTTAATTAAATAAAAAAAAATTGCGAGGGACGGTGGACGATTTTTTGAAAATTAGGTTTTGTTAATGCATTTGCAATGAAAATTAATTGCTAAAATACTTTATACGAGAGACAGTGGACGATTTCTCGAAAATATTATTTTGTTAATGCATTTGCAAGTAAAATTTAATTTAAAAAAAAATTTGCGAAGGACGGTGGACGATTTTTTGAAAATTAGGTTTTGTTAATGCATTTGCAAATAAAACTTAATTAAAAAAAAAAAATTGCGAGGGACGGTGGACGATTTTTTGAAAATTAGGATTTGTTAATGCATTTGCAAGTAAAATTTAATTAAAAAAAAAATTGCGAGGGACGGTGGACGATTTTTTGAAAACTTGGTTTTGTTAATGCATTTGCAAGTAAAATTTAATTTAAAAAAAAATTTGCGAATGACGGTGGACGATTTTTTGAAAATTTGGTTTTGTTAATGCATTTGCAATGAAAATTAATGTCTAAAATACTTTATACGAGAGACAGTGGACGATTTCTCGAAAATTTGGTTTTGTTGATGCATTTTCAAGTAAAATTTTATAAAAAAAAAAAAAATTGCGAGGGACGGTGGACGATTTTTTGAAAATTAGGTTTTGTTAATGCATTTGCAAGTAAAATTTAATTTTAAAAAAAATTTGCGAGGGACGTTGGACGATTTTTTGAAAATTAGGTTTTGTTAATGCATTTGCAATGAAAATTATTTGCTAAAATACTTTATACGAGAGACAGTGGACGATTTCTCGAAAATATTATTTTGTTAATGCATTTGCAAGTAAAATTTAATTTTAAAAAAAATTTGTGAGGGACGGTGGACGATTTTTTGAAAATTTGGTTTTGTTGATGCATTTGCAAGTAAAGTTTAATTTAAAAAAAAAATTGCGAGGGACGGTGGACGATTTTTTGAAAATTAGGTTTTGTTAATGCATTTGCAAGTAAAATTTAATCAAAAAAAAAAAATTGCGAGGGGCGGTGGACGATTTTTTGAAAATTAGGTTTTGTTAACGCATTTGCAAGTAAAATTTAATTTAAAAAAAAATTTGCGAGGGACGTTGGACGATTTTTTGAAAATTTGGTTTTTTTAATGCATTTGCAATGAAAATTAATGTCTAAAATACTTTATACGAGAGACAGTGGACGATTTCTCGAAAATTTGGTTTTGTTGATGCATTTTCAAGTAAAATTTAATTAAAAAAAAAAATTGCGAGGGACGGTGGACGATTTTTTGAAAATTAGGTTTTGTTAATGCATTTGCAAGTAAAATTTAATTTTAAAAAAAATTTGCGAGGGACGGTGGATGATTTTTTGAAAATTTGGTTTTGTTAATGCATTTGCAAGTAAAATTTAATTTAAAAAAAATTGCGAGGGACGGTGGACTATTTTTTGAAAATTAGGTTTTGTTAATGCATTTGCAAGTAAAATTTAATTTTAAAAAAAATTTGCGAGGGACGTTGGACGATTTTTTGAAAATTTGGTTTTGTTAATGCATCTGCAATGAAAATTAATGTCTAAAATACTTTATATGAGAGACAGTGGACGATTTCTCGAAAATTTGGTTTTGTTGATGCATTTTCAAGTAAAATTTAATTAAAAAAAAAAAAAAATTGCGAGGGACGGTGGACGATTTTTTGAAAATTTGGTTTTGTTGATGCATTTGCAAGTAAAGTTTAATTTAAAAAAAAATTGCGAGGGACGGTGGACGATTTTTTGGAAATTAGGTTTTGTTAATGCATTTGCAAGTAAAATTTAATTTAAAAAAAAATTTGCGAGGGACGGTGGACGATATTTTGAAAATTTGGTTTTTTTAATGCATTTGCAATGAAAATTAATGTCTAAAATACTTTATACGAGAGACAGTGGACGATTTCTCGAAAATTTGGTTTTGTTGATGCATTTTCAAGTAAAATTTAATTAAAAAAAAAAATTTCGAGGGACGGTGGACGATTTTTTGAAAATTAGGTTTTGTTAATGCATTTGCAAGTAAAATTTAATTTAAAAAAAAATTTGCGAGGGACGGTGGATGATTTTTTGAAAATTTGGTTTTGTTAATGCATTTGCAAGTAAAATTTAATTTAAAAAAAATTGCGAGGGACGGTGGACTATTTTTTGAAAATTAGGTTTTGTTAATGCATTTGCAAGTAAAATTTAATTAAAAAAAAAAATTGCGAGGGACGGTGGACGATTTTTTGAAAACTTGGTTTTGTTAATGCATTTGCAAGTAAAATTTAATTTAAAAAAAAAATTTGCGAGGGATGGTGGACGATTTTTCGAAAAGTTGATTCTGTTTATGCATTTTCAAGTGTAATTAAATTTAAAAAAAAATTGCGAGCGAAGGTGGACGATTTTTCGAAAATTTGATTTTGTTTATGCATTTGCAAGTGAAATTTAATTTAAAAAAAAAAAAAGCGAGAGACGGTGGGCGATTTTTCGAAAATTTGGTTTTGTTACTGCATTCGCAATGAAAATTAATTTTAAAATACATTATACAACGGCTGGTAGTGCCAATCTTGATTAGGGGTGACTAACTTCATTTAACTGCTGGCAAAAACTCCTCGATTATTTTAATGGTAAACAAAACTAATAAATTAGAGAGATGTTACCAAAAATAAAAAATGTTTGTATAATTTTAGAAAAACTTCAGGGTATATTTACTTTACGTTAATTAATAATTAATATTTTATAAATTCGCATAACTTAAAACTAAGGTGTAAAGTGTACGGTACGAGGGTAGCTAAATATATCAACACAGGATAGAGCGAATTTATAAAAACATAGCGAAATTACTGAAAAGAAATTAGTTTTCATCCCCATCAGAGGATATGCAAAAAGTAAAAAATATGCCCTAAATATAAATCATAATTAATTAATCCAAATACATTCAAATTATTATGTATTATTTTTATTTCAAGCATTTATCTCCAAAACAATCGAGGAACGTTTGACAACAGAGAAATGAAGCCACCACCCTCAACCAACGCTAATACTAACAGCCACTATTTATAAAATATCGTAATATTTTTCGTAAATTTGATTGTATATGCATTTGCAAGTAAAATTTAATAATAAAAAAAAAAATTGCGAGGGACGGTGGACGATTTTATGAAAATTAGGTTTTGTTAATGCATTTGCAAGTAAAATTTAATTTAAAAAAAAAATTGCGAGGGACGGTGGACGATTTTTTGAAAATTAGGTTTTGTTAATGCATTTGCAATGAAAATTAATGTCTAAAATACTTTATACGAGAGACAGTGACGATTTCTCGAAAAAATTTTTTTGATAATGCATTTGCAAGTAAAATTTAATTTAAAAAAAAAAATTGCGAGGGACGGTAGAAGATTTTTTGAAAATTTGGTTTTGTTGATGCATTTTCAAGTAAAATTTAATTAAAAAAAAAAAAAATTGCGAGGGACGGTGGACGATTTTATGAAAATTAGGTTTTGTTAATGCATTTGCAAGTAAAATTTAATTTAAAAAAAAAATTGCGAGGGACGGTGGACGATTTTTTGAAAACTTGGTTTTGTTAATGCATTTGCAAGTAAAATTTAATTTAAAAAAAAATTGCGAGGGACGGTGGACGATTTTTTGAAAATTAGGATTTGTTAATGCATTTGCAAGTAAAATTTAATTAAAAAAAAATTGCGAGGGACGGTGGACAATTTTTTGAAAACTTGGTTTTGTTAATGCATTTGCAAGTAAAATTTAATTAAAAAAAAATTGCGAGGGACGGTGGACGATTTTTTGAAAATTTGGTTTTGTTAATGCATTTGCAATGAAAATTAATGTCTAAAATACTTTATACGAGAGACAGTGGACGATTTCTCGAAAATTTGGTTTTGTTGATGCATTTTCAAGTAAAATTTAATTAAAAAAAAAAATTGCGAGGGACGGTGGACGATTTTTTGAAAATTAGGTTTTGTTAATGCATTTGCAAGTAAAATTTAATTTTAAAAAAAATTTGCGAGGGACGTTGGACGATTTTTTGAAAATTTGGTTTTGTTAATGCATCTGCAATGAAAATTAATGTCTAAAATACTTTATATGAGAGACAGTGGACGATTTCTCGAAAATATTATTTTGATAATGCATTTGCAAGTAAAATTTAATTTAAAAAATAAATTGCGAGGGACGGTGGACGATTTTTTGAAAACTTGGTTTTGTTAATGCATTTGCAAGTAAAATTTAATTTAAAAAAAAATTGCGAGGGACGGTGGACGATTTTTTGAAAATTAGGTTTTGTTAATGCATTTGCAAGTAAAATTTAATTTAAAAAAAAATTTGCGAAGGACGGTGGACGATATTTTGAAAATTAGGTTTTGTTAATGCATTTGCAAGTAAAACTTAATTAAAAAAAAAAAAAAAAAAATTGCGAGGGACGGTGGACGATTTTTTGAAAATTTGGTTTTGTTAAAGCATTTGCAAGTAAAATTTAATTTTAAAAAAAATTTGCGAGGGACGGTGGACGATTTTTTGAAAATTTGGTTTTGTTAATGCATTTGCAAGTAAAATTTAATTTAAAAAAAAAAAATTGCGAGGGACGGTGGACGATTTTTTGAAAATTAGGTTTTGTTAATGCATTTGCAAGTAAAATTTAATTTAAAAAAAAATTTGCGAGGTACGGTGGACGATTTTTTGAAAACTTGGTTTTTAATGCATTTGCAAGTAAAATTTAATTTAAAAAAAAAATGCGAGGGACGGTGGACGATTTTTTGAAAATTAGGTTCTGATAATGCATTTGCAAGTAAAATTTGATTAAAAAAAAAAAAAAATTGGGAGGGACGGTGGACGATTTTTTGAAAACTTGGTTTTGTTAATGCATTTGCAAGTAAAATTTAATTAAAAAAAAAAAAAATTGCGAGGGACGGTGGACGATTTTTTGAAAACTTGGTTTTGTTAATGCATTTGCAAGTAAAATTTAATTTAAAAAAAAATTTGCGAGGGACGGTGGACGATTTTTCGAAAAGTTGATTCTGTTTATGCATTTTCAAGTGAAATTAAATTTAAAAAAAAATTGCGAGCGAAGGTGGACGATTTTTCGAAAATTTGATTTTGTTTATGCATTTGCAAGTGAAATTTAATTTAAAAAAAAAAATTGCGAGAGACGGTGGGCGATTTTTCGAAAATTTGGTTTTGTTACTGCATTTGCAATGAAAATTAATTTTCAAAATACATTATACAACGGCTGGTAGTGCCAACCTTGATTAGGGGTGACTAACTTCATTTAACTGCTGGCAAAAACTCCTCGATTATTTTAATGGTAAATAAAACTAATAAATTAGAGAGATGTTACAAAAATAAAAAATGTTTGTATAATTTTAGAAAAACTTCAGGGGATATTTACTTTACGTTAATTAATAATTAATATTTTATAAATTCGCATAACTTAAAACTAAGGTGTAAAGTGTACGGTACGAGGGTAGCTAAATATATCAACACAGGATAGAGCGAATTTATAAAAACATAGCGAAATTACTGAAAAGAAATTAGTTTTCATCCCCATCAGAGGATATGCAAAAAGTAAAAAATATGCCCTGAATATAAATCATAATTAATTAATCCAAATACATACAAATTATTATGTATTATTTTTATTTCAAGCATTTATCTCCAAAACAATCGAGGAACGTTTGACAACAGAGAAATGAAGCCACCACCCTCAACCAACGCTAATACTAACAGCCACTATTTATAAAATATCGTAATATTTTTCATAAATTTGATTGTATATGCATTTGCAAGTAAAATTTAATAATAAAAAAAAAATTGCGAGGGACGGTGGACGATTTTTTGAAAATTAGGTTTTGTTAATGCATTTGCAAGTAAAATTTAATTTAAAAAAAAAAATTGCGAGGGACGGTGGACGATTTTTTGAAAATTTGGTTTTGTTAATGCATTTGCAATGAAAATTAATGTCTAAAATACTTTATACGAGAGACAGTGGACGATTTCTCGAAAATATTATTTTGTTAATGTATTTGCAAGCAATATTTAATTTAAAAAAAAAATTTGCGAGGGACGGTGGGCGATTTTTTGAAAATTTGGTTTTGTTAATGCATTTGCAATGAAAATTTATTGCTAAAATACTTTATAAGAGAGACAGTGGACGATTTCTCGAAAATATTATTTTGTTAATGCATTTGCAAGTAAAATTTAATTTTAAAAAAAATTTGCGAGGGACGGTGAACGATTTTTTGAAAACTTGGTTTTGTTAATGCATTTGCAAGTAAAATTTAATTTAAAAAAAAATTTGCGAGGGACGGTGGACGATTTTTTAAAAATTAGGTTTTGTTAATGCATTTGCAAGTAAAATTTAATTTAAAAAAAAATTTGCGTGGGACGTTGGACGATTTTTTGAAATTTAGGTTTTGTTAATGCATTTGCAAGTAAAATTTAATTAAAAAAAAAAAAATAGCGAGGGACGGTGGACGATATTTAGAAAATTTGGTTTCGTTAATGCATTTGCAATGAAAATTAATGTCTAAAATACTTTATACGAGAGACAGTGGACGATTTCTAGAAAATATTATTTTGATAATGCATTTGCAAGTAAAATTTAATTTAAAAAAAAATTTGCGAGGGACGGTGGACGATTTTTTGAAAATTTGGTTTTGTTGATGCATTTTCAAGTAAAATTTAATAATAATAAAAAAATTGCGAGGGCGGTGGACGATTTTTTGAAAATTAGGTTTTGTTAATGCATTTGCAAGTAAAATTTAATTTTAAAAAAAATTTGCGAGGGACGTTGGACGATTTTTTGAAAATTGGTTTTGTTAATGCATTTGCAATGAAAATTAATGTCTAAAATACTTTATACGAGAGACAGTGGACGATTTCTCGAAAATTTGGTTTTGTTGATGCATTTTCAAGTAAAATTTAATTACAAAAAAAAAAAATTGCGAGGGACGGTGGACGATTTCTTGAAAATTAGGTTTTGTTAATGCATTTGCAAGTAAAATTTAATTTAAAAAAAAATTTGCGAGGGACGGTGGACGATTTTTTGAAAATTTGGTTTTGTTGATGCATTTGCAAGTAAAGTTTAATTTAAAAAAAAATTGCGAGGGACGGTGGACGATTTTTTAAAAATTAGGTTTTGTTAATGCATTTGCAAGTAAAATTTAATTTAAAAAAAAATTGCGAGGGACGGTGGACGATTTTTTGAAAATTAGGTTTTGTTAACGCATTTGCAAGTAAAATTTAATTTAAAAAAAAATTTGCGAGGTACGGTGGACGATTTTTTGAAAACTTGGTTTTGTTAATGTATTTGCAAGTAAAATTTAATTTAAAAAAAAAATTGGGAGGGACGGTGGACGATTTTTTGAAAATTAGGTTTTGTTAACGCATTTGCAAGTAAAATTTAATTTAAAAAAAAATTTGCGAGGGACGGTGGACGATTTTTTGAAAATTTGGTTTTGTTAATGCATTTGCAAGTAAAATTTAATTTAAAAAAAATTGCGAGGGACGGTGGACGATTTTTTGAAAATTAGGTTTTGTTAATGCATTTGCAAGTAAAATTTAATTAAAAAAAAAAATTGCGAGGGACGGTGGACGATTTTTTGAAAACTTGGTTTTGTTAATGCATTTGCAAGTAAAATTTAATTAAAAAAAAAAATTTGCGAGGGATGGTGGACGATTTTTCGAAAAGTTGATTCTGTTTATGCATTTTCAAGTGAAATTAAATTTAAAAAAAAATTGCGAGCGAAAGTGGACGATTTTTCGAAAATTTGATTTTGTTTATGCATTTGCAAGTGAAATTTAATTAAAAAAAAATTGCGAGGGACGGTGGGCGATTTTTAGAAAATTTGGTTTTGTTACTGCATTCGCAATGAAAATTAATTTTAAAATACATTATACAACGGCTGGTAGTGCCAATCTTGATTAGGGGTGACTAACATCATTTAACTGCTGGCAAAAACTCCTCGATTATTTTAATGGTAAATAAAACTAATAAATTAGAGAGATGATACCCAAAAATAAAAAATGTTTGTATAATTTTGGAAAAACTTCAGGGGATATTTACTTTACGTTAATTAATAATTAATATTTTATAAATTCGCATAACTTAAAACTAAGGTGTAAAGTGTACGGTACGAGGGTAGCTAAATATATCAACACAGGATAGAGCGAATTTATAAAAACATAGCGAAATTACTGAAAAGAAATTAGTTTTCATCCCCATCAGAGGATATGCAAAAAGTAAAAAATATGCCCTGAATATAAATCATAATTAATTAATCCAAATACATACAAATTATTATGTATTATTTTTATTTCAAGCATTTATCTCCAAAACAATCGAGGAACGTTTGACAACAGAGAAATGAATCCACCACCCTCAACCAACGCTCATACTAACAGCCACTATTTATAAAATATCGTAATATTTTTCGTAAATTTGATTGTATATGCAATTGCAAGTAAAATTTAAAAATAAAAAAAAATTGCGAGGGACGGTGGACGATTTTTTGAAAACTTGGTTTTGTTAATGCATTTGCAAGTAAAATTTAATTTAAAAAAAAATTTGCGAGAGACGGTGGACGATTTTTTGAAAATTAGGTTTTGTTAATGCATTTGCAAGTAAAATTTAATTTAAAAAAAAAATTACGAGGGTCGGTGGACGATTTTTTGAAAATTTGGTTTTGTTAATGCATTTGCAATGAAAATTAATGTCTAAAATACTTTATACGAGAGACAGTGGACGATTTCTAGAAAATATTATTTTGATAATGCATTTGCAAGTAAAATTTAATTTAAAAAAAAAATTTGCGAGGGACGGTGGACGATTTTCTGAAAACTTGGTTTTGTTAATGCATTTGCAAGTAAATTTAATTAAAAAAAAAAAAATTGCGAGGGTCGGTGGACGATTTTTTTAAAATTTGGTTTTGTTAATGCATTTGCAAGTAAAATTTAATTAAAAAAAAAAAAATTGCGAGGGACGGTGGACGATTTTTTTAAAATTAGGTTTTGTTAACGCATTTGCAAGTAAAATTTAATTTAAAAAAAAATTTGCGAGGGACGGTGGACGATTTTATGAAAACTTGGTTTTGTTAATGCATTTGCAAGTAAATTTAATTTAAAAAAAAATTGCGAGGGACGGTGGACGATTTTTTGAAAATTAGGTTTTGTTAACGCATTTGCAAGTAAAATTTAATTTAAAAAAAAATTTGCGAGGTACGGTGGACGATTTTTTGAAAACTTGGTTTTGTTAATGCATTTGCAAGTAAAATTTAATTTAAAAAAAAATTGGGAGGGACGGTGGACGATTTTTTGAAAATTAGGTTTTGTTAACGCATTTGCAAGTAAAATTTGTTTTAAAAAAAAATTTGCGAGGGACGGTGGACGATTTTTTGAAAATTTGGTTTTGTTAATGCATTTGCAAGTAAAATTTAATTTAAAAAAAATTGCGAGGGACGGTGGACGATTTTTTGAAAATTAGGTTTTGTTAATGCATTTGCAAGTAAAATTTAATTAAAAAAAAAATTTGCGACGGACGGTGGACGATTTTTCGAAAAGTTGATTCTCTTTATGCATTTACAAGTGAAATTAAATTTAAAAAAAAATTGCGAGCGAAGGTAAGCGATTTATCGAAAATTTGATTTTGTTTATGCATTTGCAAGTGAAATTTAATTTAAAAAAAATTGCGAGAGACGGTGGGCGATTTTTCGAAAATTTGGTTTTGTTACTGCATTTGCAATGAAAATTAATTTTCAAAATACATTATACAACGGCTGGTAGTGCCAACCTTGATTAGGGGTGACTAACTTCATTTAACTGCTGGCAAAAACTCCTCGATTATTTTAATGGTAAATAAAACTAATAAATTAGAGAGATGTTACAAAAATAAAAAATGTTTGTATAATTTTAGAAAAACTTCAGGGGATATTTACTTTACGTTAATTAATAATTAATATTTTATAAATTCGCATAACTTAAAACTAAGGTGTAAAGTGTACGGTACGAGGGTAGCTAAATATATCAACACAGGATAGAGCGAATTTATAAAAACATAGCGAAATTACTGAAAAGAAATTAGTTTTCATCCCCATCAGAGGATATGCAAAAAGTAAAAAATAAGCCCTGAATATAAATCATAATTAATTAATCCAAATACATACAAATTATTATGTATTATTTTTATTTCAAGCATTTATCTCCAAAACAATCGAGGAACGTTTGACAACAGAGAAATTAAGCCACCACCCTCAACCAACGCTCATACTAACAGTCACTATTTATAAGATATGGACGATTTTTCGAAAATTTGATTTTGTTTATGCAATTACAAGTGAAATTTAATAATAAAAAAAAAAGAAATTGCGAGGGACGGTGGACGATTTTTTGAAAAGTTGGTGTTAATTTACAATGAAAATTAATTTTACTCTCAAAATGTTACACATCAAGGGTGAGTGTTTTCAGATGAATAAAACTAAGACAAATTATTTCCTTTCTTTTTTTTACAATTTGAATATTTCAAACTGTTTTTTAAAAGCGGTTATGTAGATTATTATTACTTTATATTTTAATTAAAATCTTAATAGGTCTTTGGAAAATTAAAATAAAATTATTTAAGATAAAATATTAATTATTATAATAATTCTCTTATATTTTAATTGTTCAATTCTCAATCAACATTCATACTGCTGTCTCTGATTTAAATTACTCAAATAAGGCTACAAAGAAAATCTCACGAAAATTAGTTGATGAATTATTTTAATTCACTTCGAAGTATTCTTAAATTACCTCCACCTTTAATCTATAACAAATTAATGGCAACATTCACACTAGGCAGTTGATTTCATTTGCCTAACTTCATCTTTGATAAATCAACGAAATTATATCACCCAAATAATTATAATTGGTATCACATAAAGTTCAAAATATAGATTATGTTCGAACTTAAAATATTTTATTTTAATCGTTGTCTGTATTCAACAATTATACCGCGAGAATTCTGCATACAACGGCTGTTAGTGCCAACCTTGATTAGGGGTGACTAACTTCATTTAACTGCTGGTAAAAATTTCTCGATTATTTTAAAGATAAATGCTATTAATAAAACTAATCAATTTTAATACATTTCTCTACGCAGAGAGACGTTAACAAAAATAAAAATTGTGTGAATAATTTTAGTAAAAAATTCAGGGGATATTTACTTTATGTTAGTTAATAATTAATATTTTATAAATTCGCAGAACTTAAAACTAATGTGTAAAGTGTACGGTACGGGGGTAGGTAAATATATAAATACAGGAGCGAATTCATAAAAACATAGCGAAATTACTGAAAAGAAATTAGTTTTCATCCCCATCATAGGATGTGCAAAGAAGTAAAAAATATGCCCTGAATATACGTATAATCATTATTAATTAATCCCTATTCATAAAAATAATTTAGTATTATTTTTATTTCAAGCATTTATCTCCGCAACAATCAAGGAACGTTTGACAACAGAGAAATGAAGCCGCCACCCTCAACCAGCGTTCAAACTAACAGCCACTGTATGTAAAATATCGCAATATTATTAATGGATACAGAAAAAAATTAAACTAAATTATTCAAAGTTAAAATACAAGCTAAATTCTTTATTTTATAAGATATCGATCACAAACACTTGATCGCTATAATTTAATTAATTCATCAAAAGTAATGCTAGGTAAATGAAAAGCAACTACCGAGTGAGAAGACTACCCTTAAAATATTACACATCAAGGGTGAATAAAAGTAACGAAAAATTATTCTCTATTTTTTTTAAACAGTTTTTAATGTAAAGGGGGTTGTACATATACTTAGGTATTTTGGTAACGAATACTACAATTGAAATAAAATAATCAATAAATAAATATATCATCACGCCTTTTACCCATTACGGGTGTGGCACTCTTCTACAATTGAACATTACAATTACAAATATTCAGTAATGAAAGCGTATGTAAAGTGTATTAATTTATAAAGGAATGCTGAGTTAAATTACGATTTAATACAAAAGATATAGAAATAAATTGTAGTCATATATATTCATGTTATCCGATATCTTTTTTTTATTATTGTGACTTTAAAAGTTTGTAAAATTTTAATATTTTTATTAATTATCCTAAGGTATAATTTATTAATAAAAAAGATCATAAAATAATAAATATGGACACAGCAGAAGACTGTAAAATTGTCGTTTAAATTTTAATAGAAATACACAGAACCCTAATAAATATTGTTTTTTACAGAATCATCCTCTATTATTGTAGGCCTTCTACCAGCTCTTACACATAGCGTAGTAATTTTTATATTCTTTATACTATCTTGATCAGTTTTTAGTTCAAATATATTTCAAATATAGTTTCATATTACAGATTAAATATTTTTTTTTACAACTGTATGTTATTTATTTATGCATCTCATTTTCACAATAATTGAAATTTAATTCCTAACCCCAAAATTACACTTATTGTTAAGTATTATATTCGAAGATATTTTTAAGATACGTTTTATTAACAATTTAAATTTTACCAAAAATATTGCTGGCAAATATCGATGTGAAAAAGTTATATTATTTATATTTGTTCTCATTTATTTCTTTCGCAGATATATTTTTAAAAACTAGTGGCAGTATAAAACAATTAAATTTATTTCTTAAGTTATAAAGAAATCTAAATACGTATTTAGATAGTCGTCATCATCAGCAGAACAAAAAGAGGAATACAACCAAGATTACACAACTTGTGAACCAAGCCAGTGGTCATGATTGAATCCAACTTTTTTATATTATTTTAAGCCCTAGATTGTCACAATTTATTCTAGTTGTAGAATATTTTATGTATTATTTTTTGGTAAAAGTATTTTAAGCGTACACTAACCATTTGTTAGGTACGGTATAACTAAAGTCAAACACAATAAATATATAGAACACCCGACCTGAAAACCGAAAACCGAATCAGAATGTGTATAAACTATTCGAGTGTACTTCGCGATTTTAAATCCTAACATTACCTACATAAGCCGCATATTCTACCTGAAATGCAAAAAAATACCCGAATCATTCGATACTACCGGTCTAAGTTCTACAACTTGTTCGTTGTAGAATATAGCGGTAATAGAAGAGCCCGCAGGGCCCCGGGGCCCACGTCCTGACGGCGAGTGAAGCTAAACTAATTATATAGAACCAGGACTTCTAGCTAAATGATGTGTGTGCAACGGACGGACGGACGGACAACATATAAACATGGCGCCTTCCTCGTGATATCCTGAATAATTATTTATTAATTCATTAATAAATAATACTCAAAATGTCACAAGTTTTTGTGTTCCCAGCGTTTGTGATTTCATATGTCTCAACTATTAATTAAACTGAATTAATTATTTGTAACAATAAAGTTAATTAAAGCAGTACAGTCTATTATTTAGAATAAAATTCCTGAATACGTACAAATAATTTTGAATTTCAAATTATTTTTTTGAATCTAAAAGCAAGAGACATAAGAATCACGTCAAATACCATCAAATATAAAAATATTTCAATAATTAATTAATTAATCAATTGAAATATTTTATTGACGGTACAAAATGAAAATATTTGGGTCCGGCACTGCAACTGGAACTGCAATCTTCTCCATAGAGACCTGGAGAACCATGGAACCTCGGCGATGATACCTAACCTAGACTTAATACTACGAATTTTGAAAATAGTTGCTATTACATAATTATCAAACTATATCTAGCTGAAAGAAAAACACAAAAAGAGCTGTAAAAAAAATATGTAACTGAAAACAACAGTTTGTATTAGTACTAAAACTAACGACAAAAATATAATAGCAACTATATAAATTTAATTCCAAAATTGGGAAAACATTGAGCCCAAAAATGAGCTGAAATACACATTAGTACATGGCTGGGAACAACAAAACGGCTAATGAAAACCTTCACTTACCTTTGACCTCTGACTGCTCCTGCAGAGATCTGGCTTCAACTCCGGACTGCTGCACCACTGCATACTGTTAACAAAGAAAAAAATATTGTATCAGTCAAGTTACAAAAATAAAACAAGAGATTCTGGGATTTATTACCCAAAAATTAAATAGAATAGCGGAATGATTTAATAAGTAATACTAACCTCTCAGCTACCGCGGCGACTCCCGGCTCCAATGATCCTTAATCGCGGAACGGGCAACGCACTAAGAACGGAACACAACTCGCGACTTTAACACTATTTAAAAGTAATAACACTCGCGACACTCCCGCACTACTGCTGCCCCTTTGGACGCCACTGGACCCTGCAAATAAAAACCACATTGTACACACAACCTCACAGACAACAAACCGTTTCTGCTGCTGGATATTCATTTCAGCAACTATTTTAAAAAATCAAAGCTGGAAATAAGAATGAACTTACCAAAAAACCTTCCAAACTGCACCTTCCACTGGCACGGTGGTAACAGCTGGGCTACCCCTCTTGGACGCCACTGGATTGCGCCCCTCTGCAACCCCAAAGACTGCCACTGTGTTCTGTAATCAAATATTACACTGTACAAATAAAAAATTATACACAAAATTATTGTATCACCCTATATTACATTGGGTGATGTATTATAAATCGAGGAATCTGGGTTCGATCCCAGAAAACCTCTTGTAGGTGATAACTATTTAGTTACTAAAAATAACCACCAACTTTTGTTATTTGCAAAAGTAGTGTTGGGTGAACTACAGAGCTGGTGTCCATCAGAAATAAATAAATGGTATCATCATACCAATATTTATTTATTCCCAACAAAATCTGCAAGAGCAGATCTGTAGCTATCCCCAAGTTTAGTAGAGGTCTTACCAATTCGGACTGCATCAGTAACTCCGCCCGAACTGCCCCAGGAGTCAGTTGGAACTGGAGGCACCTTGAAGACTGCGATCTGAAAACATAAAGTTCCAATAATATTAATAATTTTATTTCAATTCATAATTATTAATTGAAATAAAATAATTAGTTTATTTACCATCAGTGTTTTCTAAGACCTGGAGCTCCCGTAGTGCAGACTGCTGGACTGGATGAGGTACCCCGGGTCCACCTGAAACAAAACCAAAATATTATTAGTTTTAAATAAGTTTCTGATAATTAGTTATTATTATTCAAGTTAATTTCCAAAATAAAAAATTTACTGTATATTGCATATAGGCAAGTATACAATTTTTTGATGAAAGTTTAAATTTTGACAAAAGAATGATAAATATTATTAATTTCATCAATAATAACAATGAAATCAATAATTATTGACCATTTCTATAGTTTCTGTAGCAATAATATGAAAAAAATGTATTTCATAGTATTGTTGTACATGTTCGACCAAGCCAAAGTATGTATTAAGTTATTCAATCAAAATTTTTTGGTTTCGCATATAAAAATTATACATCAAAATGACCAGCAGAACATACTGAATCGATTGATATACTTTTTACATATCGGAATCAAAAAATTTTGGATGAAAACTCAAATTTGGTACGGACACACACGCAGGTTGTCAGATTCGCGCCAGAAACAAGTGAATTAATGCAGTGTCATGGCCGCCGTACCAGTGGCTCTCAACCCATGGCACCAACATCGAAAACATGTTTGCAAATTTTTTATTTAGAAATGTAATTTAAACTTAACAAAAACTTTACAATAAATATTTTTAAATATAAAATAATTAAATAACTACTTTTTATTACATACTTCATTATTTAATTGAATTTTAATGTGTATCATGTATACGCACAAAGCTGATATTGACCAGACGTTATGATTATGAAAATTTCAAATTTACCATTATTCCCTGCTAAAAACTGGGCTCAAAAACCGATTCTACAAGCTCTGAAATATATCTACACAAAATTTTATTAAGATTGCTTCTGATATAAGAGATTTGTTTCGTTTGCAATTTGTTGGAACAGTGAATTTTGCAAGTAATCATAAAGTACCAGCCAATTTATAGACTTACTAGTTTTTAAAACTTATAGATATGCATATAGTTCAATTCAGCAATTTTTAAAATGCAAATATCCATAGTTTCGAAAGGAATGTTACAATTTGTTTACAATTTTTAAAAGCTCATTGTAGTTTCACTGGAAGGATGAACGTTCCAGATCTCTGTTATTTTTTCTTATAGTAACTGGATTGACAACTGCAAAATATGTAACCATGTCCTTTATTTAATGTTTATAAACAAACATAGTTCTTGTTTGATTCAAATTTGTGCTTAAATAAAGCCGTAAATTCGAATTGTGTTTGGTAGTTACCATTCATGAATATGTACTTTCTAACCTCAAAATTTGCAGTGTTCTAGGCGTTTTAAAAGTTCTCAGTGTCAACTTGCTACAAAAACTGAATTCAAAGCATGAATACATGGTGTTGAAGATCCAGATTTAATATTCCAGTTGGATTAGTTTACTGTCAATGAAATAGATTACCAGGTACCTAAGGTGTTTGTTTGGAAATGGAACACTTGTAGCAATGAGCAAAGCACACCAGATAAACACTTACGTCCAGCTTCAACTTCACTAAGTGCAAGTACAGAAGTTTTATTGAAGGTGTCAGTACATTTTATTTAAATATGTACAAGCAATCTCATATACTTATGTTTAAGTCGGTGGAAAAAATCTGCAACAACTTCTGTGTCAAGCAAAACTACTTGAAACTATGTGGAAACTAAAAAATCAGAAACGTAAATATAAAACTGTTACAAATGTTACAATTCACAGAAACGGTGTTTTCACAAACTGCATCAATATGTTCGAATCACTACACGAATTGTACTTTCAGTGTATGTGGTGTTTCGATTTCGACTTCTTGTTTACTAAAATACGAAGTTACGAGACAACCACCAGGAAAGCAACAGAGCAAGTAGACCCACATGATATATTTAAAATGTTGTTGCAGAGTGCAAGGCTTTGGGTGCTCTGGGTACATTTGTTCGAAACGTGAATGTGTCTAGAGATGCTCGTTTGAAGGTATGTTAGTGCCTACATTGATGTTTGGTTCTGAATGTTGGGTGTGGATGAACTAGAATGAACGACGTGTAACTACTGTAGAAATGAGGTATTTGAGAGGAGAGTGACCGTGAGTGTGCGATTGAGAAGAAAGTTGTTATAAAAGTGGGAATGAGTCAATTGAGGTGGTTGGACATTTTGAAAGGTTGGTGAAATTAATTTATGTGTGTGAACGATTGAGCGGGCGTCCGAGGAATAAATATCAGTACATATTATGTTTTCAGTTTCCAGACATTTAGCAATAAAATTTCAGGTTTACTAGTCTTTTTCAAATTATTTCTTTGTTGTTGAATGCATAAATTATTTTATCCGAAATATACATTTAAATTTGTACAAGTGTGTATTATGGAATATTTATGTATTTGATGTACAACTCCATTTTAATGGTTGCTAGGGAATACGGCTGCGCAGAGTGCATTTATGAAATACACCCCAAAATAGGCGTGGCTTGTATTCACCCTTTTTTCAATTTAGAATTTATAGGTTTGTTGATTATTTCTAATGCTCAAAATTCTATACTTTTATAACAAATTTTGTTTAAGCCAATTTTATTACAGCCATTATTTGAGAGTTACAAAAATGTGTTTCTATTAAACAAGGGCTGTACCGCAAAACACTGTATTGCTATTGGATGAGCGATTCACAATACAGGGTCGAGGGTGAAAAATGGGCATTCGAACCCTTAAATTACCTCCACCTTTAAACAAAAAAAAAAAAAATTAATGGCAACAATTTCACTAGGCAGTTGATTTCATTTTCCTAACTTTATCTTCGATAAATCAATGAATTATAGCTTCCAAATAATTATAATCGGTTTCACATAAAATTCAAAATATAGATTGTGTTTGAACTTAAAACAATTTAATTTAATCGTTGTCTGCATTCAATAACAAAACCGCGAGAAATCTACATACATCGGCTGGTAGTGCAAACCTTGATTAGGGGTGACTAACTTCATTTAACTGCTGGCAAAAATTTCTCGATTATTTTAAAGATAAATGCTATTAGTAAATCTAATAAATTTTAAATCATTTCTCTACCCAGAGCAACGTTAGCAAAAATAAAAATTATGTGAATAGTTTTAGAAAAACTTCAGGGGATATTTACTTTTTGTTAATTAATAATTAATATTTTATAAATTCGCATAACTTAAAACTAATGTGTACGGTACGGGGGTAGCTAAATATATTAATACAAGGAAAAGCGAATTTATAAAAAACATAGCGAAATTACTGAAAAGAAATTAGTTTTCATCCCCATCATAGGATGTGTAAGAAGTAAAAAATATGCCCTGAATATATATCATGATTAATTAATTCCAATTCATAAAAATAATTTTGTATTATTTTTGTTTCAAGCATTCATCTCCCAAACAATCTAGGAACGTTTGACAACAGAGAAATGAAGCCGCCACCCTCAACCAGCGCTCATACTTACAGCTACTATATATAAAATATCGCAATATTATTAATGGATACAGAAAAAAATTAAACTAAATTATTCAAAGTTAAAATGCAAGCTAAATTTTTATTTTATATGATATCGATCACAAACACTTGATCGCAATAATTTATTTAATTCATCCAAGGCAATGCTAGGTAAATGAAAAGCAACTACCGAGCGAGAAGACTACCCTTAAAATGTTACACAGCAAGGGTGAATGTATTTTAAGATGAATAAAAGTAAAGAATTATTTTATTACTTTTTTTACAAATAAATTTTTTCAAACTGTTTTGTAAAAGTGATTTGTGTAGAAAATTATTACTTTATATATTTATTTAAACTTAGTAATCCTCAAAAATTAAACTATAATTATCTAAGACAAAATATTAATTATTACAATAATTCTTTTATATTTTAATTGTTCCTTTCTTAATCAACAATCATACAGCTGTCGCTGATTTAAATTACTCACATAAGACTACAAATTAAATCTCATGAAAATTGGTTGATAAATTATTATATTTCACTTCGAAATACCCTTAAATTACCTTTAATCTATAACAAATTAATGGCAACAATCACACTAGAAAGTTGATTTCATTTCCCTAATTTATATTTGATAACGAAATTATAGCTTCCAAATAATTATAATCGGTATCACATAAAATTCAAAATATAGATTGAGTTCGAACTTAAAATATTTTAATTTAATCGTTGTCTATATTCAATAATTATACCGCGAGAATTCTACATACAACGGCTGCTAGTGCCAACCTTGATTAGGGGTGACTAACTTCATTTAACTGCTGGCAAAAACTCCTCGATTATTTTAAAGATAAATGCTATGAATAAAACTAATAAAATTTAATACATTTCTCTACGCAGAGAGACGTTAACAAAAATAAAAATTGTGTGAATAATTTTAGAAAAAAATTCAGGGGATATTTACTTTATGTTAGTTAGTAATTAATATATTATAAATTCGCATAACTTAAAACTAATGTGTACGGTACGGGGGTAGCTAAAGGGCGAATTCATAAAAAACATATTTAAATTACTGAAAAGAAATTAGTTTTCATCCCCAACACAGGATGTGTAAGAAGTAAAAAATATGCCCTAAATATATATCATGATTAATTAATTCCAATTTATAAAAATAATTTTATGTTATTTTTGTTTCAAGCATTCATCTCCAAAACAATCAAGGAACGTTTGACAACAGATTAATGAAGCCGCCACCCTCTACCAGCGCTCATACTAACAGCCACTATATGTAAAATATGGCAATATTATTAATGGATACAGAAAAAAATTAAACTAAATTATTCAAAGTTAAAATACAAGCTAAATTTCTTATTTTTTATGATATCGATCACAAACCCTTGATCGCTATAATTTAATTAATTCATCAATGGTAATGCTAGGTAAGTGAAAAGCAACTACCGAGTGAGAAGACTATTTTCAAAATGTTACACATCAAGGGTGAATGTGTACTAAGTTGAATAAAATTAACGAAAAATTATTCTTTATTTTTTCAAACAGTTTTTAATGTAAAGGGGGCTGTGTAAATACTTAGGTATTTTTTGGTAACCAATACTACAATTAAACAATACAAATATTCATTAATGAAAGCATGTGTACAGTTAATTAAAATTTTATTATATGAAACAGTGAAGGTGTATGAAAAATATTAATCGGAAATATATAAGAGAAATGTGAACAAAATTTTTTTCCAAATAAACTGCCCTTGATTTGATTCCCTGTTATGTACAAAATACTAAAATATTAGGAATTATTGTTATGCCGTAGTAACTATTTATCATTACTGGATTAAATCGTGGACATATAGTTGTAAAATTACATTTATTATTAACTATTATATTTGAAGATATTTTTGAGAACACTTATTGCTGCAAATATGGTGGACAAAATGTTATATTATTTATATTTGTTATTTATTTTATTCGCAGATATAGTTTTAAAAACGAGAGGCAGTGAATTTAAATATTTGCCGTATAAAATTTTTTGTAATTATTATTTATCCACCTAAATATTTATAATTGTTTTACAGCGCAGTAAAAATTGCATATTTGCGCAGACTCGTAGAATATTTTATATATTATTTTTTGTACTACAAATCGTTCGTAAGTATCTGTATTCTTCTGAAGTGTTTTAGCCGTACACTAACCATTTGTTAGGCACAACTAAAGTCAAACACAATAAATATATAGAACACCCGACCCGATAACCGAACTGAATGTGTTATCTATAATCTCTAAACTGCATGTATCTGCAATAATTTTTCATTCGAGTGTACTTCGCGCTTCTAAAATTTAAACTCTAACTTTACATAAATAAATTGCAAAAAAAATCACCGAATCATTCGATACTACCGGTCTAAGTTCTACAACTAGTTTGTTGTAGAATATAGCGGTAATAGAAGAGCCCGCAGGGCCCCGGGGCCCACGTCCTGACGGCGAGTGAAGCTAAACTAATTTTACAAAACCAGGACTTCTAGCTAAATGATGTGTGTGCAACGGATGGAAAGACGGACAACATATAAACATGGCGCCTTCCTCGTGATATCCTGAATAATTATTTATTAATTCATGAATAAATAATACTCAAAATGTCACAAGTTTTTGTGTTCCCAGCGTTTGTGATTTTATATGTCTCAACTATTAATTAAACTGAATTAATTGTAACAGTAACATTAATTGAAGCAGTTTGAGACATGTAATAATCACGGCAAATTCCATCAAACATATTTAAATAATTCAATTAGTTAAATAACCCATTAATGCCCAGAACTATTTTTTTAAGCATTGATTTCATATTTCTGTATGTTGGTAACTTATAACTATAATTATGAATAAAATATATTGCATTTAAATAGTTATCCAGTTTGAAACGCCATAGCCTGGCAGAAACATAATCTTAAAGTGAAACATCTTAACGTATGATCTAATATACGCTGGGCATTAATGGGTTAATTAATAGTAAAATAAAACACAGCTGAAATACTCTAATCTTTATTCACAGTACAAAACTTGAAAATATGTGAGTGTCTGGAAATGGAATCTTCTCCATAGGGACCTGGGGAACCATGGAACCTCGGCGATGTTACCTAACCTAGACTTAATGCTACGAATTTTGAAAATAGTTGCTATTACATAATTATCAAACTATATCTAGCTGAAAGAAAAACACAAAAAGAGCTATAAAAAAAATATGTAGCTGAAAACAACAGTTTGTATTAGTACTAAATCTAACGACAAAAATATAATAGCAACTAGATAAATTTTAATTCCAAAATTGGGAAAACATTGAGCCCAAAATTGAGCTAAAATACACATTAGTACATGGCTGGGAACAACAAAACGGCTAATGAAAACCTTCACTTACCTTTGAACTCTGACTGTTCTACAGAGATCTGGCTTCAATTCCGGGCTGCTGCAACACTGCATACTGTAAAGACCGGTATACAACTCGCGATATTCCCGCAATACTGCTGCCCCCTAGGACGCCACTGGATCCTGCAAATAAAAGCCACATTGTATACACAGTCTCACACAGCAAACAGGGTATAAATTACACTGTACAAATTAAAAATATAATATAATCTGGGTTCGATCCCAGAAATCATCCTGTAGATGATAACTATTTATTTACAAAAAGTAACCAAATAATTTTCCCTCAACTTTTCCATTTGCAAAAGTAGAGTTGGATGAACTACAGAGCTGGTGTCCATCAGAAATAAATAAATGGTATAATCACACCAATATTTATTTCATTCCACCAAAATCTACAAGAGCAGATCTGTAGCTATCCCCAAGTTTAGTAGAGGTCTTACCAATTCAGACTGCATCAGCATCTCCGCTTGAACTGCCCCAGGAGTTGGTTGGAACTGGAGGCGTCTTGAAGACTGCGATCTGAAAACAGAAAGTTCCAATAATATTAATAATTTTATTTCAATTCATAATTATTAATTGAAATAAAATAATTAGTTTATTTACCATCAGAGTTTTCTAAGACCTGGAGCTCCACTCCGTAGTGCAGACTGCTGGACTGGATGAGGTGCCCCGGGTCCACCTGAAACCAAACCAAAATATTATTAGTTTTTGATAATTAGTTATTATTATTCAAGTTAATTTCCAAAATAAAAAATTTATTGTATATTGCATATAGGCAAGTATACAATTTTTTGAAAAAAGTTTAAATTATGACAAAAGAGTGATAAATAATATGAATTTCATCAATAATAATAATGAAATCAATAATTATTGACCATTTCTATAGTTTCTGTAGCAATAATATGAAAAAAATGTATTTCATAGTATTGTTGTACATGTTCGACCAAGCCAAAGTATATATTAAGTTATTCAATCAAAAATTATTGATTTCGCAATATAAATTATATATCAAACTGACCAGCAGAACATACTGAATCGATTGATATACTTTTTACATATCGAAATCAAACATTTTTGGATGAAAACTCAAATTTGGTACGGACACACACGCAGGTTGTCAGATTCGCGCCAGAAACAAATGAATTAATGCAAGTGTCATGGCCGCTGTACCAGTGGCTCTCAACCCATGGCGCCAACATCGAAAACATGTTTACAAATTTTTATTCAGAAATGTAATTTAAACTTAGCAAAATCCTTAAAATAAATATTTTTAAATATAAAATAATTAAATAAGTACTAGTTATTACGTATTTCATAATTTAAATTAATTTTTATGTATGTAATTTTTTCGGCAAATGCAAAAATTTATTCATACGTTTGGAATACTAATTATTGCTTTACTAATGGATTAATAAAAAATAATTATGAATTTTAAAACTATTTTATATTCCTAATTAAAAGGAAACACACTTTTAGCAATATTAGTAACACAGAAATAAATCGACATGTTAGTTGATACAAATATTGTATTATGGACTGACACACATGTTTTAAAGCTTTATTTATTTCCAGAGTGCAATAAAATACTGTCTAAGAATGTAATATTGTCTGATAACACTTCTGGCAGTCATATTTTGATGACCAGTATTTGCATCATATCAGTGGTAATCAATTTTCAAGCTCTTGCAAACATCTGTATTTCTTTACTCAGAATCACCAGACTACTATTTATATAGCACAAGAATAATATTTTACCTTGTACCAACTTCTAAGAGACTACAAATAACCACTATCAGTGTAAAACACTATTCACCGGGAAGAAAACTTCCATTTCTAATATGACGATTTGGTTACACCACAATTTAAGACACTTAAACAGATTTACCTTCTATATTGACACATGAACCACATCTGTGTAGACTCCAGGTACAAGAAAAGACCTAGTAATCATATAAGCAGTTTTTGGAAATAAGTGATACCTTTTAGAAGTCTAACCATACTTCCTGGTAGAACATAAAATTTAACCTCAAATCCGAATCAAAATATGTATACATATATAACAGTGACAAATAATTGTACCACTTACCTATTCGTTGGTTATCATTAAATAAAAATTATATATAATAAAACATTTTCTTCTAGGATAGAGTTGATGATTGGAATCAACAACTTAGAACATGGTCTACATTTTTCAGATTGTCTCACAGTACGTACATCATAAGATGCAGAATTAAATAAATTGGTAGGTATATAGCCAAGAGAACATAACGTACTCATCATCACAAAAAAGTAAACACATGAAACTTCGTAGCTTGCCGTGGACAACATCACCATGAGCAACATCTTCACCTGGAGAGGCCCAAGAACCCTCTGGCAACAGTTTCTACAAGACCGACGCCCGCTGCCAACAACTTTGATGTAAGAAAACTAATTTTATTCGAATAAAAATAAACAGAATTTTTATTTAATTTTAAGCACTGTTTATTTAGAAAAAAAAAACGATTTAAATTAATCAAAAAATAATATTAAATTTATTTCTCATTTTTTGTTTTGTGTATTTACAGATAGAGTTGCAGCAGGGATGAAGCCGCACCCCTACTTCAGGTTTTGCTAAGAGTTTTCCTGGAGGGCTAAGGGAGGAATTTCCGGGGGTGAGGTCAGTCTACTCTCTCTAGTTAATGCTGGAGACTGATCCAGGATTCATATTTCAAATAGAAATGTTATGTATACAATCATCAAAATTGTATATACGTTGAAAGCAAACATCATCTTCATCAATGTCTTCAACACGTCTTCAACTTCGTCAACACAATAAAATAAATTACCTACAAATAAATATGTATTTTTACTTTCTAGTATCCTTTATATCAATAATTATATTTTCAGATTACAAAATAAATAAATCGATAAACTAAATATGTATTTTTATTTTCCAATGTCCCATTTTATCCAATGCTTATTTAGATTGAAAAATAAAGGAATAGCTTGCATGTTCAAAAATTATTTGCAAAATGTGTTTTAATAATAAGCACTTATAAACAAAATTTAATATTTCTATTTTTTTGATTTACATAAATATCACAAGTTCTCAAATCATTTATATAAATGTGAAGCATATGAATTGTTTCTCTTATTAGAAGTTGTAATATATTACACCAAATAAACAGATTAATTTGAACACAATTTAAGCTATACTACCATTACATTTACATTGTGATTTATACTGATAAATTTTAAGTAAATGTTTAATTATGTGCCATAAAAAATAGTTCAGATGAAATGATTTGAGCCCGCACATTTCAGATACCGAATGTCAGCAAGCTACGCGTCCGAGCACTGGTGTTTTAGGCTGAACTTTTGCGGTGATTTTTTTCCTAGTCTAATCGTAAAATGGTTCAAATAAAACCTGCTAAGAATTAAATAATAAACAATTAATGTCAATAAAATTTCACTGTCAAATGGCTAGTTTAATCAAAAATTAAAAAATTCTATTTCCAATAAATTTGTAACATGTTAGGTTCGATGCCGTCTAAATGAATTTCGCAGATGGCGCCAGCTACCACGCTGCACATTGAACAAAATAGTCATAATTCAGGCAAGCTACATACTTGCCGTTTCTTAACAAGTAGTCACTTCCTTTGCTCAAGTATTTAAGCGGTAGTACTTCTACCGGTAATAAGTGGTGCCGCTATTACCGCTAAATGTGTAAACACGTCAAAATCTTTATGCGAAGGTCAATTTACCGCAGTAAAAAAATCTGTCAAGTGCGTAACCGGCCTAGATCTATGGTTCAAAAATTCAATTCTTGATCGGATCAATACTTTGGATTCTGCGCAGTTAACATTTCGTTTAATTATTTGAATAAAAATTACTTTTAATAAAATAAAATATTTTTCCAATAAATCATATGAATATGTGCTTAAAACTTATTGAAGACAGCACGAAGATACTTCAAAGCTAAATTAGTTTTTCTGGGCCGCATATGTATGCGATCATTTTGCAAGCTTGGACTTTAAACGAAAAATGTTTCAAACAAACATCGTAGGGCTGTATTTATTTATATATTTTAAAACCAACTGCCTTAATCGAAAAATGTTTCAAAAAAGAATAGTAGAGACTTATAAAACTAAACTATTCTATATGACACATTTTTTAATTTAACCCTTTGTTTAAGAGAAAATAAAATTTTTGTGTGTTGTTCTATATCTGACATTATTTAGAAACCTAGAGCCTTAATGAAAAAATTCTTTAAATAAACAATATCGACTATTTTAATAATAAACTATATTGTTTGAAACAATTTTCTATTTAACCTTTACTTTTAGAGAAAAACTTGATTAATTGTTGCATCATAAATCCTAAATTATCTTCAATGCAAGGGCCTTAATAAAAAAATACTTCAAATAAGATAAATAGAGAATAAATAAAGTAAACTTTTTTATATGAAGTATTTCTTCATATAGCCCTTCGTTTCAGAATAAAATATAGTTTAATGGTCATACCAAATAGCTACATTTATTTCGAAAATTAGGGCCTCAATAAAAAAATCGTTCAAATAAATCAAGTAGAGAACTAAATCCTGAATATTTTTAATTTTGACAGTTTTTCTATAAAGTGACGCGTTTAGCCACAAATCTGGAAAAACTGTTTTCAGCCCAATTCAAACGAGCTTGCTGTCGCCATCTATAGCAGAACTGTAGAACTATATACGTGCAAAATTATCTCTGGACTGGGGGCTGCAATTAAAAATTACTTCAGATAAAACTTGTAGAGAATTAAAAACTGAAACTATCTTATTTGAAATATTTTTTCATTCATCCCTTAGTTTCAAAGATAAATAAGTTTTTCTGTGTAGCATATATTTGAAATTATTTTGAAAATTAGAGCCTTAATCGAAAAATGTTTCAACTAAAAATCGTAGGGCTCTATAAGTTGAATCTGTTTTATTTGAAACAATTTTCAATTCAACTTCTTTTTTCAGAAAAAGATAAGAGCAATTAAACATTTCACTCCTAATCTGTATATATTTATTTATTTTGAAACCAAGAGCCTTAATCGAAAAACGTTTTAAAAAAGACTTGCGAAGAATTATAAATTCAAAATATTCTGTTTGAAACATTTTTAAGTTAAACCTTTAGTTTGAGAGCAAATTAAGTTTTTGTGTGCCCTTTATATATCTGACAATATTTCGAAAATAAGGACCCTAATAAAAAAATACTTCAAATAAAAAAGGTAGACTATTTTAATGTTAAACCTTTTTATAGGAAATATTATTTCATTTGGCTCTTAGTTTCAGAGAAAAACTAGATTAATTTATTTATTATTATTATTATTTATTTATTCTCTATTTTTCTTATTGCAACAAATAATTTAGTTTTTCTCTTAAACTAAAGATTAAACGGAAAATTGTTTCAAACAAAATAGTTTATTATTAAAATAGTCTATGTTTTTTATTTGAAGAATTTTTTGATTAATACCCTAGGTTTCAAAATAATGTCATATATAGAGCGGCATAAAAACTTAATTTTCTCTTAAACTAAAAAATGTTTAGTTTTATAATTCTCTAATTCTTATTATTCTTTTTGAAATATTTTTCGATTTAGGCACTTGGTTTTAAAATAAATAAATAAATACAGATACATAATTATACTGTATTATTATTCTAATTTTTTTCTCAAACTAAAGGTTGAATTAAAAAACCTATCAAATAAAATAGATTAAGTGTATACAGCACTAGGATGTTTGTTTGAAACACTTTTAGATTGAAGCTCTAGCTTGGAAAATAATTTATCTTTGAAACTAGATATACTCATTATTTCAATTTTTTCAATGAATTATAGTAGTCATAATTCACGACATTGAATTATAGATTTATAATTCACTCTTCTCTGCCAATCAATTATTCCCATTTATTTTAAAGCCGTGATGTAGATCACCCTTCCTACTGCCGTCTGACAGTTGACAGTTTAGTCAGTTGTCAATGTGTACCTTGATGTTGTTTTGCAAAGTGTGTTTTCAACCGATTTCGATCATTCTCAATAGCGCTAAACGTTATTTCCGAATTTATAAGAGAAGAAAAAGTATAGTATTATATTCGGGATTATTCACTCGGATGATTTACGTGAATAATGACTACCAGGATCCCTCATATAATATTTTATTATTGTGTTGACGATTTTTGTTTTTTGAGAATATATTTCTTGATTTATTCAGGCGTTGTTGAGACATAAATATACATACATAGCTCAGATACTTGCCTATAGATTAAAAAAATAAAAATAATGAATATTATAAACAATATTTAAGTATATTTATACATAAGTATCTTCGTGCTGTCTTCAATAAGTTTTAAGCACAAATTCATATGATTTATTGGAAAAATATTGTATTTTATTAAAAGTAATTTCTATTCAAATATTTAAACAAAATGTCAACTGCGCAGAATCCAAAGTATTGATCCAAATCAAGAATTGAATTTCTGATCCATAGCTAAGGCCGGTTACGCACTTGACAGTTTTTTTTTTACTGCGGTAAATTGACCGCCCCGTAAAGATTTTGACGTGTTTACACATTTAGCGCTAATAGCGGCGCCACTTATTACCGGTAGAAGTACAACCGCTTAAAGATTTGAGTAAAGGAAGTGACTTCTTGGTATAAAACGGCAAGTGTGTAGCTTGCCTGAATTATGACTATTTTGTTCATGTGCAGCATGGTAGCTGGCGCCATCTGCGAAATTCTTTTAGTCGGCATCGAACCTAACACGTTACAAATTTATTGGAAATAGATTTTCTTAATTTATGATTAAACTAGCCATTTGACAGTGAAATTTTATTGACTTTAATTGTTTATTATTTAATTCGTAGCAGGTTTTATTTGAATCATTTTACAATTAGACGAGGAAAAAAATCACCGCAAAAGTTCAGCCTAAAACACCAGTGCTCGGACGCGTGGCTCGCTGGCATTTCGTGCCTGGAACGTGCGGGCTCAAATCATTTCATCTGAACTATTTTTTATCGCATATAATTAAGCATTTACTTAAAACATATCAGTAGAAATCACAATTTGACTGTAGTTGTTGCATAGTTTATATTGAACTCAAAGTTTTCTCAGTTTATTAACTTCCAACAATAGAGTAAATGTTTACCGCAAATGTTTTGTCAGCAACACCAGGGCCTCGAAGCGTGAGTAGCTGACATTCGGTTCATAGAATGTGCGGGATAAAACCCCACATCTGAACTTGTATATTTTAGAATTTTCTTATCAGTAGAAATTAATTTGTTTATTTTGTATATCATATTAAAACTTTTAATAAGAGAAACAATTCATATGCTTGACATTTAAACAAATGATTTGTAAACTTGTGACATTTATGTAAATCAAAAAAATATAAATATTAAATTTAGTTTATAAGTGCTTATTAAATAAAACACATTTTGCAAATAATTTTTAGAAATTAAATTTATTCCTTTATTTTCAATCTAAATTAGTATTGGATAAAATGGGATATTAGAAAATAACAATACATATTTAGTTTATAGATTTATTTTTTTTATAATCCTAAAATATAGTTGGTGTAAGAGATACTACAAAGTAAAAATACATATTTATTGGTAGACAATTTATTTTATTGTATTGACGTAGATGAAGACATTGATGAAGTTGATGTTTGCGTTTAAGGTATGTACATTTTTGATGTTTGTATATATACAACATTTCTATTTGAAATGTAAAGCCTGGATCAGTCTCTTGCATTGGCTAGAGAGAGAAGGCTGACCTCACCCCCGGAAATTCCTCCCTTAGCCCTCCAGGAAAACTCCAACAAAACCTGAAGTAGGGGTGCAGCTTCATCGCTGCTGCAACTGTATCTGTAAACACATAAAACAAAATTAGAAGCAATCAAAATAAATATATAAATAGTTTAACCTATATATTTCTTAAAAAAAATAAGCAGAACTTTAATATTAAATTAAAAATCTGATTATTTCTTTTATGTATAAAATTAATTTTCTTACATCGTAGTTACTAGCAGCGGGCGTTAGTCCTGATGAATCTGTTGCCGGAGGGTTTTTGAGCCCTCCAGGTGTAGATGTTAATGTTGATGATGCAGACTCTGATGGCGATGATTAAGAAATGAGCTTTAAAACGCACTACCTCAGCAAAAGCTGGGTACCTTTGACCTGCTTAAAGCTAGGCGCGGACGAAAGCCCAGCTGGTCGGTCAGGGTGAGATGATGAAGGCTCCGGTGATGTTGTCCACGAGTCCCTATAAACATAAAAACAATGTATTAGATAAAAGAATAACTGTGAACCTGAAAAAAACATACTTTAGTTAGGAGAAAATATTTGTTGATGTTGTCCACATGTTCCTATAAACATAAAAATAATGTATTAGATAAAAGAATAATTGTTAACCTGAAAAAAACATACATGTTGTAATTAGGAAATATTTGTTGAAGTTTGATGATATCTGAAACATAAACTCAAAATACAAGGCAGTAAATTGTACAAGAGAACAAGTTATGGTCATCATTCATTTAGCATACACCATTCATTCCACAGCACACCATTCATCCCACAGCACACCCCCATGTTCAATGTTGGCTTCAATGATGGTTTCAATGATGGTTTCAATGTTGGTTTCATTTCTTGCCTGTCTAGCCCTACCTAACTGTTTCCGAACAGTAGCTAACTTACAATCTAGGGCGCAAGTGACTCTAGGACAACAACCGGAGCGTGTTGTCAATTAGCAAAACGTTACACTTTGCCGGTGTACGCCCCTCCCATGGAGGAAATACGCCTAGTTACGCGGGTGCATTACGGGGCTTGGCGACTATACTATTGCACAATAGTTTTCATCACGGCGTGACTCACGCACCTCTTGAAGCCTCGCAATGGGAACAAAGGACTACTCTACGCCTATTGAACAATGGTATGAAGCCTTACACCCCTACGATAACACACACATCGCGGTGCACCGGCACATCCCGGACCGACAACATCTCCAGAGAACTTTGACAAATACTCGCCTAAGTCGTTTTGTTGTTGCACTAGGTTGAACCCCACGTAGAGGCAGTTCTCTGAGATGCTTTGCGCCCCTTTCGCGATTCCTCCACCCAGCGGTACAAATTTCGCGACCAGAATTTATGATGGTCTTCTAAGAAGACAGAATACGCGACGCGAGTTTGCTCTGAGACGGACGAGCGGCGAGTGAACGAACAAATTGTAAAGGAATTTCAAACAGCTAATTTATCGCGCTGCTGTGGTACTCCACTCTACGTTCACTTGTATTCCTTCAATGTGTTAGAAGGAGATGAGAAGATAGAAAACATCCGTCTACACTAACAACAGCTTATTTATATTTTAGCTGGCCACTAATGAATCCTGTTGAAGCGACGATGCAATCATATTATATGCTAATTGAGCCTAATTGATTTGGCCTGAATAATGAAATTTAAAGTAAAAATAGAATAAAATGATAAAAACACATTTGCTATATTCAATGTTTTTGAAAAAGTAAATAATTGTTTATTGAAATATAATAATTATTTCACGTTGAATATAATTAAATATTTACAGATTTACATTCTAATTTTCATATGATAACCAATACAAAATGATTAAGAAATATAATTGCAAAAAATTAAATATTACATATATCTTACTTTGATTAACAAATAGGTATCATCGTCAGCTTCTTGAAAAAATTGTACAATCTGTTACCTTGTTAAAATTTGGGATTTCTTCGGGTGATATCCTTTATTTTTGGTTTTAAGAAAACCAATTAAATTGGAAAAATTTGAGATATCCACATTATCTTTATTTTTAATAGTGGCTTTTGACATTGAATATTCACATCATAAACTAGATGGCGATTTTAACGAATTGGATCTTTCCAACATATACGCCAACATTACATTTTCGGAAATCGTCTTCACTTTCTTCGCGACACACCATTTTTTAAATAATTCATAAGTAAATTCGGTGATAGGTTTTTAATTCAACCCTTAGGTTGAGAAAAAAATTATAATAATAATACAGTATACTTATGTATCTAAATTTATTTATTTATTTTATTTCCAAGTGCCTAAATCGAAAAAGATTTCAAATAAGAATAGTAGGGAATTGTAAAACTAAACTGTTCTATATGAAACATTTTTTAATTTAGCCCTTAGTTTAAGAAAAAATTAAGTTTTTTTGTCGTTCTATATCCGACATTATTTTGAAACCTAGTGCCTTAATCAAAAAATTCTTCAAATAAAGATTACAGACTATTTTAGTAATAAACTATTTAGTTTGAAACAATTTTCCATTTAATCTTTAGTTTCAGAGAAAAACTAGATTAATTGTTGCATCATAAATCCTAAATTATCTTCAATATAAGGGCCTTAATCGAAGAATACTTCAAATAAGATAAATAGACAATAAATAAGACAACCTTTTTTATTTGAAATATTTTCTCATACACCTCTTAATTTCAGAATAAAATGGAATTAAATAGTCAAATCATGTACTCTAATTTATTTCGAAAAATAGAGCCTTAATAAAAAAATGGTGCAAATAAATCAAGTAGAGAATTAAATGCTGAATATTTTTAATTCTAACAGTTTTTCTGTAAAGAGGCTCGTTTAGCCATAAATCGGGAAAAACTGTTTTCAGCTCGATTCAAATGAGCTTGCTGTCGCCATCTATCGCAAAACTTTAGAACTACATACGTACAAAATTATCTCTGAACTGGGGGCTGCAATTCAAAAATACTTGGGATAAAACTTGTAGAGAATTAAAAACTGAAACTATCTTATTTGAAATATTTTTTCATTCATTCCTTAGTTTCAAAGATAAATAAGTTTTTCGGTGTCGCATATACATTATGTGCAATTATTTTGAAAACTAGACTCTTAATCGAAAAATGTTTCAACCAAAAATCGTAGGGCTCTATAAGTTTAACCTGTTTTAATTGAAACAAATTTTAATTCAACCCTTTGTTTCAGAAAAAGATAAGAACAATTAAACATTTCACTCATAATCTGTATATATTTATTTATTTTGAAACCAAGGGCCTACATCGAAAAACGTTTTAAACAAGCCTTGCGAAAAATTATATATTCGAACTATTCTGCTTGAAACATTTTAAAATTTAACCTTTAGTTTAAGAGCAAATTAAGTTTTTATGTGTCCATTATATATCTGACATTATTTTCAAATTTAGGGCCCTAATAAAAAATACTTCAAATAAAAATTAAAATATTAAACTTTTTTAATAGAAATATTTTTTACTCTTGTAATTTTAAATAAAAGCTTGTTGACTGGCTGTTCAGCGTAGACCGATCAGCTCGAAAATTCATATTCCAGTTCAATATAATCTGGTACAACTCAATGTAATGTATGAACATCGTACACTTTTCCAGAGAGGTACTTTACTCTTGTGATTTTATGTAAAAGCATGTTGATTGTCTACTCAGCGTAGACCGATCAACTCAAAAATTGATATTCTAGTTCAATGTGATAATAATTGTTAAGATATGATTAATTTTGATCATATTATTTGCATTTTGTAAAATATTCCATTAATTTAAACAAAATACTCAAATTACAATAGTTTATATTGTTTTATTTACGTATTTCTTTTCTTATATTGTTTAAAAATAAAAATAAGGTATTTAAATTAAGTGGACGTCAAAATATTTATTTCCGCAATAATCTCGTCAGCGTATACTTTGTAAAAGAAAGTAAAAAAATTAAATGTCTTCTTACTTACTTTGATTACGAATAACGTTAAATTATTTGTTTGAATTCAATTCAGTTTCCTTGGTTACTCATTATAAAAACTGAATTTTAGATATTTTTGAACGTCTTTTTAAACTTTATTAAAAAATTAAAATAAAATTTATTGGCAGATTCAGATGTAGATCTCTTCAATTTTTATTTGAAACATTTTTCTCTAAAATGTTTAAGGAAGCAAGAAATATTATTTAACATGTAAAATGCCTATGATTGGCTGAGTCAGTCGCCATTCTGTATAATATTGGCTTTTTAAAAAATATTCAAATGTTAGCGAAAATACGTTTACATATGCTACAAAATTATTATTGAATATTGAATATTATTTTGAAACGCATTATAGCTGTACAGGTATACATTCGACCGGCCTTATGAACAAGTTACAACTAATTAATTATATTAGGAATCTTCGCCTGGCAGCTTTAGAGTATAATATACAATACAAACTGTGTTTAGTAGTGCGCGAGATTGAGTGAAATCGTGTGTTTAGGTTGTGCCCTCATCAAATTTGCGGATTTAAAGGTTAGTTTTATTATTATTTACACTGTTAATAATTGTAAAATAAGTAAAACTTAACTAGTCAAAGTTATATTTCTAACACAACAAATATTTTGTATTAGATGCTGCCCAAAGTCCAAGGAAGATCAAACTGTAGTTTCTTCTCCGGTGAGTAGAAATTCTGTTTGTATTTGGAATTATTTATGTTATAAATTCAGCGGTATCAAATCGTAAATAAACATTTTCAGTAATAATATAACAAGAGAGTGAGAATAAATTGAAAATAATTTGACAGATCTTTCGAAAACTTGTTGCCAGGCAATAAGTTTGAGAAAGATACTGGAGAATTATTTTCTAATTTATTGAACTCTCGAGTTGTATATAATTAGATTATTTTTTGATTTTATCATCAGGCACGTCACTAAATCTATATATTTTGCTCATTTTTACTTGTGTTGATGATAACTATCTGACATCTGACATCTGTCAACAAAAATAAAAAAGCTACAGAAAATATTGCCGGGAATAATCACAAGAGCATTATTCTCAGTATAATAATGACAGGATTGGTTAAAACGCAGATACGTGACATACAATAAAGCATTTCATGGGTTAAAGAAACGTCCAAAAATAATCAATATAAAAACTATTTATTTGATGTATATTAGCGAAATGAATTCAATGTTATTCATGTAATATAATGACTGATACGAAATTCTTATATGAAAAACAGTAGCCAGAAATTGATAGGAACAAACAACTGACCATTTTTTGATAATGAATGTTTAGGGAAAATGTGTATACTGATACTATCTGTTTTATAATTATAATACTGTGGCTCTAAGTAGTATCTTTTGCTCTTACTCTCTTCTTTGTTCGATATGACATATTCACATACAATGATTAAACACTATGACTGGTACCACGAGCTCAATCATACCTAATCAATTATTCCTCGGACGCCCACGCAAACGTTCACCTTTAATTTCACCCGCATATATTATTTTTACCTATCTTTCATTCGACATTCGCTCAAGATATCCAAACCACCTTAACTGACTTACTCCCACTTTCTTAGCAACATTCTTCTCAATCTCACACTCACCATACACCAATGTATTCCGGATAAGATCACGTCTCGAGTCTCGTATACCCACACATTCCTTTCTTCATTTTCTATCACACTATAGTATATTGTACAACGAGCATGGAATGGTACTCATTTCCTACGAGTATGAAAGTTTGTAGCATGAGCCGAAGGCGAGTATGAAATGGACATTCCATGCGAGTTGTACACTATACTTTTTCTACAACCACGATATTATCTCCTAATTAATTTAATATTAATAAAATATTGTCTCGCTTTCACTATTTCAATATTTGACAATTCTAAATAAGTATCCCAGCAATGGCACCTGTACTTAAATGAGCTGACCTGTATTGAAATACTCACAAAACAAATTCATTTCGCACGATGCTTGCAATGTACCTCATATCCCTAGCAACAACAAACATACAATGAGCAGATTTCTAAGTGGTCGTAGAAAAAATAATTTTAGAACATTGTACAGCGTTAGAACTGACGCTAAGGTACTTCTGGTAAAATATCCAATAATAGAGCTCGTGGTATCAGCATATTTTTTCAATATAATAATAATAAAGAGAGAACCTAAATAAAAATAACATAAATATACCAGTAAATTTGATATCAAATCTACTGAATTACCATACATCAATATAACACACCATTATAGACACTCAATCGTGCATCTTTAGATACATTCACACTTCGAGAAATGTACCCAGAGCACTCAATACCTTAAACACTATCCTTTAAATCGGTTGAATACATGAGGCAGAAAAGAAATATCGTTTTATTTATATGGCATACAACGTTTTTATTTCAATTAATACATTAAATATGTTAATACAAATATATACAATTATTAATTAATAATAATATCCAACTGTTAAGTTTCTGTAGCTTCTGAAATAAGCTCCAATTCTGTATTAGTACTGTGTCGTCTTCGCAGTAAATTTGCTTTGCTTTTATACTTTTTATAAACGAAATGTGATATTTTTAGACTTACATATCCAATGACAAGAATTAAAATCAAATTATAAAATGAGTGTACGGTGTTACTAATGCCTTGTAAAATAATTTGCGAATTGTCATGTTCAGAATTAGTTCTTAAAGAAATTTCTGACGTTCGAGACGCAATCAAATTATTTTCATTACTGTTAGAACTACTCGAGGTACTAGTAGTAAAAACTGAAGAAGTTGTTGTGTATTTTACATCATTTTGGCATTGTATTCCTTCAACATTTTCTACATCATAAATTTTAATTAAATTTTTATTGTAATATATACTTTTCATTCGAAAATATTTTAAAATGAACGTAAGATCTTTGCAGGAAAATAAATTATCTGACAAATCTATTTCCCTTAGTGCGAATATATGTGCTTTTAACTGCATGGGATCCAATTTTGTTATTTTATTACTATAAATTTTTAGCGTTGCCAAACTTTGCAACGGATATAGCATTAACTCATCCAAGTAGTAGAAATTATTATTAGAGATATCGAGATATATTAAACTTTTTAATGTAGAAAATGTACCAATTTGTATAACAGAAATATTATTGAATTGTAAATGCAATTGCCGTAAATTAGTCAACAACTGAAAAGTGCAAACTGGTATATTTTGAAGTTGATTATTACTTAAATATATTTCACTTAACACGTTGGTTTTGTCGAACATGTTACAAGAAATCGATTGTATTTTATTTCTGTCTAGATTTAAAGTTAGCAACCGCGGTAGTCCTTTAAAAACATCATCATCTAATGATTGTATTGATAAATTTGATAGATCTAAGTTTGACATTTGTACGAGCCCGTTAAAAGAAAATTTTTCCAAAGTTTGAATCGAATTTCCAGTTATTCCCAATGACGTTAACAGAGTAAGGTTTCTGAAAGTATCTTCATAGATCATAGTCAAGCTGTTGTTCATTAGATTTAGTGATCTTAAAGAAACTAATCCTGCGAAAGCATTTGAATCTATTGTAGTAATTTTACTGTTTGATATGTCAAGTGTCTCCACATTTGTCAATCCGTTAAACATTTGTGATTTTAACGTGTAGATATTTTGAAAAGCAGACTTTGCGTCAAAATTCTTAATGTTTCTTAAACCTACAAATGCGTTTGGTTGAATATCTATTATTTTGTTATGTCCTAATTGAAGTAAAGATAAAGAAGTTGTTTCTTTAAACAGGTACGATTGCAGTACAGAAATTTTGTTGTTCTCTAAATTCAGCGAATTCAAATTATACAGTCCATTAAAAATACCAACATCTATTGACACAATACTCGAGTTTGATAAATTTAAAGATCTTAGATTTGAAAGAGAGTGGAATGTATTATTTTCTAGTATTTGTACGTTGCTGTCTTTAATTTGTAGATTGTAAAGACTATTTAGTCCAGAAAAAATGTATGGCTGAAGCGCTTGAGTATTTATAATTAAATTTAGACTTCCTAGGCTATCGAGACCAGCAAACGAATTTAAAGATAATTTAGAAATAAAATTGTTATTAATACTTAAAGTAGTTACGGTTTTTAAATCTGAAAAAGCATGAGGTTCAATTTCATTTATGCCACAATTATCTAAATTTAAAATATAGAGTTGTCCTAAACCTTTAAATGTATTACTTTGAAGTTTATTAATCTTGTTATTTGTCAAAGTTAAATTTCTAAGGCTAACTAATCCTTGAAAAGCATTTGATTCAATTATATTAATATTTAAATTCGATAAGTCAAGCATATTAGTTTGTCTCAAACCATCAAAAATACCCGACTTTAAAACATTTATATTTCTAAAAAGCGATTTGAAATCTAAATTATATATTTGACTCAATCCAACAAACGCTTTGGGCTCAATTTGAGAAATGTTATTTAAAGTTAAATTTAATGTTGAAAGTTGATAGGTTTGATTGAAAATTTCAGAATGCAGAACTGTAATTTTATTATTTTGCAAGTAAAGACTACGCAAGGAATTTAAACCGTTAAATGCACCAGGTTCTATAACCTCAATGTTAAGATTAGTGAGGTTAAGTTCTCGCAATTTGTACAATCCAGTAAAAATATTTTTTTTAATAGTTTTAATCCGTGTAAATACCGAACGAAAATCAAAATTTTGGATGTTTTCTAAACTTTGAAACACATTTGGTTCCAATTCCCAAATAGTATTGCCTCGAAGATCTAGTGTCATCAAGTTTATAGTTGTATTAAATGTAAATTCACGAAGTTTGGTAATATTATTGTAGCTTAGATTTAAGAATCTTAAAAAGGAAAGACTATTAAATGCACCTGGTTCAATGTAATTTATATTTGAACTGGATAAATTTAAGATTAATAAATTTCTCATATTGTTAAACATATTTTTTGGTAAAGTTTCGATAGAATTTTCACTTAAAATTAATTCTTGAGCGTGAGACAAGCCCGAAAATGCGTCTGGATGCAGAACTTTAACACCAGAATTGCACAAATTTAGTTTGATTAAATTAAATAAACCTGTGAAAGAACCTACAGGTAAACTAGAAATTTTATTATTTTCCAAATTTAAGATTTGTAAAGAACTGAGTCCAGTGAACGCAGCTGGTTCTATTTGCTCAATGTTCAATCCGGATAAATCTAAATTTTGTATTTGGGATAACCCTTCAAAAGTGCCGGTTTTAATGATGTACAGGTGCTGAAAAATAGTTTGAGTTTTTAAATGTCGCAAATTTGTTAGCCCGTTAAATGCGCTTCGTTCTATTACAGATATATTATTTAAATCCAAATTAATATTGCCTAAATTATTCGCTCCAATAAATGTATCAGTTAGTAGAGTTGATATGTTATTATTTTGTAAATCGAGTGAAATTAATGAAGTGAGTCCATTAAAGGCACCAGGTTCTATTGTTTCTATATCTAAAAACGATAAATTCAAGTATTGCATATTTGAGAACCCAACGAAAAAATCTTTTTTAATTATTTTGGGGTTATGAAATAAAATTCTAGTATTGAAATTTTCTATTCTTTGTAAACCAAAAAATGCTTGACTTTCAATATTAGTAAGTGGATTTCCATTCAAAAATAAATGTTGTAAATTGGATAGTCCTTCAAATGTTCGCGATTCAATCGACTCAATATTTGAATTTGATAAATTCAACAAAACAAGAGAATGTAGCTCAATGAAAGTAGATTCTTGTAATTTACTTATTGAATTTTCATTTAAATATAAATTGTTCAAATTATTCAGTCCGATAAAAGCGCCCTTTTCAATTATTTCAATTTTTAAGTTGGCTAAATTTAAAGTTTTTATATTTAATAAGTCGTTGAACATTTCATATTTTAAAGTTGTAATCACAAAATTTTGTAAACTAATATCTCTCAATCTGTTTAATCCAGAAAATGCATCAGATTCTATAATATTTACTGGATTACCCGACAAGTTTAACATTTCTAACTGATTCAGTCCCAGAAAAGAATTTGATTTAATGGTTGAAATAAAATTTTTCTGTAAATATAAATTACGCAAATTTTTTATTTTATTAAAAACTCCCATAGAAACGATAGTAATATTATTGTTAGATAAATCCAAAGTCATCAAGTTTCCCATTGAATCAAATGTCCCAGGATTCAAAACCGAAATTCTAGTAGATGAGATATTTAAGTAGTGAAGATTAGAAACGCTACCAAAAGAAGAAACATCAATATTTTCTAGTGGATTATTCTGTAAAGTCAAATGAGTTAAATATTGTAAATCTGAAAATGTGTCTGGAAGTAATTTTGTAATATTATTATCGTCAAGAAAAAGAGTTTTTAAATATGTCATACCTTTAAATGTGTGACTTTCCAGACTTTGTATATTAAGTTTAGACAAATCTAATGAATTTACATGATCTAGTCCACCAAATATTCCAGTTTTCAATTTGGTTAGGTTATAAAAAAATGTGCGAGGCTCTATCTCTCTTAAATTGTGCAAATCATTAAAAGCGCCCGGCTCAATAGCTTCTATTTTGTTGTTGGATAAATTTAGAGTTGCCAATCGTTCTAAACCAATAAAACTGTTCGATTTTAACTGTGTAATGTTATTATTTTGTAAATACAAATAATTTAAGTTGGTCATTCCTTGAAATGCACCAGAATCAACGGTATTAATTTCTGTATCAGACAAATTTAAAGATTGTGTCCGATGAAAACCATCAAAAAATCCTAATTTTAGGTGTTTCATGTTTCTGACGATACTTTGCAAATCTAAAACTGTTTCAAACGGCATGTTTACAAAAGCATGTGGTTCTGCTTCTTTAATAGGATTATTTTTTATATTTAATATTTGTAAATTGTTAGGAAAACAATACGATCGCAAAATAGAAATATTGTTGTTGTCCAAATACAATTCTTTTAAAATTAAACCATCAAAAGTGTTTGTTTCAAATGACTGAATATTTAAACTGGAAAAATTTAGTTTTCGAACGCTATTTAACCCTTTAAACATGCCAGTTTTTAGATGTTTAATATTTTTGAAAATAGAACGCAGATCTATTTCAGTTACACTTGATAATCCGTCAAACGCATCCGCCTGCACTTCTGTTATCGAATTGCCAGTCAAGTTCAAAGAGGTAACAGAATTTAATCCTGAGAATGTTTTACTAATTAACACAGAAATATTATTATTTTGTAAATTCAATCTACGAGCTTCGGATAAACCACGAAAGATACTTGGGTACAATGCAGAAATGTTATTGTTTTCAAGATGCAAATATTCAAGGTTTGGTAAACTTGTAAAAGTATTCACTTCAATTGCACTTAAACCATTGCTTGATAAATTTAACAAGTATAAATGATTTAATCCTTGAAATACGTTTTGGATAGAATTTAATCTATTATTTTGAAGATATAAATATTGAACATAGGTTAAGTCATAAAAGGCATTTTTAGAAATAACAGAAATTCTATTACTATTTAAACGAAGTGTATTCAACTCACCAGCTGAACTGAAGGTTTGGGGTTGAATAGTTGTTATTGACAAATGTGACAGGTCCATATCTCTGATAGAAGAAGGAAGGCCTTTAAATGTGTTTGTTTTTAATGTTTGTATATTTGCAAATATTGATCTGAAATCGAGTTTTATATTAAATACAAACTCGGTAAAAGTACTAGGTTGAACGTCAACTATCGGATTATTTTTTAAATTTAGTTCTCGTAAACCTTTCAAAAGTCTAAACGAATTTGAATTAAGTGTAGATATGCTATTATTTTCCAAATAAAGATGTTCAACACATGTACCATAATAAGCACTTCCAGTATTACCATGAGGACAACTAATGTGACTATAAAAATAATTATTTCCTCCAGATATAGAAGAAATCTTATTATTATTTAAAACTAGAGTATCTAAGTATCGCAGTTTAGTAAAAATATTTCTATCTAAAGTATTTATATTATTATTGCTCGCGTTAAAAAATGCAAATTTCTTTTTATTATTATCAAAGAAATTTAAATTTTCCAACTTATTACCAACCAATTCTAAATAAACCAAATTTGGTAACGAGCTAAAAGCTTCTGAATCAATGTTTGCAATTTGACAGTTGGTCAAGTACAGTTCTTCAATTTGATTACATGAAGTAAAGAATTTAGATTTCACAGTATTGAAAATATTATTATTCAAAATGATTTTCTTTAAGTATCTATTTTGCGTGTAACAACGAATATCTACATGTTGGATATTATTATTTGACAAATTTATCGACCTTAAATTTAATAGAGGCTTTAATACATCACCGTCGAAATACTTTAAATTGTTATTCAAAATATTTAGGTACCCCAGGTTCACAAAATTTTGAAAACTAGTGACTTCTATTATTTCTACACTGCATTTAGTTATTGTTAAATTAAACACATTTCTATATCCGATTTTGTTGAAAATTGTGCCATCAATTTTAGTTAAATTCACCTCGCTGATAGTAAGGTGTTGGACATTTTTAATGTCGACAATAACACTCATTTCTGTTTTGAACTGATCTTGAGTCATATTTTCGCACAAGTATTTTAGATAATTTGTGTTTCTATCGTCATATCCGGTTTTTGAACAATGACTGGTTGACATTGCCGGTAAAGATGAAACAAATGCTATCAGAACTAGTATCCTCTTTTGCAGCATTGTGCTAGAATAAAACAAAATTATTAATATTAGAAGTATTTAAGTTTTTATATTAAAAAATAAAATAAAGTGTTCTGCGTATAACCTTCTGTAAATTTTAATTTCTAAACGGTACAAAATATATAAAATAGTTTCAAATAGAAATTGTAGCCAATACTATTTTATATCTTTTTGAATATGACAAAATTTGCTGTAACTCATTATTTACCGAGATATACCCAAAAAACTTGATAGATCTTCAAGTTCACTACCACTTCCGGATGATGGATTGTTACCAAAATCTAATGAGCTCGTAACTTAAACATTCAAACATTAAATATTTGGATTTTACATGTTCATTTTACAAGTTGATTAGATTTTGGGGATAGAAGTGATAGTACCAATCAGGTTTTTTAGTAATTTGTCAGTAAATAATTAAGCTAGAGTAAATTTTGTCATATTCAAAAAGAAGAATAGTATTGCCTACAATTTGTATTTGAAACTTTTCTCATAAAAAGTGAAGCTTGCGACAGGAAGTCATGTGCTGCGCACATTAGGTGTTTAAAACAGTAATTTAATAATTTTTAAGATTAACTAACACTGATTGTACACTTCGTGAAATAGTTATTTCTATTTGTATATCAAGGCACTAAAGTTTATTTTTTTATTAAGAATATGGAATTTATTATACTAGGCAATAGCCGAGGAGAATTAATCACACGAGTAATAAAAAAGCTAGGGGTAAATAGCTCAGTGGCAACGTATCGGACTGTGGATCGCGAGATCCTCAGTTCGAATCCCACTTCCGACAGTTGCAAATTTAAATTTACCCCTGTGGTTCCCCCTCCACTAACAACTTTGGGGGCTATGACTTGACGGCTGGTAACCGCACTTCATACGCCAAAATATATCACTTACCGAGATCTGCGCAAGCAGAGTGCCACACCCGCAATGGGTAAAAGGCGTGATGATATATTTATTTATTTATTTTATTTGAGTAATAAAAAGTAGTTATTTATGTATAATATTTTTCCGCCTACCAGCTCAATTTTCTACACTGCTGGACAAAATTGTTGCATCACTTATATTTTGGCGTTTTATTTTAAAACTAAATGATATATGAATTTTTCGATGATTATAATTAACAGTACAGGGTACTAGAGATATGAAAATAATAATAAAAAAGAATCAAATCTTGCTTATACCTATATTTAATTGTTTACCTGTCTTGATAGCCACAATAAGCAAAAAAGTGTGGATCAGTTTCAAATTTATTTACTTCTTATCTTTATTTACTTTTAAGTTTCTTGCATTTTTCTATGAAAATAAAGTCTTGTTGATTACAACAATGAATAGAGGCTGATATTTGACCGAATTTGACGCCATTTGGACAGTAATCTTTTTGAGAGAAAGCTAGTCAACGTCAAGTGGCCAGGGAGCTTGAAGTAAACCAGAGTTCGATAGAAAGAACTTTAAAGAGTATTCGAAGAGACTGATTACACCTTTAGGAGACATGGTGAAGGTTGTACGAGGTGTACAACGGAACGAGATGGCAGATTTTTACAAATGGTAGTGCTCAGAAATCAACAAATTACAAGTCAACAATTAAAAAATAACATTCTTGAAGTCCGTGGTGTATCCATTTCTAGTCGTACGATAAGAAGAAGATTAAAAGAAGCAGGATTGACCAGTAGATGCTCAGCTACAGGCCCGTGTCTTTCCAGAACTCATCGAGTAACTCGATTACAATTTGCAAGAAAACATCTTCCCTGGAATTAGGACGATTGGAATCACGTTTTGTTTTCTGATGAAACCCGGATTAGTTTAAAATCAACAAAGGGAAGGGATAGAACCTAGAGAAAACCCGGAGAACGATTTACTCAGTGTATCCTTGTTCCACGAGAAACCTTTTCGTGGTGGTTCCATAATGTTCTAGGGAAGCATTTGCTTCGAAAGGCGCACAGAATTGGTCGTGCTTCGTGGAAGATCCATGAATACACAGACGTACTTGGAAGAGATCGTAGAAGATCATGTTGTACCTTTCGCGCCGTTTATTGAAGAAAATTTTATGTTTAGGCATGATAATGCAACACCGCACAGAGCTAGGGACGTGGATGTTTATTTAGATTTGGTAAAAATTAATCGCATGGATTGACTACCCAGGAGTCCAGACTTAAATCCAATTGAGCATGTGTGGGATATGCTGAAAAAACGAGAAAGGCGTCGCATACCCACCCCAGGGACTCTAGAAGGGCTGGAACACGTTGCATTGGAAGAGTGGGCAAACATACCCCAAGTTGCTATTCAAAATTTAATAAGAAGCATGAGACGCAGAACACAGGATGTGATAAATGCAAAAGGGTGGGAACACCAAGTAAAAAATCATTTCTGAAGAGAAATTTTAACATTTTGTTTAATTTAAAAAAATCTGTTTCGGTTCGTTTTTAAAAATATTGTAGTTTTACTGTTAAAAAATAAGTTTTTTGTTATTTTCTATGTTTCTTTTAATTTCTTATAACAGACTAATAATGACAATTAAGAATCCATACACAGAATTAGCTATTTTAATCAAATAAAACAAGAATTCAAAGTGATGCGACAATTTTGTCCAGCAGTGTATTTAAAAATAGTTACAATTTAATTCATTATCAATTTTATTTCGAAAATCATAGGAACCTATTTCACTTTGTTTCTCTTGTTGACATGGTTACTTAACTGTCAATCTTAAATAAATAAGAAAATTTATTTTTCATTCATTGTGATTTTTGCCTGATTATAAAACTAGGAAAAATGATTATAAAATAAAAGAAGCAGCTACTGTAGCATCGTTAATACTATTACCGACAAAATCTAAACAAAGGTATGAAACAACTTATGAACCTTTTAAAAATTGGTCTAAAATATAAAACGTAAGTAATGTAAATGTATTATTAGCTTATTTTCTACAAAAATCAAAAGTACTAAAGTCACCTTCAAGTTTTTGGTGTGAATATTCAATATTGAAGACTACAATTTATATTTATGAAAATTACGATATTTCAAAATACCCTAAATTAAATGCGTTTCTGAGGCGTAAAAATGATGGATATCAACCGAAAAAATCAGAAACATTTACCAGACAAAATATAAATTGTTATAAAATGTTTTAATTAATTGTGCAAACTGTAATAGTTGCCTATTAAATATATAGATTAAAAAATTGTGTTATTTGATTAATATATAATTACAATTTTACTTCCCCCCCTAGGGTCGCAATAAAAAAAATTACCACCCGGTGATTGCAAAATCAAACTTACAACCCTGTTACCAAGGTAACTTACTATAGTGGTAGGCGGAAAAATACTTTAGTGCCGAAGTATACATTATATTTTTATCGAAATCGTTAAATTATCAATTAAAAATATAAATAAATAGCATTATGTATTTGTAAAAGGTCAGCTAACTGTTGCGATGGGGATGGCTGTGATAACAAAAGTAGTGTCAAAGTGTTAAATATTTGTGTATAATTTTCATTTTTATTTACATGTTCTTAGACTTGGTCTGCATGTGATCTGCATTAAATCCAATAAATTATTATCAAAGGAAAATAAAAATAAATTCACCAATAGTCAACAGTATTATATAGAATAATACGTTTATTTCAGGTAGTACTAAAATATTGACAGATGAATTCGTAAAGTTAAATTTTGACATAAGAGTCTGTAAAGTTTCACTTTAGCTACTATTTTGGCTAACATCGCGGAGTGCTATTGTTTACTTTAGTATCGATATCGGAAAAAATAATTTACTTACTATAAATTAACAACATTTTAAAATGAGTATTATTGATGTATAAATATTATTTATAGATAATAAAACTTCAACTGAATTTATCTTATGTAAACAAGGAGATTCAATACTAATTTTATTTGTGTATAATATTTACTTACGTTTTGATAATACGATAAGTCAGTTTTTTTTTAGTCTGAAGTAGTCGTTACTCATTTGATTCTTTGAACTTGTAATTGCAAGTTGAATATTTCCATCGCTCCTACCTAATTAAAATGAAAAAAAAAATGTTTCAATTATTTTGATTTATTTTTGGTGAATCATGAAAATTTCTAGTGTTACTCCTCTTTTCAACTCCTTCAGGCACTGAAATATAATAATACTGACGACGAAAATGCGAGCCGAGAGAGACAGCTAATTGAGGGCTATCTGTCTTTGTTGTGCAATGATTTTACATAACAAACGCATAGCAACCGTTCTACAAACATGTGTTAGACAAAGAAGAGTGGCCCACGTCGTCTTTCTATCTCAGGCTCGTTTTTCACTTTCGTAAAAATAGTGTTACTATATTTCAGTGCCTTCAGGGACGTAATTTTTCTAAGCTACACTCGCAAAAATATATTAAACCAAGATCTGCTACAGTCCGAGTGCCACACTCAGAAATATGTAAATGGCGATTGCTGTTATTAATAATAAAGGACGTTTTAAAAAAAAATGGGTCTTTTTCTAAAATAAAATTAAAAATAAAGGAAAAAGAAATATAAAATTTTACTTCACACTTTGGGTGATTTTTGATCTAAAATAAATTAAAAATATTTCAAAATTACCTTATGAAATCTATTAACTGAAACCAACAAATTGACGTTTGAAAAATTACTTCTACTTATTGTATCGCGCTTCAGACTGACAATAATATTATTATCTTCCGCATACAAAGATTATCCCCTCCTCATAATATAGATGATATGAGCACAAAGGATGCTTACTTGTAGATAGGGGAACTCCCTATTTATATTGTTACTTCAAAAGAAAATTTTATTATTTATGGAATTAGTGTAAGAATATATCGAATAATTAGATATTACAAGCCCAACTCCAAATGTACAACCTAAAAAATGTGCTATAATGAAATATAATTATTTTGACACTGCTGTTTCCTTTATAACCACCAGCGCTCTTTTGGGCAAAGTAATGACTTTAGAGAAAAATGTTATATATAAAAAATTACCATGAAAAGGAGCCTTATTTAATAGGAATAATGAACAGAAAATTCAACCAGTGATATTTCAAGAAATACTGTTGATCCAGGTCAATGTGTTGATCTATGTTTTTCCGTAGGTTTGATTTTGTCCATGCATTTACAAGTGAAAATTAATTTCCACAAAAAGTTTTACGTGGGACGGTGGACAAGTTTTCGAAATTTTGATTTTGTTCATGCTTTTATAAGTGAAAATTAACTTCCAAAAATAATTTGCGTGGGACGGTGGAAGATTTTCCAAAAATTTAATTTGATTTGTAATAAACAAGAATTATTGAAATTAAAAATTTTTGCGTGAGGCGCAAAGCTAATTCCGAAATAAATTGCTTACAAACAACATATAACACACATGCAGATAAAAAACACAAATCTCAACACCCTCTCTCTCTTTTCCTATGTCGACAGAAAATTGTTCTATACAATAATTTTTACAAACAAGTATTACAATAAATATAAGGTAATATATTGATTTCTTGTCAAATGATGTAGGAACACGGACCACAACTATCAAGAAATGCCAATCCCTTCAAAAAAATTTCAAGCGTTTATTTCATAAAGCACTGGTTAATAGATTTAAACAAAAATGTCAAAATATAATTTATTTTAATGTGTTGTAATTCGTAAATGGAGACAGTAAGAGAAAAATGTTTCAAACAGTAATTGTACATAATAATATTTGAAATATTATTCTAATAACAAAAATTGTCATGTTACCATAATTTACTGAGATATTTCAAAATAACTTGATAGGGCTTCAAGTAAACTACCACTTCCAATTAGTGGATTATCACCAAAAACTAATCAGCTCTTCCAAAGGGGATGCAATGTATATATACAAAATATCAAAGTTTTCAGTTTAGTAGTTTTTGAGGAACCGTAACTCCAGAGATCCACACAGACTGACAGACAGACAGATACACACAGAAATCATCACGAAACTATAAAAATCGTATTCTAGGGACCCTAAAACGTACTCATCCACTGAAAACTAATTACCGAATTATTAGCATGATTCCTACTCCGTTACAGGATATGGCGAGAGGTAAAAATGGAAAATGTCACCGAAAAACAATTGCATTCAACCGCAAAATTCTAGTTACACTTATAAATGTCATGAATTAATACATTATTTTAAATATGGAATACCTCGAAGGAAAGCCCTTAATAAATCAAAAGAAAAGAGTTATACTAGCAAATGATGCGCTGAGTAAATCTAAATTAATCATGTTTTTATTTACTGCCAGTTGGTGTCACCAATGTCACACTCTAATACCAAAGTTAATTGAAATATATGAGGTAACACTAAAAATATTCTTAATTTCATACTGATCATACTTTTGGCTAAAAATAGGAAGGAAAAAACCGCGAAATTGATCTGGAAATAGTGAATATCCCAAGTGACAGAACTTTGAAAGATTTCATGGAAAACTTTAAGGCACAGGGAAATTGGTACAGCCTTATCTATGGAGACACCTTGGCACAGTACTATAATATAATACGAGCCCGGAATTATATCATTTGGACCAATTAAAACTTGCAGAATAACTTATTTGCTCTAATCTTACAAAGGAAAAAATGTTGTACTCATTTGATTTGTATCTTAAATTCTGTAATTTTAAAAATAATTTAAGGATAAATAATAACAAATTAACAAAAATCACTAACATAAATATTTCATTTGGCCCAAAAGTATTGGATGGTACCAGGAACCCTGTTTTTGAATCTGAAGGCAACAAAATATAGATAAATGTTTCAAATAAAGATTGTAGGTAATATTATTTGACCCCAATGAAATTTTTATATATAATTTATTTACTTAGATGTACCTAATAACCCTTATAAGCTTTCTAATAATCTGCTACTTACTGTTGATGAATTGTTCCCAAAATCAAATCAATTCGTAACATAAACATAATACCTCCCTTACATATATGTGTGCAGGATGTAAAAATGATAAATATGACGAATTAAACAGTTTCCTCTGTATGATTTTAACTGGGCCAAATGTAATGATTCTGGGCTCGTACTACCGTTTTATTAAATACAAAACTGTGTATTAATTTTAGAGAATTACTTTGGACTTTTAATATTACGCATGTACCAAGTATTGTTGTAACTACTAGAGATGGGTTTATAATAACGAAAAATGGTTATAACGAAATTTTAAAGATTGGAACTAACGTTTTAGTTACTTGGGTAAATTATATTCTATTTGAGAATGAGCAAGAGTAATAAATCAGTCTGTCAAAGACATTTTAATAATTGTTTGTTCATGGATAGTCGAAAATATTTAATTTGATAAGAGAACAACTGCCAAATTACTTAAACATAAATATATTCATCATGTTATTAACAATATGGCAATAACACGGTACTTTGCTTACTCAACCAACAATCAATCTCCTCCAAACATTCCTATCCTGATACATCACTTTCGCCTCGTCCACATTCATAGATGCTCGTCTATTCTTCACACTCGGAATCATCCGTTCACGCAACAATCCATTAATCATACCCAACCACTTAATCCTCGGACGCCCACGCAATCGTTCACCTTCAATCTCATCCACATATATTAGTTTCATCAACTATTCATTCGACATTCGCTCAACATGTCCAAACCATCTCAACTGACTCACTCCGACTTTCTTAACAACATTCCTCTCAATTTCACACTCATCATACAACAATGTATTCCGGATACGATCACGTCTCGTATACCTACACATTCCTCTCAAAAATCTCATTTCTACAGTAGTTATGCGTCGTTCATACTTCTTCATCCACACCCAACATTCAGAACCATACATCAATGTAGGCACTAACACACCATTATAAACATTAAATAGCTGTGTTTCTATTGTTAGAAAAGTAAGTTTCGTTCTAGGTATAAAGCAAGCGGTATGCTATATGCATCCTAGCAAAGTTATATCTTATTTTTCTGTTGAATTTATTTGCCGCACAACTGACAAAAACCCAAAACTAATATTATATAATCACGTCATTTACCCAAATCTGGGTGGGTGTGGCACTCTGCTCAAAGCAGATCTCACTATTACGATATATTTTTGCGCGTGAAGTGCAGTTACCAGCCGTCAAACACGGCCCCAAAGGATGGTAGTTGTGGAAGCCACAGGGGTAATTTTTGTGGTGAAAATTTTCAAAATTTAATTGTGAGGCTTGAACCGAGGATCTTATGATCCACAGTCCGATGCGTTACCATGGAGCTATTATCCAATACTGCGATTTATTACTCTATCTCCTTCTCAAGTGGACTATATGTTTATAATTGATCTATAAAGGTATTTATCACTATTATTTTTTAGACTTTATAAAGTAAATTTCGTAAGTAGAATTAAATGTTTCTGAGCTGTCATCAAGAACTTGTGGAATTATTTGAAGCTTAATAAAACAATTAAACTATTCCTTAGGCGTTATATTGCAAATGAAAAAATAAACAAATTAATAAACAATTCCGCAATGAAATAAAACAACGTATTATAAAGTAAAAGTTTTTATTTATTTCTCTATTCCTCCGGAACTTCTACAGAGCCATCATCGATTTCTTCGATAAGGTCATGTGGGGCCTTATTGTCGATGGTGCAGCCAACGGACTGGGCAGTGCCTAGGACCTCTTTCACGGTGCCGGAGAGTTGACGGGCCATGGAACGGGGGCGCATTTGCCGGGCGATCGAGAGCACGTCATCGAAGGTGATGTTGCCGCTGTGTTTCACTGCGAACACAAAATATATTTAATTTGACAGTTGATGTGAAACAAATGGTGTACTGTCAGTTTCATTTGTTTGAACTCTGATCCATTCGCTATAGCGAGAAAAATTCAAACTAATTCGCAAATTGAAAGTAAATTATTTTTATTAGTCGGAAGGGATATATTCAAGTCGAATGCAAACAGTACAAAATTCGACAGCGACTGTCTTTTAGTCGGACTGGTTAGCCAATTCGTTAAATAGTTCAAAGTTGCGATTAAAATATGGAAGGCAAATTAAGTTTGTCAAAAATAATTACTGGTGCCACACGTTCTGTTTTTGGGTGTTTTAAATGTGTTTTAGCCTCTGTTTTAACGATGTACAATGTTACTACACTACGATTGATAGTTTGAATTATTTTTCACATTATTATTAATATTATTGGTTCATTTTTATAGATGATTATAGAGTATATATTTTGATTATTCATTCTATTGTAGTTTTAGCCCAAATTATAGTTTAATTTTGCTTCATTCTTTTCAATTTTTTATGAATTCAAAAACAGATGATAACAACAGCCTTATACGAACTACACGAACCACTGAAATATAATAATACTGGAACGCTCACTGACGTTGAAAATGCGACCCGAAAAAGAGAGCTATTTGTTGGATAATCTGTCTTTGTTATACAGTCCGCTTAGAAAATTGATAATTAAATATAAAAATTAGATAATACATTAATAGAAATGAGTTCAATTAACTATTATGTATGTCAATTTAAAACAATTTTCAAATAATTGAAAAATTACTGTTAAATATTATTAATCACTTTTGGAGAAAAACATGTTTTTACATAACAACCACTAAACAAACAGGTGTTAGACTAAGAAGGGTGGCCCTACGACATCTATCTGTTTCAGGTTCGTTTTTCGCTTTCGCAAAATCCTACAAGTTCCAGTATTAATATATTTCGTTGACTCGAACTCAAAACAGTCAAAATTTATTAGTAAAACACAATTTTTATAAGATTTTTGTTGTCCCAGTGTAATATGACACCCTGTACTACACTTTTCATCACATGAAATCATGTTGATGTAACATAAGCAGGAAAATGAAACATAGTAGTCGCTGATTACAAATTAGGGCTAATATTGTTATTTGTTTGAGAATTTTTTAATTGTACAAAGTTTAATATTTTGGACTTGGATTTAGTTTTAGACGTCCTTTATAATTTAGAATTTAAGAAATATGAGTTTTGAAAGTTTTTAAACTTATTATTTAATTTTTACAAAGTTAATTTGTGAAATTATTGAAGAAATAAAGAAGACATTGCTAATAAAAGATTTGGAATAAAAGTTTGATTAATAAAGTTCATTTGAGGGCCCCAGGTAATTTCCTACACAGGTGGTAGTTACGCCACTGAATTTTACATCTAGTATGTTGGCAATGTGAAACAAATGATGAACTGTCAGTTTCATTTGTTTTAAAGCAAAATAAGTGAACTAAACACATTGTAATAAACAAAATGTGATATGTATAGCATGACAACACAAAAAATTAAAGACTTACCGTTCTTAACCTTCTTCCTGTCGCGTGGGGGCTCTTTCAGGGCTTTGATGATAAGAGAAGCCGCGGAAGGTACAACGGAAATTGTGGCTTGTCTGTTTTGGATTTTGAGCTGTACGGTAATTTTCAAGCCCTTCCAGTCAGATGTCGCTTTGGCAATATCATCACCAATTTTTTTGGGAGACTGAAAAGAAACAACAAAAATTATAGGGCATGGACAAGCGCAGATGTCGACGTGTATAGGTTATGTTACTTCTAAAACTTTAAAAAATATTAAAAAATTTACTCACCAGACCCAATGGACCGATTTTGGGGGCAAGGGATGATGTAGCACCCACTTCACCACCAACACATCTCAAGTAGACTAAAATAAAATAAATACACATTAGCGTTCAACAACACATGACAATAACCTCAACAAAGTTAATGAAAATCTCACTTACCGTATTTAATTTCTGTAGGATCGAACTTAGGAGGCATTATTAATTATTTTAATAAATAATACTTTATAAAAAGTATCTCCTATTAAAGGATGATTGCTGATTATTTAAAATGTTTTATACCGTCCCGAACTTCACAGAGCGGACGACATAGAAAAGAGACAGAATATAGGAAGAAGAAGAACACAAACAGTTTGTGTAGGTTATGAAATTTTTACAAGTTCCGGTTTCTCTTTTAAAATTATAGTTGTATTATTTTTAAAAAAGAATGTAATTTGGTAATAATAAAATCACGAATTATTCAAATATACTTTTATTATGCTCTAATAATTTTTTAGAAGCAGTAAAATTTCTAATCCTGACGTCATAAATATTTTGTTCATGTGACGTATGACGTGTTTGACTTGTGTCATTTGTCACTTCTGTTTTTGATAGTACAAAATGCGAAGTGCATTTGCGATTTTAGGACACTTGAACTAACATGTTTAACTAAACGAATAGTGGTGTATTTCTTTCTATAATATAAAAATGTAACTGACGTGCAAGTGATTTTTTATTTGGTACTTTGTTATAATTATTTTGTAATGAATAACACAGGAAAATTGTTAGTAGAAGCTCATGCTGGAGGTTTACACTGCAGTAAAGATGCTTTAACAGATGTGTTTGGGTGGTTTTTACAAGTATTATTGGCGTGTTTAGCATTTACTTGCTTGATAGGTTAGTTGTTGAACTTTATAAGTGTCCAACATTGATCATTTGGGATTGGGCTGATTTCAGGAAAACGATTTTGTGAGCCTCGATCTGAACGCCGTAGCTGGTTAATATGGTTTTATGATACTTCTAAGCAAGGTAAACATATTTACATGGTTGAATTGAATTGTATTCATGAAACGCGGATGTTTTTATCTCTTGTTTGCTAAACCAATGACTCATAACATGATTCAAATAACATTACAGTTGTTGTTTTTTAGGAATGGGTGCTCTAGTGATACATTTAGCAAATGTTTATTTAGCAGGACTGTTTCAGGGCGATCCATGTACTTGGTAATATTAAAAATATATTATAAAAACAACACAAATATTGAATTATTTCAGGTATATAATAAATTTTCTGTTGGATTCCTCTGTTGGTCTATTTATTATCTACATTGGAATTCGTTTATCTCAATACTTGGCCAGGAAGAAACACTGGGAGGCGATAAATTTCGGGGAATACGGTATTTAACAAACTTTAATTTTAAAGTTCTGTTTACAAATTGTGTTTTATAGGTAAACCTCCGTCCATGAATGCTTGGATAGCTCAATGTTGCGTTTACGTAGGCCTGATGATAATAGTTAAAATTTGTATAACATTATTGATACAGCTCGATTTTTGGGATCGAGTTAGAGATTTCATTCTTTCTCCAATTGACAATCCAAAGATAGAGTTAGCGTTCGTTATGTTGATCATTCCATTTTTTGTAAATGTAAGTACTACTTTTAATAAGTTAAGTTTATGGTAACTGAAAACTAGGAAATGAAAGTTATATTCGTACCAGTGACACACAAAACTTTGTCTTAAATTTTTATGTTCTGTTGAAATTCAATTCAGATTAAACTTCATAAAATATTATATTAAAGTATCCTATTGAGTTTTCTAAATGAGAAGTATTTTTATCTTTTGCGATATTTATATGTATACTGCATTTTTTTTTCCATTTTTCAACCGTCATTTTGTTTTTATCAAAATTCATAGGTTTGCAGATTTAAACAAAAATGTGAAAATATAATTTTTCTTTAACGTGTTCGAATTCGTAAATGGTGACAGTAAGAGGAAAATGTTTCAAACAATAATGGTAGATAATAATATTTTAAACATTATTTTCATAACAAAAAGTGTTATTAAATTATAATTTACTGAGATATTTTAAAGTAACTTGATAGGGCTTCAAGTAAACTACCATTTCCGGTTATTGGATTATCACCAAAAACTAATCAGCTCTTCCAAAGGGGATACAATTGATGTAGACAAAATATCAAAATTTTCAGTTTAGTAGTTTTTGTGAAATCCATAAAAGACATCATCGCGAAACTATTAAAATCGTATTCTAGGGACCCTAAAACGTGTTCATGCACTGAAAACTCACTACTGAATTTTTAACATGATTCCTATACCTCCCTTACAGGATGTGGCGGGAAGTAAAAATGGCACCCAAAACTTTGTTTGAAATATTTTTAATCTATTGAAATCAAAATTCAGTTCAAATGCAAATGTATAAAAAAAAACTAGTTTCTTCTCTGAATGGAAATTTCCGTAATAAGATTGTATTTTCAGTTGTTAATGTTTTGGGTAACCGACAACTTCTTAATGCACCGTTCTCTAAGTTCCCGCACACGGCGAACGAGTGCAGAAAGAAGTCTTTTCCAGCGAGTGAAGGTACGGTATCGTTCCATCCGGGTGAAAAATAAAATTGACGACTCCGAAAGTGATGTTTTGCTGTCCGCCGACGAAGAACTCTTGGGTTCACACGAAAATCTTCAGCAAAGACCAAATACTAGTGTGGCTATTACATAGTATACTATTTAAAACAGTGATATTTAAATTTCATTCAGTGATTGCGCCATTTTCAATTTGCTGAGTAATTGTTTTACAACTCAAAATACAAAACTGTTGCAAACATAGAAATTATTAAATAGAACGGTTTGTAATGTGACATTTTTCTGGCCAACATTTATTGAAACTTTTGTGCTTCTATTGTATGACAATATTTTCTAGATTGTGTTAAAAATTATGGAGATTTTACATCTTAAATACAAAAATTCAAAAATATTATCATATCGTTCGCAAATTAAACGTTATCATATCATATTTTTTGGGTGATGCTTTAATAATATCTACAAAATGAAACTTAGATTTTGCTATCATTTAAAATTATTGAGGGCTCCAATTTATAGGTTAAAAAACACTAAATCTGCATTTTTTTTTTTCTTTCATAAAATAATTGGTGGTGCTAAATTAAAGTATTACTACGGAGCTATTTTCTCCATTTTGTCATTGTCTTATGATTGTTATAATAAAATTGTAATTCATATATTCCACATTTCAATTCTACATCCGGTAATTTTTTTATCCAACACCTCTCAATAAATGCTCTATAACTATGGCGATTTTACACAAGTAAAGTAACAGATTACCCATTAGTGGGTATAACTTTGAGGAAAGTCACTAGTGAGTATTTTTTTATTTATAACAATAATAATAATACACAACATCTTGGTAACTACTTCAATTGACATTTTAATATACAAATTTAAAGCATATGTCACCGTCAAATAATATTTTTTAAATAAATTTTTCATTTATTAAGAGATGTTGGATAAAACGTTATACTTCACACGTGGGCAAATTGGAATTACCCACTCGATAAAATTATCACACTCAGCCTTCGGCTTCGTGTGCTAAAATTTCCCTCGTGGGTAATTCCTTACTTTACCCACTTGTAAAGTAAATAACTATTTAATATAGTAAGTTGGGAGCTCTCATAGCTGAAGCAACTATACAAAATTTATAGACAGTTGAATTCGTAGCATTTTATTCCAGAAAGGGCCTAGTCAATTTGATATTTCAATTTTGAGAAAAATATCATTATACGAAAAGTAATATTAAATGTTTTCTATAAATATAAATCTATTTTTGAGATGTACCCATAATGTGATTTTTTAACTCTACTCCAAAGTATTAATTCTCAATAATCTCTGTTTTATTTTTAATTATTTGAAAATACTGAAATATATTTAAAATGTGTATTCCGTCGTACTGCATATACAATAAATATTAAATAATGGCGATCCCAAAGGTATACAAGCAATGTTTTGTAGATAATACTCGTGAATATATTTGTAAATTGTATTTATAAATATTCATAATATACTCCCCAACCGTAGGGTTACTCAATACTGTAAAATATGCGTCATCAGTATTATTTCTTAACAATTAATTTTAGGATGTCTTGAAAATAATACGGGTCGACAAACTAAATGCGTCTCTTGTAGAAATGCAACACATGCTGTTGAAGGTAAAAGTAAAAGTCAAAATAATTTTTAACGGTTCAAAATATAGAAAAATTTTTTAATAACTCAATTATTTACTGAGTTATTCCTTCAAGTAAACTACCACATTTAGTTGATGGATTGTTATTAAAATTTAATCAGTTTGTGTTTTGTACATTTAAATTTTAAATATGTAATTTCAAACTGATCTTCATTAGGGTCTGAGTTATTGTAGGCGAAAAAAATCGTCACAGACATCATCGAGAAAATATGGGAGCTAAAAATATATCGAAATTTGTTCTGCGTTATAAATTTTTTAAAGCGAAGAGTCAATATTTTATCATAATTATGCGTCCATTATCATAAAAATATGTTTGGTTCGAATTAAATATTTTTTAGGATATTTTCCAAAGTGCAAAAATTTCGTCGTGAAAGCACTTTTCATTTTTACATATTTGATTTTTTTTTTTAAATGTGTAAATTTAAATTTGTAAAAAAATTAGTTATGTATAGATGAACTTTACTTTTAATTGTATGTATTTTTTTAATACAATTAAATGATCCAATTTTGAGAAATCATAAAGTTTCGCATTTTTGAAATATAATTCTACTTGTTTAATGTTTTATGAAAATGGATTTATTATCATTGACTACAAAAATTCATTATGACATGATTTTAGCTTGAAACTTTTTTCTATATTTTGTACCCTTGTGCTGACCACTGAAATATAGTAATACTGGAACGCGCACTTGTAGTCTATGAAAGCAAAAAACGAGCCTGAGACAGATAGATGTTGTGGGCTACCCTTCTTTGTCTAACATTTGTTTTTAAAGCGGTTGCTATGCGTTTGTTCAGTGGTTGCTATCTAAAAACATGTTGCACAGTCTTTTCAAAAAGTGATTAATAATATTCAATTATTTGAACGTTCCCTTAAATTCATATACATAATAGTTAATTGAACTGAAGATATTTATTTTTTATATTAAACAATTTATTTAAAATAATTGAATATGAATTTCTATATATTTTCTTATCATCTTGCTAAGCGGACTGTACGACCACAGTATAAGAATTCACACAGTAGATAGCGACACTTCCAATATTTCTTGTTCTTATTATTTTATTGGTGCGCAACCGGGAAGATGGCCGCTTAGTGTCGCCTAATATCTTAGTAACCATAGAGAGTCGCAATTTTTTCATGTTTAGTTTATAAAATGAATGTAAAAGAGGAAAACTTATTTGTATCATGGAAAAGGAACTTTTATAGTGCAGGTGAAATAATATTTTTAGATTGTATCCCCTTTGCAATTGACAGCTATTCAAATATACCGCAACTGCCAATATGGCCGCTCGGCTCAAGGTCGATGAAACATAAGATCAAAAGTACCAACAGCGTGAATTCTTATACTGTGGTATGACAAAAATAGGTTGACCACATATTGCCTGTCTCTCTTAGCTCGCATTTTCAACGTCAATGAGCGTTCCAGTATTACTATATGTCAGTGGTGCTGACACATCTTATCTTTTGGATTTGTTGTAATTAGATTCTTCTTAGGTACGCATATCGCTTGTCGATCATTACAAAATGCAAATAGCAATTAATGAATATTGTAAATAATAGTTTTTTGTTTTAAAAATACAATACCTGATTTGTAGTTCAAATATATTTCAAAACCAATTTTTGTACTTATGGTGGTGTTTCCTATGGTATAGTCGACTGTAAAAATAATAATATTGATGGCGTATTAAAAATTTGGATATGTGTATATTGTGTATAGTTTCTGTTGCATTTTAAATGGATAGTTTATTTTGTAACATATGAATTATTTAATATAATGAACTGTATAATCAAATAAATATATTTATTTATAAATTTGTTATTTATTATTCGCTACACATTAATACTAACATAAGATGTACATTACATTCGACATACTTCATATAATTATAATTATTTATATATACATAAATGAAATTATTTGAAATGAAGTCAAAGTATTATTTTGTATTTTAACAACGATCAAAATGTAACATAGAATATATTATATGTACATTTACTATTTACTAAACTATTTTAAAGACTACCGTCTGTCATTTTGTGAAATACACAATAAATTTATGTTTATTTTGAGTTATTTTTGTGTATAAAACAAAACGTTTTGCAAAATAAATACGCAGAGAAAATGTTTAATCACTTCTTAAAAATAATGAAATATATTGTACTTAATAAAACAATGCGTCAAACATTTTCTCTGATCTTAATCATTTATAAATATCTATTAGACACTGAAAATTTCACACTGTTATTTGGTTCAGTTGCAAAATAAACTTGGACGCACGCTATTTACAACCAGAAACTTTCAATTCGCGCACTCATGCGTTATTAGATATTTACGATATTAGTGGGATAAGAGCATTATTAAGATACGCATGTGAAATTTACGCAATGAGGCGACAGCCGAGTTGTGTAATCACAAGTATATTAATAATGCATTATCACACGTGTATTGTACAATATTTTATCTACACCCGCCTAAAGTTAAAAAATTAAAATAATTTGACTTTATTTTTTGGACAAATAGAAAATTAATCCAAGTTGTAAAAGTGATTTAATTCAAGACGACCACAATTTGGCATTAAACAATTATAAAGTTGTTTTTCATAAATTTTTGAAACATTTCGTAAAAATGAGTGATTAGAAAGTATTTCATCAGATAGCTTCAAAAATTATTATTTAATTAAATATTAATTAATTTAAAGAATTGTAAAGATTGTATTATCAACATTTATAATAAATAGTACGTTAATAAAACGAGTGCGGTAATGAAGCTCTTAACTCACGCAAAATGAGTGGAGTAAGTGACATTTAACTCACTGGTGTAGGTAATAGTTATTTACTTTACAAGTGTGCAAAGTAAGGAATTACACACGAGAGAAATTTTAACACACGCCGAAGGCTGAGTGATAATTTTATCAAGTGGGTAATTCCTTACTTTGCACACTTGTAAAGTAAATAATTCCACTTTGCCCACGTGTGAAGTATAACTTTTTATCCAACAACTCTTAATAAATCAAAAATTTATTAAAGAAATATTATTTGACAGTGACATATGCTTTAAATTAAAATGTCAATCGAAGTAATTACCAAGGTGTTGTGTGTTATTTTTATTGTTATATACAAAAAAAAATACTCACTTGTGGCTTTCCTCAAAATTATACTCACTTTACTTGTTTAAAATCGCCATAGTTTAAGAGCATTTATTGAGAGGTGTTGGATAAAATATATAAAAGCTCTGGATTTCTCCAGGTACTCTACCAGCAAAATCATTTTTAAATTGCACTACTTTTTATGTAACTATCTAAATTTATATCATAATACAAAAAAACATGCTAAATAAGTTTTCATTCACAATTTTATGTTAGAAAAATGTAATTTTTTCGCAACTGGAACCAAAAACAAATAATTGTGTATTTATAAAACTATATCGGTTATGCCAGGCATCTATATATTCTAACTGTATTGTATGTATGTATATTGACTTAGGGTAATTCTGATAACTTTGGTTAAGTCAGCATTGAATGATCAGTAGTAAAAGTACGTAAAGTATTACAGTAAAATTAAAAGTAATTTTAATAATTTATGTACGTATTAGCGTCGACTGTGATGCCAATGATTCTTATTTGCACAGGGCCGGCCTTACATTTTTCATTCTTGAAACTCAAGAATTCCATTGTAATTTTATTTTACCTTAAACATTAATTACAGATACGGTGATACAAATTTCTACTTAGTGTGCGATATTGATGAATAGGGGTTTCCGGGATTTTTCTGTATTAAAAAATAACTCGTATTTTTATTATTTCATACTATAATTGTATAAAAAATCATTGTGACGTAGAACACATTGCACCTGGATAATAATAAATGTCCAACGTTGTACATGTATAGGTCGACAAACCAAAATGCGAATGTTGTACATTCCGAATTACAAGTACAATTGGGGGAAATATTCTCGTACCATTTTTTGCAATTTATAAAGCCACGGTTCTCACAGACGCATATTGGTTTGTCGACTTATAGTACACAGTGCGAGCTTAAATTTGTTTCCTCTTTTATTTATTTACGTTGTTTTTAAATAGATACAAATACAGTAATTATTTGAAATAAAAGTTACTTTTTACTGAAACTCACAGAGTATACAAAGATTTATAAATTAATGTGTTTTAGAATAATTCGAAACGCTGTTTTTTGGTGTATTACGCTGTACAATGTTCTGAAATTAATTTATGAAAAAAGTTTCAAATAGAAGTTACAGAAATATATTATCTACCACTTTTATTTGAAGTATTATTTTATAAAATAATTTTAGAACATTGTACAGCGCTAATATCTCTTGAACACTCAAAAACAGAGCTCGTGGTACCAGTCATTGTATTTAAATAAAATTATTACAGAAATTAATACAAAAGTCCTTTATATATTTACTGACTTTTTTCCAACTTATTAAAGCATTTTAAATTCTTCCTTAATCGCTGAATCTTAGTAAGTGAAAGATATGAAGAAAGAATTCCGAAAATACTTCCAATGTGTTCTACGTCAAAAGTTCATCAAATGGCAACGTTTCGATGCATGCAATTTTACAAAAACAATTGAGTCTTATTATAGGGGAAACCCCTATTGAGACTAGCCAGTGAAATAAATAACGACGACGTAATTTAAAGTAGATATGCCAATAATCTCGTAGTTTTGTTCATATAATTTGTAATTCATGCATATTACGTGTGAAAAATGGAAGATGTCATTCCAGAGAACAAAAATCCGGGTGGTTGAGAAGCCAAGTACTTTTACATTCCTGGAAATATGTTTCACAAAATAAGTTTCCTAATTTCAAAAACCACTTATGACTAAACTAAAAATACGTAAATAATATTAAAGTTCCCAATACACCAGTCAAATGCTCATATCACACAAACTATTAGTGCAACTGTTCACCAGGTCATTAAACTTTCATTTCTGTGCATTATTGTAGTCAACATAAACTCTCACAACTTCACCTGAATATTTACGTTGCGACGGCATGAAGTAGAAGTCAGGCTGCATGTCTGGCGGAGCCCTATGTCTGTCATACGCAGTCCTGGGCAGCGATAAAGTACTCCTTTCCTGTACTGCGCCTTGCGGGTACGCCCCCCTCGGTCTCTGCAGCGATCTCGTGTCCCCCATGTAACCACCTCCGCCGCCACCCACCCGTGGGGCGGAGTACCCCGGTGGGGGAATACTCGGAGGCCGGCTAGTCGGCCGGGTGATATTTTTAGAGTTCTTATTCGGTAAAGTTTCGCTTCGACCGTTATGACCATTTTTCATTTTTTCCTCGGGTTCAAATGCTTCGAAAGCGTAATTAGTATTCGCTGCTGAATAGTCTTTCCATGCTGAATTTGGAATTAAGTGATCCTAGAATAAATTAAGATGTATTTTATATCGTTGCAGTTGAAGCAAAACGCTAGGTTAAGCAGTGAAGAATAAGCAATAGAAATTCTGTGTAGTATATATTAGTACGCCCAAATACAATTATGCGATAAAATATAATATGTATATATGTACAATATTACACTGGTGAACTAGAATGTGGAAGATATATGGTAACAATTCATGGCAGTATCGGAATTTAATTCTTAATTGACTTCAATTTGGTTTCTATTACTAGATAAAATAAAATGCACTTTATTTACGAAGTTTCTATTAGTATTATTCAAATATAACGTATAATATTCGAATGCATATAGACGTTCAAATATTTTATTAATACTGGAACGCCAACTGACGTTGAAGATACGAACTGAGAGAAATAGTCAGTCGTTGGGCCACCTGTCTTTTTTACCAGCTTAATTTTGAAGGAAAACTATAATACAAATTAAAATCAGTTAAAGTATACAGGGTGTAGAATTCAAATGTGGAATATTTGGGATTTCAATACTATTTTTTTGATATTGCTTTAAATTTTTAGCTATTCACTTTACAGCAAAAGTGTAAATACAAAAGCTATTCAGAATTTTAAAATACATGCAGTAAGGCCCATTTGGTTACTCAAATGATATATCAAACCAAATTAAAATTAATACGAGCCCAGAATCATATTATTTGGCCCAGTTAAAGTCATAAAAAGGAAATTTGTTTAATTCGCCTTATTTATATCTTAAATTCTATAATTTTTACATTCCGCACATACATATATGTAACAGAGGTATTGTTTATGCTACGAATTAATTAGATTTTGGGAACAATTCATCAACAGTAACTTGTTGATTATTTCAAGGCGTATCAGGGTTTTTGGGCTTACCTTAATAAATAAATGAGATAGAGAAAATTTCATTGGAATCAAAAAGATGTAGAATAATATTACTTACAATTTTTATTTGAAATAATTTTCTGTATTTTATTGTCATCAAATTTAAAAACAGTGTTTGTGGAATCAGTCAATACCTTTGGGACAAATTTTAAATTTGATATTATTTCAGTTGTTATTATTGCTTAAAATATTCTTTAAAATAACAGAATTTATGTTATAAATAAATTTAGTACAATAAATTTTCCCTCTGTTCGATCAGAACTATTTTTTAAAGCTATTCTAAAAGTCTTAACTGGGCCAACTAATATGATTTTGGGCTCGTATTTATTAGAAAAATTGTAACACGGCCATGGGAAATTAAACTAAACCGAATAATATTTGACATTTTAGAAAACAGATTTAGATTTATTTATTTCAGTGTTTCTGTGGAAATTTCATAAAAGATTGTAATGATATAAAGGCTGATCTTCAAGTTCATTTATTTCTGTTAAATAATAGTTATTTATTTTATGTGATAATTTTATCGAATGGGTAATTCCACTTTGCCCACATGTGAAGTATAACGTTTTATCCAACATCTCTTAGTAAATTCAAAATTTATAAAAGAAATATTATTTGACAGGTGACATATGTTTTAAATTTTTTAATTAAAATGTCAATTGAAGTAGTTACCAAGGTGTTGTGTGTTATTATAATTGTTATAAATAATAAAATACTCACTAGTGACTTTTCTCAAAATTATACCCACTAGTGGGTAATCTGTTACTTTCCTTGTTTAAAATCGCCATAGTTATAGAGCACTTATTAAGAGGTGTTGGATAAATAAATCTTAACTTATTTTTTAAATGTCAAATATTTTTCGTTTTTGTTTCATTTACCATGGCCGTTCTAAAGTTTTCCTAATAAATATTAATTTTAATTTTTATATCGTGAAATACTAGGTAACCAAATGGGCCTTATTACATGCAATTTTAAATTCTGAACAACTTTTGTAATTACACTTTTGATGTAAAGTGAATAAGTAAAAATTTACAGCAATTTAAAAAAAAAATTGCATTGAAATTCTCATACTCCACATTTCAATTCTACACCCGGTATGTTGCAAAAATAAAATATATAGTTGTTAAATAATGTGGAATTAAAATCTGATAGTTTCTCGCAAATTTTTAAGCAGTAGAAAATGTAGAAAAGATTTCAAATAATATTTGTAGCCAGTACAATAATTTAACAATACACTGTTAAATATTATTTATCACTTTTAGACAAGACTGTGTAATATGTTTTTATATAGCAACCGCTCAACAAACAAGTTTTAGACAAAGAAGCGTGGCCCTACGTCATCTATTTGTCTCAAGCTCGTTTTTCGCTTTCATAAAACCGTTCCAGTATTATTATATTTCAGTGTAGATTCCAAATACTTTTGTCCGATATCTGAGAAATCTTCGCAACTAACGTGCAACTGGTATATACAAAATAAAATAACAACTAAATAATAAAAACTTAATAAAATAACAATACTTAAACTCTGTCCTAATAAAATGAACTCTGCGTGATCAAAATGAGTGTTTGTTCTGCCTTGCTGCGGCGTGAAATCACAGTGATGTTACCTTGTGACTGGGCGCCTGGCGATGCGTCGTGCGGTAGATTGTGCAGCTGGCTTGGACCACGGCTACAAGAACTAGAGCGGCGATGCAGCCTAAAACCACGTACAGTTTCATCTGAGACAAGCTGAAGAACCCGTTGTCGGTTTCGTTTTCGCTCGTTGCGTCGGATATCACGTTGGAAGTCACTGGAAAATTCAAGAACAGTTGTAAATTGTAGCCAAAGCCTGTTTTACATTATACTTTTTTCTACGACCACTTAGAAATCTGCTCATTGTATGTTTGTTGTTGCTAGGTATATGAGGTACATTGCAAGCATCGTGCGAAATGAATTTGTTTTGTGAGTATTTCAATACAGATCAGTTCATTTAAATACAGGTGCCATTGCTAGGATACTTATTTAGAATTGTCAAATATTGGAATAGTGAAAGCGAGACAATTTTTTTATTAATATTAAATTAATTATGAAATAATATCGTGGTCGTAGAAAAAATATAGTGTACAACTTGCATGGAATGTCCATTTCACACTTGTATGATTTGCAGCATGAGTCGTAGGAAATAAGTACCATTCCATGCTCGTTGTACAATATACTATTAATTGGCTATAGAAACTTTGACAATTAAAAAATATAAAGACAATAAAAATTGTCAACTGTTTCATAAAAAACAGCCTCAGAATAATAACTAAGTTATTAATTCATTGAGACCGGCCAAGTCAATCAATCGGGAACTACAGACGCGTTTCGCTCTTATTGGAGCTCATCAGTGCAGTGAACCCACCAGCTGCTGTGAGGCAGTGGTACCGATGATTGACTTGGCGAGATCTAAGATCCCACAAGATTGGTAAATGGAACTGAGAAGTAAATAAATACTCCCAGAGCCATCTACCGAAACTTCAATGAATTAATAACTTAGTTATTATTCTGAGGCTGTTTTTTATGAAACAGTTGACAATTTTTATTGTCTTTATATTTTTTAATATATTTGTTTCATAGACAATTTTCAATTCTTTGAAAACTTTGACAAGTTTCATACTATAGGTTTACTTGTATAATCTAATTCAAAAAAAGGTCAATCCAAGTTTCGTACTAGAATCGTCTTTAAAAACTTGATCCGGATCCAATTTTGATTTAAGTAGGGAAAGGTTTAAGTCTGTTATTGAATGTCGATAAATGTAAAGAGTTGGTGTTTGAGAAAAATGATGAGAATGAATTTGTATATTTGGTTAGTAAGTTTTTGAGGCATGGACGTATTGACCGGCGGGAGTTGTCAGGTTGCAAGGTATTGGGTGCTCTGAATATATTTTCTAGAAACGTGAATGTATTTAGAGATGCTCGATTGGATGTTTATAATGATGTGTTAGTGCCTACATTGATGTATGGTTCTGAATGTTGGGTGTGGATGAAGAAGCATGAACGACGTATAACTGCTGTATAAATGAGATATTTGAGAGGAGTGTGTGGGTATACAAAACGAGATCATATCCGGAATACATTGGTGTATGATGAGTGTGAGATTTAGAAGACTGTTGTTAAGACAGCGGGAGTAAGTCAGTTGAGGTGGTTTAGACATTTTGAGCGAATGTCGAATGAAAGGTTGGTGAAACTAATATATGTGGGTGAGATTAAAGGTAAACGATTGCGTGGGCGTCCGAGGAATAAGTGATTAGGTATGATTAAGCTCGTGGTACCAGTCATAGTGTTTAATCATTGTATGTTAATGTGATATCGTACAATGAAGAGAGTCTGAGAAATAAGTGTTTGACTATGATTGATTGTTTGTTGGATGAACGAATGATTCCGAGTGTAAAGAATGGACCAGTATGTATGAATCGCACGATGAATGTGGACATGGCAAAAGTTGTGTATTTAGACAGAGGAGATTGATTGTTAGTCGACTGTGTTTCTGGATTCGTGCTACCCCACTGAATGGGATATAGAGTGATATTATGTATGTATGTATTTAATGATATTTATTATATTTCAGTGGGTTTCAATGCTATTTTTTATATTGTTGTATTACTTTTTTACCAATTCACTTTTCATCAAAAGTGTAAGTACAAAAGTTGTTCAGAATTTAAAAACCAGGCATTTGGTTACCTAAATATTAGTAGTTCACGATAAAAGTATACTCAATGCAAAACATGCTTAAGAAAATAAAAGATACTTACAACTTTGCGGCTCGAATACAAGATACTCTGGGTCAACTTTAAGAGCACCAACAATTCCAGAATTAACTTTATCCGCAATCAACTTCTGTATTTGATCATAATGCTCGTTTGTATCATCCAACGATCGACCTTTTTCTGCAGTTGCTTTATCATATTGAAGAGTCATAGAAGCTATCACATCATTACTATCACTAAAATTGTAAAATAAAAAAACAAACATTGACTTTTGTTTCTTAAAACGTCATAAATTAACTTACGGAATCATATTTTCTACGTTTATGTCTTTGTAACCAGGTGCTTTGTTAAATACATCCTTCAAGTTGTTTCTGATTAAATTAGCTAACTCTTTGAACTCGGCCGTGTTTGCTTTAGGAATCTTGTAGTTTTCTCCAAGATTAACTATTTTTAATTTGACGTTGTAGCCGAGACTCGGCGGTTCGGGTGTTGTCATTACGTCTTCGTAATCTGCAACGAGTTATTAAGATATGTTTGATACTTTTTAGATCAGGTTAAGTACCGTAAAATGGGGGGACATTGACCACTGGGGTAAATTTGACCGAAAAGTTGGAAAATGGTTCAGGACTTCATAATTCACATATTGATTTTTAGAATAGTATATTATACATTAAGGGAATCAAGGGAAAATACCATGCTCTCCTGCGCTGTATATGCTATTTTTTTCACTACCCCAATATTTATGATAATTTTTATGTATTTCAAAATTATTTCAATTGTAATATAATTTATGATAGTTGCCTTTGATTTGTTTATTTTTTCACATTATTTGAGCACTTCAACGGGAGAAAAAATGCACAAATCTCCCGTAGATATGAAATTGCTTGTTTATGTCATGATTTTTGTATCACAGAAACTGAGTTTCTCTCCCGGTTGTGAAAAAAATATTCATTAAAACATGAGTATAAAAATAATAAAATTACAGCTGCATTCTAACAATAAACTATCTTTCAAACTTTCATATGAAAAACTCATCAATTTGTCAACAAATGTTGTTGATGTAAAGCCATTGTTGACAGGAATATCAATAATAAAAACAATAACTTGTTTTATTCAACGGCCTACCTAAAGTTTTACTTTCCATATTTAAAATGTTAATGTTTCTTTGAACTTTGTGACTTTAATTTTAATTTTAAGTATAGGAACATACAATTATGACCCACTCCTTGCTGTATAAGCCTGTGAATTAATTTTTGTTTAAAGTTATTAAATAGCCAGCAAAACAGATTGGTTGCTTTAAAAAACTCTTCCTGTTTATAATTTATTTTTAAGTAAAACTTAATAATCTCGTTAACATTAAAATTGATAATTTTATGTTAATTTGTTTTTTTTATGTAGGATTTTCAATAAAATAGTTATTTACTTTACAAGTGAGCAAAGTAAGGAATTACCCACGAGAGAAATTTTAACCCACGAAGCCGAAGGTTGAGTGTGATAATTTTATCGAGTGGGTAATTCCACTTTGCCCACGTGTGAAGTATAACGTTTTATCCAACACTTCTTAATAAATGAAAAATTTATTAAAGAAATATTATTTGACAGTGATATATGCTTTAAATTTTTTAAATTAAAATGTCAATCAAAGTAATTACCAAGGTGTTGTGTGTTATTATTATTGTTATAAATAAAAAAATACTCACTAGTGACTTTCCTCAAAATTATACCCACTAGTGGATAATCTGTTACTTTGCTTGTTTAAAATCGCCATAGTTATAGAGCATTTATTGAAAGGTGTTGGATAAAATAAAATTTGCTTTATTTTAGTAATCTCCGCACTATATAGTTCTAAACTCCATTTTTCAATGTAAAGTAAAGTAGTGGTCATATTTACCCCTTTAGGGGGTGAAGTTGACTAATGATAATTTTTTTAAATTTAATGATGCAGAATAGTAATAATTATAGACATATATTTTAATACCCATGCACAGGTTTAATTTAATTCCCCTAAACATCAGATCATCTAATGAATTTTGGAAACTAAACTGGAAAAGTGTTCAACTTCCTCCATTTTACGGTAATGATTTGAGAAATAAGGGTGAGATTGAGGATGAGGCTGTCTTACCTAAATCACCGCAAGCTCGAATACAAACTCTTTCAGGTGAAATAACAGGAACAGTGTTATGTTTTCTTATCTTTTTGTTGACGCTGTTAAATGTACCACCGTGCACCAAATACATCATATAGTAACATTGAGAATTGGTAAAAGATAAGTCCTAATAAAAAAATAAATTGTTAGTAGGTACAGAATTGATGGATAAGTAAAATATTGTACTTTCTCGTCTTGTGTCATTCGTTTTCTGCTGAACGAAAGAGTGGTAATTCCATTGTCGATACGGCCGCTGGTGTTGAAGATATCTTGAGACTGATCTAGAAGAGGTTGAGTGTAATCTCGGATCCATGTGTCCATTAGGAAATGCCGGCCTGTTTTTTTATCCACCCACCCTAAAATTGCATCTGTTTGACCCTAGGTGAAACAAATAACAATTAGGAAACTTTTCTTTTGTGATTGATTTCAAGCAGACAATAGTAGTAATAACTGGTGTTTTTTTTTTAGAGGTATATTTGAAATAAAACACATAACAATGGCCATGGTATTGGCTTTTTTGGAAATATAATTTTATGCCTTTAGTGTTTGAAAATGATTTCCTAAAGACACTTTCCAAAATATGTTGTAGTAAGAGTTCTTTTAAAGGTATAACTTTAAAATGAAATAAAACATAAAAATCGTAGTAATGGGGTCTCTTTTTTTAAATATTTTTTTATGAAACTTTAACTATATTGTAGACTATCTACATTTTTAAAAAGTCTTAATTGTTATGCATTAAGCCACAATGATTTTTTTTTAAATGTTGTGACGTCATAGTAGAGGTTCTGCTGGATCTAAAACAGTAGAGATTTAAATAATTTTTGTTATATAAACGTTCTATTTTATTGTAATAATAATAATAAAATAAGTAAAAAAATATATGACTACAATTATTTACAATCTGTACTGTTTTAGATCCAGCAACACCTCGACTATGACGTCACAACATTTAAAAAAAAAATCATTGTGGCTTAATGAATAACAATTATGACTTTTTAAAAGTGTAGATAGTCTTCAATATAGATAAAGTTACATAAAAAAAAATGGTGAAAGACCCCATTGTCATGGTATTGGCGTTTTTGGAAAGATAATTTTGTGCCATTTGTGTTTGAATATGAAGCGCAGTTCTGGATTAAGTCTATTCATGGTGAAATGGCAAACCAAATTGAGCACAAAATAGATGTCAAATGTCAAATTGGCTATAGCTGGAAAAAGTATTGCCAATTCGAAAAATAACACTCGTTAAATTATTTCGAGATTATAAAATCTTACAGTTTGTATACCTAAGGTGAACCAAAACAAACGACATCTCAATTTTACCTTAAAATGGCCACATACTTTACATAGATGCCATGAGTGTTGCTTATCCGGTACAAGCCTTTGTTACAACTACTAGCCGGTGCCCGATTGTTTTGTTGTTGCCAAGTTAATTATCCCAACTTGGAATTGTAATGGGAGTGGGTACCAATACAAAGCAGATCACGGATTCGAAATCACAACCTCTGTACCCAGAGATAAACACTCTTACCACTGCGCTATCCCACCGTTAATTTCAACTCGAATTTCAAGTTCGACAAAATATACATTTGTGTTTTGTTTCTTACCATCTTCTCGTTGTTGGAGAACGCGATGCCAGTCCAGGTATCGGTATGTTTCGTGGTGATGGTAAACCTGATTTCGTCTTTGCGTGGCAGGTAGATCCATTGGACAGAGTATTCGCAAGTTCCATTTTCTGGTTTACAGCTACGGGGAGTTTTCCAAATGCCGGAGCATTCGCTGTTGACGTCCGCGGTTCCTGGTGCACCTGGAATCGAACCTGGTTCGCCACCACTCGAAGAACGCTTGGTTTCTTCTGCACAAAAAATAATAACACAATTTATTTGTTGGAAATATGTGTACTGTTGGATATAAAAGTGGGACCCTTTTTTACGATTGCCGATTTATTTTTTATAGCATTGTCTTATTTTCTATTGCATGTATTTTTCAATTCTGGACAACTTTTGTATTTACACTTTTGCTGTAAAGTGAATAGGTAAAAAGAAACAGTAATAAAAAAACCTCTATGCATCACATTTTAATTCTACATCCGGTGTATGTACGTAAAAATGTTCCATTATTTTGGTCAACAAATAAAATTTCGAAATTAATCGCGATGCTACTTAAAATAATAGTTGTTTCTTGATTACAACAATGCACTCTATAATATTTAAAATTTATATTTATTATAATCGTATTATTATTTTACATTCAAATAAATAGTTGTGATTTTTGATTACAACAATGTAATGTAAAATAATATTGTAACTGTATTATCATTTCAAATTGATATTGGCTCGTATTCGATGATATTGTAAGAACGTAGAATTTACAAGTTTATTTTAGAAATGTTGTCGCTACAGGATTGGAGTCGTATACTTTTGCTTTAAAAATAAACATTTAGTTGTTCGTGTACCTATCTACAGTGCAGAAGTGTTCCAGTGTGTGTAATAAATAAAAAAATGTTTCAAATGACAATTACAATAATAGTAAAAGTGTGTAGGTGCCTCTTTGGTTATTTGGTGTTGATGGTGTTACACCCTTCATGCTACAAACTGAAGATGAACAGAAATAGAGCCTGATTAAGACTACAAAAGTAGGTGTAATTTAATTTAATGTTCTAATCGATATTGATAGATATAACAAAATATTTACTGCGTTTGTATTTGATTGGGCATTCTGTTAAATTTAATTTAGAAAGCTTTCTGAGATAGACATCATTTTAACCTTAACTCAAATAATATAATACCAAAAAAATACAGTTTTGTGAATTTTTGGTTCGTATACTTAAATGAAGAGCTGATTAGATTTCGGATAAAAATGGTCTATCGGAAGTAGCAGTTTTCTTGAAGCCCTTAACAGTTTTTCGTGAAAAACACGGTTAAATATCCTTTTTCAACAATTTATGTTATTTGAAAGCTGTAGAATGTTTAATTTTACATGTGTTATGATTACACTAATTTTATTAATTTTCATTAGATTTAGAGATAATAAAATATCAAGAAATTAGATTTCATAAATCTTGCACCCTTTTACACACTTAAAAATTTAAAATTTTTACGAAATGTGACAATAGTTATTTTTCTACAATCGTTGCACAATATCGACATTGTTATTCCATTTTTGGTTAGGAAATGTTCAAAATTGTCGCTCTAGGGCGACAAAGTGACATATTGTCGCACTAGTGCGACAAAAACAAAACAAAAATAAATTAGGTAAAAGAAGTAAATGATGCATTGGATTTTTCTGGTAATAACCTTGCTATTGCAAATACAATTGGCATATACGTACATACACTTCAACTTAATCACCATAAACGTATTCACTCTGTAGACTTTATGTCAAATGTACTCTATATGTCAAATGTACTCCATGTGTCAAATTATGATTTCTTTGAAAAATTTAGTTTGTTGTCATGATTACGGTGACATGGGTAACTACAATTTGACTGAATTGTTATAGGCGTGACCAAGGCGTGACCAAAGATAATTTTGAAAATTAATTTTTTTCTACAGCTTGACATTGTTCAACGATTGTAGAAAAAATATTGTGTGTATCTCGTAGGATAGAGCTTGTTCGGTGCACTTATCGAGTTTTTGATCTCGGCTTCGCCTCGATCAACAATTTCTCGCCGCGTGCAACAAACAATGCTCTATCCGCACTTGATACACAAATAACTATTGTGCTTTCTAACTAATAATACAAATATTGCTTTTATAATATTTAAAACGACACATATTTTTGACACTTCACAATTATTTGACATGTTTGACACATAGATATAAAAAATTAAATACTCCTCCAAACTTAACTTGAAATTTATTACTTATGTATAATTTAAACATGAATAAACTCATTGCTGTAGTACGCATCGTAATATGTCTTATATTTATCAAAATATGGGGATTTGTAATATTTTTCAAAATATGGAAATTTCCCCGAATATGACTTAAAATTGTAATTTTTTTTTATTACATTTCTTTATAATATTCGCACCAGGAAACCCATTGCAGCAGAGCGCATCGTCATATCTATAATAATTTTCGAGATATGACGATTTTTTATATTTTCCGAAGAGCAACTTTGAGGGGCTGTAACTCGAAAACTATACAAGCTATCGAGAAATATCTCCAGTTTTGCGTTTCTCGTGCCATTTATAATAAATTAGTAAATTTTCAAAATTTTGAAATTTTTTTGAATTTTTTCAAAATTTCGATTGGAGATATCTTGACAAATATGAAAGATACAGACTTACAGTGTTCACCAATCGATTCAGCTCGACGAAATACATAAACCCTGAAAATTTCAGAAAATTCGGGCAACCGGTTGAAATGTTAGAGCAAGAAGTCTGAAAATGGCCAAATTCAGGCCAAACGTCAAGGGGTTACCCTTGACTTTCTGGACAAAAAACGCCAATTTCAGGCTTTTTGCTCTAACTTTCCATCCCGTACAGCGAATTTTATGAAACTTTGCATACTTATGTATTTCGACGAGCTGAATCGATTGGTAAACACTGCAAATCTGTATCTTTAATATTTTTCGAGTTATCGCCGATCGAAATTTTGAACAAAAATACAAAAAAAATTCAAAATTTAAAAAATTTGCTAATTTGTTATATAAGGCACCAGAAACGCTAAACTGAAGAGAATTTTTAGATATCACGTGTAGTTTTTGAATTACAGGTCCTTAAAGTTGCACTTCGAAAAATACCAAAAATCGACGTATCTCGAAAAATATTAGAGATCTGACGATGCGCTCTGCTACAATGGGTTTCTTAGCGCTTATATTATAAAGAAATGTAATAAAAAAATATTACAATTTTAAGTGAGGATATTCCGAGAGTTTCAAATTTTTCTATCGGTATGTGAATCTGTATTGAATGATTAATAATTACAGTTTCTGTTATTTGTTTGTTCCCATAGCATCTAAAATTAGTTTATTAAACATATAATTCAGCTTTGTCAAAAGAAGCAAACAAAATCTGGTGTGGGCACCACACTACTTTCTCATACAAATATAACCAACTGAACACGTATGACTTTTTCCTTGCGTATGACTTTATTTTAAAATAGAAATCTATTAATATCTAGGCTGCAAAACTTTCTAACTAATAATACAAATATTACTTACATTTATAATATTTCACAAGACACATATTTTTGACACTTCACAATTATTTGACACGTTTGACACATAAATATTAAAATTGTTTTTTTTTTAAATAAATAAAAATAAATATATCATCACGCCTTTTACCCATTACGGGTGTGGCACTCTGCTTACGCAGATCTCAGTAAGTGATATATTTTTTCGTATGAAGTGCGGTTACCAGCCGTCAAATCATAGCCCCCAAGGATGTTAGTGGAGGAGGAACCACAGGGGTAAATTTAAATTTGTAACTGTCGGCAGTGGGATTCGAACTGAGGATCTCACGATCCACAGTCCGACACGTTACCTCGGTGCTATATACCCCATAAGTGTATAAGTTTTTAACGTCGCTAGTGCTTTAAAAGCACTTATACACGTGTGTCATACGCTATTTTTTTATTATACCTGCATCATACTTTGGAAAAAACTGGAAAGCAACATTTTGATTTTGATTCATTTCATAATATTGCGCGTTTGACGTATATCGTTTACATGGAGACTGGTTAGCATTTATTGTTTACGTTTACAGTTTTGACAGATATGACTAGTAATTATTTGTGTTGTTGCTTCGCAACCTTTAAAGCACGGCGTGTTTTAATCTTACGTTTGGGAACGCTGTAGCGTGTTTTAAACACGGATTATGATACAGATATAATAAAAAACAATTTTATTAAATGTGTCGTTCTGCGCTGTACCTTCAAATAACAACTCCCGCAGATGAAAGTAGTTTAAATCACACTCACCAAAGAAGTTCATGGTGGTATACCCCCTCTGACCTCCATGTCCATGATACTTCAACTCATCCGCCCGGTAGAAATCTTTAACTTTTGCGTTATCCTGCTCCAATCCACTCTTCGGCTTATGCACATACTTCCCAGGCTCTTGTCCTTGCGCCCAAATCACATGCATCAGTCCTTCCTCGATTGAATGATCCGTCATTTCAACTGCTTGAAGTTTCTTCCTGAAGACGATGGTCGTCACACCGTCTTTCTCGAAGCCTAGCGCAGCTGTTAGGTCGTTCTTTCCACCCCAGAAGGAATCCATCCTCGGGGTGGAACGGTCTCGGGTGTAGTAGTCTGCGATGCGGCTGGCGGTTCCTCGGGCAGAGCCGATGATGATGTCGGTGCAGTCCATAGGGTTGAAATCGTGGCGAGGGGTGTATGGGTTTAGGGGAATGCCGTTGGTGTCTGGAGGGAAATAAAGCATATAATTATTATCTAGCTTAAAATAATTGAGCCATGTTTAAAGTCAAACATACGCGATGAAGAACGAATCCTTTATTTAAAAAAAAACAGCAAATTCTGTATTCTTTATTTATTTTCATGTTCTTTTATGGTTCAACAACCTCCTTCCGTAAAAATTTCATGGATTTTTTACAGTGACTTGTACATTGCAATGTCAGATGAAGTACATATTTTCGTTGGGTTCGTTCACTCCCATGAATTTTGTTTTGAAAATTTAAATTTGAATAAATTATTTCTCACAATTATTCTTATCGAAAAACAAAACAATTATTACAGTAAGATCTTTGAACATTCTAGTATTTTTATATGTGGATGAAAAGGATAACTGAAACATTAAACTATAAAAAAATATTCGTTGAAGTCTAGTTGGTCAAAAATTAAGAACTTTGATACTATATTTCTCATTCCCATGAACGACTACAGTAATGAAACATACTTTTTGGTATATTTTTATTTATTTCTCAAAAACTGTAAATTCAAATGAAAAATAATTTTAGTATGTCATAGACGATCATATTTATAAATATACAAATTATTTGCATTACTGTAGTCGTTCATGGGAATGTGTGGCATATATTTTACTACCTTGAAAATTATGTTTATCTATAATTTGTAAACAAAATTTGCTTTTTAAAATTTATTACAAAACTTTCGACTTTTATCTACAAATGTAGATATAAAACATTATATGTTTCATTTATTATAATAACGATATATTGTTTCAAGAAAGTCATGTTCATGTTGAGCTATCTTCAGCCCGTATGGTTGACCGTAAGTAGTATCAAATAACAATCCTCGAAGGCGTTAATTAGTGTTTTTCGGTTGTGGGGATCGAACTGAGGATCTTGTGATCCACGAAACTATTCAAGTACCACATAAATAAGAACTGACATGCTTTATTTAAATTCAAGCTAGTTTGAAAACAGTGTAGTTTTTTTAGACATGCATATATACATACATAACATTAGGCTATATCCCACACAGTGGAGTAGCATAAACCACCACCAACAATCAAATATTCCTATCCTGGTATACCATTTTCGCTTCGTTCAAGTTACAAATTATCAATCATACCAAGCGCAAGCCACTTATTTCTCGAACAAGTTTTACGTCTACTTAACTTACTGATGAGATACTAGAACAAGTGAAATATTTATCTTTTATTTAAAATTTTATTTGTTAAATCATATGTAACTTATGTAATTCTGGAATAGTATATTCTACAACAAGTAATGGAATGGCACATATTCCACACGAGCAAAAAGTTTGTATTTCGAGTACTACGGTTTGCAAGTGTGGGATATGTCATTCCATTACATGTTGTAGACATGTAGACTATGCTTTCTTTAACAAGATTTTGGAAATCATACAAAAAAAAACAAAAACAAAAATGTTGAAAACGTCAAACTCAAATAAATAAAATTAAAACAAACAAAGATAACCATAGTAACTGAATCAATATACTTCATAGATCGCGCTAATATGCGGCTCTGATTTGTCGAATTTATTCCATATGCGGCGTACGGAATGATAATTATTCCAATAAAATTTTTAGTTGTGGAATGCGTAGTTTCCAAAACAGTGTTATAGAAAAATAATTTGTAGACCCATCGTCAGCTACACAAAAATTAGTATTTAATTATTTTCACGTAAAATATTATTAGAAATGTACAAACTTATACATTGTAAAATTTATAAAAAAAAGCTTTATAATGCTAAAAATTCGGTAGTGAGTTTTCAGTAGATGAGCACGTTTTAGGGTCCGTAGAATGTGATTTTAATAGTTTCACGATAAGGTCTGTGTGTCTGTCAATCTGTTTGTCTGCCTGTCAATTTGTCTGTCTGTCTTTCTCTCCGTCTGTCCGCCTATCAGTCCGTCTATCTGTCTGTGTATGTGTGAATTTCTGGAGTTACGGTTTCTCAAAAACTAGTGAACTGAAATTTTTTGGATATATCAATTGCATCCCCTTGACATGAGCTAATTAGTTTTTGGTGATAATCAAATAACAGGAAGTGGTAGTTTACTTGAAGACCAATCAAGCTTTTTGGGCATATCTCAGTAAATAATTGAGTTAGCGTACATTTTGTCAAATTTAAAAAGATTTAGAATAGTTTAGGGTACATTTTGAGCAAATGTACCCATAGCACTCAATACCTTGCACCCTACAGACACCCGTCTTTCTAATATACAATTTCATTCCCTTCTAATCTTACGCTATTCACTGAAACATTACAATCAATCACCAAATCATTCTTCTCAAACTCTAATACTTTACATTTATCTACATTAAACCTTTCCCTAGTTAAAACGGAAACATATTGGTCGACAAATCGATATACGTCTCTAGTACTTAGTGTTAGTATTACTTATGCAAGTTTAAAATGTACATTTCGAGTCAAAATATAAGGATTAATTTTAAAGTGTAAATGTTTTTTAAGCATTTTTAACAATGAAGTATACCGGGAACTTTTTTTATCAGTATGCATAGGGTATATATCATTACTGTAGTTTACAGTTAAAGTGATTGGCAGCAATGTTTTAAAGCGTGTTTTTACATGGATTATTTATAATAGTACACACACTATAAGAATTCTTATACTGTGCAAACAAATAAGAAATTAATTATATACCTATTGTAGGAATTATTATTTTTCAGTATTGTAAATCATCCTTATGTTTACTTATAAAATAAACGCTTTGATATATTGTTGTCAGTTATTTTGACTGTAACTATGGTAATGATACATCTCTATGTATACTGAAAAATAAAACTCCTGGAAAATGAACTCGTTCTCCGAATTAACACAAGTCCCAATTCACAATGAGCATAAGCATAAGAACTACATAATATAAAACGTAATCAATATTACGTATGTTCACAATGAACATAAACATAAATAATGAAATTTAGTTATTTTAGAATATTACGGTGGTAGTGTATAGGGTTTAATCTTGTTTTCTTGTTGGATGTACTAGCTGTCATTTCTTCATATTTGTTATAAAATGTCAGAGTCAGAAAATAATTTTGCCGTCTTGGCTTTATTATTACAACTTAAGTAACTCATGATACTAATTGTAATTTTTATAGAAGACAACGATATTGTCATTGTATTATTGTTGTTAAAACTGAGTAACTTTATAAAATTTATGTTTTTGTCATACAGTCAAATGACCTAAAAAAATGAATAAACAATACATTAAATATTAAACATTCTTTTAATCAATTTTATATATATTTTATTTGGTCTGAAATACTCAATTAATGGTTGACGTTTGTTAACGAAATGAAACGCATGCGCAATGATCCTAAACATACGTAATTTTTACGTAAAGTTGAACCGATTCCAACTTTACGTTTTTCTTACGGATGGTCTTATGTACCTACATAAACGTAAGAAATACATAATGGCATTGTGAACACTGCCATTGAAAACCATTAGCTCAATTTTACGTTTTTGTATTTTCTTATGTAGTTCTTATGCTTATGCTCATTGTGAATTGGGACTAAAATATTTACATTAAAGGGTAAGATATCATTTTGTCGTACTATACAAACAGTCTGAGTATCTCCACCTACCTTGTGGTGCGCCATTTTGTGCAGCCTCTAAGTTAGCATGGTGTTTAGAGGTAGGTTCAGGTTTAGAGTTTGGTTCAGATGTTGGTTCAGAAACCGGTTCGGAAACAGGTTCCGGTTTAGAAGTTGGTTCAGGTTCTGAACTTGGTTCGGAAGTTGGTTCAGAGACTGGTTCACTAACTGGTTCACTAACGGGTTCACTAACTGGTTCAGAAACTGGTTCGGATACGGGTTCGCTCACTGGTTCTGGTTCAGGATTAGAAGTTGGTTCCGGTTTAGAGGTAGGTTCGGGTTTGGAAGTGGGTTCGGATTTAGGTTCTGGTTCTGGAGTTGCACCATTTTGCGTTGGTTCCGGTTCGGAAGTAGGTTCCGCTACAGGCTCTACAAGATAAAAGAACCAACCACCAATTAATAGGTTCTAACTTTTAACTACCTGAAGGTGATGAAGTGAAGGTGATGGCTACTTTAAATGAAGTCATTTTGTGCTACTTGAACACCAGATGTGCTCTAAGAATTATATTAATTAATATGTAAATTTTATACTTTATTAATAATAAGTGATTTACCGTGCAAAAGTGTCTAGTGCTATTTCATTTGAAATTTTAACATATTTATAATAACAAGATGACTAATCTACTTTAATTTAATTTTTAGAAGACTTAACTAAAATGAAACTATCTAGGTAAATTGTAAGAAGAAATAAATAATACTTTACCTTTATTCGTCTCGCGTTTCCGACGACCTGTAACAATTTATTTATTTAATATAAACAATTGATGTAAACTAAAATAGAAACATATAAATGAAAACTATTAATGCGTGCAATTTATGTAAGGTGATAAGTACATATGAATTTTGTAACATTTTGAAACAATTTTATCTACGCTCGTACAATAAATCCTTATTTTAGAAAGGTAATGACTTACATTGCCGCATTAGTGTGTTTTTTTAATATTACCGCACTGTATAATTGACTTGCGTGTTTTTCAACGTGTTGCTATCATCTTAAATTTTTTTCCGGTCTATTGCTAATTTGATTTGTAAGTTTAAAAAAATTTTTTTTTCAGTAAAAACATATCAATTTAGGAACTATGTTATTATTAAAATTTTATATGAAATATGTGGGATACTACATGATTATCGCACTGATATTATGCACACAAACTCGGCTTACGGCATTGTTGTGTAATTTGCACATGCGTTCGATAATATTCAAGTTATTATTATTATTTTCATTTCCGTACCGTGAGAATTACATTTTGAAATAAATAAAATATTGAATTAATTGTAAACAACTTATTTAGCAACAAAAAGTGATAATTTCCTGCAGATATTTCAATAAGAAGAGAGTGAGAATAAAATGAAAATAATTCGACGGATTTTTAAATATTGGCAATAAGTTTGAGAAAGAACCTGGAGAATTATTCTCAATTTTTCTTTAATAAAATTTTTTTCGAATCCACAAATGAAAAAAAAGCGAACATATTTAACCTGTGTTTTGCTAAACTAACCGAACTATCAGGCATTTGTTAAGAAAACGAAAACTACAGACTACAGAAATTATCGCCAGGAATAATCTATAGATCTTTATTCTCACCATAATAATGACAAGATTGGTTAAAACACAGACACGTGACAAACAATGACACATTTCAATGTTTTTAAGTATAGTCAAAAATTTTCGTTGCAAATTCGCCCTCTTGGTGCAAATAAAGCATTCTGATTGGCATATAATGTGATGAAGGAAATAATCATTTCAAAATATTTTAAGTTACTTGCATTTTTAAATCGCTGAAATGCTTCATAATAAAAAATGACATTTTGCAGGACAATATTAATTCATTATAAACCTCTTCCGATATTATGAAGCACGGGGTAGTGAAAAACAAATTCATAACTCCAAAAGAGGTGAATAATAGCACGAATGCTAACGTATAGTGGGGATTATTCTGTAACTTACCTGTTAATTTTTAACGGCCTGTTAAAAATTTTAACTAATGATAACCAACGTCATTGAATAAAAATTGAAAATTTCATTTGACACATATATATTTTTATTAGTTAAAATTTTTAACAGGCCATTAAAAATTAACAGGTATGTTACAGAATAGGCCCCAATGTATGTTTAAATTTGCAATTCAATCGTTGAAATCACACGAGAATTAATATTTAAAAATACATTGAAGTAATTTTTAGCAATTTTATGGTGTAGAACTAGGGGTTCTTAAACTTATTTAGTCCGAGGAACAACATTTTTTTTTGCTTAAATTCTGACTCAATAAACTCATAGGCACCACATAATAATAAATATTGGTAAAAATATGTCGCTGGTTATTTTAATAAATGGTCCTGTCCATTTATAGAGATAAACATTTTATTATTATTCTTTCGCGGAACCGTAGGAGTCCGCGAACCACAATTTAAGAACCTATAGTGTAGAATATACTTATGAAAGTGTTAAGAGATGTACAAGCATGTATGTTGTTAGAGCCCCAAGAATCATCTATAAAATAACCATATACCTATTAATTCATCAACGTGTTTTAAAAACCAACCCTGCTTAGAGGACACTTTATAAGACACACTGGTCTCAATGGCTTCCTCCCTATACTGCGGGGTGGAAATCGACGTGGGGTACGCTGCCCTTCGGGCGTAGATCGACTTCTTCGTGGTGGGCACCGGCGTGGTTGTCTCCGGCTCAGTTGAGGGTTCTGGCACACTTGAAGGTTCCGGCTCACTTTTAGGTTCTGGTTCACTTTTGGGTTCGGGTTCTGGTTCGCTATTAGGTACAGGTTCACTTTTAGGTTCGGGTTCTGGTTCGCTTTTAGGTTCGGGTTCGGTTTTAGGTTCGGGTTCGGTTTTGGGTTCGGGTTTCGCGGAGTCAGCTGCTGGAGGTGCTGATGGAGGGTTTCCGATGAGAGGGAAGTTTTTGCAGCTACTGGTGAGGTTACGAGGACGCCAACCAAGACCTACGTAACTGGTACCGTTGACTACCATGGCTACCTCGATTTCTTTGTGCTCTTTGAGTATTCGCCAGTAGAGGCGGAAGGTGTCGCTTAGTTTCTTTTCGGTGTAGAGTTCGAAGTCGATGTCCATTGATTTGATTGGTGAACCTGAAGATTTTCATAAAAATACAAATTCATGTCATGGCATCAGTTAAAATTTGAATTATTTTTATTGCCGTCATATCTCTTATACATTTTTTGCATTTCCGTCTAAAATTATTAGTTTTACACATCTCAAAATCGGCCAGAAACTGTTTGCTTTCCGGCCTAAGATGACAAAAACTAGGGATTTTTTTTGTAGTGTTAATATTAACAGTAACTTCTTTTATATGTGATGGAATTTCCACTACACAATATAAAATGAACTAATTAATTATCAGCGAATTTTTCGAAGAAAACAAATGAATTGTTTATATTAATAAATCCCTCATACCCTTGTCTATGAATGCCCTGGTGTTATAAACATAAAAAAATCTCTCGTATTTTATATTTATCAAAATATATTTGTACTCGCAAAAGTGCTGTTTCTGGACTAGTGATACAATAGTATATTGTAATACTAGTATTACAAACAGGTATTGTAACAAGTATTTTTCATACTACTTTTCCTATATCACGTTCACAAAGTCAATTAGAATGAAAATGTAAAAGTACCGTTACCAGTAATTTTTAATTGAATTGCAATAATTTTCCAGCTCCAAGTTTGTCTGACTGACAATTTTACAAATAATAAATTCCCCAAAAACAGTTGTTCAAAATTCAATTTTGTAGCATTGTTTTTGAGAAACAGTGTCACACAATAGACTTTGTGAACGTGAAATAAAAATAATTGTCATTAATGGCACTATCGATAACAGCTATATACATTACCGCACTCTTCCATATAAAATGCAATATAGGTTGTCAATATTAAATGAAGTTGTCATCATAGTTTAATTCAAAGATGTTTACTAACGAACAAAAAGTTCGAATGTTTACTTGTTACTCTAAAATTTTAGTTATAGTTTAACCCAACCAAATATTTCAACAATTTCAAAATATTTACAAAACATTAAAGTGATTAATGTTTAGATATGAATCATAAGAAAATAATTTACTACGTGCAATAGAATAATAACTTTAGCAAATAATTAAATATTAGCAATACTTCAGTATTTAAATTGTTTAGAAGAAAAATTTTATCCTATTTTTTTTAAATCACCAAGATTTAAGAAAATATGATCTCAAGACCATGAAAAGAAAACTGTCTTTTGCGACCTACTGTTTAAGAAAATTAATATCGAATTTCAAGAACTTAATTTTGTTTGCTAATGTAGGTACATTTTTTACAACTGGAGAAATAATTTTACAAAGTTCTTGATCTTACAGACATTATTTACATTTATTTAAAGAAAGTAGAACTCACTATTCACTAAAAGTTAATGTTTGGCCTGGCTTAATTAGGGATCAAGTTATTAGACTATTTTTATTAATGCAAATATGAATGGCTAAATATAATTGTACAGAGTTTAAATAATTTGAATATTAATATGGTTGAAATCGCAATCATCTAGTAGTAAAATACTACTAGGATAGAATATAATATAATATATGATTTCTATTATTCTGTTACTGGGGATAATTTTGAGTGTTATTTACGATAACTTCACTTCTCGAGGTTGGCAACACTGACTGTCTGTTTCAATTGACAACTGACAGATGTATAAACTTAACCTATATTGTATTTTTTTAACAATTTTTTTGAATTTTAGATTTCAAATAAAACTTAATATGTACCTCGGCACTGAAGTTCCTTTTTATCACTCACATGGTTTATTTTCTAGGCCCTACGGGCCTCGGAAACTAAATTCCATATTCGTGATAAAAAATTGAACTTCAGTGCCGTGATACATAAATAACTATTATATGTGTGATTTTATGTAAGTTTTTATTATGTAAAATCATAAGATAAATTCAATATATGTGTCGTTTTAATATTATATTTTAATTACTACTTTTTATTTATGTCAGTGTTATATATCCTTATTTCTTAATAACTAATTTATACAACATAAAGAAAATAAAAGGCGGAAACATTAAATTTTAACATTATAATCTAAATTATTGTTTAATTGTTAATGATGCAGTTTTTAATATAATGTTGTAATTTATGATTTTAAATATTTTAAATTTTATTGGTACTCGTATTTATTCTATTTTACGTTATTTATATATCAGTAAATTATAAGTTCATTTAACATTAATATCCAATTTAGCACTTTATCTGTTATTTATTTATACTAAACTGTTATCCATAGTAATACATTAATGTTGTTATTTAGCTGAATCATCCGGTATATTTTGACATGACGATTTTTGTTAGTTTTCGAAGAGCAACAGTAAGGGGCTTCAACTCTAAAAATTGTGTTAAGTTCTTCGTGCATTTTACGATAAATTAGCAATTTTTCTCCTGAATTTTGATTGGTAATAACTTGACAAATATAAAAGATACAAACTTATTTTGTTGATCAAACGATTCAGCAAGTCGAAATATATAGAAATGGCAAATTTTATATTTGATTATGGCGTTATTAAATTTGATAATTAGAGTACCTAATAAGACTAAAAATATCCAAAATAGTAAAATTCTTAGACTTATTTATTCAAAATTTGAACCTGTTCCCCAAAAGTTCCGAAATTTTGCACACTATTATTTTTCCATGGCTATAAATATGTATGCGAGACGAGATCGTATCCGGAATACATTGGTGAGTGTGAGATTGAGAAGAATGTTGTTAAGAAAGTGAGAATGAGTCAATTGAGGTGGTTTGGACATATTGAGCGAATGTCGAAAGAAAGGTTGGTGAAACTAATATATGCGGGTGAAATTTAGGGTGAACGATTGCGTGGGCGTGCGAGGAATAAGTGGTTGGGTATGATTGATGGTTTGTTGCGTTAACGAAAGATTCCGAGTTTGAAGAATAGATGAGCATGTATGAATGTGGACGAGGTGAAAGTGGTGTGTCAGGATTGGAATGTTTGGAGGAGATTGATTGTTGGTTGACTGTGTTGTTTGTGCTACCCCACTGAGTGGGATATAGCGTGACGTTATGTATATATGTAGAAAACAAATTCGATAGTTTAACTCCAATATAAAGTAAGCCATAAAGAACCGGATCAAAATACTAACTACATTTATGTCATTTGAATTATGTCAAAAATATGATATATAATAATTGTATTTCCTTCAAATGCACTTTTAAATAAACCTACGGTGTCGTGATTTTATTAAAATAGTTTTCTTGTCAAATTGCTAGGTAACAAGGTTTCGTGATTAAAAGAAATGTATCCAGCACAACACAAAACAGAAGACAATTTTTCGTATAGTTTTTCAGTTACATCCCGTCAAATTTGCATTTCGAAAAATAACAAAAATCGTCATATCTCAACAAATATAAGAGACATGGCGATGCGCTCTACAACAAAGAGTTTCTAAGAGTTTAAATTACATTTAGTGAAATACCATTAGAATCATTTTACTCACGTTTATTGCACCCGGGCCCAAACCATCCCAGCTGACAGTAGCATTGACTTGCTGGCGGTGTAGTAGCTCCCACGTCTACGCATTTTCCTTGGTTTCCACAATCGCTGTCTTCCCAGCATTCGTCTCGGTATTGGCAAGTTGGGCCGTGGTAAAGACGGTCGCATTTGCAACGGCCGAGGAGGTAACGACCGTGCCCTGAACACGACTCGCGGAATTCTTTTCCTACAAGAATAACATTTTTTTATGAAGGTGGTAAGCGTACTATTTTTGGTCATATGATTATGAATTTATGCGAACGTTACAAACGACCATGCTATTCAGTGGGATTATAACCCATGACCTCTGGCATGCTAGGCTAGTGACAAAGCCACTATGCCATCGGATCGGCAAGTATAACAATTAAGAGATAGCAAGTTAAGTTAAGGTAGAAGGTAGCAATGACTTTGCGACAAATTAATGTATGCACAAATCGTCGTGTCAAACAATTAAACAATATCCTTATAACTTCCTTCCGTGACCAAAAATAATAAGCAGACACTACCCGCCGTGAATAATAATTAAATTATTGTATGACTTTTTATAGATTGCAAACAAGTATTTATTTATTTATTAATCAATCAATCCAACAGGATACAAGATCCCAATTATAGGACGATTATATAAAGATAATTTACAAAAATTAAATGTTTGCAAAAAACTAAGAATTATAAAACCAAGTTAATAAAAATATCAGACTTAAAAATTAAAAAAAAAATAACTAAGAGCAAACAAATGTACTTAAAATGATAATATTAATTAATGAATTAACCAAGTAATGTAACAAAATGCGCTTAAATTTATCAAAGGAGTCGCCAAATACGTCAATATCACAAGATATATTATTATAAGCAAAACAAATTTGTCTTATTGGAGATTTAAATTCATAATTAGTTCTGGATTTTTTACAATGAAAAGTAATTTTATTTCGTGAAGTAATACGAGGAGTGTAAAATGGAATATGCTCAAGGGTATTTCATTATATTACAAGAGTTGTTGTTATTGTTAGCTTTTAAGGAATTAGAAATACCAGGAAAATTCAAATGTGTAGTTAAGTTGACAATGAAGAGAACAACAGTTAATAAAAAAACAGAAAAAGGAGAAGAAATACAAGATAACTAAAGAAGTACGTCAAGGAGATCCATTGTCAAAAACTTTGTTCAATTTGGCTTTAGAATACGTTATGAGGAAAATAGAAAAAGGCATATTAAGGACAAGAGATGGACAAATCCCAGTATATGCGGATGGTAATGGCTGGTACCACGAGCTTTGTTTTTGGATGGTTAAAGAGAAGTATTTTAACCTCGGTAGAATGATCTAAAATTATCTTATAAAAAATAATTCAAATAAAAGTGGTAGGTAATATATTTCCCTCTAACTTTTAATCGAAGCATTTTTTTGTAACATAGTTTCAGAAAATTGTACAGCGCTAAAACCGAAGCTAAAACACTTCTCTTAATACACCCAAAAACAGACCTTGTAATCGCAAAAAAACTGAAAGATTATGAAAAAGATGTTACATCAAATAGTAGCAGAAAGAAACAAAATGGGATTAAAAATAAATGAAGAAAAAGCAAAGAGTCGGAGAAATAATGGTAGGAGATTTCAAATTCGAGCAAGTTGTAAATTTTAGGCATTATGCTAACAATTAAAAGAAAAAAGAAGTAGAATTCAAAGAATAGAGAATGGCAACAAATAGGGCTATTCAAGCAAACAAAAAATTACTAATAACTAGATTTTAATTAAAGAAAACAAATGAAAATTTACCGAACGATAATAAGACCAATAACAATGTACGCTTCTGAGATTATGACAATGACAAAAAAGATTTAAGAATAATGGAACGAAACATAAGAAAAACAATATTAATAGCAATAAAGATATCAGAAAAACGAATACAGTATAAGAATGAACTGTAAAATAGAACTAGAGTTGGAAGGAGAAGACATAGTGAAAAAGGCCAAGCAACAGAGGATCAGATGGCTCGGACATATATGGAGAGCAGAATGTAATTAAATCAGCAGTGGAATTGAAACCAGGAGAAAGAAAAAGATGAGGCAAGATCAACATGGTTGCAGAAAGTAGAAAAAGAATTAAGAACAGCAGGAATTAAAAACTGTCAAAGTTAAAAATAAAATAAATAAATATATCATCACGTCTTTTACCCATTACGGGCGTGGCACTCTGCTTACGCAGATCTCGGTAAGTGATATATTGGTTACCAGCCGTCAAGTCATAGGCCCCAAAGTTATTAGTGGAGGGGGAACCACAGCGGTTAAATTAATTTGGCAACTGTCAAAGTTAAACCAAAGATATGAAGATGTGGAGAAACCTAACTACAAGGATTTAAAGGAACAGAAACGGAGATTGATCCACTCCAATAAAAGGATCTAGAAAGCTTCATAAGAACCGGCTACTACAATAATAAATAATTGTATGTCTTCTTCCGATCGACTATCATTCATTGATGTTAAAAAGTTTCTCAAGATCGTTCACATTTCGTTGAAATCATTTAAGGACGGATACTTATCAACTGCTGATGAGTCATAAGTTTTTGCATCACATGGTTTTGTTTTTGTTTTAAATAGAAATACTTAAAAACCTACGTGTTTTAATGGCGACGTCAGCACATGACCAGAATCGGTAGTTGCTTCCCCATTCGTTGGCTTGTCTTAGCAACCTGAGAGTACAGTCCGCGCAAACATATTCTGGGGGCAGTTGAACTTCAAATGCTTGGGCCCTGAAACATTGGACATGCTGTTAATATTAAATTGTATTTGAGAAAATTGTTTAAATAGATTAAGGGTAGATTTTAAAGTTGAAGTTTAAATCAGTGGGTTCAGCTTGTTAAAATTATATAGTTAATGTACTTTTTAGAATTTGTAATGAACTGTTAAATATTTTAGAGCAAAGCGTCTGAAATATAAATAAATATATCATCACGCTATTTACTTATTTCGGTGTGGCACTCTGCTTCTCAGATCTTAGTAAATGATATATTTTGCGCACAAAGTAAATAGGTTAAGTTAAAAATGGTAATTATCGGCTGTGGGATTCGAACTAAGGATCTCATGATTCTAATGCATTCTTCGGAGCTATTTATCCAATAGTTAAATTGTCAAAAATCGAAAGGTTTGCTATTTGCAGACTTCTTGCTCTAAAATTGGTATTTTATTATATATAGGAAGCTCTAGAAATATATTATTAACCTGAAATATGATATCTCGCTTATTCTTACGAGTACTTTACTAGGAAGTATAACAATCATAAAAAAATGTATTCCGTTGTGACCATTTTCAAAATAACGTCTGTGTTTTTTGATGGACGGATGGATGTGTGTCCGCATATTTTGCAACTCATGAACGAGAAAAAATAGAGTAAAGAAATTTCATAATTATAAGTTTCATGACAATACAGAGAACTGAGTTGATTTTGGAAACAATTCTAAAACCTAATGTGGAAGTTTATTTGACAAAGTATTTTGAATATGAAATTATCGGGGGTAATATCACAAGATCTTTTGATTTTATTGAGAAAATCAGAGAGATCGTGCGGTATTTATGAGATAAATTCCAAAGACAACGCAAAATGAATCTTGAAATATTAATAACTGTCACACTGACAGTTATAAACAATAACAATTGATGTTTGTTTACTTGGTAGCGGGAATTTATTAGGGTAATGGGATTTTATCAGGGTAACGGGGTTTTATCGGGATAACGGGATTTTATCAGTATATGTTTAATACTGTTCCTATTGGTTCAATTTTCAAGTGTTTTGTATCCTGATTGGTTAAAAACTAGTCGTAGGTATTTATCTGCGTAAAAAAGTTTCAAACATACTTCGAAAAATGACATCTAATAAATATTGAATAAAACTATCGAGTTTGGTATCAAATTAAAGGTCTTAGGAAGAAGACTTGACCATGTTAGACAGCTTGGAATATGATATATATTTTAAGATAATTAAATAAATTTTCCGAGGTTATATTTATATGTATAAGAAATTCATGTGTTGCCACACCATTTTTTTAGTTATTTGTCTCAAGAATGACTTTTAAAAAATCGCCGTAGTTCAAAAACTGAAGCAGATTTGCAAAGGTTTCAGTATTATATTCTGCGTAAACTGCAATAATTTAAATAAAATTTGATATATTTGAGAAGTTTCTAAGCATGTTTACTTACGTAACATCACTGGATACAAATTCGGACCCTGCTATCGTCGGCGTTAAATCTAAAACTGGCCGCTCTAAATGATCCAGAAGTTGAAGTTTGAATCCACCCTGCAGAGAAACAATTCTGTAACAACCTAACACTAGACAAGCAAAACGATCTTTCCTTTTGTTGTACTAACTCAAAAATCAAACAATATATTATAGAGATTCATCTAAATTTATTAAAACAATAGTTATTTGTATATCAAGGTACTAAAGTATAATTTATTACTACGAATATGGAATTTATTATTTGATGCGATAGCCGAGGACAATAAATCATATGAGTAATAAAAAATACTTTAATCGCAAATTTATTCATTAAAAACATAAATAAATAACATTATGTATTTGTAAAACGTCAGCTAGCTGTTGCGACGGGGATGGCTCTAAAACAAAATTATTGTCAAAGTGTCAAATTTGGTTATAATTTTTATTATTTTTTATATAATCTCAGACTTGTTCTGTATGTAATCTGTATTAAATCCGATAAATTATTATCAAAAGTAAATAGTAAATAAATTCACCTATAATATTATCGTATAATTTGTTTTAGGTTTGTAATTCAAGTTTGACATAAGAGTCTGTAAAGTTTAACTTTACCTACTATTTTGGCAAACTTCGCGTAATAAATATTGTGTACTTTTGTATCGGTTTCGGAAAAAATAGTTTTTAGTTTAATATAAAAATATGAGTAAAGACTATGAAATGACAGTGTATATTAAATTGAATACTTACCCTATGGGGGTAGGCTAGATGCCACGTCACATTAAATTTGGTTCCCGCTAATAACGACGTTTTTATTGACCCTGAAATCAAAGAAAACTAATGATAAAATAATATTTCAGACCTTCAACAAGATAAAGTAAAACAAATAATTGAAAACAACATCAAAGTAATTACGATATAAATTATGTTTTGCGACATAAAAATGTCAATTACTAAAAGAAACAACACTACATTTATTGTTGTCTTTTACTTCAATATTTACTAAAGAAAATAATATATTTCTACAAGGAAACATTAAAATTAAATGTTAAATGTACACAGAAATTCAAATAATAACAATAAAAATATACTGAGAGAAATATACAATACAAGTGTGACTAACAAAAAATTCATGTGATGATTCTTAAATTATCTCTGCAGTTAGTAAATTATACGTTCTGTTCATTTTACTTTCATTAAATACTAGATTCATTGTCGTACGCAAAATGATGTTTACTTCCTATTATAGTGCGTACCAGTTACGTTTCACTTTTGTTTTTACTTTCATGTGTTCTACCATGTATTATACGCATGACGAGAACTTGTATAATGGAGATTTTTTACATCCGAGACCATTTGACCATTTAAGATTGTGTTTGAATGTTTAATAGTTATACATGTATAACATACCGAGTGTACAATTTTATAGTTCATAGATACAATGTTAAAATTTTCATTAGGTGATAGTTCAATCCCTATGAATTTTAGAACATAAGTGTAAATACAAAAAAATGTTTAGTATGTTTAAAAACTGCACAAAATTTATTGATGTGATACATTTCTGGTCATGAGATAGACGTAAAATAAAATTTATAATTTTTAGCTAATTCCAGAGTGCCATGGTAAACAAAACATACAAACAGTCGTATTGTTTGAGTATGACAGATAACATTTTTCATAGTTTTAATGATTATTAATTTGCTTAAACTATTTCTCAATAATCATGGAGACATTTACCATTTAAAAATAATTTAAATATTTGCTATTTATTTTTATGTTGCTGTAAATTTTTACCTATTCACTATACTAAAGTTATTCAGAATTTTAGAATGCATGCAATAAGGCTAATTTAGTTAACTAAATATTAGTATTCCGCGATACATCATTCAAATTAAAATTAATATTTATTAGAAAATATACAAATAAGAAAAAAATTTGATATTTCTAAAAACAGATTTAATAGTTATTTATGTGTCAAGGCACTGAAGTTTAACTTTTTATCACGAATATGGAATTTATTTACCGAGGCCCGTAGGCCGAGGAACATAAACCATGTGAGTGATAAAAAGGAACTTCAGTGCCGCGGTACATATTAAATTTTACTTGAAGTCTAAAATTAAAAAAATCTGTCAAAAAATATTATACAAGTTAAGTTTACACATCTGTCAGTTGTCAATTGGAACTGACACTCACTTTTGCCAACCTCGAACATTGAAGTTATAGTAAATAACACTCAAAATTATTTGTTTTATCCTTAATTTCTTCATCGGAATTAATTAGTTAATTCTTATTCTTGCACATATTGTTATATACGTATAAATTTACTACAATATGTCATATATCTGTCAAAATTATCCTACTTGTACAATAATTATTTAACGGTTGTCAACACTGCGTTGCTCAAAATCGTCGTATAATGGGTTACTTTAGTGACGATTTCTGAGCTTTTAATGACGATTTTTCAGCACTTTAGTGCCGAATTCAAATAAATTTACTATATTGTTGAATTATTTTCTGTAGAAATTCGGTACAAGATTGTAATTATATAATGGCGAATTTGAGAGTTCTTTTTTTTTCTGAACAGCTTTTGTATTTACACTTTTATAGTAGGTAATGTGAATTAGTAAAAATTTACATAAATTTAAACAAAAATAGTACTCTACATTTTAATACTATACCCGATATATTAATATTATTGTTTATTGTTATATATAATTAAGCCCTAAATATGTATAGGATAAAAACCAAAAAAAGTTTTTATAGAATGAAATTTGTGGCGTGAGATTGAATTCTGAATTTCTATCATCATGTATTGCAACAATTTTTAACAGTTAATTCTGTTATTACTAGCACTAAAGTCTATTTAATGTTTAAAGTTTCAAATATGACAAAGAAATCAACACAGAAACATGAAGCAAATAAACCATCGACCAGGAACTAAGACAATATTTTTTTAAAGTGTTCATTGCTAGTCATTTCAGTCACGACTCGAACAATGAAGGAGTTGCTGAATCATTTGACATTCAACAAATCAGAGCACACTTTCTTTCTGCTCGAATATAATCAGATTTGAGATTATATTTCATGAAGTTAATCAATATTGATCTAAAGTTTTCGAATTATATAATTGAGTTAAAGTTCATTTCTTTAAAGCTACACCTCTTGGAGATAAGATGAGTTCCATTCTAGTAGCATTTTGCGTCAACAGCAAAAAATTTGTTATAATTATATTTGTAATTAATATTAATTACACGATTTAAAAATAACCTTCTTTCGGATCAAACAAACATAATTATAATAATCTAACGATGACTAATAATTATTGTTTGTAAATTGTAGGAATGACCTCAGTTTTGTGATAAATTGGAATATTTTGTTGATGTTAAGAAATCACATTTGTTTTTACCATATGAAAATTATAGCTTGCAAAGGAATTACTTCAAATTATAAATATTTTACCGAGTATATAAAATTGTAAATTACCTTTAAATAACTTTAATTATTTACCTTTTTTACACATAGCAATAGTATATTGTGTTATTAGGAGTAAATGTGATACATTGTGATGTAAGTTTGAACGACGAGCGAAGCGAGTCGGACAATTACATGCGAACAACGATCATAGATTAAATTGTGTATTATTTAGTAATAGCACAGAAATGTGTTCAATTCTACAGTAATGATACTTCAACTATTTCATGATCCCAATATTTCAATGGTGGGCTACCGAGAAGATGGCCGCTCAGTGTCCGTTGAAAGCTGATATCTTAGTAACTATAGAAAAGATACTATAGTATGTCAGTGTCAGTTATATCTGTCAAATATCAAGCCACATTACTTAAAATATGTAATATATTTTTTTCACGACATAGTAGGAAACTCCACCGTGCTTCTCCCGAAATAGTGAGGAAAATGTGTTGTTCCTCTCTAGATAGGAAAATATAGAAGTTTTACCAATATGAATGTTATTTACAAAAAATATATTATAAAAATTATAAATAAATTCCTAATTTTATTGAAAATCCTTATTTTAGTGATAGACATACTTTAAATTATCTTACAATTATGTCTTATATTTTTCTTTTTTTTATTAAATCACAATTTGACAAATATTAAAGATATTTAAGATTGGTTCATTAGCAACACTGCTACACCGCCTTGTGTTTGATAACCTAACTTTTAACGTGTCAGTTTGTCAGTTGTGTTCTCAAAGTGTATTTTAGGTCTCAATAAATCGTTTTTAGAAACATGTCGTGAAAAAAATGTTGTGTCTAACACGAGAGGAAAGCTCTTCTTTGTCTAAGTACATCTAATTAATTCTATACTAATCACATCATCTCGACTGTAAATTAAACATCTGCAATTACACCCATGGTAATGATTCCCGGAAGCCTTTTTAATATTCAAAAAATCACATAATGTAAATTCAGACAATGCTATGTTGTTGATTGTTTATGCACTGAAACATTTCTGTGCTAACAATGAAATAATCATAGAAAATAAAAGTGTCCTATTGTTTTCAAAGCTACTTGATATTTTCGTAATCTTTAATCTTATGCTAAGATACCTTGGCCACGTATCCATGAAATAGTAATTGCAGGGCCGTATCATATAAAAAATCTGATGGGCCCAACACATGACCTGCCGCTCAACTCAATTTACTACATGCTAACTCACAAATAAATTAAATAATTTTATGTTAACCACAATTATACCAAGATGAAAGCAATGTATGATGTCATTTTAGTTATTTACCACGAAAAGTTATTTAATTTAATAAATAATTATTTACAATCCCTACGGTTTGAGATCTACAACACACGATAACACTGACGTTGCATTATTTTAAAAAATCATTGCGGCTAAATAAATAACAAATATGACTTTTTAAAACTCCAGATTGTATAAAATTTAAATAAAGTTTCATAAAAAATTAAGAAAAAAATTAATAGACTCCATTCATGATACACAGTCCGATGCGTTACTGCATACACTCATAAAAATAACTATTTGTTTCAAGAAAATTTACAGGTTTATTTTTGTATGCATTCACTGAAGAAAATTTATTTTCTTACGAAATGATTAGGTTTAATTGAATTAATTTGAATAAAAATTTTATTTATCCAACACCTCTCAATAAATGCTCTATAACTATGGCGATTTTAAACATAAGTAACAGATTGCCCACTACTAGTGGCTATAATTTTGAGAAAATCCACTAGTGATATTTTTTAAATTTATAACAATAATAATAACACACACCTTGGTAACCACTTCGATTGTCATTTTGATTTAAAAAATTTAAAGCATATGTCACTGTCAAATAATATTTCTTTAATAATTTTACATTTATTAAGAGTTGTTGGATAAAACGTTATACTTCACATGTGGACAAAGTGGAATTACCCTCTCGATAAAATTATCACACTCAGCCTTTGGCTTCGTGTGCTAAAATTTCTCTTGTAGGTAATTCCTTACTTTGTCCTCTTGTAAAGTAAATAACTATTATCTTCGTTATTATGCATTGAAAGAAAAAGAATATATTTTAAATATATTTTTTTTAAATAATGAAAAAGACGTCGTTTTAATTTTAAACAAAGTTTTTATTTAAAACGATATTATTTTAAATTAAAACTACTCCTATTCAAACTATTTCATCTCCATAATGAGTCTCAGTTGAATACTTTAATATGTTCCTTCAAAACTAAATTAATTTTCATACAAGAGTATTTATTAAACCTATAAAAGTTTTCAATGAAAACGAAATCGGATTGGCACTATTCAAATCAATTTTTCTCTTCATGTAAGAGTAATCTCTTTGTTCCAAGAAAACTTTTTTATCAGTATAACTATTTAGTAATAAAAAAAATACAAACTTCAGCGATGCAGTACCTAAAACGTTAATTTTAATTAACTACAGTGATTAATACTATAAAGTGTAAAAAATTATCTTGTAACTATTTTCCCATACAGTCCTATGACATCAGAGTATGCGCTATGCATTCTAAAGAGCCCGCATTGTATCAGCGCAGTGTTCATGCCCATTTTAATGCTCTTAGTTATGCTACGTAGGCATAGCTGGCCATGCTGTGGGTTCATTTGTTTCAGCAGGAGAAATCTCCGTGCAATCTTATGAATTATGTACGTATTGCATATGTCCGTGAAGAATAATTGTCTGTAGACTTGAATCTCTACAACTCCACAATCTAGATGTCTAGAATCAAGTAGAAATCGGATGGCAGACCATGAATGGTTTATGTTTATTTATAAACAAACTGCAGTGATTTATTTTATTTGTTAATTGAGAAGAGTTCGACCAGAAACATTGGGATTTATCGCTTTTTAACTCTGCTATGCTTTTATCTGAATTCATTGAATTTTTTTCCTGGGAACTTTTCAAAGATCGAAGTACTAATAAATTTGTATGTTTACCTATATTCCATTTGAGAATGACAAAGAGTAATAAATTAGTCTGGCAGGGACCTTCCAGTTTTTTACTTAAACATAAGAAGTAAGTTTAGTTGTAGGTATAAAACGAGCGGTATTCTATCCCTAGTAAAGTTATATCTAATTTTTTTGGTGGATTCATTTACCGCGCAGCTGACAAAAATCGAATACTTTGTTGTATATCGGTAATGATTAACAAACATAAAAACAAAATATATATTAACTAGCTGTGCGTATATGTATGAAACTTATCTAGCAAAACGTCCTGATTAACTGATTAAATCTATCTTAAAATTTTTTTATCAGTATACGTAGGGATGTATCATTACAATTAGAGTGATGTATTAACGCGTTTTTTTTATGAGTAGAGATATAGGGATAATTTACATTGATTATTTCACTCATTACAAATTTGACCAATCAGAATGTCTCATTTTCCATTGTTGTGCATTTTAGATAAGTGAATAAACAGCACCATGCTGTTTATTCGCGAGTAAATTGAAGCTAGCTTTTATATGCAAATTTTGAACATTTTGAAGGCATATTTAGCCGGATAATTAGTTGCAGAAGCAAGATACTTACATGTTCTTTACCTTTACTGGTATTCTATATCTTTAAACATGCTAAATTATTCAATTCCATCTACTTTTATTTACGAATTTTTGACATTTATTTGACAAATAAAAAGAAAAACAATCAATTTGCTATAGTTACACTATAACAACAAAAATTTATGGTCCTTTTTGTTTATGAGTGTACCGATTTATTTATGTAAAAATGTGTCAAAATCAACGTTTTAGTATAATTTCTTTGGCAAATATTAAAGTTTTTGCTATGAATTCGTGAAATAATCTTGACATATACCCCTCGTGCAAAAAAATTTAATCGATTAAATTTGATGTCTAGCTTATTTATAAATTTTTGCTTTTAAAAAAGTGTTATCGTACATAATAATTTAAGATAAAACCCCTCGACCTGCGGTCTCGGGATTTTTTCAAATTATTATGTACTCAAACACTTTTTAAGCAAAATTTTATGCATAAGCTAGACATGTCAAATTTAATCGATTAAATTCTTAGCACTCGTGATATAACTATTGATTATTAATAATAGTTAATTATAATAAATCAATACAAATTTAATCAAATAAGAAATTTATTTTAATTGCTTTAATACTTAATAAATTACATTAAATTGATAGGAATTATTATTTTTAATTACTGTAGGTTATCCCTGTTTTTTTATGATTACTCAAAAAAAAAATGCTTTAATGCTGTTAATCATTTTGCTGTAACTATGGTAATGAATGACATATCCCTATGTATACTGATAAAAAAAAACTACCGGTGTTTTGAAAGTTATTGTCAACTGTAATTATACAAGAGCTTTTTATTTTGCCGGATAAATTTCTGTTTGTACGAAATCTTGTTACCTAGCAATTTGACAAGGAAGCTGTTTTAATAAAATCACGATACCGTAAGTGGAGTGATTTTATTTTTCCGAGTCAAATTGCTGTCAGGTGACAAGGTTGAAATATATCCGAAGAAAATAAAATGCTCGAGTGTAATTCGGCGAGATAATTTAACGACATTATTTACGAAAAGGTTTATTTAAAAGTGCAAAAGTACTATTATTAATAAATTATGTTTTTGACATATAATGCAAGTATGGCATTAATGTAGTTAGTATTTTGATCTTGACGCTAGAAGAAAGGTAAATAATGTTTTATCACTTTCAAAAAGTTACCGTCCTATTCATCCGCTGTCAAAACGATAATAATTTTATCGAGTGGGTAATTCCACTTTGTCCACGTGTGAAATATAACGTTTTATCCAACACCTCATAATAAATGAAAAATTTATTAAAGAAATATTATTTGACAGACATTTGCTTTAAATTTTTAAATTAAAATGTCAATCGAAGTAGTTAACAAGGTGTTGTGTGTTATTATTTTTGTTATAAATAAAAAAATGCATTTATTATATTTTTAGGTTATTCAGGAATTTAGGGAAAGTTGGAACTTTATTGCTAAATGGAATTAAACCATGGCGGAATTAAAAAGGGATCAAAAAGTACAATTAAGGAAAGCTGCCTTTATAAACCTATTTCGACTATTTCTAAAATATATACGAACACTTTTAAATAGATAACATAAAAATGAGCCTGCATACATATTAAATGATGATTTTTCTCTCCCATTCTCAAATGGAGTATACCGATTAATATTAGCATATAATTGAACGTTTTTCTCTCTACCTACATCATGTTCTCTTATTAAATGTTGGCACATATCCGGTACATGTGCATGTAATCATTCAAACGAAAATTTGTGGAATCATCTCCGAAAAAATTCGCCTACCTCATAAACTAAAAATACTCTCTCACCTAATTGCAGGGTACTGCTAAATGATGTGGTTAGTAGTTAAGATTGTTATTAGTATTACTAATTTTAAAAGGAAACTATGGTGATGTCAGCGTGATTTACCAGTTTACTTAATGCTAATAGCTGGACAAAACTAAAATGTTTACTAATAGTTATTATCTTAGCATTAGTTCACTTCAAGGTCGGTGTCGTTTGTTGACATATTAAAGTCGATTTGCATAAGTACTTCAAAATAATATTAAAATAATCCATTTTTTTTTATGTGATCTACATGATTTTATACGGTACACAATTTATAAGTAATGAAAACCTAGTAGGCCTAATAAAATCTATTATATTATACATAATGACAGAACACCTTTGTAGGGTAACGCCGCATCTTGTAAAACTCTTAGATCCTTTTGTTGAAGTAAATCAATCTTCCTTTCTGTTATTTTACTTTGTCAGTTTTGAATTCCTGTTGCTTTCAAATTTTCTACTTTCTTTAGCCATATTGATTTGGGTCTGACTCATTTTCTTCTTAATTCCCATTCTATTACTGATTTAATTGCATCCTTTACTTCTGCTCTGTGCTCGCCATATCTGTCCTAGTCATCATGCTCTCTGGTTGCTCTTTTTCACTATGCCTTCTTCTTCCAACTCTTGTTGTTCTGTATTCATTTTCTGATATCTTTATTGGTTCTAATATTGTTCTTATTCTTTTTCATTCCATTATTCTTAAATCAACTTATTTTTCTTTTGTTATTGTCCTAGTCTCAGCAGCGAACATTGTTATTCGTTTTATTATCGTTCTGTAAATTCTCATTTTTGTATGTTTAGTTAAACATTTGTTTTTTAAATATATTTTTTAGATTGTGTAGAACACCCTATTTATTGCCATTATCTTTTCATTTTTTTTTAACTTGTTTGAATTTGAAATCTCTTTAAAATTTTCTGTTTGTAAGGATTTTACAGGTAGTACCTTTTTTTTGGGGTCCCATTCATATTTACAACCTATGTAAATATAAAGAGATATTCAGTAAATTTTTGTGATTAAATATTATATGTCATCGGAAAGTAACTACCCAATGGCAGAACTTTAATTACATTTATTTAGTTACTATAATTACAATTGGCTAATTAGATGATATTATGAAAATACTTAATCCTAAGATAAACTAATTTATAAAGGTCCGGTTAATCTAGAGGGTACAATAGTCTGGGGAATTTCTTCTTTAACGGAAGGCATTTGTAGATCTTGAGCAATTATCCAGTTGGGGACAAACCATGGAGCATTGATAATCATACGAAGGATTTTTGATTGAAATCTTTCGATTATTTCGATGTCGGAGGTACTTGCTGACCCCCATAGTTCGATGCCGTAGGTCCAGATTGGCTTGATTATTGCTTTATGGTAGTACCTATTATTTTTATTTTTGCTTCATTTATGTTTAATCCCATTTTATTTATATTTGCAAAAAACATATCATGGGCTGAGAAAACGATATGTGTCTCAAGTAGGAATGGGCATTCCTAATTAAAAGTTCTTTAATGGTTTAATGTAACACACAAGAAATAATATGCGGATTCATTCGACTTAAAAATTTTCAATATAAGTATTTTTGCTTAATCCAAAAAATGTTACATGCAAAATTTGTTTATGTTGCAAGAGTTTTTACCAAAAGCTGTGACACCCAGGAATAATAATAATAATAATTTATGAAATAATTAAACTATTGCATAGCAGTCAATAAATTTTATTAAAAATCTGCCTCTACCGGTTTCGGCAACATTATATCACAAACATCCATCCAATCAAGAAGCTTCAGATTCTTCAATAATAATAATAATAATAATAATAATAATAATGAGCGTATGTATCCCAGTGCTGGGCAAAGGACTCCCCCATGTTCCTCCATTTTTTTTTGTCTTGTGACATGGTTGGCCAGTGGTTGTTGAAATTGGTTAGGTCGTCCTTCCATCTTCGGTGTTTTCTTCCCTTGCTTCTATGTCCTTCTCTTGTTCTCTTGGTATCCAGTCCGTGCACCGGCACACCCAGGAAATACTATTAAATATTAGCAACATCTCACGCCCCGAATAGTATCATACAACCATCAACACTGTTTCTGCTCTTCTACAACTGCCTTGAGTCGTTGAATGTTTGGTGTTGGCTCTACCACAGTGTACAATTCCTCGTCTATCTGCACGATTAGTAAGCAGTGGTCTCAGTTATGTAGCCTCGCCCACCGCTCCGGAGCGAGCCTAGCGTGGCCTAGCGCTCGTCCACCGCCCAGCGTGAACCACGGAGCCGTTGGCCTTGGCTGGGTCGCGGCCCGAGGGTCGCAAGCGGTGATTCACTCGAGCAAGCTGTTGTACCTCAGCGCAGAATACTTAGTTATGTGGAAACTGTATAGTCATGATGCAGGGACGACCACACAAATATACAACATTTTCATCCGTCGAAATCGTACCCAACTTTGGTATTGGTTTCGTAAAAATGCATTTTAATCATATTTAAATTGTACAATGCGAGTCAACAGTACAGAAGCTGCCAATAGTTTTTAGAAATTAATTAATTTATTTGTCATATTTTTCTAGTTTGAATTAAGTACCCATATTTTGAATCCAGGCACTAGCAGCCTGCTAAAATCTAACAGAATCTTTTGAAAATTCCAGAACTTTTATTGATAAATTAAATATATACCACAAGAAACATATGTGAATTTTACTTAACAAATAATAAGCAAGTGATTAAATGAATCAATCGAGCCTATTCTCTAAAAAGTGTGACAAAAATGAATCGTTTTTTGACAGCTAATGAAATATTCGAAATATTCTCATATATAATACCACTAGTGTTGCAAGTTATGTGGACAATTTTTGTTGCTGTATTACCAATGAGTATTACGCTTGATTTTAAATATCACGAGGGTGCAACACGAGTGATATATTCAAGCGTAACAACCATAAGTGATGCAGCCCCAAAAATTGTCGACATAACTTGTAACACGAATGGTATTCGGAGGATAATTCAATCAGTCAAAATGTATTCTTTCTTTAAACTGACTTGGAAATTAAAGGCTAAGTAAGTGCCCCATTTCCCAATAGGCTCTTTAATTATTTTTTTTTACAGTTAAAGGTTCCGCGAGCTGAAGGGATCTATGGACAAAATGTTATCAATATTTTTACGTTCTTATGTAGTATGTAGGAAGTATAACATTAATGAAAAAAGTCGGTTACGATTTACGCGGAAATACATGTTTTGAGGTCCTTATATCCATTTTGACCATTTGCTCAATGATCTCTGTGTGGGTGGATGTGTATTTGCAAGTTCTATAACTCACGAACGAAAAAAATACAAAATTAATAAAACTTTATAATTTTATATTTCATGGCAATGTGGAAAACTGAGTTGATTTTGCTAGCAATTATAAAACCAGAAGTGAAAGTTTACATAAATTCTATACATTACCAATATTAAATCATTTGCGAAAAAGTGTCAAATGTTAGTATAATTTGGACTATAAAATGTTATTTGCAATTTTTTATATTTTCTTCAGGTAAGAAGATGAAGATTGTCAATTGTTATTAATTGAATTATGTCGAGTTTATTATTAAATTAAAAGTCTTAGTGAGGCGAGTTAAATTAAAATGACAAAAATTAATTTTGTCTATCGTTAATTGTTTTTCAAACAAGTTACTTAAATCCTATCGATCTTTCGACTTTAGAGTTTGGTATCAAATTTAACAAGGAGAAATTTATACCTATTTTGGACTTCGGGGTACATTATTTATTATTTTAGGTTTGTACATAAAGTTTTCGATGTCCTCTGAATTTTCTTTAGTAATTGAAACATCTATTCTTTAATTGTATTTTTTATATAAGACAGTAGTGTGGAGCCCACACCAGGTTTTTCGTGTAGCTTTTTACTTGCGCAGATTTTGGGAACAGTTTTTGTCGTCTATTACAAAATGTTAAAATATTTTTTTGTATTTGGTTTCAGAGTGCAGTACCAGTGTTAATGCCAGATCCAGAGTCCAGGAATCCATCCCATGAATGACAAAATCTTCGATGATGCAAAGTGAGTACTCATTTATAAACACTCTAATTAATAAAATACTTCTGGTGAACTAAATCTTACTACGGAGGTATATGATTTTCCCCAATAATAATTTACATAATAAAATGTTTAAGATTAAACACATTATCGAAATAAAAGGCATTTTATGTCCATTATAAAGACTTTCTAAAGCCAAGAACTAAGGAGACTGACATGTGCGATTTCTTGAAAAACTAGGTCAGATATTATGTAGCTCTTTGCGTAACTTTAACATCGTCTTGAGTCCGTTAAGCTTTGAGCAAACATGAGCAGCAAACAATTTATTATATTAAAGAACAGGAAAATAATAGTTATTTATGTATCAAGGCATTGAAGGTTTACTTTTTATCACGAAAATAAACCATATGAGTGATAAAAATGTACGCCAGTGCCAAGATATATATTAAATATTATTAGAAATATAAAAATATAATTAACTTAAAAAAATTATAGATAAGTTTACATATCTACAAGTTAATCCCATATTTTTTTTTAAAAAACATCAATTTCTGTATTCTTCATTTATTTTCATGTTCTTTATGGTCCAACAAGCTCCATCTGTCAAAATTTTATGGATTTTTTACAGTGACTTGTACATTGCAGTATCAGATGAAGTACATTTCACAGGCTGGGTTCGTTCACTCCCATGAATTTTGTTTTGCAATTTTAAATAAATTATTTCTTCCAATTATTCTTATCGAAAAACAAAACTATTATTACAGTAAGGTCTTTGAACATTCTAGTATTTATATATGTGGATGAAAAGGATAACTGAAACATTAAACTATCAAAAAATATTCGTTGAAGTCTAGGTTGGTCAAAAAATCAGAACTTTGATACTGTGTTTCTCATTCCCATGAACGACTACAGTAATGAAAATAATTCGTATATTTGTAAATATGATCATCTATAATATACTAAGTGTGGCATATATTTTACTAATTTGAAAATTATGTGTATGTATAATTTGTAAACAAAATTAGCTTTTTAAAATTCATTATAAAACTTTGGACTTTTATCTACAAACGTAGGTATAAAACATTATATGTTTCATTTATTATAATAATGATATATTGTTACAAAAAAGTCATGTTCATGTTGCGCTATCTTCAGCCCGTATGGTTGACCTTAAGTTAAACATTGGAACTTTGCACTCAGTATTGCCAACCCACGACATTGAAGTATCGTAAAGCACACTTAAAATTGAATGTTTTATTCCCAACTTCTTCTTCGGAATTAAATAGTTCGTTCTTCTTGCACGTATTGTTTACTATCATACATCGTACATCTGCCGAAATTATCTTACATGTACAATAATTATTATACGGTAGTCAATTTCAATTCTATGTTACTCAAAATCGTAGTATAATTTATTGCTTTATTGTCAATTTCAAAGCATTTAATGACGATTCTGGCGTTCTTCAGTGCCGCTTTCAAATCAAACAATTGATATAAAAGCATGTGGTTGTCCTGTTACCTTTGGGCATGCCGCACGGTGCTTTGGTCCGGCTGTTGTCCAAGAAGTCGAGGTCATACTTCCTGGCAGGCGGGAATGTTAAAGCGACATGAGCGACGATGGGCGTCGTCACCGTCGCCAAAACTGACACTAGCAGCCACACCGCAGACATGGCGGCGGCTGGCACTCACCGGAGGGTGTAAAACTCTGTTGGTGTAGATAGTGCTCTCATCGGATCTACAACAGAAGGAAATATTATTATATTATGTAGCTTGCATCCAGACAAACTGGTTAAGTTCATTTAATTTTTTCTTGACTAAGTTGAATGAGTAAATCCATTTGAAGCCTAAACACAAAAGAAATATATAAGCTTGACTTTTTTTTTTGAATTTCTATCAAGACAACTAACTATATTCCTATATAATTTTCGAAGCTGAATTTGAATCGCCACAGGGTAAAAATAACTTAATGCGCTACGAACAGTTTTAAATCTCAACAAATCGAATTAAATATAAATATTCTAGTATATAAGATATAAACACAGAGTTAACACTACTTTCCATAAAAAAACTTCTCTTTGAGTGGGTGAAAACTACCCCTCATACAACAGGAAACTTAAAAAATGCAGTGATTGTAAAAAAGCTTATAATGCTCATTTTTTACTTTCTTATACAAAGTATAAGGAAGTATTGGAATTATATGTTTAATATACTAATTTTAGTTGCTATGGGAACAAACAAATAACAGAAACTGTAATTATTAATCATTTAATACAGATTCATATACCGATAGAAAAATTTGAAACTCACGGAATATCCTCACTTAAAATTGTAATATTTTTTTATTACATTTCTTTATAATATAAGCGCTAAGAAACCCATTGCAGCAGAGCGCATCGTTATATCTCTAATATATTTCGAGATACGTCGATTTTTGGTATTTTTCGAAGTGCAAATTTAAGGGCCTGTAATTCAAAAACTATACGAGATATCTAAAAATTCTCTTCAGTTTAGCGTTTCTGGTGCCTTATATAATAAATTAGCAAATTTTTAAAATTTCGAAATTTTTGTTCAAAATTTCGATCGGCGATAACTCGACAAATATTAAAGATACAGATTTGCAGTGTTCACCAATCGATTCAGCTCGTCGAAATACATAAGTATGCAAAGTTTCATAAAAATCGCTTTACGGGATGGAAAGTTAGAGTAAAAAGCCTGAAAATGGCGTTTTTTGCCCAAAAAGTCAAGTGTTACCCCTTGACGTCTGGCCTGTATTTGGCCATTTTCAGACTTTTTGCTCTAACATTTCAACCGGTTGTCCGAATTTTCTGAAATTTTCAGGGTTTATGTATTACGTCGAGCTGAATCGATTGGTGAACACTGCAAGTATGTATCTTTCATATTTGTCAAGATATCTCCAATCGAAATTTTGAAAAAAATTCAAAAAAATTTCAAAATTTTCAAAATTTACTATTTTATTATAAATGGCACGAAAAACACAAAACTGGAGATATTTTTCAATATCTTGTATAGTTTTTGAGTTACAGCTCCTCAAAGTTGCTCTTCGGAAAATATAAAAAATCGTCATATCTCGAAAAATATTAGAGATATGACGATGTGCTCTGCTGCAATGGGTTTCCTGGCGCGAATATTATAAAGAAATGTAATAAAATAAAATTACAATTTTAAGTCATTTGGGGAAATTTCCGTATTTTGAGAAATATTACAAATCGCCATATTTCGATAAATATAAGACATATTACGTTGCGTACTACAGCAATGAGTGTCAAATAAATGTCACAATAGTTATACGTAAGGAACAAGTCATACATATTCAGTTTGTTTTATTTGTATAAGAAAGTAGTGTGGTGCCCGCACCAGATTTTTGTTATTAGAATAATGTTTCAAAGATTATTATCTACAATTGTTGTTTAAAACATTTTTCTCTTACTGTCTCCATTTATGAATTACAACATGTTATAGGAAATTATATTTCGACATTTTCGTTTAAATCTGTGCTTTTTGAAGTAACAAAACAAAGCTAGAAAAACTGTGGATCATAAGATTCTCGATTCGATCCTCACAACCGAGAAGTTTTAGAAAATAAATTCCAAAAATTTTCTCTACATAAAATTACTCCTGTGGTTTCTCCACAACTACCATTTTTGGAGAGCGGTACTTGACAGTTGGTAAACGCACTTCACGCTCAAAAATATATCATAATTCCGAGATCTGCCCTTAGGAGATTTCCACGCTCAGAAATGAACGAATGGCGTGATGATATATTTGTAAACAAAAACTTTGTTATCTTATTTTCCGATGAGAAATAAATGCGCAATAAAATATGTTATTTATAAAAACAAACATAAAACATTTTATTATTAAAACAACTACTGGTTTAATGTGTGTAATAATTTAATGGTTTCATTTTACATGAAAGCTTTTCTAGCAATAATAAAATATATAATTAAATGATTGTACAATAATAAAAGATTACATCAAGATTTACTAGACGAATCATTTCCTAATTTCACAATAGAGTTGTGACTTTCACAATTCGGCGGAAGTATACAATAAATTCGTTCTTCCTAAACTAATTTCATGGTAAATAATCGTCTACTTATTAAAATTTCTCATCACCAATTTGAGAAAACGATCTCACCTGTCTCTTCCACTTTGAGATTATGTAGTCTATTCAAATTAGACAATATTAAGCAATCTTTATATTTACTGTAATACTAATAAAGATATTGAGAGAGAAATTGAGAGAATTGAAATTAGAGCAAGTTGAAAATTTTAAATATTTATGCATTATGCGAACAAGATAAAAGGGAAAGAGAGGCAGAAATCAAAGAAAAGATAATGGAGACAAATGAAGATTTCTACGCAAACAAAATATTATTTAAAAAAAAATACAAAAATGGGAATTTACACAACAATAAATAAACAGCTGCGTGTTAACGTATTGGACTGTGGATCGTGAGATCATCAGTTTTCAGTTCGAATCCCATTGCCGACAGTTGCCAATTTAAATTTACCCCTGTGGTTCCTCCTCCACTAACATCTTTGGGGGCTATGACTTGACGGCTGGTAACCGCATATCATACGAAAAAATATATCACTTACCGAGATCTGCGTAAGCAGAGTGCCACACCCATAATGGGTAAAAGGCGTGATAATATATTTATTTTATTTAATTAAACCAACGTTTCTGAGACTATGGCAATAAAAAATGAAGACGATTAAATAATAATTGAATGCAAAATAATAAGAACAATTTTTGGATCATTAAAGATATCATCAAATAGAACAAGAATTGGAAGGAGAAAGAATAGTGAAAAAAAATCACGAAACAGAGAGTCAGAATAAAAGGATACAATTAAATCAGTAGTAGATTATTTTTTTGTGAGCTCATTCATATTTATAATCTATCGTATACTACAGAATGATATTCAATAAATTTTAGTGATAGAAGATTAGATGACACGGGAAAGTATCTGCCAATTGAAAGTATTTTTTACTTTATTAAGTAGTAGAATGGAGACCGGGTGAAAAAAGAAGATGAAGCAGATCCAGATTAATATGGCTAAAGGAAGTAGAAGATTTAAAAGCAGCAGGATTTAAAAACTGGCAAAGTAAAACAAAAGATAAGAAGACGTGGAAAATCCGAACTATAAAAGGATTTAAAGGAAAAGAAACAAAAATTGATCCACTCCAACAAATTAATCTAGAAAGCTCAGCTTTACTTAAAGAAATTATCAGCTATAATATCCCTAGGCCATTGATAATTCGAAATAATTTTATCACAGTTACCGAAAGAACGTTGCTTGGTAACCGCCCGGGCTGTTACCTTCAAGCAACGTTCTTGAGGTAGTTGTGATCAAATTATAAGTATTTATCAATGGTCGAGGGATATTCGATGAGAAAATTTTTTGCGATTATTATTATTATTTTCATTTTCTAACCGTGAAAATAACATTTTGAAATAAACAAATTAAATATTGAATTAACTGTCAACCAGCTGTCAACGACTGTTACTTACCAACAGGTGATAATTTCCCCGGGAAATTATCAGTGTAATTGTGACCTGATTGGTTACTTTTGCACACGTGATCAGAAATACAGGGATTCTATTGGATATTTCTTTAACCAAAAAATTTTCAGCTATAATATCCCTAGGCCATTGATAATTCGAAATAATTTTATCACAATTACCGAAAGAACATTGCTTCGGTGAGAAAACTTTTTGCGATAATTATTATTATTTTCATTCATATACCGTAAAAATTTTGAAATAAACAAATCAAATATTGAATTAACTGTCAATCGACTGTCAACAACTGTTAGTTAGCAATACTTTTGCACACGTGATCAGAAATACAAGAATTCGATTGGTTATTTTTTTAACAAAAAAATGTTCAAATTAAATTTTAGTATATAGCGAATTGTGTTCAATAAGCCAACAGTCCTAATCAAAAGTTAGTTGAGCAAGAAATTTTTGTAGCAATTAAAGACAATTTTTAAGCTTGTCAACTGACTGACAAAATAAAAGTGTGTCTCTGTCGTCACCTCATGTGTTGGTAAATATTTACCTGCGCCAAAAAAACATCTCAATCATCATATCAGTAAATATTATTTCAACTACCAAAGAGAATCAGGCTAAATAAACACTTTCCAAAATCCCAAGCTCAACCACTTTCTTCAGTAGCTCCAAAACCGCTAAACCGGTATCTCACCAACGGCTACCACTACAACAGCTTCTGCTTCCGGTTCGATACGACACATCGCATCGCAGCGGCTGTTGCGATTTCCGGTCTGACAAGTGAAGCCACGCACCATCGATCCTCACGCAATCAGGGAACAATTGAATGAGCACGCGTGAAGATTTGTCAATGCTTTTCACGAAAAATAAATTTACACGTATTTGTTACAGCACAGAGGCAATGGCTGGTACCACGAGCTCTGTTTTTGGGTGTTTTAAGAGCAGTGTTTTAAGCTCGGTTTTAGCGCTGTACAATGTTCTAAAATTATTTTATAAAAAAATGCTTCGTATAGAAGTTACGGAGAAATGTATTATCTACCACTTTTATTTGAAGTATTTTTTTATAAAATAATTTTAGAACATTGTACAGAGCTAAAACCGAGCTTAAAACACTGCTCTTAAAACACCCAAAAACAGAGCTTGTGGTAGAAGGCCAATGTGTACAATTTAGTAGCGTAATATATTGTGTATTACATACACTAGCGGTTACTGAAATCGAAACAAAAAAAATCTGGTTTGTCCAACACATAAACTTACTAGTTTATGCAGTTAACAAAGTAGTGGCTGAGGTAAAGACAGCATTCCACGTGCTGCCATATCCGCGTTGAAAACCAGACTTCGTCTGCAGATACACCTAACAAGCAATTAACACGACTCATTTGTGCTAAGATCACATTTTAACGACTGTAATTTTCTATTTGTGTTTACATTTTCACTTTCGCGCTTCAGTACTGTTGACTTTGCATTGGCAAAAGTTCGGATATTATTTTAGACGTGCGTGATTCCCACAGCCAACTAAAATTACCCCAATAATTAAAAATATAAAGACAATAAAATTGTCAACTGTTTCATAAAATACAGACTCAGAATAATAATAAAGTTATTAATTCACAGAGACCGGCCAAACCAATCAATCGGTAACTACAGATGCGTTTTGCTCTTATTGGAGCGCATCATTCTGTTGGGATCTTAGATCTCGCTGAGCCAGTCAATCGGTGCCACTGCCTCACAGCAGTTGACGGGTTACACAACACTGATGAACTCCAATAAGAGCGAAACGCGTCTGCCGGTCTCTATGAATTAATAACTTTGTTATTATTCTGAGAATGTATTTTATGAAACAGTTGACAATTTTTATCGTCTTTATATTTCATAAACTTGCTAAAAATATTTGAGAAGCAACGTATAGTATGTAACATCTTCTTAGATTACATTTGCCTGTCTAAAAACTCGCGTAGCTCAAGGCCTCTGCACGGTGTAATTAAATTGAGTAATCTACCACAAAATTGAAAAATACCTTCAGATGCAAAAACCACGTTCTTTTAATTTTAGTTCATTTCCTGGAAAACTCTCAACGTCAATTGTAACTCGTAAGATGTTGGTAATCTTTCAAGTTTATTTCATAACTCAAAGTTAACGATTTGATATCACTAAAACCGGAAGGTATATATTTCTGTACTTGTGGTAAACGCAGAAATACTGTATCGAAAATGGGTGTGGACAGTGTATTGGCCTAACATTCCAGCAATTCCACGAGTCTAGTTGCGGCTGCAGGTCTCGTCGGTGGGAAAGGAAACTGTGTGATCTGCGAGCGAATGAACAGCGAAGTGAACCTGCTGCGGTTTCAGCGACTGACGCAACACAACGTTGTCTAAATTTGTAAATTTATTGGATAGAGTTGGGAAATTGAAATTTGAAACTGGTGATTTGGGAGTTTTAATTGGCGGGATATCCATTTTGGGAAAGTTGGGATTTATTATTTTGGAAACCTTTCATGACTGTATGCAATAAGAAGTAGACATTGTTTATTTGTTTGACAACTAATTGAATAAGAAATTTGACGTGTCTGCTTCAACAACCTAATTAAAGTAATAATAATTGTTAAACTTGTAAAGTTTCCAATGAAAATTATAACAAATATTATTTTAACATATCTTAACTCTTAAAAATAAAATTTACTTATTATTATTATTTATTGAGATATGCTCAAAATACCTTATAAGCCTTTAAATAAACTATCATTTTCGATTGATGGATTGCTACCAAAATTTGAACATCTAAATTTTAATTATGAAATTTGAAAATGATATTGCCATTAAAATCTGAAGTGGCCATCATATAACTTCCAGAAAAATTTAAAAGGTACAAAATATTCAGGGTGAGTTAAAATCGTTTTTCTTTATGGCTTACTTTATATTGGAGATAAATTATCGATGTAAAACCAATGTTGACAGGAGTATCAATAATAAAAATAATAACTTGTTTTGTTCAACGGCCTACCTAAAGTTATACTTTTCAATGTTCCATATTAAAAAGTGCAGTTTCTAGATTAGTGATACAATAGTACATTGTATAACTAGTGCTGAAAGCTTGATATTTCACACTAGTGTGAAATACGCTTTCCGTTCGTGTAATACACGATACTTCTCCGTCGACTACAATAAAGTAAAAAATCTGATGTGCCCAGCACATAACCTCCCGCCCAATACTACTCTTAAACGATACAAAATAGTACTTATTGATACAGAAACATATTTATTTATTTTCTATTTACATTTCAGAAATTTGATTTTCTTTCGTATTTTTATTTAATTTTTTGACATATATTTCACTAAGAAAACTGCTTCACAATCAAAATGACATGTGTCACATTTCGTAAAATTTTTTAAAGTGTTTATTATCTCTAAATCCAATGAAAATTAATAAAGTTAATGTAATCAAAACAGATGTAAAATTAAATATTCTACAACTTTCAAAATAACATAAATTGTTGAAAAAGGAAATTTAACCGTGTTTTCACGAAAAACTGATAAGAGCTTCAAGTAAACTGCTACTTCCGGTTGACCAATTTTATCCAAAATCTAATCAGCTCTTCATTTAAATATTAGAAGTAAAAATTTACAAAATTGTATTTTTTGGTATTATAGTATTTGAGTTATGCGAGACGAAAAAATTGCCGCAGACTACATACATACATACATACATACATACAGACATCATCGCGAAAATAGTAAAATCGTATTGTAGGGACTCTAAAACGTGCTTATTCATTGAAAACTCACTACCCAATTTTTTGACCAAGACCAAATACAATACCTCCCTTACCTAGAGGTAGGCGGGAGGTATAAAACCATATAAAATTTACATAAAAATATTAAAACAGATTATGTTAACATCATTGCTATCAGAATTCACAAAAAATTATATTAAAATCTGATAAATCAGGGTTCACTCTTATTAATCCGTGTAAATTCAGTAAATTATCTGCAACTGTCAAACATTTAAATACAAATTTTTAGGTTAGTTCGCTCAGTTATCGCAGCGTGTGATAAAATCATATCACACAGTTGCGGACGCATCTGATTGGCTAACGAGCTTTCATATCACACAGCAATTGTAGTGATATTCAATGACCAATTTTCAGTATTAGTTTAGCGTGTGAATTTATGTGCATTTCGTAGTGGTCGTCGGGAAATAAAGTTTTGTTTCTTCAATTTCTTGTTTTCATTTTACTTTCGAGTTTCGTATTTCATATTTCATGTTTCTATTTACTTAGGTGTGCATTATAAGCTTCTTATTATCAAGAGCGAATTGCCATTCAGTTTGTTTGCAATGTTGCCAATGTAATACGAAACTGTTTACAATGTTTAGAGTCCATTCTTTATTCTGTGCGGTACGCATTGCGTTAGACTTACGTTGTTTACATTTTACATGAAGTTAATGTTACATTCACCCTACTACACTAGCGTAATTTAGTTTTAATGAGTTTAATTGCCTCTGAGTTAATAACGAGATGTTGCATTGAGCCTCGCATTGTCGCTCCTGCTGCTGTGAACGTTGCTCAAGATTGAGTTACTTGCTCGATGTGTGAGCTTGAACTGAATAACAATATATGCTCCAAGCTATATGTCTTAAACATTTGCACAAATAAAAAAAATATTTCAGCCTTCCAAAATATACTTTCCTATAAAATTAAATCGAGTGATTCTTACTCTAAGACATTGTGCGTTATTATCTCTTGAAGATATAACCAAAGTAGTATTTTCTTGAAAGTAGGGTATGAGAAAAGATTTCATACTTTTTTCCATGTTTTAGTTTTAATGAAACAAATGCAAAACTTCTCGTAGTTAATTTAATAAAGCCACAGTAGAAATCTTTCAGAATGTAATTATTTTTTCTTAATTGGTATCCTATTTCCTTGCTTAATAACAGTATTTTGCAGACCATTTTTATTGTTCTGTAATTGCGTTATGAAAATATCAGATTTCAACGAAAATTACTGGCTTGGTTATTTCACGGAAATTGAAAGAATTTACTGTTCGTGTAAAATCATAATTTTAACATAGTAATCGTTACAATTGCGTTTGGGCAAAACAAAATAATAATAATAAAAACAATATTAGGACCAGTAGAGATAACAGAAAATGTATACAGAATAAGAGTGAACTAAGAAATAGAACAATCGTTCGAAAGAGAAGACATAGTGGAAAAGAGCAAGCAACAGAAGACATGTATGGAAAATAGAAGAAAAGGATCAGCAGTACAATGGAGACTAGGAGGAAGAAGAAGACGAGACAGACCCAGATCAAAAGGGCTAAAAACAGCAGGAATTAAAAACTGGCAAAGTGGAATAAAAGATAGGAAGATATGGAAAAAACCTAACTAAAAGAATTTAAAGAAAATGAAACGGGGATTGATCCACTCCATTAAAAAGATGTAGAAAACTTTATAAGAAGTAGCGTTATCCCATAGAGGGTGTTAAGATCGTCAACTGTTCTTTTTTTAATAAGTTTGTTGGGGGATCAAATAAAATACTTTTCCCATTTCACGTACATAAAGTCAATTTTGTGACACTGTTTCTCTCAAAAACAATGCTACAAAATTGAATTTTGTGCAACTGTTTTTGGGGAATTTATTATTTGTAAAATTAACAGTCTGTCAAACTTGGGGCTGTCATTGCTCACGTAAAATTATTGAATCGGAGCCCCTGCGTCGGGGTTGCGGCTTGGGACCCGATAGGCCCCGCGGGCAAAGCCTCTTTGTGACCAGTGATATATTACACATGCCGTACAATTTTATTTTATTTTTATTGAATTTATGAACGTGAAATAGGAAAAGTAGTATGAACAACTCGTGTTACAATGCCTAATTGTAATATTCGTATTACAAAAAAGGTCATTGTAACACTAGTTGTTCAATATACTATTGGAGTTAGCTGGGTTTGAAAGGAAATGAGTCTTCTTTAAAATCTTTATCTTTACGATAGATATTTGTTTTTATTTTATATATAATATAGGGTATTTTTTTGTAAATGATTCTTGACTGTCACTTGGAATTGGAATGAAAAAATTATGGGTACACCAGCCTTATTACGTTATAATTATGTGTGTTCGTTCATAAAGGTCGACGTTTCGGCCCTATTTGAGCCTTCGCCACAGACCAAATGCAATTCGCAGCAATCCTGTCAGTCTCCTTGTAGATCAAGGTTTTATTTCATCTGTTTTTCACATGTGGTACCGAAGATATAGTTCTCAAAATATAATATATTGTTTTCACAACATTGACTATTTTATGTGAATTTCATTTGGCCTGTGACGAAGGCTCAAATAGGGCCGAAACGTCGACCTTTATGAACGAATATACATAATTGTAACGTAATAAGACTGGTGTACCCATTATTTTTCCATTCCAATAATATAGGGTATTAAATGAAATAGTTAAAGGATTGCAAGGTAAACAACAAAGCGACGAACGTTGGTATCCACATCAGTTGTTACGATAGTCACTTGTTTCTTTATAAATTCTATCTATCTATGTTGCAGGGTATTAAATGATCCATTTTAAGGACGTGAAGATAAAGGATGTAGTGACGAACCTTCTTTGTAAAATTAATCTTTGCAACAGGAAATTGTTTCTGCAGATATTAAATGATCTATTTTAGCAAGTAAAGTTGAGGAACAAAATAGCATCTTTTTTTTACCAAAATAATTGTAACGATAGACATTTGTTTTTTAGTTATTCTTAGAAATCTACTGGAGTATCTAATAACCTATTTTAGGAACATAACAGTGTGAACAATAGAGACTTTTTTTTATTAAACCAATTGTGCCGATAAGCAATTGTTTTTTCCGTCGTAATAAGTATCAAGGGCGAGGAACATAGTGACGAATCTTTTAAGTTTGCGATAGGCAATTGTTTTCCTAGAAATCTCAAAAATCTTTCTTGTAGGATTTCAATAAATTACACTGTTAAACAAAAAAAATAAGACACGTTTTTTACCATTACCGTCAAATTTTAATAAAACGATGTGTGATAGTCTGTGAAAAGTTCAAAGACAATAAAATAAAGGTGTAATATTCAAAGAACAATAACATCTTAATAAATAAATTTAAACTAAAGTCAAAAGTTAAACTGACAAAAAATGACGAACAAAGTGATTTTTTATCCAGTAGTGAATTTTAGGATTGTGTAGGTGACGATCGTAGTGACAAACAGTTTTTATTTTATCAATTATTACGATAAGCAATTGTTTTCCAGAAATTCTCAGAATCCAATCTTGGGGAATATCAGGAATGGTCTATTTTGACTATATACTAATTGTTACGATAATCAATTTTTTTTATCCATAAATTATTATAACCTTTAGTGTGAGGTATCCATTTAAATATCTGAAAAGGTTGTTCCTAATTTTAGTGTCCGCTATTGCGAAATAATGCTCTGTCATTTTCGCAGCAGTTTTTCTACTACGTGTGCAGATACATAAATAGTTGAAGATGGAAGTGTGCTGTTTCATTTAATGAAAGTTTATAAATATTTAACAACAATGCTATAAACATGACAAGCATCACTCAAGCAAAAATATCTGCCTTCCTAGAAAGTTGTAAAAATTTCTTGATATAATATTTCTCTTCAAAAAGAAAGTTTAAACAATTATATTACATTAACAAAAAAATATTAATATAATAAAACAGTAACATTGACAGTAATTAATAATTAATAATTTATGAGGTTACGGTTGCGTGTTGGCGTGTTCTGAAGAACTTTGGAGCTGTTAAAAAATCTGTAACAATTATTTGTCTGCAGGCTACAGACGACATTTGGTGTTAAACGCAATTACACTTTTTTTTTTATTGCTTTGGATATAGTCCGTTTATGTTTCTAGTGAATTTACTTGACTAATTTTATCAGGTGGTTGAAATCCTTCCCAGTTGGGGTCGCTATTAGATACTAGTAGGAGTTGTATTGTATATTTTAATACTCTCGGTGAAACAGATAAATAATAGCATATTATGTTACTAGGAGTTAAAAGAAGACTTTTTGCGGCTGAGGCGTGTGATTTGTGTTATTTTGTTACGAATTCAAAACAAAACAAAAATCTTCAATGGGTTCTTTCACCATTTTTTTTTATTTTATTTTTTATGAAACTTTATCTAAATTGGAGACTATCTACACTTTTAAAAAGTCTTAAGTGTTATTCATTAAGCCACAATGATTTTTTAAAAATGTTGTGACGCCATTGTAGAGTTGTTGCTGATTAAACAGTACAGATTGTAAATAATTGTAGTCATATATTTTTTTACTTATTTTATTATTATTATTACAATAAAATAGAACATTTATGTGACAAAAATTATTTAAATCTCTACTGTTTGAGATCCACCAACACCTCTATAATGAAGTCACAACATTTTAAAAAAATAATTGTGGCTTAATGAATAACAATTAAGACTTTTTAAAAGTGTAGATAGTCTTCATTTTAGATAAAGTTTCATAAAAAAAATGGTGAAAGACCCCATTCTGACAGCTCAATAATAAGAGAGGTACAAAGAATTTAGAATAGAATAGAAGTATGAAAGAGAAGCTTAAACGGAGAAACAATACTTTGAATTTAATTTTAAACCTCTATTATATTTAGTTCGATGATTTTGAGTCTAGTTATAATAAAAATGACTTAATTGCCATTTTGTAACTCTAGTGAAGAAACTCATTATATTAATTTTGATAACGTATTGTGTGCATAAGTTACATCAAAATTAGAGCGATTGTCCAAAAATAAATCAAGACAGTATAGATGGTACACTGTTAATATATTGGAAAGTGAAGACAATAATTATAATATCCTCTGTTCTACTTATGATTGTGCAAAAGATATTATAACGATGTAATAATGATGACAGTAAGTGCAGCATTTAGTTATGCAGTAGAAATTGATAACATTTGTATAACATGTTAGAATTCTAACAAAGTAATGAATAGAATCATTGTTATATTCGTTAATTTGATTTGTTCTAAAATAATGAATAGTTTTTGAAAAATGTTGTAATCTTGTAATAGATTGTTGTTTATCATTGATTTTTACAATGTAAACAAATTATAAATTCTAAGGTTTTCAGTTAATCAATGAAGAGAATAAATTAATTCCTTGATAACAACAACAACAGTTAATTACTATAACCTTAAATTGTAAATACGAACAGTGTAGCGGAAAGAATAATGCATTTTGATATTCTATAGCGATAACGCTAACAAACCAATTACTATTATAAATGTTTCTTCTCTTCTTATATATGAAAAAAAGTAACGGAGGATAAACAAACTTCTGTTGGACGCCATTTTGTTTCCAGATGGTGTCGAACTGTTTATAAATCTTTTAGTAGGTACCTAGAAGCTGTATCTGATTAACTTTTGGTTTAAGATCAAATTTGGACTGGTCACCATCTTATTTAAAGATAGCAGAGGACAAAACATTTTTTTTTTGTTGATTACTAGCGGTCACGATACTTGAAACCGACTTCAACTTATTTTATGACACAATAAAACAATTGACTGTAAACTTGAAGGTCCATTTTGCCTTTAACATACGCTTTCATTCTCAAAGATTTTCATTTGATTTCTGATGACATTTGCTTATAACTATTCTTAATACTTTAGTTGTTTGTACGACATCCCTCTTGAAGTTGTTTGGACGCCATTTTGTTTGAAGGTGATTGGCGGAAACCACTATAAGTTGATAGACTTGTTTTATAAAATTCTGAATGATTTACCATTAAATAATTATTGTGCAGCACGATTATATCTCATTTCTGACACAAGCACACAAGTAAAATGAATTTAATAATTTATCATAATCGACCTTGCTCACAACATTATTTCGCTTTCATTTATTTTCATATGATTAGGTATTGTATGCGCAAGGAATATAATTAAATGAAGACAAAAGACAGATAGAAGTGTTATTTATATTTTTAATCCTATTTATTTTTTATCCTTGCAAAGTTAGCCGCTTCGAATGAAGCTTTCTTGATCCATTATTTGGAGGGGGTTTCTTCTAATTTTTGCATTTCTTTTATCTATTGTTGTTTCTTTCCAGTTTTTTTTTATTCCAACACATAACTTTCTTCTTAAGAAACTTTTAAATAATATAGGGTGTTTCATAACTTCGAGTACATACGTTAATGATATATTTTGTTTGATATACTGATTATGAATCTAAAAGAATTTTTAAAAAAATTTTATAAATTAAGGGTTGTTTACCTAAAACATTTTTGTAGTACAAACAATGAAGTAGGTAATCAACAATTTAAATTACATAATACTAGTAAAATAAACAAACTAAATTTAATTATTTTCAATGAAATGATAATTATTAACATAATCATCCATCCAGTGGTAGTGGCAACGAAAAATTTTGGACTGGGAAACATGGAAAATAATTTTGCGATTTAAAAAAAATGTATTTTTGATTCGTAATCAGCATATCAAATAACATATACCATTAACGTATGTACCTGAAGTTGTGAAACACCCTGTATAAAATAGAGAAAATATAACAAAATTTACTTTAACTCAATTATTTACTGTAATATATACAAACAAAAACCTTATAGGTTTTGAAGTAAATTGCCATTCCACTTTGCCTTTCTCTTCCTCTCTTCTTAATTATTTTTGCAGTCCAAAATTTCTTCGTAGGTCTCTTATCGTCCATCCTCACTAGGTGGCCCCACTAAGTCAGTTGACTTTGCTTTATGTATTCATCTGTTTTTTTTTTTCAGTTCTTCTCTTATGTCTTTATTTATTATTTTATATAGCATCGTAATTCCTTTGACTCTTCTTAAGTATTTCATTTCTAGTGCTTGTATTTTATTTAGGATTTTTCTTAATACGCCCCATGATTCACTCGAAACAGTTACCTATATTTTCTGTGATATTTCTTTCTTGCCTCTCTTGCCTTACATACAGAGTGTTTCATAATTTCGAGTACATACGTTAATGGTATAAGTTGAAAAATTAAGGGTTGTTTACCTAAAACATTTTTTGTAGTACTGCACTGGATTCGTTTTCGTATTAAACACAAAAAATGAAGTAGGTAATCAACAATTTAAATTACATAATACTAGTAAAATAAACGAACAAAATTTAATTATCTTTAATGAAACGATAATTATTAACATAATCATCCACCCAGTGGCAGTGGCAACGAAAAATTTTGGACTGGGAAACATTGAAAATAATTTTGCGATTTAAAAAAAAATTCTTTTTGATTCTTAATCAGCAAATCAAATAACATATACCATTAACGTATGTACCTGAAGTTACGAAACAACCTCTATATGTACGAGAGGTAAAAACGTAAGTACAACATAGCATAGGCCGGGCACATAAATGTATCAACATGCAACAAATAATTGAAAATTTCAATGGTCTCAAATTACTTCGTTCCTATAATATATGTAATCTATATATTAACGTTAAATCACACCCTCTATTGAATCAACCTCGAAAAGATATTTATGTGTTTTAACAAAAAACTTGTCACATTCTATTCCATACATTAAAATGTTATGATGCAATAAACAGAAGCAGCAAATACTCTTCAACACAAACTCATTGATTGAAACAGCCGGTATCGTCTTTCCCCGCAGGTTTGGTTTAAGCGTTTGTAATTCAGCAGCGGCCCGGTTCCATGCCGGGAGATAATTATCAGCGTTTCCGCATGTTCGCCAGTGCGAGGCACTTTCACTCTTTCTGTACGAGACGGTGTTGTCTGTTGTCTGCTTGTAGCACCGCTATGGCTCTGTGAAGTTATGACGGTATGAGATTTGCGCGGTTTCGCAACTGGTACTGTTACTGAGATTGGATTTGATTTTGGTGGTTGCGGTTTGAATTATAGAAAATGTTATTAAAATAAAAACAATTTCTGGTTTGCAGTCACAAATATAAAATCTTTATTTCGACCTCTACCGGTCTCTACCCCACCTGGGTCTTCTTCATGAGCTACAGTTTTTTCAATGTAATTACAAGACAACATAGAATAAAATGCTAATTTAAAATTAATATATAACAATACTTATGCGAAAGTCAAACATTAAAAAGGAAAATAGTAATAAAATCACTATGTTGTATTGGATGACTTGGCTTTAAGTAAATTTATTTCGTCTTTGACGACGTTTCGGCTATGGTTACAGCCATCTTCAGGTCTAAGTTTAAATTACAAAATATATTTGAATGTAGTCAGTTACATGTTGAAATTAAATTACGTTAAATTTATAAAAAAGAATTTTAACACTAAATAATTACATTTTGTAATAAAAATTTATTTGGAAGTGTACAAGAATTCAATCGATATCGGTTCTTGGAAGTGTACACTTCCAACTAAATTTTTATTACAAAATGTAATTATTTAGTGTTAAAATTCTTTTTTATAAACTTAACGTAATTTAATTTCAACATGTAACTGACTACATTCAAATATATTTTGTAATTTAAACTTAGACCTGAAGATGGCTGTAACCATAGCCGAAACGTCGTCAAAGACGAAATAAATTGAAATAAATTTACTTAAAGCCAAGTCATCCAATACAACATAGTGATTTTATTACTATTTTCCTTTATAATTTTTTCGGCTTAATAATCTTTTCCAAACTCAAACATTAAAACTAAAATTTGTCAATAAAAACATTTTAAAATAATAAATAATTAAAAACGGACATCGTACTTAACACACATGAAATATCTTACTTAAACTAATTAGCCACAAGGTCATACCTAATTTATATTTCAATATTACACAAACATTTTTTTTCCTTTTTGACTAGAAATACATTGTTATGATTTATTTGACTTTCCGATTTGACTTTAAATTATTATTGTATATAGTGCTTTTTGAGGTATCTGTCTTTAAATTTACATTATTTTTGTCAGACTGTTTGTAGCTCCTGAAGAAGGCCCAGGTGGGGTAGAAACCGGTAGAGGTCGAAATAAAGATTTTATATTAGTGACTGCAATCCAGAAATTGTTTTTATTTTAATATAATCCCAGTCAAGAAGCTTACATATTATAGAAAATGTTATGTTTGTATATACGAATATCTAATTTAATTTATCGGAGTATTCATTTTAATAATAATAAGTATTTATTACAACCCTGAAAAGCAAGTTTTTATTTGTTATCAGCACCTCTTTTGCCTTGCCATGCTGTACATTCTATTACAAGATGACATCACGATTATGCAACCGCGAAACTTCAGAAAGGAAATTATGAATGAAAAGTTGAAAAATATTGAATAATATGTGACTGAAATGATCAAAATTTTTATAATTTGTAAAAACACAACTTTTTTTAAAAAGTGTATGACCCCATTTCCACCTTAACAACTTTTATGCGGTACAAAACAGAAAAAAGTTTTAAATAAAAATTGTAGCTAGTACTATTTTACTTCTTTTACTGTCTAACTCATTTATGTACTAAGATATGCTCAAAATACATGATAGACCTAAACCAATACTTCCTTCCGATTAATGGGGAGTTACCAAATTCTAATCAGCTCGCTATTTAAACATACAAATTCTAAATATGAAATTTTATCTTTTGAATCTAATATGTCCAACACATAAATTCTAGATCTTTTTAACCCAAAGAACCTGATTGATCTTCAAATAATATACTAGCACTTGCGGATGATGAATTGCTCTGAAAATATAATCAACTCGTAAAATGAACATCTAAAATATAAATTTGTAATTTGACATTGATAGCGTCATTAAGTTTTAGTTATCGTAGACTAAAAAATCGTCACATACACAAACTTATTTATGTATTCAAATGGGCCACTTTGGAAGCCTCTTTAAATACGGAAAACTTTTTCTGTAAAGTGAATAGCTAAAATTTACAGCAATATAAAAAAATAGCATTGCAATGAAATAAGTTTATTCCACATTTCAATTCTACACCTTGTGTGTGAGTAAGGTAAAAACAACTGGCAGGAAGATGTGGAGAACATAACGTACATAGCGTAGTTTAAATTGTACACTCTGAAACAAAAGTTCATGAGTGTAACACAATGAAATAGTATTACTAACGTTGCAAATATCTCCTCTTCTTCTAAAATCTTTAGGATTGTTTTTTGACGGCACTGCACTCGCAAAAATATATCATATACCGAGATCTGCTTTCAGCAGAGTGTTACATGTAAAATGGATAAATGGCGTGATGATATATTTATTTTTTATCAAGTAAAAGTTGTCGGAAATTTTAGTTTAATTGCCACTGTCATGTATTAAAGTAGTATATAATTTTGCACGGTATTAATTAAATTTGTTTTTAATTAACATACATCTACGTGGATGCATTCTTCTAAACACACCTTTAATTGTTTTTTAATGTAAATCTGAATTTTTGTGGCGTTGTGAAATAAAGGAATTTTTTAATCACTTTAAGGAGTAATTAGTTAATGTTTTATGAAGTTGCATGTAATTAACGGTGAAACAATGATCAAAAATGATTTATTGTATAATTAATTGGCATAATTACACTTTAATCGGCCATATTGTTAATTAACTGAGATATTTTGAAATATTCATTTACTTTAATATTGATTAATGCAGTGTTTTTATAATTAGCACCATATAATCATCCCTGGACCTTTCACTTTGAACAGGTCAAATTTAAAGATTTTTTTTTACACTACGGCTATTGAATAATGCATGCATTTCTTGTGTGTTTCTTGATAAATAATGATATACTTTTTGGATCCAGATCTAGTTCTTAAAGACGTTTCTAGTACGAAACTTGGATTGACTTTTTCTTAAATTACATTATACAAGTAAACCTTGCATGAAACTTGTCAAGTTTCTATCCCCAAAAGCCAAAAAGTATAATGTAAAACAGGTTTAAGAATTAAGATAATTTTTAAGTATATATTACATGATAATATTTGGTACAAATAAGAAGTAATACAAGTAAATTTGGTTACTTTAACTTTCTGTAAATAATCTGAATGATTGTTTTGTGTGTCTAGTAAACTTCTCTATCGTTTTTCATTCATCAAAACGACAAATCTATATATCCACAAATTTTCTTCATGATTCCTCTCTTACTAGACATAAGACATTATAAAAACAATTTTAAGCACCTTAATCCGTACAAGTTTGAGTCTAGACGAATACAGCTACAGGTGGAAACGTAAATCACTTACAGTAATATCGAGGTCGAAGAGAAAGTACGAAACTGTTTTGGAAAAGAAAATTAAAAGGTGCCCAGAGAAAATCACCGGCGAGACGAAATGAGACGAGACAACTAGTGTAATTGCTTATATACGCACAAGATGGCGGCAAGCTTTCAATTACAGTAATTATCTATCAAATTAACAAGTGACATTAACTTAATATCATTATGTCGTACGGTTGAATATTATTTACAAGAATTCTAGAGTTCTAGATTAGTTTTTGCATTTTAAAACAACCTCAGAATTCTAATTTTGTTACCTCATTTTATAATGGCTTGTAACATGATATTTCTAGAAATTTAAAGCACTGCTATTGACTTAAATAATACCTAGTCTCTAGTTGGTAACTTATATAATTTGTTAGTAACAAAAAATAGAAAGTATATCTAAAATGTCTTTTGGTATACGCTGACCGTGATTTCTTTTTTTGAGTTATCTCAACATATTAATATTATGTCAATTGTTGCTTTCAAAATAGTGGAGTAATAAAAACCTTATAATATTATGTTAATAAAGTAAAAAAGCACAACTCGCCTTTTTGCTAAATAGTTAATAACAAATAGATCATCAAATGTCCATTGTCATATTTTATGTTCAAGATTAACAAATATTTGTAATAGATTAATAAATAATCTAATCTGGCCAACACATAACCTGCCACCTTAAAAAACTTTTAAATGGTACAAACAAAAAAATCTTTTCTGATCGAAAAATGCAGAAACAAAGACTACCACTTTCAAGAAACACCCGTCCCTTAAAAAATTGAGTTCTCAATTATGACACATGTCAAAAAATTTATTTTTCCCTTTTTCAACCGTTGTTTCGTTTTTATCGAAAAGCATAGGTTTGCAGATTTAAACGAAAATGTCAAAATATATTTTTTTTAACGTGTAGTAATTCGTAAATAGAGACAGTAAGATAAAAATGTTTCAAATAATAATTGTAGATAATAATATTTGAAACATTATTATAATAACAGTATTGACAATAAACCATAATTTATTGAAATATTTCAAAATAACTGAATAGGGCTTCAAGTAAACTACCTTTTCTGGTTATTGGATTCCCACCAAAAACTAATCAGCTCTTCAAAAGGGGATACAATTGATATATACAAAATTTTCAGTTTAGTCGTTTTTGAGAAACCGTACCTAACTCTAGAGATCCACACAGACTGACAAACAGACAGACAGACGACAGATACACACACCACACATATACATCATCGCGAAACTATTAAAATCTTATTCTAAGGACCCTAGAACGTGTTCATCCACTGAAAACTCACTACCTAATTTTTAGCATAATTCCTTACAGGATGTGGCGGGAGGTAAAAATAGCATTGAAACCCCTATATTCCACATTTCAATTCTAGTCATACAACCGGTATGTGCGGGAGGTAAAAATGTGCTACATATATATTAATTTTAATTCAAATTAAAAATTTCAACCCCCAAAGATATAAGAGCAGAGCAATGTTCACCCCTATTATTATGATTGTTTTGTAACATGGTACAATTTAAAGTTTTCGCAATATTAAAGGATACTATTATAATTAATCGCTTCTACGAATTTGCTACGGATAGTTTGCAGTTTAATTATAATTAAATTATAATTTGCATGCAGTGTGTTTAGCAACAGTACCAAAGTACCGCTATATATTTTGTAACATATCATAATTTCAAACGATTTTCTTAACTGTGTTGGATGTTTTGATGTTCACAGTAATTTTGTTACGTATTTTAATTTGCTGGCATTGTTTTACTCAAATAAAGAGTTGGAAAATATGCAAATTTCGCTTCCGATTTTCTAATCACAATTGTTACGACCATGATGTAATAGATAATTAATTGATACTATTAATAAGAAAATATGCTTTTGCTCTTGCATATAGTGTTTTAATGCTATTTTTGAAATGTTCAATTGCTGTCTTCTCTAACTATTTTACATCAAAAAGTTAAATAGTTTATTGTAATGGAAGAATTTCTGTGTTTTTGACACTAATATTTATCAGGCAGATTCACACAAGGAATTAACGCTAACTCCATTTTTTTCAACATCTGTAACTTTGTATCTGAATTAATTAAATTAACAAAATGTGCTAACCAATCTTAACTACAACCTTAGTTCAAATAAATATGTTTTGAGAATGGAAAATGAAGTTACGACTAATAATAAAAAAGGAGTTAGCGCTAATCCCTTTTGTGAATCTACTTGTATAATTTTACTCTACCTGGAACCGAAAAATGACAGAAATGTTTATTGGTAATTTTCTTAAAATCATCAGTGCCATGAAATAAACAAAAACCAAATGGAAGTTATGGTTTTATCTGTCATCAGTCTTAAATATCAAGAGTCTTGATTAAAAATGTATATGTAATTTGGAAGACAAATAATAGTATATTGTACAACGAGCATGAATGGTACTCATTTCCTACGAGTATGAAATGGACATTCCATGCGAGTTGTACACTATACTTTTTCTACTACCACGACTTTTTTCTTAATTAATTTAATTTTAATAATAAATTTGTCCCGATTTCACCATTCCAATTCTAAATAAGTATCCTAGCAATGGCATCTGTACTGAAATGAACTGACCTGTATTGAAATACTCACAAAACAAATTAATTTCGCACGATGTTTGCAATGTACCTGATATCCCTAGCAACAACAGATATACAATGAGCAGATTTCTAAATGCTCGTAGAAAAAGTTATTGGTTATGGTACAATAGTTTAGCTTTGTTGGATGTTTTGGGAGATAATTCCCTCATCTTCAGCAAAATTTAAATTTTGAATGTTACATTGACAAAGTTTAGTTGTCTCGCTACAATTTGCGTTTGGGTGAAAGTTTTTCCCAGTTTTACGCAAAATTTATGTTGCATCGTTGGTCCAGAAAATCGCACATTTAAAAAATCGCTACTAACACTTAAACACGTTGCAATCAAATAACAATATCACGAGAACTAAACGAGATATCAACATTTCTAACACATGTAGTTACAGAGGTGGTTATGCCCAACGCAATTCATAATTCAAAATGTCCTGTTATTTTTGGAACAAACCTCGTACTTAAATTATAATTCCTCCATAAAATTATTTTAAAATGCTTTAGTTCTAGAATGTACTATTAGCTGTGTAGTTTGTTGGACGGAATTCCACGCATTCTTCCAGGGGACGTATATTGTATTACAAACTTTAAACGACGCTATTGTTTTTCAATTGATGCATAGTAAATTAGTTGTGTAGGCAAACCTGTAAACTGCATTATTTACTTAGCTAGTTAATTAATCCTGCGAAATAAGTATAATTATCTATTCTCCACTAGAGTTCCTGTTCACCGGATGTTGTCCGTTGGACGATGCAGTGTTGACAAGCTTCTGCGCAGGAGGAATAAGCTGTTAGCGCAGCGTAATTCAACTGTTATTTCTTTACAGTAATTTAATCCTTCAATTAATTACCTAGAGTGCTTAATTGGGTTCTCCACTATTGTAACAAATTAGTAAATCGGTCATTTATTTTAAAATGCTTTTCTCTCACTTACACATCTACCCCATTCCAAATTCTTGCTGTGTATTCTATTAATACAAATACATTTTTAACTATGTCTTGGACCTATTGTGTAAGTTATTTGTTAATTTTTAACGGCCTGTTGTAATTATTTACATTACAAGCAAGGTAAAACAGTTTTTACTGCTGATTGGAGGAAATGACCAACGAGCCTGTCACCTCCTTGAAGCAGTAAAACAGTTACCTTGTGTGTATTGTATAACATTTTACTTGTTACTCATTTGTAAATCAAATTAAAATTATAACCAAGTCCTGTCAGTTACATACAACTGTTCTGTCAATAATTATTTTAAATGATTTCGGTGATTTCGCATAAGCCTTGTAAGCATTACTGTGGCAACGTGTATTGTTTACCTTGTTTACTAACTTGTAAAAATTTTACAATGTAGCTGTCAATTAGTAACTTGTAAAGATTCTTTTTCGAAAGCAATAGAAGGCTTGGGTAAATGGTGTTTAAAACTTTTTAACCAATGATAATAGGCAGAATGAAATAAAATGAAAATTTTAATTGACACAATTTTTTACTGGATAAAATTTTTTTACAAGCCGTTAAAAATAAACAGGTAAGTTACAGAATAGGCCCCTCTAATTGCTGATTGCAACAATGAAATAACATTGGTATTACTACTGAATAGTACATAGTTTAATTTATTAAAATACTGTAAGATACTTATCATATGTCAACCCCAATAAATAAACCTAAACAGAGTGCTCCGTCCGACCAAATGGGTCGACAATTCAAAATATCGGACCATGGGAAGTGATCAGTACAAATTTGATAGGACTTCTGGCAAAATCATGGTAACCCTATACAGTTGGTTGTAGTTGATTGTTTTAACAACTTCTGCTTATGTTTTAAATACTGGAAATAATAAAATAGGGGCGGTATTATTGTAAAATAATAAGTGTCCATGGTTTAAATTCAAATAATTTTAATCCATTTAGGAGTTTCTAAAGATAAGAATTATCGCATTAGTAAGAATGCTTCCTGTTTCCTTAGAGCTATTTTCATATTTTCACATTCACACTTGAAAGAAAGAAATTGCACCGTTTACATGTATGCCTGTCTCAGCAAATGTAGTAAGACGTATGAGTAAATCTTTCATATATAGTTTCAGGGCGTGTGTAACTAACAACATGTTATTATTCATTGTTGGAGAATTACGAAACATAATTTTCTATTCTTTCTCTTTAGCGGGAAAGACATGAGAACTTGGAATGTTTCTTTGCTGTGAGTTTACGCGCAAGTCGTAGAGAATGTATTTAATGCGTTCAAGAGCTGCACAGATTATTAGAATATATCTTATATCGGGAATTTTTTTTTTATCAGTAAACATAGAGACGTATCATTGCCATAGTTACAGTTAAAGTGATTGACAGCAATGTATTAAAGCGTTTCTTTTAATGAGTAAACATTGGGATAATTTACATTGGTTATTAATAATAGTTAATCATAATGAAACAAACAATGCAAGTTTAAACAAATAAGAAATTTATTTTAATTGCTTTAGTACTTAATAAATTACATTAAATTATAATGTAAATTATCCCTTTGTTTACTCATAAAAAAATACTCTTTAATACATTGCTGTCAAACATTTTGACTATAACTATGGGAAAGACACATCCCTATGTATACTGATAAAAAAAAAACTCCTGGTATATACGAGGGTCGTCCAGAAAGTAAAGAACGATTTGGCATAACAAATTGTAACGAAAAATATCAACATAAAACATTATTTACAAAGTTACAGTGCATTAATCTATTTATCAATGTAATCGCCATAGCTGTCAAGGCATTTATTGTAACGTGATACCAGTTTTTCAATGCCGATGTTATACTCTTCTACCGCTAAAAATCTGAGCCAGGATGTTACTGCTTCTTTAAAGCCTTCATCGTTTGCGTACTGTTTTCCACCCAAAATTCCTTTAGTTTTAGAAACAAGTGCAAATCACTTAGTGCCAGGTGATTTTTACTTGTTTCTAAAACTAAAGGGATTTATGGGTGGAAAACAGCAAACTATGAAGACCTCAAAGAAGCAGTAACATCCTGGCTCAAATTTTTGGCGGTAGACGAGTATAACTTACTACGTTACAATAAATGCCTTGACAGCTATGGCAATTACACTGAAAAATAGAGTAATGTACTGTAACTTCGTAAAAAAAGTTTCCAATTATTTGTTCGCTTCCCATTATCATAACTTTTGTATTTTAAGTATTAATTTTCATTAGAATATGGTTGCAGTAATTTGTAAACCAAGGTTTATTAATGAATAATTCCGTAACCGTGAATATATTGTTTCTATAAATATTAAAATATAAAGTTGAGCATCCACTGCAATCCGACTCAGCCTTCTAGTGTTTCTATAATTCCATCTGCACCTTGACAGCAACCTTGGAAAGATCATGTTTCCACACTCCACACAAATTGTGCGTCTCTTGTTTGTGTTATTGTCTTTAGCAATGATTACAAAGCTATACAGTAACCAATGCTTGCATACATATAATCTTATTGAAATTGCGTGACTGTTATGTAATGTAATAAATATTTATATGGATATTTAGTTATTTAGTTAGGAATTGTAAACATGTGGATTTTAACCTCGGATCTTGAGAAATGATTGTATAATGGTTAGTATTTGTTGTGACTTTCCCTTTTGCTATTAAATAGGTAGCTTACTTAGGTAGTCCAGTAAGACTAGATTTTTGTTAATAGAAATTGTCAAGTTTTCCTGATAATAAATTGCCAACAATAAAAATATTGTCGTGTGTTTTATACACATCAAGTTTGCCGTCAATTTATTGTGACAATTTCAGTAGTACCGACACGATATCAGCTGTCACCTATGCTATTAATATTTTTATTTATTGGTATTGTTCATATAAAGATCTTTATGGTTTCTCCAGTAAAATTGTACACCATTTTTGTTTAATAAACAACATCGAGAATGAAAAATTTTTGTACCAAAATGAAATAAACTCAAAACATAAACCAGTTTAATTGATCGGCAATCATTAAAATCCCCTAGAATTTCCTAAAAATTGTCTAAAAATAGAACATGATCTAATTCGTTTATAAATTGCCTAATTTATTACTGAAGAAAAATTGACGGAAAGTGTAGTATTACACACACAATAAATTGATAAGAAAATTTGGCCAATTTATTGTACAACAGGCATAACAATAGCTAGAAATAAAAATTTGAGCATTTTAAAAAATCAAGTTAGTAAAATAATATTAATTTTTCCACTAAAATTAAGATTCAAGTCTTCAAAACATTTGATATCCATACCTATATGTTACAGAAATTTTTTAGAAAAATAATTGCCTATTGTAACATGTAAAGAAAATTTGTATCACACTATCAAAGAGAGGCGAAGAGCAACTGAGAATAACAAAAAAAAATAATAATAATAATAAGAACAATACAAGGACCCAAAAAAATATTGGATCGCGAGTCAAGTGTCATAGAAGAAGAAAAAATTACCAGAAACAGAATATACTTGTAGAGTAATGAACAACCATGAAATTTACCAAGGGCCAAAAGAATACGGACATAAAAAAAGATAATTAGGTGTCTGTTAATTCCTAGAAAAATAATTGACTATCGCAACTATTGCGTAGTTCGTCTTCTAGTCTCTTAATTCTTTCATTTGTTTTGCTACAAGATACGTTACTGAATATACAGAGTGACCCATTATAAAAAAAAAGGTCTGCATTATTTTTTTGAGAAACTAATTTTGTTGATTCTGGCATCATCTGTCAGGAATAAAGACACATTTTCAAGTAAACCCTACTAAATTTTCGACATTTTATCAGAATCTGCAATAAATACTGGTAGTTTCTATTTAAGATTTCAAAGTTTTTCCTCTCCCTCATCCCCTTTTTGGTGGAGATGAAAAATTTACAGCATTGGATGGCACTTCAAAACCTTAAACTTTTGTTCGAATTTTTTTCGTTATTTCTCGAGGTATTCCTATGGAATTTCTAAAATTAGTCAGCCTGTATTTACAGAAACAGTTGCCTATCATTTCATTTGATACCCTTCACATATAACATGTTACAGAACATTTTTAGGAAAACAATTGCCTTCCATAATTATTATTGTAATACCTCTCATTCATTTGTTAAAGACAAATTGTTTAATAGCAAATACGATAACAATCTATGGTATTAAAAAAAACAGTTGACAATCGAATGGTCGCAATATGTAGACACAATAACTCCACCCATTCAAATAAATAACAAATGGCAATAATAATAAGATGAAATGGTAAATTCCGACTAGAAAGTATATTATTCTAGCACGCAATAATATTCCAGTGCATTGTTGATATTGCAAATATTTTTTTTAGTAATTTTGAACAATTCTAGTAGCGCTATATTTTTTCTTCAACACTTTGAAATGTCGAAAACCAGGAAACATTTTTGATAGTAAATAAATATATCATCACACCATTTACCCATTTCGGATGTGGCACTCTGCTTTCACAGATCCCGATAAATGTTTTTGCGTGCACAGTACCGTCAAATTATAACCCCAGTGGAGAGTAAAGTAAAACCTAAAACGAAGAACATCAGAGAATAACTGAAAGAAAAATATTAGAACCTAAAAAGATATCGGGTGTTACAGACTTTACAACTTATTGTTAAAAGTAGTAAGAAACTTTGTCGTCTGTGGGATTCGAACTGAGGTTCTCATTAAATTTCAAATAAAATAAATAGGTTACAGTAATCAAAACGTTAAAGCTATTCTGCTTTTCTAAACAATAATCTTGTAAACATATGGCAGTGCAAATTAATTAACATCGCCGTCACACGCGGAATGCCAGGCTGCATCACGGTGTTAAGCTGTTACTTTAGTCTCAAATGAGTTGCGCAGATGTCAGCTGCAAGTTGCTGAAACCTTCTGATCTCTGGAAAAATCTAACTGTGTTATGATGAATTATGTGTTTGTTATTGTGTGCTGGATACATGCTGTAATTTGTATTTATTTAGGCTACCATGAAGGTTAACTGCAATTGGAATTATTTAGTTTTGTGGCGTTTATTGGAATAATTACTACGATCTACTATTAACATATATTATTGTATTTTTATTTACATTTATATCGTTAATAATAATTATGGCTGATAGACTGACACTACAAGTATAATAGATATTTATGTGACAAGTGTTTTATGGACGAAGCACATAAAAGGGCGAATCAATAAAACCCTATTATAAAAGTGTTACATACAATATTTCGTTAACTACATTTTTCTTAGCTTATATATTATAAATATTTTTGACACATAACATTGATATGAAAAAACTTGATAATTTCGAAGTGTGCTTTTTGCTAGTGTTTGATTACCAAGTTGTTTATTGCTTTACTTTATGGGACTAGTCTAGAAAGAGTCACTTTATGGACGCTAAGCAATATCATAAACAAGAGATTATAGTACTGTGAAACATAATAAATATTTTTCTAACAAGCACATAATTTAGGGTTTTATGGACGAGACAATTTAGGAGCATATAAAATGGACCCCAAAATGTGTAACAAATATTTTTCGTTTTTATTTAATTTTCCATGTCCGTGTTACAATTTTTATAATAAATTATATAATAAATATTACTAATATTTATTTGACAAAATGGGCCTTATTTCATCCATTTTTATTTACACTTTTGCTAAAAAGTTAGTAGGTAGAAAAATAATGCAATATAAAAAAAAAATGTTGAAATCCTTATACGTCACATTTCAATTCCACACCCGGTATGAGCGAAGTGAGCTAAGTATCTGCAATTGCAGATTAAGGATATTGTTACTGTCTTAACCTAACCTAGCTTATATGCAATATTAATTATGTAATTTTTTTCTTTTATTTTTAATTTCTTTTTAGCATTCCATCTGACTTTCTGTATAAAAATAAAATTATTCTATAATTAATCATTTGCTGTTCTTAAAATTAATCCTTGCAAAAACAGTCAACATTTAATTCCCCTAATCATGTTCTATCAACTACCTTAATTAACTTTACAGTTATACTAATTATCAGTGCAAAATCTGATAAGCTAACAAGTTTTTAATAAAATGTTTCGCAGTACATGCTTCAGAAACCAGCTACATTAAATTGATACTAAGATATGCTTTGTTTGTTTTAACATTTTTTTTTTCGAATTACAAATCTCAATAGTTTTTGCCTTGAAATAACGATGCTCAGAAAAGATAGTTGCTATAATATTTGCTATTAATAGTATATTATTATGTTACTAAGAGTTGAAACAGAACTTTTTGTGTTGAACTTATATATTTTGCAAATTGGACGAAACACAAAAAGAAGTTCAACTCAGACTGACATAATATTTTTTTTTTTCAAATATTCCCAAGTAAATTTGAGGTATATAAAATACAATGGGGTCATACACCTTTTTTTATTTTATTTTATATTTTTTCAGTAAGTTTGAGTAAAATTATAAATATAGATATTAATTTTAATATTAAAAGGCATTTAGTTATTAATATTAGATTTTTTAAATTGGAATCCCATTTCAAATTTTTCGCTTTTTGACGTCATCTTGTAATTCTACGAAACACGCTCTTGCGGAGAGAGAGGAACTACACCAACTGTCAAATTAACTGTTATCTGTCATTGTTATATACTGAGAGGTTTTTACAAATATAGTTTATTCACATTACCTGAGCAAAATAATATAACAAATATAATAAACATAAGTTTAATTTGAAAATCGTTAACTGCAACATATGACTTGAGATGACAAGTGTGATAATGAGATTACCGACATTACCCACAAGCGACAAAATATAGTACATCAAAGCATTTTTATTTTAACACGTCCTAAACTCTTTATCTGAAAACATTATAATTAACAAATACCTAATTTAATTTATCGGAGTGTTCATTTTAATAATAATAAGTAATTATTACAACCCTGAAAAGCAAATTATTATTTGTTATCAACACCTCTTTTGCCTTGCCATGCTGTATATTCTATTACAAGATGACATCACGATTTTGCAACCGCGCAACTTCATAAAGGAAATTATGAGTGAAAAGTTAAAAAATTATAAGAAATATTGAATAATATGTGACTGAAATGATCTAAATGTTTATAATTTGTAAAAAACACAACTTTTTTAAATAGTGTATGACCCCATTGTCAGAGTAGCCCTTGTAGGTGCTACCAACAGTGGTATATGAAACAACTAACACATTATTGTATTAGTAACAAAATGATTATTATTTCTTGTTTCCATTCCAAAGAACTCCACAAGTATCTTGTATATATTTTAAGTCTTTATGAGTTCAATTATTTGTTATTAATAACAGTCTCTTAGGTAAATAAAATCCAATTAACTACAATAATAACTTTGAAAGCACCGCTATTTGAAACATGACGTACACTCTTAACAAAAATAACAATTGCACTTCGTTGACAGTAGTGCCCAATAATTACGCAAAGAAAAACGGTCTCACGGTTCGCATCAGTGGCTCTCAAACTGTTCTTCATGACAAACCAACAGTTTTATTTAATTATGTTAGCATGGATTGTAATTGGTTGTTTATGTTACGGAATATGTTTGAGTTATGCTTATGTTTGATTGTGAGGACGATAACAGACTGTTGAGTTCATTCCGATGCTTGATTATGCTGTGTTTGATTTTATGGATATATTTAATAAAAACTATATACTACAGTTAATTATTGTTAATTTGGGTTATAGATAATTATGAAATTTTTTGTTTTAGGTACAAGGAATTGGGTCACAAATGAATCGAAAAGAAATTGTCTATGTGGTAAGTATTTTTAAGTATTTTATTAAAAATCGTTACAAAATAGAAAAAATTTGATGTGGCCTGCATATAACTTCCTAAACGATACAAAATATTACTTGATGATACAGAAAAAAACCTTCCTATTTGCTTATTTTCTATTTATATTTGAGAAATTTAATTCTATGTTGTATATTTATTTAATTTTTTGACATTTATTTGACTAAGAAAACAGCTTCACAATCACAATGACATGTGTCACATTTCGTAAAAAATTCAAAATTTTCAAGTGTTTCCATGGTGTACATGTAATGCAAGATTTATGAAATTTAATTTCTTTATATTTTATTATCTCTAAATCTAATGAAAATTAATAAAATTAGTGTAATTAAAACAAATGTAAAATTAAATATTCTACATTTTTCAAAACATAAATGGTTGCAAAATGAAATTTAACCGTGTTTTTCACAAAAAAATTGTCATGGGCTTTTGACCGATTTTATCCAAAATCTAATCAGCTCTTCATTTAAATATAAGAAGCAAAAATACACAAAATTGTATTTTTTTGAATTATAGTATTTGAGTTATGCGAGACGAAAAAATTAGCACGGACTACACACATCCTCATACATATATACATACAGACATCATGGCAAAAATAGTAAAATCGTATTGTAGGGACCTTAACATGTGCTTATTCATTGTGAACTCACTACCCAATTTTTTGACCAAAAACAATACCTCCCTTACCTAGAGGTAGGCGGGAGGTAAAAAAAGTCTATCTCATGATAAAAATCTATAACATCAATAAATTTAGGCTTATTTGGTGCAGTTTTTCTTTCTGAACATTTTCTGTATTTACACTTTTATTCTAAAATTATTAGGGACTAACTATTGCCTATTGAAAATTTTAACATTGAATTTCCTATGTCCTGTAATAAAAGCAGACACCCGGTATATTAGTGCATAGTTCTTTTACTTCACTAGTAGAGGACCACAAAGTAAAAGATGACGTCATGAGATGAATTATGATTTCCAATACATTTAGTTTAGTTACAAACAAAAAGCGTAGGCCCTGAATTAGAATTATATTCGATAATATTTATTTTATTTACATTTATATATCATTTAAGAAATGCAACATAAGGTTATTACTGTAAATACTAATAAAAAACTGTTTATATTTATAATTTTTGCAAATAACCATATAATATGTTTACATTTACGATTGTGCAATTAACCATAATGTTTTCTCAAATATATGTCAATATAAACTAATAATTATAAAATGTTTCATGTTATTATTGAGCAACACGAGTATGTAGTTAGATTCTTAAGTCTCGGAGAAGTCAGTCAAGGCAATCACCGTTTGCGAATCTTAAATACTCTTGATATTAGGTCGAAACTAACTACGTGACTATTGTTTTAATTACTGCGTCAAACTGAAGTGTTTGTTGAGGTTGATTCTGATCTGATTTTAATCTCAGGGACATAGTAATTTTGTTGTTCTTTACTGTTGTTCTTATTGGATAGTTATAGTTGGAAAATAGTGCAGCACTTTCAAAAAAGATGATAGGAAATATATGATGTGGTTTGATTTTTAATAGAACGTGGTTGTTTTATTATCAAAATTGTTCTAGACTTGAAATTTTATTTAAAACAAAAGCTTTGTTACTGATAAGTAAATCATGCACTATGAAGATAGGTACAGTACGTGTCACTAAAATCCTAAGGATCGTAATAAAATGATTAAATACCCCTCAATTACGTTTATAAAACAACCATAAATTATACCTGTCATAAATAAAATTGTGAACACTGTTTCTGGTTTCAAAAATTTAGTACAGAGTTAGACTCTGTCTTAACAAAAATAATAGGAAATAAATGAGAAACAATATTAAATTAAATTTATATTTACAACTTTTATACCAATATTTATTGCAATGCTGCTGCAGTCCAGTGTATTATTATATGAGGGATTATGATAGTCATCATTCACGATGAAGTTTGAGTCACGAGCCGTGATGCAAATCATTCGAGTGAATAATAATATAATACCGTACTTTTTCTACTCCTGTAAATTAGGAAATCATTTTGGAAAATGATCTAAATTCGTTGAAAACACACTTTGAAAAACGTCAACATAAAAATACACAATGACAACTGACTATATGTCAACTGTCAGACGGCCGTTGTTAGGTGATCCACATTACGTCTTTAAAAGAACCGTTAATAATGGATTTCTAGTTCTGTGTTTGGTCGAAAATAGTGAATTATGAACTGTAATTCAACTAAAAATTAAAATAATGAGGATATATTTATACAGCAGTAGAAAAACCATTCTTTGTACATATTTTTGTAGACAAGAAATCAAGGATTTTTAATACGAAATCAATAAGTTGAAAAAGCTGTCAGAACAAGACATGGCTTCCTCTGTTTTATAAATCATAATTTGTTGTTACGTAGTATCTGTTTTTATCCAACACCTCTCAATAAATGTTCTATAACTATGGCGATTTTAAACAAGGAAAGTAACAGATTACCCACTAGTGGGTATAATTTTGAGAAAAGTCACCCGTGAGTATTTTTTTATTTATAACAATAATAATAACACACAACACCTTGGTAACCACTTCGATTGACATTTTAATTTAAAAATTTATAGCATATGTCACTGTCAAATAATATTTCTTTTATAAATTTTGAATTTATTAAGAGATGTTGGATAAAATGTTATACTTCACACGTGGGCAAAGTGGAATTACCCACTCAATAAATTATCACACTTAGCCTTCGGCTTCGTGTACTAAAATTTCTCTCGTGGGTAATTCCTTACTTTGCCCACTTGTAAAGTAAATAATTATATTTACTTGTTTATACAGTTTACTTGTTTTCCTGACGAAGAATTACTTACAGTAATTCGAAACGTAGAATTTTCATAAAAATATTACTGAACTTAAGTACAAAGGTTGTTGCTACGAGCTCAGTTTTTGAGTATTTTAAAATAAGTGTTTTATCCTTAGTTTTAGCAATAGAATATTATCTACCACTTTTTTTACAAAATTATTTCAGAACATTATACAACGTTAAATCCGGGGCAAAACACTGCTCTTAAAACACCCAAAAACAGAGCTCATGGTACCAGTCAAAATCATTTAATTTTAATAATAAATAAATTGTTCAATTGTTTCGATAATATAAATAAGTATAATTATCAAAATGTTAAACGTTAGTAACAGTAAACCCAAATAGTAGCTAATTACTCCCTGCTCTAATAAGTCCAATTCAACATCACGCAGACCTTTTCTTTTACCGTTACTCCTTGTAACAGTTTGGGTGTTACTGGTTGATCACCTGTATGACGCAAGCGAAAACAATCAACATATCGGAATGCGAAGAACAATTCAACCAACGGCTGGACGGCCTTCGTGGACCATCTGGCCGAGCAATTCAAGAAGCAGGACATATACTCGCAGATACTGAGATAGTTGAGAGTTTGAAGCTTTAAGTTAGAGGATGTGATAAACTGAAGTTGGACGAAACTTTGTTTTACATTTTATTATTGTTGTTACCTTCTTGGTCCATAATTCAATTATAAATATATTAAATTCAATGGCCACATTAACGCATCGGTTTGTGGATCTTGAGATCCCTAGGTCGAAACTCGCTGGCGACATCTGCCTTTTTAACTTTACATTTGTGGTTCTCCCTCCCCTAACATCTTTGGAGGTGGCGCAATTTTACGGCTGGTATCCGGATTTCTAGCGTGAATAAATATATTACAAATAACAATAACTGGGTATAAGTTCTGTAAATATTTATTAATAACACAACGTTTCGACAGCAAAGTGCTGCCTTCTTCAGGTGAAATGTAAATATAAAACAATAAATAAATATGTAGTCAAGGATACAAGTTGACAAAATAAAATAAGGGTAACATGGATCAAAGTACACAAATTATAAACAGAAAATTAGGGAAGAATAACAGTTAACCATGATTTATTAAGCTCAAAGCCTGTATTCAAGTTCAGATTATTTGACGATCTCTTGATTTCAATAGCTTCTCTAATAAGTCTTCTTCTTCGAAACGTTGTGTTATTAATAAATATTTACAGAACTTATACCCAGTTATTGTTTTTTGTTATACTATGAGTTCTGAAAGCTTTTTTTCAATATTTAATAAATATATTATTTATTGATATTTACGAAAGCAGAGTGTCACACCCAATATGGGCAAAAGGCGTAATGCTATATTTATTAGAATGCTTTTATACAGGGTGAGTTTTTTAAAGCAACCAATCAGTTCAGTTTAGCTGGCTATCTAAAAACTTAATAGAAAAAATAAATTTTACGGTTGGTAAAATAAAATTATTAGGAGGATATAGCGGAATGAACGTTATATTTTCTTAAAAGGAAAGGGGTACTTTTTTTATTAGAATGGATAGCCCGAAGTATTTCCTTTTCAACAATTAAGGTCACAAGGTTCAAAGAAACATTATCATTTTTAAGATAAAAAATAAAACTTTAGGTAGACCGTTAAACAAAACAAGTTATTGTTTTTATTATTGACACTCCTGTCATCAAGATGTTGATAATTGTTTTCAATGCAAAAACAATCAATTACAAATTATAAGAAATGTTCAAAATAACAATAATTAATGACAAATAAGGAAAAATAAAAGTCTATCTTCAATTGATTTCCATTGTAAACGGCCACTATGATTTTATTGTAATGTTCAAAGTATGAGTTGTATATGACAAAAATAAAATATTAAAACCGCTATAGATCTGAAACTCGACATTTCCGGATATATGTTTACATGAACTTTTTTTATTGTTTTGAGATGTATTATCCACCATTAAATGTGACCTCTATTTTCGAACACCGGTACGTTCATTTCAAATATCTGAATGCAGAGTGCCACACTCGGAACGAGTAAAATACGTGATGATATATTAATTTATTTATATCTGAAACGAGTATATTAACATATTAATAATTCACTCATCATATCTCTGTAACTACATATAGAAATGCATGTAATAGAATTTCTAGGATATCTTCAATTGAATTTTAAACATCTTAACTTGTAATGCAAATATTTTAATTTCAATTAGATTTTTTAATAGATATTGTCCGCAATTGTTCTAATTACAGATATCTCGCATTCATTTTACGATATCTGAAACAGAATTTAAAATATCTGAAGTCGAGGTGAAAAAATAGAAAGAAATCTATAACTCCTTGTTAATGAATCCGGAAACAGAACAATAATGTTTCGCTGCAATCTACTCTCAAATAATTTGGAATTGTTTGGCAAAGAGAAATAGAGATAGTTCACACGACCAGTCATTAAATCTATAAATCTGTATGTTCTTTGATCAAGGTGAGATAAATAATTAAATAACTAGCTTAGATATTGGACGGTGCCTGAAATTAGCAAAGGAATCTGTAAAATAAATCTTTCAAATTCCTTTAATACAGACATAAGGCAGATATTACAATGTAAATCACTACGTCGTCAAATCAAGGTCTGTTTTTGAAACCGCACATTGAGTAACTAGTTGTTTTCCTCTGGCGGAATTTTTTCGCATATTCATGCAGTCATTCGCATTCAGACACTTGCGTATACAGATGCCGAGGAATCTTAGGAATTCACCGGTCAACTAATTGATAAATACCTTTAGTTCATATCCTTTTTAATTCTAATTGCGCGCGATGAATTGTGTAACTGGAAAATAATTGCGCTGTAGAAAACTTTTTAACGTAAATTGCAACGTTTAGGAAAATAAGAAAATGGTTGTCATCTTAGAATGAAGCAACCGAACTTGACAAATTATTTTTTCCGAAATCGATACTAAAGTACACGATATCACACCACGAAGTTAGCCAGAATAGTAGCTAAATAAAACTTTACTTTGCTTTGTAGACTCATCTTTCAAACTGTAATTACAAACCTAAAATAGCAAACATATTATTCTATAATACTATTGGTGCATTTATTTATTATTAATCTGTGATAATAATTTATTGGATTTAATTTGAGACCACGTAAAAGAACATATTAAAAATAATGAAAATTATAATCAAATATTTGACACTTTGACAATACTTTTTTTATCACCCTGTTTCAACAACTAGCTGACGTTTTACAAATACATTTATTTATTTATATTTATAATTAATAATTTAACGATTTCATAAAAAATATAATGTATACTATTCATTAATAGTTATTTGTGTATCAAGGCACTGAAGTTCAATTTTTTATCACGAAAATAAACCATGTGAGTGATAAAAAGGAACTTTAGTGCCGAGGTACATATTAAGTTTTATTTGAAATCTAAAATTCGAAAAAACTGTAAAAAAATTACAATAAAGGTTAAGTTTATACATCTGTCAGTTGTCAATTGAAACTGACAGTTAGTTTTGCCAACCTCGAGAAGTGAAGTTATCGTAAATAACACTCAAAATTATGTATTTTGTCCTCAATTTCGTCATCGGAATTAATTAGTTAATTCTTCTTTCAAATTTTGTTTCATGTTACATCCAAATTTACTATAGTACTCGTATGTTAATATATCTACAAAAATTATCCTAATTGTACAATAATTATTTAACGGTTGCCAACACTGGGTTGCTCAAAATCGTCGTGTAATGGGTTACTATAGTGACGATTTCTGAGGTTTTAATGACGATTTTTGAGCACTTTAGTGCCGATTTCAAATAATGTATTTTTTAATACTCATATGGTTAGGTGATAGCCTCGAAGAATAAAATACATATTCGTAATAAAGTATTATACTTTACTCCCTTGATATATAAATAAATATTTCGTGCCTCCGTTCAATAACATTAGTTTTACACAACTAATAATCGTCCAGAAACTGCTTGATTTCAGGCCTAGATAAAAACTAGAGACTTTTGCAAAATTAGGGTTGAATCAACTGGCTGTCCATTTTGTAAGCTCAAATGTTAGTATTTATAATAAAATTTCCAGTTGCAGTGCACAACCAATAAATAAATATTACTGAATTATTTAAAGAAAACAAATGAATTGTTTATATTCATAAATCTCTCATATCTTTGTTTACGAATGATCTGATGTCACCATCATAAATAATTCCTAATATTTCATATTTGACAAATGACTCAGAAATTTCATGTAATATGATAAAGTCGACACGAAAAATAATGTGTATCACAAGTCCAGAAATTAATATATTTTGACATGCCGAGCCGAAGATGAAGCTTGTAAATTACGAGCACTATCAAAAGTGCAGTTTCTGGACTAGTAATACAAATAACTATTAAGTTAATTAAATTCCAGTTAGAAGCACATCAAAATTCTGTTTTTAATACCTCAAATTATACACTCATATTATGTTTAATTCCAAATATATTACCAATTAATTTTTTGAGCTCATTTCTTGGTAGAAAGTAGTTGATCTCAAATACCTTTATGGTACATTAGCCCAACGTAGAGCTGCTGTGAAAATAATACAAAAAAACAGTGTCTTGGTCCATTTGCTCCTGATCAAAGCTTTGGCGTTAGGCTCCGATCACTGGTTTAATAATAATAATAATAATAACATAATGTGTAAGTGGAATGCATTTTTGCGTGCACCGGGTGTTGCAAATGCACTTGTCGAAGTAGTAAAACATTTGAATATTGCTTAAAAGCGGAGGCGATATAACGATCCGCTAAATTAATTAATACCGTAATGTTTTGTAATCAGTATTCGTTGGTTTGTTGTTGAAGTTATTTTACTATTTTTGTTATATTTATTTACCAGAACCTTCAAAGAAAAATGTAAGTAACATTGAAAGTGTTAGATTAGTTAGACTTTTTGTTTTGACAGTTGAAGATTTAAATTAAGGGCCGCGTCAACCTCACATAAAAAAGAGAATAAATTTATCAGTGGAATAAACAAAAAATATTGCATCAAAATCATTGCTTAAAGGTTAAATAATGATTATTATTCTAGCTGTTATATTTTGATGCGATAAATTTCTATGACTAGTTTTTAACCAATCATGAAGCAAAACACTTGAAAATTCAACCATTGGGAAAATTTTTTAGTTAAAAAAATATCCAATCGGATCACTGTATTTCTGATCACGTGTGCAAAAGTAACCAATCAGGTCCTCGGGAAATTATCACCTGTTGCTAAGTAACAGTTGTTGACAGTCGGTTGACAGTTAATTCAATATTAGATTTGTTTATTTCAAAATGTTATTTTTACAGTATGTGAATGAAAATAATAATAATTATCGCAAAAAATTTTCTCACTGAATATCCCTCGGCCATTGATAAATACTCATAATTTGATCACAACTACCTCAAGAACGTTACTTGAAGGTAACAGCCCTCCGCCTACGGCATCGGGCGGTTACCAAGCAATGTTCTTTCGATATGTGATAATAGTTATTTACTTTACAAATGGGCAAAGTAAGGAATTACCCACCAGAGAAATTTTAGCACACGAAGCCGAAGGCTGAGTGTGATAATTTTATCGAGTGGGTAATTCCATTTTGCCCACATGTGAAGTATAACGTTTTATCCTACACCTCTTAATAAATGAAAACCTTATTAAAGAAATATTATTTGACAATGACATATGCTTTAAATTTTTAAAATATCAATCGAACTAGTTACCGGTGTTGTGTGTTATTATTATTGTTATAAATAAAAAAATACCCACTAGTGACTTTCCTCAAAATTATATCCACTAGTGGGTAATCTATTACTTTCCTTGTTTAAAATCGCTATAGTTATAGAGCATTTATTGAGAGGTGTTGGATAAAATTATCAATGGCGTATATAGCTGATAAAACTCCGTTATCCCGATAAAATCCCACTTCCAAGTAAACAAACATCAGTTGTTACTGTCAATAACTGAGAGTGTAGCAGTTAATAAATATTTCAAGTTTCATTTTGCGTTGTTTTGGCATTTATATGATCAAATATCACACGACCTCTCTGATTTTTTCAGATAAATTTTTATTTTTATGCACTCATTTTTTGCTTTTAAGCAAAATTACTCAAGCAAAGTTACTTCTTCGGAGTCGGGATTTACCATGAAGTTTGCTTTCGTGTTTGTTACTAAGCAAAAAAATTCGTACAAAATAAAAATTTATCGATAGAATTATAAGGTTTTGTGATATTACCCCCGAAAAATTTTGTTTATTCCACTGATAAATTGGTACTCTGCTTAGAACAGATTTTGGTTAGATATATTTCTGAGAATACAACCCCCAAATATATTAGCGGAGGAGAAACCACAGGGGTAAAAAAATATTCTTAAATTAAAATATCTATTTCGAAAAATAGTTTTTGTGAAAATCACAAATTATTATTTATAGAAATCATGAATAAAAATTGAATATATTAGTAATATACGATCAATTAATTAAAGCCTAATATAATTCTGGTACAAATTAACATAATTAGTTGCCTCTCCCATTTGTAAATTTCTTGCAATTAGCGCCTAAGCGCGTTGCTAAACAATGAGTAAATATTTCATCAACCGGACATAGCATTTTCAAATGTAGAAACCAGCAGGATGCGCCATTACTGACTTTTACTGCGCGGTTCGCGTACATTCCTATTTCTAAACATAAACATACAACAGTAAACACACATTTATACGACAAATAAATATTTATTATTGTAATTTCTAAATTGTTTTACCATCATTGACAACAATTTTCGAACGAGATTTAAAATGACATACATTTTATAATCAGTAAAACATTTCGAATATTCGAAATATATCTTTGCAGGTGTGGCACTCTGCTTAAAATTACTATTTACATAGATGTTAGTCTATTCATGGGCTTTTCAGAAAACCATCTAAATTCTGTAAATAAAAATACTAGTCAAACATCATGATTTCTTGCTTCAAATAATCAATAATATAAACGTCAACTTTTGAACTCTTATCTACGACCCTAGAATCATATTATTTGGCACAATTAAGACTTTTAGAATAACTTAAGAAAATGTCCAGTTTTTACAAATTTACTCAATTTACTCAATTTATTGGTATCTTAAATTTTGATATTTTTAAGAATAATTATAGGAAAAATAACAACTTAAATAATAGGCCCAATTCTCTAATGAACACTAATGGTGACATAAACGCATCAAAACTTCATGTTTAATGGAAATTAATTAATTAAATTTCAAAATAAACGATTTAATTTTGTCACAATTAGCAAGCTGTTACTGTAGCAACTTTTTAGAGAATGAGCACGAATAACAATAAAACAAAAATCACTAACATAAATATTTAATTTGGCCCAAAGGTATTGGTTGTTACCATGAACACTGTTTTTAACTCTGACGACAACAAAATATGGAAAAATGTTTCAAATATAGACTATAGGTAATATAATTCTACATCTTTTTGATTTTGGTGTAATGTTATCTATCTTATTTATTTATTAAGGTATGTCCAAAACCCTGATAGGCCTTCAAATAAGCTACCACTTACTGTTGATGAATTGTTCCCAAAATCTAATCAATTCGTAACATATATATATACCGTGTGTCCCACGTAAATGTTGGCATAGTCAATTAACATGTAAAATCAGTTTTTTGTAAATAAAAAGCGTCCGGCAAAAAATTATGAATCCAAATTTTATATCACAATGCTGCCAATATCCCTACATCTTATTTAATGCTGATTATTTTATTTTGATACCGCAATTTAATGAAATTAATAATAATAATTCCTAATTTTCCGCCTACTCTTTTTATTGCTACTGACGTATAGTGCTTGCAATTTGTTTTAATATTTTATTTACGATAGTGTGTAAAATTGATGTTTAACTGTTAGTTTCAGGTTTGTAAAACGGTTGTTTAGTAACACGATCCCATTAGTTACGGGCAGTCACGGGTTGCCAAGCAACGAGTGATTAAAATTTTTAAACACGCCAAATTTGCAAAAATTTTGTTATCACGGCAAACTTCTCATTTAATATTGGGATCCTACTTCATAAATAAAAATATTTTTTTTATAATTTTTGGGGTTTTTCATTATATTGTAGATAAAATTTTGTACAATACACATACGTAAAGCTAGTCTTTAGTCACTCAGGGGTCTTAAAACACTCGCTATACTTGTGTTTTAATTGACCCATTCGTGACTAAAGACCAGCTTTACGTACTTGTATCGTGAATAACTATTAATTTGTCACTGTAATCAAGAATACATTAAACGTCGAGAACCGTGTAAATATTATTAGACTGTATTACAGAGATGAACGCTCAATGGTTTCCATCGCCAGAAATTGACAGGGACAGATTAAAATATTTAAAACAAATTGCAGGCACTATACATCAGTAGCAATGAAAAGAGTAGGCGGAAAATAAGGAAATATTATTATTAATTTCATTAAATTGTAGTATCAAAATAAAGTAATCTGTATTAAATAAGATATAGGGATATTGGCAGTATTGTGATATAAAATTTGGATGCATAATTTTTTGCCGGACACTTTTTATTTACAAAAAACTGATTTTACATGTTAACTGCTTATGCCAACATTTACGTGGGACATACGGTATATATAATACCTCCCTAAAATGGTAGAATTTAAGATATAAATATGGTGAATTAATAATTTTCCTTTGGGCTAAATGATATTATTCTGGGCTCGTTCATATATTCAGGCAGTGCTGTATTTAAATAGATAATACCGGGTGCGTCGAATAGAGCACATACGCATTCCAACGTCATCAAGAATGCGGTGTAAAGGTGTGATTGTGCGAAACAAACACATAACACATGCCGAAGACATATTAGCGCACGCGCAGATGTGGTCAGCCTTCCAATCAGATGTTTCACCTATTCGCGACTTTCGAATGCTAATATTCTTGTTTACATTCCCGCGTAAGACGAACCCACTTTTGTAATAAGCAATAAGCGGTCGAACAAGTGGGTCTCCAACGCGATATCGCCACAAGAAAATTGATTCATTGACTGGTAGCACGAGCTCTGTTTTTCGGTGTTTTAAGAGAATTGTTTTAACCGCTGTTTTAGCGCTGTACAATGTTCTAATAGTATACGAGGTCTGATAGAAAACTATCCAATCTTTTTATTTATTTATTTATTTTGGAAAACCTGATGAGTTTGAATTAAGCGCTTTTTCGTGAGCCGTTTGTGCGCATGCGTGCGTTTTTTCCTGCCTGTCAATAGCGCCTGTTTCTGGGAAACAGCATTTCAGTGAAGTAGTGTGTATTATGCAAGTACTAGTATATAAAAGTAAGCTTTTAAAGCACGTACGACGAGTTTAATAGCACGACGTGCAGCGGAGTGCTTTTAACGTCACTAGTGCTTTAAAAGCACTTATACACGTATGCCATACGCTATTTTTTATTATAGCATAATCTGGGAAAACTGGAAGAATCATTTTGCTTTTGATTCATTTCATAATTTTGCACCAGTGACGTTTGAACGTATATCGTTTACATGGAGATTGATTAACATTTATTGTTAACATTACTATGTAGATTCTTTTTTTTTTCGTAATTTGTCATGACAGTTTTGACAGATATTAACAGTAATTATTTTTTCCGACGACCACTACGAAAAGTACATAAATTAACACGCTAAACTATGCCTGAAAGTTGATCATTGCATATCACTAGCAATGCTATGTTATGTGATATAAAAGCTCGTTAGCCAATCAGATGCGTCCGCAACTGTGTGATATGATTTTATCACTCGCTGCGATAACTGAGCGAACTAACCTAAAAATTTGTATTTAAAAGTTTGACAGTTGCAGATAATTTACTGAATTTACATGGATAAGAAGGTTGAACTCTGATTTATCAGATTTAAATATAATTTTTTGAATTCTGATAGCAATGATGTTATCATAATCTGTTTATATGTAAATTTATATGGTTTTTTTACTTTATTGTGATTGTCGGAGAAGTATCGTGTATAACACGTGCGGAAAGAGTATTTCACACTCATGTGAAATATCCCTCTTTCAGCACTAGTTATACTATAAACTATTGTTGTTGATTAGGATCTTTAAAGTATGACGTATTTTAATGCTGCGTTTTTGCACGCTTTTTAATTTATTAAACAAGGATTATGATGCAGGTATTATAATAAATTAGTTTATAAAAATGCGTCGAATAGATGGTACAAAGAATTATATTATCAACCATTTTAATTTGAAGTATTTTTTATAAAATAAATTTAGAACATTTTACAGAGCTAAAACAGCGGCTAAAATAGTTTTCTTAAAACACCCAAAAACAGATCTCGTGGTAATAGTCAATGTTTTGTATTTCTATTGTTGGACCCATGCAAAATTTACAAATTTTATTTTTGTACTGGCTTTCGGCTGTGGAAAATTTTGCGATGTTCTTACAGCATTGAGAATACTTTACATTAGTAATTGATGTGTTCCAAGAATTTTAGGTATACATATACCGCAGACACAGACGAAATCTATAATTATTATATATTAATATAACGTTACACAGTTTTTGTAGGTACATTAAAATATTTTTTGTTCTGAATAATCTAAAAATTAATTTGAAACTAGATGATACACTTTTTTTCGTATAGATATTTAATTATGTTTCACCGTACCAATTATTGTTTTTAGAGACCTTTTAGTTCTATTTAGTACAAGCAAATTTTAATTTCCAAACGATACCTACAAAATACAGAAAACAATTTCAAATAATTTTTTTCAAATATTATTCTACATTTTTTTGAATACAACAAAATTTAGTCCAAATCATATATTTATTGAAATATACCCCAAAAATTTTATAGATTTTAAACTACCATTTTCGGTTAATGCATTGCACCCAAAATCTAATCAGATTGTAACATGAAAATCTGTAATCTAAATTAAAAATTTTATATTGGTAGCTTCATTAAATTTTGAGTTACGGTGAACGCAAAAATCATCGTAAACATATGAGCCCAGAATCATACCATATGGCACAATTAAGACTTTAAGAAAACTAAAAAAAATTGTCCTGATCTTATAAAAGGAAAATTGTTGTACTCAATTTATTTGTGTCTTAAATTCTGTTATTTTTAAAAATATATTAAGGTAAATAACAACTTAAATTATAATAAATTAACAAAAATCACTGACAAAAATATTTCATTTGGCCCAAAGGTATTGGCTGGTACCAAGAACACTATTTTTGATCTGATGACAACAAATTATAGAAAAATGTTTCATATAACAATTGTAGGTAATATTAGGATTGTTCTATATCTTTTTGATTCAATGAAATTAATTTCCCAAGATATGCCCAAAAACCCTGATAGACTTTCAAATAATTTACCACTTACTGTTGATGAATTGCTTCCAAAATCTAATCAATTTGTTACATAAATATAATACTTCCCTTACATATATGTATGTGCGGGAGGTAAAAATGATAGAATTTAAGATATAAATATGGTGAATAACCATTTTCTTGTGTATGATTTTAGCTGGGCCAAGTTATATGATTCTGGATTCATACACACATAGTACACTTTTATTAAAATTTATGTGGAAATAATAAAATTAAATGTTAGTTTTTGTTCTTCTGACAATTTTAGTACCGGTTTCTGTATCTACGAATAAACTATTTGACGAATAAATAAAAAATATCGCATCGAAATCATAGCTCAAATGATATTATTTGTTCTAACTGTCATTTCTTGATGCGATATTTTTCATTTATTCGTTAATTAGTTTATCTGGAGTTTATTGGTAGATGAAGAAACCGGCCCTTAGTTTTTCTGGGAACCATATAAGATAAACAGATCCAGATGTTCAATTTACAAGCTGAATAGTTTTTGGCGGAAGTGGTTTTTTGGGTGACAGACAAAATTTTGCTATACTCTATTTTATATCATTTAAATTCTGAAGATCAGATTTTTCTTACTTAATTTTTTTTTTGTTACTTAGGTATGTTTGGTCAAATGTATACAAAAACAAAAAAACTAAATTATATCTTGAATTCATTAGCAAACTGGTCTCGATTAATTATTCCGAATTCTACATACGTAATCTCTTTAAAACTTAATATCTTCACAACTTGGAAAATTTTCTCCTCTGCTTACATCTTTGGGTATTATTATTTGACGGCCCATTTTCTTTACTCTTTGTGAAATTTTGGGATATTCCTTTGCTATTAGGCTTTACTATAAATAAATACGATCCTTTGTTGTTTGAAATGTCGAAATATCAAAAAACTTTTAATTAAAATTCTATGCAAATTCATTGTCAATAAAAATAGCAACTACTTTAAAACAATCACTAAACAAAATGACACACATTGTTTTTGTTTTATTGTTTATACACCTTGAAATCTAATTCTCTTGTTTGTGCATTTGTAAAACTTGTTAGGCCTTCGGAAATGCAATCAGTATCTTCTAACAGTGCGCACTATTTAGATTTAGATTTAAAAGATTTAAAGAATAAAGCTAAATAATTGCTCTGCGAGTTGCAATTACTTAACACATCAGTGACCACGGCGTTTCGGCCTTGTTCTACTTACGATTGAAGAATTTTTAACTTTGCAAATTGCTTAGAGATCTTGACCACATCATTCTATTTAATTCGAAGTAAACACCGCTATAAAAAGGGTTCAATAACAATATGAAACCTAATTTCTTTATTCTTCTACTACTCGTATACTAGATGTTTGGAAAATTGGTGATAATTTTCAAATAGAACCATTATGAGTCGAAAATTTTAAAGAAAAAAGATTGTACTACTCTTCGTAAGGGCACACAAAGCCATCAAACTTGTAAATGTGCGAAATTTATGGATTTTTTTAAATTAATATCATTGCTATTTACTTTCAACATGGCTTGTGTAAAATTGCGTTGATGTAACTAATCGTTTAGTATCTATTCATTAAATGTTTAACTCCTCTTCAGACGTATTTTCTTAAATTTTATTACATATGACAACCTTTCACAATAGTTATTTACTTTACAAGTGGGCAAAGTAAGGAATTACCCACGAGAGAAATTTTAGCACACGAAGCCGAAGGCTGAGTGTGATAATTTTATCGAGTGGGTAATTCCACTTTGTCCATGCGTGAAGTATAACGTTTTATCCAACACCTCTTAATAAATGAAAAATTTATTAAAGAAATATTATTTGACAGTGACATATGCTTTAAATTTTCTAAATTAAAATGTCAATCGAAGTAGTTACCAAGGTGTTGTGTGTTATTATTATTGTTATAATTAAAAAAATACTCACTAGTGACTTTTCTCAAAATTATTATACCCACTAGTGGGTAATCTGTTACTTTGCTTCTTTAAAATCGCCATAGTTATAGAGCATTTATTGAGAGGTGTTGGATAAAATAATATATTGTGTTATTAGAAATAAATGTGATACTTTGCACCCAAAGTCAAATTTACTCCGAATAACACATGCTATTTTTTCTTCAAGAATAGAATTAAAAATCATTACAAACTGCCCAAACCTTATTCTGCCTATCCAGCATTTTTAGTTGCCATAAAATATGCTGTTTTGTTTTTTTGTTAAGTTGTTTCATTTTTAACTGTAAAATTATTGAATTACAACTTAACTATTTTGCATATTATTTTTCTTCGTCCGCCGCCGGATTAGAAGTGTTGCCAAGGAGACACTTTTAAGTCAGCGGCGACAATATTGAACTTCTGCTTGTTGAATACAAATACATAACAACATATTTTTATCCAACACCTCTCAATAAATGCTCTATAACTATGGCGATTTTAAACAAGGAAAGTAACAGATTACCCACTAGTGGGTATAATTTTGAGAAAAGTCACTAGTGAGTAATTTTTTTATTTATAACAATAATAACAACACTCAATACCTTGGTAACTACTTCGATTGACATTTTAATTTAGCAAATTTAAAGCATATGTCACTGTCAAATAATATTTATTACATAAATTTTGCAATTTTTCTAACACTCTATATAACATAAATAACTTTTTTTGTTGACAGATATATTAAAATTTTTTAATATCGTTTATCGCATTGTATTTTTTTCTATTATGTTACATTTTTCCATTTTTAATATTAAATATTAATAATCAATCAACAACAAATAGAAAAGTTAGGAAATATTAAAAATATTTTGACAGAACAAAAATATTCAAGTTATTTGTTTTATTTCTCATGGCAATTTGTAATTTGACTTAAAATGTGAATTTTCGTTTGCTTCTGTTTCATAAGGAAGACCGATATGATTAATATAAACAACACTTTTAAACACATTTTTCATTCTGAACATTTTTTGCATTTACACTTTAGTCTAAAATCCATAGGTAACAAAATGTTTCTACAATACGAAAATAGCTTTGAATTTCCTATGTAACATAAATAAGTCATCACCCAGTATGTAGTTTGGTAGGTTATCAACCGCATACCCTAAAAAACTTTCCAATTATTTATTAATACAAAGGATATTGACTCCAGCAGTGAAATATTTCCGTGGAAATTTACTCTGCGGCGTAAAACAATAAATATTAAATTATTTTATTAACTTCCTGATTCATAATACAAGCAGTAAAATTATCTATATTAATAATTGTATTATTATTAATTCTTTATTAACTTCAAATACTGAGTTTCACTTCCGGTTCGAAATTGACAATTACATACCTCAATAGGTGTATTTATAATCCGATTAAATATATAAATACTGAAAATCCAATTGTGTCTAACTTTTTCGAGTTCGATGAACTCTTCTCGCCCCCTCTGGGAATATTAATCTCCCCGCCACTGGCCGCTTCATCTTTTATATCTATTTTCTAATGGATATAAAACGGTACGCGTAGTAATATAAAAATTCGTTATGTTGTTCAGATACAGTTATTTTTTCGTTTTCCAAGAATTTTTGATTACTAGATAAAATTATCTGGTCGTGATCTCTCCTTATTTAATGACTAAATTTTCTGGGTTTATCTTTAGATTAAAAACTGTAATTATGTTTAAATAAGATATTCTCGTAATTTCTCTGAAGAGGAAATCAGGAAATAATTTATATTTTGCTATTTTTAACTATTTTTGATCTTGCAAATAATTTGGGCCTATTAGGACTATTAGAATAAACAAATAAAAAAAAATTGTTTGAACTTACGAAGGGAAAATTGTACTCAATTTATTTCTACCTTAAATTCTGTAATTTTTAAGAATATTTTAAAGAAAAATAACAACTGAAATTATAACAAATTAACAAAACGCACTAACAAAGATTTATTTGACCCAAAGGTATTGGCTGGTACTACGAACACTGTTTTTGAATCTGATGACAGCAAAATATAGAAAAATGTTTCAAATACAAATTATAGGTAATATTATTCTACATGTTTTCTATTCCAATGAAATTTACTCTACCTCATTTATTTATTAAATATAAATATAAATATGCCCAAAACCTTGATAGGTCTCCAAATAATCTACCACTTACTGTTGATGAATTGTTCTCGAAATCTAATCAATTCGTAACATAATATAATACTTCCCTTACATATATGTATGTGCGGGAGGGAAAAGTGATAGAATTTAAGATCTAAATATGGTAAATTAAACAATTTTCCTTTGTATAATTTTAACTGGGCCAAATGATATGATTCTGGGTTCGTATTAACACTCCTATAGGGTATCGCAGCTTCTTATGAAGGTCTCTAGATTATTTTGTTGAAGAAGATCAATCTTCGTTTCTTTTCTTTTAAATCTTTGTAGTTAGGTTTCTCCACATCTTCCTATCTTTTGTTGTACTTTGCCAGTTTTTCATTCCTGTTGCTTTTAAATCTTCTACTATTTCCTTTAGCTATGTTGATCTGCCTCATCTTCTTCTTCCTTCTGGATCTTTCCTTCTGTTCTCCGTATATGTATATCCAAGCCGCCTGACTCTCTGTTGCTTGAACTTTTTCACTATGTCTTCTCCTTCTATTTTTCTAATTTTTAGTTCAATTTTATTATGTCCTTCCAACTCTTGTTCCATTTTGTTCTTGCATAAAATTTGTATGTTTTATTAACACCACTATGAGGTAACGCCGCTTCTTATAAAGCGCTTTAGATCCTTTTGTTGGTAGGTTTCTTTATATTTTCCTATGTTTTGTTTGCCTTTTTTAGTTCTAAATATTCTACTTCCTTAGCTATATTGGTCCGGATTTGCCTCATCTTCTTTTTACTCCTGGTCTCAATTCTACTCCTGATTTAACTGCATTTTCTTCTGTTCTCCATATATGTCCAAGCCATCAGACTTTCTGTTGCTTGATCTTTTTACTATGATTTCTCTTTTCAACTCTAGTACTATTTTATAATTTATTCTTATGTTTTTTTATTTTTTTTTGATATCTTTATTGGCACTAATATTATTCTTCTTATTTTTAGCTCCATTATTCTGAAATCTTCTTCATCTTTTTTTGTCATTTCCTTAGCCTTATTTTATTATCGTTCGGCAAATTCTTACTTTTGTATCTTTGGTGATTCTTCGTACGATATATTTTATTGCCTTTAACGTCTGCTTGTACAATCGGCGTCAAAAGTGGTTGCAACAAAATATTCCAGTGCATATATGTATGCCTCACCCAGAATGGGTAAAAGGCGTGATGATATATTTATTTAATTAAACAAAATCTGTAAATATTTATTTTAATCTTTACTGGGAAAATTTGATCTATTCTGTAGGGTGTAGGTGATACAAATGAATTATAATTTAGTTTATATATTTTCCGGCTTTTTATGAAACTTGAACACAATTTATAAATATTTTATAGGGTTTTAGAAATCTAATTATACATTAGTTTGGCATTAATATATAAATATTTTCTTTGATGAATATTCATTTAGAAAATCAAACAAAATTAGAAACGATAAACTTTCGTTTATATTTAGTAATATTGTAATTATTTTCTTTCATAAATATAAATTATTCATTGGTTGTCTGCACTGCTACAATATTTTTAGGTACTTAGATTTTGAGATGAATCAGTTTCGAACCCGCAACCTTCAACTGAAACTGACAATTCGCCTATATACTGGGTGTTGTTTTTAACTCTTTTATTTTAAGTTATACAGTAAATGTCTTCAAATGAAATATATTTGATATAACATTGTCTATCTAGTTACAATACACATTTGTATATGGGATGTTACATTCGAGCACAGTATGAAATTTCTGATTTAAATTATTATTTATTTATGAATGTAAATAAATTTTTAATTTATAATTTTAGACAATTTGACAAAATACTTTTTGAAGGGAATCTAATTTACTATCAAAATCAGTAAATATATAGAGGGTATTCCATTAAAAAAATATAAACCAATATGGTACAACAATATACAACTAATTTTTGATGAACCTAAATAATTTTTTAATTTATAATTTTAGACACTTTATCACATTATATATTTTTGAATGGTATATAATTAATTATCAAAATAAGGTGTTCCAATAAAAAATATAAAGTTACATATTGTTGCGCTCAAATGGAGCACCCGGTATACAAATGTTTATGATAAGTAGATAGACAATAATATATTAACTAGATTTTATTTGAATATTTTTACCCTTTAACGTCAATTAAAATATACACGCGGCATTATTATTTAAACATATACGTGATCTGAAAACCTAATAACATCACTTATCATAATCGATTGCCGATCAAAAATTCCATCGTTAATAACTAATGACCCAAAAACATTCTGGCCACTTTCTTCGGTCAAAAATCCATAAATTCAAAAACAATAGTATCAAGAATATTTTGCGACATAACATTTGTCCTTGAGTTATCTATAATAATTTATAATATTAAAAAAAAAAACTTACTTTAAATAAGTAAAGTAACCCACTCCTCCTGTTAAAAGTCACTCAGTAATTCACTCAAATAACCCAACAAGTCACACACCACAATCGAGTCACCGTTGAAAATAATAAATAAATTCCGCCGTTGCTAAGTTACTAACAAACTGTTTTCTCTTGTGTCTCACAGGTAACTGAGGTGTTCTAGCAGTGGTGTAGAAGAACCGTGGGTGAGGGGGGCACGCGGCAAGGGGGGCAACAGAGAAAAGGTAAGTTGAAGGAGTTGCCGTGAGGCACCTGTTGATTGAATTGGTATACCTTGCATCGAGATTGTTTTCTTGGCTTTATAAAAGTAAATAATATTTGTTTATTTGATGAGAAATGTTTTTCGCGCGAAATTTTTGCACCCTTAATAATTAACCAAATGGTGTGGCCATGTAATGGAGATAAAGTTAAAAATCTGTTGGGGATATTACAATACCTCCCGCCATAGATTTCTTATCAAATGATGTAGAAACACAAACCACCACTTTCAAGAAACGCTCATCCCTTCGAAAAATTTAGTTTTCACTTATAGCACATGTCAAAATGACATTTTTCAATCGTTGTTTTGTTATTTCAAAAAGCACAGGTTAATAGATTTAAACGAAAATATCGAAATATAATTTTTTCTACGACCACTTAGAATTCTACTCATTGTATGTTTGTTGTTGCTAGGGATATGATGTACATTGCAAGCATCGTGCGAAATGAAGTTGTTTTGCGAGTATTTCAATACAGGTCAGCTCATTTAAGTACAGGTGCCATTACTACGATACTTATTTAGAATTGTCAAATATTGGAATAATGAAAGCGAGACTACCTTTTTATTAATATTAAATGAATTAGAAAATAATATCGTGGTCGTAGAAAAAGTATAGTGTACAACTCGCTTGGAATGTCCATTTCATACTCGTAGGAAATGAGTACCATTCCATGCTCGTTGTACAATATACTATTCTTTAACGTGTTGTAATTCGTACACGGTGACAGTAAGGAAAAAATGTTTTAAACAATAATTGTACACAATAATATTTTAAATATTATTCTAATAAAAAAAATTGTCATTTAAGCATAATGTACTGAGATATTTCAAAATAACTTGATAGGGCTTCATGTAAACTACCACTTCCGGTTATTGGATTATCATCAATCAGCTCTTCCAAAGACGATACAATTGACATATAAAAATGTAAAAATTTTCAGAATAGTAGTTTTTGAGAAACCGTAACTCTAGAGATCCACACACACAGACATCATCACGAAACTATTAAAATCTTATTCTAGGGATCCTAAAACGTGCTCATCCACTAAAAACTCACTAGCGAATTTTTAGCATGATTCCTATACCTCCCTTAAAGAATATGGCGGAAGGTAAAAATGGTAACTGTTGGATATGGTATTCGAACTGAAGATCTTATCATGCACAGTACAATGCGTTACCATAGAACTATTTACCCTATAGCTAAATATTCAAAAACCGAAAGGGAAAATCAAATTGAAGCTTTTTTTTTAAGAGGCCATTTACACATTTTTGACTTCACGGTACATGAAGTAGAGTAGATACTTCTTGAGAAGTACATAATTTTTTGAGGTTGTCTGAAGTTTATCAATATCGTTTGTGTATTTAATTATATTTCAATGATCTTAATTGCGACATATAACTGAAACATCTATTCTATATTTATTATAAGAATATGTTTAAGAAAGTCTTGTGGTAACCACACTAAATTTTTTAAAAGTAAAGTAAGGAATATGAAATAGAGACGAGGTATAGCTGTTATGTGCTACCATTTAAGAAAACACCGATAATTACCGGGTTTTCGTTCTAGTAAATTTAATGTACAATGTCCACTGTAGAATTACATTATAGTAATTATACAAATTTACGTCGTGTAGAATTTTAATAATTAGAAATAATCATGTTGATTTCTTGGTTTAATACATGGGACTCTAGATTGTGAAGGCCACATTTGATATTGTTATCAATTTTAACTTTAACGGTGTGGTTCCTCCTCCAATAACATATTTGGGGGCCGCGGATTAACGGCTGGTAACATCAATTCACGTGAATTGTCTGCGAAAGCAAAGTGTCACACTTAAAATGGGTAACTGACCTGATGATATATTTGCAAAACTAACTTAGCTCACTAAACATACCTTTAACTTATAGTTAAACTATATTTAATATGCTTAATTTTTATTATATTCACAAAATATAACTATTTCCGATGAGTAAATTTCTTGGAATCTTCACAATTTGCATGCTTCAAAGTTTTTGCAGTACATTTACAGTAATTTTTTGCGCCTGTTCTTCTGGAAGTCTCTGGATAACAATTATACGTACAGTAATTGTACTTTAATTAATTTGCGGAACTTTTTATTTATAAAAAAATGCATAAACTTATAGTAGAATTTTCCGATTCTAGTTAGCTGTTTAAAAAGAATAGATCTTTTAAAAACTTAGGAATATATCTTATTTCACACGCATGTACATCAATTTAGCTCAATGGGGTCTTTCATCATTTTTATTTTTATTTATTTTTTTATTAATCTTTATCTAAATTGAAGACTATCTACACTTTTAAAAGTCTTAATTGTTATTCATTAAGCCACAATGATTTTTTTTAAATGTTGTGACGTCAATATAGAGCTGTTGGTGGATCTCAAACAGTTGAGATTTAAAAAAAATTTGTCACATAAATGTTCTATTTTATTGTAATAATAATAATGAAATAAGCAAAAAAATATATGACTACAATTATTTACAATATGTACTGTTTTAGATTAAGCAACACCTCTACAATGACGTCACAACATTTTTTAAATTCATTGTGCCTTAATGAATAACAATTAAGAATTTTTAAAAGTGTAGATAGTCTTCAATTTAAATAAAGTTTCATGAAAAAAAAAAAAAAATAAAAAAAATTGGTGAAAGATCCCATTGCAAGAGTAAGCAGCATAAACTGTATTTTGAGAAATGAAGTGTTATGTTATGTTTAACTATCAATTTCAAGCACCCAATGATCGTAGTTGTTAGAAGTTAGATTTAATCTAATCTGCAAAATAATCAGTAATTTTTTTTTAAATAATAAATAATTATTATTATTCCCCACCTCCGAAACATTCTATACGTATTAATTTGACAATTTAACTCATATGTCATCTATCAAAAATGGAGCAATAGATTTTGAGGATTTAAAATTTCCACGAAATGAAAAAAAAAAAAATAATTTCACTAGTGATTACATCGACAATTTTAAACAATTGAATTTTTACACTGTTGCTGTGAAACTTAATTTAAAGAAAGAAAACATTTTGACTCGTTAAATTGTCCTCCGAATATCATTCGAGTTACAAGTTATGTGACATTTTTGGGGCTGCATCACTCATGGTTATTACGCTTGAAAATATCACTCGTGCTGCGCACTCGTGTTATTTATAGCAACAAAAAAAATTGTCTACATAATTTTGTAACACTAATGGTATCGTATATAAATATTTTCCAATGTATTCTTGCGAATTAATTTCTAAACAATAATTAGGTAGCGTTTGATTCTGTCAATAGTTTCATATTTCTTCATTTGAATATTTTATTTTGACCCCGAGATTCTCGCGTCGATGTCGATAGATAATTAAATTATTACAGCTGCTACTGATGCGTTCAACGGATCTGTTATAGTTGGTCAACTTCCGTATTTCTCAAATTATTTAATAAACCAACCAATCATGAAATTTGCAACTTTCATAATATTACAAACAAATTTATATTTTATTTTTAGCAAAATCACTTGATTTCCTAATAGATAGGGTAGAACCCTTCCCAGTAGGGGTTGCTACTAGCTACTAGTAGGTGTTGTATTGTAAAGGTTTAGTTGAACATACAATTTGACATCATTATGCTCATTATCTATTTTGTAGTGTGTCACTTTCATAAGAACAGATCTTGGTTTGATGTGAAATAGTTTTGCGCGCGCAGAGCCGTCAAAAAAACAATCACATTGCACATTGTCAGTTAGAATATAGTATATTGTACAACGATCATGGAATGGTACTCATTTCCTACGAGTATGAAAGTTTGTTGCATGAGCCGAAGGCGAATGCTGCAAATCATACGAGTATGAAATGGACATTCCATGCGAGTTATACACTATACTTCTTCTATGACCACGATATTATTTCCTAATTCATTTAATATTAATAAAAAATTGTCTCGCTTTCATCATTCCAATATTTGATAATTCTAAGTAAGTATCCTAGCAATGGCAGCTGTACTTAAATGAATTGACCTGTATTGAAATACCTACTCACAAAACTAATTCATTTTGCACGATGCTTGCAATTTACCTTATATCCTTAGCAACAACAAACATACAATGAACAGATTTCTCAGTGTTCGTAGAAAAAGAATATTAATTTATGCAATGATTTTGATGCGATATTTTTCATTTAATTATTTCGTAGTTTATCCGAACTTGGATATACCGCGTCATAAATAAATAAATATATTTTAATTTTTAATTTTCGCTGTAATAATGACAGGATAGGTTAAAAAGCAGACACGTGATGAACAATAACAAATTTCACAGGTTTTAAGTAATGTCAAAAAATAATCACTAAAGTACATACAATATAATTGTAATTAAATGAAAATAAAAACTGTAAAATATTTGATGTTCCTGTTTAACGCCAACACAAACAATTTCTATAAAATTTCTCGTGTTAGAAACTTTATTGTTTACAAAGTTAAGTCTTAATTACAAGTAATAAAATTGTGGAAAGCTACAAAAAATTTAATATAAGTAAATGTGGAAAGAAATATATTTAGAAATAAACATATCACCACGCCATTTACCCAAGCCTGAGTGTGGCACTCTGCTCAGATCAGATCTCGTTTATAGCACTGTATAGGAATTCACACAGTAATGACACTTTATAGTTATTTATGTATCTAGAACGAAAAGGGAAACTTTAAGGTACTAGCAAATCACTTTCCGTTCGAGGTACATACAAAATTTTATTTCATAACTGGTTACTAAAGTTGATAAATTATAGTATTTATTAAAAAAAATTATCAAAAATTCGTAAAAATATGAGTTGATATAAGTAGGCTAAATAACAATTTTTACAGGAACAAAATAATAAACCAATGAAAAATTAAATTTTACTTTAAAATTCTAGGAGTTTTACTTTTCGTACGATAAATAGTCCGAAAAATGTAACATAACTAACCAGTATGAAATAATATATTTTATGATCCCAACATAGTATGATATTGTCGGTCCAATATTTTAGATTCGTACAATTAAATTCATATCGTTTTCAAAATCGTGTGAAATATTGGATGAAATAGGTGTAGTAGACGGTACAATATTTCTCATATTGGATATCGTACGAGATACAATATGGTATATTGGATCGTCTACAACAGGTTTAAGATTTCACAAGTAGCGACACTTACTGTCGAAGCTTTTGATCTTTATGTCGCATAGACCAATGACGTTGAGCAGAGCGGCCATATTGTCAGTAGCAGTATACAGCGGTAAATTTGAATAGCTGTCAATTGCAAATGAGATAAAATCTAAAAATATTATTTCACCTGCACTATAAAAGTTCCTACAATTTTTCTGGGTACAAATAAGATTACCTCTCTGTTTTGCACTCATCAGAAATACTGGGGCTTGATATTTGACAGATGCAACTGACACTGATACTCACTATTCTCTCTGATTTTTATGGTTATAAAATATTTGAAGTGTCGTTACTGCATGAAATCTTATACTGTTATTATACTTTTCGACAATTAACAACCCCTAAATAATGTAAATTACCCATTATTCTCTTTGGATCTTGTAGGGCTTTAGTTTGGTTCTAACTGGGTTTATCAGACGGTAGTATCTGATTACATATTACCATAGACCGAAATCATTATATAGTAACATAAGTCTGTGATATTACATATATTTGATACGCACGAGACGTCAATCTCGTGAGTTGATGCTGAACTGTGCGTTGCTTGCGTACTGACGACTTTCTAGCTCACGCACTTTCACCTCAGAATCGATGCCGAATTCCAACCGAATTCAAGAAGTTTCCGATCAAGGTCGTGAGAAGCAAGTGGGTTTTTTCTCTTAATTTTGTGAATGACTTTCGGTAAACATTTAGCGGAATGCATGCAACAATGTTTGGAATATAGTTTAAGATCTAAATCAAATATTTTCGATTTATGTTATCAGAAAATTTCATTTTTCCTACTTTGTAAATGTATACAGAAGGTTTTGTAATAGTATAGTTAAAATAGAGTATATTTGAATCACAGTGAACTGCACTTGCGAATATTCTTGAACATTTTTCATGCCAGTATTTTAATTTGAAATAAAATAGAATTTATATGGGTATATTTTTTAACTGTATAACGATTTGTCAACCTTTAGCTGCAGTTTAGTTAGTATGTTAATGGAAAAAGAAATCCTGGTTTTTTGCGTAATGAAAAATCAGAGATTTAAATTCTACTTGAGGAAAGACTGATTGCGCATTTATTAGCAATCATTGCACATATTGGTAATTTCTATTCGAATTTTTATGAACTGTTGTAAGAATTTATTTACATTTATATTATGCCCATTGCAGCAGGTATGGTACATGACTGAAATAAGAAATAGATTCTTTAGATAATTCTTTATTTTATTAATAAGAATCTCAAAGAATTTAGCTGACATTTTTCAAGATTTGATGATAATTTTAAGATGTTAAACTGCTTGAAACCTTCTAGGTTTGGAACAGAAACAAAAAGTAATTGATAATGTATTTTATGTTCACTTGTTTATGAAATTGTTTAGCGTCCATAAAGTGACTCTTTCTGGATCAGTCCGATAAAACAAAAACAATAAGAAATAAACAACTTGGTAATTAATCAACAGAAAAAAGCAGATTTTGAAATTGTCTATTTTCTTTTTTTGTTTCTTAATAGCGATGGTTCGTGTTCCTGCATTGTTTGATATGAAATCTATGGCGAGAGGTACTGTGCTGCCCACAACAGATATTTTTTAATAAGGCTCGCATTGAATTTAGCTGACATTATGCAAATTTAGATCATTTATGTTGATAATTATGAGCTGTTAAACTGTAATGAATTTTCCAGTGTAGAAACAACAACAAAAAGAAATAGAAAAATAATTTTATTTTGAAATTTATAAATAGCATTTTCCTGAAATCGATACTAAAATACACGATATCACACCGCGAAGTTAGCCAAAATAATAGATAAAGTAAAACTTTACAGACTCTTATGTCAAAATTTTACTTTGTGGACTCAACTGTCAAACTTTTTGCACTACCTAAAATAATATACATATTCTGTAATACTATTTGTGTATTTATTAATTATTTACCTTTGATAATATTATATTGGATTTAATGCAGATCACATGCAGACCACGTCTAAAAACATGAAAACAATAATGAAAATTATACACAAATTTGACACTTTGATAGTAATTTCGTTATTACAGCCATCCGCGTTGCAACAGCTAGCTGACGTTTTACAAATACATAATGCTATTTATTTTTGTTTTTAATTAATAATTTAATTATTTCGAAAAAACATAATGTATACCTCGGCACTAAAGTATCTTTTTATTACTCAAATGATTTATTAGTAATAAAAATTGTACTTTAGTGTCTTGATATATAAATAACTATTCTATATTAACATTTTACTCATAAGATTTTTTCTTTATGTTTATAGAAAATCCAGAAACCGGAAATCGTCTTCCAGTATAACTTCTTCGGGACTGTTATCATCATAGACGATAGACGATATCTTTGGCGTTAACATCTTCTGAAGACTTCCGAAAATTTTATCCAAAACGAACATCATTAATATTTGCAACATAATGGTAAGAAAATTATTTTTTTCTACACCTATGTGAATATATCCCTATTATTTAAAATTTTTCGAATAATTATAGTAGTCATATTTCACGACAATGAATTATGGATTCATAATTCACTCTTCTCGGCCAATCACAGAATCAGAAATCAATTATTGCTGTTTATTTTAAAGCCGTGATTTGGATCACTAAGGAACGGCCGTCTGACAGTTGACAATGTAATCAGTTGTTATTTTGTATTTTTATGTTGACGTTTTTCGACGAGTTTCCATCATTTTCCAAAGCTAATTCCAAATTTATAGGAGTAAAAAAAGTACAGTATTATATTCGGGATTGTGGTCATTATTCATTCGGATGATTCATCTTGGTGAATATATAATTCCTCATATGTACTATAATCTTCTGCTTTTGATTATAAATCAGTGCACACAAATATTAAATTAATAAATTTCTAAATAACAGAAGAGTAAATTCAATAACTTATATTATAATAATGAAATTTAAAATGAGAAATGAACTAATCAATGCTTGTAATTTTCAGAATCACCATGGACCAAGACCTGAAATCATTTTAGGTTGATGATTTTCGTCATCCTAGAAGAGTATATTTGTTTTCTGGAGCCTTGAAGATGAACGTTCCAAACACCAGAAGAATAGGAAAACGACTCAACATAACAACTTGTCTATGTACTATCTACTAATATAGTAATAATTTGATGTATCTAGAGATGCTCGATTAAGTGTTTATAATGGTGCGTTAGTGCCTACATGTATGCATGGTACTGAATGTTGGGTGTGGATGAAGAAGCATGAACGACGTATAAATATTGTGGAAATGAGGTATTTGAGAGGAGAGTGATCGTGTTACAAATCTAAAGATGTAACAATGTGAATGTTGTTACTACAGAACTATGTATCCTTTAGTTTAGTAGTTTAAATGGTGCCAAATAGAGAGAAGATTTGGTGACTGACTGTAATGTTTCCGTGAATGATGTGAGACTGGAACAAGTGAATGAATTTGTATATTTGGGTAGTATGTTCTCGAGGGATGGACGTACTGACCGGGAGATTAAAAGGCGAGTGTCTGCAAGGAGCAAGGTATTGGGTGCTCTGGGTACATTTGCTCGAAACGTGAATGTATCTAGAGATGCTCGATTGATTGTTTATAATGTTGTGTTAGTGCCTACATTGATGTATGATTCTGAATATTGGGTGTGGATGAAGAATCATGAACGACGTATAACTGCTGCAAAAAATGAGATATTTTAGAGGAGTGTGTGGGTACACGAGACGTGATCGTATACGGAATACATTGGTGTATGGTGAGTGCGAGATTGAGAAGAATGTTGTTAGGAAAGTGGGAGTGAGTCAGTTGAGGTGGTTTGGACATATCAAAAGGTTGGTGAAACTAATATATACGGGTGAGATTAAGGGTGAATGATTGCGTGGGCGTCCGAGGAATAAGTGGTTGGGTATGATTGATAGTTTGTTGCTTGAACGAATAATTCAGAGTGTGAAGAATAGACGAGCATGTATGAATGTGGACAAGGCGGAAGTGGTGAATCAGGATAGGAATATTTGGAGGAGATAGATTGTTGGTTGACTGTGTTAATGTGTGTTGTCCCATTGAGTGGGATATTTATTTAAATAAGTAGTCAATAAATATGGAATATTCTGTATTCAAATAAAATAAAATTTTAATTGTTTAAACAGTGTTTACTTATTCAACATATGTACCAGTATGTATTAGATATAACTTTTCGAAATTTAAGTAGATCAAATATACGATCCTAAAAATATCCTATTTTTAAAGTTATCATACTTCCCGAGATATTTCAATTTATCCAAAAATAGTAACCCTTACAAATTTCCCTTAATATAAAGCTAAAAGGGCTAGAAGTGATTGTATCTCTTATTTTATTGTGCTGAAAACAATTTCAAAAACCATTTTACATTTGAAATATTCAATTTTGATCTTTATACTGCCATCTATTGCCGAATATCTGAAACAGTGTACTACATGAATCCTCTCTTAAAATTAATTGTAGCATAATATGGTGTTGGATTTTCGATTTTGATCTTTGTGCTGCCATCTACTGGGGAAAAGCTGAACCAAGACACAGTAAGTATATAAATGAATTAATACGTTGTGGATGTTCATGTATAAAAGTGCCGGTACGCTGAGGAAACGTGACAAGCAATAATGAACCTTATGTACATGTTACATAGGACATATAAGGTTGAAGAACTTCAAATGCGAAAAAAAAACCCAAAAAATTGAGTTTGGGGTGGATTCCTATAGATTCAGCCCTAAAAACTCCAATGGCGGTCTCGAAAATTGACGCTCACCCTTAAATTTGGGGTATTTCATATCCAATTTTATGTGCTTTATGTAGCATGTATATAAGGATCATTATTGCATGTCACGTTTCCTCAGCGTACCGGCAATTTTATATATTATGAACGACAAGTCAGCAGTGAAACATATTATGAACCACAAGTCCGCAGTGGGTCATAACATATAAAAGTTAAATGCGAATTACGTAAGAAATACTAACCCTAGGACATTTTAAATCACAGATTCGGAATCTACAGATCCTAATGAAGGGTGTAGCGCCCCTATCTCAATTTTTTTACCCCAATATTTTATCGTAAAAACATCAAGACTATAGTCCAACTTTTTTTTGGAAAAAACCCAAAAAAATCGAGTTAGGGGTGGATTCCTATAGATTCAGCTCTAAAAACTCCAATGGCGGTCTCCAAAATTGGCGCTCGCCCTTAAATTTGGGGTAATTCATATCCAATTTTATGTGCTTTATGTAGCATGTATATAAGGTTCATTATTGCATGTCCCATTTCCTCAGCGTACTGGCAATTTTATATATTATGAACGACAAGTCAGCAGTGATATAAATTAAGAACCACAAGTCCGCAGTGGGTCATAACATATAAAAGTTAAATGCGAATTACGTAAGAAATACTAACCCTAGGACATTTTAAATCACAGATTCGGAATCTACAGACCCTAATGAAGGGTGTAGCGCCCTTATCTCAATTTTTTTACCCCAATATTTTATCGTAAAAACACCAAGACTATAGTCCAACTTTTTTTGGAAAAAACCCAAAAAATTCGAGTTAGGGGTGGATTCCTATAGATTCAGCCCTAAAAACTCCAATGGCGGTCTCGAAAATTGGCGCTCACCCTTAAATCTTATGTAATTAAATAAAGCAAAGTAAATACTGCTCTAATTATGTAACTACACATCCTATCGCAAAATGGTTGGTGAAATCGTATTCAGCACATTCTAAAAGGGGTATACAATCATTTCTAGCCCTTTAAAGTTAATATTAAGGGTGATTTTTAAGGGAAACTATTGTGAAAACTTTAAAGCGTCATATCTCGAAAACGGTAAGAGATATCGCAAAAATAACGAAATTTCGCCGTCCCCTGTGATTTGACCCCTGAAGAACCGCTATTTTTCTACAACATATGTAAGTATGAAGGGCATAGGGCATACCCTAATCAATTAGCAGAAACATCGACAATTTTTTCAGTTGGTGAACAAATCGACAAATTGTTTTTATATATTATGGACATCCACAATGTATAGATATAATTTTTTGTGTACTTACTGTGTTCTGGTTCAGCTTTTTCTCAATAGATGGCAGCACTGAGATTAAAATCGAAAATCCAACACCAAATTACGCTACAATTAATTTTAAGAGTGGGTTCATGTAGTATACTGTTTCAGATATTCGCCAATAGATGGCAGTACAGAGATCGAAATTGAAAAATTAAATTAATATATTGTTTATTCGAAATATTAAATTGTTAACAGGTCAAGGGTTATTAAATAAGACATAAAGTAAATGGCAACACATTTATTTAAACTGTGTTATTTCATATATACATTATTCACAATATTTAGAAATATTTATATTAATGTAATAAATACAAATTTTTACACAATACATATTTGTTTAGTAGCAAATGTATAAAATATAATCTATGAGTTGCATTTTTGAACTACATGTAGGTATGGGGAATGGATACATTTAAGATTTGTACCTGCAGATAAAGAATAACAAAACTGGAGGAACATCGTTGCAAAACGTTTCATTAAACACGGGAACATCGACAATAGATTCATTGGCAAGCGTTATATTATAACACACAGGTAAATTCATAACTGGTACATTGCACAGAGTTGCCAACTTCCCCATATGGTACAGCAGGAAGTTGGCAAGGCTTCTGAAGGACATAGGAGGTGGCAGCAATTATTATGGTCATTTACCCTGAATACAGTTTACATGCAACAATATTGGAAGGCATCCTTTAAGTTCGCAGATTCTGAGCGCTATGCTTCGTTATTCTAATTATACAAGCAGTCAGTTCAATTCTATAATTATATTGCTAAGTTACTACAGATGTTGCTTAATTCAATGTGTAACTGTTTAGTTACTAAGATGTAAGTTACTTTGTTGATAAGCTCGTTAACTACACTCATAAAATGTTTTCTTAGAACAAACAGATTCCTCTCACATGAAAAGAAAAATTAATTTGAATAGTGCCAATCCGATTTTGTTTTCTATGAAAACTTTTGTGGGTTTATTACATATTCTTGTATGAAAATTAATTTAGTTTTGAAGGAACATATCAACTGTGACTGAGACTCATTATGGGGACGAAGTAGTTTGAATTGGAGTAGTTTTAATTCAAAATAATATCGTTTTAATAAAAACGTTTTGTTTAAAATTAAAACGACTTCTTTTCCATTATTTTAAAAACAAAATTTAAAATATATTCATTTTCTTTCAATGCAGATAAAAGAAGATAAATAAAATTATTATTCAAAATTAAATTTGTTTTGAATTGAACCCAATCATTTTGTAATAAATAAAATTTTCTTCAACGAATGCACACAAAGGAAAACTGAAAATTTTCTTGAAACAAGAAGTTATTTTTATGAGTGTAGGTATTGGTAAAACTGACATTCAAATTAATTTCTTGTTGTTAGCAGTAACACTTACACAGTATTCCTAAATAAAATAATAGTTACTTTAACACACAATTTACATAGATTCTTTTTTTCAAAACCTTTAATTTGATACCAAACTCAATGCAATTTTAAGAACTTTCAGAAAAAAAAATATATAGCATGGTCTGAACAAAATGATTCAGTTGGTAATAAATAAAATAATTTTAAATTGGTAAGATTGATACAGAAATTCATTTCCGGTTATTGACAGTGACATTTGGACAATAATAATAAATAAAATCATTGTTACTATACCCACATGCTTTTGATTCTTCAGTTATTATAAACCTAAACAAATATTCCATAGATAAAATCCTTAGAAAAATTACACCCGGTTATGGGAAAGTAGTTTTTAATTTTTTGGGGTTTCCCAGACCTTAGATTGACATTTGTGTAACTGTGAAACAAGTGTGACTGTCCAGGGTTAAATTTTAAATAGTTTTTCTGTCTTTACCTGACGTTTAGCAAACTGTGAAATAAAAAGATCCCAAGAAATGTATTCCCAACTGAATCATTTTGTTCTGATCACCTTTATCTATTCAGAAGAGCAATAAGTAAAATATATAGCAATTTTTTTGATAACAATTCAGACTTTCCATAATTATTTACTAGCAACATTACTACCTAGTAACTACATTGCAATATTATATAGAATTGAGCTTATTTACTTTTCCTCTTCAACTTCCTTTTCGCTATAGCCCTGAAAACTGCGAACAAATAAATAGATCATGAAATAATGCAGTTCTTATCCTTATCATCAATATTCTTCTTCACTGGAGACCTGGGGCTGGAGGAAGCAGCTTGTCGTCTTCTTGCACAAGCCAAAGCATCATTCGGCACGTAAGAGATCCTCACACCTCCATAGGCTCGTCTAGGAGGCAGCTCATACGCCAAATCATCGCTGCTGGAACTGGAAGAACACGTGGAACAATAACTAGCTGCATCATCTTCTTGTTCCTGTTTGCTGGATCCCGCCACGTGACTTTCCGATGGGGTCCGTTTGGGTCTTCTTCGTTCTAGACTATCTCCGTGTCTAGATCTTCCAGAGTAGCTTTTACTTCTTGGGAATCTTCTGGTCTCACTGGTACAAGCGTCTGCTTCATCACCTTCAAAGGCTTCGTTATCTCCTTGGAAACGAACGCTCAGGGAACCTTTTCCTCTTCGCTGAGGGGAATCAGGAGTTGTTTCTCCTCCAGAAACTAATTCATCTTTCGTTGAACTCTTTGGAGTTGTGATATTTTCAGTATTACTTTCTTTATTGTCGCTTTCAACTGTAGGTTCTGGAGTGTTAGCAGGTTGCCAGTCATCTAGACTAAGACTTAAATCAGCTAAGTGTAACGGTTCTCTGCTGCGATCTCTTGCGTGAAGAAGTCGTTCAAAGTCTGGACTTGTCTGAGTACTCCCTCTTTCACACAACAACCTCTCTAAGTTCCTCTCCAACAGAACTCGATCCAGACCTTTACCGCCTGGACTCTGCGGTGCAGAACCAGGTAGACCTCTTGAAGCCAGGTCTTCGGAATGTGGTAATCCACAATCACTCTGTATTGCTGTTCCGGTTTCCGAAGGTGTTGGAGTTACAGGTTTTGGGCTTCGCTGTAAAGCTCTTCGCCCCATTTTAGGGGAGCGAACTGGTGGAGATGACCTTGGAAGACTGTGGTGTCTCGAGTATTGTCCACACTGTAATAACCCAGGAGGTGAAGACGGCGAAGAGGTTGTAGGAGATGTATTAGGCATTGGTCTTCGACCAGGAGATGGTGGTGGAGTACTAGAACCATTTGGAGAAGGCGGGCGTGGAGGTCTACTTCTTGGTTGTCTAGGTACCCTAGGCCCAGGTCCCGAGCTATCAGAAGGTGTGGGTGGTTCACCCTTGCTGCATGCAATGGAACAGTAGATGGCTCCTCGTCGGGGTAGGAACGGGCGACCGAGAAGTGAGGTGCGACAGGTGTGACAGCAGAAGCAGTGTTCTGTCGCATGCCAGTGTTGGCCCTCGTGGCTCATCTGCCCTTGGTCTACGCCGATGGGTTCGCCGCATGAGTCGCAGTATTCCGCGAACATGGCGTCGAAGCAGTGTAGACAAAATGGACGACCATCGCGCATGATGTAGCGCTGACCGCCTAGTTGGCGCTCGCATTCGGAGCAGGCGAAGTGTTTCATGTGCCAGGCTCGGCCCTCTGCTTCTGTGCATTCGTCTGCCAGGATGATCTGCAATAAAAGATCCATTAGTATCATGAGAACAAATCTTTTAAACAGTTAAATGTTACATACAAGATTAGAAGAACAACATCTTAGCATATTTTGCTACACATTTTAAATTACAACGTATGTTGAAGAGTGCGAATGATATTTTCGTTAATCTGTATAAAATTTCATGTGAATGTGGAAAATATTGCATTGGACAGACTAAAAATAAACTCTAGTCTATTAAGAAAATAATTGGGTTGCTAAAATATAAATTTGTTCTTAATCATTCACGGGCAGATTCAAAAAAGGGATTAAGGTTAACTCAATTTTTTTTATCATCTGTAACTTCGTTACTAAATTAGTTATATTATCAAAATGTGTCAAATTTTATGCTACCCAATCTTGATTACAACCTTAGTTAAAATAATTTTGTTCTGAGCAAAAAATTAAGTTACGAGTAATTATAAAAATGGAGTTAGCGCTAATCCTTTTTATGAATCTGCCTGTTAAATTATAATTCATAACTGCATGAATTTGATTTAAATTTACTAGAATAAAGAAGATCAAATGCGAATATGTTGTCTCTGACCAATATAATTATTCCACAATCATAATTCTAATAATTTCAAAAATGACGATATTCTTCTTAGGTTCTCTATTTTGTTTTGTAACATTATTTTTGAATATTATTTTTGTTCATATTTTGTTGTAAATTATAAATCGTAGAAGCCTGTTAATGAGTTATTCTGTTGGCTTCCCTAAAGCGGGCATTACATGATTAACATTTTTTTTTTTCAAGTGATTTTATAATGACATTTGATAGTTAATTCGCCCATTGCAATACATGCGGATAGATGGCAATTGCGATGAAGAAGCATTGTGCAAGTGTACAGCAAAATTGTTTAGGAAATTTCAAGAAAAAGTACCACATGTTCTTTTTGTCGATACATCTATCTCTTACACTTACGTCATTGTGCGAGAGAGAAATCTTTTTAATGTCACTTGAAAAGAAAAACTCCATTGTGTAATGCAAGCTTAATAGTCAAAATAAAATAAACTTCCCGCTAAAAGAAAAAAATAAAATTATGGAATATTATTTCACCAATAATTTGGGCCAATTTGTGACTTTAGTAACATTTCCTAAATATTAATAGTTTCAAAGTTAATAACATTGGCTGGTACCACGAACTCTGTTTTTGAGTGTTTTAAGAGCAGTGTTTTAAGCTCGGTTTTAGCTCTGTGCAATGTTCTACAATTATTTTATAAAAAAATGCTTCAAATAAAAGTTACAGAGAAATGTGTTATCTACCACTTCTATTTGAAGTATTTTTTATAAAATAATTTTAAAACGTTGTACAGCGTTAAAACCGAGCTTAAAACATTGCTCTTAAAACACCCAAAAACAGAGCTCGTGGTACCAGCCATTGTGTCAACTTCTCACCAGCAGAAAAAAAAATCAATTCGTCTAGATATGCCAATGAATAAATTTTGAAGAAACGAAAATTCTAGTAAGCTCGAAATGTGCCAATGAAAAACTCATAAGAGAAACCATAAAAATCTACAGTGATTCAGAATGAAGGATACGAGTTAAACAAGACATGGCTTCATCTGTTTTATAAGTCATAATTTGTTGTTTACATATTTACTGTTTCTATTAACTTGTTTATGTTATTCATTTATTTTCTTGATGAAGAATTATGAAGAATAAATCAAAATGTATTTAAATAAAAAAAAATCCAGAAGTCTTTATGTGTTAATATACCTCATCGCAAGCAGAACAACGTGGTTTGAGGGTTTCAGCATGATGTCGGCCACAGTACAGACGTCCTTCCCTCCAGAAGTAGATGAGGTCAACCAGGAGTTCGTGACACACGCAGCATGTGAAACACGCTGGATGCCAGCAGGTGTTGGGTCCTGCGCGAGCCGCGAAGACGCTGATGTCACCACTGGACAATGGTTCCTCACACTGCAACAAATACAAACATTGAGTTAAAAAAATACTTTCAGAACTTGTAGTAAACATTAATAACTGAAAAAGACAATTGAAAACTAATAACATCGCTTATTATCTTATTAGCTTTTTCAAATATCAAATAAATGTATCATCAATCTTTGTGGAATATTTACACGTGTACTGCTGTCAAATTACAAATCTAAATATGTAACAATGTGAATGTTGTTACTACAGAACTATGTATCTTTTAGTTTAGTAGTTTAAATGGTGCCAAATAGAGTAGATTTGGTGACTGATTCTAATGTTTCAGTGAATGGTGTGAGACTGGAACTAGAGAATGAATTTGTATATTTGGGTAGTATTGACCGAGAGATTAAAAGGGGGGTGTCTGCAGGGTGCAAGGTATTGGGTGCTCTGGGTACATTTGCTCGAAACGTGAATGTATCTAGAGATGCTCGATTGAGTGTTTATAATGGTGTATTAGTGCCTACATTGATGTATGGTTCTGAATGTCGGGTGTGGATGAAGAAGCATGAACGACGTATAACTGCTGTGGAAATGAGATATTTGAGAGGAGTGTGTGGGTATACGAGAGGTGATCGTATACGGAATACATTGGTGTATGGTGAGTGTGAGATTGAGAAGAATGTTGTTAAGAAGAGTGAGTCAATTGAGGTGGTTTGGACATGTTGAGCGAATGTCGAATGAAAGGTTGGTGAAACTAATATATGTGGGTGAGATTGAAGGTGAACGATTGCGTGGGCGTCCGAGGAATAATTGGTTGGGGATGATTCATGGTTTGTTGCGTGAACGAATGATGAATAACTTTGTTTTACATTTTATTTTATCTGATTATATTTTAATTATTTATTGTTTTAAACTTTGACGAAAAGAGTCATTTATGTTTGTTTGTTCATATTTATTTATTTATTATACTTTTAACCATGGTTTGTACTAGTTTCCATTAATATCACGTAAGTAATACAGCATTTGTAATTGTCCATATTGTAACATCCACCATTTTTTATCATAGCTCATGAAGAAGACGTATGTGGCGTCGAAACCAGTCGACGTAATATTTTAATAAAATATTTTGTTGCTTTCCAAGGGTTTCATTTACGAACATATACGGTAGATCTCTATCTAATTAAATCGTTTCGACTATGCCTGAACAAACAATAATTTTTTGACAGACTAGTTTATTGGTTTCCTCCATTTCCAAATGGAATATAGCATGTTTAAGAAACTTGTACAGTAAAATTGAAGAAATACAACAATACTTTTATATTTAACAACTCTTAAAAGCTTGTGGATATTGCCTCAATCGTTCGGTATTCATGTGTCCGGAAAACTGTATCCGAAAGACGAATGGCTTCGCAATGTTTAATATCTCCAGAAGGGATTTCCAACCCGGGTCGGACGCGAGATATAAATACAGCAATAAGTCATGTGCCTTGTTTCTCGCCAGCATGCTGTCTTTCTCTATTTTCCGGCGCCGTCATAAATGCATCTTGCTCTTGCAGCGACCCTAGCACCTTGTGTTCTCGGCAGATTTATTACTGAAATGAATTTTGACTCTGCGACATGATTTGTTACTTCCGATTCCGGAAGTTTGACGTTCGCAGAAAAAATAGAAGTTGGTTTAACTTTGTCGGTAATTTTTTCTGGTTATTGATGGTAAAGTGAAAGTAATTTTGCTGTAGAATGAAGCCTCTTTAATGTGGTAAAGGCGACTTTAAAAAACGACGCATAACCTCTGGAATATTTTAAACAGTCCAAATAGTAGTTTCAAATCAAATTATAGCTGTATTCCACAATAAATCAGTCAGTTAAAGGCATTACAGTGGAGCGCCAATAATTGTTTACTCAAGGATAATCGAAAAGACTGAATTCGATAGAAATCTACCGCTAAACTACATAAACATAAATATGTTCGTAAATGAAACATCACCAGTTTTAAATTGGATGTAATATAATATAATAATATAAATACTTAAACAAGTCACTCTGAATAATCCTATCCACGTGTATGTTACGGTCCAAAAGGAATTATCGAAACGTTTATAGCGGTATTTCTATTGTTGAAGAAGTAAATTTCGTTCTATGAGCCCAGAATCATATCATTTGGCCCAGTTAAAATTATACAAAGTAAAATTATTAAATTCATAACGTTTATATCTTAAATTCTATAATTTTTATCTCCCGCATCTACATATAATATGTAAATTAGAGATGGACAAATACCATCCGCGAATACTCGAATACCTCGAATAATGAAAGTATTCGAAATTTCGAATAATAACTTCAAACAACCAGCCTCGGTATGAAATAAGTATTACATTTCATTACTTATATTTGATTTAATAAAAATATTTTAAGTATTCGAGTATTCGTAATATTGATATATTTGAGATCCAATTAATATTCGGATTCGATATTCAAATTGGGAAAAATTGATAATCGCCTATATACACTGCTCAAAAAAAAAAAAATGGAGCCACTTGGCCGAACCAAGAAAATGACTGTTTTTAAAATGTGGGGCGTTTCTTCTAGTGACATGTTAACCAAAATCTGGAAATTCCCTCTGGAGATACATTCCTCCTCTACGTTCTCCAAAAATCCCGAAGAGATTCGCTCCCCCCGACCCCCTGAAAAATCGCTTTATGTGATGTCATATCTGAGCAATGAAAAATCTCAAAGTTTGAAGGCTTGTAGCTCCAAAAAATCCTGTCTTAAAGGGGTTGTTCAACTCGATTGTCACAAAGCCCTGTCAATTTCCTTTTCAGAGCTGAAAATTTCGTTCTCATCGGTAAAGAATTGAGTGAGTGATCGCGTTTCAAAGGAACCTCTGTTTTTAGGGCTTTTTTCGAAAAATCATCGGATACGATGCGTGTATGCGTAAATGCGTATGTATGTGGTTCATCTTTAGCTGATAGATTTAACATCCCAACAGATCGGTAAATGGATCTGATAATTAGTTACCAATTGATTGGCTTGGCCGGTCTCTGTGAATTAATAACTTTATTATTATTCTGAGACTGTATTTTGTGAAACAGTTGACAATTTTCATTGTATTTATGTTTTTAATATAAATGTTTCGTAGACTGTTTCCGATTTTTGAATCCCACCTTGGTCTACCAGGCTCAATACTGATTCTGATAAGCCTGTTGTTTATCGACTACCATCCATAGTCATTTATTTTAGCGAGCACTATAAAGTAATATCATTTTTTTACCATAATACAGCTACGTAAATTTTATTTTGATATTTCATTGCTAACTTATTTAAAGATTAATTTATGAATCCTAATCATATATTCAAGCCTTGTCGCATTATTGTAGTGTTACGTTTACTGGTTACTTTTTGTAATCTTCAGTAATGTGTGAACACTTGAAGTTCTTATGTAGTTCAATGCACCAAGCAGCCAATAGCTTTCTTCTGCAGTACAGTCCCGTTCAAACTGCACACAATTAAACACATGGGCAGGCATAATGCACTCATTAAAATAATTCAATTGCCTATCAGCTAATTATGAACCTTGGCTTCAGATCCGAGGCACTTATGATTGCTCTCAGGTTCACCTTGTGCTAGGAATTATGCGCATAATATCGCCTGACGTTAATGACTACTCAATTATTGATGAAGTGTCCGATGGACGTACGTCGGAGCTGGCTTCACTGATTCATTCTTTTTCGTTTGAAGAGGAAAAATAAATAATTGCTGCTCCACAACGGATAAACTTATGACATGGTTCACTTCATAATTTTATCCTGTGCATCATTTTGTTCTGCAGAAATTAGTTTCCGGAAATTAAAGATTTTAAATTGTTATTCAGGTTTAGATTCTTTTGTTTCCTGTGCTTTGTAAGGAATTTTAAATGCTGTTAAATAACAAGAATCTTTGTTATTGCTTGAGATAACAATGTAGAAGTTTAATGTGAACCATGTGATATGAAGATAGATCCATTATACCTTTTCCATCATAATTTGTTTGACACAAAATATTTTTGATATAGTCAATGAAACTTTCTATGTATTGTATACCGGGTGTAGAATTAAAATGTGGAATGTAAAAATTTCAATGTTATTTTTTTACATTGCAGTAAATTTTTACCTATTCACTTTACAGCAAAAGTGTAAATACAATAGTTGTTCAGAATTTAAAAGTGTATACAATTAGGCCCATTTGGTTACTTAAATGTTAGTATTTTACAATATATATATATATATATATATATATATATATATATATATATATATATATATTACTGTAAAAGCCCGTATAATGATTAATCTTAGGTTTTATCAGTAAATAAAAAATCTGGTGTGGGTACCACACTACTTTCTTATACAATTAAAATCAGCTGAACACGTATGACTTGTTCCTTCCGTATGACTTTATTTTGATAATTATTTTATATATAGATGTTAAACCTGTTTAATAGTAATTAATTAATATCTAGTCTTCAAAACTTTCTAACTAATATTACAAATATTACTTTCATAATATTTCACACGACACATATTTTTGACACTTCACAATTATTTGACACGTTTGACACGTTTGACACATAGATATTAAAAATGTTTTAGTTTTTGTTCCCATTATTATAGATTATAGAAATATAAAATTTAGTTTTTCTCAAAATTAGAAACATGTAAAAGAAAAGTGCAAATAACATTTTATATTCCAAATATTTTTGCTAACATCTTTATTTGAAACTTTTTTTCATAGCTGATTCTATTTTGGAAATAAATGGAATTTATTGTTTTGTGTGTCCAGTAAACTTCCGCTTCCGGTTTTTCAATTTCATTCAAAATCAACTCAGCTCTTCATTTTTTCATGAAACATAAATTCAAAGTTCCGTTTACATATCTTGTCTCGTTCATGAGATATTGCGCACACGGACATCCATCCATCCATTCATTCTCACACACAGACATCATTGAGAAATTGGTTGTAACAAATTCAGTGTACGTCAAAATATGTATCTCCGCAAAAATCTTGTCAACGATTTTTTTCGTGATTCCAATACTTCCTTATACTTTGTATAAGAAAATAAAAAAAGAAAGCTTGAAAAATGCCATTTTTTGAAATGTATCATAATTGATAAGTGTTTCTTAATATTTGTGGTCCGTGTTCCTGCATTGTTTGACAAAAAATCTATGGCGGGAGGTATTGTGGTACCCACAACAGTTTATTTATTATTGTAATCAGTGTATTCTTATAATTAACTTTTAAGCGGGAGGTTACGTCATTTTGAATGTGACACACAGATCTATAATTTGGTATATTTTTAAAAGTTCTTACTCGGACTAACTAACCGCTAGAAGGCACAAAAAATCTGCTTCTGTATAAGAAATTCTGAATGTATAATTATGAATATTTGGCGTTATTGAAAGCAGCACCCATGCAATTAATTCAGAAGCTCCTACAGTAATTAATTACCAAAACAGTTTCGTCTCCACCCCTTCCGCCTTTCGTCCGATTCGCAGTTTGGTTATTTGCATTAAATTCATTCCTGTCTACCGCTGCGCGGATTCTTTCGAGTTAATTGCTCCCCCAAGTCGAGGAACAATTAAGGAAACTTCCTTCCACCCCTGAGGAAGATCTCATTCCTTTTGTGTGCATTATTTAACGACTTTTTCAACTGTAAGAAAAATGCACACCGTTAAGAAGAAATGACGCGAAAAATCGAATTTATTTCGGTTAGAATATATATTTTTAATTAACTCTAAACTCAGTCAATCACAAACAAACGTACCTAATTACGTTCTAGCAATGCTCAAACTTTAATTATGCTAGGGTCACGGAGTCTTACGACGAAGACTCATCAACCATAAACAGTTTTATGGACGCTGGAATATTTAGCCGACCGCTGAATTAGTACAAGTTTAATTAACGACGTCAATCAAGGATTACTGGCCGCATCGAATGAGATCATGACGAGAATAGCGGGGGATATTTCCTCTTAAAACTTCCCTTCGACCTTTAAGATTAAAATTTCTTTGTTGTAATGAGCTCTTGGGAACTTCCAGTCAAGAAAGCTGCGCTAAACTTTAAGATCTATGATATGTCTTCAACAAAGAAACCACCAAGTTTTTACAAAAAATTAACTCAAGAAGATGATCAATTTGTTCATTAAAAATTCTTAAATGTAATTTGGGTTATTGATAACGATTTTCTAGGATTAATTTTTAATTAGTTTAGACATTTTAATTTATAAACAGAACAAAATATATGTAGAAAAATCTGTTGTGGGCACCACAATACCTCCCGCCATTGATTTCTTATCGAACAATGTAGGAACACGGACCAACACTATCAAGAAACGCTCATCCCTTCAAAAGATTTAACAAATCTCAAAAAACACAAGCTAATCAAAATATAATTTTTCTTTAACGTGTTGTAATTCGTAAATGGTACAGTAAGAGAAAAATGTTTCAAACAATAATTGTAGATAATAATATTTGACACATTATTCTAATAACTAAATTTTCATTTCATAATAAATTGATAGGACTTCAAGTAAACTACCACTTCCGGTTATTGAATTATCACCAAAATCTCTGACCCAACAATTTTTTTGATCGTCTGCCTATCCAATAGAAATGATTTAAGAAAATTTTTATAATTATTGATGTCTATGACAAGATTAAAAAATCTGATGTGGCCAGCACATAACCTCCCGCCCAATACTACTCTTAAACGATACTAAATAGCACTTGATGATACAGAAACATACCTTCTTATTTGTTTATTTTCTATTTATATTTGAGAATTTTAATTTTCTTTCGTATATTTATTTAATTTTTTGACATATAATTCACTAAGAAAACAGCATCACAATCACAATGACATGTGTCACATTTCGTAAAAAATTGAAAATTTTTAAATGTTTCCATGGTGTACTAGGAATGCAAAATTTGTGAAACCTAATTTCTTTATATTTTATTATCTCTAAATCTAATGAAAATTAATAAAATTTGTGTAATCAAAACATATGTAAAATTAAATATTCTTCAATTTTCAAAATAACATAAATTGTTGAAAAATGAAATTTAACCCTGTTTTTCACGAAAAACTGTCAAGGGCTTCAAGTAAACTGCTACTTCCGGTTGAACAATTTCATCCAAAATCTAATCAGCTCTTCATTTATATATATAAGAAGCAATAATTCACAAAATTGTATTTTTTGGTATTATGGTATTTGAGTTATGCGAGACGAAAAAATTGCCACAGACTACACACACACACATACATACATACATACATACATACATACATACATACATACAGACATCATCGCGAAAATAGTAAAATCGTATTGTAGGGACCCTAAAACGTGCTTATTCATTGAAAACTCACTACCCAATTTTTTGACCAAAAACAATACCTCCCTTACCTAGAGGTAGGCGGGAGGTAAAAACGCGAAATTTGACAAAAAATATTGTAACTTTTTTATTTTTTAATATTTTAAGCTAAAAATTAATGTGGAAACTCTTAAAGTATAAAAAAAATTGTGTGTCAGGTTGACCCAGTGTGTTCTCCGAGGATTAAAGGTCTTCAAGTAAACTACCACTTCTGTTTGATGGATTGCTACCAAAATCTGATCAGTTCGTAACTAAATATGAAATTTGAAAATCATATTGTTATTCAATATTAAGTTTTATACACCCAGACATCATAGTGAAACCACAGTATAAAAATTTATACACTAACGACACTTCAAATACTTCAGGATAGCAATATTTCAGTGGTGCGCTACCGAGAAGATGGCCGGTCAGTCACTGAAAGAGTTTATATCTTAATAACCATAGAAAAGAGAGTATACCCACATAAAAATAACTTCTTGTTTCAAGAAAATTTTCAGTTTTCCTTTTGTATAAATTTTATTTATCTTGTTTTTCTACATTGAAAGAAACTGAATATATTTTAAATTTTGTTTTTAAAAATAATGAAAAAGAAGTAGTTTTAATTTTGAATAAAATGTTTTTATTTAAAAATATCATTGTGTTCCTTCAAAACTCAATTATTTTTTATACAAGAATATTTATGAAACCTACAAAAGTTTTCAATGAAAACGAAATCGGATTGGCACTATTCAAATCAATTTTGTCTTCATTTAAGAGGAATCTGTTTGTTCCAAGAAAACATTTTTATCAGTGTAGTATGTCAGTGTCAGTTGTACCTGTTAAATATCAAGCCACGGTATTCCTTTCATGTTAAGTTCACACAATAAGTGCAAAATAGAGAGAAAAACTTATTTGTACAACGAAAAATTGTAGGAACTTTTATAATATAAGTGAAATATTTTTTTTACCCCACTTGAAACTATTTTTCTATTTTGTACCACTGGATCAGTACATTATTTTCTAAATACCATTCGAGATTTGGTTTTTCATCACACCAAACTTTGAACTCAACTAATTTGTCATTTCAACATCAAAACGTCATATTGTATTGTCTTAAAAATAATTGAGTTATCTCGAATTAAAATTACAAAAACTTAAAGGAATTGCAGTGAAACAATTCCAGCTTAAACTACTTATAGTCTCCGCAATGCAATTGTTCTTTTCTACTCGGACAGTTCTGACAGCGGTTGCAGTTGCAGTACGCGGCGGTCTCGCGAGATGTCTGCTTGTAAACGATACAGTTTATTCCAGTTCTGTAATTAAAACATCTGGCTTTGATATCACTGAAGGGAATACACCTCTCACGTTATAAAGTTCCATGTTTCATATGCAAATATTTATAGCGAGAAAACTCATCTGCATTTAAATGAACTCTTCATATTTTCATTTACATTTTTACTCGCTAAAAATTATATGCTCAATATTTTTATTGTGTTTTTAACTGCTCGTACAACTAATACCTCTGGTGCAACTAATAAAACAGAAATATTTTACGCTATGCGCCAGGGAATTACCACAGCGCGTACTCAGATTTTATTTAACAATTCGGATTCAATCCGATTTAAAATTCATACGTAAAAATCTTCTGCAACTTTTAAAAATTACTACAATCATTTGTTAATACATACAACAACACGCAGGGGCTAAACCCGTAATAGTACATTACATATTAAGAGATGTAAGAAGCAGATCACGCACGTGTGAAATTATTAACATATATGAGCGAGTTTGTAATTTCACGAAGGCGTAATTGCTTTCCATCTCCAGAATTTGTTTTGTAATGACATACTTACAGTAGTGGTCGTAGAAAAAAGTATGTTGTACAACAAGTGCAGAAAGTTATTTATTTCACGCAGGTAGTGAAAAATTTACCACGAAACGAAGTCGAGTGCTGAAATCACACGAGTGTGAAATAAGTAATTCTGCACGAGTTGCACACTATACTTTTTCTACGATTACACTTTTGTCAAGATTTAATAATAATAATTCTTACTCTTCAGAAACAAGAAATGGCATCTCAAACTATAACTATTTAACGTTTATGATTACAGTATGAAGGCGGCGCATGCGCAGATGTGCGCAGTGTTAGCAACTATAAATCTGTAGATTGTAATATAAAACACATTTTATTAAAAAATTGATACTGTATTTTATTTGTAATCTTAATACAGAAATCGAAGATTTATATAAACTCTGAAATAATGGGGTCTTTCACCATTTTTTAAAATTTTTTTTATGAAACTTTATCTATATTGAAGACTATCTACACTTTTAAAAAGTCTTAATTGTTATTCATTAAGCCACAATGATTTTTTAAAAATGTTGTGACGTCAGAGTAGAGGTGTTGCTGGATCTACAGTACAGATTGTAAATAATTGTATATTTGTTTACTTATTTTATTATTATTATTACAATAAAATAGAACATTTATGTAACAAAAATTATTTAAATCTCTACTGTTTTAAATCCAGCAACACCTCTACTATGACGTCACAACATTTAAAAAAAATCATTGTGGCTTAATGAATAACAATTAAGACTTTTTAAAAGTGTAGATAGTCTTCAATATAGATAAAGTTTCATAAAAAAATATTTAAAAAAATGGTGAAAGACCCCATTATTAATTATTTTATGATATATAAATGTACTTATACTTGACATATTAATATCAACAGTATTACATTATTAGTAAATTGGTTACACTTGCGTGTGGAATAATTGCCTACTCTATTCCACACGACTGTGCGAAATATTCCATTTTCAAGCTTTGTTTAGTGTGGAGAAAGTGTAATTTTCAATAGTGATCGTAGAAAAATATTTTATTTCATACTGTACCACTTTTAATGTATACCGGACTGAATGGGACTTTACCGGATTATTATTTTGTATGGTACTGTATCGATGATAAGTAATATTTTAATAGGATTTGATCCACAACATCGTTTTCCGCATTCATTTTTGAAAAATATATTAGAAATGTCAACAAAATAAAATTGGTTACTAATTACCAGAAGACTTGTTTATTTTTAAGAAAGGAAGAAGGAAAGCAAACTTTCATACAAAATTGCAATACAGGTATGAAATAAATTTGACTAAAGTTGGCGGGTTACACTACGCTTATGTGTTCCAATAAGAACGAAACACGTCCGTAGTTACCGATTTATAGGATTTGCCGGTCTCTGGGACTTATGCCCGATTTCTTCACGTTCGGTTATACCACGATTACAGTTAAACGTAGTTTAAACCAAGGTTGCACTTAAAATCGGTTTTCTTCACCCTCACTAATCTCCGGTTAGGATTTAAACGTCGATTATAGTTATGCGGTCATTTTTGACCGATTATCTACTGTAGTGTGTTACATGTTTGTAGAAGTGTTGATGAATTTGGAGTGATAAATTAAAATATGGATACATTAATGGACGTTCATGTCTTTTCGGATGACGACAGTGATGAGATCAACGAATTCGCTGAAAATATTCCTAGACACGAGTTCATACAAATCACTTTGACACTTGGAATGATTTGGAATGTCTCGTACGATTTCGATTAACAAAGCCTACATTTAACTTCATTCGCCAAAATTAAAGAACAATTCTTGCCAACAACATCGCCGGTTTTAATTTGTTCGTTTCTTAATCGAGAACATTTTTTTCTAATGTCTTTTTTTCAAAGCATCGCATTTGGTACGAATTGTTTTGGCAAATGGGGCAAAGTTACCACTAGAGCCATTGAATTGATCAGCTATTATACATATTATGCTTGCTCAGTTCGAATCTCACAGCTGACAGTTGCCAATTTAAATTTACCCCTGTGGTTCCTCCTCCACTAACATCTTTGGGGGTTATGACTTGACGGCAGGTAACCGCAATTTATACGCAAAAATATATCACTTACCGAGATCTGCGTAAGCAGAGTGCCACACATATGCTTGCTTATATTTCAACGCTATGTCTACAAGTAAATTAATTTCTATTTTGATGAAGTTTGCAGCTCTCTCTTTAACTAATTTGTTTTCCACTAGAAACTAAACAAATGTACCTTATTATGTATTTACGCTTCCCTTGCATTCGAATGTAAAAATATATTATAATACTAACATTCTTTTGAAAATACAAATAATAATATATAAACATATGTCAAACTCAGCAATGACATTAGTCAACAATCAATTTTGCGACGATGCCATATTTATCTTGTAGTATTTCTAACCGTAGATTTAGTAACTATGAATGCACATGAAGAAAACCGACAAATTATTAAACTGCGATTATCTTTAATCGAAGTTTAGAAAATCTAGGTTTAAATGAGAAGTGAAGAAATCGGGCATTAGTAACTTAGTTGTTATTCAGAGACTGATTTTTATGAAACTGAAACTCAAATACTATAATACCAAAAAACTTTGTGAATTATTGCTTCTTATATTTAAATGAAGAGGTGATTAGATTTTTGGATAAAATTGGTCAATCGGAAGTAGCAGTTTACTTGAAGCCCTTAACAGTTTTTCGTGAAAAACACGTTTAAGTTTCCTTTTTCAACAATTTATGTTATTTTGAAAGTTGAAGAATATTTAATTTTACATGTGTTTTGATTACACTAATTTTATTAATTTTCATTAGATTTAAAGATTATAAAATATAAAGAAATTAGATTTCACAAATCTTGCATTCCTAGTACACCATGGAAACACTTAAATATTTTCAATTTTTTACGAAATGTCATTGCGATTGTGAAGCTGTTTTCTTAGTGAAATATATGTCAAAAAATTAAATTAATATACGAAAAATAAAATTCTCAAATTTAAATAGAAAATAAACAAATAAGAAGGTATGTTTCTGTATTGTATCATTAAATACTATTTTGTTTCGTTTAAGAGTAGTATTGGGCGGGAGGTTATGTGCTGAAAACATCCGATTTTTTATTAGGAAGATGGAAACTGTACTAACTGCTTTGGTCATATGTCGCCTCATGAGTGGATGTTTGTAAATTTTATGAACACAAACGATCATACTTTTTAGTGGAATCGAACCCTCGAATCTGGTGTGCAAAGATCAGCAAGTTATTTAATATTGGTAACATATTGTAATTGAAGTGTGCTGGTGTAGGAAGAACAATGTATACGTTTTCTGTAATTTAGAAGCCTCACATCCTCATGCCATTATTTTAACAGCTTGCATAATTCAGCCAGATGCTAGAATATATTGCTAACGCAATCACAAAGATATTTCCAAGCAGTAAATCACACAGTACAGTTAGCCAGTGCCTCTACTCAGTCTCAGCACAGAGTTCTCTGTCAATAACAACGATGGGCGAATCCGCCGCTGCAGATGGCGTTACAAGCTTTCAGGCGCATTTCCGACAGATTCAGATTGCGGTTCGGTACGTGGAAGCACGTCGAGTTACCTGCATATTGAGTTACAGCCGAGGAGATAGATAGTGGAGAGGCGATTGTGGATTGTAGGATACTTGTACGGTATAAAGAGATGGTACTGGAGGTGTAGCGGCAGATGGAAATTGAATTACTGGGGAATTAATAGTTGAAATGAAGCCAACCGCAACGTTGATGAGTAATTGTGATATTATGAACAGCAGAGACTCTCAAACTCTTAATTAATGCGGTCTTGAGTCACAGAGGATTTTGATCGTCTGAGTCTGGATATAACTTTACGGGTACCGTTAAATTACAATGGGGTCTTTCACCATTTTTTTTATGAAACTTTATCTAACTTGAAGACTATCTACACTTTTAAAAAGTCTTAATTGTTATTCATTAAACTACTATGATTTTTTTAAATGTTGTGACGTCATTATAGAGGTGTTGGTGAATCTCAAACAGTAGAGATTTCAATAATTTTTGTCACATAAAAGTTCAATTTTATTGTAATAATAATAATAAAGTAAGTAAAAAAATATATGACTGAAATTATTTACAATCTGCACTGTTTAAGATTCAGCAACACCTCTACAATGACGTCACAACATTTTAAAAAAAATCATTGTGGCTTAATGAATAACAATTAAGACTTTTTAAAAGTGTAGATAGTCTTCAAGTTAGATAAAGTTTCATAAAAAAAAATGGTGAAAGACTCCCCAAATATGTTAGTAAATACGAGCCCAGTCGCTTATGAATTGGACCAAAAAGATATTCAATTAATTTCTATATTTCTAAATTAAAATTCATTACAAACGAATTAATTTTAGAATGATGAGATAGTGTACTAGATACGCTACAGTTTTAGCAATTAATCTACAATATTTATTGCATATTTCAATTTCAATAGTTATAAAAACAAAATAGGTACAATATTAGATTTGGCGCATATTAATTGGATCATAACTCAAACGCAGAAATGAATGATTAATTCCTGATCAAAACACCTTGCATTATATTTTGTTTTGTACAAATATCTTATTGAATGGGCTTTGATGAAACAAATAGAAAATTGTTGATATATTTAAATGGTATATAAGAAGTTATTATCATTTGATAAGCGAGATTTTAATGCTTTTGCTTATCAAAATGGGTTTTTTGAGCATCCATTTGCAAATAATTTAAGTTTCCTCAAAGAAAGGTAGGAAACATGAAATTTGACATTGATAGCTTCAACAAATTATGAGTTAACATGAACGAAATAATGGTCACACACACACACACATATACATACAAACGGCATCGTAAAGTTAGTAAAATAGGGGATTTTAAAATTCACTACCGAAAATTTTAATTCGTCACATACATGAAAAAGAGAAATGAAAAAAATTCTTGTTTATTACCTATGCTATATTGGGATTTTTACTCGGAATGTACATTCAAACGTAACCTATATCAAATATTTAAGTCCTAGTTGAACTAACTATTTGAAATATGTATTAATATTTCATAACATTTAAGAATTATTGGAGATAAACTGCACAAATATAAATAGAGCAACAAAATAAATGCGCCTCTTATAATGTTTCTAGAATTCCGCTCCCAGAATTGTGAGTGTCGCTTAAAATTTCTTGTTAGAATTAGTGTCGTATCCTAAAAAAGACCTCTAGTTTTAATAAAACTTCACTCGGGTCATTTGGTATGGAGATGTACGACATGGCTTTCTGCTAAATTTCCCTGTATCTGTGCGATTCCAAGTTTCGTTGCATTTTGCATGATTTAATGCGTTCCGCGAACTAATTCCACGGGAGGTTATCATCCACGACGTCTGTGCACCTCCGAGCACTTTTAAACTTGGGAGGAATCTGTCATTAGTAGCACTTAAGCAAGGCAACGACGGGGAACGGTCTGTGAACCGTGTTCGAATGCGCTTCTGCGTCTGCTCGCTGCTTTTCCCTTCCGTTGGGCGCTAAACCTCGGCGAGTGTCTAAGTGGCTCAGTGCGTGAGTACTTGTTAGTCAGGCCTCTTCCGCTCACAAAATGTTTCCTGGTTGCTTGTGCTTGTGAAACTTCCTGTCGGCGAGAAGATGACCACATACACGACGAATACTCTGGAATTCTTTTAGACGCACGATGAATGTTGACATAACACGAAATATTTACTGCCTTCTTCTTTGTAATTACTCATATTCTTACATGGCATATGGTTGGTAGAAGATACAAATGTATTTTTAGTCACCAACCAATTTATCTGGCAATCTATTTTTTTATGAAGATGGCAAAAAGACTAGCTACTATAGATCATATGCCTCATTAGAGTGGATGATTGTAAATTTATGTGAACACAACCGACCAGTGGAGTTCGAAGCTAAGACCTCTGGGGTGCTAGGCTAGTGAAATAGCCACTACGCGAGATCGGCTGGCAATCTATTCAGCATATGTTCTCTTGTGCTAATACAATTTTTTTCTACGACTATTGAATAATGTGTTCATTTCTCGTGCGTTTCTTGAAAAATAATGATATACCTTACTCGCTATTACACTTGACCCACTGGTCGGGTAGCCTAAACCGACCAATAGGAACAACTGTTAAGATTTTATCCACTCATCTGTCAAGTCTTTAATCACTTATCTGTCATTTTAAATGTAGTATTAGAAATTGAGATACTTTCTCAAGTATGAGCCCAGAATCATATCGTTTAGTCCAGTTAAAATTATACAAAAGAAAATTGTTTAATTCACCATGTACCATGTTTATGTACCAAATTCTATCATTTTTATCTGCTGCACATACATATAAGGGAGGTATTATGTTTATGTTACGAATTGATTAGATTTTGCGAACAATTCATCAACAGTAAGTGGTAGGTTATTTGAAGGCCTATCAGGATTTTCGGACATATATTAGTAAGTAAATGCTAGTGATTTTTGGGAATGAGAAGCGGACTAACTACTTAGGTCATGACTGGATGATTGTGAATTTTATTAAGAATATGAACGACCATGTTCTTCAATGGGATTCAAACCCACGATCTCTGGTGTACTAAGCTAGTGCCAATAGTGCCATAGCCTCTACACAACAGAGATCGGCTAATTTGTTATGATTTCAGTTGCTATTTTTCTTTAATAAAATTTTAAAAATAACAGGATTTAAGATACAAATAAATTGAGTACAACAATTTTTCCTTAGTAAGATTGGAATAAATTTTTTAAAATTATTCTTAAAGTCTTATATCCGGTATTATAAGGAAATTTAACTGTCACTTAAATTTACTTTTAAAGTAAATTTATTTGTTTTTAACAAGTGCACATCATTTGTCAAAAATTTGATTGTCATTTCGATAACTTGATGTAAATTTAGTATTGGGCTTCCAAAATTAAAATACGCTAACTAGTGATAGAAAGCTAAACTAACCATAATGTACATAAATTTCATTGCATTTTGAAATTAATTGTTATTTTTTTAAAATTAATAATAATAACAAAAGTAGTTATTTTAAGAGTATTCTAATGTAAACATAACATTTGTTTAAGCAGTATTATTTAAATAAGATGTAAAAATGAAAGGTTAATTGTATTTGTAGATTATATGTTAAGATTGAATTTTCTCCAAAAAAATCTATAAAAACAGGAAAATTTGTAGTGTGTATGGCAACAGTTCTGCTGCCAATAAAAGCAAACTATCAATACTAATGCAAGCATTCGCTATCATAAGATATCATACAAAATGAATTTGATATGTAGGTACCTTTTGGGAATTGTGATCAACGCCATCTCTTGATAATTTGGAAGCCCAATAGAAGTAAATTTAACTGGAGTTTAAATTTCTTTATAATACCGGACATTAATTGGGCAAAGTGATATGATTCTGGGCTCGTATTACATGGCAATATTTGGTGCAAATAGAAAATATGAAAAAGTATAATAAGTGATGTATTAGGTTGATATTTTCCAACTTGAATTTTAAACTACTTTAAAAAGTGCAATTTCGGCTGAATAGTCGTAGCAAAAGTATAGTATTTTATTCACGAATAACGTTTTTTACACTTTCAAATGAATATCATTCAAACAACATTATATTAACAAAATGGAAAATGAACTGGACGAAATTCGGTTCTCTGAAGAGGATGTAAATTATCCTTGGTGGAATAGCTCATTACGCGAGTATCATGATAATGCGAACCACGAAAATTAAATTGTGAAAAAATTTAACTCTTAAATGCAAGTCATTAAATTTTTACGAGCGAATTTCCGAAAAATTAAACCCGCGCTTAAAAGTTTTCTAAATTGTAAAGAACTCACCGTCTTCTGATGAGTTTTTAATGGTCGTTAATATTTTAAATCCTTGACATTCTAACCGCCGAATCTCAAGCCAGAGGAGAAAATTAGGAGAGTTGATTTCGACCCTAACTTTTATCTTTGGACCGCAGTTATAAATATCTTTACGCAGGTTAAATAAAAGCGTCTGAATCATTAAATATACGACCACGGCTAAATAATAACTTATATTCATTATAGGTTACACTTGATCTTTATAGATTATAGCATTTGGTTCACTTTCAAGTTACAAGTTTTGACAGTAGGTTTTAAATAATATTTTGAGTTAAGAACTATTTAAAAAATACAGATTTATTAAAAACATAAAGACAAAAAATTATCAATGTTTCACAAAATTCAGTCTCTGTAAAATAGCAAATCTCATTATATATTTTTATTTCGTACTGTATACTCAAAAATAACTTCTTGTTTCAAGAAAATTTTCAGTTTTCTTTTTGTATGCATTCGTTGAAGAAAATGATTAGGCTCAATTCAAAACAATTTTAATTTTGAATGTAAATTTTATTTATATTCTTTTTTCTGCATCGAAAGAATATGAATATACTCGTATTTTTAATTTTGTTATGAAAAAGAATTCGTTTTAATTCTAAACAAAACGTTTTTATTTAAAACGGTATCATTTTGAAATAAAACTATTGTTATTCAATCTACTTCGTCCCCATAATGAGTCTCAGTTGAAAACTTTACTTTGATACGTTCCTTCAAAACTAAATTAATTTTCATACAAGAATATTTATTAAACCAACAAAAGTTTGCAATGAAAACGAAATCAATTTTTCTCTTCATTTAAGAGGAATATGTTTGTTACAAGAATACATTTTTATCATTGCATGTTCCCCGGACTGGTTTCAGTCCGATAAATGGGACTTTACAGGATATTTCTTTTAAAGGTACTGTATCGTTGATAAGAAATATTTTAATAGGATTTGATCCACAATATCGTTTCCCGTATTTATTTTTGAAAAATTTTGTTAGAAATGTAAAATAAAATTGGTTACTTGCATTATTTTTTTAAAAATTTTAGTAAGTCCAAGATAAATTAATTTTTTTTAAGAAAGAAAGAAAGCGAACTTTCGTCCAAAAACACAGGTATTGTATGCACTAAAATATAGTAATACTGAAAACACTAATATGTTAGCGAAAAACTTGCCTGAGATAGATAGATGTCGTAGGGCCACTCTTCTTTGTCTAACACTTGTTTGTATAGTTGCTGTGTAAATAATATTTCATAGTGTATTATTCAATTATTTGAATATCCCTTTAAATACACATACATAATAGTTAATTGAACTCATTTCTATTAATGTATTATTTAATTTTTATATTGAATATTGTATTTCAAAATCATTGAATATTTATTTATTTATGGGGTAAATAGCGCCGTGGTCACGCGTCGAACTGTGGATCGTGAGATCCTCAGTTCAAATCCCACAGCTGATATATTTATTTATACTTTCTTATCAACTTTTTAAGCGGACTGTAAAATAAAGATAAGTGACCCAACGACTGGCTGTTTCTCTCGACTCCCATTTTCAACGTCAGTTGTCTTTCCAGTAATATTATATATCAGTGGTTGTACGTCATACGTCCGTAAATAATTTTTAGGATAGTCATTTCGAAATTCGTACAGTAAAAACTCATTTACCGGATTTATAACGTAAACAGATATTTTTAGTCAAAAATTTGTTAATATTTTGGTTGCATACTTTAGAATATTTATTTCTCGTGTTGTTCTAATTATGATGAAATTAAAGCTTGTAGCCTCCCAGAGATGCATAACAGTTTGTCGACCTATACAACATTTATTTTTGCTTGTATAGTTTCGTCCCCAAAAAAAGTTTTACATTTTTAACGATTTCATTTCTCGTAATGTTCTAATACAAATATAGTAATTTTTTAACCCAAGCGCATATCCGTTTGTCAACCTATACCTGACATTTTCATACGTACAATGCCCTAAGTGTATAAGAAGTTGAGGATCACATAATCCCATAATACATTGCAAACAAGCAAAAACAAAACAAAAAAAGAAACAATTTATCTCTAATATTTCACTTCTCGAAATCCAGCACAATCACAAATAACATTCACGATAAAATTTCTTGCAGAAAAGTCCCCCTTGTAAAATTTATATGCAGTTATTCTCACTATACCCATTCAGTTGTACAGTGTACCTGGTTTTTATGACACTTGGGATTTATACCTCATGAGTTGTGTTCGCGCGGTGCGCTTCGATTAGCAGCGAACAATGAAGTAGCTGGCTGCAAGCGGTCGGAGATTCTTTACGACTGTGCGAACCCAGATTTTTATGTTGTGAATTATGAGTTTGCACATTCAAAGTGTTCATCGTGTTGTTGTTACATAGAATGGGGTCTTTCACCATTTTTTTTTATGAAACTTTATCTATATTGAAGACTATTTACACTTTTAAAAACTGTTAATTGTTATTCATTAAGCCACAATGATTTTTTTAAAAATGTTGTGACGTCATAGTAGAGGTGTTGCTGCTTCTAAAACAGTAGAGATTTAAATAATTTTTGTTACATAAATGTTCTATTTTATTGTAATAATAATAATAAAATAAGTAAAAAAATATATGACTACACTTATTTACAATCTGTACTGTTTTAGATCCAGCAACACCTCTACTATGACGTCACAACATTTTTAAAAAAATCATTGTGGCTTAATGAATAACAATTAATACTTTTTAAAAGTGTAGATAGTCTTCAATATAGATAAAGTTTCATAAAAAAAAATAAAAAAATTGGTGAAAGACCCCATTATTTAATTTAATTGTGGTTAAAAAAACAAACTGTCTATGGAACAAGTAATTTAAAAATATGAAGACAATAAATTATCAATGTTTCACAAAATTCAGTTTCTGATTAATAACTAAGTTTTATTAAGTCACAGAGACCGGCCAATCCAATCAATCTGTAACTTACGGAAGCGTTTCGATCTTATTGGAACGCATCAGCGTAGTGTAACCCACCAACTGCTTTAGAGACAACAGGAAACAGGATGGTAAATGGAACTGAGAAGAGAAAAAGTAAAATGGAATAATGGTATACAGGGTGTTCATTTTAAGTGGTAAACTATAGCTATTTCGAGAACTATAAGAGCTACGAAGTCGGTCAAATTAGTAAACAAGTTTTATATTATAAGACAATTAAAATGAGCGAAACAAGAATTTTTTTAGATTAGGGGTTCTCAAAATTCGGGGTGTAACTTTCTTACTTTAAATGGAAACCTATTTTTTTTATTTACTTATTCGATACAGTATTTTTTTCTGAATTCAACGATATCCACATGTAATGACAAAATAATACAAAATATTTGAGAAAAATGCAAAATCAGAAATGTTTAATTTTTATTTAAATATACCTATACCTACATGTTTGCCATGGAAGAAAACAAATAAATCAAATGCAGAAATTATTGCAAAAACTGTAATAATTTTCTTAAATGTGTGAATTATTATTAGTTAATAAACAAGATATAATATGAATTTATTTCTGCATTTGATTTATTTGTTTTCTTCCATGGCAATCTTTGTATACGCTTATTTAAATAGAAATGATACATTTTTAATTTTGTATTTTACTAAAATATTTTGTATTATTAGGTTATTACATGTGGATATCATTGAATTCAGAAAAAAATACTAAATCGAATAAGCAAATAGAGAAAATAGGTTGCCATTTAAAATAAGAAAGTTGCACCCCGCATTTTGAGAACCACTGGTTTAAAAAAATTCTTGTTTCGCTCATTTTAATTAATAGAAATAATAATAATATAGAAATTGTTTACTAATTTAACCGACTTCGTAGCTGTTATAGTTCTCCAAATAGCAATAGTGTACCACTTAAAATGAACAACCTGTATATACAAGATGGATGGATGGAATATAATTCGGTTTTGTATGTTGTGTATTATGACAGCATGCTATTAAATCAATAAAGTATGTTTTCATTGTTTCTTAATTAAAACAAATTCTAATTTTTTCTGTGAACCAAGACTTTTCAAATATTAATTTAAATATTACAATTATAGTTAAGAATTCAATTCACTAAAAATAAAACGTACTACACCGCTTAGGAACAGCACCCGAAATTATTCCATTGTATTCAAATACAACTTGAAAAATACTAATTTTCTTCTCGTACTCCGTAATTATTTCTGTAAGCAATCTAATGGAAATGGAGTAATTAATAACGTCAGTTTTTTTATAAAGTTCCTGCATGTACTTAGAGTAAATACTAGCTCACCTCTCATATTTACATAAACAAGATTACACGCTAATTATTATTGTAGTAAAAGAACAAAACTAATTCCGGAATTAATATATAAAACATAGCGCTGTTAAAAAAACTACACAACTACAAGAACGTGATATTATGCGCCGGGTCAGCCCAAGGCATCACTCACTCAAATTAATTTATTCATGATGTATCGTTTGAAATCTGATTGTAATGTATTGCCTCTTTACTATTAATGACTCTTCGTAATGCCTTACATAAAATACAGGATGATCAGAAGAAAGTGATTCAGATGGCATTGAAAAAATTGACTAGAAATTGGTAAGACCTTAATTCATTTTCGGTTGCTGACAGTGAAATTTAGGCAATATTTATAAATAAAATCATTGTTACCTTTACCCACATTCTTTTAATTCTTAACATTACCTATAGTACAATAATCTACAGTTTCAAAGTGTTTCTAGCACTCAAATCCCTATTAGATTTCACTTTGTTCTAATTATTCTGTAGCTATTTGTATCAGTGATTCAGAAATTACACTTTCGCGAATGTGAGTATTTTTTGATATACCCAGCCGAAGACGAGGCTTGCAAATTACACATTATTTATTCGAGGCAAGTTTGTTATAAATTTATTAAATGAAATTACTAATTTTTTGTCAAATATGTTATACTAGGATTTTTTATGTTGGTTTTCGTTTGTTTTCTTTGGAAAAATTCAGTGATATGTTATTGTATAATGCATACTCCATCATTTATAAAAAAAAGTTGCCGAGAAAGTTCTCAATAATTTATTTCCAGAAAAATTGGTACAAACATTCAAATATGTAGTGAACAAATTCAACGTATAAAATTTATAACCAGATGATGTCAAATCTACCCTTAAAAAAGTCTCTATTTTTTGACGGCCTAGGTCGGAAAACAAGCACTTTCTAGATGATTTTGAGAGATGTAAAACTAGTGTTTTTAGGCGGAGGTGCAAAAACAATTCTAATGCAGTAGTTCGTAATAGTATATTGTACAACGAGCATGGAATGGTACTCATTTCCTACGAGTGTGAAAGCAAATCATACGAGTACGAAATGGACAGTCCATGCAAGTTGTACACTATACTTTTTCTACGACTACGATATTATTTCCAAATTAATTTAATTTTAATAATAAATTTGTCCCGCTTTCACAATTCCAATATTTGATAATAATTCTAAATAAATATCCTAGCAATGGCATCTGTACTTAAATGAGCTGACCTGTATAGAAATACTCACAAAACAAATTCATTTCGCACGATGCTTGCAATGTACCTCATATCCCTAGCAACAACAAACATACAATGAGCAGATTTCTAAGTGGTCGTAGAAAAAAAAACTGTTGTTGTTCTCTGAAATTTGGTTCAAATTATGAAATTATGCTTGTAGAACAAAGTATTCCGTTTATTATTTAATATATAAATACATAAATTTGAAATTAACACACGAAGGAAAAGGAATAAATGCATCAATATCTGTGTCATTTTTCATAAAAATGATATACAGAAATATACTTTGGTTACAGTGAAATTGTCCCCGAAAGATGTTAATGAAGAAGGGATTTTACAATCGGATATTGGGTATATTTTGTCGATATATTCACTGTTCCATGCCCGATTAAAAATATTTACTTCGTATTAAATTTAAAAAGGAATTTTATAATAAAGTTATCACTTACAGCATCGCAGGGCATAGCAGCAGGCACCTGCCTCACGGAGCCTCTCCCCAAGGCTTCCCTCTTCCTCTGGGCAGAAAACAACCTGAGCTCCTTGCGTTCCTCGTCGCTGAGAGCATGGCAATACCGCACCTCGTTGTCGTGGGGCGGAAGCTGCTGCAGAAGCTGTCGAACGCGGTACCGCTCGCCCACGGAGTTCACGTAGGGGACCTTGTCTTCGGGGAGGGCGCTGAAGTAGAGGTGGACCTGCAAAGAAGGAAGAACAATGAAATTAAGGTGTTAAACAACAAAACTATAGCAAAAGGTTGACATAAAAGTGCAAGATGAGGATGAAAAATATATTATGAAGAATTGCTAGCCGCTCAGCAATTCAAGCATTAACTTAAGATATGGTAGAACGATTCGCCACTGTAAAGGCAACAAAATAACGAAAAACGATGATCACAATTAATTAAAATAAACGGTTGAAAATTATGTTTTTCTTCTATGTTACGAATAATAATAATCAGTAATTGAATTTGTGGATAAGTTTTTTTAAGCAAAATATACAACAATATAATGAAAAATATTATAAATTAAATATCAACGTAAGTAGATTACCCATCTTTCAACTACTATTGAAAAGATTTTATTAATTTTTTTTTCATGCCGGGTGGTAAATTGATTTATGCAATATACGAAATACAAATTAAAAATCAATTGAATTCTGCTTCCAAGTCACTAATCATATAATAATAATAATAATAATAAATCTTCTTGTATTTTGTTTCTATAACAAAGTTGTTACGGAGTTTCGTAATAGGTCAATCGAGTGTTATAATAGAGCAGTACAATTTATATTTTCAAGGTTGGTGACTTTACTGAAATGTCATATGTAAAAAATATCAAATGTCACAAATAAATACAAATTGTAAAGAATGTTAGTTTCGTATAATTCTTTGTATTTAAAAGCAGAAGTAAAGAATATTACTGCTGTCTTATGAATTATACTATTTAAACTTCTGTAACGTTACCGTCGAACCGCAGTTTGTTAACCTATATTTGCGTATGATACGGAGTGTTAACCTAACCGTCAGTGGTATTTTTAAAGGCAGCAAGCAACAAAAACCGTCCGAATAGGGTAAAAAGCACCAAGATCGCCCATAAATTCCAGTTTACGTTCCAGCCATTTGGCGCTCCGCAAGGGAAGGGGCCCCGCGTTAAATAAACAAGGTAATTCCAGGTGAGAGCAACAGGTATGCAGCTGGCCAGCTGAACATTACACATGGTTTCATAGGAAAGGTGGAGACAATCCTGGGTTGGACTGATGGAAACAACAGGTGAAAGAGAATGAGAACAGAGGTGTCGATGGTCCACACGTGACTATTCATTGCGAGGTGTCTTGGGACGATAAAGGAGAGTGGTTTTGGAAATTTATCGGTAGTGAAAATAGCGGTTTTACTGTTACACACTAGATGTTTCAAAAGAACTTTGAATTTATAAATAAAATATAGGTACTGCGTGACAAATATTAGGACGATTGCCGTTATATTTTAATAAAACTGTGAAAAGTTTGAAGATAATATGAAAGTGTAATTTAAATTTAATTTAATCAAAGCGATGTAACAAATTAGGTGTGGGCACCACACTACTTTCTTATACATATAAAACCAACTAAATATGTATGATTTGTTCCTTGCGTATGGCTTTATGTTGACAATTATTTCACTATAGGTTTAAATTTTTTGTTCTCATTGTAACATTGATTTTATTTTAAAGTAGGTATTAATTAATATATAGTCTTTAAAACTTTCTAACTACTAATACAAATATTGTTTTTATATATTTCGAACGACATATATTTTTGACACTTCACAATTATTTGTCCAGGTTAAAAATGTATTAACTTTACTCAAAATTAGAAGCATGTACAAGAAAAGTTTTAAATTCCAAATATTTTTGATAACATCTTTCATTTGAAACTTTTTCACAGCTGATTTTATTTAAAAAAAAATGGTATTTATTGTTTTGTATATCCAGTAAATTTCTTCTTCCGGTATTTCAATTTCATGCAAAATCAACAGAACTTTTCATATTTTCATGAAACTTATAAATTTTATATTTCGTTTACATATCTTGTCTCGTTCCTGAGATATTGCCTACACGGACTTCCACAAAGTTAAAAAAAAAAAAAACATTAACATCTTTAAAATGAAAAAGAGAACTTCAGGTAGGCTGTTGAACAAAACAAATGATTGTTTTCTTTATTGATTGTTGACCAATTGACAGGAGTATAAAAAAATAATAATATCTTGTTTTATTCAACAGCCTGCCTAAAATTTTTTTTCCATCTTAAAGTTGTTAATGTTTTTTAAACTGTGACTTAATTTTAGGTATCGGAACGTGTTACATCGCTGAGAAAGGAATACTTCTGGCTATTCATTTCAGTAAAAAAACTACCCCTTTCCATTTAAGAAAATATAACTTTCATTCCTTCCCCACACATCCCCAAAATAATTTTAATTTAACCAACCACATAATTATGTCCCCTTCCTTGTTATATAAGCCTGTGTATTTATTTTTTCTCTTAAGTTATTAGTTAGCCAGCAAAACCGATTGATTGCTTTTAAAAACTCACCCTGTGTATGTGCGGGAGGTAAATATATAATGGATAAATGGCGCGATATTTTATTATTTATAACAAAAAAATCGAGTTGTATTTGCATCAAATCCTCTTTCAATTTTCGTTAAACCAGTGTGTCCCATTTAAGGTACGAATGCATTGGGATCTCGAGAAACATAAGAGCTACGAGGTTGGTTAAATTACACGAAATCGCTAAATTAACATTTTAGTCAATATCTAGTGACCTATACATTCAATTGTAAAAACAAATACATGTTGAAACTACCCTACTAATGAAGCAACTTTCGTGTAATTTAACCAACCTCGTATCTCTTAAGGTTCTCGAGATCCCAATGCATTCGTACCTTAAATGGGACAAACTGTATACTATACAACCATTAATATGCTAATTAGTAATTCAATGAAATTACTATAATTTACATACGTTCAAAAAACATGCAACTGCAAAGGGCACAGCAGATAAACCTTCTGTTAATTATCAGAGTTCATACACAAAACAAAACCAGCCAAACAATAAAATTATAATCGCCACTAAAACCAATCAGTGAATTACAAATCGATTCATAATTAACGTGACACCAATTAACACAGCGAGAAAACCATAAATCAAGCGAGCGTTATCGCACGCCCATGATTCTGTCAGTGGCGTAGAATGACGAGGACATGTATGGTACTACACTTGACACATAATGGCCGAACAGATATGGGGGACAAATGAAATTTATTACCACTGAAATGCATAATTGTGTTTGCTTAATCGGATGATATTCCACAGCAACCATGGAATGGCACTCATTTCGCATGACTGTGATTGCTGATATTGGTACGATATTGATGTTAATACGAAAACTAAATAATGTTTGGTTTAACAAATGCCAGAGTTACTAATATATAGTGAAATCATATCTCACAATATCTCCTTTACATATACAGAATGGTTATTAATTCGTGCAATTTTCTGCTTCCCTAATCATTTTAGAGAAAATTGTTTCAAACAAAAGTTGAAGAAATTTAATATCTGCATCTGAATCAGTGAACAAATTTTAATTTTTTCACAACAGGCCAGGAAACTCCACCGTTCTTCTCCCGAAATAGTGAGGAAAATGTGTTGTTCCTCTCTAGAGAGGAAAATATAGAAGTGTTACCAATATGAATGCTATTTACAAAAATGTATTGTTAAAATTATAAATAAATGCCTAATATTATTGAAAATCCTTATTTTAGTGATACACATACTTTAAATTGTCTTACAATTATATCTTATATTTTTCTTTCTCTAGATTAAATGACAATTTGACAACTTTAATATATATTTACGATTGGTTCATTGGCAACATTGCTACACCGCCTTGTATATGATAACCTAACTTTAACGTGTCAGTTGTGTAGTCAAAGTGTATTTTAGGTCCGAGCAAATCGTTTTTAGAAACATGTTGTGAAAAAAATGTTGTGTATAACACGAGAGGAAAGCCCTTCTTCCACTCTCGCTCGAAATGTCTCATTCACTGCGCTCATGAGGCAAACTTCGAACTCAATTGGGAAAAAGTTAGACAAATAACTATTTAATTATTTAATAAAAGCTAAACATCTTTTTAGCCTTTGAAACATAATTCTCCAAAATAATTCAAGGAAGTAGCAAATTGCATAAGTATTAATTAACATACAAGGTGATTCAGAATGTACGAAAAAGATGAAAAGTATAGCTTTTTCCTACATAAACTTTTGACAAAAACTCAATAACCAAAAAGTTACAGCAAAGTAAAGATCTTTTAAATTAACGCTCAACTATTGAATTCCGCTGAAAAAAATTGGGAAGAATCTTTATTTCCTCGTTTTGATAGAAATACCTATATCCCTTTCAAATGTTACAATTTGCTGTTATTTTTATTATATATTATGTATCCAACAAAATATAATGGTAAAACCGGTAAAACGTAGAAATCTGTATAGTACTGGTTTTTCTCGTAAGGTTTCATATAAATCATACCAATTTGAAATTTCAGATAGAATTAAACATTTCGCTATATATCAAATTTGATCCTGACCCTTTTCCTTTCTTTATGATGTCAGGCAAACCCTTAAGTTCTAGCTTCGAAGTTATATATTTTTCCCCTGAAAATACTTTAATACTTCAGAAAGTTCAACAATCCCTGACCCATCTATTTCAAGCAAGACATTAATTCGCAAAATAAATATTCCATTCAAAATAATCTCCTACAAAAATGGCGTCTGAAAATAGTTTCCTTTAATCACCACATGGATCTGATAAGGGTTACAATACCGGTCTCTCCCGTGACAGCCATTGTGCAGAAGGCAATAGCTTAGCATTAGCAATCACATTCATATCGTCACTAGAAATTATACCCAGGCTATCGGTGACACATGAATGTGAGTAGGGGAGAGGTAATAACGAATCGCCGCACGATGGGGTGGACATAAATTAAATCTTTTGTGCTTGACTTACGCTTAATCACCATGCATGGAATGCATTTTCATTTATAAATAATTTAATTTTGTGCTGGAGTTCCTGGTTCTTAAACAGTATTTTTATTTGAATGTTTGGTGTTTTAAAAAGATTTATATTAGCTACAAATACATTAAAATATTTGTTAAGGAATTCTTTACATTTCTAAAGCAAAGTTCTTTCAACAATCAATGCTGAGACCAGTATTGGAACTGGTAATATTTCGAAAGAAGATTATAAGGAACATCCAAGAGCAAACATTGTATTAGAGCTTTAATTTTGGGCTATAATACATAACATTAGGCTAGGTCCCAATATTGTTGTTTATTTCTTGGAGAAGTGGTTGCTCGAACTTTTATTCATTTCTAAATAAATAAAAGACTATTCGTTTTAAGTTCTTTGTAAATATTTTTACGTATTTCTTCGTCCCTATTCTTGATTTCCTTTTGGAAAGAAAAACTGATGGAATCAGGACTTATTCATTTTATAGAAACTTAAATCAAAAATGTTTTATTTGTTTTGTATATATTTTAAGGAATAAAGGTTTGCTTTTATTGTCCTAAACTATCAACGAGTATTATTTCGTCTTCCCGTGTTCACGCCCTCTTCATCCACGCCATCGCAGCTGTGCATCAGGTGCATTATCGAAATTGGTTTGTTGGTGTAACTCACAGAAGAATTTAGGAGGCTCTCGCATTAACGATATTTACAACCACACATGGATATATACATTTCAGAGGCCTGATCTTTTTACTATGATTACAAACATTAATTTATTAAGCTTTGTCATGCAACAGAATAAAAGTCAGGAATTTTAATGGCCATACGAAGAATGCTGAATAAAATATGGTACAGAATTCGGAGTCGAAGAAGATGTAATAAATGTTATTCTTTATTTGTACCTGTCGTTTATTCAGTAATAAAACTATGAAATTTAATTTTGTTTCAACAATAGTTTTTTTTCCAAAAATGGCAGAGTTATTTAAATAAATAGAAAAAAAGGTAAATTCAAATTAGGTACCCCTAAAGCAACAAAAGATGTAAGAGGGTTATGTATTTAGATACATTTAACAATACAATAATGTTTTTGTTTTCCCCTTCTGTACTACTTACTTGCAAAAATCTTATATTCAATTCATAACCTTCAACCTAAACAACTATTAAACTATTAAAACTAAATTTGCCCTAATTTAATTAATTACTGAGATATGCCTAAAAATCTGATAGGCCTTCAATTATAGGTATTATATAGTACTTTCAGTAGAAGGATTGCTACTAAAATCTAATTATCTTTTAACTTGAATTTTCAAAATTTAAATATATTACAATACCTCGCTTACATACAGGGTGTTTCAGGACTAGTGTAACAAACTTTAACAGCTTATTCCTGAGGTCATTTTGAGCCAAAAATGTCAAATGAGCACATGTCCTATTCCTTCTAGTTACCGAAATACAAGAGGTTGAAGTTCTACAAATAACACGAAATTTTCTAATTTTTTTAATCAAGGTACAAACAAACAAGAGTTTTATTGAAAATTTATATCTTATTTGTCTTAGGGCTGGTATTTCCAACCTCAGATAAACTATAGAATAAATTATCAATGGAATAAACAAAAAATATCGCATGAAAAGATGACAGCTAGAATAATATTCATCATTTAAGCTGTGATTTTGATACGATATTTTTTTATTGATAAATTTATTCTCTAGGTAACTGAGTTTGAAAATACCGGCCCTTAATTAATTTTATTTATCAATGTTAACGAATACAATGACACAATTAAATAGACAAATAAATAAATTGTAAACACAAAACAACATAACAACATTTCAGACAAATAAAGTATGACTTTTGACTCAAAATGACCTCAAGAATAAGCTGTTAAAGTTTGTTACACTAGTCCTGAAACACCCTGTATATGTACGGGAGGTAAAAACAAATGGCGATCGTTCAAAATTAATCTTTGTTATCATACTTTAAAGATGTTTACTAATGAAGAAAATATTTGAATAGTTAATTGGCTATAATACTGGTTAAAGTTTGAGAAATATTTGTGATATGTTTGCTAATTTATTTCCTGAACGTCCAAGATCAAATTCTTGCAAAACTAATGTTGCATTTCATCTGGAATAGTACAATAATATTATATAACTGGTATCCATTATAAATACCTTGCATTATGACATAATGCAAGCTGTAAGGTATTGGGTGCTCTGGGTACATTTGCTCGAAACGTGAATGTATCTAGATGTTCGATTGAGTGTTTATAATTGTTTGTTAGTGCCTACATTGATGTATGGTTCCGAATATTGGGTGTGGATGAAGAAGCAAGAACGACGTATAACTGTATAGAAATGAGATAGGTATTTGAGAGGAGAGTGATCGTATCCGGAATACGTTAGTGTACGGTGAGTGTGAGATTGAGAAGAATGTTGATAGGAAAAGGAGAGTGAATCAGTAGAGGTGGTTGAGCGAATGTTGAATGAAACGGGTGAGATTGAGGGTGAACTATTGAGTGGACGTCCAAGGAATAAGTGGTTAGGTATGATTGGTGGTTTATTGCGTGGATGAATGATTTTGAGTGTGAAGAATAGACGAGCATGTATGAATGTGGACGAGGCGAAAGTGGTGAAATGTTTGGAAGAGATTGATTGTTGATGGACTGTGTTTTTGGGTTCGTGCTACCCCACTGAGTGGGACATAGCGAGACAACATGTATGTATGTATATATATTATTGATAGGTTAGTAAATATTTTTATGGTGCGCATGTATCAGAAGACCTCTTTTGTCTGTTATGTAAACACGTTAGCAAACTACAAAACTAGAGCGAAACAAAACCCGCCAATCGGCAACTGTAAACGTATTATCCAGCTCTTGGCGGCGCAAGAGAATCGATATATTCGAGCCAGGGGTGCCAGTAAATACAGTATAATAAACGTGGTATCGTCATCAGCGGCTTGCAACAGTGACCAGGTTTTATGGGACACGCCGCGGAATTTATATAAACGACCTAGCGGCTTCACCATCGCAAGTTGTGCTGTTTACTGCCGAGGACTTTCAATAAAATCGTTCGAGATACGATTTCGTTCAAGGCATATGCGATTATAATCTGGTCATTAATATTTGTACCGCTTTGGATTGAATTTTTGGAGGTAGAACTTGACCTAACCTCAAATAATTTTAAACTTTGACAGTTACCTATCGTAAACTATTTAAACTAATTTACAGAAAGTGTCAAGTTTCTTCTTATCAAAAATCCGTTTTCCGTTCTATAAACATCTTATTTACTTCCCTATAACCGTTTCGAGTTATCTCGGCTCTCAGCAGTTGGTACTCCAGCAACGTGAAGGCTCTTAGACTGTCTCATATAAAGATGTCACTGCAGTACTGCAGACGCTCATAATTGACATTTCGTGGATACTTCCTGCTTCTAATCTTTGTAATTGAGAGCTACCACCGCCATGGAGCTCTGGTAGAAGTGGGAAGAATTTCTACCACGATTTATACTTCTGCTGGACTTAGGTAATACCGTTACGGATATCACAATAACTTTCACCACCGAAAACATTTGTTAGTTTCTTTGAAACTAAGTTGCCCGGCATTAAAAAACTTTCATTGTTTGTTACAACAAAATTTTTATAAAATATGTCAACAAAAAATGAGTTGTATTTTAAAGTATTGGATTTGGAGCAGCAGTTCTTCTGAAGCACGGAATTCAGTAACACCGACAGCTACTCTTGTAACTACGTCTTCTTCCTGAAGATATTGCCTGTGATTCCAAGGTGCTGTAGATTGCTGTCATGTCAGAAAATAAATTTAAAATGTGCATCGAACAGTAGAAACTATGTTGATCTTCTTTGGATTAAAGTTCTGTATTAGTTTAACATTTCGAATTACTGTACGTAATTCTTAGCCAGGAAAACAAGTGAATAACATAAACAAGTAAATAAAACAGGAACTATGTAACAACTTATAATATATAAAACAGAGAAAGCCATGTCTTGTTCAACTCGTAGCCTTTATTCTGATTCAATAATAAACTCGAGAAAAAAAAAAAAAAAACGCAGCCCTTGAAAATGCACCAAAAATTGCTAAATTTCAGAGTGCCATAACTCGGTTGCATTTAGTTGAAATAGGACGATTCGTTGAGTTTTAGAAACTTTGAAAGGTTCTCTTCTATGTGATGCTAATGAATATGATATCAAATCCATTCCACCCCATATAAAAAAAATGTTCCTGATGTCAAAAAATAAACAACTTTGACAGCTCGTACACAGTGCCCAAAAATTCGTAGACTCAATTGGCAAACTGGGCAACAAAGTTCAAAAATTTTCCTTTAAGTTTCTCAAGTTCCGAGTACTTACAAAAATTTGGAGCGAAATTGTGAATTTAAAAAAAAATCGCTTTTTGCACTTTTTTGGCTATAACTTCACCGATTTTGCTCCAAAACCGATGAACTTTGGAATTCTGAGAAGATTAGAAATTTCTTTTTGCGGTGCTTTAAGTTAATGTGCCACCAAACCCGTTCCACCTCCTGCTACCCCCGGATGAAAAGAAACATGTTTTTTACTTAAAAATGTTTAAATTTAGTAGTGCGAGTAAAAAAATAGTTGACTTAATTGACCAACAGAGAACTAAACTTCAATCATTTTCCTTCAAATTTATGCATTTTCAAGGACCTAAGATGATGTGGCCAGAAATTATGTATTTTTTTGAAAAAAGGGCAAATTTTCCACCAAAAATTGTTTTTAGGATTTTTCTTTCTCATCCTCAAATTTTTTTTTTACCGGTTTTACTTAAAACCCACAATTCTCAACCATATAAATCAGAAGGCAAATAACAGTATTATAAATTCTGATTAAAATAAATTTCTCCAGCACGAGTATATTTACATAAATCCAAGAATCCGCCAGGTCCGCAACAGACATCTTCTTCGCATCTACCATTTCTATAAGATTGCACAATTGCATTATAATGCATAATGTTGCAGTTCCCATAGATCCGTTCACATATGATTGTATTTATATAAATGTATGGTTCGCAAGCGCGATAGCATCCAACTACAGTGTAGATAGGGACAATGATTTATAGCTATTATAAATATGGAATTCATGATGCTCTATGCTTGACAATGCTTTACAAATGAACATGGTAGAATTATTGTGCGCATAAGCGCAGGACCCACGCGGAAATCGGGGGCTGGATAACCAAGAAAATGGAAGATGCAACAACGATTGTAAACATTAATATTATTAATCCGATTAGTTATTTCTTACAAATATTGTAACTGAGATTGTGGGAACTTGGCAGCTGGTTGATGTAATAATGTATTATTATTTGTAAGTATGAACATGTATATGTATATAAGTTATTTATATTATGACTACACCCAAAAACATCGTACTAGATATAACAAAAGTTTAAAAAATAAAAATATAATTAATTATTAAGATATTTGAGTTTTTAAGACCTCTACAATGACGTCAAAGTATTATGGCGCATATCTATCCTATTCTAAATTATTTGTACTGCTCTTATTATTGAGCTGTCAGATTGTCGAAATATCAAAATAGTTGGCAACTAATTTTTAGGTTTTTTCTTTCACTTTGAATTCGTAAGTATATTTTAAATCCATACAAAATATATTATTTATTTCTAACTATTAAATATTACTTTACGTAGACTCAACGAAATGAAAGGATTGTTGAATGACATAAGTTAGCAAAATTTATCAGTGGTAATCAAATATTTGACTAAAATAAATGGAATTCTAGTATATTTTAATTATTTACCATGAAAAGTTATTTTAATTCCATTTAAATAATTTTCCGAACAATAAATTAGAATATTTATGTGACTACAATTATTTACAATCTCTACTGTTTGAGATGCATCAACGCCTCTATAATGACGTCACAACCTTTTTAAAAAAGTATTGTGGCTAAATGAATAGCAATTAAGACTTTTTAAAAGTGCAGATAGTCTTCAATTTATATATAATTTAATAAGTTTTTTTTTTAAATGGTGAAAGATCCCATTCTCAACACACATTACCCCTGTGGATCCTCTTCCACTAACATTTTATTTGACAACATATGCAAAAATATATCAAACTTTAGTGAATGACGGGATTATATATTTATTTATTAATAATATTTGCGTAAGAAATTGATTATTTGTAAGAATAAACTATTCATTCCCTCAGCTAATCTGTTGAATATTTAGTGGTGTAGTAGAATAATAAATTCACAAGAATATTTCCTTGACAGTTTTCCTATAAGTTGCGCTGGCTGGAGGGTGTCATGCATAAAGGATTATGTATGAATAATGCGTGTCGAATGTAGAAGATCAAGACAGGCTGTGCTTGGGCGGACGTCACGCTCATTTGTCACAGGACACACGTCACGACTGTCAACTGTTAGTAACTTTGCCCACGCACTTTTGATCGCGTTGTGTGTTACCGTTCTGTTGCTTCTGGACTACGCAGAATGTATACAACTTGAGGAAATAAATAAGATGTTGCTTTTAACTAAAACAGTCGTCAGGACATATTTGTACATAATTATAGAAATTTTTATTTTGATGTTCTTATACCGTGTTTTAGGTAAGATTTGATCGTGTGATATTTATTAATCTGTCATAAATACATTACTATGAGTACCGGTATAATTTGTGCAAGAAGAATTAACTAATTAATTACGATGAAGAACTTCAGTGTTCGAGGATGGCAACACTAAGTTTTAATTGACAACTGACAAATGTATAAACTAATTTTAGATTTCAAATAAAATTTAATATGTATCGCGGCACTGAAGTTTAACTTTTTATCACGAATATGGAATTCATTTGCCGAGGCCCGTAGGCCTCTTAAGGCCTGTGTCCACGGTGATAGAAATCGGTCAGAGATCTCGGAAATAGTTCTATATCATAAATAGTGAACTTGTATGACTACAGATGTCAGGTTAGTCGAATTTATGAAGTTAGCTTCAATACTAAAAAGTAAAAACTAATAGAAATGATTCTGATATAAGTAAATTAAATTTGTTTATACGAGAAATATATAAAAATATATATTTCATGTTTCAGAAACTATTTGAAAATACAAATTTTCAGCTCTGATTGAAAATTTTTCAGCTTTTCAAATATTAAACGTCAAAATTTTAATTTGGTAACATCATCTATATGAAGTTAGCAACTAGTAAGAAAAAATCGGACAGAACGCGTTTTTCATCATAGTTTTCTATTCGACTTTTTCGTCCAAGTTGGTAGTGTCCACGATCCGAGTTTTTGATTCAAGAACTATATCCGAGATCTCGGACCGATTTCTATCACCGTGGACACAGGCCTTTAGGATTAAGTATTTTCATAATATTATCTAATGTCAAATATTTTAAGAGACTGATTTTATTATAAATATTATAACTAACACAAACAATAACAATATAACAGGACAACAATTGTTTTTATGATTTTATGAATAAGCTTACTTAATATACAACACCAAGAACTGTAATGTTGTACAATTTCCAATGTAGTTTTTAATAAACTTTAAGTTAAAAGTTTCCACATCGCAATTCCATTCACTGAGCATCCTCGAACTACCCAACTTCTCGCATCGCAGATCAAAACGCCGAGCACGTTCTCCGCTGACATGGGCTCCGTCAGTGCGTCTCCTCCTCGAGTACCTTAGGTGCGACCGGGAAAAACTCTTGGAAAGTCTCCCAGCGTGTCTAATAGGACCAGAGAATGAAAATGGAGCCGGCGGAAAAATATACGGCCCGGTTTTTCCAACCGCGTAATTATCAGAGGTTTATTTGCGCTGGGGTCGTACATCAAGAGCTAAGAAAACTCTTGGAATATATATATCGAAGGTTTCGGGAGGAATTCCAGGCACGGAATACTGACTTGTAAGGAGGGAATTGAATTTGATGGATTTGTAATCAGAATGAATGCGCTCTGATTTTTTCCAATATTTTGTACGTTAATAAAGCTTCAAAGAATATTATAATGAGCCAAATTGAGGGGCCTTATGAAGTATTCGGAGTATTCTTTTATATTTCAGCAGAACTTTTCATACGAAACAGAAAGAAATTTGTGATTTAATTTCAAATTAGATGTACGAGTTCGTATATAGTGTTTCAATTTCAAAGACCATCATTGGGAACTCGAGAATAAAAGCTATGACTTTGGTTAAATTAGATAATTTAACTCCAATATAAAGTAAGCCATAAAGAAAAAACAATTTTATCGTTTTGACAGCGGACAAATAGGAATGTTACTTTTTGCAAGAAATAAAACGTTACTTACCTTTCTCCTAGCAGTCAAATTAAAATACTAACTACATTAATGTCATTTGTGAAGAAAATATGTTAAAATATAATATCGTTAAATTATCTCGCCGAATTACACTCGAGAATTTTATTTTCTTCGGATAAATTTCAGTTTAACAATTCTATCTACGGTGTAGCGATTTTTCAGTATTTTTGTCAAATTGCAAGGTAAAAAGGTTTCGTGATCTACAGAAATTTATCCGGCAAAATACAAAGCTTTTGTGTACTTACAGTTGATTATTTATAAATAAAGCCCCAGTGATTATTCTCGGGAATAAACTCTGTTTCTTTTGTTTTTGTTTACAAATGTTAGTTGTTAGATAGTTATTGTCAACACAAATAAAAACTAAGCAAAAAAGATATATAATGCCTTGAATGATGATAAAATAAAAAAATAATCTAAATATACGTAACTCGAGAGTTCGATAAATTAGAAAATAATTCTCCAGTACCTTTCTCAACTTGTTGCCATTTGGCCCTATAGGATTTCATGGTTATTGCCTGACAACAAGTTTTTGAAAGATCTGTCAAATTATTTGCAATTTATTCAAACTCTCTTGTTATATTACTACTGAGAATAATGTTTCAAATATTATTGTCTACAATTATTGTTTGAAACATTTTTATTTTATTGTTACCAATTACGAATTACAACAAGTTAAAGAAAATTAGAATATTCTACAACAAGTAATGGAAAGGCACATATGTCATTCTGTTACATGTTGTAGACTATACTTTCTATAATAAGATTTTGGAAATTATACAAAAAATACAAATATAAAACTGTTGAAAACATCACACTCAAATAAATCAAATTAAAACAAACAGACGTAACCATAGTAACTGAATCAAGATATTTCATATATCGCGCTAATATGCGGCTCTGATTCGTCGAAATTATTATAACGGTTGAAAAATGGAAAAATTCATTTTTTGACATGTGTCATAATTGAAAACTCAATATTTTAAAGGGATGAGCGTTTCTTGTTAGTAGAAATCCGTGTTTCTGCATTATTCGATAAAAAAATCTATGAAAAAAAGTAGCGTAGAATTTAAACACGATTGTTTACCAAGCAATAATTGGAAGTATTTCCAAAAAGTTAGATAAATTTTTAGAAAATGCACCTTATATCCTCCGTTTACTGAATAGTTTGATTAATTCTAAAGTACTCTTTTTTCAGTGTAGTTATTAAGAAGTTGCAGTCTAAATAGACATCATTTAATTGTTTTATTTCTGCCAGTAAAAATACCCAAGTAATCTTTCAAGAGTTGATTTATTTCTTGACTCGGATTGAACTTCTTGGTAATTGTAAGATTAACAAGTTGACAAGACTATAAACCTTCTCCAGCTCGTATTGTAACCCACAGCAAATGACTTGGCGAAACATAAATGAAAATATATTTCCTACGATGCAATCTCGTCGTCCGTATCATAATTAAATCAGTTATTAATAAAGCCTGAATCGTTTATTTCGCAGATATAATCGATATGAATTGCTTGAATTGGTAGTTCATTGCAGTAAAACGCTACTAAAGACTGGGCTCAAATAAAAATCGCAAGTATCAAGATTTAAGAGCAGTTAATAATTATTAACAGCCGGATGCATTTTATCAGCTTTGCATGAATGTATATTACATTTATCTTCGCTTAATCCCATAGATTTCAACCATTTATTGAATGAGGCGAAGCCTATCCAATTTGAATTTATCTGTTACTTTGCGCATACATTACTTACTTCTATTAATTCCTTCATTATTGCAGTGCATTTCACAAAACTCCAATCATACGATCAAATAGTTCAAATATGACCTGCAATTTTATTTTCAGAACCAAAAGAATAGTCCTAGCGGCTATTCCTTCTTATCATTCTATCAATGGGGTATCGAGAAGACGTGCATAATGTCATCGCCACTTCAAATGTTTTTATTTAGTAATTGTCAAAATGACAATATGCAGTTCATGTTTCCGTTGCGTAACGCAAATAATTAGATTTCTTGTGAATGAGAGTGTCAAACCAAGCGATATTTTGCAAAGACTTCAAGGACAGTATGGGAATCCACCTTATCAAAAACCCATGTGTTTGAATGGTGTAAGAAAATTAAGGATGAGGAGGATCGAAGTTTTCGCAGGTCTCGCCTACGTCAAATTCTCCATCTTGAATTTCTTACACCATTCAAACACATGGGTTTTTGATAGTTAGGAAGGAGGGATATTAAGGTCAAAAAGTTCAAAATACATAATATAATATAATTTCAGGTAGGCCGTTGTCGATGTAAAGCCATTTTTGAAAGGAGTATCAATAAAAAATAAACAATAATTTGTTTTATTTTAAATCGGCACTAAAGTGCTAAAAATCATCATTAAAACCTCAGAAATCAGTGTTAGCAGTATTAGCAACCGTAAAATAATTATGGTACAAGTAGGATAATTTTGACAGATATATGACGTATTGCATTAAATTTATATGTAAAATAAAAATATGAGCAAGAAAAATTAACTAATTAATTCCGATGATATAATTGATAACAAATAGTTATTTATGTATCTAGAACGAAAAGTGAACCTTTAAGGTATTAGCAAGTTGTTTACAGCCAAGGCCTTAGTCAAGGTCGAAATTACTTGCGAGGACTTTAGTCACTTTTCGTTCGAGGTACATACATACAAAAGTTTATTTCATACTGGTTATTAAAGTTGTTAAATTATAGTATTTATTAACAGAAATTATCAAAAATTCGAGGAAATATGAGTTGGTATAAGTAGGCTAAATAACAATTTCTTTAGAAACAAGTATTTGTTTATAAATAATGGACCTATAAAAAGTAAATTTTTACTTTAAAGTCCTAACAATGTAACATAAGTAACCAGTATGAAATAAACAGAATTTTGAGTGCTATTTACGATAACTTCAAAATTCGAGGTTGGCAAAACTGAGCGTCAGTTTCAAATGACAACTGACAGATGTATAAACTTAACCTATATAAAAATATTTGTACAGTTTTTTCTATCAAATAAAATTTAATATGTACCGCAGCACTGAAGTTCCTTTTCATCACTCACACGGTTTATTTTCCTCGGTCTTATGGGCCTCGGCAAATGTATTCCATATTCGTGATAATAACTTAAATTTCAGTGCCTTGATACATAAATAACTATTATCCAACACCTCTCAATAAATGCTCTATAACTAAGACGATTTTAAAAAAGGGAAGTAACAGATTACTCACTTGTGGGTATAATTTTGAGAAAATCCACTAGTGAGTATTTTTTATTTATAACAATAATAATAACACACAACACCTTGGTAACCAATTCGATTCACATTTTAATTTCAAAAATTTAAAGCATATATCACTGTCAAATAATATTTCTTTAATAAATTTTGCATTTATTAAGAGTTGTTGGATAAAACGTTATACTTCACACGTGAGCAAAGTGGAATTACCCTCTCGATAAAATTATCACACTCAGCTTTCGGCTTCGTGTGCTAAAATTTCTCTTGTGAGTAATTCCTTACTTTGCCCACTTGTAAAGTAAATAACTATTGTTCAAGTTGTATTTTCCATATTAAAAATGTTAATGTTTTTTTGAGCCAGTAGTTTTATTTATATAAGATTAATTATATGGAACAGGATAGATGCATGATGTTTTTAAAAATAGATGGCTTTAGTCATACACTCTTAATGTGTAGATAAAATATAAATGACTAATTTACTAATTTGTAGTTTGAAGCAATGTTATTTTTGTTCAAACTGTACAGCTATCAAATATCACCACCCCACAAATAAAATAAAACCTTCATCACGCATTAAACGTCTCCAAATAAAATAAAATATCCCATCCCGCTATTATAAGCCTCGTCTCCCAGTATTTCATTCCGCAATAAAGAAACGTTGCACGTCCTGCAGCATCACATGACGTCACTGCTCGGACACTAACACGAAGACGCCTCCGAGGCCGCGCTAATGCCCTGGGGCTCGCCGCTCTCTTTATTACCCCATAAATCAGAATTTTATCAATCTTTGCCCCGGACATGTCCGCCAATAACAACGGAAGGAAGGAAGGATGGAATGCGTACTTGTGATTGGGTAGCATTTGCGCTAAGACATGGATGTGGGTAATTTTGAGGATGATGTTTTTGGCGGATCTCTGAAGATGATATTGTGATATTTATCTGGTTAGATTGACCTCTGTCTGGATGGAAAGGTGGAGTAATTAAACTTGAGTAAAGTGATTGTGAACATAAACGAAGAAGGGAAAGGTTTATATTATTAAATCTGTTGTTGAATGTCGATAAATGTAAAGTGTTGGTGTTTGAGAAAAATGATTTGGTGACTGATTGTAATGTTTTATATAAGGTGGGCTATAGGCGATTAACATTGGAAAACATTTTTTCAAGCGTTTTCCTCTTGTCTTAGAAATAACATTTTTTTTTCAGACATGTTTCTAAAAACGCTTTGACAATATAACACAAAACTGACACGTCAAAAGTTAGGTTATCGAACGTAAGGTGGTAAAACAGTGTTGCCAATAAACCAACCTTAACTCTAAAGTCAAGTTTTCAAACTGATTTAATCTAGAAAATAAAAATATAAGACATAATTGTAAGATAATTTAAAGTATGTATATCACTAAAATAAGAATTTTCAATAAAATTATGATTGATTTATAATTTTTACAATATATATTTTTTGTAAATAACTTTCATATTGGTAACACTTTTATATTTTTATCTCTGGAGAGAAAATAGTATATTGTGTCATTAGGAGTAAATGTGATACTTTGGGTGCTGAGCATGTAAGTTTGAACGACGAGCGAAGCGAGTCGAACAATTACATGCGAAGCACCCAAAGACACATTTACTCCGGATAACACATGCTATTTTTTCTTCAAACATAGAAAATAAAATTATAAATATTATCAAATGCTCAAAACTTCAAATAAATATTCTGTCTTATCTAGCATTTCAAGTTGCCGTAGAATATGCAGTTTTGTTATTTTTGTTTATTTGTTTCATTTTTAACTGTCAAATTATTGAATTACAACCTAACTATTTTTCATAATATTTTACTTTGTCCGCCGCCGGCGTAAATGTGTTGCCAAGGATACACTTTTACGCCGGCGGCGACAATATTGAACTTCTGCTTGTTGAATACAAATACATAACAACGTATTTTTATGACGTTTGAAGAAAAAACACATTTTCTACTCCTGTATCAATATATCCCCATTATTTCAAATTTTTTTTGCTGAATTATAGTAAACATAATTCACTCTTCTCGACCAATCACAGAGCCAGAAATCCATAATTCACTGTTATTTTAAAGTCGTGATGTGACCAAACAGCGGCCATGTGACAGTTGATATGTAGTCAGTTGTCATTGTGTATTTTTATGTTGACGTTTTTCAACGTGTATTTTCAACGAATTTCGATCATTTTCAAAAGTGATTTCCGAATTTACAGGAGTAGAAAATGTATAGTGTTCTATTCGTGATTATGGTCATTATTCCCACGGATGATTTACATTACTATTTCAGAAGAAGAAAGATGGGGTTTCCTGACATGTCGTGAAAAAAAAAATCATTTACTGTGGCTTGTTACTGCAAAGATTAAATAGGAAAATTTACAAAATTACTATTTAATAGCGATCGTTATGGAATAAAACAATATGACATTTGATCAGAAGTCTTTTTCTAAATACTTTCCGGAATCGAGTTTGTATATTCCGTGGTGGCCAGCGACTACGCTACCCTTGGTTATTCATTTAGGGCCGATATTTCCATCTACGAATAAATTACCGAATAAATTATCCGCCGAATAAATGAAAAATGTCGCATCGAAATCATAGCTCAAATGATACTTATTGTTCTAGCTGTCATTTTTTTATGTGTATTTTTTTATGTATTCGACGAATAACTTATTCGGAAGTTTATTCGTAGATGGAAATATCGTCCCTTAATCAAGTAAAACCCTTTCGTATGTCAGTTAGCTCTTGGTACCAAGTGCGAGGTACCTGTTACAGTAGTTACCAAAGGGTGTCACATAGATTGAGATCCTGACTGCAACATGACGAATCAAGTACTAGGATACTAGAGGCCCTAGTCAATTTAAAATTGGTTATGATGCCAAACAAACGTTAAAGCCGTACGTAGTAAGTGGGAACTATAGTATTTAATACTGTAGTAGAAAACCGAATTACCTAAGTTAAAAATATAGTACCACCCATTTCTGAACGTCCACTTTTTCCTATTTCTCATTTGTGATATCAGCGGTCATAACTTCCAGCTATTAGATAAATTTTTCTTTACGATAACAATTCAATTATCTGCCGATGTATTTATGTGAAGTTTCAATTCTAGCACGGGCGCTGGAAACGTCTCTAAATCATAACACACACGCACTCTGCTTCTTTGTGTGGACGTGGTCTGACGTGGTAATGTGGTCGTCTGGCCTCCCGGTGAGCCAATTGTCGTAAATTCCTTCATTTAAGGGGATCGGGAGAGCAGCGCAAACTGTAGCGCGTTTGCGGTCTAATGTCGTATGAATTTCATCTGCAGCCAATTGTTTTTGGACATGCTGGCTTACAAGAAACATCTAGGAGCTCATAGTTGCATTACTACAATTTTATAAGAAGGTTTTGTTTGCTTTCGTATAGGGGAGAGTTCTGTATTTACAGACTGCTGGTGACATTTAGTGTTAAATAAATAAAGTACATAATATATCGATAATACAGGCAAAAAATCTAAGTAAAATATGTGTGGGTTCTTGAAATATCAAGAAATGAAATGAGTTTTTACGACACTATCTAGCTGATTATTTTTTGACGTTTCTTTAAACCAATGAAATGCTTTATTGTATGTCAAGTGTCTGCGTTTTAACCAATCCTGTCATTATTATACTGAGAATAATACTCTTGTGATTATTCCCGGCAATATTCTCTGTAGCTTTTTTGTTTTGGTTGACAGATGTCAAATGTCAGATAGTTATCATCAACACAAGTAAAAATGAGCAAAAAAGATACATTGAGTAACGTGCCTGATGATGAAATCAAAAAATAATCTAATTAAATATAACTCGAGAGTTCGATAAATTAGAAAATAATTCTCCAGTATCTTTCTCAAACTTGTCGCCATTTGGCAATAGCCACGAAAGCTCGTAGGGCTTTCGTGGCTATTGCCTGCCAACAAGTTCTCGAAAGATCTGTCAAATTATTTTCAATTTATTCTCACTATCTTGTTATATTATTACTGATAATAATTGCACAGTAATTGTTTTCCTTACTTTCGCATATTTTTATAACACTACGACTATTGTATTATTTGTTATTTGATATTTTAGCAAGTTTGCTAAGTTTCTTAAATCGTACCACAACAGAGTTTCTATATCGTACTGGTACGATTTAGAAAATTGCACTTTAATTTCATCTAAAAAACACGAAAAAATTTTTATTTTTTCACAGCATTGAAAAAAGACTAGGTATATTGTGTAAAGAACCTCGAATTAAAATTATAAATCAATGTATTGAATGTAGTAAAATATGGGTGCAACAGGCTTATGATGGTATCTTGTTCGATAATAAAATTTGCTATTGTCCCAGATGTCTCAATTGAATTTAATTTTATATTTATAATTAATGTTTAAATAATGTTGCAATATAATATTAAATAAATTATTTAGGCAATATACTGCTAACTGCATATTATTTACTTTCTTTTATTTATTTTACTATTAAAAGAACAGGTACGATTTTGGAGATAAGGCAGTACGATTTATGATAACGGTTGCCATAATCGTACCTTTTGACGCATTTCAATAAATAAGGAAAATATTATTAATATGTCATTATAAATAAATTTATTGTCCCTGAGTGTAAAGATAAACGTAACTCTATTGTTTGGTCTAAATCTCTAAATACATGTTTAAATAAATAAATCAAATTTGACCGAAGATAAAATTTTCTTAAGGGGTACGATTTCAGCTACTCTCCCCTACTCATATATAGGATGTTATATTTAAATGGAACCAGTAAACAACCTGTATATTTCCAAAATTGTTTGAATTGGGCTTCCAAATTATCAAGAGATGGCGTTGATCACAATTCCCAAAAGGTACATGTCAAATTCATTTTATATGATATCTTATGATGACGAATGCTTGCATTAGTATTGGTAGTTTGATTTTATTGGCAGCAGAACTGTTGTCATACACACTGCAATATTTCCTGTTTTTATAGGTTTTTTAGAAGAAAATTCAATCTTAACCTATAATCTACAAATACAATGAACCTTTCATTTTACATCTTATTTAAATATTCGGCTTAAACAAATGTTATACTTACATTGGAATACTCTTAAAATAACTACTATTGTTATTAATTTTTAAAATATAACGATTAATTTCAAAATACAATGAAATTTATGTACATTGTGGTTAGTTTAGATTTCTACCACTAGTTAGCGTATTTTAATTTTGGAAGCCCAATAGTATAGACTTCTTAAGGGCCTACTCTGTAACTTACCCGTTAATTTTTAACGGCTGGTTAAAATTTTTAACCAATATAAATATATGTATCAAATGAAATTTTCAATTTTTTTTTCAGTGATGTCTGTTATCACAGGTTAAAATTAATAACAGGCCGTTAAAAATTAACAGGTAAGTTACAGACTAGGCCCCTTAGTCAATGAAATAACCAATAATTAAAAAAAAGTAGTAAAATATTGTAGGTTCCAAATTTCCACTTGGCAAATTTCCCCGTTACGCCCCTGTCCGCCCCATATCGGGATCGGCGTCAGTGAATCCGAAGCCATCAGTTCTTCGTAATAACTTGTTTAAATAACACATAATGAGTACCGGTTGCTAGGATACAGCTAAGCCTGCTTCGATCAACGCCGCAGCGAATGAAAACAAAAATCACTAAGTGCAGAAAATTGACGGCGATTCTCGCTGCGATTTTGTTTTGTTTCTATGGCAACTCGAATTACCTGATGTTATGTTATCTGGAGTAATGCTATTCCAAGACGGTTGCTATCGCACAACTAGGAATTGTTTAATGTTATGGAGGAATTAATTGTGCAGTATTTAGTGACATATCAGGCGCTTAATTTGTTGTTATCGTCAGCTGTTTATCTAATTAGTTTAATTATGAATCGACATTATAAATTTAACAGGGAAATTGTTGCCTTTCCTGCTAGTATACTCATTTGTTTTTATGTTTAGACACATAATGACTAAATTAAAATTTAGTTTTATGTTTCATTATTATTGTTACTGTTTTTGCAATTATTCAGAAACTGTTTTTAAATTGCAAATTTTACATGTGTCAGTGATATGTTTTCGGTACTCCGTCTTGCATAGAGATTAAAAAATTGGTATGTTTATTAATATATCATTACGCCATTTGACCATAGCTACACTGCCGTCAAATTAGAACCCCAAAACATGTTAGCAGCAACCCATAGTTTATGCTGTTTTTATTATTTTGTGATTATTTTTTTGTTTCAAGTCATGAAATGCTTCGTTGTATGTCTTGTGTCTGTGTTTTAACCAATCCTGTCATTATTATATTGAGAATAAAGTTCTAGTGATTATTTCCGGGAATAATCTCTGTAGCTTCTTTGCTTTTATTGACAAATGTCAGATGTCAGATAGTTATCATCAACACAAGTAAAAAATGAGCAAAACAAGATATATTTAATGCTGAGCCCGATGATGAAATCAAAAAAATATTCTAATCAAATATAACTCAAGAGTTCTATAAATTAGAAAATAATAGCCACGAAAGCCCGTAGTGCTTGAGTGGCTATTGCCTGGCAACAAGTTTTCGAAAAATCTGTAAAATTATTTTCAATTTATTCTCATTCTCTTGTTATATTATTACTGAGAATTTACATACTCAATAAAAAACAATTAGCTTCAATTTTTTGAAAATTAACTCAAACATTGTTCAAATCATTAACTGTAATTTTATAATTAAACAATTTATTTGAGAAAAAAATGTTATTGTACATAGTTATATTATTGATGTTAGCATTACTACTTATTAGCATAATTCAGAAAATTATATTTGAATATATTTAGAGATAATAATAGTGATTCATCTTTACTTTAAATGACCTTAGTAACGAGCCAGTTATTTGCTTTATTAAATAATTGACATACAACTTTCTAATATTTATAAACCTGAATATTAATGTTTCATAATTACACATATTTCACACATACCGAGTGTAGAATTTAAATATGGCATATAGGGATTTCAATACTATTTATTTTTTATGTTGCTGTACCTTATTACCTGTTCACTTTACAACAAATGTGTAAATACAAAAGTTGTTCAGAATTCTAATATGCATACAATAAGTCCCTTTCGATTTCCCTAATATTAGTATTTTACAATAAATCATGTATTTTAAAAAACGTATTAACAATAATTATTTACTTTATAAGTGGGTAAAGTAGGAATTACCCACGAGAGAAATTTTAGCACACGAAGCCAAAGGCTGAGTATGATAATTTTATCGAGTGGGTAATTCCACTTTGCCCACTTGTGTAGTTTAATGTTTTATCCAACATCTCTTAATAAATACAAAATTTATTAAACAAATATTATTTGACAGTGACATATGTATGATATTTTCTAAATTAAAATGTCAGTCGAAATAGTTATTAAAGTGTTGTGTGTTATTATTATTGTTTTAAATAGAAAATTACTCACTAGTGACTTTTCTCAAAATTATACCCACTAGTGGGTAATCAGTTGCTTTCCTTGTTTAAAATTGCCATAGTTATGGAAAATTTATTGAGAGGTGTTGAATAATAAATTAAACCGACGAAAAAAAAATTGAAAGCGAAAAATTAAATAAATATTTTTTGTCTTGATAACGAAGCTCCTGAACTAACTGTTAATTTTGAGTCAGCGCCAAACAAACAATAGATGAACATCGACTCAAAATTAGTTACCTTACATCAGTTTAGGACCTTAGTTATTTAGACTAAAGAGGCTTATTTTATTTTTGGCTTTTCAATTTCTTTTTTGTCATCGGTTTAATTTTTTGTTAAATTAATATTTTTTCTATTTTATATTTCTACCTATTTTACTACCCTTAAGAGTGAAAAAGAAGAATAAACGAAATCAGATAACTCAGTACAAAAATATGCGTGGTAGAATTGGTTAACAGGTAAAAATTCAGTGGGTGATCAAGCAATCATCCCCTATTTTCCTTCCTTTAGCAGTGGATTTTTTAATTCAAATTAAAACAGGACCAATTTCGATGAATATCCTATCCCAATAAAAAAAGAAACGTTAAAATCGGACTACTACCTTCTCCTTTTTTTTTCGTCGGTTAAAAATTAATATTTATTACAAACTTTGTAACACGATCATGGCAAATTGAATAAAAACGATATATATTTGACATTTCATAAAACTGTTTTAAATTCATTTATTTATATTGCTGTATTATTTTCGGTAGAATGGGCCTTATTGAATAGGGATAACAGTAATAGAAAAAGTATTTTTATAAGAATGGAAACATAATAAGTTCCGGTAGAAGCAGCGCTCACAAATTTAAACTTATTTAAAAAATAAACCGCACATCTTCGTATCCAATTCTACAGTGCACTTTTCCAGTAATTCAATCCAAGAACTGTCCATAGCCAACTGCGACTAACAAACGGTTCGGGATACGAGGAACGGCGCAGAAAGAAAACAAAGTAAACAACCAGCGAGAAACGTGACGGCGAGTAAATGAAAGTCGGGAAAAAACAAAACTCACTGGCACAATACGCCAACTAGATGCTAGATGCTAACACCACATGCGGCCACTGCATGATGGATACGCTGAATAAATCATCGCCGACTAAGAATATCCATAATTCTAACGATATTTACATTGGCTCCGTGATTAATACTATGGAATTTCTTTTAGAATTTTATTTTAAGGATATTTATAAATTATTTATTGTGACAAGTGAGAATTATTGTTGAGATATAATAAATCTAATGTTTTAAATTTACATAAATTCTACGCCATCATCACCATTATGCCATTTTTCATTTATATATCATATCATCACGCCATTTACCTATTTCTTCACTGAGGCAATAGCTAGGTGTATAATATATTTTTTTCACGACATGGTAGGAAATCCCATCTTTCTTCTCCCGAAATAGTGAGGAAAATGTGTTGTTCCTCTCTAGAGAGGAAAATATAGAAGTGTCGCCAATATGAATGATATTTACAAAAAAAATATTATAAAAATTATAAATAAATTCCTAATTTTATTGAAAATCCTTATTTTAATGATATACATACTTTAAATTATCTTACAATTATGTCTTATATTTTTCTTTTTCTTATTAAATCACAATTTAACAACAACAACAATTTAACTTATTAAAGATATTTAAGATTGGTTCATTGGCAACACCGCATTGTGCCTCATAACCTAACTTTTAACATGTCAGTTTGTCAGTTGTGTACTCAAAGTGTATTTAGGTCCGAGCGAATCGTTTTTAGAAAAATGTCGTGAAAAAATGTTGTGTCTAGCACGAGGGGGAAAAACACTTTCCTCTCTAGTTTGACAAATAACTATTGCGTGTGCATCGTCAAATAGAAATACCCAAAGAGGTTAGAAAGGAAATTATAACATTGTAGTAACAGGGACAAAGTGAACTATATTGCGGGATTCGAATTGAGGATTTCAAGATGTATCCCTTTAAATTTTAAGTGTATAATATTATAATTGTTAATTGATAAAATGATGTTAATATGTTAAATTTAGAAGCAAATACGAGAAAATTGCAAGTAACATTTTCTATTCCAAATAATATTACTAACATCTTCTATTTGAAACTCTTTTCACAGCTGACGTCATGTACAACATAAAATTCAGTTTTAATTTTTTTTTTTGTGATCAAAATTACCTTTTCTCGTTCGAGAATATTTGAATATTATCTCAGTTTAATATTCTTGCAGAATTAAACGTTATTCTGTATTGTTCAATGAATAAAACATATCTCCCAGGCAAACGAATGACGCAACAAGTAATTTTGAAATGGAAAAACATCACTAAATATTCTATATTTATCCAACCAACTCATGTTCTGTTACAAGACGTACAACGTTATAAATATGAATTAATCCGCATGGTTAAACAATGAGTATCAACGTTACTTGTCTAAAAAGTAACAAAACGCTTCAATAGTAACTTGATATGTTCTGCTACCGGTTACAAGCCGCAATCCAATCTAGACCGTCTCCTGTCGCAGCCGTCCGAGGAAATTGAAATCGTGATGCGTTTGTTCAAAAATAAAAGAGAGTCTAGTCAGTGTGGTCCATCAACGTGCGTTTGTTTCTAGTTTTGAGAATCGTGTGAAAGATTTGAAGCGATCACGAGGTATTCAAACAACTGAGATGGTTTGATAAAATGAATGAAGGTTGTGTTGAATATCTTCCATTTAACATCGTTGAGAATGATGACACACGGCTTTTTGATGTTGGGAAGAAGTTAATTTGAATTTATGGTTGTATGTTTGAGGTTAGAATAGCGGACCTGACAATTTAAACTCGTTGAACATATGGCATCGTCTCAGCAAAATTTATGCTGGATGATATTAAAAAGATGGACCTCAAAACACTTCTTTAGTTAATAGGAATTGTAACTGTTTTCTTGTAGGTTACCTAATTGGTATTGTACTTCTATACAGAGTGTTTCATAACTTCGAGAACATACGTTAATGGTATATGTTGTTTGATATGCTGATTACGAATTTAAAAGAATTTTTTTTTAATTCGAAAAATTAAGGGTTGTTTACCTAAAACATTTTTTGTAGTACTGCACTGGATTCGCTTTCCTATTAAACATAAACAATGAAGTAAGTAATCAACAATTTAAATTACATAATACTAGTAAAATAAACAAACAAAATTTAATTATTTTTAATGAAACGATAATTATTAACATAATCATCCACCCAATGGAAAACGAAAAATTTTGGACTGGGAAACATGGAAAATAATTTTGCGATTAAAAAAAAATTATTTTTGATTCGTAATCAGCATATCAAATAACATATACCATTAACGTATGTACCTGAAGTTATGAAAAACCCTGTATAAAGTTTCTAAAATTGAATTTTATTTGAAACTTTATCGTGATGATCAAAAATATAAAGTAATATTACTTCTTTACTTTTACCGGGTTTTACAAAAATATGCTATCACTCATATGGTACCATAAAATGGGGTAACATTAACCCCTGGGGTGAACTTGACCGAAAAGTTGGAAAATGTTTCAGGACCTCATAATTCACATATTGCTTTTTATAAAATATTTTATTTGAAACCGGCACTAAAGTGCTCAAAAATCTCAGAAATCGTCACTAAAGTAACTCATTATACGACGATTTTGAGCAACCCAGTGTTGGCAACCGTTAAATAATTATTGTACAATTAGGATAATTTTGGCAGATATATTAACGTACTATAGTAAATTTGGATGTAACATGAAACAAAATTTGCAAGAAGAATTAACTAATTAATTCCGATGACGAAATTGAGGACAAAACACATAATTTTGAGTGTTATTTACAATAACTTCACTGTTCAAGGTTGGCAACACTGATTATCAGTTTCAATTGACAACTGACAGGTGTATAAACTTAACCTATATTGAAAATTTTTTACAGTTTTTTCGAATTTTAAATTTCAAATTAAACTTAATATGTACCTCGACACAGGTTTATTTTCTTCGGCCCTACGGTGCTCGGTAACAAAATTCCATATTCGTGATAAAACATTGGAGTTCAGTGCCTTGATACATAAATAACTATTTCATTGCGACCTTCTTTAAAAAACACTTTACTCGTTTACAACATATAAGTAAAAGTAAACTATAAAATTACCAAATATGAATAAAAAATGATAAAGTTACAGCTGTATTCTAACAGTAAACGAAATATTTTAAACTTTCATATGAAAAACTTAAAATTTAAAATGTTATATTGAAGTAATAAATGTTTTTGAGTAAACCATTAATTTAAGATAAAAACTTCGATATCATACGTGTAATAAATTGCTTTACCTATCATTGTTTGAGAAATTTGTACATTTACCTACTTTCATAAGAAATTTGTGGTCTAGTTGACCAAATGGATAAAGTTGACCTTTGACATTTAAACCTGCATTATGTTGGTTTACAAGATAAATTCATTCATTTGAATACGGAAGCAGGTGCACGATATTTTACTATTCCGCGGTTTTATAAACATAAATAGGGCACTAAACGCATTGAAGAAATGTTTGCAAAATGTTTAACAGAAGTGTTAGTCGAAAACTACGAAAACCTTAATCGCACTTCAGAAAAGTACAGCATTTCCAAAGGTACACTTGTAAATTGAATGAGGAAGATGACTTGATCGAAGGTTCAATAACGTGTGTAAAATGGGGGTTTTCCTTGACCACACTTGATCTAAATTTAACAATTTCAGTAAAATACGTAAAAAAAATAGTTAAGTGTATTTGTAAGCTAAATTTTAATTTTAAGTAGAACTTGGTTGTTTTGAAAAATAAAACTTTTGTAATGTAATGTTTCAATGTTACTTTTTAATTTTGTTTATTTAATTGTATAGAACAATAAGTATTAGAAACCTGTAGGTAATTTAACATTGACTAATGAATATTTTGAGGAATTTGTACATTTAAGTACTTTTTGAAGTAATATGGGGTCAACTTGACCTAATGGGTGAAGTTGACTATTGACATATTTAAATCTGCATTATGTTGCTTTAATAGTTATTTACGATACAAGTACGTAAAGCTAGTCTTTAGTCACGAATGGGTCAATTAAAACACGAACATAGCGAGTGTTTTAAGACCCCTGAGTGACTAAAGACGCTTTACGTAATCCCAATAAATATAAAAAAAATTATTTATGAAGTAGGATCACAATATTAAATGAGAAGTTTGCCATGATAACAAATTTTTTGCAAATTTGGCGTGTTTAAAATTTATAATCACTCGTTGCTCGGCAACCCGTGACTAATGGGATCGTGTTACTAAACAACCGTTTTACAAACTTGAAACTTACAGTTAAACATCAATTTTACACACTATCGTAGATAAAATATAAAACAGCTCCCAAAGATGTTAGTGGCAGAGGAAAATCTAAATGAAAACTGGTTATATATTTTATTATACATGTGATAGTGAGTGAGTGGTCCTTTTCGGTTATCCCATCATCCCCAAATCACTACAGCAACATATATCCGTCATAGTCGGCTCGTGAGTGGCAGGGGTTCGAAGTGGTCAGTGCCCCGTCGTCGCTTGTTCAGCCTGTTAACATGACGCGCGATCTGCATCTATTACCATACGTTATTAGCGAGTGCGTGCACCAGGGACGTACGTGACACGGGGGCATAACTCTCCGCACCGATGCCTCTAATTGCTCGTGATTTGAATCGAACACTGCTCGATGACTGCTGAATCGGGTGGTCTGCTAGGCAGAGCCTACTGCGAGCAGATATATTAATGGAACTAAGCGACGATTTAAATGGACCAAGGAGGATGGGGAATGTAGTTGCAAGGAAATTGATGACTGTTTTACTAATTCTAAATTATAAAAGAATTAAAGAAATTGATATTCTTTAATTAAAGTAGATAATTTACGAATGAATGACAAAATTTTGGCACATATAGAAACAAGGATATACAGAGAGAAGAACAGCAAAATAAAATAGACGAATCCAACTACAATAAATGATATAAAACGCCTTCAATACCATGATTTTTTTTTACATACAACATCTACTAATTTCTATTAGCGACCTCTACTAGAAGAAGGTTCCAGTAAATCTTCAATAAGAACAATATTATAAAGTTAATTGTGCGATTAAAATTTAGAAATAAAGAGACAATAAATATTGATTACCAGGGGAGGAAATACGATGTAAATAATGCGGAAAATAAGAAACAATACGGCAATTAAGAAAATCGTATAGAAAAGTTGGACAATTACTAAAAAAAAAAAGAGTTATTGGAAGAACAGGGCACCGAAGAGTATATAATAAATTACGATTGGTTTTGTATAGATGTTGGTGTGGAACAGGATTGTGGAATGTATCCCTGGTTATTTAATTTGATTTTAATTTATTTAATTAAATTATTATTATTATTAAATTTAAATTATTTAATTTATTTTATTTTAATTTATTTAATTTAATTTTAATTTGCCTACATTGATGTATGGTTCTGAATGTTGGGTGTGGATGAAGAAGCATGAACGACGTATAGCTGCTGTGGAAATGAGATATTTGAGAGGAGTATGTGGGTATACGAGACGTGATCGTATACGGAATACATTGGTGTATGATGAGTGTGAGATTGAGAAGAATGTTGTTAAGAAAGTGGGAGTGAGTCAGTTGAGGTGGTTTGGACATGTTGAGCGAATGTCGAATGAAAGGTTGGTGAAACTAATATATGTGGGTGAGATTGAAGGTGACCGATTGCGCGGGCGTCCGAGGAATAACTGGTTGGGTATGATTGATGGTTTGTTGCGTGAACGAATGATTCCGAGTGTGAAGAATAAACGAGCATGTATGAATCGCACTATGAATGTGGACGAGGCGAAAGTGGTGTGTCAGGATAGGAATGTTTGGAGGAGATTGATTGTTGGTTGACTGTTTTTCTGGGTTCGTGCTACCCCACTAAGTGGGACATAGCGTGACGTTATGTATGTATGTATGTATGTATGTATGAATATGTTGTTACGAAAGGAAATGAGTGGAACGGATGGTGTATTTATTGGTGGACGTATAGTGCCTGCGTTAGCTTATGCGGATGATGTGTTGGGTGAAACTGAGGAGCAATTGAAAAGAAATTGTGAACGTAAATGAAGTAGGAAATGGTTTAAAAATCTATTATTGAATATTGATAAATGTAGTGTTCGTGATTGACAAGAATAATTTGGTGACTTCGTAATGTTTCAGTGATTGTGTGTGTATATTTGGGTAGTAGGTTTTCGAGGGATCGGCGTATTGTATAGAAAATTGAAAGGCGAGTATTAAGCTTGCAGTAATATTCTTCCTGTACACCTGACGATGATCTAGTAAACCGAAATACCTGAAGTAAGTAAAAATATTGTTTGAAACAAATTGAGTTTTGTTTGTTTTAAAATTTTGATAATGTTTCAGCAAAAACCGATAATAAAATCCATTCAATTTATATATTTATTTCTGTAGCCAGTTTAATTGAAGGCCCATCAGGTTATACCTACATATCTCAGTAAACAATTGAATAACGATAATTATTTCTGTGTGAGAAAAAATGTAGAATAACATTATCTACAATTGCTATTTGAAACTTTTTCTTCTATGTTGTACGGACTTCATTACATCTGCCATAATAAAATAAACTATTGCAAGAACATCAGACTGTAAAGTTTGCTATAAAATCATGACTATTCAGTACCTACTACTAAATAAGTATATCCGCAATTCTCTAACGAAGTTATTATCTATCAACTTGCTAATAGTAACAAAATTGCATCGAAACTTCATGTTTAATGGATAGTATTATATTAGCTATCGAAAAACGATACTTTTTGTCTCACTTAACAAGTTACGGTAGCAACTTTTTATAGAATAAGCCCGGTTGTGTTTTAATCAAGGTTTGCTTATGCTTTGGAGTTTTCTCATTTCTCTATTTTATAAAAAGAAGAAACTATCATCCTACCTGGTCAGGTCTTAGTCCAGGCGGCACCCAGGTGTACTCCTCGAGGGCGCACCCGGAGTCATCGTCGGACTGTGAGTGTCGCTGCGGGTCGGGCGGCGCGGCGGGCGCGAACGGCGAACCCTTGGCCAGCAGGCGGTCACACGCGGCGTCTCCTGGGGCCAGCTTGGCCGGCGGCGACGGCAGCGCCGGTGGAGATGCGCCGCCGCCCGCCTCCAGTGCCGACATGCTGCCGCTCTCGGCCCCCGTCCACGGGCAATTACGACACACCGGCCTGCAAACACAACAACACTTTATTAGTAGGTTTACAAAACAAAATACAGCAGCAATGACGTTTATAAGCGGCGAAACATACGAGCAAATACCTCTGAGGAGATTAATACCTTAATTATTCTACACATTATGATGATATTTATTTAAATAATAACTATTTGATAGCCAATAACCTTCTTTCACAATCCACAATAGTAATATGCTAATTATAATAGTATTATTAATAACCGCTAGAGGGACAATACCAACTTAAATACAAATACAATTCATTGTAAGGTAATCAAAATCAACATTGAAGTTTTTGGTACGAAACTGAAAATGACGACATTGCAAATAGTTTGTGTTTGTGACAGATAATTATTTCTTATAATCCATCATATCTAGCATGTACAGCATTACTCATATCCAATAAGCATAAAGAACTTAAAAGACCTCTTAAAAGAGATTGTTTTACGTTACAAAATTCTTTACATCGAACTTCATTTTACAAACGGTCATTTAATTACAACTGTTCTCTTATTATCCTTTCACGCAGCGTTAAAAACAATCTTTTGTATCTTCAATATGTTTATATATTATTTGTTTTTTAATATGTTTTCTTAAAAAGGAGTTTTTTACTATCTATTCTATTAAGTTTATACCATTATATTTACATTCATTTATTTTGTTGTTATTTTGTCTTATTAACGTTTTCACTTTGCGGAAATGTTATTCAAAATTGTAGTGTAAATGAAAGGTTAAGTGTAAGAACAGATGCAGATGAACTTCGGCATTATAAAGAAATAATAATAATTATTATTATGTTTAATAATTTGATATAAGACTATTTTCAAATAATAATAATACTATTAAACATTACTTAATATAATGTAGCAAATGTTATTTTTTTATTCTGAGCTATTTTAAAATAATAAACATATATTATAGTATATTATTATATGAAGGATTATAATTAAATCATATATCACTCATTATTCACGAAGATAAAGTGTGCGTTACGAGCCGTAAGTTAATGATGCAAATAATATTATATCTTTTCTACTCATTTAAATTCGGAAATCACTTTTGAAAATGATCGCCATTTGTTGAAAACACACGTTGATAAACGTCGACACAAAAATACACAATGACAACTGACTGCATTTCAATTGTCAAACGGCCGTTGCTTGGTAATCCACATCACGTCTTTAAAATAAGCGTGAAAGCGTTTTCTGGCTCTGTGATTGGTCGAGAAGAGTGAATTATGAATCATAAGTCACAGCCGTGAATTATGGGTACTATATTTTTAAATAATGGGGACATATTTATAAAGGAGTAGAAAAATATAATAATTATAGAATTGATGTTTCAGTTATGTTTATAGCAACTATAATTATTGAAATAGAAATAAATACACAAGCGTCATTAAAAAACCTCAAGAAACATTAAAAAACAAAAATTTTTACATATCTAAAAAAAATTATCATATACCGTGAAGTCCAAAATGAGTAAATTCGCCCTCTAGAGAGCTTCAATTTGATACAGCTCTCGCAAGAATTCTAAAAACAATTATAAAACAATTGGTAATCGCTCAAAAGTAAGTAAGTTTATATTTTAGTGAGACCTTTAATTCGATTAGAAACGTGTATGAAAAACAATTGACGATCCTCAGTTTTCTTTCCAAAAATACATCCAGAAATGTAATTGTTCCATTTTAACTATGGGAGCCGTGATTTGACGGCTAGTAAGCGCTCTTCACGCGAAAGAATGTCACAAAGTGCCGCATTGAAGATTCTGTTACATTTTTTTATAGCACGCAAGAATTAAAAACAGTTTGATTATTCAATATCAACTGTCATACAAGCACACGAACCTTACTGTCAGTTCCAAGTTATCTAAAGAATGATCTCCACTTTAAGATACGCAGGTAAGATAGCGGCAAAAATCAAATACACTCCTCCATCTCTTGACAGACAAAGCAAGCGATACATCGTCGAAAAATAATTGCTCTGGAATCTCCCAATCTCCACTTACAATTACGCAATGACGATCGTACAATTGGGCAACAAACTATATTGAAAAAAACGATGCGATATTGTTATTCTACGGGATGAGGGTGATGCAGTGCGATCGTCAGTTGTCGGTGTGCGTTATGACAAATGAACGCTGCCCACTTGTGATTACGAAATATGAGCATGCCTTTTAAATACGCTGTCGATACAGTTGATTAATAGTAGTTTGTGATATTATTTATTGTCTGTTCTGGACGACCTATTTATTGTTTCCAAACTAAGTGGGCTGCGATGTGACTGCGCAAAACAAATGCCGGAGATTAGATTTGTTAGCCTTAGGGTACAATCAACTGATTTTATTGGCTATCGGCGATAATCAAATATGCTAATGTTTCTTTCGGGAATATCGCAAAGAAAGATGATTTCATATATGTATTAATTACAATTATATCTAAGATAATTAGAAAATAATTCAATCATTTCGACTTCTTAAATTGAACCATACATTATGAAAATGGCAAAAATTACGAGCGTAATTTCTATGAATCCATCATATATCGTAATTATAATATTTGGGTATTATACTAACAAGCAAAATAGGAAGAAAATGGCAATACGCAAACAATAAATAACTAAAAAAACAAGATCTTAACTTATGATACAAAAATAAGTAATTGCTAGACGATAATAATAAATATAACAATGTACGCTGCTGAATTTATGACAATAACAAAAAAAGATAAGAAGATTTAAGAATAATGGAAAAAAATAATAAAAACAATATTAGACCAATATTGTGTCAGAAAACGAATATAGAATAGAAACGAAATATCAAATAGAAGAAGAGTTGAAAGGAGAAGACAGTGAAATAGATTAAGCAGCAGAGAGTCTGATGGCTTGATATGGAGAGCAGAAGAAAAGGATTCAATTAAATCAGTAGTAAAATGGAAACCAGAAGAATGAAAACGAGGCATTTCCATTTCTCATTAAAATAATTCTTATTCGTTATAGTTCTAAAATGATCAGTACGGAAACTATTCATAGTTATTAATAACAAATTACTGTTTAAACAATTAGATTAGTTGTTGTTAGACCTTTAATAATAATTATTATTATTATTTACTTTTTTCACTTAGTTTATTAACTTTTCGTTGTATTTATAGTTATTAATAACTAATTACTGTTTAAACAATTAGATTAGTTGTTGTTAGACCTTTCATAATAATAATTATTATTATTTACTTTTTTCACTTAGTTTATTAACTTTTCGTTGTATTCATAGTTATTAATAACTAATTACTGTTTAAACAATTAGATTAGTTGTTGTTAGACCTTTAATAATAATTATTATTTACTTTTTTCACTTAGTTTATTAACCTTTTCGTTGTTATATTTTATTTAATTCGTTGTAATAAAAATATGAATTGTTTCTGTACTGATTATTTAAGGACTATAATAAACAAGAACTGTTTTAAAGAGAAACAAACGATCCTTAAAATTTTGTTAAAATATATAGGATGTTCCATTAAATAATATAAAATTTGAATATTTTTTAAATTTCACATATATATATATAATATTTAATTGAACTCATTTCTATTAATGGTTTATTTAATTTATACGTTAAACATTTTTTTCACGATCGAGAGAGAATCTTGATTACTATGATAACAAAATCGTGACAGAAATAGCCAATTTTATATCTACGGGAGATTTGTGCACTTTCTCTCTCGTCGCGCGGAAAAGTATTGAAATAATGTGAAAAATGGACAAAATTAAACAAATCAAAGGTAACTATCATAAATTATATTACGATTCAAACAATTTTGAAATACATAAAGCCGTAATAAATATTGGGGTACTGAAAAAAAAATAGCATGTACACCGCAAGAGAGAAGTGTATTTAAACCCTTATCGTATTGTAGAACTCTCCTACGGTTCGTGCTTCAATTTATTTTGCGGGAAAAGTTATATACTATTACTTCTTAATCATTCAATGCTAGTTTCTTTATAATTTCTTATCAAATTACTAAACGGACTGTACGACAAAAATAGGTTGCCCACATATTGCCTGTCAACAAACAATCCCCATTAGGAAGGATAATCACGACAAACGATAGTAAAAGCAGTAATTTATCAAAAAATATAACACAGTTTTGATTGTCTAAGTGCTGTAGAACATTAACATTTTCAACAGAAAATGAGTCCAATAAATTATAAACACTTTTCTCTCCTTTGAAACCAATCGCCGATACCCTTCGATAAACCATCAAACCTAACCCCAAATAGCCTGATGGCCAAACATCCCTCCTATCCCTAAAACGTTCCCACTGTTCCCATCCCGAGAATTACAGAGATGGCCCGATAATTTCTTTAAGTGGTCCAAATGTTCCCAAGATAAAAGAACAAAGAAAATAAAACACGCTCGGGCGAGGCATTCCGAGGCCTCTTCGACTCTCTGTCGAGTTCCGAAGGTAAAAAACCGAGAGGATTTGATTTTAATAGAGGTAATCGTCTCGAGATGTTATCCGGTGATTCTAACATGTTTTGATAGAGATTCTCTCATATTATGCGACATCGGAAACGGATATTTCAGGCGTCATGTTTGAAGTTATCAGATGGCTGTGACATGTGATAGCGATGTGTTTTGTTTTGGACTGTTTTTGTTTTGTTTAATGTGTTAGTAGACGTGTTTACTGTCACGCGTCATTGGAGGAAGGCGATAACGGTAATATTGTCAGTATACATTAAATATGTGAACTGGAACTTGTAATTTGTAATTTTCACAATCTTTGCATCGACGATGGAATTTAGAACTTTGGAAAGATTATAATTTTGGAATCAGAACAAAATGTTTTATTTCTTGCCAATAAGTAGAATACTGAATACATTCTGAATACTTTTACACCTTAAAGTAAAAAAAAAGGAATTGAGTTTTCAACACACAACCATCCGCCCAAAACAACTTTTAAATGTACAAGTAGCGGGTATTTCACTAACCTAGCACGCCAGGGGTCGTGGGTTCGAATCCCACTGAAGAGCATGGTCGTTTGTGTTCACAAATCACCCACTCATTAAACGGCATATGACCATAAGTAGTTAGTCCGCTTACCATATTAAAAAATAAAAAATGGTACAAAATACAGAAAAGGTTTCAAATAAATATTGTAGGTTATATAATTCTGCATCTTTTTTACTATAATAAAATTTGGTCTAACTCAACTAGGTAGGTACTGAGATATTGCCAATAAAGCTGATAAGTCTTCAAGTAAACTATACTATTTCAGATTGGTAAATTGTTACCCAAATCTGATCAGTTCGTGTCTGAAACATCTTATTTCTAAATATATAAATTTCAAAGTAATATTGTCAATATATTTTGAGCTATCATGAACGTGAAAATAGTGAAATTTTATTCTAGAAACACTAAATCTTGTATATTTGTTGAAACTTCACTATAGAAAATTTTGACCTATCACAATAACTCCCTTACATACCGGGTGACTATTTTTTTATGGGACATAAGAAATACAATGATACCATTTTCATTAGACGATAAGACATTCCCTAAGCAATAAATTGTAAATACAAAATATGTTTTGAAACAAAAACTGAATCAAATGGGCCCAAATTTATAGATATAAAACATTTCTATCAGATAGGTATAATATAAAATTTATAATTAAAAGCTTTTTACAGATTGCCATGGAAAACAAAACATACAATTCAAACAGTCGTCTTATTTGAGTATGACAGTTGATAATCGCTCAAAAATAATTTTTGAGAACTTTAAATTAATTCAAGATTCAATTAACTATCGTACAAAATCAATATTTAACATTTTCATTTAACTATTCTCTCTTAGATCCTTGATCTGTTCCAAAATTGTGGTAGGATTCAAATTACTTGAATAAAAAACAATTGACGATCGTCTCAAACTAATTTTTGATATTAGATGATAAATCTTCTTCTTGACACCTTTAATTTGATAGCAAACTCAATAAGGTTCATCAATATTAATTTATAAGTTTTTTTACCAGTCCTGTTCGTGAGTTATAGAATATACGGACACACATCCACTCATCCATCCTGCAATACAGATGTCATTGTTAAGATGGTCCTGAAAAATGTATCCCGTGAAAATTTTGTAATCTGTTTTTTTCATGATTGCTGTATTTCGTTATACTATGTACAAGAAAGTAAAAATATAATTTTGGATTTGCAAAATCACCAATTTCACGCTGGCATGCTGAAAATCTCACCCTTTGCGTCAATAAATATAGATACCATACTCCTGTAAATTTACATTGTAACAGGCAACAAAGTTACCATCCAGTAAACACCGCTGTATTATGCATAACAACCGAACCTTGTCATCAAATTTCTCCAGAGTCACGCTGCATTCCAACCTGAGTCTCGGACGCACATTGTCATATAATTACGAATATGCCTTTTAATTTGTAATGATGTATAGTTGCCTCAGGAAGCAACATACAATCTCGAAATCGTAATGAAGAAACAGTGTTTTACACTCTAAAATAGCCAGTAAGTTGTTGGGTTATAAGAGAGCAAATCGTTTGAAACAGATGGCTCCGATATTTTATTATGCTGGTCTTGTATCAAACATGTTGTATAAATACCTCAATAGGAGATGTTGTACATTTCAATTACCACAATTTGAATAATTATTTTAATGGCGCGATTATTAAAAATACATTTTTTTATGTTTGTTGAAATGTTGCAAAACCGGACGTGTGTCTAATTTGTAAACTGTACTTTTAGACTTAGAAATTAATATTAATTTTTTGAGAATGTTGTGTTTCCGCTGATGAAGTTGTTGATGAAATATTTTAGGTTCAACGGATGTTATAATTATTTAAATTACAAGATTGCTCAATAAAATAACGTCGTTTAGACCAAATCATCTTTGTAAATAGTTTGGAAACGTAATGAAAACTTAATTATTATAATTAAGATTTCAGAAAACAAGCATGGTACTAAAACATACTTTGTTATTTTTTTTAAAGGAAGATCATTCGATTCTCTTTGCAATGTGGGATTCGAACTAACATCTTTGTTGTTTCTGTCATGATTTTGTTTTGTTTTAGAAACAACAAGCTTTTTCTTACCGATAACGGCCATAGAAGTGAAGAAATAGTATATTGTTTCTAGAAGGAAAAGCGATATATTCACGAACGATGGTGGAATTTGCAACACCTATGTATTCAATCGGTATATATTCAATAATTAGTTATTTTATATTTCATTTATAAACTTCAGACAGTCAACAAGACATAAAAATATTACGTTGTTTTGATAAAAATATCTGAAATTAGCGTGTCCAAGGTTTGTTTATTTATTTTCACAAACGTCAAAAATTTATTTGAAAAGGGAATACTTTGCCAGTGTCTGCAAAAGATATTCCCGTACTATTATTTATCGCAAGTCCTAGCAACGACATGAATGCACTTTGCAGTTCGAAAATACATCGGAAAGTAGTCTGTTTTCATCCGATCGAAAAAAATAGATATTTAAGTAACATGTATATAATGAAAGGTTTTTTTAGGACGAGGCACATAATAGGTCCCTATTATGTACGTGGTGCATACAACATGTTGTATTTGACTTCATTGTAGATTATTTTTCTTTATCTTGGAATGACATTTATATTAGATACATGACGGTGATATGAAAAAATTTTATAGTTTCGAAATGTGCTTTTTTCTGTTGTTTGATTATAATGAAAAAAATGTGCAAGCTATTATATCTCAATCATTTTGACCTATTATTATTTGAAAGAAATAATTCAATAGCATCAAAATAATTCTTCTAATTGTGTAATTAATATTTTCATTACCTACTAATAATGATGTCCCAATTTAATTACTTACTGACTTAAATTAGTAATATTTATTTTGTCGATTATTTTTATGAGTCACTTTTACTTTATCATTGTGGACTAATTCATAAAGTGCAATTTTATGACCGATTACATTATTATAAAAAAGTGATATAACACAGTCGAACATAATAAATATCTGTGTAACAAGTACATAATTTAGTATTTTATGGACGAGGCAGCGCGAGTCAATAAAACCCTATTATTTATATGTTACATAAAATAGTTTGACTGCAATGATGATTATTTTGCTTTAGCTTAGAATACCATTTATATTTTACAAATGACGTTGACATGACAACATTTGATAGATTCGAATTGTGCTTTTTTCTGTTGTTTATTTTTTTATTATTTATAAATATTTGTCTTTGTTGTTGTTTTGAAAAAATGTACAGGCTGTCATTTCACATTTCAATCATTCTGACCTGTTATTATGGAAGAAATCATTCAAATAGCATCAAAATAATTCTTCTAATTATGTAATTACTATTAATGATTACTAACAATGAGATTCTTATTTAATTACTTAATAAAAGTAATGAAATTTATTTTGTCTTTTATTTTGATAATAGACCTTTTTATTTTATCATTCTATATTAGTCCATAAAGAGACACTTCATGACCGCTAAATAATATAAAAAAGTGATTATAATTATGTCAAAAGTAAACATTATAAATGTCACATTTTGCTCTACTACTAAAAATATAGATTTGGGGAAATTTCAAGACATAAAAATCTATCACAAAGGTCATTATTTTTTGGGGAAGACATTTTAAATGTAACTTCCTCGAATTTGCTTCCAAAGATGTATAAATAAAATTATAATAAAGTATTATAATTTATGTAATGGATAGCAAACAAAATAGCAAAAGAAGTTGAAATTCATTACTATACAATAATGGTTACTATGCTATTAAGTTCCACTTTATTAAATGATTTTGAGTGTAGCAAAAGAAACAGTCTATAGTAAATTTTTATTTTGATTACAAATTGAACTGTGGCAATTTTACAATTAAAATGATATAAATCTAAAGTTTCTTTACATCAAATTTAATTACAATGATCTAAAATTAGTTAACAAAATACTATCATCTGATGCAATTTAAAATATTATTCATCTAAGCTGTCAGATGATGCTAGTTTCACCATTTATTACTATTATTATATCAAACAAATAAATCAGTTCTGGAATGTGATTTCAAAGCGGCCAATAGTTAGTAACATGTTCATTGATATGCATAAAAAATCGTTTAAATCGTAAGGCCATCTCTGATAGATCTCGGCACCGCGGGCGTCGGCCATTTTTAAAACAAAACACAGTAAAGATAATTTAAATACTCTGGTTGAATTTACAGCTTTATTATCGTAGGTTGTTATTAACTCAAACAAAATTAAAATAACTTAAAATAATCATAATAGTATTGATTCAAATCTCTAAAATGGCGACCGGTTTATAAAAATAATAATCGACAGTAATGTCTTTGACATTTTTACAATTTCTGACGAGAAATTCGCTGTTTTAATATGCTAAATTATGCAAATTATACTTATGATATTAAATGTTAATTTTAGCAGATTTCAGATTATTATAGAATAAATAATGAGAAACAATTTTCATAGTTAATCGCGTTCATTTTTCTCACACTTGGAATGCACTAGTGTAATTAATATAATCTATGTTTAGTTGATGTTTAAAATCACATTAAATTCTAGTTGGATGTTTCAGCATAGTAGCCTCTGGATGGAAAAAGTATGAACGATTTCTAGCATGAAAATTATAGGCTAAATGTTATTTTGCTCCGTATATTGCGCCGGCAGTCATATTCTACTGGAATTTATAAAAAATACAGTAAAAATAGCCAGCAGGGAAATGAGGTCCAAACATTTATTAAAAAATTGTGTGGGCACTACACAACTTTCTTATACAGCGTAGTGAATCGAAGGACGCGCAAAAGCGATTTCAGTGCTATTTTATAAATGTTCAATTATTGGCTTCCCTAATTATTTTACATCAAAAAAGTTAAATAGTTTATTGCAGAGGAAAAACTTTTTGTATTTCTCGACATTTTAATTTAACTTGCTCAGACATTTAATCTGATACCGAATTCAGTAGAACTCAATTAACTTTAATAATAATAAAAAAAAAAAACAAATGACGATCGTCGAAGGTCACATTTAATTTTTCATATTTGGGGTTGCCTTTCTTGCCTTACCTTTTATTTGATACCAAGCTCAACAGGGTTTAATTAAAATGTATTATTTTTTTCATTTTTCAATATGTGTTATTAAATATACAATTAGATTTTCTGAAAACCGCAAGCAAATACGAGAAAATTACAAACATTATTTTTTTTCACGACCGGGAGAGAAAGTCAGTTTCTATGATACCAAAATCATGACAGAAAAAGACAATTTATATCTACGGGAGATTTGTGCACTTTCTCACCCGACGTGAGGTAAAGTGCTCAAATAATGTGAAAAATGATCTAAACAAAACAAAGGTAACTATCATAAATTATGTAACAATTCAAATAATTTTGAAATATTTAAAAATCATCATAAATATTGGGGTCGTGAAAAAAATAGTATATACACCGCAGTAGAGAAGTGTATTATTTCCCTTGTCGTATTGTAGTTTTCGCCTACGGCTCGTGCTTCAATTTACTCCGCGGGAAAAAATCATACACTTCTCTCCCTTAATGTATAATATACTATTATATTGTAAATAATATTACTAATGTTTTTTTTATTTAATACTTTTTTCAGCTAATTTAATACTTGAAATAAATGGAATTTATTATTTTGTGTCAAGTAAACTTCCATTTTTGGTTTTGCAGTTGTTTCCAAAAAATCAACTCAATTCTTCACATTGTCAAGAAACTTTATAATTATGAAATTTCTTTATAGAGTTATTGTATGAACAGTTAGTACTTATTTTATTACTTATCATATTTCTCCATTATTTTCTATTTGTTATCTTTTCCCTTGCTTGGACACAGCTAGGGTTGTTCCTTTTTAGTATTTCTTCGAATCATTTTTGTTGTTTTCCTATTCATAATATATGAAGGTAACGATACATATCTGTTGAATAAATAATAAAACTCTATGATTATTTTAGTGCTGCATGCCGAATTAACTCTTCACTTTTCTTCTTTTTATTTGTATGCTTTGTACGCCAATGTAGCTTCTTAGAATGCTTAGTAAACTGTGTACCGATCAAGTCACGTATGTGATGAGCATTGGCTAACATGAGGTCATAAGCGGCGAAGAAGAATTCTTCAAAGTTGACGAAATACATTCCTTTCTTTGGGCTTTCAATGTGATTAATTTATCTCGAATAGGATATTAGAAATATGCAAAATTTCAAGAGTGTATTTCGGCAATACGAGCCCAGAATTATATCATTTGGCCCAGTTAAAATCTTACAAAGGAAAAATGTTTAATTCACCATATTTATATCATAAATTCGATCATGTTATTATGTTTATGCTAAGAATTAATTAATTTTGGAAACAACTTATCAACAGTTAGTAGTCAATTATTTGAAGGCCTACCAGGGTTTTTGGGAATATATTAGGAAATAAATGAGAGAGTAAATTTCATTGGAATCAAAACCTACAATTTTATTTGAAATATTTTTCTATATTTGGTATCATTCAAAAACAGTATTCGTGGTACCCAATACCTTTAGGCTAAATTAAATCTTTATAATAGTGATTATTTCTCTTGTTACTTTTCTTTAATATAATTTTAAAAATAACAGTACATACAAATAAATTGTGTAAAATTTTTCCTTTGTAAGGTCCAAACAATTCTTTTTAAAAGTTATTCATAAATTCTTAATTGGGTCAAACGATATGATTCTGGGCTCAAAATTATTTTATTATTTTAAGGTTAGGGTTTTATTCAAATTTGTAATTATAGGATATTCAAACATTGGATTTAAATCCTTAATAAATTGATGTATTCTAGAGGAATAACACTTAAGAAAATCAGAACATCAACCAGAACAAGATGAATTAAAAGCCCTTTTCTGCCTTTCCGTGTCCATTCTTGGTCTCAAAAAATATTTGTTTTAAATGATTTCATTGATAATTGTAGTGTATTTGAATTTCGAACGAGTCGCCAATGACGAAGACGGAACCGCGCATTGTTTATGTAAAGTCTCGAAGCCCTCGATCAACTGTGACTTCGAAGAGCTCTTGCAGTAGGCCGTGAAGTGGAACAAAACCTGATGCCAATGTGCAAACAGCAAACATGACCAACGACCGTCCATTAGCATATTTATAAACTAATAAGCCATGCGAACTCATCATTGTTTTTGTTATTTTTACCAGCGAGCCTAATTTCAGTGAGAGAGTGCTTTTTTAAATGTATAAATATTATTTTAAATTAAATCTGACAGGCGCTTTTTAGAGGTTTTACTCAGGAATTTTCGGGAGATGTTGAAACAAAAATATTTAACTGCGCCCGCCGGAAATGAGTGAACTTTACTGACGAGGTATGTGTCAACAAAATAACCCAGTCTTCTGATAGATTCTGCTTCATTAACAAATAATTGTAGCAAGTAAAAAAAATGGATTGAAAGTGAATATAACCGATGGTATCAGAATAATTGTGGCTTCTCTTCCACAACATCTTTGGGGGTTGTGTTTTAACGACATGGTACACAAAAAACTATAAAACGGAGATCTGCAACAGCAGATCAAAATGAATAAATGGTGTGAAGTCATTTACCTATAGTACAGAGTGTAGAATTGAAATATGGCATATCAAATTGCTGTGAAATTTTACTTAGGTATTAATATTACAGCAAAAGTGTAAATACAAAAGTTATTCATATTTTAAAAATGCATGCAGTAAATGAGTAATGTAGAACCAGTAGAAATGACCACAAAAAGAAGAAAGTGGAACTGGATAGGTCATACATTCAAGAAAGGAAAGAACGATATTACCAAAGAAGAGTTAGAATATAATATACAAGGGAACAGAAAAAAATACATGGCAAAAACAAATAAACATGGCAAGACCTAAAACCGTAAACTAAAAAAAATATATATAATGAAAAAAAAACTAGTAGAAAATATAGTACATTAAACAAATAAGGTAACCTCAGAAAAATATAGTATATTTTACAACGAGCATGGAATGGTACTTATTTCCTACGAGTATGAAAGTTTGTAGCATGAGCCGAAGGCGAATGCTGCAAATCATACGAATATGAAATGGACATTCCATGCGAGTTGTACACTATACTTTTTCTACGACCACGATATTATTTCCTAATTCATTTAATATTAATTAAAAAGTTGTCTCGCTTTCATCATTCCAATATTTGACAATTCTAAATAAGTATTCTAGCAATGGCACCTGTACTTAAATGAGCTGATCTGTATTGAAATACTCACAAAACAAATTCATTTCGCACGATGCTTGCAATGTACCTCATATCCCTAGCAACAACAAATATACAATGAGCAAATTTCTAAGTGGTCGTAGAAAAAATACTTTGAAACACCCTACGGAGGGTATCCTATGTTTCAAGGGAGCGAAATGAATAATATCTAATAATGCTATGAGAATAAACATTATAACTGAGACATTTCTCCCATATTTATTATATTCATATGTACGAGTATATGAAAGATTACATTATTGAAATAACTATTCAAGTATAGATAATCTATTCGAAATACTAACCGGAATTTTTCTAAATCCTCCTTTCAAACAAAGTAGTAAGTTGATCTGCCAAAGACAATACAATTTCAAGATCAAAATAAAATTACAGGTTTGATTTCTGAGAAATTCCCCACCCAAATTGCAGTGATCCAAGTCTACCAACTACAATCACAACAAAATCCCAACAAAAACTACATCATTTTCATAATTTCGGCAGACATATAATCAGGCATTCAAATGAATACTTCACATAGCCCGCCTAAGTTCCGATTCTTATACGTAATCACTGATGTTTTCATGATTGTTATGCTAATTCTACGCTAACTGTTGTTCAGCCATTAAAGGAATTCTATTGCTCTCGGGTTTTTCTGGTACGGCCCTGGGCGAAGAAGTGTTAGAAAGAGTTTTAGATGTTGTGACAGATGATTTGTGTAAGTCTTGTAGATGGTTGTTGGAGAGATAATATGGAATACATTTAGATTAAACTGTAAATGAAGAAGTGTTGACATGAACAGTGACATCTACTTTGAATATGTTAACTGTCCGAAGTAGATGTCACATATTTTTGAGCCCATTTTAACATTGTTTGGGTAAGACGCTCTGCTTGGTGAAGATCTTGGTTTTATATATTTTTATGCGTGTAATTTCAGCAATTAACAACCTCAAAGATTAGTTTAAAATACTTTCAGAACATTTAAAGTTGCACAAATTAAAAACGTATAACGTATAATAAAAACTTAGTAACAATCTTATGTTTTAAAAATTAATTGACAGTATAATAATTGTATAAAAGTATAAATAATAAGAGAAAGGGCGGTATTCCATTTCCTCTAATAGTAATTTATTGAATCATAACATTTGGAATAATGTTCAAAAGTATTTTCTTTTATAATTCTTCTCTCTACGATCTTAAAAGGTTCCTTCGAAAATGTGTCGACCATTTACCAAATGACGTCTGTGTGTATGGATAGATGAATGTGTGGTCGTATGTTGAGAAAGATAGATAGTATATTTGTAAGTAAAATAAAGCAAATCTGTTGTGGACACTTTACATAAATGTGGCGGAATTTAAAAAAATAGTTTTTAACACACGTCCTTTTAGTTTCAATGTATGTGTGTAGTATTTCCCAGAAATGAACATAAATTTATTTGAAAATGATCTGAAACTCACAAACTCGTTAATATGTATAAAGAGAAAACACGCATCTTGCATAATGCGTGGTTTATATGTATTAAAATGAATAAAATTACGTGGACTATAATAATTATCCGCCATTCGCGAAGCCATGTTCGGACGGAGTTTTTGTGCAAATTTACGAGTTTGGAGATATAACATTAAATCAAGCTGAATTAATAACATAAACGTTTGCATGGAAAAGCACTAAATTACAATATAAATTTAATTACTATCCGGTACATTTTGTTACATTGCGCATAAACAATTTCGTTTTACCGTTTGATTAATGAACTAGAAATTCGAACCGAATATTCTAGTAATTACATTTTATTTTCAATTTAATTATTGTGCACGAAAACATACATACTTGCCCGATGCGTTACTACGGATTCCGAATACCTTTGTGTATCAATAAATAAATAACACTGATTTGGAAACTACATATTCTACAACTAAAAACTGTATTGGAACAACTATCATTCCATACGCCGTGTATGGAATAATTTCAACGAATCAGAGCTGCATATTTGCGCGATATATGAAGAATCTTGATTCAGTTACTATGGTTACGTCTGTTTGTTTTAATTTAATTTATTTGAGTTTGACGTTGTCAACAGTTTTATATTTGTATTTTGTATATAATTTCCAAAATCTTATTATAGAAAGTATAGTCTACAACTCGCAAACCGTAGCCCTTGCCTTCGGCCCGGACTACAAACTTTTTGCTCGCGTGGAATATGTGCCATTCCATTACTTATTGTAGAATATAAGTGAATTTTGTAACATTGTTTTTCTCAAGAACTGTTTTTGGAGAATTTATTATTAGCAAAATTGTCAGCCTGTCAAACTTGGAGCTATCATTGCTCAAGTGTAATTATTGCAATTAGTTTTTTATTGAAGTAATAATACAAATAGTCAAACTGTAAAGAACTTTTTTCACGACATGGTAGGAAACCCTACCGTTCTTCTCCCGAAATAGTGAGGAAAATGTGTTTTTCCTCTCTGTGAGGAAATAGTGAGGATAATGTATAAGTGTTACCAATATGAATGTTATTTACAAAAAATATATTATAAAAATTATAAATCCAATATACTAATCGGTTAGAGTGGTTCTCTATACTTTCATCTGGTTAGAAACCATTTGTACCCGGACCTACAGCCCAGACGGTTTGACGGATTCCAGTGAAACCTTCAAAGGCACTTAAATATTCTTTGGGAATACGTGCTTTTTATGAATTCACATTTTTCTTACACATGATGTGCGAGATATTAAATAAATAAGGTACATCTAGTGTTCCGTGTAGCATTTGTTAAATAACAGGCGTTGCTACTACTGTTAAAAATTCAAAGATAAAGGGAATTGACAGTTCACTTTGAAATTTATTTTCTTATTGTTAAATTGGTGTTTTAAAATTTTACAAAATATTAAACATGTACGCCCATTTATTCTAAACAGAAATAAATTTACCATACTTGTCTAACTTCTCTAGAATTAAAGTAAATTATTTTTAAAATTTCAAAGTGAACTGTCAATACACTTTTTCTTAAATTTTTTTTAAAAAAAGAAGAACAACTTGTCATTTTTGACAGTTCAGTTTTAAATTTTAATTATACATTACTTTAATTGTAGACAGGTTAGATAAGTTTGGTATATTTATTTGTGTTTAGAATAAAGGAGCGAACATGAGTACTATTTTGTAAATTTTTTAAAGTGGTAGAAATGATTTACATATTTTGACAGTTGCAATTAATTCAAATTGATTTGTAAACGTCAATATTTTATGAAAAATAGTCTGGGTTACGTACTATATTACCGTCATTGTATATTACAAATACACTGAAATTAAATGAAATTCATGGTAAGTGTATAATTTAATTGTAGAATATCAATTCTCCTAATTATTTTGCAGGAAATACATTATAAAGAACTTTATTATAAATGTCATGTTGAAATTTGGTTATACTGACATGGAACAAATTAAATTTGAAAATTCTATAGAAGTACACAAGAAATTAATAAATACTTATAAAACAAACTGTATTGGATGATTTGGGAGCATTCAAAATGAAAACACAACTTTTTAATATAAAATCCATGTATAGATTTAGTGTCATGTATTGACTAAAAATGTTGTTTTTTTTATATATACAAACATTAAAATTAATTAGATTTCATGGTAAGTGTATATGATTTAATTGTACAATATACATTTTCCCGATTATATTGCAAGAAACTCATATTTCAAGAATTTCATAAAAAAAACAACCAAATGTTTGGTTATATTTTCACGGGAGAATTTATATTTGGAAATATTGTTGAATTACGTACGAAACGATTAAATACCAATGAAACTAATTGTATTGGATGTATCAGATTGCTATCAAAGTGAAAACATAGTGTATTCCTGAATCTTGAAAAATTTTGATTGATTGACAGAAGTCTTTATTACATAACCTAATTTAATACAAATAAAGAAAAACCGCGAAATTTAAATGATAAAATAATTTCCAATAAAATTTACCATTTTGATTCTACTTTGTCGTTAAACTAGGAAAAGTCGATATTATACGTCCAATTTATGAAAATTAAAGTAAATCTGTCAAATTTGTCGACAATGTAGGATGCAAATTGTTATTTATATTTTATTTTTAAATTAACAAGACAATAGTAGAAATGTCAGATTGCCAGAAGTTTTTATTAGATAACAAAATTTAATTTAAAAGAAAAAATAATTTCCAATAAAATTTTTCGATTTGATTCTTCTTTGACGTTAGACTAAGCAAAGTCGGTGTTACACGATCAAATTTAGTTAAAATAAAGTAAATCTGCCGAATTTGTCAACCAAGTAGAATGCAAATTATACATACGAAGAAATGAAGCATCATTGTTAAATTAAATTTTGTTGTATTTACAAGACATTAACAATAGAATTACGCAACAAAATTAATAAACACTAATGAAGCAATATAGCATTAGCGGTATTATATAATATAAAAAAATTCATGAAGAGGAAGGTTACAGTCAACACAGTTTTCGTATTAAACTCAATTAAATTATCTTACGTAATTATTTCAAACAGTTGACGAAATAGAAATATTTTTCGGCAGCAATTTATAAGGACACATTTTGACCAGGACTTATTTTAAAATATTGGTATGGAGATTACAATAATTTCTAGTGTGGAAATAATACTTTTATTGTTTCAAATATTTTCATTTATTGTAATCAGAGATTTTCATTGTTGTAATCAAATATTTTTCATTATTGTAATCAAATATTTTCATTTGGGGTAAATAGCTCCGTGGTAACGTATCGGACTGTGGATCGTGAGATCCTCAGTTCGAATCCCACTACCGACAGTTGCCAATTTAAATTTACCCCTGTGGTTCCCCCTCCACTAACAACTTTAGGGGCTATGACTTGACGGCTGGTAACCGCATTTCATACGCAAAAATATATCACCTACTGAGATCTGCGTAAGCAGAGTGCCACACCCATAATGGGTAAAAGGCGTGATGATATATTTATTTATTTTATTTAACCTATAAGTGCAGCACAGTTACATATGACTATAAGTGAATGTAGATTGGATTTAAAATGTTGTGTGATGTAAAAAAGGTAGATGCTACCCCACTGGGATACAGTGTGAAGTATGTAATGCTATGTATTTTAAATAGCTCAATGTATTCGTACAAAACTAATTTATTTTTTATGAAAAAATGAAAGAATAGTATATTCTACAACAATTAATGGAATGGCACATATTCCTCTCGAGCAAAAAGTTTGTAGTCCGAGCCGAAGGAGAGGGCAACGGTTTTCGAGTGTGGGACAAGCCATTTCGTTACATGTTGTAGATTATACTTTCTATAACAAGATTTTGGAAATTATACAAAAAATACAAATATAAAACTGTTGAAAACGTCAAACTCAAAAAATAAATAAAAAAAAAACAGACGTAACCAACTGAATCAAGATACTTCATATATCGCGGCTCTGATTCGTCGAAAATATTCCATACGCGGCGTATGGAATGTTAGTGATTCCATAAGAATTTTTAGTGTTATAGAAAATGTAATAAAATTTAGTTAATTACAATTGTTTCTTCAATACTTATTTTTCTTATTCTATCTTTTCTAATAAAACTTTTTTGACTTCTTTTCCAAATGTTTCTTTTTCTTATTTCAATTATTTTAAGTTTTCAAATTCGCATTTGATTTTTTTTTTCGTGAAGCTCTTGTTCGCTTCTACCTCTTGCGCTGGGAGCTTCAGAAACTTCTCTACAAATGATTTCGTTCATTGATTTGGTCTTAATTTTTTTTTTTAAGACTGTTTACTTTTAGTTTCATGGGTCGGTTTTCGCTTAGAACCTGTAGATCCTATAACTCTCTTTTTCAAGTACTATGCTCCCTTCTTCGTCGGGAATTTCATTATTTTGGGTTTGGGAATCGGGAATGTCAGCAGATGGAACAGTATTAAAGTTCTATACAAAAATATTCTAAATACCGGGTGGAGCATCATACCTGATGTGTACATAGGCGATTAACATGAAAAAACAGTTTTTCCGTGCGCATTGCTCCCCAAATTATTTTAGGCAAAAATGCTTCAAATACATGTTGTAGAGCATAAAATTCTGCATCTAAATCAATAAACAAAATTACTTTTACTTGTTTTGTAACGACAGAAATTAAATATGAAAACATGGAAAATTACGATGAAAATATCAAATAGCCATGGAATTGAAACAAAAATAAATAAATGCTTGACATTTGACAGATGAATGATTAATTTGACGGGTAAAATATTTAATTGACAGAACAACGAGAAGCATTTATTAATTTTTGTTTCAATTCCATGGCTATTTGCTATTTTCATCGTAATTTTGCATGTATTCATATTTAATTTCTGTCGTTACAAAGCAAGTAAAAGTAATTCTGTTTATTGATTTAGATGCAGAATTTTATGCTCTACAACATGTATTTGAAGCATTTTTGCCTAAAATAATTTGGGGAGCAATGCGCACGGAAAAACTGTTTTTTCATGTTAATCGCCTATGTACACAGGTATGATGCTCCACCCGGTATAATTCAGTTTATTACTTTATTGGTAGGTACATGAATTGAGCTATAATTTTCACCGTTACCTATTGAAACAAATATAGTAATTTTTTGTCCTAGAGACCTAACTTGTGGGGTATCAAGTGAGTGGGAAGCTAAAGAACGTTGTGTGTACCCACCTCTTTATTAAATATAATTACTATTGGCAATTGTTGTTATTTATATTATAAAAAAAACGTAACTTATCGGCAATTATTTTTCTTAAAATTAGTAGAAACCTAACTTGTAGGGTACTAAATGAAATTTTTAAGAACAGGAATTTTAGAAACGTAGATTTTTTATCACAAATCATTACGATAGGCAATTGTTTTACTAGAAATTACTATAAACCGAACTTTTGAGGTATTGTTATTACATGAATTGTTTTAGAGGCAGGAAGTTGAGGAACGCAATGACGATTCATTCTTATCCAAAATTGTTGTGATCGGCAATTGTTTTTCTAAAACTTCATAGATACAACTTGGTAGAAAATAGCGACCGGCAGATGGTCTATTGTTTTTTCTTAAAGTCATTTGAAATATATTATGTTTGTTGTTTTATCACAAACCAAATACGATCGACAATAGTTTTAATTCAGAGAAATCTGACTTGTGGGGTATCAGGAGAAATATTTTAGGACTGGGATGTTGAAGAACGTATTGATGACCCATCTTTGTATCAAATCAGTACCATTGGCAATTGTTTTTCTCGAAATTACAGTAAACCTAGTTTGTGGAATATTGAATGTAATATTTCAGGAACAGAGAGTTGAATATATAATGACGAACTTTTTTTTATCACAAACCATAACAATCGGCAATTGTTTTTGTAGAAATTACTAGAAACCTAAGTTATGGGGTACTAAATGAACTATTTTAGGGCAGGAAATTGAGAGACAGTGATATAAAAGAGAGGAACGTAGTGACGAACTGTTCCCCAATGTACATACATGAAAGTGAGGAACGAAGAGACGAGTTTTCTTCGACAATTGTTCGGTTTCAAATAGAAGATATTTAAGAAAACTCAATTTATTTTTCTAAATTTTTCGTTTTAGGTAATCTTCTTCAGTGTCGCGGAGCCTAGGGGTCAGACCTGCGAAGCAGGTCGGACCGCTAGTCCTATATACTAATCGGATAGAGTATTTTACTATATTTTAGCCAATCTAGCAACCAAATTTGTACGCAGACCTACAGCCTAGACCGTTTGACGGATTCGGGTGAAACCTTCACTGGCATTTAGAGTTTGATTGGGAGTACGTGCTTTTTATGAATTCACATTTTTCTTACACATGATGTGCGAGATATTCAATAAATAAGGCGGAAATCAGAGTGCGTAGGCGTTGCTATGAATGTGAAATTTGTTGATTTTAAAATGAATAACTGTATTGTAGTCGTAACTTTTCACAAATTTGTGTTCTTGTCATTTTTGACAGATCTCATTGCAAAATTAAGTATAAATTACATTAAATCTAGACAAGTTTCAGAAGTTTTGTAAATTTATCTGTGTTTAGAGTAAATGAAAGAGCACACATGTGTTCTATTTTGTAAATATTTTAAAAGTCAATTAAAAATATTAAAATTGTAGCTGTCACTTTTCACAAATTTTTGGGCATCTTGTCATTTTTGACAGTTCATTTTGAAATTTTAAGTAAAATTATAACAGATGTCTCTGCCCGTAAACTTCGAAGCTTTAAAGCATTTTAGGCGGTAAAATTTAAATAAGTTAATTTTTTATCTAATACGAAAATGATGAAAATTATTTTCAAGATCGTTTTCAATATTCTTAATAAATTTCAGCATTATATTTTTAATCTAAATTCGTAGACAAGAAGCTAATTTGAACGATTGGCAATTGTATTTTATAAATGTTATTTAAATCCTGCCGTGTTTGGTATCTAATTAATAGTTTCAGTAGATTTAATTTTAAGTGTCAGAAAGTTTTTTTGGACGATCGTCTATTGTTTTCTATAAATACTATTTAAATCCCACCGTGTTTGGTATCAAATTAAAGGTCTCACGGAGGAGATTAGAACTCAGATTTCAAACCGTTATTTCGGACGATTGTCAATTGTTTTTTTATAAATGTTAATTAAAACGTACCGTGTTTGGTATCAAATTAAAAGTTTCAAGGAGTAGATTTGAACTCAAGTGTCAGAAATTTATTTTGGACTATCGTCAATTGTTTTCGATAAATACTATTTAAATCCTACCTTGTTTGGTATCAAATTAAAAGCCTCGCGGAGGAGATTTAAACTCAAGTGTCAAATCGTTATTATAGATGATTGTCAATTGTTTTTTCTAAATGTTATTTAAAACATACCGTGTTTGGTATCAAATTAAAAGTTTCACGGAGTAGATTTAAACTCAAGTGTCAAATAGTTATTTTGGACGATCGTCTATTGTTTTCCATAAATATTAGTTAAATCCTACCTAGTTTGGTATCAAATTAAAGGTCTCGCGGAGGAGATTCGAACTCAAGTATTAAAACGTTATTTTAGACGATTGTCAATTGTTTTTTTATAAATATTATTCAAAACATATCGTGTTTAGTATTAAATTAAAGGTCTCAGGCATGAGATTTAAACTCAAGTGTTAAAAAGTTGTTTCGGAAGATCGTAAGTTGTTTGTTATAAATGTTATTTAAATTCTACCATGTTTGATATCAAATTAAAGGTCTCATGAAGGATATTTAAGTGTCAAAAAGTACTAACATGGAAGCGAGGAACGAAGTGACGAGCTTGCGTTGCCGTTGTATTAACATGGATGCGAGGAACGAAGTGACGAGCATTCTTCGCCACTGTACTGACATGGAAGCGAGGATCGAAGAGACTAATTCGAGTTATTTTTCTATATTTCAATTGTAACCTTCTTTAGTGTCGCGAAGCCTAGGGGTCAGACCTGCGAAGCAGGTCGGACCGCTAGTAAATTCCTAATTTTATTGAAAATCCTTATTTTTGTGATATACATACTTTAAATTATCTTACAATTATGTCTTATATTTTTCTTTTTCTTATTAAATCACTATTTGACAACTTATTAAAGATATTTAAGATTGGTTCATTGGCAACACTGCTATACCGCCTAGTGTCTGATAACCTAAGTTTTAACGTGTCAGTCTGTTAGTTGTGTTCTCAAAGTATATTTTAGGTCCAAGCAAATCGTTTTTAGAAACATGTGAAAAAAATATTGTGTCGAACACGAGAGGAAAGTTCTTCTTCCACTCTCGTTCGAACTCGAGGGGGAAAAAGAAGCGCTTTCCGAGAGGAAAGTAGAGAGGAAACTAGAGATAGTTTGACAAATAACTATTGTTTTATTAATATTACAGGGAAGGGTACTTATTTATTTTTATTTTAATTGACTTAGTGAACGTAAAAAAGTAATAGAAAAACAAGTGTTACAACGCCTAATGGGGTATGTAACCATAATCGAATTTCAATGTATACGGCATAGAATATGAATGTTCTTCATTGTAGTTTCTTATTACAACAATAAAAACTGTACATTATTTTGTAATAATAATGTTACTAGCAATTTTGTGTTTTGGAGAAGGGATATGTGACGTCACTGTGGCCGTACGCATGACCCGCTGATATATATCTATGTCTTTCCTTTCCAGTATCTCGGTCTTTTTCTCGCACCATACCTACCGCCGCAATCTATTCAGAAGACACAGTGACGTCTCACATCCCCTCTCCAAATATTTAAAAATTAATTTCTCGTTAACTATAAACAATTAATTGATTTAAAAAAATACGGGTATTTTATTTTTGTATCTAGTATCATGTAATGTCAGAAAAAAAAATTGGTCACATACCCCATAGTAATACTAGTTGTTCAATATATTATTGCCACTTCATAAACCTCACATAAGTGGGTTTAGCATTATTAATAATACAGAAATTCATATCTCAGTATTTTAAAATAAATTTTACTTGTCCCAATCGTACAAAAAAATGATATAAGCTTCACGAATATTAATGAATTATCAATGTCAGATACAAATTTTCTTCTATCGGTAAACTGTCCTTAACGTTTTTAATACTTAAGATACTATTAAGTATGATGACATGTTCATTTGACATTGACATCCAATGTAACAGTTACGTAAAACGGGTATCACAGTAAAAAATCAGAAAAGCAAATATTGCAACTTAGCTCATACCCACAATAAGCGCGGGAGGTACAAAATAGTTAAATTTGAGATACCATTAAAATGATTCCTCAGCACCCGTAGCATCCTATGATGGATGCAAGGTCAGGCGAGCACAGTGCGTCAGTTTGACCAACCGGAGGTAAAGACAAAGAGTCATTAAGCGTCCTGGTGTGAGTGGGAGCGAGACAGCGATAGAGCCCCAGAGGAAGGAATGTTAAGAGTGGCCAGTACGGCCGGCAGTCCGCTTATTACGTATGTATATGATGTGGTTGAGGGCTCCAGGCACGGCTTCAGCCCACTTACACGCAACCAGAATTAGCATACCAGTTTATAGCGTGAAAGCGAGCTGCTGTTGCTACCAGATTCAGAGGTTACTACAAATTGGTGCTTTCGAAATTTGGTATAAATATCAGCATACTGTTTAAAAGTTTCAATACCCAAAGAAGTTACCCAAATTCCAGTACCTACCAAAATATGTTACTGGAGAAAGAACCACGAAGTTAACCCATTAATGTCCAGCGTATGATAGATCATACGTAAAGATGTCTTACTTTAAGAATATGTTATTGCCAAGTTATGGTGTTTAAAACTGGATAAACCTTGGAAGAAAGAAAATAAAGGAGAGAGCGTTAGCAAGGCGATAGTGAAGTCGCTTCTCCACTGAAACTAGACCCGCTGTTATTACGTTGTTATAGCAACCATCAACATTTGGCAGCCGTACTGTTTTTCCTGAACGTATGTAACGGGAAAATCCCCAGTCCAATCAGAACCATTACTTGCATGCAACTGCCCTTAATAACAAAATTTAAACACAGTAAGTGGAACTTTTATTGCACAATTGGTTTTCATGGTTACATGATTTACTTACCGTCCACGGTAGATGGTAAGTGAAACTTACCGTTCATGGTGGATGGTAAGTAAATATATATCATTCAAATTTTATTTTTAACCTCAATCTGACAGCTGTTAATTTTGATACCTATTTTTCCTTTTCTTATATTTACGCAGGTATTGCAAAAAATAGCTTACTAACTTCGAACTGTAAGTGATTTTTTAGGTCTCAAATGTTTAGGAAATCTCGACCCTACGGGTCTCGACATCCCAAACTACATTCTCGACCTAAAAATTATCACTTACAGTTGACGGTATGTAATATACTATTACAGGAATATGAAATCAATATTTAAGGACAAATAGTTCTGGGCATTAATGGGTTAATTTTTATTTTTCCTTCTTACCCTTAGAATTAGTTCCCCATTTACATTTTTTTAAGGGTGGCACTCTGTTTAACGCCTGTCTCGATATTGGATTGTGGAGTACCCTTAAATTTAACACTCCAAAGATAGGTTTAGGGTTTAATGTAATAATGAGGATATTATAATCCACAGACTGATGCGTTACCATAGAGATATTTACGCAACAAATATAAATAAATATATTATCATCACGGCAGTTACTAATGTTTGAGTGTGGCATTCTGCTTAGAGCAAAGATTTTATTGAAGAATTAACCAGATGGTTAATTTAATAATGAAGATCTTATGATTCACACTCCAATATGTTACCTTTGAAAATTAATTTTTAGAAGTTACTAATTGACAGCTGCATTATAAAAGTTTTACAAGTTAGTAAACAAGGTAAGCAATGCACGTTGCCACAGTAATGCTTACAAGGCTTATGCGAAATCATTTCAAATAATTTTTGACAGAACAGTTATGTGTAACTGACAGGACTTATATATTAATTTGATTTACACATGAGTAACAAATAAAATGTTGTAAAAATACATGCAAGGTAACTGTTTTACTGCTTCAAGGAGGTGACAGGCTTGCCTAATCGGCTCGCCGGTCATTTCCTCCATTCAGCAGTAAAGACTGTTATACCTTGCTTGTAATGTAATAGTGTATTACAATATGAGTGAAGAAACTAACTGTATAGGGTTTTATTCAATCCTACTATAGTAAGTGCGCGCCCCCATCCTTGTGGTCTATTTGGTAATGACAAATGAGTGGGCGAAAGTAGTGAGCGAAGAACTTTCGCCCAATTATCTGTCATTACCCATTTCGTTACCATAGGGATGAGTTGAGTGGACAAAACAGAAGATTTCGAGCTCTGTATCCAAGTAAGAAACGACAAGTTTCAATAGAAGATTTGAACAAATACTATTATATAGCAAGAAGCTTTTGATTTAATAATTAGAAATACATTCCATTTGGTTGCAGTAATGGGTAATTCTTCTCATTCAACCCTTTATACGTAAATCAATTGGCGGAGGTATAGTGTTATTTAAGGTCTATTAGGTTTTTTGGGGATATAGTAGTAAATAGTTTTGTTATGTCCAAAACCTGTACAATAACATTAAGTACAATTTTTATTTTGAAACTCTTTTATGTATTTTGTGCCGTCTAAAAGTTGTTAAGACATTTATTGTGTTGTTGGCACATTACTGATTTAAAGTTTAGAAGAAAATGTACAGATTGTATGCTCTTAGTTCTGCACTCGATTAGAGAACAGAACAACGCCTCCGGGATTTATATCTCACTACATATATGGTAAGCACATATGCATACCGATGAACATCGTGCGTACATCACAACCAAACTAATGAGACATCGTTCGCTTTTAGCGACTGTGAGAGAATATGTGTAAGTTCTACACCGTGATTAAACCTAATGAATATGCGATACTGTTCGGAATTTAGTGCTTAACTAGAAGATAGTGGGAACTAAGCTGATACAAAGTTATAGAGAATACTGTTGAGACTTCAAACTTTGATCCATTCACACAGCCAGCTTTGCACAAACACTTTGATAGTGTAAAGTAAATATATCATCTTGATATTTACTCATTTTGGTCGTAGCGCTCTGCTTTAACAGATCTGAGTAAGTGATGTATTTTGTGCCATCATATAACCTCCAAAAATGTTCGTGGAGTTAAAACCACAGATATAAAGATAAAAGCGACGATATTAAAGGATTAATACCCAGGAAATATACCATTATGTTATATCATAATAATAATAAAAACTACAAAGAATCCTACAGTTTTATGGTATTTTAAATTTGAAATTGAAATAATGCAAGTCACAACTTGATGTGATGTAATATTGGTGGAACCAATCAAGGAGCCAGTGATGTTATTGAGCGGGTATTAAGGCAAATCAAAATGCTGTGTAACTGACGTATGTTGCTGCCAGGTATCTATTTATTTTTGACTAAATACGTTTATCTCTCTTTCACCAAAACTTTGTCACCTATTCCTTCTCGTAATTTTTAATAATTAATTACTCATCAACAATAAATAATTCATCGATTTAGAAAATAATATTTATGTATTAAGTGAATAAAGAAATTTTAACCACGCCTTGTGAGCTAACTTTCGGGAGTAGTTAATTTGTCTTTATTCACGTGATGCGTACAATATTTGTTCCAACACCTTCCTTCAATATGATTTTATAATAAAATTAAAATGACATTTAACTAAAAATTTGATATATTTATGTTTCATCTTATTTTGTTACCAACGCTTACTTGTATACCTTATAAGTTGCTAATGTAATTTTGCTTAAAATATAGATAATATACACATCTACATTTTGTCATTACTATAGCAACATGTTACTTTATGCACTAGTGGATAAAGTAATAATTTATCCATCCTTACTATTAAAGTATTGTTTTAGTATCGAGAATTCCATGGATAAAACACCACTTTACAAGTAGGTGTTGGAAAAAGGTATATTATTTCCTGTCTAATATCATATATAATAGTATACTATTCTTTTTCTACTGCTGTAAATTCGGAAAACACTTTTGAAAATGATCGAAATTCGTTGAAAAACATCAACATACAAATACATAATGACAACTGACTACATGTCAACTATCAGACAGTCGTTGCTTGGTGATCCACATCAGTTCTTTAAAATAACCGTGAATTATGAATTTCTGACTCTGTCGTGAATTATGAATACTATAATACATCGACATTTTATTTTAATGTATACCAATAAGCATTTATTAACAATAAGGAGAATGTCATATTTTACATTTTGTAATATTGTATGAATGACATAATTAGAATAAAAATTGTGACAAAAATACTTTATGATTAATATGTAATTTTATTATTACACATGTCAAAAATTATATTCTTCATACATTGCTTAGTATCTTTTTCAAAATATAGGACAACAAATTTATATGAATATGTAAAAATTTCAGTATTTTTTATGGTATCGTAATTCCAAAATGGTGCTAGTTAGAGAAAAATGTTCCAAACAGAAATTATAGATAATAACATTTAAAATATTATTCTAAAAACAAAAGTTGCCATAACACCTTAATAATTTAGTGAGATATTTCAAAATAATCTGTTAAGGTTTCAAGTAAATTACCACATTTTTAGCAAAAACTAATCAGCTCTTGCTAAGAAGACAATATAAATGAAAAATACAAAATAATAAAAATTTTCAGTTCAGACATCATCGCGAAAACACTTAAATCGTAGGGACCCTGAAACGTCCATATCTACTGAAAACTCATTACTGAATTTTTAGCATGATTCCTATGTCTCCCTTACAGGATGTAGCGGAAGGTAAAAATATAAATTTGATCAGAGAGCCAGTTTATAAATAATAATCAAATTCAGATTCATATGTCCCTAACATCATGAATTAATTATACCTCTGGATATTCTATATAAGACGTTCAAAGTCGTTTCAAAATAATGCTGTATCCTTTTTTATTGAAGTGCGTTATGGAAGAATTATTCAAAAACTTTTAAATTATGATTGAGTCTGATTTGAAAGACAACATATTAGTTAAAAATCGATTAAAGAAATTGTTGGACGACGGTTATTATAATTCAAACCACAATTTATCATAATTATACGTCTGCATAATTTCGAAATAAAATTTCGTTGAAATAGCGTGACTAATATTTCCTATTCTGTCGATTAAAATGTAAATTTATATTCGGAGAAGAATTTTTAACTACAAGAATTTGTAACCTGAAATATACCCGAAATCTATTTTGTTCATCCTGTAGTGTACATCGAGAATTCTATTGGTACAAGTAAAAATGAATGTAAGAGTTATTCCAAGAATTGACGTACTCGAGTTTGTAGTCTAGATGACTTTAAATGGAAACATTTAATTGGAGCATTACTTCTTCATCTCTTGGGAGATGATGTTGTTGATTTTTTTGTATGGATTTCTTACATTTTAAAAATATTTTGCAACGAGATTTAATTTGTTTTAGATACTGCGCAGTTCAGACCTTTGTTCAAAGAAATAAACTATAATTTTTGGGACTGCATCACTCATGGTTATTACTAGAGAGCGGATTATATGCAAAGTGCATATATTTTAATTTTGAAATATCATTAAATAAAATCAATTTTCTGGACGAAATACATTGATTAGAGTTAATTAATGCTAATTAATAATTGCATATATTGCATACTTGGACATTCTTATGCATATTTTTACAAAAGTTGCATATAATTACATATTTCAATATTTTTAAGACCTTGTCTAGTGATAAACATTCTGAAATTTCTCGTAATGCACATTGATAATTCCCAAATATTGTAGGAGGCCGCAATAAATATAAAAATACAACGGAAAACGCAATAAACAAATACACAAACCAATAAACTCTAATATTTCTAGGGAAATCCCTGTAACGGTATCGGTAGGTATTCATTGCAAACACGAATGCTGGTAAAAGTGGGTACAATGAATATAAGACCGAGAATTCTGAGCTGGATATATTTTGAACTTATGTTTCATTTTTTTTTTTTAGAAAATTTTGAATAATTTGTTATTGTAATTATATAAATATGTCGTATTCTTATAATGTCAAGTTTGTAGACTTAGTTTATATGTATATTAGTAATATATTTGTTAAATGTGAATCAGGATTAAAACTGTATTGTGCAATAAAATTCATAATACATTCATTTATACTTTTTATCTAATAATTTAAGATTTTTTTTCGTCATTATATATGACAATATTTTGGATATTTTGCACGTAAAGCAGAGAAGCAAACAAACGTTTTAGTATTGTCTTCTGATTAAAGGATGATATCTATTCATTTTGTAAGTAAAGATTTCAAGACCTTTTGCATTTTTTAATACTTATTGTTGTCGTTTTGCTAATCTGTCTATTCAAAAATTTCCTACATTAACTTTGCACTTTAAAAGTCCAACTTATTACTGGCATTACAGTTTCTCCGCAAAATAATATTTAAAATTTACAACCATCAGATAAGCCAACGCGATTTGCGCGTATAATATCAAATTAACACAAGTTCTAATTATATTCCAGCACGCAATAATAAGCTAGAATAAAATATTCAGCATAGCAGAAACAGAAAGTGACATATCGGTTTCACAATCTCCAAGTCGTGGTGTTTCATTGAGCGAGGCTAATTCAATTTCAACGAAACCAATAAACAAACCTGTTTATGAGGTTATGTTGCATAGGTATTTTTCTTGGAGTTAATATTAACTTGGTACCAATTACCATTAGAAATAGCGGGTAAACTAATGCCATTCATTAATTAAGGGGTTATCTGATTAAGATTCGAGTTATTGAATGTGGCCACCCACTTCCGATCATCTTCCAAAGAGTTAGTTAGGTTTGTTGATTAGTTAGGTTTTAATTAAATACACGGCCGATGAGAAGAAAGGCGTGTTTGTTTTGCATGGCGTGCATATTGATAAGAATTGTGTGATTAGAAATATTGATGAAGATTTGTACTATTTTAAATTCATGAATATTTAAATGGTACAAAATATATTGCAGCCAATATTATTTTCCATTTCCGGTTGAAGGATTGGTATCAAAATCACTAGCTTGTAATTTGGCCCTTCAAATTCTAAATATAAAATTTGAAAATGATGATTGTTATCATATATATAAGTGTTAAAGTGACATTTTATGAGTAAGTGAGGATGTTTGCGAAACATGGATAAGTCGAGTGAAACAACCCCAAGAACGAAATAAATTACTTTTAACACGCACATCATACAAAGTTTTATCAACGATCTTCCAAGTGTATTAGTAAATTCTAAAAAATGTAGATTGATATTTTGACAGGTAGGGTTATATTTGTTGGTTTATTGATACAAATCGTTAGCAACGTGTTAAAAGTAACAATAAAATCACGTTTTTCCGAGAAGTGTATACGTTCCCCTTACAAAACATTGCTGTTAAAAATTTGATTGTCATTTGGATAATTTGACTTTAGTATGGAAGTAAATTTAACTGGAGTTTAAATTTCTTTATAATATCGGGCATGAAAGGCATACATGAAAATTGTAACAATAACAATGAGCCCCACATTTTGCGAGCCGCTGTCGGTAAGCTGGCATTAGACCATTTCTGTATCTAACTTGCATGAGTCACAGCATCTACAGCAGGAGATATTTACGGTCCTCATACGAAGAATGCCTTTATGAGAGAGCAGAGCGCCGAGAGGCCAGTCTTGTTCTCTTCCTTTCGCTTGTTCATTTCAAATCCGGTTTGCTTTTATTTCATTTTATTTTAATAATTTCTCTACGCCGTTTATTCGTATGCGTGTAGATATAGTAGCAGCGCGTTTTCGTGGGGCCTAATGATTCGACCTCTGTGCCTTCGGGCGAGATTATAAAATTATTTATGTTTCATAACGAGCCTCATTTTTTGTTAGACTAAAATATGGTGCTTGTTAATTTATATGTTTTGCTGCTAATTTTGTTGTTTTTAACAAAGGAACACTGTTGGTACAGTCCCACACAAAAACTGTCCATTAGATACTCTTTCTTTAAATTCGTACATGGAGACTTGTTTGTATATTGAATAAACTCATCATCATTCCATTTATATATTTCTTCTTTTAGAGCAGATTTAGATTTGATATATTTTTGAGTGAACATTGCGGTCAAAAATAACCTCCAAAGATGTTAAAGGAGGTAGAGTCACAGATTTAATTTATTTTGCAGGAAGTAACATTAATAAGTACATTTCTACTACAGCCTGTATAAGTACTACAATAGTATATTGTGTATCTAGTAGACAAAGTGATATATTCCCGGACGAAGGAAGAAATTACAGGACGAGTCGTAGGTGACGCCTAAAACATCAGGAGTCCGGGAACTTTCTTTTTTCTTCATGGTACACATACTATTTATTTTTTTTCGATCGGTTTATATTCAATAATTAGTTATTTTATATTTCAATTTAAACGTCAGACAACTAACAAGACATAAAATAGATTGCGTTGTTTTGATAAAAATATATGAGGCTGGCGCATTCATAGTTTGTATATTTATTTTCACAAGCGTCAAATTTATTTGAAGAGCTAAATCGTACTTTGCAAGTGTCCTGAAAATATATTACCTAGCAACAATACTAAAATATCAGCTGAATGTACTTTGCGGTTCGAAAACAAATCGGAAAGGAGTCAGTTTTCGTCCGATCGAAGAAAATAGTGTATTGTTCAACGAGCATGGAATGGTACTTATTTCCAATGAATATGAAAGAAATGCAAATTATACGAGTATGAAATAGACATTCCATGTGAGTTGTACACTGTACTTTTGCTACAAATACGATATTTATTGCTAATTATATAAATTTTAATAATTTTGTCCCGCTTTCACCATTCCAATATTTGACAATTCTAAATAAGTATCGTAGCAATAGCACCTGTACTGAAATGAACTGACCTGCATTGAAATACTCACAAAAGAAATTCATTTAGCACGATACTTGCAATGTACTTCATATCCCTAGCAACAACAAACATACAATGAGCAGATTTCTAAGTGGTCGTAGGAAATAGTATATTGTACAACGAGCATGGATTGGTACTCATTTCCTACGAGTATGAAAGTTTGTAGCATGAGCCGAAGGCGAATGCTGCAAATCATACGAGTATGAAATGGACATTCCATGCGAGTTGTACACTATACTTTTTCTACGACCACAATATTATTTCAAAATATATTTAATTTTAATAATAAAATTGTCCCGCTTTCACCATTCCAATATTTGACAATTCTAAATAAGTATCCTAGCAATGGCACCTGTACTTAAATGAACTGACCTGTATTGAAATACTCACAAAATAAAATTCATTTCGCACGATGCTTGCAATGTACCTCATATCCCTAGCAACAACAAACATACAATGAGCAGATTTCTCAGTGGTCGTAGAAAAAAGATATACCCGTACTGTTATTTATCGTAACCTAGCAACGACACTAAAATACCGGATTAATACACTTAGCGGTTCGAAAACACACCGGAAAGAGTCAGTTTTCGTCCTATCGAAAAAAAAATTCTTGTATGTTATATCACAGTATAATTCACATAGTAATAACGCATTTATCGGCACTTTTGATCATTATGTCGCATCAAGCGATGACCTAGAACCGAGCGGCCATATTGGCAGTAGCTGTATACAACGGTAAATTTGAATAGTTGTCAGTTGCAAATGTAATAAAATCCAAAAATGTTATTTCCTAAAGTTTGTCCTAGTACAAATAAGTTTACCTCTCTGTTTTGCACTCATTTTATGAACTTAACATGAAAGAAATTATGTGGCTCGATATTTGACAGATTTAACTGACACTGACACTATCATACTATACTCTCTCTTGTATGGTTAATAAGATATCAGCGTTTCAGCGCACACTGAACGGCCATCTTTTTGGTAGCGCACCACTGAAATATTAGGATCATGAAATAATTGAAGTGTCATTTCTATATTCATTCTTGTACTTTGGTTATACTAACGGACATTTGATTTGAAATGTACAACTATAATTTGTACGCCATTCGTCATGTAGATACTTGGATAAGTGTTAGGGGAATATCATAAAATTTCAGTCTTCTAGAAATACTTTCCATATTTAAGAAACAAGTTGACCCTCAGTAATATTTACAAAAAGTTTTGGTACATTTATTCAACCAAGTAAAGTTTACTAATACTCAAAGGAATGTTTTGTTAGCTTCAAACGCATAATCGCCAAAAACATTAGGAAACAAAGTGATATCGGCTAGCTGTCCGTCAAAGCATTTGTTTCATTCCTGTTTGAAAACAAAACAAGAAATGATCGTCAAGAATTACTAGTTTGTAATTGGATGTTTCAGAGTCACGATACATATTACAGTTCGACCGAATGAAAATAAAGCATGGCAGAAGTTTTTCAGGGCAAATTATAAGTTAGTTGAGATATTAGAACGGTATATGCGTCCATATGAAGCAGCGATGAAGTTGAAACTTCCTTGGATGGAGGAAGTTTTTGCTTAGAAGGCGTTGACTGAATTCCAGCGAATTAACAACTTGGTTATTAAAGAGATAATTGGAGAATGTTTCTGCTTACATATGGTAATTGTTCCAGACTTTTACTTATGTCTAGGAATTATTTAAATTATGCCCACGATATGAACATAATATCTCGATGAAACACATTTATATTTTAATCGCTTATAGCTTTATGTTGCTCACTTGTTTACCTGATGAAGAATTATGTTCAATAAGTTAAATAAAATATGTTTTTTTCAATTCCAGGTTTTAATGCTCTAATTTGTTCTTCTTTCTCGTGGAATTTAATCTTGGACAAGCAAATTCAATAAAGGGATTGACTCCATTTTTTCATTATCTGTAATTTCGTTTTTAAATTAATTATATTATCAAAATGTGTCAAATTTTATGCTAATCAATGTTAATTACAGCTTTAATTAAAATAATTATGTTCTGAGAATGGAAAATGAATTTATGATACTAAAAATACAGTTAGCGCTAATCCTTTTTATGAATTTGCCTGATAGGGATAAACTTTGAAAATTTAATACCAAGGGATTAAATTGACAAGTAAACAAGTAACCACAGCAACAAGTAAATGTTTAATTAAAACTATTTTATATAAATTACATTTATTAATAATAGTTTTACACAGTTGATAACTTTACAGAATATATTTAAACGTTTTTGCTAAAATTAATTACTTTGACCATTAAAAATTCCTTGTTTGGTACATTTTTTAAAAATTGATCATCTTCTGATATACCTTAGATCAGCGTTTCTCAAAGTGTGCTTCGCGGAGCCCCAGGGCTCCGCGAAAGGCACGCAGGGGCTCCGCAGTCCGCAGCCGCAGAAATTTATTTGTGTTATTCTTACTAGTTTCTTTTATTATCATTTTAACCTTATTTGTTTTGCAACTATAATGAACTATGCCTAGATCTTAGATTCGACTTTATAGGGGCTCCGCGTTTAAATAAGATTGAGAAACGCTGCCTTAGATTATTTAGGTTAGTAGGCACAATTTTTTTTCTTTTAACGAAAGAAATTAATTTCAGGAACTTGCTTATATCAGTATTATTTCTAACCACCAACATTGCCAAAAAATATTCTATATACCATAGGAATGAAGTGCCTTTAATCCCTCAGGTAATTATATCCTTCGCCTACGGCTCGTGAAATAAAATTCACCCTCAGGATTAAATTATACACTTCAGTCCCTTGGTATATAAACTACTATTATTTATTAAGAGTTTTGACAGCTTTTTATAGGAATTGAAATTAATTTTTTGTACTCATACATTGAAATATGTTGTTTAACGTTGCATAAGCAACGTCCGAAATGTCCATTTCCCAGGTCTCCACCAGATAGACAACCGGAAAATTTCGACGAAAACATTCCCATTTCTAAAGCGTTTATTAATAAATTATATTTATAATAAAATAATATAGTATTTCAAACATTTATTTACATAATATTAATATAAACATTGATGGAATAAAAATGAAATTGAATTTTAAAATAACAAATTTAGTGCATTTGGTTACCAATGTTGGCAATAAAATCTGCCCGATATGACAGTTGGCAAATACATAACCTACAAATGTAATGTTAGTTATCTCAATATAAATAAGAAATATAATAAATTTACAAGTGAAGACGGTAAATATTATAAATATTTGAATTGTTTGCTAATATATTAAACAAATTAATTTGTGTGTTTATATTTATAGTGCAACTTTGACAATTATCAAAATAACTCCTTGAAGAACTTCATTTCTTTGTATGGACTGTTATTAGTTTTATACTTTCGTACAAGCTCGCGCCGCCAAACACTCATCCGAGAACCAAGCGTTCCCGCATTTGGTATGTAAATAACTATTACGAAGCCAGAAACCAGAAATGTAGTTCGAAAAGTGGTGTACCAGGATAAGAATGCTTGAAGGAATGTGATTGCGGTTTAAATGTGCTATCCCACTGTGTGGGATATGACGTGATAATATGTATGTATCGTGAGCTTCAGCTAAGATGCAATATTTACTAATCACAGGTGACAATATGAAAAGATTTTTTTTAAACACCGTAAAACAAACCTCGTGATACCAATCATAATATTTATTATACGAGTAAATAAAAAAATAATGACATTTCCTCATAATATCTGCTTCCTTTTGCGTTTCAATACACTGTAAATTACTACTTATAATTCATCTTATCTTTCCACGAACTCTTAACTACAAAGCATTAACGATCTCAAAACAGCGTAGGTGTCGAAGAAGAATTAATGTATCTCGTTTGAACTATGGACCGTAATGATAAATTTTTATTTGCTGACTTAAATTGGTTTCTAGAGATGACCGGTTGTTAGGGTAACCAGCATTCGTCAAGATGGCTGGCGTCAGCACATCAAAGACAAATAGCTCATTTACTCTTCGTCGATGAACTTCTTGAAAAATCGACTTCTGCTGCTTCGCCAGTAATTATTTCTTTGTTCATTTTGCTCTGACTTCAAAATGGAACTCGAGGAGGAAGGCTTTTCTTTTGAATCTTCAATTATGATAAATATTGTGTTAAGCAGTGCAACCCGTTTTTATATATAATACATGTATTTGACTTCCTCCTCCATTAACTTCATTTGGTCTTTAGATTCATTGCAAGTTTGATCTAACTTAAAATACTGTAATGTTGGTGTACATTTGGTAAATGAAATATTGAGAAAGAATAACGTAACATTCATACTATATTTAGATTTATATGCTGTTAGAAGTATATTTTGTTAAATAACGTATTTTTTCGATTATATATAATTGTTATGTAAGTATTAAAGGACTGAAGTTTTACTTTTTATCACGAATATGTAATTTATTTGTCGAGGCTTGCAGGACCGACGAAAGTAAACCATATTCGTGATAAAAAGGAATTTCAATTTGAAATATAAAATTTCTACTCCTGTATAATATAATATAAATATATCCCCATTAATTATTTTTTTTGATGAATTATAGTACCCATAATTCACTCTTCTCGATCAATCACATAGCCAGAATCCATAATTCACTGTTATTTTAAAGACGTGATGTGGATCACCAAGCAACGGCCGTCTGACAGTTGATATATAGTCAGTTGTCATTATATATTTTTATGTTGACGTTTTTCAACGTGTCTTTTCCACGAATTTTGATCATTTTCAAAAGTGATTTCCGAATTTACAGGAGTAGAAAAAGTATAGTATTATATTCGGGATTATGGTCATTATTCACTCGGATGATTTGCATCACTCGTCTACGGCTCGTGACGCAAACTTCATCTTCGTGAATAATGGCTATCATAATCCCTCATATAATAATAAACTAATTTTCTACGACAACTTAGAAATCTGTTCATTGTATGTTTGTTGTTGCTAGGGATATGAGGTACATTGGAAGCATCGTGCGAAATGAATTTGTTTTGTGAGTATTTCAATACAGGTCAGCTCATTTAAGTACAGGTGCCATTGCTAGGATACTTATTTAGAATTGTCAAATATTGGAATGATGAAAGCAAGACAATTTTTTATTAATATTAAATGAATTAGGAAATAATATCGTGGTCGTAGAAAAAGTATAGTGTACAACTCGCATGGAATGTCCATTTCATACTCGTATGATTTGCAGCATTCTCCTTTGGCTCGTGCTACAAACTTTCATACTCGTAGGAAATGATTATCATTCCATATTAGTTGTACAATATACTATTATCTACGAGTATTGTTAAAAGTGGGCCTTTTAACGGTTGCTTAGTAAGTTAAAAGTGCCACTTTCTGACACAAGTGTTAATAATAACATACAAAGTGATTTTATTGTTTCTTTTAACACATCAATAAATCAACAAATATGACCCAACCTGTCAAAATGTCATTCTACTTGTGTTTACTAATTCACTAGGAAGATCAAATATTTAGTATGATGTACGTGTTAAAAGTGATTTATTTCGTTCGCCACTTACTCATAAAATGTCACTTTTAACACTTGTATCATAAATAACTATTATAGATTAAGTTTACATATCTGCCAGTAGTTAATTGGAACTTGTACTTAGTGTTACCAACCTCTGATATTTATGTGTTTGTCCTCAATTGCTTCATCGGAATTAATTAGTTCATTCTTCTTCACCTACCGAAATTATCCTACATGTACAATAATTATCGTAGGGTTGCCAACACTGCGTTGCTCAAAATCTTAGTATAATGGATTACTTTAATGCCGATTTCAGAGCTTTTAATGACGATTTTGGCATTCTTTAGTACCGATTTCAAATAATAGTTATATACTTTACAAGTGGGTAATTCCACTTTGCCTACGTGTGAAGTATAGCGTTTTATCCAACACCTCTTAATAAATGAAAAATTTATTAAAGAAATATTATTTGACAGTGACATATGCTTTAAATTTTTAAATTAAAATGTCAATCGAAGTAGTTACCAAGGTGTTGTGTGTTATTATTATTGTTTTAAATAAAAAAATACTCACTAGTGACTTTCCTCAAAATTTTACCCACTAGTGGGTAATCTGTTACTTTGTTTAAAATCGCAATAGTTATAGAGCATTTATTGAGAGGTGTTGGATAAAATATTATATTAACATATGAGTAAACTGTCATTATTTGCCTTAAGTGTATCCCTTGTACTACACCCCCAAGATTTCAATCTTCACTCTCAACAAATAATGATGAACTTTACTCCCTTGATATATAAACTACTATTATATTACTTTGGGGTTCCACAATCTACCTACAATAAATAGTCTATACGGAACCTAACAATAATCTTTTATTGAATCTCAACCAAGTAATTAAACAAATATTTTAAACACCACGAGGTATACTAAAAAAAATCTGGATACACGAAGTTTTCTAGTAATTTAATATGTAATAACAGCTTAAGGCCTCCTCTTCTAGTAGAAAAATGAGCGACGTAAAACGTCCATGGGCGGGACAGGGTAACGGTCGACGGGTGCCCCGGGCACGCGCCTTCCAGTGGCGGCTCGTGAACTCGAGTCACGAGACCAGGTTATTAGCTGGAGTTATAATGGATCAAGTTTGCTAGCTGCTTTGATTTTGTTTTGTTGGGCAGTCATAATATTTTGCTCGATAATGGCGTTTAATTAGTGCGATAGCGTTTCTTATTCTTACTTATTTTCATTTATAAATGTGGTACTCTACTAAGAACACATCATAGCAACTCACAAAAATGTTAGTGATGATTTTAAGTGAAGAATACCTTCCGTCATAGATTACTCAACACACAATGCAGAAATACGTACCACAAGTATCAAGAAACGCTCATCCCTTCAAAAAATTTAGTATTCAATTATGACACATGTAATTAATAATATTTTTCCGAAATCGTTACTAAAGTACATGATATTACCATGCGAAGTTATCCAAAATAGTAGATAAAGTTAAACTTCACAGACTCTTATGTCAAACTTGAATTACAAACAAATTATTCTATGGTACTATTGATGAATTTATTTATTATTTACCTTTGACAATACACGTCTAACATTATAAAATGCAGTACTTTTGTTATCACAGCCATCCCCGTCTCAACAGCTAGCTAACGTTTTACAACTACATAATGTTATTTATTCGAAAAATTTGAATATCCTCACTTAGAATTGCAATATTTTTTTATTACATTTCTTTATAATATAAGCGCTAAGAAACCCATTGTAGCAGAGCGCATCGTCAGATCTCTAATATTTTTCGAGATACGTCGATTTTTGGTATTTTTCGAAGTGCAACTTTAAGGGCCTATAATTCAAAAACTACATGAGATATCTAAAAATTCTCTTCAATTTAGCGTTTCTGATGCCTTATATAACAAATTAGCAAATTTTTAAAAATTTGAAATTTTTTTGAATTTTTGTTCAAAATTTCGATCGGCGATAACTAGACAAATATTAAAGATACAGATTTGCAATGTTCACCAATCGATTCAGCTCGTCGAAATACATAAGTATGCAAAGTTTCATAAAAATCGCTTTACGGGATGGCAAGTTAGAGCAAAAAGCCTAAAAATGGCGTTTTTTGTCCTGAAAGTCAAGGGGTACCCCTTGACGTTTGGCCTGAATTTGGTCATTTTCAGACTTTTTGCTCTAACATTTCAACCGGTTGTCCGAATTTTCTGAAATTTTCAGGGTTTATGTATTTCGTCGAGCTGAATCGATTGGTGAACACTGCAAGTCTGTATCTTTCATATTTGTCGAGATATCTCCAATCGAAATTTTGAAAAAAATTCAAAAATTTTCAAAATTTACTAATTTATAATAAATAGCACGAAAAGCACAAAACTGGAGATATTTTTCGATATCTTGTATAGTTTTAGAGTTACAGCCCCTCAAAGTTGCTCTTCGGAAAATGTAAAAAATCGTTATATCTCGAAAAATATTAGAGATATAACGATGCGCTCTGCTGCAATGGGTTTCCTGGCGCAAATATTATAAAGAAATGTAATAAAAAAAAATACAATTTTAAGTCATATTTGGTTCCGTGTGTTCCGTATTTTGATAAATATTAAAAATCTACATATTTCGATAAATATAAGACTTATTACGATGCGTACTACAGCAATGAGTTTATTCATGTTTAAATTATACATAAGTAATAAATTTCAAGTTAATTTTGGAGGAGTATTTAATTTATTTTCTAGTAAACAATTTATTTGTATAAGAAAGTAGTGTGGTGCCCACATTAGATTTTTTTAAAGCACATGTATGTAGATTTAAACGAAAATATCAAAATATAATTTTTATTTAAGATATTGTAATTCATAAATGGTGATAGTAACAGAAAAATGTTTCAAACAACAATTGTAGATAATAATGAAACATTATTCTAATAACAAAAATTGTCATTTAACCATAATTTACTGAGATATTTCAAAATAACTTGATAGGCCTTCAAGTAAACTACCACTTCCGGTTATTATATTATTACCGAAAACTAATCAGCTCTTTCAAAGGGGATTCAATTGAAATATACAAATTATCAAAATTGTCAGTTTAGTAGTTTTTGAGAAACCGTAACTTCAGAGATCCACACAACAGACAGACAGACACACACACAGACATCATCGCGAAACTATTAAAATCGTATTCTAGAGACCCTAAAACGTGCTCATCCACTGAAAACACACACACAGATATCATCGCGAAACTATTAATTTCCTAAAACGTATTCATATAATTATTTTTAAGCATGATTCCTGTACATTTCTTTAAGGTATGTGGAGTGAAGTAAAAACAAAATCAAATTAAAATTCCAATCATCTTCTTTAGAAAACCAAGTTTGCCATCGTGGCTCGTATTTGAACTAAGAAGCCGTATTTGTTCTTCGAGTAATAAATCTTCAGCTGCATCCAGGATGGCGAGTGAGGTCTCAGCGATGGCAGCGCCTCTCAAGCGCGACCATGCAACTAACGCTCTCACGAATTTGTATCTTAATTATTCATGTTACAAATTTATGTCGGCAATAAGCAATAAGTCATTATTTCAAATCTGTTTGTGACATTGCTCTGTTACGATCATGCAGATGGAATCTAGGTCTGTTTGCTCTAGTAACTAAGTTGTTAAATGTTAAATGTGAATGCATTTGCGTGGTTTGTAAGTGTTGATCATTTTTTGCTTAGCATACATAACGTGAGTTTGTTGATCATTTTTATTTTCTTATACAAAGTATAAGGAAGTATTGGAGTCACGAAAAAAATCGTTGACGAGATTTTTGCGGAAATATTTATTTTGACGTTCACTGAATCCGTTAAGACCAATTTCTCAATGATGTCTGTGTGTGAGGATGGATGGATGGATGTCCGTGTGTCATGAACAAGACAAGATATGTAAACGAAACTTGGAATTAAGTTTCATGAAAATATGAAGAGCTGAGTTAATTTTGTATGAAATTGAAAAACCGGAAGAATTCAATTCCAATTTTTTCAAAAATAGAATCAGCTGTGAGGAATAGTTTCAAATGAAAGATGTTAGCAAAAATATTTGGAATATAAAGTGTTATTTGCACTTTTCTTGTACATGCTTTTAATAATGAGAAAAACTAAATTATATATTTAAGAATATATTTCAATAATCTTAGTTACAATGGGAACAAAAACTAAAACATTTTTAATATCTATGTGTCAAACGTGTCAAATTGTCTCTGGTGTCAAATAATTGTGAAGTGCCAAAAATATGTGTCTTGTGAAATATTCTAAAAGTAATATTTGTATTATTATAGTGAAAGATTTGAAGACTAGATGTTAATTGCTTTCTATTTTAAAATAAATTCATAATTACAATGAGAACAATAATTTAAACAGGTTTAACATCTACATATCAAATAATTGTAAAAAAAACTTAGTTTTATTTGTATAAGAAAGTAGTGTGGTGCCCACACCAGATTTTTTGCTTAGCATACATGACGTGAGTTTCAGCTGATACAATATTTACTTCTCTGTCATTAATGGTTGTCATTAGTTATTATATCTGTAAATATATTTATTTCAGTAATAATATAACAAGAGAGTGAGAATAAATTGAAAATAATTTGACAGATCTTTCGAAAACTTGTTGCCAGGCAATAGCCACGAAAGCCCGTAAAACTTGAGTGGCTGTTGCCAAATGGCGACAAGTTTGAGAAAGATACTGGAGAATTATTTTCTAATTTATCGAACTCTGGAGTTATATTTAATTAGATTAATTTTTGATTTCATCATCAGACACGTCACTAAATCTATCTTTTTTGCTCATTTTTACTTGTGTTGATAACTATCTGGCATTTGACATCTGTCAAGAAAAACAAAAAAGCTACAGAGAATATTGCCGGGAATAATCACAAGAGCATTATTCTCAGTATAATAATGACATGATTGGTTAAAACGCGTGACATTAAATAAAGCATTTGATTGGTTTAAAGAAACGTCAAAATATAATCAACTCAACGTAATTCTTCATCGGGAAATAAATGAATAACGTGAAAATGTAAACAGAAACATCTAATTATGAGTTGTAAAACAGAGGAAGCAATCTTTGGTTCAATTCGTAGTCTTCATAATAAATTTACCAAAAACAGACTATATAGTTGAATATCTAAATGGATGTTAGTAAGTTTAAAGCTTGTTCGTGAAAACTAAGAAGGACAGACACGAGACACAAGGCACTGAAAACGGTTGGCATGTGAGTTACCAAGCGACAGGTGTTGCCAACCACCTGTTGGCGGAAGCCAGTGTTTTGAACTCAACTAAATTCGTCTTTAATTCATTGTTGAGAGTTCTTAACTGCAGTTCACGAACTGAGAACGAATTGTAATGGTTCGTAGACCAATGCATCAACTAATAAAATCTAGGGTATTTACTATAAAGTTTATTGTTTATAGTTACTGTTTCCCTTTACTTGTTTATGTTCATTTGTTTTCTTGTTTGTTTATACTAAGTGCTACTAACTAGGATATTTTGAAATTTGGCACTGTTACTTTGCAAAAGTTGTTGATTACCTTGGAGATCAACAATTTTTTCATAGCAACAGTGTTAAACCTTAATATACCCTAGTTAATAGGCCTTGTGAATAGCATCCATTGTATTTAAATAAAATATTTTTTAAAAATTTAATCCCTAAGTTTGACTTGATAGTGTTTTAATGTTTTAAATAAACTATTACTTACGATTATTGGATTATTGCTGGTAATATCACAAAACCACATGATTTTATCGATAAATTTTTATTTTGCACGAATTTTTTTGCTTTGCAATAAATAAAAATCAAACTTTATAGTAAATCCCGACAAAAAAAAGTGCTTAAAAATAAACATTTATCTGAGAAAATCAGAGAGGTCGTGTGGTATTTGATGAGATAAATCCCAGAGACAACGCAAAATGAAATAAGATGTTAATGTTTTCTTGGTATCGGGATTTTACCGGTGTAACGGGATTTTATCAGCTCCTGACTCCTTCGGAGTCGGGGTTTTACCTAATGCCAGTTTGCTTGAGTGGTTTTGCTTAAAAGCAAAGAAAATGAGTGCTTAAAAATAAAAATTTAACTGAGAAAATCAGAAAGGTCGCGTGGTATTTGATAAGATAAATTCCAAAGACAAAGCAAAATGTAACTTGAAATATTAATTAACTGTCACACTGACAGTGATTGACAGTAACAATTATTTGTTTCCTTGGTAGCGCGAGTTTTATCGGTGTAACCCAGGCAACGGGGTTTTACCGCGGTAAAACTCCCGTTACCCGGGCAACGGGGTTTTGTCAGTATAAAACTGTTCCTATTGGTTGAATTTTCAAGTGTTTTCATTATGATTGGTTAAAAACTAGTTGTGGGAATTTATCACCATAAACTAAATAGCTCTCCCAAAGGTGATACAGTATAAAACTGTTCCTATTGGTTGAATTTTCAAGTGTTTTCATTATGATTGGTTAAAAACTAGTCGTGGGAATTTATCACCATAAACTAAATAGCTCTCCCAAAGGTGATACAAATGATTATACAAAATAATATAAAAATTTTCATGTTAGTAGTTTTTGAGAAACTGAAACACCAGAGAACCACACACAAACACACACACACACACACACACACACACACACACACACACACACACACACACACAAAACACACACACACACACATCATGGCGAATCTTTTAAAATCGTATTCTAAAGACCCTAGAACTGTAAACACACTACCGAATTTTTAACATGAATCCTATACCTCCCTTACAGATACATGACGGGAGATAAAAATGATGGTACAGAGGAAGTTAGAAGGCGTGATATGTCGAAGCAGTCGACAAAAACCGATACATTACATTAATTAGACACGCATGTCAAAATAATTTATTAATAATCCGACTAAATATTCATTTATTATTCAGCCCACGTGATAATTAGAAGTATTTTAATGAAACGACGTCGGTATTGGACAATTACCGATCTGGCGGGCACCGGACACTCTTCATAACCGGTAATTAACCGCTAATAAATACAGAAACGTCACAATTTAACTGTCACGCTCAAGCCGCGCGCTATAATTACCCGTGGATGGCCCTCCGAGCCGGAGACCCACGCGTGTGACAAAATAATTCCGAGGACTCTTGTACTAAATCAATTACGGGAGAAATCTGCGCCTGCATCTTAATGGCTGTCCCAAATGTGCTACTGATGTCCATTGCTTATTTATAACCTCTACCAGCACAAAAAGCGTACAGGGTTTTGATTTATGCGTGTTTTTAAATTATTTATTCAATTAGGCCAGGATTGAATGTCTTTTTACTTTCTAGTACTAGCAGAGCAATCATGAAATAAATCGATTACGATACATTTTCATACATAATCTATTAAATGCATGTTATGATTCCCGGATTGCTGCCTGAACTACTGAGTTTTTATTGCAACGAAAATTACCACGAGTCGAAGACTTGTTTTTAGAACAATTATTAAAATCAACACCAAAATTACAATTAAATTGTAAAAAAAAGTACACCAAGATTTGAGAGAGAAAAACGCTTCTCTTTATTAAAAAAAAATTCTTCCAACAAATTATTTGACAACAAAATAGTTATTTATGATATAAGTTTTAAAGTGAAATTTTGTTTGTAAAGGTTGTGAAACGAGACGAAGCAGAGTGAAACAACCCCCAACGTCAAGTAAACTTCCACTTCCGGTTTTGTAATTATAACCAAAACCATTTTTGTTCCTTGCATTGTAGAGAATCTTATAAATATGTAGTTTTGTTGCTCTATATTATCTATATGTGAACTACACGAACACACATTCATCCACCCACACAGACTTCAATGGGAAAATTGTGAAAATTGATTTAGGGGACCTCAAGATATGTATTCTTATACTGCATAATAAGAAAGTAACAATATCAAATTTTTAATTGTGTAATTGTTTTCTTCTTCTGATAGTTGACTTCATAAATGTCAATATTACCACGTATAGATGTTAATCATAGTGAAATTAATGACGTTACAACATTCTTATCGTGTAAATCAGTCTTCTCTGGTGGGAACAGACCCCGCAGCATAGCAAACTTCCTGCGGAAGTACAACTAACGAAGGTGCAAAAATGCAGCCGTTGCTCAGCTCGCCGGGTATATCGCAAAAATCTCACTTTTATTCCCATAAAATTATCTTCATTCCTTATTAACTTTGCTGAGATAAGCAAATATTAGATCGGATTTTAATTGTGTATAATTTAAGTGGACGATAGCGTGTTGTTAGAAAGGTAGCATTAACCCAGTCATGATCAAGAGATCTAAAGTATTGTTTAACCTACATTGTATCTGGCACACGTCAACGAGCGAAAGTCTAGTTTTAACTGTTTAATTCGATCTGTAGCTCTGCGAAAACTTTAAAAGTAAATGACAGAAATTCCTAAAAGAAATATTATTTTACTTTCTATATTTCCAACCGTACAATTCCTGTTAAATTGAACAAAAACTATGTGGAGATTACTTCTGTAGCTTTTGTTTTTCTTGACAAATATCAGATAGAACATTGGCTTATAACAGATGATACAGAAAACACTAATTTTACACATCTCAAAATCGTCCAGAAACTGTTTGTTTTCCGGCCAAGGCCGGAAAAAACTGGGGACTTTTGTAATATTAGGGTTGCATCAATTGTTCAGTGATTGAGTGTTTGAAGGTTAGAAATTTCCATCAATTTTAAAGTTAAATTGTTAACTATAAGCTCAAATGTAAATATATAAATTAAAATTTCAGTTGCTATGTGCGGCCAATAAATAAATACTCCTTTTCAAATAATAGTATATTGTGTCATTAGGAGTAAATGTGCTTCGCATGTAATTGTTCGACTCGCTTCGCTCGTCGTTCAAACTTACATGCTCAGCACCCAAAGACACATTTACTCCGAATAACACATGCTATTTTTTCTTCAAACATAGAAAATAAAATTATAAATATTATAAAATGCTCAAAACTTCAAAAAATATTCTGTCTTATCTAGCATTTCAAGTTGCCGTAGAATATACTGTTTTGTTATTTTTGTTTATTTGTTTCATTTTTAACTGTCAAATTATTGAATTACAACCTAACTATTTTTCATAATATTTTACTTTGTCCGCCGCCGGCGTAAATGTGTTGCCAAGGATACACTTTTACGCCGGCGGCTACAATATTGAACTTCTGCTTGTTGAATACAAATACATAACAACGTACTTTTATGACGTTTGAAGAAAAAATAAATGAATTGTTCATATTTATAAATCCCTCGTATCCTTGTTTACAAGTGATCTGATGTTACCAACATAAAAATATTTTAGTATTTCATAATTGACAAATAAATCAGTAATTTTATTTAATATGTTTATGGCAAAATCGACACAATAAATAATGTGTATCACACGTCCAGAAACTGTTTTGTGAGTGCTCGTAATTTGTAAGCCTCGCCTTTTATACGGCCTGAAAATATACACGTACTCGTAAAAATGCAGTTTATGGACTAATGATAAAAATAACTATTGTTTTGAATTTGTTGATCAAAAAATAATATTGATAAATATAATTCTACAGTTCGATAAATTAGAAAATAATTCTTCAGTATCCTCGTCAGACCTGTTGCATTTTGGCAATAAATCTTTCAAATTATTTTAAATTTATTCTCACTTTCTTCTTGTATTATTACTGCAAATAATTATTTGAATAATATCTTTCGTCCAAAACATAAACAATATATCAAAAAGAATACAGTATATATTTCTAGCGTTAAGCATTGCTGAGTAAATAAGCATGAACAAGTAATGGTTTTATGTTCTTTATTCTCTTTCCAAGAAATACGAGGGATTCGCGATTTCACGGCCAATAAGACATGGTGTAACCGATGCTTCTTTCTGTAACTCACCGACAGACAATCACTGCTTAAAACGACACGACAAAAACATTTTCTTCACGGAACGCACGATTACTTTTGTGTAAGAATACCAATTCTAACAAATAGTATGAAGTGTTCACGAGGTTTCGAAGGCGATGAAAATTGAATTTGGTTTTACTGGGATCCCGATTGTGGGAAGTTTAGTCTAGATTTGATAGGACCTTTGGCAAAATCACGGTAAGGCTATTTCTATACCTTGGTTGGAGTTGATTGCTTTAGCAAATTCTCCTTATGCTTTTCTCTTGAACGAGGGACAGATTAATGCGAAATTCTTCATTAAACATTTGGAAAATATTATGTTTTTAATGATTGGTCAGAATCGGTCCCGAGAATATCAGTAGTTATTGCCATTTTATAATGTGAAACATTCCTTGTTTCATCCACAGACACAATACACGTATTTTATTGCTGCTAATTGTTTATTATATCTCAATTAATAAAATCTTTCCTACACTTTCACTTCTTGAACAGAATGTTCTGTAATCATAACAATGCCGAAATTGCGAGTTATATTGTTGCTCTTCACAGAACACAATACTACTATAATTACTTAGTACTATTTAAAATACTTAAAATAATTAAATAGGGGTGGTATTTTCATATAAAAAATACAGCTGATAGGTTACGATTGGCCCTAAAAGTACGAGCCCAGAATCATATTATTTGGCTCAATTAAGACTCTTGAAATAACTTCAAAAATATTGTTCTAATCTTACAGAGGGAAAATTGTTGTACTCAATTTATTTGTATGTTAAGTTCTATTATTTTTAAGAGTATTTTAAGAAAAAATAACAGCTAAAATATTACTAAATTAACAAAAATCACTAGCATAAAGATTTCATTTGATTCAAAGGTATTGGGTCTCACGAACACTGTTTTTAAATGACAACAAAATATAGAAAAATGTTTCAGATAAATATTGTAGGTAATATTATTCTACATCTTTTTGGTTCTAACGAAATTTACTCTATCTCATTTATTTACTACTACTATTTTTTACTAAGACACCCAAAAACCCTGATAGGCCTTTAAATAGTCTACCACTTACTGTTGATGAATTGTTTCCAAAATCTAATCAATTCGCAACATAAACATAATACCACTCTTACATATCAGAAGTTATTTATCTGTATACATAGGGGTTGTGTCATAACCCCAGTTAGTTATAGTGATTGACAGCATCTAAAAAAATTTTTACAATGTACCTACAGTATTTTTTTCATTTATTTCAAAGCATATTACTATAGCATATTTTTAAACTAACAAAATTTTTCCCACCAAATATAAATGAGTGCCTTGCGCAGTCGATGCAGTTAATTTATAATCAGAGTCAAATATAAAATCTAGCAGCCGTCGAACTTTCAAGCGATTGAATGTTGGGCTGAACCTGAAAAGTCCTGAGGAGTGATGTTTCTATTTTTAGCTTGTGACCGCTGAAACTAGATCCGCGATTTTGCCAGTATTCTACACAATATACACGAAATAAAACATTCAAATATTATTTGATATATTTTTTATTACTCGTTAAAACAAAACTGTCTTTTATGTATTGTCTATGGTAAAGCTACTGCCTATCTCAAAAATATATACTGCAGTTTTTAGAATGTTGAATTTAGGAATACGTATGTTAATAAAATATTGCTACATTATTTGCAGCATCTGGTTTATAATTATTTTTGTTCATAATACACTTTTCACCTATACTTTTAATACTTCACATAAAAGCAATATTTTAATTTTAAACATTGTATAGCTGTAAAACACTTTTAAATTATTGAAAATTATTTCTTTTCAGTAAGTTGAAAAAGATTACAGTTCTCATAGTAATAAATGAAAAGATTTTACAGAATTTAAACCAAAAATCTTTTCATTATCCCTATGTTTACTTATTAAAAAACGCTTCAGTACATTGCTGTCAATTACTTACTATAACTGTGGTAATGACACATATTCTATGTATACAGATAAAAATAACTTCCAGTATATGTATGTGCGGGAGGTAAAAATAATAAATAAGGTAAATTAAACAATTTTCCTTTGTATGAGTGTAACTGGGCCAAATGATATGATTCTGGGCTCGTATAGGTAATGTTTAACATCCTATAATTAGCTATTATGTTCTTTAACTTAGGTTTATGTACATTCCACTATATTCCGTATGAACCTAAGGTGCTAAATAATAAAGTACACTTACATTTTGATGTTTTTCTATAAAAATACTCCATTGAATACACAGCACACGACACAATCACTGCAAAGTCCCCGCACTACTGACTGTAAACCTAATTTTTCATAAACTCGGCAGCGACGTTCCTAATTATTCCGTTTGAAGCAAGTTCATAGACGGCAAGAATACATTGGTTTTTATAAAATAAAACAATTATTTTAAGAATTTTCCAGAAGTTCTCAAAATTTTATCGTTTACATACTTCAAATGTTATAAAAAGTTACAAAATTGTTTATTTCCAAAATTTGAAGAGTGCTAAGGATATATTCCCACTTAGACTAATAGAACGATAACAACAAGAATTACAGAACACAAATGGGCCAATCGTCTTAACCAAATAGAGAAATTTGCTGTGGCTATTCATGCCATTGAAATAAATTTTGAAGAAATTAAAATTATAGCATATAGCACGATAGAAATATACTATTGGTAGACTTATAAGATAAGCTATAGAGATATACACTTAGTTACTATTTCTATTTAATTGTTTACTTGTTTTCTTGCTAAAGAATTACCTTGTAGTAATTCGAAACGATGCATTTTATTAAAACAAATTACGGAATTTTTTCATTTTCATATCTATATTATGGGGTAAATAGCTCCGTGGTAACGCATCGTACTGTGAGATCCTCAGTTCGAATCACATAGTTCCAATTTAAATTTACCCCTATGGTTCTCCCTCCACTAATAACTTTGGGGGCTATGACTTAACAGCTGGTAACTGCATTTCATACGCAAAAATATATCACTTACCCTGATCTGCGTTAGCAAAGTGCCACACCTCTAATGGGTAAAAGGCGTGATGATATATTTATTTTATTTTATCTATATTACATTATTGGAGTGGAACTTTGTACAGCCAATTTTTGTGTGATTCGAACTGAAGACCTAAAAGCAAATAAATATCCTGGCGTGGGTCCTGTTGCCTCAATCCGTCCCTGACATCGATAATTTTAATGTAGCCATTTACACATAATGAGTGCTCTAACTACATTTACCAATTAAATCTCTCGTAACTAAAGACATTAAAATTAACACTCGCGACTGTACTACCTGTGTTATTTCTGTCGAATCTAATACCTAGTTAAAAGGTTTATAGCCTATTAAATCAGGACAAAAATACATTAAATTATTGCAGCAGTAAAAGTAACAATCCTGTTAGTTCGAAATTTAAATGCACAAAAAGTCCAGCTAGCTTTTGCAGTTAATTATACCATCTTCCTTTTTGAGTGCTTTGCAATCCTTCATTCTTTATTCTTTCAATAATAACAGTACACTAGAGTAGATTATAAAAGACTATAAGATTACGTTCTGTAAACATATTTTATTTAAATTTGATGTAAATGTAAAACAAGTAAATAGAAACAGTAACTATGTAAGTAACAAATTAAAATTAAAAAACAAAGGAAGCAATGTCTTGTAGCCTTCATTCTGATTCACTGTATTCTTCACATTTTGTTACTTTTATATGAATGTGGAAAATGTTACATTAGGCAGACTAGTAGAACGATAACAACAAGAATTACAGAACACAAACGGGCCATTCGTCTTAACCACCCACAGAATTCTGTTTAGTTTTACTCATTTCCCAATAATGCCTGAGAAATTGACCGAAAGAAGAAATGGATAGCTGCAGTTCGCCGATAAACGTGTCATAATCTCTCTGTCAAGGTCTCTTTGGGTCGTTTTGGCTTGCAAGTTCCCATTCCTACCTTACTTGTGCACATGCAACTTATTATTTGTCTATTATCATTGAACTGAAAATTATTTGAAACAATTATTTGTCATAAAATGTCAAAAATCTATAAGTATATTGCATTTAAATTGTATTAGATTAATGTAAATGTAATTATTAAGAATCAAATGAAACAATAATTGCAATAATTTAATGTATTTTATTAACTTGCATTAATCATTAAACACTGTTCACTGTCAGAACACAACATTCATAGAACATGCATTTTTCAATTTGCAGGTTATTTAATTTTTTCATTCGTACCTCAATGACGTATTTATAAAAGTTTGTATTGTTCTTCGTACTAATACCGCCCGGAGATTCCGGCATAACTGTCCCTCGCAATATCCGTCTTGAAACCTGAATTTTGACATCTTGTTTCCTTTTGTTATACTATTGGTCCGGAATAAACTTATATCAACACTTTGGAACCCACAGTTAATAATAACCAACATTATTTAAGTACAAAATCAGATTTCCCATTGAAATCATGTATACAGTTTGTGATACTTCCCCGGATAAACTTATAGCGCGTGCCGCTAGATGTCACCGTGCTCGAAAAACACAGATGCTTACATAGCGTATAGAAATTTACAATGAATCTGAATAAAGGTTACGAGTTGAACATGACTTCCTCTTCCTCTGTTTTGTAAGTCATAATTTGTTGTATGCATAGTTACTGTTTGAAGTTACTTATTTAAGTTAATCGTTTGTTTTACCGATGAAGAATTATGTACAATAATTGGAAACGTATTTAAATAAAATATTATGTTTAATTTTTCTACTCACAGTAGAATATTTCATTAAACCATTTATCAACTTAAGCTTGGCACACTACTTCGTACATTTTGGTAAGTGCTACAATTTTAGATAGAGGAGGAACCACAGTGACTCTTTACCCCATTAAATTCCAATAACCCTAATAATCTCCATAATCTCTCCCCATTGTCTGTATCTCCTGAGCCGTCATACAAACCATCTTTAATCGATCATTTATTATGTGGCCACTAAATGCCTTCTGGAAGCGAGGCATTGTGGCCGCCAACCCGACAAGGAAATTGAAAGTCTGCATTCGCGCTTCGTTGATCACTTGCTGGTGATTAATGATCAAGCATGGATCTCGCACATCATAGATCTATTCGTTTGTGAACCGTTCGGCCATTGATGGAATCTTATTTATCTTATTTACAGCTGGTATTCAAAGAGAGACACAGACGCGAATGTTTAACGGGATGCTAAGATTGCGAGATGCTTTTAACTTTTATCAAAGACTTTTGGATTAAGTTCTGTATTTTTTTTTATTTAAATACTTTTAATAAATCATAGTTTCGTTAGTTTCTCGTTCCAAAAGGGAAAAAATGTAAAATGTTAAAATAAAATCTTTGTTTGCAATCAATTACCATTATTTCTTGATAATATTATTGTAAACTTATTCCTAATTAAATTAAGTGTACTACAAAAAATATTAACTTTCATATTCCTGAACTTGAAGGCAACGAATACATAGTAGTAAGCCAGCCAATTAAAATTAAAATAAACTGCAATAATTTAATAATCCTAGATCGAACTTAATCATATTAGATCAATTAATTAAATAAGTATAAATCACTGTCAAACTCAAACGGAAATACTGCGTTCTAATCTACTTCTGTACCAAATTTGGTAGTAAAGTCATGGTCAGGACCGTAATAAAATTTATTGCTATTCCAGTAACAGAAACTAATTATCCAAACATTTGCAGATGCTCTAAGTGGTAAAATACACACAGGTAACCGCAATACAAACACCCAGTAAATCATTTATGTATTTATGTTAAACTATGCTGCCATCTTCTAGCAAACATTTGATAAATCAATGAACGTTAAGCGACGCTACACAGGGTGTTCAGAAAAGTAGTGATAAGCTTCAGGTAGAACAATTCTTTGGTTAATTCTGAGTCTACAATATTAATGATAAAAAATTGAAAGGCCCTTCATAAAGCCACACGAAGTTATCAAACTTGTAAATGTACGATTAAAATGAAACGAAATTTTTAATTTTTTTATAGATATAATTAATTGCAGTTTACATTCAACAAGAATTGTCTAAAATTGTGTTAATGTTACTAATCGTTTAATACTATTATTTTAAGAATTCAATTTATCTTACTAAAGTTAAACTTAATAATAATAATAATAATAATAAAGAGATTTATTTCCAAAGACACTTAAAATAGTGTATAGAAAGCGTCAAAAAAAAAATACATAAAAAATTTAATACAAAATTGCTTATGATATGTATTTTTATATGCCGAAATATTCTTCTAGAGTGTAAATAGTATGGAGGATTAAATATATTTTGTTCTTTTCTAAAATGTTTTAAGTTATTAATTTGTTTTAAGCTCTCTGGCATTTTATTGAACAATTTTAATCCAAATATTTCAGGAGAATTTTTAACAACATTTAGTTTGCATAGAAATTATTATTATGCCTAGTGTTATAATTATGCATATCATATGTCTTTACAGACTCTTATTTCAAACTTGGATTACAAACCTAAAATAACAAAGTAATCTTTATTATTATGTTGGTGAATTTATTTATTATAATATTTTATGGGATTTAATAGAGATCAAATGGAACACGTCTAAAAATATATAAAAAAATAATGGAAATTATGACTAAATTTGACACTTTGACAGTACTTTTGTTATTATTGTTTTCGAATTAATAATTTAACGATTTCGGAAAAAATTCAATATATATATATATATATATATATATATATATATATATATAAAATATATAATATATATATAAAATATATAAAATGTCAAAATATAATTTTTTCTTCAAACGTCATAATAGTACGTTGTTATGTATTTGTATTCAACAAGCAGAAGTTCAATATTGGCGCCGCCGGCGTAAAAGTGTATCCTTGGCAACACATTTACTCCGGCGGCGGACAAAGTAAAATATCATGTAAAATAGTAAGGTTGTAATTCAATAATTTGACAGTTAAGAATACAACAAATAAACAAAAATAACAAAATAACATAATCTGTGGCAACTAGAAATACTGGATAAGGCAGAATATTTGTTGAAGTTTTGAGCATTTTTGAATGTTTTAATGTCTATTTTCTATGTTTGAAGAAAAAATTGCATGTGTTATTCGGAGTAAATGTAACTTTGTATGCTTCGCATGTAATTGTCCGACTCGCTTCGCTCGTCGTTCAAACTTACATGCTCAGCACCCAAAGTATCACATTTACTCCTAATAACACAATATACTATTGTTTGACAAATAAATGAAAAATAATTTGTCCAATTTTGACGTTTGTCAAATTGGTGTTTTCATTTGAATTGCTATTTTATATAAATGCTCGAAATAAATCATCGTTTAAACTGAAAATTGTCGATTTCGGAGGTGTACCTAGTACCTAAGACACTAGCCTAACACACTAGAGGTCCTGGGTTCGAATCCCACTGAAGTTTAAGTAATTTACAGGTAGATCTATATCTAATTAAGTCTTTCCTTGAGCAAACAATTATTGGTGCTAGGCTCAAATGAAAATAACATCTAAGAGATCTGCTTGAAGCAGAGTGCTACACGAAAAATGGCATGTTGTTGTTTCTTGTATTTGCTGAATGTTGATATTCCTTACAGGCTAATTGCGCGCCTTTGTCGTGAGATAAACATAATTAGAACGGCTGTAGTAATTAGTTAATGACTCCTGTAATTGTATGAATCTGTTTCCTTAAATTTAAATTCCATTCACTTCATTAGAAACTATAATTTAGCGCTATGGACAAAAGAATTACAGCGGCGGAAATTCGTTTGGTGCAGAAACAAAAATAATTGTATTACAGTTTCACGCAAGTCGATGCTTCATTTTTCTCTCAAGCTATTAGGAAAGCTATTTATTACTGTGTTTATTTGTAATTAATAAGAGATGTTAATTATTTCCCTCATTCCTTTAAGCAATTGATGCTTTTATTTCGTTTGAGAATATGCAAGAGTTGTACTTTGACAGTACTTTTGTTAACACAGCCATTTTTTAGACTAATCTTCTCCCTGATCGAAAAAAATAGGTGTGTATATTCTATTGTTTTTGGCACTGTATTGACAAAAAAACATGAACAATTTATTGACCAATAAATTGCGTGGTGTAAAACAGACATGCGGAATAAATTTATCTTATTCATTTGAGTTGCACGAAGATTATTCTACAATACAGTTTGATAAATACTGGCTTTTAGTTTGCTTTCCGGAGATCATTTCTCCAGCCAGACAAATTCAACGTCTGTAGGTAGCAAACTCCAGTCATAACTTAACATCGTTTGACATTTGAATTATAGGTTATTTCATTTACAAACGGCGAAAGTTTATGACTGTTTAATATTGTGACAGGATAAGATTAATTTTATTGATTTCGATTGTTTCCTTATTAGCTTATAAAGATGTGAGGAACAATCAAATGTTTTACGACTTGTTTACGCCATTGTTTCGAGATTTTCAATTGGTCTTGCTTTTCCTTGTTATGTCACTTTGACGGCTGGTATTGCTAGTTGTGCTTTTGAGAGCATTGAGAGAAATGTGACATGTGATGATATATTTATTTACTTTATGTTGAAATAAATAAACATTGCAGTGGTACCAACACAATTGGGTCCTTCACTTAAGGCAATGAGTCATTTATATATATATATATATATATATATATATATATATATATATATATATATAAATGGACCCAAAAATAACGAAATAGAATGTTTCAAAATATTATTAATTATTAAGATATTTGATTTATAAAAATAGCAATTATGTTGTCATTTTTTTTCAGTGCTTCTCTCACACATCTATTCTATTGTAAAATGTTGAATTTTTCTTATTAGAGCTGCAAGATTGACTGTCAAATAGATTTGAAGATTTTTGATTTATTTTTAATTCACAAATAACACAAATCACACTTGTTTGAAAATTCGAGCAATATGGAAACTTAATCGACACAACGAAATTAAAGATTAGTTGAATGACTTATAGGTTAGCAAAATTTATCAGTGGTAATTAAATATTTGACTAAAATAATCTTTCAATTTATTTTTCCTGGAGTAAATGGTATTCATTAGGATGGACCTTAAAAGGGGTTAAATCGAATTTTAACCAAACCGCACCCTAAAATGTTTCCAAATAAATAAAAACAAAATTGATCTGGCTTTTATTAATATTTGATCGTGCCGAAATGTATTTGATTTTTCCCATTTAAATAGCATGGACCTGTGACACATTTTGGAACCAAATTTTTTTTTCGAGGCAAAAGAAGTTTCGAAAAATCCATTTACTTGTGGAATATATAATATAATGACCCGAGAATACTTGTTGAAAATTACAAGTCCCAATTATTATTCTTAAGATATTTGGAGATACAGAGTTTCGGTTTTTGGAACGATAGTTTATCTATCTTTAAATATCTTAAGAATAATGATTGGGACTTGTAATTTTCAACAAGTATTCTTGGATCATTATATTATATGTTCCTCCATTAAATAGATTTTTCGAACCTCGTATTGTCTCGGAAAAAAATAAGTTCCAAAGTGTGTCACAACCCTTTGTTATTTAGAGGGAAAAAATCAAATACATTTAGGCATGGTCAAATATTAATATTAAGCGGAATAAAAGCCAGCACAATTTTTAGGGGAGACTGAGATAATCATCTATTTAGATAAAGTTTTATAAAAAAAAACCTCATCCTGACGAAAATCTGTCGTCCAATCGAAAAGAAAAAAAATTCTTTTCAAAAGGCGATCCAGCACTCCAATAATTATCGTGAAACACGTCTCAAGAAAAACAAAACAACATCTGAGTCGAATCAGACGAAGAAATCGAAATCAGAAATTGGATATGGTAGACTACAATTGATACAGTTAAACTATATCATTTCGTCGGCAATTTCGGGTTTTCGAATCGAAGGCTTTAAAGACAGATTCCTGAAGAAGCTTTGGGTAACTGCTCTAGCATTTGTAGTAGTTATTAGTAGCGGTCAAGTAGGCATTTTAAATAATCTTGCTCAGGAGAACTTGAATACCATCACGTCAGGAAATAAGATTCGTTCTGTTCGGGTTCATTCGGAATTGTCCGTTACACCTCGATTATTTTTACCCTGAAGATATTTCAGAGCAATTAGTTATTTTATATTTCATTTATAAAGGTCAGAAAACCAACAAGACATGAAAATATTGCGATGTTTTGATAAAAATATCGGAGGATAGTGTATCCATGGTTTGTTTATTTATTTTCACAAGCGTCAAATTTATTTGAAAAGTTAAATCGTACGGGTGAATATGGCGCCTGTAAGCAGTGGTAGTTCTACTTCAGACTGTGATTTTTGTAAAAAAAAAGTATTAAGATCAGATTCAAAAATCAAGTGTTACGGTGTATGTGGTAGATATTTTCATCTACAATGTGCTGGTGTGACCGATGAAGAAAAAAAGAAGATAGATGAAGAAAAAACTTGGAATTGTTCAGAATGTCAGCAAGATCCGACCTTGAGCGTAAGTCAAGTTGACTTAAGTAAAATGTTTGAATTAGAAAATAATTATTTGAAGCGAGAAGTTGATAATCTGAAGAAACTTATTGATGAAATGAAGAAAGTGAACGAATTACAGAATTTTAAAATAAAGGAATTAGAAGAAAAATTAAATATTAAAAATTACATCAATCCATCGAATATGGATATTGTCATGCCATCTGCAAGTCAAACAAATAAATTATCGTATAGTTCTGTTATAAAGACGAAACCTGCGAATAAAATATTAGTGATCAAGCCAAACGAAACACAGCAAAACTCAACAACAACTACAGAAGAAATTAAGCAGTTAATTGACCCAGTGAACTTGTCCTTGGGGATAAATAAGATTAAAAATGCCAAACAGGGGGGTATTATAATAAATTGTACATCTGATGACTCCTTAAACAAATTGAAAAATAACTTAGAGTCAGCTACCAGCACCTACAATATTTATGTACCTAAAAAACTTATGCCCAGATTGATGATATATGGAGTTGACAAAGAAGAATTAAACAACAATGAAGAATTTATAAATAACATTGTGAAACAAAATAATATTAACGATTTAACTAAAGGAAATATCAAAGTAGTAAAAATTATAACGAGAGAAAATTTGAAAACAGCAAATATTATCATTCAAGTATCGCCCCAAATTCGTAGTCAGTTACTCAAATATAACTCTGTTTACTTAAACTGGAAAAGCTATAAATGTTTTGATCATTTCTCAGTAATTAGATGCTACCGTTGCTCTGCTTTCGGTCATATAGCTAAAGATAATAAGTGTAAAGAAAACGTATGCATGAAGTGTGCAGAAAGTCATGAGACCAAAAACTGTACTTCACTAACAACAAAATGCATTAATTGCATAAATTTCAATAAAAAAAAATCCAAAGAAAACGATATTCGATACTAACCATTTCGCAAACAGTAATAAATGCCAAGTATATCAAAACCTTATTAGCTTAATTCAGTCAAAAACAAATTACGACCCACAATAGCAACTACTGAATGACACAAGGCACATGAGCAATACTGGCAAAATACTTATAATGCATCAAAATGTTGAGTGTCTTCGTAATAAAATTGATGATCTTGAAGTTTTCATACAAACTAATAATATTGACATTCTTTGTTTTTCGGAACACTGGTTAACAGAAAGTGAAATAGACAATGTAAAAATTAAACATTTTGATTTGATAAACGCTTATACTAGAACTTCTTATAAAAATGGTGGTGTGATCATATATGCAAAACCGATACTTGATGTACAAAAAATAAACATGCGTGTCCAATCGGAAGATAAGAACTTTGAGTTTGTTTCAGTTAAATTAAAAATAAAAAGTGTGAACTATGTTATTATATGTATGTATAGATCACCTGATGGAGACATAAACATTTTCCTGAAAAAACTAGAACAGTTGCTTGACCATTGTACAACTAAATATTCAAATATAATCTTGTGCGGTGACTTTAATATTGATATACTAGTGACTAGTACTAATTGTAACAGTTTTTTAGACTTATTGAATAGTTTCGGCTTTCGCTACACCATTGAATCACCAACAAGGATAACTGCCACTTCCAGTACATGTATCGACAACATCTTTGCCAACACCCAGAACATTTGCCGAAGCCATGTAGATCATAATGGTATTTCGGATCATTCAGCTCAAATTGTTCATTTATTAGCAAACAATAGTAATTTTACAAAAATTGTTAAAAATAAAATTCGAGTATTTTCCAAGGTAAATAAAGAATACTTTTATTATTGTTTAACTAAAGAAAACTGGCAAGAAATTTACGACAGTCCGGATGTTAATGAAATGTATTCTAATTTCATACTTACTCTTCAACATTATTATAATATTGCGTTTCCAGAAGTTAATTGTAATATTAACCCTAAATATACTAATACTAATAAATGGTTAACGCCCGAAATTATCAAGTCTTCAGAAAAATTAAAAAATTTATTTGTACTTCGCAATAGAGGAGTAATATCCAATATACATTACAATGAATTTAAGCGCAATCATAGAAATTTAATTAGAAGAGCGAAAAAGAATTATAACAACAATTTGATCATTAATTCAAAAAATATTTCAAAAACTGTATGGCAAGTAATTAACGAAAATACAGCAACATCCAATAGCACTAAGCCTTTTGAATTCAAACTAAATGTAGAAAACAATATTATCAGCAATGAACAAACAATTGCTGACACTTTTAATAATTATTTTTGTTCTTTAGCCAATAATTTAATTACAAACACGTATTTCAATCCCCCCAACTATAAAAATTCTTATAATATGTTCATTGCAGATAATTTACAATCAATTTATTTAACACCTATTGATGAGTACGACATTGCTAATATTATAAAATCTTTAAATAATACATCTTCCACAAGTTTAGATTATATGTCGAATGTTTTTGTAAAGAATATCATGTATTTCATTTTAACACCATTAACATTTATAATTAATGCAAGTCTAAATACAGGCTGCTTTCCGGCTGACTTAAAAGTTTCTAAAGTTATACCCTTATTTAAGAATGGAGATTCAATGTTAGTTCATAACTATAGACCTTTATCTATTGTTTCACCTTTCCATAAAATCTTTGAAAAAGTAATGTACATTAAACTAATGTCTTTCTTTAAGAAATACAATATTATAATAGACGAGCAGCATGGATTTCAGAAAGGTTATGATTGTATATCTGCTTTGGCTGATTACACAAAAATAATATATTCCATGTTAGATCAACAGCAGTCTGTAGTAGGTACCTTTATAGATCTTACTAAGGCATTTGACTGTATAGACCATGAGTTACTACTCTATAAATGTGAAAGGTACGGTCTTCGCGGTACATGTTTGCAGTGGCTTGAATCATATTTAAATAATAGAAAGCAAATTGTTAGTTTGAATGCTACAAAATCTAAGGAATTTAATATCAATACAGGAGTACCGCAAGGATCGATATTAGGCCCCATATTATTTTTGATTCATATCAATGATATTAAATACTCTATTCCACATGGTACTTTCGTTGCATATGCAGACGATTTATCGTTAATTAATTTTACTCCATTCTTACATAGTACAATTCAGCAGACAAACACCACCCTACAGTGTCTGTATGAGTGGTTTAAAAATAATAAACTTATACTTAATACAAACAAAACACATGTAATTAAATTTGGAAATAGATCTGACTCAACAAAAAGTATATTGGTTAAATACAATAAGAAATCTCTGGAACAAGTAAAAAAGTGTAAAATACTTGGCTTTGTCATCGAAGAAAATATGTCTGGTGATTGTCATGTGGATTATGTATGTGGTAGATTAGCATCCGCTTGTTATGCAATAAAACGCCTTACGGAAATATCTGATCTTCTTGTAGCTAAGACATATTATTTTGCTAAATTTTATTCCTTGTTAAGTTATGGCATAATTTTCTGGGGTTCATCTGCCACAGCTTCAAGAGCTTTTTTATTACAAAAACGTGCTATACGGCATTTGGCTGGATTACGTTGGTATGATTCTTGTAAAAATGCTTTCAAAAAATTAGAATTGCTAACTTTTCCTTGTATTTACATATACCATTTATTAATATTTGTTAAAAGAAATTATAAAAACTACGAGAAACATACAGATAATCACTGTTATAATACAAGAAATAAAGACAATCTAACTCTTTTTCAGCATAAAACTGTTAAATTTGAAAAAAATATTTTTTATATGGGTGCTATACTATATAACAAGCAACCAGATAGCTTGAAAGGCGTAGAAAATATTAATTTATATAAAAAAGCATTAAAAATTTACTTAATAGATAATTGTTTTTACTCCTTAGAAGAATATATGGCTAAATAAGATAAAATAAAATTATGTAATATACGAGTAATATGTACAACATTGTAACAACTCTGTCTACCGACCTGTCCAATATCATGTATTATTGATCAATGGAATAAATAAATATTATTATATTATTATTATTATTATTAATACTTTGCCAGTCTCCGGGAAAGATATTTCCGTACTGTTATTTATCCTAACCTAGCAACAAGACTAAAAAACCGGATTAATGCACTTTGCAGTTCGAAAACACAAGAAAAGGAGTCAATTTCATTCTATCGAAAAAAAAAAAATGTTTTTTGTGTATTGATATTAAAGATGATACTTCTCAGACTGCTAACAGTCTGTACAGTGTCACTTTTATGCCTAGACTGTAAAAATATTTTCTATAACACTGTTTTGGAAACTGGGCATTCCACTACGAAAAATTGTCACTAACATTCCATACGCGGCGTATGGAATATTGTCGACGAATCAGAACCGCTTATTAGCGCGACATATGAAGTATCTTGATTCAGTTACTATGGTTACGTCTGTTTGTTTTAATTTGATTTATTTGAGTTGGTCGTTTTCAACAGTTTTATATTTGTATTGTTGTATAATTTCCAAAACCTTTTTATAGAAAGTATAGTCTACAACATGTAACGGAATGGCCTATCCCACGCTAGCAAACCGTAGCCCTCGCCTTTGGCTCGGGCTACAAACTTTTTGCTCGCGTGGAATATGTGCCATTCCATTACTTGTTGTAGAATATACTATTACATAACAACCGCTTAACAAACGCATAGCAACCGTTAATAAATACATATCAACCGTTCAACACATACATGGCAACGTAATTTGACAGCGATACCCTTCAAAATCGGCAAAAAAATTTTGTGTTCAACTCGGCAACAAACACCGATTTATAGCCTCTGCTGTAAATCTGGTATTTTGATGCCTAGTTAAACAAATAATTATTATTACTGGTAGAGGAAACAGCTTCATATATATCAGCTAGTAATATATAAAAGTGAAACTACATTATGGTTGCTTGTACAGTAAAACAGTTTCTCTCTTAGTGTAATGAAATAAAAATTTAAAAAACTTTGTTTATATAGAAAACGTCCATGCAAAATGGTTTCCGCGTGTATTCTTTCGTAAAACAAAATATTCAAGAAACGCTTACCGTCAGCTAATGTACTTTTTCACACGTTACAGCGAAAACTTTTTTGTAAACCTATTTAAAATACATTTGTCGCTTTTATCAGATAACATTACTACAAAAAATATTCCCAACAGCATTTGACATTCAAACAAAAGCGTGAAAATTAATACACAAATCTGCAAGTCACAATATTGCGTCCATTAAATACGCAACGAAATCAGAAAAAGCTACAGTGGAAAGAGATCTGAACGAATTTCTGTCCCGTATTTTCAGTCGTAATTACACGGTGACTGCTACACTAGGCTATCGGGATAAACAATCTACGCAGTGATAATTAATCACTATATTCACATACTTAGAGCCGTGAGGTTGCAGTTAGTGATTGTCAGTGCTAACATGTACTAATTTGGAGATAGAGTGAGCAGAGAAACAAGAACATGTGTTTTTAAAATGTACTCATTTTATTTGTGAACAGTAAATCATTTGTTTTACATGAATACTTTGTCTCTTATTATTAGTTTTTACGTAAATATTTCTTTATTAACCTTTTTATCTTCCACCTTCCCCTGAGTAAGGGAGGTATTGGTTTTGGTCAAAAAATTTAGAGTTTTTGATGAATAATCACGTTTTAGGGTCCCTACAATACAATTTTACTATTTTCGCCATGATGTATGTAAATATTTATGTATGTGTGTGTGTGTATGTGGTCTGTACCGATTTTTTCGTCTTGCATAACTCAAACACTATAATACCAAAAAATACAATTTTGTTTATTTTTGCTTCTTATAATTTATATGAAGAGCAGATTAGATTTTGAATAAAATTGGTCAACCGGAAGTAGCAGTTCACTTAAAGCCCTTAACAGTTTTCCGTGAAAAAAACAGGGTTAAATTTAATTTTTAAACAATTTATGCTATTTTGAAAATTGTAGAATAGAATATTTAATTTAACATGTATTTTGATTACACTAATTTTATTAATTTTTATTAGATTTGGAGATAATAAAATATAAAGAAATTAAATTTCATAAATCTTGCTTTCCATGTACACTATGGAAACACTTTAAAAAAATTAATTTTTACGAAATGTGACACATATCATTGTGATTGTGAAGCTGTTCTTTTTGTGAAATATATGTTAAAAAATTAAATAAATATACGAAAGAAAATTAAATTTCTTAAATATAAATAGAAAATAAACAAATTAGAAGATATTTTTCTGTACCATCAAATACTGTTTTGTACCATTTAAGAGTTGTATTGGGTGGAAGGTTATATGCTAACCAAAAAATGCAATTGTTTCAATATCACCAATATTATTAAAACATGATAATCTTTAAAATATTGTACGTGTCCAAATATATTTATTACAGGAATTATGTTGTAAAATATGAAATTATTAGGTTAAAATTATAGATATATAAATTCCTGTGCGACTTAGTAGAATACTTAAATTTTAGTGGACAGAAATACAAAATTATTATATTTTAATTTGACTATAATTTGGGATAATTCTTAATCTTTCAGCTGAGCTTCATTAATGTAAATTTTATGTCCCTACTTTTCGGCGTTTATGGTGAGAACATTTTTAGTTCATTGCTTTCTTGGTGAATGTATAAGAAAAAAATCTGGTGTGGCCAACACATGAAAAATAATAATTGAGGAAAATCATTATTTTCTCATTGCTATAGATACACATTTCTTTCAAATCTGACAATTTGTTGTTATTTTAATTATAAATTAGTCACCTAACAAAAAATAATGTCAAAAGCGGTGAATTGTAGAAATCTTTTAATTAATGAAACTTATTCCTTAAACCATAATCATGCCTACATATTCCTCGTTACTAAAAGTAATAACCATTTTGCACTTAGATTACTTTGATGTTTAATGTATTGACATTTAAATGAATTGTTTTCTAGTTGTGTTTTCGTTTATAAGTGGCTCTCAATCATATGGACTGTAATTTTTGAGCGTAAAAGAACAATTGAAATAGTCGTAACTTTTATAATAATATATTACTAATAATTATTTTAACTAAACATTATTTAACTAACATTAAAGAATTACCAATTTCTATTTTATAACACAGTTAATTGCAGTAGTTTATAATGACTGTTTATTAGTTGATTTAAATTTAATTTGTTGTATCTTTCTTGTTATTGAATATTTGACAAAATTTTATTAAGGAAAAGACTTTATTTTGAATCCCCTAACTACACTCATAAAATAACTTCTTGTTTCAAGAAAATTTTCAGTTTTCTTTTAGTATGCAATGGTAGAAGAAAACTTTATTTCTTACAAAATGATTACGTCCTATTAAAAAAATATTAATTTTGAATATAAATTTTATTCATCTCCTTTTTTCTGCATTGAAAGAAAATGAATATATTTAAAATTCTGTTTTTAAAAATAATGTAAAAGAAGTTGTTTTAATTTTAAACAAACTTTTTATTTATAACAATATTATAATTGAATTAAAACTACTAGTTTGTTCCCATAATGAGTCTTAGTTGAATACTTTGAAATGTTCCTTCAAAACTAGATTAATTTTTACATCGGATTTGGACTATTCAAATCAATTTTCCTTTTCATCTGTTTGTTCCAAAAAAATCTTCTTATCAGTGTACACTTTCAATCATTTTCGTACCTTATGAATCAACCTGTACTGTGTGAGAGGTAAAAAGATAAAAAAAATATTATAAAAGATTTAAAATAAAAAATAATAATCATGTCAGTTGTCAACGACAGCCATTTAGAAGTATTTCGGAAACAAATATTATATTATTCATCACAAACACCATTTCTCTCCTACGCTCATGGTCAGTTAGCATCATCAGCTTCCATTTCTGTCTTCGAGTCTTCGACAAACAATTACCTGCCGCATTCTACACTGCATCTTCGTTCAGTTTCACTTTTATTTCATTTCACAGCCGCTGTGATTATGCATGTAGGTTGTGCATTTAAATTGCTTCATTACTCATATAACTTACTGCCAAATACACGGACGCCATGTTGGAAAATGGCGGGCGGGACATTGAGGTTATAATTATATACAACTGACTACATTAGAAATATTTTAATTCAATTAAAATAGTTCGTGAAATATTCGGAATTCCTAAAAATTTAACTATTTAATTGAGCCAATTTCCTGCGATTAAGAGTGCGCATAATTAAAAGATCCTATCATTTAATTATTCTGTTTATGAATTGGAATTTAAGCACTTTAGTTGTTACTAATTAACACCGATTAAATTATGCATAGCTCTCAAAATGGCGGATTACCATATATATGAATAAATCAATCTGGATGATCATTTTCCGAACATTTACTGTCAATATTTGAGCTTGGCGTTAATTTGTTTTAATTATAAAACGATTTTAGTGAGGCTTAGACATTTCGACACACTTTTCAGAAGAAAAAACTGCGACGGAAATTGATTGTGATTAATTAAGCTGCAAATTATTAGAAAACATTATGTATTCGAAACATGAAACATCAACTGAAAAATATACTAAAATAATATATAATTACTATTTTTTCCACACTGTTATTGTCGCTGTACAAGTCTAAATTATTATGCCATCTATGTATTGTACTGTACTCTTAGGTAAATGATAATTTTTCGATAGATATTTATAAGATTTACTGTCTTAACTAGATCACACATTTTTTTGTAAATCCGCACCTAACGCACTTTTACGAACTAAAATGAAATAGTTATTTATGTATCAAGGCACTGAAGTTCAATTTTTTATCACGAATATGGAATTTAGTTGCCGAAGCCCGTAGGGCCGAGGAAAATAAACCATGTGAGTGATAAAAAGAAATTTCAGTGCCGAGGTACATATTAAGTTTTGTTTGAAATCTAAAATTCGGAAAAACTGTAAAAAAATTACAATATAGGTTAAGTTTATACATCTGTCATCTGTCAATTGAAACTGACAGTCAGTGTTGCCAACCTCGAGAAGTGAAGTTATCGTAAATAACACTTAAAATTATGTGTTTTGTCCTCAATTTCGTCATCGGAATAATTAGTTAATTCTTCTTGCTTTTGTTTCATGTTACGTGCAAATTTACTATAGTACGTTAATATATCTGCCAAAATTATCCTAATTATACAATAATTTTTTAATGGTTGCCAACACTGGGTTGCTTAAAATCGTCGTATAATGGGTTACATTAGTGACGATTTCTGGGCTTTTAGTGACGATTTTAAATAAATAAATATATTTCAACCATATTCATAATATTAAATGTGTAATGATTAAAAACAATATTCAATTACTTGTTGACTAGATTTTTTTGTGAGCTAATAAATAATATTTTTTTATATAAATACGAATATATATGTTATTTGATGCAGGTTAATTATTTCTGAATCACACATAAAATATTGTTAAAAGAAGAAGAAATTTCTTAATAAATAATATATTCAAATTTACACTGAAAAAATTATTCATTAAGAAATTACTTTTACATACATATATGAGCTTTGTTTAAATGCTTGTAGGCACTGTATATTTCAGGGAATTTTTATTTTGCTGCCATCAAAATTTTGTTTTTATGAAAAATCTAAAAAAATTGTCTAAAATTTTAACTTTGCAAAGCGAAAAAACTAAGCGAGATATCACAAAACGGTTTCCAATTTTGAAAGTATCATGTTTTAATTACCCTATAAACAAATTTTCAGCGATTTTTATTTTTTTCAAAATTTTACCCAAAAATGGTTCAATCAAAAATTTTCCTGGACGAGTATCTCAACAACGAGAAAAGATACAGTGCTGGGCACTGAACCATTGGATTCAGCTCGGTGAAATACATAAGTGTGTAAAGATTCATTAAAATCGCTCAACGGAAAAAATTGCTAGAGCAAAAAGTCTTAAAATGGCATAAAATCCGAAAAAATCCAAGGGGTATGTATAGAGATTTTGACAAAAATTTTCATCTCTTAGAATTTTGATTTTTATACCCTATCTCCCTATATTCGACCCGAAACTTATGAAAAATGTGTTTTTTGCGACAAATAAGTTTCAGTTTTCAAGATATAAGCTACTTCATGTGAAACTGAATTCAGAAAAATTTCTCAAAAATTGTTTGCGAGCTTATATCTCGGAAACTATAAAAGTTAATTAAAATTGCTTTTAATGGGCGTATTCAGCATACTTTATTTATCTTCCTTGTAAATTTTTATGACAATATCTCATTAAATACAAATTTTATTTATTATCAAAGTTGATAGAAAAATATCGAATATATTCAAAATTCGCCCTAGTTTGACAAAATAATATTTTCAGATTCAGTACTCTCTGATAATATTAATTATTAAGAAATTTCTCATTATAACAATATTCTATGCGCGGTTCACAAATAATTAACCTGCGTCAAATATTCGTATTTACCTTAAAACTGATCTAATTTATTAGTCCACGTAAAAAAATCTAGTCAACAAGTATTTGATTATTGTTTGTAATCATTACACATTTAATATTATGAATATGGATCAAAAATTATCATTTACCTAAGAGTATAGTGCAATACATATTTGTACAGCGAAAATAACAGCTTGAAAAAAATATATTATATTTTTTCAGGACATGGCAGGAAACCCCACCGTTCTTCTCCCGAAATAGTGAGGAAAATGTGTTTTTCCTCTCTAGAGAGGAATATATAGAAGTGTTACCAATATGAATATTATTTACAAAAAATATATTGTAAAAATTATAAATAAATTCCAAATTTTATTGAAAATCCTTATTTTAGTAATAAACATACTTTAAATTATTTTATAATTATGTTTTATATTATTTTATTTCTAGATTAAATCACAATTTGCCAACTATAATCTAGATTTAAGATTAGTTCATTGGCAACACTGTTACACCACCTTGTGTCTGACCACCTAATTTTTAATGTATCAGTTGTGTTGTTAAAGTGTATTTTAGGTCCGATCAAATCGTTTTTAGAAACATGTCGTGAAAAAATGTTGTGTCTAACACGAGAGGAAAGCCCTTCTTCCACTCTCGCTCGAATTGCCTCGTTCACAACGCTCATAAGACACACTTCGAGCTTAAGTGGGAAAAAGAAGCGCTTTCCTCTCTAGTTTGACAAATAACTATTATTTGATTGTAGCATATTTTTTCAGGTGGTACTCATACATTTGGGGTCGGGCTCGTATGGTACATATTTGGACAAGAAGACGTTAACGTTACATATTTGGTTCAGCCAATATTTATTTTTAGGAAATGTTGAACAAACAGCCAATTTTCTTGAAGCAGAATGCACAGAGCGATGTTGAAAGAAATGTTAGCATTGATCGTCTTGAGTATTTATCTGGTAAACTATGACCGATAGTTTCATCAGCTACTCGGCTGGTCAACTCTTCTGCGAGAACACAACATGTTAATCACACACGTGGTATTCAAAGAAAAACGACGACGTTAGCAGCGACACAGTAGGAGAGAATGTTGTTGGTGGCATTAAACCTACCTTTTACAAAGAGAGCATCTATTTATTATAGCTTAAAAGCGAGAATTACCGTGAGAGAAATTAAGGTATTTAAATTCTTTCGGTGTATAAAATCAGCGAGATATTATTTTGGGTTTGCAAAAACCGTGAAGTTATCTTTTGTAACTGTGGGAAAATAAATTGAGGTTAGGGCATTATTTCTGGTTCTTTGATATTCGCTGTTGAAATGAGAAAATAATTAGATTTTTACGCAATATTTTCCACTTTTTTGATGTTTAAATTGAAATTTAACACAATACGTAAATATTCTTTGTGCGTAGCGGATTGAAACCAAAAAATTTTAGGGCAAATAGATCCCAATAACCGACAAACTGTCAACACATAATATTAGTCCTCCAATATGACACCAAGCTTATTTTAAAAACGTGATGTGGATCACCAAGTAACGGCCTTCTGACAGTTGACATGTAGTTAGTTGTCATTCTGTATTTTGATGATGACTTTTTCAACGTGTTTTTTCAGCGAATTTCGATCATTTTGCAAAGTGATTTCCGAATTTACAGGAGTAGAAAAAATACAGGATTATGGTCATTATTCACTCGGATGATTCGCACTTACTGACATCTGTAAAAGCACCCATAATGGCTAAATGGCATTGTGATGTATTTATTTTTTTTTTTTTATATAAAGATGAACTTCTTTGGTCATATGCCGCCTCATGAATGGATGGTTATAAATTTTATGAACACAAACGAGCATGCTGTTCAGTGGGATTCGAACCCACGACCACTGCCGTGCAAGACTATTTACAAAACCATACTACACCCACGAGATTGGCATTTATTTATTTATTTATTTATTTAAGTATATATTTATTTATTTATTTAAGCTAATAAGTATTTGTTTTGGGTAGGTTTCCAATGCAGAAATAATCAATTAACTAAACATCAATTAATTTGCATAGTGACAAAGGGTCCAAATGATATTCTCATCAAAATGTTTGTAATTAAATTGCAAGGGAATTGACAAATTAGTTTATTCGCTAAAATTACTAATTAGCAATGCAAATTATCCATTAATATGTAGGCATTTTCGAAACATGTAATAATGAAACATATTTCTGTGTCTGTGTGTAATTTAATTATTGTAGACTCAATACCCTTAGGACAAAAATAAATAAATATAGAATGATGAATGAACCGTGAATAGTTATTGATATATTAAGGCTCTAAAGTATATTTTTATTTATTATGAATATGGAATTTAATATCAAGGCGATTGCCCAGGAAATTAACTATACCTATGAGTAATAAAAATTACTTTTATCCAACACCTCTCAATAAATGTTCTATAACTATGGCGATTTTAAACAAGGAAAGTAACAGATTACCCACTAGTAGGTATAATTTTGAAAAAATCCACCAGTGAGTATTTTTTTATTTATAACAATAATAATAACACACAACACCTTGGTAACTACTTCGATTGACATTTTAATTTCAAAAATTGAAAGCTTATGTCACTGTCAAATAATATTTCTTTAATGAATTTTGCATTTAATATAAGTTGTTGGATAAAACGTTATTCTTCACACGTGGGCAAAGTGGAATTACCCTCTCGATAAAATTATCACACTCAGCCTTCGGCTTCGTGAGCTAAAATTTCTCTCGTGGGCAATTCCTTACTTTGCCCACTTGTAAAGTAAATAACTATATTTCATACTTGTTATTTATATTACATTTTTCGGACTATTTATCGTACGAAAAGTAAAACTATAAGTCCTAAGACTTTAAAGTAAAACTCGACATTTAATTTAATAATGAAATGGGGGCGACATTTTTCATAAGAACTTCAACAATACTATAATAGATGTCAGTGGTAATTATAATTTTAAATCGATAGTACCTTTCGAGCAATTCATCTGGTGGTACTGTTGACAAGTTTACAATCATGCACTCCCATAAAACTGTAGTAAAAACATTTAAAATTACCTGAGAAAGACTCTCCCAGTTATATATAAAGTGTCTTAGAAGCGTTAGGTTATTGCCTCAATACAGCTTCTGTGCTGGAAGTTACTTAAGAACAAATGGCGTGTAAAAAGTAAACTGGAAATGTAAGTTGTAACATTGTACGATGCTGTTTGTTTGTTTAGTTGCTGCTGGGAGCGAGTCTTTTCTGTAGGTTTCACTTTGCAGGTTCGGATTTAATTGTTGCACTTGTTCTTGAAAAATAATTGGGTGGTGTACTTTATAATTAACATGTATACTTGTCTAGGAATCTATGTATAAATGGATAAGTTGAGTAGTCATGTTGAACTTTCACAAAAAGAGGACAAATGTTGTTAACTTGTTCTTCCACTTTTAAAACATTTTCCTGAGTGTTTCACACATACTATTTAAACAGTTAAGTTCGTAATTGACTCGCGGCAGATCTGCAACTGCATATTAAATTGGAAGACTTTACAGGTGGTTCTTTAAAACGCATTTTTAATTTCTTATAGACGTAGTATAATCTAGGTATCACATTATTAATAAACGACAAAAGGTTTATAGAAATGCGGAGAACTAAAATTAATATTTATTAGAAAAATTATAATACAAAACAAAAACGAAAAATAAATGACATTCCAAAAGAAAAATTTTAATTTGTTTATTACAGTGTTGTTTTATTTTCTGTAGAAATTTTCCTAGAAGATTGTAATTATAAAATGGCGAATTTTTCTACTCGTGCGTAAATATATTCCCATTATTTCATATCTTTCGACGAAATATGGTAGTCATAATTTACTCTTCTCGACCAATCACAGAGCCAGAAATCCATAATTCACGGTTATTTTAAAAACGTGATGTGGATCACCAATCAACGGTCGTTTGACATGTTGTCAATTTTCATTGTATATTTTTATGTTGACGTTCTTCAACAAGTGTTTTCAATGAATGTCGATCATTTTCACAAGTGATTTCTGAATTGACAGGAGTAGAAAAACTATAGAATTATATTCGGGATTATGGTCATTATTCACACTTCGGCTCCTGACGCAAACTTCATCTTCGTGAATAATGACTATCATAATCCCTCATATAATAACTTACTATTTCATTTCTTTCTGGTAAATAAATAAATAAGCCTAAAACTGTTTTATTAAATGTCAAACATATTTCGTTTTTCTTTAATTTTGCAAGGCTGTGTTACAATTTTCCCAATAAATATTGATTTTTATTTGATTGATATATCGTGTAACACTAATATTTGTGTGATCAAATGGGCCTTATTGCATGTATCTTTATATTCAGAACAACTTTTGTGTTTACACTTTTACTGTACAGTGAATAGGTAAAATCTTACAGCAATTTAAAAAATAATAGATTGAAATCCCTATATTTCACATTTAAATTCTACACCCGGTATATGTAATGAAGGTATTATTACGGGTCAAATTTTGATTAAGATACACACATTTTGGAGTTCCTACCATTTCACTTAATTAACGATGACGTATGTGTGTAATAATTTAAAATCCAATGATTTGATTATCATATCCTGGAAGTGGTAGTTTACTTGAAGACCTATTAGATATTTTGAGCACATCTCAGTAAATAATTGAGTTCAAGTCAATAGTTTTATGTTAAGCAACGCGTCATAATATTCCGAATAAAAACATAATTTCTTCTTTGAGAAATACGAGTAATCTTTTATTAAATATAGTCGCTGTCGTCTGGTCTTTACCCTTTAATAAAGACAGTATAACAAATCAAAAAGATGACAGTCAATAAATCACATCTCCAGTATTTGTCTATATTACCGTTTCGTTCAAAAACAACATCATTCCCATCTACGAGAACCAATATGTAATTGACAAAACAAAGAACAAAATCGAAACGAACAGAAGAATGAAAAAAGTAAACGAATAAGATATTAACAACTGACAAGCGATATAAATCACGAAAGGTCTATCGATATCTATCGGACAGCACTGGGATACAACAGTGACTTGAAGTTGAAGCAGTCATCTGGTAAAAACAATGCTTCATAGCTGTCGCTGATGTTCCTACATTAGCTGGGTTATTGTTCTAGAGTGCTTTAAATGCCAGCACTGGGCTCGCATGCCATAGGAGGCTATGCTGTCCAGAGGCGGCGAACAGGAATTTTTCTTAGGCGTGAAGAACTCATTAAAATAAATTCTACTAGTTGGTCGTGCTAGCTTGTTAAAGAAGCGAAGAATACATATATTTTAAGAGATTATAACGCATTTTATTCATTTATTCATTTAGGGTGTGGCACCTTGCTTTTCCAAATATTGGTAGGTAATACTTTACGGTTTCCAAAGAGTTAGAAGAAATTAAGGTGTTAAGATAAAATGGTAACTGTCAGCTGTGGAATTCGAACTGAGGACTTTAAAATTCAAGATTTTTTTTTTGGAATAATTGGAACCCATAAAAAATTTGGGATGTGCAATACGTTACTTCATTATAAGTATTTTTGTAAGACACCTGACACCAAATTCGACAATTAACTCTTATACAAAACAATTGATGATCGTTTAAAATTAACCAGAAATACATACGGGACAATTTTAAAATTTCAGTCACCCTGTCATTCAACCATTTCTGATTGTGGCATTCTCTATAAGTCTATACACTGTGAGTTTCAGCTAAGATGCAATATTTACCACACTGTCATGAATGTATTACTATGGATACCGTTTATATATTACCGTACTGTTCGAGATAAAATGCAACATAGGGGTAGGTTGTCAATGTTTAATGAACTTGTCATCATAATAAAAAAATTAGCAAACAATTCTCAATCAGAATTGTACCAAGTAACCATGAATGATACCAAATTAATTGTTGCATCCAACCAATCTCACATACGAGAAGTCCAATCCAAATATTTATAAACTATGATGATGGCAAGTTCATTTTCTTTGTCAACCTATGTGGCATTTTATCTGGACCAGTATTATGTATAACTGGTATCAGTAAAAGGAAATAGACATAAAGTGCAAAATTTCTTTGGATGATATTTCACAATATAATTGATGTTTTTTTGTGTGACTGTATTAAATGTACAAAGTATCTAGAATCTAGATTGTGAACAAAATGAGTTATAAATCGTTGATAATAATCTAATCATTCTACAATAAAAAAGAAAGGAAATTGGTCGACTTATCTTACAAAGAAATGATGAAAATGAATAGCAACATAAAAATACTTTTTTATGTATTTTAAGTATCGTTTTTGAAGGCTTTTCAAGGACTATTTAGTTTCGAATCCGTACTAGAATATTGTAATTGTAAATATTAATATATTATTTTATTATCGTAAGTACTAAACTTTAGGCAAAATATTTAAATAGATTTTGGATTAAGTTCTGAAAGTGGAAAATGTTACATTGGATAGACTAGAAGAACAATAACAACAAGAATTACAGAACACAAACGAGTCTTTTGTTTTAACCAACCAGAGAAATCTGCTGAGGCTACATAAATTTAGAAGAAACAAATATTAAATCAAGATCGAAATGTGTCAATGGTAAACACATATAAGCTATAGAAATCTACAGTGAATCAGAATGAGGGTTACGAGATAGACAAGACATGTTTTGTAAGTGACAATTTGTTGTTAATATATTTACTTGTTTATGTTATTCATTTATTACCTTGATGACGAATTATGCACAATAATTCGAAACGTTGTTTTTATCTATGTCAGTCAATAACTATAAAGAAATAAATAGCTCCATGTAGGATCTTCAGTTGGATTCCTACAATTTAATCTTCATCCCCATGTTTCCTCCTTTACTAACATCTTTGGAGAAGACATGACGTAAAAATATACCACCCAGATCTGTTCTGCTTCAAGCAGAGCGCCACACCAAAAACGGATAAATGACGAAATGATACATTTATTTATAAATAAATTGAAATCCATTACGTCTTCCACTGCCCTCCGCTAATGAATCCATGGAAGATCTAATATCTCCTTGACCGTTTTCGTTTCTGAATGCATGCGTGACCTTTGACTCGATCTCAGATCTCGAGATCTCATGTACTTAAATAGTGAATAGTGAAATCTGGGTGACGGGCTCTCTAACAGTCATGGAGTTCTATGCGCTGACAAGAGATACTTGATTGCGTCTTGTGATCTGGAGGACTCATACAAATGAAGAGTTTTTGGGAGCATTAACTTCTTTTATACTTATTTATAAATAAAAATTGCTCGTAATACGAGGGTCATCTAGAAACTAACTGAATAAAAACGAAAGATATCAACACAAAACTTTGTTTACAAAGTTATAGTACATTACTCTATAGCTATCAAGAAATTTATTGTAACGTTTTAGGTACCAATTTTCCAATGCCGATGTTATACTCTTCTACCGCAAAAAATCTGAGCTAGGATGCCAGAACTTCTTTTAGTAAACAAGTGAAAATTGCTTGTCAATAAATATATGAATCTTTGGCATTGGAGTATAAAACAAAGGAACTGAAATTGTGACTAAAATGTTAATATGACACGTCAGCAGTTTTCAAACAAATGATCTTCAAATTTCGATTGTATCTCCAACATTGTAGTATTAAACGTTTTCACATTTTACACAATAACAACAATGCATGTTCAGTTCTCAACTCGTTACTAATGACACATCATTTCAGTTGTTAACAAATTTCACAGTTAGTCCAAATGATGCGAACGACACTCAAAATGACAGACGAGAATCGGAAACAAGTGAAGATGCGCGCTAAAACAAAATAACTGTACAGTGGATTCCACTGTTTCCATAGCTCTTACGTTCTAAGGCTGCAGCTGTCAAATGTCTCTCAAGAAGAGGTTGTTTTCTTCAAACAAATGAAGACAGCTCTTCGATATAATGTTATTAGCATAGCATTCGTATCGCCGTATAGGAGAAATCTACGTGTGCTATGGGAACCTAATAAAATGGCGTTCTGTAGAATTTATGAAACTGTTGCTGTCATTTTTATAATAATAATTTGAATCTTTGTATATTTAATTTCCTTGAGACGTGATGGAAATTTTAAGTTTTCGGAATGATTATCTCTGTATTATTTCCGAACAAGCGTTGATATTTATGGATTTTATAGTAGATATTTTAGGTATACGTCATAAGTGCGATTCTTATTATTAAAATTATTTTTAACGGAATTAAAATTTAATCAAAATATACCTTGATTTACAAAAATTCACAACAGCAAAATTATAGCAATCACCGGTTAAAAAGAATTTGATGATTGACAGTTAATAAAACAATTTCTACACGTTTTCCTTTACATTATTATTATTATCATTATTATTATTATTATTACTACTGTCTGTCGACTATATTACACAGAGTGTTTATAGTACGTCTATCGATACACATAATAAATTTTACATTATGAGGAATAAAATATATTTAAAAAAATTGAATATATTTCATGTTATAATTTTATTAAAATTGAAATTTAAATATTTATCTGTCGAATAAAATCCATTTTTTTTTTAAATTTAATTGTATTTTTCAAATTTTGGCATTTATCGATGGTTTTTACAGGTTTTGATACAAAATAATTCGGTGTTAGTAACATTTTGGGGACAAACTTTTGTTATTTATAAGATAATTTTGCTGTAGAATGCCTGGGGTAAGCCTGTATTTTTTTAAAATTTTACTACACGATTACGCAAATTGAAAGTTCTTCAAGAGTTTTCAGTCTTTTGTTTTGAAGTTTTTAAGAGTCTTGAAGCGTGCGTCAAATGTGTTTCCAAAGGTTGTGAGTATACATAAGCCAGGTAAATGAGTTTTTACAGTACGGAGGCAACGATGTTTGCTTTTTTTTTTCCTTGAAAACAATCAGTCTTAATAAAAATAGATAATAATTATAACAATCAATTTGGTTTTATTGACATTTCTACTAAATTATTAAAAAATGAATGCGAAATAATCAAATAAATAATAGTTATTTGTATACCAAGTCTGCGAAATCACTCTTTAGCGTACCGAGAGATAAATTGCAGGACAATCCCGAAGGCGATAAAGGTGTACACACTATTTTTTGTGCAACCGTTAAAATATGTAATCACACATTTTATTAATTTTAAACTGTTTTATTCTAAATAGAAAGTAGACTTTCAAGGTGGCTACGGGATTGATATTTGATAAACAAAACAATTAGTTTTGAAATAATCATATAATGATGTTTTATGTCCGGTATTATACAGAAATTTAACTAGCACTTAAATTTACTTTTATAGTAAATTTATTTGTTTTTTTCTTTATTTATTTTATGACTTATTTAACATTGCCGTTAAAAATTTGATTGTCATTTGGATAACTTGATATAAATTTAGTATGGAGTTTAAATTTCTTTATAATACCAGTAATAAATTATGGATATTTTTATAAGAACAGATATTAAAGGAAGTTAACTGCAATTGTTATATTATCCATCATGTCAATTCTCAAGTGTCAAAATGATTGTTTACCGTTACCATAACAAGAGCCGTGAAATTTAATTTCGCGGTCAGTATTGCGGCTGCGAAATGCTTATTTCGCGTCCGGTTGCACACAAAATAAATTATTAGAAAAACATGAAATAATTTATTAATTATCACCCTGAAGAACACTGAATAACAGTCGAAACGTCGGTGTTTAATTAATTTAAATACATTGATTGTATCTCAGAATAAATGTTTAATTTGTTCATTGAACATTTTAGCGCAAAGCTACCGACAATATTAAACTTCTAGAAAGTGTTTCTTAAAAAAAAAACTCACTCATTTTCATATCTGGCAAGCTGGCTGTCACACAACCACTGCGCCGTGGCATTCTGCGTGATCTCCACCACCTCCTGCCCCTCCGGGTCCGAGCTCTCAGACCTGGGGGCCGGTTCCATGGCCGCCAGGCTGGCTATGGGCATGGACGTCGCCTTCTTGGCGTAGAGCTGCCGGTAGTACTTCTCCTGGTCGCCGTACATCCAACACACTTTCCACCACTGCTTGCACATGAGGATGTTGTTGTTGTTTGGGGTGTTTGACATTTTGAGGTTAAATTCTATAAAATTGTTTGTTGTAAGCGCGGGTGGTTTTCGCCGAGGTTTTACTGATTGATTGATTTCTTTTATTTTATAAATAAATACAGGAAGCATCAAGTTTTATGTTCAATAACTCATAAACAAGAAAAGATAGAATAACGAAACTTCATAATTACAAGTTTTATAAAAATGCACAGAGCTGATTAGATTTTAGTGTAAGTTTACTCGATTCATAGAGCAATACATTTAAATATATCGGGTGAGTACTTTTTTATTTGAGCTATAGGAAATACAATGTTATAGTAATTTACATTTCAAGCATGGTAAATAGTTTTTACTGCTGAATGGAGGAAATGACCGTCGAGCCTGCCACCTCATTGAAGCAGTGAAACAGTTACCTTGCGTGTATTATACAACATGTTACTTGTTAATCATTTGCAAATCAAAATAAAAATTATAACCTCACACAACTGTTCTGTCAAAATTATTTGAAATGATTTGGGATAAGGCTTGGAAGCATTACTGTGGCAACGTGCATTGTTAACCTTGTTTACTAACTTGTAAAATTATTACAATGCAACTGTCAATTAGTAACTTGTAAAGATTCATTTTCAAAGGCAATAGAGGGCTTGGGTAAATGGTGCTTACAAGTGAGTAACAAGTAATCGTTTTTACTTGTAAATATTCCTCGAGAAAAATTTCAGTCATTATTCTAATTTATTGAACATATATTTATTTTAATCTTTCACATAAACGTCAGACTTTGATAAATGTCATTTGTCAAATTTCATTAAATTAAGCGTTTTGAAAGTAATTCTTTTGAAGAAATTGATTGAAAAATTGAAAGTATTATCCCTTTTCTTCTTTTAAAACGGAGAAATTAAACTATTCCTCATTGTGTTTACAATTATTATAAATTTTCGGGTATCGCACTGGTGCAAATACTCGAAATACAAAATATTCACGATGTTCGATTGTCATTTTTCTAAATTAAAAAAATACTGCAACATGATTGGTTGAAACTTTTCGAGGGAAATATTCATTTTAATTGATATATCGTGAAATACTATCATTTAGGTAACTAAATGAGCCTTATTGCATGCGTTTTGCTCTAAAATAAATAAGTAAAAACTTATAGCAATATAAAAAGAAAATAGCCCTAAAATCCCTACACACCACATTTTAATTCTACACCCGATATATAAGGGAGGTATTATGACAGGTCAAAATATTCTATTAAAATAAGCAAATCTTAAAATCGCTTGAATACGATTTAACTTTTTTACTGGATATCATTTTCATATTTCATATTTAGAATTTGAAGGATCATGTTATAATTCATCAACCGGAAGTGGCAGTTTACTTCAAAGCCTAGCAAGTTCTTTTAGGTATATATCAGTAAATAATTGATTTACTGTAAAATTTGTTATATTCAAAAAGGTGTAGAATGTATTGACTACAATTTCTATTTGAAACTCTTTCTCTCTCATGTACCATTAAAATAATAAAAGTATTTACATTTACTCAATTAGCAGTTCTACCGACGACCCCCTCTCCTCCCCCCTTAAAACATGTATCAGGAAACTAGTCTCAGAGCTCTTAAAACGCTATGAACATATGTTTATTTTTCCATATCAGTAGCAGTGTACTCCAATCTTAATTAGATCTTAGTTGATGATTGACAATTAATTTCTGGTGAAATTCTAAGCAACACATTTTTTATCCCCAATAATTAAAATTGAGAGAATGCCTTACAGCCGGCTAATTTATCAAAATCAATTTGATGGTCGATATTATTTTGATTGATATGACAGAATGTTTTTTATCCGGTTTACTATCAAAGAGTTATTAACTTTTTCTGTTGATAAAATTGGGTGGGAAATGTTTTCTTCGCAATAGTTTTTTTTTTTGCTATTCACAGTTATTTTAATTGTACTAATATTCGGCAGTAAAATAACAAGAGAGGAAGAATAAATCGAAATAATTTTAACGATTTTTAGAAAACTGTTGTTGTAGAACAAAGTTGTTTATTGTTTTATCTTTACTTGATTACAATATCACAAATAAATGATTATAATTATAATACAGTCGATCACAAAATACTTTATATAAAATTTGTAGATAATATATTTCTCAATTTCTCTGTAACTTTAATTCGAAGCATTTTATTTTATAATAGTTTATTATGATATAAGTATTAAAATTAATATTTTATGAGAAGTGGGGAAGTTTGTGAAACAATCCCACGAACGAAATAAATCACTTGTAACACGTATACTCGTATCATACAAAATTTTATCTACGATCTTCCTAGTGTGTTATTAAATACTGAAAAATGTAGAATGATATTTTGACAGGTAGGATAATATTTGTTGATTTATTGATACAAATCGTTAGCAACGTTTTAAAAGTAACAATTAAATCACTTTTAACACGTTGCTATGTTACTTTTAACACTAGTCTCAGAAAGTGACACTTTTAACTTGCTAAGCATTCGTTAAAAGTGCCACTTTTAACAACGATCGTAGATAAAATACTTTTTCTACTCCTGTATAAATATATCTCCATTATTTAATTTTTTTCGATGAATTATAATACCCATAATTCATGACAATGATTCATAATTCACTCTTCTCTACTAATCACAGAACCAGAAATCCATAATTCAAGGTTATTTGAAAGACGTGATGTGGATCACAAAGCAACAGCTGTCTGACAGTTGACATGTATAGACAGTTGCCTTTGTGTATTTTTATGTTGACGTTTTTCAATGGGTGTTTTCAACAAATTTCGACCATTTTCAAAATTGATTTTAAAATTTACAGTAGTTTAGTATTATATTCGGAATTATGGTCATTAATCCTTCGGATGATTTTCATCACTTGTCTGCGGCTTGTGACACAAACTATATCTTCGTGAATAATGACTATCATAATACCTCATATAATAAAATACTATTAAATAAAAGTGGTAGATAATATATTTCTTTTTTACTACTACACTGATAAAAATGTTTTCTTGAGACAAACAGATTCCTCTTAAATGAAGAAAAAATTGATTTGAATGGTGCCAATCCCATATTCGTTTTCATTGAAAACATTTATTGGTTTGATAAATATTCTTGTATGAAAATTAATTTAGTTTTGAAGAAACATATCAAAGTATTCAACTGAGTTTGAATGGGAGTAGTTTTAATTCAAAAAGATATCGTTTTAAATAAAAACGTTTTGTTTAAAATTAAAACGACTTCTTTTTCATTATTTTTAAAAACAAAATTTAAAATATATTCTTCTTCTTTCAATGCAGAAAAAGAAAATTTATATTCAAATTTAATATTTTTTTGAATTGAACCTAATAATTTTGTAAGAAATAAAATTTTCTTGAACGAATGCATACAAAAAGAAAACTGAAAATTTACTTGTAACAAGAAGTTATTTTTATGAGTGTACTCCTATTCGAAACATTTTTTTATAATATAATTTTAGAGCAACAGCGCTCTACAACACTGGTGCCAGCCTTTATTGCTTGAAACTGTTTGTTAATAATAATAAATTATTTATTTATATTCACTGACATTCCAAAGTGTTTGCAATTACTACAGTGCCTCAATTTAGCACGATAAAAAGAAGTGGTTCTTGCGCAGTTCTTCAATTTCTCGACAACTTGTATGCACGTAGAGTAATCAACTATTAATACGAAACATTATAATTATCTTACACCAATCTCAAGTGAAATCTCTGCAGAATGTTGTTGGGTGTAAAACAGGCTTTTAACAAAATATCAAAACAAAATTTCATTTCTTTTTAATGGAAGCCTTGTATTGATTAGGTGGTTTTTATGTGGCATGGACTATAAATTCTAAATATTATTATGAAATTAAAAACGAGAATGTCAGTGGCGAGCCCGTTTTACACGCGGTAATTTATTGTACGGCTGCGCCGGTCGGAGAATAGACATGTTTTATTTTTTAGCTTTGTCGCAATTAGTGAAGGCATAAATATTCATCTTTTGTTTTTCCTGTTTTTGGAATTATTTCATTTTAATTAAAGACTGTAATGTCAATACAGGTTATAATTAATGGAGATTGTTCTTTAAAAATTCGAAAGTATCAGATTCGATTGCTATAAATCATACAGTTCTACTTAATTAAAATTTATAATTACTTTTATCCGACACAAAATTTAACAAATCTACGTCTATCCGCTGGATAACTTTCATGTTATTTTTAGAGCCGGTCTTTCTATTTACAAATAAACTTCCAAATAAGTTATTTCAAGAATAAATATAAAATTACTCATCAAAAATTGACAGCTAGAACAATTACTATCATTTGAGTTATGATTTCGATGCGACATTTTTCATCTATTCGACGAATAATTAATTCAATCGAGATGTTATTCAATTAAAACTAATGACAAAATACTACGCAATAAAAACAATTAAATTTCTGAAATTAAACTGTCATAAGAGTATGTTGTGGGCATCATACTACATTCTTTGAATGTTCAATAATTACATTTAACACATTTTTGACATATAAAATAAATGTTTCAATTATTTTTTTGTTCTCATAGCAACTATAATTACTAATAGTAGTTTATATATCAAGGGAGTAAAGTTCATTATTTGTCGAGAACAAAGTCCAATTTATACGAGACCAGAATCATATCATTTGGTCCAATTATCTTTTTAAAATAACTTGAAAAATTAGTCTGATTTTACAAAAGAAAAATTGTTGTACTCAATTTATTTGTTAAATTCTGTTAATTTTAAGAGTACTTTACTGAAGAATAACATCTGAAATAATGACTAATTATCAAAAATCACTAATATAAAGATCTCATTTGGCCCAAATATATTGTCTGGTACCACGAACACTGCTTTTGAATCTGATAACAAAATATAGAAAAATATTTCAAATAAAGGTTGTATGTAATATTATTTATTCAACATCTATTTGATTCCAATGAAATTTATTCGATCCCTTTTATTTACTAAGATATACCCAAAAGCCCTGATAGGTCTTCAAATAATCTACCACTTATTGTTGATGAATTGTTCCCAAAATCAAATCAATTTTTAACACAAACAACAAATGAATATATGTATGTGCGAGAAGTAAAAATGATAGAATTAAATATATAAATATGGCGAATTAAACAATTTTTCTTTCTATTATTTTAATTGGGCCAAAAGATATGATTCTGGGCTCGTATTATAAAATTTTCTTTCAAAATAAATATAATTCATGATTAACGATATCAATATTAATTAAATAATAACGAATACTTTCTAGATGGCACTGCAAACGATCTTGAATCACTTTATTAGAGATTATTTGTCATTTTTATTTTCCTCGATAAATAATAAAACACCTCGTATAACATATTAAGGAATGATTTTGATAAGAATAAAGTTAACTTTATTTATCGGTTGTATATAATAGTACATTATTATATGAGGGATTATGTTAGTCATTATACACGAAGATGAAGATACATAATCCGGAATATAATACTATACTTTTTCTACTTCTGTAAATCCGAAATCACTTTTGAAAATGATGGAAATTCATTGAAAATACACATTGACAACTAACTGCATGTCAACTGTCAGACGGCCGTTGCTTGGTGATCCAGATCACATCTTTAAAATAACCGTGTATTATAGATTTCTGGCTCTGTAATTAGTCTAGGAGAGTGAATTATGAATCATAATTCACGATAGTGAATTATGGGTACTACAATTAATCGAGAAATTGAAATAATGGGAATATGTACGGGGAGTAGAAAAAATAAATTATTAGATTTATAATACCTATACAAGATGAATTTTTTAAAGCAACCAATTAGTTTTGTTGACTAACTAATAAATTTAGAGAAAAATAAATACTTAGGCTTATACAGCATGGAGGGGGACATAATTGTACGGCTGGTTAAATAAAATTATTCGTGATGTGACAGGGGGTAATGAAAGTTATATTTTCTTAAATGCAATGGTATATAGAAGTAGGAACCACAAAAAGCAATTATCTTAATCAAAATTTCTACCCTTCACAATTCCTCCCTTACATATATGTGCGGGAAGTACAAAGGCAAACAGAAAAGAAAGCACGGAGTAGATAAATATAAAATCTCGTCTATTCCCATAATAAATTTATCACGATCGCTATTCCATTTGTAGCAGCATGCACTTTATATTCATGCTGGACAATATTCACTGTTATATCGCAGTTGATATTTTATTTGAATTTTATTGGTTCAAGTCGATGAGGCTAGTGGCCCACTTACAACTTTACTGTAACGTAAATTAAAATTTTTCTTGCTGCAGAAAAGCAGCATCAAATTATGATGTTGATTTTAACATTACTCGTTTACAGCTTGTCGCTAAAATGTCACTGGCATTTTAAAATAACTACGTAGAGGCTGTTTTCATTTATTGTGGATTCTTACGGCAGAAATATAAATTTAACACATTTTGGTAACGATAAACTTTTTCTTCAAACTTCAAAGTTCAGTATTGTCGCAACCGGCGGAAAAGTGTCTTTTACTCCAGCGGCCGGCAAAGTGAAATATTATGAAAAATAGTTAGGTTGACAGTTAAAAATGAAACAAATCAACAAAAATAACAAAACAAAATATTCTAGGGCAACTAGAAACGCTGGAAAATACATAATATTTTTTAAAGTTTTGGGCATTTTGTAATTATTTATAATTCTATTCTCTATGTTTGAAGAAAAAATAGCATGTGTTATTCGGAATAAATGTAACAAGCAATTGTTTGACTCGCTTCGCTCGTCGTTCAAACTTACATGCTCAGCACACAAAGTGTCACATTTGCTCCTAATAGCACAATATACAATAATTAATTAAAAATTATTCAAACACCTCTAGGCAACAAAATTTCTTCAGCTTACAAAAATAAAAATATTTTCCCAGCCCAAGATTCTCGAAAAGTTCTATCACTAAATTAAAATATTTCAAATAATTCTATAAAGAAACACAACAAATAAATAATTCCTCACTGAATCAAAAATTAATTAGAACTCTAATTTAAATGCCGCTTCGTTTCGGAAATAGTTTTTCGATGTTGGGGACGTTCACAATAAATTAATTGAGCGTTACGCATTCCCGAGAGTGTCGCACACATTTTTTCACATTTCCATTTGAAAGAATTTTCCTATTTAGTCACACAACATGGAAAGTCACTTGCGTTATGGCGCTATTAGTAGAGCGGACTCACTAACTCGTTTTTGAAAACATTTTCACTGCACAACGGAGAGATATGTTAATTTTATAGTTATTATGTTATTTTTGCATGCATTTAAATGCATGGACATTAATTGTGTAAAGTAATGGTGTTAGATAGCTGCCAAGATAATAAAAGCAATGTTTAGTTGTAGAATTAAATTATTTTCGTTAGGCTAATTTACTTTTCATGGTTTTTGATTGCTGTAATTATTTCGGATTGTAAGCACAGAAAAGCGCATACTTCATAAACAATAATTTGTTGTATTGAATCGCATAAATCGCATAAAGAATGTCACTATTATAAAAACCAATAATTATTGAAGAACATTTTATTTTGTAAAAACCTTTTGAACAAAATAATCGAAATGAGTACCTATTTTATACTATTTTATCTATTTTACGCCTTTTATATACAGGGGGTGTTTCGGACGACGCAGTATAGAGATTTCAATGGTAAATTTTTAGTGTGCAATTATTTGCTCCCCGAATTAATTTTGAGAAAAATTTATTTAGATTTTATTTGCCTCTATTGATACCATTGTTCATAAATTGCCATTGTACGCGAGAGGTGAAATGAAAGAAATTAAATTTAATATTTTTACAATAATCAATCTTGGCTTGGAACAATTAAAACAATAAATAAAAAACAAGTGCGCCAACATTTACCTTATTATCCGATTTGCCAAACTACATAGTTGTAATAAGCTATTGGTTTGTTTTAATTCCCGTAAAAAACCATTTAATCATTTCCACTTTTTCTTGTATACAACTGTATTTAATAATAAGTTTAAACGATTTTTCTTCTTCCGGATACTGGAAATTTATGCACAATGATAAATAAATAAATAAATATATCATCACGCTTTTTACCCATTACGGGTGTGGCACTCTGCTTACGCAGATCTCGGTAAGTTATATATTTTTGCGTATGAAGTGCGGTTACTAGCCGTCAATCACAGCCCCCAAAGATGTTAGTGGAGGGGGAACCACAGGGGTAAATTTAAATTGCCAACTGTCAGAACTGGGATTCGAACTGAGGATCACACGATCCACAGTCCGATGCGTAACCACGGAGCTATTTACCTGTATTTAATAATAAGTTTAAACGATTTCTGCTGTTATAATGTATAATGTAAATTTATGAACAATGGTATCTTTAAATGCAGAATTTTTTTTTCTTTAGATAAAATCTAAATCTACTTTTGCTCTAAAATAAATAGGGGAGCAAATAATTGCACACTAAGAATTTACCATTGAAATCCCTATGTTGCGTCGTTCGAGGTACCACTCTGTATATAACATAACATAACATAAAAATTTAGGGAATTTTGTGTTAGTTGGTGATACTAAGAGGACGTTTGGAAATTCAATTGTTTATACCTATTTGAAATAGTTAAGTTACTTGAAATAATAATGATCTAATACACCTAAACAACTTTTAATGCAACAAAATTGAAAATTCTAAACATGAAATATTAAAACTGTATTAGAATTAGAATCTGATGAGAATGTGAACCCAAAATCATATCATTTGGCCCAGTTAAAATCATATAAAGGAAAATTGCTTATCCAATACCTCTCAATAAATGCTCTATAACTATGGCGATTTTAAACAAGGAAAGTAACAGATTACCCACTAGTGGGTATAATTTTGCGAAAAGTCACTAGTGAGTATTTTTTATTTATAACAATAATAATAACACACAACACCTTGGTAACTATTTCGATTGATATTACATTTAAAAAAATTTAAAGCATATGTCACTTCGTGTGTTAATAATTCTCTCGTGGGTAATTCCTTACTTTGGCCGCTTGTAAAGTATATAACTATTAATTCACCATATTTATAATTTTTTACCTCTTGCATATACATATATGTAAGGGAGGTATTATGTTTATGTTACGAATTGATTAGATTTAGGAAACAATTCATCAACAGTAAGTGGTAGATCATTTGAAGGCCTATCAAGGTTTTCGGGGATATCTTACTAAATATATAAGATGGAGTAAATTTCATTGGAATCAAAAAGATGTAGAATAATATTACCCACAACCTTCATTTGAAAAATGTTTTGTTGTCATCAGATTCAAAAACAGTGTTCGTGGTACTAGCCAGTATATTTGGGCCAATAGAATCTTTATGTTAGTAATTGAACACAGAGATGACAGAACGGCGGGATAGCGCTTGCTTCTGGATGCCGCGGGTTAGAATCCCGGTCAGGTCTGTAAAATTATCTCAACCTGATTTTGATTGGTACTCACTCCCGTCACAATTTCAAGTTGGGGTATAAATAACTTGGCAACTATAAAACTATTTTGCACCAGATGATGTTTTAACAAGGGTTTGTACAGGTTTGGCAATACATGAAGCAACTAGGTAATGGGAAAAGTGGTAATGCAATGTAATTTAAAAAAGTTGTCAATGTGTTTGTTCATCCTAAGAATATAACCTCTTAGGAGTTGAAAGTTCCGAAAGAACATACAGAAAGTGACAGATACACTGCACTTTATTTCACACCTAAAGTGTGTAATGTAAGCAGGATAAAGCGATGATACGCATGCAGCTGATTGGTCAAATTACAATCCCCAAAGATGCCAGTGGAGCGAAACTCAAACGAAAAGATAATTTTTTTTTGTGATCCATCTACATAATATATAGAGATATTCAGTAAATTTTTGTGATTAAAGATTATATGACATGGGAAAGTAACTGCCCATTGGTATTAAACAAAAAGTTAAAATATCTAATATTATAACAAAACTTTTAAACGATTCAGAATAGAAAAAAAAAAGTTTCAAATATAAATTGTAGTTAATATTATTTTACATCTTTTTGAATATAACAATATATACTCTATCTTTATTATTATTAACTGAGATTTGCCCAAAAACTTGATGGACTTTTAAGTAAACTAGGTACAACTTCCAGTTGATGTATTGCTAATAAAATCTAATCAACTCTTAATTTGAACACCCAAATTTTAAATATGAAATTGATATCGCCACATACACACACATTGACGTGATCGTTAAATTAATGAAATCGTAGTTTAGGGTCCCTAAATTATGATCCGTCAAAATCCCTCCCTTACATATATGTATGTGCGGGGGGTTAAAAATTTATTAGTAGAAATCAATCAAACAGTAATACCACCATAGGTTTATGACGGCCAATAAAATTTATAATGAATTTGTTTCAAATTATTTGTAAACTAATAATATAATATATCTTGTTTTTATTGTTTCAAACATTTGTAAAAATCCCTTTCAATTCTAAACCTATTAAAAATGAATTGAGCAAATTTTGATAATAAAACAAGAACATCAACTATCGTCGCTTACTTCACAACGTATCAGGGCGTCCCAAAATCCACATTCGCATCACTTCACCACACTGCACCACTCACACACCCCACGATCACCTTACGCACAATCACGCATTTCGCGTGATCCGACGCACAAGTCACGAATCACAAAACACGCACGCGTCGATGGTCCGACAACACTGGACTGGAGAACGTAGTTCAACCGGAGAATACGCGAAGAAACGCGAAGGAACGGCGAAGGTCTTCGGCTGTTTACGGAAGGAGTTGATGGTGAGATAGAGGAGGTGACAGCAGGAAAGAGGCGGCCTGATTGACCGGGGAAATGATGGAATTATTCGGGGGTGCTTCTTGACCTAGCGTTGAAGTCTCCGGGATTTTACTTTATTGCGATACTTTGGGCCGGTCTTTCCATCTACGAAGAAACTTCCAACTAAGATATTCGTCGAATAAATACAAAATCAGGCATCAAAAAATGACAGCAGGAATAATTGAAACATTTTGCATCTATTCGGCGAATAAATTATTCGTAGCAACAAGGACCCTTAGTTCTTTTCCTTGAATTTACATGGTTAAAATACCCTTAATCATCAAAGGTGTCTTTATGTCTATGTGTGTATTAACTCATTAAGAGAAAAGTCTGATGTGACTAACACTTAACTTCCCGCAAATTTGAGTTTCTACAAGGTGCAAAATATAAAAAAATTGTAGTTAATATCATCATGCATCTTTTATTTCAACGCAATTTATTCTATCTCAAATATTTACTGAGATATTTCTAAGAACCCTCATAAACCTTCAAGTAAACTACCACTTCCGGTTAATGGATTGTTACCAAAATCTAATAAGATTGTAACTTAAACATTCAAATTCTAAATATGAAATTTGAAAATGATATCGTCAGAAACGCATATGTTACTAATTACATTTTGTGGTACCAAGTGTTTATAGATCATTTTAGAAAAAAAATCCTCAAATAAAACTTATGGACAATAATATTTTCTATTAGATTTGTTTGAAGTATTTTGCTCTAAAATAATTGCGCTTGGAGATATTTCGTTAAAACTTCAAGTTTTGTAGTCTGACCTAGCATTGAAGTCTCCACATAGTAATTCTATTCTAGATATATTTATGATATTTTTGTGGTGCCAAGTGTTTATAGATCATTTTAGAAAAAAATTCTTCAAATAAAACTTATAGACAATAATATTTTCTATTAGATTTATTTGAAGTATTTTACTCTAAAATAATTACACTTCCAGATATTTCGTTAAAACTTCAAGTTTGTAGTCTGACCTAGCATTGAAGTCTCCGCACAGTAATTCTATTGTAGATGTATTTTGTGCTATATCTGAAAGGTTAACATTAAAAGCAAATAATAAACATATGTTTCAGGTATTTTAATGTATTCAGGTGACATTAATAAGAAGAAATAAAAATTATAATAAGAAATAAATATGCATATTTTTTGTTTCGTTCGAAAGTGTTACAGGTATAACGTTCCTTTGTAGGTATGTATATTTTAATGTCCAAGAAAATAAAAATAAAATTGATTTACAGAAATTCATTAGCAGTAAATTATAAATTCATCTAATTGTACTAATTTCCTCTCTAAATATAGGCAGAGAAAGTTTTGCAAAATAATTATTAAACAAACCACGAATGGAAGACAGTCCTTAGAATTTGTCATTTACAGTAATTATTAATTGATTTATTTTAATAGCAATGCCAATACTCACAAATAAATTTAATAATTTTATGTAAACCACATCTAAACAAAGATGAAAGCAATGAATGATGTCAAATTAATGTCACGTGCATAATAATTTAAATTTTATACATAAACATTAGTGAAACTATCATACACTCATAAAAATAACTTCTTGTTCCAAGAAAATTTTCAGTTTTCCTTGTGCATTCGATGATGAAAATTTTATTTCTTACAAAATGATTAGGTTCAATTAAAAAAAATGTTAATTTTGAATATAAATGTTATTTATCTTCTTTTTTCTACTTTCAAAGAAAATGAATATATTTTAAATTTTGTTTTTAAAAATAATGAAAAAGAAGGGGTTTTAATTTTAAACAAAACGTTTTTATTTAAAACGATATCATTTTGAATTAAAACTACTCTTATTCAAACTACCCCATAATGAGTCTAAGTTGAATACTTTGATATATTTCTTCAAAACTAAATTAATTTTCATACAAGAATATTTATTAAACCTACAACATTATCAATGAAAACTAAATCGGATTGGCACTATTCAAATAAAATTTTCTCTTCATTTAAAAGGAATCTGTTTGTTCCAAGAAAACATTTTTATCAGAGAAGACTATAACAAGTTTCAATAACAAAATCATAAATTATACTTATAGATCTTAAAGGGTACCAGATACATAAAATTGTGTAAAGAAACAATTTTTTCATTTGTATTAATATAAATTGTAATAACTACTTGATTTATCGATATATTTAATAAAAACTTTATCATTCTTCCAGTAATGGCCCGGTTGCCAAATTTTCACCATAATAAAATGGGCTCTTCCTTAAGATATGCTAATGTAAAATACAAAATTTTTAAATTTTCTGTTAGTACTTGAGAAAATGTACCTGAACAAAATTCTCCACATACATCCATCCACACGTACGCACACACACGCAGAGACATCCTCGTGAAAATAGTAGCAATGAGATCTAAGGATACAAAAATGTGCTTTATGACTAATTTTCCGACATTAAATTTAGGCGGGCGGTAATATTATACTCACAAGTATAAAAGTTGAAAATGAAAGTACTTAAGCCTCGTAAATAATAATAAAAAAAATTAACTGCAAAAATCAATTTCCAAATTCGAATCGTGTCCGTTAGCAAAATGAAGACGTTTAGCGATTGAATCGATCTTCCTGTGTTTTATTTTTCAGCTCGATGAGTATCAAAGTCGTCTGTGGCCGTTCGTTAATTAAAGATGAACGTAGTTAGCACAGTAATATACGACGGTTGCTGTGATTCGTTCTGAGATAACTCTACACCATCCGAATTCAAGTTAACTGTGAGTTAAGTGGTTGTAAAACACGATGCAGTCATTTGTTTCACTCGTTTTCAGCGGCGATTGTTTTATAAGTTTTCGGTTCATTTTTACTTCTTATGCGTGTTATTAGGTAGAAAAAGACATGAAAAACTGTATTCCCGCGAATTTTAATTTCTAAGGGTCGGTTTATTAATCGACTGTTCTATTGCTGTTGTGGTAATCCTCCAGTTAAATATAGAGAAATATGTACTATTTATGTTACTGTTGGTTAACATTTGAATAACAGTCGATTGAAAAATCGGGCATATATGGTACAAATTATAGAAATAAACTGTTGTTGGCACCACAATACCTCCCGCCATAGATTTCTTATGAAACAATACCATCACATAGACCACCACTATCAAGAAACGCTCATCCCTTCAAAAAAAATTTGTTTTCAATTATGACATGTCAAAAAATTACATTTTTCAAGCGTTGTCTTATGTAGCACGGCGGGCTGACGCTGAAACTTAAGGTTGACAAAATAAAACACAAACACTATTAAAGGTGATAAAAAATGGTATTTAATGAAATGATAAATGCTGAATTGAACAATTAGAAATAAATTACAAATATTAACAACGGCGACAACGTATGAATATGTTTAAAAGTTGCAATTACCAAAACATATTTATTAACGAATTTACTTTAAATTCTACATTTTCGTAGAGCACTACAGACGTCAGAAGACGTCTGCTCTGTTCAAAATCTAACAACTAACTCTCATTTGTGCTGGCCAAACATACGTATCTACCCCATAAGCGGGAACGCGGGGGTAGGAAATCTCTTGAGGACCAACACAAAGATTACCTAAAAACTAGAACACTTAAAAACTAAAACCATATCTAGGGTTCGACCAGGATCTGTAAATCTGTCAACAGCAGATGGCATCTCAAGCCGATATTTCAGAATATTTGCCGCGATAAACTCAAATGACTATTTATGATAACTAAATTCTAACGCATATGTGTAGCAATAAATTAACTCAAGAAAACAAGAACTCCTGTCAAAGCGATTTTCGATGCGTTCATGTCCAAACGCAGTTTGAAACTTGATATTTTAAAATCGCTTTGACAGTAAAAACAATAAATCGTATTCTGAATGTTCGCCTTGTTACACTTAGTTTCTTCAAAAAGTGCAGGTTAGCAGATTTAAACTAAAATATCAAAATATAATTTTTTCTCATCGTGTTGAAATTAGTAAATGATGGCAGTAAGAGAAAAATGTCCCAAACAATAATTGTAGATATGTATAAAATACCAAAGTGACCATGATTACTGTCATATTTATCGTTTCGCAAGATTTAAACATGAATTTGGCAGTATGAATGCTTTAAAACAGCAATGGGGTCTTTCATCATTTTTTTTTTATGAAACTGTATCTAAATTGAAGACTATCTACACTTTTAAAAAGTCTTAATTATTATTTATTAAGCCGCAATGATTTTTTAAAAATATGGAGACGTTATTGTAGAGGTGTTACTGTATCTTAAACAGTACAGATTGTAAATAATTGGTCATATATTTTTTTACTTACATATTTTATTATTATTATTACAATAAAATAGTACATTTATGTGTCAGAAATTATTTAAATCTCTACTGTTTGAGATCCACCGAAACCTCTATAATGACGTCACAACATTTAGAAAAAATCATTGTGCCTTAATGAATAACTATTTAGACTTTTTAAAAGTGTAGATAGTCTTCAATTTAGATTAAGTTTCATAAAAAAAAAATGGTGAAAGACCCCATTACTATGATTTTATATGTATAAATTACTAATGTTACCGTTATTACTGTCATATTTACCGTTTTGCATAATATAAACATAAAGACTATAAAAATTTTTGAAATAATATTTTAATATGAAAAATTGTCATTGAACCATAATTAATTAAACCATAATTAAACTACCCCTCATACAACAAGAATCATAAAAAAGCAGTAATTACAAAAAAGCTTACGATTTCCAGTTTTTTTTTTTTTAATAGTTTGTAACTGCATTAGTCCCGATGCAATGTTCAAAATTTACCCCCATAGAGTAGCGGAAACAACCTCTAGATTAAACTCTCATGGGGATAGGGCGAAAATTACTCCTCACATAACACGATATTCAAAAACTGGTTGCAGTACCTTTTAGAGTCATTTTTACCCTCTTGAGGGAGTGTTTCTTTTCTAGTGGAAGAAGTTGATTTTGAGGGTGTACGATTTTTATTTTTTTAGTTTTTTGAGTCCCAAAAATTTTTTTTTGTGATGCTGTATTATCAATTCATTAGGCTTTTACTTTTCAGTGATGAAAATCGATCTAGTTATAACTATAATTCAAATAAATGATCTGATCATTCATCTGAATAATATGCACCTAATTATTCAAATGAGCCTCCACGCAAAAAACAATTTTTCTTGGGATTTGTGGGAAAATAAACATCACACATCCTTTAAGTATACGTGACGTAATTATCTCAATATATAACAGACACTATAGGAGTCTTCGTGTTCGCCATTACATAAAATTCATCATAGGCTTACGATTAATCGCCGCCGCTAAAACAGCGGGAAAAATGAAGCGGAGCTGAATAAGAATAACATAAAAATACATCATTAAATCTGATTGATAATGATCATTAGTTAAATGGATACATCAAGCCGCAATTACCCGCGTGCAAATCAAAATAATCTAGCTTAATGCTGCCAATTGCAACGGAAAAAAATAATAAACGCCTGATATATTTTATGCATCTCTTTAGGAGATATTCGAATTAATTCTTGCTCTGCTCCACTGTATCTTTCGCTTGCTGCTGTCTCAATTACTGCTGACAGAATTTGCTGTTATTTATTGGAAACGCAGGAGAAATACTATGTTATACACCAAGGCTGAGAAGGCAACCATTCCAAAGGCGAAACCCGAGGGGTTCAAGGCATTGGTCAATAATGATTTTTCAACAGTGGTTTCAAATATATACTACTTTTTTTATTACTAGCTCTTATGTATATTATTTTTAAATTAACAAAAGCAATTTGTTGTGAAAACTGAAAATCAAGTAGGGTCAGAAATAAAATCTATGTCTTTAACATTAACTAGAACCTAGAAGGTTGGTATTGTCTGGCTGAAATGGTTTTGTTCAGTGTTTGAGTCCTTGGAGATAAGAGATTTCTATCATACAGGGTGATTCATAATGTACGAAAGAGATTTAAAGGGTAGCTAAGCCCAAAATAATGCCTTTTCCTGAATAAACTTATTCCCGGGAATAATCTCTACAGCTTTTTTGTTTTTATTGACAAATATCAGTTGTCAGAAAGTTATTATCAGCATAAGTAAAAAAGCACCAATAAAGATAAATTTAGTGTCGTGCCTGATGATGAGATACAAAAATAATCTAATTAAATATAAGTCGAGAATTCGAAAGATTAGAAAATAATTTTCCATAACACTGTTTTGGAAACTACACATTCTACAACTAAAAACTGTATTGGAACAACTATCATTTCATACGCCGCGTATAGAATAATTTCGACCAATCAGAGCCGCGTATTAGCGTGATATATGAAGTATCTTGATTCAGTTACTATGGATACGTCTGTTTGTTTCAATTTTATTTATTTGAGTTTTACGTTTTCAACAGTTTTATATTTGTATTTTTTGTAAAATTTCCAAAATCTTGTTATAGAAAGTATAGTCTACAACATGTAACGGAATGACATATCCCACACTAGTAAACCGTAGCCCTCGTCTTCGTCTCGGACTACAAACTTTTTGCTCGCGTGAAATATGTGCCATTCCATTACTTGTTGTAGAATATACTATTCCAGTATCTTTCTCAAACTTGGCAACAAGTTTTCGATAGATCTGTCAAATTATTTTCAATTTATTTTCACTCTCTTGTTATATTATTATTGAAAACAAATGACAAATGAATTGTCCATATTTACAAATCACTCGCATACTTGTTTATAATCTAATGTTACCAAAATTAATAGTTCCTAATATTTAAAACTAAATAAATAAGTGAGTAATTTTATTTAATAAATTTATGACAAAACCGACAAAAAAAAAATTAGTATCACACGTTCAGAAAGTGTTTGGCGAATTTCTAGTAATTTTCAAAATACAGTCGCGCTCGTAAAGTGCAGTTTTTGAACTAGTGATACAAATAACTTATTCATAATGCTCTATTTTGTACCCAATTCGCAAATTGACAAATGACAAGAAAACAACAAAACATTTTAAAAGTAAATAACCTAGTTTACAAAACGAAATTAGGGGGGAAATGTCAAATGCTAACCGTGGCAGCAGTAAGAAAGAAACTTAATTTTCTCAATAATTGAAATTGTTTTTACTAATGAATAAAATAATGATTAAACTATATTTCTTATGCACAGTTTTTGCAGTGAATTAATCTACTCTAACAGTACTTTTAATTAACAAAATACTAACTAACCATTAACTAAGTCACATGTATTTTATGAAAAACAGTATACTGCGCAGTTAATCTGTTCTGTTCTGATGATATACCTCAGTATAGGAGAGTAATTCAAAGCGGAAAGCTTGTAATAAATCTTTGCAAAAAATCTTTACCACCTTAGAGTGTAATTTAAATAATTTCCTTTAAAACGTTCCATCCTGCAGTGAGCAGCTTTACGCAAAAACTTCTTTAATATTAGATTAATTTACTGTTACAAGCAGGATTCAATTTTCCAGTATAATTTTCTAGATCTCATATGAATTCTTCATTGTATAGCATCATGCTAAATTCGAGTAAAACGTCAAAAGAAAACACGAAAATATAGTGGTTGACAGTCATTTAAATATGTACTAACTGTCTTTAAAATTTGCAAAGTTGAACAAATTACTTGAATTAAACATTCAGCTTTACTAAAAATAGAAACAAGAATAACTGCACTTACTGCCAACCAATAATTTAATAGATTTTTAAAGGATTTAATGTTTTTAATTTAAATAAATATATCCACCACGCCATTTACTTATTTTGGATGTGGCACTCTGCTTTCGTAGATTGTGGAACGGAACCAGCCGTGAAATTACGACCTCATAAAAGTTAGTGGAGGGGAGACCACAGGGGTAAAGTTAAAATTGAAACTATCATTTGGGGGTTTCGAATTCTGTCTTAATTATTTATAAAAGTATTATGATGAGATTAAATTAACTTTTTTCTTTTATTTCATACTGTATTACATTTGCATGCTTAGGGGACTGATTTTAGTCCGGTAAACGAGACTTTACAGCATTGTTATTTTCAACGGTACTGTATCATTCGTTGCTAAGCAATCCCAAACTTATTTTTGAAAAATTTTATTACAAATATAAACAAAACAAAATTGATTACCATTATTATTATTTTTATTTTCATTAAGACTTGATTGGTCTAATGAAAGAAAGAAAGTAAGAAAAAAACTATCGTCCATAAATGCAACACATGAAATAAACCCTTGTACGTCATACGCCCGTTAATAATTTTTACGGTACTCGTTTCGAAATCATCTTATTCATACCGTAAAAACTTATTTACCGTACTTAATACGTAAATAACTAATATAAATTCAATGTTTCTAATTACTAGAGATACATTTAATTCTTCTTCAGTTAAATAAGTAAATTGGAACAGTAATTAAGTAACAACAAATTATGTCTAACAAAAATTAATTTTTGTTATTAAATTTGTTTGTTTTACAATACAAATAGGTACCCATTTACCAGACTGAAATCAGTCCGGAAAACATGCTAATGTGATACAGTATGAAATAAAAAATTGTGCAGAATTTAATCTAAAAATCTTTTCATTTATTACTGAGCCCTGAAAACTTATTCAATTTATTGAAAAAAAAATTCTATTTTTTATTTATAATTTTTAAGTGTCATTTGCATAAATTTTAAGCTTTAAGAAACTAAAAATCCAATTTCAAAATAATTTTAATGAAGTTAATCCTGATTACCATTTTAAAATAATAAAAATATTTCTATAAACTTGTTTAAAGTGATATTTACTACGGAAGATGAAACTAAAACTATAATAAAATCGAAATCTTCGTGGTAGGTCTCGTCAGACAAGCAGCAGAGCCGGCTTAGCCCAGAATCAATATATTTCCAAAATATAAATAAATATATCATCTCGCCATTAGCCATTTCTGAGAATGGCACTCAAATTACAACCCTTAAATATATTATTATTATGTTTCAAATATTTTTCAAACGAAAAACTATTTTTTCTACAAACACTTAGAAATCGGCTCATTGAATGTTTGTTGTTGCTAGGAAAATGAAGTACATTGTAAGCATCGTGAAAAATGAATTTGTTTTGTAAGTGTTTCAATACAGGTCATTTCATTTCAGTACATTTGCCATTGCTAGGATACTTATTTAGAATTGTCAATTATTGGAATGGAGGAAGCGGGACAAAGTTATTATTAAAATATAAATTAGTTAGGAAATAATATCGTGGTCGTATAAAAAGTATAGTGTACAACTTGCATGGAATGTTCATTTCATACTCGTATGATTTGCAGCATTCGCCTTCGGTTCATACTACAAACTTTCATATTCGTAGAAACTGAGTACAATTCTATGCTTGTTGTACAATATATTATTGCCAGTAATTGCTGTATGTAATAAAATTTTAAAAATACGACTGAAAAGAAAATAAAATCTAAAATATTGGTATTAAACGATTACGCTATTTTACACAATTCTTCTTGAATGTAAACATAAATGATATTCCACAAAAAAATTCAAAATTTTCGCTTAGTTCTAATCGTACATTTACAACTTTGTTGGCTTCATGTCGCTTTACGAAGAGCCGTACAATTATTTGCATTAGGATTGTCCACTCAGAATTAATCAAAAAATTGTTCTACCTGAAGCTTACCACCACTTTTTTGAACAACCTGTATAAATACAGATCAGACGCATGTTGAGATATTGAGCTAGTTTAAAATAAAGTATGAGAAAATTGAGTTTGAGTCACAGCAATTAGGTCTAATTTATATTTTGAATCTTGCAAATAAAACAATCATAATTTATCAAGATTTATTCGACAGCTAATCAACAATGTAGCTACTAGATTTGATATATCGTACTTCCAATTAAGATTGGAAAATGTCTGCATTAATTTTTATACATGACTTTGATTAAAACCCTTGAGTAAAATTAATGAAATGGCTTGTTCTTTCCAAGCTGACTTTAATGAGTTATTATCGATATTTAATATAAATTAATTATTCATTGGTTTGGAATTTTTATTAGGACGATTCACAAGATACATATAAAAGTTTTTGCGATGAATTAAAAATTTATAGGTTATAGATATACATCATAGCTTATAACAAGAATTTTAACAACGCAGAAATATTTCTGAGATTGTTAATTTAGAATTATGTGCAGGAAAATAATTAATATTGATATAGCACATTCTTTGGAAAGAGCAAAACGAGAAAGATCTAGAAAATAGATAGGGGAAAGAATTGCGTTGAAAGTGAATAATAATGAACTGCAGTTTAATCATTTCTTATCAGATAAATAGCTTTGTGGTAACGCACCAGACTGAAGATCTTAAGATCCCTAGTTCGAATCCCACAACCGACAATTTCTATTAAAATTTAACACTGTGGTTTCTTCACCACTAAAATCTTTGAGGGGACTTGATCTGGCGGTTAGTAAAAACGCACTTCATGCATCAAAATCGTGTTCAAAATATTATCTACTACTTTTTAAGACAAAACATTGTAAATTCAACCACAGAAACCAACAATATATCCATTCATTTTAAAAGGAATGGCAATGAGGAGAAAAAGATCATAAAGCTTTTCTTTCAAAATGAATAAAAAGCAACCATGAATCAGAAGACAATAATAAACGTTTATTGTACTTCCGGGTCTGAATATTCTAATTTATTTTCCCTTCTCGTGGACTGAAGTGTAAAATTTTATCTCAGAGCGATTAAATTGACAAATAAACAATTAATCACAGCAACAAGAAACATATTTATTAATAGATTTTTATTTTACAAGTGGGCAAAGTAAGGAATTACCCACGAGATAAATTTTAGCACACGAACCCGAGGACTGAGTGTGATAATTTTATCCAACCTCTCTTATAAATGCAAAATTATTAAAGAAATATTATTTGACAGTGACATATGCTTCAAATTTTCTAAATTAAAATGTCAATCGAACTAGTTACCAAGGTGTTGTGTGTTATTATTATTGTAATAAATAAAAGATTACTTTTCTCAAAATTATACCCACTAGTGGGTAATCTGTAACTTTCCTTGTTTAAAAGCACCATAGTTATGGAGCATTTATTGAGAAGTGTTGGATAAAATTATTTTTTCTACTCCTGTAAAAATATATCCCGATTATTTAAATTTTTTCGATGAATTATAGTAGAATGGGCACACCATAATTCACGACAGTGAATTATGATTCATAATTCACTCTTCTCAACCAATCGCAGAGCCAGAAATCTATAATTCACGGTTATTTTAAAGACGTGTTGTGGATCACCAAGCAACAGCCGTCTGACAGTTGACATGTGATCAGTTGTCTTTATGTATTTTGATGTTAACGTCTTTCAACGTGTGTTTTCAATGAATTTCGATCATTTTCAAAAGTGATTTCCGAATTTACAGGAGTAGAAAAAGTATAGTATTATATTCGGGATTATGGTGAATAATGACTATTATACATAATCCCTCACGTGATAATATACTATAACTATATTGGTGTAAAATAATTAAGGAAGCCAATAATTGAATATGGCCAAAAAAATGTTACAAGGAAAAATCGTACATAATTTCTATAAATTAATTTAGAAAATCTCGACAGTACAATGTGCAGCCTATACAGAGTATATTTCGAAAGATCTATTATCCAATTAAGTAAAAGTTGACTGTTAATTACTGATGCATCATTAGTTTTCAACACTTTTAAGTTATTACTGATAGTACCATTGATAAAAATATTTTTTATGTTGAAATTTGAATGTTCATATTTGTAGATACCCTTTTAATGTACGGAATAAATTTATTTTTACATATCTGTAATTAATATCTATAACTAGTTTGTTTTTTAACATTCCATGGTCATTTCTTTGGCCGGCAAACAAGTTTTGATAATTATTTATTTCTTGAAGTTATAATTGTTTCTTCTGAATAGGACGCGGGCTATTTTAAAGTAATTATCTCAGAGCAATCGGTAGATAAAATAGTATATTTTAAATTATTTTTACTATTTGGAAATATTTATAATAATAATATTAACACAACACCTTGGTAATTATTTTGACGGATATTTTAAATCAGAAAATTTAAAGCAAATGTCACTGTGAAATAATATTTCTTTAATAAATATTGCATTTATTAAGGGATAAAACGTTATACTTCACACGTGGCCAAAATGGAATTATCCACTTGATAAAATTATGACACTCAGCCTTCACCTTCTTGTGCTTAAATTTATCTCGTGAGGAATTCCTTACTTTGCCCACATGGAATGTAAATAACTATTACATTGCAGAAAATAGATTTAGATTTATTTATTACAGTCCTGTATTATTTTCTGTAGAAATTTCATAGAAGATTATGATATAATTTCAAATTTAGAGTATATTTATTTTTGTTAAATAAATAAATGAATCTAAAACCGTTTTGTGAAATATCAAATATTTTCCAATTTTCCTAATAAATATTAATTTCAATTTGATAGATATATTGTGAAATAATAAAATTTAGATAATCAAATGAGCCGCAAAGTATACATTTTTAAATTCTGGACGACTTTTGTATGTATACTTTTGCTGTAAAGTGATTAGGTAAAAATTTACAGCAATATTGAAAAAAATAGCATTTACCATAATTATTGTTTATCACGTTACTGGAAACATTTTAATAAGTGAATATATTCCTTGTTTTTTACCTGAAAAAATGTCAGAATAATTATTTAAATATTTGATTATTATAGCGTTGGTAATGACAAGATGACACACTTATTAAATTATTTATCTGGGGGCTGTGTATAAACATTAAATTTCACATGCATGTATGATAAATGCTACCTGTATTCAGTGACCTTGAAACCTGAGAAGAGCGGCCGCTCTAAGAAATATCCAATTACAGTGTATTAAATCTTACAAATGAATGTTAATTAGGACCCATGGAGGAATGCTACTTTTGCTGTGTCTTTTCAAAGAATTGCTTACAAAAAACGGAGTATCATTGACGATAATTATTGTGCTTCTATTGAATTCAGTTTAAATTGTCTTAATTATTTAATTAAAATTTTTCATTACTTCTACAGCAGTACAAATATTGCCTACAAAGCACATATGTATTCCAGGGAAATCAAAATATGCTTCTTTCTTGAAAATTTTGATCCGTCACAATACCTCCCTTACAATGCTATTTTTACCTCCCGCCACATCCTGTAAAAGAGGTATAGAAATCATGATAAAAATTCCGTAGTGAGTTTTCTGTGGATGAACACGTTTTAGGATCCCTAGAATACGATTTTAATAGTTTTGCGATATCTATATGTTATCTCTGTTTGTGTGAATCTTTAGAGTTACAGTTTCTCAAAAACTACTAAACTGAAAATTTTGATATTTTGTATATATTAATTGTATGCCCCTGGGAAGAGCTGATTAGTTTTTATGATAATCCAATAACCGTAATTACATTTTTAAACCGTTGTCTCTTTTTAAGAACAGGTTAGTATATTAAAACGAAAATATCAAAATATAACATTTCCTTAACGTGTTGTAATTCGTAAATAGTGACAGTAAGAGAAAAATGTTTCAACCAACAATTTACTGATAAATTTCAAAATATCTTGATATAGGATTTCAAGTAAACTACCATTTCTGGTTATTTAATTATCACCAAAAACAAATCAGCTCTTCCAAAGGGGATACTATCGATATATACAAAATACCAAAATTTTCAGTTTAGTAGTTTTTAAGAAACTGTAACTCCAGAGATCCACACAGATTGAAAGACAGCTATATAGAAAGCCTGACAGATAGACAGACACACAGACAACATCGCGAAATTATTAAAATAGTATTCTAGGAACCCTAAAATGTTCTCATCCACTGAAATCTCGTTACCGAAATTTTAGCCGAGATGATTCTTATACCTCCCTTACATGATGTGACGCGAGGTAAAAACCCTTTAAAAATGTGATTTTTTGACATGTGCCATAATGAAAACTTAATTCTTTGAAGAGATGAGTGTTTCTTGCTAGTGGTGGTCCGTGTTCTTGCATTGTTTGATAAGAAAGCTATGGCGAGAGGTATTGTGGTGCCCACAACAGTTTATCTACTATTAATATTATTTATTTACCTATTCCCTTTACGACAAAAGAGTAAGTACCTACAAAAATTGTTCAAAATTAAAAATGCCCCCAAAATGATAGTAGAACAGGAACCACAAGGGTAATATAAGGTAGTAAGAACCAAATTGAAGATCTTAATGATCACATTCTAATGCCTTACCATAATGGGCAACAATTCTGAAACGATTGAAAGTTTAAAATAAGAATATTGGACATTAAATCTCTCTAGTTTCTATATATATATATATATATATATATATATATATATATATATATATATATATATATATATATATATATATATAACAAAAGATAAATAATTGCTATACTTTGTAATATCAAAGTTACAAAAAAATTCACGTTTCACAAGTGCTGTCATATTTAGTTATTTATCTCTGCTCCCATAAATAGTGGTCCGTATAAATTGTCCAGTAGTTTGTACGATTTAAATCATAACACAAGAAGTTATTATTAGACGCAGAATTTATTGAACCTTGGAAACGCTGCTACCGTGTTTGTCATGGTAACAGTAACTCCAAGTCTTCGAATAAATATCTACGTAATATACAAGCGTTCTAGTTCTAGAGTAATTACGTTATGTATTCATCAGGTGATCTAAGTCTGACATACATATTAGCGCGTATCGCGTATCGTGTAAGTCGTGTACTAGCCTTTTTAGAGTGATTTATTTGCTTGTAAAGAATTTTTAGTCCAACAAAAATTATTACGTTATTATATAAGGATTTGTAAAGATTTGTCACTGTCTTTTGAGCTAACTTATTGCTCTATTCGTTGCAGATGTTGATGGTTTAATGTTAATTAAATACAACAAGTAGTTCATTAATATATTTAAAACATAGACATGATAAAAATATTTATCCCACAATTTTAAAGAGGTTAAAAGATATATACAATTCTGGGGGTGGCACTCTGCTTAGAACAGCAATGGGTGATATATTTTTCAGGTGTAGTTCCGCTTAATTTCAACCCCCAATAATTTTAATGGAGGGACCACAGCAGCAACTTTAAAAAAGACAAATACATGTATAGTTTTAAATCAAATAGTATGTATATTTTATCTTCATATATTTCAACATGGATCCTATATTTTCAGGCAACCTATATATCTAAATATTTCAACCATGAATAATTAATTATGTTTCGTATGTTTATAAGCCAAGTTATTATTGAAAAAGTGATTACATGTTCATGAATCTCATGTAGTAATGTGAAACAATATTATTATTTGAACAAATTTCTTCCTCATTTTATTCAGCGTGGTACAAATATTTTGGGACAACGCATACATTAAAATCTGCATTGAAACCCTCTCCTTTCAACCATGTATTAATCGTTATAGTTTTTTTTTGTTACAGTTAATAATTAATAAAATGATAGCATGTCCATGTAACTCGTGCAGTGAAATAAACCAATATTATCATTTGAATAGTTTTCTTTCCCATACATTTAGACTTCTCTTTTTAACCATGTATAACTTAGTATACTTTGTTTTTCTTAAAGTCAAGTTATTATTAATAAAATGATAGCATATTTCATGATACTCTTGCAATTATTTGTAGCAATATTATTATTAGAATAATTTTTTCCTCATGCAGCTAGACTTAGTGCGTATATTTTAAGACAATCCATACATCAAATTATGCGCTATACCTTCCTCTTTTTAAAAATATTATTTTTTTTCACGACATGGTAGGAAACCCCATCGTTCTTTTCCCGAAATAGTGAAAAAAATATGTTGTTTCTCTCTAGAGAGGAAAATATAGAAGTGTTACCAATATGAATGTTATTTACAAAAAATATATTATAAAAATTATAAATGAATTCATAATTTTATTGAAAACCCTTATTTTAGTGATATACATACTTTAAATTATCTTACAATTATGTCTTATATTTTCCTTTTTCTTATTAAATCACTTTTTGATAACTTATTAAAGATATTTAAGATTGTATCATTGGCAACACTGCTACACCGCCTTGTGTCTGATAACCTAACTTATAACGTGTCAGTCTGTCAGTTGTGTTCTCAAAGTGTATTTTAGGTCCGAGCAAATCGTTTTTAGAAACATGACGTGTAAAAAATTTTGTGTCTCATACGAGCGGAAAGCTCTTCTTCCACTCTCGTTCCAAATGCCTCATTCGATGCGCTCATGAGACAAACTTCGAACTCGAGGGGAAAAAGAAGCACTTTCCTCTCTAGTTGTACAAATAAATATTCATTGTAATTTGTTTTTTGTTTTATGTAGTACCAGCCGTAAAATCACAGGTAATTCTAAAGGAGTGACACTTATTGTCGGCTAGTAAAATAAATACATCATTACACTATTTATTCATTTTGTGTACAAGATATTCATAACCCTCAATATTAATATATTTTAGCACCTAAAAACGGTTGCCAGGCGTCGAACCGCGTCCCTCAATGTCGTTTAAATGACCTGCAGTCTAATACAGTATTACGGTATTAATATTATAACCGATCACCAATCCTTATAAGATGCATATTAGTTTATGAAATAGTTGTACTTGCAATTTGAAATAATGATATTAACAGTATAAGTCTAAATATGGAAGAGTATTAAAGCATTATTTTCAACAAAAATCAAAGAAACAACTAACATTATCATTGAAAACTCATTAATAATTTATGGGGCTCTCCATGCTGGGTGATCTAATTTGTCAAGTCTTTTTCCATCCCGTAAAACCTAATGCTTCGAGAAATTGTTTTAAATAAGTAAAGTTGTCTAGACAAAAAATTCTTTTCGTCGTGTTTACTCATCTTTGACCGTTACGGTACTGCACAAATGCACCGACTGCTTGATGCTTTATGTATGAGAATTAAAAGAAGAAAATGGACTGTGTGAATTGCTGGGAAAATATACGGAATGTTTCTGAAGATATTTTAGTTGAAACCTGAAGGAAGATATTTTGACCACCCAGACTGTTCTATCGATAAGATAAGATAAGATCAGGATAAGCGACCATCAAATAAATATCATACCACACTAAGAAAATAGCAATAACTCTTTTTTCTTCTTCTCCTTTCTGTGCTATTTTTGCCATCTATTTTGTTTCTTGTATATTTTTCCCTAACATGTTTCCTATTTCAGCTATTCTTTCTTCTCATGTTTTTCTTCTTTTATCGATGTTTTCGGATCATATAATTTTCCTACCTTTCATATATCTATTTCCTGATTTACCATTCGTTTCATAAGCGATTGTCGGAAGCAATACTATTTTATATAGCTTTTGTTTTTTTATACAGGATATCGCATTTAAGGTACGAATGAATTGGGATGTCGAGCAACGTAAGAGCTACGAGATTGGTTAAAATAAACAAAAGTTGCTACATTATAGGGTAGTTTTAACATGTATTTGCTTTTCCAATTGAATGCATAGGTCACTAGATATTGGCCAAAATACAAATTTAGCAATTTTTTTCTTTTGCTTATAACCTTGTTATATGAAATAATTCGAAATTCTGGTTCGCACTTTCTTATGGCACATTTGAATGGTGAATTTGCAGAAGTATTAATTTTTTTAAATATCTAACAATATACGAGTTAGGTACTAAAGTCAACTTTTCTTTTTCATATGAAGGTCATCCTATAGTAGGCCATTACATTTTTAAATAGAGATTTCATTCTTTGCTTTACAACGATATGATACAGTAATAATATATTTTTATAATTAACAGAAAAATTAACTATTTTTTTATTTATTATACAATTGAATTGAAAAAAGTGAATCGTGGGCTGCTAGGGTAACATTAATTGTCCCAAATATATTTATCGATATTTTAGATAGTCAAAAATATTTAAAAATTTTACAAAATAATATTGTAGATATTTTAGATACATTGCCACTTCGTCAAATACAAAATATGTGGTTTCAGACGAACGAAGCTCTTGCTCATAATTCACGGGTCATAGTACAATACTTAATTGTTCGATTTGGATGGATGACAATAGATAGGGACCAATAACGAAACTCTATGGCCTGCTAGATCTCCCGATTTAATACTATTATATTTTTATGGGGTAATTGCTGAAACCACTCATTTTGCATCTGTATTTGATACATGACGATAACATGAGAAAATTTGATAGTTTCAAAGTGTGCTTTTGTGTATTGTCGGATTACCAAGTTGTTTATTGTTTTTACTTTATTGGGCTAGTCTATAAAGAGCCAATTTATGGACGCTAAACAGCATAATAGACAAGTGATTTTTATACAGCTAAACATAAAAGTTAATAATATATCAAAAGCACTGAAGTTTTCTTTTGTAACGAATATAGAACTTCAGTACCGCGGTACATATCAAATTTTATTTGAAATATACAATTAGAAAAAACATTTATAATAAATTATTGTATAGGTTAAGTTTACACATCTGCCAGTGCTCAGTAAAGTCAAACATAGGAACTTGTACTCAGTGTTGCCAATCTCGGACATTGAAGATACCATAAAACACACTTAAAATTATGTATTTTGTTCCCAATTTCTTCATCGTAATTAATAATTCGTTTGTCTTGCACATATTGCTTCATTGTAAGTGCAAATTTACTGTCATACTTCGTACACCTGCCGAAATTATCCTACTTTCAATAAAACTAACGGACTACCCAGTAAAGTCGCCCAGCGCGCATTATTTAGTAGCATTAAAAAACGAAGTTTAAGTTTTAAAATCGGTAGTCTCCACGTTCTGTAAGACAGGTAGGCATCTGGGTATCTCGCCAGCGAGAACCTTGCGTGCCGACCGAGTGGCGTGCCTCGCGGCCCGGATACTTTGCGATAGTCCTAACACACCGTGTAATTATGAACGTTTTCCACAAAAGTCAGGTACAGCTGACGCCAGACGAATTCTTAGATGTTGTTAGTGAAGCGTAGATCTTACAGGTATCCCAGAAGACGATGAACATTTAATAGAAACTGTCATAGTAGCTATTGCAATTTTTGGTATAAATAGAGTATAAAAATTGACTTTTATGTAACTTTATTTCAAATCGGTTCTAAAGAAAGCAAAAATCGTCATGAAAAGCAGTGAAATCGGCACAAAATATATTACGATTTTGAGCAACACAGTGTTGACAATCGTACGTTAATAATTGTACAAATATAATCATTTCCGTAAGTGTTAGGATTGCAAATTTGTACGTAAAAAGAAGCAATATGTTCAAGAAGAACGAATTAATTATTTTCGCAGAAGAAATTGAGAAGAAAATACATAATTTTGAGTAACTCAAAATCTATTAAAGCTATTACAAATATCTATCATTTTTCTATAAGAATACATATATCCATAATTGTGCGGATGAAGTATAAGTATTTTATACAACTTTGTCCACAAAATGGAGGAAAAAATAAACAAAAAATTTGTTTTCTCAAAATTTTCTAAAAATTTGCATACTATACCTTTTCATCATGTAACCTCTAAAACTTCAAACCGTAGTTTCGTATCTTTTCTAGATCTCGAGATACGGCCCCTCAAATATAGGTCAAAAAACGACTTATTTTAGCCCTTATCTCCAGAATGACTAACGATACAAAATTCTAGCCTGCACCATTCGATTCTACGGAAAAAGTAACATATATATGCAAACTTTCATTAAAATCGCTAAACAAGGAAACGTTTTAGAGCCAAAAGTCTTAAAATAGCTCAAAATCGGCCAAAAATCAAGGGGTATGTATTGAATTTTTGCCAAAAATTTTCATCTCTCAGAATTTTGATCTATATACCCTATCCCCCTATTTCTGATCTGAAACCTTCAAAAAATTAGTTTTCAGCGATATCTGAACCCTAGTTTTGAAAATATTTGCGATTTTTTAAATGTGAAATTGAGGACAAAAGTAGCCGTAAAATATATGATAGGCGATATCTCGAGAACTAAAAAAGATACTTAAATTATAATTCAATGAGCGTATTCAGTATACCTTAATGCTACTGGGTGTAAATTTTCATTATGATAACTCTTGAAATATATGTTTTATGGACAGACGAATTTGTTAGAAATTATATCGAAAAAATTCAATAATCGTCCAACTTTCGACACCCGTATCTTCACAACCAAGAAAGATATTTTAAATCGGATTTAAAATTTGGATTCCTTGTACTTTACTTATTTATGAGCCATAGTCACATTATATTGTTTTTAAAATTGTAACAATATGTCATTGTATCTGCAGCGTTTTTTCGTATATTTCAACACATGAATTGCTGCAAATGAAATAGCATATTAGCATAACTAACAAAATATTTCCCACCAAAATCAAATTAGTGACTTGCGCAGTCGATGCAGTTAATTTACAATAAAAATCGAGTATAAATTCTAGCAGCCGGTGAACTTTTAAGACGATTAAAAGTGCGGCTGAACTTGAAAAATCCTGAGGAGTGATATTTCTATTTTTAGTTTATGTCCGCTGAAACTAGATCCGCGATTTTGCTCATATTCTACACAATATACACGAAATAAAACATTGGAATATTATTTGTAAAATTTTGCTATTACTCGCTTTAACAAAACTGTGTTTTATTTTGTCTGTAGCAAAAGTATAGTCTATCTTGAAAACATATACTGGAATTATTTTATCGTTTAGAATGTTGACTTTCGGGATACATATGTTAATAAATAGTTATTTGTATATCTAGAACAGAAAGTAGTCTATTGCCGCTTGCGCATGGACCATGCATAAGCGGCAGGACACTTTCTGCTCGAGAAACACACACTATTTTTTTACAATAATGATAAAAAAACTGGATGAAAATATTATATTTGTCATTTTCTGTTTGAACTTTTATTCCGATCCATTTTACAGTTAGCCATGTTAAACCATTTCCAAGGTGATGGATACTGTTTCTTCTGTTATTTGTTTAAATCGCATGACAGATATTAATTTTTTCTACGACCGAGCAGAAAATATACATTTCCAACTGTCAGTTGAAAGCAGAAAATTGACGTTTGCCGCTTCCCAAGCGGCAAAATAAATTTCTCTAGTTGAATAGAAAAATGGACAGTTGTTATGGAAAATTTTAATTTTCAAAGAAAACAGTTCATGCTAATAGTCTGTAATATTTAACAATAGTATGTTATAATAACAGCAAGTTTACTTTTAATGACAAGTTAGTTTGAACAAGGCATATTCCTTCTCATACCTATTCTTCGACTTTTCAGGTAATAGATTTAATATTACATTCTTCGCGGCTTTTTTAATGTGTGGTGGAGTACATTCCATTTCACATTCGTTACTATCCATCATTTTATGATGTTTCACAAATTTTTACGTCATAATTGAATTGAATATATATTTATATTATGTTTTTACATCTATTAATGTGTGTACTTTGGACGTAGCAGTCGAGGTATTGATGTGTAAAAATATTAAATCAATTTGTGTGTTAGATGAATTAACAGTACAAGTTTAACAAGACAGTAATACCTTACCGCAAATGGTCGAATGTACATGAAATTGAAAATCGAATTATATGACGCAATTTACTGTGTAAATAACCATGTACAACATACCCATAAAATCCATTAAATTTTTCCTTGGCTACTAACGCAACATAATTTTTAAAGCCGCAGATAAAAATACCCAACGAGCATGAGCATTTATTCTACAAGTTATGGTAATACGAAAACCGTATTAGCAATTTACAGAGCTGTTATCTTTATAGAGAATCAGACCGGTGTCCCGTTAAAATGCAGCGAGCACCTAACCTAACAAAAAGCGATCAGTGGTTTGCGATGCGTTTTTATTGACATCGGAAAGCAATACTGGAATGCCATCATGTGCCATACGCTGCTAATTATGGAAATGGCGAAATCAGTGTACAACAAGCTTTAGTGTATAATCTAGGACTGGTTATCTAGCTATGTCTTTGTTTATCTGGAGGTTTCTTGGGCTATCGCTACATTCAGAACCGTATTCAGATTGAGACAGTAACTCACACCTACTACTTTCTCCGACTTTGTTCGTTGTCAATGAGAAGTTCATTATTATAATAACACAAGAAGAGTTATCCAGAAACTAGAAAATACACTTTTGCGAGTGCTAGTATATTTTGACAGGCAAAGCCGAAGTTGTTTAACATAGGAAAACATATGTGTCATATTATATACAATAATAAATTCATAAGAAAACTTGGCCAATTTATTAACCAATAAATTGCGTCGTGAAAAAGTGGCATTACAGTTCCTAACGTTATCGTCTGTAGAAAGAAAGTGCCCCATCTACAACATCCTAGCATTACTATCTATTCCGAACTTCGATCTCACCTTTCCGAAATGACCTATATCCGTCTCTGTCTCAAACCCATCTCATAATTTCAAGACTTTCAAGCCAACCTGTGGTTGATTACAATACCTGTACCAGCCTACAGTGTTGCCACTACACAAAGGTGCACTCTGCACCTTGTAATGTGCTCTCTAGATCACGATGTCGGAATGTGGAACAGATGAACAGCGTTTACCTCACTCCATTAGGAGGAGGTAGAAAGATAGAGGATGAATCTTACCTGAAACAGAGAAAAGAGAAGTTAGTTAGCTAATATTGTTGTGAAAATATTTAGGATCGCAAAAATTTTATTCAAACGTCATAAAAGTACTTTGTTATGTATTTGTATTGAACAAGTAGAAGTTCGATATTGTCGCCGCCGGCGTAAAAGTGTCTCCTTGGCAACACATTTACTCCGGCGGCGGACAAAGTAAACTATCATGCAAAATAGTAAGGTTGTAATTCAATAATTTGACAGTTAAAAATAAAACAAATAAACAAAAATTACAAAATAACATATTCTGTGGCAACTAGAAATACTGGATACGACAGAATATTTGTTGAAGTTTTGAGCATTTTTTAATGTTTTAATGTCTATTTTCTATGTTTGAAGAGAAAATTTCATGTGTTATTCGGAATAAATGTGACTTTGTATGCTTCGCATGTAATTGTCTGACTCGCTTCGCTCGTCGTTTAAACCTACATGTTCAACACCCAAAGTATCACATTTACTCCTAATAACACAATATACTATTCTACGACCACCTAGAAATCTGCTCATTGTATGTTTGTTGTTGCTAGGGAAATGAATTTGTTTTTAAGTATTTCAAAACAGGTCATTTCATTTCAGTACAGGTGCCATTGCTAGGATACTTATTTAGAATTGCTCAATATTGGTATGGTAAAAGCGGGACAAATTAAATTAATTATGAAATAATATCATGGTCGTAGAAAAAGTATAGTGTACAACTCGCATGGAATGTCCATTTCATACTTGTAGGAAATGAGTACAATTCCATGCTTGTGTCCAATATAAAGCTCCAAAGAAATGTGACGGATGATGCAGTGAACACAGCTTGACGTCTGGTGTTTCGCGTTTTTTGTTTTCCCTCGCGGTGCAATCAGGAAATTCTTCAACTGTTTCCTTTTAAAGAACATGCTTTGTTTCCCGAGAGCATACACGTTGGATTTATTTACGTTTGAATTGTTGAAGAAACGGGAAGATTTCAGTAGAGTCAGAAGAAGTCTTTATTGACGTTTGGGTAATGTGATCGGAAAGTTAATGGAGATGACATGGATAGCACAAGAAGTGGTAGGTTACGTTGCCGAAGAGCTGAAGAAGACTGATACCAGATGTGAAACCTGGCATCCATAAATACTGACAGAAATTCCATTTTTATTTAATTATTAAATTTAAATATCCTCACTTCATTTACCCATGTTTTAGTGTGGCACTCTGCCGTCAAAGAACAACCCCTAAAAATTATTATGACAATTCAACTCATATGTCATCCATCAAAAATGGTACAATAGATTTTGAGGATTTACAATTTTCCACCAATTGGAAAGAATTATACTAACATTTTTCACTAGTCATCTCATCGATATTTTTTCAACAATTTTCTCTAGTGATCCCATCGACAATTTTAAACAATTGAATTGTTACACTGTTGCTGTGGAAGTGAATCTATTTGCTAGTCATATAAAAGAAAGAATACATTTTGACTCGTTGAATTGTCCTACGAATACCATTCGTTTTACAAGTTATGTAGACATTTTTTGGGGATGCATCACTCATGGTTATTACCTACGCTTGATTTTAAATAATACGAGTGATACAGCAACAAAAATTGTCGACATAACTTGTATTGTATAACACTAATGATATTATACAGTACAGCATCACATTGAAGAGAACATTTCGAAATTTCAAAAACTTAAAGAATCATCCAATTTCATCTAAATGCAATCGAGTTATGGCACTCTGAAATTTAGCAATTTTTTGTGAATTTTGAAGTGCTGCGTTTTTTTTTTCTCGAGTTTATTTCACGATAAATCAAAATAAATTAATATTTATCAGGAAAATTGTAACAGATCCATGGAAAATTAAATAAAAACGAAAAATGTTTGACATTTCATAAAAAAAAATTGTTTTATTTATTAAACAAAAAGAAACGGAAATAAAAAAACTCTCATATTCACCATTATAATTCTATGTTCTATGAATTCTTTAGAGAAATTTTTATAGAAAATAATACAATACTGCAATAAGGGCAATATAAAAAAAAAACATTGAAATCCCTATACGTCACATTTCAATTCTACATGGTATATGCGTGAAGTAAAAAAGAACTTTATAATCTATTATTTTATAAGACCAGACAGTAATAATAAAAGCGGAAATCTTCAGTAATATAAAGAACTCAGTTTATGTTTAAAACGGTACACAATAATTTCCCTGCATCATATTTGATTCTATTGTTATTGTAACATCAAGCACTAATAAGAAAAACAGTTGATTATCAAATGAAACACTTTCATTGTTACAAGTGTTAATATATGAAATTGTTTCAGCTATTCGTTGTTTCCCATCACTCGAACAACAAGAATTAGTTCTTCTACTTCTGGGTGGTCGACATGGTTTCTAATTTATAATAATTTTTTCTAGCTTTTTAATAGGTTTCGGTGAATTCATAATCTTACATTTGACTGCGAAGTCTTTAACAATGACAGTTTATTCAAGAAATGATATATGACTGTTTTTTTGCTAAATTACAATGTAATTTTTAACTTTTTGTCGTTTTAAATGATTTGATACAGTAATTGTTGTGGGAAAGAGTTGGGAAATGACAATGAAAGAGGAATTTCATTCGTTGTTTGGTTGTTTACAGCGATTGGGCTTGTTCTACAACTTTGACGGTGTTTGTTTTATAAATCTGTAAAGATGAATACAAACTCTAAGACTGTTCGAATTTCTCTTCCTAATTGTAAAAAAGAATTTTTTATACATAGGAAGGAAGCAATTATGAAGCAATCAATTGCGAGATTTTTATACATAAGTGCTTATTTGATTTCTGGAAATTTACCGCCTGGACTATTGAGTTTTTATTGGCTACGTTGTATTTGAACCAATCAGAAGTGAGAATTTTTGACGTAGCTACCTATCAAATTTTTATTATACTGGAAATTATACACCGTGCATGACCAATCAAATTTCGATTTTACTGGAAATCATTTTCCTGCATACCAGGAGTAGAATTTCCAGTAGAATCGAAATTTGATTGGTAGATACTTAAAAAAATTTTCACATCTGATTAGTTAAAAAATATAAAATACTATTTTCACGGAAATATGACGTTTGTCCTGCATAATTAGTTGTTTAATTCATTAACAATAAAACTAAATACAGAATGACTACATTCATGTTAATTATAACATGCATATGAATTTGCAAATGTGATTAATACTCGGTTAATTGCAAAACCCAATTAACTTTACATTTCTATTTCATTCATAAATTATTTTTTATAATGATGTCTACGGCATTACAAGTCAATTAGGGATATAAATTAAATCGTTTTATTTGGTTCAGATCCAATCAAGTTATTAAAGCAAATATTTATTTAAATAAACTGCGAATCCCGTAATGATTTGCAGGTCATGAGAAATATACTGATTTTAATTAAAATGATTTAAAACTGAATACAAATTAGCAAAGTAGTAAATCGCTCAGCAAGTCAAAGATAGTACTGGTGCAGCTGATGTTTAGAATTTCAAAAAATGCGTATTTTGGTACATTTTTATTTGCTTCTCAAAAACTGTAAATTCAAATTGAAAATAAACTTAGTATGTTATAGATGACCACATTTATAAATACACGAATTATTTTCATTACTGTAGTCGTTCATGGGAATGAGAAATACAGTATCAAAGTTCTGAATTTTTGAACAACCAGACTTCAAACGAATATTTATTTATAGTTTAATGATATAGCTATCGTTTTCATCCACATATTATATAAATACTAGAATGTTCAAAGACCTCACTGTGATAATTGTTTTGTTTTTCTATAAGAATAATTGTAGAAATAATTTATTCATGGGACTGAAGGTAATCTAACGGAAGTATTCGTTTTTAGTCTGTGAACTGGTAATTGAACTGTCATTGTAAAAATCCATGATGAAAATTTGACAGATGGAAGTAAAATTATATGTGTCTGTGCACCATAAAGAACATGATAATAAATGAAGATAACAATTTAAAAAAATCTGATGTGGCCAGCACATAACCTCCCGCTTAAAACTTGAAAAATATTAAAATAATTTTGAGAGGAAATGCTAATAAATATACTTTTTGTTTATTGTAATCAGTAGATGTATTGTTGTAATCAATACAGTGTACATTACTGTAATTAAATAAATAAATAAATAAATATATATATATATATATATATATATAAATTGTAAAAATAATAATTGATTGCACTAATGTACAAATTGCAACAGTGTATTCATGACAAAAATGTATTGATTACAATAATGTACAAATTACAATAGTATATTCATGACAAAAATATATTGATCACAACAATGCGCTGATTATAAAAATACTCTGATTACAACAATGTACTATTGATTATAACAATGTACCTACTGATTAAAAAATTTAAAAAATTGTAATCACAAACGGCCTAAAATCAAATTGTAATTAATATAACTAGTTCTTAATTTGAACATGCAAGGTATAAATATTAAGCTCGAATATGGTATTGTATTATAATCTGATGTGGGCACCACATAACTTCTCAAAATATTAATTTCAAAACGGTTTAAGAGTTGTTTTGGGCGGGAGGCTGTGTGCTGGCACATCAGATTTTTAAATTTACGGCATGTGAGATAGCTATAAAAATACCAAAGTTTCAAAGAAAACTCCGTCCCTATTTTACGACTCTTCAAATCGTATCACCTGCAGTAATCTGTAAATATAAATCTGATCCCATTCACCCAAAAAATACCTGTCCACAATTAGCGTTAGCGGCAGCTATAGATGTCACATAAAACAGTCCTCTCTCATCGCTGTTAAACAAGGCGCTCAGTGGCAGATCTCACGGGTGGTCCCCGTAATTAACATCTGCAGAAGGCGCTGTGACTTACGCACTCAGCGCCGGATACGTCTGCGGCCAGAGCGGACACTAGCAGGTGTTGGTTTACCTCGAACCGAGGAATTGCGATTTATAGTGTGAAGTTGCAGCACAGAGACTGCGTTTCCGGTCGGGGATAATCGATTATATTGGCGAATATCCGTTCTGGTAACGGTTTGAGAAGCTAAAGACGCCAATAAATTGCTATTTTGCTGAGGGTTTTATTTTCAATTGGTTTTACGTTTTGTAGCAGTAAACATTGAAATATATAGTAATACTGGAATGCTAACTTGTAGGCTTTTATGAGAGGTAATAACAAGCCTGATACCAGGGACGTCGGAAGTAATTTCTGTTAGGCGGGGCGGCGAACTTAGTAGAATTTTTTTGGATAAAATAATGTTAAAATTTTAACTAGACTAATTATTCGGGGACTCTATTTGTGTAAGAATGTACCCAGAGCACCCAATACCTTGCACCCTGCAGCCACTCGCCTTTCAATCTCCCGGTCAATACATCCATCCCTCGAGAACATACTACCCAAATATACAAATTCATTTACTTGTTCCAGTCTCACACCATTCACTGAAACATAACAATCAGTCACCAAATCATTCTTCTCAAACACCAACACTTTTCATTTATCGACATTCAATAGCAGATTTAAACCTTTCCCTACATCTATTTTACACATCTGACATTTGTCAACAAAAACAAAAGCCACAGAGATTAATCCCGGGAATAATAACTAGAGCTTTATTTTCAACTGTAATTACACAAGAGTTTTTTATTTTGGCGGATAAATTTCTGTTTGTAACGAAACCTTGTTACCTAGCAATTTGACAAGAAAACTGTTTTAATAAAATTACGACACCGTAGGTGGATTGATTTTATTTTTTAAACAGTTTTCGAGCCAAATTGCTGTCAATTGACAAGGTTAAGTTGTCAAACTGAAATTTATCCGAAGGAAATAAAATGCTCGAGTGCAATTCGGCGACATAATTTAACATTATTTATGAAAAGGTTTATTTAAAAGTGCAATTTGCGAAAATACAATTATTTTATATCATATTTTTGACATATAATACAAATGTCATTAATGTATTTAGTATTTTGATTTGGTTGCTAGAAGAAAGGTAAATAACGGTTTATCACTTTCAAAAGTTACCTTCCTATTTATCCGCTGTAAAAACGATAAAATTGCATTTTCTTTATGGATTACTTTATATTGGAGTTAAATTATCGGTAATAATATAACAAGAGAGTTAGAATAAATTGAAAATAATTTGACAGATCTTTCGAAAACTTGTTGCCAGGCAATAGTCACAAAAGCCAAATGGCAACAAGTTTGAGAAAGATACTGGAGAATTATTTTCGAATTTATCGAACTCTCGAGTTATATTTAATTAGTTTATTTTTTTATTTTATCATCAGGAACGCCACTAAATTTATCTTTTTTGCTCATTTTTTACTTATGTTGATGATAACTATCTAACATCTGACATCTGTCAACAAAAACAAAAAAGCTACAGAGATTACCTATACTGGGAATAATCAGTAGAGCTTTATTCTCAGTATAACAATGACAGGATTGGTTACAACGCAGACAAGTGACACACAATGAAGCATTTAATTTGATTTAAGAAACGTCAAAAAATAATCTACCTAACAAACTACAAATTTATATGGGTTACCGTTTGAGAACCATTGGTTGAATTTTCTGTTTGTTATTATTTCTATTAAATGGGGCCCTTTTTACTGGTCATTTTTTGTATTTTTCTCTTCAGTAATTAGTTTGCTCAGAAAAGCGCTAGTTGTTTTAAAATTAACAGCCTGTATATCGTATGTATGTAAACATTTTGGTGGAGGAGAAAATTTTAGTAGGTACATGCGTCCGCATATTTTGATACAAATTATTTGAAACAACATGAGCAGGTCAAATATGATTCACTATTAGATTCTAAAGTAAATCGACGTATCTTCATCAGTTCATTTAAATATCGGAACGTCAGCATGCAACCAATGCAATAAACAACTGAAAAATCAACTTAATCACGGCCTGCGCAACAAGTTCTGCCGATGAAGCTATTAAAAAAACCTCAAAATGAGAAAAAAGCCGCGCTCAAAGAAAAAATGGTTTTATATGAAGGTTTCCGCCCAGGTTTCTTGTTTCAATTAGCAATAAATCCGTCGCTATCCGGTGTGCATCTTCGCTTTTCAGGTCTCACCGCTTATTATAATACGTATGAGGCTTGTAATTAAAGCTCGGCTCTTAGTTATTCGTTTTTCGCATCGTAAAGTATTTGCTGCGACGAGATCGAAGCCTCGCGCACAAAATTGACTGATGGACGTACAGAGATGACATTCTGATGCAGTAATTAAGGAAAAACTTAAAACACAGTTAAGAGGACGAAGAAATGAATGCGGCAGTGCATACATTCTTAGTTTAATATCGTGTTTTTATTACTTTAAGCGTTGCTCTAACAGACCGGGTGTAGCTATGTACATTTAATTATATTCATACGTGTATTATACGCTATGAAGTTCCTAATGAAAAAATTGTTGTGGGCACCACAATACCTCCCGCCATAGATTTCTTATCGAACAATACAGGAACATGGACCACCACTATCAAGAAACGCTCATCCCTTCAAAATTTAAATTCTTTAGCACGAGGGGTATATGTCAAGATTATTTCATGAATGCATAGCATAAACTTTAATATTTGCCGAAGATATTGTACTAAAACGTTGATTTTGACACATTTTCACAGAAATAAATCGGTACACACATAAACAAAAAGCACCATAAAATTATGTTGTTATAGTGTAACTATAGCAAATTGATTGTTTTTCTTTTTATTAGTCAAATAAATGTAAAAAATTTGTAAATAAAAATAGCTTGAATTGAATAATTCAGCATGTTTGAAGATATAGAATACCAGTAAAGATAAAAAGCATGTAAGTATCTTGCTTCTGCAAATAATTATCCGGCTAAATATGCCTTCAAATGTTACAAATTTGCATATAAAAGCTAACTTCAATTTAATCGCGAATAAAAAGCATGATGCTGTATATCTAAAATGCACAAGAATGGAAAATGAGACATTTTGATTGGTCAAATTTGTAATGAGTGAAATAGACAATAATATATTTCAATAATTATATAAGGTAAATGTTGCAGATAAGAAAGTTGTGCGTATTCTGCGATCTTCAGTTCGAATCCAGCAGCTGATAGCTACCATATTAAATAATTGCTTAAGCTTCACGTGCAAAATAAATAAAGTGAAATATTAGTATATACATTTTGAACCCAGATTTAGCAGACTCATTTCCTCAGGACATTTTTACAAACTCAAGTAAGTTAACCGAAGCAGAACCACAATTTCAAATACAAAACACGTGGAATGACAAGAGCAGCAGACGACAATACTCAGCAGCATGACTAACAGAAACGCACCAATTGGCAATGCGCGGGATTCTTTATTAGCTGCCGCACATCAAAGACTGCGATGGGAACGCTTACGAAGAAAGAAGAAAAACGAAACAAATGCACACGCATTGCTGCGCCGTGTTATGTGGCCGCGGATCGCGATTACAAGACGCGAACATTGATAAATCGATGGCGATCAACAATGATATAGCGACGCGTTTCTGTGATTTAAACTTGATGTAATTGAGTGCGTGCGGATTTACCCTGGTGTAATGCTGATACAATGCTTATCAATCATTTGCATCAGTGCTTCAATATTTACAGGATGGTACTTTCTTACTAATTCCTAGATGGATGTTGTACAGCAACGTTGCTGTCTGACTGTCATTGGACAACTAATTCATTTGAAACTACATTGAATTTTTAATTGTTTAGATTTGTAATCTTTTTTCTTTCAGGTACCATAGTAAACAATCTATTGTCATTAATAAATGATGCTTCCCGAAAATTTTAATTTCTAAACGGTACAAAATTTAGACTTGAGTTTCATGTAAAAATTGTAGCCAATATTATTTTTTGCACTTTCGGGTTTAAATGTCCTAATTTAGTTTTTCTTCCCGTGGACTGAAGTGCCTAAGTAAACAAGTAATCACAGCAACCAATAAAATTACTTTATATAATAATTATGTATGTATCTAGAACGAAAAGTGAAACTTTAAGGTAGTAGCAAGTTGTTTCCGACCAAAGTGTTAAAGTCACTTTTCGTTCGAGGTACATACAAAATTTTATTTCATACTACTTACTAAAGTTGTTAAATTATAGTATTTATTAACAGAAATTATCAAAAATTCGTAGAAATATGAGTCAATATAAGTCGACTAAATAACAATTTCTATAAATAATGAACAAATTAAATGTCAAATTTTACTTTCAAGTCCTAAGACTAACTAAAATTTCAAAAATTACTGTCAGTATTGAAGAAAGAACCAGATAGATTAGTACAAATATCAATGATATATTTTCAAGTAAACAAGGATATGAGCAAGCTCATTTCGCTTGAAATCTAATTGGCAATTATCAAAAAACTAGGCCTGTTAATCTTTACACCGCTAGAATATCAACTACAACAAGAAATAAAAACCTATCAGTGAGCACAGTTACCCAGGACACAAAACATTCGCGCCGTTACTATAGCAACCGTATTATTAATTCGTACAAGTTTTCAATCACGCGTGCAGATAACGATCCGATGAAAACCCATACTAAATAATTGGAAATAATTAAAACTGTAACGGAAATACATTTTTAAAGCTTGGTTTAATTAGGCACACACGTGGCTTGAATCCGCACCCGGAAACACGTCGTGTTCTCTTCAATAGATATCATCGCTACCAGTTTTTGCAGAATTGCCAACTTGAAGCATTCTTCACAGATTTTCCCGTCGGGAAAACATCACATTGCAAATGAATTACTTAAGGTGCGTGGTCCTTACGGTGTCCCTTAACGGGCATCAAAAATAATTTTTTTCTTCTCAGGTATTAAGCTATCTCCAAATATATTAAATAAAATGACCCCTCTGAGGGGGTTAGTATATTACAATAATCGAGCTTATAAATCAATAATTATGTTTTTAATAAATAACGTCGAAAGAAAAATTGTACCTAAAAGTTTTTCAGCTCGCTGATTTTAAATCTGAGGTCTAAATTGTGTTTTAACAAATTATAGGTGGCGCCACTATAACAAAAATTGAATATTTCCATAATTATTCCATATTTTTATAGGTTTTCGGGGTCGGGAATTTCAAATCTGAAGTTGAAATGTATTTTCTATAACACTGTTTTGGAAACTAGGTATTCCACAACTAAAAATTGTTATGGAATCACTAACATTCCATACGCTGCGTATGGAATATTTTCGACGAATCAGAGCCGCATATTAGCGCGATATATGAAGTATCTTGATTCAGTTACGTCTCTTTGTTTTAATTTGATTTATTTGAGTTTGACGTTTACAACAGTTTTATATTTGTATTTTTTGTATATTTTCAAAAGCTTGGTATAGAAAGTATAGTCTACAACGTGTAACGGATTGGCATATCCCACACTCGCAAACCGTAGCCCTCGCCTTTGGCTCGGGTTACAAACTTTTTGCTCCCGTGGAATATGTGCCATTCCATTACTTGTTGTAGAATATACTATTTCCCTATTGCATAATTATGTTTTACTTTTTGTTCCCATTGTAACTAAGATTATTGAAATATACTTTTAAGTATATAATTTAGTTTTTCTCAAAATTATAAACATGTCACAGAAAAGTGGTAATAATATTTTATATTCCAAATATTTCATTTGAAACTTTTTTCACAGCTGATTCAGTTTATTGTTTTGTGTGTGCAGTAAACTTCCTCTTCCGGTTTTTACATTTCATTCAAAATCAACTCAGCTCTGCATAATTTCAAGAAACTTTTAAATTCCAATTTTTGTTTACACATCTTTTCTCGTTCATCGGATACTGCGCGCACAAAAATCCATTCTTCCTCACATACAGACATCATTGGGAAATTGGTCTTAACAGATTCAGTGGACGTGAAAATATTTATTGCCGCAAAAATTTCGTCAGCGATTTTTTCATGTTTCCAATACTTTATATAAGAAAGTAATCAAGTAATATAATGTAACTTTGTAAATAAAGTTTAGTGTTATTTTAAGTTTTTATTTAGTTATGCCAAATCTTTCTTTACTTTCTGACCGACCCTTGTAGATTTTCATGTATGACGATTCGAGTTTGCAGGTTTATTTAGTTAATAAAACAACTAATAATCACGAAAGTATCTTCAGCTGTAAACAATGAAACAATCGCAATCTCCTCCTTATACAAAAGAACATCGCATGTCCACACTCCATTCATCACCTCGACCAGTTCCCAGTTCCCATTGCACCGCCGTCTTGATCTAAACCTTAATGAACCACCTCGTGGTTTCTTCCAAGTCCTTGCGCTGGCGTTCGGCAGATGTCACACCGTCATGGCACACAGTGATACGATCAGCTGATAAGTTCCATTCGTGCTAGGTTCAACCGTGAAATCCGCACGGCAAGAGTTGATTGTATGATTGTACCCGAGGAGAACAGATGGCGCTGTAAGCGTAACCACCCCGAAGAGGAAATGATTAATTAATAACTGTAAATATTAACGACAACAATGATTAAGACTGTTTGTTTTTAGTTATGAACAGTTAGATTGTGGTAAATTGCTCGTATGGTTTATTCAAGTTGAACGAATGGCGATTAACCTCTCAGAGGAAATGCAATAATTGCTGCTATATGGCCAAGGCATTTCAAGACGAGTATGATTCGCATAATTTTATTATTATATTGCTGTACCCTTGCACATTTTACCGAATATTTTTTTTTGTAAATAAAAAACACAGAAATTCTGGATACACTGCTTTGAAAGTGTATAAAACATAGGAAAAAGTTTCTTCTTTTGGACATAATAAAACAATAAAAATTGTTTATTATAGACAATATTATTTTACATCTTTTTGAATGCAATAAAATTTACAGCTTCTTTATTTACTGAGATATATTTAAAAAAAACAACTGATTGGCCTTCAAATAAACTACCACTTTCAGTTAAAGGATGTTACCAAAATCAAATCAGCTCGTAACTGATACATTTACAAATAGATTTACGAAAGGAATTAGCGCTAACTCCATTTTTATTATTACTCGTAACTTCAATTTCCGTTCTTGTTCTTGTTTTTTGTGTTCAGCAAACTTCTTCTTCCGGTTTTTAAATTTCATTCAAAATCAACTCAGCTCTTCATATTTTCATGAAACTTATAAATTCCAAGTTTAGTTTACATATCTTGTCTCGTTCTTGAGATATTGCGCACACGGACATCCATCCATCCTCACACACAGACATCATTGAGAAATTGGTCTTAACGGATTCAGTGGACGTCAAAATATGTATTTCCGCAAAAAATTATAAACATTTATAATAAATAGTACGTTAATGAAAACGAAGGCGTTAATGAAGCTCTTCACTCACGAAAAATGAGTGGGATAATTGACATTTAATTCACGGGCGTAGATAAAATATTTTACACATAATTACAAATTCTGGGCATTAATGGATTAGGCAGATTTAATTATTTAAATTAAGAAAGAAATAAATAAATTAAATATTCCTCCAAACTTAACTAGAAAATTTATTACTTATGTATAATTTTAACATGAATAAACTCATTGCTGTAGTACGCATCGTAAAAGGTCTTATATTTATCGAAATATGGCGATTTGTAATATTTTCCAAAATGCGGAATTTCCCCAAATATGACTTAAAATTGTAAATTTTTTTTATTACATTTCTTTATAATATTCGCGCCAGGAAACCCATTACAGCAGAGCGCATCGTCAGATCTCTAATATTTTTCGAGATATGACGATTTTTTATATTTTCCGAAGAGCAACTTTGAGGGGCTGTAACTCGAAAACTATATCAGATATCGAAAAATATCCCCAGTTTTGTGTTTTTCGTGCCATTTATAATAAATTAGTAAATTTTGAAAATTTTGAAATTTTTTTGAATTTTTTTTCAAAATTTCAATTGGAGATATTACGACAAATATGAACGATACAGACTTGCAGTGTTCACCAATCGATTCAGCTCGACGAATTACATAAACCCTGAAAATTTCATAAAATTCGGACAACCGGTTGAAATGTTAGAGCAAATAGTCTTAAAATGGCCAAATTCAGGCCAAACGTCAAGGGGTATCACTTGACTTTTTGGACGAAAAACGCCATTTTAAGGCTTTTTGCTCTAATTTTCCATCCCGTAAAGCGATTTTTATGAAACTTTGCACACTTATGTATTTGGACGAGCTGAATCGATTGGTGAACATTGCAAATCTGTATCTTTAATATTTATCGAATTATCGCCGATCGAAATTTTGAACAAAAATACAAAAAAATTTCAAAATTTAAAAAACTTGCTAATTTGTTATATAAGGCACCAGAAACGATATACTGAAGAGAATTTTTAGATATCTCGTGTAGTTTTTGAATTGCAGGCCCTTAAAGTTGCACTTCGAAAAATACCAAAATTGGACGTATCTCGAAAAATATTAGAGATCTGACGATGCGCTCTGCTACAATGGGTTTCTTAGCGCTTATATTATAAAGAAATGTAATAAAAAATATTACACTTTTAAGTGAGGATATTCCGTGAGTTTCAAATTTTTCTATGTGAATCTGTATTGAATGATTAATAATTACAGTTTCTGTTATTTGTTTGTTCCCATAGCAACTAAAATTAGTTTATTAAACATATAATTCAGTTTTCTCAAAAGAAGCAAACAAAATCTGGTATGGGCACCACACTAATTTCTTATACAAATAAAACCAACTGAACACGTATGACTTGTTCCATGCGTATGACTTTATTTTAAAATAGAAATCTATTAAAATCTAGTCAGCAAAACTTTCTAACTAATAATACAAATATTACTAACATTTATAATATTTAGCAAAACACATATTTTTGACACTTCAAAATTATTTGACACGTTTGACACATAAATATTAAAAATGTTTTCGTTTTTTTCCCATTGTAACTAAGATTATTGAAATATATTCTTGAATATATCATTTAGTTTTTCTCAAAATTAGAAGCATATACAAGAAAAGTGCAAATAACATTTTTTATTCCAAATATTATTGCTAACATATTTTATTTGAAACTCGAAGCTTATTCTATTTTCGAAAAAATTGAATTCATTGTTTTCTGTGTAAAGTTCTTCTTCCGGTTGTTCAATATCATTCAAAATCAACTCTGTTCTTCATTTTTTCATAAAACTTATAAATTCTAAGTTTCGTTCACACATCTTGTCTAGTTCATGAGATTGCGAACACGGACATACATCCATCCATCCATCCATCCTTACACACAGATATCATGGAGAAATTGGTCTTAACGGATTCAGTGGACGTCAAAATATGTATTTCCGCAAAAATCTCGCGATTGTTTTCGTGATTCCAATACTTCCTTATACTTTGTATAAGAAAATAAAAATAGAATTGAAATCCCTATACGCCATATTTAAATTCTATGCCCTGTATGATATAATTATATATTCCAATAATTATAGTGACTATGACAAGAAAAAAATATCTGAAACATGTGTTAATTTTATATTTATATGTATCAAAAAGTCAAGTGTTGGGTTCTAGATTTTTAACATATAAGGTACTTTTATTTTGAGTACTTACCCTGCTAGACAAAAACAAGATTTTTTTACGTTTACTGTAAAATTTTAACACAATCGTTGATAGTCTTAGCATGGATAAGCTTAAAGACAAAATTGTAATAATCAAAAACCAATAACATTTTAATTAATAAACGTAATCTAAAGTCAAAAATGAAACTTGTACAAATTATAAACCAACCGATGAAATAAAAATAAGTGTTCCATTTAATGGAATCGGTATAATATTTTATACATCTTACAGAATATGTAGTTTAAATAATGATCTATAAAACTTAGATTCTCCATATTTATTATTCCTGGTATAATTATGAATATTAATGATCTGTGAACTTCTGTAGATGCTCGATGGCATCTTAAGATAATAATTGTATATGTTTCCTGTTGAGTAAATATAAATTTGAAATTTCTAATATAATAAACTCCATAATTTCTCGTTTAAACTTTCTAGACGTACCATAATTCCATCTACACGTCGTTATTAACCAGCGACATTTTAAAATCTTTTTATGGCGCTCTTCAATCCGATAGTAAAACTAAATTTTTATGTTTCGCCCAATTTACCCCAAGACTCTTTGAAGCGTCCATCGGGCTGGAGACACAAATTATTTTTAATGATTTGCTATTAAGAACGATGGCTTTTGTGCATTAAATAGGGATTTTATTGTGATAAATTGGTACTTAACGCAAGCACTCTGAAATTCTTGCGGCCAATAAATGGAAAATACCGCAAATGTTTTAAATAAAACATTGTTGGAATTATTTTTCTCAGCGCTTTAATGTTAGGTCGGCCTAAAGCGATGTTTTATTAAATATTTTTCTGCATTCCTAATTTTATATTTTAATTATAACTTATAATTATTTTATGGTTATTCATAAAACTCGTATGATAACTATATCTTCATTATCTTGTTTAATTACTAATACTAGACAGAGAATTTAAACTGATTTCAGATTTGACGACTGGTAATCTTGCAAAAATATATCAAGACCAATTCAGTCCACTGAAATGTAATAATATCACTGGAACACTAACTGACATTAAAAATGCGATCCGAGAAAGACAGCCAGTTGTTGGGCCATCTATCTTTGTCGTACCAAATTGTAAGTTTTCATACAGTAACGTCACTCGCTGACTTTGAGCCAGACGGCCATATTGGCAGTAGCATTATTCTGCGGTAAATTTGAATAGCTGTCAGTTGCAAATGAGATAAAATCTAAGAGTTTATTATTATATGAGGGATTATGATAGTCATTATTCATGAAGATGAAGTTTGTGTCACGAACTGTAGGCGAGTGATGCAAATCATCCAAGTGAATAATGACCATAATCCCGAATATAATATAGTAATATTCACCTAAGAATGGCATTCTTCGAATTCCATTCTGATGACGTCACAGAAGGGTATGAATTAAGTGAACCACATACGTTATTAGCAATGCTTTTGTCTGATGTGTTGCTAATGTCACGAAGCGTGTGTTGACGTACGTCTCTACTTACACCGTATAGGTGACAGTTGAATATTTACTGTGTTTATATTCGCATTCAGTGATTGAGTTAAATTTAACGAATAAATATGAGTGGTAAAACATTATCTAAACGTTGCAAAGAAATTATTTTGAATGCTTCGGCATTTTTTCATGAAGAAAAACGTATAGATGGTCCACTAATTCCATTTTTTCTGCAGAAGATATAAGTTTTATATTGTGAGGTTATGTTATCAATTTGACGTAAATGTTATTATTATCTATTTTCTTATATATTCTTCGTTATTATTATTATTATTATTGTCTTAGGGGATTTGTGCAATGTTGAAATTTGAACGACGCTAGGAAATAAATTTGTAAATAGTTATTTCTACTACATTGCCAACAGATGTCAGTACGGTCAATCGAAATTTCTATTTTTATTAGTACCTCATATAAATGAAGTGTGTGACGTCATCACATTGGAATGCCATTCTTAGGTGAATATCACTATACTATATTTTTTTTACTGCTGTAAATTCGGAAATCACTTTTGAAAATGATCGAAATTCGTTGAAAACACACGTTGAAAAACGTCTCCATAAATACACACAATGACAATTGCCTACATGTCAACTGTCAGACGGTCGTTGCTTGGTGATCCACATCACGTACTATAATTCATCGTAAAAATTGAAATAATAGGAAGAAAAAATATTATTTCAACTGCACTATAAAAGCTCCTACAAATTTTCATGGCACAAATAAGTTTACCTCTCTGTTTTGCACTTATTTTATGAACTTAACATGAAAGAAATACTGTGGTTCTTTTTTATGGTTACTAACATATTGGCCTATCAGCGTACATTGAGCGGCCATCTTCTCGGTAGCGCATAACTGAAATATTGGGATCATGAAATATTTAAAGTGTCGTTACTGTGTGAATTCTTATACTGTGGTTGTACAATGATTTTACATAGCAACCGCTGTACAAACAAGTGTGTTCAAGTTCGTTTTTCCCATTCATAAAATCCTATAAATTATAGCGTTTCAGTATTACTACATTTCAGTGTGACATTTTTTTGTTTTACTTTCAAAACTTTTATGAAAATTATGTTAAATAATAACTTAAATTTATAGCAATATTTAATGAAATCTTTCATGCTTCATGTTTGCTAATTAGTACAAGTAATTGAAGCTGTAATTAAGCGTCATAAATAATAAGATAAATTTCACTTTCTATTCAATTAATCAATAAAGAAAATGAGTTATTAGATATTTCCATATAGTATCTATACAATAATTAATTTTAGGTTGCAATATCTTTTAGTACATTAATTACTAAGTTACCATACTTATGCCCGATATTATAAGAAATTTAAACTCCAGTTAAATTTACTCCCATACTTAATTAACATTCAGTTATCCAAATGATAATAAAATTTTTGACAGCAATGTAAAGTATGTAATAAAGTATTTTGAAATTATGTGCATTTATTAAAAACAAATAAATTTACTTTAAATAGTTATTTGTATATCAAGGCACTAAAGTATAATTTTTTACTACGAATATGGATTTTATTATCCGAGGCGATAGCCGAGGATTATAAACAATATCAGTAATAAAAATATTTTAGTGCCGAGCTACACATTATATTTTTTCCGAAATCGTTAAATTATTAATTAAAAACATAAATAAATAGCATTATGTATTTGTAAATCATCAGCTGTGATAACAAAAGTACTGTCAAAGTTGCAAATTTTGTTATAATTTTCATTATTTTTATATATTCTTAGACGTGTTCTGCATGTGATCTGCATTAAATCCAATAAATTATTTATCAAAAGTAAATAATAATTAATTCACCAAAAGTAGTATAGAATAATTTGTTTGTTATTTTAGGTTTGTAATTCAAGTTTGACATAAGAGTCTGTAAAATTAAACTTTAGCTACTATTTGGGCTAACTTTATGTACCTAGTAATATCGTACTTTAGTATCGATCTCAGAAAAATTAAATTTAAGTAAATAAATAAATATATCATCACGCCTTTTACCCATTATGGGTGTGGCACTCTGCTTACGCAGATCTCCGTAAGTGATATATTTTTAAATATGAAGTGCGGTTACCAGCCGTCAAATCATATAAATTTAAGTAACAGTCAAATTTCTTTATAATACGGGATATAAAACTCTGAAATGCTAAAGTATTCGATTGAAATATTTCACAATCAAAATATTGCTTTTCAAATAATCGCAGCCAATAAATACGGATTAAAATCCAATCCACAATTGTTTTAAAAAAAAATATCGACTGATATCACTCTACCCCACCGCCATTTCATTGATAGCGCCAGCAGTGCCATCTACATGTGGCAATTTTAATTAAAAGGGACAATTCCCAGTGCAGGGATGGTATATCGTTTTTAATGAATTTTTAAGCAGGCTCTGTGAACACCAAGCTTGATTTACACAAGAGAAAACGACACCATTTTGTTTTTCGTTTTTGTTCTTTTTGTGTGATGAATTTTACACCCGAGAACTGGAGATGCACTGTTGCACAAATTAAATGAAGTGGAAATGAGATAAATTGGTGGGAATGAAAAGAAAGGATGGAAATGAAATGAAAGAAGTTGTGATTAAAAAATCTACCCTCGCTTAAGAAGAAAAATGGGTGTCTAATTTTATTAAATAATAATTCTCGCGAGGCAGGCTTATATTTTAATTATTCAGCTCAAAAATATTTCTTACGTTTCTGCATTCTTATTCGCAGTATAATAAAGTATAGGAATCACAAAGATCCTTTAAGCTGATTGTACAAATTCAACAGTAAATTAAAATTATTTCAAATATAGAAAAAGTTTTATGAATTTATTTTCCACTATTGCGTGCTTTATAATACCGGAATAGGTACGAAATGCAATTTTTTATTCTCAAATATTTTGGTGCTTTAAAATGCTAGTAACTTAACATATTTTAAAATGTCTATAATATTGTATGATAATAATATGTCAAGTATACTTACATTTATATATTATAAAGTAATTAATAATTATTTCAGAGTTTATATAAATCTTCGTTTTCAATATTGAGATTACAAAGAAACTACAATATCAAATTTTAATAAAAAAAATTTGATGTTGCCAGCACATAACCTCCCGCCCAATACTACTCTTGTTCTTAAACGATACAAAATAGTATTTGATACAGAAACATACTTTCTTATTTGTTTATTTTCTATTTATATTTGAGAATTTTAATTTTCTTTCGTATATTTATTTAATTTTTTGACATATATTTCACTAAGAAAACAGCTTCATTATCACAATGACGTGTCACATTTCGTAAAAAATTGAAAATTTTTCCATGGTGTACAAGGAGTGTAAGATTTGTGAAATCTAATTTCTTTATATTTTATTATCTCTAAATCTAATGAAAATTAATAAATTTAGTGTAATCAAAACACATGTAAAATTAAATATTCTTCAACTTTCAAAATAACATAAATTGTTAAAAAAGGAAATTTAACCGTGTTTTTCACGAAAAACTGTTAAGGGCTTCAAGTAAACTGCTACTTCCGGTTGACCAATTTTATCCAAAATCTAATCAGCTCTTCATTTAAATATAAGAAGCAAAAAATCACAAAATTGTATTTGAGTTATGCGAGACGAAAAAATTGTCACAGACTACACACACACATACATACATACATACAGACATCATCGCGAAAATAGTAAAATCGTATTGTAGGGACCTTAAAACGTGCTTCTTCATTGAAAACTCACTACACAATTTTTTTACCAAAAACAATAAGAATAAAAATTATTATTATTAAATCTTGACAAAAGTTTGATCGTAGAAAAAGTATAGTGTGCAACTCGCGCAGAATTACCTATTTTACGCTCGTGTGATTTCAGCACTCGACTTCTTCTCGTGCTAAGATTCTCACAACTCGTGTGAAATAAATAACTTTTTGCACTTGTTGCACAATACACTATTTCGTATCACTTTCTTCAAGACATTGTTACCAGTAACCAAAATGAAATGCCAGATAATAAAAACAATGTTAAAACAAAAAAATTTATTTCCCGTAATTAGATTTTGAGTATTCAAATCAAAATGCTTCGTTAAATAGGATTTAAGATTTTTACATCCTTGGTGTATAACATACTATTATAGTCGTAGTTTCATTAACATTAGCAATTACTGTACCTCATTACTAAAAGTGGCAGTGTACGAGGTTAGAACCCCGAAATTTCCACTGATGAATCCATCGTTGAAACTACAACACCAACTATCTTTCAGATAAATACAAATTTAGTTAATATTACTAACTACGCGATAACAAGCATTTTGCCTTCAAAAATCATTAAATTCTTTTCAATCTAAGGTTAGATACACTTAAAATAATAACATAATTGGCAAGTAAATCTCCTTCTTAAGATTCCTCAAGCCAGTAACTCGACTTACTTAAAATAATTGCAAAACTAATTTCATTTTTGCAATTATAATTTATTTTCGTTGTTTTAGTTATTTAGAAAGGCAGCTATGCTCTCAGCAGCTCCCAGAGATATAATCGAAAGTTATCATTATTGCTTTGGTTGGAGAAAACATTTATTATAACTTTATCGCTCAAATTACGTGATAGGTTCTCGTTTGGTTCGAACTGCACATGCATGAAGATAACTATAGTATTTTTCTGAAGCTTCGATGTGTAATACAAGATTATATAAATTAAGATTGACGCAGAAATTATTGACCTGCTTCAAAACTTGTAAAATCAATTGTGTCATGTTGGAATTATACTACGAACAAAATTCGATGCAGAGATATTTTTTTTGAGGTCCCCCGAATCTTGAATGCTCAATTTCGTCTGTGTGGATGATGGGGTGTATGTGTGTTCGTATGTTCAATAACTCAATATAATGGAACAATAGAAAACGAAAATTATTTGACGTTTCATAAAACAGTTTTACATTTATTTATATAACAGAAGGAAATGAATTCTTATTATCTCATTAACTCAATCCCATTGAAATATAGTAATACTGGAACGCTAACTTGTATGCTTTTATGAAAACGATAAACGAGTCTGATACAGATATACGTTGTAAGGCCATCCTTCTTTATCTAGTATTTAAAATAATATCTAACAGTGTATTGTTCAATTATTTGAAAATTCCTTTAAATTCAGATACATAATAGTTAATTGAACACATTTCTATTAATGTAGGTATTATTTAATTTTTACATCAAACAATTTAATTAAAATAATTTAATGATAATTTCTTTATATCTTCTTCTGAACTTTCTAAGCGGACTGTACAACAAAGATAGGTCGCATTTTCAAAGTCAGTTGGCGTTCCAGTATTATTATATTTCAGTGTTAATTAAAATCTACGAAATTTCTATAGATAATAATACAAAATTGTAATAAATATATTTAAAACTATTTTTTTTACTCCTGTATAAATATATGTCCGTTAAATCAAATTTTTCGATGAATTATAGTTCATTCATTCTTCATTCATTCATTCTTCTCGACCAACCACAGAGCCAGAAATCCATAATTTACGCTTATTTTAAAGACGTGATGTGGATCACCAAGCAACGGCCGTCTGACAGTTGACATGTAGTCAGTTGTCATTGTGTATTTCAACGAATTTCGATCATTTTCAAAAGTAATTTCCGAATTTACAGGAGTAAAAAAGTATAGTATTACCTATATTCGGGATTATGGTCAGTGTTCACTCGTATGATTTGTATTACTCGCCTACGGCTCGTGACGCAACTTCGTGAATAATGACTATCATAATCCCTTATATAATAATATTGGTACTATTATTACATATCAAATAATTGTCGATTTTGTTTAATTTTCTATAAATATTAAAATTATATGATTGATAAAGCAAGAAATACTAATACTCAAATATCTGAATGGACGTTATTGCATACGCCAAATATATGTAGTAAAGTTATCCTGATAGGTTAAAATTCTCGGTTGTGAGATTTTGATTAGAAAATTTCCGGGAGGTTATGTAGTATCCACATTATATTCTAATGACAATAGCTGGTACCACGAGCTGTTTTTGGGTGTTTTAAGAGTAGTGTTTTAGGCTCGGTTTTAGCGCTGTACAATGTTCTAAAATTATGTTATAAAAAAATGCTTCCAATAGAAGTTACAGAGAAATGTATTATTTGCCACTTTAATTGAAGTATTTTTTAATAAAAAATTTTTATAACTTTGTACAGAGCTAAAACCGAACTTAAAACACTGCTTTTAAAACACCCAAAACAGAGCTCGTGGTACCAGCCTATTCTTTTTCAAATTTCATGTTTAAGACTTAAAGGTTCAAATTATGAGTTTATTAGATTTTGGTAGTAATCAATCAACTGTATAATTGGTAGTATACTAGAAGGCCTATAAGGTACGTTGAGCATATCTCCGTCAAGAATTGAGTTAAAATAATAAATATGTAAAATAATATAAGCAACAATTTGTATTTGAAATTTAATCACATGAGATTATCTTAGTAATTTTTTTCTGAACACGACATAAACATAGCATATCCTAATATAATAACATAACTGAGAAAAATACAAGTTAAATTTATATCTGTCCCTTAGGGCAAAATTCCTGAATCAATACCAATTAATAATCAGCAATAAAAGTTATTGTTTCAGATAATATAAATTAACACGCATAGATATTTGCAACGCAAACTTACACAACAACTTAACAGCTATAAAATTTATACTACAAATTTATTTCCCATACAGTAACTCATGAAGAAAATAGGTTTATGCGTCTTTTATGTCCAACGAATTCAATAAACAATCACTTATTCGCCCATTCGCATAGCACGGAGCGCAATTGCGGCAACATTAGTATTTTTATGGAGCGGCCTTATCTTCGTGGTTGTTTTCCAACACCTGGAATGTCAGGCACGTTGTGTCTCTTTTAGATCGAGTTATAATGTTGTTGGATCATATGGCACTTTCAAATGCCTTTGGAGGAATTCACGACTTCTATGGTAACGAGAAATCTAAGCGGGCACTAAGGTGTAACCTTAGTTTTATCTGTTGCTAGATTTGCAGCCAAATGATAATTCTACAGATTTTTTTTTATTAATACTTTAATATAAAGTAAGCCATAAATAAAAAACAATTTTATTGTTTTGACAGGATAAATAGGAAGGTAACTTTTTGCAAGTGATAATTTCCTACGACTAGTTTTTAACTAATCAATGTAAAAATTCAACCAATGGGAACAATGTTGTACTGATAAAGTCCCGTTACCCGGGTTACCCCTGAGAATTTCCCGCTACCAAGGAAATAAATGATTGTTACTGTCAATCACTGTCAGTGTGACAGTTAATTAATATTTCAAGTTACATTTTGCTTTGTCTTCGGAATTTATCTTATCAAATACCACGCGACTTCTCTGATTTTCTCAGATAAATTTTTATTTTTAAGCACTCATTTTTTTTGCATTTGAGCAAAATCTCTCATGTTAACTGACATTAGGTAAAACCCCTCCTCCTTCGGAGTCAGTATTTACCATGCAGTTTTCGTGATTGTTCCTAAGCAAAAAAAATTTCAGTTGAAAATATCCTTCTCACTCTTCAACATACGTTGCAATTTGAGATTTGGAGCGAAATATACTAAAAAGTTATTTATTGACAGTAATATTTTAATTTAGTCTGTAACATTTTGGACATAGAGCAGAGATGCAAACGTTTATTACTGTATTTTGATTAGAGCTCATGAAGAAGGTCATAATTGCAAAATGGGAAATGGAAGTATTATTATTATTATTCCAATTATTTTAAATAGAGAAAAATGCAAGTAATAATAGACCAACAATTAAACATTTCTTTCCTAGTATACACCACTTTCGCCTCGTCTACATTCATCATTCCTTCAAGCAATAAATCATCAATCATACCTAACTAATTTCAATATTTAGAAGAAAAATCGTATTTCCACTTTTTTGTATCTGTTTACAATTATATTGTATTCAATAATGTATTTATTTGAACCATAGTTATATAAATTAAGATTTATACGTGTCTTTTGTGCTTTTGCGTTATTTAACCTAGAATAATTACAATGCTTAATCATGCAGTAAAGTTCAGTATGCATATTAGCCCAGGTGCTGATTTAAGTTTTGCAATTACTTAACTAGACCCTAGACAGGGTCCTCTTACATCACGGCTTGTTGAAACTTTATTAATATATGCGCGTTACCAAAGTTTTAATTACAGCCCTCAGCCGTACATCAAAAGGACTTTACTTTTCCTTTGTACACTTAAACGATAAGCACTGCAGAAATATGCACTTGCTTTGTTTTACCTTAAATTAATCGAGAATAGAACTAGTAGATGTATAGTTCCATACCCCATGAAAGGTGACGTTTAAATTATTTTATGGCGACGGTTTCTTGTCGTAGGTTATCCTAGGGATTTCTCAGGTTTTAGTATTGAAATATCGAGGGAGAAATTCGACCACACTGATCGATATTACCCGAATTCACTGTAGTGCAAAAATTGTAACCTTATACATGAACAAATTTATTTTTTCGATAATGTAAAGAACTATATAAAAATCTGGTGTGGGCACCACACTACTTTCTTATACAAATAAAAACAACTGAACATATATGATATGCTCCTTGCGTATAACTATTGTGACATTTATTTGACATATAGATATTATACCTGTTTAATTTTGTGTTCTCAGCTATGATTTTAATTTAAAATATTAATTAATATTTAGTCTTTAAAACTTTCAATCTAATAGTACAAATATTGCTTTTTAATATTTCAAACGACACATATTTCTGACACTTCACAATTATTTGACACGTTTGACACATAGATGTTAAAAATATTTTTATTATACCTGCATCATAATCCGTGTTTAAAACACGCTACAGCGTTCATAAACGCAAGATTAAAACACGCCGTGTTTTAAAGGTTACTAAGCAACAACAAAAATATTTACTGTTAATATCTGTCAAAACGGTAAACGTAAACAACAAATACTAACTAGTCTCCATGTAAACGATATACGTCAAACGTCACACGCGAAAAATTATGAAATGAATCAAAATCAAAATGCTGCTTTCCAGTTTTTTCCAGGGTATGATGCAGGTATAATAAAAAATAGCGTATGACACACGTGTATAAGTGCTTTTAAAGCACTAGCGACGTTAAAAGCACTCTGCTTCGCTTCGTGCTCTTAAAGTCGTCGTACGTGCTTTAAAAGCTTACTTATACACTTGTATCATAATATACTATTAGGTTTTGTTCCCAATGTAAGTAAGATTACTGAAATATATTGTTAAATACATAAATTAGTTTTTCTCAAAATTAGAAGCATGTACAAGAAACGTGCAAATAACTTTTTTTTCCAAATATTCTTGCTGACATCTTTCATTTGAAACATTTTTTTACAAATGATTCTATTTTTAAAAAAATGGAATTTATTGTTTTGTGTGTTCAGTAATCTTCCTCTTCCGGGTTGTCAATTTTATTCAAAATCAACTCTGCTCTTCATATTTTTATAGAACTTATAAATTCCAAGTTTTGTTTACATATATTGTCTCGTTCATGAGACATTGCGCACACGGACATCCATCCTCACACACAGACATCATTGAGAAATTGATTTTAACGGATTCAGTGAACGTCAAAATATGTATTTCCGCAAAAATCTCGTAAGCGATTTTTTTCATGATTCCAATACTTCCTTATACTTTGTATAAGAAAGTAAAAAGCATATATTGTAGGTAACTATCATTTAGAGAACTCAGATTTTAAAATAACATAATTTCACAATTAACATATCTTATCCAAAATCCTCGAAAAAGTATACGAAAACTATAGGAAACGAGTTTCTTTCCACAACGCTCAAACAACTAATCTACGACTGATACCGTCGCATAATATGTAATAGATACTTGTAACAGTTGTAACCATAATGTATCAAGTGTTACCTTTTCAAAATATAGTTCCAATTTTAAAAAAATGGGTGGTCGAAATTACCCCACTAATCAACATACACCCACTCTCCCCTAATAGGAGCAAGAATTAAAAAGTGGAGAGACAAAACAACAGACTGATGTGAAGATACAAACTAAGAAACATTTAATAATTTGTACCTTTTTAAACAAATCATTTTATATGAAACAGAATTTCACCTCTAATTGCAGTTAACAGTTCCAGAGAAAAATAACAAAGCAATTCCGCTAACAAAACGTTGTCGAGATGAGTGATGATCACAATAACAAGATGCAATTGTTCAAATTGACGTCCCGACGCTTCTGCTGATGCTTGAAGCACCGCTGCGTCGTCACTCACTCCGGGGTCAGAATACCAAGCGTTTTGCGTGCCCCGTGACGGACTGGCACTGGAATATTCAATTTACCCTACAACTAGGGGAAAATAACGAGCCTAGGACTTATGTAGGGGCATTCGTTAGCGCACTTGACAGTTGGCAACCGTGCAGACTGCCCTTGACAGTGCGAAAGTATTTTTTTTTACTTATTACTATTATTACCTAGCTGTATTTACTAGTATATTACATACCGAGGTAGAAAGTACTTCATTGCAGCCGACGACAAAGAGAACTAAAGTTTCCATAGAGGTTTATATACTATTTTATTCACAATCCAAATTTATTATATCGAACATATACAGAATGGTGAATCGAAGGACGCATCATAGCGTTTTCAGTGCTATTTTTGAAATGTTCAATTATTGGATCCCAAATTATTTTACATTAAAAAAGTTATATAGTTTGATGTAGAGAAAACATTTATGCATTTTTACAATAATATTGTAATGAACGGTATTTGCGTTTATTACGATTAAATATTGCAAAAGATATTAAGAGATTTCAAACTAAGTAAATGGTTCTTTGTTAGTTGTTCGTGGAAAATTTCACTTCTTTAGTATTTCAGTTCAGTTCCTGCCTAATCAGCGGATATCAATATATTGTAGAAAATATTTAACCAGTGACTTATGCGAGAGCAGTGCCCAGTTAGAGTTATTTTGAGTGCCACTGTCCAATCCCTAAAGTAATAAATTGTCAACCTTGGGCAGTGAGCACCACTTACATTTTGGCTTTCTTGAAATATTGAAATAATTACTACACAGTTTTTGGGCTCCTCTCGATTGTATGCATAGTTTTTGTGAAGTTTATTTTGTGAGTTCATGTAAGTAGATTTGAGTTCTTTTCATGGGTATTGTTAATAGAGAATGTTATCTCAGTTTCGATCATTGAAAGTTATTGTAAAAGTTAGTGAGTAAACGATACTTTGGTTTATACAGCATCAAATTATTCAGCTCATAAAAGTATTTGATTTATATAATTTATTTTGCTTCTTCGTATTAAATACAATATAATTTTATTATTGTTGAATAAGTGTTTGATTCCCGCCTGCGCGCATATTTCCCACCATTTGATCAGAAGTCTTTTTCTAAATACTCTTCGAAATCGAATTAAAATATTCCGTGGTGGCCAGCGACTACGCTAGTTAAACCCTTTCGTATGTCAGTTACCTCTTGGTACCAAGTGCGAGGTACCTGTTACAATATTTATAATATTACTCTAACTGGAAGCGGAGAAATGACGGAAATGTTTATTGATAATTTTCTTAAAATCATGAAATAACAAAATAAATGTGATAATAATTAAGAGTTTATTTTATTTAACACATTTTTGTTGAGCACTATTTTGAAAATTGTCTTCGACTCGTGGTAAGTTTCGTAACATTAAAAACCGTATAATCCAGGCGGTGAAATTCCGGAAATCAAAATAGCACATAATAAATGTATGAAAAGCCTATTCCCTATTCACAATCAGTTAGTAATCAAATATGAACTGATTTCGCAGTTGTAAAGTACCAATATTCCGACCCGTTGTAAAATGAAAGGAATTTCAAATTTAAAAAATTACAAAATAGATATATTATTAACCAATGTGAATAAAAAATCAAATGTCCACAACGTTTCAAATCCGGTACGGTGACATTTCGCAGGGTCGTAAGTCACATGGCGGGTCTTCACGGAGCCAGTCCCGAGTCCCGGAGTCACCGGAAGACACACGACGTCATAACTCACGACGCGCGACGGTCGGCGTCGACTGTACTTTGTGTTTCGTACGATGGGGTGCGTCGATGGATGAATGCTTCGTTAACGTAAAGCTGAGTGTAGACAGAAAGAGCTAAGAAGAAGAGATTGTTTTACACATTTTCCCATTATTGGGTGCAGTTGCTTTATCAAATAGAAACTACTAAAGGCATTGGTGAAGAAGAAACTTTAAAACTTTTGCCTAAAACAGTTGTTAATATTTATTATAAACTTATTGTTGGTGTTCGAGAAAACACTGTTTGTAAACTAAAATAAAAATATCTCCATCTTCTTTTAGTTTAGTTTATTGTATTAGTTAATAGTTTCTTCTAACAGTGATAGTTTTAAGCGATTAAAATGTCTTCTTGTCTGTTATTGGCTTTAGGCTCTCCACAGGTGCTTTTTATTGTAATGCTTCTTTTGCAGCAGAACGAATGAATATTTTCGTGTTAAATAGAATTCTGTTTGAGGTGAATTTAACATTTCATGGCGTGATTTTTAAGCAATAAATTTCAACTTCGTTAATTGAATTGTAAATCACGTTAGAATCACGAACATGCATAAATCACAAACGCATACATAAATACTTTCAACTTAAATAAATTTATATTTCAAATATTTCAGTATCAATAACTTTCTTGTTCAACAGCCTACTTGAAGTTTCATTTTCCATATTAAAGATGTTAATGCTTATTTTAACAATTAATTTTTCCAATAGAAAAAATTATAATAATTATAAATAAACTTATTGGTTGCTTTAAAAACTCACCCAATATAATTTATATAGTTTATACAACAAATATAATTTTATTAACTGAAATAGTTTTTGTTTGTTTCAACAATATTTCATTTATTTTAAATCGGTTGTTTTAAGATGATGCAATTCATAGGAGACAATGATAGATTACTTGAAAGTGGCATATGGAATAGGATAATTGGCCCAATTCTCTAATTTTAAGCCAATGAAAATTCTTAACAAGAAAAAATCAAACTGTCACTTGATTTTTGATCTGATCTAGATCGTTTTATGTTTTCTGATCTTGATCTTGATCTTGATCTACATCAAAAAGAATAAGATCCATGATCTTTTTTAAGATATATTTCAGCATACTGCAAGTTATCAGCCAGTGTTGTCAACGTAGATTTCTCAATATATCTTTTGGAAAAAAGTTATTATGTAGGTACATAATAACTTTTTTATTTTATTTTGTTAAAGTAATTTGTTTTTTTTTTGTTATTAACCCTCTATTGCATGAATTATTTTTTTTAAATTTATTTTTTACAATAGAATTATTCATATATTTAAAAAAAGTGTATTACATTAATTTTTTCTTAAAATAAAATTATTTTTTTTTTAATTTTGTTCACTATTGGTGACATCATGAACAAATTCAACTTACAACAGAACTTTGGTCTGTTAGGTCGTCTTTGCGTACTATACAAAAGTGTTTGATAAACAACCTCTTCTAGGAAAACATCAGATAAAAAAAATTTTTGGAAATTTTGTGAAGGTGTTTAGCTGTAATATATCAGCAGGTAATAAGCTGCTTCCTTCAAATTTTACATTTTCTATTTCAGTTTCTGTAATTATCCTTTTTCCACTTCGAATTTATGTTGGTCAAATTGGGAGGAATGACCTAATTGGCAACTGACAAAGTGTGTATAATGTTCTCAAATGGTTACAATATGATTGTCATGAATGTGAAATGCATAAGAAAAGAAAAGAAGAATTTTAAGTTTTATGTTCCCGACAGGGAACAGTATGCAATAGAGGGTTAAAATAATTGTCATTGACGTATATCTACCTTTTTTTCTATACGTAACTTGAACTTCTAATTTAGTATCCTTTTTACCTCCCGCCTACCTCTAGGTAAGGGAGGTATTGTATGTATGTATGTATGTATGTATGTATGTATGTGTGTGTGTAGTCTGTGGCAATTTTTTCGTCTCGCATAACTCAAATACTATAATACCAAAAAATACAATTTTGTGAATTATTGCTTCTTATATTTAAATGAAGAGCTGATTAGATTTTGGATAAAATTGGTCAACCGGAAGTAGCAGTTTGCTTGAAGCCCTTAACAGTTTTTCGTGAAAAACACGGTTAAATTTCCTTTTTCAACAAATTATGTTATTTTGAAATTTGAAGAATATTTAATTTTACATGTGTTTTGATTACACTAATTTTATTAATTTTCATTAGATTTAGAGATAATAAAATATAAAGAAATTAGATTTTACAAATTTTGCATTCCTAGTACACCATGAAAACATTTAAAAATTTTCAATTTTTTACGAAATGTGACACATGTCATTGTGATTGTGAAGCTGTTTTCTTAGTGAAATATATGTCATAAAATTAAATAAATATACAAAAGAAAATGAAAATTCTCAAATATAAAAATAATAAACAAATAAGAAGGTATGTTTCTGTAACATTAAATACTATTTTGTCCCGTTTAAGAGTAGTATTGGGCGGGAGGTTATGTGCTGGCCACATCAGGTTTTTTTTTATTAAAAATTAAAAATTTTGTGACAAAATACTTATCTTCTTTATGATCCTAAAAAAAGCTTTTATTCCTGATCTGATCTAAAAATTAGATCCAATCATAAAAATGGATCTATGATCTGATCTAGAACATATTAAATATGAAGATCTTGATCTAGATCATTTTTAAAATGATCTGTCACAACACATTGGTTTCTATTTGTCAAAAATATTAGCAAGTGGTTAAAAGTTAGCAACTGAGTTAGAGAATTGGGCCAATTGTGTTATATTAAAGTTTTAAGATAGCTATATAAAAAAAATGTAGACCAAATTAATTAAAATATTAATAACCGAAAAATAATGAAAATTCCAGCTGTAAAATTATTAAAATTTGAGGTCAACCTCACATCAATTTAATTTAAATATAAAATAATGAATACAAATATCAAAACGTTAGAAAAAAACAATAAACAATACTATCAATCCAGGCCAGAACCTTTTCAAATCGCAGTGAATGACTTGCAGAGTTACAAAAAAAACTCTAGCTTCCGATGTGGCCGGGCTGATTGTTTTTCACAGAAGACCACCTAAATTATTCCATCGTGCGAATTCTAGCGATAATTCTGATTTATTTGGTCGGCTGCACCGGCCCCAAAGGTACATTTGATTCAGAATTTTTTATTCAGAGTCCTGCAGCGCACAGCAGTTATCTCTGCCGCAATTAAAATGAAATGTTGATAATTTGTTGCGAGTGCAGATATTTTAAATGCGTCGAATACACGATAGGTATGAATTTAGTTGCGTATATTGGGTTTTTGCTATTAGTTTCTTATTGGCTCATTGTGTGATGAGTTATTGGACGGAAATCGGTATGTTAAATGTAATGGAATTTTAAAATTATTAGTGTGTTGAATTGACATGCGATTGGTTATATTTCAAACTGTATGTTTGTACGCAAGAAGTTATTTGATTAACACAAACTAATTAATATACAGGGTGTCCACTTTTTTATAAGATATAGGAAATACAATGTTCAAATTTTCATTGGGCGATAGTTCATTTATTATGAATTTTTGAACAACAATATAAATAAGTACAAAATATATTCAGAAAGAAAAACGGAATCAAATGAGCCTAAATCTATTTAGCTATTAAGAGACTGCTATGGAAAACAAAACATACAATTCAACTAAACGTATTGTTTAATTTTGGCAGATTATAATTATTTTTGTCAAAAAGTTTTAAATAATTATGAACTTAATTAAATTAATTGTCAGTAATTATGGATACTTATTCCATTAAAAAAAAAAATCAATGGATAAAATCACGCATAACTTTTTACAGAGTAGTCCGATTTTGAAAAAAAATTACGAAAATAGGGGGTAATTGATTGTTCACTTACTGAATTATTATCTGTTAACCGATTCTACCACGCATAACTTTGTACTGAGTTATTCGATTTCAATTATTCTTTTTTCCATCCCTATGGGTAGAAAAATAAGTAGCCAAAAAATTTTAATAAAAAATTAAACCTACAAAATAAAAACGAAAAGTGAAAAATAAACGTTTTAATTTAAATTGAAAGCTCCTAAACTTGTGTAAGTAACTAATTTTGAATCTGCGCTCGATGATTGTTTGTTTGGCGCCGATTCAAAATTAGTTACATTAGTTTAGTTATTTAGACTAAAAATAGTATATTGAACAACTAGTGTTACAATGACCTTTTTAGTAATACGAGTATAGATTGCGTAAACGAGCCGCAGGCGAGTTACGCAAAATACGAGTATTACAATTAGGCATTGTAACACGAGTTGTTCATACTACTTTTCCTATTTCACGTTTATAAATTCAATAAAAATAAAGATAAAATAAAATTTTACGGATTGCTTAATATATCACTGGTCACCAAGGGGCTTCGCCCGCGGGGCCTGTCGGGTCCCAGGCCGCAACCCCGACGCAGGGGCTCCGATTCAATAATTTTACGTAACAATGACAGCCCCAAGTTTGACTGTTAATTTTACAAATAATAAATTCCCCAAAAACACAAATTCAATTTTGTAACATTGTTTTTATGAAAAACAGTGTCACAAAATTGACTTTGTGTACGTGAAATAGGAAAAGTTTATTTTATTTTTCGCTTTTCAGTTCCTTCTTTCGTCATTTTGTGGTTTAATTTTTTGTTAAAAAGTTTTTGTTCTAAAATTGATAGGGAATGAATATTGGCCCAAGGAATATTTTAAAATTATACTCATATGTCCTATGTCCTTCCAGTATACAAATCACGATAAATATATTTGTTTACGCGTTAAATGTGGTTAACAGCCGTTAAGTTAGAACCCCCAATGATGTTAATAGAGATAAAACCACAAGGGTAAAGTTAAAAAAAGGACAATTGCCATTGTATATAATGTCTAGACCTGTAGGTCTATCAGGTAGTTCTTGGATATCCAATTGAATTTCTCATTCATAGATTACTGTTGTAGAAGAATAGCTAGTATGAAAATCAACGATTTTTGAATGGCCCAAAACATTATATTTTATTAAGTTCGTTACCCTTATATTATTACTTAAAATCTAGCGTTTGATTTTTTTCATGATTGCTATGCCTCCATATACAACGTAGAAGAAAATAAAATATGTGAGCAAATGCACTATTGTGCTTTCTTTGTCAACAATAACGTCAGACTCCCTGTTTACCTAAATACCCCCCCCCCCCTATTACAAATTAGCAATATGCAGTCCACAAACCCAGTAACGAGCAGGGGAGACGAGAACAGCTCCAGTTCAACAGGAGAAGGCTGGAGATGCTCACAAAGTCATAAACCGTAGATCGGCCGTGGAGAATTAATTAGAGGAGGTTTACGAGAACGCTTAACGTTCATTAATCAAGTTGCTCGTAAATATGTGCCTGGCTGTGGCCATGGACGCCATTTTGCGAAATAATCACGGCGAACGTAACATTATGGCGGGGATCATAATAAAAGTTATGGGCAATCGTTAGGCAGGGGAGGGTTCGTGATTCTTTGAACAACAAATTTCATACAATTGATGTTAAGTTATTCGCTGATTAGATTTTCGTAGCTATGCATCGATCGGAATAGGTAGTTTACTTGAAGGCTATTTAGATTTAATATACGAGCCCAAAATCATATTAGTTGGCCCAGTTAAGACTTTTAGAATAGCTTTATAAAAATAGTTCTGATCGAACAGAGGGAAAATTTATTGTACTAAATTTATTTATAACATAAAATCTGTTATTTTAAAGAATATTTTAAGCAATAATAACAACTGAAATAATATCAAATTTACAATTAGTCTCTATCTCGTTTATTTATTAAGATAAGCCCAAAAACGCTGATAGGCCTTGAAATAATCAACAAGTTACTGTTGATGAATTGTTCCCAAAATCTAATTAATTCGTAGCATAAACAATAACTCTGTTACACATATGTATGTGCGGAATATAAAAATTATAGAATTTAATTAAATTAAACAAGTCTCTTTTTTATGACTTTAACTGGGCCAAATAATATGATTCTGGGCTCATATACCGGGTGTAGGATTGAAATGTAGCGTATGATAATTTCAACGCTATTTTTTACATCCCGCTACATCTAAGGGAGGTATAGGAATCATGCTAAAAAATTGGTAGTTAGTTTTCAGTGGATAAATACGTTCATGGAATAAGATTTTAATAGTTTCACGATGTTGTCTGTGTGTATGGATCTCTAGAGTTACTGCTTCTAAAAAAACTACTGATGGCATTGGCATTGAACATTATTTATAAGTAACAATAACTTTAAAGAGGACTTAAAATTAACTTTAGTTCCGTGTTTTGTATTTTTAAACACGCTAATACTCATAAAGAAATTTAATACATACATATCTGTTGTTTTTTTTTTGCAATAACTTAACTACTAGATGAGATCTGCAACTGCGGACCTCAAAAAACGATTCCTTGTACAATTTTACATGGGTATGGAAAAAAAATTCCAAGTTTCTACGGCTAGTATTAATTAAAATAAATAATTAAAAAATAGACCATATACTTTTCATGTATTGCTATTTAGCCCATTGAATTTTCCGTAATATCTTAAATACTAGATGAGTTCTGCAACTACGGACCTCAAAAATCAATTCCTTGGATAATTTTACATGGGTATGGAAAAAAATTCTAAATTTCTACGGCTAGTATTAATTAAAATAAATAATTTATAAAATAGGCCATTTACTTTGCATGTATTGCTATTTACCCCATTGAATTTTCAGCAATATCTTAAATACTAGATGAGATCTGCAACTGCAGACCTCAAAAATCGATTCCTTGGATAATTTTACATAGGTATGAAAAAAATTCCAAGTTTTTACGGCTAGTATTAAATTAAATAAATAATTATTAAATATATTCAGTACTGCATATCTCAGAAAGTAAAAGAGATCTGCAACTGCGTACCTCAAAATTCGAATCTACGGAAAATTTTACATCGAAATAAAAAAAAAACCGTTAAGTAATCTCAACTAGAACGGTTTTTAGACCCACTCCAAATTTCAATTCACATATTATAATGCATTTTAAATGCATTTTAATGCAGTTTACCGTTCTCCTATGCTTGCAACGTGCTATATCAACCCTCTGAATTATAAACGTCAAAAATCATACTATTGGATGACTAAATCTATAATAATTTCATAATTTCGAAAATCCTACCTCAAATATTTCAACTATTAGGTCAAATTTTGGTCAAAATAGGGTTGGTGTCGAAAGCTTGGGTGACAAAGACTTTAAAAATACCCCTCCGGGCCGTTTTAAACGTTTTTAAATTAAAAATAACTCACTTTAAAGTTAAAAGTGTGGTTAGATTTCCATAATTTAAAATTTTTGTTTGATTTTAGCCGATTTACAGCCAACGCCCTAGCTATAGCACGTTGAAAACAGATTTGAACTTGTTAATTGTAAACAATTATTTTTTAATTGTATAGCATAATTTTCATTTCCTATAATTTGTTATTTCTACTCGTAGAAAATTGGAATTTTTTTCCATACCGATGTAAAATTTTCTGTAGTATTCAAATTTGGGATCTGCAATTATATATCATTTGTTGTTTTGTAGTTATTTTCAGAAATATGTCGAAATGTCGGCTTTATCTTATTTAATAATTTTTTTTTATTATTTCTGGTCGAAGAAAATTAGGTTTTTTTCCTGTACCGATGTAGAATTGTCCGTATAATCCTTGTTTGAAATCTGCAGTTGCGTACCTTTTTTCAATTTTGGAAAATTTTGGAAATTCTAATTGGTTTTTGATTGTACATATTTTGTGAACAAAAAATGATAAAAGATTGCGGTTTTCAAATTTGAGATCAGAGAATTAAACAAATTTATTTAAAAATATTGTGAGGGCTCTTTGAAAATTTTGAAAATTTTGAAAATTTTCGAAAATTGCAATTGGTAAATATTTTCCGAACCCTATCGAGTTTGGTATCAAATTAAAGGGCTCGCCGAGGAGGGTCGAACGAAAATACAAAAAATTAAATTCGGGCGATCGTCAATTGTTTTTTTTACTAAAAGTTGTTAGAATACCATCGAGTTTGGTATCACATTAAAGGTCTCGAAAAGGAGCATCTAAGTAAAATATTTAAAATTATTGTTGGTCAATCGGGAATTGTTTTTTTCTGAAAGTAGAGGGAATTATATTGAGTGTGGTATCAAATTAAAGGTTTTAAAAAGGAGAACCTAACTGAAATGTCAAAAATTTATTTTTATCGATTGTCAAATGTTTTTTCCTAAAAGTAGAGAGAATTGTTTTGAGTTTGGTATCAAATTAAAGGATTTGAAAAGGAGAAGCTAACTGAAATATCAAAAATTTATTTTGATGATTGTCAATTGTTTTTTCCTGAAAGTAGACATAATTGCTTTGAGTTTGGTATCAAATTAAAGGTATTGAAACGGAGAATCTAACTGAAAATTCCAAATTAATTTTGACCGATTGTCAATTTTTTCCCTGAAAGGAGACAGAATTGTATCGAGTTTGATATCAAATTTAATGTATTTAAAAGGAGAATCTAACTGAAATATAAAAAATTAATTTTGACCGATTCTCAATTGTTTTTCTCTGAAAGTAGACAGAATTGTTTTGAATTTGGTATCAAATTATAGGTTTCGAAAAGGAGAATCTAACTGAAATATCAAAAATTAATTTTGACGAATTGTCAATTGTTTTTTCCTGAAAGTGGACAGAATTGTTTTGAGTTTGGTATCAAATTAAAGGTTTTGAAATGGAGAATCTAACTGAAATATAAAAAATTAATTTTGACCGATTGTCAATTGTTTTTGCCTGAAAGGAAACAGAATTGTCTGTAGTTTTGTATCAAATTACAGATCTGAAAGAGGAGGGTTTGATTTTAATATCGAAAATATATTTGGGCGATTGGTTTTTGTTATTCTTGATTTAAAATTTCGAAGTAACCCAGCCCCTCCCCCCCCCACTCTCATTTGGTGTCATTCAATAGAACATTTACAAATATTTTGGACGTATTTTTTTGTTTCTCAATCCATTTTGTTGTTCGCGAAATAATCGTGGGGGGGGGGGGTACGGGTGGTCTGAAACAACCTGTATATTCTAATAAAGTTATATAAAAAAAAAAACAAAAAAATTGGTTAATGGGCCCATTTAACTCGTAAGCCCATCGTTCTCAGTTCAATTATCAGTCTATTAACATTGTTGGGGGTTGTTAATTGACGAATCTGTAAAAATACATTGAGAGTTCTGCTCTAAAGCCAATTGCTCCTCCCAAAATGGGTATATTTGATAAGAAATAAAATCATCCTATAACAATTTTCCAAGCCCTACTAAAATTTTGGTAAGTATCTATCATTCAAACCCAGCTTCGCTTTCCATAATGACCCAGTCCTTTCACACCACCCCAAGGCTAATTAAATCCAACAACGTCTAATGTTCATGCCGCCTTGATTTCTCCACACAAAGGTCGCGCATTTCGTTGATAATCAGAGCAGGCCGAAGCCGAAGGTAACACAATGTCTCAGCCTGCTTTGTTGTTCTCAAGATTGTCATAATGATACGGGACTCATTACTTTATTGTGATGGTAATATACTTAGGGGAGAGTGCATTCTGGAGGAACCTAATCAGCAATGAGTATTTTTACATAATAGGAACTGTGTATGAGGTATGCTAATGAGGCAGAGGAAATTTATGACTGCTTAGATATGATTTTGTGTACATTTTGTGTTTACTTAGTTTCTTAGATACAAAACGGAATTTTATCAAGACGAGAATGAATAATAACAAGTTGTTACGAGCCATCCTATTTACCAAGCAGTGTTTGTCCATCTTTTTAAAAGCAAACTGGATTTGTCGAAAAGTCCAACAAATAAACGCTTTAAAATTGCAGATCAAACACCCACTAAATATGCTAAAGAAAGAGATCCACAGGGGTAAATTTAATTTGGAAATTGTTGGTTGTGGGATTCGAACTAAGAATCTCATGATCCATAGTCCAATGCAAATTTTGTCGGTATTCAAATATATTTCGATATCTGTACAATTCTCTGAACAGTATTCAGATAATTTGACGGTTGGTCACGCACAGTTCGATATTTGATCAGATATGTATTGTATGTAAAATGCTGTCCTTTGATAAAGGAGACTTTTAAAGAGCGACCGTCAAAAAGGCGCACGATAAAAAAGCGTACCTACTATATAGGCAAAATAGGGTGTTATTTTAAGTGGTACTCTATTGCTATTTCGAGAACTATAAGAGCTACGAGGTCGGTTAAATCAGTAAACAATTTCTATATTATTAAACAATTAAAATGAGCGAAACAAGAATTTTTTTAGACCAGTGGTTCTCAAAATACGGGGTGCAACTTTTTTATTTTAAACGGCAACCTATTTTTTTTTTTTTTTTTATTTGCTTATTCGTTTCAGTATTTTTTTCTGAATTCAACGATATTCACATGTAATAACCTAATATTACAAAATATTTGAGAAAAATGCAAAATTAAAAATGTATAATTTTTATTTGAATATGCTTTACAAAGATTTGGACGTAACATGAAACAAAATTTGCCAGAAGAATTAATTAATTAATTTCGATGAAGAAATTTAGGACAAAACATAATTTTGAGTGTTATTTGCGATAACTTCACTGAGTGTCAGTTACAATTGATAACTTACAGATACATAAACTTAACCTATATCACATAAATAATTATAAAACTGTTTAATGAAACTGGAAATGTTATTCTTGTTGGTATGAAGTACAGTTTAATATTAAACGATATAAAAACTAAATATAAAATAATATTTTAAACAAAGACGAAATAGTTTATCTACATCTACCAGGGCTGTTCGACAATTTGTCAACCTGCACATCTTGCTATGAATTATAATAAGCCTTCCTGTCCTTTCTCCCTTGCTCCGAGTAAGAAAGCTAGTTCCAAATCAAAGAATTTGCTTTCGCCTGCCTGGCTAATGTCATGTAAACATCAGCGCGTTGTTACACTTGATGTTGTCCAAACAATGCGAAGATTACGATTATTAAGAACGCCCTAAGGGATCAGCCGAGTTTAAGGGCCAAGACACAAGAACAGAACTGTATTTGTCTTGACATAAAGCACTGTTTACAAGGGGGAACACTCCAGCACAATGCCTCCAAATTTTCTCGACAAACACGAATTTGGATTTTATATGTCGTTTGGGTATTTACACAAGGAGAACAAATACAAGGATGCAGACGGGAATTTGAATTTTAATTAAAGTTTAATATTGCATTGTTGTTGACAATGTTAATTTTTGGAATGTTGGGCTACGAAACTGACTAGGCACTTAGACTTAAGAGGAATATGATCTACGAAATCGGTCTCAAATTCTTAAGAACATACACTACTTATTACTTGATAAATCTGTTTCACGTTTAATTAGGAAATATTAATTTGTTTGGGTACCTATCAAACTAAAAGGAAAATTTTGATTGATATAAATCTTTGTATATGTTTCATTTACTAATTGACGATAATAATGTAATAAAACAATCAGTATATACTAATCTGTCAATAATGTACAACTGTGGATGCAGTTACAATATCACCAGACTTTTTAAAATAAAATGCAATATAGGTTGTCAATGTTTTTAATCTATAGTCATTGACTTATAATTTTGAACCCCAATCATTTTAAAATTTTATAAATATCTTCGAAACTATGGAAAGATTGGATTTGGGAAATAAATCAGCAAACATATCACAAACATTTCTGAAACCCTAACCAGAGTTGTACATAGTAACCATTTGATTTTTTACTTCCCGGAAGTGGTAGTTTACTTTATATTGAAATGTCTCATTAAATTATAGTTTAAGAACAATTTATGTGACTATAAATATGTTTCAAATATTAATATATATTGTTGTATAAAATAATTTTTATTACTGTCTGCATTTATGAATTACAAACGTTAAAAAATATATATTTTGGCATTATCGTTTCAATCTTTTAACCTGTACTTTTTTAAAAACACAAAACAGCGGTTGAAAAATATCATATATTAATATTTTTTGAAGGAGTGAGCGTTTCTTGATAGTGGTGGTTCGTGTTTCTGCATTGTTTGATAAGAAATCTATGGAGAGAGGTACTATGGTGTCCACAACAGATTTTTCTTTATTAGTAAACTTCTTAAAATTATAATAAGTTCGTTTGAAATTGACTTTCTATATTGCATTTTATCTGGTACAGTACTACATATAATTGGTATCTATATATTCATCATTCATGAAAGAAACTTAACTGTTACAGATTCAGCAAACTATAAATATTTCTTTAGTAAACACAGGGGCCGTATATAAGTCTATTTAATTGTATTACAATCCAACAGAACTTAAAACAAGTCGACTATCATTCACTAAACACCTAAGTTAACACATGCATTCCACAAATCTACCAGCGTCACTTAAACACGGAAAGCTCACGTCTTGTCTTCGAATATGGGCTCTCTCGATGTTCGTCGCAAAATTTACGGTCCTCTTAGGCGACGATGCAGATTTACAGCGCGAACATCTGTTACATGCAACAGCGGCGCGAGACCAGCTCACGTGATAATAAGTCTCCGAGAATTGTCCGGGTAAATTAATTTTCTACGGGATATTAGTTGGTTTAAGTGGAAGGCATTTTAATTAGACGGGAGAAAGTAGTGGCGGGAGATTTGGTGTGCTACGGGTTAGAAAAATAAAGACAAATTAGTTTTGTTGACATGGGTCATATTACTTTTAAGTCCGTATCTTGAATATTGTAAATCTATTGTTGTATATCATCCTACTTCTGACACAAGTAATTATGTTGAATATCGATAATTATTAACAAGCATAAACAATAGTTATTTATGTATCAAGGCACTGAAGTTTAACTCTTTATCACGAACCATGTGAATGATAAAAATGAACTTCAGTGCGTACAAATTAAGTTATATTTGAAATCTAAAATTCGAAAAAACTGTGAAAAAATTACAATATAGGTTAAGTTTATACATCTGCCAGTTGTCAATTGAAACTGACAGTCAGTGTTGCCAACCTCGAGAAGTGAAGTTATCGGAAATAACACTCAAAATTATGGGTGCTATTCACACCTCCATACTAAGGGATACTAACTAGGGCATTTTAAGATTTAACACTGTTGCTATGAAAAAATTGTTGAACTCCAAGATAATCAACAACTTTTGCAAAGTAACAGTGCCAAATTTTAAAATACCTTAGTTAGTAGCCCTTAGTATAGACCTGTGAATAGCACCCTATGTGTTTTGTCTTCAATTTCGTCATCGGAATTAATTAGTTAATTCATTTTACGTCCAAATTTACTATAGTACGTCAATATATTTGCCAAAATTATCATAATTGTACAATAATTATTTAACGGTTGCCAACACTGGGATGCTCAAAATCGTCGTATAATGGGTGACGATTTCTGAGCTTTTAATGACGATTTTTGAGCACTTTAGTGCCGATTTCAAATAAAACAAGTTATTGTTTTTAATTTAGACACTTCTGTCATCAATTTGTCAATAATTATTGTAGATGTAAAGTTATTTTTGACAGGCGTATCAATAATAAACAACAATAACTTGTTTTGTTCAATGGCCTACCTAAAGTTCTATTTTCCAATTAAAAATGTCAATGTTTCTTTGTTGAAAGGGGAATACTTTGTGCTATCCTTTCCATTGAAAAAAAACCCCTTTCCATTAAAGAAAATATAACTTTTATTCCTCCTCGCCAAAGCCCCCAAATATTTTTTACCAACTGTACAATTATGTCCCCCTGCTTACTGTATAAGACTGGTTATTTATTTTTTCTCTAAAGGTATTAGTTAGCCAGCAAAACTTATTGGTTGCTTTAAAAACTCACCCTGTATAGTAAGTGAGATATTAACATAGTGCTATTGAACCAAATGTCATTTGACATTTCATACAACAGTTCTAGATTATTTTATTTATTTATTGTAATTTTGAACTCTTTCCTGTAGAATGGACTATATTGCATACGTTTCTAGAATTCTGAACAATTTATCATTATATGTATAATTGGATTATTAAAATTATTTCTAATTCTTTCAACAATACTTCCCAAGCAGTAATTGAAAAGGAACATGATTTAATTCTACAGTTTTATAATTGCTTAGTTAATAGCTACAATATAGGTTTGAAACTTTTTTCTATTTTATACTGTTTAAATATAAAAAATTGCAGGAAGTTATGTGGTAGGTACATCAGATTTTTTTTTAGAGAACAAATTCTTAATAATCCCAATTATTTATATTTTTCAACTTCATTCATAATGATAATTTGAATGAAATTCCCGCGATAAATTATAATTAAACAATCAAAAAAATAGAAAACAAAACACGAACATCCCATCATTAAGAAGTGAGGGAAGAGTTTTGTTTCGATGCTCATTTATTTACTGCAGTGACAAGACAAAAAACTGTTTCTTGAATTCCAGAAATCAACGAAATTACAAACTATTAAAGAGTAATTTCGACTGCACTTAAATACATTTAGCAAATGACAAATTACTAAATCTGATGGTTCAGGGAAGACATTATAAACAGATTTTCAGTCTTTGAAATAATTAAAGTAATATACCGTTTATTCTAATTGTGGTCCATCATAAAAAGCTCTTTTGTCGGGCTCCCGCCAAGAAAACCACAAAACTCCGTGATTTGTTTCTTAGATTTTATTCCGGATGATCTTTAAACTTAATGAATGGAAGAGACAATGTATGCTGTACGTGTTATATAGTTATGGTAGGTTGCTCCATCTAACTGCATGGTGTAAAAATGGTTACAAAATTAATATAATTGAATAGATTCTCACGCTCTTTTTTAAGAACTTTTGTGAGGTAAATATAGTGACATGATATTATTTATGATACGCATCTACCTTCTCAACGCACTTGCCGTAATCATAGTTAAAACATGACGAGTTAAATCAGACAGGCTCTTTGAAAGTTGGTTAATAATTATCAAAAAGCCATTTATCCATTTTAGATCTGGCAATCTGATTATATAGATCTGGGAAAGAGAGTGTCCAGCTGTCAAATTACAACCCCCAATTTATGTTAATGGTTTAGGAACTACAGGGGTAAAGTTAAAAATGAATTTTGAGATTCGAACTGAAATTCTAATGATCCATACTAATTGTTAATCTAATTCAATTTAATATAGCGGGTGTATAATTAAAAAGTGATTTATACAGGTTTCAATGCTATTTTTAACACCGGCTTACGTCTAAGAAAGGGAGGTATTGTTTTTGGTCAAAAAATTGCGTAGTGAGTTTTCAATGAACAAGCACGTTTCAGGGTTCCTACAACACGATTTTACTATTTTTGCCATTGATGTTTGTATTTATGTATGTGTGTGTGTATGCGTGTGTCTGTGTGTATGTGGTCTGTGCCGATTTTTTGGTCTCGTATAACCTAAATACTATAATACTGAAAAATACAATTTTGTGTATTTTTGCTTCTTATATTTATATGAAGAGCTGATTAGATTTTGAACAAAATTTGTCAACCAGAAGTAGTAGTTAACATAGTTAAATTAAATTTTTGAACTATTTATGTTATTTTGAAAATTGTAGAATATTTAATTTTACATCTGTTTTGATTACACTGACTGAGATAATAAAATACCTACAAAGAAATTAAATTTCACAAATCTTGCATTCCATGTACACCATGGAAACACTCAAAATTTTTAAATTTTTTACGAAATGGACACGTTATTCTGATTTTGAAGCTATTTTTTTAGTGAAATGTATGCCAAAAAATTAAATACATATACGAAAGAAAATTAAATTTCTCAATATAAATACAAAATAAACTAATAAGAAGGTATTTATCTGTATCATCAAATACTATTTTGAACCGTTTAAGAGTTGAATTGGGCGGGGTTTATGTGCTGGACACATCAGATTTTTTTTATATTGAAGTATCTTTTTACATATTTATTTTACATAAAAAGTGTAAGCAATAAAGTTGTTCGGAATTAAAAAATGCATACAATAAGGCCCATTTTGCTATCTATATATTAATATTTCATGATATATTAATTAAATTAAAATTATGAAATGTCAAATATTTGTTTTCGTTTCATTTTTCATTGCAGTGTACACAATTTTTCTAATAAATATTAATTTTAATTTGATTGATATATTTTGAAATATTAATATTATGTAATTAATTAGGCCTTATTGCATGCATTTTAAAATAAATTTCGTTGTGTTACTTTATATTTCAAAAAAATTCCTTGTGTATTTCCTCTATTCATTATGTACTTTCATTTTGTTTTGTTAAAGTATAATTCGTTTTGTTTGTAGTCATAAATACACATTATTTTATGTATACTGTAAATAATTTGCTGAATATACATACATAGATTTTACTACGTAATTTACATTTTTTCATTTAACTTTCATTAACTTTTTCACATACAGTTTCTCCATCCAGCGTATAACATCCTTGAAATTAAAACTTCTAGCAATACATGAAAAGTACAAAGAAAGGAAAAGATTTTCGCTAAGAATTCAAATAAAAATACAACAAGGGTTGAACAAAAGGAAAGTATGAAAGCAAAGATAATTACGCCAACATCGTGGATGTCGTTAGAGGGCAGACGAACGCGGGTGTCATTCGCAAAGATCAAGTTAATTAGACATGCTACTAATTGCTTTAATTAGATTTAATTAGCGGCGTTTAGCTGTGGAAAGATTACTCTTAACTCTCTGCAAGGATTGCGGGTGAAGCAACGCCAGAATGGCAACTGTTTCAAGATGATCCTGCGCTAGAATTGGCGGGAAATTTTAAATTACTTAGATCTTTAAATTGTCGTAATATTTTTTCTATTGTATGAAGATAGTTGATGAAACATACCTAGAAATTATGAGAGAGAAATTGAAATTGAATGTTCGAGGAATAAATGGGCGTTCCTGTATGAATGTGGATGAGGCGAACAGTGGCGTCGGAACAGAATATTTCGTGGGTGGGCGAACACCCCCCCCCCCTTCCCTCCACCCTTTTGTCCCTATTCTTTTCAACAAATTTCCGAACAAGTTATACAATCAAATCTTGTACAATCATATACCATCAAAATTTAAATTAGGTAGGACAAGTAGGGCATAGTTAAAACTCACATATGAATAAGTAATCTGTATTATTAAAGAACAGATTATCATTTATTTTTCCGCCTATTGCTATATAAAATTGACTTTTGTCAAAGCAAAGTTGATGTTTCTGTGGAATTTTACTTTGTCGCTCGTCTCCAGTTGCAAGAAATGGTAAAAGCGCAAAGTATTTATGTCACTCTGAAACAATTGAAACGTTTGTGTGCGGCTCACATTTCAATATTCAACATAACTTTGCGCTTTAAATATACAAATAGATGTTGCCAAAGACACGTTTTCGACTATGATACATTCAGTGCATGACAATCTGATTTCTCATGTATCATTGATACTCTAACTTTTACAAGTTTTGCTGTCTGGTTAGGTGGGTGGGCGATGCTCACCCGCCAAAATATCTGGGTGGGCGACTGCCCACCCTGCCCACACGGGTCCGACGCCACTGAAGGAGGGTAGCCTTACAACACCTGTCTTTCTCAGGCTCGTTTTTCGTTTTCATGAAAGTCTACAAATTAGCGTTAAGGCCTATATATCATAAATAGTGAACTTGTATGACAACTTATGTCAGGTTAGTCGAATTTATGAAGTTAGCTTCAGTCAATTCTACAAATACTAAAAACTAATAAAATATAACTCAAGAAATTATTCTGACATAAGTAAATTAAATTTGTTTATACAAGAAATAAATTAAAAATATATTTCATGTTTCAGAAACTGTTTGAAATTACTTTTCAGCTTAAATTGAAAATTTTTCAGCTTTTCAAGCATTAAACGTCAAAATTTTAATTTGGTAACATCTATATGAAGTTTGCAACTATATCTGAGATCTCGGACCGATTTCTATCACCGTGGACCACGAAGTATAATATAGACAGGAGGGGAAACGAATGCGTACGAGATGGGCCGAAAGTTGTTCTAGTGGGAGTGAGATAACACGGAGACAGAGAAAGTAGATGTAGTCTGTGCATTGCACAGGTTTTACGTCACTAGCTCAGTAATATCGTAATATATTGTAATTTGTAATGAGGAGAATCTAAAATTATAGATTATATATGTTCCTTCATATGATTTTAAAAATATTGGCTGGTACCACGAGCTCTGTTTTTGGGTGTTTTAAGAGCAGTGTTTTAGGCTTGGTTTTAGCGCTGTACAATGTTTTAAAATTATTTTATAAAAAAATGCTTCAAATAGAAGTTACAGAGAAATGTATTATCTACCACTTTTATTTGAAATATTTTTTTATAAAATAATTTTAGAACGTTGTAGAGCGCTAAAACAGAGCTTAAAACACTGCTCTTAAAACACCTAAAACAGAGCTCGTGGTACCAGCCATTGTATTTAAAAAACAAAATTAATTATGAAAACAATAAGAAATAAATCCATACGGATATTGCACCTCGCAAATTTGAATTTGTATGTACGGAATTATTTACAATGATTTATTTTAAATTAAACATTTTTTTTTATAGTTATAGTATGTTACTATTATCAAATTCACGGAAACATGAAGGATAAAATTCAAATATATAAATAAAATATTTTTTTATTTAATAAAAATAAAAAAAAAATATCGTCACGCGTTTTACCCATTATGGGTGTGGCACTCTGCTTACGCAGATTTCGGCAAGTGATATATTTTTGCGTATGTAGTGCAGTTACCAGCCGTTAAATCATAGCCCCTCAAAGATTTTATAAGTCAGAAAAACTCCAAATTAGAGTAGCTCTACAAATTATACAATTAAAAAATTATATAATAAATGACAAATTGTAAATTACAAAACGAAAAATACAAATAATTTCAATATCACAACATAACAATAAAATCATACATACTAGTGTTTCAAACAGATATCTTAACTAATTGTTAGTAGGATTGTTACAAAAACAACATTTTATTATTTTTCAAAACCAACAATCATTTAAAATTAATCTTTGCTAGGCGATACTACAGTATTTGTACTATCACAGGACCATTCTTTAACAATGTCATCACTGGAAAAATGTACACGATCATTTCGCGGTATAGCCTTTTGCCATTTGTTTAACAAATTCTCATTTTGGCACTCAGAAAACGGAAACCTTTTCTTTATTCGAATTATATCCACTTTTACAATTAGATACAAAGTATCTTCTACGACGTATAACTGCTGTGGAAATGAGATATTTGAGAGGAGTATGTGGGTATACGAGACGTGATCGTATACGAAATACATTGGTGTATGATGAGTGTGAGATTGAGAAGAATGTTGTTAAGAAAGTGGGAGTGAGTCAGTTGATGTGGTTTGGACATGTTGAGCGAATGTCGAATGAAAGGTTGGTGAAACTAATATATGAGGGTGAGATTGAAGGTGAACGATTGCGCGGGCGTCCGAGGAATAACTGGTTGGGTATGATTGATGGTTTGTTGCGTGAACGAATGATTCCGAGTGTGAAGAATAAACGAGCATGTATGAATCGCACTATGAATGTGGACGAGGCGAAAGTGGTGTGTCAGGATAGGAATGTTTGGAGGAGATTGATTGTTGGTTGACTGTTTTTCTGGGTTCGTGCTACCCCACTAAGTGGGACAAGGCGTGACGTTATGTATGTATGTATGTATGTATGTATCTTCTACACATTATTATAACATATATATTTATAATAAACACGTTTAATGTAAAAGAGCACTACTCAAACAGCTGTCAAACATGTAAACAAGCAAGGGAGGCCAGACTAGATCTACTTTCTCTCTCTAACTGTCCTTGTTGCACAGTCGGACATAGATCGTCCCATTTTCCCTATACAGCTGAGATACGTTGTTGCGTAGACGTGCCGTGGACACAGGCCTTTACAGTATTACTATATTTCAGTGACTAAACCAAATATGGAAAACATTAAATTTAAATTCAACTGCCACAATTTAATAACATTTCAAATTCCCTGTACAAAAAACGCGTCAATCACTTAAAGTAAAAACCTCCAAAATTTCACACGTCAAATTAAAACAAAAGCCGAAACATACATGACAATAAGCCTGTTAAACACGTCCACTATTTGACACTAACAAACACCATCACCCCTTTCAAATATTCACGCTGCATTTAGCCTCCCCCCATATCCAGCAGGGGCGTCGCGGCGCGCGGCGTCCTTATCCGAGCGACACAAATAACAACGCTTCAGGCTATTTTTTATCGCGACGCGCTAAGCGTTGTATTTGGAGTTTGCGTAATAAGGTTGTGATAGCGAGACGCGAGAAAATATTTTATGGTATTCAAATTTTATGTTTAATATTTGTATATTCAGATTACGAGCTGATTAGATTTTGGTGACTGGCCAACAACCGAAAGTGGCAGTTTACTTGTTAGGATTTTTAAACATTTCTTTGATAAATTTTGATATTCTTAGAAACATATAAATACTGTATACAATTTTTATGTGAAAATTTTTTTATACGAGATATAGCAATCATGAAAAAACGATTGTGAAATTTTCACGGAAATACATGTTTTCAGGTCCCCTGATTCTATTTCAACATTTTCTAAATTTCGAACAAAAGATGTTAGTAATATTATTTGAAATATAAAATATTATTTATCATAATAAATATTAATTAAAACCTATTGAGTTTGGTATCAATTGAAGGGTCTCAGGAAAAGGTCGACTCAAATGTTAAAAATAAATTTTTGACGATTGTCAATTTTGTTTATAAGTTATTTGAATCATACCGAGTTGAGTACTAACCCTCTATTGCATACTGTTCCCGAACGGGAACATAAAATTCAATTTTTTTTTTCTTTTCTTATGCAGTTTACATTCATGGCAATCATGTTGTAACATTTGGGAACATTATATACACTTTGTTAATTGCCAATTAAGTCATTCCTCCCAATTTGACCAACATAAAAAAAAATTTTTAACTGGAACAAGGATAATTACAGAAACTGAGATATAAAATGGAAAATTTGAAGGAAGCAACTTATTACCTGCTGATATATTACAGCTAAATACAACTTTACAAAATTTCCAAAAAATTTTTTTATCTGATGTTTTCCTAGAAGAGGTTGTTTATCAAACAATTTTGTATAGTACGCGAAGACGACCCAATAGACCAAAGTTCTATTGTAAGTTGAATTTGTTCATAATGTTCCTAATAGTGAACAACATTAAAAAAAAAAATAAATTTATTTTTAGAAAAAAAAATTTATGTAACACACTTATTTTAAATATATGAATATTTCTTTTGTAAAAAATAATGTTTTTGAGCCCTTATTTAAAAAAAATAAAAATTCATGCAATAGAGGGTTAAATTAATGGTATCAGGAAGGAAAGTTAAATTAAAATTCCAAATATTTTGAGCAATTGTCAACTGTTTTTACGTATAATAGTTTTAGAATTCTTTCGTGTTTGGCATCAAATTGAATATTTCTGAAGTAGGATTTATATTTTCAGATTATTAGTTTTATTATATTTTTTTACACATGTACATACATAATTTTTTATTTGTTACTCACTTGTAAACACTACTTACCCATAAGCCCTCTATTGCCTTTTCAAAACTAATCTTTACAAGTTGCTAATTGACAGCTGCATTGTAAATATTTTACAAGTTAGTAAACAAGGTAAACAATGCTCGTTGCCACAGTAATGCTTACAAGACATGCGAAATCATTTCAAATAATTTTTGACAGAACAGTTGTGTGTAACTGACAGGATTTGGTTATAATTTTTATTTTTATTTACAAATAACAAGTAAAATGTTGTACAATACACGCAAGGTAACTGTTTTTACTGCTTTAAGGAGGTGACAGGCTCGCCGGTCATTTCCTCCATTCGACAGTAAAAACTGTTTTACCTTGCTTGTAATGTAAATAACAGGACCGGGAGAGAAACTCGGTTTCTATGATACCAAAATCATGACTGAAACAGCCAATATCATATCTACGGGAGATTTGTGTACTTTCACTCCCGTCGTGAGGGATAGTGCTAAATTAAGGTGAAAATGAAACTTAAACAAATCAAAGGTAACTAAGTTAAACTATATTACAATTCAAATAATTTTGAAATACATAAAAACCATGATAAATATTTGGGTCGTGAAAAAAATAATATATACACTGCAGAAGAGAAGTGTATTTTTTATTTGTTGTATTGTTTCACTTCTCTCTTTAAATCTCTTCAACTTTTATTTGAAACATTTCTCTCTCAAATAATTAGAGAAGCAAGAAATCAAATAAGTATTATTTAACATATAAAATGCCTATAATTGGCTTATGCCCGGTTGCACCAATGTTATTTAAATTTTAAACTTGGTTTAAATTAATAAAAGCAAATCGAAGTTATATGTCATATGGAGTAATTAACATTGATGTCAAAAATTGGATACGCATTTATTAATTTAAACCAAGTTTAAAATTTAACTAAAGTTGGTGCATCCGGGCATTAGTGAGTAACAATTCTGTATATTTATTATATGTAAATGTATAAGAATGTAGCATAGTGCCACACCAGATTTTTTAAAAACCATTGATACCTTGGGTACTGTGTTTGATATTTTTACTAGATTAGTTCCTATTTACTCTCCTCCTTCAAAAACATATTTTGTGGGTGCGTAAAAATACATCCAAACAAACATCTGCAAAAACGAGCAACGCTTCCAAAATGGAGTATGATTCTCTCTCTAAAATTAAGTACCTTTCCAGGTACGCAGCTTCTCCCTCTCTTCCACCGCGGCGCCACCGTCGCTAAGCGCGCGGAATATTAGCGACCCGTTTTAATTACACACATTTTTCATACCTGATATCGTGGGAAAGCCGGTGCGTTATCAAAACGCATAAAATTTTTATTTTAAATGTGTTTTTTTCTTTTTGTCCAGTGTGTTTCGGGCCTGCGAAACATATCTAGCGACAGCATTTGTTTGATGAATGTGACGCATTTGTAAATGTAACAGTATATTGTGATTAACGTACGACAGCGCCATTACACCTGTGGTCGCTGCGAAAAGTATGCTGTATTTTGAGGTTTTTGCTTTTTATATTATTTTTATTCATAAAAAATTTATATGGCTGGTATATGCTGTCACTTCTTTGTTTATAAATGGTAGTAGTGTTTTGTAGTAAATATTTATTTGAAATCGGTACTATAGTACGCCAAAATCGCCATTAAAAGCTCTGAAATTGGTATTAAAGTAATCCATTATATTAGGATTTTGAGCAATGCAGTGTTGGAAACCGTATAATAATTATTATACAAGTAGGATAATTTCGACAAATTTATGACGCATTATAGTAAATTTATACGTAAAATTATACAATATGTACTAGAAAAACAAACGAATTTATTCCAATGAAGAATAAATTGTACAATTTTTAGTGTTCTTTACGATAACTTCTATGTTCGAATTTGGTAACACTAAGTACAAATTCCTATGTTTGACTTAGCTGAAAATGGACAGATGTATAAACTTAACCTACAAAATATTTTTTTAATGGTTTAAATTTTATATTTCAAATAAAATTTAATATATACCGCGGCAATGAAGTTCCTTCTTATTTTTCATATGATTTATATTCCTTGAGCCCTACGGGCCTTGGCAAATAAATTTCATATTCGTGATAAAAAGTAAAATTCAATAATTTGGATACATAATTAACAAACTATTTTTCACGACTGGAAGGAAAACTCGGTTCCTATGATAACAAAATCATGACAGAAACGAGCCAGTTGCATATCTATGTGGGAGATTTGTGCATTTTCTCTCCTGTCGTGAGGGAAAGTCCTCAAATAATATGAAAAATTAACAAAATTACTCTCATATATTATATTCCAATTCAAATAATTTTTAAATACATAAAAACCATCATATCCTATGTATATTTGGGTCGTGAAAAAAATAGTATATACATCGCAGGAGAGAAGTGTATTCTAACCCTCTCCTACGACTCGTGCTTCAATTTACTTCGCGGGAAAAAATCACACACTTCTCTCCCTTAATGTACAATATATTATTTTTCACGACCGGGAGAGAAACATGGTTTCTTTGATACCAAAATCATGACAGAAACAGTCAGTTTCATATCTATATGGGTGAATTGTGCACTTTCTCTCCCGTCGTGAGGGAAAGTCCTCAAATAATATGAAAAATTAACAAAATTACTCTCATATATTCTATTACAATTCAAATAATTTTTAAATACATAAAAACCATCATAAATATTGAGGTGGTGAAAAATATAGTATATACACCGCAGAAGAGAAGTGTATTTATTCCCTCGTCGTATGTTGTCTTGCCTACGCTTCGTGCTTCAATTTACTCCGCGGGAAAAAATCATACACTTCTCTCCCTTAATGTATAATATACTAATATATTATTTGTTTTACTTCGGTACATTATCATGTGGTAATTTCATTAAGTAAGTAAATAATATCATCACGCCTTTTATTCATTTTATTAATTGTTTCATTACAATCACAGCCCCAAAACCAATTTATTTTAAGTTTCAATAAGTTGAGAAAACCTTAGAACTTTTAGTAAAATTACAAGTATAAAAGATGTTTTATATTAACTTCATCTGTATATATATTTTATAATTTTGAAACGCTATTTAAGAATTTTAAAAAACATTGTGCCTTTCTTGTGACTAATCAATTATTTTCAGTACCTAATCTTTGAAGTGTCCAGAAGGTTCAACTTCCTAAAATTACTGTCCAAATAGACCCATTATTATTAAATTACTTCTACGAAAACAACCTCTAAACTCGATTATTTCTTTTGTTACAGGTAAGCCAGTTATTCATTTGTCCTGTTGCCACCCTCGAGGAAACAAAACACAAAAAACAAAAAACGAACAGGTTAGTGTAGCCAACCGAAATTCTCACAATTCTTTCGGGTCTCACAGCGTTACAACTCAAGTGAAACGATTCGAAACAGACGACGGTCGATGTAATTCCAGATGTCGCTTTGATTTTCTTTTGTTCGACATCGATTGTTCCTACAAAAGCAAGGCCTGTTTGATGTTTCGGTAAAGATGATTGTAGCGCGATAAAAATAATTTTCTACGGTTTTTTTTAAAACGCGAAGCTAATACAATACTTGATGAACTTTATCAAATTACTATTTTACGCTTTATACCATTAAACATCTACCTAACTTTCCCACTTTCGCCTCCAGTGGCGTCGGACCCGTGTGGGCAGGGTGGGCAGTCGCCCACCCAGATATTTTGGCGGGTGAGCATCGCCCACCCACCTAACCAGACAGCAAAACTTGTAAAAGTTAGAGTATCAATGATACATGAGAAATCAGATTGTCATGCACTGAATGTATCATAGTCGAAAACGTGTCTTTGGCAACATCTATTTGTATATTTAAAGCGCAAAGTTATGTTGAATATTGAAATGTGAGCCGCACACAAACGTTTCAATTGTTTCAGAGTGACATAAATACTTTGCGCTTTTACCATTTCTTGCAACTGGAGACGAGCGACAAAGTAAAATTCCACAGAAACATCAACTTTGCTTTGACAAAAGTCAATTTTATATAGCAATAGGCGGAAAAATAAATGATAATCTGTTCTTTAATAATACAGATTACTTATTCATATGTGAGTTTTAACTATGCCCTACTTGTCCTACCTAATTTAAATTTTGATGGTATATGATTGTACAAGATTTGATTGTATAACTTGTTCGGAAATTTGTTGAAAAGAATAGGGACAAAAGGGTGGAGGGAAGGGGGGGGGGGTGTTCGCCCACCCACGAAATATTCTGTTCCGACGCCACTGCCCTCCTTTGTCTAACTATTGTTTGTTAAGAGGTTTCTATGCAAAAACATTTTCTACAGGCGTTTCCAAAAATGAGTAATAATATTTTACAGTGTATTGTTTTATATTGTTATTAGGAAATACTTTTAAATTCACATAGATAAAATCTTGAAGGAAAGAAGAAAAGGAAAGAGAGCATAAGCTTATATTAGTGGCAAGGGGAATGTAACCTGGTGAGGGCAGACGCATGAAAGCCATGGTTCTGGTTGGAGTGGGGATTTGCGCGGTACATTCGTACAGAAAAACAGTATGGCTGCTAAATGTTAATAGTTGCTATAACAACGCGATAACACTATCACTAACGCTCTTTCCTTTATATTCTTTCCTCCAAGTATAAAATGAGCGTTCCAGTCTTATTATATTTCACTGGGTTTATTATTGTCGGTTGTTTTTATATTCCTCGATAAACCGATATTGTACCCTATTATTACGTATACGAGACGTGATCGTGTCCGGAATACATTAATGTATGGTGAGTGTGAGATTGAGAAGGATGTTGTTAAGAAAGTGGGAGTGAGTCAGTTGAGGTGGTATGGACATCTTGAGCGAATGTCGAATGAAAGGTTGGTGAAACTAATATATGCGGGTGAGATTGAGGGTGAACGATTGCGTGGACATTTGAGGAATAAATGGTTAGGTATGATTGATGGTTTGTTGCGTGAACGAATAATTCCAAGTGTGGAATATAGGCGAGCATGTATGAATATGGACGAGGCGAAAGTGGTGTGTCAGGATAGGAATGTTTGGAGGAGATTGATTGCTGGTTAACGGTGTTTCAGGATTCGTGCTACCCCACTGAGTGGGATATAGCGTGACGTTATGTATGTATGTACTTTTTTTAAAGATTTCCGTAAAATTTGAATAAAACTGTTGATCATAGTATGTGACAAGTACGAAACACAATAAAATAAAAGTATACTAATCAAGAAACAATAGCATTTTAATGAAAATGCATTAACGATTAGATTTTGTCCAGTAGTGTATATTTTCTATTCGTTACCAGCCGTCATGCTGCGGCCACTCAAAGATGAGGAACCACAGGTGTAAAGCTAAAGTGTCAACACGGAGATTCGACCTGAGGACTTAAAAATCCACAATACTATTTAGTAATTTACCGATTTTTTTCACTTGTGATGTTTTTTAATGAACGCAAGTGGTTACCAGCCGTCAAAAACACCAACACAGCCTATCAATTAAATGAAATGATTTATTAAGGTTCCAGGGTGTAGTAAAAAACCATCTCGATAAATTTATACCACCATCGACGTCCATCGCCCATAAATCAGCCCATGCAAAATTCCTAACCTATAAAACAAATCTCGTTTTAATCGACGCCTGCAGGTACCCCCTCCCTGGCATTCCAGGATAACAAGCGACTGTCTGGTCAGACGCAGCACACTGCGATCGTAATTACCACAGCGCCGCGGGTCGGCAGTTGCAGCTATTGCAGCTGCAGCTGATATAGTGCTCTGTTTTATCGGCGGATGGAAACCAGATAGAATCGGTTGTTTGTGAACGCCTGAAGCAGCAGAGATACTGCGTGGAATGGAGCAGAGGATGGCTGGTTGCTGGACTGTGGCTTTTCAAATTTAAAACATGTGCGGAAAGTGCAGGTCTGTCAAATAATAACAACCAAAGACTAGAGAGAAGCTACAAGGTATTAGGACCCCCAAAATGTTTGGAGTATTTACAAAATTTGATGTGCCCAAAACATACACGCCTGCAAAAATTATTGTAGATAATATTATTCTACAACTTTTTGAATAAGCAAAATTATTTATTGAGATAAGCTGTTGCTAGCACATAACATCCCGCTTAAGCAACTTTTAAACAATAAATTAATATAATACAGACAAAAGTTTCAATTAAAAATTGTAGCCAATATTATGCTCTCTTTCTAAATATGACAAATTTTACTCTAACTCAATTATTTATGAGATATGCCCAAGAAAACAAACAAATAACAGAAACTGTATTTATTAATCATTCAATACAGATTCACATACCGATAGAAAAATTTGAAACTCACGGAATTTACTAATTTATTATAAATAGCACGAAAAACACAAAACTAGAGATATTTTTCGATATCTTGTATAGTTTTTTAGTTACAGCCCCTCAAAGTTGCTCTTCTGAAAATATAAAAAATCGTCATATCTCGAGAAATATTAGAGATATGACGATGCGCTCTGCTGCAATGGGTTTCCTGGCGCGAATATTATAAAGAAATATAATAAAAAAAATTTACAATTTTAAGTCATATTTGGCGAAATATCCGTATTTTGAAAAATATTACAAATTGCCATATTTCGATAAATATAAGACATATTACGATGCGTACTACAGCAATGAGCTTACTCATGTTTAAATTATACATAAGTAATAAATTTCAAGTTAAGTTTGGAGGAGTATTTAATTTATTTGAAAATTCTACGAACCCCAAAATATTAGCTGAAATTCAATATCGAATATCTTAACCCGTCAAAATACCTCCATTACATATATGTGCGGACGAAAAAATGAAATTGTGTCAAGTTTTATAAAATATAAGGCATATTAGGGTAGTAATTGCATATTAGGCAAATGTAACGATCATATTAGACTGTCCACGTATTTTTTCATTATGATTGTTACACACGTATAAGCATTTTGCATACATATATGCTACTTTCGGGTACAATTCTCACGCATTACAAAAATTAATATATGAATATTAGCTAATTTTTCAGATGAAAATATGTCTACATAATTATAAAGCACACGAAGTGAGATACTAGAAATTTATGTGTACATTTCAAAGCAAACATTAGACAGTCGGAAATAATGCGCCTTTGTTCAAACTTATCAGAAAATTAATCCAGTAAAAATATCATGCAAAAATCCACTATTTCAAATTTTCTGATAAAAAAGTATAATTAGTTTCTTTCCGTTTCAAATGCAATTCTTCATTTACAAGAAGTATATTCTGTCCCTCCACGCAACACACACGAGAGATACGATCGCAGGGTTGCCAACACACAGCGCAAATCAGCTCGAGTTGTAGAAATAATCATACCAACGTGCGAATCATAAAACATGTGCTTAATTACACTAATTAAGATCGTTAGTCGCGCCCCTGTTTCATAAACCAACCCTATCTGATGGGGGGTGGGGGGGGGGGGATTGGTAGGGTAGTGCGTATGTTTTTTTTAGCTATGGCATTTCAAATATTTTGAATTCTTTGCAAGTTTAATTTAATTTCGACGAGTTTTTAATAAAATTTTGTGGAATGCAGTATGTGAAATAAAACAATATTCATACCGAAAATTTTACTCGTTGAAACTGTACATTTCATGTTTTTAAAATATATTTAAATTTAAAAAAAGATGATAAGTATCTGTTTTATTAGATTTATTGATATAATATATTTCTGTCATGAGATAGATGCACAATAAAATTTATAACTTTTAACTTCGTATTGTTTGAGTTTGACACATGACATTTGACTTGTCATAAAGGTTTGAACAATTATAAATTTGATTAAATTGTTTATCAGTAATCATAGATCACCAGGGGAGTGGGGGGAGGGGGGGTTGATAAGTAACTTAATTGTTATAAGGTACAGCCATTTAAAATTTTTTTTATTTATTCTTAATTGTTCTAATAATATGTAAAGGTGTAAATTTTTTAATCCCTGATGAATTATTTAATTAATTAATAAAAATTTTTGTCTAAATAGAAGAATGGAGTAATTAAAAAATAGTGTAATATACATTAAGGGAGACAAGTCTATGATTGAAGCACGAGACGTAGGCGACAAGGGTAAAATACACTTCTCTTCTTGCGGTGCATATACCATTTTATTCACGACTCCAATATTTATGATGGTATTTAAATATTTCAAAATTAATTGTAATATAATTTATGATGGTTACCTTTGATATGTTTAATTTTATTCATTTTTCACATTATTAGACCACTTTAGCTTACGACGGGAGAAAAAGTACGCAAATTTCTTGTAGATATTAAATTGATGTTTCTGTCATGATTTTGGTATCATAGAAAACGAGTTTCTCTTCCGGTCGTGAAAAAAAATTATTTCACGAATAGAAGATAATTTTGTTTATTTGACATTACACAGTAAAAATTTTGATTTGCGATTTGTTAATTATGCGGGTGTTAAGTATTTTTAGTAAATATTGACAAATATGTTATATTAACAATTTGAAGAAATATGACAATTTGTTAAATTAAAATTTTGTCAATTCTGAATTTTTAACAAGATAAATTGTGGTTTTTATTTATATATTGGATTTATAAAATTTACAAATTGATTCGTCAATAATAACAAGTAAATTTAGATAACTTATCAATTTTAAATTGTTAAATAAAGTTTGAATCCTATGTGACAACTTAATTTGTTATAATAACTATGATTTATTGTTCTGCTTCAATATAATTACTAACATATTTAGTTAATAGCATATAAAAATAAATGTTAATAATTACTATATTCACAAATATATTTAGTTACGAAATACACAAAAATTATTTGTTAGTAGCTAACAAATTTGAAACTTGATAAATTAACAAAAATTAACGGTGGATCGTCGGGGACTAAAAAATTGGTTAAAATTTTGTCAATTTTGACTATAAATTTTTTACTGTGTATAAGAATCGAAATGTACATTAAGGTTGTTTTTAAACAATTTTATTAAATTATCTGTTCCCTAAATATTTGCTCCTAAATGCTCAAAATTTAGGGGAGGAAACTGCCTACCCTTTGCACCCCCAAATCCCGCCATTGGAATTTACCGAACTATTTCGTAAGCTGAAAATATAAAATGTCTTTTCTGAAAATTTATAAACTTTTTGATAAATACTTCTAATTGCTCAGTAAATAATAGTTATGATATTTTCAGAAAATGCATCTTATAGCCTCAACTTATTGAATTCAACGTTACTTATTTTGTATTTATAGTGCCACATTCTGAATTGTGTAATTGGGGTATATAATAATACGTTCATTTATTTATTTTAGAGTAATATTTATTTTGTTCCTGTTCTAGTTTTCGTGAACCGGTACCAAGATATAATAACAAAGCAGCCTACGTTTAAATTTCCCGTTAACAATTGATATGAACAACAAAAACACGTAAAACAATTTAACCATCTTGTTCATTTGGTGTTTGATGAACTCCAGCTCCGAGCATAATAACACAAACCACCTCCTGTATACATTTGATACAGGTGTACCGTTTACAAGCCAATAAAATGGCCTAAAACACCGGGCGAATTACCGCTTGCGCAATAACGCCGTGTAGTTATCGTTATGAAAGCATGGGCGCACGTCGTGCGGGGCACCAGCTACCAGCCGGTCGTTCCCATGACAATCGTACCGCGCTGTTCTACAACGGATATGTTAGAGATAATGGTATTACAAGTCGCCGACTGCTCTAATGGCGTTCATTAGCATATTGTGTTTATTCAACTCGTTACAATAAGGACTTGTATTAATTTTCATTAATTTGGAGCGCTGAGGTGCATGAATGGGAATTGCTACTGATGAAATAATCATAAATAAATCATCAAGCCATGTACTTATTTTAGAGGAGAAAAATTATCAATTCAAATTTAAATTTCTTATTTAAATTTTATCAAGTAGATTCACAAAAGTGATCAGCGCTAACTCCTTTTTTACTTTCTTATACAAAGTATAAGGAAGTATTGGAATCACAAAAAAAATCGTTGACGAGATTTTTGCGGAAATACATATTTTAACGTCCACTGAATCCGTAAGGATCAATTTCTCAATGATGTCTGTGTGTTAGGATGGATGGATGGATGGATGTCAGTGTGCGCAATATCTCATGAACGAGACAAGATATGTAAACGAAACTTGGAAATTATAAGTTTCATGAAAAAATGAAGAGCCGAGTTGATTTTGAATGAAATTGAAAAACCGGAAGAGAAAATTCACTGGACACGCAAAACAATAAATTCCATTTATTTAACAAATAGAATCAGCTGTGAGAAAAAGTTTCAAATGAAAGATGTTATTATATTATTATTAAAATGTTATTTGAACTTTTTTTTCTACATGCTTCTAATTTTGAGAAAAGCTAAATTATATATTTAAGAATATATTTCTATAATCTTAGTTATAATGGGAACAAAAACTAAAACATTTTTAATATCTATGTGTCAAACCTGGCAAATAATTGTGAAATGTCAAAAATATGTGTCGTGTGAAATATTATAAAAGAAATACTTGCATTAGTGCCTAGTTAGAAAGTTTTAAAGACTAGATATTAATTAATTTCTATTTTAAAATAAATTCATAGTTACAATGAGAACAAAAAATTAAACAAGTTTAACATCTATATATCAAATAATTGTCAAAATAAAGTCATACGCAAGGAACAAGTCATACGTGTTCAGTTGGTTTTATATGTATAAGAAAGTAGTGTTGTTGTTGTCTCAGAACATATTTAGTTTGACTAAGGTTGTAGTTAAGATTGATTTGCATAAAATTTAACACATTTTGTTCATTTAATTAATTTAGAAACAAAGTTACATATGTTTAAAAAAGTGGAGTTAACGTTAATTCCTTTTGTAAATATGTGCGCAAATGTTCAACGTTTTTCTATATTTTATATCGCTTATGTCTGTTTTAAACGACGAAATTTATTAGTCAATAAATTGGCAAAGTTTTCTTGTCAATAGTTTGCCAAGAAACAAAAATGTTGTTATTCGTTTTACACACAAGTTTATCCTAAATGATTGTGCCAATTTCAGTAGTACCAACACGATGATGTCAGTTGTCATCTACGCTACTAATATTTTTGGTTCAAGCAATACGTACAAAAATGACAACTTAACAAACATAAAAAGTTTGACAGATTGGCAATGACTATAATCCTCTAGAATCCCCTAAAATATTGTCTAATGCGTCAAAAACACATGGTTTTTTTTTTCAAACTTCTAGATATATTCTGTTTTACCCAGCATTGCTAACTGCCATAGAAATGCTGTTTTGTTATTTTTGTTTTGTTTTAACTATCAAATTATTGAATTACAACCTTATTATTTGTCATATAATATTACCTTGTCCTCCGCCGGCGTAAAATAGTTGCCAAAGACACGTTTAAGCTGGTGCTAATTTGAACTTCTACTTGTTGAATACAAATACATAAGAAAGTAATTTATTAATTTTTTTTTTTTTTTAATTTTGTGTACTAAACCTAATTCTTTCCATATATATTTTGTTTACCAATCACAAACTCCATTAGGATTGTCGGTTCTGACTGATGCAGTTTCTCATCTCCATAAGCAAGTTGACAGTTTACGAAATACAACAAATAATTTATTCTTGTATCGCGAAGTCTGCAGGTTTAGCGAGCACTTTGCTTGTTAAATGACAAACATTTTAATCCGTGTCATTTGTACGGAAGCCCATTTTTCGTGACGTCACGTCCCGTCGGGTCGCAGGTTGCCTCGCTAAAAAAAACTGTATTTCCGGCGACGACAAATTGATTCTCATTCTTTATGGCTTCTACTTCCGACTACAAACAGAAGAGAATCGTACTGTGACAACCCGGGCGCCATCTTGCTCGGAATTTATGGGTTTTATCTCTTCTGTCTCGTAATTATGTTGTTTTGCGAGATTTTTCCCAGGAGGGGGGGGGTCTATTTAATTGTCGCGAAATTCTGACAGATGGACTACAGTAATTCTAATTCTGAGTTTACGCACGATCAGATTTAGAAAATGCTATAAGAAAATGTGTCGTTGAGTTATTTTGTAGCAACTATAAAACAGCAAGACTTGAATTATATGATAAGACAAGTTACTCGTTTAATGCTCATCATAATTTAAACTTACATAAGTTAACAATTAAATGAAATATCAAACTAAAATCTATTTGGTTCTATTAAGGAAAGAATATGCTACATATTGATGTTTGTATATGGTATCGGACAGAAAAACTGATAATCCGAAATTTAAATTATTTAATGAAACAAGCAGTAGTGTTTTTGAGGGATGGACGTATTGACTGGGAGATTGAAAGGCGGGTGTCTGCAGGGTGCAAGGTATTGGGTGCTCTGGGTACATTTGTTCGAAATGTTAATGTATCTAGAGATGCTCGATTTAGTGTATAATAGTGTGTTAGTGCATACATTGATATATGGTTCTGAATCCATCGGTGTGGATGAAGAAGCATGAACGACGTATAATTGTTGTGGAAAGGAGGTATTTGATAGGGCTTTGTGGAAGAAAGTGGGAGTGAGTTAGATGAGGTGGTTTGGTTATTTGGTTGCGGGTAAGATTGAGAGCGAGCTATTGCGTGGGCATCCGAAAAATAAGTGGTTAGAAATGATTCCTATTGCTAGTATTAAAAACAGACGAGCATGTATGAATCGACACTAGAAACACAGTATAAGAATTCACACAGTAGCGACACTTCCATTATTTTCATGATCCCAGTATTTCAGTGGTGCGCAGCCGGGAAGATGGCCGCTTAGTGTTCGCTAATAGGCTATCTTAGTAACCATAGAAAAGAAAACATAATATGTCAGTGTCAGTTGTATCTGTCAAATATCAAGCTAAAGTATTTCTGTCATTTTGAGTACATAAAATGAGTGCAAAACACAGAGGTAAACTTATTTGTACCGTAAAAAATTGTAGGAACTTTCATAGTACATGAGAACTAATATTTTTAGATTTTATTCCCTTTGCAACTGACAGCTATTCAAATTTACCGCCATATGCCGCAGCTGCCAATATGGCCGCTCGGCTCAAGGTCATCGGTCGATGCGACATAAAGATCAAAGGGGCCGACAGTGAGTGTCGCTACTTTGTGAATTCTTATACTGTGCTAGAAATATGTACGAATCGAAAGGGTTGTGTCGGGATAGAAATGTATGGGTTAGATTAATTTTTGGTTGGTTTTTTTTTTCAGGGTTCGTGCTATCCCACTAAAAGGGATACAGAGTGACGTTATGTATGTATAGCATAAATAAATTATCCCACAAACGACAGTTTCCATTTAAACTTTATCCTTGGCGTGCTTTCTCCACTAACAATTTTGGGGGTTCATAGTTGACGGAACTGTAATTCTTTTATTACTATTTGTAGAAATAACTATTTTCTACGTAATTTGTATCATCGAATATAAAATTCCTTCACATATTTTTGGCTAGCCCATTCTTGGCCGCTCTATACAGTATATTTCAATTTAGAGGCTCATCATTGGGATCTCGAGAACTGTAAGAGACACGACTTTAAATAAATTAGTAAAAAGTTGCCACTAGTAGGCCAAATGCATAGGTTACGGGATATATTAAAAAATAAATATTGTCGATTACTTCATTTTTTATTGGTTCCAAATAAAGAATATCCTTTAGTTCGATAGTAAAAATATGTACCTTTTCTATTTGGAACATTTTTCAAAATATACGATCCTTCAGAGATTATTTTTTAATAATTAAAAATCAACCAAAATTTTTGTTCATGCCTAGTGACCTATACTCCCTATGCATTTATTCGGGAAAACAAATACAATGGTGATCCTCGAAATGGAAAGACCCTGTATAGCAGGTATGATTAGTAATACATTAATGACAGAAAAGCCAATGTTGCATTTTATCTGAAACTCCCAGTTCGTAATAATAGCAAATTCAGATTGTAGATCTAGCAATTTCGTGCCATTGTTCGATAAAGTCAGAATCCTGTCATCTTAGTAAAACAAAAGCATCGCTCCTTACAAAGCCTTGAAGTAGTCTTGGATGGTGCGCGCAGACGCAGCAGATTCCTCTTTGCGTGATAATCCCATCATAAAGCATAATCGTGGGTAGAGCATCTGGCCCTAGAGTCTCAAGCGTCGCGACGCGATAACCTGGAGTACAGCGGCGGCGGCGCTGCTTAACTTGCAAACGAGGCAGTGAGGCGTCGTCAACGCCGGGAAGCGACGCCAGGCGCCACTAAAACGTTTAAGATGATGCGAGGAGATAACTGGAGCAGTGACGTTCGTCGGCGTGTTCTTATTTTTAATATAGCATCAAAATGCAGTACATGTTGAACATATAATAATATCAAGCATATTTCCTTAGAGTAGATATCATTATATGTTGTAGTACGAAGTGCCGTCAAAACACAACAGGAATTCAAAAGGTCTCGCCAAGTTCAATTCAATCCTCACAGCGAAAATTATCTTTAAAAAATTATCCCTGTTTAACTTGACGGCACAGTAGAAAATATATCACAAATGATTGGATCGATGAGCGACTGAATATGAAGATAATTAATTAAATTAAAAAGTTTATTTATTTCTAAAAATTCCACGTTCCAGTTATAAAAATGACCATCCTCAGGAGAAATTTACAGTCGGAAAATTAGACAGGTCAACATAAATAGTAGTTTATTATTATTTGCACTTCAAACCCTCGTTTCAGCAATACATTATAAATAATGATTAATTTTAAAGGATCTAAAATATATACTGCTCGCATGTTGAAAATGGATGGATTTGATAACAACGATAGCACAATTCAAATTTTATAAGTTGCTTTGATACCATAAACAAAGTAAAAATTTGTGTTTATTTTTTGTGACGTTTCAGTATAGATAATTTTTAGAAGCCACAGTAGAAATACTGCCGATAAAATCTAGAAAAATATATAAAAACAGTACGAAAACGAAACGAAAACTGTTCATTTTTATGAACGATCAAAAATTGTTCAAGCTATCATTTAAGCGATATTCGATGTTGAAGGGAATGTTGGTGGTTAGAAATAATACTGATTTTCCGACATTAATTACTTTCTTTATAAGAATAAATGGTGGCTAGTAACCTAAAAAGTTAAAGTTACATCAGAAAAAGTTAAAAAATGCACCAGACAAGGTATTTTTAATAGTTATATTATTTTATCAAAAACGTTTAAATATACTCTGTAGTTATCAACTGTATAAAACTATTAATAATAAATATAATTTATATAAAATAATTTTATTATATAATTTACTTGGTGCTGTGGAAACTTGTTTACTTGTCAATTTAATCCTGACACTGCAGTCCACGAAAATTAAGAATAAATTAGGACTTTTAAACCCGGAAGTGCAAAAAAGATATAAGTTACTGAATAATTATTTTAACAGCAACAACGTAATTCAGCGATATCTTTACCTAAAAAAAACAGAAAACTGCAGTTCCGAAGAATAAATTATTTGATCTAAAATATATCATATACATCTGTATTAAGAAGAATGACGCATATATTTAATTTTTAACAAAACTTTAAACGATAAATAATAAGAACAATATGAAGACTAATACAGATATCAGAAAACAAATACAGAACTATGAAATAAAACACAAGTTGGAAGGAGAAGACAGTGAAAAAGATTAAGCAACAGAGGGTCACATGACTTAGATGTATATGGAGAGCAGAAGAAAAGGATCGGTAGTAGAATGGAGACTAGGAGGAAGAAGAAAATGAGGCAGATCCACATCAATTTAGCTAAAGGAAGTAGAAGAAGATTTAAAAGCATCAGGAATTAAAAACTGGCTAAGTAAATCAAAATATAGGAAGGCGTGGAGAAACCTAAATATACGGACTTACAGGAAAAGAAACAGAGATTGGTTCACTCCAATAAAAGGATCTAGAATCTTGACTAAAGAGTTTCATAAGAAGCAGCATTATCCCATAGGAAAGTGATCAATGAGTTTGCAGATTTCACTATTGGTTTCAAAGCATGTAAATTTATATATTTAAAAAATTCGAGAATGGCTCAAAAACAAGAAATACCCCTCAAGAATTTAACAAAAATTTGCATCTATTAAAATTTTATGTATACGCCCTAGTCGCTTATTTTTAACTCGAAACTTAAAAAAAAATTACTTAATAGTATATTTTGATAAAAGTGTATAAGTAAGATTTTAAAGCACGTACGACGAGTTTAAGTGCACGACGCGAAGCGGAGTGCATTTAACGTCGTTAGTGCTTTAAAAGCACTTATACACGTGTATCATACGCTATTTTTTATTATACCTGCATGCTACTCTGGAAAAAACTGGAAAGCAACATTTTGATTTCATAATTTTGCGTGTGTGACGTTTGACGCATGCCGTTTACATGGAGATTGGTTTGCGTTTATTGTTTACGTTTACAGTTTTCACAGATATTAATAGTTATTAATTTTTGTTGTTGCTTAGCAACCTGTAAAGCACGGCGTGTTTTAATCTTGCGTTTGCGAACGCTGTAGCATGTTTTAAACACGGATAATGATGCAGGTGTAATAAAAAAAAACATTTGAGCATTAAATTATACGCAGTACAGTATTTAAAAAAGGTTTCAAAAATGAAGTGAGACACGAATCTGAAAATTTCACTGCTAAATTCATTGCATTAAACAAATTTTTATAATAATCGGTTTACGAGTATAGTGAGAAATGTTATGTAAAATCATTTCCAAAGTTAACAATAAAATCGTTATTCGCTGGCCGTCTGTTCAGCGTCCAACCAGTAAAATAATAATAATTAAAAATATATTTTTATATATTATCTCAAAAAAAAAAAAAATGTCCTCCGCCCTTGTGACATATGCCCTTCGGAATCTCTGTGCCGTTTTCCCAACCCGTCATGCTTACAGCTTTCGTCCTCGCTCAAATTTATGGATTTCATATTCCCGGGAGAAGCAGCGGCTTAAAGACACATTTCGTCGTCACACCGGATCTCCGGATTCTCCCACTGTCGCTCCGGGTTCCACTTCCGGGTTCCGGATCGCTGTGGAGGTCGCAGACGCGCCGGGTCAACGGTTATACGCGATATTAAAATCATTCTGTCTTGTTTATGCGAGGTGTTGAGAGTTCTAGGACTCTGTTATTTTTAATAAAGTGCAGAGGGATGCTGAAGATGTATAATTTTCGGTTTATTAAATTCTAGTTGCGTGTTTAACCCTCTATTTTCTTAATGGAAATTTGTGTTAAATGTTTGCGGTATAGTCACAGCCATTATTAGGTTGCGTAGAACACATTCTTACAAACTCATAATTCAGCTCTTAGATTGCAGATCAATATTTTTATGGGAATATAAGCGATGTACTGGATTGCTGTCAATCAAGTTTTATTGAAAATCGGGAGGAGACTTTTAAATACAATTTTTTCTTATGGGTACTTTATATGTTATAATATTAAAGTGTGTATAATGATCTAATTAACATATAATTAAACGTGGTAAATAGCTCTGTAGTAACGCATTGGACTGAAGATCTTGAGATCTTCATTGATGACAATTTTCACTTAATTATTTCTGTTGTTCCCTTTAAACTAACATAGTGGTGTGTCAGGATAGGAATGTTTAAAAAAGATTGATTGTTGGTTGACTGTGTTTCTGGGTTCGTGCTGACCAACTAAGTGGGATATAGCGTGATGTTATGTATGTATGTATTATTTGAAGGAACTGCACCTTCAAGAATATATGATATCCCACGATCTACTATAAAACAGGATATCACACTCAGAAATGGATAAAAGACGTGATGACATATTTATTTAATTTATTAACAATCAAATTCAGAACAATTTAATTATATTTACCTCTCGCCTGACACCATGGAAACATTTAAAAATTTTAAACTTTTTACGAAATGTAACACATGTCATAGTGATTGTGAAGCTGTTTTCTTAGTGAAATATATGTCAACAAATTAAATAAATACACAAAAGAAAATAAAATTTCTTAAATATAAATAGAAAATAAACAAATATGGAGGTATTTTTCTGTATCATCAAATATTTTGTACCGTTTAAGAGTAGTATTAGGCGGACAGGGATCCGAACCTTAATAACGAAACCGTAACCGAAAACCGCACCGATTTATGACTTTTTATGAAACCGTAACCGGAAACCGAAATCTATATTTTATTTCTTAAAATATAGATACCGAAAACCGAAACGAAAAATGAATTTATACTGTAGCATAACCGAAACGAAATAATATCGGTTCTAACACCTATATCAATATAAATATTGTACTAAACTGAAAATATTAACCAAAAATCTTTCTCACACAAATACTTCGAATTCATAAAAAGTTTTCTTTTTGAAATATATGTCAAAAAATTAAATAAATATACGAAAAAAATTAAATTTCTCAAATATAAATAGAAAATAAAGAAATAAGAAGATAGTTTTCATTATCATCAAATACTATTTTGTATTGTTTAAGAGTTGTATTGGGTGGGAGGTTATGTGCTGGCCATACCGTATTTTTTAACGCATTGATTCAGTATACTTTACTTGTATAATAAATAAATATTTATTACAGTATCTCTTACAATACAATTTTTACAAGCAATCAAAGTAAAAAAAAAGAAAAGTTAAATTCGCGATAAAACAAATTTTAGAAATTCGGGTCCCCATAAAGAAAGATTTACGCCGCAACATACGCTGACATAATCTTCCCTTTGGCTCCAGCCCCCGTGTGCGTATCTCCAAGATAAACCGCTAATCCGGAAGAATTCCGGTGGCCCGGAATTTTTAAATTCCAGGCGTGTGTAACAGGATTACAGCGGCGGTAAGTCACGGGTAATCCTTGCAGTGATTGCGCACTTTTCGTTCGCGCCCGCGCTCATAATTTATGTAAAGTTGACGTACGCCCCTGGGCTAATGGCTATAGGGATGCTGCCCCGAACTAGCCGAGGTAAGGAGATACGGAAGGTGATTGGCGATGGAGAGATAAGAGGGGATTACTGGAAGTGCTTCTTGATAAATGATTGGGAAAGTTATAAAACTTTAAAATTTTATGATTATATTTTTGGAATTTACAGTGTATGAAATTGGCTCAAAACGGAACTTAATCTAGCTGATTTTAAGCTGAAAGAATACTGAAATAACGAAGTAAAGCCGATTGTCCCTAATTATTCATATGAAAAAAGTTTCCATTCTTATTTTATATTAAGGGTTTAATACTATATACGAGTAAGATTTGTGTTTTATTGTGGTTTAACTATGAGCGAATATGCATGAATCAAATAACTGTTTCAAAATTAACTTTTCGCTTCACGCAAACATTGTTCAACTGTAATCTTTCAAGGTAGGTCGTGATATGTGATAAATGAAGATGTGTCTAGCATGGTAGGTGCATAAATTACATTTCAAATTATTTGTCTGTAGTACCAAACCAATTTTAATAAGGTAAATAATAACACTAGGCTAAGTTTCACAGTAGATATATTTTCTTTATATAAAGAAAATATATCTACTGTGGAACTTAGCCTAGTGTTATTATTTACCTTATTTTTTACAATGTTTCACCTAGCGCCGATGACGGATTCAATCAAGTATATTAAAACCAATTTTTGGAAAAGCGCTCACCGTCCCGCGCAGATTTTTTTTAAAAATTATTTTTCACTTATAAATTCATGAACGAAACCAAATGATCGGAAAATCATCAATCGTCCCATGAATTTTTTTTTTGTAAATTTATTTTCACTTTAAATTAATGATTAAAACCATATTTTCAAAATATAGCCTACTGTCTCACACAAATTTTTTTAAAATTATTTTTAATTTTAAATGTTTGACAAAACCAAATTTTCGAAAAATAACCTACCGATCCGCGCAATTTTTTTTAAAAATTAATTTTCACTTGTAAATACGTGAACAAACCGAATTTTGGGAAAATCTTCAACCGTCCCGCGCACTTTTTTTTAAAATAATTTTCACTTGTAAATGTATAGACAATACCAAAATTAAAAAATATATAGATGAAAAGTTCTAACAGAATATCTAACCCCCCCCCCCCCCACCATAGGTTTACGTTTTTTACTGCATATTCAAGTGTATTAGATGAAATGCAGATTTGTGAATTGTAAGTGGTGGAAGTTCAAGGTAGGCCGTGATACAATACAGTTTTCTTGTCAAATAGCTAGGTAACATGGTTTCGTAGCAAACATTTTATCCGGCAAAATAAGAAGCTGTAATTACAGTTGAAAATAATAAATTAATTCTTAACTCAAATCATTTCAATTTTACCCCTGTGATTCCTGCTCCAGTAACACCGTCGGAGTGTAGAAGTTGACGGCTGGTGATAGTACTTCATGTGCAAAAATGTATCATTTACTTCGATCTATTTATTTAATAATTATTTCTTTTCAATGCCATATTCCTTAGAAATTTTGCAAGTTAAAAATAACGATGTATAGATTCCTTATAAAATGCATATTCATTTCGGAACCCCTAGTAATTTTTTAAGGGCGCATTAATTTTTTTACGTCCCAAAACCGGGTGTTACCTGCGATGCAGTCCTTATCACTCCGATCTAATTAAAGGGTCTGCCTTCTGACATTTGCATACCTCCAACCCTTGGCTCTTGCCCTTAGGGTCATGTCGATAACCTTTACTGCTCACGAGGGCGACTACCCTCAAGTTTAGGGTAAGCGATACAGAGTAGCGTTATGCTGACGACGAAGAGGTTTAACAACCAGTGTTTAATTCGGAGAGACATAGACGCTTCGTCATGGCGTTGTATTAAATGATTGTGTGATGATTTTATGCTTCGACACTTTGAGGATGATTAAGGATTTTACTTGATGTTGGAATATCACTACGCATGTATAGACCGTCTAGAAGAGCATGAAAGTTGTCGTTTAATAGCTATTTGTAGATATAGAGTGCAACGTTAAGTTTTGTCGCTCGAATTATACACAATATTTTTTCGACGAATGATTATAAAAGAATAGTACATTCCTATAACAAGTAATGGAGTGGCACATATTCCACGGGAGTAAAAAGATTGTAGTCCGAGCCGAAGGCGAGGGCTACGGTTTGCGAGTGTGGGATATGCGTATGCCATTCCGTTACATGTTGTAGATTTTACTTTCTATAACAAGATTTCGGAAAATATACAAAAAATACAAATGTAAAACTGTTGAAAACGTCAACTCAAATAAATCAAATTAAAACAAACAGACGTAACCATGGTAACTGAATCAAGATACTTCATATATCGCGCTAATATGCGGCTCTGATTCGTCGAAATTATTTCATACGCGGCGTATAGAATGATAGTTGTTCCAATACAGTTTTTAGTTGTAGAATGAGTAGTTTCCAAAACAGTGTTACAGAAAATTGTTTTTTCTTTATGGCTTATTTTATATTGGAGTTAAATTATCAGTAAAAATATAACAAGAGAGTGAGAATATATTGAAAATAATTTGATAGATCTTTCTCAAATGGCAACAATTTTGAGAGAGATACTGGAGAATTATTCTCTAATTTATCGAACTCTTGAGTTATATTTAATGAGATTATTGTTTTATTTCACCATCAGACACGCTACTAAATATATGGTTTTTGCTCATTTTTTACTTGTGTTGATGATAACTATCTGACATCTGACATTTGTCAACAAAAACAAAAAAGATACAAAGATTATTTCTGGGAATTATCGCTAGAGCTTTATTCTCAGTATAATAAATAATAATAATAATATAAGTATAAGTATAATATTCCAAATATTATTATTAAGTATTAAGTATAAGAAAGTCGTGTCGAGTCCACAGCAGATTTTTTGATGGCATTTTGTAAAGTGCTTTTTGTGGGTACATGTTTACGAGCCTAAAGTCGTAAAAGCACTGATTTTGAATTTTCAGTTAAGTGTTTATTGCCTTCCCAACATTTTTATCGCCTATTTATTAAATTATTTCAACTTGTGCTCTTAAAATTATGTTAATTACTGTTGGCTCCTTTAAATTTATATGCACGTAAATATACTATTCAATGTTTCGTTTTATAACAGATTATTTTTTATCCTACTTCTTGACGTTTATTTTTTATATCAACGGTTTACGATGTCTTAAAAATACTTAAATGCTATAATTACAGGATATAAGGTGCACATTGACCCATCGTGGATATATCACAACCTAAAGGTAGTTTTACAATGTACAGTTTTAAAAATTGGTTTTAAATTTTCAACATTCTATACGACGAAACTGCAATTACCGTTAGTAATGAACTTGGATGTACGGAGTTGACGCGTATTGGTTTGGCTACTATAGCGATCCATTTATATTCAAATTAGAACAATACAGTTAATAACTAATTTATTTTTCTCATAAAAGTTATTTATGCAATTGGATATAGACAATCCCGAATTTAAAACTATACTTTTTCTACTCCTGTAAATTCAGAAATCACTTTTGAAAATAATCGAAATTCGTTGAAGACACGCTAAAGAACGTCAACATAAAAATACACAATGTCAATTGACTAGATGTCAACTGATTACATGTCAACTGTCAGATGTTAATTATGAATCATAATTCACTATCGTGAATTACGGGTACTATAATTCATCAAAAAAAAACTGAAATAACGGGTATATGTTCATACAGGAGTAGAAAAAATTGTTTTTATTGAAATAAAAATTTAATTAATTTCAAATCGAAATATCAACAGACAGAGATGGTTTTTGGTATTATAGCAAAGCGTTGAAAATCACAACAACAAAACAAAAGTATGGAAATATTAAAAAACGCACTAGTGTGGTAATGTAAATCATTACCTGTTTGAAATGACTAGGATATGTAGGATAACTATTAAATATGTAGCAAATTGTTACTATTTAATTGCTAATTTGTTACAATAATATAGTTATTTATTTGACAAGTGGGCAAAATAAGGAATTACTACGAGAGAAATTTTAGCACACGAAGCCGAAGGCTGTAATCCAACATCTCTTAATAAATGCAAAATTTATTAAAGAAATATTATTTGACAGTAACATATGCATTAAATTTTCTAAATTAAAATGTCAATCAAAGTAGTTACCAAGGTGTTGTGTGTTATTATTATTGTTATACATAGAAAATTACTCACTGGTGACTTTTCTTAAAATTATACCCACTAGTGGGTAATCTGTTATTTTACTTGTTTAAAATCGCCATAGTTATAAAGCATTTATTAAGAAGTGTTGGATAATAATTATTTACTTTACAAGTGGACAAAGTAAGGAATTACCCACGAGGGCAATTTTAGCACACGAAGCCGAATGGTGAGTGTGGTAATTTTTTCGAGTGGGTAATTCCACTTTACCTACCTGTGAAGTATAACGTTTAATCCAACATCTCTTTATAAACGCAAATTTATTAAAGAAATATTATTTGACAGTGACATATGCTTTAAATTTTCGTAAATTGAATTAGTTATCAAGGTGCTGTGTGTTATTGTTATTGTTATAAATAAAAAATAATCACTAGTGACTTTTCTCAAAATTATACCCACTAGTGGGTAATCTGTTACTTTTCTTGTTTAAAATCGCCTAGTTATAGAGCATTTATTAAGAGGTGTTGAATAAACAAATTCATTACCATTGGCGGAACCCGGATTACAATTTATAAAATTATTTGCATTTAACAATTAGAATAGGAATGTATTTCCAGCGCTACTAAAAGAATAATGCACAAATTTAGTTTATGTTGAATTAATCTGTAGGTAAGCTCACTTCCTTACACAACCCTAATCCTACACAACTCACGCTCGACAAACTCAAATCACAGTACTCATTTTAAATTGAATATCGTCATGGTGCGCCTGCCAGTTTAATTGAATTCAAAAATATCCTAGACTATTAATTGTTGTCTGATACACGAATGAGACTATTATTGAGACTGCGTACACTGTGTCCACATCGCTTTGTCGACCTATATCTAGTCCCTAGCGAGGTGTGTACCAGCCTTTCTAAAAGAAAAACAAAACTATAAATTCCCAACGCGAACCCATTTCATCATGACAAATTTCCCGGATAATTTTTCCAGCAAACATCCCCTAAAAATTCCAGCCCATTGTAGAACATTCCTGTAACAGGGCCGCCAACATAACCATCCACACATCACAATATTCCCCGCTTGGCATCAATATATACAAGTCTGCGTTACGCGGCGCATCCATCACGTGAAAATGAGAGCGGCGGGCGTCGCGCCGCCTGCAGCCAACGAGCCGCACCTGGTGACGTCACGGAGGGGTCACGTGACATCCATCAACACCCGCTGCATGGGGATGCATAGCACAGCGCTGGGATTAATGCCCCGGTGGTGCAATCCCGCTGAGTGCTAATGTTCCGGTTCATAATTTATTTCTAACTAGTGCTGGTTTTTGATAAATACTTTCATGGGCGAGATCGAAACTAGTAACGAAATAGCTATTTACGTTTTATAAGTCCGATAGGAGATACTTTTACACCGGCGACAACAATATTGAACTTCTGCTTGTTGAATACAATTATATAACATCACACTTTTGACGTTTAAAGAATAAATTTATTGGAGCACAATACATTAAAATATTCGATCGAAATAGTCTTTGAGAAATATGTACGAGAATATGGTTTTAAAATAACAGCTCGTAATAGTTATTTTTCGTTATAAGTTTGGTAAAAGAGTTTTTATGGTACGAATAATGTGTTTCCGGGCGTGACGATGAAAATTTACTCTCTTTCCTTCTTTCTTTCATAAAAATAATCTGGTCGTTTGGTCTTTATAAAAATAAAAAATATTGAGAGCAACCAATTTTGTTTTGTTGACATTTATAAAAACATAATATGTGGAACAAAATACCAAGTAATTCGTATCTATAATGAAATATGTGGTATATTTTTAATTTAATTGTTCTTAGTTATTTTATTTTGAATTGTTTATTGATTTTTTATTTCGTTAGTGTTCAGATAAATAATTCATTTCTATTTGAAATATTTTTCATATCCCTGTAACCATTTAAAATTAAAAATTATTTAAAAACTGCACTAAATTTTCAGAAGAATTATATGCAGTAATTCAATACGTCATATTTAAATAAAATATTTACAGAACTCAAAACAATACTCTTCTATAATTTAAAAAAATTTACTGAAGTTGTAGCTCTTATAGATTATAAGATTATAATGGTGGGCTTTCGGGTTGATGCCAAATTATTTATTTAGAGAAAGAGATCTGCAAATTTAGATCTAAGTCAAATAATAGTGTAATAATTCATACGGTAGAATTGGAAACGAACCCAGAAATTTTAGAGCTACAAACAATTTTTCATATAATTAAAAAACCTCTATATTTGATTTACTCGTACCTCTTTTTGAGGGTAGGTCCAACACGAGAAACAAATGTAAAACACAGAAACAACAAGATATATTTCACCGAACTTTATTATAAATCTCCCGCGTACAAAAGACGTCATGCAAAGAGGGTAAACTTTCGTATCAGCAATAAAAACAAAAAGCTGTGCGTGCCTTGTATCGTTCAAGAAAAAACAACTGAAAAAACCCAATTTTAGCAATAGTCTACATCTTGGTCGTTGGGAATGGATGTATAATATATTATGTCAATGTGTAGTTTATTTTTTCGTTGTAGAGCTTTATGTGATCGTAATGGCATATTTCAGAACGCCTGTCGGCTGGCAACTGATCCCGCACGCGAGCGGGGAGTTTGCCTAGTTGAACACATGCTGCAGCCATTTTGTTGATCGACTTTTTTATGGTAATATGATTGACAGATTACTGTGATTATTTGGAAAACACACACCATTTTTTCGTCATTTAACAATATGACTGGCTATATTATTCAAATATTTTTAAATGACATAACTCGACGACTGGCACCATAAATTCACTCAAGATCAACGAAAGCAGAGTGCCATAGCCCATATGGGTAAATGGAGTGATGATATATTTATTTCAAAAATAAAAACACAAAAATTATTTTAGGTTTGTGGATCATGTAGTTTAACTTCCACTAATATATTTCGGGATCGGGACTTGACGACTGGCATAAAAATATGGGTAAACTTGACTTTATGGCCCAATTTGAAGTTGAAGTTAGTTGCGAAAATTTTTTGATTTTGGCAGATATAATTTAAATTATACAAAAAACCTAAAAATTTGTTGGTCCTGGTTTTGATTCTAGTTAATGCTGATCTTACTGTGTGTGGCAGAATCCGCAGCCAACTTCAGGTTAAGCCATAATGTCGAGATTTACCAAAAATATACAGGAAATTGAAATTGAATTTTTCTTATATAACTGTAAATTTTTACCTATTTACTTTACAGCAAAAGCGTAAATACAAAAGTTATTCAGAATTTAAAAATGCATACAATACGGCCCATTTGGGTACCTAAATGATATGTAGTAGTTCACGATATGTAAATTAAATTAAAATCAATATTTGTTAGAAAAATTGTAACACGGCCATGGAAAATAAACAAAAACGAAAATTATTTGACATTTTAGAAAGCAGGTTTTGAATTTATTTATTTAACAAAAAGAAATGAAAGGAAATGAACTCTCAAATTTGCTATTATATCATTACAATCTTCTACGAAATTACTCATGCAAATAATACAAACACTTTAATAGATTGCTCCGTGGTAACGTGTCGGACTGTGGATCGTGAGATCCTCAGTTCGAATCCCACAGCTGACAGTTGCCAATTTAAATTCATCCCTATGGTTCATCCTCCACTAACATCTTTGGGGGCTATGACATGACGGCTGGTAACCGCATTTCATACGAAAAAATATATCGCTTACCGAGATCTGCCTAAGCAGAGTGCCACACCCATAATGGGTAAAAGGCATGATGATATATTTATTTATGTAATAAATAAATCTGTCTGTTTTCTGAAATATCAAATGTTTAGTTTTTGTTTGAATTGCCATAGCTGTGTTACAATTTTTCTAATAAATATTAATTTTAATTTGATTGATATATTGTGAAATACTAACATTTTTGTAACTAAATGGGCCTTACTGGATGTATTTTTAAATTCTCAACAACTTTTGTATTTACACATTTGCTGAAAAGTGAATAGGTAAATATCTCAATATCAAATAAATAGCATTGAAATCTCTATACACCACATTTCAATTCTAAGCCCGGTATAGCCAAATTCCACACGATAAAAATCTTTCGTTCATGTAGTACTTCAAATAATAATAATATATGATATCATCCCTGAATATGATTTTAAAATATACAGTATAGAGAGCGTGGCCTAACGAGATGACAACGAATAAATAACAAGTCATAAATAATAAATAAATTTAAATACCACACAACAGAAAATCTTTAGTCACCATCTGTGGTTGTATTATTTCAATATATTCTTGTTTATATTTCCTACCTTATATTTTATTGAAGTGATTGCTTACTCGAAGTTCTGCTTCCCAACTCACGTACTAACTGTGTTCACTATAGTCATTGTTTATTATAAGAAATATAAGCAAATGAACGTGGGTACCTATAAAACAAATGTTGCTGTAACATCTGAACCCACTGATAAACAAAATACTGCATTTGTTTCATTGCAATTCACTTCACTTTCACCGATTTTAATTAAATATCACAGCACAAAAATCAAACGTCCATACAAATTAAACGTTAAAACACTTATAAACAACTGATTGTCTAGAACAGTGGACGAGCCAGGCGAGTCGTGACCAACGAAATTAATTACTGGTCAGCGCTTGCTTAGACCTACGAATGAAATAATATAAAAACGTTTTTAAACATTGTATTTAATGCGATTACAAAAATAGTGGGATTAATAAGTTTAATATTCCGATATTATTTATTTTTTAATATTAAAATGTAGCTAGCATTATGTCTAATATGAAAAATGTGATGTGGCCACCACACGACTTTCTTATGGTACATATAAATCCTAATTTTTATATTTAATAATTACACTTATCAAATGCTTGTCACAGAGAATAGAAAACCTTAAAAAATATGTATTTTTTAAAAACAGATTGATAAAAGCAAAGTGCAATATAAAAAAATCTGTTGTGTGCTCTACAATACCTACAATATATTTTTTAACAAACAATGGAGTAACACTGACCACCACTAACAAGAAACGCTCATCCCTTCAAAAAAATTACATTTCAATTATGACACACGTAAAAACTAGACAACAAGCGTTGTTTTGTTATTTCAAAAAGCATTGCTTAAAAGACTTAAACGAAAATATGAAAAAATAATTTTTTTAACGGTTTGTAATTCGTCAATGAAGACAGTAAGAGAAAAATGTTTCAAGCAATAATTGTAGATAATAATATTTGAAACATTATTATTGTCACTAAACCATAATTTACTGAGATATTTCAAAATACTTCGATAGGGCTTCCAGTAAACTACCACTTCCAGTTATTGAATTATCACTAAAAATTAATCAGCTCTTTCAAAGGGGATGCAATTGATAGGTATATACAAAATATCAAAAATAATCGGTTTAGTAGTTTTTGAGAAACCAAAACTCCAGAGATCCACATAGACTGACAGACTGGCAGACAGACAGAGAGACAGACATTAGCGCGAAATTATTAAAAGTCACTCGCATGAATTTTGTTTTGCAAATTCAAATTAGACTAAATTATTTCTTACAATTATTCTTATCGAAAAACAAAACAATTATTACTGTGAAGTCTTTGAACATTCTAGTATTTATTTATGTAGATGAAAAAGATAGCTATTACATTAAACTATAAAAAAATATTAGTTGAAGTCTAGTTGGTCAAAAATTCAGAACTTTGATACTGTGTCTCTAATTCCCATGAACGACTACAGTAATGCAGATAATTCGTATATTTATGAATATGATCGTCTATAACATACTAAGATTATTTTCCATTTGAACAAAAAACACACTTTTTGGTATATTTTTATTTGTTCTTAAAAACTGTAAGTTCAAATGGAAAATAATTTTAGTATGTTATAGACGATCTTATTTATAAATATACAAATTATTTGCATTACTGTAGTCGTTCATGGGAATGTGTGGCATATATTTTACTACTTTGAAAATTATGTTCATGTATAATTTGCAAACAAAATTAGCTTTTTAAAATTTATTACAAAACTTTGGACTTTTATCTACAAATGTAGGTATAAAACAATTTAACAGTATAATTATTAATTTATTATAATGATGATATATTGTTTCAAAAAAGTCATGTTCATGTTGCGCTATCTTCAGCCCGTATGTTTAACCTTAACAACTCTCAAAGATGTTACTAAAACCCCGAAAACAATTTTGATCTATTGTATCACGAAATTTCCTCACAGATCAGCAAGTTCACCACGTCACCCTAGCCCGCATTCCTGCTAGAGGGACCACAGAGTCCGTCCACTTATCTGTTAATTGGTGTCTATCTTTCGCCTGCATTCTCCACGGCTCCATCCATCCCGGCCAGCTTTGCTCTACATCTACAATGTGTAATATCATTTGGTGCACGCAAATCTGCTTTACAAATGGCGGCTCTTTGTGCAGCCTGCAGTTCTGGACACGGGGATAATAGAACATTTGTGTTTGGATATTCGGAATAATTGGTTTTGTTACACTGACTTTGATGTATTGTGTGGCTTGGCAAGCTATTGTTGTAATGACTTTATGTGGAATTCTAGAACGGAAAATTATACTGGTTTGTAATCGTGAATAGTGTATTTTTAGACAAATATCAGAATGCACATTTGAAAATCTATTATGTGATCCGTAGGAATTTTTTGCCGTCAGTTTATTTTAACGTGAAGCGTAGGATTTTTAATATTCATGGTTATGAATTTGACAGGAATGTATTGGAGCGTCCATTTAAAATGAAACGAAATTATTATACGGGTGTAGAATTCAAATGTGGTGTATGATTTCAATGGTGTTTTTTGATATTGCTGTAGGTATCTTATTACCTATTCACTTTCCAGCAAAAATGTAAATAAAAAAGTTGTTTAGAATTCAGGATACCTAAATGTTAGTAATCAAATTATATCTAATATTTATTACGAAAATTGTAATACGGCTATGCAAAATTTGTCAGGAAAAAGGTACTTAATATTAGAGGGCAATTTTAAATTCATAACTAAAATCTACTTTCTTTAAAATTTTCATTTTATATAATTGAGTTAAATAAATTCAGATGCTTAAATGTCTTAGAAAAGTGACAGTTCTAATTATTAACCTAGATCAATAATAGTTCTTTATTATCCGTTACAAATGAAGATAATAAATTATTGACCGTTACTAAGGAAGCGGCAGAGAAAAAAAATTCAAGACTTAAAACAAACTCAATAATGGCAAGGTGCTACACTAGTAGTGATAAATTAGTATATTGTATATCTAGTGCTGAAAGTTGGATATTTTACACGAGTGTGAAGTTTGAGCCATGAGGCGAAGACTAGTGGTTTAATTACACAAGTGTGAAATACCTCTTCAGTACGTTTTTCCGACAACCACAATTAAGTAAAAAAAATATAGAATTAACTTAAAAATATTAAAACAGAGTATGTTAACATCATTGCTATCAAATACAAATTTTTAGGTTATTTCACTCTGTTATCGCAGCTTGTGATAAAATTATATCACACAGTTGCAGATTGGCTAACGAGCTTTCATATCACACAGCATTGCTAGTAATATATGCAATGACCAACTTTCAGTAATAGTTTAGCGTGTGAATTTATGTATTTTTCGTAGTGGTCATCGGAATTAGTTATTTGTATCATTTTTGCGAGTGCTAGTATATTTTGACAGGCCAACTTGCAGAATTACGAGCACTCGCAAAACAGTGTCTGGATGTGTGATACACATTATTTTTCCTGTCGACTTTATTATCATATATTTATTAAATGAAATTTTGTTTTTTTTGTCAAATATAAAATATTTGGATTTTTTATATTAGTAACACCAGATCATTTATTTAGTTGATACCTATTTATTGGTTGTGCAATGCAACTGAAAATGTTATTATAATTACTTAGATTTGAGTTTACAATTAACAATTTAGCTCAAAAATTGATGGAAATATTTAACCAAGGCACAAAATTGAGAGCCAGTGAATGCTAACCCTATAACCTTACAAAAGCTCCTAGTTTTTGCCGGTCTAGGCCTGAAATTAAACAGTCTAGACGATTTTGAGATGTGTTCAACTAGAGTTTTTGGACAAAGCCACAAAAACAATATTATTGCTAACATCTTTCGTTTGAATTTTCTTCGCAGCTTATTCCGTGTTTTAATTATGTTGAATTATTGTTTTTTGAGTCCAATAAACTTCTTCCAAAATATAATCAGCTCTGTGTTTTGTCACAAAACATATAATTATGAAATTTTGTTACTCTATTTTTCATTGTTCATCAGATATTGTATCATTGAATGTGCTTTATCCTTTATCCTAGCTTCCTTATATCATGTTAAATATAGCAAAACTAAATTTATGTCACATACAAAACACATTTATCTCCGTCGCTATATAGCTATCTTCAATACTATCTCTTCTTCCCAAATCCTACAAAACACTATCCTATCTCCACGCTATCGTTTCCAAACTTCAGGACAAACCTTCAGCTTCCAGGTTAATTCATCATCCTGCACCTTCACTTGTTTGTCTCCCCCACCCCGGATCACGTGTCACGCACGTGACAAGTGAATAGCGGCGGGAGAGGGGATGAGCCCAGCAGGAACCAAGGGACAATTAGATTAATTCGGGCGGATCTAGGAAAGATAAGGAGATATCTATGGAAGTGAAGATGTATTGCAGTGTGAAACGGGTTTTGATGGATTGGGGACGAGGTGGATTTAGGCGTGTGATATATTATTGGGGGTTTTATTCTGATTTTTTATTTACCATCGCATCTGTAGTTCAAATTTTGTAATAAGTTACAGTAGCCGTTTTTCTTCAATGCCTGTTTTACAAGAAGTAATTTATTGGTCAATGTCAATTTATTGTTGTTACATCAATTTTTTCTTCACCAATAATAAATTGGTCAATTTATTGACGAATTAGAACATGTTCTATTTATCGACAATTGTATAGAGAATTCTAGAGGATTTTAGTTATTGCCAACCATTCAAACATGTTTATGTTTTGTTTAGCTTGTTATTTGTGTACGTAATGCTTGAACCAATAGTAGATTATTATATGAGGGTTTATGATAGTCATAATTCCCAAAGATGAAATGTGAATAATGACCATAATCCCGAATATAATACTATACTTTTTCTACTCCTGTAAATTCGGAAATCACTTTTGAAAATGATCGAAACTCGTTGAAAACATACCTTGAAAACACACGTTGAAAAACGTCAACATAAAAATTCACAATGAGAACTAGAGCTCTAGAAGAATGTAGGTATTCTCGTCCGCCATTTTGGGTCCAGATGTCACAAATAAAACAAGTTATTGGAATCCAGTTACTTTAAAAAAAACATTTAAATTTGTATCTGTCAAATTTGAAAACATATTTCTTGACATTCTGTAAAGTCCAACTACACAGATCATACGGTAATATATTATTAGAAAGTATTCTGTACACTTCCCTGTTAGATATGGAATATATTAATTGAAGGAATGATATATCACAATTATTAATCAATATCAACTTGAAAATTGACAGAAAAGAATTAAAGTAACTGGATTCCAATACTTTGTTTTATTTATGACACTTGGACCCAAAATGGCAGATGAGAATACTCATATATTCTAGTGCCTTAATGAGAACTGATTATATGTTAACTGTCAGACGGCCGTTGCTTGGTGATCCACATCACGGCTTTAAAATAAACGTGAATTATGGATTTCTGGCTATGTGATTGGTCGAGAAGAATGAATTATGGGTACTATAATTCATCGAATTAATTGAAATAATGGGAGTAGAATCAATTTTAGTAGCATTGTCGACAGTTTATATTTTGTTGGTACTACTGTAAATATCACAATAAATAGATGGAAAACTTGATGTGTTAAACGAACAAAAATATTTTTGTTTGTTTGTTCAATGTATTGTTATAAAATATTATTGTTAATTAATGAACCTATAATATAGGTGGAAGTATACTTATTGAAATAGCAAATAATAGTTATTTACTTTACAAGAGGACAAATAAGTATTACCCACGAGAGAAATTTTAGCACACGAAGCCGAAGGCTGAGTGTAATAATTTTAGAATAAAAGTGTAAATATAAAAAATGTTCAGCAACAAAAACCGTACTAAATAAGCCTAAATTTATAGATGTAATACATTTCAGTCATTAGATAGACGTAAAATAAAATGTATAGTTTTTAGCTGTTTCCAGAGTGCTATGGTAAACAAATCATTCAAACAGTCCTATTGTTTGAGTTTAATATTGACATCGTTTTAATGATTATTAATTTTAAATATTTCTCAGTAATTATGGACACATTTACCATACAATAATCATTAAAACTATACAAAATTCCATCTGTCAAACTGAACAAATACGACTGTTTGTATTTGTATGTTTTGTTTACCATGGCACTCTGGAAATAACTAATACCATAAATTTTATTTTATGTCTATCTCTTGACAGAAATGTATTACATCAATGACATTAGGGGTATTTGGTGCTGTTTTTGTTGCTGAACAATTTTTAAATTTACATTTTCGTTTTAAAGTTTATAGGGAACGAACTATCGCCTAATGAAAAATTGAACATTATATTTCCTATGCGCTATAAAAATGTAGACACTCGGTATATGTAATGTATTTAAAAATGAGAGAAATAAATTACAAATTAGATACAGCTGAGTGTAATTACTTGACAGCTTCTGAAAGTAATTACAAATCATTTCTCGGAGCTACCAAGAAAGTAGAAAAGAATTTACAAAAGTTGTAAATTATCTGAAGATACAAACATAAATTTTGTTATTTGACTCACCGATTTACAACATTGTAACAAGAAAGAGCTGCTTAACTCCATAACTGGACATATTCTTACCTGAAACAAGAAAATATACATTACTTTTCTGCGAACATATAAATATAAAATTCTCATTATTAAATACATAAAACGGCCGTAAAAAATCTATGTATTTAGTCGTAATTCCATACAAGGATATTATTGGAAATTATTCACATAAAATTTTGTATGAATTTCGGAATTAATATAAATAATGTCAACATGCCAGCTGAAATAAAACAATTTTATTCTGTACTAAATTTATTTGACTTGCCAATTTCGCGAGAACAATGCTACCAATCATCAGACAATCGTAAATCCCTGTCGATTAAAGTCATCTACTGAATTGTTTTCTAAGAAAGGACGCAACAATTTTAATGAGGAAGAAAATCCATTGGAAAAATAACCAAGCGTTACTCTATTAAATCTTGTGTTAATAGTGCTTTACGTACCAAACACAGAGCGGAATTCAAAGAGACGTCAAATAAATAACAATTAGTTTTAAGTTGTGAGCAGCGAAAATGCTCAAGTTGTTCTTGAGAAAAATAACATTGAATTATTTAGCTATTTATGAACTAAATCCTGTAAAACTGTAACATCAAAGTAGAGTTGAAATTGGATTGAAATTTAAAGACAAAGTAGATTGTCCAGTGTAGTAATTAATTTTGCAATAACTTCAACATGATAAAGATGCGAAATTGCGGATCACAATAACTATAATTCCAACGGAGAAATTTAAATTCATGTGAAAAAGTACAATTTAAGAAGTGTACAAATAATATCAATATCATTTTTACTACTACTACAAAAAGGGAAATACATGCAATTGCAAAAAATGTAGTAAAAATTGTAAATTTCCACAAATAATAACAAATAATTTAAATCATTATACATAGGTATTAAGATTAGGAATTTTATGTTTATAATAATTTATTACTTGTATTGACCGCCAATTGTTTTTATTCTATTTCCTTATCTTTAATAGAATCGAGCTGAATAAGTTATTATTTAACTATTAAATTTCTTGGAGAGGGCAGTAAAACAAAATCATAAAAAATTTAATTTTGTCGTCCGTTAATTGTTTTCTCTAGAAGTTAAGTAAACTCAGTCGAGCTGGGTATCAAAAAAAAAAAAGTTTCAGGGAGGATAGTTAAAATAAATTAAGAAAAAAAGTTTATCGTTAGTCTATTGTTTTTCATCGAGTTGTTTAAATCCTGTCGCGTTTGGTATTAAATTATTTATTTATTTTGGATATTAGGGAAGCCAACAGAATAAATAACCCAATAACAGAATTCCACGATTTACAATTTAAATTTTCAAAATAATATGAACAAAAATTATATACAAAAATAATGCTGCAAAAAAAAATTAGAAAACAAACTAAAGTTATGACGCCATATTTCAGTGCATTTTTAAACTGATTCAGGAATTAAAAGAACAGGTTTAAGTGCTATAGTTATTATAGTGTTCTCTTTATGCAAGAATTTTTGAAACTATTGGAATGAAATTTATGATTACAGAATAAGTTATTTGTAAAAAGAAAGAAGATATTTAATAATAATATAAATAAATAGATCATCACGCACGAAATGCGGTTATCAGTCGTCCAATCGCCCCACCCCCCCCTCCACACTTCAGGGGTAAATATTATTTGCGACAATCTAAAATGTCTTACACAGTAAAAAATTGAAGAAATTTTGACAAATTTTTAGTCCCAGACGATCCACCGTTAATTTTTGTTAATTTAACAAGTTTCAAAATCAGTCAAGTAACAAATTTTTTTGGTGTTTTTCATAACTAAATATATTTGTGAATGTAGAGTAATTATTAATTTTTATTTTTAGGTGATTTTGACTAAATATTTTAGTAAATATATTGAAACAGAACAATAAATTAAGTTGTTACAAAGAATACAAACTTTCTTCAACAATTTCAAATTTATAAGTTAGCTAAAGTTACTTGTTATTATTGACGAGTCTATTTGTTAAATTTTATAAATCCAGCAAATAAATAAAAACAATTTTCCTTGATAAAAATTCAGAATTGATAAAATTTTAATTTAACAAATTGTTAATTTAACACAATATATTTGTCAATATTAACTAAAAATATTTAACAACCGCAAAATTAACAAATCGCAAATCAAAGTTTTTACTGTGTAATTAGGACAACATTAAAGTTATTAGAAAAATACAATGATTCAGAAATGACATTTGAAAATAAATAGCTGTAGGTATTCCTCGATTTTGAAGGGCGATCAAACTAATAATAAGAATAAAACCACTCGATACGATATATTATAAATCGCAAAAAATCCATAAGCCAACAACAACCCACGATTTCCAAAAAAATCATTCAATTACCCTAAATCACCGGAAACAATTAAACATCTCCACAAACCATGACCTCAACCCCGCGGTGTATCTCTCACGCTATGTCCAAACACTTCAATTACTTCAAGAATCCCTTCTCTGAATCTTATTTCATTCATCGCGCTAATTACACACCTCTGTTAAATCAAACTACATTAAACGCTCAATTGTGCCTCGGCGCAAAGTGTTCAACACGTCAGTTTCTTCTGGCACAAGTGCACGCAGAGTGGAGAGAGATTTTATCGGTGAAGTGAGAATGTGTGGACAGGATACTAGTCCTTTACAGGAGCCTGACAATGCACAGGATACATTTGTTGTGGGATAATATGAGATGGAATCAATTTTACGTTTCCTTGATGCCATATTTTGTGTCGCCTACGTAGTGAGTACATTAGTATGATTCCCAGCGCACATCAAAATGTTTTAGATGGTAAATAAGCCAATTTTATTATACATCTTCCTCAAAGGCAATTATTTTACTTTACTAATTAATTTTAACATTCGGCCCAATTCTCTGACGAATTGTTATAATAGCAACTTTCTAATAATGACAAAATCGCATCGAAACTATATAATTAATAAGAAATATTTCATTAACTTTCAAAAAACGATAGATATTTGTCATAATTAGCAAATTTATAAAGAATTGGGCTGACATTTTCTATTGGTCAAAGTAGTGCAGCAAATAATTTTCTATAACACTGTTTTGGAAACTACGCATTCGACAACTAAAAATTGTATTGGAATAACTATTATTCCACACGCCGCGTAAGGAATAAATTCGACGAATCAAAACCGCATATTAGCGCGATATATGAAGTATCTTGATTCAGTTACTATAGTTACGTCTGTTTGATTTAATTTTATTTATTTGATTTTAACGTTTTCAACAGTGTTGCATTCGTATTTTTTGTATAATTTCCAAAATCTTGTTTTAGAAAGTAATTACTTGTTGTAGAATGTACTATTATCCAACACCTCTCAATAAATGCTCTATAACTATGACGATATTAAACAAGGAAAGTAACAGATTACCCACTATTGGGTATAATTTGAGAAAAGTCACTAGTGAGTAATTTTTTATTTATAACAATAATAATACACAACACCTTGGTAAATATTTCGATTGACATTAAAATTAAAAAAAATTAAATCATATGTTACTGACAAATAATATTTTTTAGTAATTTTTTTTATTAAAAATGTTATACTTTACACGTGGGCAAAGTGGCATTACCCACTCGATAAAATTTCTTTCGTGGGTAATTCCTTACTTTACCCACTTGTAATGTAAATAACTATTTTTCTACAACCACTTAGCATTCTGATCATTGTATGTTTGTTGTTGCTAGGGATATGAGGTACATTGCAAGCATCGTGCAAAATGAATTTGTTTTGTGAGTATTTCAATACAAGTCATTTATCATTTCATTTCAGTACAGGTGCCATTGCTAGAATACTTATTTAGAATTGTCAAATATTGGAATAGTGAAATGTATTATTAAAATTAAATTAATTAGGAAATTATATCGTGGTCGTAGAAAAAATGCAGTGTACAGTTCGCATGGAATGTTTATTACATACTCGTATGATTTGCAGTATACTCGTAGGAAATGAGTATCATTCCATGCTTGTACAATATACTATTTGAAAGCATGAAAGCACTATTCATGTTTTTTTTTTAAATAAATAATCACACATTAGATTAGTTGCTGTCTGATTTTTAATAATAATTATTATTAGTTTTTTTTTACTAAGTTTGTCAACTTTTAGTTTTTGTATTTTATGTTGTTTGGTTTATTGATGTTGAAAAGTTATTTATTGTTCTTAATTATTTTATGGCATGCTTTACGTGTGTGATTCTTTATTAATAAAAAAAACAAAACAAACATGGTAGTTTCTGTACTGATCACTTTCATTTTGGGCCTATAATAAATAAGAACTCTTCTAAAGAGCAGCAAAAGACCTTTGCAAAAATATACAACGTGTTAAGTTAAATAATATACAGTTGCACATATTGGGAGAAAATGGAAGACCCAGTAAGAAGACATATATTACAAATAAATATGAGGGTATTTTAGTTTAAACTAAACTTTGCTTAAAATTATTTTCGAAAATATTTAAAATACAGACTGATGGACCACCCATTATATTTGAGAAAGGTAAAAATAAATAACCAATATAAAAACAGTTGTAGAACCTTCGTCTACCACTGCCAAAGAATCCCATAGTACCTTTCATCTTAAGCGCAAGTGACAACACCATACATTAATCGAACCATCTGCCTCTGCCGCGCCTCGTCTCCTCGCTGAAAAGTAATTTGTCAGCGCGTCGCGACGCGGCGTCTCTCGCATATCAAGAGGCGTCGCCTCTACCGCCACGCCGCAGACGTCTCTGTAGTGTAATGCGCTGTGACGCATTTCCGGAGACGCTGGCGGTAATATCCGGCGGAGAATGCACGGGAGGTGCATGTAATATGGCATGGCGAAGATAATTTGATTGGGATCAGCGGCATCATCACAGGGTTTGTTTTTGTTACGTTATTTGGTGTATGGAAGTATAGAAATTTTACTGAGGATTGGTTTGATCATTTCCTCAATAAAGTCTGTGTATATTCAATAACTTCATAATTATAAGATTTATGACAATGCGCAAAGCTGATTAGATATAGAAAGAAAACAAAAAATTTTAAATATTTATGTGTCAAACGTGTCAAATAATTGTGAAATGTCAAAAATATGTGTCTTGTGAAATATTATAAATGTAAGTTATATTTGTATTATTAGTTAGAAAGTTTTGCTGACTAGATATTAATAGAGTTCTATTTTAAAATAAAGTCATACGCAAGGAACAAGTCATACGTGTTCAGTTGGTTTTATTTGTATAAGAAAGTAGTGTGGTGCCCACACCAGATTTTGTTTGCTTCTTTTGACAAAACTGAATTATATGTTTAATAAACTAATTAGAGTTGCTATGGGAACAAACAAATAACAGAAACTGTAATTATTAATCATTCAATACAGATTCACATACCGATAGAAAAATTTGACTAACGGAATATCCTCACTTAAAATTGTAATATTTTTTATTACATTTCTTTATAATATAAGCGCTAAGAAATCCATTGTAGCAGAGCACATCGTCAGATCTCTAATATTTTTCGAGATACGTCGATTTTTGGTATTTTTCGAAGTGCAAGTTTAAGGGCCTGTAATTCAAAAACTACACGAGATATCTAAAAATTCTCTTCAGTTTAGCGTTTCTGGTGCCTTATATAACAAATTAGCAAATTTTAAAAATTTTGAATTTTTTTTGTATTTTTGTTCAAAATTTCGATCGGCGATAATTCGACAAATATTAAAGATACAGATTTGCAGTGTTCACCAATCGATTCAGCTCGGCGAAATACATAAGTATGCAAAAAATCATAAAAATCGCTTTACAGGATGGAAAGTTAGAGCAAAAAGCCTGAAAATGGCGTTTTTTGTCAAAGAAGTCAAGGGGGTACCCCTTTCCGTTTGGCCTGAATTTGGCCATTTTAAGACTTTTTACTCTAACATTTCAACCGGTTGTCGGAATTTTCTGAAATTTTCAGGATTTATGTATTTCGTCGAGCTGAATCGATTGGCAAACACTGCAAGTCTGTATCTTTCATATTTGTCGAGATATCTCCGATCGAAATTTTGAAAAAAATTCAAAAAAATTTCAAAATTTTCAAAATTTATTAATTTATTATAAATGGCACGAAAAACACAAAACTGGAGATATTTTTCGATATGTTGTATAGTTTTCGAGTTACAGCCCCTTAAAGTTGCTCTTCAGAAAATATAAAAAATCGTCATATCTCGAAAAATATTAGAGATATGACGATGCGCTCTGCTGCAATGGGTTTCCTGGCGCGAATATTTTAAAGAAATTTAATAAAAAAAAATTACAATTTTAAGTCATATTTGGGGAAATTTCCGTATTTTGAAAAATATTTCAAATCGCCAAATTTCGATAAATAAAATACATATTACGATGCGTACTACAGCAATGAGTTTATTTATGTTTAAATTATACGAAAGTAATAAATTTCAAGTTAAGTTTGGAGGTGTATTTAATTTATTTTCTAGTAAACAATTTACTAGTACTAACCTTCTGATACTTATTATACGTTTCTTTCTTAATTTAAATATAAATGGCATTTGGACTACATAAAAATAATCTGCTATGCAGCCAAACATAAAATATTGTATGTAGCACGTACATAATAGTGTTTTTTTGACTCGCCTTTTATGTGCCTCGCTTTGCTGTGCTCTCCCGGCCCCTAAACTGTCTCGTTCATAAAACTCTAAATTATGTACTTGTTAGATAAATATCTATATGTTTACCGGGATGATTTCAGTGTGGCCTTTCGCTAACATCATTACCAATATCTCGTTTATAAGGATTTGCAAAAGCAGTGTTATATCCAAAATGAATAAAACGCGTGATTTATTTATTTATAATTTATAAGTTTTGAAGACATCACTGATGATTTCGTTGAACGACGACTTAAAAAATACGTGTATATTTTCATGGGCCCGTTTAGTACGTCAGCGCGAGTGCGTGCGTATTTTTGTTTTGTTTTTTGTAGGTGTCTGCTAATTATTTATTTATAAATACGCGGCATTGTGCTGGAAACAGCAGCGTCATTTCTAGCCACGATGTTTTATTGTTCGGTAACTTGGAGTGTAATTATTTCAATTGTTAGCACAGCAAGAGTTAAAGTTGAGCGTTTGCAGTAACAACAAAAGATAATTAAATAACATCTTTTGCATTTTACAATAAAAGTAGGAGATTTTTCAATCGCTGCGTATTATATGGACGTCTCTGATTATTTATTGTTGTGGAATTTTAATATTCATACACAAGTTGTAATAGACAGTTGCCAGTTTATCTTACCCCTGTAGTTTTCCCTTCACTAACATCTGAAAGGATCGTGACCTAACGGTTGGTAATGACATTTCAGATCACCTAGCGAGATCTTCGAAAGTGGTTGAATGGCGTCGATATTTTATTTATTACTTGTTTGAAATTCGAGTACGTTAAACAAACTTCTGTAGATAACAAGTTTTTTAAAGTATTCTCTTAATTTGTTCAAAAAAGAGTAGACAATTACTACTAAGGGAAATTTTTCCTGGAATAGTTAAGTTGGTGTCTAAAGACTTTGTAGTTTGTATATTAAATGCAGTCTTAAAGTATCAAACAACAATTATTGTAGATAACATTTGAACTTTATTCTAATAAAAAAAAAATGTCATTGAACCATAAATTACTGACATATTTCAAAATAACTTGATAGGGCTTCAAGTAAACAGCCACTTCCGGCAGAGGCGTAGCGAGGGCCGTGCGCGCCCTGGGGCAGCTATCATAATAGCGCCCCCCCCCCCTTCGTCCCAACCCCTTGATTCTTAGCAATATTTATTTTTGTTTACAACATTGCCAAATATTATTTAATGGAAGAAACAAGAAAAAAACAGTTTTTAATAGTTTCAAGTATCTTTTTTTTAACTTATAAACATATATTCATCGAACAATAAATCTATATATGTATTTTATGCGCTTTCATTCATGCAAACGTATTTATTATGCGTGAGCGCCTTGAATTCGGGAAACCGGTCGCCCTGTGTTAGGGCGCCCGGGCGCCTTCAATTCGGGCTTGTCCCCGTGGGCGAAATCGTGGCGCCCCTGAACAGCGGACTTGCGTTGCGAGAAGAATGTTACCCTGTTGTTCAGACAACTGTGCGCCCTAAATTTTTATTGTTAATTCTTTTCCGTGAAATTGTTTTCTGACAGATTTTTATAAACTTAGATATTTCCAAATTTGGCGCCCCCCTGGATCCGGCGTTCGGGGCACTTGTACCCCTCTGGCACCCCGTCGCTACGCCACTGACTTCCGGTTATCGGATTATCACCAAAAACTAATCACCTCTTCCCCAGGAGATACAAATATAATATATCTGAATTTTTAGTTCAGTAATTTTTTAGAAATTGTAACTCCAGAGATCTACACATACACAGACATCATCACAAAACTGTTATCAGTATTGAAAATACACTATACTGATATTTTATGAAATATTGACTAATTATTGTCTTTATTTTTGTTATATGAATGTGTATGTGTTTTGATTTTATATGTACGAAGTTTTTAACAAAATGAATGATTATTTACGAATGTATTTGTTACATGATAGTTTGCTGTAATATTTTACTAACCCTGAAAAAGGTTTAAGTGTAAGCTGAAACTGAGATTTCGAGTATTCTTTATATTTTACAATAAACACAATTAAATAAACATCCAGATATTTTACTTCTTGACGTTCTATTCGAATCTGCAATGAAAAACTAGGGTTTCGTTTAAGATTTCCTTCCTTCAGAATCACATGTGCTCCTGAAAACCTTCAACATTAAAATATTTGGTCATTCGATGTCTATTTTTGCAGATATTCCTCAAGTAAATGAGACATCCATTATAATATTTATTTCCAAGCACATTCTTATTCCTTTGGTCGTGCTCGCCTATAACTAGGCTAACTCTCAAAGATGTCCTTTCCTTTGACTTCACTCTTCTTCCCAGCGTCAACATTACAAATTCCCTCTTTCTGCGGAATTCCACGCATCCGTGCTGTCACGTTCACGTGGCTCAGAGGGCAGAGTTCGTCGACCCTCTCCGCGCACCCCCGCAAGGCGGTGATGGATTTTTCAGCGACGCTGTGACGTCACGCCGTCGCGCGCTCGTCGGAGCGGAAACAACTCTGGCGACGTTGGTTGGACGCTGTTATTTCCCTGGTGTATGAAAGAGAAAATTCTAACATGATGAAAGGGTGGAGGTTCTGATCTTAGCGGGGTGAGATTAATGGAAATGGCAGAAGAATGCGTTCGAATATTTTGTTGTAAGTCAGCATGAAAATATATTTTAAAAAATCTGTTGTGGACAGCACAATACCTCCCGGCATAGATTCATTATCAAATAATGCAGGAACACGGACTACAACTATTAAGAAACACTCATCCATTCAAAAAATTTAGTTTTCACTTATTGTTTAATTTTTTCAAAACGCACAGGTCAGTAGATTTAAACGAAAATGACAAAAATAGTATATTACGTACCGTAAACTGTAAGTGATAGTTTTTAGGTCGAGAATGTAGTTTGGGATGTCGAGACCCGTAGGGTCGAGATTTCCTAAATATTCGAGGCCTAAAAAATCACTTACAGTTCGAGGTTAGTAAGATATTTTTAGGAATACCTGCGTAAATATAAGAAAAAGAAAAATAGGTATCAAAATTAACAGCTGTCAGATTGAGGTTAAAAATAAAATTTTGAATGATATATATTTACTTACCGTCCACCGTGAACGGTAAGTTTCACTTACCATCCGCCGTGGACGGTAAGTAAATGATGTAACCATGGAAACCAATTGTGTAATAAAAGTTCCACTTACTGTGTTTAAATTTTGTTATTAATAGGTAACTTACAATACAGGTATTGCAAAAATAATTTTTTTCTACGATCACTACAGAAATGTACACTTTCTTCTCCCTAAACAAAACTTGAAAATTGTATATTTCGCACGGTCATGTGAAATAGCGTGAGCAATTATTCCACACGAAAGTGTGACCAACTTACTAATAATGTAATACTGTATGATATGAATATGTCAAGTATAATTACATTTATCAACGACCGTTGTTAAAAGTGGCTCTTTTAACGGTTGCTTAGCAAGTTAAAAGTGTCACTTTTTAACACTAGTGTTGAAAGTAGCACGTTACTAACGATTTGTATCAATAAATCAACAAATGTAACCCTACCTGCCAAATATCATTCTACATTTTTTAGTATTTACTAATACACTAGGAAGATCGTAGATAAAATTTTGTATGATATTCTTACTCATAAAATGTCACTTTTAACACGTACCTCATAAATAACTAGTATATATCATAAAATAATTAATCATTATTTCAGAATTTATATAAATCGTTTTCAATATTGAGATTAAAAAAAATACAATTTTAATTTATTAATAATATATGTCTTTAGCTTTTATATTTATAGTTGTTGGCAACACTGTGCGCATTTGCGCTTGCGCCGCCTTCATGCTGTAATAGTAAACGTCATATAGTTTGAGTTTGGGATGTCATTTCTTGTTTCTGAAGAGTAAGAATTATTATTATTAAATCTTAACCAAAGTGTGTAGAAAAAGTTTAGTGTGCAACTCGTGCAGAGTTAACTATTTCACGCTCGTGTGATTTCAGCTAAAACTCTCACAACTCGCGGGAAATAGATAACTTACAATAGATTCTTCATCAAGAAAACAAGTGAAAATGTCATCATCAGTAGGGATCAAGATTGAACAACTTGTAATCAATCTAGTGGTCAAGATTGAATATTAAAAACACCATATAACTGTCATGCTCTTAACAATACCGTTCCAATTCAAAACAAAGAACGCCTTTTATATCGCATATCCTTTGACAGAACAAAATTGGAAGGCATTGTGTAAAGCTGTCCTTTCATCTTTTGAAATTACAATTTTTCAAACAAACATGAGCTTGGAAATAATATCACAACTTCAATATCTTTCTCGTGTCATTTTCGCTGTACCTACAAATTGAATAATACTGTAATACCATCTGAAACAATTACTATCATAGTATGTCGAAAGCAATCAGTTATGAGCAATGCGATTACCCCAATTTACAAGAGTACCCCCCCCCCCCCCCTTCCCCGAGGATGTCTCCGCCGATTCAAGTTCCCGTATCTTGCGGAATTCCTCCGAAGCTGGTTTCCATCTGCGAATTCCGAATACCAAAGCAGACGCAAGAGAATCTCTAATCTAATAGGTACACACAAACCAGACAGAGGGTCGGTTAGTAACAAAGTTAGCCATTGGAAGCGAGGGCGCCACAGTCTTCCGGAGTGAGAGAAACCACAACTACCCGGGGAAAATAAATACAAGCCAACACTACTCCCTGTTGAATATCTATTTAATTATATATTCACAAACATTTGTTTTGAATAAGCGGGTTAAATTGTTTGCTGTATGTGGAATTTATGTTTGCTTTCATATTTAAATGAAACAGCCGGCTATTTCATTAATTAAATGTTACCTGTTTTTTTGTTCAAATAAAATTCTGTTTTAAATTGTATATATTTCAATGCATAATTAAACAGCACAATAAACTATAGTAAAAATATGTTTAAAATTAGGTATATTTTAGTCAGAAAAAAAAACTGAAAGTTTATCTGATTGGTAAAAATATCGGGTGGTTTTTACTCCCACCTACCCGTATTGATTTTAGTCAAAAAATTGTGTAGTGAGTTTTAAATGTAAAAGCACGTTTTAGGGTCCCTACAATACGATGATGATGTGTGTGTGTGTGTGTGTGTATGTGTCCGTGGTCTGTGCTGGTTTCTTTCGTCTCGCATAACTCAAATACTATTATACCAAAAAATAAAATTTTGTATTTTTGCTTCTTATATTTTATATGAAGAGCTGCTTAAATTTTGGATAAAATTTGTCAACCAGAAGTAGCAGTTTACTAGAAGACTTTAACAGTTTTCCGAGACAAAAACAGAGTCGAATTTAATTTTCCAACAATTTATGTTATTTTGAAAATTGTAAAATATTTAATTTTACATCTGTAATTTTATAAATTTTCATTAGATTCAAGAGATAATAAAATATAAAGAAATTAAATTTCATAAATCTTGCATTCCATGTTACACTATGGAAATACTTAAATATTTCAACTTTTTTCCGAAATTAGATTTCTCAAACATAAATAGAAAATAAACAAATAAGGTATTTTCCAGTATCATCAAATAAAATTTTGTACCGTTTAAGAGTTGAATTGGGCGGGATGTTATGAGCAAAAAACAAAAAAATCACTGGATTGTGTGCTTTACGGGCTGTTGGAATCATTGGTCCATAATCCTTTAAAATTGATCACGGCCACAACTTTACAATCAATGGAGACTGCTATAGAGCCATAATTACTGATTTTTTCGTTACCCAATTGAATGTCACTATTGTGGAAGAGCAGTGGTTTCAGCGAAACTGCGCAACATGTCACACAGCGCGCGCATCAATCGATTCATTGAGGGATACATTCGATGAGTGCATAATATCGCGCAGTGAACCTGTGGATTGGCCTCCAAGATCTTGTGATTTAACACATTTAGATCATTTTCTGCTGGAATATTTGAAGTCGACGATCGGCGACATGGAAGCCAACATTCGCCGCTGATATACGTCAGGTGATTATTTCCCTCGCATACGTCTCGTGAAATAAACTTCACCCTCAGGATTAAATCATGCACTTCAGTGTATAAACAGCTATTGTTGATCAAATTGTGTCAGTTGTAATATCTCTAAGGGTGAGCTAAAATCTAGATTGATTTGAGTAGAAATCTGTTTCGATGTTTGATCAGATGTGTGAAGAATGTTTGATAGTATTTATTAACTTAGCTTTATTAAAATGCACCCTGCAATGTTTCTAATTTCAAATCGAATCTTTGTGTAATAAACTACTATCGGTATGAAAATTACATTCCGCGACAAGTAAAAATCATCCGCATCCTTCATAACTTCTTACAAGTGTGAAATCAATAACAACCTCTTGGTTCTTCACACCAACTCATCAACTATCCTCTGACAAGTCTACCATCACCTGCACGCTGCGCCGCTTTGTGGTCGCGGCAAGCTCGCCAACTATCTCACATCTCGGCTGTGAAATGAAAAGCTCGCGGATGTATTGAATGCGAATATCAGTTACTAGCTACAGGGGTCTGCTTTCATTGCGGCTTGTATTTCGCTAAATTGGATTTTATTCAAGTGTAAATAAGAAGAGGTTTTTATTTTCTAGCCACTGTGATGCAGATACGACTTATTGTTGTTGGAAGGAAATTTCTGTTTCGTTTGGTTTTGAAAGGGTGGCTTTGAAAGATTCATTAATTTTTCTTGTTGGGTGCAAACGAATTAAATTCAGACACATAAATAATTTAAAGTAAATAATACTCTATGAAGTTAACAACAGTTATCCGTGTGACAAAAATTTATATGATTATAAATGAATGAAGCATATAAAAAATTTATCTGGAAAATTTCGAATAGTTGTTACGTAGAAATGTGAAAAATAACATAATTAGATTCCGACAGCGTAACTCTTAAACGATACAAAATAGTATTTGATAATACAGAAACATACCTTCTTATTTGTTTATTTTCTATTTATATTTGAGAAATTTAATTTTATTTCGTATATTTATTTAATTTTTTGACATGTATTTCACTAGAAAACAGCTTCATAATCAAAATGACATATGCCACATTTCGTAAAAAATTGAAAATTTTTAAGTGTTTCCATGGTGTACATAAAATGCAAGATTTATGAAACCTAATTTCTTTATATATTTTTTTCTTTAAACGTCATAAAAGTACGTTGTTATGTATTCGTATTCAACAAGCAGAAATTCAATATTGTCGCCGCCGGTGTAAAAGTGTCTCCTTAGCAACACATTTACTCCGGCGGCGGACAAAGTAAAATATCATGCCAAATAGTAAGGTTGTAATTCAATAATTTGACAGTTAAGAATAAAACAAATAAACAAAAATAACAAAATAACATATTCTGCGGCAACTAGAGATACTGGATACGGCAGAATATTTGTTGAAGTTTTGAGCATTTTCTAGTGTTTTAATGTCTATTTTCCATGTTTGAAGAAAAAATAGCATGTGTTATTCGAAATAAATGTGACTTTGTATGCTTCGCATGTTATTGTTCGACTCGCTTCGCTCGTCCATCAAACTTACATACTCAGCATCCAAAGTATCACATTTACTCCTAATAACACAATATACTATTATTCAACACCTCTCAATAAATGATCTGTAACTATGGCGATTTTAAACAAGGAAAGTAACAGATTACCCACCAGTGGGTATAATTTTGAGAAAAGTTACTAGTGAGTAATTTTTTATTTATAACAATAATACACCTTGGTAACTACTTCGATTGACAATTTAATTTAAATAATTTAAAGCATATGTCACTGTCAAATAATATTTCTTTAATAAATTTATTATTAAGAGATGTTGGATAAAACGTTATATACACGTGGGCAAAGTGAAATTACCCACTTGATAAAATTATCACTCTCAGCCTTCAGCTTCGTGAGCTAAAATTTCTCTCGTGTGTAATTCCTTACTTTGCCCACTTGTAAAGTAAATAACTATTATATGCAATTTCTCAAAATGTGTTATTAAGTTAATATAAATAAATATATCATCACGCCTTTTACCGATAATGGGTATGGAATTCTCCTTACGCAGATCTCTTTTTTATTTTTATCACAATTAAACAAGTTGTCACACTAGCAACTTTTCAGAGAATAGATCCAACTATCTACAATTAATAAGTAAAGGTAAACGTGCGTTTCTCCTTAATTTTTAAACCCCTTTCTAAAGTTCCCCGTTGAAATTAAACCCGCTGCACTTGAGATGCAGGCGACGGCAGCGCCATCCGTCACTCTGGCGGTGAACTTGTTATATATACGCCAGCACGTCTCTTCGGTTCATTAAATTTCGTTTCCGCTGGCCCTCATGAATATTTTAACAACTGCCACGCGTTTTCCAATTTTCTTGAAGGATCTACTCTCGTTTTTCACATTCCTGTTGTTGTGTTCCTGGTTCTACTCCTGCGAGTTGCTTTTGTTTTCGACAGGAATGTGCCCTATGTCAGTTGACAGGGTGTTTGGTGTGTGCAATACGTGCGGGAATTGAATTAATGTTTCAGGAGAATTTTATGACAAATATATAAAATATTTTGTGAATTCAACTACACGAATTTCTGATTAGTAAAATAGCGACCCTCAAAGATGTTAGTGGAGGTGGATGTTTCTTTTTAATTAGTTGTTCTTCTTCATTTGTTCTGACTCATTTAGGACGCGGAAATGAAAATGAACTGCTTCAGTTTTTATGAAAAAGAAAATAATTTTGCTACAATTTTTAATTGCACCTTTTTCTACACGGAAAAAAATTGCTTGGAATTTATAAATCTATTCTGTAAACTAAGGATTTTCAGAAAATTTGCCTAACTCTTTTATAAATAACGGGTGTTTTTTTAGAGATATAGAATTTTAAAATAAAATGAAACATACAAATTGTGATAATGGGCACGGTATTGGTTTTTTTGGAATGATTATTTTTCGACGTTTCATTAAACCAATGAAATGCTTTATTGTATGTCACGTGTCTGCGTTTTAACCAAACCTGTCATTATTATACTGAGAATAATGCACTTGTGATTATTTCCGGCAATATTCTCTGTAGCTTTTTTGTTTTTGTTGACAAATATCAGATGTCAGATAGTTATCAACACAAGTAAAAATGAATAAAAAGTTAGATTTAGTGACGTGTCTGATGATGAAATCAAAAAATTATCTAATTAAATATAACTCGAGAGTTCGATAAATTAGAATAGTATATTCTACAACAAGTAACGGAATGGCATATATTCCACGCGAGCAAAAAGTTTGTAGTCCGAGCCGAAGGCGAGGGCTACGGTTTGCGAGTGTGGGATATGCCATTCAGTTACACGTTGTAGACTATACTTTCTATAACAAAATTTTGGAAATATGCAAAAAATACAAATATAAAACTGTTGTAAACGTCAAACTCAAATAAATCAAATGAAAACAAACAGACGTAACCATAGTAACTGAATCAAGATACTTCATATATCGCGCTAATACGCGGCTCTGATTCGTCGAAAATATTCCATACGCAGCGTATGGAATGTTAGTGATTCCATAACAATTTTAAGTTGTTGAATGCCTAGTTTCTAAAACAGTGTTATAGAAAATAATTCTCCAGTATCTTTCTCAAACTTGTCGCCATTTGGCAACAAGCCAAGCCTTTTCATTACATATGAAATATATACAGTACATGTATGAAAATTTTTAGAAATAAGAATAATATAAATAAATATTACAGTATAAATTCAAATGTAATACAACAGAACAATAAAAATGGATGAGTAATACATGATAGTAAACAATTAATTTTGTAAAAGTAATATTTTATAATGAAACGAAAATAGGGCATTATTTAACTCTTTAAGTTCAAAAGGAATTTGGTTGAAATCTAATCAACTTTGTGCATAGACACTAACGTCATTGTAAAAAAAAACAAAATCAATTTTGGCAAAAAGAATGTCACATTTAAAATAAACGAGAAAAAGAGCATCATTGAAAAATGAAATGAAATTATTTGTTGATGTTCTTCAAAGAATATACTGATTTTTACTTCCCTCCTAGTTTTTTTTTACAATTCAGGAATAGAATAATTTAAATTTCTCGCATATTCCGGCAATAAAATTGATTAACTGCAAAAGAAAAAACTTGGGCGCAGATTACAGAAAGTAAATAAATCTTTTGAGAAAAACATAAAAGTCCTAGAATCTAAATATATTTTTTATGTAAAGCGAAGCGAATCTAAGCATGCATTCCTTCATTTTGATTTACCGGCACATTATAAAGACACAGACATAAAACAGCGATACGAAAAATCAAATCGTGATCAGTTTCGCCACGAAACAAGAAACCGAAGAATGGGAACGAATAAAAACCGCTGCTGCTTGGCTTGTAGCCAGTCGGTGATATACGCATGCAACAACAGCGGTAGCTGAAGCGAAACGCGCAGAGAACTGGTGGTTTTTGCTGCTGAAGATAAGATGAACCTTCTTGAGAAATGCTCTGTGTTTGAATACGCAGTGGATGTGTTTCAATACGAAGACCATTGATTTTTTTGGAACGGAAACACTGCAGAAATTAATGGGAATTTACTCAATAAGTGCGGAAGGTCTTAAACAGTTGAAAACCTTTCAGAACTTATAGTACTAAATGAAAAGATTTTTTATTTCAGATCTGTAAGTTTAAACGTTTAAAATTACTGAATGTAATTCTTCGTCAAGAAAACAAGTGAACAACATAAACACAAATAGAAACAGCAACTAACAAAAGACAAATTATGAATTATTCAGTTTAAAGAAGACATACCAACCAATAATATTCTATTTCACATCATCATCCTTCTGAAAAATTTGGTACCATGTAGTGTTTATTGAACCAGCTATAATTTAACTGGAGTATTAAAGATGAGGTTTAAATTACTTTATGGTCGTTTTTTCTTTTCATAGGAACTAAGGGTATGTTCCCAGATACCCACTTAAGTATTGGCTTTGAAAATTCCTGAAAAACTTTTATTTTTATCGGACGAAAACTGTCTGTTTCCGAACCGCAAAGTGCATCCGGTATTTTAGTGTCGTTGCTAGGTTACGATAAATAACAGTACTGGAATATTTCTATTTCACGTACACAAAGTCAATTTTGTGACACTGTTTTCTTGAAAACAATGCTACAAAATTGAATTTTGTGCAACTGTTTTTGGGGAATTTATTATTTGTAAAATTAACAGTCTGTCAAACTTGCTCATGTAAAATTATTGAATCGGAGCCCCTGCGTCGGGGTTGCGGCCTGGGACCCGATAGGCCCCGCGGGCAAAAGCCCCTTGGTGACCAGTGGTATATTAAACATGCCGTATAATTTTATTTTTATTGAATTTATGAATGTGAAATAGGAAAAGTAGGATGAACAACTCGTGTTACAATGCCTTTTTCTCAGATATATTTATCAAAACAATGCAATATTTTTGTCTTGTTGGTTGTCTGACGTTTATAATGAAATATAAAATAATTAATTATTGAATACAAACTGAACAAATAAAAAAAAAAAATTGTATATGTACCACGTAGGAAAAGTATACTTCCCGGACTCCTGGTGCCGGCTTGTTCAGCAATTTCCACCATCGTCCAGGAATATAGCACTTTTCCTACTAAAACGTCGGGGTCACCAAATTATAACCACCAGATCAATATAATTGATGGAATAATAAAATTATAAACGATAACAATATAACAAATAAATTTAAAATGATTTTTAGAACGAAAATATAAATGTTTTTATTTCAAGACCGGAAAAATATAATTGTCAATAAAATAACATATCACAAAGGAAGTTAACAATAATAATCAAAACAAATTAAAAGCAGAGAAATAATTGTAGCATAAACTCTTTGATATTTAAAATCAAAAATAATAAAATAATTAAGTATGCCACAGTATGTCTGTCTTAAAAAAGATGGATCACTATTTTGAGTCAAATATTCTAATGTGTTTGTGAAAAATGTTACATATTAATTATTATTGAAAGTTCAATAATTATATTAAGACCGAAATATGCCAATTGCACAATAATAATACGAACGTAACAATACTCGTATAATAGCTTCCTCTGTTTTATAATTCATAATTTGCTTTACTTAATTACTGTTTCTATTTACTTATTTATGATGTTCACTTGTTTTCCTGACGAAGAATTATTACGTTCGGTATTGATAATAGCAGGGATGTTCATGCATATATTTGTAATGGTGTCGCTGTACTATACTAGAATGTAGAGAATATTGGAAAAGTTTCGAACAAACAGTAATAATAAAATTACTTTGTAGTGCATTTATTTTCTTGGTAAACCACAAACATTTTATCAAATTAAATAGTTTACCGCCACTGCAATGGCACTTGAAATAAGAGTACTTGAAACTTCTGCGAAACAAAGTAAATAGATACTCGAATTCATATTTTCAGACTGTTACAAAACTCCATTAAGAACTCGTTTAGAAATGATATTCTTGATTCGAACTAAAACCAAATTAAAATGTACCAACCAAATATGTAGAAAACACCTTGAGGTATTACGAAAACAACGGTGACCCCAACATATCTTTCAGCAAAATAATTCTCTGTTCAATCTATACAATATTAAAGACATATTATTGCAAGAGACTTTTTCAAAATCATAAGTATGCAGATGCATTTTAATTTTTAAGTGGTACAAAATTAAGGAAAAGATAAAAATAAAAAAAAGTAGCTAACGAAGAATCTTCAAGGAAACTACCGCTTTCGGTACGTCTTACATTTATTGGAGCGTGCAGAACAATACATTAACATACAAATTTATAAAAGGGATTAGCGCTAACTACATTTTTATTGTTACTCATAACTTCATTTTCCATTCTCAGAACATAATTATTTTTACTAAGGTTGTAATAAAGATTGGTAGAATGCATTTTGATAATATAATTAATTTGGTATCGAAGTTACAGATGATGAAAAAAATGGAGTTAACGCTAATCCCTTTTTTGAAACTGCCTGTAAAATTAAACTATTCAATCGAAATAGTCGTTGTAAATATAGACAATAAATATGTATGTTGCTACTTTTATATAAAATTTTGTAAAAATATTTTTTTCTACTCCAGTATTAATATAACCGCATTATTTAAATTTTTCGATTAATCATAGTACCCATAATTCACTATCGTGAATTATGATTCATAATTCACTTTTCTCGACCAATTACAAAACCAGAAATCCATAATTCACGGTTATTTTAAAGACGTGATGTGGATGACCAAGCAACGGCCGTCTGACTGTTGACATGTAGTCAGTTGTCATTGTGTATTTTTATGTTGACGTTTTTCAACGTGTGTTTTCAACGAATTTCGATCATTTTCAAATGTGATTTCCGAATTTACAGGATTAGAAAAGGTATAGTATTATATTCGGGATTATGGTCATTATTCACTCGGATGATTTGTATTACTTGCCTACGGCTCGTGACGTAAACTTCATCTTTGTGAATAATGACTGTCACAATCCCTCATAAAATAATATATGATATTTGAATACGAGATTTTGAATTATTGTACATAATTCCTCAATATGAAAACAAATAAATAACATAAACAAATAGAAACAGTAACTAGGTAAACAACAAATTATGATTTATAAAATATAAGAAGCAATATGTTGTAGCCTTTATTCCGATTCACTGTATTCTTCTTCATTAGTTCTCATCCTGGAATTAAAAGGGATAAATCCACTGGAATATAATAATACTGGAACCCTCACTTACGTTGAAAATGCGAGCGGAGAGAGACAGCTACAGTACAGCTTTCTTGTGGTGCGGTTCACGTCACTATCTTATTTCTCACTTTCTCCCACTATTGCTGATTTGAGAAAGTGAGAAAGAAGATAGTGACGTAAACAGCACCACAAGAAAGCTGTACTGTAGTTGAGGGCTATCTGTCATTGTTGTACAATGTTATCATAGTTTCAAATATAAATCACTGAACAAAAGGATAGCAACTTTTCTATAAACATGTGTTAGACAAAGAAGAGTGGCCCAGTTTCGTTTTTCGCTTTCGTAAATGAGTACAAGTGCGCATTCCAGTATTACTATATTTCAGTAAATAAATCATACAACAGAATGATGATGTACTGTCATATTTCAGAGCAGGTGCGTTTTTCAACAGTTAAATTTAAAAACAATAAATGGTGCGTTACCAATCTGCTCCTCCATTGGAAACATGAAAATTTCAAATGTAGTACTTGTGTCAAAAAGAAACAAAATCCCAGTAAAATATTCCTGTAGCAAGTAGGATATATGGCTGTAATATTCTATGAACCCTGTTTTTCTATTTCTAGTTCAATAGCTTTCAGCTTCCCGGCCGTTCGACTCCATCCATATTTCATACTCTCCTTTGCCGTCTCGTCTTCCATTACAAAACTTTTTCTCGTTTGGTGCAAGAGCGCAAATTCGGTTATCTTTTTACGGCTGGCCGAACTCCTTTCACAGCGTCATCCCAGGGCATTGATCATCATCCTCATCCGCAGAATTTCCACAAAACAGGCGAGCATTGACGGAGATGGCCGATCGTGCCTCGGCGTCGAATTGAGACATGCGATATCGCGAAAGTTTTAACGCGAACTTAAAGTGTTAGAGAAATTGGAAACCCGAGTGGAAAGAATGGAAGAGTGTTTGGAAGGAACTGATACTGCGTGGTGGCTCCAAATTGCTTCTGTGGGATTAAGATGCTCTGGAGGATCGGATACGACAATACGACGTAGTATACGGGATTTATTGGCGATGCTTTTTATAATGAACTCTAGCTTTTGCTCTTTATTTCTTTACATAGCATTTTAGTCGCAGTTTTGTTGCAACGGGTTCCAAAGCATTCGACATATATTGGATGGCCACTTTTTTATGCTTTTTTCGTGCAGGAGCGACACTATGGATTTTAGACTAAATGCATAAATACAAAAAATGTTTGGAATAATAATATAACTCAAGATATTTATGAAAAGATATAAATGTCACTACAATAGCACGATTTCGTTGCGGTAAGGTGGAAAGAATAACTTGTACTGGTTATCACCAGAAGAAAAGAGAGGTAGAGAAAAGAAATCTCTAGAACATTTAAAACTGTATTGCAGAGAGGTCAAAAGAGAAAGAAAAGATAAAATTTACTTACTAAATGATCAAGGAACGGGAATAACTGGATGGGAAAATTTTTAGGAAAAAGGAAACATGCAGACCGAAAAGCATGAATTAATAAATTAACTAACTAATAGTAAATAGCAATAAGTCTAATTATGATTATTCAATCGATCTTCTTTACGAAATAGAAGCAAACGAAAAGTCGCAAATAACTTGAACATATTTGTAATAGATCTATCAAAATATTTTCAATATTTTCCAACTGTTCTATTTGTTGCTAAATGATTATTGATATTTGGTATAAAAAATTAGAAAATATAGCATACTAGAAAAAATACATAGGCGTTTGGGGAGGTAAAAATGCTTAAAAATGGGATTTAGAAGCCAAAATTATTGTTGTCTTCGACGAGTTTAACGTAATTATTTTTAGGGGGTGCAGATTCGTCAAATTACAACTCCAAAAAATGTTTTTGTGAAAGAGGTCACGAGGGTAAATTTTAAGAGATGAGAACTAGTCGAATGTGAGAATCGAAGTGAAGCCCGTAAGCTCCGAAAGTTGCATATTACATTTGATTTGATCTGCATTTCAAATAATTTCTCATTCTTGATACATTTTAGGGGGTTACTATTTGACGGCACTGTAAAGAAGCTAGAATGTACTCTTGTTTCTTATCAAAAATTAAATAAATCTGTCATCACTCCATTTACCCATTTTAAATGTGGCATTCTGCTTTTGCTGTTACCCGGCAAACACAGTTGTAACATTGATGTACCTGGTATGTAATATCTTAAACCTAAGTAGTATATCATTTATATACGTACTAATAACGTAATATACATATACCATGTCGGACATCTCTTGAGAGAGCGGAAAATTATATTATTGGTATATCACATTGGTCTTGGACATGGTACATACCTACAAAATGTATATGTTATGTTACCGTACTTATAATATATTCACAGTTAATTAGAAAGTTTTATATAAAAATATATTTTAAATATTTTATAGTGTACACAGAACAACTTTGAAATATATTTAATTTAATTTTGCTAAGTGGTTATATTTCCGTATCGTAATTTATGTGAAGAAAATTGTTAATTTATAAATACAAAAACATTTCCAAAGAGATCTTACTCAAAAATGTACAAAAACAACTATTCCATTCGAATATTCAAAGTTGTTTTTATCAATAGTTTTGTTATGTACCATTAACGTTACGATGTCTACATACATGGGATGTCATGTCTCATAGACCATGTTGCGGACATAGGTCTATCCATGTTATGTATATATAACGTATTCGCCACATAACTGTGTTTGCTGGGTATAGTCCTCAAAATCGATTTTTTTTATATTTGTACGAGATGATAGAGTTTTGAAGAAACATAAACAATTGTTGATTTGTCATAGAAATTCAATTGTCAAAATGCTACGCCAGAAATCTTCTGATATGTGAAATTCTGTTATTTCTGCTTATCTAAATGGACTTTTTGGATACCATTGCAAATAATTTAAATATTCTTTAAGGAATGGAAAGAATTAGAAACATTCATTTTATTAATAATTTGTATTTAATAAATAATTAAAAAAAATTCAATTTGCAAAGTGATGTTTTCGGATATACGTTGTTGTACATATTTCATACACATCTCTTGCTTCCTCATTCATCCTAGTTAGCAGTGGTTGATGCATCCAAACAATAGGCATTTCTTTCTTTTGTTCTGTGTCGCTGTGTCTTTGAAAATATTAATAGAATAAAAACCCCGCTAAGCCCATCTTCGGCCTCGTTGCGTAAAACCAGCAAAAACATCTGTCCGACTATCCCGAAAAACCTCTGATAAATCAGCCGGCAGGGCGCGGTTACCATAACAACCAGCGCACTTCTGAATCCAGTGTCCGCCTTGTCTGGTCCGGGTGGCGCCGGCCGGCGTCCCGACGCGCGACGCCACCGGAGCCAGCAAACAAATGAACACTCGCAAAGTGCCATCGCATGGCTTGCAAACAGGAGCAATGTTTGTGATTTGGGATTTTTATTTGCGGAGTGGTTAGTTAGGGACTGTCGCCGCTGATGTTTGCTTGTTTTTACTGCTTTGTCATTCGTGGAAAAGGATTTATTTACGATTGTCTGTTCATTTTAATTACCCACTCGCGTTGGACACGCGAATTTTATTGTTTAAGAGATGAAAAGCTACAATAATATCCATGAAATCAATCACATTGTTTTTAACAAGTAAATAACGCACGTTTATCTCTATTTATAAATAACTTTGGAGGGGGGGGGGGTTGGTTAGACTTAGAGTAAAAGGCGTATATATTTAGGTATTTTATTTAAAGGTTGGTAAATTAATATATGCGAGTGAGATTGAAGGTGAAAGATCTCACTGTGTATGATGTTATGTATGTATGTATTTTATTTTAAATTTTTATGATAAATTAGGTAATAAATATGATTATTTCACTCATTACAAATTTGACCAATCAGAATGTCACATTTTCCATTGTTGTGCATTTTAGATAAGCATCATGCTGTTTAATCGCGATTAAATTGTAGTTAGCTTACACATATATGCAAATTTTGAACATTTTGAAGGCATATTTAGCCGGATAATTATTTGCAGAAGCAAGATACTTACATGTTTTTTATCTTTACTAGTATTCTATATCTTTAAACATGCAGAATTATTCATTTCAAGCTATTTTTTTTTATTAATTTTGGACATTTATTTGACAAGTAAATATAAAAACAAACAATTTGTTATAGTTACAATATAACAACAAAATTTTATGATGCCTTTTGCTTATGTGTGTACCGATTTATTTATGTGAAAATGTGTCAAAATCAACGTTTTAATACAATTTCATCGCCAAAAATTTAACTATGAATGCATGAAATAATCTTGACAAATACCCCTCGTGCTAAAGAATTGATTTGATTGAATTTGATGTCTAGCTTATTTATAAAATTTTGCTTTTAAAAAAAGTGTTATTGTACATAATAATTTAAGATAAAATCCCCCGACCTGCGGTCTCGGTATTTTTTCAAATTATTATGTACTCAAACACTTTTTAAGCAAAATGTTTTGCATAAGCTAGACATGTCAAATTTAGCGATTAAATTCTTAGCACTCGTGATATAATTATTGATTAAAACCTATCGAGTTTTGTATCAAATTAAAGATCTCAAAGAGAAATCTAATCGAGTTTGTTGTCGAATTCTGGACTCGTAATTAAATGCACTACTTTGCTCACTAGTATTTTTTATTTTTTTGTAGCTACCTATTTTTCTACACTTAGGGATGGAAGAAAGTATTATCGAAATCGGATAACCCAGTACAAAGTTATGCAGTGTATAATCGGTTAATAGGTAAAAATTCAGTAGATGAACAATCAATCATCCCCTACTTTCCTACCCTTAAGGGCAGAATTATTTTTAAATGGAACCAACTTCGAAATACACCCTATCCAATAAAACAATAATTTTCAAAATTGGACTACAGTGTAAAAAGTTATGCGTGGTAATATTTATAAAAAACTCTCATCCTTTTTCCGGCGGTTAAAAACTTATTTATAAATAATTACATGTTATATTAACGATATTACTGAAATACTCGCTCGTTTCATAGTTCTGCATTATGCATCGTGTCGGAATTTAAGCGATAAAAATCGTTTCCTTATTATGTTTAAAACAGAGTCCACCGGCGATTATCTAAGTTTCTTAACCGTTTTGCGGTTTTACGGCCGCAATACTAATTTAAAACTTAACGATAAGATTAACCCGACTCTCGACTCCACGTAAATCATTCAGGAATTTCGGTTTATGCGCGGTTTTACTTGATTTGTGGATTTCCATTAATTTTATAGGTAGCATGAGTAAAACATCCTGGCATTTCATTTATTTTCTGTAATAAATGAGAATTTATCTTCCTTTCCCGTGTATGTTTTACAAATAATTAGACATATTTTAATTTCCAGCTCAATAACTCTACACGAAACTAAAGAGCTGATAATTAAGTCTTTTGCAATTTTACAGCAGAATTCATTATGTAGATTTTAATTGATCTTTCGTTAGAAATAAAGAAGACGTCTTTAATATTGTACGTCTATTATTTGCGGCAAAAAAAATACACCAAAGTAAACATTTAATAAAATAAATACATATTCACGCCATTTACCCACTTGTGGGTACACTCTGCTCAGAGCAGATCTGAAAATATGATATATTTTTTAAACAGGTAGAATTAAAATGTGGTGTATAGGGGTTTCAATGTTATGTTTTTCTTTTTTATACTGCTGTATCTTATTACATATTCACTTTACAACAAAAGTGTAAGTAGAAAAGGTGTTCAAAATTTTAAAATACATGCAATAAGACTCATTTGGTTACCTAGATAAATAAATATTTCAAGATATATCAATTAAATTAAAATTAATATACAGTCAACCTTGTAAGGCGCTACTGCACCTTCGATTTGAATTTACATTTTGAGTACTAAAGAGAAAAATACTTAATTTTCACAATCGCACCCTAAGCCTTCACAACTCATGCTCGACAAACTCGAATCACAATAATCATTTTTAATGGAATTTATTTGAAGATAATCTGAATTCCACGGTCTATGTTGAACCACACGAGTTATTATAAAGAAATTTAAATTTGGCAAAACCGAACCAAACAATTATAACAGTCATCAGGCAACTAAGCAAATCAGTACGACTTTTAAAATATTAAATATCAAAATTTGATAAATTCATTTATCTTTAAAACAAACTAAGGGCCGTACAAATATTTTGCATTAGGATTGTAAGTCACACATTTGACAACTCAACTAATATGTCATTTAAAATATACCCTAATTTATCGCATAGGCCCTGGTGAGGCTACTGAAAAGATATATGGTGGGTAGTTACCTACGTAACTAAGACAACGGTCTTTGTTAGATTATTGTGGTAATTCCTAAATATATGACAAGTTGGCCTTTAAGATTTAAAAAGAGTATATCTGTGACTATTTCTCCCATAAAATTTAAGCCAATCAGAATTCTGACATGTATGAATGAATTATCGATAATTTGCACTAGTGCAAATTACCAAGGTGATTCTGACTTGCTGTCAAATGAAGTTTTTAAATTTTGCTTTATTTGCGCATTTGAAAAAATTATCGACAATTTGACATACACTTGGGATATTATATATGACAATTCAACTCGTATGTTATCTGCAAAAATGGACCAATAGATTTTTTTGGATTTAAATTTTTCCTCCAATTGAAAACAATTGTTCTGACATTTTTTACTAGTGATTTTTTTTTTCGAGAATCTTCACTAGTGATCTTGTCGACAATTTTAAACAATTGAATTGTAACAAGTCAGTTTAAAGAAAGAATACATTTTGACTGGTTGAATTGTCTTCCGAATACCATTCGCGTTACAAGTTATGTAGATAATTTTTGGGGCTGCATTACTCATAGTTATTACGCTTGAAAATATCACTCGTGATGCACACTCTGGATTTTTTAAATCAAGCGTAATACTCATTTGTGATACAGCAACAAAAATTGTCGACTTAACTTGCAACACTAATGGTATTATATATGAAAGTAGGACATTTCCGATAGGCGATTGGAATTACGACAATAGGTTTAATTGTAGCATATGTCCTAAAAAAAAAAAAAAAAATAGGATGAGTAGTCACCCTAGTTCTAACTGAAGCTAATCACCACTTTTCCAAATACTCTGTATACACTAGGCTACTATACAATATAATTGTGAGTGTCATATCTCCTTTCTATTCCTTAAAACTTTCTTCATATAGTCCACTCCCGAACCCTTAACGTTTAGCAAATTGATGTCGCTTTTATTTTCTCTCTCTGTCTTTATTTCTCTACAGTATGGTTGCCTCTTCTTCTCTACCACATAGTCTACGACTTCTCTCTTCGGTGACCAATCATTATCTGATGTTCTTTTCTTCATTGTCACATCTAAAACTTGCGATTAATAACGAGTATCTTTTATTTGAAATATTTTTTCAATCTAATGATATTTTCCTTCAAAGAATCAATGGTACTGATGCTAACATCATAGCATAACTTCACCCCAATAAAAACTAATAACTTGCTTCAATCTTTGAAGATCTGTCGTAAAGTGTCAAGGTCCAGTAGTGCTACAAACGGTTCAAATATAAATTCGCAACTACAGTGGCAAGTGTAAAATATTTCCCCGTTCTGGGCGAATGACTAAACCCAGAACTATTTCCTCGTGGCCGGCCGGCAGTCGCACTTGCTGAGCGAGTCAATGAACCTGTTTTATTTGCATAGCGACTCTGCAACTAACACCGGGATCTGCGGACTGCGACCGCCGTCCACAAGTTTAAGTTGTGATACTATTTACATCCGCGGCCAATGCGTGAGATGTAGAACTGATAGGAAAATATGATGCATGGAATGGTGTGGAGAATGTAATAACCGTGTTGTACTAGACTTGGAATAGGTTGCTGGTTTAAGCTTAGACAACGGGGAATAGTTGGTTATGGGATCATTTCATTGCAAGTTTTATTTTATTTATGAAATAGTGCATACAATTGTTTATGTGATTTAACATGAATTTTACGCCTTAAATTGTTTAGTTTTCAAAATATAATTTATCAAAATCAGTATCCAATTTCAAATCTTCTTTGCTGTACGTCATAGCTACGTCAATTATTTACAGCCAATAACAGTAATGTTACTCTAGTGAGCAAGTTTGAAACTACGTTTTGATTTCGTCAGCTGTTTTCTCATTTCTTGACAGCAATAGCTTATAACTAAATAGAGAGATTAATGCAATATTTGATGTGAATGTGACTGTAAAGTATAATTGCAAGGAGCATCAGCAGTGACCACTCAATGGTAACAAAAATGGTACTGTAGTTGCCATATTAACTATAATTGCGGCCATATTCGTTAGATGCCACTACATGTATTATTTATATTTATTTTTTATATTTATAATTGTTTTAATAATATCAAAGTCACATATGTCACAAATAAAATATATTTAGAAAATATTATTAGCACATAAATACAACGTACAAATAGGGAATGTATATTCCACTGAACCATTTGCATAGTTCAATTTATATCAAAGGGTTTGGCAATTTCGTTCTATCCACAATTCATCTAACATTTATATTTTCCCATCACACATTTAGAGAAAAGCATATATTTCTTGCTACATGTTTGAAAAATATTGCATATCGTCGTTATTTTAATGGTAACCTATGATTTTTAATTTATATTCTTGTAATGAATATTATAGAGTGTATTAAATCGAAGAATGTTCAATTATTAGCTTCCCTAATAATTTTACATCAAAAAAGTTAAATAGTTTTATACATTTTATTTCATGGGACTGGCGATTTAAAAAATTACCAACAAACATTTTCGTCATTTTTACGGTTCCAAGTAGAGTAAAATTTTAAATATTAGTGTCAAAAATGCAGAAATGTTTTCTGTATAATAAACTATTTAACATTTTTTAAGTAAAATATTTAGGGAAGCTAATAATTGAACTTTTATAAAATAGCATTGAAAACGTTGTTATGCTTCAATATAATTACTAAAATATTTAGTAAAAAGCACATAAAAATAAATATTAATAATTACTATATTCACAAATACATTTAGCTACGAAATACACATAAATAATTTGTTACTTGCTAACAAATTTAAATCTTGTTAAATTAACAAAAATTAACGGTGAATCGTCTTGGACTAAAAATTTTGTTAAAATTTTGACTATAAAATTTTACTGTGTTCGATTAAACCTTTATATTAATTTGGACTACATTTTTTTTTGTAACCATCATCAGATTATATACTTTAAAACATCGACTTTCATTCTCTAAATGAACTATACCAAATTTTGTTTTCCTAAACTATAAAATAGTATAAGTACCTTCGCTCCTGATTACACTAAGGTTTAAACTTTAAAGCCTACCTTCGAAGATGAAATTCAATAGACGTTGAGTAAAATAAGGGACATACCTGAAACAGAAAAAATATTTTGTTAGAAAAGAAATTGTCATGATAAATGAAAAAATATATATAATCTTTCAATTACGATATTATTGTACATCATAATATTATAATGAATGTTAATGTAGTAATTTGTTACAGAAGAGCATCACCATATTAACTAAAAAAAATTATGACTTAACTCTACGTAGTTCAGTTGTAAACCAATTTTTGTAATTCTATCGGAATCAACTGGATGTCATATACACACTTTTTCATCTGGTGGAATAAAAATCAGAAATAATTTTACAATTAGGTCGCAACCTTCTTATATTTAAAATAACGTGTTTTATTAAGAAATTTATAATAACAAATGAACTACATAACGAAGAAATACCAGAAAATAATAGTAATAACATAAAAAGATTAGCAGCAAAAAAATGCTAGTACAGCAATATCAATCAATATCTTCATTAATTATTCTAGGTTGACGTTCTTTTTTCAACTTATGAAAATTGTACTCAATAATTCACGAGTGGGTTGCACTTTTTGAGGATAAAGCTGTGATAATCTTTGTATTGTTGAATTTAAATTTCTTCCACACTCTTCATACATAACAGTAAGATTAAAATAGTCTAAATTTGTTAATGCTTGCAACTGCAAAGCCGTTATTTTTTAATAAGTAATTAAACAATTACGAAAACAAACACTTATTAACGTAAGTAACAAAAATATCTGTCACCTGTATCATTTGTTTGCATTTGTTTATAGCATAGCCTACTTGAATATTGTAAAATTATATCTGATTTTTAATACCATTTTTCTCAAAATAATTGTTTTACAACCTCATATCATATTTATATCGTTGAAATCAGAAAAAAATGCTCTATTTAATGGACTAAAAATTAATATAGGTTACTATTTAAAAAAATAAAATATTATTCTATCGTTTGAGAACCACTGATTTAATTTTCTGTTTGTTACTTCTACTAAATAGGGCCCTTTTTCCTGATCATTTTTTGTGTATAACATTTTTCTCTAAAGTCATTAGTTCGCCCAAAAAAGTACTGATTCTTTAAAAGGAAACACCTACATGGTTCCACCAGATGAAAAAGTGTGCATATGACAAATAATTCGTGTACGTATGAAACTTTTGTAATATTTTATTGAGCAAGCCACCCCAAGGGTTAAAGTGCCTGTACGTCACAACTTTATTAAATAATCAAATGAAGGCAACCTTCATTATGAATGACGCGGACCATAGAGAACAAATAAGTTAGGTGGCCGCAGACGTTTTGAATTATTTCCGTTAATATTACCGGGAGAATGCCCGTTTTCAGTTTAAATTAAATATGCAAATGAAGTGGGAGGGCAGCGCCACTACAGGGTCGATGGCGGCGGCGAACGGCCGAACTAGCACTACAGCACACACATACGGACGCGGACACCACCAAATTTAATTTAGTCAAAACGTGATGACAATACTGATGCGTGTTCAGCGTTGAGGAAGTTACTAGCGCTGCGGAAACGGACGGCGGGATGAGGAACTACAATCTGACTACCCTTGTCGAGCTTAATTTTCTGTTTTATATTTAATTGTACATTTTCTACCTCCTGTTAAGAATCTTAACTAATACGACATGTAATATCATGACATAAAGTATTATTGTACTTCATAAAATTTGATTATTTTTAGAAAAATATTCACAGTATTAACAAAGATCACGCCATTTTACTCATTTCTAATTCTAAGAGTGCCATTCTGCTTGGAGCAGAATTCGGTATATGATACATTTTTATTTGTGCAATGCCGTCAAATAACAACCCCCAAAGACGTAAGTACCGTAGAATTTACTGAAAATGTCATAAAAAATAAGAAACTAAACATGATTATTTACTAAGCAATTAATAGTATACCGGGTGTTGACCGCGACCCCGGAACATAGGACTTTAACATGTAAAATCATACTTTCGTAATTTCCTGCTTAACAAATTATATTAGACAAAAAAGGTTCAAATAAAGTTGAGAGATCATAAAATTCTACATCAGAATCAATAAACAGAATTAATTATACATGCCCTATAACGCCAGAAATTAAATATGAAAATATTAAAAATTAGCTCAAAAATCGGATTAGCCTTGGAAATGAAACAAATTTGTTTACAATTCGAAATGAAAATTGTATTTTTTATTAATTATTATTATAAATTGCATAATTGACTATTTTTTTTTAGAATTTTGTTTCATTTCCAAGGCTAACCCGATTTTTGAGCTAATTTTTAATATTTTCATATTTAATTTCTGGCGTTATAGGGCATGTAAATTTAATTCTGTTTATTGATTCTGATGTAGAATTTTATGATGTCTCAACTTTATTTGAACCTTTTTTGTCTAATATAATTTGTTAAGCAGGAAATTACGAAAGTATGATTTTACATGTTAAAGTCCTATGTTCCGGGGTCGCGGTCAACACCCTGTATTACGTACCGTGAACTGTAAGTGATAGTTTTTAGGTCGAGAATGTAGTTTGGGATGTCGAGACCCATAGGGTCGAGATTTCCTAAACATTCGAGACCTAAAAAATCACTTACAGTTCGAGGTTAGTAAGATATTTTTTGCAATACCTGCGTAAATATAAGAAAAATAAAAATAGGTATCAAAATTAACAGCTGTCAGATTGAGGTTAAAAATAAAATTTGAATGAAATATATTTACTTACCGTCCACCGTGAACGGTAAGTAAATGATGTAACCATGGAAACCAATTGTGCAATAAAAGTTCCACTTACTGTGTTTAAATTTTGTTATTAATGGGTAATTTACAGTACAGGTATTGCAAAAAAATATTTACGTAAATGTTTGGTATATTTTCAGAAAAAAACATTTTTTATCCTGTGTATATAGTTCGGTAAATTTTAACGAACATTTTTTTCAGTGCATAAATCTAAATTACCTTCCAAATACAACTTAAATTTGCGTACGTATTATGAAAATAATAGACGATTGCTCAAAAGTAATATTTGATATTTTAGTTCAGCTTTCCTCTGTGAGATTTTCAATTAGACACCAAACTCGACATGATTCAATTAACTACTGTAAAAAAAACAATTGACAATCGTCCTAAATTAATTTTTGACATTTCAATTTAACTGTCCTCTCTGAGACGATTAAATTGATACCAAACTCAGTAAGATTCAATTCAAACTTATATAAAAAGCAATTGACGATTGTCCAAACTTAATTTCAAATCTTCTCTTTGAGACCTTTAATTTGATACCATTCTCGATAGAGTTTAATCAATATTTATTACGTGTTTTCGTAATAGTATTGCAGTTAGTTTTTCTCAATACCGAAAATAGGTACAAGAAAATTACAAATAACATTTTATAAATATTTCAAATTTCATATTCAAAATAAACTTAATTTATTGTTTTGGGGATCTTTTTTGTCGTCCGTGAGCTCAAATGAAATGTATATAACTTTGTAACAAAATTGTGTATAAACATTTAACAACCAAATAAATTTAATCTACCTCTTTATATACGTTTATTATATGACTACGAGCAGAATCTCATACCTCATTTAATACCAAGGTATTATTAATCATTTCGAGACACTATAATATCTAAGTGGTTCCCTAGTACTTACGTCTAATTATGTATTCATTACGGTGCTACAATCAGTCGCATTATAAATAATGCTATATTTTGCAGATGATATAATGTTACCTGCAGATATACGCTACAATATCATTTACGATAAACTATTAAATGTACATTAAGCAACTTTGAATATGTATCTAAACATTTTAAATATATCCAGTTCAGTAATAAATGCAGCACTTGGTTCAAAAAGTAACTATTTACCATTATTTTATTTTATGTCAGTTAAGGACTCAAAGAAAAGAAATAATTTTCAACATTTTATTACTTCAAATATTTTAAATTTTAATAATTGTAGTTTGTAATAATAGTGTGTTGTAGACATAGATGGTTGTGTTCGGTGAGAATCGACAATATAACTCGCAGTTTCGGACATTGTTATGGTTACAGAACATTCTGTGTAAAAAGAGAAAGTGTAGGAAAGGTTTTATTGATTGAGATATAATAAAAAATTAGTAGCAATAAAATATTTGTACTATGACTGTAGATGATGCGAATGTTTCACACCATAAGATGACAATAACTTCAGATATTCTCGCGAACGATACTGAACACAGATTATTAAAAAAATATTATTTTCCAAATGTTTAATAATGCTTTTCGCATTAGCTCACCTAAGAAGTAAACAAGAAGAATTTGTTAAAACAATTAACTACAACCAAGATTTAGGAATTGCCTTACTGTGATTTCGCTCCTATCAAATTTGTACTGATTACTTCCCACGGTATTTTGATATGTCCATCCATTTGGCCGGCCAGAGCCCTCTGTTCAGGTTTATTTATTGGGATTGAATTGTCATAAGTATACTTACAATCTTTTAATAAAACAGTAAATAAACTATGCACTGGAGTAGATATATTAGCAGTCAGTCAATCCAATTAGATATTTAAAAGAACAATGCCTTATTAAATGGTTTATCCAAAACTTCTCAATAAATGCTGTATAACTATGGCAATTTGAAACAAGGCAAGTAACAGATTACCCACTAGTGGGTGTAATTTTAAGACAAGTCACTAGTGAATAATTTTCTATTTATAACAATAATAACAACACACAACACCTTAGGAACTACTTCGATTGACATTTAATTTAGAAAATTTAAAGCACTGTCAAATAATATTTCTTTAATAAATTTTGCATTTATTAAGAGATGTTGAATAAAACGTTATACTTCACACGTGGGCAAAGTGGAATTACCCACTCATTAAAATTATCACAGTAAGCCTTCGGCTTCGTGTGCTAAAATTTCTCTCGTGAGTAATTCATTACTTTGTCCACTTGTAAAGTAAATAACTATTATTTCATAAATTGTAAATATTTTGAAAATTCTAAACTTAATTCATATCTGTACAGGAGGAAAAGTAATTAAGCTAAAATTTCGGTAGTGAGTTTTCAGTGGATGAGCACGTTTTAGGGTCGATAGAATACGATTTTAATAGTTTTGTGCAAATCTCTGGAGTTACGGTTTCTCAAAAACTACTGAAATAAAAATTCAGATATTTTATATATTACATGTGTATCCCCTTGGGAAGAGTTGATTGGTTTTTGGTAATAATCTGTTAACCGGAAGTGGCAGTTTACTTGCAGGTCTATCCAATTATTTCGATACATCTCAATAAATTATGGTTTAATGATAATTTTTGTTATAATAATATGTGAAATATAATTATCTGCAATTGTTGTTTGAAACATTTTTCTCTTACTGTCACCATATACGTAACAACACGTCAAAGAAAAATTATATTTTGACATTTTCAAAAAAAAAAACAAGCCTTGAAAAATGTCATAGTTTTTTGTAGGGATGAGCGTTTCTTGATAGTGGTTGTCCATGTTCGAGCATTGTTTTATAAGAAATCTATGGCGGAAGTTATTGTGGTACCCACAACAATGTTTTTTTTAAATATAATGTGGACACAAATTAGCACCTGCTGCGATCCGGCCAACTTGGCACATAGTATAAAACTTTAAACCATTTGAGATGACTTGCAAAGGATATTCAAACTTTTCTATTACTTACTAGCAAAGTGCATGAATCAATAATAACAATCTTATATTCATACGCATCGTGAGAAGTAAATGATTACAGTGAATATAAGTCTCAAACAACATTGTCATGTCCATGTTCAATTTTCTCGCCATGAGCATCAGCGTTTGCCGATTCTGTTTGTTAGAGTGTTTTGTAACTTTTCTCAAATGCAGCGGTTAACGCCGTGAATACAATGTAACGGCAAGTGCTAGGAGTAACAATGGAATCGTTGTAATACCAAAATAAACTAAATAGACTGAAGTTTATTTGTGTAGTGTGAATGTACTGACTTTGCCAACGACCACCCGTAGCTGAATACTAAATTCGGTTCGATTCCTGAATTCTATTTGGGAAGTTTAACGTTCTATAAAACCAGCACAACTTGGAATTTTATGTTGGAGGGAAAATAAACTGCGTCATTTTGTCTATTAAACAATTTAATGTGTTTTAAACAGCACAAAATAGAGAAAATTGTTTCAAATAATAATTGTAGCTAATATAATTTTACATCTTTTTGAATAACACTCAAGTAGTCTTTCACCATTTTTTTTTATTTTTTTTTATGAAACTTTATCTATACTGAAGACTATCTACACTTTTAAAAAGTCTTAATTGTTATTCATTAAGCCACAATGATTTTTTTAAAAATGGTGTGACGTCATAGTAGAGGTGTTGCTGGATCTAAAACAGTTTTTACTTATTTTATTATTATTATTACAATAAAATAGAACATTTATGTAACAAAAATTATTTAAATCTCTACTGTTTTAGATCTCTACTATGACGTCACAACATTTTAAAAAAATCATTGTGGTTTAATGAATAACAATTAAGACTTTTTAAAAGTGTAGATAGTCTTCATTATAGATAAAGTTTCATAAAAAAATATAAAAAAAAAAATGGTGAAAGACCCCATTACTGAGATACACAAAAAAAAAATCTGATAGATCTTCTAGTATACTACCACTTCCGATTAATGGATAGTTACCAAAATTTTGACCCGTCACTAAACCTCCCTTACATATATGTGAGAGAGGTAAAATTATATAACAGAATGATAGTTTGTTGTGTAAACGAATGATTTGAAGTGTGCTTGTATGAATGTGGACGAGGCGAAAGCAGTGTGCCAGGATAGGACTATTTAGAAAAAGTTGATTGTATTTCAGGGTTCGTGCTACCCTAGGAGGATATAGCGTGATGTTATGTATGTTTGTTATGTATGTATATTCAGTTTATACTTAAACTGATTTTGGAGTCATCAAAAATATTACTAGATAATGACGTCACTATGCAATAAAGTTTACATGGGATACTAATTTTTGTTGAAATGAAAATGCAATGCCATTTTAAGACGTGATTTGTTGCAATAAACACAATATATTTATAAATACATATTATAAAACACTATGTCACGAGGAGCACAAATTTAACAACACAGTAAAGTCTGACAGTAAAGTGACAGTTCGATATGAATATAGTATGTAAACGTGATCATTTACCAATAGCAACAACATAGTGGACAAAAAATGAACTACAATTATTTTTAATAATTTAAAATTCCATTAAATGAATAAAATTGACTATAAAATCACTATATATAGCATTAATATATACTTTTCTTAATGCTAGCAGTTTTTACGTCGTTCTATTTTAAACATTAGCATACCTTATAAACTTATAAACTTTACTAGTTCTTTTTCAATTTAATAAGTTTTTTTTCAGGTTGATGACGTGCGTCTTCTCCAAAATCATTATGAGTATAGAAGAAGACAATGTCATTTTCAACAGTGATTTTGTTGTTCCAAAAAATGAGAAGAAATATATCAAGTTATTTCTAATGTCATGAAATACCATACCAATGGGTAATATGATTTGATAATCAAGATTTAAATTAGTGTAGCCACAAAATAAATAAAAATTGTTTAATAAAAAAGGTGTAAAATATGTTCTAGTTTTTTCCCTGGAGTGAAATAATATTTTATTTTAATAATTTGGTTGAAATGCAATTAAAAGTTTCCTCATTTTTCGAATTCATAATTCCGTGCTAAAAATAATTCAAAAATGAAATATTAACAGCAAAATTATTCATACACAGCAAATAAAAACAAGTGATAATCTGTAACGGCGCCATCTGCGTTTGGCGTTTGGCACCCGGAACAAAACAGCATCAGCACGTTCACACGACACCGGAATTACGTTAAATTATTCATATGTTTTCGGTGGCAGCGCGTTGATTACAGTGGCGTACTGTTCTCTGGGGGCGCGCATTCGCAAATTCAAATGAGGAGCATCAAATGTGCAATAAATATTTGTCACTCTGAGGGACTGTTACTCATTTAGCAGGAAATTGCAAAAAAGGAAGAATTTCGAATCAGGATTATTTGAATTTTTCATTACTCCCCAGACACAATCAAGAAAATCAATGCAATAGTACACATAATGACAACTGACTAAATGTCAACTGGCAGACGGCCGTTGCTTGGTGATCCACATCACGTCTTAAAAATAAGCGTGAATTATGGATTTCTGGCTCTTTGATTGGTCAAGAAGAAAGAATTATGGGTACTATAATTAATCGAAAAATTGAAATAATCGGGAGTAGATAAAGATATTAAAACCTTTATGGTTTCTTTAGTAAAATTGTACACACTTTTGCTTAATAAATAATGCTACCAAGAAATAAAAATAAACCTACGTACCCAAATAATATAAACATGTTCCAATTCGTCAATAAATTGACTAATTTATTGGTGAAAAAAAATAACGCAGAGTGTCGAATTAAATTGGAAAAAAATAGTCAATTTATTGACAAATGATTTGTATATTTGAATATTTGAATCGAAATTTATAAATTACTAACCGATTTTGAATAAACAAAATTTCTTTCCTGAAACAGAATGACAGAAAATCAATCTGTAAACAAACAAACGAATCTTGCCAGCCGTTACATAAAATCCCAAAAACTCTTTAAGTATCACTCGCACAAAATAAACTAAGCAATGATCCATCAAAAATCCCTAGGAATTTCATCAACTTGGAACTCATCAAAGTTGTCAAGTACATTACGATCCATCAAAAATCCCTAAACATTTCATCAGCTGAGATGCAGTAAACAAATAAATGTTACCAACCAAATCACGATCCATCAAAACCCCTAACAGCTAAACATCTCACCACGAAATTCACTGAGCAAAGCGTCTGATATGCGAGCTGGCCATGATTTATATATTAAGTCGAACGCCGATAAAAACCTCGTAAAGTTCGCCGTTCTCGCGTCGTCGGCCGCGTCGAGGAACGTCGAGGAGCGTCGCTTTACGAGCGCCCGTCTTCCCAACGTTCAGCAACGAAATCTATCGTCCGATGGACGATATATTGGATTTGAAGGTCGACTGGGGAATATTTGAAATCCAGTGGGCTTGGACCCTTGCCGATCGTATTTTTTTGTCTTGTTTCTAGTGGAATTCAATGACCATAGCTTAGGTTCTTCTCCGTTCACTTTACACCTATTACTAACGAGCACGTTTCAAAATTGAAATATTTAGGCGTTGCTAACAAGCAAAGAAGACATATAAGCGAAAATCAAAGAAAAGATGTCAACAAAAATTTATTTTTACCCAAAGGTAAAAAATTAGAAATTAACGAACGATAATAACACCAATAATATTGTACACTGCTGAAACTATGATAATGACAAAAAAGATGCAGAAGATTTACGAATAATGGAACCAAAAATAATAAGAATAATATTCATAAAGATATCAAAAGACAAATTCAGAATAAGAATGAACTATAAAATAGAACAAGAGTTGAAAGGAGAGGACGTAGCGAAAAAGGTCAAGCAATAGAGTCAGATTGCTTGGATATACCGAAAGATTCATCGATCTGTTCTTTTTTAACTCTTTAATTTTTTAGTAAACTCTTCAAGTAAAATATATTTGATATATTTACCTACCATACACATTTGTATACAGGGTGCTCCATTTGAGCACAATACTATGTAACTTTATATTTTTTTAATGGAACCCAATAAATATATACCATGTGTCCCACGTAAATGTTGGCATATGCAATTAACATGTAAAATCAGTTTTTTTTTTGTAAATTAAAAGTGTCCTACAAAAAATTATGCATCCAAATTTTATATCACAAATCTGCCAATATCCCTACATCTTATTTAATACAGATTATTTTATTTTGATACCGCAATTTAATATAATTAATAATAATAATTCCCAATTTTCCGCCTACTCTTTTTATTGCTACTGACGTATAGTGCTTGCAATTTGTTTTAAATATTTTAATCTGTCACTGTTATAATGAATATATTTAATGTCGAGAACCGTGTAAATATTATTAGAATGTATTATGGGGGCGCAGTGCAAGACAAAAATATCTGAATACATCACAGGAATGAACGCTGAATGGTTTCTATCGCCAGAAATTGACAGTGACAGATTCAAATATTTAAAACAAATTGCAGCCGCTATACGTCAGTAGCAATCAAAAGAGTAGGCGGAAAATTAGAAATTATTATTATTAATTTCATTAAATTGCGGTATCAAAATAAAGTAATCTGTACTAATAACATGTAGGGATATTGGCAGTATTGTGATATAAAATTTGCTTGCATAATTTTTTGCCGGACACTTTTTATTTACAAAAAACTGATTTTACATGTTAACTGCCTATGCCAACATTTACGTGGGACACACGGTATATTAACGTGTTATTCACGTTCATAAAAAATAGTAGTTCATGTTAAAAAAATATATAATTTATAAGAGTTGCAAATTATTGCGCTCAAATGAAGTTCCATGTATACAAATGTGTACGGTAGTAAGTTGTATCAAATAGATTTTATTTGAAGGGTTTTACGTTATAACTTAAAATTAAACAATTAGGAACATACCCATGAATCGCCCAGTAGCAAAATTAAACGATGAAAAATAATAAGAATAATATTAAGAAGGACTAATAAAGATATCAGAAAACAAATTGAACAAGAGTTGGAAGGATAAGACATATTAAAAATGATCAAGTGACAGATTCAGATTTCTTGGATTAGCAGGAAGAAGAAGACGAGTCAGACTCAGATCACCATGGCAAAAGAAAGTAGAAGAAGTTTTAAAGCAACAGGAATTAAAAACTGGCAAAGTAAAACAAAAGCTAGGAAGATATGAAGAAACTTAACTAGAAGGAAATGATTTAGAGAGTTTCATAAGAAGTGACGTTATTCCATAGGAGTATTAAGCCATTACATGATATGTATTACTTATCAAAAATAGAACTATACAAGTAAATAGAAATAGTAACAATTTTATTTATTATGATATATAAAAGCTGGTAATTCAAATTTATTTTCGCTTCATTTTGAAACGATGTTTGATAACATTCTGACATTGTTGTCACGATTGATAAGACTGTTTTAAATGTATAAAATCTGTAGGCACCTACCTAACTACTCCACCAAAAAATTCCCTGATGAGAAATTGTTAAATATTTTTATGAAGAAATTAAATAAATGATAGCTAAAACAAAATGAATACTTTTAAAAACTTGTTACAGAAGATTGTTTAAAGCACTTTAAAAGTAGTACTTAAATATAAAAGTGGCGTAAATAAGTACATTAAATTTAGCTAGTGATAGAACAATATTTCTTAATAACTTTTTTGTTAAATCCCATTTTTTCGCATTTTTACCGTACCATAAATGTGTACAAAGATAAACTAAGGAGAAGATAATTAATTCCAGCATTATTATAATTAGATCAAGAGTGCATAAACACTACCGACAACAACTGACTACTGCGATCGTCGATAGTTAACAAAGAGGACAATTATCTGCACATTGAACAATGCTACTTAATATGCAACTCGTTCAAGAAGTCGTTTTCGAACCAGTACATGTGTTTCTTCGCCGCACTGTAGATGGAAGCGAGATTTGCGTGCATATACTAATGCTCCGGAGCTACTCCGGGATTGTTCCGGAGATACAGATCTTGTTTGCGAATTGCGAGTGTGTATGGGATTTTTATGTTTACTTGCTACGTTCTTGGATCGCGATTTTTTGATAAAATTATTGGTATCTGGACATTGTATATACATAGATTAGAGATAATGGAATTAAATTGTAACTATAATAAAGAATTAAGAACTGAACTGAAAATTACCCTGGTTATGCTTACATTAACGTCTTTGGGAAGATGCTCATCCGTATATACTAGGGTGACAGTTATTTTGGCAAATTAATACTTTATTGAGTTCAGTCCGAAATATAATTTATATTTCAATACAAGAATAACAAGTACCGGTAGAAATTTGATTTTATACTTTCTTGTACGCAGTATAAAAAAGAATAGTAATCATGAAAACAATCGATTGGAGACTTTCACTGATAAAGAAATTTTGAGGCCTCCTTGTTTTGTTTTTATCAATGATGTCTGTGTGAATGAATAAATGGATTGATAGATACATGAACAAGAAAAGTTAGAGCAATAAAATTTCATAATTATAAGTTTCATTACAATATGAAGAACTGAGTTGATTTTGGTAACAATTGCAAAACCGGAAGAGGAAATTTACTTGACACACAAAACAATAAAAAAAATTGATTAAACCCTAGCAAGTTTGGTATTAAATAAAAGAACTCAGAGGACTTGACCTCAATTTTATTGGAAGATTGTCAATTGTTTTTCATATAAATTATATGACTGTAACCGATATTGATATTAAATTAAAAACTCCAGGAAAGAGAGTTAAATTAAAATTTCAAGAAGTAATTATTTACAATAGCCAATTATTTTTTAAAATAGTTAATTGAATTTTGCCAAGTTTCAAATTAAAGATCTCCCAGAGGAGAACTGGACAAAATTGTCAAATATTACTTACTCCAGCAGTTTTCTTCTTTTACCATATGACTGTAACATGTCCACTCCAAATTTAATGAAATTAAATAGAATTTTATTTAGGAAGAAAAGGCATGCCTTTTTGAATTTACAATGGTTTGGATTAAAAACACCGAAAATTTCTTCATATATTCAACTCCATCCACCAGTCGTATTTTTGCAGAATAACTCTAGACCCCAAATCGCGAGAAGAGGGTTCTTGAATCAAAGCAAATTTGTTTTAGGAAGAGCAATGCGACGAATACAAAATGTAAAAGAACTATGGACTACAGTTATTCGAAACCTTATTCAATCCATCCCTCGACATGTCGAGAGGGGGTAAAAATGTTATTTATTCTTCTAATAAGAAACAGCATCTATGTTAAATTTCTTGACTATTCCCATTACTTTTTATGCTTCTTAATTCTTAACTGATGTTAATGTAATACCTCAACATTTCAAGTTCGTTGAACAATAAAATTTCACTCGTGCATGAACGAAATCCAGTGCATTTAGTCATCTATTAGCTCCCATTGCAGGCAGTTCCCAGATCAAAATCTCAATCACTTAATTGCAACATTAACTCTATGCCTTCCGTTCTCGCTCTTTAATCAACTATCACAAGTGCGTTGGTTTTTATTAATCGCATTCATCGTTTAAGCAAATCGATCTAGCTAATCACACGGCTAGGCTCCCAGCAAATTGGTTTGTGAATACGGTGTTTGATAATTGCGTGCCAGGGAACCATAAGCTTGGTTGCAAGACGTGTTAACTCGGAAGCGACGTTGCCGGATTGCTGGATGCTTGAAGTTACGATGCGCAGATGTTGACCGTTCCGCCAATCAGGTTTGCTAGGGTAAAAATTTATGTACGATAAACAAGATGACTTTTCAAAGGAAATTTGTTTGAGGTGCAAAACCTTCAGTATGTTTTTGTTTCTAGTGCATTGACATTTATGCCCGGTTGCACCGACGTTAGTTAAATTTTAAACTTGGTTTAAATAAATAAAAGCAAATCGAAGTTATATGTCATATGGAGTAATTGATATTGATGTCAAAAATTAGATAAGGTTTTTTTTTAAACCAAGTTTAAAATTTAACTAACGTTGGTGCAACCGGGCATTAGTAAAATAAATATTTTAGGATAGAAATTGAAGACAGTACAATAGAAGAAATGAATTATAATACTACAGAGGAATGAAGATGAGGTAGGTCAACATAAATTTGGACAAAACAAATGGAGAAGTATTACAGAGTTAGGAGACACATTTTGAAAGATCTTCTAGTGATCCTAGTAATCTTATACAAATTACTTTTATCGCCATCCTTCGTGCCATTTGGTCTTTCAGGATTCCTTTTTCCTTCACATTTGCCATCCAAATTGGTCGAACTGTTCTTGATTCATTAAATCTTATCATATGGTCCCACCATATTAGTTATCTTGTTTCTCTGAAACTATTGCATTTGTTCCCTTATTTTGTTTCTTATTCTGTGAATTTTTTTTAGACATTTCATTTTCAGTGCCAGAATTTTGCTTTTCATTCTATGAGGGTAAATTGCTCCATGGTAATGCGTCGGGCTGTGGATCGTGAGATCCTCAGTTCGAATCCCACAGCTGACAGTTGCTAATTTAAATTTACCTCTGTGGTTCCCCCTCCACTAATATATTTAGGGGGCTATGATTTGACGGCTGGTAACCGCACTTCATACTCAAAAATATATCACTTACCGAGATCTGCGTAAGCAGAGTGCCACGCCCATAATGGGTAAAAGGCGTGCTGATATATTTATCTTATTTTATTTATTCTATGAGACAACCTTATGTCAATATTAATAATAGTATAAATAGTAGGATGGACCTTAAAAAATGTTAAATCCAATTTTGACTAAAACGCTCCCTAGAATGGTTACAAATAAATTAATAAAATTGTATTGGCTTTTATTCAAAATATACTTGATTTTTCCCTTTAAATAACATAGAGCTGTGACACATTTTGTTCTTAATTTTCTTCCGACGAAATACGAGGTTCAAAAAATCAATTTAATGATGAAACATATAATATAATGATCCTAGAATGCTTGTTAAAAATTGGAAGTCTCAATCCTGTTATTATTTATAGTGAGATTATTCCCGGGAAAAATCCCTGTAGGTTTTATTTTTCTTGACAAATGTCACATAAGTTAGGCTAGCATGATAGTGGTTTAAAGCACATATTAAGTGTATTATCTAATTTGTGGATCAAAAAATAAATTAGAGAATAATTCTCCAGTTTCTTTTTCAAACTTATAAATAAATAAATAATCATATCATCACGCCTTTTACCCATTATGGGTATGGCACTCTGCTTACGCAGATCTCGGTAAGTGATATATTTTTGAGTATGAAGTGCGGTTACCAGCCGTCAAGTCATAGTCCCCAAATATCTTAGTGGAGGAGGAACCACAGGGGTAAATTTAAATTGGCAACTGTCAGCTGTGGGATTCGAACTGAGGATCTTACGATACACAATCCGACATGTTGCCACGGAGCTATTTACCCCATTGCCATTTAAAAGTCAAACAAATTATTTTCAATTTATTCTAACTCGTTTATTATATTATTCCTGAAAATATTGTGAAATCAGTGTTACTGCAAATATTATTTCCAGATTCTTAATAATTCCTGTAAAATCATCGAGTATCATATACACAGAATCAGCCATCATTGTTCCATGCCATTACAGCGGAATGTAACCATACGTACATTTAGCGCACAAAAAGGCACCATTTGGTATTTTAATTAAGGGTGCCATAGTTCAGCATCAATTATAATGCGCACGTGGAGGATTTATTGACGCGAGCGGTGACATCAAAGTGTGCGATGTCCACAGCTTCAATTAAACAAACAGCGCATTGCTTCACATCTGTTGTTTATTGTTGTACTGGATTATATTACTATAGTAAGAAGGTTGTTTATGTTTATACTGCCTGTATGTTGTAAACAAAAGAGCAATGTGAGAGTTATTAGTAGCTTGGCTGTAAAAACTGACACCTGGGATATTTATTTTGTTGTTCTGGATAATAGAATAGAAGAATTCAGTTGTTGAAGTACTTGTCCATAAAAGCAAAGCGGTAATTACTGGGAATTACAAATAAAAATATAAACGAATTTCTTCTTTTAATAATCATACCACATACCCATCTGTCTTCACAAAACTGAATAAATGATATTATTGCACCTGAAGTCATAAAACCCCGGTTCCCGAAGATGTTAGCGGACGATGAACAATAGGGTCAAGTTAAAATGGCTATTGTCGTTTGTGGGATTCGAAATGAGGATATCATGATTATTTACTGAATATTGCAAAGTTAAAGTCTAAAATAGCGAATACATAACTTCTTCCCATTTGATTCAATCTTCAAATAATAAAAAATTGCCACAAACTGTTGTGGGCACCAAAATACCTTCCGCCATATATTTCTTATCAAAAAATGGAGGAACAAGGACCACTATTAACAAGAAACGCTCATCCCTTCTATTTTTATATAAAGCACAGGTTTGCAAAACGAAAATGTTAAAATATAATTCTTCTTTAGCGAGTTGTAATTCGTAGAGAAAAATGTGTCAAACAACAATTGTAGATAATAATATTTGAAACATTATTCTAATAACCAAAATTGTCATTAAACCTTATTTACTGAAATATTGATAAAGCTTCATGTAAACTACCACTTCCGGTTATCGGATTATAACCCAAAACTAATCAGCTCTTCCCAAGGGGATACAAATATAATATACAAAACCGTAACTCATCGTGAAACTATTAAAATCGTATTCTAGGGACCCTAAAACGTGCTCATCCACTGAAAATTTTCAAACAGTGATATGAATAGCATACTTTTATACTTACAAATTAAGAGTTATTTGTTAAAGAAAAAAGTTAAATAGTATTCTTCTCATGCTATCATCATTATAAATTATTTCAACATTGAATACTTGTGCCAATGGATTGATTTAATAATTTCAAACGAAGACCACTGTTTTAGAATTAACGATCTGATATTATTTTGATGTTTGAGTTTGACAGATCGAGCTCGATGTTGTTCGAGGTAACAATAATATAATACTCTTTTGTGGTTTACGGTAGTTTTTAACGTTTTATTATTATTAATACTTATTATTATATCTATTTAATATCAAACCGTTGTTTTGTTCAAAATATAACCTAAAATTAATACTGAAATAACAGAATGAAGTTTAACATTTCCGTCCGTGAAGTAAAGATCTATCCTTTTAGTTTTCAAGTTGTGAGAAAGAGATTGATATATTAGGCACACGTAAAATTAACCAACGGCTGAACAAGCGTGTATGTGACAAAGACAGACTATAAACATAACTGTTAATTATTAGTTCGGGAACTAATGACGTACCGGTCATCACATCGCGGACAAAGTGTTCCTACCTTACAGGCAGAGCTGGGAAAGATACTTTTAATAAATATCTAGATACTTTTCTAAGATACTTACATAAATTTGTTAAAGATACGTAAATATCTAGATACATTTTATTCTAAGTATCTTAAGATACGAATATTTCTTAAAAGTATCTAATATAAATACTTAAGATACTTTTAAATATTTTAGATACTTTTTAATATCTTAGATACTTTAAGATGTTTTAGATACTTTTAAGTACCTAAAATACTTTAAAATATCTTAGTTAGGTACTTTTAAGAAAAATCTGAGTAAATTTGAAATATTTATACTAACTGTAAGCTTAAACATTAAAAAATATATCAGATATTTCAAAATATTTCACTTTCACATATCAAATATTTGCAAATAAGATATTTTTTTTTAAATAAAAGATATTTTTTAAGATAAAAGATACTTTTTTAAAGATAAAAGATACTTCATAAGATAAAAGATACTTTTTAAAGATATAAGATATTTTTTAATATAAAAGAAACAGATACTTTTAAAAAGTATTTAAATAAAAGATACATTTTACATAAAATAGAATGTATCTAAGATAAAGTATCTTAGATACTTTTAGTATCTTAGATACTGTCGAATATCTTTTTATGTAAGATACTCCCAGCTCTGCTTACAGGTAGGTAGCGGGAGGTACAAAGTTTCAAATAAAAATTGTAACAATCTTATTCTGGTACACCACTTGTTAACTCGAAATCAGTCATGCAACAAACCATAAATCAGATTCTAAATAGGAAATTTAAAAATAAAAAAAACGTGCTTATTTTAAAATTTAGTTCTGTAAATATTTTATTTAAATAGTACATTTGGAATTACTGTACGTAATTCTGCATCAGGAAAATCAAATGAAATATATAAACAAGTAGTAAGAAGCTGATGAAGAAATGTACAATAATTCGAAACGTCGTATTTATTAAATTAAATATTTTAAGAACTTATTCCAGAAGTATATTTAATTTTACTATGAGTTCTGAAAGTTTTCTAAACTTATTGTTCAAATTTTAATTGAAATTTTGACCCTCCGTAATACCTCCCCCTCATATGATGACAGTAAATAATTTATGTAAAACTAAACAACAATGGTATCAAAATTGATTCAGGTTATATTCGCTACTATACCTTAACATAATCAGCCTAGTCTAGTTTGCACATATTCTCCATAACCTAACCAATCTAAATTGTGATCTCATCACAGGATATCATCCCTACATCCTGTTCCCGTGTCCCGACGCCGCTATCGACGCCCTCGACGCTCCCGACGCGGCTAACGCAGACAAAGCGAGCGGCGCGACATCTTCCATTCATTCGCATTAACACCGCGCCGTGCTCGACTGTGATAATTAACACGTTCATTAATATTCATGCGATGATAGCGTTTCGTCACTACGCGGAGCATATAGTTGCGAAAGGTACTGTTAATTCTGATTTAGAGATAACAGTAATTTAGTTTCAGCAGGTAGAGGAATTTATTTGAACTATTTCGTGGTAGGTTCATATTTTTAGTAGATGCACTCGTAATTAATTCACGTGGGCAAAAACGAGACCGTTGACCGATGCATTGGAACAGATTCAGAAATTAATTGGCTATAAAAACATTTATGCGAAGATACATTCCTGAGTTTAAAACCCGTTTACATACAACAAAAATATGGGAAACTTGTTCAAGAAACATTTTAATAGGCAGCGCAAAAACAATTTCACTAAGCATGACTAATTTTGAAAATATTCTAACTCTTCAACTTTATCCTCAAAGTAACACAGAAGCACTTGCACTGAAACCTGAACTTGAATATTTAACAGACTCATTATGATTGATAGAAACACTGAAATATGTATGGATATAAGTTCTTTCCGAATTTTAAATCACACGAGTTATATTCCTAGGATAGAAACATTCATATCAGCTAAATTTCTTTTTTGTATTGCCACTTGTTACAACCATTAATCTTACATACACTTCAAAAAAGAAAAGGTTTTTTTTGTACCAGAGTCATAGAAAGACACACGTGTTCAGTGACAGTGATACAAAAAGTTAAAAGTTATCGGTTCCACCAGCGAGTTTTTAACGCACAGAAGCTGCTAAGAAACAAGCAAAGGTAGAGCTCTTTTCATAACACACTTATGTTCACCATCCCCAAACATAAACCATCCCTTTCAAAACTTTCCACCTAACCAATAAATACACCTATTAAATCCCAATCCAAACTAAATAGTTCCACTACTCACTAACAGATAGCCCCGCGGGGCGACACAAAATGACAACGCCATACACGCAAACACAAGCGACAACGAACAGACCAACATTCGCAAACATAACTAGCAAACAAAAAACAACAAACACAGACACCTTCCCCACAAAAGAACAAGCTATCATCATCCCGTCAATAGATGGAACAAAAATAGAAGAATACATTATCGCAGTGGGAAATAAAGTCGCACCAAAGAATGTGATTTTCGCATCGAGGATTTCAAATAGTAGAATATGTATCTACTTAAGCAACAAAAACTTAATCGACAAAATCATACAAGAAAATATTGAAATAGCGAACCAGAAACTAAAAATCAGAAGACTCATAACTCCCGCCAAACGAATAATTTTGTCGAACGTATGCCCTTCTATACCCCACTCAGTTATTGAAAATGAATTAAGATCACAAGGCCTAAAATTAGTGTCATCAATAAATTTCCTACGAGCAAGCGTACAAACTGCGGAATACTCTCACGTGTTAAGCTTCCGAAGGCAAATATACATATCAGCGGAAGAAGAAAATACCACACTACCAAACTCAATAACAGTAGACTATGAAAACACAAACTACCGCATTTTCATCACAGAAGAACAAATGATATGCTTTATATGCAAAAAACCCGGCCACAAAACATATGAATGTGACAATACAAACTTAGAAACCCTACCCTCGAATCCAAACAACAACCACCAGAACACAGAAACTACCTCAGAGCAATACCAACGCATAACAAATACAAAAATCAATAACACAAACCCACACAAAAACCAAAACAATGGAAAATCACAAGATCCCTTTCAAAAACCTACAGCTCCACCACTAAATTTAAACAACCAACAAAAAACGATAGTACAAATACACGACGTACCAAAAAACAAACGAACGGCGTCACAGATATCCTCTACAGATTCAATAGAACAACAAACCAACACAAACGAAGCACAGCGATTCCTAGAAGAAAAACCACAAGAAAAACAAGATCAAACAAAGAAAAAACAGAAAAAAGACAACTCAGACATTCAAATAGAAGTACTAAGAGAAAAAATATCAAACAAACCGTATCCACTAACCTACGATCAACTTGAAAAATTTGTAAATGAAGGCATAGGGGAAAGAGACCAAATCGGCCTAGCAAGAACCTACACAGAAGATATCCAAGGACTGATAAACATGCTACAACAACTACACGGAGAACTAAACCACGCACTAACCAAAGCAAGATTCACTCGTATCGCATCAAGACTTAAAGTACAATCCAAGAAAGAACTGCAAGATGTAATATTCTCCAGCCAAGAATCGATAAATTCAATATAACAATGATCATAATTCAATGGAATTGTAATGGTTTCTACTCCCACTTAGCAGATATACAAAAACTAAAGAACGACACACAACCCAACTACATTTGTTTACAAGAAACACGCCTCCATCCACACCAGACTGCTAACATACAAAACTATACAACATATAGGAAAGACAGAATAAACGAAAGAAACGCGAGCGGTGGAGTAGCCATCTTAAGCTCTCACACAAACTACTCAGAACAACTCAACATCCACTCCAACCTAGAAGCTATAGCAATAACCACATATACCCCAAGAAAAATTACAATTTGCAATATTTATCTGCCACCAAACCAAACAATAGACCAAGAAGATCTGGAACACATCATAAGACAACTCCCAAAACCATTCATCCTAACAGGAGATCTTAACGGTCACAACCACATATGGGGTTCAAAACAATGCGACACTAGAGGAAGAAAACTAGAACAATTAATAAACGACAACAACCTAATACTATTAAACGATGGATCAGCCACACACTTCTGCCCACACAGCGGAAACTTTTCATGCATAGACCTGACCTTATGCGAAGCACGATTAGCCTCTGAACTAACATGGAAAGTAATGGATTACCACAGCAACCATCTCCCAATAAAAATTTCCACAACAACAACCACAGTCACAGAAATACATCCAGCCTACAGCTCTTGGAAAATAGATCCTGATAAATGGAACACTTTCAAAACACAGTTGCAAAAAATCATGGAAAACAAGGAATATATCTCAAACAACAAAAACATCAATGAAATAATAGAAGAATTCACAAACGATATTAACGATGCAGCTGAGAGATGCTTCAAAACAAAAAGCAAAAGAAACAAACACCAAGTCCCATGGTGGAACGAGAACTGCGAAGTAGCAATAAAAAACAATAAAGAAGCCCTAAAGAAATATAGAAAACACAGAACTCAAGAAAATCTAATCAACCTAAAAAGAACGAAAGCCATAGCTAAACGGACAATCACAAAAAGTAAAAAGGAGACATGGCAACACTTCGTAAGCTCAATAAATCCGGACACACCATGCCAAAAAATTTGGGAGAAAATAGGGAAAATAAACGGCAAAAAGAAAAAGTACCAAATTGCAGCATTAAAAGATAGCAATGGTATTATCACCTCACCCCAAGATATCACAGAAATAATGGCAGAAACATTTAGTAATAACTCTAGTGACGATAACTATAACGAAGAATTTAAACAATATAAAAAACAAAAAGAAGAACAAAATCTAACCATCGAAACAAATAACGAACTCCCAATCAACAAATCCTTTACTATCGACGAACTAACACACTGCATAAATGAATTAAAACTCAACTCCAGCCCCGGACCAGATAAAATCCCTCCTGCAATGATCAAAAACTTCCCACAAGAAACTCTCACAAAACTGCTCAAAATATACAACTACATCTGGACACACAACGCATACCCCAAACAATGGCAAGAAGTATGGACCATCCCAATTCCAAAGGCAGACAAAGACCCGACAAACCCACTTAACTACAGACCAATTTCATTATCGAACAGTCTAAGCAAACTACTGCAAAAAATAGTAAACAAAAGGCTGATCTGGTTCCTCGAGTCGAATAAAATACTGAAAAATAGCCAATCCGGATTTAGGCAAGGCAGATCGACAAACGACCAAATACTACAGTTAGAAGAAGAAATACAACACGCATTCCTCAACAAGCAGCATCTCACCGCAGTATTTCTCGACATCAACAAAGCGTACGACACAGCATGGAAACGATACATCATAGAGTCATTAATACAACTCAAAATAAACGGCAATATGATCCACTATACAATAAACTTCCTCTCCAACCGGACATTCAGAGTAAAAACTAATTACTGCATATCTGAACAAAAAACACAAATAAACGGCCTCCCACAGGGTGAAATACTGAGTGTGACGCTATTCTTAATAGCAATGAATGAAATCACAACATACATCCCAAAATCAGTAAAAGTTACAACGTTTGCCGACGACATAGTAATCTTCCAACGAAGCTCGAACATCAGAAGACAACAAACAAAACTGCAGGAAACAATAAAAAACCTAGAAGAGTGGACCCAAACAACAGGACTTACTTTTTCAGCAACAAAATCAAAAACAGTACACTTCTGCAGACTCAGAAAACACAATGCAAACACACAATTGAAACTAAACAACACCACAATTGAAAATGTCAATAGTATCAAATTCCTAGGAATTATATTTGATAAGAAGCTATTATGGAAAGAACACATTGCAAAAATTAAACGAGAATGCGTCCAGCGTCTCAACCTATTAAAAATGCTAGGTAACCAAAAATGGGGTGCCCACAGAGAGTGTCTATTAAATATATACAAAGCAATGATACTGCCCAAAATCGAATATGGAAGCATCGCCTATGCTACAGCAAGTCAAACCCATATAAAATCACTAAATACGATCCAGAATACAGCATTGAGAATATGTTTAGGAGCCTTCAGAACAAGCCCAGTAACAAGTATTCTTTGCGAAGCAAACGAAATTCCCCTCGACCTAAGACGAAACCAAACCATCCTAAAATACATAACTAACCTAGCCAAAAACCCAGACATACCCCTCCATAAAAATATGTTCATCTCACACAATAACAAAATTTACATACGAAACCAAACACCTTTACAAAAAATCATAAACCAGCAACTAAACATCCTAAACATAATAATCCCGCCCATAGAAACACATAACACATACGACACTCCACCATGGACTTTGAAACACCCAGAACTAAACACAGACCTGTCACAATATCCTAAGTCTGCAACCCACCCTGAGCTCTACCGAAAAATGTTTTGTGCGCAACAAGAACGATACAAAGAACATCAGTTTATTTTCACCGATGGTTCTAAAATAAACGGAAAAACAGGGGCAGCAATAATAACAAACGATGAAGAAAAGAAATTCCGCCTACCAAACTATTGCAGCAACTACTACGCAGAAAACTACAGCCTCCTACAAGCCATAGAACTCATAAATAGAAACACACAACCACAAAAATACGTCATCTGCACAGATTCATTGAGCACAATGCAAGAAATAGCAAAAACTTACAGCAAATTACCAATAACACAAAAAATTCAAAAAGCCATACACTACAGCACAACAATAAAACAAAACAAAATTGTAATAATGTGGACACCAGCACACATAGGAATAAGAGGAAACGAAAAAGCAGACCAGCAAGCTAAACAAGCCACAGAAGAAGTAGAAACGAACAACATAAAAATAACAAAAGAAGACATCAACGCCAAAATCAAAACCTCAGTAAAAGCACATTGGAATAAACAATGGGAAACTACCACAAACAACAAAATGAGAGAAATAAGAGAGGACACGACACCATGGTTTACACCAGAAGAAAGGAGAAAACAAGTAACAATCTCAAGACTGAGAATAGGGCACACAGTAACCACCCACAAACATATACTTGACAAGGTAAACCCACCAACATGCGACATGTGCAATACACAGATAACGGTGAAACACATCATAATTGACTGTAGAAAATACTCGAATCAAAGACAACAACTAAACATTCCAAACAACCTGAAAGACGCCCTCGGCACCAACCCAGAGGAAATCCAGAAGACAATTAACTTCATCCAGGCAATTGACTTACAAAAAGACATTTAACAATAACTATAGTAGCAAAATAACCATGTAAATATACAATGTACCGGGTGTTAATGGTCACAGACACCGAAACACCCAAAAAAAATTCTAAATAAAAAAAAAAAAAAAAAAAAAAAGAAAAGTTGTATTTTTTTTACAAATTATAAAAATTAAGATCATTTCAGTCACATATTATTCAATATTTCTAATAATTTTTTAGCTTTTCATTCATAATTTCCTTTATGAAGTTTCTCGCTTGCAAAATCGTGACGTCATCTTGTAATAAAATATATAGCATGGCAAGGCAAAAGAGGTGTTGATAATAAATAATAATTTACTTTTCAGCGTTATAATAATTACTTATTATTATTAAAATGAACACTCCGATAAATTAAATTAGGTTTCGTTAATTATAACGTTTTTAGACAAAGAGTTTAGGACGTGTTAAAATAAAAATGCTTTGATGTACTATATTTTGTCGCTTGTCGGTAATGTCGGTAATCTCATTATTACACCTGTCATCTCAAGTCATATGTTGCATTTAACAATGATTTTCAAATTAAACTCATATTTATTATATTTGTTATATTATTTTGCCCAGGTAATGTGATTAAACTATACTTGTAAAAACCTCTCAGTAAATAACAATGACAGATAACAGTCAATTTGACAGTTGGTGTAGTTCCTCGCTCTCCGCAAGAGCGTGTTTCGTAGAATTACAAGATAATGTCAAGAAGAATAAAATTAATGATTTATTTGTCAAATATGAAATATTAAGAATTTTTTATGTTGGTAACATCAAATCATTCGTAAACATGTATACGAGAGATTTATAAATACAAACAATTCAATTGTTTTATTTGAAAATTCGATGACATTTATTTATTGTTTGTGCACTGCAACTGAAATATTAATTATAATTACTTGAATTTGACCTCATAATTAACAATTTAGCTCTAAATATGATGGAAATCTCAAACCTCTAAGTGCTCAAACACTGAACGAAACCAATACACAAAATTTACAGCCAGTTGATGCTAACGCAAAGTTCTTAGTTTTTGTCTGTCTAGGCCTGAAACTAAGCAGTTTCTGGACGATTTTGAGATGTATAAAACTAGTGTTTTTGGACGAGGGCACGAAATATATTATTTATCTTTATACTACGTATAAGTAATAGTTACTGGCAAACTTATACTTATCAGCTGTTGAATCAGCTCCCAAAGATGATTAGAAAAGGAGAAATTTTTGTTCAATATTTAATGGATAATCTATATTATTCCTGTCATTTATTGATTGAATTTTGGAGTAATAAAATAAAGTATTTCAGAATTCCACTTTTCAGAATGTAATTAAATCTCCTACGAAATTTAATATCCAAAATTGAGAATCTGCCCGTTTTTCATGCATATCTCCCCTCCATCATCCCCTCCTCTCAAACCTTATCAGCCATAGCTCACTAATATAAAATATCCGAACTGATTAAATGTCCCGCTGACCGGAAACTCCGGAAACCACAGGCGTGTCCGGAACTCCAGCTAGAGTAGAGGGGGGAAATAAGCCGTGTCCAGTGACGTCCCCTACTGATACGGTCCTGGCTAGCCAAGGACGCCACAAAAACTGGACCTATTTGTAGATAAGATGTATCTACTTGTATGTACCGAGGAAATTAGATTTGTGGTGGACACTCTGATGAGGGGAGGCTTTGCGAAGTTTGGGAACAGATGGAGGAGAGGAAAAAGGCGTTGTGAGCAAAAAGTGGAAAAGGGTTGGATAGGGAAAATTATTTAGTATGTTGTATGAGTAAAGTACAGTTGCCCGAAATATATTCAAACATTTCCTGTTTTAAAAATACTGGTATAAGAAAAAAGGTGGAACAAAAATTCTAGATTTACAGCAGAGGCTGCCGTTTCATTGACGAAGAAACAAAGCCGAGGATGTAAATCTGTGTTTGGTGCCATATTGAATACATTATTTTGGATTTGGAATTAATATTAATTAGTTATTAACTGTAATTATACAAGAGCTATAAATATTTAAATTTCTGTTGATCACGAAACCTTGTTACCTAGCAAATTTGATAGTGTCGTGATTTTATTTTTACCTCCCGCCTACCTCTAGGTAAGGGAGGTATTGTTTTTGGTCAAAAAATTGGGTAGTGAGTTTTCAATGAATAAGCACGTTTTAAGGTCCCTACAATACGATTTTACTATTTTCGCGATGATGTCTGTATGTATGTATGTATGTATGTATGTATGTATGTATGTATGTATGTATGTATGTATGTATGTGTGTGTGTGTGTAGTCTGTGGCAATTTTTTCGTCTCGCATAACTCAAATACTATAACACCAAAAAATACAATTTTATGAATTATTGCTTCTTATATTTAAATGAAGAGCTGATTAGATTTTGGATAAAATTGGGCAACCGGAAGTAGAAGTTTACTTGAAGCCCTTAACAGTTTTTTGTGAAAAACACGGTTAAATTTCCTTTTTCAACAATTTATGTTATTTCAAAGTTAAAGAATATTTAATTTTACATGTGTTTTGATTATACTAATTTTATTAATTTTCATTAGATTTAGAGATAATAAAATATAAAGAAATTAGATTTCACAAATCTTGCATTCCTAGTACACCATGGAAACATTTAAAAATTTTCAATTTTTTCTTCGAAATGTGACACATGTCATTGTGATTGTGAAGCTGTTTTTTTAGTGAAATATGTGTCAAAAAATGCAATAAATATACGAAAGAAAATTTAAATTCTCAAATATAAATAGAAAATAAACAAATAAGAAGGTATGTTTTTGTATCAAATACTATTTTGTACCGTTTAAGAGTAGTATTGGGCGGGAGGTTATGTGCTGGCCACATCAGATTTTTTAAACAGTTTTCGATTTAAATTGCTGTCAGGTGACAAGGTTGAGTTGTCAAACTGAAATTTATCCGAAGAAAATAAAATGCTCGAGTGTAATTCGGCGAGATAATTTAAAGACATTATTTATAAAAAGGTTTGTTTAAAAGTGCAATTGGTGAAAATTATAATATATCATATTATTTTAATACTTTCTTCACAAATGATATTAATCTAGTTATTGATCTGGTTGCTAGGAGAATGTTAAATAACGTTTTTCTTCAAACGTCATAAAAGTACGTTGTTATGTATTTGTATTCAACAAGCAGAAGTTCAATATTGTCGCCGCCGGCGTAAAAGTGTATCCTTGGCAACACATTTACGCCGGCGGCGGACAAAGTAAAATATTATGAAAAATAGTTAGGTTGTAATTCAATAATTTGACAGTTAAAAATGAAACAAATAAACAAAAATAACAAAACAGCATATTCTACGGCAACTTGAAATGCTAGATAAGACAGAATATTTTTTGAAGTTTTGAGCATTTTATAATATTTATAATTTTATTTTCTATGTTTGAAGAAAAAATAGCATGTGTTATTCGGAGTAAATGTGTCTTTGGGTACTTCGCATGTAATTGTTCGACTCGCTTCGCTCGTCGTTCAAACTTACATGCTCAGCACCCAAAGTATCACATTTACTCCTAATGACACAATCTACTATTTTTCACGACATGCCAGGAAACCCCAATTTTCTTCTCACGAAATAATGAGGAAAATGTGTTTTTCCTCTCTACAGAGGAAAATATAGGAATGCTACTAATAGGAATGTTATTTATAAAAAAAACATATTGCAAAATTTATAAAGAAATTCCAAATTTTATTGAAAATCCTTAGTTTAGTGACATACATGCTTTAAATTATCTTACAATTATGTCTTAAATTTTTCTTTTTCTAGATTACATCACATTTTGACAAGTTTAATTTAGATTTAATACTGGTTCATTGGCAACAATGTTATACCGCATTGCGTCTGATAACCTAACTTTTCTTTTTAGAAACATGTGAAAAAAAAATGTTGTGTTCAACACAAGAGGAAAGCACTTCTTCCACTCAAAAAGAAACGCTTTCCTCTCTAGTTTGACAAATTACTATTTATTACTTGCATAAAGTTACCTTCCAATTTATCCGCTGTCAAAATGATAAAATTGTTTTTTCTTCATGGCTTATTTATTGTTGGAGTTAAATTATCGTCATTAAATTATGTTGTTTTAAGTTTGTTGAATGGTTGCTATGCATTTGTTGAACAGTCACTACGTTTGTTTAGTGGTAGCTATGTAGAACACTTCTCATTTCTGACACTTTTAGCTTTTTATCAAACTCGATGGGGTTTAATAATTATATATTACATGTTATTTTTCAAAATGTAATATTAAACATATTTTTAATTAATTTACTCGAAACATGAAGCAGAAAAGGAAAAATAGCAAAAAATGTTTTATTTTCCAAAGAAAATAGTCTTACTAACTTTTAAATGAAATGTATTTCGCAGCTGATTTTTGTATGTCAAGTAAACTTCCTCTTCCAGTTTTAAAATTGTTACCAAAATAAAAGCAATTCCTTGCATTACTCTTTTTTTTTCTCATTCGTGAGTTGTAGAACGTACGAACTATTTTTCAGATTAGTTTACTTCCATATTTTATGTATAAGTAAAAATTCTTAGAAGTATCTCGGCTTGCAGTGCCGTCAAATAACAACCCCCAAAGATGTTATTGGAAGAGAATCTCATAATCTACAGTTACCACGAACATGTTCATACATTTAACATAATTTTCCTAGTGGTTCGCCCCAATCGATTTTCCACATTTACCCATTGTGTAGTTTAGAATCCAAGGGTGAAACAATATCACCACTACACACTATTCACATATGAAGATTTAGTGGCGGGCAGGGGCGTGCCACCGGGGGTGTGCTAATTTCTGCCCCGATGAGTCACCTCCTCCTGAATACGTTCATCCTATGGGAACACTTCTTCCTCCTAATTGTAAGATGCACCGGGAGCTTAACATGCATGGATTACCAGAACTGTTGTTAAGGATTAGAAACGCTGGTGATAAATTTTGAGAATTGGATTCGGGAGGGAATAGTTGACTAATTTAATTAGTCTTCCAACTAGACACCAAGAAGAATTAGAAGAGCTTGTTAAATCGGACAACCCAATAATTTTAACTCCACACATATACCGGGTATAGAATTGAAATGTAGCGTAGCATTTCAATGATATTTTTTATATTGCAGTATCTTTTAACCTATTGACTTTACAGAAGAAATGTAAATACAAAAGAAGTTCATAAATTAAAAATGCATGCCATAAGGTCCATTTGGTTACCTAAAAGTTAGTATTTTACGATATATCAATCAAATTAAAATTAATAAGTATTTATTAGAGAAATTTTAACACAAGCATGGATAATTAAAGAAAACGAAGAACATTTGATATTTCAGAAAATAGATTTATATTTTCTGTACAAATTTCGTAGAAGATTGTAATGATATTTAGGTGAATTTAAAAGTTAAACAAATAAATAAATCAAAGTAAAAGAGAACTATTAATCATTTGTTTATTAAATATTGTATATTAATTTAAATATAACTTGACTTGGCTTATTTTTGTAGGAATATTATATTTCTTCTGTGGCCAAACGAACATAAAGTAGTATTTTATTGTTTTCATCTAAAATATTATTAGAAATGAACAATTTATACCGTGTGTCCCATGTAAATGTTGACATAGACAGTTAACATGTAAAAGTGACAGATTAAAATATTAAAAACAAATTGCAGGCACTATACGTCAGTAGCAATAAAAAGAGTAGGCGGAAAATTAAGAATTATTATTAGGAATTACATTTAATTGCGGTATTAAAATAAAATAATCTGTATTAAATAAAATGTAGGGATATGGGTAGTATTGTGATATAAAGTTTATTTTATATGTTAATTGCCAACATACACGTGGGACACACGGTATATCATAAAATCAGAAAAAAAGTTTATTTATTATTTAATATATTATGTTTGTTTAGTGAATATGAGCCACAGAAAAAAATATTTTTCAATACCACGGATTATACATTAAAAATGAGTACGTTTTAGTTTGAAATATTTACTCTAAAATTAATAGTTAAAAAATTATTTAAAAATGAAAAAAATCAACGCAAATTGGTCTTTGTCCTTATCTAGTAGTTACCTATGCATTTTTCGGGAAAACAAACACATCATTGTGTTATTTATAATATTATCTAATTTTAACCGAAGTCGTAGTAGCTCTTATAGTTCTTGAGATCCTATTTGTGAGCCTCGAAATTGAAACATACTGTACTTTATACGATCTATATCAGTTCTTATATAAACGCCAAATTAAAATTAAATATTAAATTTAGAAAAATTAATTACTCTATTTACCCAGTTTGAGGATGACGTTCCGCCTTTGTAGATCTCAGTAGAAGATCTAATGATCAGATTACTATAGGTAAAGATTTTGTCAGTTGTTGGAAACGAATCGAATCAACAAAAAATATCTTTTTTAAATGAAACATCGGACAATGGTCAACTTATCTGACCAAATATTCGATCAGCTTCATGAACTTTGCTAATGAAATATTGATAGTCCAAGAATTCTAATTATCTACAAAGCAAAGCAACAAAGTATAAATTTTTTAAACACTTGGATTTATCTCTTACATAATAAAACTACGAAACTACCCTTTCAGGGGTGTAAACTCAATGGCCGGATTTAGGGGCTGATTGATTTAATTTCGTTAAGCAGAGCACCCAGCACTAAATTCAGCAGACAGATAAAATCTGTCTGCTAGCAGGGGTTGCCAGTCGTTACTAAATGCATTACATTTCTCGCAAGAAGACTAAAGTACGAAATACAATTTACACATAAATAACACGAACTTTCGGTATCATTTCCACGCCAGGAGAAGACTCGACCACTTCGCTTTGCACGATACTTCCCGAAGAGGAGGCCCTATAGATTTCTCTGATCCATTTGCATGATCGTTCTCTCCGTGAAATGAGTAGTATTGGCAGCGATTCCACGGTATTTTATGCGTTTCCGAGATTAGACTCATTTGGATGAAATCGTAAATAGTTTTAAAGCTTCAGCTTTCAGGCGATGAGATTTTTGCGCTGGAATTGCAGAATGCACTTCACAGTTAATTTAAATTAACTGAAACGAACGCGGATTTCATGCTGCGTATTTATATCGCGTTTCTAAAGAAGTACACTTCTTTGCCATTTTGCAATTTGCATTCCACAACTAAAATGGATAAATATTGACTACGTTCACAAATATGGCAAAAATGTACTTTACTAAACTTTGACTTTGGAAAGGCGACTTTTAAACACTATCGACTAATTGTTTTTCTTCCTAAAGTCAAGTATAAAATAAATCAGACTTGATTCATATATGCCACTTTGAAAGATTCGTGTAATATACCTCTTGTATTTTGGTAACTAGAAGGAATAGGACATACGTTCATATGACATTTTTGGCTTAAAATAACCTCAGGAATAAGCTGTTAAAGTTTGTTACATTAGTCCTGAAACCTCCTGTATATGGACTTTACTTTATGATTAGTGGCATTAAATTGTAATATGAAATAAGTCCAAATCCATAATCGAAAACCGTAATCATATTAAAAAATAAATCACGGCAGTATTTAAGATGTTTAATTTGAAATGACTGTTCATGATTTCTCTATAAATACTATGAGCTGTATTTTTTACGCAGTTAAATAAATTATTTACCAAATAACTTGTCTACAAATTTTAACATAAGCACACAAATTACTAGCTGTCAGTAGGCGAATAAGTGAAGGACAAGTCAATAATCTAAACCTAAAGTCGATTTGTTCTTAATGTTAATGTGTAAACGTAACTAATAATTTTACTTTCCAAAAGTCGTCTTTTCAAATCGAGTCAAATTAAATTCTTGCCGTACGTGTAAAAGTAGTCATTGAAGATAAACAACAATTCCTAATTTCGATGGGTGATTGAGAAGAATATTAAAAATTGGGAGTGAGTAAAGGATGGTGTAACAAATATATGCGAGCGAGATTAAGGGTGAACGATTGCGTGGACGTCCGAAGAATAAATGATTAGATATGATTGATGGTTTGTTGCGTGAACGAATGATGAATGAGGACGAGGCGAAAGTGGTGTGCCAGAATAGAACTGTTGGTTGATTGTGTTTCAAGATTTGTGTTGACCCACTGTGTGGGATATGGTGTGATGTTACGTATATGTTACTGTAAAGCCCGAGTTAAGGTAAATCTTAAGATTTTCTAGCAAAACCTAAGATTTAACAACTCTTAATTGTAAGCTCTGTGGTCATCGTTCATTACAAATTTTTACTACCATTCTCTTATTAAATAATTAAAATTAAATTCACCTTTAAAAATATGGTAAATAACCTAATCTGTCAAAGCTCATAAATTGGTTATTCTGAGGTTTTTACCAGTGAATCATTTCATTTATACACTCATGTTATTTAATTCTTAGGCTTACTGGTAAAACCTAAGATTAACCAATATACGGGCTTTTACAGTAACGTACATATGTATGTACTATAAATATACGAATTCCTTTTTACTTTAATTTAAATCAATCACACAATGAACAAATTCATTATCTAAAACATTTATTTCCAAACATTTTGGTCAAAAATTAACTCCCCCCTTTGTGAAAAGAAAAACTGATTTTGAATGATCAGGTTTTTATGATACGTGTTGGTTATAGTGCCCCCGGAAAAATATTTAGCCTTGTCTAAGAGCCTAACCTTTTGTATTTGAAAATGAACCAAAAGTCCAACAGTTTATGAATTACTTATGATTAATACCAATATCCAATAAATTTAAATACTTTTGGATTAAATTCTGTACAAATCATAATATGTAATTACTTAATTACTATTTGTTATCTGAAGAAAAATTACGTTTAGTAAATCGAAACGTTACATTTAAATAAAATATAGTACTGGACTTAATCCAAAAGTCTTGTTAATTAATTATGAGTTCTGAAAGTTTTTTATAATTATTGAAATATCTAGTAACTCAAGAGATTTATTAAGATATGAAAAAACATCTGAAGCGCAATCTCATAGCTGTTACAGTTTAAAAAACAACAATAGCGTATATGATGAACAGAGCCGCAGGCAATTCCGGCCCAAAAAATGCAATGTCGATTATGCGTGAAGAACAAGTGAGTCCCAGTTCATATTGTATCAGGGTTGCCAGCCCCACCTGTCACCCATAAAACTCCCTGCGCCAGATGATGCCCGCGATATGTCGCCGGGGAGTGAGAAACGAATTCAGATTCAGGCCGATATTACAATCGGGAGGTGACGTTTTCGCCTGCGACTCTTTCCCAGAGCAATTTTAAACTCTGCGTGATATTCACACCGAGTAGTTTTCGTTTGTTCGCAGATGCTACCTTGATCGTAAAATTTGCTATGGAGGAATTTATGGACTTCCCTCCCGCAGTATTGAATACGATATTGTGTGGATTTTTTATTGGCGAGAAAGACTGACTTTGTGAAAGAATGGTGAGACTGTTTGTTGCTTCCGGACTTATACTGTGAGTTGCAGCTAAGGTGCAACATTTGCTTTTTTGTCATTGATATATTAATATTGATTATTTCACTCATTACAAATTTGACCAATCAGAATGTCTCATTTTCCATTGTTGTGCATTTTAGATAAGTGATTAAACAGCACCATGCTGTTTATTCGCGATTAAATTGAAGCTAGCTTTTATATGCAAATTTTTAACATTTTGAAGGCATATTTATCCGGATAATTAGTTGCAGAAGCAAGATACTTACATGTTCTTTACCTTTACTGGTATTCTATATCTTCAAATATGCTGAATTGTTTAATTCAAGTTATTTTTATTTACAAATTTTTGACATTTATTTGACAAGTAAAAAGAAAAACTATCAATTTTCTATAGTTACACTATAGCAACATAATTTTATTGTGATTTTTGTTTATGTGTGTACCGATTTATTTATGTGAAAATGTGTCAAAATCAACGTCTTAGTACAATTTCTTCGGCAAATATTAAAGTTTATGCTATGAATTCATGAAATAATCTTGACATATACCTCTCGTGGTAAAGAATTTAATCGATTAAATTTGACATGTCTAGCTTATGCAAAAAATTTTGCTTAAAAAGTGTTTGAGTACATAATAATTTGAAATCTTAAATTATTATGTACGATAACACTTTTTTAAAAGCAAAATTTTATCGTGATATAACTATTGATAATAAGGTAGTACTGTTCCAGATAAAATGCAACATTTGATGACAATGGTAAATAAACTTGTCATCATACTTTGAACATGTTTACTAATAAAAAAAATATTTGAATGGATACTTGGTGCAATTTTAGTTTTAGTTTGTTTAGGAAATGTTTATGATGTATTTGCTAACTTATTTCCTGAACATTCCAAATCAAATTCTTCCACAATTTCTGGGATATTTACAAAATTTATCCGACACATAACACATATAACCTCCTGCATTTTGTAATTTTTAAACGGTACAAAATATAGAAAAGTGTTTCAAATAAAAATTGTAAGCAATGTTTTGAATATAACAAATTGTACTCTAATTTATCTGTCTACAGAGATTTGTCAAAAAAATCTGACATGGCAAGAAGAAAACTACCACGTCTGGTTGATGGCCTGCTATAAAAATGGAATCAGCTCCAAATTTGAACATTCAGGTTCTAAATATGAAATTTGAAAATAGTAGAGTCATTAGAATCTGCTATTGCCACCACATAACTCAATTTTAATTTCTAAATAAAAGGAAATATAGAAAAACTCATTCATTTAATAAGCTATAACAAAAAATCCTGACAAACCTTCAAATAAACTACCACTTACAGTTCTAATTATAATTTGACATTGGTCGCTTCATAAAATTTGAATTATTGTGAATGAAAAAATCGTCACACACACACACACACACACACACATAGGTCATCCTGAAAATAGTGAAGACCTCAAAACGTGCTTGTCCTACTACTGAAAATTTTGGCCTGTCGCAATACCTCCCTTAATATATATGAGCCCTGAATCATATCATTTGACCCAATCAAGACTTTTCGAATAACTTTTAAAAAAATTGTTTTGATTTTACTAAGAAACAATTATTGTACTCAATTTATCTTAAATTCTGTTATTTTTTAAGAATGCCTATTTTAAGGAAACATAACATCTGAAATAATAACAAATTACCAAAAATTACTAACATAAAGATTTAATTTGGTCCAAAGGTATTTATTGGCTGGTACCACAACTCTGTTTTTGAATCTGATGACGAAATATAGAAAAATGTTTCAAATAAAGATTATAGGTAATATTATTCTACAACTTCTTGATTCCTATGATATTTACTCTATCTCATATATTTACTAAAATATGCCCTGAAATCATGATAGACTTTCATATAATCTACCACTTACTGTTGATGAATACTTCTCAAAATCTAATCAATTCGTAACATAAACATAATACCTCCCTTACATATATGTATGTGCGGGAGGCAAAAATGATGAATTTAAGATATAAATATGGTGCATTAAGCAATTTTCCTTTATATGATTTTAACTGGGCCAAATGATATGATTCTGGGGGAGGTAATTTTGTTTCAAGTCTGAGTTTAATAATAAAACATCCATAAATAATTTGTACAAAAACAAGTAACAGCTAGAGGACAACAGAGGAACGTAAAAATCTTGCTAATCTTCTACAGAAAGATTTCCAAATGGTCCTTTAGTTTCTACTGTACTATGTTACAGTTATTCAAATTATTTACAATTGTCAACATCCTGTAGAAAAATACCAAATTTCGTTAAAATTGTTTTGTTATTGTGCGTGCAAGAATGCTTTCCGTAGCTCCTTGAGTATCTTGTAAGACTCCCCGGGTCCTAGTCTCCCAAAGTCTTGTTTTCCCGAACTCCGCTTCAGGCTAATTGGGATTTAATTAATTTAATTTTCTCTCCGGTCGAATTTGAAACTTGGTGGAATGAGCTACGAGCTGTCAGTTTGTAGGGAAATTAGTTTTCGTATTAATCTGATAAATGCTCAGATGAAACCCTAATGATGTACAAGATGGACGAAGAGAGCCGAGAAATGTCACTTCCATTTTAATTATTGTGTCCTCACTGACATTTATTTGTCATTGGGTTAATTAATATTTAACACGTTGTTACTTCATAGAATTTGTGTCAGGCCAACTGGTTTGTTCATTATTTTTGGGTAATTATAACTTTAGACCAATCCATAACGAAATAATCGTTCACATCTTTTATGTCATCAAGATATGTGATGTGTATGTAGCATGTCGATAATCCTGATGCAAAAAATTTGTACAGTAAAGCCACCCGAAGCCATTAAACTTATAAATGTGCGATTAAAATTAAACGAAATATTTGAATTTTTTATGGAATATCATTACTGTTTACATTCAAGAAGAATTATGTAAAATTGCGTTGATAGAACTAATCCTTTCACAAAACAGTTTTTTTTTTCTTCAAACGTCATAAAAATATGTATTTGTATTCAACAAACCGAAGTTCAATATTGTCGCCTTGGCAACACTTCTACTCCGGCGGCGAAAAACGTAAAACATTATGAAAAATAGTTAGGTTGTAATTCAGTAAATTGACAGTTAAAAATTAAACAAACAAACAAAAATAACAAAACATGCATAATTGTCCGACTGGCTTCGCTCGTCATTCAAACTTATATGCTCAGCACACAAAGTATCAAATTTACTTCCAATAACACAATATAATATCTACGACCGTTGTTAAAAGTTGCTCTTTTAACGGTTGCTCGGCAAGTTAAAAGTGTCACTTTCTGACACTAATGTTAAAAGTAACATAGCAACGTGTTAAAAGTGATTTTATTTTTACTTTCTATGTGTTGCTAACGATTTGTATCAATAAATAAAAAAATACCTATAAAAATATCATTCCATATCTTTCAATATTTACTAATACACTAAGGAAGAACGTAGATAAAATTTTGTATGATATACGTGTTAAAAGTTATTTATTTCGTTCATGGGGTTGTTCCACTCGACTTTGCATAGTTTCACAAACTTACTCATACTCGTAAAATGTTACTTTTAACACTTACATCATAAATAATATTTGTCCAACAAATAAATGAAAAACAATTAGTCAAATTTTGACCTTTGTCAGATCGATGTTTTCGACTGAATTTACGTTATTTTATTATTTTTACACTCGAAATAAAGTATGGTATAAATTTAGAAACGTAATTTTTTTTAAAAATATTTTTAATTTTGTACTTAATAAAGTGAACAATTTTAATTTCCAATTTGAATTTTCATTGCCTGTACCTATGTAAAATGTTGACAACATTCGTACAGATTTACATAATTACCTGATTGTTATAACAATTGTTTGATTGTTTGTTTCAATTTTTTTAAGTAGCTTGTGTGGCTTTTCGAAGGGGCGTACAGTCTTTTTGAATTAGGATTATCGACTCAGAATTAAAGAATTATTTTACCAAAACCTATCACCCCTTTTCCAAACATTAACGTAGTGTGTCCCTAATAATTACAAAAGATATATATTTTTTTGTTATAGAGAACTACACAATTTGTTAACCAAGCAATGGCCAAGATATTTTTGTGATCCCATTCATTTTTGTAATCTATCTGTACAAAAATATTCAGTAAATATTAGTGATTAAAAGTTAGATGACTTGGGAAAGAAACTGCCCATTGCCAAGATCAAATTCTTCTGTCGTAACTAGTAATGTTCAAATATATTTCAACCCACAAATATCATCCCCGAGATCTAATTCCCATCCCGACGCGGCGTCAATATCGAAGAGGGCTTACTAAAAATGCATCTAAAGCCAAAGAATACATAAAAATGTATACGAAACCACATCTTTAGTGGTATCTCCGTTATGGGTAAAATTTCTCCGCGGGTTCCATTGTTTCGACCGCGTTTAACAAAAGCCTCACGTATGATATTGCTTTGTTTCTGGAACGATTTTTGTACCACGCCAACTGGGATTTAGTGGGGACGCAATGGGCTTATAGAAAACAAGGAAACATCACGAATATGTTGCGAAGGAGGACAATATTGGAATATCGGATTCAATGATTTGTTTGTAAGTTGGTACCACTGACGCCCGGAGAGTAATTTTAAAGGATTCGGAAGGGATCATTTGTTTCTGACAGGACAGCAGTTGCAGCTGTCTAAATGCTAATTTTATAAAATGACAGTAAAAGGAAATTGTGACGCAGATCGATCGCGTTTTATTTACCATCTTTCGGGGACGTGATTCGGCGGCTGGTAACCCTACTTTACATATAAAGATATACAAAATACACCCAAAATGTATAAATGGTGTGATAGTATGTAATTTATTAATTACAATAATAATACAAATAGCTATTTTTCCGACCACTTAGAAATCTGCTCAATGTATGTTCGTTGTTGATGGGGAAATGAATATTGCAAGCATCGTGCAAAATGAATTTGGTTTGTGAGTATTTCAATACAGGTCATTTCATTTCAGTACAGGTGCCATTGCTAGGATACTTATTTAATATTGTCAAATATTGGAATGGTGAAAGCGGGAAAAATTTATTATTAAATTATAAATTAATTAGGAAATAATATCGTGGTCGTAGAAAAAGTATAGTGTACAACTCGCATGGAATGATCATTTCATATTTGTATGATTTGATTTCGTACTTGTAGGAAATGAGTATCATTCCATGCTTGTACAATATACTATTTATGGCGTATAAAATATAAATATTATTTTACGGCGTACAATAATATGTTTGTTGTTTCATATACCACTGGTGGCAGCACTTATAAGAGCAGCTCTTACGAGTGACAGTTGTTCTGTCATATTTTATTGTTTAAAAAGGCAGAAGAAATGACATACTTATACCTATTTTATATATCTCAAGTTTACTTGTGAATGCTTGAAGAAAAAATAGTATATGTTACTCGGATTTGAACACCTTGATCGCAAATAATATGAGCCCAACGCAAAAAGTCCTGTTTCAACTCCTAGTATCATAATATACTATAATCTATAAAAACAAGTGAAGCCTTTGATATTACGCAAAATGAAATAAAAATTATAATAGTTTGTGAGAAGCCAAATTTGTTGCATTATTAATTAAACCAAATTACCTAAAATTCCAATTATTATAAGTCGAACTGGCATTGTATCGAAATCGAAATCTGTAACGAAATTATTAATTAGTTTCAACATTACCTAATCTGTTTAATACAGAAATGACAGCTTACAATTGCAGATCTACGTATAAGCTTAAGATAAATCGAAAAAATTTTCAGAACTCATAGTAAATAAACAAACGATCATTTGTTTAAGTTTTGTCCATTTTCCCACTTGGGTCTTCAGAAATTTACAAAATTTCATGTGTATGTGGACAGACTAGCAGAACGATAACAATAAGAAGTACAGAACACAACGGGTCATTCGTCTTAACCAACCAGAGAGATCTGTTGTGGCTAGCCAAGCCAATAAATTTTGAAGAAACATAAATTATAGCAAGTTCGAAAAGTGCCAATGGCAAATTTATAAGATAAGCTATTGAAATCTACAGTGAATCAGAATGAAGGGTACGAGTTGAACAAGACATGACTTATTTTGTTTTATATGTCATAATTAGTTGTTACTTAGTTACTGTTTCTATTTACTTGTTCATGTTCACTTGTATACCGGATGAAAAAAAAAATAGATTTTTAATAAAAATTGTACAGAACTTAAACAAAAAATCTTTTATTTAAGACTTTTTTGTTAAATAGCTCCATGGTAACGTACTTGACTGTGGATCATAATCCAACAGTTTCTATTACTGATCATTTTAGGACTATACTGAATAATAGTGTATTGTATTATTTGGTTGCTGATCATGTAAGCTTACAAAGTCACATTTACTCCGAATATTTTTTCTTCAAACGTACAAAACAAAAATATAAATAATTAAAAAATGCTCAAAATTTCAAAAAATATTCTGTTTTTTCAGCAATTCTAGATACCATAAAACATGCTGTTTTGTTATTTTTGTATATTTGTTTCATTTTTAATTGTCACATTATTGACTTGACTTGACTATTTTTCACAATATTTTATTTTGTCTGCCACCGGAGTAAAAGTGTTCCCGGCGAAAAATATTGTACTATTACTTGTTGAATGCAAATACAAAACAACGTACTTTTATAACGTTTAAAGAAAAACTGTTTAAGCAAAATAAAGATCTTTCAAATTTTGCAAAAATATATGTATACGAGGTTCTATTAAAAAATTTAAAGCTACATACCATTGTGCGAAAATAGAAAACCCGGTAGCAAAACTAATGTCTTCTGTAGAAATGTGAGCATTTGAATTTTAAATAAAATTTTTTTATTTATATGAGTAATATTTAAAATAATTGTATAAAATAAGAAATACAGATTGGTGGACCACGACGACATATCTGGCATGATGATATATTTATTTTGTTATGCCTCAACCAATAACCTGTTTTATTTTTCAAACTTAATGATATCATACTCCGCAATACGGCATCATCATCCCTCGCAAAATCGAATAACTTATTATTCCTCGCCAAACCTCTCCACCCTTATACGAGCCTTATTTCTGCTATTTTTATTCTACGCGGTTATCGGCAGTGCGTCCCCTGGAACGACGGCACAGCACCGCACGTGACTTAAGGCCGCAGTCGAACTCTGGTTTTTAATTTGTCAACGTCAGATGGCAGGCTAGGCGCGTGACCTCCCCGGATTATCTCTTCACGTCACGTGGTACACGTGTCGCTATTCCCCCACCACTAAACGAATAGTATTTTTACCTCTCGTACATGTGTGGTAGGGAGGTATTGTGATGGACATCATTTTTGGTAGTTAGTTTTTTCACTATTTTCATGACGACCGACGTCTGTGTGAGTGTGTTGATTTTTGCATTCATGATAACTCAAAATTTAATGAAGCTAACAATGTCAAATTTCAAATGAACCTATTGATTTTAGATGTTCACGATTATTATTATCTGTTTATGGAAGTGAAAGTTTATTTGAAGGCCTGTCAGGCTTCTTCAGGAAATGAATAACTTGGAGTGTATTATATTCTATTAAAAAGACGAAGATTAATATTGAATACAATTTTAATGTGTAGATACCCTTAGAAATGAAACGAATCAACACAAATTACCGTAAAAAGAAGAAAGTTCAATATACATTTAGAAATGGAAACAACGATATTACCAAAGAAACGTTAAGAATACAGGATGTTCTATTTAAGGTACGATTGAATTGAGATTTCTAAAACCGTAAGTGCTACGAGGTTGGTTAAACTATACAAAAATTGTCCCCTTAGTAGGGTAGTTTGACCAAGTATTTGTTTTTACAATTGAATACATAGGTCACTAGATATTGGCCAAAATATAAATTTAGTGATTTTGTTTTTTTTTTGCTTATAACTTTGTTATATGAAATTATACGAGATTCTGTTTTGTACTTTTTTATGGCTCATTTAAATGGTAAATTTGCAAAAGTACTCACATTTTATTTTATTAAACCATTTAGGAGTTACCAATATCATATCAACTTTATTTTTCATATGGAGGTCATAGTGAGCCATGACATATTTAGAGATTTTTTTGCTTTATCACGATAAAAAACAGTAATAATATTTTTTTTTCTAGTCCTGTATAAATATATTCCCATTATTTCAATTTTTTCGATGAATTATAGTACCAATAATTCACAGCAGTGAATTATGCTTCTTAATTCAATCTTCCCGAGCAATCACAGAGCTAGAAATCTATAATTCACGGTTATTTTTAAGACGTATAGTGGATCACCAAGCAACGGCCGTCTGACTGTTGACATATAGTCAGTTGTCATTGTGTATTTATATGTTGACGTTTTTCAACTTGTGTTGTCAACAAATTTCGTTCATTTACAAAAGTGATTTCTGAATTTATTGGGGTAGAAAATGTATAGTATTATAATTAAAAAATTATAACTAAAAAATTTACGAATTTTATTATTCATAATAAAATAATATTGAAATAAATGAATCTTAGGTTATAGACACGGCAACATTTTATAAAAGAATCCCGCTATCAAGATAGATTTGGTTAATAGAATGTATGGTGTGGTATACTAGGAACTCGATTAATTGGTCCAATCATATTTATCAAAATTTTAAGAAATTGTAAACCAGCATATCTAATTATTTCATATAAACATTGCTATAAGCGAAAAAAGAAAATCACTAAATTTTTTTTCTACGACCACTGAGAAATTTGCTCTTTTTATGTTTGTTGTTGCTAGGGGTATGATGTGGATTGCAAGCATCGTGCGAAATGAATTTGTTTTGCGAGTATTTCAATACAGGTCACTTCATTTAAGTGCAAGTACTAGGATACTTATTTAGAATTGACAAATATTGGAATGGTGAAAGCGGGACAAATTTATTATTAAAATTAAAATAATTTTGAAATAATTTTGTGGTTGTAGAAACTCGCATGGAATGCATTCCATACTCGTATGATTTACAGCATTCGCCTTATACTCGTAGGAAATGAGTACCATTCCATGCTCGTTGTACAATATACTATATTTTAGCCACTATCGAGTGATCTACGCACTCAATTGCAAAAACAAATTGATGGTCGAACTACTCTACTAATGAAGCAAATTTTGTCTAATTCAACAAACATCATAGCTCTTACATTTCTCAAGATCCCAATGCATTAGTACCTTGGGGGACTCTGTATAATTAAACGGGAAGAGAAGAAGAGGAAGACCTACAAATACATGACAAAAACAAATACACAAGGAACACGGAAACATAGAAAACTAGGTTAGGGAGGAAAGTCCTATGTTATCCATAGTACATTGGGCATTTGAAAAATCCTAGTAGGTAAAAAATTAAAATTACAAACTATATTTACATTTATTTAACACATCATGCATAATCCTCGCACCTGCATCTAGCAACCTTGATGATAGGCCTCTGCGGCATCCTCCAACTCCTAGCAGGCGGCGCCAAATTAAACTCCGCCCTCGCCATCATCGGACTTCCGAACTCCGGACCTCTTAGTGACATAGCACTCATACTATACCTCCCGAAACATCTCGGTCGCGGCAGATCGAACCGTGACGTCATTAGTGACGTCATCAGCAGCGCTTGCATTGGCGGCGGCGGTGGCGGCGGCATGTCTGAGAGACATAAGGGCGCTGAACGTCGATCGCGGTCTTCTATGTCGCTGTCGTTCGATGATACGGTGTATGAGGGCATGGTTAAATCGGAATCGCGCATTGTTGATCGGGGTGTATTGTTTAGGAAACAAAAGATGGTGGGACACCTGTGCAACACAAGATGGCTGCCGGTGTTTTATTTAGTATCAAAAATATTTTTAGTTGTGTAAATATGTATATTGTTTATTTGATATGTTTATAATCACAGACCAGTGGCGGTTATTCTCAGCAAACAGAATCATAACATAATACTATTGCTTATTTATTTAAAATGTTATTTATTAATAGATATGTGCTTCTTTCATTATTTGTATTGTTTAAAGACAAAAATAAATATTCTTTAATGAACCGGAGGCAAACTTAAAAATAGTCTAGAGTTATACACCTTTAAAGCAAACAGAAACTAACTTTTAGTCAGTCGGTGCCACTGCCTTACAACAGTTGACGGGTTACACTACGCTGATGAGTTCCAATAAAAACAAAACGCGTCTGTAATTACCGATTAACTGGACTAGCCGCTCTCTCATAATAGTAACGATTTGTTATTTTTTAGTATGGTTGGTTTAGGTATATAGTTATTGTAATATGCAGTTTGTAGTTTAGAAGCGCATGGACTAATTTTTAAAAACGTTTAGATTTGTGTTCGTTAAGTAGGCTTAAGAATTTATTACAGATTTTCAAATTTTATGTGAGCTTAGGTTTCAGAGTACATTGTAAATTATTTAATTTCTTTTTCTAATTTAATTCAACTTTAAAATTAGTCTTCAGCTATTCATCTTTAAAGCGAACAGAAAGTTAATTTTGATCTTATATCATAGAGAAAAAGAAAGATGCAAAATATGAATTAAATAGTTTCGACCAATAGCAACTCTCGCTAACTATATGGACTGGGTTGTTCTATGTATATAGTTATTGTAAAATGTAGTTTGTAGATTCCAAGTTCATGGACTAATTTTTTAAAACGTTTAAATTTACGTATCTACAGTTGCCTTAAAAACTTATTTAAGAATTGTATTTTAAACGTATGTTTAGGCTTTAGAGTATAGTCCTGTTCCTTTAATTCTTAATCTATTTTACCCTGGCAAGAAATACTCTATTCTTCAAATGGTTCTTGCTAAACAATAAATTATGTAATAATACATTTGAGTTAATAGTTTTGAGTACAAAATTGTCTGCTTATTCCTTACAAGCCGCCACTGTCACAGAACAATAGCTAATTACGTGTTTAATATCTTGATATGTTTAATGGAATGTTATCGCAGATATAAAAAGCATTGTTGTCCATATACAACGTTGACATTTTCAGGTTAAATTAACGAAGTGTAAACCAACAAAAATAATGCGAACGGTGAACAAAAGAAGTGGAAAGAACGACATCGTAAAAAAGACCGTAAATCACTTGTACTTCCAGTCGGGTTATGTCTTCACGAGGTATCAACAACATAAAGAATTAAATCAATACAGTAGAAAACGCACAAAAGAATTAAATTAATGAACAGCAAATTGTTGAACAGTTCAGTACGCGTGCGCAGATTTCCCGCGCGGCAAAACAAAACACTGTTTTGTTAGACACCTTCACATTTTAGGTTATGTGTTGATGTATCAACATGGAGTCGCGCGCACTATAAGTTCACGTTATAACCTCAAAACTGACATGTTATTTTTCACTCACATCTCACTACATGCTTATTTTTCTCTCACTATTTTGTAGTTTTCCTCTCGCAGTGTCACCACTCGCCCGCCGTGTGCTCCGTTCTAAACTGTTGATTAGAGTATGCGAATGAACGACCGGGGGCGGTGTTGTCCGCAGACCCCTCGGCGTCGCCCGGCGTGTCTGCAGGGGTGGAGGGTGCGGGCGGCGGCCGACGGCGGTGACTAAGCGGACAGGACGGGTATGATACGATTAGCCCCCGTGCTGCTGGCGAGGAGCTACCCCCGGTACATATTTTGTGTTTATGCCAATGGGGTGCATACAGTGGTAGTTAACATGTATGGAAGGGATTTCGTAACTTGATCGGAATTGATTAATTGTAGGAGTATTGATTTGTAAGATTCAATCACGAAGAGTGAATATGGTATTTCGTTTGGTTTCTTTTATTGAATTTGCGTGAAAATTATTTTGAGTGGAGTGGATACAAATAAACACCAGTGCTTCTCAATATTTTATACGCTCTCCCATAAAACCAACATCCGTCGGGAGGTAATAGCTATTAACATACCTAGCGATGTTATGAATATCATAACAACCGTGGGTTGTTCAATAGTTTACCGGTTTCAGAATAGAGAGACGTTAACGATATTAATAAATAATAGTTTTTGAAATTCATTTATGAATAATGCCTGTTATAATTTTTTTAGGTGATCAAGTAAGTCAGTTTGTTTTTATTTAACACCATGGTTATACTTGTTTTGTGACATATTTATTCTATATCTATATTAATAAATGGCGTGTTAATTTTCATTTTCTTTGACAGGTCAGTATGGTAATATTACCGTACAGCATAGAGTTATTACATTCTTACCAGCCTACTTTTGTGCATGTTAATATAGGATAAAACTCCTGAAACCGGTAAAGTATTGTGAAAAATGAACAAACTAAAATAAATCGAAAGAAACTATCATAAATCAGTTTTAAATTCACTATAAGCATTATAAATAATAGGGTTACTATATTATATTCCTGGTATAGACTGTCAAAAAGTTGTCAAAATGTTGAAAATGATATATTTATTTAATAGATGTTTCATTTGTTTATTCCAAAAGAAACTGTGATTATTAAAATATAAATTGATACAGAAGCATTGAGAAAATTTAGAAGCCTAAAATAATTTATGTCCATATCTCAAAAAAATCATACTGTGAAATGCAAAATGAGTCAATAATCTATCTAATAATTTAAAACAATTGAAGATCGCTCAAAAATAATTTTTTATATTTTAGGGCAACTCTCCTTCAATTCAACAGTATACATTTAACTATTGCAAAAAAATGACGATCGTTCAAAATTAATTATTTATATCTTATTTTTTTAAATTTGAGTTCAAGTTTTCTCCCTAAAACTTTAGAATGTAATTAATATTTGTTACACATCACTTTTGAAAATGCATTAATAAACTAAATATACATATAATTAATTTCCTTTACATCGGAAGCAAATACTAGAAAATTGCAAATAATATTATATTATAAATAATATTAATTATTATCTCCTAATTCAAAATTATTTTTGCAGCTCATTTCTTATAGAAAATTAATTTTATTTATTGTTTTGTGTCAAGTTAACTTTTCTAGTTTGTTGGAATGGAGTATAAGAAAGTAAAAATTAAATATGTTCTTCGAAAAGAGTAATTTTTTCAAAATCTATCGTGGGATCTGTTTCTTCTACAAATATTTTTCATAAACTAAATAATTCATCGAATAAAAATATGGATGTTTTATTATCTTGTCTATTGTCATACAACTTAAAGAATCATGATTTTGATTTAATTTCAAATTGTATATTTTGAAACTCCCTGTATAAATATGTACGTAGTGTATTTGTGTTTGAAATGCATTCCATAGAGGAATGCAAATACAAACACTCGTATATATGCAAATTTACTTAGATAGTTTTGATATTAAAACACAATTTTGCAATATGGTTGGCAGCACATTGACTGCTAATCCAGTATGCATATAATATCCATATTCGTATTTTATTTTATTTGTTTTAAATATGTAAGCTTCATATTTCATTTCGTGCATTTCATAAATATTTGTAAAAGTATTTCTCTGGCATTTGAACAACAAAAGCAAAAATATTTCTCCCAACGTCTAGGTTGAAATTTTTTAACGGTATCACTGAGTGGAATAATTTAAGAGGTTCGTGTAAATGGGTAATTCTCCCGCACGCCATTTTTTGAATTAATTACACATGAATTTTGGGTTGCCATGAAAATTTAACGGTGAACCCTGAACCCAAACAAACTTAAAAAGAAAGTCGATAATTTCGAAATTATCTACATGTGTATCAGCGTTCACTCTGCTCTTGAAAACTTACAATTTTAATTATAATAATTATGGTGAAACTACAAAATTATTTGTTTTAAAAATTTGCTCATGAAATTTTATAATTATGTCGGCTGTAGAATTTAAATGTGGCGTATAGAGATTTCAATGCTATTTTTCTTATACATTTCTGTCAATTTTTACCTAATCAATTTACAGCAAAAATGTAAATACGAAAGCTGTTTAGAATTAAAAAATGCATACTATAAGGTCTATTTAGTAACCTAAATATTAGTGTTGGACGATTTATCAATCACATTATAATTGATAAATATTTGACATTTCCAAAAACAGATACAGATTTATTTATTATAGTATATTATTTTCTATAGAAATTTCATAAAAGATTGTAATTTAAATGTGAATTCAAAAGTTCATTTCTTTCTATTAGGGCCCGTATTTTCAACCCAAGATAAACTACGGAATAAACTATCTTTGGAATAAACAGAAAATATTGCATCAAACATTGACAGCTTGAATAAAAACATTAATTTGTGCAATGAATTTGATGCAATATTTTTCTTTTATTTCATTGATAGGTTATTCCGTAGTTTATTTAAGGTTGAAAATACCGGGTCTTAAATAAATAAATCTACAACTGTTTTTTTTTTTTAATGTGTTACAGGTTTCCTAATATAAATATATGAATTTTAGTTGATTCATATTATGGTGAAATACTAATATTTAGGTAACCAAATGGGTCTTGTTGCATGTATTTTTAAATTTTGAAGAATTTTTGTATTTACATGTAATAGATAATAGTTTATAGCAATATAAAAAATAGCATTGAAATCTCTAAACGCAACATTTCAATTCTACATCCTGGATGTAACATAAGTCGAATAATCTTTCAGAACATCATAATAAAGAAAAAGATTTTCTGTTTAAGTTCTGTAAAGTTTTTTACTATGGTGCGGTATATCCTACATATCACACTCATTTCGGATAAGTGATGGCCTACATAATCGTACTAGTGCGTTTTTTTAAATTACCGCACTGTTTAATTGGCTGTAGTGATTTTTTATCATTTTAAATACTATCCAGGCTTGTTGATTTGTTTTGATTTAAAATTTAAATAATTTTTTATAAAATTGCAAATATAACTATAACTAATATCAAAATGAAAGATTTTAAACCAACAACCTTTTTATATATGTGTATATGCAACATCTTTGGGGGTTATTATTTGACTGAATTTCGTCTGCAAACCTATATCATACACAGATCTGCTTTAAGCAAAGTGCCACACTCAGAAATGGGTAAATTGAGTGATGATATATTTATTCTAAACCATTCTTTAAAAACATTTATTTCGTGAAATAAATTCAAGTTAAATGAAATACCCTTCACCCCAACACAATTCTTAATCCATCCAAACATAAAAACATCCCTTAACACATCGGCAGCCCACCCCTAAAACAATCCCTCCCTTAACCTGGCTGCACTGTACACTCCAAGCTACAACGCACTCTCGGCCACATGTGTTCTCAGCTTCCATCAGTACAAACGCACGATTAACTGCACCCCGTACTTCCCCCCACCCCTTGGGCTGCCTTGTGTGATGTACTACCCCCTTGGCAGAGCTACCCCTCAGATATCACTGGAGGAGGTGGGAAGAGGGCGCCGGTATCGATTTGAAAGGAGGGAGGAAATGCCAAGAAAATATTGACAAATATTTTTTAGTAAATAAACAATCATTTTGGAGCAAAACACAATTAATAATAGCATAGTTCATTTTGAGGGGGGGAGGGGTGTAATTTGACGGCTGGAACCGAGATCTTCGATAAATATTATTTTTATATTTTACGAAACCCAAAGCTTTCATTTCAATACGCAATTTTTTGTACAGAAGGTTGATATTAGATATATTTTTCTCTTATAAGTATGTTCATTAATCAGAATGGACATTAACTAATATTTTAGGACCAATAAAGATATTAGAAAAATAACGCAGAATAAGAATGAACTATGAAATAAAACAAGAGTTGGAAGAAGAAGATATAGTGAATAAGATCACGCATCAGTCAGATGGGTTGGACATATATGGTGAACAGAAGAAAAGGATCATTAGTGAAATGGAGACTACAAGAAAGAGGAAGACGAGGCAGGCCCAGATTAAAATGGCTAAAGGAAATAGAAACAGATTTAAAAGCAGCAGGAATGGGGTCTTTCACCATTTTTTTATTATTTTATTTTATGAAACTTTATCTAAATTGAAGACTATCTACACTTTTAAAAAGTATTAATTGTTATACATTAAGCCACAATGATTTTTTTTTAAATGTTGTGACGTCATATTAGTAGTGTTCCTGGATCTAGAACAGTACAGATTGTAAATAATTGTAGTCATATATTTTTTTACTTATTTTATTATTATTATTACAATAAAATAGAACATTTATGTAACAAAAATTATTTAAATCTCTACTGTTTGAAATCCAGCAACACCTCTACTATGACGTCACAACATTTTTTTTTTTAAATCATTCAATATACATAAAGTTTCATAAAAAAAATGGTGAAAGACCCCATTCAAAACTGGCAAAATAAAACTAAATATAGGAAGATAAGGAAAACCCTAACTACAAGGATTTAAAGAAAAAGAAACGGGGATTAATCCACTTCAACAAAAGGATCTAGAGGGCTTCATAAGAAGCAGATTTATCCCATAGGGGTGTTAAGCTACTATACATTATATAAAATATAAAAAATACTCATTTATAAGACTTTTTTAGCGCTTGTCATTTAGAAAACATGTCTTTTAAAACTTAAATCATTAATTATTGTTCATATTTTTTATTTCTCGATATGACAGGAGAAATAACTCTCACTTGATTTTATTTTAGTAAAATGGCATAAAACAAAAGAGATATGTAGATAAAAATATTTATATTATGATCCATGGACACGGTAAAAAAATTATAGTCCTAGTCGATCTACCGTTAATTTTTGTTAATTTATAAAAATGCAAATTTGTTAGCAAGTAACAAATTATTTTTGGGTATTTCGTAACTAAATATATTTGAGGATATAATAATTATTAATATTTATTTTTATGTGCTTTTGACTAAATGTTTTAGTAATTATATTGAAGCAGAACAGTAAATTATAGTTATTATAACAAATTAAGTTTTCACAAAGGATACAAACTTTCTTTAACAATTTACATTTCGAGTCAATTTATTAAATTTTATAAATCCAGAGCAAACAAATAAATACAACAATTTTTTGTCAATAATTCAGAATTGACAGTATTTTAATTTAACAAATTGTCATATTAATAGTTAATAGTTAATTTAGCAAAATATATTAACTAAAAATACTTAACAAATTGCAAGTAAATTTTTTTACTGCGTATAATTGAAGATTCTTTTTAAAACATATATCTAAGAAGTTAAATGTTTTTTTGATGAAGACTGAAAGCGGACTAACTGATATGGTCATATGTCGCATAATAAGTGGATAATTGTGAATTTATTTGACAAACATAAACAACAATGCACTTCAGTGGGATTCGAATCCATGACCTCTGGCTTGCTAGACTAGTGACAGCCACTACGTCGATTCTACACCCGGTATAGAATAGATGTTTTAGTTGTTTATTTGTTCTCTTAGCAACTATTTTTTAATCCAAATTTGATTGCCACCAAGATCTGCAAAAGCAGAGCGCCGCAACCAAAATGATTAATCAACATTTAAAACATATTGAATTAATTGTATTATGTTCAGCGAAGTAGGTACGACTTTTGCAATTATAACCAAAATTAAAGATACATATAGCTATTAGAAGAAAGTACATAAAAAAAATTGAATGGGGCTCGAATTGAAACATTCGCTCCAATTTAAGCTCCGTTGAAGCTCATTGGTGCATTAAATCTATTTGGGAGTAAAGCTTCACACTCAATCCATCCTCCGAAAAAACGGGCGTTAATTAATTTGCTCCAATTACTTTAAAAAATCACAGAGACAATAGACAATACCGAGCAATCAAGCCATCCATTTCGCATCGCAGTAGCCTGGCCGATAAATCCCGGCCAAACAAAAGACCATTAAAGCCCGGTACACAATCAATTAGCCTGCAAACAATCAGGTACGTTCACAATTAATTCGTACATTGCAAACCTTCAGATAGAAACAAAACTGGTTGAGGAGAGATGGTATCGTACTAGCCGGTGCAAAAACATTTTAATTACAAATCGCATCGGTAATTACCGTTTAAGCTGCGGTTTTTTCCGATTGGGTAATGCAGGATATATGGGGGTTATTAACGTCATATAAATCATACCTTTTTCGACCAGATCGCGCGGATAAAAATTTGAAGCGAAGCTCGTTTCGTAGAAAAACGAAATTGACGACGACTTACCTGAAACAAAAAAGAAGAGATTGTTAATACAAAAATAATTAATATGAACACATTACAACTTAAATCGAAGTACACACAGTACACGTACTTTATTGTTGCTAATTGTTTATTATATCTGAATAAATACAATCTTTTCTACACTTGTATGTATAAAACACACTACTAATACAATTATTTAGTTCTATTTGAAATACTTGACATAATAAAATTGGGGCAACTTTTTACTTCCCGTCACATCCTGTAAGGGAGGTATAGGAATCATGCTAAAAATCCGGTAATAAGTTTTCAGTGGATGAGTACGTTTTAGGGACCCTAGAATACGATTTTAATAGTTTCGCCATAATGTCTATGTGTGTGTCTATCTGTCTGTCTATAAGTCTGCGTGGACCTCTAGACTAACAGTTTCTCATATACAATTAAGTTAAAAATTTTATATTATAGCCCCTTTGGTAGAGCTGATTAATTTTTAGTGATAATTCAATAACCGGAAGTGGTACTTTACTTGAAGCCCTATCAAGTTATTTTGAAATATTTCAGTAAATTATGGTTTAATGACAATTTTTGTTATTACAATAAATATATTAAATATTATTATCTACAATTGTTGTTTAATACATTTTTATCTTACTGTCTTTATTAATGAATTATAACATGTTAAAGAAAATTACGTCTTGACATTTTCATTTGAATCTATTAACCTGTGCTTTTTGAACTAACAAAACAACGTTTACAAAACGTCTATTTTTGACATGTATCATAAGATAAAACTAAATGTTTTGAAGGGATGAGCGTTTCTTGATAGTTGTGGTCTATGTTCCTTCATTATTTGATAAAAAAATTCTATGGCGGGTTAGGTTAGGTTAGGTTATATACTGAAGTAGTTCAAAATAACTTGATAGGACTTCAAGTAAACTACCAATTCCAGTTATTCGATTATCACTAAAAACTAATCAACTCTTCCTAAGGAGATACAATTAATATACAACATATCAAAATTTTCTGTTTAGGAGCGAAACTATTAAAAAATCGTATTATACGGACCCTAAAACGCGCTCATCAGTTGAAAACTAACATGTATATGCGAAAGGTAAAAAGTTAGGGAACATTATTTTTAATTAACTGATATCTTAGCGTCCATACAATTTTGAAATGAGATAGATTAGTTATTTGAACCATCAAAATATCTAAATAAATAATTTTCTATAACACTGTTTTGGAAACTAACTATTCCACAAATAAAAATTGTATTGGAATAACTATCATTCCATACGCCGCGTTTGGAAGGATTTCGACTAATCAGAGCCGCATATAAACGCGATATATGAAGTATCTTAGTTCGGTTGCTATGGTTACGTCTCTTTGTTTTAATTTTATTTATTTAAGTTTGACGTTTTTAACAGTTTTGTATTTGTATTTTTATCTTGTTATAGAAAGTATAGTCTACAATAGGTAACGGAATGGCATATCCTACACTCGCCTTCGGTTCGGACTACAAACTCTTTACTCGTATGGAATATGTGCCATTCTATTAATTATTGTATAATATACTATTCCGAAATTTCAATGGATTCCCAACAGTTTCAGTTTTGTTAGCTCATAAACAATTATGAACAAACTGCACATCATATCATCATACTAATCCCTAAAATAATGTCAGGGCACGCGAAACAGCAATGAAACATTAGCGTCGTCCTGTCGTCCACTCATTTCATCTTTTTGTGACAGCCATTTTGCTTCCCATGATTATCTTTTGTTTCGCGTGAAGCACGCGAGAAACGCATCTGTTTGCATCGTCAACTGAGATTAAGTGAGCGCAGGATTGAATTGCGAACGGTTGCTTGGCCATTGTTAGACGAAGTATTGGCAATGCGTTGATCGAGGCGGATTTGGAAAAGCTTTTCACTTGTCAATGGAAACTTGGCTTTCCAGAAAATGCTGCAGGATTTTCTCCGACGTTCATTGGGAGCGTTATTGATTTTATTTCTATTTCTACAAGTTTTACCAAAGCGGAATTTTCGACGCTAGTGTAACACAGGCGTGCTTCAGGTCTTAAATATAACGTAAAGACATTTAAGAGATGATGAACTGAAAGGGAAATGGATAAAATACGGAAAACTTGAAACAATTTGAATGATAGAATCTCAACAGCACCTTTGATCTTCATGTCGCATCGACCGATGACATTGAGCCGAGCCGCCATATTGGCAGCTGCGGCATACGGCGGTAAATTTGAATAGTTGTCACTTGCAAAGGGGATAAAATCTAAAAATATGATTTTACTCGCACTGTAAAATTTCCTAGAATTATTTATGGTACAAATAAGTTTACTTGTTACTCACTTGTAAACACCATTTACCCAAGACCTCTATTGCCTTTGAAAATGAATCTTTACAAGTTACTAATTGACAGCTGCGTTGTAAATATTTTACAAGTTAGTTAACAAGGTAAACAATGTACGTTGCCACAGTATTGTTTACAAGGCTTATACGAAATCATTTAAAATAATTCTTTACAGAACAGTTGTGTGTAACTGACAGACTTGGTTATAATTTTAATTTGATTTACAAATGAGTAACAAGTAAAATGTTGTACAATACACGCAAGGTAACTGTTTTACTACTTCTTTTTTCCATGGTTACTAAGATATCTGCCTATCGGCACTAACCGGCCATCTTTTCGGTTGCGCACCGCTTAAATATTTCGATCATGAAATATTTGAAGTGTCGTTACTGTATCAATTTTTATGTTGTAAAACATTATTGAAAAACATCTAATATATAATGGTTTCAGAATTGTAAGAGTTTTTTAAGTAATATAATAAAACTCTCTCACACGTACCTATCAATAGATTGTGAAAAATCCATATTTTAAATTCGATTCAAATTATCTAGGTTGGTTTTAAAATTACAGGTTGTCAAATTTGGATAATTTGTGAAAATATTTGATATTTTTATATTATCTTTGATAGTTCATAAAATTTATATTTTATGAGACACTGTAACAAAAATTTAGATGGAAGCTAAATAAACTATGCTGAATACGCTCATTAAAAGCAATTTTAATTATCTATAATAGTTTCCGAGATACAAACACACAAACAATTTTTATTTTATTTTTTCTGAATTCAGTGCCGCATAAAGTTCCTCATATTTCAAAAACTAAAGCTTATTTATCGCTAAAAATACTTTTTTGTAAGTTTCGGGTCAAAAATAGGGGGATAGGGTATAAAAATTACAATTCTGAGAGATGAATTTTTTTGTGAAAATCTTAATGCCTACCTCTTGGATTTTTCCGAATTTTATGCTTTTTTCAGACTTTTTGCTCTAGCAATTCTTTTCGGTAAGCGATTTCAATGAAACTTTACACACTTATGTATTTCACCGAGCTGTATCCAATGGTTAAGTTCTCAGAACTGTATCTCTTCTCGTTGTTGAGATATACGTTCTGGAAAATTTTCGATGAGTCGATTTTGGGAAAAATTTCGAAAAAATAAAAATCGCTGAAAATTTGTTTCAAGGGTAAGTAAAGCATGAATTTTTCAAAACTGGGAACCGTTTTGTGATATTTAGCCTAGATTTTTAGTTACGGCCTTGTAAAATTGTAAATTTGAATAATTTTTTTTTAGATTTTCGCCATTTTTCAGATTATTTTCAATAAAAATTTTTTAATAAACCGAATGTGATGAAAATTAGTATCAGAATTAGTTGAAGGATTGATCTAATTGGGGAAATTAAGAAAATAATAAATTTCAAACCTGGGGATTAATTTTCAGGGTTTAAAAATGCCGCGGGCAGCATTGGTTAACTTGCGTTATCGAATTATCCGGCTTTAGCGTTACTTGCCAAGCCGATGCCTAAATTACTAATAAATATTTCCGCTATTTTTTTAGCATATTATCTTCCAAAGATGTTTCAATACTTGCAATCCAAATTCAACGGCCAGAAATTATTTTCAAATAATAACAAAACATTTGAATAATGTGGGACGAATCATTGCAAAGTTTTGATTTGTTTATTTGCAACATTATAGGGTTATGCCTGTTGCCATGAGACTGAACAATTGAGTAGTGATGTTGTTGAAAATAAACGTTATTTAAAACAGGATATTTGGAGTCTGTTTATTTTTGTCCCAGCAGTAATTTGAAGGGGAGGTTGCTCAAGTTTCTCTTGTAATAGGTATTCAAATGAAATGTTCTGAATTCAGATGAGTGACAATTAAGAGTAGATACAAAGCATTCCTGTACTTATCATTTAAAAGCATTTCTCGGCCATCTTCTAAAAACCAGATTATTTATGCAGTATCTCAGTAATTCCGTACTAGAAGCAATGGTACGTTGCCAGTAATTGAGTCAATATTTTCAGGCGGAGTCCAGCGTCTCTCTTTGATGTGTCCGTCTCTGTCTTGTAACCTTTTTGGTTCAACCGGTTCGTTTTATCTTGGAAGCAGTTTCATAAAATTCAGTGCCGACTACGATCGGCTTCTGTCCGTAGTTATGGGTTTTATGGAGCGGACTCATCTTTAACTCCTCACGGTTAAATATAAATATGTTTTCTCCTTTTAACACGGGACACGATTGTACAGTCATTTGTTTTCGTTGTTTTGTTTCTTGGTTGCTTTGCTGCTTTCAACGGATGAAAGGAAATCATCTTTAAATTGAAATTGATGGCATTTAGAGGAATTTTATCGGGAGAATTATATACAGAGCAAAACAAATGCTGAAAGCTTTGATCATTTCAGTATTTTGTTGTTTATTTATTTATTATTATCATCATGATTGTATTATTTATTTACAATAAAATATTACATTTCATATGATACAGTTTTGAGCGTGTAGTTCCGGCAAATTACAATCCCCCAAAAACGTTAGTTTAAAATAGTGACCGTGTCACTTGAAACAAGATAATTGTCAGAGTAAAATGCCTTATTCTACTATCAACACAACTTCATAAGATGCAAGATTCAATAAAGTATCGAACAATGATTTAACTTGACAGGGGTTTCTTAGGGTTCAATTTATTGCCCCACATGATTGGGTTAATATTGTTAGATTTTTAGTTATAATATTCTGAAATTTCGATAAGAGAGGCTAAGTGTGATAGGTGATCTTTTGGTTGGCCTTTGAAGAGATTGCCATCCCTACACCTATCGGTGTATGGAATAGCTGGGTGCATTTAACCAACTGAGAATTAGTGGTTGTTTAGCATTTATCTCTCTACATTTTCTATGCACTACAAAATATAACAAAATTAAAAGTTTTTTTTTTTTTGTTGGTAACTGGAATTAAATTTTAAACATATTCATGCAATGGGTTGGAATAGTCGAATGGATGTTTTAGATAAGCAAGTTAATAACCGGGACAGAAATCAATTTGATTTTTATTTAACTAAAAAAAAAAGATGTTTTGACACACCCTTCTGTCTTCATCAGGATAACTACAACGACATATTTGAAATAACAATGGTAATTGTATCAATAAACGGTTTTATCCAGTTTTCTCCACCGTTGTGTTGGCTTTAACCGTTATTTTTTATGTACAAAATTTATATTTTTTCTACGATAGTGCATTTTGTTTAGTTTTAAGTTTGTAAAACGATTCTTTATTAACAAGATTTCATTTGTCGCGGGTTGCCGAGAAATGAATGATTACCATTTTTAAATACGCCAAATTTGCTTTCTCATTAAATATTGTGATCCTAATTCATAATTAAAAGTTTTTTAAAAATATTTATTGGGTCTTTTATTATATCGTAGATAAAATATTGTACGATACGAATACGTACAGCATCTTTAGTCACTCAGGGGTCTTAAAACACGAGCGTAGCGTTTGGGACTAAAGACTAACTTTACGTACCATTCTACAAAACACTGTAGACAATTTTTTATATATATATTTTATTACATAATTTATTTACACCACAATTAATTACTCATGTAAGTATCTCTTAATTGTTACAAATACAATTGTTATCTCCAATATGTTCCTTTCTTTTACTTATTTAATAAAGGGAGAAAAGACGTTAAAAAATCAGCCTTTATAATAAGTAATCATGGAAACATTACAGAAGTTATGTGGTGGCCACATCAAATTATAATGGAAATATTATTTTCAATTTTCATATTTAAAGTTGATTAGATTTTGGTAGCAATCTATAAACCGGAAGTGGAAGTTTACTAAAGGCCTATAAAGTATTTTTACTTGTTACTCACTTGTAAACACCACTTACCCAAGCTCTCTATTGCCTTTGAAAATGAATCTTTACAAGTTACTAGTTGAAAGTTGCATTGTAAATATTTTACAAGTTAGTAAACAAAGTAAACAATGCACGTTGCCACAGTAATGCTTACAAGGCTTATGTGAAATCATTTCAAATAATTTTTGACAGAACAGTTGTGCGTAACTGACAGAACTTGGTTATAATTTAATTTTGATTTACAAATGAATAACAAGTAAAATGTTGTACAATACACGCAAGGTAACAGTTTTTACTGCTTCAAGGAGGTGACAGGCTCACCGATTATTTCCTCCTTTCAGCAGTGAAAACTGTTTTACCTTGCTTGTAATGTAAATAATTATAAGCATATCTCAGTAAATAATTGAGTTAGAGTTGTTATGATAAAAAAGGCTTAAAATAATATTAGCTACAATTCCTTTTTTTAACTGTATAAAAGTTGTTTAGACGAAGGTAATGTATCTGTTGCAGATTAGGGTAAAAACCACTTATCAAATTATCATCAGAATTAATTCCGTTTCATCGTTGTAAATTTCCCATCCTGTCACAATTCGCAGCATCATCAATTCAGCTGCGATAAACAATCGACAATCAGATACCAACTCATCACAGCCATGAAAACAGCAGAGCAGCAAAACACGCGAGTACACTGCGATCAATGGAACATCCGAACATCGCCGATAACAGCGCTCCAGAACGACCTGCGACATTTCCGACAGCCAGAAGTTTTCTACATTCTACCCCATTCTGTATGTTACATCGGGTGACAGGTATGGTATGTGTTTATTTAGTTTATGCAGTGTATTCAGTAGTGCGGATGATATGAATGTAGGTGACAGCACTGATAGGGCTGACAGTTTCAAAGTGCCTGCAGGCTCATTGATGCAACCAGGGTTGCAACGACGTAAAGGGGTGGACAAATTCAGGGGTGCAATGTTACTATGATGCTTTAATTATACGAGTATTAGTTGTTGTTTCTGTCAATACTGTGTCAAATAATGTAAGATCCATTATAAAAATCGTACAATAAAGAAAAATAACACACAGAAAAAAATGGCATGATTTGATTGTGAATGTTTAAATAATTAGATTAGTTGATGCTGTCACATCTTTAATAATAATTACTACTTATTTCTTTCACTTGGTTTATCTACTTTTTGTTGTCATATTTTATTTTTGTATTGCTTTAGAAAGACTAATATTCAAACATTTTTAATAAATTTATTTACTTTTGTTAATTTCTTGGCAAACTTTTTGTTTATGAATAAGAATTTTTAAAGAGAAACAAAATATCATTGCCCGAAAAGGAATACCCAATAGGTAGGGTTTCGGTTTTGGTTATCGTAAAAATTTCGGTTTTGATTCCGGTTTCGGTTACTATCCTTGCAATTCTGCAGAAATGCGAGCATTTTATATTAAAGTAATCTTTGTTTAAAAAGATTTTCGGTAATATTTAAAATAATCAAGTGAAATAAAAAAAAAACAAAACAACAAACTCGTATCACCTGGTACCTATAGGAGTTTTGTTATCGTGCTCCTTTTTGATGGTCGCCTTTATCATAGCAAAGTAAAAAATCGGATATGGGTAGCATATAACCTCTCGTTTCAAATAAAAATTGCAACCACTACTATTTTCATCTTTTTTAAATTAACGAAAATTACTCTAACTCAATTACCTATATAAAAAATAGTCAAGCACAAATGTCAACGTAAAAATAGTGAAGATGTGAATTAAAGAAGAACAATTTCCGAATGATCTATGTTATTATATCACTTAAATACATGCTTCAAGATATTGGATATATTTAAAAATTTAATGTTTTCTTAATTTTCTGAAGGATGTCTTGCTTGTATATAGAAACCTTGACTACATAATAATTGAAATGACAACTTGTATACTTTTGTTTAGCTATTTAAATGTATTAATAATAAATTAAAGTTGTGGTTTCTCAACGTTTATTGGTTTAGTATTTCCAGAAGTATTCTCAATGAAAATAGGTGTGTTGGGTTAAAGACAAATGTCTACATCAAGTCAAGAAATTCCTGCGAATTCCTTCCTCCTCTCGTACACAACATCCACATTGCGTTAGCTGAACCCATCAATAATTCAACAAATAAAATCATCTAATTAAGACTTGAGCGTTTACAGAAAATATCTAATTCAGCACAGGTGTAAAGTAACTTAACATAGCATAACTAATGCACGTTACGGACCGCTGCGCATAAAGCAGAGCTAATAACAAGCCTTGTCGACTTCGCAGGAGAAAACAACGAGTGCCGGCCCTGGAAATCCAGTGGGACAAAAATCCCGACCTGCCCGAACAAATGAATGGCGTCTGGATGGTAATTATACGCTACAAGTCAGATGCGAGATGCTCATTTGTTCGATTTTGCTGTCAAAGTTAATTCCGCAAACTGTTCTCATACTTCTTCTAATCGTCGACGAGTGAAAATATTATTCTTGAATATGCAATTATTAATTCAATATTTCTGCGGGATATACGTTGCTTCCTGGTAACTCAGGTTCGACTCCCACAATGTGGGGGAATATTTGGAGGGGTAACAGCACTACTTCAGGACAGTGTGGTGTTTCATAAGAATGATTTGGTGACTGATTGTAATGCTTTCATATTTGGGTAGTACTGACTGGGAGATTAAAAGATGAGGGTTTGAAAGGTGCTTAGAAAAATATGTACACTACCGAAGATGATAGTGAAGAAGAAACCACAGTACAGATCTTGAATATAGCGGTTAGGTTCTTAGATCACAAATATATTTGGTTTGTTCAGAATGTAAATAACTGAGAGCATTTGAATTTTAGAACAATAATTGCTTTGTAATACCTATATACAAACTACATTTGAAAAGATATGAAGTAGGGAAAGGTTTCAAACTGTTATTGAATGTCAACAATGTAAAGTGTTTGAGAAGAATGATTTGGTGACTGATTATAATGTTACAGTTATTGGTGTGAGACTGGAACAAGGGAATGAATTTGTATATTTGGGTAAAATGTTTTCGAGGGATGGGCGTATTAACTGGGAGATTGAAAGGCGGGTGTCTGCAGGGTGTAAGGTATTGGGTGCTCTGGGTACATTTGCTCGATATGCGAATGTATCTAGAGATGCTTGATTGAGTGTTTATAATGGTGAGTTCATTCCTACATTGATGTATGGTTTTGAATATTGGGTGTGGATGAAGAAGCATGAACGATGCATAACTACTGTGGACATGAGGTATTTAAGAGGATAGTGATCCTGTCTGAAATACTTTGGTGTACGGTGAGTATAAGATTGAGAAGAATGTTTTGAAGAAAGTGGGAGTAAGTCAGTTCAGATGGTTTGGCTATTTAGGAAGGTGATAAAACAATATATTACATATGCGGGTGAGATTGAGGGTGTACGAATGTGTGGGCGTCCGAAGAATAAGTGTGAAAAATAGACAATAATATATGTACCGCTCTATGAATTTGTACGAGGTAAAAGTGGTGTGTCAGGATAGGAATGTTTGATTGTTAGTTGATTTTATTTCAAGGTTCATGCTACCTCACTTTGTGGGATATAATTAATTATTGAGTTCCTCAGTTCGATTCCCACAATTGACAAATTTTCAATAAATACAAATTAACCTCGTGGTTCCCCTTTGAATAACATCTTTAGAGGTCGTTTTTTAAATCTGCTGTCAATAATGTTTACCTATTTTTAGGATTTATCAATGTTCTAGTTAACAATAATTGTAAAAAATAATATATAATAATATAACATCATGCAATTTATCTATTTTGGATGTAGCACACTGATTTTATAGATCTCGGTAAGTAATATATTTTTTTCACATGGTAGGAAACCCCACCGTTCTTCTCCCGAAATAGTGAGGAAAATGTGTTGCTCCTCTCTAGAGAGGAAAATATAGAAGTGTTATCAACATGAATGTTATTTACAAAAAATATATTACAAAAATTATAAATAAATTCCTTATTTGATTGAAAATCCTTATTTTATTGATATACATAATTTAAATTATCTTATATTTTTCTTTTTCTTATAAAATCACAATTTGACAACTTATTAAAGATATTTAAGATTGGTCCATTGGCAACACTGCTACACCGCCTTGTGTCTGATAACCTAACTTTTAACGTGTCGGTTAGTCAGTTGTGTTCTCAAAGTGTATTCTAGGAACGAGCAAATCGTTTTTAGAAATATGTGTTAAAATAAAAGTTGTGTCTAACACGAGAGGAAAGCCCTTTTTCCACTCTCGTTCGAAATGCTTCATTCGCTGCACTCATGAGGCAAACTTCGAACTCAAGGGGGAAAAGAAGCGCTTTCCTCTCTAGTTTGACAAATAACTATTGCACGCATAAAATACGTATACCAGCCGTCCAGTTCCATCTCCTAGCGGTGTTAGTGAAGGAAAAACCAGAGATAAAGATAAAAATGTTCCACAACCTAATGTGGCACTAAAAGAATATTATTCCACAACACCTAGATTTGACGACAAGCAACGTGCAAATACCAAGATGGGCATGATGATAAATTTGTTTTATTTATTGTTTAATTTCTCCGGTTGCTCCGAGGTATGGTTTCACAAGCTGTAATAATTTTTCTTTTACATATTTATATCTCGTTATAATTATAAAGATAGAAATATATTTAGCAATAATAAATTGCATCCGGTTAAGGAGAACAACACTTCCAATAAAACATTTTTATGTCTTGTCTTCAAGCCAATAATGCACGCATCCCATGTAATTCCGTATTATAATACAAAATACATCCATACACACGAGTCCTTTATAGCCTTGTACCATGTACGTCGTTATACGCATGCGCTTACAAACAAAACACACACGCACTCGAGTTTGATGCACTGCGAAGAATTTATTATGAGGCGTCCACGTCTCCGGCATTCAAATGACAGTCGTCAGAAAATTTAGTCATAGCCGGCTTTCTGTGTGGCGGCTTATTTTAAAAAGACGCGCGAATCATTAACGGGGATTGTCAATCGATGCGCGATTATTGCGATCGATGCGGTAGAAAGAGATGGAGAATGTTATCAATCATAATTGTAATGAAGGTGTGATAAATTGTGTTCTTTTATTATGGTAATTCCTGTTATTGCGATTTCTTGAAATTGTATAGTCATTTTCTTGACAGTTCATGCAGTACGATTTAAACTGTATATTTATTAGAAAGACGTAAAAATGAAAGTTGCACAAGTAAAATTAATTACCAGACAATTAATTAATTACAATCCATACATTTAAATCTTTAAATGAGAGATATGTGACATAGGGATCAGAAGTTTGGACATTAAATGAAGGAATAAAACAAAAGATGAATGTGGTAGAAAGAGGATATTGGAAAACATGCTATTAGTACACTTTCTTAGACCATAAGAAAAAACTAGAACTTCAGAGAAGAGATAGGTACCGAAAATTCGCTTTTAGGTATCTACAATAAAAACAAAACAATTATTGTGGTACGGACATATGATAAGTATGCCAGATAAAAGCCTACCAAAAAAAGTATACTTAAATGAAGAAATAGAGGTCAACCAAAAACGAAATGGTATGAAGAAATCTGCAAAATTGTGGAAGAACAAGGCCTATCGGAAGACGATTATACACAAGCAAGGAAACGTAGCCCAAGGAATGCAGGATATGGTCATAGGACATTCAAAAGCCTATAATTTGACTTAAAATTGATTTATTTGTAAAATAATAATAAACTTTTTTATTAGGTTCTGTGAATATATTATTTAAATAAGATGTTACGAATTATTGTGCATAATTATTCACCAGGGAAACAAATGAATAACGTAAGCAAGTAAATGAAGATCGAAATGCGCCAATGACAAACAAACAAGCTATTGAAATTTATTATCAGAGGAATATAGTGATTCAAAATGCAGAGTACGAATTTAATATGTCATAATTTGTTGTTTACATAGTTACTGTTTATATTTACTTCTTTATGTTATTCATTTGTTTTCCTGATGACTTATATACAAATTCGTCGTATTTATATTAAGTACTTATAGAACTTAATCTAAAGTCTTTTATAATTTTACAAAAATAAGTTTTGAAAGTTTTTTCAACTTATTGACTCATCCGTGTTTAAAACAGAATAAATAAATTTAAAACAGTAAATACCGACAACATAACCATGAAACCAATATTGAAGAAAATAAAATGGGGGAATAGCAGAGAAGATAATAGTTAGAAAGGTGTTTGAAGCAATTTAAGAGGGCGTCCAAGAAGAACATGGCTGAAAGTAGTTTGAATGCTCAGCAGAAATAAGACAACTTGTCAGAGAGAGGAATGGAAAGGAATATGGAGAAGAACAGCAAGATAATCCTCAACTACTCCAACAACCGCCACACTGGTGACCATCTTACACTCTTGAAAAATAAGATTTATTTTATATATTTAAATAAATTTTAGAATACATTGATTTGCTGGCAATCGTAAGGGAGTACCACATAGAAGAAGAAGAGTCAGAGATACCCGATGAATAAACCACTCCAGAAGTTCTTAGCTTCATCTTAGCGAGACCAATGTTGAGTATTCTTTCAAATCCTAACTTATTTCTTGTATAAAATAGTCAAATATAATTTATTCTTCAACGTACAATAATTTTCCAGCTTACAAAACATTTGACAGTCAACACGCCTCTAAATTTTCAAATAATCCAAAAATTACTACAAAACCAGCCGAAACACCTGACAGAGAATAGAAATGCTTGCTACAAATAATAAAGTTGTCGGCGATAGTAATTCCTTGATTAATTGCTATAATTTGTCAAAGTGACGTGTTTTATTTTCCGACACGCAACGGTTTTTTCGTACGCGTAAAAAGGGTAGCATAAAGCGGGTAGATTAGGCGAACGATAATTACAATTTTAAATAAAGGACGCTTACACTTTTAGCAGAAATTTTTAGGGATATGTTTAATAATTTTTATACATTTTTCACATTTCCACGTGAATTACTCAACAACAATAGATAATGTAAAGCTAACAAATACAATAAAATATGGCCAGCACATAACCTCCCGTACCACTTTTAAACGGTACAGAATAGTATTTGATGATACAGGAAAATTCTTCTTTATTTGTTAATTTTCTATTTATATTTGAGAAGTTTAATTTTGTTTCGTACATTTATTTAAGTTTTTGACATATATTTCACTAAGAAAACAGCTTCTCAATCACAATGACATGTGTCACATTTCGCAAAAGATTTAAATTTTTTAAGTGTTTCTGTGGTGTACATGGAATGCGATTTATGAAATTTAATTTCTTTATATTTTATTATCTCAAATTAATTAAAATTAATAAAATTAGTTTAATAATCAGACATATGTAAAATTAAATATTCTATTAGTGTAATCAGATTTAAAATTAAATATTCTGCAATTTTCAAAATAACATAAATTGTTGAAAAATTAAATTTAACCGTGTTTTTTCACGGTAATCTATTGAAGGCTTCTAGTGAACTGCTACTTCCGGTTGAACAAATTAATCCGAAATCTAATCAGCTCTTCATATAAATATAAGAAACAAAAAAAAAAACACAAAATTGTATTTTTTTGGTATTATAGTATTTAAGTTATGAGAGACGAAAAAATCGGCACAGACCACATACACACACACACATACAAACATCATAGCGAAAATAGTAAAATCGTATTGTAGGGACCATAAACGTGCTTATTCATTGAAAACTCACTACCCAATTTTTTGACCAAAAACAATACCTCCCTTACTAGAGGTAGGCGGGAGGTAAAAATTGACGCGTTCGACGATTTTTATCAAAATCGTTTAATAATAGTATATTATTATATGAGGGATTATGATAAGTTATTATTGTGATGCAAATCATCTGAATGAATAATGACCATAATCCCAAATATAATACTGTACTCTTTCTACTCCTGAAATTCAGAATTACCTTTTGAAAATGATCGAAATTCGTTGAAAACACACGTTGGAAAACGTCAATATAAAAATATACACTGACAATTGCCTACACTGTCAACTGTCAGACGGCCGGAGCTTGGCGATCCACTTTAAAGTAAACAAGAATATAAATTTCTGATTCTGAGATTGGCCGACTACTACAATTTATCAAAAAAATAATTATATAATGGAGATATATTTACACAGAAGTAATAAAAGATTTATTGCCATAGTTCCATGTAGAATATAAAGTCCACAAGTAAAATAATTAAGTAAGTTTTCATCATTCATTTACAAGAAATAATGCGAGAAAGAAAATAGTGGAAGCATGTGAATTCACTACAAAAAAATAAAAGCTATACGTTGGTTTTTATTTCATTAAAAATTATGGAAGTTTCAACTTCGTAAACAACTTAAATCTCTACAAGAAATACTGAGCTTGCTAAACTCTAAACTTGTAACGAAAAGTTAAAGCTCCAGCTCCCAGATAAACATGGCATGTCTCTTTGAACTTTAAACAGACATTTTTCGTTTTATCAAAGATTATATTTCAAGGAATGAAACTAAAGTCCCTAGAAAGTCGCCAAGCATTTCTCGTCGTCTTCTCGTTGTAAACAAATCTGCCCGTTGTTCAATTAACACAAGCACACCGGATGCTCGAAACTAAACGCCTGGCGGTGTGTATTTATAGTGTTTTATTACAAGAAGCATGTTTATAAAACAACTCCCTGTAGGACGCAAATAAAACGTTTATGTACACCTTAAGTTAAACGAGAAGGAGAACATATGTAACTGGAAAGAAAATAAATAGTGTGGCGGATGAAAGTATAAATAGAATAAGCTTTTAGGAGACGTTTTAGATACTGTTATTTGTAACAGATGGCACTGCGGATGCCCCCATGTAACAAGCGTGAGTAAAGAGTCGTTAAGATTGTGTAAAATAATATTCTCAAGAGAGAAATCAAAAGTCAGGAGGCAGAGAAGTAAAAGAAAACATGACAATCAAAATGTAGTGGAAGTATAATATACAGGGTAATTCATAACAAACGGAAAAGATTAAAAGTGTAACTAGTGGGGTTCAAAATAATATCTTTTCCGTAACAAACTTTAGACAAAAACTCAATATCAAGAAAGTTATAGCAAATTAACCCATTAATGCCCAGAAATATTTTTCTTTAAATATTGAATTCGTATGTTGGTAACTTGTAATGTAAGTATAATTATGCAAAAATATTTTACATTTAAGTATACCGAACAATATGAAATGAATAACTTGAATAGTTTATCTAGTTTGAAATGCCATAACCAGGAAAAAACATAATCTTAAAAGACATCTTAACGTATGATCTATCATACGCTGGACATTAATGGGTCAATGTTGAATCTATTAATAAGCAGCCGTTACAAAATCCAGAAATTAATTATGTTTTAAACAGAAATTGGAAATACTTTAAAGTTAGTTAAACAAAGTTTCTATTATTGCTAAAAAATTACTATCCACATGGTTGAGAGCCACTTAAAAACAAAACACTACTAAAATCAAGTTGGCGTTGAAATTTATTTATATATCAATTCATTAAACGACAATGTACGTTAAGTGCAAAATGGTTAATACTTTCAGTAACGAGGAATGTGTAGACATAACTATGGTTTATGGAATAAGTTTCTTTAATTAAAAATATTTCTACAATTCACTGCTTTTGCCATTATGGGAACAAAAAAATAATGATTCTTTCTAATTATTTTCAGCAGTATTTAATAGGTGGGCGTTAATTTAAAAGAACTTTAATTTACTGCATATTTCTGGTAATTGAGATTAAGAAAAAACGACTATTAAGCTAAGCACTTATTGGTATAGTTTAAAATTCTAAAAATTAAAAAATATCAACCAAATATATATATATATATATATATATATATATATATATATATATATATATATATATATATATATATACCGTACTTTCGTTACGTCCCCAGTGGGTAAAGTATAATAACGAGAAAAAAAATTATATAATTTATCAATGCACAAGAAATGAACGCATTATTCAATAGTCGTAGAAAAAATAATAGTATTTTATGTATCTAGAACGAAAAGTGAATCTTTAAGTTATGAGCAAGTTGTTTACGGCCGAGGCGGGTAGCCGAGGCCGTAATTACTTGCGAGGACCTTAAAGTCACTTTTCGTTCGCGGTACATACAAAATTTTATTTCATACTGGTTACTAAAGTTGTTAAATTATAGAATTTATTAACAGAAATTATCAAAAATTCATAGAAATATGAGTCAATATAAGTAGGCTAAATAACAATTTCTATAGGAACAAGTATTTGTTTATAAATAATGAACCAATTAAAGGTCAAATTTTACTTTAAAGTCCTAGGACTTTAAAGTTTCATTTTTCGTACGATAAATAGTCCGAAAAATGTAACATAAGTAACCAGTATGACATAAAAATATTTATTTACTTTACAAGTGGGCAAAGTAAGGAATTATCCACGAGAGAATTTCTAGCACACGAAGCCGAAGGCTGAATGTGATAATTTTATCGAGTGGGTAATTCCACTTTGCCCACGTGTGAAGTATAACGTTTTATCCAACACTTCTTAATAAATGAAAAATTTATTAAAGAAATAATATTTGACAGTGACATATGCTTTAAATATTTAAATTAAAATGTCAATCGAAGTAGTTACCAAGGTGTTGTGTGTTATTAATATTGTTATAAATAAAAAAAATATTGATTTGTGATTTGTTAATTATGTGGTTGTTAAATATTTTTAGTTAATATTGACAAATATATTGTGTTAAATTAACAATTTGAACAAATATGTCAATTTGTTAAATTAAAATTTTGACAATTCTGAATTATTAACAAGACAAATTGTTTTTATTTATTTGCTGGATTTATAAAATTTGAAAAATAAACTCGTAAATAATAACAAGTGAATATAGCTAACTAATTAATTTGAAATTTGTAATGAAAGTTTGTATCCTTTGTAACAACTGAAATTGTTACAATAACTATAATGAATTGTTCTGCTTCAATATAATTACTAAAATATTTAGTCAAAATTATATTCACAAATATATTTAGTTATGAAATACACAGAAATAATTTGTTACTTACTAATAAATCAGAAACTTGTTAAATTTACAAAAATTAACGGTTGACCGTCTGAGACTATTTTGTCAATTTTGACTATAAATTTTTTATTGTGTACTCAATGCCTGCTGTATAAAATTCTATTTCTATTTGGCTCCATTCTCAGTCCTAATAACTAAATTATGATTTATTGTTCTGCTTGAATGTAATTACTAAAATATTTAGTCGAAAGCACTTAAAAATGAATGTTAATAATTACTATATTCATAAATATATTTGTTACGAAATACACAAAAAGAATTTGTTACTTGCTAATAAATATGAAGCTTGTTAAATTAACAAAAATTAACGGTTGATCGTCTGGAACTTTTTGTCAATTTTGACTATAAAATGTTTACTCTGTTTTCAATGCCTGCTGTATAAAATTCTATTGCTATTTAGCTCAATTCTCAGTCCTAATAACTAAATTATGGATTTGTACCGGAAGCCAAAATCCATTCCACCATTTCCTTCCTTAAACCATTTTCCTCTCGCACACGCATTCTCCTACTTAAATACATATTATGAACCTTCGTATGCAAATACTTCAACAATCCTAGCTCAAACAATTTCACCCTCAAACAGGGGACAAAATGAAGAAATCATTCCATTTCCTGACTCACCCGCCATATTTCTTTTATTGTGTCCTTTCCTAAGTTATTTTCGTCTTGATACAGCTACGACCTCGGCCGTCTAGATTCTGCGAAGCCACTCGTAAAACACGGTGCCATGAAATGATCCATTTAGTGAATGCGATTGCGGTGGCCGAAGGCCCAGATTCGAATGCCGGCCCCGCGAGTTCATAAATCACACGCCTGTGTTATGAGGGCAAGGCACGCGAGTTCATAGCCGCCGACACTGGGGAGGAAATTAACGAGGAGAAAAAATATTGATCGTTGAACTGCGGGATTAAAAATTGATCAATCGCGTAGAATCAGATAAATATTTAAGTTTAATTTAAGTAGAATTGTTGACTGTTTATTGGGGGCGTAATTTGACGGCCGGTTACTGCACTGCACGTGCTCTAAGCAGAGTGTATTTTAAATAATATTTTTAACAGTAAAGTAATACTCAATAAATGGGATAGAGACAAGATTATCGCACGCATGTGAAAATTGCACAGCGAGGCCCTAGGTCAAGTTAATAATAAGAGAGCAGATTATATGCACGAAAAAACTGAATTATATGCGTATATATGTATATGCATAAATTTTTTGGGAAATTGCACTATATATGCACAAATATGACAATATATGCAGCAAAATATGCAACAAAAATCATAAATTATTAGATAAAAAGTATAAATGAATGCATTATGAATTTTATTGCACAATACAGTCTTAATCCTGATTCACAATTAACAAATATACTATTAATATACATATAAACTAAGTCTAGAAACTTGATATTATAAGATTATGATATATTTACATAATTACAATAACAAATTATTCAAAATTTTCTAAAAAACAAAAAGTGAAACATAAGTAAAAAATATATCTAGCTGAGAATTCTCGGTTATATACTCCTTGTACTCACTTTTACCAGCATTCGTGTATAAAATGAATACCTACCGTTACCGTTACAGGGATTTCCCTAGAAATATTAGAGTTTATTGGTTTGTGTATTTGCTTCTTGTATTTTTTATTGCTATTTCCGTTGCATTCTTCTATTTATTGCGGCCTCCTCCAATATTTGGGAATTATCAATGTGCATTACCAGAAATTTCAGAATGTTTATCACTAGACAAGGTGTTAAAAATATTGAAATATGTAATTATATGCCACTTTTGTAAAAAAATGCATAAGAATGCCCAAATATGCAATATATGCAATTAGTTATTAGCACTAATTAACTCTAATCAATGTAATTCGTCCAGAAAATTGATTTTATTTAAAGATATGCAAAAATTAAAATATATGAACTTTGCAACAAACGATACTTTATAATTTAATAAATGAAAAGATTTTTTGTTTAAATTCTGTAAAGCTTCATCTGTTTTGTTGTTGTTATTTAGTTACAATTTCTAATTACTTTTATATGTTGTTCACTTGTTTTCCTTACGTGCAGTAATTCGAACCTTGAATTTTAATAAAAATTTTACAAAACTTAAACCAATTTTTTTATGTATTATTAAGAGTTTTAATAGTTTTTTTAACTTAAATATTATTTTTTTATCCAGATTATCCATCGGCTTTTGTTTGCTTGAAATTTCAAATGAAACAATAATTAATTTTATAATGTTTAAAAAATAACGATTAGTTAAACATAATTAGGAACAATGCTTTTCTCATAAAATGAGTTAATAGTAATTAATGAATAACAGATATTGATATGTCTCCTTGAATTCTTGTGATTAATTTGTATAAATCCAATTGATTAATGAATATAATTTAAAAAATTAATAACACATATGTTCTGAACACACACCTACTTGTAACTTCCTTTTAGGAGCCATGTAGGTTTGGAATTTCTCAAAAATTAATTAATTTATTATTCAACAGAGGTGACAACAAATTATTCACGTCTATAAATACCTGGAGAACAAAATTCTCCAGACTGAGGCAATTTTGCAATTACAGACAATTTTCTCGAACAACTTTCAACTATTTTATAACAACTAATCGTAGGAAATAAAAACGAAAACAGTTTTATTAGCCAGTCAAAGTGTGGCTAATTCGAAAAAACAGAAATTCCTGAACTGGTTGAATAAGTAACAATAAAATAATAAAAAGACATTCTATTAATACTAGACACTTAATGCTTGTTTGATGACAAGGAAATACGTATTAATAACCCGTGGTTAGGAATCATAAAACGGTCAAGATCATTTAGGTATTTGGAAATGAAATATTTTTCGTTTACACTAATGCAGATCAATTATTTAAACCAATGTACATCCTAGTATAAATCTGGATTAAATGCACGATAAATTATAGTTCAACAAAGCGATATGCAATCCTGATGGAGGTGTGACTTAGGCCGGTATAAAAATTGTACGTTATTGAAGTTAAAACGTATATCGTAAAAAAAAAATTAGCATTGAAAACTTTATATGTCGTTTTTCAATTCTGCACCCTGTATGTAAAGATGTGTGCGTATTTTTGTGTTGACAATTTTTTCGTGCACAATAACTATTCATTCATATGGTACATTATTAAAACACAAAATGGCAGGCACATTATTTGTCTACAAGTCATGCGTGTTCAGTTGGTTTTATTTGTATAAGAAAGTACTGTGGTGCCCACACCAGATTTTGTTTGCTTCTTTTGCCAAAACAAATTTTAGTTACTATGGGAATAAACAAATAACAGAAACTGTAATTATTAATCATTCAATACAGATTCACATACCGATAGCAAAATTTGAAAATCACGGAATATTTTCACTAAAATTGTTTTTTTTTTACATTTCTTTATAATATAAGCGCTAAGAAACCCATTGTAGTAGAGCGCATCGTCAGATCTCTAATATTTTTCGAGATACGTCGATTTTTGGTATTTTTCGAAGTGCAACTTTAAGGGCCTGTAATTCAAAAACTACACGAGATATCTAAAAATTCTCTTCAGTTTAGCGTTTATGATGCCTTATATAATAAATTAGCAAATTTTTAAAATTTTGAAATTTTTTTGTATTTTTGTTCAAAATTTCGATCGGCGATAACTCGACAAATATTAAAGATACCGATTTGCAGTGTTCACCAATCGATTCAGCTCATCAAAATACATAAGTATGCAAAGTATACATAAGATGGAAAGTTAGAGCAAAAAGCCTGAAAATGGCGTTTTATGCCCAAAAAGTCAAGTGATACCCCTTGACGTTTGGCCTGAATTTGGCCATTTTAAGACTTTTTGCTCTAACATTTCAACCGGTTGTCCGAATTTTCTGAAATTTTCAGGGTTTATGTATTTCGTCGAGCTGAATCGATTGGTGAACACTGCAAGTCTGTATCTTTCATATTTGTCGAGATATCTCCAATCGAAATTTTGAAAAAAATTTCAAAATTTTCAAAATTTACTTATTTATTATAAATGGCACGAAAAACACAAAACTGGAGATATTTTTCGATATCTTGTATAGTTTTCGAGTTACAGCCCCTCAAAGTTGCTCTTCGGAAAATATAAAAAATCGTCATATCTCGAAAAATATTAGAGATATGACAATGCGCTCTGCTGCAATGGGTTTCCTAGCGCGAATATTATAAAGAAATGTAATAAAAAAATTTACAAATTTAGGTCAGATTTGGGGAAATTTCCGTATGTTGAAAAATATTACAAATCGCCATATTTCGATAAATATAAGACATATTACGATGCGTACTACAGCAATGAGTTTATTCATGTTTAAATTATACATAAGTAATAAATTTCAAGTTAAGTTTGGAGGAGTATTTAATTTATTTTCTAGTAAACAATTTACTAGTACTAACCTTTTGATACTTATACATTTCTTTCTTAATTAGTTAGGGGGATGGGGGTACATTTTGACAGATACACCCTGTATAAGTTGTCAATGGCGCCTGCGTTTTACGTCAGCAATATTCATGCGAAGCTTTATATTCAAGTGTTAAAATGTTCGATAAAGAGTAGGAAAGGCACGAAGAAAACCCTGCTGGTGTTTTAGCAGTGTAGCATGCATTTTATAGCTGATTTATACGGTTACTCCGGCGTACACGTTTTCATTTAGAGATTTAACGCGATAAGGCGGCTGTGACGGCTTCCCAGCCCGCTAAGATATTCCGTTTTCTCACTGGCTGGAAGCATTGTTGTTACGGAACAGTCAGAACAAACATTTCTGATGATTTTTAATGAGGCTGATGTATTCGAGCGATAGACCTAGACGCCGCCTTGGATCTGATGCTAGACTGGAATTTTTATTGGCAGTTGTTGTACCTGTGGCCGTGGCTTGCTTCGATATTAAATGAACGTCCACGATGATTTTTGTGTAATTGTTTTACCAGGGAATTTTGCTACTGGAATTTCCGACACTTCTTGAATTTTTAACTAGCTTGATTATCTACTGTCTTACTATAACGAACATTGGTTTAAACTTAATTTAAATTGTGAAAATTAAAGACAGGGTATGGTAGACAATTTGGACAACCAAATAATTGGGGAAGATTAAACTAACTTTAACTAATTCTGTTAGTCACGCTTTTAGCCGATGTGATTTCTTCGTGTTTTTTTTTTCTACGTTTACAATTTTATCAAATCCATATAGGTAAATTTGTTTTATGTATGACCATTATCAGGAATATGTTTTTTTTTCAAACGGGGTATATACCGGGTGTAGAATTTATATGTGGGGTATTGGGGTTTTAATGCATTCCTATTCACTTTGTAGCAAAATCGTAAATATAAAATATTTTAATATTTCACGATGTATCAATTAAAATATAATTATGAATTGCCATTTTTTTCGGTTTTGTTTTACCATGGCAGTGTTACATTTTTTTAAATAAAAATGTACTGTGAAATACTTATATTTAGATATCCTAATGGGCCTTATTTTATGTTTTTTAAATTTCTGAGCAACGTTTGTATTTATATCTTTGTTGTAAAGTGAATAAGCAAAAAGATACAGCAATTCAATAAAATGGCATTGTACAAATCGCTAATTTACTTATTTATGAAAAGATTCGACTAGAAAAGTGATGTGGATACATAATGATCGGGGATACAGTCAAATATCTTTTCTTTTTCTATATTACCGACGTTTCGACATCACTTGTGTCTCCTTCAGGATTAGTATAAAATGTAATATGTAATACTCGTGCACATAAATAGAAATAATGCATCTAAATAGAATAGAAAAAATATATTAAATATATCTGCAAATTTGGCATGTTACTTTTGCAAGCGAAAAATATAGAGTACTGATTTATTCCTACAATTCTCCACAAATCCTTTCTCCCTACTTTTCTGCCTCAGCCAGAAATCTCTCCAAATTTTGCATCATTACAGCATCTCCATCTCAACCCTGCTATATTTGTTTACAAATTGTCCAAGTTCTTCGCAATGCCTGAATAATTACATTTGCCCTAATTTCACTTTAATCCGACATTCCTTGGCTCGCATGTCGTACTCATCCATATTAACAACAGTAAGGGCTTATACAGCGCGCGACTTCGACCCACTTACACACACACACACACTGCACGTCAGTCATTCACCCGGCCAGGGTGCGAGGGTGCGAACACGCACCGGGCGACACGTGGATTCCGACGCACTCGAGGGCTGAGAAATAGAGAAATGTGCTTCGGACATGAATTGGGCAGGTGACGCAAACAAAAGAGTTGTGTTTGTCTATTAATTTTGTATGATGGGTTTTTTATTTTGTTTTGGCGTTTCGTCTACACAACGAACAGGTGAATAGACTACAGGACAGCTACCAAACAACTTGTTAAAAGTTAACAATGGTCACGTTTTAAACAATTTGTTGCTTTAAATCTATAATAATTATTAGTTTAATGAATTTGCCTCTACTAGCCAAGCAACATGACATTATAGACCTCTATTGGAGTCATGAATTTGTTTTTTACCACCGCTTTCTTCATAATATCGATATAATCGATATTTTTTTAACATTGTTCATCGATATTCGAAATAAGATATCGAACAGTCCTAATTTTGAGTCGCCTCAAAATTAGTTACAATATTTTAGGAGCTTAGTCATTAAAACTAAAAAGTATAGAGTTGCCAATTATTCGAGTATTCGAAAAACTGTATATCCGCGATATCCGGATATCTAGATCTCATTTCCGTACTTTTGTGTATCCGGGTAATTGCAAGACCCGAATCTAGATTTTTAAATATTTTTGAAGGCAATGCATGTAAGATTTTCGATAACTCTTTTTATATAAATAATAATATTCTTTTGAATATCGATATTATTTTATTAGTATACATACATATTTATATTCAAAATCAATTTACTGTATTGAAATGTTTACTAACAAAATGAATAAGAAAACGAAATTACATTTTTGATATACGAATATATCATAATAATATAGTCCTACCATTTAAATGCTTCAATGATGATAACTATTATTAAAACAATTGACGTTCGCTCAAAAGTAATGTTGATTTCAACCTTCCTCTGTACCAAACTCCATAAGATTCAATTGACTATTATAAAAACAATTAACGATCATTCGAAATAAATTTTGAGCGTTTTAGTTTAAATCTCCTTTCCTAGTCTTTTCATTTAATTACAAACTCAAAAGGTTAGAAATACCTCTTATAAGAACAACTGACGATCGTCTAAAAATAAAATTTGAGTTCTACTTTCCTCCACAGACCTCTAATTTGATACCAAACACGATAGGGTTTACTCATCTATATTTATGTCATTTTCTAAAATGTATTGCTACTGCTTCCATATTCGAAATAAATTTATTGATTTGTATGTAAGTAAATTTCCACTTCCGTCTTTGTATTATTAACTAAGTTCTTTGGATTTGATGATCTATTTTTTTCTTCTTTCATACGAACACACATCCATTTATCCACACAGACATCAAACGTATTCAGGAGACCTCAAATTATGTATATCAAACTAATATTAATAAATATTTTGAACCTCAATCAGTATATGAGTGTTACAGTAATCCACTCTTGATTCCTAAATTTTTTGAATTCAATATTTCCCGCAGTAATAAATCCTTCTTTCTCCTTTCTGAACCCCAATAAATACCTTCATCTATTTTCCCCCCTACTATCTCCATTAGTCTTACTTGTTAACACTTAACCCTTCGGCATTCGAGCGGTCGACCCGGAACGTTTCCGGGCATCAAGACTGCCGGAGCAATCACTCACTTGCCATACCGGAAAGGTGTCCGAAAGGAGGATGAGGAACCGAAGACGTCTCCGGACTTTTGTTGAAAAATATTGACAATTTGTCACAAGATAACAACAAAAACAAGACAGCGAAAGTAATGACAGTTGTGACACCTTAATTTAGAAAATTATACACGAAAAAGCTATAATTATAAAGGTTGTTAGGATGGATTAGTCACGCTATCTACAAGATGTCTAACAAACATTCAAAGTTTTCTTTAACGTGTAATCTTTCGCAATTTAATGAAGGATGGTATTCTCTCACGCACCGCTTGTAACAACAGAAAATTTAATTATTTTAATATATTTTTACGCAATTCTTTTTTATGTTCGATAACTTCTGCAGCAGAATGTGAAGCACTCATGCGTAAAGTTTGAAATCATTGAATTATTTATTGAGGTCACGGTTGATTTGTTTAATAGAATTTGTTATAGAACCTTTCTATTCTCTCTTTTATCATTATTCCAATATTTTATAACATTTCTCATGCTGTACCAATACATTTGACATATGTTCTACATATAGATTTTTTAAATTTTTTATAGGACATAGGAAAAACAAATGTTAAAATTTGATTAGGTGAAAATTTTTTTATGAAACTTTATCTAACTTGAAGACTATCTACCCTTTTAAAAAGTCTTAATTGTTCTTCATTAAACCACAATGATTTTTTAAAAATGTTGTGACGTCATTATAGAGGTGTTGGTGAATCTCAAACAGTAGATATTTAAATAATTTTTGTCACATAAATGTTCTATTTTATTGTAATAATAATAATAAAATAAGTACAAAAATATATGAGTACAATTATTTACAATCTGCACTGTTTAAGATCCAGCAAACCTTGTACAATGACGTCACAACATTTAAAAAAAATCATTGTGGCTTAATGAATAACAATTAAGATTTTTTAAAGTGCAGATAGTCCTCAAGTTAGCTAAAGTTTCATAAAAAAAAATTTTAAAAAATGGTGAAAGACCCCATTGTTATAGTGTTCCTTTCTGAACATTTTTTGATAACTAGAGTTCAGAGGGAACTTTAACGTAAAATTTAGTCTAGTTTCTCCATTTTTGTGTTACTGTAGAGATAAACAAACATCATTTGGAATTCAGGGGACATCAAAACATATTTATTTAACTCAAAATATATCAACAGCTGCACCCCTAGATGCATTTCCATTCCTCCCTTGTCCCTAATTGGTCGATACAATAATGGCCGCATTAATTTTAAGTGCTTTCCGATTCTGAATACAGATGCAGGTGCCTCCAACAGTGGTTCTCAACGGGTGAGGTTATAGACATAGCGGCTTTTTATACCAAAGGCATGAGGATGAGGAAGACTTAATTACTTTGTAATTTGTTGTTCTAGGTAAAGGTAATTAATGAAGTTCAATTGACACAGTTTCTAGGGAGGTGATCATGGATGTCTCTAGAGATGGTTCTTAGAAAGTTAGATGGTTTTTATGTTGAGTTCAAGTACTTTAGAAGCGTTGTATCTAGGTATAATTACGATAAATTTATATCATTGAGGAATGAGGTAATAAATAATTGTACATAGTTAATTGACAAGGTATAATTATTATTATTATATGGGGAGTAACAGAAATAAGTACATTACATTTAGCCACTGATTGAACTCGCTGAAAACACCAATATTGAATAACTTTTTTTTGGGATTTTTGCCACGTCATAAACTAACGAGTTGTTTACGTATTTCACAATTTGATCCAGCAGCAATAACAACAAAAATTATAATCTGTAACTGTCTGTAATAGCTTAATCTACTGGTCCAATCAACATATCGGTATCTCTTTTAGTTCTTGAGATATCGTCGATAGAAAATTTGCCAAAATTCCAATTTCTTTAGAGCCTTAGACTATATGTGTCCAGATTTATATCATTTCTCCCAGTTGAAATCGTACAAAGGAAAATTGCTTAATACACAATATTTATATCTTGAATACTATTGTTTTTACCTCCCGCACATAAAGGGGAGTGTTATAATTATATTACGAATTAATTAGATTTTGGGAACAATTCATCAACAGTAAGTGGTAGATTATTCGGAAGCCTATCAAGGTTTTTGGGGATATCTTTGTAAATAAATTAAATATAGAATAGATTTCACTGGAATCAAAAAGATATAGAATAAATTACCTACAATCTTTATTTGAAATACTTTTTTTATATTTGGTTGTGATCAGTTGAGTACTACAATTTTCCCTCTGTAAGATCAGAACAATTTTTTTTAGTTATTCTAAATGTCCTAATTGGGCCAAATGATATGAATCTGGGCACGTATGTATTACGAATTGATTATATTTTGGGAACAATTCATCAACAGTAAGTGGTAGATTATTTGGAGACCTATCAGGGTTTTTGGGCATATCTTAATAAATAAATGAAATAGAGTAAATTTTATTGATATCAGTAAGTTGTAGGATAATATTACCTACAATCTTTATTTGAAAAAGTTGTCTATATTTTGTTGTCATCAGATTTAAAAACTGTATTTGTATCAATACCTTTGGGTCAAATCAAATATTTATGTTAGTGTTTTTTGTTAATTTGTTATTGTTTCAGGTGTTATTTTCCCTTAAAATATTCTTAAAAATAACAGAATATAAGATACTTATAAATTGAGTAATAGTACAATTTTCCTTTTGTAAGATCAGAACAATTTTTTGTGTTATTCTAAATGCCTTAATTGGGCCAAATTATATGATTCTGGGCTCGTACCATTCAGGTTCCCGTTAGGCAATAAGCAAAATCATAATCATCATCTTCAATATTTAAAAGCTATGGAAAATATGTTGGAATCCACTGCCCCCAATTGTACGTAATAGATTTGGGCGTAGATTAAGTTGTTAAGTGGTAGAACTATAAATTACGGCCATCAATATCAATTTGAGAAGAGCAATTGGATTGGTCACAGCCGATCACTTATTGTTTGCTTGGACCAGCTGGACGCTGGTGTAAATTACATTCCATCTAATCAGAAATTATTCTCATCTTCTTCAATTAAGAATTTCCGATTGACCAACATTTACAGTTATGTAATTAAGTCAATGATATTTTAATTAGATTCGCGGTTTTGACTGCGAACCACATTCCAGGAAAGATACAGTGTTTCATTCATATATTTTTAATTTCATTTGAAATTGGAACAAGACAATGAATTTGTATATTTGGGTAGTATGTTTTCGAGGGATGGACGTATTGACCGGGAGATTGAAAGGCGAGTGTCTGCAGGGTGCAAGGTATTGGGTGCTCTGGGTACATTTGCTCGAAACGTGAATGTATCTAGAGATGCTCGATTGAGTGCTTATAATGGTGTGTTAGTGTCTACATTGATGTATGGTTCTGAATATTGGTTGTGGATGAAGAAGCATGAACGACGTATCAAAGCTGTAGAAATGAGATTTTTCAGAGTGTGTGGGTTATAAGAGACAAGATCGTATACGGAATAAATTGGTGTATGATGAGTGTGAGATTGAGAAGAATGATTTTAAGAATGTAGGAGTGAGTCAATTGGGAAAGTATATCCCATAAAAGTAGGTGAAACTAACACATGTGGGTGAGATTAAAGGTGAACGATTGTGTCCAAGACATAAGTAGTTAGGTATGATTGTTTGTTTTGCGTGAACGAATGATTCCGAGTGTGAAGAATAGATGGGCATGTATGATGTATGATGTTATGTATGTAGGTATTTCATACATTTCATTTGAAATAGAAATAAAATGATTTACGTTTCAAATAATTATTAATTTACAAGAATTATGATTCTTCCTCATCAACAATCACTCACAAATTGAATTCACAAGTTAGTACAAAATAAAACAATCTATACTGTCAATCTTCCAGTGAAAACTAAAATACCCTATATTCTTAGGGCCGATATTTCCATCTACAAATAAAGTATCGAAAAAATTAATCGCGGAAGCATAGCTCAAATGGTACTTATTGTTCTAGCTGTCATTTTTTGATGCGTGTTTTTTTTATGTACTCAACGAATAACTTATTCGGAAGTTTATTCGTATATGGAAAAACCGGCCCTTAACCAAAATAACGAAATGGATCTAACTATTTTGTTTCTAACCCTATTCCAGCTAATCGTTCCAATAAAATTACCTCCCCAATTTTCCGCATATAATATAAACCCTAGTAATCATAGAAAATCCTATCCCCGCTCGGAACCAACTGATAACAATTTTGCTACATTGACCAGTGTCCAGACTTCGAATTAGGATAGAGTTTAGGGCCTGTGCATCATGTTACGTCGGTAATAACTTACACCGGATTTACCGGCTGGAACGCCGCTACGCATATCCACCAGGAATTATAACCGGAATGGATTAAAATATTAAAAGGACTACTGATTATCCTGCGCGTATATTTTCAGAGAATGTCCTTTTTACCTCCCGCAAACACAGGCTGTGGAATTGAAATGTGGCGTACAGGGATTTCATATTGCTTTTTTATATTCCTATATTTTTTACCTTTTCAATTACTACTATTTTATGGACTATTTATTATGTTACCTAAATATTATTACTTTGCGATACATCAAAAATTAAATAATTAAAATTAATATTTATTAGAAAAATTGTAACCGCGACCAATATAAAAGAAAATTTTGTATCTGGAACTTTTCGACTGGATGGATATTTTGGAAAATATCGTAGCTTCCGAAGAAGGTCGTTTTAATAAATTTTGATAAACTTTCAATTTTTTTTCCAAAAAAAAAAAGAAAAATATTTGACACTTTATAAAACAAATTTAGATTTATTTATTACAGTTTTGCATTAATTTCTGTGTGTATTTTTAAATTGTGAACAACTTTTGTATTTACACTTTTGTAGTAAGGTAGAAAGGTTTTAAATAAAAATAATAAACGATTGTAGGCACCACAATAACTTTCGCCATAAATTTCTTATCAAATTATGCAGACACTTGGACCACCACTATCAACAAACACTAATGTCTTCAAAAAATTAGTTTTCAATTAGGACACATGTAAAAAAATAGTTATTTGTTTATCAAGGCACTAGAGTATATTTTTTATTATAAATAAACTATATGAGTAATAAAAAATTCTTTAGTGCCGAGATATACATTATATTTTTTCCCGAAATAGTTTATTTTTTAATTAAAACCATAAATAAATAGCATTATGTATTTGTTGCGACGCGGATAGATGTAATAAGAAAGTTACTGTCAAAGTGTCAAAAGTTATATTTTTTATATACTTTACAGGTGTTCTGCTTATGATTTGTATTAAAGCCAATAAATTAATATGAAATGTAAATAATAAATAAATTCGCCAATAGTATAACAGAATAATTTGTTTGTTATTTTTGGTTTGTAATTCATGTTTGAAATAAGAACCTGTAAAGTAAAATTTTGATATACAAATCGGTAAAGATTTACTTTAGCTACTATTTTGGCCAACTTCGCCTAGTAATAACTTGTACTCTAGTATCGATTAATATATTTTTCAAGTGTTTTTTTATTTTTATAAAGCACAGGTTAGCAGAATTAAACAAAAATGTTAGAGTATAATTTTTCTGTAACATGTAATTCGTCAATGGTGATCAAGAGAAAAATGTTTCAATCAATTATTGTAGATAATAATATTTGAAACATTATTCGATTAACAAAAATTGTTATTAGCCATAATTTACTGATTTCAAAATAACTGGATAGGGTTCCAAGTAAATTGCCACTTCCTGTTATCGGATTATCACCAAAACCTAATCAGCTCTTTCCAAGGCAATACAAATATAGCTAATATATCAGAATTTTCCAATTCAGTAGTTTTTTAACAAATCGTAACTCCAGAGATCCACACACACACACACACATACACACATAGACATCATCGTGAAACTATTAAAACCGTATTCTAAAAACCCTAAAATGTGCTCAACCACTGAAAACTTACTACCAAATTTATAGCATAATTCCTTTACCTCCCTTACAGGTATGTGGCGAGAGGTAAAAATATGAGTTCTGAAATTTTTTTCAACTTAGCATTGAGTGTGCATATTTGGACATCCCTGTTGTAAACTAATCATACTTAAAGAAACCGCATTGACCGGTAAATTAAAACAACCTCAAACCTATCTTGGTTTATCGTTCGGAAACCCAGCGCCCCATAATTTTAAAATTCCTCATCCGTTCGTTTATACTTACAGTTCAGACTCAAGTCATTATCGAATACTTATCAACCGGCATTAATTAACAAACTAGTAATTAAAGTCGCATTTTGTGAGCTCACTTGAGCCGGTTGCACCAACGTATGGAATCTAGAATTGATTATTGTTTCTACCATACGAGAAGAATATGTCGTTAGGCCTTGTTAAAAGCAAACACTCCTGCGATGACTGATGCGGCAGGTAAAGCAAGGCTTGTAATTGACAAAGTAATGAGATTTTGAGAGCGCTGAAAGAAAGTGATAAAGAATTATTGCAGGTTTAATTGTTTTTCAGTAATGAATGTAATATTCATTAACTGGGTGAGGTGTTAATGTGTGTGGAAGATAAATGAAGATGCTTTGTTTGAAAAGTAAACTAGAACTAATGTATAAAGGGTAGCTAGCAAAAACTCAATAACAAAAAAAATCTGTTGTGGGCAGCACAATACCTCCTGCCATAGATTTCTTATTGAACAATGCAGGGACACGGACCACCAGTATCAAGAAACGCTCATCTCTTATGACATATGTGTAAAAATAACATTTTTCAACCGTTGTTTTGTTTTTCAAAAATCACAGGTTAGCAGATTAAACAAAAATATAAAACTATAATTTTTCTTTAAGGTACTGTAATCCTAAATGGTTTCATTAAGAGCAAAATGTTTCAAACAACAATTGTATTATTGCATTATTCTAATAACAAAAATAGTCATTAAACCATAATTCCCAAATTATTTTAAAATAACTTGATAGGGCTTCAAGTAAACTACCACTTCCGGTTATTGAATTATCACCAAAAACTTATCAGCTTTTCCAAAGGGGATACAATTGATATGTACAAAATATGGATGTTTATTTGACTGTGTTTATTGTTATTGTAAAGTGTAAATAATACTCGAAATCTCAGTCATGCAGCATTTCTTCTTACATACCCGACGTTTAGGTTCACACTTAAACCTTTTTTAGGGTTCAGGGTTAGTAAAATCTTACAGCAGACTATCATCTAACAAATACATTCATAAACACTCATTCAGTTTGTTAAAAACTTCGTACATACAAAAGCATAACAGATACGCATTCGTAGTCTAAATACTGACAACAGAATAAACAAGAACCGTAACTCCAGAGATCCACACAGACTGACAGACAGACTGACAGAAAGACAGACAGACAGACAGACACACAGACATCATCGCGAAACTATTCAAATCGTATTCTAGGTACCCTAAAACGTGCTCATCCAATAAAAACTTACTACCCAATTTTTAGCATGATTCTTATACCTTCCTTGTTCCTATAAAGTTTTTAGTTATAGAATGTGTAGTTTTCAAAACAGTGTTATCGAAAATTAGTTTTGTTACAATGTTGTACAAACACAAAAAATCATTGGTAAATAAATATTGTAATTCTAGCAGAAACAGTAGTGAAAATATCAATAGAATCGATTGTCGATTATCAGGCACTCAGTATCGTTCTATCACACCCAACAACGTGCCTACGTTTAATTATCAATATCGTTAGCGGCATTTATGATGGCGACTAGCGATTACCGTATCGTTTACCTTAAACCCTCCTCTACCAATAAATTAACTGTTTAGCACGGGCACTGCGGCGGCCACAAAATAATATCGCAATGTTGGATAACCCTAAATAACCGACGTTTAATCGCTTGTACGCTGCTCGAGCATACACATGTGACTGTACTGGATGGTGTGATGGTATGCTTACGCGGTGTATGCTTAGGATGCTTGCACGGTGTAGTTTAAAGTTACCATTTGTAGCGGTTGTAAATGTGGTAGGTTTCAGGAAAACGAACAATTTAAATTTAAAAATTAATCTATCGCAAAAACTTCATTTCGAATCCTACAACCCACAACAGACTGTGGTTTTTCTTGCACTAACACATTTGGGGGATTTGACTTGACAGTTGGTACTTAATACTCAAAAATATATCGTTTACAGAGATCTGTGGAAAGCTCATAACTTATCATCTAAATAATTTGTTTTTAAAACGGTGTTGATACAGATAAAACAATTCTTTGAGTCGACAATCCTAATGCCCAAAATTTGTAAGGCCCTTCGTAAATTCACACGAAGCCATGGAACTACTTATTTTTGAGGGATTAGAATTAAACCAAATTTTTGAATTTTTTTAATGGTATGTCAGTGCTGTTTACTATCAAGAAGAATTGTGTAAAATTTGCTTGTATGTAACTAATCGTTTAATATCAATACTTTAAGTTTTTAACTCCTCTTCAGATGTATTTTTTAATTTTTATTACATATGGCAACCTTTCACAAAAAAGTGTTATTTTTTAAAAATAAGTGAAATTGTATATTGTACAACAAGCATGGAATGGTACTCATTTCCTACGAGTATGAAATGGACATATCATGCGAATTGTACACTATACTTTTTCTACGACCACGATATTATTACTAATTCATATTTTAATAATAAATTTATCCCGCTTCCATTATTCCAATATTTGACGATTCTAAATAAGTATCCTAGCAATGGCACCTGTATTGAAATGAACTTATCTGTGTTAAAATACTCACAAAACAAATTCATTTTGCACGATGCTAGCAATGTACCTCATATCCCTAGCAACAATAAAAATACAATGAGCAGATTTCTAAGTGGTCGTAGAAAATAGTATGTTGTACAACAAGCATGGAATGGTTCTCATTTCCTACAAGTATGAAATGTACATTCCATCTGAGTTGTACATTGTACTTTTCTTAATTAATTAAACTTTAATAATAAATTCGTACCGCTTTCACCATTTCAATATTTGACAATTCTAAATAAGTATCCTTGCAATGGCACCTGTACTGAAATAAATGACCGGTATTGAAATACTCACAAAACAAATTAATTTCGCATGATGCTTGCAATATAGCTTATTCCCTAGCAACAACAAATATACAATGAGCAGATGTTTAAGTGGTCGTAAAAAAAATAATTTGTCAAATTTAGACATTTAACATTTGACATTTGTACTGGTTTGCCTAGTTACCTGATGACTGCTATAACAATTGTTTGATACGCTGTTTTCAAATCTACATTTCTTTTAAGTAGCTCGTGTTGCTTTACTAAGGGCCTTATAATTTTTTTTTTTTTCATTCGGATTATCAATCAGAAATAATCAAAAAATCGTTCTACCTGAAACTTATCACTTTTGTCAACATCCTGAATAAAAAAACTATTTTACCACAATTATTTATTGAAATATGTTCAAAAATCCTTTTGGAACTTGACAATGATAGACAAACTTAGACAATGATAGACAAACGTCATCAATCAAATAATTATAATGTGTTCTAGACACCCTAAAACATCAAAAATGTTGACCCGTCCCAATACCTCCCTTACATATATTTGGGGGCGATAAAAAAGTCAAAACCAATTCAGGAGACTTCAAAACATGTAGAATGTTACATTTACAAAATATGGGATTACAATTATGAAAGATTTAATTAGAAGATGAGCTATGAGTCCTGTAAAGGGTAAATTACTAAAAATCTTATTGATTGAGGTTATCTGCTTAGAGCATCATTTTTGCCCCTGGAATTAGAATTCCCAAAGGTGAAAGGAACGAAAGGAATCGAACTGAGGATTTCTTGATCCCTATACTATGATGGAGCTGTCAATACATCCTAACATATTTGCATAAAATAATTCGACATCCAACTAAATTCGGCTTAACTGCAATCCCCTCAATTTTCCATTATAAAAAGCCAAGTCCGCAGACGAATAAATTCCAAGCAAATATCGGAAACACAAAACGACAACGAAACACAATCTCTGGCTTTAATTCCAGGAATTTTAAACTCACCATCGGACGAAAGCAACAGCCGGCAAACTCGCCCGCTTACCGAGTTGTAATGGCGTCGTAAAATAAATTTTACAGTGTGGTTAACTGAAAATCTAAACTGAAAAGGGACCTAACCGCACTTTACGACTGGGGCTGCGTTTTTCAGCAACAATTATGAAATGATTCCGGGATTAGTACTGCTGTATTTTAAGCCTATCGGCATTTCATTTACAGGGGGATTTTTTGTTGATTCTAAAATGAAATAGTTTTTTATACTCACTTGAGAGAAAAGTATCTATGAACGTAATTTATACAGAGTAGTGAATTGAAGGGCGCACCATAGCGTTTTCAATGTTATTTTTGATGTCCTTAATTATTTTATATTCAAAAAGTTAAATAGTTTATTGTAGAGGAATTTTTTTTTTATTTTTTGACATTGATATTTATAATTTTTATTTTTTTACCTGGAACGGGAAAAATTACGGAAATGTTTATTTGATATTTTCTTAAAAGCATCAACCTTACAAACTCAAGTCGTCAAACTCATTTTTGAAGATGGATAAATGTATAGAAAATAATTTCTGCTCTACGAAAAATAATATTTTGGAAACAATAATGATGCAAGGTAATTAATTTTATCTAGGCCCTTGAGTAAAATGTCATTATCCCATTCAATTTGCTATCACCTCGTTGTACAAATTTCACATGAGTATCTTAATAATGCTCTTATCCCACTTATATCATAAATATCTATTATTTATTAACATTTTTTTATTTGTTTATACTTAAACGAGAGTTCTCGGGTTCAAATCTCGTTTAAATAAACATACAAATAATTAAAAATATAAATGCGTACTCTAAAAAGTACTGGACTTAATTTGTGTGGCGTAGAACAACAAACAAATGAATAAATGTAACGAAAGTTTAGTCATTATTAACCCTTCGTTAATGTAGTAGAAAAAGTCACTTGGTTAATGTAGTGAGGTATGTCATACCCCGAACTGAAAAAGTTCACAAAAATTATTAGGAATTTTTAAATTTGCTAAATAAAATGATCAAATATGTTTTTAAACTTTTTATAAATAAATGACAGAAATGGTAATATTTATTTAAAAAATAGCAATACTCAAATAGACATATGTAGTGTCTAAATATTTTTATATATTTGTTACCATTTTTATATTTTATATTCCATATTCTATCATTTATAATTTGAATACATTCTTCTTACTGATAACGACTCGTATTTTAGTCGAAACGTCAAAATTAAATATAACATTCATATATCTATTGTTTCTTTCTAAGGCCTGCCATGTTAACTTCAATACCCATAATAAGTATTATTTTAATTTTAGAAACGTAAATAAAGTTGTTGGGGTATGACATATCCCACTACACTAACAAGGGATTAAATACGATCCCAGAACCATATCATCTATCATCTTAAATTCTATCATTTTTACGTTCCGCACATATGAAAGAGAGGTTTTATATATTACGAATTGATTAGATTTTAGGAACAATTCATCAACAGTAAGTGGTAGATTATTTGAAGGCCTATCAAGGTTTTTGGGCATACCTTAGTAAATAAATGAGATAGATTAAATTTCGCTAGAATCAAAAAGATGATGAGAAACTTTTTTCTATATTATATTGTGAGTAAATTCAAAAATAGTGTTCGTAATACTAGCAAATACCTCTGGGTCAAATGTTTTAGTGATTTTTATTATTATTTTAGTTGTTACTTTTCTATAAAATATTCTTAAAAATAACATAATTTAAGATTTGAGCTAAATGATATGATTCTAAACTTGTATCGTGAATTATATATTGATAAGAATACTGTTAGAAATAAATTTGCAGGCGTTCGGAACGCGGATAGTCAAGTCGTTCGAATTTTTACAAGTTCGTTCCTAAATACATTTCACTGAGTTCGCTCCTCGTATAAAAACACTAACGACCAACTTTTTATAAATAAACCATCATCATTTGCTAGCTAAAATATTGCAAAATCCATCACGAAACAATTCGTTCCACGTTACCCAACAACAATTTTGATTCCACTCCGTTGCAAAATTTACCTTTAATGTTACAGCAAAACCTCGGCGACCCATCGCATCTCCAGAGAACTTGAAAGCCGGTAAAGTAAAAAACATAACACAAAACGGGCACCCACTAAATAAAACACAAATCACAAAACCAAATCACTGAACACAAATAAAAATGCACTCGTCAAGAACGAAGTCGAGGATTGTTGGAAACTGGTATGACCTCTCTCGGCAACGGATCGGATGGAACTAGCGCGCGCTTCGTTCAATTTCTTGCTGGAGGGTTTACCACGTGTAGAGGCGGCCACTGCGCAGGATCCTGCTGCGGGATTACAGCAGGAAGAGGATGTTGTACCGTTTCAGGAGGAATTTTACCGAAAGACGTTTTTGATTATTGTTCTCTGCTTTAGAATAACTCTAGAAAGGTGTGATTCTTTTAAGCCTGTATTTTCGTTAAAGTACATCGCTACGGGATATGATTCAGGATGCCCTATTTTAAAATTTGGATTATTCTTCATTAATTAAATAAATATATCCTTCGAAAATTTTATAAATTCGATAAATAAACGTTATACGTAAGATGATATATAAGGTTTTGGGGTTGTTTCATAGTTTAACAATTTAAGGCTAGTATTTCCTACCTCAGAAAAACTAGAGAATAAATTTTCCAGTGGAATAAACAAAAAATATCCCATCAAAAGATGACAGCTGGAATAATAATCATTATTTAAGCTATGATTTTGATGCGATATTTATGTTTATTCCACTGATAAATTTATTCTCTGAAGTTGGAAATACTAACCCTTATGGCCGGTTTCACAAAAATAGTTAAATTTTAAACTTGGTTAAAATAAATTAAAGCAAATCGAACTTACATATCATATGCAATAATTGACATTGGTATAAAAAATTCTATGTGCTTAATTTATTTAAAAGAAAACCTATAAATAAATTCTGTGAATTTCAGCTAAAATGCAACATTTTCTTTCCTGTCATTAATGAATTACTATGAATACCAGTACTTAGTACTGTTCCAGATAAAATGCAACATATGATGTCTATGTTAAATGAACTTGTTTTTATACATTAAAGATGTTTACTAATGAAGTAAATATTCGAATTGTTACTTATTGGTACAATTCTGGTTATAGTTTGTAACATGTTTGCTAATTTATTTCCTGAATGTCCTATACTAAATTAATTGACAACCTAAATAGCAAAACTAATTGACCATTGCTCAAAAGTAATTCTTTATAGTTGGATTTAATTGTAACTTGTCACCAAACTCAACAAGATTCAATTAACTATTATAAAAAACAATTGACGATTGGCCAGTACTAATTTATGACAACACGTTTGGTTCCTAGAATAAGAGTTTACTGGTTTCGCGATTATGTTTTTGCTGTGTCTGTCGATATGTGTGGATTTCTGGAGTTACGTTTGTTCAAAAACTATTAAACAGAAAATTTTGATATTTTGTATATAACAATTGCATCTTCTTGGGAAGAGCTGATTAGTTTTTAGTGATAATCCAATAACCGGAAGTGGTAGTTTACTTTAAGCCCTATCAAGTTATTTTGAAATATCTCAGTAAATTATGGTTTAATGTTTGTTATGAAAATAATGTTTCAAATATTATTATCTATAATTGTTGTTTGAAATATTTTCTCGTACTGTCTCCATTTACGAATTACAACACATTAAAGAAAATTATATTTTGTCATTTTCGTTTAAATCTATTAACCTGTGCTTTTTGAAATAATAAAGCAACGCTTGAAAAATGCCTATTTTTGACATGTGTCATAAGTGAGAACTACATTTTTTGAATGGATGAGCGTTTCTTGATAGTGGTGGTCCCTGTTCCTGCATCATTTGATAAGAAATCTATGGTGGGAGGTATTGTGATGCCCATAACAGATTTTTATTTTGCCAATATTTTTCATAATTTGTTTCGTGAAAATTGAATAAATGAATCACAATATTACCAGAAGACAAATTAAACATGAATACTTTCATTTCTATATATTCCTTTCGTTAGCTTTTAAATTATCAAGTATATATTTCAAAGAATTTATATTCAACCTCTACAACTAACATAGTTTGCCCTACATTCTGCTTACATACAATCATACATGTTCGATTAATTCTACATGCGCTACGTTCAACAATGGAGCCGTATAAATATGTCAACAACATGGCTTCACTCCTACATTAATCAACATTTGCTATCAACATAGCGCTGTATACTAATGGTATCGCACAATACGCTGTTACAGTGTATTAGCGTTACTGCCTGATACATATTACTGCCCTATCATAAATATGCATTGAGATAAATAGCACGAGAACATGCAGCGTATGAGATTGATCGATGTTAATCGGTATTAAACGATTGACTCAAATTAATCGCTTTTTAATTAGTTAGTAACTACTTGTAATGATGACAGAATTAATGAATACGCTGCATCTTTGCTTATTACAATAATTCTTATTTGTAAAAATCTAAATTTGAATGCCTAATAATTATATTTGACACATGTTCGACATTATAAAACAGATGTTTCATTTGTTTGTTTGTTGTTGAAGCAACTATGATTTTTAATAGTTATTTGTATCATTAGTTCAGAAACTACACTTTTGTATGTTTGTTGTTGCTAGGGAAATGAGGTACATTGCAAACATCGTGAGAAATGAATTTGTTTCGAGGGTATTTCAATATAGGTCATTTCATTTCATTGCTAGGAGACTTATTATTAAATAGGAATAGTATATTGTACAACGAGCATGAAATGGACGTTCCATGCTAGTTGTACACTATACTTTTTCTACGACCACGTTATTATTTCCTAATTAATTTATATTTTAATAAAAAATTTGTCCCGCTTTCACTATTTCAATATTTGACAATTCAAGTATCCTAGCAATGGCACCTGTACTGAAATCAACTGACTTGTATTGAAATACTCACAAAACAAATTCATTTTGAACGATGCTTGCAATGTACCTCATATCCCTAGCAACAACCATCATGCAATGAGCAGATTTCTAAGTGGTCGTAGAAAAAGTATAGTGTACAACTCGCATGGAATGTCCATTTCATATTCGTATTTTTGTAATTTTGTAAATATTTACGAAATTGTGAACTGGTTTGATCTAGGACGTTTAGAAAATAAATTTGCAAATATTTCTGGAACTGTATCGAGAATTGTACCAAGTAACCATTTAAATAATTTCTTCATTAGTAACCTTCTTTAAAGTGTTTTAAAAATAATAATTTATTGTTACTCATTGTTTCTATTTATTTGTTTATGTTGTTCACTTTTTTTCCTGGCAAAGTTACAGTATTCGAAACGTTGAATTTTGATAAAAAAAAAAATTTAGAAGTTAAAGAAAAATTCTGTTTATTTTGCACAAATGTCATGCAGAAAATGGTCAAAACGGATTCAGAGAATCTCAGAACTTCACTGTCTGGCTGTTATAAATAAAAGATATCTCAATGCAAACCAATTGGACATTACGTGAACATCTGATACATATTTCATGGATTCAATCTCAAATTTGTATTCTGTGTTCTGTATTCTATTCCGAACAGAATAAAAACACCAAAACAGTCTCGAGATTTCATAAACAAAGTTAGTAGTAGTGTCTGTATTATCTCTTGTGAAGAATTTTCCATCACCATTGAGACAAACAATAAAAGACCAAAAATTAACAAACAGAGTAGGTTCTCTAAAAAGAATTTCAGCTATCTTCGTACAGGCTACGTTGATGGAATACTAAATACTCTGGACAAAGAATATCAGACAGTTCGGCAGGGCATGTTTAAGAAGTTCTTCTTGAGTGGTGGTTATAAATAAAATAAATAAATACACGATGTCCCTGTATTGGGATCTCGAGAACTGTAAGAGTTACAAGGTTGGTTGAATTAGACAAAAGTTGCCCCATTAGTTACTACATGGGTTTGACTATATATTTGTTTTTCCAATTGAATGAATAGGTCACTAAATATAGGTTAAAAATAAATTTAGCGATTTAATTTTTTTGCTTATAACTTTGTTATACAAAATATTATGAAACACGCTTGCACTTTTTAAACCCTTAACTGGTATAATGATTTTTTATAACGTAACTGGTATAGTGGGGTCTTTATTGACCCTTAACTAAGAAATATATAGATTTGTATGACCGTCCCTAAGTCGAGTGTGTCGATTAATGAAGCTACTGAAAAACTCAAACATTTGTTTAAATTTTTAACACTAAACAACTAGATTTAAACACACTGGGGTCTTCGAAGACCCCACTATACCAGTTAAGGGTTAAGGTACTTTTAACTGTGAATTAAATTTTCACAGATATTGATAATGATATATTTTTGTACATAACGTCAAATATCTCTGAGAAATGTTGAATGTTCGGGGAATTTAAAAATCATCCTACAGTAATTGACAAATACAGCAATTATCATGAAAATTTCAAAATACCCTAACTCTAATCTATATCAAACGCCCCCTTGATAAATATTAATTATATTTATGTCGACAATTAGTTAAAATCAACATTGAAAGTCTATCCAACAAAACACATATTTAAAATCTGCCGGACAGATATCATCCCCTTGATTGGGGTAAAAACACGTTTCTATCATTACTCTAATCGGTTTGTGCTGTGATTGGTGGATTAAATGGCCATGGGCCCTACAGTGGCGCTAAACAGGGGGCGAAGCACTACGTTTTAAATGTGGATTTAGTGCCCGGGGCTAACGGGGAAAGGGAAGGCAGGATGGTGTAGGTGGAGGGGAAGGGATAATGCAGAGGACGAAAGAAATAAAAAGTGATTAAAACGGAAAAAATAATACGAAAGGGGTTATTAACTTTTATAGGTAACACAATCATTTAATTTATTTAAATACGAAATCAGTAGCGAAAAAGATTCAAACAGGAAAAATATTATTTACAATTTTCTTTAACCCTTTTGTGCACTTTAAGTGCGGCACTCTGCAGTGGGGGATAAACTACAGGGGTTAAGTTAAAATGGTAAGTGTCAGCTGGGGATTCGAACTGAGGATCTCATGATCCACTGTCCGATGCGTTACCACAGAACAATTTATTTTGTATTACAATATACATAGTTTATCTTTTTCAAACTATTAAAAATTGAATTGATTATTTTTTATGTTTGTTAAAACCAATGAAATGCTCCATTGCATGTCACGTGTCCTGTGATTATTATATTGAGGATAAAGCTCTTATTATTTTTTTTGTTTTTGTTGACAAATATGAGCTAAAAAAAAATTAACAAAAAATAGATTTTGTGGCGTGTCTGATGATGAAATAAAAAAATAATCTAAGTAAATATAACTGGAGAGTTCGATAAATTAGAAAATAATTCCCGAGTATCTTTCTCAAACTTGTTGCCATTTGGAAATAGCCACTCAAGCCTTACGGACTTTCATTGCTATTGCCAGGCAACAAGTTTTCGAGAGATCTGTCAAATTATTTTCAATTTATTCTTACTCTTTTGTTATATTATTACTGAGAAAAATATAAATAAATACTAGGTAGATAGGTCAGATTTCTTATGATGCAGAAATTTATTTCTAACATTAAGTTTGTTATTAATTTTTATAGATTATTTAAATATTTAGGAACTATGCTGACAAGCAAAAGAGAAATAGAAACAGAAATCAAATAACAATTAGGGATTTCAAAGTAAACAAAAAATTACTAAAATAAAATATTTTAAGAAAAGATAAAAAACAGAATTTACCAAACGGAAATAAGACCAACAACAATGTAAGCTGCTGAGACTATTTCAATGACAAAAAATGATTCTTTAAATTCGTGTTGATCTTTATCCCAATGAAGTCTGTTTGGATGGATGGATGGATGTATGTATGTAAAGATAGAGCAATAAATCTTCATAATTATAACTTTCATGATACTGCGAAGAACTGGATTGATATTGGTGACAATAGCAAAACCGGAAATGGAAGTATACTTGAAATACAAAACAACAAATTAAATTTATTTCGGGCATGAAATTACTTCCGCCAAAAATTTTTTTTTACAATAGTTAAAAAGCGTCACTAAATATAAAACAATTTTGAGTGATCGTCAATTGTTTTCATAATAGTTAATAGAATTTTTTGAGTCTAATATCAAATTGAAATTATCTGTAAATTATTTTTCCAAAAGTCCATCAAGATGTTTCAGATTCACCGTATATGTTTATGTCGTTCACACGTTTTAGACTTTTTTTTTAAACATGTACATCATATTATAAGTTTCATGATAGAACTGAGTTGATTTTGATCATAATTTATTTCAATTTTAGCCAGCTACGAAAAAAGTTATAAATGATGGATGTTAGCAATAATATTTAGAATAATTATGAAGTAAACTAAAATATATTTCATATTATTGCTTCTTTACATCACAATACCTTTTACCCATTATTGGTGTGGCACTCTGTTTAAACAGATCTCGATAAGAGATATATTTTTGCGTATGAAGTGCGGTAACTAGCATTCAAAAAATTATTAACCATTTCAATACAATAAAACCCTAAGAAAACTATGTATTTTAAATTCTGTAAATTGTTACAAATTATTGTTTACAAACAAGAGTTCAGTCTCATTACTTTACCGTTAGAAATTCAATAACATCCACCTGCAATTATAAGGAATTGAGTTCGATTACTGGCTGATTACGAATCACAGAAAGATTATAACAAGCCAGTAGATAGACCATCCGATAAAAATACATCTTGTTTGCGTTTATCTGCATTCTCCCAGAAGCAAGCCATCAGGATATGGTATAAATTCTGCACGTGTCTTCAAAAACAAAAATGACAATGGTGAATACATTTACGCCCACATTAAGAGTAGTAGGTGAAAACTAACAGTTATACTTTATTTCTCCATCTATAAACTAATAGAAAGTACGGACAACAATAGAAAATGGAGTCTGCCCTGGAGGGAAATTGGAGCTGGTACTCCCACGTCCAGAAGAGATTCTCGGATAATTTATGAACCTGCCGGCCGTTGAACCTACAGCCAAGTTTTTATAGATTAATTAGGAAGAAGGTTTGTCTGCAGCAATGGAGCTTTGTAAATCTACGTTTACTCTGTTTTTGTGCATGTGTGTGATTAGTTATTCTCTTTGACAAGACTCAGTCCATCTACAAATGAAAATTACTACTGTGATGGAATTAAAACTTAATCTTTACCGGTACTCTAGCAATCCTTTTACAATATTCATACTATATTCAGTATACAAATATACAATATACAAATCAAAAACAATATGTGCAGTAGAATTAGAATCCCACGTTAAAAAATTCACCAAACACAGATTTACTTGTAAATCTCTTCCAATACGTTGAAAATGCTTTCATAGCTCAGTAATAAATTAAAAGATTTTTTGGTTTACCAATAAGTATTTACTGTACAGTGCTAGCAAAACTAGCCTAGAATCATATCAGTTAGCCCAATGAAGACTTTTAGAATAACTTTTAAAAAAATTGTTTTGGTCTTACGAAGGAAAGATTTCGGTGGCGTATTGGCTATGTCACAAGCGTAACACACTAGGGGTCGTGGGTTCGTATCCCTCTGAAGAGCATGGTCGTTCGTGTTGTCATATAAATTAACCATCATTTACTCATTTCCCATCTTTATAAAAAATAACAAATTTGGCATATGACCAAAGCAGTTATTTTACTTCCCATCTTTGCAATAACAAATTAACAAAAATTACTTAATTTCATTTAACCCAAAGGTATTGGCTGGTACCACGAACACTGTTTTTGAATATGGTGACAACAAAATATAGAAAAATGTATCAAATAAAGCTTGTAGGTAATATTGTTCTACAGGTTTTTGATTGTAATGAAATTTACTCTATCTCATTTATTTACTAAGATATGCCTAAAAATCCTGATAGACCTTCAAACAATCTACCACTTACTGTTGATGAATTGTTCCCAAAATCTAATTAATTCATAACATAAACATAATACTTCCCGTACATATGTATGCACGGAAGGTAAAAATAATAAAATTTTAGATACAAATATAGTGAATTAATAGTTATTTACTTTACAAGTGGGCAAAGTAAGGAATTACCCACGAGAGGAATTTTAGCACACGAAGCCGAAGCCTGAGTGTGATTATTTTATCGAGTAGGTAATTCCACTTTGCCCACGTGTGAAGTATAATGTTTTATCCAACACCTCTTAATAAATGAAAAATATATTAAAGAAATATTATTTGACAGTGACATACGCTTTAAATTTTTAAATTGAAATGTCAATCGAAGTAGATATCAAGGTGTTGTGTGATATCATTATTGCTATAAATAAAAAAATACTCAATAGTGACTTTCCTCAAAATTATACCCACTAGTGGGTAATCTGTTACTTTGCTTGTTTAAAATCGCCATAGTTATAGAGCATTTATTGAGAGGTGTAAATAAACAATTTTTGTCACAATTTTGTATTTGGAATTTAGCTATTCATGTTACGAGTTGAATATATTTATTTAAAGGCCTATCAAGTTTTTGAGCATATCTTAGTAAATATCTGTTTTTTTTTATAGTAGGTGATACATTTTACGGTTAAAAGCTATTCTTTAAAAACATAAAATACGTGTTTAATGAAGTGTGGATTGTAAAGTAGAATTAAAAGGTGACCCAAAAATTCTGACACGTTGAAAGCTTAATTACAACTTACATAACAACATAAAATACTGTACAACCAGTAACTTTCAATAAATGCAGTAAAATCACTTTGTAACAGTAACAGCATTCAGTAATGACCTCCTTAACTCACATTTGACATTTCTGTCTATTTCCTTAATCCACATTTACTCCGCACAATTTACCTCCGTTCGAATGTTCTCATCATCGACAGTGCTACGCTCTAGCGGGCGTCGCCGCAATTAAAGTGAGGCGCTAGGCGCGCCGAGGCATCGATCACTCTGTTCGCACTTCACGGGAGATGAGAAAGTCAAGGAGGTGAGCAGGAAATGGACGATATTAGAGTATAGTGGTAACAATTTATTTTCTAGATATAGATGAACAAAAAATTCATTTGATCCTTTTGCAGTGCGACCAAGTGTAATGCGACCAAAGAATTAACTAACTTATAAATACTCTTTTCTTAAAAATTACCCCCATAGTTCACTGTCCATCAATATCTTTGGGGATTGTTATTTGACGGTACAGTATTCAAAAATATACCAGGGTCGTCCAGAAAGTAAAGAACGATTTGGCATAACTAAATAAATACGAAAGATGTCAACATAATACTTTATTTAAAAGTTACAGTACATTATTTTGACTAAGCCAATCAGAATTCTGACATTTCTGAATGTCGTCCAATCAACGTAGAATTACACGATAATTTTGCACTAGTGCAAATTACCAATGTGATTCTGACTTGCTGTCAAATGAAGTTTTTAAATTTTGCTTTATTTTTTATTAGAGAAACAGCGTTTGGCTAAATTTTAATCGGGTAATAGTCCTTCGAATATCCCTCGTGCATGTAATTGCCGAAAATTTGACATGCACTTGGGATATTATATATGATAATTAATATATTTTCTTGTGTCAAATACCGACAAATAACAACCCTTAAACATTATAGTGTGTGTGGAACCTATCGTAGAAGTAAAGTTAAAAATAACGATTCTAAACACGATCAAAATACTTATAATATACAATAGTTATATACTTTTCCAACATCTTTTAATAAATGCTTGATTATTAATGAAATATTATTTGAAAATTACATGCTTTAAATTTTCTTAATTAAAATTCCAATTGTAGTGGTTACCAAGGTGTTGAGTGTTATTATTATTGAGAGGATGCGATGATCAACTGATGTAGAAAATAGTAAATCAAAAAGCGGAGTAGCAGTCAAATAATTTATTAAAAACTATGCCGACGTTTCGACAGCCCTGAAGATGACAGCCGTTGCTGTCGAAACGTCGGCATAATTTTTAATAAATTATTTGACTGCTAGTCCGCTTTTTGATTTACTATGTTATTATTATTGTTATAAATAAGAAATTAGTAACTATTGACTTTTTTTAGAATTATACCCACTAATGGGTAATCTGTTACTTTCCTTGTTTAAAATCGCCATAGTTATAGAGTATTTATTGGGAGGTGTTAGATAATACTATATTATTATACACGGGATTATGATAGTCATTATTCACGAAGATGTCTGCGTCACAAGCTGTAGGCGAGTGATGCAAATTATCCGAGTGAATTCCGAATATAATACTATAATTTTTCTGCTCCTATAAATTTGGAAATCTCTTTTGAAAATGATCCAAATTCGTTGAAAATACACAATGACAATTGACTACAAGTCAACTGTTAGACGGCTGTTGCTAGGTGATTCACATCACATCCTTAAAATAACCGCGAATTATACATTTTTGGCTCTGTGTGATTGGTCGAGAAGAATGAATGAAACTATCGTAAATTATGGGTACTATAATACATCGAAAATTTTTAAATGGGGTAAATAGCTCTGTGGTAACGTGTGAGACTGTGGATCGTAAAATCCTCAGTTCGAATCCTACAGCTGATAGTTAACAATTCAAATTTACCCCTGTGGTTCCCCCTCCACTAATATCTTTGGGGGCTATGATTTGACGGCTGGTAACCGCACTTCATACGTAAAAATATATCACTTAACGAGATCTGCGTACGCAGAGTGCCACACCCATAATGGGTAAAATACGTGATTATATATTTATTTATATATTTAAACAGGAGCAGTAAAAAATATATAACCCTGGAAATAGATTTCCCATCAATCTCAAACCACAAAACCCATTGCGAACATTCATACTCCCTCAAGCTCCCGTTAGCGCCATAAATAACACAATCCTCTATTTTTACCCAAACTTCTCAACACCGGCGATAACCGCTCACCATGCTCCTTTTGCCCTGAAGAAGAAAACGAAGACCATATTCCTGAGTTTCCAACTCATTAACTTGTCCCAGACATCGTCCCTCATCTACGATTTACTAATGCGAGTGTTACAACCAAAACGATGCGTTTGAGGAATGAATGAATCTTCCTCGTGACCTTCACCCGCTATGACGCGCTCAGCATCAGCGATGAAGAGTGAAGAGTGAAGAGACGAAGAGTGAAGAGACTCATGTATGAGGTTAGTTCGTCGCCTGTACGTCGGATCGTGTGGGCTAGTTGAACGAATTCATCATCTCTTTTAACGAGAGGATCGGCTGCTTCGACCTCGTGTTGTTCTTGATGAACGAGCGGATGCCATGGAAGCGTGGATGGTTTTGAAATTTAGCGAATTGTACGTAGTGTGTTTCAATTTTTAGGGTTACCATTGGGATCTAGAGAAATAAAAGGTGTCGTGATGGAAGGATAATTTAATTTTTCCCGAAAAAATGTATAGGTCACTAGATATGGATTTCATTTTTAAATTATTTTTAAACTATCACATATTTAGATAAATGTTTCATATACCGGGAGTTTTTTTTTATTAGTATACATAGGGATGGATCATTACTATAGTTATAGTTAAAATGATGACAGCAATGCATTACCGCGTTTTTTTTTTTATAGAATAAACATAGGGATTATTTTACTCATTACAAATTTGACCAATCAGAATATCTCATTTTCCATTGTAGTGCATATTAGATAAGTGATTAAACAGCACCATGCTGTTTATTCGCGATTAAATTGAAGCTAGCTTTTATATGCAAATTTTGAACATTTTGAAGGCATATTGAGCTGGATAATTAGTTGCAGAAGCAAGATATTACATGTTTTTTTACCTTTACTGGTATTCTATGTCTTTACACATACTAAATTATTCAATTCAAGCTATTTTTATTTACAAATTTTTGACATTTATATGAAAAATAAAAAGAAAAACAATAATTTGCTATAGTTACACTATAACAACATAATTTTATGGTGCTTTTCGATTTAAAAAAGTGTTATCGTATATAATAATTTAAGATAAAATCCCTCGACCTGCGGTCTCGGTATTTTTTCAAATTATTATTTTTTGCATAAGCTAGATATTTCATATTTAATCGATTAAATTCTTAGCACTCGTGATGTAACTATTGATTATAAATAATAGTTAATCATATTGAAACAAACAATGTAAGTTTAAACAAATAAAAAATTTGTTTTTATTGCTTTAGTACTTAATAAATTACATTGAATTGATAGTAATTATTATTTTAATAATTGCAAGTTATCCCTATGTTTAATCATAAAAAAAACGCTTTAATACATTGCTGTCAATCATTTTGACTGTAACTATGGTAATGACACATCCCTATGTATACTGATAAAAAAAAACTCCCGGTAGAAAAAGTACATATGTTTGTAAGGGCTTGTTTTACAGTAAAAAATATCATAGTAAATAAAAACTTAAAAATAAAATTGAACTAACGAAAAAGAAACTGAAAAGTGAATAATAAAATAAATATTTTTATTAAATAGTTATTTATGATATAAATAAAAGTAACGCTTTATAATTAAGTGCAGAAATTTGTGAAACAAGGCGAAGTCGAGTTACACAATCCTATGAAAGAAATATATCATTTTTAACACGTGTATCATACAAAATTTTGTCTACGATCTTCCTAGTGTATTAGTAAATACTAAAAAATGTAGAATGATATTTTAACAGGTAGGGTTATATTTGTGGATTTATTTACACAAATCTTTGATAAAGTGTTAAAAGTAACAATAAAATTACTTTCATCATGTTGCTATGTTATTTTTAACATTAGTGTTAGAAAGGGACACTTTTAACTTGCTAAACAACTTTTAAAAGGGCTACTTTTAACAAAGGTCGTAGATAAAAGTTGTATTTTTTTAAATTTTTTGTGGCTACATATTTCTCTGCCCTTAGAGCTGGAATTTTTTTCAAATTCAAATGGAACAAATTTGTAGATGTACCCTATTTAATAAAAAAAATAATTGAAATTGGATAACCCAGTAAAAAGTTATGCGTGGTAGAATCGGTTACCGGGTAAAAATTCACATAATATATTTCTGAACTCTTATATTGAGACATAAGGATGTTAAATGAAACATAAATGTTGTCGCTGAATGTTTGGGCTTTATTATCGATTTCCGAAGCCATATATTTCAGGGACCTACATGGGTTTGTCGAAGTATATCTGACTACTATGTAGTTACAAATGCATCGTTTGTGACTGAATAAATAAATCTGTAAATAAAAACATGTTTCCTTAGATAAAATAAAAATGCCCCGGTATTAATTCCTGATAATAATGAAAAACCTCATCCGGCGAGAAATTTTAATTGGAATTCAATGTAGTTCATTAAAAAATCCATATAAATTAACAATAAAACAACAAACAAGAATTCTCAAAAATATAATAGCACCTTTCAAAGTGTAACAAAAAACCTGTTATTATCGTAAATAAACACCAATTAAAACAAACGACCTTTCCCAATTATAGCTTAATTATTACTCATTACCATTGTAATGTTTGCACATGATGCAAAAAGGTGGTTTTAAAGTTCGAGGAGGCTCCAAAAAATGGTTGACGGCTTGACGACCACCGGCAAACCATCGCAGGCGAGTTTCGACCATGGAGACATGTTAAACAAGGTGGTTTTTTGTGGGAGGGGATCAGAGAGGGCATTACTATGCAGCAGGCGTCACTTGTCAAGAGGAAGAGGACCTGTCTTGTAAACCAATTTTAGAAGAGTTGCTGCTCTGAAATTCCAACGCAGTGCACATATTTACTTTTCTTAATTTTGAGATAAACAAGATGGTGGATGTCATTTCTGGGTGTGGCACTCTACAAGAAGCAGATCTCGGCTTGTGATATATGCTTGTTTTACAAGACGCAACTTATTGGTCAATAAATTACTAAATTACTGTAAGAAAGTTGTGTTTTGTCCACATACACTTTTTAATGTAACTGTTATAAAAAATCTGGTGTGGGCGCCACATTACTTTCTTATACATATAAAACCAACTGAACACTGCATGACTTGTGTCTTACATATGAATTTATTTTGACAACTATTTGACATATAGATGTTAAACCTGTTTATTTTTTTATTCTCATTTTAACTTCGATATTATTTTTAAATAGTTATTAATTAATATATATTTTTAAAAATTTTCTAACTAACAATACAAATATTGCTTTGATAATATTTCAAACGACTCATATTTTTGACACTTCACAACATTTTGACATATAGATATTAAAAATGTTTAATTTTTGTTTCCATTGTAACTAAGATTAATGAAATATATTATTAAATATATAATTTAGTTTTTCTCAAAATTAGAAGCACATACAGGAAAAGTGCAAATAACATTTTATATTCCAAATATTTTTTTGTCACAGCTGATTGTATTTTTGAAAAAAAGTGGGATTTATTGTTTTGTGTGTACAGTAAACTTCCTCTTCCGGTTTTTCAATTTCATTTAAAATCAACTCAGGGCTTCACATTTTTATGAAACATAAATTCCAAGTTTCGTTTACATATCTTGTCTCGTTCATGAGATATTGCGCACACGCACATACATCCATCCATCCATCCCTCCTAGCACACAGACATCATTGAGAAATTGGTCTTAACGTATTCAGTGCACTTGAAAATATGTATTTCCGCAAAAAAATTCGTCAGCAATTTTTTTCATGATTCCAATACTTCTTATACTTTGTATAAGAAAATAAAAATGGTTAAAAATCAAATTTTTCCTAATTTAACTATTCCGGAGTAGTACCAGCCGTCAAATTGCGACCCCATAGATTCAAGTGTAGTGCGAGTTTTATACGATACCGAAATATAAATTTTATGAAAAAGGCAAATCTTAAGCTGAAGAAATTAATCCCAAACTAATGATAGCAAAGATTACAAATTCCTTAATTGCTACGTTGAGGAAAAAATTAAAATTCCTCTCAAACAAAAAAGATTTTATTAAATATTTCAGCTTTAATTAATCACTTTTATTAAAAAGAAGAGCAGTCTAATTTCCTGCTGAGAAATTTTTTTACAGCTTTGTATCTTGCTGCTAATTTTTCCGCTAACAAATTGTGATATGCCGACAGATAAGCGCTGCATCCATTTAAAATCGAACGCAACAAATTAATTGTAGCGGGTCGACGTTTAGCCAGGGAAAAACGAGGAAAGCGAAGCCTTAACAATCAGATAAATGCGGGTTGTTTGACGTGGGCTGTCCGCCTCAATCGGGCCCGACTTCTTTTGACGAATTTATGATTTAATAATGATTGGGTACTATGAAATCTTGGTTATTATAACAATACCGTACACAGCATCTGACATGGAACCAGGAGACAGACTAGATGACTGGAATATGCAAAACGGTAATATAGAAAAGATAAATATTAGTATTTCAACAAAATAAATATCGGTTGAACCACAGTATAAAAATTCATACACGACACTTCAAATATTGCCTGATCTCAATATTTCAGTTGTACGCTACCGACAAGATGGCAGCTCAATGTTCGTTGAAAGGCTCTTAGTAACCATAGAATACCTCCCGCCATAAATTTCTTATCAAACAATGCAGGAACACGGACCACCACTATCAAGAAACGCTTATCATTTTAAAACAATTAGTTTTCAATTATGATATGTCAAAAATAGACATTTTTCAACTGTTGCTCTGTTTTTTTCAAAATGCACAGAGATTTAAACGAAAATTCCAAAATTTAATTGTTCTTTAACGTGTTGTAATTCGTAAATGGAGACAGTAAGAGAAAAATGTTTTAACCAACAATTGTAGATAATAATATTTGTAACATTATTCTAATAACAAAAATTGTCATTAAATTATTTACTCAGATATTTCAAAATAACTTGATAGGGTTTCAAGTAAACTACCACTTCCGGTTATTGGATTATCACCAAAAACTAATCAGCTCTTCCAAAGGGGATACAATTGATATATACCAAACATCAAAATTTTCAGTTTAGTAGTTTATGAGAAACCGTAACTCCAGAGATCCACACAGACTGACAGACTGACATACAGACATACATTCATACATCATCGCGAAACTAATAAAATCGTATTCTAGGGACCCTAAAACGTGCTCATCCACTGAAAACTCACTACCGAATTTTTAGCATGATTCCTATACCTCCCTTACAGAATGTGGCGGGAGGTAAAAAGAGTATAGTATGTCAGAATCACTTACATCTGTCAAATATCAAGCCACAGTATTTCTTTTATGTTATGTGTACCACGAAAAATTGTAGGAACTTTCATAGTGCAAGGGAAATAATATTTTTAGAATTTAACTCATTTGCCACTGACAGCTTTTCAAATTTGCCGCCGTATACTGCTACTGCCAATATGGCCGCTCGGCCCAAGATGGTTTAAGGTCATTGGTCGATGCGATATAAAGATCAAAAGTGCGGACTGTATGGATTCTTATACCGTGGTAGATCTAAGATGGAACTAAATAGAGATCTAGAGTATACAACTTGTTAATCAAGCTACTGGTAAGAATCGAATCCTTTAATCCTCGAAATTCATATTTATAGAATATTTTGTTAATAGTTTCAAGGATTATAAGTTGAACTTCAATTTATTAAACCATACTTTTGATAACAATATATTTATTCCATAATTTATAACCCAGGATTAGCTAATGTCATATGGGCAGACAATATCACTCAACCTGATTGAAAAATAGCAATTGAAGAACATTATAAATTTGTGCAAGAACGTGACGAATAGGAATATGTATTAGTTGCAAATGAACTGATATCGCCCATGTTCGCTTGAGTGCTTTCATGTTGTTAAGAACGAGAAACGTTTCCAAAGGAATTTTAAAAATCATGAGAGGAATATTGAATATTTAGAAGACATGTTTGCCTATATTAGGAGTCTGAGAGAACAAGACGAAATAGAATGAACTCAATCAAAATATATCAGATGAATACTTCGAGTAGATAAACAAACACTGGTATATAAAATATGAGAGAAAGAAATAAAATGGTACAGAAGCATGTCAGAGAGGAATAAAGTACGAAGAGAAACTAAGTAGGTCATCATGGAAAAGTCTCCAGTATGGTTTTTCGGTAGAAATACAATAGAAAAGAATCAATGGGATATAAAAGGAATAAAATTTTATGAAAGCAGAATATGTTAGACGAAATATATATACATACAGATTTAGTTAAAAAGAGAAAAGTTCAATAAGTTTATAATCCAGGATATAAATACTTATTGACTAAAAAATAATTGCAAATTTCGAATAGGCTACAAAAAAGAAAGAAGAAGAAATACTTAGTGTACAAAAGGGAGAGGTTGTGAAAATGGAAAATCTACACATTAGATATTATACGATTAAAACCCAATTACTGCTTGGAAGAGTGCTTCAGAATTGATAAGATAGTTGTATATAGCAATACATTTATAGTATTATAAATAAATGAAAGGCAAAAACTATATATATTTACTATTATTACTGTTAAATAAACTGTTGTGGCTTCAGAGTTCCTCCCGTAATAAATTTAATATCAAACAATGCAGGAACAGTATCCACTATTATCAAGATACGCTCATCCCTTCAAAAAAATTGCTTTTCAATTATGACACATATCAAAAAATGTAATTTCTTACATGCTGCTTTTATATAAAAAAAAACATAGGTTAGCAGTTTTAAATGGAAATGTCAAAAAATAAGTTTTCTCTAACGTGTTATTTGTAAATGGTGGCATAAGAGAAGAATGTTTCAAAAGCAATTGTAAATAATAATATTTGAAACATTCTTAAACAAAAATTGTCAAGTAAACTACCACTAAACAATTACCAAAAACTAATCAGCTCTTCTCAAGGGGATACACTTAATATGAATAATATATCAAAATTTTCAGTTTAGTAGTTTTTGAGAAACCTTAACTCCAGAGATCCACACAAACAGACATCATCGCGAAATGTGCTCATCCACTGAAAACTCTCTACCGAATTTTTAGCATGATTCCTATACCTCCCTTACAGGTATGTGGCGGGAGGTAAAAACATCTTTGGGAACTATTTTTCTAAAGCAGAAACGCACGCTCAAATATGTTTCCATATCGTGATATATTTATTCCCATTGCCGAATTCTTCTCTTGTCCATACTATGCGATCTGCGAAGAACCCACTAGTAATTTTCCCACTAAAAACCGACCATTCTAACAACCCAACAAAACAAAAAACACTATACCTCAACACGCAATCATTTCCAATATTCAAGTGAAACCCTTAATTTATTCGTCTGCGCTGCGATCATGTTACTGGGGCGCTTCGTGTGTTGCTGTGACCTAGAGGTCACACATGCAGCCCAAGGTCGCAAGGTACAACAACGTATGTACCTACAAGCAAGTGAACGTCCAGCCTGGCCATAACACACGGGAACATTATGTAAGTGGACGTGTTAAGTGTGCTATGGTTGTATTGTGTGGGTGGCGACGTGTGACGTCACGAGATTTTATAGACAAGGAGGACTTGATTTTATCGTGAGCTATTGTATTACTTGATGGCAAATGTTTCGATAAGAAAGTATAGTTGTTCATTTGTTTCTGTCGTAAGTCTTGTGGTGTGTGGTTTCTTCTTCTTTTTGATAAGATAGTGTTGTTGTTATTAAGTGGTTGCATTATTGTTTTGTTTTGAAACCGCGGAACAAATGCTCTATTAGCGAAGAAGAAACTTGCTGTTTTATATTAATAATAAATTCAACAATAGTTATAAAAGACCTTATTTCAGTTCGCTTAATATATTTCAGTAGATGAGGGTAGGACGTTTATTTTTCGGGGGTAGTGTCCTAATGGCCTGAAGATGAACTTCTGTTCGATATAGATCGTACAAAGTATTTAATAAATAGTTATTTACTTTACAAGTGGGCAAAGTAAGGAATTATCCACGAGATAAATTTTAGCACACGAAGCCGAAGGTTGAGTGTGATAATTTTATCGAAAGGGTAATTTCACTTTACCCACGTGTGAAGTATAACGTTTTATCCAAAAACTCTCAATAAATGCAAAATTTATTAAAGAAAAATTATTTGACAGTGACATATGCTTTAAATTTTTGAAATTAAAATGTCAAAACAAGTAGTTACCAAGGTGTTGTGTGATATTATTATTGTTATAAATAAAAAAATACTCACTAGTGGATTTTCTCAAAATTATACCCACTTGTGGGTACTCTATTACTTTCCTTGTTTAAAATCGCCATAGTTATTTATTGAGAGGTGTTGAATAAAATATATTATTATATTTCAGTCCGCTCATTCTACCCCCATCTACTAAAAAATAAATTAAAACATGAGATTTGGAGTAGGATTTATAATAATCAAAAACATTTTCTGCATCTTTAGGGTTACTTTTATTTCATTTCTTTCTGTTAAATAAAATAATAATGTTTAACATGCAGTGTTCAAAAAAATATTTTGACATGCTTTTTATTATTTTTTGACAACTAATAACATTTTAAAGATTACTTTGTATTTTATATTGATGCGTCACTCCTGAGGATAACTTATCTGTAGATCAGTAAATTTTTACATTATCTGGAACTACACAATATGGCCCAATTATTTAAACGAGGATTGTGGTTATAATTTGAAATTTTTTTATAATATATAATAAGAAAATTTAATAAAAGTTCATTTACCATTGACAACAAATACATGTTAAGAAAGTACTGAACAATTTCAGATTTCACGAAATATCACTAAAAATTGGCATATACTTTTATTGTATTTCTATATAATATAAACTCTAAGAAACTCAATGCTGTAGAGCGCATCGTCATATCTCTTAAATTTATAGAGATATGTCAATTTTCGATGTTTTTCGAAATGCTAATTTGAGTGGCTGCAACTCAAAATCTATTAAAGATATTGAAAAATAGACTCAGTTCTGTTCGTTTCATTTTATTAAACAAAACTGAAGAGTAGGTATTTTTCGATATCTTGCGTAATTTTTGAGTTACAGTTCCTCAAAGTTGAACTTCGAAAAACCTCGAAAACCGCCATATCTCGACAAATTTAAGAGATATGATGATGCGCTCTACACCAGTGAGTTTTTAAGGGTTTATATTATATAGATATACAATAAAAGTATATGCCAATTTTTAGTCATATGAACTGTGTTTAAATGAGTAAGAAAAATGTTTTACGGAAATAAGAAATATAATAAATTAACAAGTGAATACGGTAAATATTATAAATATTTTAATTGTTTTCTAATATATTAGATAAATTAATTTGTGTGTTTATATTTATAGTGCAACTTTGACAAATATCAAAAGTATTCCTTGAAGAACTTCATTTCTTTGTATGGATTGTTATTAGTTCTATACTTTTCCTACAATAAATATTGTACAAACCTCTTGCGTGAACTCGGTTCCTGCATTTGGTATGTAAGTAACTATTTTCGTATTCTTTTATACAATACCAAATTACTAGTGTTACTGTTGACTGAGAAAATTTACCTCATTTAATCTTGTAGCCAATTGCTCCAAGAAAGCTTAAATTTTTAACTTGGTTTAAATAAATAAAAGCAAATCGAAGTTACATGTCATATGGAATAATTGACATTGCTGTAAAACATCCGATTTGCTTTTGTCCAATTAATCCAAGTTTAAATAAGTGTGATTGGTGCCACTGGCCCTTAGTGAATTAGTATAAGGTCACAATGTGTAACAACTCCTTTTAACGAATTCTACGAAACGTCTATTAAACTTAAGAAAAGTATTTTATGTTCAATTTTATTGCGAAGCTGTAGATACATATCTGAGTAATCGGAACGAACTAAACGAACAAATCAAAAACAAATAGAATCGTAGATCTTAGCAATCACGAAGAGCCAACAAGCCTAGATATAGAATCATTGAAATACAACCATTTGATTTCACGAGCCATCAAACCAAATAACAATCGAAACTCATCCACCGCCTCTTTGACCTAGCATATCATTTGAGTGTTTCCATCATTGCAGTGGTTCGCAGACCGGATTCCTGCGACTACAGCGCTGCGCGTGCTTTACGGCGATTCGAGGAAACCACTTACTCATTTAGACTGCGATAGAACATTCCCCATATATGTTTATCAGCATACAGATTAAATTATTTTCAAAACCGGTCGCCATTAGCTCGGAAATCGAGTCGATGGGTGTTTTAATCCAGCTACGATTAAAAAATCGTTTGAGTGTACTTGGATCTAGCCGCCTGCTGCGCACGGAAACTTTTTGATGCTCATTTGTTAATGAAAATGACACTGAAACACCCGGTGTTGTGATTTATAATTAATAATATAGTTTTGTTTGTTTTGTTCTTTAGAAACTGTTAGATATTTTTATGCCTGCGACGTCGGATTAAAAAGATAAAAATGTTAATCCTGACATTAATATTTAATAAAATATGGAATTAATACCGCAAAAATCGCTTAATGAAGACGTTAAGACAGTACAGCCGGTTATTGGAAATATTTTTACTGTTATAACGACTTTTAAGATGACAGAAAACAACTAAAAGACAGATGAAAATGCTTTCAGAAATCATGGTTAATAAACGTTGCCAGACATTTTCCCTTCACTTTTCTGGAATTTACAAAATTACGGCTGATATTACATTAGGTTTGTTTTGACGAACCAGAGAAATTTTGAAGAAATATAAACTACAGGAAGATCGAAATATGCCAATGGCAGACTCATAAGATAAGCAATAGAAATATACCAGCAAATTAGAATTAAGGCTATTGGGCTTCCAAATTATCAAGAGATGGCATTGACCGCAATTCACAAAAGGTACATGTCAAATTCATTTTGTATGATATATTATTATGGCGAATGGTTGCTTTAGTATTGATAGTTTGCTAGTATTGGCAGCAAAATTGTTGCCATACACACTTAAAATTTTTCTATTTTTATAGGTTTTTTTGGAGAAAATTCAATCTGAAACCTATAATCTACAAATACAATGTACCTTACATTTTTAAATCTTATTTAAATAATACAGTTTAAACAAATGGAACGGAATACTCTTAAAATAACTACTACTGTAATTAATTTTTAAATAATAACAATTTCAAAATACAATAAAATTTATGTACCATATGGTTAGTTCAACTTTCTACCACTAGTTAGCGAATTTTAATTTTGGATGCCCAATAAGCAGAACAAGATATAGCTGCCTCTGTTTTATAAATCATAATTTGTTATTGTATCTATTTATTTGTTTATGTTGGTCACTTGTTTTCCTGGCGTCGTACTTACAGTAGTTCGAAATGTTGATTTTAAATAATAAAATTTTCAGGACAAACAAAAAATCTTGAATTAACTAAAAAAAAAAAAAACTGAAGCTATTCCTATTAAAAAGAATTACCCATGCATGGGTGTCTGGGGATGACCTTGAAAGAAAGAAATGGAAGAAATGAACTCGCAAATTCGCCATTATATTATTAAAAACTTCTATAAAATTTCTACAGTTAAAAAAAAATCAGAACTCATAGTAAATTAAAAAGACTTTTGTCGATCTCGGTGGCGTAGTAGCTATGCCACTAGCCTAGTACGCTAGAGGTCGTGCGTTCGAATCCCACTAAAGAGCATGGTCGTTTGTGATGTTCACATAATATCATAATCATCCATTCATGAGGCGGCATATGACCATAATAGTTATCTTCGATAAAAAAAAGGCTTTTGGTTACAGTTCTGTAGCAAAATTATTAAAATACGTTTCGAATTACTAATCGTAATACTTCTGAAGGTAAACAAATGAATAATACAAAAAAATCTAAATCTGTTTTCTGAAATGTCAAATATTTTTGGTTCATGTTTAATTTTTTATTGCTGCATTACCTACAATTTTTCTAATAAATGTTGATTATAATTTGTAATAATGTTAATATTAGATGGGTCTTATTGCATACATTTTTAAATTCTGAACAATTTTTATATTTACAAGTATAAGTAAATAGGTACAAATTCTGCACCCAGCATATAGATTTTCTTACATGTGATAACATTAATTTACATTATAAAGACTTTTGGATAAAGTTCGGTGAAATATTATTTATATTATTCATTTCTTTTTCTGATGAAGAATTAGGCAGAGTAATTTTAAACGTTGTATTTGAATAAAATATTTTTATTAAACTTAATCTAAATTCTTTGATATACTATGAGTTCTGAAAGTACCTTCAACTTATTGAAACATTAATTTGTTTATTTAATAAATTAGCCTAGAAACAATTTCTTCGAAAAACAAATACAACAAAGTTATAAAATTATATATAAGCATTTGGCATCTTTGAAAGTTTGGGGTTAATTGCTTGTCGTTCTATACAGGGCCTATAAAAAACAAATAATTATTCCTTATGAAATGTACCACAACCGTGTTCTTCTGATAAGTGGCACCATGTCAGTTTCCAGAAACAAAAGCAGTTATAATTTATGGCGACCTCTTCCGGGTCATGAGAAATTTTACAGCCGCGTAAAACAGGTTATTACAAAATCTCTAACAATGTTATTTTTCTACACTTAAAGTTTACCAGAAACTTCTGAGAGAAATTCCAGGAGTTTGTAGGGAAATCCTCCAGTAAAAATGTTACGAATCCCTAGAATCCCTTGAATTTGTCCGCGGTGATACGAGGTAATCACATCGCCAGGCCGTTTGTTTTTGCGGCTCCCCAGGTTTTGCAAGAGTCGGTGCATTTGTGGTCTGGAATTCCTCAGGGAATGAGATAGGTTGTCTTGTTTTACAAAGCAAATCTTTCGGTGTTCTTTGAAATATTTGGCAAAGGAAATATAGTTAGTAGCGTTGCATTAGTTGTAATAGTACATATAAATATATCATCACGCTGTTTACCCATCTTGTAGGTGGAATTCTACTTTCGTAGATCTCGGTAGGTGACATGTTTTTTACGAATGAAATTTGGTTACGGAGTTATTTGCTAATTAGGGGAAGATAAAATATGTAAAATAATCTAATTTGGTCAACACATAATCTCCAGCTTTTAACACATTTATTTACTGAGATATAACCTGATAGGCCTTCAAATAAACTAATACTTCTGGTTGTTGAATTGCTCGCATAAACATATACCGTGTGTCCCACGTAAATGTTGGCATAGGCAGTTAACATGTAAAATCGGTTTTTTGTAAATAAAAAGTGTCCGGCAAAAATTATGCATCCAAATTTTATATCACAATACTGCTAATATCCCTACATCTTATTTAATACAGATTTATTTATTTTGATACCGCAATTTAATGAAATCTATATTAATAAATCCTAATTTTCCGCCTATTCTTTTTATTGTTACTAATGTATAGTGCTTGCAATTTGTTTTAAATATTTTAATGTCACTGTCAATTTCTGGCGATGGCAACCATTCGGCGTTCATTCCTGTGAATTATTCATATATTTGTCTTGCATTGCGCCCCACATAATTCATTCTAATTATATTTACACGGTTCTCGATATTTAATGTATTCATGATGACAAACAAATTGCAAGCACTATACGTCAGTAGCAATAAAAAGAGTAGGCGGAAAATTAGGAATTATTATTAAGTTCATTAAATTGCGGTTTCAAAATAAATTATTCTGTATTATAGGGGGTAAATAGCTCCGTGGTAACGTGTCGGACTGTGGATCGTGAGATCCTCAGTTCGAATCCCACAGCTGACAGTTGCCAATTTACATTTACCCCTGTGGTTCTCTATCCACTAACAGCTTTGGGGGCTATGATTTGACGGCTGGTAACCGCACTTCATACGAAGAAATATATCACCTACCGAGATCTGCGTAAGCAGAGTGCCACACCCATAATGGGTAAAAGGCGTGATGATATATTTTTTTATTTAAATAAAATGTAGGGATATTGGCAGTATTATGATACAAAATTTGGATGCATAATTTGTTGCTGGACACTTTTTATTTACAAAAAACAGATTTTACATGTTAATTGCCTATGTCAACATTTACTGGGACACACGGCATATAATATCTAAATTTGATATTTGACATTAAAAAGATTCATTAAAGTTATTTTGGATTAAAAAATCGTTATATCACATACACTGTCAGACATATTTCATTTTGAAAATACTATAAAGTTCACGGTGATAAAAATTGGTCCGAATTCTCAGATATAGTCCTCGAATCGAATACTTGGATCGTGGACACTACCAACTGGAACGAAAAACTCTAATAGAAAACTGTAATGAAAAACGCGCGACCTCTACCATCAGCTTACGATTTGAGGGTAAAACATGATAGTATTTCCGACAATAAAGTCTTCTCGTCTCCTCGGCATCACCTTCTCTTTCTTCCTCGGTGACGCCTCGTGACGTCACACATCAAGAGGGCTGGTGAACCCGGCCGTTCATTGCAACCGGTTTTTGTGTTGTGGTGCGGCAACGCACAACGCAACCAGCCAACAACCAAGAAGCCAAGAAGAACAACGCGACCAACGCTGTTGCCAGGTCGAGGAATCAAGTGGGATAGAGTAGCGTGCAAGAACTGTTGAGCTCTTGGACAGCGGTTTGATTATGGCGCGAGAATTTGTGGAGCCGACCATTAGCACGAGGACGCGCGGAGGTTCTCGGAAGATGTGGATTTTTGCTTTCTTGTATGTAGTAAGGAAGAATGTGTAGCATCATGAACAAAATAGATTGCGAGATTTTTATACATATTCAAAGGAAACAAATGTCCTCTGTTTAGATAGATGGATGGATGTTTGTCCGCAGGTTTTATAACTCATGAACGAGAAAAGATAGAGTAACGAAACTTCATAATATATATTGGACATTCAAAACATTAATTTCAATTTATTTCGAATATGAAATCTGGTGTGGGCACCACACTACTTTCTTATACAAATAGAACCAACTGAACACGTATGACTTGATGCTTGCGTGACAATAATTATTTATTAAAATAGAAATTAATTAACTAATAATACAAATATTATTTTTATAATATTTCATACGACACACATTTTTGACACTTCACAATTATTTGACACGTTTGACACATAGATGTTATAAATGTTTTAATTTTTGTTCCCATTGTAATATATTCTTGAATATATAATTTAGTTTTTCTCAAAATTTGAAGCTTGTACAAGAAAAGTGCAAATAACATTTTATATTCCAAATATTTTTGCTAACATCTTTCATTTGAAACATTTTCTCACAGCTAATTCAATTTTTGAACTAAATGGAATTTATTGTTTTGTGTGTCCAGTAAACTTCCTCTTCCGGTTGTTCAATTTAATTCAAAATCAACTCAGCTCTTCACTTTTTCATGAAACTTATAAATTCTGGGTTTCGTTTACATATCTTTCCTCGTTCATGAGATATTGCGCACACGGACATCCATCCATCCATCCATCCTCACCCACAGACATCATTGAGAAATTGGTCTTAACGGATTCAGCGGACGTTAAAATATGTATTTCCACAAAAATCTTGTCAACGATTTTTTTCGTGATCCCAATACTTCCTTATACTTTGTATAAGAAAGTAAAAAAGTTTTAATAATTACGTTCATCAATTATTTTTACAATAGTTAATTGAATCTGGTCGCATTTTCTGTCAAATTAAAGATCTCCCAGAGGAAAGTTGCACTAAAATATCAAAAATTATTTTTGAGTTAGTGAATGTCAATTGTTTTATAATAGTTAATTAGGAATAGAATTCCTTCAATGGCATTGAAGATTTCTAAAAGGAAAATTTATATTTATACCGTGTGTCTGTCTTAAAGGTGTACATAGGAGATTAACATGGGAAATCAGTTTTTTGCGTGCTGTTGCTCGGTGTTCTATCGGACAACAATGATTGTAGTACCAATCGAAAGATGTCATTTTTCTGAATCAAACGATGTCAAATACACTACTATTTAGAAGTAATTTGGTTCCGTAAATTAATTTTTAAATTTTGAGAATTCTCCGGTTTATTCAATTTCTATCGTAAATAAATGTAGTCACCTGTGACTTTTGTTTTGATTTCTGTCAAGCTATTTATTTGACGTTTCTGACTTTTGGACTTGTTTAAGACAATTTGTAAAAATATGGCTAGTTATACTACTGAAGAGAGTATTTTTATAGTAAAACTATTTTTTGGAGCAAATAGTTAGCTCAGAGTGCGAGATCTATTTTCTATTAAGTTTATGAATCGAAATCAAAACAAAACAGTCATAGGTAACTACATTTATTTTCGATAAAAACTGAATAAATCGGAGGATTTTCAAAATTTAAAAATTAATTTACGGAACCAAATTACTACTAAATTGTAATGTATTTTACATCATTTGAATCAGAAAAATGATATCTTACGATTGATAATACAATCTTTGTTGTCCTGTGGAGCACCGAGCAACAGCACGCAAAAAACTGATTTCCCATGTTAATCTCCTATGAACACCTTTAAGACAGACACACGGTATACACCAGGTGTGTAATTGTTTTATACAACATTGAAAATATAGTGTTAAACTTTTCATTATGGGCGCATTTGAAAACTGGTAAAACATGCCTCTATAACTTCATAATTTTAAGCAATTTGGGATAATGTATGATACAAAAATAAAATTATTAGGCTTTCTAAATTATTCTAAGAAAAAAAATATTTAAATATGATCTACTTTGCAAAATAAACAAAAGTAAGTAGGAAAATGCGAAATTTGTGAGTAGTTGTATGACGAATGTATTAAATATGTAAAGATAAAATTTTAGCTTTAGGACAATCAGGGCAATATAATCTAAAATTCTGTACAAGACTTATTACTGAAAATTGTGTAGTTTGTAGTTTGTCCAAAAATTATGACAAATAACAATTTCCTCTCAATTCTTCTACAATAGGAACTTATTTCCACATTCCTTAATTGGTGTATTCTTTCTGTTGTTGTCTATGATTCACATTCGTTTGTTTGAACTGAGATTGTTACTTTCATGATAGTAACATATTGAGAATCACAATTTATTTTAGAACAAAACACATACTATAAATGTGCATTCTACTAAGTATTAAATCGCGCACAACTATAGAGAATAAAACAAAAATGTTTAGGAAGGCGGGTATGTATTGGCGCATCAGACTTTTTGCCATATTTTCTCTGAAGCACTTGTCGTTTTATCGCGAACAAATTCGCGAATTTCACGTTTGTTCGGCACACATGTGCGCCTGGCTTTTTTGATTTTGTATTTTACATCCGTTTAACTGTGGAAACATTGCACACGTGCACTCAATGATCATAAACATGTAGTTTTTTTATCGCAGTTCTCCGGAGGGAAAGAACTGGAAGCATATGTCAGTGACTCGACCGACTGCCGTTTCGAATTTGTTTTATTTTTGTCGAAGTTTAGTTTGGGTTGGCCCTTTTTTAACTTTATGATAGATTTATTGTTGATTTTAAATTGGATTTGAATTTATTGTCCAGTATGAGATCGTTAAATTATTGCCGAACTCAACGAATATTTCATTGAATCATTTTATTTCTGATTTCATTCAGCGAATATTATTTATACTTTTGTATTGTAATTTATTATTTCCTGAACATAGCGAATATTTTAAAAATCTATGGATGCAAATTATCAAGTTTTGAAATACAATAAAAATTCAGTTTAATGGAAAATAATTATTATCTATATAGTTAGTAAAGTTAGAGTTGTGGCATTTCGCGCGTCATATAATTTTATTACATTAGTTCGTAGAATTTCGTCTAAATGTATGAATCATTGGAAAATATCCTGAACACGATAACTTCTGATCATAGTACAAAATTTTTATACATCACATACATATAAATTTCAATTGGTATATTTAATATATTACACGCAACACATATTTGACATATTGAATGGATGTTTCAGAGATTTATTTGTTCTTATAATAACTATAATTTTTTAATATAATATTAAATATATAAGTTAATGCCGATCTTGGTGGGGTAGTGAGGTCGTGGGTTCGAATCCCACTGAAGAGCAGGCTCGTTTTTGTTCATAAAATCTTCGTTAAAAAAATAATATAATTTAATTATTAATAACAGTATATTATGTTACTAGGAGTTGAAACAGTGCTATTTGCGTTGAGCTCATATTTGAGTATGCAAATTGAACGAAACACAAAAAGTCTGTTCAACATCGAATGACATATGTAGTATTTATTAAAATTAAATATAAATTAGACGGAACTGATATCAAAACATTTATTTCTCAACATCGTAAAATAACAACAACAACAATGTCATAATCAATAAATATGTTGCCTAGTGCCTAAAAAATTTAATAAGAATAATAGTTTTAAAATAAATAATAACAAACAAATCGTAATACCACACATACTATTTTTTTTTCAAGCATTTCGAAGTAAAGTTGAGGTATATAAAATAGGAGAACGACATTTTCTTTTGCCATTTTAAACGATAAAATATAAAATATGATAAGTACCACATACTACAACTCATCACTTATGGATTCATATCTCACTCTTCTCTAATCATTGAACCAGAAATCAATTATTCCCGTTTATTTTAAAGCCGTGATGTGGATCAACCTTCTTAAGACCGTTTGAAATTTGACTATATAGTCGGTTGTCATTGTGCATTGTGTTTTCAACGTGTGTTTTCCATCGATTTCGACCATTTTTAAAAATGCTAAACGTTATTTCCGAATTTACAGGAGTAGAAAAAGTACAGTATTATATTCGGGATTAAGATCATTATTCGCTCGGATAATTTGCATCTTCGTGAATAATCAAAATCCCCAATATAATAATATACTATTTACTGCACAGGCAGTGAAAATGACACTTTACTGGCTATGATAAATAAAATTGCAATTTTAATGTAAATTGGCAACAAATTTAGGTATTTATTGCCTTGTGTATCAAGTTTTACAATTATCAAAATCAATTAATTTCTTCACATTGTCAAAGAATTTATAATTATGCAGTTTTGTTTCTGTATCTTTACTCGTTCTTGAGTTATAGATCATACGGACACACATCCATGCATCTATACAGACGACATTGAGAAAATGGAAAACGAATTTCGAGGACCTCAAAACATGCATTTCCGTAAAAATTTCGCAATAGAATTTCCCTGGATTGCTATACTTCTATATACTATATAATATTTTATCAAATCATTTACTCATTTCTGGTTGTGGCACTCTATTTAAAACGAATCTTTATATAAAAAATATTTGTAATTCCGTCATATTACGATCCCCACAGAATAGCACTTTCTACTTTAAAACCGCACGATCAAATATATTATTAAAATCTCCCTTGCATCAAATAATACATAATTATCATAAAATTGAATCCCACTCCGATATTTATCATTGTGTCAGTACCTTAATTAGAAATTTACTTTTGTTTACTTTACCCTAGAATTGGACGCAAGTCTGTTGGGTATTGCATTTAATAATAATAATAATATGTAAATGGGGAGGAAACACAATTAAACTCAATGAAAATGCTGTTTAGAATTCCAGAAATAAAACAACATTCAATCTATACGTTAAAATATAATCATTAGCTCTAGTTTACCACCAAATAACTTCTCCGTTAACGTCCAACAAACCAACAACCATCTCCGAAGTCAATACATCGTCGTAAACCTCCCAGTGATCCCGGATACCAGTCCGTAGAGCAGTCGTTTACAGCGCACAGCTGTCGTGAGCAGCTTGCATCACCAGATCACTTAGATCACTTGGATCACTTGAGTCACGTCTCGGCAGCGTCCCCCAGTCACGTGCCGTGCTTAGTCAAAGCTCATAAGCTCCGTAATTGCAGGTATAAAGCGTTGGGAGAGAAATCTCGACGAAAATAGCGCCGGAGGTTGCAGGAATAGAATGGGTTTGGTGAAATGCACCTGAACCCCGATTTAGAGGAGGCTTCGCGATCACTATGTTGTGATAATCATGGAAAGAAGAGGACGATGCTCTCTTTGCATATTAGTACGTATAGGTATATCTTCTAATTCAGTTAAGAATAAATAAAGGCAATCTGCATTTGATTGTTTAATATATACCTACTTGTAAAATGGCATTTGATCCATTGAATTCTCGATACTAAAACAATACTTTAATAATAAGGATGGATAAAGTAACGTTGCTATAATAATGACAAAATGTAGATGTGTATATTTTATATATTTTAAGCAAAATTACATACCAAAAATATAAAGGTATTTAAAAGAAAATTAAAAGAATATATAATTAAGCAATAATGTATAGATATTTAATTATTACGTATTTATAAAAGAATGTACTATTAGATAAGTATTCTTTGCCAAGTTAATTGTAATTTTTGTTTTAATTAGCCTACGGCTATCTAAAATAAAGTATTATTATTATTATTATTAATAATATTATAACTAATGAAATATACAAGTGGAGGTAACAAAATAAGATGAAACATAAATGTGTCAATTTTTTTTATTAAATATCATTTTAGGTTTATTCAAGAAGCATATTAAAGGAAAGTGTTGGAATAGTATATTGTACACATTATTTTTTCTACAATCACGATCTAATTTCCTAATTAATTTAATTTTAATAATAAATTAGCCCCACTTTCACCATTCAAATATTTGATAATTCTAAAATAAGTATCCTAGTAATGGCACCTGTACTGAAATGAAATGGCCTGCTTTGAAATACTCACAAAACAAATTTATTTCGCACGATGCTAGAAATGTACCTCATATCTCTAGCAACAACAAACATACAATGAGCATATTTCTAACTGGTCGTAGAAAAAAATATTGTATGCAATATAAGAATAAAGACAAATTAACCACTTGCGTAAATTTCATTTATTCACTTAATGCATAGCGTTTTCAAAGTTATTTTTGAAATGTTCAATTATTTGCTTCTCTCAAGATACTGGAGAATTATTTTCTAATTTATCGAACTCTCAAGTTTTTTGCTCATTTTTGCTTGTGTTGGTGATAACTATCTGAGATCTGACATTTGTTAAAAAAAAAACAAAAAAGCTGCAGAGATTATTCCCAGGAATAATCACTAAAGCTTTATTCTCAGTATAATAATAACAGGATTACGAAACGTCAAGAAAAAATCCCAAATTTCCTGCAGTCTATATGGCAATTCCTTTTTTCATTTATTCTATAAAGTTTGGATTGCGGATAAATCGGTGTTGATAGAAGGCTATTTCAACAACGGAATATTATTATTATAATGCAGCATTTAAACTTTTATAAAACATTTGATACGAGCATACTAATGTGAATTTGGGCTCAATATTCTACAAATTGCAAATACTGTTTTTAATTGAGTGAACCAGTTGAATTCTCTGCAAAATTTCGATAGCAATTCCGCCCAATTAAGATATTCTAATTAGCATTTTCTGGAGTTTCCAGAACAAATAACAAGTGTTATGTCTTCCGTGAAACAACTGCCACAGAGAAAAACAAAAACCACAATTACAAATGAGTACAAGACACGAGTACACGACAAAACAACTGACAATCAACGCCATCATCTCCTTGTCGATATCTACCTTTTCTCATCGACATCGTTGCGTCGTTGTTTCGACTTTTTCAGGACGAAGAATCTCAGGCAGCGTAGAACACTACCAGGAAAGAATTGAAATTCCTTTTAAGGACAATTACAAGTAATTAAAACAATTAATTAAAAGGGATTTTTTCTCGTGAAGTCGAAATATGCAGGATATTTTGACTCTTCGTGGTAGGCGAAGCAAATACGGTTTTGTTTGTTGTTTGTTTTACTGAAGCCAATTTGAGAGGTTTAACACAACAAGAAGAGATGCCTAATGTCGTCAGATGTAAGAAAAGGATTGAACTACGTTCCAAGGATTTCATCATCTCATTAACTTTGAAAGAATATCTATCATTGGGATTGGCAAAAGTATTCCCAATTTAAAATTGTAGTCAATCCGTATTCTAATAAATGTATCATTTTTTATGTGAAAGATTATTTAAATAACTTATGTTCAATTGTATTCTAATCATTTTTCTATGATATTGTTTAGCGGCCATAAAGTGGATCTTTATGGACTAGTCACTAATCGCTAAACTCACTCGACCCCTAAAATCCATAAAACCCTATTTATGCATCTGTTACATAAACAGCTATTTTGTACGATCTTACAAAAAATGTGTCATTACGTACGGGTTGTTTAATAAAAACAAAACTTCTTCCAATATAACAATATTAAATTCGTTGTACAGATTGAAACTTAACTGCAAATAATGCCTTTTAAAATTAAAGTTTATTTATGTAAATCACAAAGTTAAACATAAAAATTTGTTAGTCATTTCTGAAGTAAATTAAATTTTCTAACAAATTACAAACTTCTCGATCAATGACACAATATTATCAAGACCATCTCGCCGGTAATTTAATCTCCCAGATACTAAAAATACTGGGAGCTAATCTATTTTATTACTGAGTTGTTTTATATTAAATGCAAAGTACCTTCGGCCATGAAGTCATTAGTAACAATGATTTATTATTACTTACGCTAGCTGGCAACATAATTTCTAGTTGAATTAATGTTTTTATTTTGACATATTATATCGGTATTTATTGCATAATTATTTATAATATTTTTATGGAAAGAAATTAGTTTAGAAATAAATAAAGGATACTTTAGTAATCTAATGGAAGTATCATGTAAAATTAAATATTTTATTGGTGATATTAAATGATATTGCAGTAATAACCATATTGATGTCAATTTCATGTTGGGAGTGGCATGTTTATACTGTTCATTTATTGAATATTTGTAGTATTTCTCAAGATTTACATTTAAATATTGTACAGGGTGATTAATTGATATATATATAATACAGGAAATAATATATTAATTTTTAACTTTCGCACATGTACTAGACGATCCATCGGTTTTTATTTTTTGTTTTCTACGATTATTTCAAAATTTAATTACACACACATCTGCAGTACGTTTTTCTACAGGGGGTTTTCGCGAAATGATATGCAACGTTATATTTTCAATGGAACATCCTATATATTTTTGTAAAAAAGATCTTTTATTTCTGTTTAAAACAGTTAATATTCATTATGGTCCTAAAATGATCAGTACAGAAACTAATCATGTTTTTATTAATAAGGAACCATACACAGAAAGTATGCCATAAAATTAAGATAATAATAGTTATTTACTTTACAAGTGGGCAAAGTAAGGAATTACCCACAAGAGAAATTTTAGCACACGAAGCCGAAGGCTGAGTGTGATAATTTTATCGAGTAGGTAATTCCACTTTGCCCACGTGTGAAGTATAACAGTTTATCCAACATCTCTTAATAAATGCAAAATTTATTAAAAAATATTATTTGACAGTGACATATGCTTTAAATTTTTTAAATTGTAATGTCAATCGAAGTTGTTACCAAGGTATTGTGTATTATTATTATTGTTATAAATAAAAAAATACTCACTAGTGAACTTTCGCAAAATTATACCCACTAATGGGTAATCTGTTACTTTCCTTGTTTAAAATCGCCATAGTTATAGAGCATTTATTGAGAGGTGTTGGATAAATAAATTTTTCTCCTCCTGCAACGGCCGTCTGACAGTTTACATATAGTCAGTTATCATTATGTATTTTTATGTTGACGTTTTTCAATGCATGTTTTCAACGAATTTCTGTCATTTTAATAATGGTTTCCTAATTTACAGGCGTAGTAAAAGTATAGCATTATATTTGGGATTATGGTCATTATTCATTAGGATGATTTGCATCACTCGCCTACGGCTTGGGACGCAAACTTCATCTTCATGAAAAATTACTATCATAAACCCTCATATAATAATATACCATTATAAAATATATAAGAACGTGTGCGCCCTTCAAAATTAGTACAATAAACTAAATAAAATATAAGTAACAACAAACATTTGATAAACTAAGTGAGATAAGTACTAAAGATCTTACAGCAACTTATTTAATTGTTTAAACATTGACTCACAATTTTATAATTCATGATGATGAATTAATGAAGAATGAAAAAACCAAACTTTTGTCTCTTGTTGCTATTGCAGACGAGCGACAAAATAAAAATCCCTCAAACATCAACTTTGCGTTGACAAATGCAAAAGTCAAATTATTTTAATGACTACCATGTTTTGAGTGCCCCAAATGTTATAGCAAACCAATTTTTCTTCAATTGTATTTTAAACAAACATTTACTAAATATTTACAATTTGGTTAACACATCATTTACTCCCAGAAGAAACCTAATCTTCTATTAACACCTCCATTGCCATAAGCTGCCGATTCGAAACCAAACACCGTATGTAAACTTATACCTTTTCCAGTATTTTATTCATAAAATACTTCTACTGAGAACAAAACGTTTAGAAGGCGTAAGGAAGTATTAAATTTATTTATAACCACGCTCCTCCTTCTCTATAACGTCGTTGAACTTGCTTACCAATAAAAAAATCAAGAATCAGAACTACGTTTGCTAATACTAGTTGCACAAGCTAGTTAACTCTACCCACATTGCGATTTCATCGGAGATATTTCGTTATGATTTTGACTCCATTACAAACTAAGATAAGTTGAATGTTTAGACCCTTGTGGTTTCTTCTACATTAGTATATTTTGGGGATCTTACATTGAAATCTGCATTCTATAAAACTAAATCTAACCCCTAAGCATTCCAATATTTGAGAATTCTAAATAAGTATCCTAGCAAAGGCACCTGCACTGAAATGAACTGACTTGTATTGAAATACTTACAAAACAAATTCATTTGCACGATGGTTGCAATGTTCCTCATATCCCTAGCAACAGCAAATGTACAATGAGCAGATTTCTAAGTGGTCGTAGAAGAAATAACAAAACAAATGTACCTATTGAAAATTATTATCATCAATAGGTTTGTTCCAAGTGGTTATTTCTGACAAGTTTGTGACAATTTCACTGCGCCTGCGATAAATGTAAACAGCTACGAAACGGAAATAAAGCTTATGTTTCAAATTTAACTTGTTTACATTTATCGCAGGCGCAATGAAATTGTCACAAACATGCGACAAACTTCTCAGAAATAAGCACTTGGAACATGGAACAAACCTAGTGATTTCAAGTGTCTTAATTAATAATGTATAATTGGAAGAAAAACTAGATATAGGTAGTGAAATGGTTTTATGGTCAAAATATTGCTCGACCAAAATGTTTAAATGAAATAATCTTTTAATTTATATGACATTTATTTTGTTATTTTATGTCACGTCATTTTTCATTATCCAAGTAGAGTAAAATTACAAATAAAATGTCAAAAAAATGCAGAAATTCTTCCTCTAAAATAAGCTAGTTATCTATTTTGCTATAGTGTATATGATGGTTTCTTATCAAACTCTTCATATTTTTTTGTTCGAATGGAACAAACTCCGTTTCTTTTCCTATAAATCCATGTAGTTTTTCATATCTTCCTATAACTTTTGTTTTACTTTGCAAGTTTTTAATTACCCCAGTATTTAAAAAAAACATTAAACTACAGTTAAATTTTCCTCCATACCAAATTTACATTAAATTATCCAAATGACAATTAAATTTCCGACAGCAATGTTAAGTAAGTCATAAAATAATTTGGAATGTTGTGCACTTATTAAAAACAAATAAATTTACTTTATAAGTACATTTAAGTAACAGTTAAATTTCTTTATAATCTGGGTTTGCCTCGTCTTCTTCTTCCTACTAGTCTCCATTCTATTCTTGATTTAATGGGGTATTCCGACATATTGGAATTTTTTTTAATATTAGTTTAGATCACTAGAAATACATTCATAAATTTCAAGTGAAAAGAAATATTTTAGAGGGTTATGGATCGTGAGATCCTCAATTCGAATCCCACAGCTGACAGTTTCTAACACCTTTGGGGAATATGGCTTGACAGTTGTTAACCGCACTTCATACGCAAAAATATATCACTTACCGAGATCTGCGTAACTAGAGTGCAACATCAATAACGAGTAAAAGACATGACGACATTTATTTTTATTCTACGGTTCAACTGTCGTGATCTTATACTCATGAAAGTACCCGTCCATGCAAACCCATGTCCAACATTAAATATCGAGTATCGTGAGCGTTTGCAGTACGCATGCATCATCCAGTGATCCGGCTCGTTAATTATAAAGTATTTGCATTTTTAATTAGCCCCTATTGCAATAAATACACCGTGACATCGTGGAAAAAGACCGAGAAGAATCGAACGCCTCTTAGACGCGCTGCTGCCCTTTATGAGCGGCTTAATTAATTGGGTAATTATCGGCTTCAGTACATTGCTTCTTCGGGAATTAATTACGGAAAAATTGAATCGTGCTTCTGGATTTCTAATTATATCATAAAGTCTTTTTGAGGACCGTTGATTCCTCATGACTTATGATTGAGAAAACATAGGTATACGTTTCAAAACAATGCGCAAAGTAGGTATAATTGAAGTGCTCGCCATTTTATTTTTGAATAATGTAACATGAATTATTTTACATAATTATGAAGCAAATTTGACGTGCTTTTCACATTTGTAAAAAGAATATACTCGTAGTATGTTCGATTTGAAATTTCAAAATAATCATAGTTGATATTAAATTCTAGTAAACCGGAAATAATATCATGAATGTACATCTACTATCAATTAGCTTATGTTGTTGTTCTATAAACCATGTTATGACAAATAAATTGCAAAGTTGACAAATAAGCGAGGCATTTGCAGGTTCCATTTAAATATAAATCCCTTATATATCCAACATTATGTACCAAGACTAAGTCAGCACAACATAGATCACGTAATTATTAGGTAATGAGGTCAAATAGTTTCAATAATATTGTTTACTTGTGACACTTATTTTGCTGACTTAGGACTTGTACAAATGTTAGGAAGTAAATAAGTAAGGAAGTACAGTAGAGTACAGCAAGTTAAAGAGTACGTCGATTATTAAGAGTTAATAAGGATCATGTAAGTTAGTCCACGGATTGCAGTTTTATTTCTGCTGACTCCCAGTCTCGACAAGACCCCCTTTTATTTTCTACCCTCTTAGGAGGATTAGAATTATACATCAAATATCTAAAACATCTGTTTGACCATTTCAGCTAAATTCAACATTTGCTTTTCTATCGTTAATGTGTTAATTTGGTTACAAGTTATATGCAATACAGTACTGTTCCAGATAAAATGCAACATATGGTTTCAATGTTAAATGAACTTGTCATCATAATTTATTGATTTCAAACTTATAAATATTTAACATTAACAACCTATACTGCATTTCATCTAGAATATTACCGTGGGATATGTATCTGGTATTCATCGTAATATACAGAAAAGTAAATGTTAGATCAACTCGCGTAATATATGTCAAACATGTGACAAACATAATTATTTATTATTTAATAGTTATTTATATTAATAGAGAGATAGAGAGATGAGTGTGCATTTGTACGAATGGATTATGCATCTAACTCACGTGTGATATACAAGACATTATCTACGCCATAGATATTTAACAAAAAATTTAATTATAGTATTTTATATAATTAGTGTTGAAAGTTGGATATTTCACACGAGTTGGTTTGAGCCACGTGCTGAAGGCGAGTAGTTTAATTACACGAGTGAGAAATGCTCTTTAAGCAGGTGTCGTACACGATACATTTCCGACAACCAAATTTAAGAAAAAAAAAAACAATATAAAATTTTCGTAGTGATCGTCGGAAATAGTAATTTACATTACAAGCAGGGTAAAACAGTTTTTACTGCTGAATGGAGGAAATGACCGGCTAGCCGATTAGGCGAGCCTGTCACCTCCTTGAAGCAGTAAAACTGTTACCTTGCCTGTATTGTACAACATTTTACTTGTTACTCATTTGTAAATCAAATTAAAATTATAACCCTGTCAGTTACACACAACTGTTCTGTTAAAAATTATTTGAAATGATTTCGCATAAGCCTTGTAAGCATTACTGTGGCAACGTACATTGTTTACCTTGTTTACTAACTTGTTAAATTTTTACAATACAACTGTCAATTAGTAACTTGTAAAGATTCATTTTCAAATGCATAAGAGGGCTTGGGTAAATGGTTTTTACAATTGAGTAACAAGTTAAATTATTTACAATAATTTATTTGCTCAAAATCACAGCAGAAGAATAGATCAAATTTGTTTGTTTCTACGACAATTTTGATAACTGCCCAGTAATAGTTATTCCATGGATTATTTTTTGACGTTTCTTTAAATGAATGAAATGCTTTATTGTATGTCATAACTTTTATAATTCAAATAGTGTATATTTCAGAGAAATGGTTGTTCCCCTGTTAGGAGCAGGTTTCAAAAATGCAATACTCTCTGATTTGGAATGTGCCTTGCAAAAATGAAAAGAATTTTATCCGCCAAAGATTGCCAAGCAATACCCATTAAATAAATATTTAAAAATATCGAAGACTTCTATGAAACAGTCGCATATCTTAGTATACGCACATAAAAATTCTTTTCTACGCTTGAATATCCTTGTACGCCATGTATGATACGCAGGTATTTTAAATTGCTCTTCAATTTTTTCCAGTTTCTTGTTTCATCCGTCGACTGTTTGACATGTTTATTTTCTCTCCGATACTTTATTTGATTGTCGTCTGTCTGCGATTCGATTCTTCGGTCGTGGTCAACTCGATTATGTTTCCGTTTAAGACCAGAGTAATTTTTATCGCGATGATTTCAGGGTGAAACTGATAGTATTTGCAATTCTTTGATAATTGACTTTACTTTTTTGTAAGGGAACAATTACCCAACAATATATATTGTTTTTTATAAAAAAGGCAAACGATTTGAATGAATCTGGATGTGCTATATTTGGTGCGACACACTAACACAATCCTTTGTTTTTGGGCAGAAATTACTATAAGAATTAGGATAGTAAACATACCTTTAAATAAATTTCTACCGGTTTCTTCAAATAAGGATGAAGTAGGAGCTTACCTGAAACAAACAAAATATAATTAGAAAATATACAATAAGAATTTTTATCCAACACCTCTGAATAAATGCTCTATAACTATGGGGATTTTAAACCAGTAAAGTAACAGATTACCCACTAGTGGGTATAATTTTGAGAAAAGCCACTAGTGAGTATTTTTTTAATTTCTAACAATAATAATAACACACAATACCTTGGTAACTACTTCGATTAATATTTTAATTTAAAAAATTTAAAGCATATGTCACTGTCAAATAATATTTCTTTAATAAATTTTTTGTTATTAAGAGATGTTGGATAAAACGTTATACTTCACACGTGGGTAATTCCACTTGTAAAGTTAATAACTATTATCTAGCTAAAAAATAGTTACTTATGATATAAGTGTTAAAAGTGACATTTTGTGAGTAAGTGGGGAAGTTTGTGAAATGAAGCGAAGCCGAGTGAAAGAACCCCATAAACTAAATTCATATGTAAGATAAATAATTTGCAATGCAGTCGAATATAAAATATTGTATATAACATGTACATATTTTTATAGCTAACTTGGTGATTAGCTGTCCAAAAGTCTGAGCTCATAGTAGAATCCAAAAAATCTTTATTAATTTCATTCCAGTCATGCAATTAATTAATTAATGCCAGCTGCATTCATAAATAAATTTAATCTTTACAAAAACGCAAATGCAGTAGAGTATAATATTATTTAACCGCCTTATCTAACAAAATAGAATTGCAAATTACTCATAGTGAATTAATTACATTAATTACAAAGTAATAATTACATTACAGAGGAATATAAACCAAACGAAATAATCCCATAAATTAGCGTTGAAATAAATTTTAATAAACAATTACAGACATTTCACAAAGAAGTAAAATAATTATCATGTAATGTACAGGTGAGATGGGTGAATAAGAAGAAGACAGCAAGGTTCCGGGACTTGTCGCAAAGCTGCGGGTGGCGCTGAGGTCGGACTCTGCAGGAATTAATTAAAGCTCGCAGAGCCGCTGGACTGTCCGCATAATTTGTTGGAACTGTACGAATATATTACAAGTGATTCATATTTTATCAACTTGGGTAAGAATAAATTTAGTTTAAAGGTATTTATTGTTGCTTATAATTGTAATTATACTAAAATAAACGAATTGTTATACTTATATACATAACATTACATCAAGCTATATCAATATGATAGATAGCATTAACTTTGAAACACAATCAACCAACAAACAAACATTCCTATCCTGGCACTTCACTTTCGCCTCATACCATTAATCATACCCAACCACTTATTCCTCGGACGCCTAAAAAATCGTTCACCCTCAATCTCACCTGCATATACTAGTTGTACCCAAGAGGGCCCGCAGAAATTTTTGTAAGATGGGGCCCAAAAATTTTTTTATGCTTGTGAAACGACCATTCATTATTTTTACGTTCCTCGGATGCATAAACGCGTTTTCTATGCACTTTCGCCATCTCTAACAATGCAAAAGCACTGAAAATATTTGAAATGAAAATTTTTGTCGGTTATATACTTTACTGGTATAGGCTTTCTATGTAAAATTGTAATACATGTGTATGTAAAATCGTAAAACGTGTAATCTCAATATGTATAAAATTGATATATTCCTTTATCATTCAACAGCATAAATGCGGCCGAGCCCCATTATCTTGCCCCCCCCCCCCCTGCGGGCGCCCTTGGTTGTACCAGCCTTTCAAGATGGTCAAGCCACCGCAACTGACTCACTCCCACTTTCTTAGCATCATTCTTCTCAATCTCACCCACTATACACCAATGTATTCCGGACACTATCACGTTTCGTATACTCACACATTCCTCTCAAATACCTCATTTCTACATCATTCGTGCTTCTTCATCCACACCAACATAAATGTTTATTAAAACAAATTCATTGGACAATTCCATTAAAAACAGTAGCAATTAATAAAACAAAACACATTTACATCCCCCAATCAAAAACAATACAGGACTGGTTTCAGACTGAAACAAGTGAATAAAGTTGTAAATTTGGGTAGTATGTTTTCGGGCATGGAAGTTTTGACCGGTAGATTGAAAGGTGGTACTCTACAGGATGGAAGGTATTGGGTGCTCTGGGTACATTTACTCGAAACGTGAATTTATCTAGAGATGCTCGATTGAGAGTTTATGATGGTGTATTAGTATGTAGAGAACATTCGGTGTGAATGAAGAAGCATAAATGAAGTATAACTGCTTTGGAAATGAGGTATTTGAGAGGAATATGTGAGTATATGAGACGTGATCGTATTGGGAATAAGTTGGTGTATGTTTAATTGAGATTTAGAAGAATGTTGAGAAGAATATTGTTAAGAAAGTGGGAGTTAGCCAATTGAGGTGGTTTGGTCATATTGGAAGACTGGTGAAACTAATATATGCGGGTGAGATTAAAATTGAACGATTGCGTGGATGTCCAAAGAATAAATGGTTAGGTATGATTGATGGTTTGTTGCGTGAATGAATGATTCCAAGTGTGAAGTATAAACGATTATATATGAATCGTACTATGAATGTAGACAATTCGAAAAAAGTGTTCAATATAGAAATGTTTGGAGGAGATTGATTTTGTTTCTGTACCCCGTTAGGTGGGATATAGTATGATGTATGTAGGTATGCTCAAGGCCTGTATATAATTCATGTTTCTTCATCTACTCCGAACATTCAGGCACTAATATACCATTATACACACTCAATCGGGCATCTCTAGATATATTTAGGTATGACATGAACATATTTCGTTATCCATTCTTTTTCGTTTATGAGTTATTGAACAGACGAAAAAACCACGTTAAAGAGACAATGCTCCAGGTTGTTTCAAGGGACCTTCAAAGTTTTAAAAATAAATGTTCCAAAATCAATATTAAATAGAAGTGTCAGAATTCCAGTCCAAAACGAATATCTCCATCTGTAGTTCATGTTAACCAATTTGTTAAGTTAATGGTAAGGAGCTTAACAGCATTCTCACGTATGCGTAAAAACTGGACGAACAGTCTCTGATAATAACCACTCTACTCACAGCAGGAATAAGTCATAATACAAAGTAACACGACGCTGGTTGCGGTAGCCACGCACTCCAGATGAATAAAAATCTTTTGATTAAGAAAAACGGAGTCTCCGGCCGATAAATCAGCGAGAAATATCAGACAGTTGCGCGGACGTGCATAAAATAAAGTCCACGGGATTTTTACGTGTGTAAGTGTAATAAATATTATGTTGGAAGAGAAGTACTTAATCTTTAAGCCAATTAAGGAGGGTAACTTCATTTATGGGGACGTGTGCCAAGACACGACACACAAACAATACAACACAATTTAAATAAACTAATTCCATGCGACAAATATATATTTAATGGGGTAAATAGATGACAGTTGCCATTTTATCCCTGCGTTCCTTCCTATATTGCTGCTACAACAATCTAAATAAATAAAAATATTGTTATTGTAAATACCTAAATTGCTGTCACTATACGTAAAATAAATTATTGCTATTGTAGCAATCCATTTTTTTTTCTTGTACAAATTTTAAATATATAACTATTGCACCATGTTTCTGTAAAAATTTGTATATTAAAAAAATATTTTTTCAAAGCACATTATAGTTTATTGTTCAGTTCTAGGGGTATTATATTTATTGGTTTAACTCCCCCACTTTGGAGGCGTTTCTTAACCGCGCGGGAATTAAAAATGTACGTTCGCGTAAGAGACAAAATAAATCTATTATACGTACGAATAGTTATTTGTCAAACTAGAGAAGAAAGCGCTTCTTTTTCCCCCTTTTTCCCGCGAGTGAGGCATTTCGAACGAGAGTGGAAGAAGAGGTTACCTCTTGTGTTAGACACAACATTTTTTCACGATTTGCTCGAACCTAAAATACACTTTGAGAACACAACTGACAGACAGATACGTTAAAAGTTAGGTTATCAAACACAAGGCGGTGTAGCAGTGTGGCCAATGAACCAATCTTAAATATCTTTAATAAGTTGTCAAATTGTGATTTAATAAGAAAAAGAAAAATATAAGACATAATTGTAAGATAATTTAAAGTATGTATATCACTAAAATAAGGATTTTCAATCAAATTAGGAATTTATTTATAATTTCAAAAATATATTTTTTGTAAATAACTTTCATATTTGTAACACTTCTATATTTTCCTCTCTAGAGAGGAACAACCCATTTTCCTCACTATTTCGGGAGAAGAACGGTGGGGTTTCCTACCATGTTGTGAAAAAAATATATTACTTATCAGAAATCAGCAAACGCATTATACTGATCTGGAATCGAGGAACGAAGTGACGAGCTTGCTTCGCCATTGTACTGATATGAAAGCGACGAACGAAGTGACGAGTCTGCTTCGCCAATGTATTAACATGGAAGCGAGGAACGAATTGACGAGCTTGCTTGGCCAATGGACTGATATGGAAACAAAGAACGATTTGACGAGCTTAATTCGTCAATGTACTGATATGAAAGCGAGGTAATACAACATAAAAAGCTTACTTACTAAGAAAATAAAATTCTCTCTGGGTGGCACTATGAATGGCCATGAATCTTTTTTTTTCTAGGAAGTACGTGTCATTTTTATTTTCCTCGGTAAATATTAAAGTACAATTAATAATTATTTTGAGATGAATAAAAATTTTATTTATCGGTTGTATATAAATTATATTATTATAGTTCTTTTAGTATATGAAAGAAAAATGAAGTAATTTACTGGTTTCTTCAAGACTTAGCAATAATTATAAATTTACGCGGCTACAACCATAAATTTGATTTACACTGCTTACAAATTAGCATAAACTGCAATAATTAACTAGTATTACGCAAAAATTGCTCAAAAGTATAAAATTACTTCACATAAAATTTTATTCCCTCATTTACAATTCCAACCTCATGATTTCTATCCCATTGACTAAATTTCTTAATCAATCGGCTTTTTCTGGTCTTGCAAATGAAGCGAGAGAATCACGTAGAATCCCAATCCGAATTCATTATTCTACTGTAATGGCTACGCGGAAAGTCCGGGACGCCTGGAGACGCCCGGAGTCGCCCGGCGTCTAGAAGGCTAGACGTGACTGGAATTTTTCCGCAGACGCGCAATTGGGGTTTTTTGTGAGTGCTGTTTGGGCGTTTGTTTGCTGGTTCGCTCAATTAATTTTAATATTAATTATGTCATTATGTTTCATTACTTCTTCCAGAGCTAATAGTTAGGATAATAATAAGGGAAATTTAAAAGGCGGATGCGAGGAACGCAAAGAAATAATTAAACAAGAAGTAGTTGAAATAAAAGAGAAGAAGCTTAGTTTCCTTCTTCCTTGCTGTTGAAATTAATTAATTTCTCTACTTCCATAATGGAAAATTGCATTTTCCACACACATTCATAATAAAATAGTACATGCTCTCAAAAATGATTATCAAAAAGGCGAACGATAAAAAAGCGAGCTTTGTATTATACCATGAGTTTCAGATAACTTAGCTTTACAAAAGCTCACTATTGAAGAAAATATTCGAATGACCTCTTGGCACAATTCTATTTATAGTTTCAAAAATGTTTGTGATATGTTTACTAATATAATTTCTGACTGTCCTAGGCCAAATTTTTCCACAGTTTCGAGAATATTTTCAACATTTAATAGTAACGGTTGTATTGGTATAATAATAAAAAAAAAATACCTCCCGCCATAGATTTCTTATCGAACAATGCAGAAACACGGACCACCACTATCAAGAAACGCTCATCCCTTCAAAAAAATTACTCTTCAATTGTAACACATGTCAAAAAATTACTTTCTACAACCCTTGTTTTGTTTTGTGTATATTTTTTAAAATCACAGATTAGCAAATATAAACGAAAATTCGTTAATAGAGACAGTAAGAGAAAAATGTTTCAAACAATAATTATAGGTAGATAATAATATTTGAAATATTATTCTAGTAACAAAATTGTCATTTAACTATAATTTACTGAGATATTTCAAAATAACTTGATAGGGCTTCAAGTAAACTACTATTTCCGGTTATTGGATTATCACCAAAGAATAATCAGGTCCTCCAAAGGGAATACGATTGATATATACAAAATGTAAAAATTTTCTGTTTAGACAGACAGATGGACAGACAGACACACACACACAGACATCATCGCGACACTATTAAAATCATATTCTATGAACCCTAAATCATGCTCATTCACTGAAAACTCACTACCGAATTTTTAACCTGATTCCTATCTCTTACAGGATGTGGCGGAAGGCGGAAGGTAATAAAGGATGAAATTAAAATATGCACACAAATTCTTATTGTATTCTAATAATTAACTAGGAAAAAATGTTCATTATACATTTTTAAAGGTATTAGAAACCGATAATTTAGCATCGAATAACTGCAAAATATCACCAAAGTAAATTGTTTTATTTGACATCCCACTTCTGATATACCCTACTAAAATCTAAAATCAACAAATACTTCATTATAATATATAGCGCGTTTTTGATCATCAAAATATGAGTTAATAATGCACCGAATTATTAAATTTAAATGAACCAGTTCAAGTGAAAAAATCGACGATCTCTTCATTCGAGCACAACAACACGACCTCACACACCGTATGGTGTACCAAAGAAAATAACAGCAATTAGATCCAAAAGAACCAATCACTTCTGAGAAGCAGGAGGTACACTACAGTGTAACATTAAATCAAGCTAAGTATAAGCAATATTGCATGATGGATCGGATGCCGGCGCACGCCATTTTGCCATAGTTCATGTAGATGATTTTCATCTTGCAGGATTTCTATCTGTTGTCTTCATTGAATAATGACTCAGCTATACCTTGCTTCGTTTATAGCAAGAAGAAGAAAATATTGGCAAAGTTTATTTTAATTTTACATTAAAATACTCACATATCTGCAGTATAAGTTTCTATGTGTGTTCTATTTTCGTGCTGTAAAAATGTTTTTAATTCATGACGTTTACAATTTCACATTAAATAATTATGTAGTTGTTATTCATGAAATTTGAAAGCTTTAGAAAGTATTTCGTGGGATAAAGAAGAACAAGCTTCAAAAATTATTAATTAATTAAATATTAATTAATTTAAAGACTTGTAAAGATTTTACTATCAATATTTATAATAAATAGTACGTTAATGAAAACGAGTGCAGTAATGCAGCTCTTAACTCACGCAAAATGAGTGGGATAAGTGACATTTAACTCACGGGCGTAGATAAAGGATCTTTTTATATCTCTATCTACCTTAATATAATTTCTCGAGAGAATATATTCTGAATGTATTTGCTATGCACGAGGGATATACGGGAAGTATATTTCCCGAGAATAAAATTTCAGTTATATTTTAAATTATTGAACATTTAATATTTATTTTAATCTGTCACATACAAGTTAGAAATTATCCCTTTTGCCCTTTTAAAACGAACTAATTAAACTAGTCCTCATTGTGTTTACAATTATTATAAATATTTGGGTATCGCACTTATGCAAATACCCGAGTACCTATATGCACATATGCAAAATAGTCACTGATATTCGATTGTCATTGGTCGAAATTCAGTAAATACTGTAACGTGATTGGATGAAATTTTTCGAAGCAAATATTCATATATTCATGTCAAATTGTTGAATGCGCACGAGAGAAAATTTTCGACATTTACATGCACGAGGGATATTCGAAAGACTATTTCCCGATTAAATTTTAACCAAACGCTGTTTTTCTCATTAAAAATAAAGCAAAATTAAAAAACTAAATTTGACAGCAAGTCAGAATCAGCTTGGTAATTGGCACTAGTGCAAAATTATCGTATAATACTACGTTGATTGGACAACATCCAGAAATGTCAGAAATCTGATTGACTTAAATTTGATGAGGGAAATTGTCCAATGTTTTTCTTATGTTCTTTTAAATTATTGAATTAACTGCATCCTGATGAAATAGAAATTGGCTACGAAAAGTCGATGTTTTGTCAACAATAATTACTAATAGTGCTAATTAATTTAGTGCAACAATATCGTTTTTATACTACGATTATTAATGGCAGACTTGATTAGAGTTGTGTATAAAGGTTAGGGATGTATCTTAAAAGTTAAACGTTAAAAATTTTATACCCAATATTAAAACTGTTCGTAAACGTTATAATAGGCATTAAACTAATCTTCCCCCATCACTTGTCGAAACCTCATTAAACTCCAAAAAAATCGTGATTTGAAAACAAACAAACGAGCGTTAATAAATACCCTCAATTCTCCCTGAAAAATGAGTCAGCATGCGTGCGAGTGGAAATCGCAAAGCGCAACACTAACTAATTAACAAACTTAACGAGTGGGCATTTATCAATATTCTCCGGAACTTGATAAAGCGGCGTCGTTAGGCAGGCTCTGCGAATACCGAATGAGATGAACTGGTGGACGAAACACTAAATGGGCAGGACTAGGGGGAGGAAACGAATTTAAATATATACACACCTGGTGGAGCTGATGAATTTTAAACGGTGTAGGTTTTTGTTGACTTTGTTCTTGACGCTTCATTTTAATTTCTGATTTCTAACTTTTGGTTGTTTTGAGTTTGAGGGAATAATTAACAGCAGGGAACTAAATCTATATTAATTTTATTTGAGGTGCAATCAAGATTTTTAATATCCCCTATTTAATATACGGAAATATATTTTCTATAACAGTACGCATTCTACAACTAAAAATTGTTATGGAATCACTAACATTCCATACGCCGCGTATGGAATATTTTCGACGAATCAGAGTCGCGATATATGAAATATCTTGATTCAGTTTCTATAGTTACGTCTGTTTGTTTTAATTTAATTTTTGAGTTCGACGTTTGCAACAGTTTTATATTTGTATTTTTTGTATAATTTCCAAAATCTTGTTATAGAAAATATAGTCTGCATCATGTAATGAAATGACATATCCCACATTCGCAAACCGTAACCCTCGCCTTCGGCTCGGACTACAAATTTTTCGCTCGCGTGGAATATGTGCCATTCCATTGCTTGTTATAGAATATACTATTTTTCACGACATGACAGGAAACCCCACCGTTCTTCTCCCGAAATATAGAGGAAAATGTGTTTTTCTTCTCTGGAGAAGAACATATAAAAGTGTTACCAATATGAATGTTATTTACAAAAAATATATTGTAAAAATTGTCTTATATTTTTCGTTTTCTAAATCAGACAACTTTAATTTATATTTAAGATTAGTTCATTGGCAACACTGCTACACCGCCTTGTGTCTGATAACCTAACTTTTAACGTGTCAGTTGTGTAGTCAAAGTGTATTTTAGGTCGGAGCAAATCGGTTTTAGAAACATGTCGTGAAAAAATATTGTGTGAAACACGAGAGGAAAGCCATTTTTCCAGTTAATTAAATTAATTTTAAACGATCGTCAATTATACAATAATTAATTGAAACTTGTCGAGTATGGTGTCAAATTAAATATTTCTCAGAAGAGAATTGTAATAAAATATTAAATTTTGAGCGATTGTCAATTGTTTTTAAAATACTTATTACTTATTAGAATTCGCCTGAAAGTAGTATCATATTCAAGTTTTTTTGAAGAACATTAATCCATTTTAGACTTCATGGTATTTGATATATTTTTAAAGATATGTACATACAACTTTCGAAGTCTTATGCCGAGTACAACAGATTTTTTTAGGAAATAGTTTTAGAGATTGGTCAAATAAAATAATCTGTTCGAAGGAAGTAATATACAAAAGTAACAATCTTATATCTGTGAAAGTGTTCCTCTATGTCCACCTGTTCTTGTTCGGTGTCGTCGACTCCTCGACTCTTCGGTAGCTGGTGCGTGTGATGCATCCTCGTGGTAGCTGTTTATCTTGCGAAACGTATATGGGGAGAAATTAATGCTAGCTCTTGACAAAAGGCCTTTGTTTACTTGTTGTATTGTGGATAGTTTAACTAGACTTCAGACGAACACTAAAGGGAATGTGATATGTTTTGCTATTGACTTACAAACAGGATGGTGTTTTGTATTTTTTCGCAGAAGTAGCTTCGTATTATTTGTTGAATGCAGCTACTAGTCATCTAGTTAGATATGAGTAAATACTATAGAAGCTGCATAGGTTAAAATAGTATTACAACAAATACGCCTCATTTAAATTAGGGCATTGATAAATAATCAAAAGATGTATGGTTAAAATACTAATTTTTCTTTATCCAAATACAGCACTTCGAATTACTATACCTAATTCTTCGTCAGGGAAACATAAATAAGTGAATAGTAACAACAAATTAAGATTTATAAAAAATACTTGAAATAAAAGTGGTAGATAATATAAGGGATGTTTTTTTTTTAGAGATTTGTTTTTTCGAAGTGACAACACTTTTTTCAGCGAAAGCCAACTTGACAGTTGACAGCTGTTTTACGCTCAGTTCGATTTGCCATTTCACAATGAATATACTTACGCCAGAACCAAGGGCCATATTGGCTAGAACTAAGCTCGCAAATTGTACAAATTTATAAAAAAAAAAATTTATTCAGCAATAAGACTAATTTTTTGTTAAATGGCTACGTCAACAAGCAAAACTACCACCTTTGGGGTGAAAACATCCACAAGCCATTATTGAGATGGTGTTACATAAACAAAAAGTCACTGTTTGGTGTGCTTTTAGGCTGTTGTAATCATTGGTCCATATTTCTTTTAAAATGATTCCCCAATGGAATTACATTAATGTAAAATAGCTTTAGAACATTGTACAGCGCTAAAACCCAGACTAAAACACTTCTCTTAAAACCCCCAAAAACAGAGCTCGTACCAACCATTATGTATAATTTCAATTTAGTCTTTAGCAAAACATAAATAAGATTTAGCTGTCAAAGTCTACCTGCTCCCGTTTGTAATTTAAAAATTATTATAATTAGATAACCATACAAACTAATAACATATTAATTTAAATATCTTAAAGTGAAGTTCTAAGGGGTAATGGATTATTCCGTGAATGACAATACGTCCTTGGGCTATTAATTATTCAAATTCCTCTCTTTGGAAGGTGAACAGTTCTTTGCGGTGGTCAATGTTTACTTACGAGGATGAAATGATGATGAAACTGGTTGTGACGTTGATGTTCTCCACGAATTTCGGTAGCAAATTGAATAATCATGAGCTTAGGTGATGGGCGCAGAATAAAATGAACTCTTATGAATATAAAACACTATAAATCATATTAATAACTGTCTTGCATACAGAGCACATGAAGCAGTCTAGTAATTTTAGCTGGTTGAATTTTAAGTATTCGATGAATAATTTCGTACAAAGTAAAATAATCTTTACTCTGTGGTCATGAACTGTAATTAAGATTAATTCAAAACATGATGGGTACAAGATGTAATGATAAATAAATAGATCATCACGTTATTTACCCACACTGTTCAAAGCAGATTTTGGTATTATGATACATATTTTTTTTGCGAGAAATGCGGTTACCAATCGTTAAGTAATGGCCTCCAATGATGGTAGTGGTGGAGGAACCAAAAGGGTAATTGTATGGGGTAAAATTTTCGGAATTTATTGGGGATTGATCCAAGGAACTTATAAATATAATTTTGGAAAAGTATTTTAGCCTTGGTTTAAGCGCTGTACAATGCTCTGAAATTATTAATTAAAAAATTACTTCAAATAAAAGTGGTAGATAATAAACGAGGTGTGGCAATAAAATAACGGGAAACTTTTCTTTTAAAGTTGTATATTTTAAATTATTTTCCCTTCTCTATCCCTACACCGCTCCGTGCGAATTTTCCATTGTTCAAAACAATGTTGAAAGCCTTCTTCTGTGAGCTCGTTCATGATGCGTGCAGCTTTTTTTCACAGCTTCAGCGGTCTGAAATATTTTTTTCTTTTAACGCAGATTTGATCTTGGGATACAGATATATGTCACATTATACCAGGTTAGGCAAATAAGGCAAATGGTCCAACACTAGGATGTTAAACTTTGCTAGAAACGAGCTTCTTTTTGTTCAATTGTAAGAATTTTCGGTACCAATTTTGCACACTCGTTTGGCATTTAAAAATTCTCAAGTAAAATTTTCCTTACGCATTCCTTTACAATTCCTACAGTTTCAGCAATCGCACGAATAGTTAACTGAAGATTAGATTACCTATTTTTTAAATGTTTATTAGTTAAATAAATAAAATAAATATATCATCAAGCCTTTTACCCATTAAGGGTGTGGCACTCTGCTAACGCAGATCTCGGTAGGTGATATATTTTTGTGTATGAAATGCGGTTACCAGCCGTTAAGTCATAGCCCCCAAGGTTGTTAGTGGAGGGGGAACCACAGAGGTAAATTTAAATTGGCAACTGTCGGTAGTGGGATTCGAACTGAGGATCTCATGATCCACAGTCCGATGCGTTACCACGGAGATTAGATTACCTATTTTTTAAATATGTTTATTAGTTTTTTATGTCTAAGGGCAACCCAGGCGTGCGTCATCTTCAACGACCTCTCGGCCATCTTGGAAACACTTAAACCACTCAAATACCTGCTTATGAGATAAACATTCATTGCCATGGACTTCTTTTCGAATAAGATCATTTTCAATAGCGAAAATTTCACGAGAATTTGTGGCTCTATTAAAACAATTATCATTTTTCAGGCAAAACAAAAAATTAATTTTATACAAACAATGATCACGGCCAGTTGATTACGTCTACGGACACGGGAAGGACGATAATAGAAAGAGACTGTTGTCAGTCGTACGAATGTGTCGCATGTGTAGTTTGTCTGTAGTAGCATCAGTCCCGTTATTTTTTTGTCACACCTCATGTATTTCTGTAGCTGCTTTTCGAAGCATTTTTAATAAAATAATTTTAGAACATTGTACAGCGCTAAAATCGTGGCTAAAACACTTCTCTTAAAACACTCCTAAACATTGCAAAGAAATTTGAGCACCCCGAAAGGTAAGAAATGAATAAACATTTCCTACTACATACTCTTCGTATTGTTTCCGTTTTTAATCAGTGGCAGAACAAACATCTCGTGTTGTTACCCAAGCATCACGATTCCAATAACTCACTGCAGTAGCAACAAGCTAACGTTTAGAACCAGACTCGTTAAAATTTACCATATCTCCTCTAATAAATCTTTCTAGGAATCGCTTGCGAAGTCCTAGAACAGAGCACTCCGCAAAGAAACAACAGAAAGTCGGCGTGATACCGACACTGTACGTAAACTCACGCCTGCTTCGCTTTGCTCGTAGTACCGCAATTAATATCACGGATGTTTTCACACCTTACCAGGAAGGCAAGCGAAGTAAGGTGCACGGAGACGATAGGTACTGATCTATAACTTCTCGAAAATTTTATTCCTAAACGGTACAAAATATACACAAAAGTTTCAAATAAAAATTGTAGCCAATATTATTCTACATCTTTTGGAATACGACAATATTTATTGAAACTAAATTATTTATTGAGATATGCCTAAATAAATTGATAGGTCTTCGAGTTAACTACCATTCCATGCTGATGGATTTCTACCAAAATCTAATCAGCTTGTAAATTAAACATTAAAATGAAATATTTAGTAAATTTTGAGTTACCGTGGAGGAAACATTGTCACACATACATATCTTGCAATTTTACATTTAAAAATTCAATGTTTAAGTTACAAACTAATTAGATTTTGTAGCAATCTATCAACCGGAAGTGGAAGTTTATTTGAAGTTAGGGTAAATTTTATATATTTTGTATCGCTTAGAAATTATAATTTGCGGGTGGTTATATTAAAATTAATATTTATTTTTAAAAAATGGAATACGGCAATGGAAAATTAAACAGAAACAGATTTAGATTTATTTATTACAGTGTTGTAAAGTTTTTTGCAGAAATTTCGTAAATGATTGTAATGAACGAATTTGTGAGTTCATTTTTTTCCAGTTTTTTCTGTTAAATAAATAAATAAATCTGATAGTATATTATTATATGAGGGATTATGTTAGTCATTATTCACGAAGATGAAGTTTGCGACACGAGCCGTAGGCCAGCAGTAGGCGAGTGATGCAAATCATCCGAGTGAATAATGACCATAACCCTGAATAACAATACTACACTTTTTCTACTCTTGTATATTCGAAAATCCCATTTGAAAATGATCGAAATTCATTGAAAACACACGTTGAAAAACGTAAACATATAATTACACAAGGTCAACTGACTATATGTCAACTGTCAGACGACCGTTGCTTAGTGATCCACATCACATCATTAAAATAACCGTGAATTATGGATTTCTGACTTTGTGATTGGTCGAAAAGAGTGAATTATGGGTACTATAATTCATCGAAAAAATTGAAATAATGGGGATATATACAGGAGTCGAAAAAACTGTTTTTTTATTTTTTTATGTTTAATATTCCAAGATCGTGTTAAATTATTTTCCTAATAAATATTAATATTAATTTGATTGACATATTGTGAAATATTAATAGTCAGGTCTTACTGCATGAATTTTTAAATTCTGAACAACTTTTGTGTTTACACTTTTGCTGTAAAGTGAATAGGTGAAAATTTACAGTCTATTTGTATTGTAAATACAAAGCAATATAATTTCTGTATGTGGCTCTAAATAAATTTGTATATTTTATATTTGTACAAGAGGATCTAAACGCTATCTGTTATATGCTTAAGTAATCTAATCTCTATATTATCTTCATTTTTTATGAAAGTAAGAACTAAACAGTTATGAGGTACCTCAAGAAAAATATACTCAATGCTTGTTACAAAATGTCCATGTGTTATTCACTCATAATACAGATTCCTCAAGTGCGGCAGATGCACACTGCAGACTTCTGGAGGAACAAGATTTGCGGCTAACACTTGGATCTTACCTACAGAACTGGTTACAAGTTGTATGACTTGTACCAGTAAATAGGTGTTGTGCTATTATACAACTGATCCAAGATGTTTTGTTAGGTTTTTTTACAGATCAAAACAGCACCAACTATCTGCTGACTAGATTATAAAGCTGACGATCATTCAGCACAATAAATATGCAGCGGAATATGCTGGAAGTAAAGTGAACAATGTGTTGATTTTATTATATATTAGGGCTGAGAATGAACCAGAACCAAACCAGCTACCGTGTGCATCGTTACCCGGTTACTTACGCTGGGTTACCGCGTTACCGCGGTGTCCGGTTACACGTGAAATTTTAACTATGTTTGATTTTCCAATGATTGCTTCGTGCTGCGACTAAGATTTGTTTGTTTGTGGCTGTGTTCTTAAATATGTGTTGGCGTCTAAGATTAATGTTAGTATTAGTAGGAGAGATGAGAGAAACAAAATAGGTTTTAGTTATGTACATATTATTACCTTTGACTAATTATGCTACGATGGATGAATTTAAATTCGTACGTTTTACATTTTACCTCAAAATCTAAGCATCAAATTATTTGTTTAGAATTTAGATGGAGAATTATCAACTAAATGTGGTAGTTTACTTGAAGGCCTGTTCATTTCTTCGTATACATCTCAGTATACAAATACAATAACTGAAGATACCAAAGGGAGAATTTATCAGACGATAATAAGACCAATAACAATGTACGCTGCTGAGACTTATTTTGACAATGACAAAAATAGATGAAGAAGATTTAAGAACAATATTAAAACCAATAGAGGTATCAGAAAACGAATATAAAATAAGATTGATTTATGTAATAGAACAATAGTTTGAAGGATAAGACATAGTGAAAAGGATGAAGCAATAGAGAGTTGGCTTGGACATATATTACAGAGAACTGAAGAAAAGAATCAGTAGTAGAATGAGAACAAGGGAAGAAGACGAGACACACTCAGATCAAAATGGCTTAAGGAAGTAGAGGAAGAATTAAAAGGACTATTAATTAAAGACTGGCAAAGTAAAATGAAAGATATGGACAATCCTAACTACAAGGATTTAAAGAAAAAGAAACGCAGATTGATCCACCTCTACAATAGGATTTAGAGAGCTTCAAAAAAAGTGGTATTATCCCATAGGGCAACATACAAGCTTCAGTAAAAGAACTATTATATGATACAAATTTGAAAAATCGTTTCAAGTACAATATTATTTTAAATATTTATATTATTTACTGCGTATGCTCAAATACCTTATAGTCCTGATAGGCCTTCAAGTAAACTACCACTTCCGGTTGCTTTAAAAATTTATCAGCTCGTAATTTCAACATCCAAGTTTTAAATATGAAATTTGAAAATGATATTGTCAGCAATAATATAACAAGAGAGTGAGAATAAATTGAAAATAATTTGACAGATCTTTCGAAAACTTGTTGCCAGGCAATAGCCACGAAAGCCCGTAGGGCTTGAGTGGCTATTGCCAAATAGCGACAAGTTTGAGAAAGATACTGGAGAATTATTTTCTAATTTATCGAACTCTCGAGTTATATTTAATTAGATTATTTTTTTATTTCACTATCAGGCACAGAACTAAATCTATCTTTTTTGCTCATTTTTACTTGTGTTGATGATAACTATCTGACATCTGACATCTGTCAACAAAAACAAAAAAGCTACAGAGAATATTGCCGGGAATAATCACAAGAGCATTATTCTTAGTATAATAATGACAGGATTGGTTAAAACGCAAACACTTGACATACAATAAAGCATTTCATTGGTTTAAAGAAACGTCAAAAAATAATCATTTGTATAATATTATCGCTGTAGTACATATATGTAACTAAGGAGATTTTCAATGTTGATTGACTGAAAATAAGTCACGTGACATATGAATTGTATTCTCATTAGAATTTGCTGTTTGCAGTACATAATCTCCTACAAATTTTTATTTCTAAACGGTACAAAATATTAAAAAGTAGACAATACTAATCCACATTTTTCTGAATACAATAAAATTACTCTAAATTTTTCATTTACTGAGATGTGTCCAAAAATCCCGATAGGCCTTCAAATAAACTACCACTTCCAGTTGATGTATGTAATGATGAAGTGTAGTTACCATCTTTAAAGTTACCTCCGCCATCACCATCAAGAAAATAGTGGAGGAAAAACAACAGAGGTTAAGATAAAAATGGCGACCATCTTCTCTCATAACCACAGAGCCATTTATCTTACAAGTAATTTGTAAAGTGAACATTTTTTGTCACGATTATACTTTTAAGAAGCTATAGGAATTAAGCTCCAATATGTAATGAAGCTTGCGACTGTTTAATTATAATAATTTAATTAGGTATTTTTAATTACTTTACGTTTTTGTGGATCAGTTTCCTATTTTTATCTAGTCATGGCATAAATTGAAAATTCGTTTCAGGTTCCAGTGTAATGCTAGTTTACTACGCTCGGATCTCATCGCCGTCAAATACCTGAATTTTTTGTTAACTTTTCTTCTACCTACAGCTGTAGCTACAGGTTTCCCAGAATATGTGAGAGAAGCCTCACACGCTTAATTTGCCTCTTTATACTCGTTTACGGAATCGAGTTTGACGACATGACGTCAGTATAAAAATATACTTTCTCAAGATACAATAATGTGCCTTTTTGTCATAAGTTTATTACACGAAATTACTGATTTATTATTATGAATGTATTTATGTTTGTATGAATATATGAAACTAGGATTTTTTAATGTTGCATCAGATCATCCATAAACAAGGATACGAAGGATTTATGAATACAGACAACTCATTAAAATTTGCTGGCATTTATTTAGTTGAAATGTATTTTTTGGTTGTGCACTGCAACGGAAAATTACTTACATTTGAAAATTAACAATTTAACTGTAAAATTGGTTGGAAATACCTAACCTCCAGGCACTCAAACACTGAAAAAAATTTACAGCCTTATGATGCCAACCCCAATCTTACAAAACTCCCTAATTATTGGCGTGCTAGGCCTGAAAGCAAGTAGTTTCTGGCCGATTTTGAGATGTGTACACCTAGTGTTTTTGAACAAGAATTCGAAAAATAATGTGTATGACTCGTCCAGAAACTGTTAAGCGAGTGCTCATAATTTGGAAGCCTTAGTCGAAGCTCGATCTGTCTAAATATGCTCGCACTCGTAAACGTGCAGTTTCTGGACTAGTGATACAATAGTATAGCATGGAATAGTACTCATTTCCTACGTGTATGAAATGGACATTTCATGCGAGTTGTAGACTATCCTTTTTTTACGAATACGATATTATTTGCTAATCAATTTATATTTTAATGATAAATTTGTCCCACTTTCACCATTCTAATATTTGACAATCTAAATAAGTATCCTAGTAATGGCACCTGTACTGAAATGAAGTGACTTGTATTGAAATACTCACAAAACAAATTAATTTGGCACGATGCTTGCAATGTACCTCATATCCTTAGCAATAACAAACATACAATGAGCAGATTTCCAAGTGGTCGTAGATAAATAACCATTTTTGCAATACCTGTACTGTAAAGTTACCCATTAATAACAAAATTTAAACATAGTAAGTGGAACTTTTATTGCACAATTGGTTTTCATGGTTACATCATTTACTTACCGTTCACGGTGGATGGTACGTGAAACTTACCGTTCATGGTGGATAGTAAGTAAATATATATCATTCAAATTTTATTTTTAAGCTCAATCTGACAGCTGTTAATTTTGATACCTATTTTTCCTTTTCTTATATTTATGCAGGTATTGCAAAAAATTACTTACTAACCTCGAACTGTAAGTGATTTTTTAGGTCTTGAATGTTTAAGAAATCTTGACCCTACGGGTCTCGACACCCCAAACTACATTCTCGACCTAAAAACTATCCCTTACAGTTCACGGTACGTAATATACTATTAGCCAAGCGTACTGTGGATTTCTGGAAAACTAAAATCCAAAATGTTTAATAATTACACTTGACACATGTTTGCCTCATAGAATAGATGTTTCTGTTTTTTTCTATTGTTCCATTCCATCCATCTATCGTGCTCATCTGTTTTAAAACCGCGGCCTACCAGTACGTTTTGTTGGACAACACTAGCAATAGATGCACCATGCATTCGTATGGAATGCTACAAGTCACTGCTGACAATTGATCCAGCGCATCAAGCGAAGCAACAACTTCTCGAGACAATGCACCGCCTCCTCCGCCGCCACCGCCTCCAGAGATCAGCAGACCTTGACGCGGACAGTGCCGTACTGAGAGGCCCTTTCCCGATACACGTCATCTCTTCTGAAGCTAGTTCTACACATTGCAAAATCGTCCAGAAACTTTATGGTTTCCAGCCTAGGTCGGCGAAAACTTAAAATTTTTGTAAGATTAAGGTTGGCATTAACAGGCTGTCAGTTTTATGTGTTGATTTTGATATTGATATTCTGATTCCAGGTATATGATTGTTATTGTGGTTAATTTGCTTCAAATACTTGATAATTATTAGACAAAAACTATAAACAAACCAGTGAGACACTGACAGAGATTGACACTGACAATATAATAACCATGAGCACGAGCTTGTTTATTCTGAAGTTAATTGTCCGCATTGTGACATCACAGCCTGATATATAACAATTTGATGAAATTAAAAAAAAATAGTGTATATTTCCAACTAAATTTTTATTGCAAAATGTAATTATTTAGTCTTAAAAATCTTTTTTATAAACTTAACTTAATTTAACTTCAACATGTAATTGACTACATTTAAATATATTTTGTAATTTAAATTTAGACCTGAAGATGGCTGTAATCATAGCCGAAACGTCGTCAACGACGAAATAAATTGAAATAAATTTACTTAAAGCCAAGTTATCCAATAAAATATAGTGATTTATTTACTATTTTCCTTGACAGTTTTTTCGGCTTAATAATCTTCTCCAAATATATCACTTAATTTTTTATTATTAAAGTTTCATATTTGTTTTAATAGTAACATAAACTAACAAAAAAAAAATGAAATGAAATAAGTCGGAAGAACAGGTAGAGTATAAAATAATAAATATGTATTAAAATATTCAGAAATGTTTCCTCTACAAAAATTTGTAATTGTAAATTTGTAAAATTATTTGGGAAGCCAATAATTGAACATTTTTAAAATAGCATTGAAGACGCTATGGTGCGTTTTTTGATTCACCACCCTGTGTATGTGCGGGTTGTAAAAATAGTATAAAAGATACATTTTATAAGACCTTTTTCATACTTGTTATTCTGACCCATTAATGCCGAGCGTATGATAGATCATAAGAATATGTTTCTGCCAGACTATGGCATTTAATAAATAATTATACCAAGTTATTCATTTGATATTGCTCTGTATATTTAAATGTAAAATATTTTATACATATTTACAGTTACAAGTTACCAACACACAGAAATATGAAATCAATATTTAAAAAAATGTTCTAGGAATTAATGGGTTAATACGTCTTATGAAACTCTTTGTTTAAGATAGGTATTATAATAGCTAAAATGGATACTGATTTTGACGGACCCATATTTTGGGTGTGGTGCCAATTTACAAATTTAGGGGTAGAAATGAATCTTTTCGCCGCCACTGGCGGCGAAGCAGTGCTGATGTGCAAAATTAGATTCTGACTGATTGAATAGACACTTTTGTTTCATTTTTCGTTTTGATTTGTTTGCACTCTGCCTTTGTTCAATACAAACAGGATTTTTATCTGATATATCATCGCACTTTGTGTAGCTCTCGTCATGTGGAAGCCATAAATACGACGCTCAAAATAAAGAACACGAAATTATCATAAATTAAGTCATGCGAAATGAAATAAAAGACCATTTCTCTGCAACACTCCATCGAGCACTAGGAAGAATCTGTGTAATCAAATTAATAATTAATTATTGGGATTGCTCACTCAAGTGCGGTATGAAATGACAATCGATGAGTAAAAAGTATCTTCTTATTTTGACTAAGTTTGACTTGACTTTAACTTTGAAAGTGCTACTTTTGCTACTGTTTCAATACTATCGACTAACGAGTTTTCTTCTTGAAGTCAAGTATAAAATAAATCAGACTTGACTTATAAAAGTTACTTTGAATGATTCATGTAAACGTATAGCGACTTTTCTTTGTCATCAGTGACAGTAAATTCTCTCGTAATTTGAAATAAGTCTACCGTTGTTTCCCTCAGTTTATATTGCATACAAAATTGTTATTGTATTTGCACTGTTATTAAAAAAATCATGCTAGTATTTAATATGTTTCATATCAAATTACTGTCCATGGTTTTTTTTATAAATGATATAAATGCTATGAACTATAATTTTTGACGCACTTAATAGTATATTACGTACCGTGAACTGTAAGTGATAGTTTTTAAGTCGAAAATGTAGTTTGGGATGTCGAGACCCGTAGGGTCGAGATTTCCTAAACATTCGACACCTAAAAAATCACTTACAGTTACAGTTCGAGGTTAGTAAGTTATTTTTTGCAATACGTGCGTAAACATAAGAAAAGGAAAAATAGGTATCAAAATTAACAGCTCTCAGATTGAGCTTAAAAATAAAATTTGAATGATATATATTTACTTACCATCCACCATGAACGGTAAGTTTCACTTACCATCCACCGTGGACGGTAAGTAAATGATGTAACCATGAAAACCAATTGTGTAATAAAAATTCCGCTTACTGTGTTTAAATTTTGTTATTAATGGGTAACTTACAGTACAGGTATTGCAAAAATAAATTATTTACCTGATAACTTGTCTATATATTATAACAAGCACACAAATTACTGCTGTTCTATGTAGACGTACTAGTAATTTCCTCTTCAAAAGTTGCCGTTTTAAAATCAAGTCAAACTAAATTTTTGCCGTAGGTGTAAATGTATAGTCATTGTCGGCAAAATTTTCTAACAATTCGACTAGCGAGATTTTTAATTTCTTGATTATTATAGCATGTTATTACCGTTAAATTGTTGGTTCATCTCAAACGCTGTTGGAATTTTTATAACCTATAAATTAAGATGAAATTATGTAATGAGGTCTTAAATATATTATTAGCGGTTGGCAGGAAGAGTTTTTTTGTTTTTAATTTGAATTTCGTTTAATGTTCTATGGTATATTTCAAATTATACTGTAATTATTAGGTGTCTATGCGTAGTAATTAGTTTTTCTATGACCACAATGCAATACTTTGTATAAAGCAATTTAGACTTAAATCAGTCCGGTAAACAGGTAAATATGATACAGTATGAAGTAATAGATATTTATGTAACAAGTACATATTTTAGGGTTGAGGTAAGTGAGCCAAATAAAAGGACTAGACAATAAAACCCTATTATATACATGTTACAATATTTTATGTTCGATTGCATTGCAGATTATATTTCTTAGCTTATATAGAAAGACAATTTGATACATGATGACATGGAAAATTTCAAAGTGTGCTTTTTAAGCAGAAATTTCACGATGAAGTTTTCTTTTTAAGTTACTTTTAAAGTGGCTTTACAATTGACCTTATCAGTCTATTTACATGATCAAATTTTAAGTGTATTAAAATATTCAAGTGCCAAATTATACACATCCATATTTATGCATACAAAGATGAATAATTTTTGTATATATCCATCAATAATTCAATTTCTTCTCTATTCTATTGTGCCACTTTTCAGTTTAATGTGAATCAAATACTTGTACAAATTTAAAAATCTGATTTGGCCAGCACATAACCTCCCGTTCAATACTACTCTTAAACGATACAAAATAATACGTGATGATACAGAAACATACCTTCTTATTTATCTATTTTCTATTTATATTTCAGAAATTTAATTTTATTTCGTATTTTTATTTAATTTTTTGACGTATATTTCAATAAGAATACAGCTTCACAATCAAAATGACATGTGTCACATTTCATAAAAAATTTAAAATTTTTAAGTGTTTCCATGGTGTACTAGGAGTGCAATACTTATGAAATCTAATTTGTTTATATTTTATTATCTCTAAATCAAATGAAAATTAATAAAATTAATGTAATCAAAACAGATGTAAAATTAAATATTCTACAACTTTCAAAATAACATAAATTGTTGAAAAAGGAAATTTAACAGTGTTTTTCACGAAAAACTGTTAAGAGCTTCAAGTAAACTACTACTTCCGGTTGACCAATTTTATCTAAAATCTAATCAGCTCTTCATTTAAATATAAGAAGCAAAAATTCAGAAAAAAGTATACTTGGTATTATAGAGTTATGTCACGCGAGACGAAATTTGCCACGGACTACACACACACATACATGCATACATACATACATACAGACATCATGGCGAAAATAGTAAAATTGTATTGTAGGGATCCTAAAACGTGCTTATTCATTGAAAACTCACTACCCAATTTTTTGACCAAAAACAATACCTCCCTTACCTAGACGTAGGCGGGAGGTAAAAAAAACATGGCATTTGATGGCCTACTGCAAAACATGCGCTAAGTAAATACCCAAACGCATTGCCAAACTTTTAAGAAAAGTATCTCATGTAGCAATTTCTCGTTGTAAGTTTTTCTTTCTAAGCTACTCGTATTGTTTGTTTAGCAAGATGTATATTGTTTATTGTTTTTACTTTATCGGACAAATCCATAAAGCCACTTTAAGGACGCTAAGTAATTTCATAAACAAGTGATTATAATACAGTCGAACATAAATAATATTTATAATTTTCTCTTATTTGCCTTACGTTAAGATCCGGGTTGATTTTGATTGAAGTGTGAAATGCATTACGAGTACATCTTGAGCAATACAAAATAGCAACATTGCAAAAGCATTCTGCAAATTATAATTCGCAAACTAGCAAAAAGCCAGTGCTAGTCACGTCCGGTAATGACTGCAGCAAAGCTTACAATTGCAGCGCAACTGCAAATTACATTTTATCCAGATTAGCATGATTTTTACGCCAAACACACCTAACAAGTCTTTGGTATTATTATTTGACGTGACGCAAATGGTCAGTCATAAAGAAACTTCTTAGAAAGGAAATGTTTGAACGATTCAAGAAGGAAAGATTGGTTTTGACTGCGTGACTTTCTGTTTCTCTCAAGGCGTTTGTAATGTCAGACAAGTGACAAATGATTTCTTGTTGTTGGGAAATTTTATTTTTCAGTGAAATTATTATCAAGACGTTGTACAAATTACTACAGAGAGGCTACAAACGCTATTTCAATTTGTCTTTTCAACAAACAGCTTTTGGAATCATAAGGAAATTAGATGCAAATAGATTTGAAATCACAATAATTATTTAAATATCATTTCAGTGTTATACTCCATTTCATTTAAGACAATGTTGTTGAGCCAGATAGGGCGATGATATCCGAAAATCTGATGTGGGTAGCACACAATCTTCCGCAATTTGTAATACATAAAAAAGTTTCAAATATAAATTGTACTATTCTACGTCTTTATACAAAGTATAAGGATGTATTGGAATCATGAAAAAAATCGCTGACGAGATTTTTGCGGAAATACATATTTTGACGTCCACTTAATCCATAAAGACCAATTTCTCAATGATGTCTGTGTGTGAAAATGGATGGATGGATGTCCTTGTGCACAATATCTCATGAAGGAGATAAGATATCTAAACGAAACTTCGAATTTATAAGTTTCATGAAAACATGAAGAGTTTATTATGAATGAAAGTGAAAACACGAAAGAGGAAGTTCACTGAACACACAAAATAATAAATTCCATTTTTTTTTTTCAAAAATAGAGTCAGCTGTGAAAAAAGTTGAAATGATAGATGTTAGCAAAAATATTTGATATATAAAATGTTATTTGCACTTTTCTTGTATATGCTTCTAATTTTGAGGAATACAAAATTTTATATTTAATAATGTATTTCATTAATTTTTGTTACAATGGAAACAAAACCATTTTTAACGTCTATTATCAAACGTGTCAAATAATTGTGAAGTGTCAAAAATATGTGTCGTTTGAAATATTATAAAAGCAATAATTTTATTATCAGTTAGAAAGTTTTAAAGACTGGAAATTAATTAATACCTATTTTAAAATAAAATTACAGTTACGAGAAGAAAAAATTAAATAAGTTTATCATGTATAATAATTATCAAAATAAAGTCATACGCAAGGAACAAGTCATACGTTTTCAGTTGATTTTATATGTATAAGAAAGTAGTGTGGAAAACTACAAACTAAATTAATTATTCTAAATATTCTTGCTAATATTTTTTATATTTTGAAATAATTTGATTAATTGTTTTGTGTTCTGGTTGATGAATAGCTACCAAAATCTAATCAATTTATATTACCTATGCACAAATCCTGTATATGAAATTTTAAAAGAAATCGTCATAAAATAATCAGTTATCGTCGGCAAAAAATCGTTTACATGTTCATTCAACAACATTGTAAATTCGAGCGTAATTAGTTTCGTGTCGTATGGTGTTTCTTATAAAGCCTATAGTGTACGATCCTCTAAAATGAAGGTCGTCCTGGCATCGGCGCCTATGATCCGAAGTAAAGTAAAGAAGAGCTGGTAAAGTGCACAAAGTAAAATTACAAATTAAATTTACATTAAAGTGCCATTACTGCGCTGTAGCAAGTTTGCAGTTAAACACGGGTATTACAAGACCCGACTGCAAATTCACTTTGGTCAAGCCAAATTACGCGAGATTTTAAATTATACTTTATAGTTGTACGCGATTTAATACTTAGTAGAACGCGCATTTGCCTCATTTTTAATTTTGGAATTATACACATTTTCATGATCGCTAATAGCTGGAATGCTGGGTTGGTTTAATGTGTTGAAATGATTAATTAGTGTAATTAGTAGCTGCGTTTTAGTGCTTGTCGAAAGCGCGATTGATAGTTTAATTATTTAATTACATAGAGTAGTTAATTTTGAATTACATTATTTCTAAAATACATTTCAAATTCTTAATATGTTACCAATACAAAAGTAGCAATACATACACACATAACATCACGTTATATCCCACTAACCCTAAAATACAATACTATCCTGGCACACCACTTTCGCCCCGTTCACATTAATAGCGCGAATCTTACGTGTTTGTCTATTCTTCACATTCGGAATCATTTGTTTTAACATAGAATGCGAATCATAGATAACAACGGCTAGAATATGCAGCAGAATAAGGATAGCGGAAATGTAGAATCCAAAGGTTCAAAAGAAGAATCGAAAGAAAACAAAATATGACTGCAGTAGAAATAATATGTACAGAACAATACTAAATGGTAGACTTCTGAAAGAAGCCAAAGAAGAAGAATACTACCGAAAATTTTCACAATACCTCCCATACATATATACAGTATGTTATTTTCAAATGGATTCAGCAAAAATCTCGCTTATTTATCAAATTAGCAGTTAATTCACATAACGTGATTTATACAACAACATATAAGCTAATTGATAGCGGATGTACATTCATGATATCATTTCCGGTTTACTAGTAATTAATATTAACTTTGAAATTTCAAAGGGAGCAAAGTACCTTAAATTTGATTTATAATCATATGGAATAAGTTATATTTTACATTTTTAAAAAATAAATGGCGAGCACTTTAATTATCCCTAATCGAAAAAAGAATAGACAGCCATGACGCTGCCTAGAAATTAAACTATGTCGATGATGTAGATATTCTGGTATCAAACACTGGACTTTTTGTATGAGGTAAGAATGTGATTTTTGCTCTTTTAATGTACTATTAATTAATGTGTAATTTTCATATGTGTTCTAGTGTTATTCTTCGAGTGCTTACTAGACTCTGGCTAACCCTCGACACAGTCCAAATCATTCTGTTCAATATTTGCTGTGATCAGATCGTATTTTACCCCGATCTTGAACTGACTTAAAAGACTCATGATCTCGAATAAGCTAAACAACATGTTTAACAGTGCGAACATTCGTAAAATGCTGATTTGGAAAACGCCCCAAATAAATTTGACAGAATGGAGCAGCGTTACCTTGAACTTCAACAGAATGTTTGTGAACTGGTTGTTCGGAAAATCAGGCACTTTTACATATTATTACTTTTATAATAATAATTTGTTCATTGATTTATTTGATATTGTCAAAATTTATTTGAAAAAGTTGATAAGTGACATTTTCAAGATCAATAATTTAATTTCTATTGCCATGGGTATTCCTATTGGACCAAATTATGAATAAACCTGAACGACTCGTCAATTTATGGGGTGGTAAAAATGGGATTTAGAAAAAAAAGTTTTTAAGAAAAATTGTTGTACTTATTTATGTTACACCCTGTATAAAAAAGAGTTTCAAATATAAAAAAAAACCTGATAGGTTTTCAAGTAAATTACTACTTCCAATTGATGGATTGCTACAAAAATTTAATGAGCTAGTTACTTAAACATTTGAAGTTTAAATATGTATATTATACCAAAAACGTTATGATTGGGGATCCTAAAACGTGCTGATCTTTTGAAAACTTACTTTCGACTCATATCTACGTATAAATACGCAAGATAAAAAGAATCAAGGAGTTCTATAAAAAAAACAGAAGATATAAAAGTCTGCAAAGAATAAAACCTACAGAAGAAGAAAGAAGAGATTAGACCACGACATTACACCGAAATGTGAATAGAATTACATTTTTGGGGATTGTTATTTAACGGAACTGCATCCGCAAAAATATATAATGTATCGAGAACTATCTAGTGCCACAATTGGTAAATGGCGTAACGATATACATACATCGTAATTACTAAATAATCTTTAGTGCTTTTTACAGTTATTTACTTAGTGTAATACTCGACAACAAAAAATACACAATACAATTTCTAACCAAAAAAATCTATTATTAAAAACTAAACGGTGCTCAAACCTCTCACAAAAAACCTAATTCAAGTGTACACTCAAGTTGATTGATGCTTATTTTGACACGTTTTTAATAAACCCAACGCTGGCCGCCATTACAGACGTATAATTACGCGAGGGCAGCGCCAAGCGGACCGAATTCAAAGCTCGATGCGAGTGAAGCTGCTTTTAATATCTAGTTACACATGGCGCGGAGATCAGACAGGCCGCTATGAGTTGATGTCGAAAGTTATTTTGTTTATTTCGTGTGATGTGTGGATGAAATTACATACCACCGTGGACACTGGTTTTTTTGCGTTTGTTACATTCTTTCGCAAGATTTGCGTTACCCAAAATTTATCACACGATTGGAAGATACGTGCACTTTATCCCTTCGTCCATAATTTATAAATATATATTTTATTCCCAACAAATCATAACTTTCCCATAAACAAAACCAAAAGCAGTTACCATAACAAGTATGTTGTTTGACAAATAGTTTCTTCGACTTTGGACATAAACAGTTCAGCCGATATCACAGTATGGATTTAAATTTACCATGTCCGATAATAACTACAATTTTGCTAAAATTGAGAATCAATCGGTGATCAAATACTTGTTTTTAAAAAGATTGTCTTGTAAGGAAATTTAAGCGGATATGTTGGATACATTGAAGGATCATTGCCCTTCATATGCTACCGTAAAAAATGGGTTGCTGAATTTAAGCGAGGAAGAACAGTCGTCAAAGATGAATACCGTGTTGAGAGACCCGTTTCTGTGTCTACTTTTGAAAATGTTGAATCCGTGCACGGCATGATTTTGGACGATCGACGAATTGGACTCAAATATATAGCAGAGACTTGAACTATTTCGTACAAATGTATACTGCATATCGTACATCATGATTTGGGTATAAGAAAATTATCTGCCAAATGGATTCCCAAATGCTTGAATGCTGATCAAAAACGACTGAAAGTGACAACCTCCAAGTCACTTTTCCGCCTTTTTAAAGAGAATTCTTCGAGTATTTTAGATCGTATTGTAGCTAAAGATGAAACATGGATCCATCATTACGATCCAGAAACAAAAGAGCAATCAAAGAAATGGAAACACGCTGGATCGCCCGTCCAAAGATATTTCATGTCCAAAAATCGGCAGGAAAGGTTTATCACATTTTTTGGGATAAGAACGGAATCCTTATGTCGGACTACTTAGAACAGTTACAGGCGCGTATATTCTACATTATTAACGAGATTTTGAGAAAAAGATGAACAGAAAAGCCGTGGAAAATTGTCCAAAGGAGTGCTTTTCGATGCAGAAAATTGAAGAAGTTATTCGCCAAACTTAGCTCCATCAGACTATTATCTGATTCCAAAACTAATATAAATCTTAAAGGCAGGAAATTCTCAGTAAGCAGTAATACGTGTTGAAGAAGAGTGGCTTAGAACTACTTTATGATCGTTGTGCTAAGTGTATAAAGTTAAAAGGTGATTCTAAATAATATAATAATAAATAAAAATTTGTTTCGAAATATTCGTACAGTAATGTTTTCTGTGTTAGGCTAAGAACTTACACCCTCGAATACTCACTCAATCCTTACAAATAATTCATTGCAAATCATTTATTTTTTTATGGATATGAGACCCTGCTCATGCTGATCAAGTCATGGCTCCCAAAGATGCTACTGAAGGGTGTACATATTGTAATTAAACTTCATAGTGAATCTAGGTCCTTCAGAAGAATTCTAGATCAACTCTAAACAACAATGTCTAACTAAATTAGCAGTTAAGTCAGTCACTTTATGCTTTATACACCTTTAGCAAGCGAAAAGCTCTCTCTCTCTCTTCAGCTCTCCTCCAAAGAGAGAGATAGAAAGCTTTCGTAAAGAGGAGCATCTTATTATCGTCAAGGGCGCTGCTGTTAAAAGGTTGGTATATAGGCAGGATAGCAGGAATAAGGGAGGGGATGCCTGACCCCGAATCCTGCTGTAATATCGGCGTTTAGCCCGCCGTCCCGACGCCGTTCGTCATGTGACATTATCAAGGAGTCATGGCACAGCGGCTGCCAAAAGGTTCTTGTATGAAACAAAAGAAAATGGCAGATACCACAAGCTCAGATTATGGGTGTTTTAAAATAATTTATTTCGATCGAACGAAAACTGTCTTCTTTCCGGTGTGTTTTCGAACCGCAAAGTGCTTTAATCCGGTATTTTTGTGTCGTTGCTAGGCTACGATAAATAACAGTACAGGAATTTTTTTTTTCTACGACCACTTAGAAATCTGCTCATTTATTATTATTTATTTGTTATTGCTAGGAATATGAGGTACATTGCAAGCATCATGCAAAATGAATTTGTTTTGTGAGTATTTCAATACAGGTCAGTTCGTTTCAGTGCAGGTGCCATTGCTAAGATACTTATTTAGAATTGTCAAATATAGAAATGGTGAAAGCAGGACAAATTTATTATTAAAATATAAATTTATTACGAAATAATATTGTGGTCGTAGATAAAGTATAGTGTACAACTCGCGTGGAATGTCCATTTCATACTCGTATGATTTGCAGCATTAGCCTTCGGCTCATGCTACAAACTTTCATACTAGTATACTCGTAAGAAATGAATACCATTCCATGCTTATTGTACAATATACTATTTCGGATACTAGCAAAGTATTCCCGTACGATGTAGCTTTTCAAATGACTTTAACGCTTGAAAAAATAAATAAACAAACCATGGATACGCTATCCTTAGATATTTTTTATCAAAACAACGCAATATTTTTATGTCTTCTTGGTTGTCTGACGTTTATAAATAAAATATAAAACAGCTAATTATTGAATATAAACCGATCAAAAAAAAAAATAGTACCTGTACCACCATAGGAAAGTAAACTTTCCGGACTCCTGGTGTTGCAGGCCTCGCCTACTGCTCGTCCTGCAATTTCCACCATCATCCAGAAATATACTTTTCCTACTAAATATACAATATACTAATTATGAAAAAATATTACAAATAAAAGTGGTAGATAATATATATCTCTGTAACTTCTATTTGAAGCATTGTTTCATAAAATAATTTTTAGAACACTTAACAGCGCTAAAACCGAGACCGAAACACTCAAAAAACAGAGCTCGTGGTACTATAACCATTGTCTCTAAGTCTATCCACGTTGACAGCAATTTGTCACAATCAATTCTTAACCGTCTACAATATCTGCAATATCAATAAAACACGTTTATCTCAGTAGGCGGTGTCCCGCTGTGCCGCTGTCACAGACATAATTGTAATTTAAATCATAGAATCGAACATTCGACGTTCGAACAGTCGAACGTCAAGATGGCGGACGGAGGTAAGTTGAATCTCTGGCGCCGGTGTTTATTGTTAACATGGTTTTAATATTTTGATCGTTCCACATATCTTGACAATTGCTTCCAGTGACAGGCACTGAAATGTGCTGTGGTGAGGTAGTTGGAATGCGATTCGTGGGTGTTTACAACCGATAATAATGTAATGTTATAGAGGACTTTTACGATGTTTACTTGTTTGTATGCTGTGTGTTATTTTTGTTAGCTTTACTAGCATACCAATTATTATTCATTGTAATTTAATTATTGATATATTACAGATTTTATCATAAGTAAATCAGATTTAAGTAAAATAACTTTCTTTTAGTCCTGTATGAATATTTTCTCAAAAAAATTTCATTTTTTGTGTATTTCATAAATAAATATATTTGGGAATATAATAATTATTAACATTTATTTTTATGTGCTTTTTACTAAATATTTTAGTAATTATATTGAAGCAGAACAATAAATCACAGTAATTATAACAAATTAAGTTGTTGCAAAGGATACAAACTTTTTTAACAATTTCAAATTGATAAGTTAGCTAAATTTACTTGTTATTATTGACGAGTTTATTTGTTAAATTTTATAAATGTAGCAAATAAATAAAAACCACAATTTTTCTTGTTAAAAATTCAGAATTGACAAAATTTTAATTAACAAATTGTCATATTTGTTAAAATTTTTAAATGAACGCAATATTTTTGTCAATATTAACTAAAAATAATTAACAAATCGCAAATAAAATTTTTCATTGTGCATTGAGTTTTTCAACGATTTAGATAATTTGCTAAATGATATTTCTGAATAGGAGTAGAAAAAGTACAGTATTATATTCGGGATTATGGTCATTATTCACTCGGATGATTTGCATAACTCGCCTACGGCTCATGACGCAAACTTCATCTTCGTGAATAATGACTACATAATCGCTAATAACATAATATAAAAATTATACATTATAAACTAGGAAAAAATTCAATTTTATAATTGTAGTGTACTGTTTCACTATTTAAAGATAACGTCTTAAAATATCAATTTAAGAATTAAAATTTTTAAGTTACGAGAGCTAATTAGGTTTTAGAAGCAATCCATTAACCGAAGGTGGTATTTTCCTTGAAGACCATCCAGTATTTTGGGCATATCTAAGTAAATAATTAAGTTACAGTAAATTTTGTCATACTCAAAAAGATGTAAGGTAGTATTGGCTACAATGTTTATTTGAAACTTTCATCAGAATATTGTACCGTTTAAAAATTATAGCATACAATCTCTATAAATCCTAGAAATATAGTGGTAATCTACGCTATCTCATCCACAATTACCCTCATTAGACCGCGGAATTGTGGGCCGGGTAAACCGCTGACTTCTTGTGGGTTCGAACGATGGAAGCACAGTGAAGTTGGAGATTTAATGCATGCGAAATTTATGCAGAAAGCCTGGTGTTATGGCTACTTGCTGCTCTGAACGGCGTATGAGTTTGTAACAATATATCACCCGCGTTTTGCGTTTGTGGGAGGTGCGCTTAAATGCAGTCATTTCTTTCAAGTTCATGTTCATTTCTTGGCAATAAGCTTCGCGAAGATGAATAAATTATGCCGGAGGAACGTTTAAGAGACTTATAAACGTCAATTAGATCGTATAAATATAGGTGGGTTTCTTAGTTATTCTGATATGTCTAAATTGTTGAAAGGTTTCCGTAGGTTGTTAAAAATAAAACGAAAAATATTTAACAATTCATAAAACAGTTTTAGATTTATATATTATTGAGTATTGTATTATTTTCTGTAGAAATTTCGCAGGAGATTTTAATTATATAAATATAATGACGAATTTGAGAGTTCATTTACATCTAATAAGAAATATGTTTTCAATTCCTGTTTAAATATATCTCCATTATTTTAAGTACCCATAATTCACGATATTGAATTATGATTCATAATTCACTCTTCTCGATAAATCACAGAGCCAGAAATGCATAATTCACTGTTATTTTAAAGCCGTGATGTAGATCACCAAGCAACGTCCGTATGACAGTTAATATGTAGTCACTGTAATTGATGACGTTTTTCAATGTGTGTTTTCAACAAATTTCGATCATTTTCTAAAATGATTTCCGAATTTACGAGATTAGAAAAAGTACGGGATTATAGTCGGTATTCACTTGGCTGTTTTACTTCACTCGCCTACGTCTCGTGACGCTAACTTCATCTTCGTGAATAATGACTATCATAATCCCTCATATAATAATATACTATTTTCTACGACCACTTAGAAATCTGCTCATTGTATTGCTAGGGATAAGAGGTACATTACAAGCATCGTGCGAAATTAATTTGTTTTGTATTTCAATACAGGTCAGCTCATTTCAGTACAGGTGCCATTGCTAGGATACTTATTTAGAATTGTCAAATATTTAAATGGTGAAAGCGAGACAATTTTTTATTAATATTAAATTAGGAAATAATTTCGTGGTCGTAGAAAAAATATAGTGTACAACTCGCATGGAATGTCCATTTCATACTCGAATGATTTGCAACATTCGCCTTCGGCTCATGCTACTGACTTTCATACTCGTAGGAAATGAGTACCATTCCATGCTCGTTGTATCTGTTTTATGAAATGTCGAATATTTTTCGTAACCAAATTGGGGCTTATTATTTACATTTTTAAATTCTGAACAACTTTTGTATTTACACTTTTTATGTAAAGTGAATATTAAAAGATACTGCAATAAAAAAAAATTGCATTTAAATCCCTAGGTTACATTTCAATTCTGCAGTGCAAGTAAACTGCCACTTCCGGTTGATAGATTGCTACCAAAATCATTGAGTCATTATTTAATCTTTAATGCCCGGTTGCACCAATGTTAGTTAAATTTTAAACTTGGTTTAAATAAATAAAAGCGTATCAAATTTTTGACATCAATGTCAATTACTCTATATGACATATAACTTCGATTTGCTTTTATTTATTTAAACCAAGTTTAAAATTTAACTAACGTTGGTGCAACCGAGCATGAATAAATAAACAACTAAAAAAGATATAAAAATAATCTCAACATGGCTTTATTAAGAAAAAGAAATACTATTAAAAATGTGTCTTTAAATTATTTTGCAGCAACTATAAGACGACAAGGCTTGGATATTTGATTGACCCAGAATCTTGCAATATATTCATTCATAACTTAATCGCTAAATAAGTTAACTACTAATTGAGATATCAAAATTAACTCTACTTGAATGTATTAACGGAAAAGCTCGTAACTGGAACATCCAAATACTAAATATGAAATATGGAAACGGTTTCATAAATTTTCTGTGTTTGTGTCTGATTGACAAGGGATGAAACTTCGCGCCCTTCAACGCCAACGTGATACCAAACTATAACGTCTGATGATATCCCTATCTATGCCTATTTATTACAGCGTTATAGCCAAGAAGGAACACCTGATAGGGTAGTCTAACATAATTCCGGGAATTTCTGTTTTATTCCATAGTAAAAGCCGCCGTTGATTGGAAGAGGCAGTGAAATTTGATTCTAATGTGGATATGATGAAAAGCGTCATAACGTGATATATTTTATTATAGCTTTTGGTTGTGTCGTTAATAGAGAAGTGCTAAATTCTGTAATGCATTTATCACTTAACTTTTATTACCTGGTCGGAGGATCGTGATAGAAAATATTAAATACACGTCTTTTCAATTTTATTTCAAAAGTTTTTAAGGGTAATATCACACAAGTTTTATTTACAAAAATGGGAGGAAAGAAATTTTGTTAATTTTGTTCTAGCTATAAACAACTATGTTTGAGTAGAAGATATAAAGGTTTAGCTTTTAACATATTAGGTTGAAAAGGTAATGGAGGCATATATGTTGTAAATTTTATCTAATTCCGTTTTGTAAAGTCGAATTTTACCTAACCTTTTGACGTTATGAAATGTCACTTTTTACATAATTTCTATGAAATGAGTTGTGTAAAAATCTTTACCGGTTTCAGGAGATTAAACCTATGTTTACATGCACAAAAGTAGGCAGGGTAAGTATGTCATAACTCTATTCTGTAGGGTAATATTACCTTACTGACCTGTCAAAACAGTCAAGAAAATGAAAATAATACACAATGATAATATAACGCTATTTATTAATACACACGGAATTAAGCTGTTCAGAGATTCACCTGCTGCGTTCCAAATAATTCAGGCAATTCAACATCGCCAAAATCCACTTTTTATCTAGCCATGAAGAACACATTTGACGTTTAAGTAAAAAAATAATTTTAAATATGATACAAAAGAAGTGTAACCATGGTGTTAAATAAAAACAAACAGAATTACTTGATCACCTTCTAAAATTATGACAGACGTTTTTCATAAAAGAATTTCAATAAATAATTTTTATTAATGACATTAACGTCTTCATATTCTGAAACCGGTAAACTATTGAACAAACCACGGATGTTATGAGTCATAACAGGCCTTAGATGTCTTAAAATCCTCGCTCTACGAGCTCGGAATTCAACTGACATCTGCGGCAGTTACGATACTCATAACATCACTAGGAATGTTAATAGTTATTACGTAACTGAGTTACGTAAAGAATTTTAAACAACCGATATTCAATTAAATCAAATGCATTGTAGATGCCTACTTTATTAATAAATAAAATAATTTGTTGCTTGTCAAATATTGACAATAAATAATTTGGAAGGTAGAGGAATGAAATTACGGAATTAGATAAAATATTGTACGTAATACGTTATGAAAAACGATATTGTTTAACTCGCGTAATTTGCAAAACTCGCTACGCTCGTTTTGGCAAACTTACAGCTCGTTAAACAATATCGCTCTTTTCATAACTGATTACGTAAATAACTATTACACAATCGACAAAATTTAGTATTATGTCCGTAGTCACTAGTGAGTATTTTTTTATTTATAACAATAATAATAACACACAACATCTTGGTAACTACTTCGATTGACATTTTAATTTAAAAAATTTAAAGCATATGTCACTGTCAAATAATATTTTTTAAATATTGTTTTTATTATTAAGAGATGTTGGATAAAACGTTATACTTCACACGTGGGCCAAGTGGAATTACCCATTCGATAAAATTATCACACTCATCCTTCGGCTTCATGTGCTAAAATTCCCTCATGGGTAATTCCTTACTTTGCCCACTTGTAAAGTAAATAACTATTATCCAACACCTCTCAATAAATACTCTATAACTATGGCGATTTTAAACAAGGAAAGCAATAGATTACCCACTAGTGGGTATAATTTTGAGGAAAGTCACTATTGAGTATTTTTTTATTTATAACAATTATAATAACACATAACACCTTGGTAACTACTTCGATTGACATTTTAATGTAAAAATTTAAAGCATATGTCACTGTCAAATAATATTTCTTCAATAAATTTTTAATGTATTAAGAGGTGTTGAATAAAATGTTGTACTTCACACGTGGGTAATTCCTTACTTTGCCCACTTGTAAAGTAATTAATTATTTATCACTTGCAAAAAGTTACCTTCCTATATATCCACTATCAAAACGATAAAATTGTTTTTTTCTTTTATGGCGTACTTTATATTGGAGTTAGATTAATTCTAAAAAACTAGGATTTGATTTTGTTTTGTATACCTTTTGAAATTTTGTGTTATTTTTATATTGAAAAGATTAAAATGTTAAGAATATTTACCAAATAAAATTAAGTTATTATTATTATTATCATTATTTACCAAGCGAAAGAAGGGATGATTCTGAAATGCAAATTTCAAAAGCGCGGAAGGAGAAAGAGCATTTTACTCGGAGGTGTTTAATATCCAGGGAGAAATTTACATATTTGAGTGTTAAAACAATTATTTAATTAGCAAAATTATTGCATTGGCGAAGCCTCCCACAAGAGCAGTCATCGAATTAATAATCAGACATGCTTTGGAAACAAACAAACAAACAACAACCCAAACAAAACAACAGAACACTAGCATTTACAAATTGCCTTGCATAAAATAACAATTGATCAAAACAGTAAACGGTACTACTGCTCAACAATTAATTAAAACAGTCCCGCCAACAAGTGGTGATTTATCTGGACAGTTTGGATGCCACTGGTGTACAGCTCACGTCTTTATACCCCGTGCGAACTTTTTTACACATTTAGCAGAAGAAAGACGAAGATATAACTCAACGAGAGGGTGGAGAAGGATGGCGCATGACCCCAGATTTAAAGATTGCATACTTCAGTTAAATTGGCAATTTCAAAAGAACCATATTTTATGTTGAAGTCAGAGGGTGACTGTCTCCGTATTCTTGGATTAGGTTTAGCGGCCTGACATGAATTATGATGTGTTTCTTTGGATTTAAGTGGGGCCTCTGTTAGACTCAGTCGATGGATGAAATATACAGGGGGTGAAATTAATTATGCATTTATAAATCATATGGTGATGACAGCTTGCTCAAAACGTCACGATACAGACACTTGCTAACTGTATTTACAGCTGTAGATCTTTACTTTCTTATACGTAGCATAAGAAAGTGCAGGAACAACAGAAAAAATCCATAACGAAATTGAGGATGGATGGATGGATGTCTGTTTCACAACAATATGACGAACTGAGTTGATTTTGTTTATAATTGCAAAACCAGACATGGAAGTTTACTTGATACAAAAAACAATTATTCAATTTAATTTGAATACAGAATCAGCTATGTAAAAAAAAATCAAATCATAGATGTTAGTAATAATGGTTGATAGGAACTATGATCGACTGTTGCAAGTAATAAAATAAAGATTTCTTCGGACTTCAGCCAATATATTTATTTATTTTCATACTATGATCTTCAAGGAAATTTAGAGTTATGATGAAATTAAATTAACATATAAAATATTTTAAAATACACAATTTCATCGTCGAATTTGTAGAAAAATTAATAAATATATTTGCTGCACTCCGAAGAAGTCTTTTATTTCGTTAGTAACAATATTTATAAAAAAAAATTATTTGCAATAGTAATAAAGCACCTCTCAAAGTATATTCACTATAAATAATAAACAGTGTTGTAACGGATAACAATATTTTTATCAAGATAAAGATAAAGATAGCTACTCTCATATTCATCTAGATATGATAATAGATAAAAGATAAATAACAATTATCTAGATATTTATTAGATAATAAATAAATTAAATAAAAATAGAACATATTTTATGTAAGAAATAACAAAATGACATTAACAATATTTTTTTTATATGCTTCATTGGTTATAGCTGGTGGTATGATATATTATCTAATATTGTGAAAACAACTAAAATAACAATTCTGAACTACTATATTTTACGCTATAACCTCATTTAACTTATACATAGTTGAACTAACAAAAATAAATTTGTAGTTCTAGTGAGTACGGCGGAATGAATTGTTTTTTAAACGAATTTTGTTAAGGTGAAATATTCGAGCTGAATAAGCTACCGAATTTGAAAGCTAGAATTTTTTTAAAATAATTCTCTTATTTATTATTAATGAATCTTACCATGTTTTATATATTGTTTTTCAGCCAAAATTACAAATTTGTATACTGTACAAAAATATCACTTGGATATTAATAATAGTATATTGTGTCATTAGGAATAAATGTGATACTTTGGGTGCTGAGCATGTAAGTTTGAACGACGAGCGAAGCGAGTCGAACAATTACATGCGAAGCACCCAAAGACACATTTACTCCGAATAACACATGCTATTTTTTCTTCAAACATAGAAATTAAAATTATAAATATTATAAAATGCTCAAAACTTCAAAAAATATTCTGTCTTATATTTTTCATAATATTTTACTTTGTCCGCCGCCGGCGTAAATGTGTTGCCAAGGATACACTTTTACGGCGGCGGCGACAATATTGAACTTCTGCTTGTTGAATACAAATACATAACAACGTACTTTTATGACGTTTGAAGAAAAAATAATTTATTTTTGAAAATTATATTCTACTTTACGCTGTTTACCAGTTTAGCTGCCACAAGCTGTCAAAACAAGATCTAGATTCATTTCTTTTAAATTCCATGAGTATTGCAAATAGAATAAAATTTATAATGATTATTATTTTAGAAAAAATATCATCTAGATAATAATCCAAAAATAGATAAAGTTAATCAAAAAATTTATCTAGATTAGATAATAGATGAATAATAATAAAAAAATATCTAAATAAGATAATAGATAATATTATTTAATCTAGATGATTTATCTAGATAAGTAACAATACTGATAAGAACAAAGTATGACGTGCACTAAATAATATCATTAATTAAATTATACCATTCAACTTGTTACAAATTTTCAATAGACAACAAAATAACAATAATCATCCTCCTTCAATAGATAAAAATAAATGAATGTCATTACTGTTTAAAGAACCGATTATTTCTCTACGTTTAGTATTTACTCATCATGGCACAGTTGGCTGTAAATTGTACAGTGCGACCGAAACGTGTGATGGCTGTCATGTCGTGACGACAAAAGCTATAATTTAAGAACATTACAACATTCGTAATTTGGAGAAATTGGATAATAGCACAGCCTAACGGAATTTGAACATGATTTTTTAAAGATCTCTACAACTATTTAATTAAATATGGTTTATAGTTTCTTTGGAGGAAGATTATTCGATTATTTTGAGAGAAAATTGATAGTTTGTTACTTTATTTGAAGCATACATATAATGGTATCATATTAAACGTACAAAAAAGGAAATCTAGATTCTTTTTGACCCAACGTGTCAATTAATACGCAATAACTGTTTTTAAAATTAAATGGTTTCGGAGACCCAATCAGAATACTAATTACACATTTGGTTTTTTGTTTTGCCAGCAGGAAAACTGCGCCCAATTTTTTGATTGGCTAGCCTGGGAGTGGCTTCGAAAAACAATGTAACGTATTGCTTGCTATATTAGGAATCTATGACAAATTTATCTGCAGGTGTTCCGTCATCGCATTTTGTGGAACAAGGATTTTATAAACGACTAGTTTAAGTTTTGATAATGTTTTTTGCAGCAAAGAAAAAAGTAGTTCTATTTTAACTGTAATAATTTCTATTCCATATATGCAATTCCAGTGGAATTTTGATTGCTAAAAAACTAATATTTTTACTTCATTTTGGCTATCATTTTCAGGAAAAAGAGAAATAATTAATTTAATATTTATAGTCAGAACCTTGGAAAAAACATTTGATGCACGCTATTGACAACCAGGAACTTCCAATTCGTGCACACGTGTGGTAAAATATACAAAAAATAGTACAGAGCATGGAATGGTACTCATTTCCTACGACGGCGAATGCTGAAAATCATACAAGTATGAAATGGACATTCCATGCGAGTTGTACACTATACTTTTTCTACGACCACGATATTATTTCCTAATTAATTAATATGTTAATAATAAAGTCCTGCTCTCACTATTGAAATATTTGACAATTCTAAATAAGTATCCTAGCAGTGGCACCTGTATTGAAATTAACTGAACTGTATTGAAATACTAACAAATTCATTTCACACGATGCTTGTAATGTACCTCTTACCCCTAGCAATAACAAATATAATGAGCAGATTTCTAAGTCATCGTAGAAAAAAATCATTACCTTCCCGAAAATTTTAATTTCCAAATTGTGCAATATGTAGAAACAAGTTTCAAATAAAAATTGAAGTCAATATTATTTTGCATAATTTTTATTTAATTATTAAACAGAGATACCCAAAGACCTGACAGGCCTTCAAATGAACTACCACTTCCAGTTAAAGGATTGTTACCAAAATGTAATCAGTTTGTAAAGTGAACATCTAAAATCTCATCACTTCGAGGACGGTAGCGTATCTCTGAAACCTGATCATGTGCGAAGTTTTAAACCACAGAATTGGGTTCGTGGTACTTGATTCTATATAAATACAAATTCTTTTATCCTTTATAAATTATTGTTTATATTCGAAAGTTGCAGTTGAAAATTACGAAATTAGGTTGTATTTAACTAATTATAACTCAAAAACTAGAAGAGGTACAAAGCTAAAAACTACATCAATAGATTCAGCGAAGTCTTCTTACTAAATATTTTTAAATTTTTATGGATTCAAATTACGGGAAAAACAGTTAGGAATAAAAGTTAGAGCAGAGGACGAAAGTCCCAAAAATTGCCAAATTATCAACATTAAAATAGCTATATCTCAAAAACCATTCGAGATTTTAAAAAACGGAGTCCAGTTCTGGAATTCCATAACTCTCTTTGATATACAAACAAATTTTGAGCGAAATCTATTTTTCAAAAAATTTTCGATTTTCCGACATTTTCAAAATTTTCTTCTGGCGATAACTTGAAACCTAATGGAGATACAAACTGGAAACATTCACCATTCGATTCAACTCCTTAAAATCTATAAGTGTGTAAATTTTCATTAAATTTGCTAAACTATCCAAAAAGTTAATGCAAAAAAACTGAAAATAGGCCAAAACTCGAAAAATCTCAAGGGGTAGAGGTATAGAATATTTTCAAAAAAATTTCATGTCTTAGATTTTTTATTTTATGACCCTATTCCTCTATTTTTGTCCAGAAACTTCTAAAAAAATATGTAGAGCTAGATACTTATGATTAGTTTTCGAAATATGTGCTATTTTTTTCGAATGGGGTTGAAAGAAAAAATGCGGCTATATCTTAACAACGAATTAACATAATTTAAATCTATTTTCAAGTGTATTCAGAATACTTTAACTGACATATAGGTGCATATTTTGATAGAAATTTATTTTTAAATACAATTATGAGGGCAGTCAAGTTAAGACAAAAAAAAAATTATGTATCATTAAGTTTTCCTTATTTTACCAAACTCCCTCTCGGGTGTCTTTGGTTGTGTTCATTGCAATAGACTACGGATATATTAGAAAGCGTCTATTTTCCATTAGCGGATAAGTCTAGTAAAGATGCTTTTAATTTTATCTCGTTGTAAAAATCCATGGCACTATCATCGGAAACCCCCATGAATCTCGCGGCGCTACCATAAAATTGCTGCAATCTTGTTCACCCGCTAACACTCCACGATAAACACATTTACATGTAAATGGCTCACTCTGGGGTACGCGGTTGCGTTCTGCAACTATCTAGCGGGCGATGGAAAATAAAACACGCCGCGTATATTTTGTTTTAAATCTCGAGTCGCGCGTCTCGCCTCGGCCCCAACCCAGCCGTCTTTGTCGGTTGCTGCAGAATAGTGTGATTTCATGTACTGGGGCTACCGTAAGATAGATCGCTGCCGTAATGGGTTTATACACTCTGCATGCGAACGGAGCAGAGATAGGACGAGGAATTCTTCAGATTGCTGAAGGGAATGTGCACCTGATGAGAAAGAAAATAAAGAAATATGTATTCGCGGAGTAGATATGTACGCAATTGCTGCGTGAGGGATTTCTTTGCACATGTGTTCGATGCAGTCGTTTAGTTTGAAATTCTGAAGGAAATTTAGACAACATACATTTTAAATGAACAATATACATATAGTAAAATTGCTGGAGAATAAATGCAATAAAATTATGAGAAAAGTTGAAGCCAATAGATATCTTAAACTAATATAGTTATAGTTTTTTTTGCAAATATCTCAGTAAATATTAGAAATTTCTAGAAAATCTGCAAAAAAAGTATTTTTCAGTAAGACGTTTGTAAAATGATTTTGGATCTTGAACCGAACAAAATTAGTAAGGTATTGCATAGCTTTTATCGCGGGCTTTGAGCGCGGCGACCGAATCAAAAAATTCCGTAACGAAAAAAACCTGACACCCCCCACTCCGATCGGCACAGCGATGCGGCGTTAAAAGCCGTGCATCGTCTAACGTCGTTTCAGTTCGGCAGACTTCGGCACGGTGTTTGTGTGCGTGCCACTAAACGTATGCCATTGACGCGGTATTTTCCAGATATTTAGAGGATATCAAGTCTCAAACTTATGTTTGTTATTTCAGTTACCATAAACCTATAGTTTCAAGGATAAAAATTCCTGAATAACCTACATATATTGTAAGATAATAAAAATATTTTAAACAATATTAACTTCTCATTTATTCAATAAAAAAAAATGTGTTTACTTATCGGTCACCACGCTCAAAAAGTGTAACTTGAATTAATATCAATGAAAAAAACAAAGAAAAAAAATACTGCATAAATAAAATAAATAAATAATTATAATTGCATAAGTTGATAAAAAATGCTATGCAATAGCTTTACCGCGGCAGTCCCCGAGTGCCACACGTATTTTTTTTTTCACGACATGCCAGGATACGCCCACCGTTATTCGCCCGAAAATAGTGAGGAAAATGTGTTTTCCCTCTCTAGAATGTTATTTACAAAAAATATATTGTAATAATTATAAATAAATTCCTAGTTTGATTGCAAATCCTTATTTTAGTGATATACATACCTTAAATTATCTTACAATTAGGTCTTATATATATTTTTTTCTAGATTCAATCACAATTTCACAACTTTAATTTATGTGAAGGTTGGTTTATTGGCAACACTGCTACACCGCCTTGCATCTGATAACCTAACTTTTAACGTGTCAGTTGTGTTGTCAAAGTGTAATTTAGGTCCAAGCAAATCGTTTTTAGATGCAGGTCGTGAAAAAAAGGTGTGTCTAACAGGAGAGGAAAGCCCTTCTTCCACTCTCGCTCGAAATAACTCATTCGCTGCGCCCATGAGGCAAACTTCCATGCAGCTCGAGTGGGAAAAAGAAGCGCTTTCCTCTCAAGATTGACAAATAACTATTAACGTAATTTCAAATTCCAAACTTAAATCAGAATTTAATTCTTTAATTCTTCTTTGTTTCCTCTTATATCAGGTGTTCTTCAGGGCTCAAAACTTAAGCATTTACTGTTCCGTATTCTAATAATACATAGATCTCGTTTTTGTGCCAACTAAAATACTAACAAAATTAACACAAACATGTGTGGTAATAAAGTTTACCCTTAGTTAACTTTTTGTGGTAACTTGCATCTTTCGGAGTTTCTTTGATAGTAAAACAATAAAGCGTACTACCTTTTTATAGAGCACACAGAAAGTCCTTTAAAATTTTGTGAGACGTCACTATTATTTCACTATTAAAAGTCGTATCACGTCTAATAGAAACCTACTTTGAATAAATATCTATTTAAAAAACCATCAAGTCAATTAATTTGTGATTTACATCATTAATTAAACCAAATCTTAAAGTCAACTGCGTCAAATTAAACTCCCATTTAACAAAAACCACTTTAAAACATTTGTGATTTACATACGCGCAAGGAAATTTCAGTTCCGTGATCCCATAATCGAAGAGAGCTATCGTATCAAATGCCCAAGTTTCGTGATTGGAGGTATTTAACCTAATTACCATATTCTATGCATAGCGCTTAAAACCGTGTTAGCATAATAATTTAAATGCATAACTCGACTAATAAATACACGCACGGCATGCGAGGGTGCAATTGTTGTTATTTATGTAAATGGTCTTTAAATCGCCTTACACTATTCTTTGCGCACGCATAATTAAGCTTTAATTGTTTCTTAAATTACTGAAGAGCCAAGATAGCAGAACATATGATGGCGGTTAAACTGGAGGCTCACCGGGGCGGCTGGCTTTAGAAGCGATTATTTTTATCAAGAAATTACCTTCATTTGACAGCGAAGGTATATTTTTATGTCCTGCACATATTTTTGATAGTTTTCTACAAGCACATCCTAAAGACAAAATCTAATGACGATGTCATTTTGAAATTATATATTTACATAATAAAAAAAAAACAAAACATCTTTTTCCAATATTGGGTGTGACATATTGTTTTCGCAGATGTTAATGGAAGAGGAACAAAGGAGTAAATTTTAAATGGAAACTGTCGGCTGTGGGATTCGAACTGAAGATCTCACGATTCACAGTCCGATGCGTTACCACGGAGCTATTTACTCCATTTTTAATACTTATCTTTCTGTATAATCTACTTTAAAACTAAACTAAACTAAAAATAATTTTATTAACAATTATAAAAACAATAGACGATATCTTAAAAACTTTTTTTTTAGTACAGCTCTCCTCTTTTGATGTATAAAATAATTGACGATCGTCAAAAATTACTATTAAAATTTTTAACTCGCCTACATGAGACCTTCAATTTGATACTAATATCGATAAGATTCAATCTATTGCAAAAATAAAACAATTGACGATCGTTCAAAATAAATCTTTAACATTCCAATGTAATTCTCCTCTCAGAGAACATTAACATGATAATAAAATCAACAAAATTAAATTTACTATTGTAAAAATAATTGACAATCGTCGAAAACATATATTTTGACATATCATTTTGTCTTCTTTCTGAGACCTCAATATTTATTACATATCATTTTTCAAAACGTATTGTTAAACATTTAATGAGTTGCAAATATCATTATGTATCTTAAATAATATTACTAACATTTTTTATTTGAGTACCTAAACTTCCACTTCCGGTTTTGTAGTTATTACCAACATCAACTCAGTTTTTCGCATTATTATGATATTTATAATTATGAAGTTTGGATAACCTAATTTTCCGCATTCGTGAGTTATAGTACATACGGACACACATCCACCCATTCATACATCCATGCGACCTTCCACACAGAAGTCATTGAAAAATTAGTCCATTTATTTGTAAAAAAATATTGCTGAAATTTTTATTTTGTAGCCTTTAGAAATTCATATTGCATGAGGAAATATATGCAAGAAGTTTTTGAAAATTACAAGTATTTTTTATAATAAATAAATTACAATTTCTTAATCCTTCAAATATTTGGACCTTTCCTTTGCTATGAGTAGAAGTCAATGAAGTGCTTCAAAATTATAAGAGATTCAACAAATAGTTATACACTGTTATATTGAAACAATTTCAGTCGGTAGATTGTACAACCGGGCATGGGAAAAGCACTGTTGGGAAATTCTCTTTAATCTCTGTAATATCGTTCATTAATAAAAACCGCGAGCCTGAGGTTTAGCGGTGCTACAAGATCAAAAGTCGATCTGCAATAAACAAGATCCAGACACAACAGTAGTATAACATTACGAAGAGAAATCTCCCTTTGAGCTATTAAAGAACTATATAGCACACCATTTTCTACAGACATGAACACTAGTTATTGTAATATATCTCAGCGTTTCTAATGCTATTGGCAACTCTATAAATTTCGTTCTTCCAATAATGGCTCTTGAAATATTACATCTTGCCGATTCCGTAATAACTGTTCGCATATAATGCGGTGCTTTATGTTGGCAGCAATGGCAACAGCTTGCAACTAGCCGGCTATGTCTCTCCCACGTTTTTAGTGAACGTGTTTAGCAAGTCATCGATGACGATAAATAAAATTCTCGTTTCTAGTAGCTTGGTATCGTATGAATAAAATCGTCACATATGTTCGCTGCGACAATATATTATGAATCCCTATTTATTACAATTCCACTGCCTGTACGTATAGAAGTTTTATGTTACTTTCAAAAACAAATGTTTTGCGAATAATATAAATTAATTTACAATAGGTACAGGAAGAAGAAGACATTGTGGAAAAGATCAAACAACAGAGAATCAGACTTGGATATATATGGAAAGCAGAAGAAAAGGATACCATTAAATCATTAGTATAATGGAGACTAGGAGGAAAAATAGACAAGACATATTCAGAAGTAGAATAAGATTTAGAAGCAGCAAAAAGCAGGAATTAAAAACTAGTAAAGTAAACCAAAAAAATAGGAAGATGTGGACCTAATTACAAGAATTTAAAGGAAAAGAAACGAGGTTAGATCCACTCCAACAAATGGAACTAGAGACCTTGATAAGAAATGGTGTTATCCCTTAATTGTTAGTTTTCGAATTATCTACTTTCCAAAATCCGGAAAAGTCGGGAAAAACTCGAAATTTTTTAAATTTGTAAATAGGATAATTAGTGATGTCAGTCGGGCAAATATCCAATCGGTAGATAAATAAAATTTACCCGGTTATTTACCCAAGGTCTTCTTACCTATCCAAAAAAATATTTTGGTTACAATGTAGTATAAATAAGTAAAATTTCTACGAAACATGTCTATAGCTATTAATTAGCTTTTGAACGTACAAATGCAAGTTGGGCCTGACCTATCGAAATTTACTATTTATATATTATGTGACAAACATTAAACTTGATAAAAATGGTTAGAAAAAAATTATGTGTGAAGTTTTTCCTTTCGAAAGAGAAAAGGGTAGTTTTCAAATATTGTTTCGCATGATATCTTCATGCACATGTAATTAAAATGGAAAATCGCATTATTAAATGCTTGGAGTGTCCTGCGGAATTAGAAAATGTGTAAACAAATTAATTTTTTTATAAGGGCCGGAATTTCCAATTTAGTGGAATAAACCAAAAATATCGCATCAAAATCATAACTTGAATAATTATTAATATTCTAGCTGTTATCTTTCAATGAGATATTTTTTTATTGCACTGATAAATTAATTCGTTTATTTATTAATCAATAAATATACAACTTACTTATAAGTAAATATCCGGGTATTTACCCTGCATATTTACCTAAAAATAAATACCTAAATATTTTACATCACTGAGATTAACGCTGGAATGCTACACTGGGGTCTAAGAAACCCCACGATTTTCATCTAATTTTCTACATGCGCAGCATTCGCATAACTTCGAAGTTACCTCGTTGTAAATTCAGTTTCTATAATCCTACACAAATATTTAATGTAAAATCCCGATGTGTTTGTTCTCAATTGTCCAAAGTAAAAGAATTAAGTTTTAACAAAATGCTGTGTTTTGAATAAAATATATGGATCGGAAAGATTATTAGCTGTTTATTGTCTTTTTATGAACCTAAACAAATATCCCACAGGTAAAGTCCCTAGTAAAATTATGAGATAGTAGTTTTATATTTGAGATATGGAAAAAATATTTAAATACGGTTTCCACTGGGCTATTTCTCGTATCTTAGTTAGAAAAATATTCTTCAAATTTTGGAAATATTTAACTACACTTAGTGTATAATGTATCGAAATAGATATATTTGATGATGTAGGATTTAAATTTATTTATAAATGCATTGCATATTAATTTTCGTTATCCCAAAAAATTAAGAAGTTACTTCTATAAAGTTTAGTAGTGGTTTAGGAAGTTCGCAGGTTTAGCCGCTTCTCTAAATACGCTAAATAACAATTAAAAATTCAAACAAAACTCTAGGAATATTAGCATAAATTGAGATGCGCCTCCACGCATCTGTGAAATGGCTGACACGGTTCGCTTAATTATGCCGCATGCAATTAAAGACATTCTGTTAATTTTCTTTCTTGAATTCTTGGCAAGAGATTCTTTCTCGTAAGACGAGCCTCCACTGATGAGATTTGAGGTTACTTTAATTAAAAATCATTATTTTAAGACGATGGAACGACGCTGGAGAGCCTCTGCGCTGAGAACGATCTTTAATTAAAGTTTTTGAGTTGTTGATTAATTTTATATATCCCCCCGAAAAGTGGCAGCGAGGGAGAAAGAGGTTGAGGGTGGATGAAAGCTGATGGAATCGAATTACTTAATAGACGCAAATCCTATCTTAATTTTTCAGTACGTCATTATAGTAATTACGAAAAAATGACTTGGGGTATCGGAGGAAAAAGGAAACAACCATTGAGCTATATTAACGGGAGTCATAATATAATAGTGCGAAAATGTTTAGGCATTGAGCTAACAAGCAAACTAAGAAACAAGAGTTTAACAAAAGATATAAAAATGAGAATTAACCGAACGATAATAAGACCCATAACAATGTACGGTACTGCCACTATGACGATGATATAAACATCTAAAGAGATGAAGAATATTTAAGAATAATACAACAAAAAATAATGAGAACAATATTGGGACAAATAAAGATGTCAGAAAATGAATACAGAATAAGAATGAACTATGAAATAGAACAAGAGTTGGAAGGAGAAGACATAGTGAAAATGATCTAGAAACAGAGATTTAGATGGTTTGGACATATATGGGGAGCTGAAGAAAAGGATCAATAGTAGAATGGGGACCAGGACGAAGAAGAAGTCGAGACTGACCCAGATCAACATGGCTAAAGCAAGTAGAAAATTCAACAGCAGCAGAAATTTAAAACTGGTAAAGTTAAACAAAAGATAGGAAGATGTGGAGTAACCTAACTACAAGGATCTAAAGGAAAACAAATGAAGATTGACGAACTTCAACAAAAGCTTCATATCAAGCTATGTTTCCTCATAAGGGTGTAAAGTTAGTTATTTATTCTAACTTTCCCTATGTTTTTTCCTCTCTACTAACATCTTCAAAATCTGGCGGCACACGTGACAATATATCAGTTACTAAGATCTGCGAAAGCAGAGTACCACACTATCAATAGGTAAATAAAGTGATGATACATTTATTTATTTATCATTTCACTATAAAATTTGTAAAAAAAATCGCTGGTTTCCAAAGCAATAAATTTCAAAAGATGGAGATGCAAACCTGCAACAATAAAGTCCCTAGTTTTGTCTGTCAAGCATAATGATTTTGAGATATACAACCTTGTATATCACCATTTCACCATTTATGCATTTTTACTTTCTTATACAAAGTATAAGGAAATATTGGAATCATGAAAAAAATCGCTGACGAAATTTTTGCGGAAATACATATTTTGACGTCCACTGAATCCGTTAAGATCAATTTCTCAATAATGTCTGTGTGTGAGGAAGGATGGATGGATGTCCGTGTGCGAAATATCGTATGAACGAGACAAGATATGTAAACGAAACATGGAATTTATATTTTTTTAAACCGGAAGAGGAAGTTTACTGGACACACAAAACAATAAATTATAATTGTTTCAAAAATAGAATCAGCTGTGGAAAAAGTTTCAAATGAAAGATGTTAGCAAAAATATTAGGAATGTAAAATGTTATTTGCACTTTTCTTGTACATTCTAATTTTGAGAAAAACTAAATTACATATTTAAGAATTTATTTCAATAATCTTAGGTACAATGGGAATAAAACTAAAACATTTTTAACACCTATGTGTTAAACGTGTCAAATAATTGTGAAGTGTCAAAAATATGTGTCATTTGAAATATTATAAAATCAATATTTTTATTATCAATTAGAAAATTTTGAAGATTAAAATTAATACGTATTTTCAAATAAAATTATAGTTACGGGAAGAAAAAATTAAACAGGTTTATCATCTGTAATAATTAGCAAAATAAAGTCATACGCAAGGAACAAGTCATTCATGTTCAGTTGGTTTTAAATGTATAAGAAAGTAGTGTGGTGCCCACATCAAATTTTTTAGTATGGCACTCTGCTTAGAGGAAATATCGATTTGATATATTTTTGCTCGTATCCTGCCGTTAAAGTAAAACCCTTGAAGATCTTAGTAGAGTATTTAATCAGAAATTTAAACAGGGGTCTAATCATATTTCAGTTAAATCGGTCAAGCCTTTTAGGAGAAGAAGAATTACGAATACACATATACCGGAATTTTATATATAAAGATGATTAAAATTATTAGATATTGGTATATGTCTTCAAGCCAAGGATTGACGTCAATTTGCAGCCCCCAAATATGTTACACATCAAGTTATTATTTATGTGCTCTAAATTTATTCTCTTGCATTTGTTTCTCAGTAATTTGCATTGCAAACAAAGTTAATTTATACCACACATTAAATATTTTAAATATACATATTTTTACTACGCATAAATAAAATTAGCATATTTATCCGATCAAGTGCACGTCGATAAAACAAAACAGCGTCGTCGATAGAGAAAGATTATTTACGCAAGCAAATCGCGTAGGTGGAAACATACCGGCCAACCTGTTTCGCAATTCTTGTTAAACCTCTTCGGCCCTACTTCACACACATACCCGGAGATTCTGGTATTTATAGATACGTAATTGAATTTATAGGCACAGCCTACTTTATCTGCTTATACAGAATTCAATTACTGTAAATTCACAGTATATTATGGGCAACTATTTTTTGGATTATTCAATTCGGAATTAATTAAAATGAAATGTTTATTCATGAATAAATTATTGTAAAAAAGTTAAAATATTATTTATAAAAATCAAACCTTAGGGATACAGTAGAACTGTCTTTTTGTAAGAAGATCTTACCTGTAACAAAATAAAAATATATTAATTATATACCCCATACTACAAAACAAATAATTAATTACTTCTCGCAGATATATTGTTAAGGATTAAAATTTTCAATATTCAATTAAATTTAACTTTATTTAAATATATCTTTTTTAAATGTATCATACATGGGACGGATGCATGACCGAGAGATTGAAAGGCAGGTGTCTGCAGGGTGCAAGGTATTGGGTGCTCTGGGTACATTTGCACGAAACGTAAATGTTTTTAGAGATGCTCCATTGAGTGTTTATAATGGAGTGTTAATGCCTACACTGATGTATGATTCTGAATACTGGGATGGATGAAGAAAGAAGCATGAACGATGTATAACTGCTGTGGAAATGATGTATTTGAGAGGAGAGTGATCGTGACGAAGTATATTGGTGTATGGTGAGTATGAGATTGAGAAGAATGTTGCTAAGAAAGTGGGAGTGAGTCAGTTGAGGTGGTTTGGACATCTTGAGCGAATGTCGAATAAACGGTTGGTAAAACTAATATTGATTGAAGGTGAACGATTGCGTGGGCGTCCGAGGAATAAGTGGTTGGGTATGATTGATGGTTTGTTAGGTGAACGAATGATTCCGAGTGTGAAGAATAGACGAGCATGTATTAATCGTACTATGAATGTGGACGAATCGAAAATGGTGTGTCAGGATAGGAATTTTTGGAGGAGATTGATTGTTGGTTGACTGTGTTTCTGGGTTCATGCTACCCCACTGAGTGGGATATAGCGTGATATGTGTGTATGTAGGTGTTCAAATTACTTGCTTGATATACGTTATCTTTTTAGCAATTGCTATATAAATACATTGTACAAAAAAGATAGAAGACCCAACAATTAGCTGTCTCTCTCGGCTTGCATTTTCAACATGAGTTCCAGTATTATTAAATTTCACTGGGGATATGTATATTAATTTGTTTTATTCATTTTATATTGTAGACTGTTTCATTTAAAGTGGATTCACCTTATAGAAGCACCCAGCAGTAATTGAATACCTGTGGTTTCTTTGTTACTAACACCTTACCACCTTAGGGACCCTGACTTGACGGCTGGTAACCGCATTTCATTCGTAATCTAGATCTTCTGATACATTTATTTATTTATTTATATGGTGACCCAAAAAGATATTGAACAACATTAATATATTTACGTAACTTCAGTAGAAATGAAAACGACCTAACAGTTACTAGCAGAAAAGAAACTTTCTTTCCTTTTAAAATATTAACCTAATTTATTTTATGTCTGTACATTCGAATAAAAATTTACGCTTTAGCACAATCATTCTTCCTGTAAATCTGCCCCCGTTCTTTTGCTAAGCCAACAAAAATCGAACGTACTCTTATCGCTCGCGTACTCAAAACTTTATCGTCTTGAGGGAGGAAACCAAAACATTCGATATCTCGACTCCACTATCGCAACGGATTCGAATGTTGACGGCAGATGGAAATCTGGTCGCGGGAGAAATAATCAAATGGATTTCGAAGTCGTTTTAAGAAAAAACTTACGTGCGAATCTCGTCGAGGGCTTTGTGTTGGATATTCGCTTTTGTAAAATTCGCAATCTGTATGTTAATGTGTTACAAGACACAGCAAAGAAACCAAGAGAAGAATAATCAATGTATGCTTTATTTTAAGTGTCCCAACATCAACTCTTGCAATAATTCTTCATAAACCGAATAGAAAAGAATCGAAACGATCCCCTTGAACGTTCCGACAGGGAGGGGTATAATCTCACGGGGTAGTTTCCACCTTTCTCTTGTTCTCGACTTCGTTTCAAATGGCTTCATCTCAGTGAGAAACGAAAGCGAATGTTGGGAATAGTACAATGGGTACTTGAGTAAAGCTTGCAGACTGCATGTGATGGATAACAAAGGTTAGAGTTTAGAGAGATTAGCTGCTGGTGGTTGCCAACATTTTAGCAGGAACAGTGGGTTATACAAATCACGAGTTTCTTTACGTATCTATTAATCTGAATTGCTTAATTATAACACTTGATACATGTTCCTATTCTGTTAGTTTCAGTGAAGATTCAACATTTACTTTTAATCATTAATATATACCGTAATGTTTCAGATAAAATGCAGCATAGGTTGTCATTGTCCAATGAACTTATAATCATGTGTTAAAGATGTTTATTAATAGCGAAAGAATTCGAATGGTTATTTGGTACAAATTTTATTATAGTTTGAGACATGATTGTGATGTGTTTGTTCATTCCTAGATCAAATCCTTAAACAGTTTCCAGAATATTTATAAAATTTAAGATATTAATGTTTAAATATGAATGACAAAAAGACAAAATTAAAAATTGCAACAACATTAACAACCATTTTTGCATTTTTACCTCCCGCCACATTTTGTAAGGGAAGTATAGGATCATGCTAAAAATTTGATAGTGAGTTTTCAGTGGATGATCACGTTTTAGGGTCCATAGAATAAGGTTTTAATAGTTTCGCGATGATGTTTCTGTGTGTGTGTCTGTTTGTCAGTCTGTGTGTGTGTAAATGTGGATCTCTGGAGTTATGGTTTCTCAAAAACTGCCAAGCAGAAAATGTTGATATAATTTTTATATAGCAATTGTATCCATTTTAGACTGATTAGTTTTTGGTGATAATCCAATAACCGGAAGAGGTAATTTATTTGAAGCCCTGTTAAGTTATTTGGAAATATCTTAGCAAATTATGGTTGAATTACAATTTTTATTATTATAATAATGTTTCAAATATTATTGTCTACAATTTTTGTTTGAAATATTTTTCTTCTTTCATCATCATCTACGAATTACACGTTAAAAAGTAATATCTATATTTTATTCAATACTTCTCAATAAATGCTCTATAACTATGGCGATTTTAAACAAGTAAAATAACAGATTACCCACTAGTGGGTATAATTTTGACAAAAATCGCAAGTAAGTAATTTTCAATTTATAACAGACAACACCTTGGTAACCACTACGATTAACATTTTAATTTAGAAAATTTAAAGTATATGTCACTATCAAATAATATTTCTTTAATAAATTTTGCATTATTACGAGATGTAGGATAAAACTTTATACTTCACAGGTGGGAAAAGTGGAATTACCCACTCGATTAAATTATCACACTGAGCCTTCGGCTTCGTGGCCTAAAATTTCTCACGTGGGTAATTCCTTATTTTGCCCACTTGTAAATTAAATAACTATTAACCTGTGCGTTTTGCAAAAACAAAACAATGATTGAAAAATGTAATTTTTTTATGTGTCATAAGTCAAGGGATAAGCGTTTCTTGGTAGTGGTTCATGTATTTCTGCATTATTATTGTGGTGTTCACAACAGATTTTTTTCTACTGTTATATCATCAAATTCCTTAGCAACTGGTAGTGCTGTGTATTAGTAAATAAACGAGTAATTTGATTAAATTGTAATTCCGATAAAAATAATTTTTTTCGTTACAAAAACCATTGTACTAACTTCTTGTGGAAAAACGTCATCCACGCATTCATTGTAGCTTCAATGTAACGTTCATGAGGAAATAATGTCTTCCCGTGCTTGCTAAGTAAATAATTATAAAGAAATTAATCAATAGGGTATATAATGAACAAAACTGTCAAAAGAAAAGTTGAACTCGATGAAAAATTAAGTGTGCAGTCTGTGTGACATGACAAGTATATTAACCCTCGACTTCCGCAACATATTAGCAAGCACTGGCATCAGCAACTTATACCAGTCCACCCCACACATGTCCAGAATAAAAGAAGAAAGCGCGCCACGCCTTAAAACTTTTATTTTCCAAGGGGAGAAAATCGGAAGTAAAGTTTTCCATCCGTCACCGGAGGGCGCGCCATGCGCCGCCCGCCACCGTTTTCCGTAATTCCTTTTAATGTTGCCATCGGATTTAGATGTTTTGAGAAGCACTCGCTACGTGATACCGCGCGCCAGATATTAGACAAGAGGGGAATCTGGAGGAATGACAACGCTATCCTGAATAAATTATGCGAGTTCCGGTTGAGGTCCTTTGGAATATTTATTAGGTGTTCCCAAGGATTTAAACCGGTAAAATATTGATGCATTCTTGATGCTTCGGATGGATACAACTCCCTCTAGATTCGGGATTATTACTTATGCTAATTAATGTGCAATAATTAATTTCGTCGGGGATTAAACCAAATATTACTGAAAATATAAATAAATATATCATGCGCCATTTACCCATTCTGGCATTCAGCTTTTGCAGATCTAGATAAGTGATATATATTTGTCCCTACACAAAAAAAAAAATCTGGTGTGGGCACCACACTACTTTCTTATACAAATAAAACCAACTTGTTCCTTGCGTATGACTTTATTTTGACAATTATTTGATATATAGATGTTAAACCTCTTTAATTTTTTGTTCTTATTGTAACTATGAATTATTTTAAAATAGAAATTAATTATTATATCGGGTCTTCAAAACTAATAATACAAATATTACTTTTATTATATTTCATATGATTTTTGACACTTCACAATTATTTGACACGTTTGACACATAGATATTTAAAATGTTTTAGATTTTGTTCCCATTATAACTAAGATTTAGAAATGTATTCTTAAATATATAATTTATTTTTTCTTAAAATTAGAAGCATGTACACGAAAAGTGCATATAAAATTTTATATTCCAAATATTTTTGCTAACATCTTTCATTTGAAACGTTTTCTCACAGCTGATTGTATTTTTGAAATAAATGGAATTTATTGTTTTGTGTGTTCAGTAAACTTCCTCTTCCGGTTTTTCAATTTCATTCAAAATCAACTCAGCTCTTAATTTTTTCATGAAACTTAAGAATTCCTAGTTTCGTTTACATATCTTGTCTCGTTCATGAGATATTGCGCACACGGACATCCATCCATCCATCTTCACACACAGGCATCATTGAGAAATTGGTTTTAACACATTCAGTGGATGTCAAAATATGTATTTCCGTAAAAATCTCGTCAACGATTTTTTTCGTGATTCCAATACTTCCTTATACTTTGTATAAGAAAGTAAAAACGGATTACTATAATAATAATATTTATCTTACATATAGCATAGTGACAACAATTTAAATATTTACAATAACAATATTTTTATTTATATTAGTAGTGGGATATTATTTTCGAATGCTATTCAAATCAGCAACTAATATTGCTATATCAAGCAAGATATTTAATTATGATGAATACTTATTATTGCTGTTACAGTAATAGTATATTATTCAACGAGCATGTAATGTAAGCTATTACTCATGACAATGAAGTAAATCATTCGAATGAGTAATAGTCATTACACGCGAGTAGAATGCTATACTTTATCCACAACAATTCGTCAAATATTTGTTTTAAAATTATAAGATAAGTAGAATTTTTGCTTTGACAAATACAAAAAATTGGTTGTTTATTATCAACATAGACAAATTGTAGCAACCATCGCTAGGCTGTTGTACTGTTGTAACAAACTGATTTGACATTTAGCAGAAAATATTAAAACCAATTATTCAATTACATTTTAAGCTTAAAAAGAAAATAAAAGTATGAAAAATGAGTAAACTAGTGTATCTGACCTTTTATGTGAAAAAAAAAATTACTTAAAAGTTATTTTAATTTTACCTACTCTTTTTACAGGTAAGTTTTAAATTTGACATAACGAATGAATAATATTATTGCATCGAACTGTCAATATTATTTCATTAGCAACAGTAACAAAGGTCATTAATTGATAAACAACGGTTGAATTATGGGTACCTATATTATTTGACAGTTGTGGATAAAAATATTTAAATTGCTGTGACTATACTTAAAATAAATATTGCAATTGTAGCAATCCATTTTTTCCGTGTAGAATAAAATTTCTATATTTTCGCGACAATGTCTATGTGTGTATAGATGGATGAATAGATGTGTGGATTTCAGGCGATACAGTTTCTCAGAAACTGTTGAACTGAAAATTTTTATATTTGTATTCCCTTGGGAAGAGCTGAATAGTTTATGGTGACAATACCACAGTATAAGAATTAATATAGTAATGATTCTTGATATGTTTCATGATCCCATTAGTTTAGTGGGTGTGTATCAATGCGCTACTGAGAAAATGGCCGCTCAGCGTCTGCCGATAGGCTGATATCTCAGTGTCCATATAAAAGAGAGTAGATACAGTATGTCAGTGATGTTATTCTATTTGTCAAATGTCCAGTACGTATAATTAATTTTTTTTGGGTTAAATACTATAAAATGAGTGCAAAATAGAGAGGTAAACTTATTTGGGCTAAACTGCAGTTGAAGAACACCTCTGAAGTTGCCTGCAGAATTGTGGTGTTTTTGATGGTTTCTGTCTGTTTTAGGCCATTACGTGTGTAATAATAACAATGTGCTTAAATGTGGTATGAATCTGTTGGACGTATGAGAAACCTCGTAGCTAGCGCAGCGACACTGGCATCCGAACAGATAAGGTTGTTATAATAAAAAGTGAGCGCCAAGATGAAAAATAATCTAAAAATGAGTAAATGTTTATGAAACCGTTCTATTAAAAATGAATACTGTGTCCATAAACTACAGTTTTACCAAAAGACTGAGATAAAACATAATATGCTGGATACATTTTGACAAATAAATTATGATCGAAAAGTGAAATGGACCTAAATTAAGTTGAATAACAGGTAGGAAATTTTAAGTGATTCAGCGACCGTAATTATGAAAATGGTATAATTATATTGTGCAAATAACTGCAGGCGTTAATTTTTTTCTCACAACACTTTTGAGTTCATTGGTAATAAATTCATCCAGCGATACTTCGCTACTTCAAAAAATAAAAGGCGACGGAATGAAGACACAAAATGGAAACGCATACTATTGTGACAAAAAAAAATATGCTTCCACAAATATTCTGTTTAACTTATTCTTTGAGTTCTTCTTAATTAATAATTAAATAATGGTGCAAAAGGGTCAGCTCTACCAGATAAAATACTACAAGAACAAGAAAAAATACTATCATTAGTGCATCCAAAATTAAAACTACATTACGAGGAGAAACCACAAATAAATCATCACCTTGTACAAAACCGCAAAACCACAATAAATCAAAAACCTTCAGACAGATCCACCCCTCACGCTCGCTAAAGTAACTGACCCTTAAGACAGAGACCATCGAAGCGCAACAGAGACAGTACGATGTCATTCTACTATAAAGACGATTCGTAAAACAAACGTAGTTTTAGTTCGGCTAATCATGGACTAATGCTAGGAGTTTTGGTTGTGGCACGCGATGAAGAAGATTCTTTTCGTTCGTTCCCAATTCATCAATAATATTTTTATTTTGAATACATGTTTAACAATACTCTTCGTGCTGGACGAAGAAGAGGCAGTGAAGAAGAGAGGGAAGGCACATCTCTCGCGGATTGAGTTACCTGTCCGCTGGCAGTGAAGATGGTGGAGTAATTAGCAGAATGGCGCGTCGATGACAAGTATTAATTGATGGGGGTGTGTACGAAAAAGAAGAGAGATAGAGTGTTAAGGAAACAAATTATGAAATAAATGAAAATTGTAATAATAGTAAGAACTATGTGTAATCCTAAATTCAATTTGAAATTTTAGTTAAAATTCCGTGACGTCAAGATGGTCCAACAAATATTTAAGGTTATAGATATCAAGTAACATAACCTATACAGTTATTTTGTTGCTGTTGTTAAACAAGGTATTATGACGGGTCTAAAGTTTCAGTGAATTTTCAGTAACACACAATCTAATGAAGATAACATTTTGATAATTTGCTATTTGAAATTTAAATGTTCAAGTTAGAAGGTGAATAGATTTTGGTAACAATCCACTTATTGCGAGGATTAATTTACTTGGAAGCCTGTAAGTTTTTAGAAATATCTTAGTAAATAATTGATTCGCGATAAATTTTGTTATATTTGAAAAGATGTAGAATAATAATTGCTACAATTTTGATTTGAAACTTTTTATTACGTATCTCCCGACATATACTTGTAAGGGAGGCATAGGAAACATGATTTCAGTAGAAGAGCATGTTTTAGGGTCCTAGAAAACAATTTAATAGTTATGCGATGAAGTCTGTGTGTGTGTCTGTCTGTTTGTTTGTCGATCTGTGTGGATCTCTGGAGTTACGGTTTCTGAAATACTACTAAACTAAAAATTTTAATAATTTGTATACGTCAATTGTATCCCCTTTGAAAGAGCTGATTAGTTTTTGGTGATAATCCAATAACCGGAAGTGGCAGTTTACTTGAAGCTCTATCAAGTTATTTTGAAATATCTAAGTAAATTATATTTTAAAACAATTTTTGACTAGAATTTTTATAAATATTTTTACATCCGTAACAATAATTTTAAGAATAATAATTGATTACAACAGTGTACAGATTATTAGTGTATTGATGACAATAATGTTTTGATTATAACAAAGTATTCTTATTGATTACAACAAAGTTCTCGTATTGATTACAACAATGTAGTCATATTGATTACAACAATAAACTCGTATTGATTACAACAATGGATTGCAACAATGTACTCATATTGATTATAACAATGAACTCGTATTGGTTACAACAATATACTGATTACATTCTCATATTATTGGTAACATATTTCAACATTATTTCCCTATTACCATGTACGATTTACAACACGTTAAAGAAAAATTATATTTTGACACTTTCGTAAAAACCTGTTAACCTCTGCTTTTTGAAAACAAAAAAAATTGAAATAAAGTTTGAAAAACGTATTTTTTTTTTTTTTGTTATGTATCATAAGTGAAAACTAAACTTTATGAAGAGATGAGCGTTTCTTGATAGTAGTAGCTCGTGTTCCTGCATTGTTTGATAAGAAATCTATAGTGGGAGGTATTGTGTTGCCCACAACAGATTTTCTATTTTGTACCGTTTAAAATTTGTTACATCGGAGATTATGTGCTGGTCACAATTTTTTTAGTTATTTTATTCATTCGAATACATTTAAATGTATTCATCCCTAACAAAATATATTTCCAAATTCACGTTTCCCTTTATAATTAATCGATTAAAAAATATATGTACGTTAAAAGTCTTTTACATATATTGATACAAATTAATAACTGCAAAAGAAAACAAACGTTACTTTGTATCATTGTATTAAGTGAAGTATTATCTACAATAATATGTATGTTTTATTAATATAGCTGTAAAAATTAAATGGCTACCTAAAGCTATATGTTTAAATTTACATTCTCAACCACCTTAGGAAAAAAAAATTATTTTTATTGCAAGTGTTTAGTACTGGAATAGATCTCCTTGGGAGGATTCAAGCAATGTCTAAACGAGTAATCTTAGGCTTGGCCCAAGGGTTCAAATCCCGTTTCCGTGCTCGCTTCGCGCTGACAGCTCATGACAGATGGATCGACTTGCATTATAACGGTGCACGACGCACCAATCGATACCTAGATTCGGGTTTGCTACAGAAACCGTAAATTACTTCCAATGAATACTACATTTATTCTCGCCCTCATCGCCTGGGAACTTCCAGCATAAATGGTCCAATGAAACGTGTGAAATTACTGCAATCTAGAACTTGTGGAATTCAAATAGTTCACACTGTGCATTAGTTTAAGAATGCTGTAATTTATTATTCTACATTTTGATTTGTAGGATTCAATAAATGGTTTCAAAAGTAAATGGGCCGTCCTTGACATTTCAATAAAAATATCATATCTTTTAAATTAATATTCATGATTGTGTTAAAGCAATTGCATGTCTATTCCATATCTGAAGTAATAAGTAATAAATACATCAGTTCATAAACTATACTTTGTAAATTATTAAATATCAGTATATTTCGCCATTTACCCATTTTAGGTGTGGCACTTTGTTTTCACATATCTTGGTAGGTGATATATTTCTACACGTGATATGCTGTTAATTCACGATCCCCAAACATGTTAATGTAGGAAGAACTAGAGGGGTAAAGCTAAAATGGCAAACTGTCGGCAGTGGGATTCGAACTGAGGATCTAATGATCCACAGTCCGATGCGATACCACGAAACTATTTACCGCTTTATTAAATAAATATTAATTTTTTCCGTTAATCATAGATGAGCATATAGCAAACTCATAAGAGATGCATACAGGATGATGAATCGAAAATTGCTCATCAATGCTATTTCTGAAAGTTCCTAATAATTTTATGTGAAAAAAGTTAAATAGTTTATTGTATTTATGAATTTTTAAACTAGTATTTATAATTTTACTCTACCTAGAACTGGAACAATGACGGAAATGTTAATTTGCAATTTTCTCAAAATATCAGTGCCATTAATTAACAAAATAAATGTAATATTAATTAAAAGTTTATTTTATTTATTACACTTTTGTTAAGTACTAGTTTGAACGTGAAATCTAATTTTTCTTCCAAATTATACATTTTTAATCAAGACAGTTGAAATCAAATACTGATTGCAGCAGATTACAGATAAAACCAATAACATCCAATTGGTACATTTTTTTGTTATTTTTTCTACTTGCGCTAGGAAATAGATATTTTATTTCACTTTTTTGAGTTACGTAATGAACTTCATTATTTAACTAGTGTAATAATAAGTTCATAATTTCACTGTTTTTATTTTTGAAAGTATGTAGGTATATAACAACATTTTATGAAATATTAACAACTACAATGGACGGAAATTTATTTCCCACTTTTACTACAAAAATTAATAACAAAATTAGAGTGCGTACACGTTAACTTCAAGCCACCTAGCCTAACAAACTGATAGGCTAGGTGGCTTGAAGTTAACGTGTACGCACTCTACTCCATTTATGAAAATTTAACCAAGACAAATCATAAAAATTTAAATTTCTTAGTAGACGAATTCTGATATGTTATTCCTTCATTTTTTGAATTTATAATTGTCATTAATTTGTCAAAAATATATAATTTCAAATATGCTCTTTCCTACTTATTCAAACGGCAGTAGAAAAAATATAGTATGACACATAAAAGGACACTCAGTTATTAGCTTACTTATGTGTTTACATAACTCGGCTACGCCTCGTTCTGCAAATTTCACATGCGTAAACTAATAGCCTTCATTTCCTTACTAGTTTCACACATAGTTATTATGGCACTGATGATTCTAAGAAAATTGCTAATAAATCTTATCGTTATTTTTTCGGTTCCAGGTAGAATAAAATTAGAAATATTAGTGTCAAAAAAAACAGAAAATCTTCTTCTAAAATAAACTGTTTAACTTTTGATGTAAATAATTAGGAATGCTAATAATGGAACATTTCATAAATAGCATTGAAAATGCTAAGAGCGTTTTCGATTAACCACCCTGTATATATTTATAAGTAGATGAGTACAGCGAATCAAGTTGAACAAGGCATGGTTTTCTCTTTTTATAAATTATAATCTGTGTCTGTTTCTATTTTCTTGTTCATGTTTACTTGATTTTTAAGGCGAAGAATGAGGTCATTTAACATTTTCAGTTTCTTTATTTTTAATGAAATATTTCTTAAAACTGTATAAATATTAGATTATATTTTACTCCTTACAAATGTTTAGTTTCCAAGATATATAATTTTTATAAGTCATTCAATCATCGCCCAAGCTGTCCAATTAAATCACATCATAATCTTAAACCAATTAGTCAAAATAATCTAAAATATTTTCTTTCCACTTAAAGGAATACCCGTCCATTTCTAATCTCCTCACATATTTCCATAAAGGAATGAAGAATGTGATGCATCCGAATATCAAACGATAAATTCAATATCCCGCTACCGGGTGCCCGCAAAGAAACGCGTGACTTCGAGAATAAATTACAAAATTATTCAAGATATTTTGTAATTAGATACTCATCATTGTGTAATTAATTTCCATAATGTTGGACCACACAATGTGTCGACGCAGCGATGAAAGAAGTAACACCTACACAAATTAAATACATACGATGTACCATTTCTTCTAGACATTAAAAGAAATTCTAGAAGATAATATTGTCTTAGTAATTCTTTATTTACTACCGAAAATATTGATCGATCACAATATCTCCCTTACATATACCAGGAGTAGAATTAAAATGTGGATTATAAATAATTCAATGCTATTTTTTTTTATATTACTGTATCTTTTTACCTCCTGTCTACCCCTAGGTAAGGGAGGTATTTTTTTTGGTCAAAAAATTGGGTAGTGAGTTTTCAATGAATAAGCACGTTTTAGGGTCCCCACAATACGATTTTACAATTTTCGCGATGATGTCTGTATGTATGTATGTATGTATGTATGTGTGTGTGTGTGTGTAGTCTGTGGCAATTTTTTCGTCTCGCATAACTGAAATACTATAATACCAAAAAAATACAATTTTTTGAATTTTTGCTTCTTATATTTAAATGAAGAGCTGATTAGATTTTGGATAAAATTGGTTAACCGGAAGTAGCAGTTTACTTGAAGCCCTTAACAGTTTTTCGTGAAAAACATGGTTAAATTTCCTTTTTCAACAATTTATGTTATTTTGAAAGTTGAAGAATATTTAATTATACATGTGTTTTGATTACACTAATTTTATTAATTTTCATTAGATTTAGAGATAATAAAATATAAAAGAATTAAATTTCACAAATCTTACACTCCTTGTACACCATGGAAACATTTAAAAATTTTCAATTTTTTACGAAATGTGACACATGTCATTGTGATTATGAAGCTGTTTTCTTAGTGAAATATATGTCAAAAAATTGAATAAATATACGAAAGAAAATTAAAATTCTCAAATATAAATAGAAAATAACCAAATATGAAGGTATGTTTCTGTATCATCAAGTACTATTTTGTATCATTTAAGAGTAGTATTGGGCGGGAGGTTATGTGCTGGCCACATCAGATTTTTTCCTATTCACTTCAGAATAAAAATTTATATACAAAAGTTGTTTAGAATTTAAAAATGCATGCAACAATACTTATTTGGTTATCTATCGGGTTATCATCATAAACTAATCAGCTCTTCTCAAGGAAATACAAATGAAAAATACAAAATATATAAAATTTTTCTTCATCAGTTTTTGAGAAACCGAATTCCAGAGATCCATACACATACATACATCATTGCGAATAAACTAAAATCGTATTCTATGGACACTAAAAGTTGCATGTCCATTAGAAAATTCATTACTGAATTTTAGCATGATTCCTATACCTCCCTTAAAGAATGTAACGGTTAAAATAGATTCCCATTTAAAATAAAAAAGTTTTAGTCGGTACTTTAAAAACCACTGTTAGAAAATAGTTATTTGCATATCAAGGCACTAAAGTATATTTTTTTATTACAGCCGAAGAGAATAAATCATATGAGTAATAAAAAATACTTTAATGCTGAGGTATACATTATATTTTATTTCCAAATCGTTAAATTATTAATTAAAAAAATAAATAAATAGCATTATGTACCTATTTGTAAAAATTCAGCTAGCTGTTCCGACGGGGATGGCTGTGATAAAAAAAGTACAGTCAAAGTGTCAAATTTGGTTATAATTTTCATTACTATTTACATATTCTTAAACGTATTCAGCAAGTGATTTGCATTAAATCCGATAAATTATTATCAAAGGTAAATAATAAATAAATTCACCAATAGTATTATAGAATTTGTTTGTTATTTTAGGTTTGTAATTTCAGAGTCTGTAAAGTTTAACTTGATCTAAAATTTTTGCTAACTTCGCGTAGTAATATCGTGTACTTTAGTATCGATTTCTGAAAAAAAAAATTTTTTTTGCCAATTGACATTTAAAGTTCACTTTACAATAACAGTCTGTAAAGTGTAACTTTTACTGTCTAGACTGTAAAAATATTTTACATAGCAACCACTCAACAAACGTATAGTAACTGTCAACAAATGCATAGCAACCGTTCAAGAAACGCAAGCCAACGTAATTTGAAGGCGTTAACCTTCAAAATATGTATTAAAAATAATTACTAAATTAATATTAATTACAAATCGGCAAAAAATAATGTGTTCCTCGTTAATGAAACGGCAGCTTCTGCTGTAAATCTGGTATTTTGGTGCCTAGTTAAATAAAAATAAAAAAATTAATATATCATCAAGCCTTTTGCCCATTATGGGTGTGGCACTCTGCTTAAGCAGATCTCGGTAAGTGATATATTTTTTCGTATGAACCGCGGTTACTAGCCGTCAAATCATAGACCCCCGAAGATGTTAGTGGAGGGGGAACCACAGGGGTAAATTTAAATTGGTAACTGTCGGCAGTACACAAATAATTATTGGCACTTTGTATTAGTCTCGTAAAAGAGAAGTAGTTTCCTAATTTAACTAACCTCGTATATATAGCTCTTATAGTTCTCGAAATAGCAATGTTGACACACTTAAACTGAACACCCTGTATTATATTTCTATGGCATTGAAAATAGCTGTATTTAAACATGAAATAATGGTTAAGAACCGATAAGTGACAAGTATTTTAGTGGGCGATGTGTAGGTAGAAAATCAACTACATATTAAGTAAACAATACAATACTTTGCCTCTAGAGTGTTCTTAGATTAATTATTGTTAAGTTAAAACGACAAAAGTGTTAAAGATAATGCAAATAGTTCTTGTAATAAATTTAAATAACCTAACAACATATGTGAATATAGCAGTTTAAGAATGTAAGGAACGTAATAACATTTGAAATTGAATAACTGTGAATTTTCAATTACTAAAGACATTCGAATAATTTATCATAAACTTCGAACACTTGTGTTTTCTTAATAAATAATATTAATTTAATGAACTGTCTTCTAAATACATTAAAAATCGTTTTGTCAAAAATGTTATCACTTGAAGTAGCGATGTTCAAATATCCCCTCAATCTCTTTCATTAAATACGATTTGAAAAACGTCAAAACTTAATGAGAAATATTTTTCATTTTTATCAAACAAAAAATTCCCTAGTCAAACAGTATTAAAAACATGTCCATGCCGTTAAAGTTGACGATAAAAACATAACAAATGAACCAGTAAAATTCCTAAACGTAGGCAATAAATATCCCTAGATAAATCTGGCATAGTTCATTTTTATAAACAGCGATTTCTGTTTCTTGAATATAATTTATTTAATATATTCAAAACAGCGAAGTGTGCGTTGAAAACAAAGGAATAAACAGGCGTATCTTAATTACGCACGAAATGCACCAATTAGGGTAATTTCTCCGACATTGATTTCTAGAAGAAGGGACATTTAATTTAAATACGTTGACTACTATTCCATAATATGCCTAGAGAGAGATAACAAATAGTGGTTAATGACATTAGACATGACGGTGTTTTTTGTGTTAAACTATAATAAATAATTATGTAAATATTAAACTTATAATAACATAAAGAAAAAGAAATACGTTTAGAAAAAAACTGAATAAATTTGCAATCGGACTAATCAACTTTCCATGATTTCATTCTCCGAATTCTCATTAGCAGTTGGCAACAGTGATTAACAAACGAATAACCATGATACCACAAACATAAAAAATCCAATTGATCTATTTACCTCCTCGGGGATTCAATTTAAATAAATTCTCTTTCTGTTTATCAAGGAAACATAATTAGCATCTGAAAGACGATGATTTGAATAATGAACCTGGGAAAAGATTCCGCAAATTGCAAAGTTATTTTATGTTTGCTTGTTTTAAGTTATTCACGTGACCAATGCAAAGTAAATTAAAATTTAATTCTACTAAGAGAAAATCTGTTGTGGACAACACAGTACCTTCCGCCATAGATTTCTCATCAAACAATGCAGGAACACAGACCACCACTATCAAGAAACGCTCATTCGTTCAAAAATGCACTTTACATGTTAAAGCTATGGTTATTCAATTATAATATTATTTTATTTAAAGAAATTTATAAATAATATTTTATTGATAACATCTCATTTTAAATTTTCCGATATTTTACTATTTACATTCTTATACAAAGTATAAGTATTGGAATCACAAAAAATATCGCTGACGAGATTTTTGCGGAAATACATATTTTGACGTCCACTGAATCCGTTAAGACCAATTTCTTAATGATGTCTGTGTGTGAGGATGGATGAATAGATGGATGGATGGAAGGATGGCCGCGTGCGCAATATCTCATGAACTATATATGGCGATTTGTAATATTTTTCAAAATACGGAAATTTCCCCAAATATGACTTAAAATTGTAAATTTTTTTTATTACATTTCTTTATGATATTCGCGCCAGGAAACCCATTGCAGCAGAGCGCATCGTCATATCTCTAATATTTTTCGAGATATGACGATTTTTTATATTTTCCGAAGAGCAACTTTGAGGGGCTGTAACTCGAAAACCATACAAGATATCGAAAAATATCTCCAGTTTTGTGTTTTTCGTGCCATTTATAATAAATTAGTAAATTTTTAAAATTTTGAATTTTTTTTGTATTTGTGTTTAAAATTTCGATCGGCGATAACTCAATAAATATTAAAGATACAGATTTGCAGTGTTCACCAATCGATTCAGCTCGTCGAAATACATAAGTATGCAAAGTTTCATAAAAATCGCTTTACGGGATGGAAAGTTAGAGCAAAAAGCCTGAAATTGGTGTTTTTTGTCCAAAAAGTCAATAGGTACCCTTTGACGTTTGGCCTGAATTTGGCCATTTTCAGACTTTTTACTCTAACATTTCAAGCAATGGTCCGAATTTTCTGAAATTTTCAGGGTTTATGTATTTCGTCGAGCTGAATCGATTGGTGAACACTGCAAGTCTATATCTTTAACATTTGTCGAGATATCTCCAATCGAAATTTTGAAAAAAATTCAAAAAAATTTCAAAATTTTCAAAATTTGCTAATTTATTATAAATGGCACGAAAAACACAAAACTGGAGATATTTTTTGATATCTTGTATAGTTTTTGAGTTACAGCCCCTCAAAGTTGCTCTTCGGAAAAAATAAAAAATTGTCATATCTCCAAAAATATTAGAGATATGGCGATGCGCTCTGCTGCAATGGGTTTCCTGGCGCGAATATTATAAAGAAATGTAATAAAAAAAATTTATAATTTTAAGTCATATTTGGGGAAATTTCCGTATATTGAAAAATATTACAAATCGCCATATTTCGATAAATATAAGACATATTACGATGCGTTCTATAGCAATGAGTTTTTTCATGTTTATACATAAGTAATAAATTTCAAGTTAAGTTTGGAGGAGTATTTAATTTATTTTCAAATTTTGGGAAAACTAAACTATGGATTTAGTAATATATTTCAGTAATCTTAGTTACACTGGGAACAAAAACTATAATATTTTTAACATCTATGTGTCAAACGTGTAAAATAATTGTGAAATGTCAAAAACGTGTCATTTTAAATATTATAAAAGCAATATTTGTATTATTAGTTAAAAAAAAAGACTAGATATTAATTAATATTTTAAATTAAAATCTTAGCTGAGAACACAAAATTAAACAAGTATTATATCTGTATGTCAAATAATTGTCACAATAGTTATACGCAAGGAACAAGTCATACATGTTCAGTTGGTTTTAATTGTATAAGAAAGTAGTGTAGTGCCCACACCAGATATTTATTGTATCGATATATAATAATATAATGTATAAGAATGTAAAAAGCCATCGAAGAGAATTCATTTATTAAAGAAACCAGCAACCAGCCAATATAGTGAATTCTTTCCTCACTTATATTTTTTAACAGCAAGTTCTAATAATTCCCAGACCATCTATATCCATTCTCATGTCCTTGACCCTAACTTTCACCTAAACCTTTAAATCACGCCCAATCAAATCAATCACTCTTCCATCTCTAACATTGAACGAACAAACTCACGCATTGTTGAAATCTATTACAGCGTAATAACAGTCTTATTGTGTCCGAAAACATCGCCCTGCACAACAATAGATCCACGATTCATTGATGATCTACGTCTTCAGCGATAGTTCCATTATCCTACAGGAGGGGTCACCTGAGACCCTGTCACGTGACAGCCAGTGGAAGGTTCGGATTGAGCGGGGGTCGAATAGAAATGGTAATTTAGACGACAAGCTTTGATGTTTTGATAAATGGAAAACGAAAGGGCGAAGAAATGTCAATGGTTTCTTTGAAACAAAAGACATGATTTATAACCAAAAAATAAGGGCGAAGTAGTTTCGTTTCCTTTAAGATAGGTATATAATATAACTTCAATGCTACCTCGTTGTAAATTTATTTTCTGTAATCCTAAACAAATATTTAATATGAAAAATTCCCTGTGTTTGTTACAAAATAAAATGCTGTGTTTTTTGAATAAAATATATGGTTCAGAAAGGTTATTAACTACTTAATGTTTTTCTATAAACCTAAACAAATATTCCCATTGGTAGAATCTCTAGAAAAATTATATCCAGTTATGAGAAAGTAGTTTTTCTTTTCTTGAGGTTTCCCAGACCTCAGTGTGACGTTTGTGTTACTGTAAAACATGTGTGACAGTCCAGGATTAATCTTGTTGTAATTTGACAATAACCATTCAAGCCTATTAGACTATAACCTATAATAAGTTTTCGAAAAATCTGTAAGATAATTTCAATTTATTCTCACTCTCTTGTTACATTACTACTAAGTATTGGACATACAAATATTTATAAATTACTCTTGCTCTAGTATTGGAATGAAGTTTCTATTGAACTATCGAGGTAACGGTGACCTAACAAGCCGCCATGATTGTCAATTTCGCGATGTGTATCGGCATGATTGCCAATCACAAATCAATCCATTCGTTAACTGCGTAATGCGCTCATTAGAATCAAGATAAACCTGCCAACACCGCTTGACATCCACTTTAAATGCATTATTACGTCATAATTACACTTTGCAGGGTTGTCACATCTCTCTCTGAATTCATTACGTCACAAGTTAAGCCTAAGAGCGGCGGAGATTACGCGGCGTAAGACTTAACGTAAACCGCCATTGTAGTAAACTTGATATAATTATCTCGGAGACGCATCTCCTAAGCGTGGCTTAATTAGTTTATTGCTGTTTTTGGAGCGCGCAGACATCACAATTTATGTACTTTGCAACTTTGGACTTTGGTTATCCTTCTAATTAGCTCTATCTATGCCTCGACGACCGAATAGGAGTTGTGTGCGTGAGCGAAGATGTTTTCTTCTTCGGCTTCGTAACAACGAAATATCTCAAAGGCTTCACGTGTTGTTTGACTCGGGAATGTGTTTCCGTAAATTTATTTCTAGATAAATGAGGGGAATACATCAATTTTAAACTATGCTTGCTTGTTCTTTTACGTACACGTAATGGATGGATGAAGATAATATGTATTATTATGTGCCGACTAATTTGAATATTTTATATACGAATTATTTACGATCATTGTTCAATACAAGCAATTTAAGGAAACATAGCTGTTCTCCCATACTAAGAATTGGAAATGGACGAAGTTTTTGTTTCCAGCACGATGACATTATCACTTTCAAATTTTTTGTCTAAATTAGATTTGATTTTGGTGTCCTGTATGATAAGAGTGCCACACCCAATATGGGTAAAGGACGTAATAATATTTTCGTGCCAAAAAACACTAGTTCTATACATCTACACCAAATCGTTTTGAAACTGCTTAGTTTCAGATCTAGGTCGGTAAAATCTGGAGACATTTATATGATTAGGGTTGGTAACAATTGGAAGTCAATTTTATGCGTTGGTTTTGTTCCATGTTTGAGAGTTTCAAAGTTCGCGATTTTTATTAATTTTAGAACTATATTGTATATTGTAAGCTAAAATGTAAGTAAATATAATTATATTTTCAGTTGCAGTGCACAACCAATAAATAAATATCAACTAAATAAATGTCACCAAACAAATAAAAAGAAAACAAATTAATTGTTATTCTTGTTTACGAATGATTTGATATTACCAACATAAATAATTCTTAATATTTCATGTTTGATTAATAAATCTCTTGCTCGTAATTTGTAAGCCTCGCCTTTAGCTCGGCCTGTCAAAATATACCTATTAACATTCGCAAAAGTACAGTTTCTGAAATAGTGATACAAATAATTATTATTTATTTATAATATACGAATAGTAAAATAATTATTACATATTTAAAATGACAAAATCCAATGATTTGTATTTCGCATGTATTGGAATTAATTGTGAATTAATTGGTTTACATTGTACTGATTGGTTGGACAATATTTGTACACATGTATCGCTTGCTACCAATGGAAAATTAATTACTATTAATTTATTTTTGGTAATTAGTGCTAGGAACTTGATTAATATATTCTAACCGTTTTAGACTAGAGCCGGTCTAAAATTTACTAATGAACTCCATAGTGAATAGAATTCAGAACAAAATAGATAAATATTTTTGATGCTCATCTTAGTAAGTGTAATACTCAAAACAATTTTTATTTAATAGTTATTTACGATATAAGTGTTAAAAGTAACATTTTATGAGTAAGTGGGAAAATTTGTAAAACGAGGTGAAACAGAATGAAACAACTCCACGAACAAAATAAATCACATTTAACACGTATATCATACAAAATTTTATCTATGATCTTCCGAGTGTATTAGTAAATAGTAAAAATTGTAGAATGATATTTTGACAGGTAGGGTTATATTTGTTTATTTATTATTGCAAATAGTTAGCAACGTGCTGAAAGAAACAATAAAATCACTTTTAAATTGCTAAGCAACCGTTAAAAGAATCACTTTTAGCAACAGTAGTAGATAAAACGTTTTTTATATTTTGTGCGTTTAGAAACAAAAATTTGCGGGTAGTTTTAAATTATTACTACCTCGTTATATATCAGTTTTGGATCTAATACTTTGCTTACGCAGACCTGAGCCCCTATAGGTGTTAGTGTAGATGAAAGCAAAGAATTGGATTCGAACTGAAGATCTCATACCTAACCTAGATTCTTGTGTCAAATTTCAAGTACATAGTAAATGTTTATTGTCCCTTTATATGGATAATCATTTATTTTAATGAATTATTCAATGATTCATTTAGATACTTGATGATCTCTTGATGTTTAATTATTATTTGAATGAGTTTTTGGGTGTTATAAAAACTAATTGTACTAATTAAACCCCAATGACAACTATTCCTAGCAGTAACAAAAACAGCCGTTTAATTTTCCTGCCCGTAGCTTCAAATAATTGGCATCGAAATGTTCTCGATTTCACAAAACTATTATTAGTTGCAAAGCGTCGAGTCACCGACAGATATTTCATTAAATTTCCTCGAGGGTTGTTTTTGCTACCACAGCACGCAATACGCGCCAAGGGGTGAAGAAACACCCCCTGGTGGCAACGTTGGCCCCAATCTTGCTACAAGTAATTAGAGAACTTGTACGTGATTAAATTTTGCGCAGAATTCCTGCGGAGTCGTGACCAGATTAAAGATTACGGACTTTGATTAAGATTGCGGAGTTAAAAATCAAGATAATGCCGAGATTTGGGTTAAACTTTCCACTTTTCATTCCCAATATAATTACGAAAACGAAACACGACGGAAAACCGTTGAATGAGGCTGTTGTATTATTAATTTAAAATGTAGACAATATTCAAACTTTCATTAATCTTAAAGTATGCAAATTCTAAATAAGTAATGACACCGTCATTGAATTCTGAATCTTTTTGTTGGAGTGAGTAAACCTCCTTTTTTTTATTCCTTGTACTCGTAGTTAGGTTTCTCGATATCTGTTTATCTTTTGTTATACTTTGCTAGTTCTAATTCCTGCTGCTTTTAAATCTTGCTCTTCTTCTTTCCGCTATATTGATCTGGGTCTACCTCATCTTCTTTTTTCTCCTAGTCTCTATTCTACTACTGATTTAATTACGTTCTTCTCTTTTGCTCTTCATATATTTCTAAGCCATCTAATTCTCTGTTGCTTGATCTTTTCACAGTGTCTTCTCCTTACAATTTTTGTTCCATTTCATAGTTCATTCTTATTCTGTATTCGTTTTCTGATATCTTTATTGGTCCTAATATTATTAAATCTTCTTCATCTGTTTTTGTCATTGTCATAATCTCAGCAGCGTACATTGTTATTGGTCGTATTATCGTTCGGAAAATTTTCTCTCCTAACAGGGTAGAAAATAAGAGGGGGTCCTGTCGAAACTGGGAGTCAGCAATAATAAAAAAACTGGATCCAGAACTGACTTACATGATCTTTATTAAACAATAATCAATGATGAACGTACTCTACCACTTACTGTACTCTACTGTACTACCTTACTTACTTACTTCCTAACACATATATTACTTCTTATATATATTTGTACAAGTCCTAAAGCAGCAAAATAAGTGTCACAGGTAATAGTTATTTACTTTACAAGTGGGCAAAGTAAGGCATTACCCACGAGAGAAATTTTAGCACACGAAGCCGAAGGCTAAGTATGAAAATTTTATCGAGTGGGTAATTCCACTTTGCCCACGTGTGAAGTATAACGTTTTATCCAACATTTCTTAATAAATGCTAAATTTATTAAAGAAACATTATTTGACAGACATTTGCTTCAAATTTTCAAAATTAAAATGTCAATTGAAGTAGTTACCAAGGTGTTGTGTGTTATTATTATTGTTATAAATAAAAAAATACACACTAGTGACTTTTCTCAAAATTATACCCACTAGTGGATAATCTGTTACTTTCCTTGTTTAAAATCGCAATAGTTATAGAGCATTTATTGAGTGGTATTGGATAAACAATATTATTGAAACTATCTGACCTAATTTCTTAATAATTGCGTGTACTATAATGTGCTGACTAAGTCGATCATTTTCAAAAGCGATTTCCAAATTTACAGGAGTAGAAAAAGTATAGTATTATATTCGGGATTACGGTCATTATTCTATTCTGCTATCATTACCCCTCATGTAATAAATTACTATTAATTATATTTCTTATTTTCATAGCTGCGAATGAGGTTTTAAACAGTTGCACTACCAATAGGAGCAAGTAGCAGTTGTGACGTAGCGCTGATATGTACGTGGAGAATCCTACCCCGCTATATTTAAGTGGTTATCGAATACCAACTCAAACAGGAGTACCAACTGATAGGTAATATTAATTACGTATTGTGATCCGTTAATGGGTGCTCGCGTGAACGCAGGGCACTGTATTACCCACACACGTACACAGCCTCACGCACACAAAAGCAAAAGCGTCATCGTTTGTAACTCGACAATGATAGATTGTTGGCGGTGAAGAGCGCTGCGCCTTTGTTTGAGCTTTGCGAGGCTTTTGCACGGCCAGAGTTGATGTAAACTTAATTAATACATTGTACTAAGATGGATCGCATTACTCTTGCAATTCGTCGGGATTAATTAACACGGTATTAGTAAATATGTGAATAGGGATGATTTATTTCGACGACAATCGAGAACTAATTTGTAGATACTCTAGTTATATTAATGATATACCGGGTGGAGCATCATACCTGTGTACATAGGCGATTAACATGAAAAAACAGTTTTTCCGTGCGCATTGCTCCCCAAATTATTTTAGGCAAAACTGCTTCAAATACATGTTGTAGAGCATAAAATTCTGCATCTAAATCAATAAACAGAATTACTTTTACTTGCTTTATAACGACAGAAATTAAATATGAAAACATGAAAAATTACGTCGAAAATATCAAGGAGCCATGAAATTGAAACAAAAATAAATAAATGCTTCTCGTTTTTCTGTCAATTTGATATTTCACATTTGACATTTGACAGATGAGTGATTAATTTGACGGGTAAAATATCAAATAGACAGAAAAACGATAAGCATTTATTTATTTTTGTTTCAATTCCATGGCTATTTGATATTTTCATCGTAATTTTTCATGTTTTCTTATTTAATTTCTGCCGTTACAAAGCAAGTAAAAGTAATTCTGTTTATTGATTTAGATGCAGAATTTTATGCTCTACAACATGTATTTGAAGCATTTTTGCCTAAAATAATTTGGGGAGCAATGCGCACGGAAAAACTGTTTTTTCATGTTAATCGCCTATGTACACATGTATGATGCTCCACCCGGTATATGTCAACGTGTCGCCATATTACCACCACGGTATAAAAATTCACAGTAGCGACACTTAAAATATTTCATGATTCCAATATTTCACTGATGCGCAACCGGGAAGATGGCCACTTAGAAAAAAGAGTATAGTATGTCAGAGTCAGTTGTATCTGTCAAATATTTCAGTATTTTATTCATGTTAAGTTTATAAAATGAGTGCGAAACAGAGAGGTAAACTTATTTGTACCATTAAAAATTGTAGTTGAGGTGGTTTGGACATGTTGAGCGAATGTCGAATGAAAGGTTGGTGAAACTATTATATGTGGGTGAGATTGAAGGTGAACGATTGCGTGGGCGTCCGAGGAATAACTGGTTGGGTATGATTGATGGTTTGTTGCGTGAACGAATGATTCCGAGTGAGAAGAATAAACGAGCATGTATGAATCACACTATGAATGTGGACGAGGCGAAAGTGGTGTATCAGGATAGGAATGTTTGGAGGAGATTGATTGTTGGTTGACTGTGTTTCTGGGTTCGTGCTACCCCACTAAGTGGGACATAGCGTGACGTTATGTATGTATGTAAGTAAAAATAGTAGGAACTTTTATAGTGCAGGTGAAATAATATTTTCAAATTTTATATCATTTGCAACTGCAGTTATTCAAATTTACCGCCGTATACCGCAACTGCCAATATGGCCTCTCAGCTTAAGGTCATAGGTCGATGCAATATAAAGATCAAAGGTGCCGATAGCAAGTGTCGCTACTGTGTGAATTCTTATACCGTGTTACCACGTTTAAATACTCGGAGATGGCTCTGATCACAGCACACGTAAATATAAAGGTCGACAAACTGATACGCGTCCCTAAAAGGCATAGCATAACTAATGGTAACCTTTCAATGTATAACTTCACCTACGATTTGGATGAAATTTCGTTAATTTATCACATTTTACGTTAAACTAAATGAAAAATAACAACCAATGATCTTGGAAACACAGTTAATGGGTCATTTTATTTATTCAACACGTAGAACTTAGAAGCGAGCTTGTCTTCAGATAAGTTCAAAAAATGAGTAGTGTAATTTGAATTGTCGAGCGTGAGTTGTGTAGGCTTAGGGTGTGCTAGCGAAGCGAGCATACCCACAGATAAATTTCACAAAAACATTACTTGTACATCATTATACATATATAACATTTTTTATACGATGCTAAATATAAAAAAGTTTTAAATAAAAATTGATTCGTGTACCCAAAATCAATTATTTGCTGAAATGTATCCAAAAAAATGTTTGTATTTTTGGGTCTGAATTCTATTCATTATTAAATGCATTTGTAAACTTTGTGTGGGCTCTAGTTTAAAATATATTAATCAAGTTCGCAGCACTAATTAGCTAAAAGAAATTAACAGTAATTAATTTCTATTGGAAGCTAGTGAAACATGTGTACAAATATTGTCCAATCAATCAGCACAAAGTAAACCAATAGCTACCTCATTAATTCCAATTCCATGCAAAATACAAATCATTAGTTTTTGTAATCCCTTTCGACATTAATATAATTAATTTATTGTCAACCATATTCATAAATCATTAACCGCGGTTACCATTAATTAACCAGAATACATATCTGTTATTAGCTTGTCGGGCTGAGAAAATGCTAGACGAGAAAAACAGCAGTAGTTCTTCACATTAACATTTACAGCGTTAATTAAATTTTCTATAAGAGGAAAAATCGAACGAGGAGAATAAATTTATTCGCGGAATGGACATGATTTACTCGACGAATGTACATTGACACGTGAACGGAAATAATAACACGAAAATAGCACAAGAACATGAGATTTGGTTTATGGGTTTTATGACTGTTTTAATTTATGGATTCTGGGTTATGGTACGGGAACAAAAAGAGGAGAAATTGTAAATTTCTAATGGTGAGCAGCTGCTAATAATATTTTGCGCTGCAAATATTTTTTAATTTTAAATATTCAATAACTGTTAGTATATTTTTAATAAATAAGTATTGTAGATGCAGCGGTTGTCAAGTTGAGGTTCCCAAAAAAATTAATAAATATTCATAAATATAAAATAGTTCCAGGCAAATATTTAAGCATTGACGTAAACATGAAAATTTCAACTTTTAGAATTGTAGACTAAAGAGAAATATGTTTAATTTTACAGTTACAAAAGGAATACAAGTGTCACAAATTATTTGATTCTTGGAAACTATAAGAGTAACGAAGTCGGTTAAATGAGCATTGTTACAATTCTTAGGTATTATACAGTTTCCGTTGAGAAACATTTAAAATTCCGAACAATTTGAAAGCCTAATTACTCCAGAATTATAAAAGATACACATTTAAAAATTTGATTTGCGATTTGTTAATTATTTTTAGTTACTATTGACAAATATTTTGCGTTAAATTAACAATTTGAACAAATATGACAATTTGTTAAGTAAAACATTTGTCAATTCTGAATTTTTAACAAGAAATATTGTTGTTTTTATTTTTTTGCTGGATTTATAAAATTTAACAAATAGACTCGTCAATAATAACAAAAAAATTTAGCTAACTTATCAATTTGAAATTGTTATAGAAAGTTTGTATCCTTTATAACAATTTAATTTGTAATACTAACTATAATTATACTAAAATATTTAGGTAGTTAAAAGCGCATAAAAATAAATGTTAATAATTACTATATTCACAAATATATTTAGTTACGAAATACAAAAAAATAATTTGTTACTTGCTAACAAATTTGAAACTTGTTAAAGTACCTAACAAAAATTAACGCTGGGTCGTCTGGAATTAAAAATTTTGTCAATTTTGACTATAAATTTTTTTATTTATTATAAGAAAAATGTTAGATATAAAAGATTTGATGAAGGAAACTTAAAAATGACAGAATAAAATTCAAGATGGCGGTTTTTAAGATATTAATAGCTAGTAGCTTGCTCATTTAAAATTGGCGCCATATTGAATTTATAATTGGTTGAATAGCTATTTTTTCCAACGATGTATTGTAACGTATGTTTGAATTAAGATTTTAATTATTCTCACTTTAAGTCAAATCAAGGAAACTTAAAAACAAATGCAGGTTAATGTTATTTTGAAATGATTTTCTTATATCATTAATAATTACAGAAGAATTAATTTTTTTTTAACTCAATTTCAACAGAATCTAAATAAGTAATTCCGCAATAATATGACTCCTTGCTTAAAACTTTCTCAGATAAAATATGAAATAATCAATATGGTCAGCACATAACCTCCCATAAATTTTAAACGGTTCAAAATGTAGGAATAAGTTTCAATTACTATTTTGTACATGTTTCAATGAATGCTTTTGACTTGAACTGTACAATTTAAAATTGTATGAGTAGCCGTTACTGCAAATCGATAGATATTTGGAAGGCAGTCTTATAGAAAACGCATATCGGTTTGTCCCTCTTTTTGGATTTAGATAAGCAGTAACAAATAGCTCAGTGACATTATGGTTGTGGATTATGAGATCCTCAGTTCGAATCCAATAGATTATACAGGGTTGAAATCCCTATACTGCGTCGTCTGAGGCACCACTCTGTATAGTCCGAACTTTACGCGCAAAAATCTGTGAAAGTAGAGTACCACACCCAAAATGGGTAGTAGTAAATTTAAAATGCACTTTGTGAAAAAAACAATGTATCACCTACGATAGAAAGGCGCGTCATCGGAACTAACACCGTCCAGTCTCTAAAAAATCTCTTTCTGCGCTGTCATGTGGCCATCCACATCTTCGCAGCTGTAATTGGCACGTGCGATTTGCACTTGTAGCACGCAATCGCAATTTAAAGTTCAAACGCACGTCCACGCTACGGGAAAGTGGTACGCGCTCAGAATCACAGACACGGCGACTTGTGAATCTTTCGCGTTTTCGCAATCGATGCGCTGTTATACAATTATGGCGGCAATGGTCATTTGACCTATACCGATTCTACGCCAAAAGAGCAACACAATGGAGCTGAATAATGGTCCCAGGATTTTATCTCTTTCAATAGCGTTAGCGGTTTCCTTTTTCAGTAATCTGACAATATATTTATGGTGTTTATGGATATTGTTTTATTCAAAATAAACAGCCCCGGAATGAGATTCTTTGGTATCTCCTTCACTAATACCTTTTAATCAATCACAGGTTGTCATTCTAAATTTAACGAATCTGTTATACAAAAATTGATAGAATTTTAGGTTAGGCTCTGTTGCACATTTTTTGTGCAAAATTTAAATTATGTTGGACAGTGTTAATGAAATAATATTATTTTTATGATAACTGGAAACATAAATATACAATAAATTATTTATATATTAAGTGCGGGAAGTTATTATTCCCACATGAGTGCTTATTTGAAGTACGATCAAGAATACTAGGACGTTTTTCCGCATGAGGTTCATACAGTGTGGCCAACAAAATTATTTTTAACGAAATTAAAATTTAATCAAAATACTAGTAAATTCACAAATTTACAAAGTAAAAGCAATCACCGGAATTCGATGATATGACAGTTGATAGTAGTTATTAACTTTACAAGTGGGCAAAGTAAGGAATTGCACACGAGAGAAATTTTAACACACGAAACCAAAGGCTGAGTGTGATAATTTTATCGAGTGGGTAATTTCACTTTGTCCACTTGTGGAGTATAATGTTTTATCCAACACCTCTTAATAAATGCAAAATTTATTAAAGAAATATTATTTCACAATGACATATGCTTTCAATTTTCTAAATTAAACTGTCAATCGAAGTAGTTACCAAGGTGTTGTGTGATATTATTATTGTTATAAATAGAAAATTACTCACTAGTGACTTTTATCAAAATTATACCCACTACTGGGTAATTTATTACTTTTTTTGTTTTAAAACGTCATAGTTATCATTTAGTGAGGGATGTAGGATAAAACAATTTGTACACACATTTTTCTTTAAATTACTAACAATTATCAAGGGATTTTTCAGTTTTTGATACACGAAATTCAAGGTAAATTACTTTTTATAAAATATATTTTGAAATTATTGCGCAAATTTAAAATTCTTAGTTGTACTTAGAGTTCGTCAAATGTTGTTTCCAAGGTTGTGAGTATAAAAATAAATACCTTGAGTTTCAGCTAATACATTTATATTTCTGTCATTAATATATTGCTTTGGATACCATCTATATACATTTATGTACTGTTCTATATAAAATGAAACATATATTGGAAAGGAAAATTGTTTAATTCACCATATTTATATCTTAAATTCTATCATTTTTACCTCCCGCACATACATATATGAAAGGGGAGGTATTATGTTTATGTTACGAAATGATTAGATTTTGGGAACAATTCATCACCATTACTTGGTAGATTATTTGAAGGCCTATCAGGGTTTTTGGGTATATCTTAATAAGTAAACGAAAAGAGTAAATTTCATTGGAATCAAAAAAATATAGAAGAATATTACCTACAATCTGTATTTGAAACATTTTTCTTTATTTTGTTCTCACCAGATTCCAAAACAGTGTTCCTGGTACCAGGCAATACCTTTGGGTCAAATTAAATCTTTATGTTAGTGGTTTTTAACAATTCGTTATTATTTCAGTTGTTAGTTTTCCTTAATATATTCTTTTTGCAATACCTGTACTGTAAGTTACCCATTAATAATAAAATTTAAACACAGTAAGTGGAACTTTTATTGCACAGTTGGTTTTCATGGTTACATCATTTACTTACCGTCCACGGTGGATGGTAAATGAAACTTACCGTTCATGGTGGACGGTAAGTAAATGATGTAACCATGAATATAATTTTATTTTTGACATCAATCTGACAGATGTTAATTTGAAACCTATTTTTCTTTTTCTTCTATTTTCGCAAGTATTGCAAAAAATAGCTCACTAACCTCGAACTGTAAGACCCTACGGATCTCGACATCCCAAACTACATTCTCGACCTAAAAACTATCACTTACAGTTCACGGTACGTAATATACTATTAAAATAATAGAATTTAAGATACAAATAAATTAAGTACAACAATTTTCTCTTTGTAAGATCAAAATTAATTTCTTTGTTAATTTAAAAGTCTTTATTAGGCCAAATGACATAATTCTGGGCTCGAAAAATTTTGTGTAAAATCTTACGTTATTTGTTGCGAGATCTGCGAAATCTGCGAGAGCAGCCTAAATTTATGAAACAATACACTAATAAATAATTCAACAAACAAAAACATCATAGCGACATTCATCACAACAACCCACTCCCTGGGCGTCGCCGAGCGTCGGAATCCTTGCAGCGTCGCCCTAACGTGTCCCGATAATCAATCAAGACATTGGGGCTATTATCAGCAGCCGCCAACTACGACACGTGTTCAGATTTATAGAGGCCAGAACTCTCTCACCCCTAGTGCTAAACCGTGATATCGCAAGGGATGGTGTTCTATAAAAATAGCGCAAGTTTTAATTGAAAGGCGCTGAAATATCGCCGCAGTTTCGATTGGATCATAGTTACTAATGTCCGATATTAGTTTTTCTGAAGGGTAAGAGTTTTCAAGTTATTACGAATACGTCTTCGCTAACTGTAATTATCATTAGCTTCGTACGATTTTATGAAACCGCGAAACTTAATTAATCTTCCTGTGTTTAATCCTTCAAAGAATAACACAAGGCAACTGCAAAAACTTCAACTGGCAATTATCCTACAAGTCGGAAAAAATTACCGCAGAGTTGAAGAACTTCGGAAGTCGGTAAACAAATTCATTTATCAAGAGGTTTCTTGTTAAAGTTACTACAAAAAATCTTGCGCTAGTTCTTCAGCACCTAGATGAATTCTCTAAAGAAAATCGCTGTTGAGGAGGTGGCTAGCAACTCTTAAATTACTCAGGGTCAATTGCAATAACTAACAACGAGTTGAATGCGTTATTATTCTGAGACCGTTTTTTATGAAACAGTTGACTATTTTTATTGTCTTTATATTTTTTAATATATATGTTTCATAGACAATTTTCAACTTTTTGAACGAGTTAAATGTTAGCAATAGACAAAATGGTTAATGCAGAATTTCATACTATAATTTATATCATTAATCATTTCTAAGTAAATAATAATATTTGAAATATTTTGAATATTGTCACAAGTGTTTTTACCTTCTGCACATACGTGTAAGAAAAGTACTTTGAAGAAACAAAATTTACGATAGTGAATTTTAAAAATTGAACAATCTACAGTTTATTTTTCTTGTGGTGCGGTTCACGTCACTATCTTCTTTCTCACTTTCTCCCACTATTGATATAGAAGATATAGAGATAGAAGATAGTGACGTGAACCGCACCACAAGAAAAATAAACTGTAATAAAGATCATTTTAAAATTATGTACATATTTATTAGATAGTTATTTACTTTACAAGTGGGCAAAGTAAGGAATTACCCTATACAGAAATTTTAGCAGACGAAGCTGAAGACTGAGTATGATAATTTTATCGAATGGTTAATTCCAATTTGCCCAGGTGTGAAGTATAACGTTTTATCCAACCTCTCTTAATAAATGCAAAATTTAATAAAGAAATATTATTTGTTTGTGTCTATGCTTTAAATTTTCAAAATTAAAATGTCAATCGAAGTAGTTACCAAAGTGTTGTGTGTTATTATTATTGTTATAAATAGAAAATTACTCACTAGTGACTTTTCTCAAAATTATACCCACTAGTGGGTAATCTATTATTTTACTTGTTTAAAGTCGCTAAAGTTATAGAGCATTTATTGAGAGGTGTTGGATAATGGTTATTTACTTTAAAAGTGGGCAAAGTAAGGACTTACCCACGAGAGAAATTTTTGCACACGAAGCCGAAGACTGAGCATGATAATTTTATCGAGTGGGTAATACCATTTTGCCCAAGTGTGAAGTATAACGTTTTATCCAACCTCTCTTAATAAATGCAAAATTTATTAAAGAAATATTATTTGTTTGTGACTATGCTTTAAATTTTCTAAATTAAAATGTCAATCGAAGTAGTTACCAAAGTGTTGTGTGTTATTATTATTGTTATAAATAGAAAATTACTCACTAGTGACTTTTCTCAAAATTATACCCAATAGTGGATAATCTATTACGTTCCTTGTTTAAAGTCGCTATAGTTATAGAGCATTTATTGAGAGGTGTTGGATAAAATTATGATCATGGTCATTAGATTTTAGGAGCTATACATCAATAAAAAATGCTATTATACTTGAAAGGATATTAAGATAGTTCCTTTTTATTAATATAATTTACTAATTGTTAGAAAAATGAACCGATTTTTGACAGCTATTGGAATATTCCCTAACATTTTTGTCACCATTAGCAAGTTGCTGTATAACAACTTAGAGAATTGGATCGAATGTAAGTAAATACATAAATAACATCACGCCATTTACTCATCTCGGGTGTGGCACTCTACTTCGAGCAGATCTCAATACATAAAATCACGGTTCCCGTATAGAAGTTAATGGATTTTTTTTCGTAGATTGTAATTGATAATATTTCCAGCAATATTTCGATACATCAAATTTAGTAGTATCGCTAGTTCATTTACATATTAAAATAATGTATACTGCTACAAACTAACATTGCTTTGAAATAATATCTGCAACGTTCTCCATCTCTACCACTTGAATTATCGTTATGTTCTCTCCATATTCATTCATTGCATCTAGCAAGCGCGCAACTCGGCGTTCACATGTTTAACATGCAGAAATAACGAAGCAAACTATGAGATCAGGTAGACATTCAAGGAGATACATATTCAGGATCTGTTCATAATTTTCCTGGATCATTTGCGAGATGAACTGTCGCGTGTACCTACGTCAACGTCGGGAAGTCGAGTAAATTTGATTTTGACGTTTGACAGATTTGTGGCGGTTGGAATTAATGGCTTTATTTATTCAGAGCTCTCCTTACTTAGTAGGTACTTATTTCAACTAGATACATGTTGGTTTAATAATACTTTCTACCTTACGCACATATATGTAAGTGAGGTATTGTGACAGGTTAAAAATTTCCATTATGATATTAAGAACGTTTTGAGGTCCCTAGAATTTAATTTCACTATTTAAATAATGTTTTTGTGTGACGGTTTAAATGTCCAGTATAACTCAAAATATTAAGACATCATTTTTAAATTTCTTTAGTATCTAAATTTTTAATTTACAAGCTGATTAGATTTTGGAAAAAGATTTATTAGGTATATCTCGGTAATTAATTAAGTTTGAGTAAAATTTGTCATAATTGAATAGATTTACACCCTTTAAAACTATACTTTGTTTGCTACGAAGTGTGTGTGTGTGTAAACTGAAATATATCAATATCGATATATTCTTAATGTGACTCTTATTTGCTTGTTTCTAAAATCCGTGGGTGACAGGCAATTTCTGTATTTAAATTCGTTTTTATGGTTTTCCATGGCACAAAATGTGTTTAACAGTGTTATTGGCTTCCCTAATTATTTTACATCAAATAAGTTAAATAGTTTTAACATACATGGTAAATGGCGTGATGCTATATTTTATTTATTTTATAATATTATTGCATGTTCCCGGGGTCAAGAATGAGAATTACAAGTTCGCAAACGATATCGTACGGTAGTTCAGTTCCTTACGGAAAATATGCTTAGTTTATGAGAATGTTCACATAGTTCGGCTTGTACTGTGAGTTCCATTCTGCTGCTAATGGCACGCACTGAAATGTGTTATTATTATTGTTCAGGTACACATATCCCGCTGCTTTTCAGAATTCTGAACGCACTTTGCAAACAATATGCTGGCGCGCGGACTTGATCCAGGAACTGTATGAGACGAAAATAATACTAGTAGTAAATACCGGTGATTATAACGATATTAAGTCGTTTATGGGAATTATTTTAACAAGGTTGTGCGATGTTTGTTCTAGCGATGAGAACTTAGTTATCCAAATACATTTTTAAAATTATTGTTTTTATCTCCTTATAAATAAGGAAATATAGCAATCATGAATAAAACGATTGCGAAATTTTCATATATAATACCATAAGTGTTACAATTTATGTTGACAATTTTTGTTGCTGTAGCACGAATGGGTATTTCACTTGATTTTAAATAACTCGAGTGCACAGCACGAGTGATTTTTTCAAGCGTAATAACCATGAGTGATGCAGCCCCAAAAGTTGTCTACATTACTTTGTAACACGAATGGTATCAGAAGGACAATTCAAAGAGTCAAAACGTAACAGTGTAAAATTAAAATTGTTTAAAATTATCGATGGGATCACTGGTGAAAATTGGCGATAAAAATTTCGATGAAATCACTATTGAAAAATGTCAATAAAATTATTTTCAATTGGTGGAAAATAATAAATCTATAAAATCTATTGGACTATTTTTGACAAATGACATTATGAATTGAATTGTCACATATCATAAAATTAATGTTGCTAGTTATGTAGACAATTTTTTTTGCTGTACCACGAATGGGTATTACGCTTCATTTTAAATAACACGAGTGATAAGCGTAATAACCATAATAATAATAATATTTGAAATATAAATTGAAAAACTAATTATATATTTAATAACAAATTTTTAAAAATGATTTATAATAAATATAGATTAAGCCCTATTGAATTTGGTATCAAATTAAAGGTTTCAAGAAGAAGACTTGACCTCAAATTAATATTGGACGCTTGTCAATTGTTTTTTACAATAGTTATTTAAATCTTATTGAGTTTAGTATCAAATTACAAGTCTCAAAGAGGAGAGTGAAATTAATAGATCGGAAAATAATTTTCAACGATCGTCAATTGTTTTTTAAAACAGTTAATTTAATTTTGACAAGTTCCAAATAATAGGTCTCATAGGGCTGTACTATAATATCAAAAGTACTTTCGAACGATCTTCAATTGTTTTTATTATAGTTATTATTTTTTTGAAGATTAATATTAAATTGAAGCTTTCTGAAGGGGAAATATATCAGGTATAGAATTAAAATGTGGCGTATAGGGATTTTAAAACTATATTCTTCAAATTGCTGTATCTTTTTACTTCTTCACTGTACAGTAAAAGTAAATACAAATGTTATTCAGAATTAAATAAGGCTCATTTAATTACCTAAATATTAGTATTTCGCATATATCAATCAAATGAAAATTAATATTAATTAGAAAAATTATAACACGGCCATGAACAATTGATAAAACAGTTTTAGGTTTATTTATTTAACACAAGAAATGAACTTTGAAATTCACCATTACATTACAATCTTCTACAAAATTTCTACAGAAAATAATACAATACTGAAATAAAAAATTCCAATAATCGTAGTTGTTTTGAAACATAACTAAAGCATCTAGGTATTCTACATTTATAATATTGTATATATAAGAAAGTCCTGTGGTTCCCGCACCAAACTTAATATTAAGTTTACTTTTCGCGCAAAGAATACAATCTCTCCTCCAGTTGAACGCATCAAAGTTAAAGTAAAGTCTCAACAAAACGATAAACAAATTCATTTATCACGCGCAGCCTGCTAAAGACTCTAACAAAAACCTCTTCAGTGTTTACGCAATCTCGCTGGTTCCTCGTAAGGGTTGATGATGATAAATGCCTCGCTGCGCCCCTGATTTAATTCGCTTTTTGCCCGCAGTGGCGCCAACGTCAGCGTAATTGAATTATATTAGTGTACAACTTCACTCCATTATCGTGTGACGTTTTCTTGATCAACGTTTAATGTAGTTTTTATCAGTGTATAAACGAAAATTAAGTAATGTAAATTTATTTAAATTGTGCCAAGAAGATCGGACAAACCTCGTTTGTTAGAAATTTAATTTTTGTAAAAAGTATTCTTCAATAATTCGCTTCATCCTGGATCGTCTCAGAAATGTATAAGGAAGTATAGAAATCCTAGCAAAATCGATAACAGAATTTCATTTTTTCAATGACGTCTGTCTGCTTTTTTAAGAATATTTCAGTAAATATTAAGAGTATATCTTGTTATTTTCAAAAAGATGTATAATAATATTAGCTATAATTAATATTTGATTTTTTTTCTATTTCGTACCGTTTAAAAGTTGTGCAGGCGAAAAGTTATGTGCTGACATATCATAATTCGTGGAAATTTATTGAAAAGTTTTAACGGATTGTGGCAAATGGTTTATGCATGAAAAATTCGAAATAAATTAATATTTAATAATTCCACGTAGTATGGAATAAAAACATCATTAGGAAACACGAATAGCCTCAATCGATCAATCAATGTCAAATCAATTACCTGTGAACCAGTATTGTCTAAATCTATAATCTATCTACTCACGATATACCTATAAACGACTCTTTTAATCTGAATTATATTAGGAATACAAGCATATCCACATTTCATATTATTTATAAACTGCAATGTTCCGTAGAGAACGAATTTATTAAACGATGCAAATAAAATATTTACTGTAAACTAATTAATAATTGATGTACACGGGAAAAAACTTACATAGAATTTACCGAACTATTCAGAAAACTGAGGTTGCAAAATCTGTTAGTAATATTGTGTTTTCAAGCACACCAATGAATACCCCATTCATCTTTTTTATAAATTTAGCTATTTTTGATACGATTTATTGACCCATAATTAATTCATGGTAGGTTATGACAAAATAGATAGGTCATTTTTAGGTCAAAAATATTTTTTTTCCAAAAACATTTGAAATTCCATACATGGCATCTACTTGTCATGAAACCTCCAAAATTTGAAAGTAGAGTTCTGCAGCTCATTTAATTCCCGAGATATGACATTTCAAAAATAGGTCAAAAATGAGTATAAATAGGCCTGTATCTCAAAAAATAACACAGATACAAAACTGGGAACTACGCCATTCGATTCTACGGAAAAAGTTACATAAATATGCAAACTTTCATTAAAATCGCTCTGCGGAAAAAAGTTTTAGAGCAAAAAGTCTGAAAATCGCTCAAAATCGGTAAAAACTCAAGGGGTTAGTATTGAAATTTTGCCAAAAATTTTCATCTCTCAGAATTTTGATTTATATACCCTATCCCCCTATTTCCGACCCAAAACTTACAAAAAATTTAGTTTTAGCCATATCTGAGTCTTAGTTTTGAAAATATTTGCAATTTATTGAACGTGGAGTTGAGCGCAAAAGTGGCCATAAAATATATGATGGGCGATATCTTGAAAACTGAAAGAGATAATTGAAATCTGATTTAACGAGCCGTTTCAGCACACTTTATTCCTCTAGGATGTAAATTTTTGTTATGATAACTCTTGAAATATATGTTTTATAAACAGTCAAAGTTGATAGAAATTATATCGAAAAAATTCAATAATTGTTCGATTTTCGTAACCTGTATCTTTACAACCATGAATGATATTTTAAATCGGATTCAAAATTTGAATTCCTCATACTTAAGTTAGCTATGAGCCATAGTATCATTATAATATTTTTTTAAATAGTTACAAGTTAATGGCATTGTGTTTACGACGATTTTTCGTATATTTAAAAGTGTGAATTGCTACAAATGGAAAAGCATATATTCAAATTAACCAAATATTTCCCACCAAAATCAAATTCGTATAATAAAAATCGAATATAAAGTCGTGCACTCCTTGTACACCATGGAAACATTTAAAAATTTTCAATTTTTTTACGAAATATGACACATGTCATTTTGATTGTGAAGCTGTTTTCTTAGTGAAATATATATCAAAAAATTAAATAAATATATATAATAAAATTAAATTTCTCAAATTTAAATAGAAAATAAATAAATAAGAAGGTATGTATCTGTATCATCAAATACTATTTTGTATCGTTTAAGAGTAGTATTGGGCGGGAGGATATGTGCATTTTCTGATTTACCAAACTTTTTAGTAAATACTCTTTATTGCTTAGGTTATTTATTGACGTTACTTAAAACCAATGGAATGTTTCATGGTATGTCACGTGTCTGCGTTTTACCCATTCCTTTCATTATTATACTGAGAATAATGCTCTTGTGATTATTCCCGGAAATATTCTCTGTAGCTTTTTTGTTTTTGTTGACAGATGTCAGATATTAGATAGTTATCAACACAAGTAAAAATTAACAAAAAATATAGATTTAGTGTCGTGCCTGCTGATGAAATCAAAAAATAATATAATTAAGTATAACTCGAGAGTTCGATAAATTAGAAAATAATTCTCTAGTATCTTTCTCAAACTTGTTGCCATTTGATAATAGCCAACAACATGTTTTCGAACGACCTGTCAAATTATTATCAATTTATTCTCATACTCTCTTGTTATATTATTACTGAAAATAATCCTGTTTAGTTTCATAATTGTCGACATTTTCAGAAAATGCATCTTATATGTTCAGCTGATAAAAAAAAATAAATACATTACCGCTTCCGATAGATGGATTGCTACTAAAACTTAATCAGCTTGTAATTTGAATTTTGAATATCCATATCGTAAATATTTGAAAATGACATTCAAAATAGTAAAATTGTATTCTAGCGACCTCCCATGTACAACTTAAAAAAGGAAAATACCGTCTAGAAGAATTCGTCATGTTAGTTCAAGATGGCGGAACAAATCTGCTAATATTTACAATGCAAATTGAGTACAGAGCCATCTGTAAGTTTCGAGAAAAAAGATCAGAGCGCTTATGCATAATGCGGCTAAAATGAAGCATACCAAAAAACATAAATTTTATTAATATGCATGTAATATTTACTTGCTTCTTAATTTTTTCTTAGTAGGTAGGTACACTGATCTGGACTAAGAAGTATATTCTTTGAGTTTTAATGAAGACATATTATCGTTAAAGAGATGCAAATATAAATGAAACACTTATTTGAGAAGCCACGTCATGTGATTTCAAAATGGAGAATATGGAAATTATTTTAAAATTTAATGAGAAATAAAAGGATTCAGTGGCGCGGTACATATTAAATTTTACTTGATACATAAAACTGTAACAAACTTTTTAAAAACATATTTTGTAGGTTAAGTTCACATATCTTTCAGTTCTTAGTTAAGTCAAGTATTGGAACTTGCAACCCAATGTTGCCAACCTCGGACATTAAATTTATCGTAAAAAACACTTTAAATTATTTGCTTGCTTCCAACTCATCGGAACTAATTAATTCATTTTTTTTTTGTCCACAATGTTTCATTAAACTTACGTACAAACTTCTGTCGAAATTATCCTACCTGTACAATAATTATCGAACAGTTGCCAATACTGCTTTACTCAAAATCATAGTATAATGCTATAATGGATTACTTTCATTCAGATTTTATTGATGATTTCAAATAATCGTTATTTATGTATCAAAATACTGAAGGTTTACTCTTTATCACGAATATGTAACTTATTTGTCGAGTCCCGTGGGGTTACTTTTAATACAAAATATATTTATCTATGATAGTGTGTAAAATTGATGTTTAGTTGTTAGTTTTGAGTTTGTAAAACGGTTGTTTAGTAACACGATCTCATTAGTCACGGGTTGCAGAGCAACGAGTAACTAAAATTTTTAAACACGCCAAATTTGCAAAAATTTTGTTATCATGGCAAACTTCTCAATTAATATTGTGATCCTAATTCATAAATAAAAGTATTTTTTAAATATTTATTGGGTTTTTTCGTTATATCGTAGATAAAATATTGTACGATACACATACGTAAAGCGTCTTTAGTCACTCAGGGGTCTTAAAACCCATTGACCCATTCGTGACTAAAGACTAGCTTTACGTACTTATATCGTAAATAACTATTATTATATAGGTACTGTGTTACATTTGTATATTTACCGGACCGATTCCAGTTCGGTAAAAGGGATTTTACAGTTATTCTTTACGGTACTGTATCGCAAGCAATATTTTAATAGGATTTGTTCCACAATATCGGTTTCCGGTCATTTTTGAAAAATGTAACAAATGTCAACAAAATAGAATTATAGAGAAAACAAACTTTTGTTTAAATGCATAGAGAGACATACTGTAAAAATTCATTTACCGGACTTATAACTAACGATAGTCGGAAATTGGATGATGGAAGATGAAAAGAGACAAATACTCAACTTCTCATTTGCTAACGTTTCGAGATGTATTTTCTCTTCATCAATGCCTGGTGGGAAAAATATAACAACAAATAAAAATTAATAAATTACACGATAAGATTAATAAATAAATAATATCGAGAACAATATTCCCATTCAATTTTCGGCTATCGTTTTTTATCATTAATTATTATATATAATATAAACAGCTGAAAGCAGACAATACATATAAATTAGTTAAAAATATTAGAAAAAACAAAATATTTAAATATCTTTTCAGATATATTTTAATGACAGACAAATACGAAAAATATAATTTATTCTTGTGATACCTCCTTTTCACTTTATAATTCATACTCACCAATAAACAATAGATCCTATCAGCAAATCGAGTAAAAATTTCCAGGATTTTTTGCTTTACATCGTGATTCTATGAAAAAGATGAACATCAGTGCGGTACACTTTTTGTTTCATTGTATTATCTTTTCTGAAAACAAACGCCGATCTTCATGCATGGATTGGTAAAACTGAGTTCCCAGCAAATAAAACTGTTCTCCCGTCTTTTTTCTTTGTATTGTCGTCTCTTTCTGTTGCAAAAAGATTGTTTGCTTCAAAGAAGATAGTGTTAAGGAATGTTAAAGAGTTTGAAATGGACTAAGAAGCATGAAAGTGATATTTTGTAACTATAATGACCATAATTATTTTTGTTTTTATCTTGTTGGTATCAGAATATCTTTAGGATATCTTCAGTGCGATCAAATTGTTGAGTTAAAGTAAATCATAATAACGACTACTCTAAAACGCGACCATGAAAATGGCGTACGATAAAAAAGAGAGCTATGCCGAATGATTCATTGACTTGTTCTTTTTGCTCTATTTGCTCCTAACAATGCAAGTTTCTATTTTTCAATGCAATACCCCATAAATATTTACTGATTTTGTTAATAAATTAGTTTCCCTTTAAGAAAGTGTAGTGTGATAAAGTGTCTAAATTTATAATAAAATATTATTATATGAGGGATTTTGATAGTCATTATTCACGAAGATGAAGCAAATTATTCGAGTGAATAATGACCATAATCCCGAATATAATACTGTACTTTTTCTACTACTATAAATTCAGAAATCACTTTTGAAGTGATCGAAATTCGTTGAAAACACATGTTGAAGAACGTCAACATAAAAATAGACAATGACAACTGACTACATGTCAACTGTCAGATGACCGTTGCTTGGTGATCCACATCACGTCTTTAAAATAACAGTGAATTATGGATTTCTGGCTTTGTTATTGATCGAGAAGAGTGAATTATAAATCATAATTCACTACCGCGATTTATGGGTATTATAATTCATTGAAAAACTTGAAATAATGGGGATATATTTATACAGAAGTTGGAAAATAAAATTTATTCCCATACATAAAAAAATGTAACACTTTGTTGACAGCTGTTTCGTGCTCAGTTTGGTTTACCATTTTACCATAAATAGACCAGAACTACGCTTGCAAATTGTGCAAATTTATTTTGAAAATTTTATACAGCGATTGATGAGGCTTATTTTTAATTAAATGGCTACGTCAACAAACAAAACTGCTGCCTTTGGACTGAAGAAAATCCACAAGTCATTATTGAGACGTAACATAAACTAAAAGTCACTTATTTCATGTGATTTACGAGCTGTTGGAATTATTGGTCTATATTTTTTCAAAAATGATACCGGTCAGACCGTTACAGTCAATGCAGACTGCCATAGAGTTTTCATTACTACTCTTTCGTTGGCATTAATGTGGAAGAGCGAGTGTTTCAACAAGACGGCGCCATATGTCACACGCAATGAATCTGTGGATTGGCCTTCAAGATCTTGTGATTATTTTCTGCGGGGATATTTAAAGGCGATAGTCTACACCGATAAACCAGTCCTAGTCCTCAAAAAGTGATCGACAATAATTAAACTTCCACTAATGGCATAAAATTGTCTTTCCGAAAAAGCCAATACCACGATTTTTATGTGCTTTATTTCATTTTAAAGTTCTATGGGGCCTATTCTGTAACTTACCCGTTAATTTTTAATATCCTCTTAAAAATATTTACCAATGATAACAAACGTCACTAAACAAAAATTGAAAATTTAATTTGATATATACAGGGTGTTTCATAACTTCAGGTACATACGTTAATGGCATATGTTATTTGATATGCAGATTACGAATCAAAAAGAATTTTTTTTTAAATCGCAAAATTATTTTTCATGTTTCCCAGTCCAAAATTTTTTGTTGCCACTGCCACTGGCTGGATCATTATGTTAATAACTATCGTTTCATTAAAAATAATAAAATTTTGTTTGTTTATTTTACTAGTAGTATGTAATTTAAATTGTTGATTACCCATTTCATTGTTTGTGTTTAATAGGAAAGCGAATCCAGTGCAGTACTACAAAAAGTGTTTTAGGAAAACAATCCTTATTTTTTTGAATTTAAAAAAATTATTTAGATTCGTAATCAGCATATCAAACAGCATATACCATTAACGTATGTACCCGAAGTTATGAAACAGCCTGTATATTTTAATTGGTTAATTGGTAAATTTTTAACAGGCCGTTAAAAATTAACAGGTAAGTTACAGAATATGCCCTTAACCTCCAAAAAAAAAACCTTTTAAAATAAAAATATGTATAATAAATAGTAAATTTAATTCTAAACAAATATTAATGATATTTTCAACCGATTCGCATATCAGTCTTATTACGTCCCAAAGATTTCCATGGGTGGTCATCAGAACACGCACTATACCAACACGCACTCAGAACAAACAAACGCACCAATCAGGATCAGGTACGGGGCATCGAGCATCGATCTCCGACAAAAAACGCAGCATGGAGCTTGATGAATGTCTGTATTAGTTTAAACACTGCGCGTATGGGACGTTATAATTGATTTATGTTAAAAGGACCGGTTCAATGTGGAGATGTTGGCAGCACTGGCATTCTGAGCCCATCTGGCGCGAACTATGAACGGTAATAATCATTTTTTCGCGGAAGCGAAACCGTAGGATCCTTGGAGACTGGTAGTTTGACGTAGCACTTGACTTAATCTGCGAAAGTGCCACAGTCTTCATATTATTCCATTTGGGTATAAACGAGAAATATATGAGTCTATCAAAGACATTACAGTTGGGCGCCAATAATTGTTTGCTCAGGGACAATCGAAAGGACTTAATTAGATATAAATCTACCGCTCAATTACTTAAACATAAATATGTTCATCATGTTATTGACGATATGTAAGCGAATCATGGTAATACGGTACTTTGTTTGCGCATTGTCACTGTGAACTTAATCTAAATGAATTAATGTAGGCTCAAGTGAATGGCGAAGTAGCATGAAACACAACACCACTACTTTTAAATTGAATTATGTGAGTCAGTTGAGGTGGTTTGGACATCTTGAGCGAATGTCGAATAAAAGGTTGGTGAAACTAATATATGCGGGTAAGATTGAAGGTGAACGATTGTGTGAGCGTCCGAGGAATAAGTGGTTAAGTATGATTGATGGTTTGTTGCGTGAACGAACGATTCCAAGTGTGAAGAATGGACGAGCATGTATGAATCGCATTATAATGGAGGGTTATGATTTTGACGTCACAGACAAGAAATAGAAAGATGAGGTAAAAGTTGAGATGGAAGTTCATAATACAAACATCCATGTTTTGACGTTTGAGATGGTGTTTTAACAAGATTATGTTTTTATTTTTGAAGTTTATTATTTAGGAAACTTAAAAAATTTAACACTGGCCATATATTCTTTATAGTAATAATGGGAGTCACTATTGCACAAACCATACACACACTTTATTTTTTCATATTTAGCATCATTTTAAGAACTGTCATTTTGACAGCGTTTTGTTTGTATTTCGCCCACGTGAATTTTATCGTAGTTCAATGAAAACATCAATAGATGGCAGCACGAAAATTTGCTTCTGTATAACCCTCCATTGTGGACGAGGCGAAAGTGGTGGAATGTTTGGAGGAGATTGATTGTTGGTTGACTGTGTTTCTGGGTTCGTGCTACCCTACTGAGTGGGATATAGCGTGATGTTATGTATGTATGTATAAAATAAATAACAATATGTGTAAGAATGAATAAATTATTTCCGAAGAAGAAGTTGGAATCAAGCATATAACTTTCAGTGGTCTTTACTATAACTTCAAAGCCCGAGGTTGGCAACACTGAGTGCAAGTTCCAATGTTTGACTTAACTGATAACTAAGAGATATGTAAACTTATCCTATAAAATATATATTTTTTTATTTCTAATATAGTTTATTTTCCTCGGACAAATAAAATAAATATTGGAGATAAAAAGTAAAACTTCAGAACCTTGATATTTAAATATTTTTGCCGACTGACATTTAAAGGGACACTTTATAGACTGTTACACAGCAACAGCCTCTGCTGTAAATCTGGTATTTTGGTGTCTAGTTAAACAAATAGCTATTATATATACATACTGTCTTCGATGTCCTGATTCCCATACAAGGAAGAAACCTTGTGTAATAGGACTAAAAATGAACTGTCAAAACAAAACTGATAAATTACTGAAAAAAACTATTAACATAGATATTGATAGGCGTGTCTGTAAACTTGTTATTAACCTATAAATTACAAGTAAAATAAATCAAATTGTTTCTCTAATAGTCTGTTTACAAGGTATTATTTTGTAATTTTAAATTAATTATAGCTAATTGATTTGGACTCGATACCCCATCGTTTGATGTCTTGCTTAATTTCTAGCAATTATTTGAAACCAATTAATAGAAGTAGATTCAGTTTTACTAATTCAATGAGGATGTCTGTGTGTACATTTGTGCGTTCGTGTGGACGGATGGATGTGTATAATTCCGCTCAGATCCATTTTCCCAAGTTCTACTGAACAGAAAATTAAATTTGACAACCGGAAGTTGTATTTTACTTGAAGAACAATAATGTTTTTCTTAATAATTCGATAAATGAATTTATGACAATTTTTATGAATATAAATGAAAGAAATTGTGTTTATCTACAAATGCTTCTTATTTTTTCCAACATGTTCTAATTGTTGCTGATAGATTATTGATAATAGGCATTAAAAATGTAAAAATAAAGGGTACTAGAAAAACTATAATGCAGTTTGTAAATTTTAAAAATATTTTGAAAGATCGGTCAACAATAATGTTTTATTACATACGTACTTACATAACGCCACACTAACCCACGCAGTGGGGTAGCACAAACCCAGAAACACAATCAACTAACAATCAATCTTCTCCAAACATTCCTATCCTGATACACTACTTCCCCTCATCCAAATTCATAGTGCGATTCATACATTCTCGTCTATTCTTCACACTCGGAATCATTCGTTCACGTAACAAACCGTCAATCATGCCCAACCACTTATTCCTCGGACGCCCACGCAATCGTTCACCTTCTATCTCACCCGCTTATACTAGTTTCACCAACCTTTCATTCGACATTCGCTCAATATGTCCAAACCACCTCAACTGACTCGCCCCTACTTTCTTCTACTCTTTTCTCAATCTCACACTTACCAAACTACAAAATATTCATGATCACGTCTCGTATACCCACACACTCCTCTCAAGTATCTCATTTCTGTAGCAGTTAAAGTCATTCATGCTTCTTCATCCACACTCAATATTCAGAACCATACATCAACGAAGACACTAACACACCATTATAAACACTCAATCGAGCATCTCAAGATACATTCACGTTTCAAGCAAATGTACCAATAGCACCCAATACCTTGCACCCTGCAGACACCCGTCTTTCAATCTTCCGGTCAATACGTCCATCTCTCGAGAACATACTACCCAAATATACAAATTCATTCTCTTGTTCCAGTCTCACAACATGCACTGAAACATTACAATCAGTCATCAAATCATTCTTCTCAAACACCAACACTTTACATTTATCGACATTCAATATTTCTTTGGAAATTTGTAATTGAGCTCAAATTGTCAAATTTAATTTTAAACATTTTTTTGTATTTACCCTTTTAGTTTACAATCCAAAGGGAACGAACTATGTAACATAAAAAAGTTACTACCCGTAAAATAGAGTAGGTTTTTTCAAAATGTCAACAGTATAAAATTTTTGATAAATGTGCAAAATAATCCTACCTGTGTTTATGTAGCTGATCAGCACTGGCCCATAGGCGGCTCGTGGGCGAGGGGCAGTTCTCTCCCACCCTCCTTTCTCCACTGGGGCTCGTCGGTTTAACACTCTTCACAAATTCCTTGCACTGCTGTATCCAACTAAGCGATTTGGCCCTCTTCATTCTTTAAACATTTTCACTACCACTAATAGAAACACTATTATCACTAGTACACTCCGCAACACAATTACACGACCATTTTAACAGTTGGTTATTGCATTCCACGCACCGCACACTTGATTTAACACAAACAACGGCTTCGTTATGCTTCGAGGACGGGATACCTGTGAAAAAGAATTTTATTATAGTTTTTATTAACTATTTAAGGAAGGTAATTAGCAGGAAATTTGTTACGCATCGGCTTGGAGCGCGTGTGAAAATTGTGTGGGCAAAGTGAAACGTACATTCCGAGATAGAATTTTTATGAGCTAAAACTGGGACAAACACAAAGTAAACACTTGAACAGTTAGATTTTTAGGAAACTAGTCCACTGAAACTTGATATTTACAAAGAAAATTTGGTCAGTAGTGTGTTGCCTTAAATCTTGTATATTTTTTAATACCAATTCTATACAATATAATCCCTTAGAAACATGTTGCTATAAAGTGCATTGTCACATCTCTTATATTTATTAAGATATAATAATTTTTCAGGTTTTCCGAAGAGCAAATTTGAAGTACTGCAACTCAAAATTATGTGTTTTTCATGCATTGTATGATCAAGGAGCAATTTAAAAAAAAAATACACCATTAGATTCAGCTTGTAGAAAAACATAGGCATGCAAAATTTGAGAAAATTTGATCAGCGAGTAAAAGTTTTACAGTCTGAAAATGGCTGATTTTAATGATTTTTTCTACTCCTGTATAAATACATCCCCATTATTTCAATTTTTTTGATGAATTATAGTACCTATATTTCACTCTTCTCGACCAATCACAGAGCCAGAAATCCATAATTCACGGTAAAGACGTGATGTGGATCACCAAGCAAAAGCTGTCTGACAGTTGACATGTAGTCAATTGTCATTGTGTATTTTTGTGTTGACGTTTTTCAACGTGTGTTTTCCGAATTTACAGCAGTACAAAGAATATAGTATTATATTCGGGATTATGGTCATTATTCGGAAAATTTCAAAATTTTAACAATTTGCTAATTTGTCATACAATGCATGAAAAACCCAAAACTGGAGACAATTTTGCGATATCTTAAATAAATTTTGCAATATCTTCCATAATTTTTGAGATCCGAAAACAAAGAATTTACATAAGTATCTTAAAAAATATAAGAAATATGACGTTGCATTTTACAGCAATGCGTTTCTTATAGCTTAAATTATATAAAAATTTATATCCGTTCCATATACATGACTACCAATCATGTGAGACAAAATATTAATTGCATATTGTATTGTTGCTTAGAATTTGTAAAAATCGTTATTATTTTTTTTGTTAATTTATTTGGGAAATGAATAAATAATAATAGTATATTGTACAACAAGCATGGAATGGTACTCATTTCCTACGAGTATGAAAGTTTGTAGCATGGGTCCGAAGGGAATACTGCAAATAATACGAGTATGAAATGAATATTCCATGCGAGTTGTACACTATACTTTTTCCACGACCACGATATTATTTCCAAATTAATTTAATTTTAATAATAAATTTGACCCATTTCCACCATTCCAATATTTGATTCCATGTATTCTAAATAAGTATTCTAGCAATGGAACCTGTAATGAAATGGACGGACCTTTATTGAAATACTCACAAAACATATTCATTTCGCACGATACTTGCAATGTACCTCTTTTCCCTAACAACAACAAACATACAATGAGCAGATTTTTAAGAGGCCGTAGAAAAATATATTTCGGGTATATTGTTTTGATTGTAAAATTTGCACTCAAATTGCTGCTTTTAGGTAACATTAAATGACAAAATCACTCGCCTTCGGTTTGTAATTTTGATCATATTATTTGTCTCGAAATGTTACCAAGCAACAATGTTCCTTTAATATATGACTACTGAATATTCAACAACGAACAATTATAAAAAAAATAATTATTACTATCCATACAAGGACTAAACAAGTACTGAAAAAAACTTCTGCTTATAAAGGTTTGATTCCTTTAATAAATGATATATTATCCAGTAAATAGGAGTCCTGCATAGTAAGCTAGCACTAAACGTCTACTAACATAACTCCGATATTGCAGCATTGTATTACAATGAAAAGTGGAAATTTATTAACGGATAGAAGATTTATTACTCGTTTCTAGCGTCTTATATACGATTCACTTTTGTTTTATGTCGTAGTTAATTTACTGTATAAACAGACAGACGGACGGACGGATTTTCTATCGGCATTGTTTGAAATTTCTCACGAATGGTGCTGCTAAACACGGCCTTTCAGGCTTAAAAACTTGCTTTGGATTATTGTGGATATTTCGATTTGTATTATTGATCAATAATTTATGTGCGGTGTCCACCTGACAATTGAAATCGACCTTGGAATATTGTTTAAAGTTTATTAAGGGCCGGTATTTCCAACCTCAGATAAACTATAGAATAAATTTATCAATGGAATAAACAAAAAGTTTCGCAACGAAAGATGACAACTAGAATAATAAGCATCATTTAAGCTATGATTTTGATGCGATATTTTTTATTTATTCTATTGATAAATTTATTCTCTAGTTATCTGTGTTAGTAGTGCAAGCTATCACTTAACCGAGATCTGCGAAAGCAGAGTGTCACAATCAAATTATTAATTTAATTTTAAATTTAAACATCAATTATAATTTGAAGCTTATCACTTATCAAAAATCAAATTTAGAAAAATAATTAAACATACCCACGCCTCATGGTCCAATTTAAACACTCTCAGATAAAACAGTGATACCAACTGAACATACAGGCGTACCAATCTAATTATAACAATTAATTAACTAGTCAGAATGAAGAAAGCTCATGTCATGTCATTATGGCAGCAACACCTAACGTGAGAAGTAAATAATAACTATGATTACAAACAATTAATTGCGGTATTAAAACGAAGTTACACTCTTTGTTATAGTACTCAGTCGAATAAATGTTTCCGGATACGAACCAGTGTTATCTCTGGGTACATCTGACGAGGAGCTAAAAGAAGCATGACTGTGAGTTGACTCAGTATTCTGAGGATTTGAATGCAGAGTAATTGAAATTAATCGCGGATGAAAACGAGAAATTAATTTTTCGATGTTAAAATGGCATATCCTAGTTGGAATAAACTTCATTCCTAAATGATTTTTGTGCAATGTTATTATTGATTGGTATAACTGCATTAAATATACAAAATATCTATTCTACCAAAAAATATTCCTTAGGGAAATTGTAAACTATTACTCGTAGTACCTGTTTTTTTTTTTTATTGATAACACTTTTTCCGGCTACAGCCAATTTAACAGAATTTAGTTCGCCATTTTACTATAGACTTAAACCAAAACAACACTTACAAATTGTGCAATTTTATTTCGAAAATTTTCTACAGCGATGAGGTTAATTTTTTACTAAATGACTACGTCATCAAGCTAAATTGCCGCCTTTGGGGGTGAAGAAAATTTACAAGCCATTATTGAAACGACGTTACATAAACAAAAAGTTACTGTTTGGTGTGCTTTAGGATGTTGGAATTATTGGTACAACTTTTCTTCAAAATGATACCGACCAGAATGTCAATGGAGACCGTTATAGCGATATTTTTACTGATTTTCTCGGTCCCAATTGAATGACCTTAATGTGGAAGACCGGTGGTTTCAACAAGAACGGCGCAACATGTCACACAGCATGCACCTAAGTCATGATGGTCAAAATTGAGGTTTTGTGATACTTCAATATTTAAGAATCTATCCCTCTTGTCTATGGGTATGACCATAATTTGCAGTATGACCCAATGAGAAGTGGTGGCGAGCGCAGTGTAGAGAGAGAGAAAGAGAGCTTCAAATTGTGCATTTTACTTTACAAAAATGTGTCACAAAACCTTAATTTCACCCGTTCAATTGGGAACGCACTCAGATGGCAGAATATGGCCTATGCCCAATCTAGTGTTATATGTATAGAAATCAGCGATATTTGATGAGTGCGTAATATCGCGCAATGAACCTGTAGATTGGCCTCCAAGATCTTGTGATGTAAAACCTTTGGATCATTTTCTGCGGAGATATTTGAAGTTGCTATTCTACACTGATAAACCAGAAACGATGGAAGACATGGAAGCCAACATTTGTCGCGTTATTGCCGATATACGATCCCAGCTTTTTGAAATCATATTCAATCATTAATGGCATAAAATTATGTTTCCGAAAAAGCCAATACTGTGGCCATTATCACTATTTTTATATGTATCATTTAAATTTAAAGTTCTTTGCCTCTAAAAAAATCACTCTTTATAAAATAAGTCGAATGCGAGCTATTCACGAAAATTTTGTCTATGATGTCTTCATTTGAAACTTGTATTTGAATACACTATTCGAAAATATGCAAACATTTATCATACAGACTACCAATTAAATTGCTTTAATGAATTCGGGACCATAAGATTCCCAGTTGTAATTCCACATGAAACAGTTGCCATTCTGAACATTACCTTTTTGGCTTCTCTTCCTTAACTACGTTTACCATGTACCGAGATCTGCGAAAGCAGAGTGCCCCACTCAAAATGCTTAATGATACGTAATAATTAAAAATGTGTTGGAACAATAATTAAAACATTGATCTCTAAACAAGATCTGGTCCACCGAGCGTCCCACATACAAATTATTATTTAAGAAATGCCATCACTAATGAGCCAACAAACAATTAATTCGAATAACACCCACTTTGTTCGACCAATGGTTTACCTTCATCATTTGTTCAACACGCCTACTAGATGAGACTCTCGCTTACCTGATGGCTTCGAAGAGAAAGAAATGTTTACAAGCCAGTCTAGTGAGCTGCGATTTTATAAATAAATAATGACATATCATCACGCCATTCGCTTACTTTGTACGTGGCACAATTATGCGGTTACCAGCTGTCAGGTCGTGCTCCCTTAGATATTAGAGGAGGAAGAACCACTAGGGTATTTGATATAATATTTATATTTGAAAATAGAATACGATTCTACCTTTATTAATATTTTATTAAGATCTTTAGCTTTCACAACTAATTATTTACCATTAGCAATTAACTGCGCTTTTGTAAGTACCGATTAAGAAGCTTGCAAACTCCAAACTCTCCACTTACATTTAGTGGGATAGAGATCATGCTCTTCTTTTTCTTGCCAGAAATATCAAACAGTACTTAACCGTATTTTTATCAAAAAGAAAATAAATAATGAATCAATATATCATCAAGCTTATTATAAGTTTTATGTGTGACACTTTTTCAAATCTCGGTAAGTGATACATTTTTACATTGGAAGTGTGGTTACTAGCCGTTGAGTAATGACCCCCAAGGATGCTAGTGGAAGAGGAAATAGAAAATAGCATTCTTTACAGTTATGGACGATATGAGTTCGGAAAATGAGTTTTACCGGTACCAATAATAGTACCGTGAAGATAATAAATGGACGTATGACGTACAATAGTTTATTTTATCTTAAAAACAATCACGTCGTCCTGGTCTTAAAAAAAACAAAAAGAATAATGAAAGCAATTAATTTTGGTTAGTTGTCATTTCTAACATTTTTAAAAAATGAATGCGGAAATAGTTATTTACTTTACAAGTGGACAAAGTAAGGAATTACGCACGAGAGAAATTTTATCGAGTGGCTAATTCCACTTTGCTCACGTGTGAAGTATAATGTTTTATCCAACATCTCTTAATAAATGTAAAATTTATTAAAGAAATATTATTTGACAGTGACATATGCTTTAAATTTTCTAAATTAAATTGTCAATCGAAGTAGTTATTGTGTTATTATTATTGTTATATGTAGAAAATTACTCACTAGTCACTTTTCTCAAAATTATACCCACTAGTGGGTAATCTGTTACTTTCCTTGTTTAAAATCGCCATAGTTACAGAGTATTTATTGAGAGGTGTTGGATAAACTATATTATGTATCAAATATTATTGAAATATTGCTTAGCAACGATACAGTAATGAAAAAAAATAACAATACTGTAAAGTTCAATTTATCGAACTGGGTAACACGAAAATTTAATAAAAATTCAACCTTCAAAATTGTTTTCCAGACGAGGTATTACGTTTTTAAAATTTGATTTTATAATACATATTTCATCACGGCCTTTACCCATTTCTGGGTGTGGCACTCTGCTCAATGCATATCTCGATATTATGATATATTTTATCTGGTGTAAATTTCGAAAATTTATCGGCTGTGAGGCTCGAACCGAGGATCTTGTGATTTAAAAATTACTGAATTTTATTACTAAGTGGTAATTCTAAGTGTCATATTTTAAATCGATATTTTTAAAACCTGTCAACAGATTGCTAATTGTAAGTGGTAATTGTAATTGATCATTGAGTAGCTCTGATTTGATTGTATTTGATTATAATTATTTTAAGGAAATACTTATTTAAAATCTAGTCGCGACCCATTCTGGAAAAGGTTTCAGTCTAGCTATGAAGAAGTTGAGCGATTTATGTAGATATCTAAACAACTTAATATAATATTGTCCAAAGAAGAACAGAAGAGAAACAGCAACGAATACAACAGAATATACAGAAGAAGAGATTCTAAACTATACCGACCAATTAGCAAATAAAATAATATCTTTTTTAAACCACTAGCCTAATTTCGACATCTCAAGGATACTAATGAAACTTTAGAAGACAAGTAATAAGCAACTAAAATGTCTGCATTTTCCTATTACAGTATCCCCGTTTAAAATCCTTGCTGCTATGATCATCCCAATGTTAATAAAGTAAACATTACATCTTCATATTTTTCCTTGATGATCTCGAACGGCTGCCGGTTATTCTTCTTCATCGTCCTCTTCATCTCCATCTTGCAGAGGTGTTAAACGTTGGATAAAGTACCCGGCGATACAAGTGTGAGAGCGCAAACTCATGTATGTGATTATTTTTACATTTTTAACGCTGATCTTAAACGTACATTAACTTATGCAAATTCCCATACCGTTGAGAGCGAGTAAATGTTGTTTTTACGCTGAGCAAATGCTTCTTAGAGAAATCGTTTATGCATGTTTATTTTATCGGCGGGGAATACTAAACGCAAGATTCTTATGAGAATATTTAATGCGCATATTAGATATTAATTTCTTTGCCTCTTCTGTACTTTATTTTTGGGCGCCGCGACTTGACTACTGGTACGCACAAAAATTTGTGACTTACCAAGATTTATAACAGCAGGGTGACACATTAAAAAATGGAAAATGGCGCGGCGTATATATCGCAGCATAATATTACAAATTGTTTGAATAAGTATCTCGCAGTAAAATAGTTCTTTATTATTTTGTCTAGTTGGTAACATGTTCCACAACAAGTCGAAGTCTAGTCTAACCGGTTCCAGTCATAAAGTCATCTGCATCTGGCGTTACATCTAAAAATAATTAACTAAAAACGTATAATTACAACCATAGATGTTATTTCCATATAATACATTAGTAGAAATTTTTATTACACAATTTTACAAATATGGGCTTCCACGGAAAATCTTTAATTAGATTATTTGTTTAAGTTCTATTTAATTTTTATTAAAATTCAACGTTTCCAATAATTACTGTACGTAATTCTTCGTCAGGAAAACAAGTTTCTATGAACTTGTTTATGTTGTTCATTTGTTTCCCTGATGAGAAACGTATAATAAGTATTAAAAGGTTAGTACTAGTAAATTGTTTACTAGAAAATAAATTAAATACTCCTCCAAACTTAACTTGAAATTTATTGCTTATGTATAGTTTAAACATGTATTAACTCATTGCTGTAGAAGGCATCGTAATATGTCTTATATTTATCGAAATATGGCGATTTGTAATATTTATTCAAAATACGGAAATTTCCCCAAATGTGACTTAAAATTGTAAATTTTTTTTATTACATTTCTTTATAATATTCGCACCAGGAAACCCATTACAGCAGAGCGTATCGTCATATCTCTAATATTTTTCTAGATATGACGATTTTTTATATTTTCCGAATAGCAACTTTGAGGGGCTGTAACTTGAAAACTATACAAGATATTGAAAAATATATCCAGTTTTGTGTTTTTCGTGCCGTTTATAATAAATTAGTAAAATTTGAAAATTTTGAAATTTTTTGAATTTTTTTCAAAATTTCGATTGGAGATATTTTGACAAATATGAAAGATACAGACTTGCAGTGTTCACCAATCGATTCAGCTCGACGAAATACATAAACCCTGAAAATTTCAGAAAATTCGGACAACCGGTTGAAATGTTAGAGCAAAATGTCTGAAAATGGCCAAATTCAGGCCAACTGTCAAGGGGTAACACTTGACTTTTTGGACAAAAAACGCCATTTTAAGGCTTTTTGCTCTAACTTTCCATCCCGTAAACCGATTTTTATGAAACTTTGCATACTTATGTATTTCGACGAGCTGAATCGACTGGTGAACACTCCAAACCTGTATCTTTAATATTTGTCGAGTTATCACAGATCGAAATTTTGAACACAAATACAAAAAAATTTCAAAATTTGGAAAATTTGCTAATTTGTTATATAAGGCACCAGAAACGCTAAACTGAAGAGAATTTTTAGATATCTCGTGTAGTTTTTGAATTACAGGCCCTTAAAGTTGCACTTCGAAAAATAACAAAAATCGACGTATCTCGAAAAATATCTGAGATCAGACGATGCGCTCTGCTACAATGGGTTTCTTAGCGCTTGTATTATAAAGAAATATAATAAAAAATATTACAATTTTAAGTGAGGATATTCCGTGATTTTCAAATTTTTCTATTGGTATGTGAATCTGTATTGAATGATTTATAATTACAGTTTCTATTAATTGTTTCTTCCCATAGCAACTAAAATTAGTTTATTAAACATATAATTCAGTTTTGTCAAAACAAAATCTGGTGTGGGCAACACACTACTTTCTTATGCAAATAAAACCAACAGAACACGTATGACTTGTTCCTTGCGTTTGACTTTATTTTATAATAGAAATCTATTAATATCTAGTCAGCAAAACTTTCTAACTAATAATACAAATATTATTCACATTTATAATATTTCACGTGTCTGCGTTTTAACATACGGGCTTTCGTGGTTATTGCCTGGCAACAAGTTTTCAAAAGATCTGTCAAATTATTTGCAATTTATTCTCACTCTCCTGTTATATTATTACAGAAAATTTCGTAATCAATTATTTTCATGATGTTATACTTCCTTAGTAGTAGAAAGTAAAAGTATCCCATTTTTTAGTCCAGCGGTATATTATTTATACTTTTTGTATATACTGCATGAGCAAGAGAAAATGCGAAAGAAAATTATAGTAATTTAATATAAATTTGATTGCTGAATAAGCGGGCTATGAAGAAAACTATTTTTATGTGTTTTAAGAGAGCTGGGGTTTTAGCGCTACGTACAATATTCTAAAATTATTTTATGATAAATGCTTCGAATAGAAGTTACAGAGAAATATATTATATACTATTTGTATTTAAAGTATTTATTAATATAATTATTTTAGAATATTGTACAGGGCAAAAACCGAGGCTAAAACACTTCTCTTAAAACACCCAAAAACAGAATTCATCGTACCAGTCTATGTTTCATACTAATTATTGTTTAACGTCGAAACATCGATTTGGTATTAGACAAAATATGAGAGAAAGGAAAGAACAGAATTCCTCCAAAAGGAAAAGTAATCCAAGATGCTACAGCTGGTAATCATCTTCAATAGACTAAACGAGTCCAATCAAAAGGACTCCTTACTAGCAAATAAGAAACTAACCTACAGTCCAATAAAAATTCTCACGATCAAACTATTTCCTGACCATCTATAAAACGCATTGAACAGCCTGTGAAACTATTCACTTCTTTACGTCCGTTTAATAGCGTATCCATGTAACCGATTCCTCCACGTTTGGAGTGCTTCCAAGGCCAGATGCCCGGACAGGTGCAAATCTCCTCAAGATCTTAGAATTCTCTTGAAGTCTTTTTGACGGATAGCGTCGGCGGCGGTGCCCAACTTGCCTGTTGTAAATGCTAATGAATCCGAGACTATAAATAGAAGAGCATCACAACCAACAGTTCTAACGGTTGTTCAAAGAAGAAGAAGATTGCTTGTCGCGTTTGTCGCTACGGCGATTAATTTTCTGTGGTTGTTAATAGATATTAATTTTTAATTTGGTGTGTTAATTAGAGGCATTGAACTGTGATGAAGTTATCAACAAAGAAAATAATTGAGGTTTATTTTGAAATACTTTTTACCTCCCGCAAATATACAGGGTGACTTTTTTAAAACAATCAATCAGTTTTGGTGGCTAACTAATAGTGATAACTTTAGAGATAAAATAAATATATAGGCTTATACAGCAAAGAGTGCGACATAATGGGGTCGTTCACTAGAGTCACAAAATGGCAAATAAATCATTTATATTATGACTAGACCCAAAAAGATCGTACTAGATATAATAGAAGCTTAAAAAAATCTTATTAATTATTAAGATATTTGAGTTTTAAAGACCTCTACAATGACGTCAAATTATTATGGCGCATATCTATCCTATTCTAAATTATTTGTACTTCCCTTAGTATTGAGCTGTCAGATTGTCGAAGTGTCAAAATAGTTGGCAACTAATTTGAAGGGTTTTTTGTTGCACTTTGAATTCCTAATATATACAAAATATATTATTTATTTTTAACTTATAAATATTACTTTAGATCGTTTCAACGAACTTAAAAGCTTATTGAATGACATAGGTTAGCAAAATTTATCAGTGGTAATCAAACATTTGACTAAATAATCTTACAATTTATTAATGTTTATTCCAGAAATAATTGGAATTCATGTATATTTTAATTATATACTATGAAAAGTTATTTTAATTCAATTTAAATAATTTTCCGAACTACAAATTAGAACATTTATGTGACAATAATTATTTATAATCTCTACTGTTCGAGATCCAGCAACAGCTCTACAATGACGTCACAACATTAAAAAAAAATTATTGTGGCTTAATGAATAAAAATTAAGACTTTTTAAAAGTGCAGATAGTCTTCAATTTAGATAAAGTTTCATAAAAAAAATTGGCACATGACCTGCAGACATAAAAATTTTAATATTTCCGAAGTGTGTCTGTGTTTTTTTTTTTGTTTGGTTTATTATATGTTTTGAAAAAATTATGCAAGCTGTCATTTTACATCTCATTCAATCTGACATATTATTACGGAAGAAATCAATCAAATAGCATCAAAATTATAAATAAAATAAATATATCATCACGCCTTTTACCCATTATGGGTGTGGCACTCTGCTTACGCAGATCTCGGTAGGTGATATATTTTTGCGTATGAAGTGCGGTTACCAGCCGTCAAGTCATAGCCCCCAAAGATGTTAGCGGAGGGGGAACCACAGGGGTAAATTTAAATTGGTAACTGTCGGTACTGGATTCGAACTGAGCATCAAAATAATACTTGTATTTGTGTAATATACTATATTTTAATAAATTAATGAAATATACTTTGTCCTTCATTTTGATAAAGGTCTTATTATTTTATCATTATGGATTAGCCCATTAAAAGCCACTTTATGGCCACTAATGAATATCGTAAACAAGTGGTTATAAATTTATAATACAATCGAACATAAAATTAGAATACCTTTTGCAATAATATTGTTGTAAAAATATTTCAGAATCATATTATAGTAAAATGATAGTTTAAGAATTAAAGAACCTATAATCTATCTAGAAGCCCCTAATTATTCTAAATTCATAAAGTTTTGTGTGAAGTAAATTTCAACATCATATCTCCAGTGAAATCTTATTACAATATGCAAAAATTCTCGTGAAAGTGTAATTTCCATCTTGATCGCGTATTGAAATCTCTTCATTGAAAGTCTTATTATTCCTTTCTTCAAGAAAGTCTATAGTTTACCCACAGTTTACCCATGATTGCCATGTACTTTCTGCCAAGGTGTTAATTATGTTTTAATGATGCGTGTTAATTTCAATCATTATAGAAAATAACCCCATGCATATCAATCATTAGTAAGTGCTGAACAAATCATGAAAATAATTCTGAGAATTGAAATCCTCTTTCATTAATATGCAGAGTAGAGCTGAGTGCAAAATTAAAATTTTATAGTGTGGAATAAGGTGACGTTAATCGGATGAACATGGCGATGCATAAAGAGGATTTCTGGGATTAAAGTCAATGTTATTCGCTAAAGTCACACACGGTAACACGATAAGTCAGTCCTTGTACGAATGCATATTAAGATTTTTTTATTGTTTTTAATTTTTTTGCTATTTAAACTCAACAAAAGTAAATTTCTGCAATGATGTGTCTTGCTTACATTTTGAAATTCCCAAATTATCAAATACTATGTTAAACAATAGTATATTGTGTTCCTAGTTGTAAATGAGTATCACAAAAAGTCACGTTTACTCCAAATAACAATTGCTATTTTTTTCTTTGAGTATAGAAAATAGAAATATAAATCATTAAAAAATTATCGAAACTTCAACAAATATTATGTCTTTATCCAGCATTTCTAGTTATTTTTGTTTATTTGTTTTATTTTTAAATGTCAAATTATTGAATTACAACATTACTATTTTTTATAATATCTTACTTTGTCTGTCGCCGGAGTAGAAGTGTTGCTATGGAGACACTATTACGCCAGCAGCGAAAAAATTTAACTTCTGCTTGTTGAATACAAATACACAACGTACTTTTATGACGTTTAAAGAACATACTTTTATGACGTTTGAAGTAAATAGTATATTATATTGTTAGGCGTAAATGTAATGCTTTTTGTTGAGCATTTAAGTTCACATGACCAGCGAAGCGAGTCGACCAATTAAATGTGAAGCATATAAAGTCTCATTTACTCTGAATACCACATACTAAACATAAAACCTAACCTAACCTAACCTGACCAGCGAAGCGAGTCGACCAATTAAATGCGAAGCATATAAAGTCTCATTTACTCTGAATACCACATACTAAACATAAAAAATTCAAATATAAATCATTAAAATTTAAATAGTTATTCTCTCATAGGATAGGTATTCAGTATTTCTAGTACGTTGTATTGCTATTTTTGTTTATTTGAATCAATTTTAACTGTTTTGAATCTACTCATAATATTTTACTTTGTCTGCCGCTGGAGTTAAAGTGTCTCTTTGGTAACACTTTTACTCCGGCGTCAGAAAAATTGTTTTAGAGAATAGCAATTTATTTGTCTATTGCCTGATATTATAAAAAAATTTAACTGCCACTTAAATTTACTTTAAAAGTAAATTCATTTGTTTTTAATAATTGCACATCATTTCAAATCATTTTATGAATTATATAACATTGTTGTGAAAATTTTATTGTCATTTGGATAACTAGATGTAAATTTAGTATGGAAGTAAATTTAACTGGAGTTTAAATTTCTTTATAACATAGGGCAAATATATGAATTTTTTTTATTGTATGTGTCCATGTGAAATAGTTTTTCAACCCTAACTTTTCCCTAAGAAGACTAGTTTAACTGTCGAAATGTCTGCGTAGTTTTTAATTAAATAATTGAATGCAAGTCCGTTTTTTTTTAAAATAAAAATTGAACTTGTGCATGAGGTATACAAATATATAACAATGTATATTTATGATTAAATTTTCTATTCACTTTCCATTTTATAAATGCTTGAATGACCATAGGCGAAATACAACATATTTAAATGTAAATTACAATATTATATTATCTACATTATTTATGCAAAAAGTAAATGTCAAATTATATATATTTCATTAGGAAATATATTATAAAAGCAATTTCACTGAACCTTTCAACTATTTCCAACCTGATACTAACTAAACAAAGCAACAAAATCTCACCTTATTTTTAAACAATTAAAGAACCACTTGTAGACCACACCTATATTTATTCAAATAACACAGCAATTGCACATTTAAGAACACAATAAATTCTTTACACACTTGAACACTCAGCCAAACGAAGTTTCACCACCACATTTTATTATACACGATAATCTATTTAGTATTACGCACTACAGCATTTAACATTAGCGTAACACGAATTTAAAATTTACAAAACAAAATACGTACAATTTAATAGTAACAGCACCTCTCACCCGCCACAATCGCAAACCTCCCCCATGTCAACAAAACAAAAGCAACTCGCGTACAACGCACACTGCCCGCGAACAAGACAAGTGAATCAACACGCGATTAAACGTCCAGCAGAGATCTGCCGCGGTTCAACGCGAGAGAACTGCTCGGAGTAACTCGAGAACTGAGACTTGGAGAGTTGGATGCTGCCTCAGACGGGTAACCTGAGAGTAGGGACACGGCGATTTGGTCAGAGCGGTTTCGGAACGCTGGTTTGGATTCTTAAGCTTAACTTTTAGGCAGCAGACAAATTTCAGAAATTTTTGCAAATTGTCGAATGCAATGAAATAGAGATTTGTTTTTAGTAAAGTGCCGCATTCAGAAATGGCTGAACCTGGAGTTTTCTTTATCTGTAGGTATATATAGAGTTATTATTACCATAGTTACAGTGTTAAAGTGAATGACAGCAATGTAATAAAACATTTCTTATAGCGGGTGTAGAATTGAAATGTCCAATGCTATTTTCTCGATATTGCTGTATATTTTGACCTATTCGCTTTGCAGTAAATGTGTAAATAGAAAAGTTGTTCAGAATTTTAAAATATATCCAATAGAGCCCATTTAGTTACCTACCGAATTATCTTAGGATTAAATATTCACATAATATCTAATTAGTCAATTATAATTATAGTAACTATTGTAACTAAGTAAAGTACTGCCAATGGGCAGTTACTTTCCATGTCATATAATATTTAATCACAAAATTTTACTAAATATCTCTATATATGTAGAAAGATTGTAAATATGAGAGGAATCACAAAAAAAAAAATCTATGAATTTAAAACTAATATTTATTAGAAAAATTGTAATATGGCCATAGAAAATTTGACAGAAACGAAAAATTTTTCATATTAATAAATAAAGATATACAATTATTTATTAAATTGTTGCAATATTTTTTGTAAAAATTTTATAGGAGATTATAATGATATAATAGCGAATTTAAGAGTTTCCTTCTGTTAAATAAATAAATAACCCTAAAACTGTTTTATGAAATGTCAAATATTTTTCGTTTTGTTTAATTTTCCATAGCCGTGATACAATTTTCCTAGAAAATATTGAATTCAATTTGATAAAATTATTGTAAAATACTAGATAATATTTTGGTTACCAAATGGGCATTATCGCGTGAATCTTCTAATTTTCAACCACTTTTGTATTTACACTTTTTCTTAAAGTAAAGTAAATAGGAAAAAACTTAGGTCACTATCAAAATAATAACATTTAAATCCCTATATTCCACATTTCAATTCTACTCCCGGGACGTAAGCAAAAGGATAAAAGTTAAGAATTTTTGATTAAGTCCTGTAAATATTTCAGCTTACTGAAACAGAGATAATAAATAATAAAAATTAATTAACCCTAATAATTTAATGAGAGAAATAGAAAATATATCTCGATAAGTTCTTAGATAACTTGGCTTTAAATATAATTTATGTCAAAATATGTTGTCATAACGACGTATTTTCGGCTTCATAATATTTTCCTAACTAATAATTTAATATAAAAAATAAATAAATTTATTGAGCACTTTAGTAATTAAAATGATTTTTTATTTAAACTTGGAATGTTTCTTTAATTATAATTGGCTATTGTTAATAATGCATATAAATTATTCCTATGTTTACTTATCAAAGTAGTATAGTAGGTACTTCTATTATATTTATTAAACATTATAATACTGAACACTATACAATATGGCCTAATTCTTTAAGTGAGAATTGTGAACGGAATTGCCTTAGTCTTTGCTATAGGAAAATCTAGTAATTTCTACAAAACAATTGCCGATTCTATTGGTTCCTTACTACCTTTTCCAACTTCCTGTTCCTAAAACATTTCATATAATACCCCATTAATCAGGTTTCTAATGAATTCTATAGAACAAAAAACCTTTGCAAATCGTAATAATGTGTGATAAAGAATACTCGTATTTGTCATTATATTCCTCAAATTGCTGTTCCTAAAACATTTTATTTGATACCCCGAATGGCATCAAGTTTCCATGAATTTTAAGAAAAACAATTGCCAATCGTAAAGAATTGTGAGAAAAATTATGCATCAATGTGTTCCCCAACTTTCTGCCCCAAAAATAAGTCATTTAACACCCCATTACAATAGGTTTCAATTGACTTTAAGATAAAAAGCAATTGACTATCTGCCGGTAGCTATTTTTAGCAATGCGTCAGTTACTTCTGAAAGATTTTAAGAAAATCATTTGATACTCCTTCAGTCTCCATTTTTTATATAATTACATATCTCTTCTCTTCAAGACCGTTCTTTTGATACCCAATAAAAGATTCTTCACGGTCGAATTGGGAATGCAAGAAATGTTAAGTCTTCTATTGAACACACAGAGTGCGGAAGGTGAGGTCGACTGCCTTGATGGCGGCCGCCAACTTGATGCTATGATGCGAGTTTCAGGGACAGAGGCAGACTGAAGAGATGTTGAGTGAAGAGATCACCGGAGCCCAGACGCGAGAAGTGACAATATGATGATGTATTTAGTCAGCATGCAGGGATCATACATAACTGAAATGTTCCTGGCGGAGACTTTTACTTCCTATAAATTATTTTGGGTACGTCAAGGCTATGTGTTTCTTTTTACGCCCATTTAAAATCCGCCTAACTGTTGACACAACATGACAACGTGCATGGCTTGTAAATTTTGCGAAGAGGCAGGGATTTTAACTAATAAACAAATATTTGTGAAAAGACTTCATATAGTAAAAGTAAATAAATTGTAAAAATTAGAAAACATATAATAGCAAAAATAGAAATTATGTTGTCTACTCGAATAAAAATATTTAACTAAATTTACTAAACCTCTAACAAGCAAATAGACAACACACTATCAGTGATCACCCAAGAAGAAATAGTCAACTCAGCAGCGAAAAGTAGATGGAATTAATTACAGCTACACGTTTCCAAAGAGCAAAAGGTATATGAACTATAACGCTGAATAATATATTATACATTAAGGGAGAGAATAGTATGATTTTTCCCGCGGGGTACATTGAAACACAAGTCGTAGGCGAGTACTACAATACGACAAGGAAAAAATACACTTCTCTTCTATGGTGTATGTACTAATTTTTTCATGACTCCAATATTTATGATGGTTTTTATGTATTTCAAAATTATTTGAATTGCAACATAATTTATGATAGTTGCCTTTGACTTGTTTAATTTTATCCATTTTTCATATTAACTGAGCATTTCTCTCACAACGAGAGAGAAAGTACTCAAATCTCTCGTAGATAAAAAATTAGCTGTTTCTGTCACGATTTTGGTATCATAGAAACCGAGTTTCTCTCCCGGTCGTGAGAAAAAAATTATTATTTAATTATTTTCACGTAAAATATTATTAGAAGTGCACATACAAAATTATATGAAATTTATCTGATGTGTACATATTATAAATAATAGTTATTTACTTTACAAGTGGGCAAAGTAAGGAATTGCCCACGAGAGAAATTTTAGCTCACGAAGCCGAAGGCTGAGTGAGATAATTTTATTGAGTGGGTAATTGCACTTTGCCTACGTGTGAAGTATAACGTTTTATCCAACACTACTTAATAAATGAAAAATTTATTAAAGAAATATTATTTGACAGTGACATATGCTTTAAATTTTTAAATTAAAATGTCAATCGAAGTAGTTACCAAGGTGTTGTGTGTTATTACTATTGTTATAAATAAAAAAATACTCACTAGTGACTTTCCTCAAAATTATACCCACTAGTGGATAATCTGTTACTTTCCTTGTTTAAAATCGCCATAGTTATAGAGCATTTATTGAGAGGTGTTGGATACAACTTTTAAATAATATTTGTAAACAATTTGTTTGACGTTTGTGTGTAGACAATACTATTCCACATCGTTTTGATTGAGACAAACTTACTCTAACTCAACTCAATTATTTACTTAGATATGCTCAAAATACCTTATAGGCCTTCAAGTAAACTACCACTACCATGGCCAGTGCTCAAAATCTAATCAGTTCTTAATTTGAACATTCAAGTTATAAATTTTCATTTATCCTCCACCAGCATCTATGTGGCTTGTAATTTTACAACCCTTACAAACAAAAATATATTTTGTACCGATATCTGCTCTACCGAGAAACATAAATTAAGCTATTCTGTTGTAAGACTTGAGGAAATCTAAAGTCTACCATATTTAGTAGTAGTAGTAGCTAAGGTGCTAAATGATAAAATAGACTTACATTTTGATGATTTTCTATAGAAATAATCCACTGAGCACATAGCACACGACACAATCACTGCAAAGTCCCCGCACTACTGACTGCAAACCTAATTTTGCATAAACTCGGCCGCTACGTTCCTAATTATTCCGTTTGATGCAAGTTTATAGACGGCAAGAATACATCTGTTTTTATAAAATAAAACATTTATTTTAGTTATTGTTCTAGAACATCTTAAAATTGAATGGATTATAATATTTTTCTATCACATCTATGGAGTATTATACATATCTCACATTATATAAAGGTTTTAAAAGGTACATTTTATATGGTCGTGCTAAATACTAGTATATAAAAATCCAGCCTGCCAATGCATTTTATAATTTCAACATTAAATAAAATCGAGTACAAATTTAGATGGCATAAGGTGTCTCTACAGAATCAAATAAAAAAATTTAGAAAATATGGGCACTACAAGACTTTCTTATACATGTAAATATAGAATAGATCTTTTAATTATATCTTTATTCTCATATCAAGAATGATTACTAAAATATAACGACATTGAGAAAATCAAGGAGACCTAAAAATATGTTTACATGTCCAAGGGCCCTTATTTCCAACCTCAGATAAACTATAGAATAAATTATCAATGAAATAAACAAAAAATATCGCATCAAATGATGATATGAATAATAAACATCATTTAAGCTATGATTTTGATGCGATATTTTTTGTTTTATCTATTGATAAATTTATTCTCTAGGTAACGGAGTTTGGAAATACCGGCCCTAAAGAAAATATATTATTTACGTGCAATGTAAAATAGATAAATGACCAAACTGGAAAGAATTCTAATAATTATTACAAGAACAATTGACGATCGCTCAAAAGTACATTCTGATATTTTAATGCTATACTCTTTTATGTTGGCACCAAACTCGACTCAATTAACTATTAAGAAAAACAATTGATGTTAAAAATTAATTTAATACCAAATTCATTGGGATTCATTTAACTTGTATAAAATACAATCAACTTGTAAAAGCAGAACAATAATTCATAATTATTATAACAAAGTAAGTTGTTACAAAAAATACAAATTTTCTTTAACAATTTTAAATTGATAAGTTAGCTAAATTTATTTGTTATTATTGACGAATCTATTTGTTAAATTTTATAAATGTATCAACCAAATAAAAACAATATTTTTCTTGTTAAAAATCAGAATTGACAAAATTTTAATTTATCAAATTGTCATATTTGTTCAAATTGTTAATTTAACGCAACATATTTGTCAATTTTAACTAGAAATGCATCAGCAAAATTAACAAATCGTAAATATTTTTTTTACTGTGTATATGTTTTTATAAAAGAAAGGCTAGGTGACATTTCGCAAACAAACGAATGAAATAAGGTAGCGTGGACAAAACAGCATCGTATTTGTCATATACAGTGACAAACAATATCTCTCAGTGCCTACGCGGCTCGTGCTTCTCACGCACCACGTGCGGAATGCGTATTATACTCGGTCGAATGAGTATATGTCCATAGGTAATAATCCGATTACCGGCGATAGCTTACGGAATTCGTTCTTATTTCGAGTGGGCTAAGAACGGGTTTCCAATCACTGGGAACACTCGTCAATGCCGACGAACCGACAAACCAATAAGAGGTATGGTTAAAGCAGGCTGGGGCACAAAAAACCGGGCGGGACTTTGATATTTTGTATTGTTTCAAAACGTACTTATTAAATGTAGTATTTTAATTGGCTGACAACGGGGTGTTTTACACGTGGCACGAATTACAATGGGGTTTGGGGACATTAGCTATTATAGATACGAATTGTAAAATAAGTAAATATAACATACGCCGATCTCGGTGGCGTAGTGGCTATGTCACTTGCCTAGCACGCTAGGGGTCGTGGGTTCGAATCCCACTGAAGAGCATGGTCGTTTGTGTTGTTCACATACTTTCATAATCATCCAGTCATGAGGCGGTATATGACCATAGTAGTTAGTCCGCCTCTCATCTTCATAAATAAAAAATTAAAAAAATATAACATAATGTTATATGATATAAATAATAATATATTCATTGAAATAGATCATAGAGCTTGAAAACTTGTAGAATGTCAATATTGCTCGGTTAGGTTACATAAGGACGAAAGATGGATCTGCAATTGCAAATCCCGAACGAAGATAAATTGGACATAACGAAAGGAAGAAAGACAGGTAGGCATCTAAAGTAATCAGGTTAATTAATATTGTACCTATATTTAATTAACAACAAAATATAGATTTGCAATTGCAGATCATTAACTAATTTAGCTACATAGATTCATAAGTATCAATCTGTATAAAAATAAGGCAAGAAATAAAGATGAAAACAAGAAAGGAACAATGTAAGAAAGAAAGGAAGAATTAATGAAAAAGAGATAGATAGTATTCATCATTTTCCTAAATTTTGGATAAATTGGTTCATTACATGTTTCCATATGACTTTTAATTTGATACCAAACTCGGTAGGATTAAAGAACATTTATAAAACAAATAAACAATGATTAAACAAAACTATTTTTTGACACTTAGGTTGCTAGGTGATCCACATCACGTCTTTAAAATAACCGTGAATTATGGATTTCTGGCTATGTGATTGGTCGAAAAGAGTGAATTATAAATCTAAATTCACTGTTGTGAATTTTTGGTACTATAATTCATCGAAAAATTGAAATAATGGGGATATATTTATACAGGAGTAGATAATAGTTATTTGGTTAACTAAGTATTAAAATACCAGATTGACTGAATGCTGCCGTGTTGAAATATTATTTTTTGACAATTTGGAATTAATATTAATTTAGTGATTATTTTTAATATGATTATTTTTAATATCAAATTATGTTGCCAAGCGTTGAGGGGTTGCTATACAGAAACAAATTAGTTATTTATATTTTTATATTTAATTCTGTTGTTGTGAAAAATCCTAGTTAATTTATTGTGTAAAATGAAGAGTGATGAATATGTAATAAAAATGTTTTAAATTCTATTTTTGCCAATAGATTATTATAGCTAGTAGTCTGTAAAATATCACGTTTACTGTTTATAAGCAATAAAAATATTTTTATTGCGTATTGTTGGTATGGAAACAACAAATTCGATATTTTTATATTAGAATTAGTTCTGTGCAAAGTTATAGTTAAGTTACCTGCATCCATCCATCCATGCACACAGACGTCATTGGTAAATGGTCAAAATGGGTTCAGAGGACTTCAACACATTTATCGAATTTTGCCATCATTTTTTTTAATGATTGCTAGTCGTAATAAAACTAAACATAAGAAAACAAATAAAAAAAGAGAAGTGGATAAAGGTTTTGACAAAATATGCGGTAATAAATTTTGCAGCAAATGAGTGATGAAATAACTGAACTTTAGCGGTATAGAAAGTATTGATATCTAGTTGTTAACTCGTCAAGTATGGTTCTAATTGACATAATTATTCCTTTAACTATCTTATTGAAAATCAATAAATAACCTTTTTCTGTCTATCAAAGGATAATAAATCAGCTCTCTAGAGTATAAACGAGGAATATCACAAAAATCGCGCAAACACGACATAAAATTAACATAAAAGGAAATTCATTATTTTAATGATAGAAATTGTAGTTTCTTTGTTTATGACTTGGAACATGTCTCAGAATTAAATACGAGTATAGCTTTAATTAGTTTAAGGCCGATAATTGCACGCGGTGTCGGATAAAAATCCCACAACAGTTTCTAATTAAATCATTTTATTTATTTACCTGGAGTTACGACACAAGCCATTATTTCACTATAATAAATTTAATAAGTAATATATGTTATTTAGATTTCGCATGCAATTATGTTTTTATTGCTTGCATTATCTTGAAAACAGAAACACAAAGAATTGTATTGGCATTAATAAATTCTTATCCTTATTTAATAGTTCTTAAAATTCTTGAACGTATAAATATAATAAATATAGAATAGATGTTTATGATATATAAATATTTTCATAACAACTATGATTATTGCAATATTAATAGATAATAATATTTGAAACATTATTATTGTAACAAAAATTGTCATTAAACCATAATTTACTAAACTATTTCAAAATAACTTGATAGGGCTTCAAGTTATCAACCTCTTATCACTAATAACTAATCAGCTCTTCCCAAATGGATACAATTGATATATACAAAATAGCAAAATTTACAGTCTATTTTTGGAAAACTGTAACCCCCGAGATCCACGCTCTCAGACAGACTGACAGGCAGACAGACACACACACAGATATCATCATGAGACTATTAAAATCATATTCTAGGGACTCTAAAACGTACTCATACACTAAAAACTCACTACCGACTTTTTAGCATGATTTCTATACCTCCCTTACAGGATGTTACGAGAAGTAAAAACAAATGACGATCGATTAAAAATAATTTTTACAGTAGGGTTTCAATTTCCTTTGTGAGACCATTAATTAGATACCAAATTCAGCAAGATTTAAATTACATTTATAAAATCAATTGTTGATCATGTTTCCTCTGTATGACATTTAATTTGATATCAAACACGGTTGTATTAAATTTCATTTATAAAACAAACAATTGAGAAACGTTCAACACTACATTTTGATACTTGTTCTTCGTGGGATCTTTGATTTGATACTATAAACACGGTACGATTAAAATTAAATTTAAGGAAAACATCTTACGATCGTTCAAAATATATTTCTCCCATGATACTTAATTTGTAAAAAAACAATTGACGATCATCCAAAACAAATTATTCACAGTTTAATTTGGTACCAAACTCAGGGTGGAGTTTAATTATATTTATAAAAAAAAATCTGGTGTGGTCACCACACTACTTTTTTATACAAATAAATTGTTTACTAGAAATTAAATTAAATACTCCTCCAAACTTAACTTGAAATTTATTACTTATGTATAATTTAAACATGAATAAACACATTGCTGTTGTACGCATCGTAATATGTCGTATATTTTTCGAAATATGGCGATTTGTAATATTTTTCAAAATACGGAAATTTCCCCAAATATGACTTAAAATTGTAATTTTTTTTTATTAGATTTCTTTATAATATCCGCGCCAGGAAACCCATTATAGCAGAGCGCATAGTCATATCTCTAATATTTTTCGAGATGTGACGATTTTTTATATTTTCCGAAGAGCAATTTTAAGGGGCTGTAACTCGAAAACTGTACAAGATATCGAAAAATATCTCCAGTTTTGTGTTTTTCGTGCCATTTATAATAAATTAGTAAATTTTGAAAATTTTGAAATTTTTTTAAATTTTTTGTCAAAATTTCGATTGGAGATATCTCGACAAATATGAAAGGTACAGACTTGCAATGTTCACCAATCGATTCAGCTCGACGAAATACTTAAATCCTGAAAATTTCAGAAAATTCGGACAACCGGTTGAAATGTTAGAGCAAAAAGTCTGAAAATGGCCAAATTCAGGCCAAACGTCAAACGCCCTTGACTTTTGGGACAAAAAACGCCATTTTCAGGCTTTTTGCTCTAACTTTCCATCACGTAAAGAAATTTCTATGAAACTTTGCATACTTATGTATTTCGACGAGCTGAATCGATTGGCAAACACTGCAAATCTGTATCTTTAATATTTGTCGAGTTATCGCCGATCGAAATTTTGAACAAAAATACAAAACAATTTCAAAATTTTAAAAATTTGTTAATTTGTTATATAAGGTACCAGAAACGCTAAACTGAAGAGAATTTTTAGATATCTCGTGTAGTTTTTGAATTATAGGCCCTTAAAGTTGCACTTCGAAAAATACCAAAAATCGACGTATCTCGAAAAATATTAGAAATCTGACAATGCGCTCTGCTACAATAGGTTTCTTAGCGCTTATATTATAAAGAAATGTAATAAAAAAATATTACAATTTTAAGTGAAGATATTCCGTGAGTTTCAAATTTTTCTATCGGTATGTGAATCTGTATTGAATGATTAATAATTACAGTTTCTGTTATTTGTTTGTTCCCATAGCAACTAAAATTAGTTTATTAAACACATAATTCAGTTTTGTTAAAAGAAGCAAACAAATCTGGTGTGGGCACCACACTACTTTCTTATACAAATAAAACCAACTGAACACGTATGACTTGTTCCTTGCGTATGACTATTTTAAAACAGAAATCTATTAATAGCAAAACTTAGTCTTAAAACTTTCTAACTAATAATACAAATATTACTTACATTTATCATATTTCACAAGACACACATTTTTGACACTTCACAATTATTTGACACGTTTGGCATACAAATATTAAAAAGTTATCGTTTTTTTCCCATTGTTACTAAGACTATTGAAATATATTCTTGAATATATAATTTAGTTTTTCTCATAATTAGAAGCATGTACAAGAAAAGTGCAAATAACATTTTATATTTCAAATATTATTGCTAACGTCTATTATTTGAAACTTTTCCTATAAGCTTATTCTATTTAAAAAAAAAAATTGAATTTATTGTTTTCTGTGTCCAGTAAAGTTTCTCTTCCGGTTGTTCAATTTCATTAAAAATGAACTAAGTTCTTTATTTTTTCATAAAACTTATAAATTCCAAGTTTCGTTCACATATCTTGTCTAGTTCATAAGATATTGCGCACACGGACATCCATCCATCCATCCATCCTCACACATAGACATCATTGAGAAATTGGTTTTAACGGATTCAGTGGACGTCAAAATATGTATTTCCGCAAAAAATCTCGTCAGCGATTTTTTTCGTGATTCCAATACTTCCTTATACTTTGTATAAGAAAGTAAAAAACATTTGACAATTGCTATTGTTGAAAACAATTGACGATTGTACAAAATTAACTTTTGATATTTTAATTTAACTGTACTCCTTGAAACCTTTAATTTGATACCCAACTCGATAGGATTCAATTAACTGTTGAAAAACAATTGATAATCGTTCAAAATAAATTTTTAATATATGATTTCATGTCTACTGCCTGAGACTTTTAATTTGATAAAAAAACTCGTTAGGGCTTAATCCAAGTAATTTTGCAACTGTTTATTAAAAATATGATATTCGAAATTGTGTGTCAAGTGTACTTCCTCTACCTGATTTGAAATTATCAATTGAGATTTTCGCATTGTCATATAAAGTTTCGTTACTCTATCTTTCCCTGGTTTCATCCATTCATCCACACAGACGTCATTGAGAAAATGGTTAAATCAAATTCAGGAGACATCAAAATATATATTTCTATCTCGCAATCAATTTTTATAATTGCTTTACTACTTCCTAGAAGTAAATGTGCATCAACTATTCAAATGTACAAATAAACAAGTAAAAGTAATAATTAAATATCCTAAATCATTCCCAACAAATATTTAAATGAAATTACAGCGGACAACACACCAGGAATCCGTACTTGTATTATGAATGGACCGCTGCGTCTTCGAAAGTTGTTTTCCAACACAGATCTCTATCTTAAATAGGCAGATAAAGAAGATACAACAAACGTATCGTTTTTTCTAAATGGAACGGCGATGTCAAAGCAATAATGACAAATGTTTTTATGCTGGACGGTGGAACGCGTCGATGAAAGATTTCAGGCTGGAGTACTTAAACGAGAAGATTTACGTTCTTGAACCATATATCAAATTGATGGAACAATATGTAATACGTTACCATTAATAGTCTTGTTAAGCGTAAGTTATTTTGTGTTTTACGATCGGGGTGATTAGATACCCAACTGCATTCTTTGGAACGATGTAAAATGACATCCGCGTGTATGATCAAACCACGGTGTAAGAAGAGAGGTGTCCCGACTTTCCAATATAGAAATTTCTTGTGTCGTTAGTTATTCACTTTTCCGTGCGATGCGCTGGTATCTTTAGAGGGTAAAATAGCAACGAGCAGCTTGTCATAATGAAGTGTCAATTTAAAACTACCTAAAATTATTACGGCTGTAGTTGAGACCAAAAACGCTATTAGATAAAAGTTGGTGGAGGTTAGAATGATCATTATAATATTTAAAGTTCGGAATGTAATATAACTGACATAACATATAACCTTTCATAATTTATCCGGAAAATGTTCAATCTATTTTCAAGTTCTTTATGATTAGACGAAGCTTTGAAAATCGAAATGTAATCACTTCTGTCATTTAAACAATTCGCGATAAAACATTTTCTCCCCATGATGGTTTAAAGGCGTGTAAATATGTGACATGAACCGGACAGTGGCCGCCATTTTACCCTCGATGCGGCGATCGCAGCGCCTGTGGGGAATAATGTAACTAACGACGTACGAATAGCTCGATCGACGGATTTCTAAGAAGTCAACACACCTCTCTTCTTACACCGTGGATCAAACCACAGTATAAGAATTAACACAGTAAATATTTCATTATTCCAATACTTCAGTAGTGCGCTACCGAGAAGATGGCTGCTGATAGACTGATGTATTAGTAACCATAGAAAACAGAGTATATTATGTCAGAGTCAGTGCTAGTTATATCTGACAATATCAAGCAACAGTATTTCTTTCATGTTAAGTACAACATAATATGTCAGTATATCATACAAAATTGTATCTGCGATCTTCCTAGTGTATTAGAAAATACTACAAAATGTAGAATGCTATTTTGACAGGTAGGGTTATATTTGTTGATTTATTGACTCAAATCGTTAGCAACGTGTTAAAAGTAACAATACTAGTTATTTGTATATCAACGCACTAAAGTATAATTTTTTATTACGAATATAAAATTAATTCTTCGAGGCGATAACCAAGGAGAATAAACCATATGAGTAATAAAAAATACTTAAGTACCGAGATATAGATTATATTTGTTTCCGAAATCGTTAAATTATTAATTAAAACTATAAATAAATAGCATTATGTGTTTGTAAAACGTCAGTTAGCTGTTGCAAAGGGGATGGCTGTGATAACAAAAGTACTGTCGAAGTGTCAAATTTGGTCATAATTTTCATTGTTTTTATATGTTCTTACACGTGGTCTGCATGTGATCTGTATTAAATTATTATCAAAGGTAAATAATAAATAAATTCACCAATAGTAGTATAGAAAAATTTGTTTGTTATTTTAGGTTTGTAATTCAATTTTGACATAAAATTTTGAAATAAGTGTCTATAAAGTTTTACTTTAGCTACAATTTTGGCTAAATTCGCGTAGTAATATAGTGTACTTTAGTATCTATTTAAAAATAAAAACACTTTTTTCTATTCCTGTATAAATATATCTTCATTACTTCAATATTTTCGTTGAATTATAGTACTCATAATTTACTCTTCTTGACCAATCACAGAGCCAGAAATCTATAAATCAGTATTATTGTAAAGACGTTATGTGGATCACCAAGCAACGGCCGTCTGATTGTTGACAGTGTATTCAGTTGTCATTGTGTATTTTGATGTTGATGTTTTTCAACGTGTATTAGTAACGAATTTCGATCATTTTCTAAATTGATTTCCGAATTTACAGGAGTAGAAAAAGTATAGTATTATATTCGGGATTATGGTCATTATTCAATCGGATGATTTGCAACTTCATCTCCATGAATAATGACTATCGAAATCCCTCATATAATGATATATTATTAACATGTTGCTATGTTACTTTTTACACTAGTGTCAGAAAGTGATACTTTTAACTTGCCAAGCAACCGTTAAAATGGCCACTTTTAACAACGGTCTTAGACAACTCGAAGATGCCAAAATATTATATTATCTTACTTCATTATACATATTTATGCTTCCATAGTAAGTTTATCTCTGGAAGCAATTTACTTTTCAAATTATACTGTCATGTTTGATTTAGCCAGTAATAAAATAATAAATGCGGATATATACAATATTCATATACAACAGCAACTGTTGCAAATTACCGACGATTAAATATCGCGAATTCTATTAATTTTCGAAGCTTAACTCAAGGAAAATAAAACTTAATACGAAACGAATTTCTCTCAAAGGGACTTGCAAATAATTGGACAATCAATTATCTTTAATCAGACCACACCTGAAGACGGTATGCTTTATTAATTTAAAGCGAAAGAGACACGATTTAAAGAAAAAGAACGTCAACTTGCACCGTGCATTGGTCGGTAATTACTCGATGGATCCATTAACTGATTCGGATCAGTTTATCTCGACTGACTTGAACGAATCCTGATTGAGAGACGGGTGTATAAGATTTATTTGAAGATCTTCTGATTGGATGTTTTTAATTAAATAAATAAATTATAAAATGCATATTAATCATGATTTTTATTTATATTAGATTACCAGTCGTCCATTTGAGTTACCAAATATTAATTTTGGTGTGATACACAAATGCTCAGTTTCTATAAAGAATTAGTTTTGCTTTCATATAAGTGTGTGAATAGATGGATGTGTATCCGTATGATTGAAGTAACTTTATGCATGATGTAGAATTGAAATGTGGCATATAAGGATTTCAATGCCATTTTATTTTTATATTGCTGTAAATTTTTACCTGTACACTATTTTTTGCTACCTAAATATTATTGTTAAATTAAACAAAAACGAAAAATATATGGTATTTCATAAAACAGTTTTAGATTTATTTATTTAATGGAAAATAATGAACTTTCAAATTCGCCATTATATCATTATAATCTTCTAAGAAATACAACACTTAAGAAATAAATTTAAAACTATTTTCTGATTTGGCAAATATTTTTTGTTTTTTCCAAAGTGCATTACAATTTTTATAGTAAATATTAATTTTATTTTGATTGATATATCACGAAATACTAATATTTAGATAATCAATTGAACCTTTTTGCATGTATTTTTCAATTCTGGACAACTTTTTTATTTACACATTTGCTGTAAAGTGAATAGGTAAAATGAAACAGTAATGTAATAATTATAGCATTGTAGATCCTGTGTATGTAAGGGAGGTATTGTGAGGCGTCAAAATTTTCTGTAGTGAGTTTTCAACAATTAAGCACGTTTATTGATGATGAAATAAAAAATAATCTAATTAAATTTAAGTCGAGAGTTCGATAAATTAGAAAATAATTTTCCAGCATCTTTCTCAAAATTTTTGCCTGCAACAAGTTCTCGAAAGATGTGTCAAATTATTTTCAATTTCTTCTCACTCTCTTATTATATTATTACTGACAATTACATTTTCAACTGTCATATTCAAACAATACGACTGTTTAAATTTTATGTTTTGTTATCCATGGCAATATCTAAATAACTAAAAACTATAAATTTTGTTTTGCGTCTGTCTTATTACAGAAATGTACTACCTATATCTATCAATAAATTTAGAAACATTTTGTGCAGTTTTGATTTCTGAACATTTGTTTCTGTAAGCTGATAAAAATGTTTCCTTGGAACAAACAGATTCCTCTTAAGTGAAAAGAAAATTCGATATGAATAGTGCCAATCCGATTTTGTTTTCATTGAAAACTTTTGTAGGTTTAATAAATAATCTTGTACGAAAATTATTTTAGTTTTGAAAAAACATATCAAAGTAATCAACTAAGACTCATTATGGGGGCGAAGTAATTTGAATAGGAGTAGATTTAATTTAAAATGATATCGTTTTAAATAAAAACGTTTTGTTTAAAATTAAAACGACTTCTTTTTCATTATTTTTAAAAACAAAATTTAATTTTCTTTCAAAGCAGAAAAAAGAAGATAAATAAAATTTATATTCAAAATTAATATTTTTTTGAATTGAACCTAATCATTTTGTAAGAAATAAAATTTTCTTCAACGAATGCAAACAAAAAGAAAACTGAAAATTTTCTTGAAACAAGAAATTATTTTATCCAACACCTCTCAATAAATGCTCTATAACTATGGCGATTTTAAACAAGGAAAGTAACAAATTTCCCACTAGTGGGTATAATTTTGAGGAAAATCACTAGTGAGTATTTTTTTTATTTATAACACTAATAATAATACAAAACACCAATAATATTTAAAACGTTATACTTCACACGTGGGCAAAGTGGAATTACCCTCTCGATGAAATTATCACACACAGCCTTCGGCTTCGTGTGCTTAAATTTCTCTCGTGGGTAATACCTTACTTTGGCCACTTGTAAAGTAAATAACTATTATGGGGAATGAACTATCGCCCAAAAGAATTTAACTTTGTATTTCCTATGTCCTGTAAGTAAGTAGACACCTGGTACATACATGTAAGGGAGGTATTGTGATCGATGCAGTGGGTTTTCAATAAGGTAAGGGGTTACTAAAATATTATTTCATTATGGTCACGAAACCATTTGTTTGTGTGTAATCTGATGATAAATAGATTTTGGTAACAACCTGTCAACTGGAAGGGTAGTTTACTTGTAGCATAAACTAATATTAGTTACAATTTTATTTGATTTTTTTTATGTATTTTGTATTGTTTAAAAGTTGTTCAAGCGAGAGGTTATGTATTGTCCACATCAGTTATTTTTATTCACATATAAAGCAATCAATTCGTCGTTGCACCGCTCAAGTTACAAAAGCAAATAAATAAACCAGCCTACTCGCTATTTCCTTCTTAACTTATGTGAGCGCACTCGCTAAATACCAAATTTAATTCCTCCGCAGACCTAAACGACGGTGTTTATCGCAAAATAAAATTAATTCACGCACGGTGAGCAACTCACTGAGTGCTCAGACCACCGAAGACTGAAACTGAAACATGCAGGTGGTAATATGAGTAAATCCTTGATTTTTTTTTGTGTGCGAGTTGCTTCAGAGATCGCCGATAAAAATAAGATGTTTACTGATATTCGAGGAAGCGAATGACGCGAGGACGGGTTGAAGATTTTTGTAATGTTTTGTCGGTAAGCGAATGATGCTATTGGGAAGATATTTTTATAAAGAATTATGGATTAAATGCGAAAATTGTGTAGTATATTTTTTAATAAGTATTTATTGGTGTGTAGCCGCATTCCTTGAATTCCTTTTAGGTTACATGTTGAGTAGAATATTATTTAAACAACATGATTTGATTTCGAGTAGAATTAAAATTATATTACACCTAATATGTTCAAAGAAAACTTAAACAAAACAATAAAATTTAGTATGTTACCTACCGTGAACTGTAAGTGATAGTTTTTAGGTCTAGAATGTAGTTTGGGATGTCGAGACCCGTAGGGTCGAGATTTCCTAAACATTCGAGACCTAAAAAATCACTTACAGTTCGAGGTTAGTAAGATATTTTTTGCAATACCTGCGTAAATATAAGAAAAAGAAAAATAGATATCAAAATTAACAGCTGTCAGATTGAGGTTAAAAATAAAATTTGAATGATATATATTTACTTACCATCCACCATGAACGGTAAGTTTCACTTACCATCCACCGTGGACGGTAAGTAAATAATGTAACTATGAAAACCAATTGTGCAATAAAAGTTCCACTTACTGTATTTAAATTTTGTTATTAATGGGTAACTTACAGTACAGGTATTGCAAAAATTATATTACATCTAATATGTTCAAAGAAAACTAAAACTATTCAATAAAATAGTTATTTATGATAAAGGTATTAAATGTGATATTTTATCAGTAAGTGGAGAAGGTTGTAAAACGAGGCGAAGCCGAGGGAAACAACCCCATGAACGAAATAAATCATTTTTGACTCGTATGTCAATCATACAATATTTTATCTATGATCTTCCTAGTTTATTAGTAACTACTAAAAAATGTAGAATTAAATTTTGTCAGGTAGGGTTATATTTGTTGATTTATTGATACAAATCGTTAGCAGTGTGTTAAAAGTAAAAATCTGTTGTGGGCAACACAATACCTCCCGCCATAGATTTTTGGCGGACATTTTTCTGTTCGTTATTCTTAAAATATCTGAGCTAAAATTTTGTTGTCTTGTAATTTGAGATTTAGATTAATTTTGGAGCTAGGATGTATTATTTTTGTTAACATATTATTGTTAATTAATAACAGATTATCAAATTGAAAATGTTCATTTTGTATTATTTGTGATATACAAATTAATAAATATTATAAACAATATTTGGGTTTATTTACATATAAGCATCCCAGCGCTGTCTTCAATAAGTTTCAAGATCAAATTCATATGATTTATTGAAAAAATATTTTATTTCAAGTAATTTCTATTCAAATTTTAAAAATGTCAACAGCGCAGAATCCAAAGTATTGATCCGATTCAAGAGTTAATGCGCATACTCCAAACAATGGAATGTATGATCCAAAGATCTCAAAATCGATAAAGTAAAGACTGTTACACACTTGGCGGTTATTTTTCGACTGCGGTAAATTGACCGTTGCTTAAAGAATTTGACGTGTTTACACATAAAGCGGCAAAAGTGTTGCCTTTTGTTAGCGGTAGAAGTGTAGCCGCTTAAACAGTTCGTCAAAGCAAGTAACTTCGTGATAAAAAAATCGGTAAGTGTGTAGTCTGCCTTGTAATTGACTATTTTGTTCGATTTTCAGCGTGGTAGCTGGCGACATCTACGAAATTCCTCCAGACGCTAGCAAGATCTATGAATTAAAAATTCCATATTTTGAAGCATGCACATTAGCAACTCTCCAGAGATTGTATTTTAAATATTTATTGATTTATTCATGCGTTATTGAAATATAAATATTGATATATAGCACAGATATTTACCTATAAATAGTAAAACTTAACATTCAAATTTATTAATGGAAACATTTTCATTATTTATGGCTATACTAGTCACTTTACAATAAAATGTAATTGACATTAATTGTTTACTATGTCGTTCTCAGCAGTTTTTAGTTGAAACATTTTACGATTAGACGAGAATAAAAATCACCGCAAAAGTTCAGCTAATAACACCAGTGCTCAGACGCGTGGCTTGCTGACATTTGGCGCCTGGAACATGCGGACTCAAATAATTTCATCTGAACTATTTTTTATCACACATAATTAAGTATTTACTTAAAACATATCAGTAGAAATCGTATTTTGAATGTAGTCGTAAATTGAATTCAAAGTATTTCCTATTTTTGTTCAGTTTATTAGAACTGTAAGCAACAGATTAAATTTTCACCGCAAAAGTTTAGCCAGCAATACCAGGGAGTGAAGGCGTAGGTCTCTGGTGTTCGACTCCTGGAATATGCGGGATAATAAACTACATAAATTTGAACTTGTATTTTTTCTAATATATTTCAGATTTATCTTTAAATATATCAGTTGGAATTAAATTGTTTATTTTGTATATTTAAAATTTCTTATAAGAAAAACAATTTTTATTCTCGGCATTTAAGTAAATGATTTATATACTTGTGATATTTATGTAAATCATAAAAATCTAAATATTAAATTTAGTTTATAGATGCTGATAGAATAAAACACATTTTCATATAGTTTTTAAAATTTTATTTATTCCTCTATTTATCAATCTCAATAAATATTGGGTAAAATAGGATATTAGAAATTTAAAATACATATTTAGTTCATAGATTTATTTATTTTGCAATCTGAAAATATAATTGGTATAACAGATAGTAGAAAGTAAAATACATATTTATTGGTTCATAACTTATTTATTTCCTTGACGAAGTTAAAGTCGTTGATTAAGTTGATGTTTGCTTTTTTGGTATATACATTTTTGATGTTTGTATATACAACATTTCAATTTGAAATGTAAAGCCTGGATCAGTCTCCTGCATTGGCTAGAGAGAGTAGGCTGACCTCACCCCCGGAAATTCCTCCCTTATCCCTCCAGGAAAACTATAAGCAAAACCTGAAGTAGGGGAGCGGCTTCATCGCTGCTGAAACTATATCTGTAAACACACAAAACAAAATTAATAACAATCAAAATAAATATATGAATAGTTTAAACTGTTTTTTTTTTTAAATAAGCTGAACTTAAATATCAAATATAAATTCTGATTATTTCTTTTATGAATAAAATTAATTTTCTTACATCGTAGTTACTGGCAGCGGGCGTCGATCCTGATGAATCTGTTGCCGGAGGGTTTTTGAGCCTTCCAGGTGTAGATGTTGATGTTGATGATACAGGCTCCGATGACGATGATTGAAAAATGAGCTCTATAATGCACTACCTCAGCAAAAGCTGGGTACCTTTGACCTGCTTAAAGCTAGGCGCGGACGAAAGCCCAGATGGTCGGGGTGAGATGATGAAGGCTCCGGTGTCCACGAGTCCCTATAAACATAAAACAATGTATTAGATAAAAGAATAGCTGGAAACCTGAAAAAAACATACTTTAGTTAGGAGAAAATATTTGTTGTTTGTTGTCCACCTGTTCCTATAAACATAAAAACAATGTATTAGATAAAAGAATAATTGTTAACCTGAAAAAAACATACATGTTGTGATTAGGAAATATTTGTTGAAGTTTGATGATACCTGAAACATAAACTCAAAATACAAAGCAGTAAATTGTACAAGAGAACAAGTTATGGTCATCATTCATTCAGCTCACACCATTCATTCCACAGCACACCATTCATCCCACAGCACACCCCCATTTTCAATGTTGGCTTCAATGATGGTTTCAATGATGGTTTCAATGTTGGTTTCATTTCTTGCCTGTCTAACCCTACCTAACTGTTTTCCGAACAGTAGCTAACTTACAATCTAGGGCGCAAGTGACTCTAAGACAACAACCGGAACGTGTTGTCAATTAGCAAAACGTTACACTTTGCCGGTGTACGCCCCTCCCATGGAGGAAATACGCCTAGTTACGCGGGTGCATTACGGGGCTTGGCGACTATACTATTGCACAATAGTTTTCATCACGGCGTGACTCACGCACCTCTTGAAGCCTCGCAATGGGAACAAAGGACTACTCTACGCCTATTGAACAATGGTATGAAGCCTTACACCCCTACGATAACACACACATCGCGGTGCACCGGCACATCCCGGACCGACAACATCTACAGAGAACTTTGACAAATACTCGCCTAAGTCGTTGCGTTGTTTTGTTTCACTAGGTTGAACTCCCGTGGAGCCAGTTCTCTGAGATGCTATGCGCCCCATTTCGCGGTCCCCCACCCAGCGGAACTAGTTTCGCGACCTGAATGTATGATGGCCTTCTAGCAAGGCGGAATACGCGACGCGCGCGGTTTGTACTGAGACGGACGAGCGGCGAGTGACCCGAGGAACATTGTCTGACACCTGAACAGCTCGGCTCCCCACCCCTTTTTTGTAGTCAGAACGCAAGCCCAAAGTGTTAGAAAGAAACAAAGCATTGTGTTAGAAAGAAATAAACATAGTTAAAGACACGATGAACAAGTTTCGACGGCATGATTTACTAATTGAAGTTAATTAATTAAATCATCATTGCCTTAAAAATAGATGTTGGCTTGAAATAAATTTACCATTGTAATAATATACATAAATACATATGAGTAATCTATATTCATGTGAAACATTATTTATATGTATTTATATGTTTCTGTCAATGTATTTGTATATTATATACTAATATTAATTAGTTAATCAATGTTTTAAAATATATAATTATTTTTGTACAATAAATTTGTAACAAACTGCTAGAAATCATGCTGTGTTTATGGAGAGTATTTGTATTTTTAACAGAAAATAAATATTTATCATATAAAGAAACTAAAAAGTAAACGTATATTGTATCGGCAAGCCAAGCGGTTCAGATTCATTAAAGGTAATTAAATTAAATCGTAGTGACGTAGCACAGCGTCTACAGAATCTAATGAGACTGGCTTTTTAATATATTCACCTTTATAAGTATCAAAAATCAAATTTTACGTACAATAATATTAATATTTATTTGTTTATGTATTTGTATTTTTAAATATTCTATTTTTAATATTATCCGAAATCATGTTATTTATTTTACAAAAATTAATAACATATATATGAATGCTAGAAATCATATTGGCTGGTACCACGAGCTCTGTTTTTGGGTGTTTTTAAATCCGTGTTTTAAGCTCTGTTTTAGCACTGTACAATGTTCTAAAATTATTTTATAAAAAAATACTTTAAATAAAAGTGGTAGATAATACATTTATCTGTAAGTTCTATTTGAAACATTTTTTTTATAAAACAATTTTACAACATTGTACAGAGCTAAATCCGAGCTTAAAACACTGCTCTTAAAACACCCAAAAACAGAGCTCGCGGTACCAGCCAATATCTTTATTGATAATATTGTATTTTTAACAGGAAATAAACATATATCATGTAAAGAGACTCAAATATTGTATTGAACTGCAGAGCGATTCGAATTCATTGAAACATAATGAAATTAAATCGCCTTGACGTAGCACCGTATTTTATAGAGGTTTTGATAAAACAGCAATAATTTTTTGTAGGTATATTTAACAATGTCTATAACATTAAAATGGATTTGAAACGATATTTTATATTGTTTAAAACTATCTAACATGTTTGTTATAAATATTTCAATAAAAATATATGACAACAATTATTTTTAATAATATTTTTATAACAATGTAAAAAGAATTGTCAACACTATGTATTGTGAATAACATAGATGTTCCACAGAATAATTATTATTGAGCTATTGTGAAATGAAGTACAATTTTTTTAATCTGGTAATTCTAAAGGTCAATTTAAATAATGAAATTAGCTGTGAAATAAGGTTTATCGTATTTGGTTCTCAGAGACTGTTTAGTGTTTTGAAACAAAATAATATCTTATTTCGCATAGACAATTGAAAATTCATATAATTATTCTAAGGAAGTAAATTAATTAGTTAGAGACAGTAGTTATCTATACACGTAATAAAATATGCAAACAAAAACATTTAAAAAAATTGCAAGTATAATTTAGATATAAATACATAACATCACGCTATGTCCCACTTAGTGTGGTAGCACGAACCCAGAAACCCAGTCAACCAACAATCAATCTCCTCCCAACATTCCTATCCTGACACACCACTTTCGCCTCGTCCACATTCATACATGCTCGTCTATTCTCCACACTCGGAATCAAGGACTGCTATTCAGTACTTTAATTATTGCCCCAAACTTCAGTCCAACTAAGAAGCTTCAGATTTTTCATTACGTATGTTTAACCTTAAAATTTTTTAACAGTCAAATAAGTTCCTCTTGCTTCATTTGTGTACGCACGAGCGATCATAACAAACTATAATTAATAATAATAAAAAGAGGAACTATAAACGGCTGACCGCTAATACAGACAATGTAATATTATTAGTAGGAGTATCAAATAACGCCTTAATCTGTAAATGAACAAGATTTATTAGTAATTATCAAGATACACGCGATCAAAATATAACCGGTCACAATGCTATAAAAACTTTCTATTATTTATAGTTTTCAAAAGACGCAGTCTGTGTTACATGCTACAACTTAAGACAAAACTATAAACTTGAGTTCTTTGACTTGGGAATAAATGTTACTGTATATTACGATAAAAAACGTATATGTATTTTGTATTACCTTATTCCAAGAATTCTAATATAAATATAAAATAAATATATCATCACGCCTTTTACCCAATATGGGTGTGGCACTCTGCTTACGCAGATCTCGGTAAGTATGAAGTGCGATTACCAGCCGTCAAGTCATAGCCCCCAAAGTTGTTCGTGGAGAGGGTACCACAGGGGTAAATTTTTTTCGATGAATTTATAGTACTCATAATTCACGCTAGTGAATTATGATTCATAACTCACTCTTCTCGACCAATCACAAAGCCAGAAATCCATAATTCCCGGTTATTTTAAAGACGTGATCAGGATCATCAAGTAACGGCCATCTGACAGTTGACATATAGTCAGTTGTTATTGTGCTTTTTTATGTTGTCGTTTTCCAATCTATGTTTTCAACGAATGTCGATCAGTTTCAAAAGTGAGTTCAGAATTTACAGGAGTAGAAAAAGTATATTTTTATATTTTCACTTGGATCTTCGTTAATAATGATAATCATAATCCTTCATATAATAATATACTAATTATTTCGTATTATTTATAATATAGTATTAAGGATAAAATATATAAGAATATATTTAATTATACTTTACCTAGTAAAACAATGCAAATAGCATCATGGTAACGCATCGGGCAGGGGATCTTTAGATCCGCAATTCGATTCTCATAGCCGACAAAGTATCACATAAAAATTACTCTTTTTTATTTGTAAATGTCCAATGAATCAAGAAATAAATGAAACTGAAATAGTATACTGTACAACGAGCATGAAATGGACATTCCATGCGAGTTGTACACTATACTTTTTCTACTACCACAATATTATTTCAAAATTAATTTAATTTTAATAATAAATTTGTTCCTCTTTCACCATTCCAATATTTGACAATTCTAAATAAGTATCCTAGCAATGGCACCTGCACTTAAATGAACTGACCTGTATTGAAATACTCACAAAACAAATTCATTTCGAACGATGCTTGCAATGTACCTCATATCCCTAGCAACAACAAACATACAATGAGCAGATTTCTAAGTGGTCGTAGAAAAAGAGATATTTTTCAAGTACATATAATATTGTAGGTTCTATAATCTACATAACACTATAAACTGAAATGTGGGTTAAAGCAATAACTAACAATAAGTATGCAATAAACATATTCATCAAAACAATGTCGATTCTTTTCAGTGTCGAACTTAAGTCATTATAATAATTGTATGCTAATAGCTGTTTATACATGGCCTATATGGGTGTATTAAGTCACATGTCCCAGATAAAATAATAATTTATAAATTAATTCAAAGAATTATGCTAATAATTATGATGAAATATATTACTAAATCCGGAATTTTAATTAATGGTGCTGCACAATAATTTTAATGAATAGAATTGGGGTCAATTTGAACGTTTTAGTGGGATTTTATATTCATTTTTTGAGAACGCAGAAGAAAATGAATATTTTATTAGTTATTTGACTTTTAACCTTAGTGAAATTATTTATAAATTAATTGTTTTAAAATTAATAAAATGTTTGACCCGAAACTTTATATGTGGAAATAAATATTTATTTATTTTCAACCATTATTAAGTATTCATTCAGGAAAAAAATCCCACTCAAACAACTATTAAATGGTAAAATTATAGCAAAATTTACTTTTACTTTATTATTTACTAGTTATGCTCAAAATACCTTTTTCCTAGTTCACGTACACAAAGTCAATTTTGTGCCATTGTTTTCTCAAAAATTAAATGGTCCCGTTGGTTTCGAACAACTTTGATACTTAGTATTTTGTTGTAGTTTTAACAATAAAGAAAATAATGGCGCTGAATCGTTTCGCAAATACACTCTGTATACGAGTACATCATTGTTGATGATGCAATTCCAGATAAAATGCAACATAGGTTGTCAGGGTTGTTGCGGATTTTAATCTTGTCTCTTTCTTATGATTTATATATAAACATCCATCTCTTTTAAATTTTGTAAATATTTTCTAAGCTGTGGCAAAATTTGATCTGGGACGTTCAGGAAATAAATTAGCAAATATATCACAAACATTTCTCAAATTATAATTAGAATTGTACCAAGTAACCGTTCGAATTTTTTCTTCATTAGGAAACAGTTTTAAAGTATGATGACAAGTTCATTTAACATTGACAACCTGTGTTACATTTTAACTGGAACAGTACGGTGACAAACTAGTATACGAAGTAATACATTTGTGACCAAAAAAATAAATGTTGCGTCTTAGCAGAAACTCACAGAAAAATTAAATTATCTGTCAAAATTAAAAGCCGATAAACGAAAGTAATTGAATAAATTATTCCGTATTTACAGAAAACTTTCACTTCTGACAGTGCAACAGATATAATTTTAGAATTAGAAGAAAAAAATAATGTACCAGATTTTTTTAGATTAATAAATTATTTACAGTTCACGAGAAATATTTAAAAAATAGAAGAAATGATAAGTGACGTAATTTTGGTAAGAGAAAGATGGATATATTTGAGGAGAACCAGCTGGATACAAATGTCATTTGCATTTGCATTTTATCTAGAAAAGATACTATGCATAACAGAAACTTACGGTATAGCTAAAATCTCTCGGCTGGCACTATTTCATCTTCCCTCTTTTCCCTCTTAAAATCCCTTGCGATCTCCGTGGAAGATTCAAAGAAAAACGACGGCGTTATCAGATTCCTTGAACCTGGACCACATCGGATCTATGCTGCACAAAGACACGTTAACGTCTGCCTTCACGTTCACGTCCTCGTCCATGTTATGTCCGCGGAGATGCGACCGCCAGATTAGCCCAGACAAATGGTCGAATTACACCCGACGTGGATTAGCGTGAAACACGATGAGGAATCATGGGATTACGACGGTTTGGAAAAGTGCAGAGGGATGAGCGAACACGTACAGTGTCGCCAAAATAAATAAATAACAAATAAATTATATTTTAGAGGGATGTATTGAGCGGGAGATTGAAAGGCGGGTGTTTGCAGGGTGCAAGATATTGGGTGTTACATGGGTACCTACATTTGCTCGAAACGTGAATGTATCTAGAGATGCTTGATTGAGTGTTTATAATGGTGTGTTAGTTCCTACATTAATGTATGGTTCTGAATGTTGGGTGTGGATGAAGACGCATGAACAACGTATAACTGCTGTGGAAATGAGATATTTGAGAGGAGTGTGTGGGTATACGAGACGTAATTCTGTTTGGAATACAGTGGTGTATGGAAGTGTGATATTGAGAAGAATGTTGTAAAGAAAGTGGGAGTAAATCTGTTGAGGTGGTTTAGCCATCTCGAAATGTTGTTGAAACAAATATATGCGGGACAGACTGAGGGCGAACGATTGCGCGGGCGTCCGAGGAATAAGTGGTTAGAAATAATTGAAGGTTTGTTGCACAAACGAAAGATTTCGAGTGTGGAGAATAGCCGAGCATGTATTAATTGCACTATAAATATGGACGGGGCGAAAGTGGCGTGTCAGGATAGGAATGTTTGTAGGAGATTGATTGTTTGTGTATTATAGATATTTACGATGTAAGTAGATGCGAGCATTTTAAAGAAACGCATGTGAAATCACTTAGTAGTATATTAATAATGCATTATCACACGTGTATTGTACAATATTTTATCTACGCTTGCCCAAAGTTAAAAAATGTAAGAAATTTGACATTTTTTTTTTTTGACAAGAAGAAAATTAATCCAAATAGTTGCTGTAAAAATGTTTTTAATCCATGACGACCAAAATTTGATTAAATATTTTTCATAATTTTTTAAGCATTTCGTGAGAATGTGTCGTTTTCGGAAGTATTTCGTCGAATATAGCAGAACAAGTTTAAAAAATGATTAATTAATTAAATATTAATTAATTCAAAGAACTGTACAGATTGTATTATCAACATTTATAATAAATAGTACGTTAATGAAAACGAGTGCTGTAACAAAGCTTTTAACTCACTCAAAATGAGTGGAATAAGTGACATTTAACTCACGGGCATAGATAAAATAATTTATCCAACACCTCTTAATAAATGTAAAATATATTTAAAAAATACTATTTGACAGTGACATATGCTTTAAATTAAATTAAAATGTCAATGGAAGTAGTTACCAAGGTGTTGCATGTTATTATTATTGTTATAAATAAAAACTACTCACTAGTAACTTTCCTCAAAATTATACCCACTAGTGGGTAATCTGTTACTTTGCTTGTTTAAAATCGCCATAATTATTAGGCATTTATTGAGAGGTGTTGGATAAAATAATTAAATGTTTGTTCAATGATCAGATGTAGATATTAAATATCTTCAACTTTCATTTGAAACATTTTACTCTAAATTGAGTAGAAATGCAGAAATTTGTATAAATATTATTTAACATGTAAAACGCTTATGATCGCCTGAGTCAGACACCACCTCGTATATCAACGACACCTGATATGCAAGGAAAAACATAATTAAATATATAAGTAGATTACGATATCTTCTATAAACAAAACGTACCAGTCAAAATACAATTGTAACAAGAACATAACAGGATGACACTAAATATCATCAGTAAATAATTGATATCAGAATAATTCAGTTTCTTTTAAGCCTTCTTAGTGTGAACTTCTAATTAGCTACATTGAGTTCAAAATGAAAATAAAAATTCTGGTTTTAAGTTTAATTATTATAAAACTGTACGTTGTTATTTATAAATGTGAAAGTGTTTTGTTTTATTAACGAGAATATGTTGCAGATGTCTAGGAGAAAACTTGACGTTTCCGGAAAACTTTATGTTTGGTATTTCCACATCTGCATATCAGATTGAAGGTGCTTGGAATGAAGATGGTAAGATCATATAACTACAACTAGATATTTGATTATTATTAAAATATGCATACACATTTTCATATTGCACTTGTTATACAAATATGCAGTTATTGATGTTATTGATTTTAATAGAAAATATCAAATGGTAGTGTACTTGAAAGACAGACAAGGCAGTAAATTTGCTAACTGAGTAAAAATAGTATAATGTATGCACAACAAGCATAGAATGGCATTCATTTCCTACGAGTATGAAAGTTTGTAGCATGAGCCGAAAGCGAATGCTGCAAATCATACGAGTATGAAATGGACATTCCATGCGAGTTGTACACTATACTTTTTCTACGACAACGATATTATTTCCTAATTAATTTAATTTTAATAATAAAGCCCTTCTTTCATTATTCCAATATTTGAAAATTCTTAATAAGTATCCTATCCGACGAGATACACACAATATTTTTTCTACAATCGTTGACCAATGTCAAGCTGTAGAAAAAATTAATTTTCAAAATTATCTTTGGTCCCGCCTATAACAATTCAGTAAAATTGTAGTTACCCATGTCACCGTAATCATGACAACGTTTATGAACAAAATACAAATTTTCAAAGAAATCGTAATTTGACACAAGGAGTACATTTTACATATGGAGTACTTTTGACATAAAGTCTACAGAGTGAATACGTTTATGGTGATTAAGTTGAAGTGTATGTACGTATATGCCAACTGTATTTGCAATAGCAAGGTATTACCAAAAAAATCCAATGCATCATTTACTTTTATCTAATTTATTTTTGTTTTATTTTTGTCGCACTAGTGCGACAATATGTCACTTTGTTGCCCTAGAGCGACAATTTTGAACATTTCCTAACTAAAAATGGAATAACAATGTCGATATTGTGCAACGATTGTAGAAAAAATACATTTATCTACGATAGTGTGTACAATTGATGTTTAACTGTTAGTTTCAAGTTTGTAAAACGGTTGTTTAGTAACACGATCTCATTAGTCATGGGCAATCACGAGTTGTTATTTTGTTATCATGGCAAACTTCTCATTTAATATTGTGATCCTACTTCATAAATAAAAATATTTTTTTTTATATTTTTTGAGATTTTTCATTATATCGTAGATAAAATATTGTACGATACACATACGTAAAGCGTCTTTAGTCACTCAGGGGTCTTAAATCACTCGCTACGCTCGTGTTTTAATTGACCCATTCGTAACTAAAGATTAGCTTTTAGAATCAATTTTGTTATATTAAAAAAAATGTAGAATAATTTTTATTTTAAATTGTGCCTGTAACGATATTTTCGTCCACGATAATTCATAATTTAATAATGCTAACAATATCATATTAAATAAGTAAATTTTAGAAGTTCAATCAAGTTTCACTAGTTTGTTTAAAGGCCTATCAGGTTTTTTTTTTTTTTTGAATATAGCTGTAAATAAATAAATTGGAGTAAATTTCATTTGTACCGTTTAGGAATAAAGTTTTTTCGGAAGATTATAATGGCAAAATATTATTCAAATTTCTCATTTTTAACTTGAATGGCCAAATTACAAGCTGGCAACAATTCAATTATAACTATAAATATATTTTATTAACATATGTATTACCAAATTCAACATACTAAACAATAAAATTATTGCAGTAAATGTTTTTGAGACAGAAAGTAGTTTTGTTATAGTAAATATAAAAGACAGTTTTGTTAAAACGAATAATAGCAAAATATTTCAAATAATATTTGAATGTTTTATTTCGTGTATATTGTGTAGAATACTTGCAAAATCGTGGATTTTGATTCAGCGGATACAAGCTAAAAATAGAAACATCACTCCTCAGGATTTTTCTGGTTTAGCCTCACTTTTAATCATCTAAATGTTTGCAGGCTGCTAGATTTTATATTCTAGTTTGATTATAAATTAACTGCACCGACTGCGCAAGTCACTCATTGAAATATGGTGGGAAAATATTTGTTTTAACGTATGCTATTACATTTATATTAATTCGCGCTTTGAAATAAATGAAAAAATTCCGCAGATACAATTCCATTAAATTGCGACAATCATAAATAATTTTAGTACATTCCTTCATACTATTACTTCTAAGTGCAATTATTGAAATTGATATTACCGTCTATTTCCTGCTAGAATACTAATTTAGGATTATGAAATTGAATACTGACAGAACTGTCAAAATATAAATTAATGGACTGTAGTTTAATTGTTGTGAAAGTGATGTACCAGGATATAATTGTTTGATTTTTGGTTGATCGTGTTTCCGAGAAATTTACTATATACTTGACTACGTGCATGTATTAATAATGAACAAATCTAATTAATATATTTATATTTAGGTAAAGGCGAGAACATCTGGGATAGATTCACACATACCCACCCTGAAAGAATTGCTGACCGTTCTACTGGGGATATCTCATGTGACTCCTACCACAAATATAAAGAAGATGTCCAGCTTTTAACTGTTTTAGGCGTGGATTTTTATCGTTTCTCCATTTCCTGGTCCAGGATTCTACCAACAGGATACTCAAATCAGATTAATAAAGCCGGAATTACATACTATAATAATTTAATTAATGAACTGATTAAAAATGGAATTAAACCGATGGTGACGTTGTATCACTGGGACCTTCCACAACCCTTGCAGGTGAGGAGAAAATACATATTGGGTTGTTATACTCAAGAAATAATATTCGATATCATAAATGATATTGAAAATACTTAGAAATTTTATTAATTAAATTATTTTCCTTATTATTCTAATTTAATGTCTTCGTAGTAACATGATATCCTTAGTTCCATACCCGCAATCGATAATGTCTCTATTTTAACTTTAACTCTGTGGTTTATAGTCCACTAACATCCTTAAGAATTGACAAAATATAAAAAATGACATCCTTTAAGCTTTTTTTTGTTTTTTTTTATAAAAGCACAGGTTAACAAACAGATTTATGTACACGAAATTATCAAAATATAATTTTTCTTTAGCGTGATGTACTTGTAATTCGTAAATAGTGATAGTAAGAGAAAAATATTTCAAACAGCAATTATAGTCATTATAAGATAATTTACTGAGATATTTCAAAATAACTTGATAGAGCTTAAAGTAAATTGTCACTTCCGGTTATCGGATGACCACCAAAAACGAAACAGCTCTTCCCAAGAGAATACAAATATAATTAAATAAAATATCAGTATTTTCAGATCGGCAGTTTTTTGAAACCGTAACTCCAGAGATCCACACAGAGCGACAGACAGACAGACACGCACATAGACATCATCGCGAAACTATTAAAATCGTATTCTAGGGACTCTAAAACCTGCTCATCTACCGAAAACTCACTACCGAATTTTTAGCATGATTCCTGTACCTCCCTTAAGCCCTTGTCACAAGGTCAATAAATACTTCATTTTTGTTTGTCAAACTATGTTTGATGACGTCGTATCATTCAGTTTGATGTATGATAAAAAGAAGGTGTGTCAGACGGTCATTCTTTTCACTGTGGTGAAGTTCGTCAAACAGAAACTTACCAATGCTATTGAGAATACCACTATTTATTTTGTTTCCTATAAAATAATTATTTTTTATTTCTCTTTTCAATAACATTAACATATAGTTGAAAAAAATATTTTTAAAAATTTATTTATTTAATAATATAATCCTAATTGACGAATTTATAATATTTGTTTAAATAAAATCTTATTAAAATTACTTTATTTATTACTGCTATCAAATTTCACTCGATCTGTCTAAACTACAAAAGTCGAACCAAAATGTATGACAGAATAAGAAACGTTTCTATTTAGAGCATTTGACCAAACTGTATGACGTGACGTCACGTTTCTGTGTTTGTCATTCAAAAGATTTATCAAACGATGGAAACACTGACCGTGTGACAAGGGCTTTACAAGTATGTGGCAGAAGGTAAATAGTAGACATTATAATAAATAATTTTGTTGTTGAAGTGCATTACCAGCCGTAAAAGCAGAGTCCCTAAAGATGATAGTAATGTTAGAAGCTATTTAAATATATTAAAATGGTTTAAACCAATAAAATTTAACGATGTTTAATCTTTTGAATATTACAAAAAAATTTTCTGATAATCTCCTGGGTGTTCCCTTGCAGGACCTGGGGGGCTGGCCCAACCCTGTACTGTCCCAATACTTCGTGGATTACGCCAGAGTTGTATTCGAGCATTTCGGGGATAGGGTGAAAATGTGGTTGACATTTAATGAACCGAAGCTGATCTGTGTGTATGGATACGGTGAGGGTCGAATGGCGCCCGGGATCAAGGCCAGTGGCATCGGCGAGTACTTGTGTGGACGGACCATCCTCATGGCTCACGCTAAAGTCTACCACTTGTATAATAATCAGTACAAGAGTCAGCAGAATGGTAAGAGAACTTCTTTGAGTGTTAGAAATATATTAGAACGAGGTTTATACCTTTTGAGTGTGGAACTAGGCTTAGAGCAGATTTCGGCAGTTGTCAATAAAAATAAAATAAAAATATGACTTTCTTGTACATATACAGGATACTTCAAAATTATTCCAAAAGAAAATTAAATGCGTTGTAGCAAAAATAATTATTAATAAATTCACAAAAATAATTGTGGCAAATATTTTTTGTCACTGATTTTATATGTTACAGTAATAAATAAAAATTAGTAAACATACAAATTATTTAATTTGTTAATTTCGTTAAAATTTAAAAGCAGAAGGTAGGTACGTTTGAATTAAATAATATTGAATGAGCTGTTACACATCTTTAATTAAGGGCCGGTATTTCTAACCTCCAGTAAACTAGAAGATAAATATATCCGTGGATAAACAATGAACATTGCATCAAAAGATGAAAGCTAGAATAATAATCATCACTTAAGTTATGAATTTGATGCGATTTTTTTTATATATTCCACTGATTAATTTATTCTCTAACTCTAGTTTATCTGAGGTTCGAAATACCTGCCCTAAATAAAATAAATTTATAATGTTTACTAATTTTTATTCATTACTGTATCCTATCAGTGGCATGGAAAACCTGAGTGAAATAAATTTATTCGTATTTACTTTAAAACAGATCTATTTTATTAACCCTTGTATTAATCTATTTCCTGATTATTATTTTACATTCAATATTATAAATAATATTGTAGAAAATGTTTTTATTATGGTTCATGGACTAGCATTAGGTGCATATTTAAGAAAAGTATTGTTATCCCATTTAAACAGTAAATCTTGTAAATATATTTCGAAGAATTATCATTTAATTAAGAGTACAGTACAATACATAGATGACGTAATAATTTAGACTTGTATATCGACAATAACAGCGTGAAAAAATAATTATTATATTTGATTGTAGCACATTTTTCAGGTGATACGAATACATTTGGGGTTGGGCATGTATACTGAAGGAGATTATATTGACATTGTGAAAGAAATTCAATAAAATATTTTATACTAATAATCTGGTTAAATATATCTTTGTCTGCCTATATTCCATAAATATTTGCTTTTTAGGTGAAATCGGAATTGCGCTCCACACGGAATGGTTTGAACCAGCTTCGCAAAATACAAAAGATGTTGAAGCTGCCGAACAAAAACTGCAATTCGATGTAATTATACAAAATATATACAGGTGAACCAAGGAGATTCAACCCTTTAATTAATGTTTACTTCAAAATTAATAACGCTTAGTTTCCTTGGTCCATCATTTTAAACAATAAATTAATAAAACTGTTTAATTTTAGTTCGGCTGGTTTGGGAATCCGATTTTCAGTCAATTCGGTGACTACCCTCTTATAATGAAGAAGAGATTGTCCTTCCGCAGCGACCGGGAAGGTTTTGAACATTCTAGATTGCCAGAACTAACTAAGGAAGAAATCATGTTTATTAAAGGAACTTATGATTTCCTGGGGTTGAATATGTATACAGCTAGTTTAGTGACACATCAAAATCATGAAGTATTTGGAGACACCATGAATTACCATCATGACGCAGGGGTGCTGGCGTGGAAGGATCCAAAATGGCCGACATCTGCTGCCAGAAGATTAAAAGTAAAATACTAAACCTAACCTTAAAGTGTGTCAATAAGTTGAAAAAGATTTCAAAACTCATAGTAATAAATGCAAAGATTTTTGTTTAGGTTCTGTAAAACTTTTATTAAAACTCAATATTATTAAAAGTGTTGTTATATATTTTAGGTTGTACCATGGAGCTTGAGAAAGCTTCTTAATTGGATCATCAATACGTATGGAAATATTTCAATCATTATTACTGAAAATGGATTTGCAGATACTGGTGACATTGGAGATAACAGAAGAGTTTCTTACTTTAAGGTGAGTAAAATAATTTGTTTTTTTTTAGTGTGGCACTCTGCTTAGAGCAAATCTCGATGTGAAATAAAATTGAGGATTTGATTAGTTTAGGTCTCTAGTAATACAAACATGATATTTTAAATAAAAAATTATAATGCTAAGAGTGAAATTTGATTTTTTAATAGTTTTACCAAATTTAAATAAATAGGCCTTGACGTCACAACGCCTACAACTAACTTCAGGATAAACAAGCCCGTGATCATGGTTGTCATGTAGTCAATGTCAACCTATCAGTGTTTCACTGGAATGTTTTTAGTTTTTGTCTAATAATTATCAAGTATTTGACGAAAATTGGCCGTAACTGCACATACCTGGAATCAGAATATTAAAATGTCTAAAATAATATTTGAATTAACAAAAATACGTATAAAAATCAAACACATAGACATGACGTCAGGAAAGTTTACAGTAGCCTCAAAATTGAAATTTTCTAACATAAAATTATTAATGAAAATTTGATATAAAGCATATTTCATTGTACTATCTCATTGTATTTTGATATAATTGATTATTTTGGATAAATTTAATTATACCGGAATACCCTATTATACAATTTCAGGATCATCTGTATTACTTGTTGAAGGCCATCCACGAAGACAAAATTAATGTTAAAGGATTTTCTGCATGGACCCTGCTGGACAATTTCGAATGGTTCAGCGGCTACAAGTAAGCTACAACAATTTTTTAAAAATCTGTCGTTTCAATACAAAACCTTCCGTTTTTTTTTTGAGCTAGCTAGCTAGCTTATTAATAGCTTTATTAAATTTTGAATTTTCGTGGATGATAAAATCATCGCATACACAGATTGAAGTCATCGTGAAAATAGTGAAACATTATTATATATTTGTTGAAAACTCACTACCGAAAATTTTGACCCATCCCAATATTACCCTCACATATATCTGTTATAAAATAATTTTTTTGCAATACCTGTACTGTAAGTTAGCCATTAATAACAAAATTTAAACACAGTAAGTGGAACTTTTATTGCACAAATGATTTCCATGGTTACATCATTTACTTACCGTCCACAGTGGATGGTAAGTAAAACTTACCGTTCACGGTGGATGGTAAGTAAATATATATCATTCAAATTTTATTTTTAACCTCAATCTGACAGCTGTTAATTTTGATACCTATTTTTCTTTTTCTTATATTTACGCAGGTATTGCAAAAAATATCTTACTAACCTCGAACTGTAAGTGATTTTTTAGTATCACTTACAGTTCACGGTACGTAATATACTATTATCCAACATCTCTCAATAAATGCTCTATGACTATGGCGATTTTAAACAAGGAAAGTAACAGATTACCCACTAGTAGGTATAATTTTGAAGGAAGTCACTAGTGAGTATTTTTTTATTTATAACAATAATAATAACACACAACACCTTGGTAACCACTTCGATTGACATTTTAATTTAAAAATTTAAAGCATATGTCACTGTCAAATAATATTTCTTTAATAAATTTTTCATTTATTAAGAGCAGTTGGATAAAACGTTATACTTCACACGTGGGCAAAGTGGAATTACCCACTCGATAAAATTATCACACTCAGCCTACGGCTTAGTGTGCTAAAATTTCTTACTTTGCTCACTTGTAAAGTAAATAACTATTATCTCTCAATTTTGTATAGGGAACGTTACGGGCTTTTCAGCGTGAATTTCAAATCTTCAAGTCGCGAAAGATATTTCAAGAAATCTGCATATTTCTACCGGGACCTCATCAAAAACCGGCGACTCTTCATATCCTCCAATTCTAAATTTAGTAACGCTGCCTTTTTATATCCAATCAACGCTATCATTATCATTACAGCTAGCAGCTTCATATATTTGTTAAAATAAATGTCACTGCATTACGAATTGTGTAACATGAAACCTAGTTATTGTATGCAGACATATTTATGTAAATCTGATACGGCTACATGTGTTTTAGTTTATCTAAATAGGAAATATGTGTTGCAGAATATGTAAATTGATACTTTAATGCAGTTTTAATATGAATTTATTTGTATTTTGTTAGTCAATATATGGAAATGTTCAACTATATGACATGTGTTTTATTTGCATGGATTATTCAAAATATGTCGGGGTAATATTCAGCATGTTTAATAATTAAATAATTTATTTAACTAATTTTGTATTTAAAGTTTTGTTGTTGGTGATAATGAGACCTTTCCTAATAACTTCCTTTTTGGAGTAGCAACATCCTCTTACCAAATAGAAGGTGCCTGGAATGAAGGAGGTATGTATTTTTTATTAACTATTTAAATATTTAGATCTTTCCCCAAAACATTCAATTTTTATGACATAATTATAAGAGAATCACAAAATTTTCACTTCCTCTTCTAGACACGATTTAATCTAGAATTGTAAAAAATTATTGACATTTGTTCAAAATTAATTTTCGACATTTTGATTTTGCTCTCCTAACCTAACACATTTAATATGATCCCAAACTCTATATAATTCAAATAAGTATTGACGGTACATTTAATTTAACTCTTTTTCCAGAGATCTTTAATTATTTTCCAAACTCGGTAGAATTAAAGTAAATTGTATATAAAATTATTGAAAGTCGTCAAAAATGTATTTTTTATATTTAAACTCAAGCCTGAAACTTTTAATATGATACCCAACTCGATAGGGTTTATCCAATATTTATTACATCTCACAGTTCAAAGTTTCTAATTAAATACGTAATTATTTTTTCTCAAAACCTGAAATAAACTGAATTTATTATTTTGAGTGTCTAGAAAATTTCCACTTCCAATTTGAAATTGTTACCAAACTCAGTTTTTCGAATTGTTATGAAACTTATAATTATGAAATTTTATTGCTCTATCATTTCTCATTCTTGAGTTATTTGAACATACCGACACACATTCAGCAATCTATCCACACAGACGCCATAGAGAAAATGGTCAAAACTGAATCAGGGTACCTCAAAACATATACATCCTTAAAAATCTCGATTTTTTTCACGATTGTTGTACTTCCTTATATTACGAATAATAAATGGCCATTAAAATGGGTAAACGACATGATGATATATTTATTTTATAGGAACATCTAAACAATAATCTAATATTTTTGTTTGAAATTGCAGGAAAAGGAGAAAACACTTGGGATAGATTAACTCATACCCATCCAGAAAAAATTAAGGACCACAGCACTGGAGATGTATCCTGCAATTCATATCACAAATTTAGGGAAGATGTTCAGTTATTGGTTGAGTTAGGCGTACATTTTTATAGATTTTCTTTGTCCTGGTCCAGAATTTTACCTACAGGATTTTCGTATAAAATTAATGAAGAAGGCATTAACTATTACAATGAATTAATAAATGAATTACTGAAATACAACATTACTCCTATGGTTACTTTATATCATTGGGACTTACCACAAGCTTTGGGAGTAAATTACTAAAAATATTCTTAAGATAAATAATTTAATTAATTACTTATTAAATTATTTAGGATTTAGGAGGATGGACCAATCCTTTGATGGTAGAATATTTTACTGATTTCGCCCAAGTTTCTTTTGAAAATTTCGCAGATCGTGTTAAATATTGGATAACGATAAATGAACCAAAACAATTTTGTGTTTACGATTATGGATATCATATTAATATGTCCGGTATATACGATTATATATGTGGACATAATGTACTGAAGGCTCATGCTAAGGTCTATCATTTGTATAAAGAGAAATATTATTCCAGATATAAAGGTATACAAGTATTTTATAGTAGGTCGAAAAACGATATACGACCCTGAAAGAAATGCGTGTTAAGTACCTAAACGTATAAAAAATAGTACGTTACTGATGTTTTAATAGTAATATTTTTCATTAACTAATGTAGATTAAAATGTGGAGCCTGATGATTTCAATGCTATTTTTTTAATATTGCTTTATCTTTTTACCTGTTCACCTTACAGCAAAAGATTAAATACAAAAGTTGTTCAGAATTTAAAAATGCTTACAATAAAGCTCATTTAGTTACCTGTATATTAATATTTCAGGACATATCAATTAAATTAAAATTAATATTTATTAGAAAAACTGTATGACATTTCAGAAAACAGATTTAGATTTGTTTTTACAGTGTTGTATAATTTTCTATAGAAATTTCGTAGAAGATATAATGGCGAATTTGAGAGTTCATTTATTTCCATTTCAGTCTGTTGAATAAATAAATCTAAAACTGTATTAAATGTAAAATATTTTTCGTTTTTGTTTTTTTTTTTCAATTTCAATACTAGGTCGTATATTGTTTTGTCAAAATCATATTCTTTGATGAAAACTAAAATTTATGATAGGAAGAATAAGTTTGGCTCCAAACTTAAGATGGAAGGAACCAAAATCTAAACATGAGGATGATGTTAATTCTTCAGAACGTATGATGGAGTTTATAGTAATATTATATTCATTTAAAACTACATTATTTTAAATTTCTAACAATATTTCAGTTGGGCTGGTTTGCAAACCCAATATATAGTGAATCAGGTGATTACCCTCAGGTAATGAAGGACCAGATTGAAGATTTCAGTTTACAACAAGGTTTTTCAAAGTCGCGTTTACCAAAATTTACTCAAGAAGAAATTAATTACATTAAAGGAACGTTCGATTTCTTTGGTATTAATTATTACACTGCTAGACTTGTAAAACATTCAAACAACACTATTTCTGGAAATCCATCATTTTTTGAAGATACCGCAAGTAATATTTCAGTTGATGAGAGCTGGGAACAGAGTGATGCAAATTGGTTAAAAGTTGGAAATTTTATAGAAATATTTTAAAGGATTATTTGGTAATTTAAAATATACATTTGTTGTAGGTTGTTCCTTGGGGCCTAAGGAAAGTTTTAAAATGGATCAAGGGTAAATATAATGACCCTGAAATATTTATTTTGGAGAATGGTTATCCAGACTTTGGAGAAATCAAGGATTATAGAAGAAGCAGCTTCTTGAAAGTAATAATTAATATAATTCAGCTTGCTTTCTCACTTACTCTAATAATATATTTTATGTTCGACTCTATTATAATCACTTGTTAATGATATTGTTTAGCGGTCATAAAGTAGCTTCTTATGGACTAGTCCGATAAAGTAAAAACAATAAACAATTGGTAATCAAACAACAGAAAAAGCACACATCGAAATTATCAAAAAGAAAATAATCTGCAATGTATTCAAACATAAAATATTGTATGTAATACGTACATAACAGGGTTTTATTGACTAGCCCTTTTATGTTCGCTCAGTCCCTAAAGAGTCTTGCCCATATGAACCTAAATTACGTACTTATTGCATAAATATTTATTATTTCATATTGCATCACATTTGAATGTTGATTGAGCAGATTTCAGTCCGATAAATGGATTCTACAGCATTGTTATTTTTTACTTTATCGTTTTTAAGCATTTAAATAGGATTTGATCCACAATATCGTTTCCCGTATTTATTTGTTAAAATATGTTAGAAATAATAATAATAATAATAATAATTTTATTTCGTTGATATGAGAATACATATATCGAAATCGTCATAATCAGATAAATATAAAATATATAATATAATATCTCGAAACATAAGGAGATCAAAATTAGAGATACAATTCAGGTCAAAAACTAGGAAACGAAAAGACGTAATAATCAAAGTTTTAGATCGTAAAACTCTTGTAAATTATAAAAACAGTGGTTTAACAAGAAAATTTTTAAACCACCTAAAAATTGTTTTATGTTACTGCAAGACTTAATTTCACTTGGTAAATTGTTAAAAATACGGAGGCCTTGAATATGTGGCTCATTTTTAATAACATTATATTTAGTTAAAGGGATGCAAAAATTATCTTTTTGCCTCGTATTGAAGCTGTGATAAGTTGAGTTTAGAACAAACGAGGATTTATTTTTATAAATAAATTTACACACTTCAAATATGTATAAACTTGTTACTGTAAAAATATTGTATTTTCTATAAAGTGTTTTACATGAAAAAGTACGTGTACATTTAGCAATAGTTCTAATAACTCTTTTTTGGCAAATAAAAACATCATTAACTGCAGACGAAGCACCCCAAAAACAGATCCCATACCGAAGAAGTGGCTCCGCTTTAGCATGATAAAACAAAATTAGTTGTTGTTCGGTGAGAATATTATTTAAATGCCTAAATTGGAAACATATCGAACTAAGTTTTGCAGCTATGTGCTCCACTTGGGCTTTCCAAATAAGATTTTCGTCAATTAACGACCCTAAAAATTTAGTTTTGTAATTGCGAGACACTTTATGATCATCTATAAAAATATCTACATCGAGATCATTTTTATATTGCTGGTTGTGAAAACGCAAATAATGAGTTTTAGATTTATTGAAAAATAAATCATTTCTACATAACCAATCCGATAAGCGATTTAAGCAATTTTGGCATTTATCTGTAAGTTCATCAGTATCTGGATCTGATATTATCATAGAGGTGTCGTCTGCATACATCGTTATGGTACATTCACCGCTAAAAATAGAACTTAGATCGTTAATATATAATAAAAATAGGGTAGGCGATAGGACTCCACCTTGTGGAACACCCACATTTATTATTATTCGCTCTGAGTTAAAATCCTGAATTATATTTTTATTATTATGTTTAATTGTTACATACTGTTCCCTATCCAGAAGATATGAAGAAATCCAGTTTAGTGGTGTTCCTCTTACTCCGTAATTACTCAGTTTGTGTCGCAGAATGTCATGGTTTACACAGTCGAACGCCTTAGTAAGGTCACAGAAAATTCCTATTGGTTTTTCACCTTTTTCTAAATATTTCAAGATATTTTCGAGTGAAAATTGGATGGCGTCAACTGTAGTACTATTAGCACGAAAACCAAACTGATTTGGCAAAATAATATTAAATTTAAATAAGAAATTTTCAAGTCTGCTTAAGAAAGCGTACTCAAAAATTTTTGAAAAAGTTGAAGAAAGAGCTACTGGTCTATAGTTATTTAGATTTCGCACATCGCCCTGTTTATAAATAGGATTTATTTTATTTACCTTCAGGTTATTTGGAAAAATACCTAATTTAAATGATAAATTTACCAAATATAGAAGAGGTTTGATAACAAAAGGAGCTGCTATTTTAATCAGAAAGTTAGGTACACTGTCTGGCCCTGACGACTTTTTATTTTTAATTTTATTTTTGATTAACTCTAAAAGTTCAGTTTCCTCGATTGGACACAAAAACAAACTGTTCGGCTGTGTCGCCACGACATCCTGCGACAAAGAAAGGTTATTTTTTGATAACTGGTTTATTACCTTTTGAGGCGCATCTCTAAAAAAATAATTAAACTCATTAGATATATCTTCGGGATTAGTTACAACAGTATTCTCTAAGTTTATAGAAATATTTCTAGTCTTAGATTTATTATCTGTAATTTCGTTTATCACGTTCCACGTACTTTTTGTAATGTTATCATTATTAAAGATTTTATTTTGGTAATAATTTTTTTTCGACATCGAGATTAATTTTGCATGAGTGCGTTTCGCTTGTATATAGAGTGGTTTATATTCAATGTGTACTTTTTGTAGTTGAAATAAACTAAATAAGTACTCACTAGATTTATGTATAGTTTCATTATACCAAGATTTTTTATTACTAGTATTAGTTGAATATATTTTAGTAGGAAAATTCTTATTAAAATAAAATAGAAATATATCATAAAATGTATTGAAAGCAGAATTTAAGTCTTCTGTATCATAAACGGAGCTCCAAGATTCTGATTGAATTTCACCAATAAAGTAATCTATGTCACTTTCTTGGTAAAATCTGCGAGAAACTTTGCATTTCGAATTTATAGTAAGATTTTGAGTGGTACTAGTTAAAAGAGCTTTAAGATCCGATATAAAATTATCATGTGCTATACAAAAACTACTTACATTACTAAAAACATGATCTAAAGTGTAAATACCTCTTGTTGAGCTACGAACCAGACTACTACAGTTGTAGCTTAATAACAAAGCACTTAATAAATTGAAGACTGAATTGTCCCTCTCAGGATCAACATTAAAATCTCCACCTAAAATTAATTTGTAATTATTTTTTAAGACTTTATCTAAAATAATATTAAATTTATTAATAAAAATTTGGCTTTCCTGCAAATTTAACATACGTGGTGATCTATAAAAACATATAATTATAAAGGTGGTTATGGAATTTGGTTGCCATTTAACACAACATATCTCAAAGTCTTTTTCAATACAGAATTCATTAAGATTTATTTCTTGAATATTTAAATTATTTTCACACCAGATTCCAACACCGCCCCCTACACTGTTTGTACGACTGTAGTTTGCAGCACAAATAAAATTTCCAAAATTTAAATTATTTACAGATGTAGGAGTGCACCACGTTTCTGAGAAACATAAAAATTTGAATTTATATTTTGAATTTACTAGATACTCACTATTAATTAAGTTTATTGTGTCTGTGTTTAATGACTGACAGTTTAGATACATAACATCTATATTATTTGGGACATTTGCTGTTATTTCCTTGAAATTTTCTGGTGTCGAGGATGAAAAAACCGTGAAATGCCAACAAAACAAAATTGTTTGCTATAATTATTATTTAATTTTCATTAAGACCAAGACGACCTAATTGTTTTTAAGAAAGAAAGAAAAGTAAAACACAAACATTCGTCTATAAATGCGACACATTTATAATTTCTTATTCGTACCGTAAAAACTCATTTACCGGCCTTGTGATTAACTATTCCAGAGGCACCTGCAGGAAATATTGAAAGCTATCCATGTAGATGGCGTTAAAGTAATTGGATACACCTTTTGGAGTTTGATGGATAATTTTGAATGGCGATCTGGCTACCGGTAATTATTTAAATAATTATATATTTACTCTAAATTAATACATATTTTTCAGGGACAAATATGGATTATTTTTCGTTGATTTCAATAATCCAAACCGAACTAGATCTATCAAAAACTCTGCTAAAGTTTATAAAAAGATTATTTCCGACAAAAAAATCGATTGGGCCTTTACCGGCGATGACTAATGGTTATGTTTATCTACCATGAATTTGTAGAATCATAAAACAAGTTATAGATATACATTTATGTAACTTTACTTAACCTGTACATTGAAATAAAACTCTTATTCAACATAATAGCCTTATTCTGAAAAACCTACTTAAAATATTATCTTTTACGAATGTGTAATCATTTTTATGAAACAATAAATTGGCTAAGTAAGACGACAGACAGTAGTGCAGCACTTTCAAATCCGAACGCTGCCGGAGAAGTTGCCAAAATGGTCAGGCTGTTCTTTTTTGTGTTTCTATGTACGAGTTTAACTGTATCTGCTGCTCTAAGGTAAGAAATAATGCTCGTGCGGTAAAACATACAAAAAACACTGTTTTCTACAGGAAAATCGTCTTAAAATTATCAAAATTTAGTTCATAGCATGTTACTTACGTTGATTTCGTGTATCAAAACCCGAAAATTGTTTTTCGACTGTCTTTGAATTCGTTGGATAAGTTAACCGGTCGGAAACTTGCCATTTTCAAAGTTGTGAGAACAGTGGATATTTGATTACTAACTAATTTTAGTCATTTTACTAATTTTAGAGTCAGTCATTTTGTCTTCCCTAATTTTATCAAAATGGTTTTTTGTTCTTTATGTTTCAGTGTGCAGTACGATAATGATACTTTTCCACCATGGTTCCAGTTTGGGGTAGCTACAGCTGCCTATCAGATTGAGGGCGGATGGAATGAAGACGGTAAAACATTATTCGTTTCCTTTAAAGTTTAAACCATCAAATTGCTAAAATTATCAACTAAAGTATGTAAAAAGTAACACTAGATTTATTTAAGTTTTATGAGTTATAGATAATTTATAGATTCTATTGACATTAACTCGAAAAATAAAATAGATATCTACAAGAGGATTGCACTATTAAATTCGTTTCATTTAAATACATAAGTGTGGAAGGACAATGTCTATCATCATTATCCTGTTTTATGTTGAATGTAGGCCACAGGAACGTAATAAAAGAACGTTAATAACATAAGTTTTATTAAAACGAAGTTTCAACAGCTAAATATATCATCATCAGCTTTCGTAAACAGTGTAAACAATATTAAACTTAACGGAATGTAAATAGTAATGAGTACACCAGCCATAGTTACTATTATGTTTATTTAATCATAAAGGTCTGACGTTTTGGCCCTAAGTAGAGCCTTCTTCAGAGACCAACTACAAATGTTAGAAAAAGATACATGTTACATTTTTACAAAATAATGGCAAGATCAATGAAGATTATGACACACAAAATAACAATTATGTTTTGAAAAATATTTTACAAATTATTTTGAAAATTAATTAATTACATGCTCAAAACTATGTTTTACATTGAAGATAAAATATTAAATTAACAAAAACTTACATGATATCACATAATATATTCAACATTACATCCAAAATATATTATTTTTTTGGAACTAGATCTTCAGTACCACAATGGCCAAACAGACGAAAAAAATCTTAAAAGGACATCCTTGCTAGGTCAAAATAAAACATAGTTTTGAGCATGTAATTAAACAATTTTCAAAATAATTTGTTATTTTAATTTTCAAAACATAATTGTAATTTTGTGTGTCATAATCTTCATTGATATTGCCATTATCTTGTAAAAATGTAACATTTGTCTGTTTCTAATATTTGTAGTTGGTCTCTGAAGAAGGCTCCAATTAGGGCCGAAACGTCAGACCTCTATGATTAAATAAACATAATAGTAACCATAAGGCTAGTGTACCCATTACGATTTCTCTCCATTCCAAATGTACAGTTAAGAATAACTCACAAATTAAACTTAACATTTAAAAAAAAATAATCTAAGTAATAAAATAATGGGAGTAGGTTCATCATTATCCCTTATTCAAAGTTGCTGAAATTTTTCGTACTTATTCATTTTGCCAAGCTAAATTCAACGGTGTCATCCCTGAATAAATATCTCTTCAACTTTTGGAGACATCGACCATAGAACTTTTTAAAATAAATAAATAATTATATCATCATGTAGTGTACCATTTTGGTATGGACTTTCATATCTCGGTAAGTGTACCATAATGTGAGAATCTCCAAAGAACATAGTGGAGGAAAAATTACAGTAAATGTTATCTTTCACAGTCCGATGCGTTTCTTGTTTCAAAAATGCAACACTAACACAAGTTAACTTTTATAAAATGGCTCAAATTCGATGAATGAATATTTCAAGCTATTTAATTAACCATTCTTCCAGGAAAAGGTCCAAGCATCTGGGATACCTATACTCATCTTCACCGCAACATGATTGCCGACCACAGCACTGGAGACGTAGCCTGCGACTCATACCACAAATTTAGGGAAGATATCAAACTAGCTAAGTTTCTAGGAGTCAATTTCTATCGGTTCTCAATCTCTTGGCCTCGAATCTTACCTTATGGCTACTCCAATGTCGTCAATGAAGCTGGAGTTAAATTTTATGACAATATTATTGACGAACTCATAGCACAGAATATTACACCGATGGTGACTATGTACCATTGGGACCTTCCACAAGTATTGTGACTATTAAATAAATAAATGTTCTTCTAGAATGATTATGTGTTCCGCTGTAGACTCTCCAAGACATTGGGGGATGGCCCAATCCTCTTCTCATTGATTTCTTCGCGGATTATGCCCGAGTCTTATTCGAACGATTTGGTGATAGGGTTAAAACTTGGTTAACATTTAATGAACCCAAACAAGTTTGCGCTTTGGGTTATGGTACTATTTATCTGGCACCGGGATATGTCAACCAATCAGGGATCGCTGATTACATGTGCGGACATACGGTCCTAAAGGCTCATGCCAAAGTATATCACATGTACAAGGACGAATACCAATACTGGCAAAAAGGTAACCTGTATTTCAATTTTGTTGTTACTTTCTGATACGCAGGGAAAAAATTGCGGGGGTTTTGAGAGTCCGATGTGGGCACGTCTGTGTGAATGAATGAATGGATTTATACCCAAACTAGGAAAGATAAAGAATTGAAACTAGTTTCATGACAAAACGACGAACTGAGTATATTTTTGGGGTAATTGCTAAACCGGAAGTGGAAGAAACAATATATTTTGAACAGTGAGATTTTATAAATATAGATTAAACAATGTCGAATTAGGTTTCAAATTAAATTTATACGAGCCCAAAATCATATTAGTTGGCCTAGTTAAGACTTTTAGAATAGCTTTAAAAAAATAGTTCTGATCGAACAGATGGTAAATTTATTGTACTAAATTTATTTATAATATAAATTCTGTTATTTTAAAGAATATTTTAAGCAATAATAACAACTGAAATAATATCAAATTTACAATTTGTCCCAAAGGTATTTGCTGGTATCACAAACACTGTTTTTAAATCTGATGACAACATAATACAGAAAATTGTTTCAAATAAAAATTGTAAGTAATATTATTCTACATCTTTTTGATTCCAATGAAATTTTCTCTATCTCATTTATTTATTAAGATAAGCCCAAAAACCTTGATAGGCCTTGAAATAATCAACAAGTAACTGTTGATGAATTGTTAAAAAAATCTAATTAATTCGTAGCATAAACAATACCTCTGTTAAACATATGTATGTGCGGAATATAAAAATTATAGAATTTAAGATATAAATAAGGCGAATTAACAAATTTCCTTTTTATGACTTTAACTGGGCCAAATAATATGATTCTGGGCTCGTATTAGGAAGGAGACTTAAACTCAAAAGTGAAAAATAAATTTTGGGCGATTGTCAATTGGTTTTTTGTTATGAGTTATTTAATTCTACCATACACGGTATCAAATGACAGATTTTAATGCTAATAGTAAAACTAAAATGTTTAAAATAAATTTTGAATGATCGTCAATTGTTTTCCATTATAATTTTTTTATTCTTATTTGTTAAAGCGATTCCTCGTTTTCGGTGGTATGACAACGGTACGCAGTGTTCGCTGTTAAATTGTATAATATTTAATATCAAATAAATGGGCTCAAGGAAAAAAGTTAAACTAATATTACATACCGTATACCCATACACTCCTCTCAAATACCTCATTTCTACAGTAGATATATGTTGTTCATGCTTCTTTTCCACACCCAACACTCAAAATCATACACCTATTATAACGCACCATTATAAACACTCAATCAAGCATCTATAGACACATTAAAGTTTCGAGTAAATATCCCCAGAGTACCCAAAACCTTGCACCCTACAGACACCCGCCTTTTTTTTCTCCCGGCCAATACGTCCCTCGAAAACATACTACCCAAATATACAAGTTTGTTCGCTTATTCTAATCTCACACCATTCACTGAAACATTACAATCAGTCACCAAATCATACTTATGGTAATTTTTATTATTATATTTCTTCAGGAATGGTGTCCATCACCATAGACACAACATGGTACGAGCCAGCCGAAGACAACCTAGCAGACACGGATGCAGCCTTTACCAAATTAATGTTCAGTGTATAAAACTATGCAATTAAAAATGGTGCTTTAAATTAAATATTGCTTTTTTGCTCTAGTTCGGCTGGTTCGCCAATCCCATCTTCTACAAAACTGGGAACTATCCCCAGGTGATGATCGACCGCGTGGGTAACCGCTCCGAAGCTGAGAACTTCCCTAGGTCTCGTCTACCAGTTTTTACTCCAGAAGAAATCGAATACATTAAAGGTTCTTCAGATTTCTTGGGGTTAAATATTTATACCTCTGCTATGGTAGCTCCTGAGTTACCAAATCCTTCGGAAAATGAAGTGTCGTATTGGAATGATATTGGGGTTGATGTTTGGCAGCCCAGTAATTGGCCCAATAGCTCAGACCCTTGGTTGAAAGTAAATATATTTTAATTTTTTTTGTAACTGTTGTAGATTCGAATGAGTGGATTTCTGTTGTAATATAGGTAGCGCCATGGGGAGCACGTAAACTGCTAGACTTTATAAAAAGCTACTACGGAGATATTCCAATAGTAATAACTGAAAATGGATACGCAGACAAAGGTCAACTCAAAGATTATGCCAGAATACAATATTACAAGGTAAAGCTATATAAGTTGTTTATTGCACACAGATAATTACGGAACGGTTTGCTGATGTTTTCCAGGAATACTTAAATGCTATTTGGCAAGCGATGATGGAAGATAAAGTGAATGTTAGAGCATACACTGCCTGGTCCCTAGTCGACAACTTTGAGTGGATTTTTGGATACACGTAAGGAAACTAATATTTAATTTAAGGTGTGAATTTGGAAGTCGCTAATTCATAATACACAACTGCAATTTTATTACAGTATGTCCCGTTTGTGTTCTGTAATTCTTGTTGTTATCGTTTTGTTAGTCTGTCCAACATAACATTTTCCACATCTACTTGGAATGAAAAATATCCTTTGCATTCTTCAATATACGTTGTAATTTGAGATGTGGAACAAAATATATTAAGATGTTATTTCTCGACAGTATTTTGTCTGTAAAATTTTGAACGTAGAGCAGAGAAGTAAACAAACCTAGTTTGAGAAATATTTATGATATGTTTACTGATTTTTTTTTTTTTTTGAACGTCCTGGACCATTTAACATTGACAACCTATTTTGCATTTTATCTGGAACAGTATGATAATATATCTGAATAATTAATGTCCACAGTAATATATTAATGACAGATTAGTAAATATTCAGAAATGCACATTTATTCATCATTCGGTCACGCAGCACCATGTTTTTCTCGGATAAATATTTTTCAACTGTAATAATTTTTTCGGATTAATTTCTGTTTGTTCGAAACCTTGTTACCTAGCAATTTTACAAGAAAACTGTTTTGATAAAATCACGACACCGTAATTGGAGGGATTTAATTATTTATACAAATTTCGAGTCAAATTACTGTCAGGTGTCAAGGTTAAGTTGTCAAACTGAAATTTATCCGAAGAAATTAAAATGCTCGAGTGTAATTCGGCGAGATAATTTAACATTATTTATGAAAAGGTTTATTTGAAAGTGCAACTGGTGAAAATTATATACCATATTTTTTACATATTTTCTTCATGAATGACATTAACGTAGTTAGTATTTTGATTTAGTTGCTGGAAAAAAGGTAAATAACATTTTATCACTTGCAAAAAGTTACCTTCCTATTTATCCGCTATCAAAACGATAAAACTGTTTTTTCTTCATGGCTTACTTTATATTGGAGTTAAATTATCAAATAAAATATTTTCAGGCAAAAGTTTGGACTGAATTTCGTCAACTTCACGGATCCAAATCGTCCACGTGCAATTAAAAATTCAGCTAGATGCTACAAGAAAGTCATAAAAACCCATGAGATTGACTGGGACTGTACTGGAGATAACGTCGAAGAAGATTAGTGAAGAAGATAAAAATAAGCAGCGTTCTACTGGCAAAGCACTGTAGTACCTTATAATGTATCACTAGAAAAATAAACGAAATTATGCAATAAACATTTATAATTCGTCTGCAAACCTCTTCAGATTCACTTTAACCTAGAAATCAATAATAAAAAAGCTAATGTTAAAGATATTCCTGAAGGAATATGACCAATAAAAATACATTCCTAACTTGTATTATTCGTAATGTTACAACTCTTTTCGTCTATAGAGCGGTACCAACACACATTGTATTTAAATGATCAAGTGTAGCAATTTGTATCTGAGATCGTGATCAAGAGACTTTTATTTGGTGTAACGGTAACTTGTTTCAATGTTTACTACCTTGGTTGAAGCTGTTTTCGCACAAGAACTGTTACAGAAGACTCTGCGATGTTGTCAAAATATTATAATTAGCACTTTTTTGGATGAACGAAGATAATTATTTTATCCAACACCTTTCAATAAATGCTTAATAACTATGGCGATTTTACACAAGGAAAGTAACAGATTACCCACTAGTGGGTATAATTTTGAGAAAATCCACTAGTGAGTATTTTTTTATATAAAATAAATAAATATATCATCACGCCTTTTACCCATTACGGGTGTGGCACTCTGCTTACGCAGATCTCGGTAAGTGATATATTTTTGCGTATGAAGTGCGGTTACCAGCCGTCAAATCATAGTCCCCAAGGATGTTAGTGGAAGGGGAACCACAGGGGTAAATTTAAATTTGTAACTGTCGGCAGTGGGATTCAAACTGAGGATCTCACGATCCACAATCCAACACGTTACCACGGAGCTATTTACCCCATTATGGGGGGTATTTTTTTTATTTATAACAATAATAATAACACACAACACCTTGGTAACTATTTCGATTGACATTTTTATTTAAAATTTTAAAGCATATGTCACTGTCAAATAATATTTCTTTAATACATTTTTCATTCATTAAGAGGTGTTGGATAAAACATTATACTTCACACGTGGGCAAAGTGGAATAACGCACTCGATAATATTATCACACTCAGCCTTCGGCTTCGTGTGCTAAAATTTCTCTTGTGGGTAATTCCTTACTTTGCCCACTTGTAAAGTAAATAACTATTAAATCATTAAATATTTAATATGTTTAATATATTTTTGCGCGTGCCGTGCAATCAAGCAAATCTCCAAAGAAGTTAGTAGAGAAAGAACTACAGCGGTAAAGTTAAACTAGACATGTTGAACATAATTAACTATTCTTAGTGGTCCACCCGGAGTTCGTAATACCTACCAGTCTGTCTCCAATCTGATAAAACTGCTCTAAAATTCAGTAGTAAATTACACGCTAACTATTGTCACCGAATACAAATCAAGGCTACTAGAGAAGAAGAAACATATCTAGATTTCATTTTACCAACAGAGATAGTTGCACTGGTTCAACATAGCTCTAACCCACGCAAATTCTTGTTTATAATAATATATTTCCTTACAATTCATATGCTAAATTATAGCATGACACGTTAACGTTCAACTAAGTGTTAGAATCATGAGATACAATCAAAGTAGAAGCTGTATTTTTAACAGTAGTTTTAAATGTTTCACATTATACATATCATCACGCCTTTTATCCATTATGGGTGTGGCATTCTGCTTACGCAGATTTCGTAAAGTTATATATTTTTGCGTATGAAGTGCGGTTACTAGCCGTCAAGCCATAACCCCCAAATATGTTAGTGAAGGAGGAACCACGGGGGTAATTTAAAATGGTAACTGAATTGTAAACATACTATTATTGAACTCCGTCTCTGAGCTCATAATAATTATAAAAACTCCGGTAAATAAGTTTTTACAGTTCGAATAAGATATCTTTGATAATTTCTAAATAAGTACTGTGAAAATAGTTAATTAATATGCAGGTAAATAGCTCCGTGGTAACGCATCGGACTCTGCATCGTGAGATCCTCAGTTCGAATCCAACTGTCGACAGTTACCAAATTAAATTTACCCCTGTGGTTCCCCTTCCACTAACAACTTTGGGGCTATGATTTGACGGCTAGTAACCGCACTTCATACGAAAAAATATATCGCTTACTGAGATCTGCGTAAGCAGAGTGCCACACCCATAATGGGTAAAAGACGTGATGATATATTTATTCATTTTTTATTTAAAATCATTAATGGACGTATGTCGTATAATATTTTATTTCATCCCTGTTTTTGAATGATAGTTTACTTTCGTTCTTCCTTTATTTCATTCTTAAAAACAATCAAGTCGTTTTGGGCCTAATAAAAAAAAAATGATAGCAACCAATTTTGTATTATTGACATTTTTAACATCATTTTTTTTAATGAATGCTAAAAACAATATTGTGAATAAAATCTTATTAAAATATTGCTTAGCAATAATACAGTATTGTAATAGTTATTTACATTACAAGCAAGGTAAAACAGTTTTTGGCTCGCCGGTCATTTCCTCCATTCGGCAGTAAAAACTGTTTTACCTTGCCTTTACTATAAATAACTATTACCTATGATCGTGCGATATATCCTACTTAATACACTCATTTCAGACACGTAATGATTTATATTAGCCTACTAGTGCGTTTTTCAATATTACCGCACTGTTCACTTGATTACGCGTTGCTGTCATTTCAAAATCCATCCCGGTTTGTTTCTACTTTTATTTGAATTTATTAAATTTTTATTTGAATAAATACTTAACAATTTAACTAGTTTACAAAATTCCATTCAAACCCTCGATATCAACTTTGATAAATATATCAAGCCCAGCCATTTTTGGAAGTCTGCTCGCTGGATATCAAGACAAAAAGTATTACATCAACTTGTAATTTAAATTAGAAAAAATGATGAAGACATCAAGCAAAAAGTTTATCGGAAAATCATAACTGTACTCGAAAAATTCCTAATACCATAATTTATCCATCAATGAGCTATCAAATATTTGAATATAAAATTAGTTTTAATTATAACAACACTTTCAAACTGCGGATCATAGCAAGCATCTCTCATCTAATCAAAAACAAAAAAGCTACCATCAACTCGGATTCATTTGCATTGCTAATAACCCTGTAATAATCATTAATATCTCATTTGTCGACCACTAAAGACATTTTTAATAACACTAATTCGAGAGTTCCACCATCATGCCATCGAATAAATTATCTGGAGGAGTGAGGATCGGCTCATGATTGTGACAAATTGAATAACTGTGAGGTATTCTTAATATTACCATAATTATTCGATTATAATTCATTTTTTATTAAACGCCGTGTGTGATATAGTTGAAGTTGGCCATGGTGAGTTCAATTAGCTGACTGCGTGAGATTGAGGGATCATCTCCCAGATAATTGCCTCAATTAATGAGTGAACACGAAGCCAACTGATTGTGCGAGTAATTTGAATTTGAGCGAACGGAGTGTTCAATCAATTATTACAGCTAGAGTGAATTGCTTTAGCGGGTTATTAAAATAAAAATGAGGGTCTTACAATGCTCCTAAATATATTGGAACTCTCTGATTTAAACGGTCGAACTTAATCCATGAATTAAAAGTTTAAAAATAAGGTTACAATTTCATTTGACCACATGGCCATGAACGCTTTATTCCAGATATATTCATGTTTTTTTTTTTCAAAATCAGGACAGCCAATTTCATATTTACGGGAGATTTGAATACAATTCTCTCTCGTTTTGTGGGAAAATGCTAAAAAAAATATTAAAGAAATCAAAGGTAACTGTAATAAATTTTATTACAATTTAAATAATATTGAAATATATAAAAACCATCATACAAGGGTTGCCTTTTATATTTCGGGATTCGGCAACCCTAGTGCTGCCATCTGGCAATAGTGGCAATTGACGTTTCTATAGTAAAGTTTGACATTTTTGATAACATACGTACTCAGAACGTTTTGACGTACGAACGATATTTGTGTGGCAAAAATGGAATTAAATCGTTAACATTTTCGTGCGATTATTCTAAACATTTTTTGTAACGTCAAGCAAGTGTATATGTATAGATGCATAAATAAATAAGTTTTTTTTTTTCATTGATATATCAATTTTATTATTATACACGCTGGTAAATCGAAGGACACACTATAGCTTGTTCAATGCTATATTTCAAATGTCCATTAATTGGGTACCCTAATTATTTTAAATCTAAAGGATTAAATAATTTATAGTAGAAGAAAAATTTCTGCATTTTTTGACACTAATATTTATAATTTCACTTTATCTGGAACCATAGAAATTACGGAAATGTATATTGTAATTTTTTTAAATCAGCAGTGCCATGAAATAACAAAATAAATGTTATATTAATTAAGAGTTTATTTTATTAAATATTTTTACCATAAAATTATATCTAATTTTTCTTCCAAAATATACATTTTCAATCAATACCTCTCATATCAAACACTGACGACAGTAAATGACAGATAAAACCAATTACTTTTATTTGAAATCGGCAATAAAGTGCTCAAAAATCGTCATTTAAAACCTCAGAAATCATCACTAAAGTAACCCTTTATACGACGATTTTGAGCAACCCAATGTTGGTAACCGTTAAATAATTATTGTACAATTAGGATAATTTTGGCAGATATATTAACGTACTATAGTAATATTGGACGTAACATGAAACAAAATTTGCAAGAAGAATTAAATAATTAATTCCGATGACGAAATTGTGGACAAAACACATAATTTTGAGTGTTATTAACGATAACTTCACTGTTCAAGGTTGGCAACACTGATTGTCAGTTTCAATTAACTACTGACAGATGTATTAACTTAGCCTATATTGTAATTTTTTTACAGTTTTTTCGAATTTAGATTTCAAATAAAACTTAATATGTACCTCGGCACTGAAGTTCCTTTTTATTACTCACATGGTTTATTACTAAATTCCATATTCGTGATAAAAAATTGAACTTCAGTGCCCTGATACATAAATAACTATTAATTAAGAGTTTACTTTATTAAAAAAAAATATTTTGTGTCCTTCAATTCATTGTCCTATATATTTTATTGTATTTATTGGTATTAAATGACAAGGCAGTTTTAATTGGTTACATCAGCAATAACATTATTTGTTGTTTATTGTACATACAATAATCACCTAAAAAAATTTGAAACAATCTCTGAAAATATATTAATATGAGATATAGTAGTTGTTTAAATAAGATGTGATTTCTGTTTTTATTCCCAACAAATACAGTGTTTAAATACGTTTAAAAATGATTTTATTCGTAGGTCTTGGCAAGCAATAACTAGCTATTTCCTAATTAGTTTCGTCGAAGATTGTAGAGCGGCGGTCTTGCGGTGTGCTGAACAGGTATATGTTTATAAGTGTTTTAACGTTGAAATTGAACAGACGTATTATTTTTATGGTGATAATTTTTTTTATAAAATCAGTGATATTTCAGTGAAACCAGTGCAGTAATTTGTTGATCAGTGCTTCAGATTTTCCAGCAACATTAGTTTGTTAATTTTTATTGTAATAAACGTAAATACAGTGTATACAATGCCAGAAACGTGAGAGAAATTCCAACTTCAACCAAGATTATAGCAGGCATAAGGTAGGATTTTTATAATTTTATTTATCATAGACAAATATGTAAGGGAGAGGGAGATAGCAACATATAAAGTAAACATCTTCGTGGTAACGCATCGGATTATCGATCATGAGATCCTCAACCACTAACATCTTTGAGGGTCATAATTAAATAGTTATCTGTCAAACTAGAGAAGAAAGCCCTTCTTTTTCTTACTCGACATCGAAGGCAATGCAAGCGAAAGTGGAAGAAGCGATTTCGTTTCGTTTCGTTTTATTGCATTTTATTAAATTGACATCTCCAACATCTTGCTTTTTATACAACATTATATTAACAATATGTTCCTAAAAATGATTTGCTCGAACCTTAAATACACTTTGAAAACACAATACACAACTGACACCTCAAAAATGAGGTTATCAGACACAAGGCGGTGTAACAGTGTTGCCAATAATTCAATCTTAATACTAAATTAAATTTGCCAATTGTGATTTAATCTAGAAAAAGAAAGATATCATATAGAATTGTAAGATATAATTAGGATTTTCAATAAAAGTAGTACGTATAACTTTTAAAGAATAAGGTGGGGCTCCCTGGTATATTGTGAAAAACGAATATTTTATATCCTTTATGTATTATTAATTGAAGATTAAATGGTTAACTATAATGAATATTTTTTATTAAGGGTAGTTTCTTATGCTCAACTTACTATGTAAAAAAAAAAAACGCGACTTTTAAACTTGTATTACAAAATTTCAAGTATTTAGATATGATAATTAAATACAATAAAACACCAACCAAATAATTTTTTTACGTATTAACTTTAATGAATATTTTGTAACTATGTTAAAATAAAAACGTGACTTTAAAACTTGAATTACAAAACTTCAAGTATTTACATATGATAATTCTTTACATTCAAACACACGCAAATTAATTTTTTTTATTTATTAAGTGTTGTTTCTTATGCTAAACTAACTATGTTAAAACAAAAAATGCGATTTTTAAACTTGAATTACAAAACTTCATGTATTTACATATGATAATTCCATACACGCAATTTTTTTTAAATTATTAACATTAATAAATTTTTATTTATTATTGATTGTTTCTGATGATAAACCTCTTTGTTAAAATAAAAAACGCGACTTTTGAACTAGTATTACAAAATTTCATGTATGTAATGTACATAAATCCGTACTCCAACTAGAGGTAACAATAGATTGGATCATTGTTTTACTAATATTAATAGTTGTATTGCAGTAGTTCAGAAGAATTTTATATCTGACCATAATACTTTACTAGTAAAAATTAATTCTAATAAAACGGATGAGGCAGTCTGCTTTAGGAGAATTTTTAACGATGATAATTTTAATAATTTTTCTCAACAGCTACTAAGCGAAACATGGTCTGATGTTTTTACTAAATCTCTAACGGATGACGCTTTTGAATGTTTCTTTAATATTTTCAATTTCCATTTTAATAATTATTTCCCTTTGCAGAAAATAACATCAAAATACTGTAATAAGAAAGACTGGGTTGACCTAAATATTGTCAATTCAAGTAACAATCTTAAATCATTATATCATTTGAAAAATAGTTTCCCAGAGCTTACCTCTGTCTATAAGAAAGCCAAAAAGGAACATAGTTTGCTGATAACAACTACTAAACGAAATTTTTTCCAGAATAAAATAATAAACTCAGATAACATGTCGAAAAGCGCCTGGAACATCATAAACGCTAAGAGAAAGAATAAAGCTGATCTGGGTTTAAAAATATCTTATAATGACGAAATCATTGATGACCCTAAGATCGTTGCAAATATGTTCAACCATCATTTTAAGGAAGCACCCCTGAACATCTTAAATCGCATTCCGGTGGTCAACACATCAAATGGGCACAGAAATGGTAATCATTTTTCCTCTAATCTTTTCTTGAACCCTTTCACTGAAACAGAATTATTTGAAACAATTTTAAACAAACTAAAAAATAAAAATTCAAGTGGGCCTGATAATGTGCCAAATTTTATTATTCGTAAAGTTGCGCATCTTATTGCTGAGCCTCTAACTTATATTATTAATTTATCTTTTCAAAACGGTACTTTCCCGGCAAGTTTAAAATCGAATAAAGTAATTCCTGTTTACAAAAAAGGTGAAAAAACAAGTCTGGATAATTACAGGCCTATAGCTTTAACCTCGGGGTTTTCAAAGATTTTTGAATATTGTTTTTTGAATAGACTTGATTGCTTTCTAAACCAAAACTGTATTATTAATAATAATCAGTTCGGATTTAGAACAAATAGTTCAACTATCGATGCTTTACACTGTTTTTATAATAATATTATTCAAAATCTAAATAATGGGGAACACCCAATTGGTATATTATGTGATTTAAGTAAAGCTTTTGACTGTGTTGATCATTCCCGCTTGTTAGATAAGCTAGAGTGCGTAGGTGTTCGTGGAGTTGCCTTGAATTGGATTTCTACCTTTTTATCAAACAGACACCAATTCGTGTCTTTTAACTACACTAATAAGCAGTCGACTAATTATTTTGTTCAATCTAATTTAGCATTAATTGATGTAGGTCTTCCACAGGGTACTGTACTTGCTCCAGTTCTATTTACTATTTATATAAATGACTTATGTACAGTACTTTCTGATGATTGCATTCCTATTTTGTATGCCGATGATAGTACTATAATCATTTCGGACCCGGATAAAGATATTTTAATTAACAAATGCAATCACACCGTTCAGTCCCTAACTTCATGGTGTTGTGAAAATAAGTTATTTTTAAATAGTTCTAAAACAAAAATTCTTCATTTTCACATGAATCCCAATAACAATAATAATATTAACATTCGTTTTGGAGATAGCTTTAAAGGTACCGACAAATCAGCTCGTTTATTGGGTATGCTGGTAACTGATACCCTAAACTGGAATCCTCACTGTGACGATCTTATTATCAAACTTAATTCGACCTGTTATCAAATACGACATTTAAAAGAATATTTAAATATTAATCAACTTTTAATTTTTTACTTTGCTTGCGTTGAGTCTCGCATACGTTATGGTATTTCCTTTTGGGGCGCTTCTAATGCTGCTCACAAAGTTTTTATAGCTCAAAAGAGAATTTTAAGATGTATCGCAGGAATCAGTCAAAGAACATCCTGTAGAGATATTTTTAAAAAATTTAATATTTTAAGTTTAACTTGCATCTATATTTGGGAAATAAGCAATTTTATTTTCAAGAATAAAACATCGTTTACCATGATTTCAGAGTTGCATCAACATAACACAAGAAAAAGAAATAATTTATACGTTCCTACTTCTAAGTTAAATGTTGTAAAAAATTCTCCTAACCGGATTGGTTTACAAATTTTTAACAAACTGCCCGATGTCATTAAATCAGAGACTAACTCTAGAAAATTCAAAAAAAGTCTAAAATTGTTCCTTCTGCATTACAACTTCTATGATTTAAATGAATTTTTTAATTTATAATTTATTTAACTTTTGTATCTGTTTATATATTTTATTTGTGACGTTTTCTATATACAATGTATTGTATCCTCAGAAAATAAATTATTATTATTATTATTATTATTATTACAAACACGCAAAATATTTTTTTTTCAATTATTAATTTTAATGATTTTCTTTTATTAAGGGTTGTTATTTATAATTAACTTACATTATTAAAACAAAAACACGACTTTTGAACTCATAATAATTAATAATTCATATATTTACATGTAATAATTCCATACAAGCGGAGAGTTATTTTTTTTTTAATTCTTAACTCAATGAATTCATTTCAATAAAGGGTTATTGCTGATGTGATTGATAAGTATACTTATTGGATTTTAATAAAATATGCTACGTTTTAGAGCAAATATAATAGCTTGCAATCAACCCAATTAATTATTTAAAAAATTATTAACTAAGTAATTTGTTTACCACAGTTTATAAATGTATGGGTAACTTTTTATGATGATCGTTACCATCTGATGGTTTATGATTTATCACAAATATCCCAGCATTATATAATGCCTGGTTAATACACACAACTTAGATTACTGTTTCCTGAACCATCTAAATACAAATAGTATTTGCAATACAATTACAGCTGTTGGATAAAAAAGACATTTGTTTTTGTCGGAGAACAAATAGAAAAATTGATAACTATCTCATAAAATGTAACAATATATAGATAATGCATGTATAAATAAGGAATTTTAAATTTTTATAATACAAAGCTGAATTTGAACTTGAGAATTAGATTGCCATGGCCGTAACTCTGGCAATATTCTTTCAGTGTGTTTTTATATTGTTTCAATTGTTTGGACAGATTACAGCAGTAAGTAAGACCTACCTCCTAGCTCCACTTTTATTTTTTTCCGTACGTTATGAAACACCCCGTATATCTGTGCCACACTTAAATTGAATAAATGGCGTGATGATACATTATTTATATTATTGTATTCATTTCAGTTCAATAATCATGAAATGGTGGTAGACCGCGTGGAAATAGTGCACTGTAATGAAGAGTATATGGAACATAACATAACTGTTGGAAAGATTAGTAGAACCGATTTTGCAATATCTTGGAATATTTTACTAAAGAAAGATATTGACAAACTTGCGTATGTAAGTGGATGATAACATTCATTTATCTTAAACTGTTTTGTCATTAAATTGTTGCCAGGTTTTACTTTCATGTCAAAATGATTTAACTTCTTACCTTGATCGTCTAATAGGTCATTTTATTTTCTTAGTTATCGTTTAGCCTCTCGAAATAAATAATTTAAAATAAAAAAATATTATATACAGTACAAGTTCTTATTCGTCAATAAACTGACCAATTTATTAGTGATGAAATAATTGACGCAGAGTCGTATAATACCTGTTTTACACGATGCAAATAATTCTTCAAGATTTCTTGTCAATAAATTGCAGGGACAAAAATATTGTCGTTCGTTTTACATACATCGAGTTTTCAGTCAATTTATTGTGTAAATTTCTGTAGTACTAACACGATATCAGTTGTCACCTAAGCTACTAATATGTTCAAGCTTTACAATTAAAAATGATAAACTAACCAAAACATTAACATGTTTGAGTAGTTGAGTATAACTAAATTCCTCTAAAATTCCTTTAAAAAAATGTCGAAAAATAGAACTTGTTTTAATTCATCAATAACTTGGCCAATTTATTGGTGCAGAAAAAATTGGCGCAGAGTCGTATTACGCACAACAATAAATTCATAATAAAACTTGACCAATTTATTAATCAATAAATTGCGTTGTGTAAAACAGGCTTTACATTGTGAGATATGTATTTATGCAATTTTTAATTGTAATATAATAAAATGTACGCCCTCGGAACACAATCTTGGTGCTATAATAATATAATCATCTTATCAACCTTGGCTTATAATTAGGGTGCCCAGATCTTTTTCGTCAAAAATCTGGACAAATTAAAAAATGAAAGATTTTTAAACTTTATTCAAATACTTCTCTGCTCAATTAACTATTCCCAAAAATTCATTATTTTGCTTGAATTATTATAAAGTATTAAATATATGAAATAATGATAAAGAAAAGAAAATCACATTTTTCTTAGATACTTTCATGAAAACCATATATTTTTATGACGATGGCGGGCCTACGTGGTAGTAAAATTGATAGATAATAACTTCTCTCATAAAGTATGTAATAAAACGCGGACAGTGCGAACGGCAGACCGAGAACATAGGACACCAATCAGCCAATACGCTAATCGCCTTAACATAAACTATTGAGTTTTCGGACCAAACGTGGAAAAAAAAATGTAAGGCGAACTGTATTGGTGCACCCACCCAGCCAGACATATATTCAAGAACACACGCTGACCTATTATATATGTTTAGATTATTCGCAAAATTTAAAAAATCGGGAGAAATACTGTCTCGATCGCAACGCGGGACATTTTGTGGAAAATAGGGACCCTACTTAAAATATACTATTAAGGGATCTACCAATAAAGACAGAGCTCAATAATAGGCTTAAGAATCAGTACATCGTAAAATAATTTATATTTTGTAGTTTGCTATCCAAGTATACGCCTTCCAAAGTAACGAATATCGAAGAACTCCTTTAGCCTTCAAAAGACCTTTGTGTTCATTCCTTGATGTCGAGTATCGATGGATTGCAGAAGACATTTACAAATCTGGAAACTTTAATGGAAAGTGCCCATGGCCTCCAGTAAATAACACTTTCAAACAATAACCAAATAGTAGAAAAATAATTATATTAAATTTTAGGGGTTCTATTATGCTAGAAATTACATTGTCGATGCATCAAAGGTTCCGGAAATGCCTTGGAAAGCAATGCTTATTGAAGCAGAAATGGTTTTGGAAAATGGTACCCTTATTGTTAAGTATCATGTTTATGTAAAGAATAATCAAGAAGATGTTAAAATACTTGGCGGGTTAGGATTGCAAAATAAGACCAATAAATAAACTGCTTACAAATATAAAATTCCTTTCTTCCTTATAGACAGCCTTTAAATGTTCAATAAAATTTATAAATTACACCATGCTATATCCCTCACAGCAGGGTAGCACGATCCCAAAAACACAGTCAACCAACAATCAATCTCATATAATCATTCCTATCCGGACAAACCACTTTCATCTCGTAGTATTCGTACATGCACCTCTATTTCATTCAACATTCGCTCAAGATGTTCAAACCACCCCAACTCACTCACTCACACTTTCTTAAGAAAATTCTTCTCAATCTAACACTCATACACCAATGCGTTCCCGATCATCTTGTCTCGTATACCCACACACTCCTCTCAAATATCTCATTTCTACAGTAGTTACACTTCGTTCATGCTTCTTCCTCCACATCCAACATTCAGGACCATACATCAATGTAGGCACTAAGACACCATTATATACACTCAATCGTGCATATCAATTACCTTGAACCCTAAAGACACCCGCCTTTCAATCTCCCGGACAAACCTTTAATCCCCCGAAAATATACTTCACCTTATGATGAAAACACACATGGATTAAAAACCGATTAAGGATAAAATAATACCGAACTAACTATGTTAAAACAAAAAACGCGACTTTTACACTTGTATAAGAAAACTTCAAGTATTTACACATGATAATTCCATACATTCAAACACACTCAGAATAATTTTTTTTAATAATTAATTTTAATTAGGATTTTCTTATTAAGGTGAACCATACGGGCTGAAGATAGCGCTAGATGAACATGACTTTTTTGAAACAATATATCATTATTATAATAAATGAAACATATAATGTTTTATACCTACGTTTGTAGATAAAAGTCCAAAGTTTTGTAATAAATTTTAAAATGCCAGTTTTGTTTACATATTATACATGAACATAATTTTCAAAGTAGTCAAATATATGTCACACATTCCCATGAACGACTACAGTAATACAAATAATGTGTATATTTATAAATATGATCGTCTATAACATACTAAAATTATTTTACATTTGAATTTACAGTTTTTGAGAAACAAATAAAAATATACCAAAAAGTATGTTTTTTGGTATATTCTTATTTGTTTCTCAAAAACTGTAAATTCAAATGTAAAATAATTTTAGTATGTTATAGACGATCATATTTATAAATATAGGAATTATTTTCATTACTGTCGTCGTTCATGGGAATTAGAAATTCAGTATCAAAATTCTGAATTTTTGACCAACTAGACTTCAACGAATATTTTTTTATAGTTGAATGTTTCAGTTATCCTTTTTATCCACATATATAAATACTAGAATGTTCAAAGACTTCACAGTAATAATTGTTTTGTTTTTAGATAAGAATTATTGTAAGAAATAATTTATTGAAATTTGAATTTGCAAAACATAATTCATGGGAGTGAACGAACCCAACGAAAATATGTTCTTCATCTGACATTGCAATGTACAAGTCACTGTAAAAAATCCATGATATTTTGACGAATGGAGGTTGTTGGACCATAAAGAACATGAAAATAAATAAAGAATACAGAATTTGCTGTTTTTTAAAAAAATAAAGGGTTCGTTCTTTCGACGCGTATGTTTGACATTGAGAGTTGTTTCTTATGCCAAATTAACTATGTTAAAACAAAAAATGCGGCTTTTAAACTTGTAATACAAAACTTCATGTATTTACGTGTATGATAATTCCGTCCACTTGATTGTTTCTGATGATAAACTTACTTTGTTAAAATAAAAAACGCGACTTTTGAACTTGTAATACAAAATTTTATGTATGTAATGTGTATAATTCCGTACACACACACGTAAAGTAAATAATTATCAATCAATAACTCTAATGATTTTTTTTTTATTATGCTTAACTTACTTTATTAAAACAAAAACGCGACTTTTGAACTCATATTAAATAATTCATATATTTGCATAATATTTCCATACAGGCGGACAGTCAATAACTTATTTTTTTTTAATTGTTAACTCTAATGAATTCATTTCAATAAGGGTTGTTGCTGATGGAATTGACGTATAATATGTATACTTACGGAATTTAATAAAACATGCTACGTATTAGAGCAGATATAATAGCTTTCAATCAACCGAAAAAATTATTTAAAAAATTTTTGACTAAATAATTTTTTTGTACTCAGTTTCTAAATGTATGGGTAACATTTTATGATGATCGTTGCCCGCTGATGGTTTATGATTTATCACAAATATCCCAGCATTATATAATACTTGGTTAATACGCACAACTTAGATTACTGTTTCCTGAACCATCTAAACACAAATAGTATTTGCAATACAATAAAAGAGACATTTGTTTTTGTTGGAGAACAAATAGAAAAATTGATAAATATCTCATAAAATGCTACAATACATAAATAATGCACGTATAAATACGGAATTTTAAATTTTTATATTACACAACGCTGAACTTGAACTTGAGAATTAGATTGTCATGGCCGTAACTCTGAAAATATTATTTCAGTGTGTTTCTATATTGTTTCTATTGATTGGGCAGATTACAGCAGTAAGTAAGACCTACCTAACATCTTTGCGGCGGTTGTAAAAATACATCATACAGGATGATTCACAACGTACGGAAAATAATCAAAGTGTAGCTAGGGGGGTCCAAAATAATATCGTTTCCTTAATAAACTTTTGGCAAAATCTCAATAACAGAGGTTCAGAAAATTAATTCAATTAATAAACAGTGTGTACAAACTACATCCGTTAATTCAGTTTTAATTAGAAATTGGGACTACTTCAATGTTTAAAAAATAAAATTGTCAATTTATTGCTCAAAAATTGTTGTCCATATTAAAATATCAACAATACAAGTTGCTGTTGAAATTCATGTAATTGTCAATTCATAAAACGTCAAAGTACCTTAAATGCAAATTATTCCAGTTTTGTTAATTAAATTTTCAATTTAAAGCAACTGTTTGAAAATCTGAAAATGATCAAAATCATTGACAGAAACGACATTTTATTGCAAAATACTGAAAAATTAAAGCCTACATTCCAATAATTTCAAATCGATTATCTTTCGTCTAAAGAATGTTATCTTTTCAATTGATAAACTCCCACTACTAGTATTTAACCAATCATGATGCAAAACACATGAAAATTCAACCAATGGGAACAGTATTATACTGATAAAATCCTGTTACCCCGATAAAACCCCGTTACCCTGAAAATTTTTTGGTTAAAGAAATATCCAATCGAATCTTTGTATTTCTGATAACGTGTGCAAAAGTAACCAATCAGGTTACAATTACTCTGATAATTTTCCGGGGAAATTATCACCTGTTGCTAAGTAACAGTCGTTGACAGCTGGTTGACAGTTAATTTAATATTTAATTTGTTTATTTTAAAATATTATTTTCACGGTTAGAAAATGAAAATAATAATAATAATCGCAAAAAATTTTCTCATCGAATATCCCTCGACCATTGATAAATACTTATAATTTGATCACAACTACCTCAAGAACGTTGCTTGAAGGTAACAGCCCGGGCGGTTACCAAGCAACGTTCTTTCGGTAACTGTGATAAAATTATTTCGAATTATCAATGGTCTAGGGATATTATAGCTGATAATTTCCCCGGGAAATTATCACTTGTTGCTAAGTAATAGTAGTTGACAGTCGGTTGACAGTTAATTCAATATTTGATTTGTTTATTTCCAAATGTCATTTTCGCGGTTTGTCAAGAAAATAATAACAATTATCGCAAAAAATTTTCTCACCGAATATTCCTCGACCATTGATAAATAATCATAATTTGATCACAACTACCTCAAGAACGTTGCTTGAAGGTAATAGCCCGCCGCCTACGGCGTCGGGCGGTTACCAAGCAACGTTCGGAGTAGGGATTTACCATGTAATTTGCTTTCGTGTTTGTTACTAAACAAAAAAAAATCGTGCAAAATAAAAATTTACCGATAAAATCAGAAGAGCTTGTGATATTACCCCGATTACCTCTTTCAGTAATGAGGAATATGTAGACACGATTATAGTTTATGGAAAAAATTTCATTATCTAAATAGATTTCGAGAATTCATCGCTTTTGCTATTATTTTTTGTTGTGTGCATAATTTTAAATTAAAATAGCATATCAAATTTTAAAGAAATATAATTCTATCTCAACGGGAACAAAATGATTCTTCCCACTTATTTTCAGAGGTCTTCAATAGGTAGGCGTTAATCTAAAAGAACTTTAATTTACTTACTTTTTGATTATTGAGTTTTTGTCAAAAGTTTATTAAGGAAAAAGCATTATTTTGCCCTCCCTTTTAGCTACCCTTTCAATTTTTTCCGTACGTTATGAAATACCGCATATATCTGTGCTACAATTAAAATAAATAAATGGCGTGATATATTATTTTATTCATTTCAGTTGAATAAACATGAAATGGTGGTAGACCGCGTGGAAATAGTGCACTGTAATGAAGAGTATATGGAAAATAACTTAACTGTTGGAAAGATTAGTAGAACCGATTTTGCAATATCCTGGAATATTTTATTAAAGAAAGATATTGATAAACTTATGTATGTAAGTGGATCATAACATTCATTTCTCTTTTATTGTTGTTTATCACCAAACTGTTGCTATTAAAAATTATTTACCTTCTTACTTTAATCGTCTAATAACTTTTTTTTTTCTTATTATCGTCTTTCTTCTCAAAATTATTCTTGTCAAGAACAAAAATAATGTCTTTCGTTCTACACACATCAACTTTTACGTCATTGTGACAATTTCAGTAGTGCCAACACGATATCAGCTGTCATCTTTGCAACTAATATTTATTGTTCAAACTGTACAACTAAAAACGACAAACTAGCCAAAACATATACAAAAAACCTCCAGAATTCCCTATACAAAAAAATTGTCAAAAAAAAAAACATGTTGACCAATAAAAAGTAAAGCATGCATTACAAGATGAAGTTTTCCTTTTCAAATGTCAAAAGTTTAATAATACCAACATAATTGTATTCCTTGATTTTGCACCATATGAAATATTTAGAGGTTTATTCACTAAGTTCTCAACTTCTGCACTACTCCACTCCATTGTAAGTTTTTTTATTATTTATAAGTTTCTTGTCACTTCGCTTAGTTGGTAGTGCTGTAAAAGCTGCTTTTAGGAACTTTTAAGAGAAAATACTCCATATAAGAGTTTTTCGTTGTAAGTTTTACGTTACAAGTCGACTCATCTTACATTTACGTCATTGGGTGAGAGAAAACTTTTAAATCACTTGAAAAAAAGAACTTTATCGTTTAATACACGCATAAAGCAGGCACTATGTGAAATATATATTTATGCAATTATTAATTGTAATATTTATTGTTAAATTCTGGAAAATTTACGCCCTCGGGATAATACATACTTAGCGCTAATTATAATCATGTTTCCGACCTTGGCTTGTAATATACCATTACGGGCTATACCACTAAAGACAGAGTTGAATAGGTTTACGATTCAGAATATCGTAAAATAGTTTATATTTTGTAGTATGCTGTCCAAGTATACGCCTTCCAAAGTAACGAATATCGAAGAACTCCTCTAGCCTTCAAAAGACCTTTCTGTTCATTCCTTGATGTCGAGTATCGATGGTTTGCAGAAGGCATCTACAAATCTGGGAATTTTAATGGAAAGTGCCCATGGCCTCCAGTAAATAAAACTTTCAAACAATAAAGAAATAGTTAAAAAATAATTATATTATTTTTAGGGGTTCTATTATGTTAGAAATTACATTGTCGATGCATCAAAGGTTCCGGAAATGCCATGGAAAGCAATGATGATTGAATCAGAAATGGTTTTGGAAAATGGTACACTTATTGTTAAGTATCATGTTTATGTAAAGAATAATCAAGAAGATCTTAAAATACTTGGTGGGTTAGGGTTGCAAAATAAGACCAATAAATAAACTGCTTGCAAATATAAAATTCCTTTCTTCCTTACAACCTTTAAATGTTTAATAAAATTTATAAATTGCATCATGCTATATTCCTCTCAGTTGGGTAGCATGATCCCAAAAACACAATCAACCAACAATCAATCTTATATAAATATTCCTATCCGGACAAACCATTTTCATCTCATGGGATTCATATATACACGTCCATTATTTACACTCCGAATTATTCGTTCACACAACAAACCATCAGTAATACCCAACTACTTATTCTTCGAACACCCATGCAATCATTCACCTCTCACCCGGAAATATTAGTTTCACCAACCTTTCATTCGACATTCGGTCAAGATGTTCAAACCACCTCAATCGACTCACTCCCACTTTCTTAAGAAAATTCTTCTCAATCTATAGTATGTTTTTTTTTATATAACATTGGTAACACTGTAATATTCAACCTTTGCACGTGCGAGCATGTGGTTTGTAGGTTAAATATTTACGTGATATTTACACAACAATTTGAAAATCAGTTTCTCTTATTTAATAACCAAAAACGAATTTTGTATAAAACATAACAAACAAAATTGATTTTAAAAAATCCCAATTTCCATTAAACTAACAAAAGGATATATGCAACTTGCTGGACTTTCTTTCATTACGATTCTAAAACCTATGTAAACATATAGGTAAATAACGTCACGAATTCTAGTTACAATTTTCATGACGTGCATTGGCTGGGTATGCGAGGCGACTATAACATTATACACCAATGCATTTCCGACGATCTCGTCTCGTATACCCACAAACTCCTCTCAAATATCTCATTTCTACAGTTGTTATACTTCGTTCATGCTTCTTCATCCACACCCAACATTAAGAACCATACATCAAAGTAGGCCCTAACACACCATTATAAACACTCAATCGAGTATCTCAATACCTTGCACCTTGAAGACACCCGCCTTTAAATCTCACGGATAATACGTTTATCCCTCGAATAACTACTTCATCTATTGATGAAGACCCATGTGTTGTAGAAACCAGTTAAGGATGAAATAATTCTTTTATAATACAGACTACAAACCAGAAATTGTTTTTATTTTATTATAACCGATCACCAAATCATTTTTCTCAAACATCAACACTTTACATTTACTGACATTCAATAACAGATTTAAACCTTTCTTTACATTCACTTTAAATAATTGGAACCTCTTTATAAATATTATTTTTAATAGGGCGAAAAATTGGATTCAGATTTGATATATATTCAAATCTCTATGGAACTAAAAAATCCGGATATCCGTATTTTCGGATATCCGGATTTTCGTATATCCGAATTTTTTATTATTTAAAGCGCATATTTACGAAACATATTTATCAAGTTTTGATTTGAAATAATAATCAAAACGGATTCAATGGACTTCAAAATATATATTTTTTCTATGGTTTCTATAATTATTTATAATGTGTAATAAATTAGGTTTTTATTGAGTGAAATAAGCGTTAGTATTTTTTATTAATATAATTATTTCCACTTTCAAGAGAAAAAGTTTAAGCAATAAAAACCTAATATATTATATTAGCAACACAAAATACTTTATTTATCCTAATAATCATCTAACAAGGATTAAACACAAATGAAAATATAGATAAATCTATAGTTTTCGCCTAAGTAATAACAACATTAAAGGTTATTTATAAATTGTAATACAATAGCATAATGATATTTTAATGTCCCAAAAGCAGCTGTTTATAGCGCCATTTTTTTTTGTAATTAATCTAACAATACAAACTAACATTATATATATATAAATGAGATGGTTACTCGTTAGTGTCACATTGAACTTGACTTTCTGTAAACATGTGCGACAAACTGATATTCATTTTGCTGTTCTCATTTTTGTTTTATAACTTTATTGCAGTAAGTATATATAAATAAGGGGTGCGTGTTCAAATTATAACTTTGTTAAATGTTATTCTGGACTAGAAAATAAAATACCCGAATTAATTATTATTAGTTTACGAGAATTTAAAAAAGTTATTAATAGACAAAATAAATTTTAAAATGTTTATATGATTGAATTCAGAAAAACATATGTTACCGAAGTGCAATATTTTCAATATGGTTTCCTATACCGGGTGGAACATCATACCTGTGTACATAGGCGATTAACATGAAAAAACAGTTTGCTTCAAATACATGTTGTAGAGCATAAATATACTTCAACTTGCTTTGTAACGACAGAAATTAAATATGAAAACATTGAAAATATCAAATAGCCATGAAATTGAAGAAAATAGTATATTACGTACCGTGAACTGTAAGTGATAGTTTTTAGGACGAGAATGTAGATGTCGAGACCCGTAGGGTCGAGATTTCCTAAACATTCGAGACCTAAAAAATCACTTACAGTTCGAGGTTAGTAAGATATTTTTTGCAATACCTGCGTAAATATAAGAAAAAGGAAAATAGGTATAAAAATTACCAACTGTCAGATTGAGATTAAAAATAAAATATGAATGATATATATTTACTTACCGTCCACCGTGAACGGTAAGTTTCACTTACCATCCGCCGTGGACGATAAGTAAATGATGTAACCATGGAAACCAATTGTGCAATAAAAGTTCCACTTACTGTGTTTAAATTTTGTTATCAATGGGTAACTTACAGTACAGGTATTGCAAAAAATAAATAAATGCTGGTCGTTTTTCTATTTTATATTTTACCCGTCAAATTAAACATTCATCTGTCAAATGTCAGGCATTTATTTATTTATTCACTGAGCTCGCAAAAATGATCACAGACTCCTTTGTTCGCAAAATTCTGAGCGTAAACTTCTTAAACAAAACAAGATCGAGAGCCACAACCCTTATTTCAGAACGAGCCCCCGCCAATTATGGTGGTAGATCGTGTAGAATCTATCAACCTCAGGAAAGACATATTTGAAACTGACGTTGTGGTCCGAAAGATTAACAGAACAAATTTCGCCGTATCTTGGAACGTCACTTTGCGTAAACAAATTGACGATGCCTTGATGGTGAGTTAATTGTCTACAACGTGTGTCGTGTAATTTGAAATTGAAACTTTTAGATAAACATTCATGTATATGCCTTACAAAGCAATGAATACAGGAGAACTCCTTTAACTTTCTCTAGACCCCTGTGTGCTTTTCTTGCGTTAGAGTATCAATGGTTTGCTGAAGAACTGAATAAGGTTGGGAATACTTCTCGAAAGTGCCCTTGGAAGCCGGTAAGATATTTTATCTTCGCCTATGCTGTAATAAACATATTATTCCAGTAGTTTTAGTCCTCCTCTCAAATATCTCATTTCTACAGGAGTTCATGATCCTTCATCCACATCCAACATTCAAAATCACACACCAATGTAAGCACTAATAGGAGCATCTGTAGATACATTCACATTTCGAGTCAATGTACCTAGAGTACCCAATACCTTGTACTTTGTATAAAAATACGAGGGGCATTCAAATATAAACGAGCCTTTTACTTCTGAGGACTTAGAAAGTTTTTCGGAGGTTGTCGAAGCATCAAGAAGGGTAGATCCCCTCCGGTTCCAGGTGACTAAAAGCCCATCAAACCGCCCGACCTGCTTCCTGAGTTGTCCTCACAATGGGCGAAAATTGTGTCATCTATCGATTGCGCAACGTATCACTATAAAGTTTTTAACAAATGAGGGCGTTAAACCATCCGAAATTAGGAACCGACTGCGTGCACATTTCGGGGAAGATCCACTTTCATGGCCAGGAGTGGCCAGCATGGATTTTTATTTTATTTTATTTTATTTTATTTTATTTATTGATGAAGGAAATCAACACTACAAAAGAACTAATAACAGATTTCCACAAATTATTCAGAAATATTTGATAAATTGTTTACAAAATATACATCAAGTTACATGCAAAAATATTAAGTGCAATATATTTTAACAAATATATAATTTAGAAAAAGGATGAATAATTTAAAATTACATAACTTACAAGAGATTAATATATCAAAGTAACAAGGACTTAACTCTAGTCAAAGAATGATGAAATACATCAACCTGCCAAAATTTAGAATTATACATGGCTAAAATTCCGTTTATAGGGGAATTTTTGTAATTGTTTGTATTATGAGCGGGTATATAAAACAAATCTGTAGATCTCGTAAATTTACTGGGTATATAGAAATGTATGTAGGGTAATATGCAGTCAGGGAAGACTAAGTTGTTCAAAATTTTGTACAAAAATATTAAATCTATATTAATTCTTCTATTTTCCAATGTTGACAATTTAAAAATTGTAGTCTCAATGAATAATCGTCTAATAGGAGGTTAAATTTGAAATATAAATATCTTAAAAAATTTTTTTCTACATTTTCCAACAAGTCAATGTTTCGAGTGTAACATGGATTCCAAACAGTAGAACAGTATTCCAAATTAGATCTTATCAATGGATAGAAAAAGGGGAGCCAGGACCATCGAAAGCCAAAACTCGCTTGTCAGCCGGAAAGGTGATGCAAACTGTGTTTAGAGATTCTCAAGGAGTTTTACTCGTTGAATTTCTTCACGATCGTCACATAGTAAACGTTGTCTACTACTTTGGTCTTAACAACCCAAAAATTGGCTTGACCACCCTCCCTATAGCCCTGATCTTTCAACATTTTTACATGTTTGGGCCTCTCCAGAAAGCATTTGAAGTAAAGAGTTTTGCGAACGATCAAAAAGTTGAACAGTTTATGTGCAATAGGTTGGATACCCGCCCGAAGTCATTCTTCGAAACGGGCATGAAACAAATTACTTGTTCGATGGGAAAAATGCATAACTAAGGAGGGGAACTATATAGAAAAATAATTATAAAGTGTGTTTTTTGCATAAATGTAAAATAATCTTTTTGCAAAAGGCTCGTATCTTCCTCTATACATGTAAACATAATCAAAAACGGAAATGGCACATTATGAAAACCACTTCCCCTATATTTAGTTTTCATACTTCACAGTGTAGTATATTTATAAAGAACCTAAAATTTAATACCTATATCATTAAATAGTGACATCATTTTGGTACATTTTTAGGGTGCAGAGTATCATAGGGTGATGAAAATGTAATTTCGCACGTAGTCTTAGAAGAAAATCTCATTCTTCTTCTAAGGTTATACTACTATGGCATCTTTTCTAGGGTTACTACCATGTCCACAACTATATAGCTGACGCATCGAAGGTCCCTAGTATGCCCTGGAAGAATATGCTAATTGAAATCGTATTATCTTTGAAGGATACCATAATAACAAAGTATAAAGTGTACGTGAAGAACAATCAAGAAGAAGTGAAAATTTTGGACAAAATATTATAAAGAGCGTCACTTTTAACCATAAGTGCATTTCTTTTCCTAGTCACCGTGTTGTTGTCGTTAGCATGATTACATTAAATTTAACAATCAAAAGTTAGAAAATCTGATGTTCCCATCACATAACATCTCACTTGAACAACTTTAAATGGTACAAAATAGAGAAAAAAGTTTCAAATAAAAATTGTAGATAATGTTATTCTGCATCATTTTTAATATAACAAATTTTACACTAAATTAATTGTTTATTAAGGTTTGCCCAAAAAAACCTGATAGGCCTTCAAATAAACTACCATTTTCAGTTTATGGATTGCTATCAAAATTTATTCTAGCCATAGAAAGAGCTATTTTATGATTTATATTTATTTACTGTCAAATTATTAAATTACAACCTTATTATTTATCATAATATTTTACTTTGTCCGCTGCCGGAGTAGCAGTGTTGCCAAGGAGACGGCGGCGATAATATTCAATTTTTGCTTATTGAATTCGAATACATATGAACGTAATTTTAAGACCTTTGAAGAAAAACTTATTTTTTAATAATTACAGTTTTGTATTTTTACCATAAAAAAGATTGTAATGATGTAATGGTGAGTGTTCATTTCTTTCTGCTAAATTTATAAATATCTGTTTTTAGTTTGTTTAAAAGTTGTTTAGGCGAGGTTATGTGTACAGTCATCATATTTTTTTAATTTCTCTTGCACTTAATGTTTACAACCCAGTCTTAAATACACACATTTTTAATCACTCTTTTTAATTCATGGACGTCCTTAAATATCTAGAATTTTTGCACAGCAAAATTGTTAATGTATCCATAATTTTAATCTAAATAACATTATACATTGTTGTTTATTGTAAAGAATAAAAAAAATTGTTATGTAACATACCTCATCGTTTCTATTGTTACTGAATAGTCAAATATGTAATTAAATGTATTATTATGAATGTTTCACTCAGTAGCGGCTCGTGGTGTAACGCAAAGGGTGGGCTACGTATACAAAAAAAAAACACTTTTTTAAATAACAGTTTTATTTAAATCACGTGCATAATTACACACAAACAATCTTCTCATATTTTAGTTAACATTTGTCAGTTTCTTAATGTTTATACGTCAAGTCTAGTCACTAGTCCTCTGTTTTTTATTTATATATAATATTCTATCACTTTTTCGTCAAAATATTTGATTTGAAAAAGTTTTTATTCACAAATATCTTTGCTAATGCATTAAGCCGGTCATCATTCATCGAGTTCCTTAAAAATGTCTTTATTCTCTTAAGAGTTGAAAAAGAATGCTCCGATTCGACAGTAGATATAGGAGTAGTTATAATTATTTTTAATAATTTAATTATTTCACTGTAGGTTTCTTCTAAGTTGTTCTGAGTCATCAGTGATAACATATTCCATGCACTGACGATATTTCTAAAGTCTTCTATCTTCTCTCAGATATATTACTCCCAATTCGGTTTTTAGTTTTTCTTTTTCTAACATTGGATAAAAACCAACGACCGAATTTTATGTTAGTTTTGGGAAGTTCATCGAACAAGTCAAAAAGTTCTCTGTATTTAGTAAAGATGCAGCTTCTATATGATCTCTGTATGAAAATTTTTCTTTCATTTGAAAGATAATTATATCACAAATTTAATTTCTATTTCTTTGGCTAATAAGAGTCTCGAAAAATTAGTTTTTAACTTTGTTTTTGCCTATTTACCTAATATAATACCCGCCCGCAAAGCAAAGTGGCGCTGCATACGGTAGAGTGCGTTCACGTTAACTTCAAGCCACCAAGCCTATCAGTTTGTTAGGCTAGGTGGCTTGAAGTTAACGTGTACGCACTCTACACAACTGCGATATTGGGCGCTCAATCCGAGCGCTCGTTTACATGTTAAAATTGCGTATATTCTCTAAGACGTTCAGTGTACGGAAACGACCGAAATGGTCCTATCATGATTATTATTGGGCTCATATATTTCGAGCCGCAGTGCGAGAAATTAAAGCCTATGTTCCATCATGCTTCACGATGAAAATAGGATTATTTCTATTTCCATCGACTAAATGCGATGAAACCATTTGTTACTGGTTTCACGATGTAGAATTTGAATCTATGTTCATTCCCCTTTATAATTTATGTCATTCGTTTTCATTATTATTATTATTTTATGTAGTATTCTATTTAGTTTAACAATACAGGTTTTCATTATTTAGTTAATTTTCTTTTAGTTTGGTTTTTTAAGTGCACGATTACTTTGTTTATTGAGGTTAAGTTTTTGTGTTTACATTTTTAACACTAGTGTGAAATTGTAAAATGAGTATTCTGAAGGTAAGTTGTTTATATATATATATATATATATATATATATATATATATATATATATAAATTTATAAGCTATGAAATATTTTATATTAAAACTTTGTTTTGTTGTTTAGCTAGATGCCAAAAAACGGGATAAATTAATTGGTTACAGGAGACAAATTAAAACATCCAGTTCCTTGGCCTTAAAAAAATTATGTATGCTTTTTTATCTAGTGATCTTAATTTGTAGTACAATAAAAAGCTAGCCCCCCAGTTCATAGTTCATATTGATCTTTGTTTTATGTTTCCTTCTAATTTTATTGTATATGTTGTATATATTGAATAAACTGATGTTAAAATAAATATTTCATGAGATTTATTCAATCCATAGTAATTTTTAAGTACGTAAGAAATATTTTTCTTAGATCAATTTACAATATCTACAAACAATATAAAATATTTTTGTTTTCCATCAACGTACAGGTTATGTCCAAATAAATAAAATAAGTGACGTATGTACAGAATAATCTGAAGAAGAGAACATTTTCATGAGTTTTTTGTCATCCAAGTGTGACACCTCTAAATCGTATTCCATCGTTCACCGCTAGAGTTTCATCTTTCATCAGGCAAATCATACAGATGGGACATGGGCTTAAGTTGAGGGAACATAGAACTGAAAACGAGCTGAATAACAGCATGTTTTTGATTTTATAAAAATAAATTAGATACATAATTATTTATGTCAAGAGATTGTTTAGCTTAATTTGAAATATTGAATTTTTATTTTTCCCTCTTTTCGTTTTGGGAGGCTCGCGCTCTAGCGCCCTCATGGACCAGCCGCCACTGGTTCACTTCAATAATAAACAGAATTACCAATAACATAAGAGTATCATGAAATAGTCATCATGAGCATAATTATTTTGGTAGAAATAGCGATTAAAAATATACAAATATTTCAATGCTTATTCATAAAATATTGTTGTTTAAATAGACTTTGAATCATGGAGAAAAAATATTTATACTTATTTGCAGTAAATATATTTTGGCCTGCTGTTTTGGGAGCTGTAATATGATATATTTATTTAAATCATACTAGAATTAACTGTTTATCTTTTGAGAAACCACCTATAATGGAAATCAACCGAATGGATGCTGTATATTCTAATGAAGAGTACGTGCGATATAATTGTAGTGTCACCAAAGTTAGCAGAACAGATTTTGCAGCTTCATTAAACATGGAATTATTAAAACCAATAGATAATAATGTAATAGTAAGTATATAAACTATTATAAATAAATATAATAATTCACTTTGAATTTCTTGAAGGTTTCGATCCTAGTATATGCTTTTCAAAGTAATGAATATAGACGAACGCCAATTTCTTTTTCAAGGCCGTATTGCTCATTCATTAAAATGGAATTTCAGTGGGTCGCTGAGCAAATAAGAAAATGTGGAAATTTTAACGGAACGTGTCCAACGCCGCCAGTAAATACATTACATGTTTATTTAAATAAAATATACAATATTCTATTGAATTATTTTAGGGTTTCTACTATATTCATAATTATGTTTTCGATGCGTCTAAAGTTCCAGCGATGCCTTGGAAGGACATGTTAATAGAATTTACTTGCACTTTAGAAAATAAAACATTATTTATAATACATAACATATATGTTAAAAATAATCAAGAAACTCTTAAAATATACGATACAATTGGGTAAATGATCAATTATTAGAAAATAAATATTGAAACATTAGATTAAAATACAAATAAAACTGGAGCGATTGAGAAGAGCAGCAAATGAGCATAAATAAAGCAGATAAAGGTTTTAATCTAATATTGAATATTGATAAATATAAAGTGTTAATGTTTGAGAATATTAATTTAGTAATTGATTGTAATTGTTGAATTTCTTCTTTATAAATAGTTTCTTAATAAATAAATTCTCAATAACTCAGAACAAATGTATTTTTTCAATAACGCTTGTATTTTAATATTAACAGGTCAATGATTATTTTTGACAGCAAAAATATTGTCAAAGATTTTTTCAGTGATTCCAGTACTTCCTTATACTTTGTATAAGAAAGTAAAAACTATTGTGAGCAAAAATGAAGTAGGGAAAAATTTTAACCTTTTATTGAATGTCGATAAATGTAAAGTGTTGGTGTTGAAGTAGAATGATTTGGTAACTAATTGTAATTGTAGAATTTCTTCTTTATAAATAGTTTTGTATTACTATAAATAAATACTCAATAACTCAGTAGCGCTTGTATTTTTATTTCTGTCAGGTTAATGATTTATTTTTGACAGCAAATTAAACAACTACATTATTTTCTTTTAACCTCCCGCCTATCTCTAATAAAGGAGGTATTGTTTTTGGTCAAAAAATTGGGTGGTGAGTTTTCAATGAATAAGCACGTTTTCATACATATCTACTCGTCTATTCTTCACACTCAGAATAATTCGTTCACGCAACAAATCATCATTAATACCCAACAACTTATTCTTCGGATATTTACGCAATCGTTCACACTCAATCTCATCCGCATATATTTGTTTCACCAACCTTTCATTCGCCATTCGCTCAAGATATCCAATCCACCTCAATTGACTCACTCCCAATTTCTTAACAACATTCTTCTCAATCTCATACTCATCATACACCAATGTATTCTCGACATGATCACTTCCGTGAACCCACACACTTCGATCAAATATTTCATTTCTACAGCAGTTATACGTCGATCATACTTCTTTATCCACATCCAATATTCAGAACCGTACATCAATATAGGCACTAGCACACCATTATGAACACTCAATGTCTAAATACATTCACATTTCGAGTAAATGTACCTGGGGCACCCAATACCTTGTACCTTATATAAAAATATCTTCTTTTATTAATATAAACATAAACAGATCAAACACAGAAATGGCAAATTATGAAAACTACTCACCCTAAATTTAGTGTTCAAAGTTTGCTTATATAAAACCTAAAATTTAATACCTATATCATTAAATTGTTTTGCCATTTTGGTACATTTTAAGGGTGTAGTGTATTATAGGGTAATGAAAATATAATTTCGCACGTAATCTTAGAAGAAAATCTCATTCTTCTTTTCTATAGAGTTATTACCATGTCCAAAACTATATAGCTGACGCATCGAAGGTCCCTATTATGCCCTGAAAGAATATGCTAATAGAAATCGTATTGTCTTTGAAGGACACCGTAATAAAGTATAAAGTGTACGTGAAGAACAATCAAGAAGAAGTGAAAATTTTGGACAAAATATTATAAACAACATCACTTTTAACCATAAGTGCATTTCTTTTCCTTGTCACAATATTATTGTTGTTCGTAATCTGATGTTCCCATCACATGACTTTCACCTGACAACTTTCAAACGGTGCAAACGGTACAAAACAGAGAAAAAAGTTTCAAATCCAAATTGTAGATAATATTATTCTGCATCAGTACTAATATAAAAAATTTATATTTAGTCAATTATTTACTAAGGTATGCCCAAAAATCTTGATAATCCTTCAAATAAACTACTATTTTCAGTTTATGGATTACTATCAAAATTTATTCTGTTTGTATCTAAACATCTAAGTTCTTAATATGAAATTTGACAATGGTTTCCTCATTTTAACTAATTGTGCATATAGAAATCATCATCCATCTATACATATCGAATGTAGAATTGAAATGTGATGTATACGGATTTCACTGCTATTTTCTTTATACTACTACACATTTTTACCTGTTCATTTTACAGCAAAAGTGTAAAAACAAAAGTTGTTCAGAATTAAAAAAAGCGTACAATAAACCCCATTTGTAACATTTAGTATTTCGCGATATTTGAATCAAATTAAAATAAATTAAAATTTATTAGGGATATTGTAATGCTGCCAAGGAAAATTGAATAAAAACGAAAAATATTTGACATCTTAAAAATAGTATATTGCATTAAGAAGTAAATGTGATACTATGTGAGCTGAGCATGTAAGTTTGAACGATGAACGAAGCGAGTCAGACAATTACATGCATATATTTATTCTGAGTTATTGAGTAATTATTTATAGTAATACATAACTATTTCTAAAAAAGAAATTCAACAATTACAATCAGTTACCAAATCTTTGTTCTCAAACACCAACACGTTATATTTATCGATATTCAATAACAGATTTAAACCTTTATCTACTTTATTTATGTTCATTTGCTCCTCTTCCTAATTGCTCCCGTTTTTATTTTTATTTAAATCTAAAGTTTCAATATTTATGCTCAAATTATTTATCACACAGTACAACAAATTTTTACTTTTCTTGTAACAAAATTAGGGCAAAAAACAGGGAAAAAAGCTAAAATTATAAAAAGTCCAAATCCTGACCATAAAAATAAATCAGGGATATTATATGTTTGATTTCCCTTCATTTTAAAGCAAAATGAACCAGTTTACACATAGAGAGAGTTACGAAATTGTGTTGTACTGTTATCTTTTACCCAATTGTATTGTATATTTTAACAATTTCTTGATTATTTTTAACATATATGTTATATTTTCCAAGTAATGTTGTATTTTTTAAAGTGCAAGTAAGTTCTACTAACATATCCTTCCAAGGCAATGCCGGAACTTTAGACGCATCGACAATATAATTATGAAAATAGTAGAAACCCTAAAATAATTCAATAAAGTATTGCATATTTTATTTAAATAAACATGTAATGTATTTACTGGAGGCGTTGGACACGTTCCGCTATAATTTCCACATTTTCTAATTTCCTCAGCGAACCACTGAAATTCCATTTGAAGGAATGAGCAATACGGCCTTGAAAAAGAAAGTGGCGTTCGTCTATATTCATTACTTTGAAAGGCATATACTAGGAATGAAATCTTCAAGAAATTCAAAATGAATTATTATATTTATTTCTAATAATTTATATACTTACTATTAAATTATAATCTATTGGCTTTAATAATTCCACGTTTACTGAAACTGAATAATCTGTTCTGCTAACTTTAGTGATACTACAATTATATCGCAAATACTCTTCATTAGAATATATTGCCTCCATTCGGTTGATTACCATTATAGGTGGATTCTTAAAAAAATACAGTTAATTCTAATATTATTTAATTAAATATATTATATTTACAGCTCCAAAAACAGCAAGCCAAAATATAGTTATTGCAAATATGTATAAATATTTTTTCTGCATGATGAAATTTATGTACATTGTTTAACGGCTTCATCACTATTCTTACCAATATAATTATGTTAATGATGTCTATTTCATGATGCACTTATGCTATCGGTAGTTCTTATTGTTCAATTTTAAAATGAAACATATTCATAATAATAATTTAAATTATATATTTAACTATTCAGTGAACAATACAAAAATAATGTGGTATAATATTATATAACAATTTGTTTTATTCATTGTAATAAACAACAGTGTATAATCAACATCAACAATTTATATATATATATATATATCTTGACCATACGTATATTTATATATAATTTTTATGTAAATTATTTTAGCTATATTTTGGAAATATTATTAAAAATTCATGTAAATTTTTCAGTCTCACCTGATGAGTAATAATTTTTCGATATCGATTTTGCGTTGACTGCCACGGCAATTTTTAGAATTCCGATCTAAGAAGCCAACTTCATTTAATCATATTATGTTATTAAAAACTCTAATTATTACATAGTTATCATCAAAAAGCATAGAAAATGTATTTTTTATAATATTCTTTTACATTTACAATGCGAACGAAAAAAACTGATTTACCGTGTTAAACGCCAATGTTTCACTTTTCAATATATACACCCGGTATATATACATTTTAGTTATTAGACTGTTTTTTTTTTCACACCAAAGTTTAAATTTTAAGCTACTTCTTCAATATGGTATAGAGAATATGTAATTATGAATTTTGATGGGTATTAAAATTTTTTTGAACCTTATTTAGAGGTCGCTCAAGGACGGAACGTTTTTTTAAACGAATCGCAAAAACCTTGATTTTCAAAACGGCTCTAACTTTGATCACTTCCAATAAAAAAATTCGTAAGCGGTGGCAAATGAAAGAGCAAAAAACATATAAAAATAATGTCAAATGAGTACCTACTTTTTTATTGCCAATAGAGGGCGCTATTCACTGTTAATTAAGGAAAAGGGTCGATTTTTTTTCAATTTTGGTAAATTAATCAATATTTATCAGTATTCGTCCAATAATTTTATACTTTTTTATTTCAAAACGTTCTTCTTCAAACTTTTCTCTTCCTAACCCGTGACTTCAAAATATGTTCAATTAGTTATATCGCTTTACTGCAGATTATTTAAAAAAAAAATACTTTACTACTAAATATTCCGTAAGAGTTATACGATTTTGATATAAATTCATAATATTTCGTTTATGGTTTATGCGCCAATTGAAATTAGAATGAAAAAAAGCTAGAATTACTAATTACTTGCATAAATGATATAATCAATTACTGAATTTCTCATTACAAAGCGTATGTAATTGAAAATTTTAATTATCAATTACTTGTAATTAATTACTGCCCATCTCTGATATACCTATGGGCCGGAAGTTTTTAGTGGTGTTTAAAAGTTGTTTAGGCGGGAGGTTATATGTATGCAACATCATATTTTTTTAAATTTCTCTTAAATTTTTATTGTTTACAACCCAGTCTTATATCCATTTATTTTTAGTAAATCTTTTTATTCACGGAAGTCCTTTAATATCGATAATTTCTGCACTGCAAAATTGTTGATATAATTATAATTTCAACTTAAATAACTATCATTCATTGTTGTTTATTGCAAAGAATAAAACAAAATTGTATAAAATTATACCATATCGTTTTTATATAATTCACTGAATAGACAAATATATAACTTAAATTATTATTATGGATGTTTCATTTAAAAAAAAAAAATCGAACTACTGATAACATAAGTATGTATCATTAAATAATCATCATAAACATAATTATATTGGTAACAATAGCGATGAAGCAATTAAATAATACACAAATATTTCAATGCGTATTCATAAAATATTGTTCTTTCAATAGACTTTGAATCATGCAGAAAAAATATTTATACATATTTGCAATAAATATATTTTGGTTTGCTGTTTTCGGAGCTGTAAATATAATATATTTAATTAAATCATACTAGAAGTAACTGTATTTTTTTTTTTAAAGAAACCACCTATAATGGAAATCAACCGAATGGATGCTGTATATTCTAATGAAGAGTACGTGCGATATAATTGTAGTGTCACCAAAGTTAGCAGAACAGACTTTGCAGCTTCAGTAAACGTGGAATTATTAAAACCAGTAGATAATAATTTAATAGTAAGCATATAAATTATTAGAAATAAATATAATAATTCATTTTGAATTTCTTCAAGGTTTCGTTCTTAGTATATGCTTTTCAAAGTAATGAATATAGACGAACGCCAATTTCATTTTCAAGGCCGTTTTGCTCATTCCTTCAACAGGAATTTCAGTGGGTCGCTGAGGAAATAAGAAAATGTGGAAATTTTAACGGAACGTGCCCCTGGCCTCCAGTAAATACGTTACATGTTTATTTAAATAAAATATACAATGCTCTATTGAATTATTTTAGGGTTTTTACTACATTCATAATTATATTTTCGATGCGTCTAACGTTCCGGCGATGCCTTGGAAAGACATGTTAGTAGAACTTACTTGGACTTTACAAAATAAAACATTACTTGCAAAATATAACATATATGTTAAAAATAATCAAGAAACTCTTAAAATATACGATAGAGTTGGGTAAATGATCAATTATTAGAAAATAAATATTGAAACATTAGATTAAAATACAAATAAAACTGGAACAATTGAGAAGAGTAGCAAATGGGCATAAATAAAGCATATAAAGGTTTTAATCTGTTATTGAATATTGATAAATATTAAGTTTGGTGTTTGAGAATAATGATATAGTGACTGATTGTAATTGTGAATTTTTTCTTTATAAATAGTTTTGTATTACTATAAATAAATACTCAAATGCTCAGAATAAATTTATGCTTTCAATAACGCTTGTATTTTTATTATTAGGTCAATGTGACGTGACGTCAAAATATGTTCAATTCGTTATATCGATTTACTGCAGAATATTTAAAAAAAAATTAAATACTTTACTACTAATTATTCCGTAAGTGTAACACGATTTTGATATAAATTTGTCATATTTCGTTTATGGTTTATGCGCCCATTGAAATTAGAATGAAAAACAGCTAGAATTACTAATTACTTGCATAAATAATATAATCAATTACTGATTTTTTCATTACGAAGCAAATGTAATTGAAAATTTTAATTATCAGTTACATTTTTTTTTAATGTAATTATTCACGTAATTTAATTAGTTGTAATTAATTACTGCCCATCTCTGGTATACCTCTGTGCCGGATATTTTTAGTGTATCATATTTTTTTTAACTTCTCTTAAACTTTTAATTAAATATAATAATTCATTTTGAATTTCTTCAAGGTTTCGTTCTTAGTATATGCTTTTCAAAGTAATGAGTATAGACGAACGCCAATTTCTTTTTCAAGGCCATTTTGCTCATTCCTTCAACAGGAATATCAGTGGATCGCTGAGGATATAAGCAAATGTGGAAATTTTAACGGAACGTGTCCAACGCCACCAGTAAATACGTTACATGTTTATTTAAATAAAATGCACCATACTTTATTGAGTTATTTTAGGGTATTTACTATTTTCATAATTATATTGCCGACGCGTCTAAAGTTCCGGCGATGCCTTGGAAGGACATGTTAATAGAACTTACTTGGACGTTAAAAAATAAAACATTACTTGCAAAATCTAACGTGTATGTTAAAAATAATCAAGAAACTGTTAAAATATACGACACAGTTGAGTAAATGATAAGTGGTTGGAAAATAAATATTGAAACATTTGATTAAAATTAAAATAAAAAACTGGAGCAATTGAGAAGAGGAGCAAAAGAGCATAAAGTTGATAAAGGTTTAAATATGTTATTGAATATTAATAAATTTAACGTGTTGGTGTTTGAGAACAATGATTTGGTAACTGATTGTAGTTGTTGAATTCCTTCTTTATAAATATTTTTGTATATAAATACCTTCTCAATAAATAAATACTCAATAACAAATTTATGTTTTCAATGACGCTTGTATTTTTATTATTGACAGGTCAATGATTTATTTTTGATAGCGAATTAGACAACTACATTAATTTTTTTTACCTCCTGCCTACCTCTAAGTAAGTTTTCATACCTACTCGTCTATTCTTCACACTCGGAATAATTCGTTCACGCAATAATCCATAAATCATACTCAACCATTTTACCCTCGGACGACCACGCAATCATTCACACTCAATCTCATCCGCATATATTAGTTTCAGCAACCTTTCATTCGACATACGCTCAAGATGACCAAACCACTTCACTTGACTCACTCCCGATTTCTTAACAACATACTCAATCTCACACTCATCATACACCAATGTATTCCAGACACGATCACGTCTCGTATACCCACACACTCCTCTCAAATATATCATTTCTACAGCTGTTATATGTAATTCATACTTTTTCATCCACATCCAATATTCAGAACCGTACATCAATGTAAGCACTAGCACACCATTATAAACACTCAAGCGAGCATCTCTAAATACGTTCACATTTCGATTAAATGTACCTATAGCACCCAATACCTTGTACCCTGTATAAAAATATATTCCTTTATAAATGTAAACATAAACAGATCAAAAACCGAAATGGCCAATTATGAAAACCATTTCCCCAAAATTGAGTATTCATACTTCACAGTATAGTAACTTAAAATATAATGCCTACATCATTAAATAATTACGTCATTTTGGTACATTCTTTGGGTTTAGTGTATCATAGAGTGAGGAAAATATAACTTCGCACAAGGTTTTATTACAATGATATCTTTTCTGGGGTTATTACCATGAACAAAACTTATATAGTTGATGCATCGAAGGTCCCTTGCATACCGTGGAAATACATGCTAATGGAAATCTTCATATCTTTGAAGAACAATACTATTTTTTACTTTTTTTACGAAAGTACATATTTAGACGTCCACTGACCACTGAATCCGTTAAGACAAATTTCTATATGATGTCTGTGTGTGAGAATGGATGGATGGATGTCCGTGTGCGCAATATCTCATGAACGAGACAAGATATGTAAATGAAACTTGGAATTTATAAGTTTCATGATAAAATGAAGAGCTGAGTTGATATTGAATGAAATTGAAAAGCCGAAAAAAGAAGTTTACTGAACACACAAACCAATAAATTCCTAGAATTTATTATATATTTATTTTGTTCACATTTTCAATTTCAATTTTTAAATTCTCAAACATTTTTCAACATTTCCAAGAATTTTTCCATATATTCAAAAATGTACACAAAATTTCCAAAAAAATTTTCTTTTCAAAATTTCAGGTGGGTAATTACCCACCCAGGAAATTTTCAGGTGGGTAGTGCTACCCACACTACCCATGCCTTCCGCCGCCCCTGATCGGAATCGGTTTTATGCCATAGTAATATTTCCTCTCAATCTAATAAAAAAATTACAGATTTTTTTTTTAATTGGCGTGGAAAAGAATACGAAACGATGTACCCAAATGCAAGAATACAAAATAATATATAATAAAATTTAATTAAATTAAATATATACAACTTAATGCAATAAATAGCTCAATAAATTTTTGTTTTGAAAATCATAATCATAGATTTAAATTATTATATTTTAAACATAAATGCGGAATGCAAAAATTTATTATCCAGGTTTCAAGATTTCTTGACAAGTAATCTTGATTCGTGATCATATTTTCGTGTCTGATCTTGGGAAATGGAAAAAAAATTCTTGTCTTGGTCTTGTCTTGATTTCAAGACAACAGCAACAGTATATCATAATTCTTGTGAAACACTATCCTTGATTAGTTTTCCAGTAATTAAATCAATACCTGGGGCTTGTTTAGGGAAATATTTTATTTGCATATCACTAGAGAACCAATATTAGCAGAGGTTTTCTTCTTCGACGCTGTCGTCCTCGTCCGTTGGTGGAATAGGCTGAAAAACTTGTGCGAAGTGCCTGGCAAACGCATCCGTTTTTTCTTTACTTGATCTCGCCCATTGTCCTTCTTGAATACACAAATAATTTATACAACTCTGCGCAACAAAAATTATTGAAGTATCTATAATTTCAACCTAAATAACTATTATTATTTTTTATTGCAATGTACATAACAACATTGTTGTGTAATACAGCATCATTTCTGTATTGTTCGTTGAATGGTTAAATTTATAATGTGAAGCATGAGTTTAAAAATAAACAAATAGAACTTCCGATAACATAAGTGCATCATAAAATAGACCGTTATTTTGTTGGCAAAAATAGCGATGAAAGCATTAAACAATGCACATATTGCAATGCATTTTTCATAAAATATTTGTTTTTAGGTGGTATCTCAATAGACTTTGAATCATGCAGAAAAAATATTTACACATATTTGTAGTAAATATATTTTGGCCTGCTGTTTTCGTAGCTGTAAATATGATATATTTATTTAAATCATATTAAAATTAACTATATTTTATATAAGAAACCACCTATAATGGAAATCAACCGATTTGACACTATATATTCTAATGAAGAATACGTAAGAGATAATTATAGTGTCACCAAAGTTAGCAGAACAGATTTTGCAGTTTCAGTAAACGTGGAATTATTAAAGCCAATAGATAATAATTTAATAGTAAGCATATAAACTATTAGAATTATTATGAACGGTAAGTAAATGATGTGAATTTCTTAAAGATTTCGATCCAAGTATATGCTTTTCAAAGTAATGAATATAGACGGACGCCACTTTATTTTTCAAGGCCGTATTGCTCATTCCTTCAGATGAGATTTAAATGGTTCGCTGAGGAAATAAGAAAATGTGGAAATTATAACGGAACGTGTCCATCGCCGCCAGTAAATACATTACATGTTTATTTAAATAAAATATACAATACTCTATTGAATTATTGTAGGGTTTCTACTATATTCATAATTATATTGTCGATGCGTCTAAAGTTCCGGCGATGCCTTGGAAGGACATGGTGATAGAAATTACTTGGACCTTGACAAATAAAACATTAATTTCAAATTATAAATTGTATATTAAAAATAATCAACAAACTCATAAAATATACGATACAGTTGGGTAAATGATCAATGATTAGAAAATAAATATTGAAACATTAGATTAAAATAAAAACTGGAGCAATTGAGAAGAGGAGCAAATGAGCATAAATAAAGTAGATAAAGGTTTTAATCTGTTAGTGAATATTGATAAATATAACGTTTTGGTGTTTGAGAACAATTATTTAGTAACTTATTTTAATTATTGAATTTCTTGTTTATAAACAGTTTCGTATTGCTATAAATACCTACTCAATAACTCAGAACAAATTTGTGTTTTCAATAACTCTTGTATTTTCATTATTGACATTTCAATGATTTATTTTTGACAGCGAATTAAACAACTACATTATTTTCTTTCTACCTCCCGCCTACCTCTAAGTAAGGGAGGTATTGTTCTTGGTCAAAATATTGGCTGGTGAGTTTTCAATGAATAAGCATGTTTTTATACATACCTACTCGTCTTTTCTTCACACATAATTCGTACACGCAACAATCCATAAATCATACCCAACCACGTATTCCTCGGACGTCCAGTTTTGTGCAATTTATAATAAATTAGTAAATTTTGAAAATTTTGAAATTTTTTTTGAATTTTTTTCAAAATTTTGATTTGAGATATCTCGACAAATATGAAAGATACAGACTTGCAGTGCTCACCAATCGATTCAGCTTGACGAAATACATAGACCCTGAAAATTTTAGAAAATTCGGAGAACCGGTTGAAATGTTAGAGCAAAAAGTCTGGAAATGGCCAAATTCAGGCCAAACGTCAACGGGTACCACTTGACTTTTTGGACAAAAAACGCTATTTTTAGGCTTTTTGCTCTAACTTTCCATCCAGTAAACCGATTTTTATGAAACTTTGCATACTTATGTATTTCGACGAGCTGAATCGATTGGTGCACACTGCATATATGTATCTTTAATATTTGTCGAGTTATCGCCGATCTATATTTTGAACAAAAGTACAAAAAAATTTCAAAATTTTAAAAATTTGCTAGTTTGTTATATAATGCACCAGAAACGCTAAGTGGAAGAGAATTTTTAGATATCTCGTGTAGTTTTTGAATCACAGGCCTTTAAAGTTGCACTTCAAAAAATACCAAAAATCGACGTATCTCGAAAAATATTAGAGATCTGACGATGCGCTCTGCTACAATGGGTTTCTTAGCGCTTATGTTATAAAGAAATGTAATAAAAAAATATTACAATTTTTAGTGAGGATATTCCGTGAGTTTAAAATTTTTCTATCGTTATGTGAATCTGTATTGAATGATTAATAATTACAGTTTTTGTTATTTGTTTGTTCCCATAGCAACTAAAATTAGTTTATTAAAAATATAATTCAGTTTTGTCAAAAGAAGGAATCAAAATATGGTGTGGGCACCACACTACTTTCTTATACAAACAAACCAACTGAACACGTATGACTTTATTTTAAAATAGAAATCTATTAATATAAAGTCAGCAAAACTTTCTAACTAATAATACGAACATTACTTACATTTATAATATTTCACAAGACACATATTTTTGACATTTCACAATTATTTGACACGTTTGACACATAAATGTTAAAAAAGTGCAAATCACATTTTATATTCCAAATATTATTGCTAACATTTTTTATTTGAAACTTTTTCTGTAAGCTTATTCTATTTTTGAAAAAAAATTATTTATTGTTTCCTGTTCAATTTCATTCAAAATCAACTCAGTTCTTTATTTTTTTCATAAAACTTATAAATTCCAAGTTTCGTTCATATATTTTGTCTAGTTCACACACAGACATCATTGAGAAATTGGTCTTAACGGATTCAGTGGACGGCAAAATTATACTTTGGATAAGACAGTAAAAAGTCATCAAATTGGTTATTATTATTAATTGTCAATGTAATGGGCCCATAAACAATTTTTCTTTATTTATATTTTTGTGAAACTTTTTTAGAATATATGACGATCAGTGAAAACCCCATGTAAAAATTTCATATATTACCCGAGATATGATTTTAAAATTTTTTGTGACGTCATGGCTACTCCTCCAGTGGTACTAAAACAACGATTATCCATGATAGTAGATATTATATATTTTTTATGTAAAAATAATATTTACATATTGTAAGTCTTTATGTACAACAATTAAACTTAATATAAATAAGGATATAATTCTTTTGACAACTTCAGTGAAATTTACTTGATATTTGAGCTATTCGAGTAAACATCATAGGAAAGTTTGAGAACAGTGGCGCTGGTAGTAATGTAACCTAACCTCATCACTCAATTTTAATCAATAGTTTTTCAACACAGCACAATAAAACAGTGAAATTATAAAACAAGTAATAGAAGCCCAACAAATATAATTTTAAATACCAACAAACAAAACAAATGAAATGACATTTCGTAGTTTTATTTTAGCCAACAATAGGCGTTTGGCCCAACAGCAGACAAGCGATTTGCTCTTTTCATATTTCTGGCCAATAGCATCAATGCGAGTACCCGTGACGTCAAAATTTGTTCAATTCGTTATATCGCTTTACTGCGGAATATTAAAAATAAAAAAATACTTTACTACTAATTATTCCGTAAGTGTTACGCGATTTTGATATAAATTTGTCATATTTCGTTTATGGTTTATGCGCCCATTGAAATTAGAATGAAAAAAAAATCTAGAATTACTAATTACTTGCATAAATAATATAATCAATTACTGAATTTTCCATTACAAAGCAAATGTAATTGAAAATTTTAATTATCAATTACTTTTTTGCAAAATGTAATTATTTATGTAATTTAATTACTGCCCATCTCTGGTATACCTAGGTGCCGGATGTTTTTAGTAGCGTTTAAAAGTTGTTTAGGCGGGAGGTTCTGTGTATGATACATCATATTTTTTTTTAATTTCTCATAAATTTTTAATGTTTATAACCCAGTCTTATATTCATATATTTTTAGTAAATCTTTTTATTCACGGAAGTTCTTAAATATCGAGAATTTCTGCACTGCAAAATTGTTGATATATCAATAATTTCAACCTAAATAATACATTGTTATTTATTGGAAAGAATAAACAAAAATTGTTGTATAAAATTATACTACATCGTTTTTGCATTGCTCACTGAATAGACAAATATATAATTTAAAGTATTATTAAATCGAACTACTGATAACATAAGTATGTATAATAAAATAGTCATCATGAACATAATTATATTGGTAACAATACCGGCGAAGCCATTAAACAATACACAAATATTTCAATACATATTCATAAAATATTGTTGTTTCAATAGACTTTGAATCATGCAGAAAAAATATTTATACATATTTGCAATACATATATTTTGGCCTGCTGTTTTCGGAGCTGTAAGTATAATATATTTAATTAAATCATACTAGAATAGAATGTAACTTTTTTAAGAAACCACCTATAATGGAAATCAACCGAATGGATGCTATATATTCTAATGAAGAGTACTTGCGATATAATTGTAGTGTCACCAAAGTTAGCAGAACGCATTTTGCAGCTTCATTAAACGTGGAATTATTAAAGCCAATAGATAATAATTTAATAGTAAGCATATAAATTATTACAAATGAACATAATAATTCATTTTGAATCTCATGAAGGTTTCGATTCTAGTATATGCTTTTCAAAGTAATGAATATAGACGAACGCCAATATCATTTTCAAGGCCGTATTGCTCATTCCTTCAAAATGAATATCAGTGGATCGCTGAGGAATTAAGAAAATGTGGAAATTTTAACGGAACGTGTCCAACGCCTCCAGTAAATACATTACATGTTTATTTAAATAAAATATATGATACTCTATTGAATTATTTTAGGGTTTCTACTATGTTCATAATTATATTGCCGATGCGTCTAAAGTTCCGCCGATGCCTTGGATGGACATGTTAATAGAACTTACTTGGACTTTAGAAAATAAAACATTACTTGCAATACATAACATATATGTTAAAAATAATCAAGAAACTCTTAAAATATACGATACAGTTGGGTAAATGATCAATGATTAAAAAATAAATATTAAAACATTAGATTAAAATAAAACTGCAGCAACTGAGAAGAGGAGCAAATGAGCATAAATGAAGCAGATGAAGGTTTAAATCTGTTATTGAATATTGATAAATATAAAGTGTTGGTGTTTGAGAACAATGATTTGGTAACTGATCGTAATTGTTGAATTTCTTCTTTATAAATAGTTTCGTAATAAATGAATTTTCAATAACTTGTTTTCAATAATGCTTGTATTTTTATTATTGACAGGTTAATGATTTATTTTTGACAGCAAATTAAACAACTATATTATTTTCTTTTTACCTCCCGCTTACCTCTATGTAAGGGAGGTATTGTTTTTAGTCAAAAAATTGGGTGATGAGTTTTCAATGAATAAGCACGTTTTCATACATATCTACTCGTCTATTCTTCACACTCGGAATACTAGCAATCCATAAATCATACTCAACCACGTATTCCTCGGACGTCCACGCAATCGTTCACACTCAATCTCATGTATTAGTTTCACCAACCTTTCATCCGACATTCGCTCAATATGACCAAACCACCTCACCTGTCTCACTCCCGATTTCTTAACAACATACTCCTCAATCTCATACTCACCATACACAAATGTATTTCGGACACGGTCACGTCTCGTCCACACACGCCTTTCAAATATCTCATTTCTACAGCAGTGATACGTCGTTCATGCTTCTTTATCCACTTCCAATATTCAGAACCGTACATCAATGTAAACACTAGTACACCAATATTAGCACTCAATCGAGTATCTCTATTTACATTTCGAGTAAATGTACCTAGAGCACCCATTACCTTGTAACCTGTATAAAAACATCTTCTTTTATAAATGTAAACATAAACAGATCAGAAACCGAAATGGCAAATTATGAAAACCATTTCCCCAAAATTTAGTGATCATACTTCACAGAATCGTTACCTAAAATATAATGCCTACATCATTAAATAGTGACGTCATTTTGGTACATTTTTTGGGTTTACTGTATCATAGGGTGAGGAAAATGTAACTTCGCACAAGGTTATATTACAATAATATCTTTTCTAGGGTTATTACCATATTCAAAACTATATAGTTGATGCATCGAAGGTCCCTAGTATTCCGTGGAAAAACATGCTAATAGAAATATTATCTTTGAAGAACAATGCTATTTTTAACTTTTTTATACAAAGTATAAAGAAGTATTGGGATACACGAAAAAAAAATCATTGACGAGATTTTTACGAAAATACATATTTTAACGTCCACTGAATCCGCTAAGACCAATTTCTATATGATGTCTGTGTGTGAGGATGGATGGATGGATGAATGGATATCCGCGTACGCAATATCTTATGAACAAGACAAGATATGTAAATGAAACTTGGAATTTATAAGTTTCATGATAAAATGAAGAGCTAAGTTGATTTTGAATAAATTGAAAAACGGAAGAATAAGTTATTTCCACTTTTCTTTTACATGTTTGAGAAAAACCAAATTACATGTTTAAGAATATATTTCTATAATCTTAGTTACAATGCGAACGATAACTTATACATTTTTAATATCTATGTGTCAAACGTGTCAAATAATTGTGAAGTGTCAAAATTATGTATCCTGTGAAATATTATAAAAGTAATATTTGTATTATTAGTTAGAAAGTTTTGAAGACTAGATATAAATTAATTTCTTTTAAACAGGAACAACATCTAAATATCAAATAATTGTAAAAATATAGTCTTACGTGTTCAGCTGGTTTTAATTGTATAAGAAAGTAGTGTGGTGCCCACACTAGATTTTTTTTTTGCTACTGTACATTTTAACCTATTCACTTCAGAGCAAAAGTGTAAAAATAAAAGTTGTTCAGAATTGAAAAACGCGTGCCTTGTTCATGTATCAATAATTTCAATCTAAATATCTATTATACATTGTTGTTTATTGCAAATAATAAAATAAAATTGTTGTATAACATTATACCACATCGCTTTTGTATTGTTCGCTGAATAGACAAATACTCGTATGTAGGTAAATTAAAACATCATTTTTATTATGTTTCATTTTAAAAATAAAATAGTCATCATGAACATAATTATGTTGATAAGAATAGAGATGAAGCCATTAAACAATGCAGAAATATTTCAATGCATTATTAATAAAATATTGTTGTTTCAATAGACTTTGAATCATGCAGAAAAAATATTTATACATATTTGCAATAAATATATTTTGGCCTACTGTTTTTGGAGCTGTAAATATGATATATTTATTTAAATCATACTAGAATTAATTATATTTTCTTAAGAAACCACCTATAATGGAAATTAACCGAATGGATAGTATATATTCCAATGAAGAGTACTTGCGATATAATTGTAGTGTCACCAAAGTTAGCAGAACAGATTTTGCAGCTTCAGTAAACGTGGAAATATTTAAGCCATTGGATAATAATTTTATAGTAGCAAATAAACTATTAGAAATAAATATAATAATTCATTTTAAATTTCTTGAAGGTTTCGATCCAAGTATATGCTTTTCAAAGTAATGAATATAGACGAACGCCAATATCATTTTCAAGGCCGTATTGCTCATTCCTTCAAATGGAATTTCAGTGGATCGCTGAGGAAATAAGAAAATGTGGAAATTTTAATGGAAAGTGTCCAACGCCTCCAGTAAATACATTACATGTTTATTTAAATAAAATATACGATACTCTATTGAATTATTTTAGGGTTTCTACTACATTCGTAATTATATTGTCGATGCGTCTAAAGTTCCGGCGATTCCTTGGAAGGACATGTTAGTAGAATTTACATGGACTTTAAAAAATAAAACATTACTTTCAAAATATAGCATGTATGTTAAAAATAATCAAGAAACTCTTAAAATATACGATACAGTCGGGTAGATGATCAAAAATTAGAAAATAAATATTGAAACATTAGATTGAAATAAAAATTAAAACTGGAGAAATTGAAAAGAGGAGCAAATGATCATATATAAAGTTGATAAAGGTTTTAATCTCTTATTGAATATTGATAATTATAAAATGTTGGTGTTCGAGAACAATGATTTGCTAACTGATTGCAATTGTTAAATGTCTTCTTTATGAATAGTTTTGGATTACTGCAAATAAAAACAAATTTATGTTTCCATTAACACTTGTATTTTTATTGAGGTCATTAATTTATTTTTGACAGCTACGTATCGTGTAATTGTAGTACCCGGTTGCAAAGCCAGGGGGCTGTTTTGGGACATCTGAGTCATCCTGCCAGGCGGCGCCACCTGACAGTGTCTAGTTTAGTTTCTTTGGCAGTTTTGTAGTGTGACACGAGAAAATGGCTACTTATAAACAACATGCGGCTGTGAAATTTTGTTATTTACTCGGCAAGAGTAAAAATTTGGATAGTCTTTGAATGCGTCCTTTATTTCATGACAGGTTTGAACTTGACGATCCCTTTGATCTTCGATTAGAATTCTCGGCACGAACTTTGCTGCCACTCTTTGCATCCCCAAACGGTCAAAATGCGCTGAATTGAGCTCCAGGACCACTCGGATAAGTCTTCGATTTGGTCGATTATCCTGTGTCGATCTTCGTTGTTCGTTCACTGGGTGGAGATTAGTGATTATATAAAGAACTAATTAGATTTTGAAAAAAATGGTCAACCGGAAGTAGCTATTCATTAGAAGCCCTTGGCAGTTTAACTCCAAATTCTTTTGTAACAGTTACGAAGCTAATTTTGGGTCCGAATGTGATGACAATATTGCTGTATCGTCTGCGTATGTAGCAATTGTTGTTTGATCCAGGGTAGGATGATCAGCTGTATACAGAAAGTATAGATTCAGCATAATAACACTTCCTTGGGGTACACCCGATTTCACTGGGTGGAGATTAGTGACTGCGTTTTGGTATTTGATCTGGAACTGCCGTTTACATGACTTGACGAATTGGTAGTACTGGCGGGGTAAGTCAGGTTTCAATTTGAAATGCAATCCAATGTGTCAAACTTTGTCAAAAGCTTGACTGATGTCAAGGAATGCAGCTGAGCAATACATATTATTTTGAAAGCTGTTGTTTATAGTTGCTACTACTCTGTGAATTTGTTTAACCGTGGCGTGTTCTTATCTAAATCCAAATTGATGATTTCGAATCAAGTTTTACAGAATAACTGGATACAATCTTGTGAATACTGCTTTTGTCAGATAGCTTGGATAGAGTTGGTAACAGGCTGATTGGTCTGTAGAAAGTTACGTCTTCTGGATTTTTGTCAGGTTTTGGGATAACTACGATTTGAGCGACTTTCCACTGACTTGGAAAATAACGGAGTCTAAGGACTGCATTGAATAGGATAGTTAGGGATGGGATACATTTAAATGGTATTTCCTTGAGTAGTTTTCCAGTTATTAAATCAATACCTGGGGTTTATTTAGGGTTTAGTTTCTTTATGATTATATTCCAAATCTCATGAATTTTGAACTATTTTATTTGTATTTCACTAGAGGATATGATATCTAAAGATTAGCACAGGGTTTCTACTGCGAAGCTGTCGTTCTCGTCTATTGGTGGAAAAGGCTGAAAAACTTGTGCGAAGTGCCTGACAAACGCATCCGCCTTTTCTTTACTTGATTTCGCCCATTGTTCCTTTTAGATACACAAATAACACTCTTATTAATTTATGTATATCTAGAATTTGTGCTCGATAAAAATTATTGATGTATCAATAATTTCAACTTAAATAATTATTATATATTTTTTTTATTGCAATGAATAAAGCAACATTGTTGTGTAATATTTTACCGCATCGTTTGTGTATTGTTCACTGAATGGTTAAATATATTATGTAAAGCATTATTGTGAATATGTATCATTTTAAAATAAACAAATAGAACTTCCAATAATATAAGTGTATCATACAATAGACATTATTATGTTGGTAAAAATAGCTATGAAACCATTAAAAATTGCACAAATATACCAATGGAATTTTTAATAAAACATTTTTTTTTCATGTTGTTGTTTCAATAGACTTTGAATCATGCAGAAAAAAATGTTTATACATATTTGTAATAAATATTTTTGCCTGCTGTTTTTGGAGCTGTAAATAAGATGTATTTATTTAAATCATTCTAAACTTAACTGAATTTCTTTTGAGAAACCGCTTATAATGGAAATCAACCGAATGAATGCTATATATTCTAATGAAGAGTACGTGAGATATAATTGTAGTGTCACCAAAGTTAGCAGAACAGATTTTGTAGCTTCATTAAACGTAGAGTTATTAAAGTCAATAGATAATAATTTAAAAGTAAGTACATAACCAATTATAAATAAATGTAATAATTCATTTTGAATTTCTTGAAAGTTTCGATGCTAGTATATGCTTTTCAAAGTAATGAATATAGAGGAAATCCAATAACATTTTCAAGGCCGATTTGTGCATTTTTCAAATGGAATTTCAGTGGGTCGCTGAGGAAATAAGAAAATGTGGAAATATCAACGGAACGTGTCCAACGCCTCCAGTAAATACATTACATGTTTACTTAAATAAAATATACCACACTCTATTGAATTATTTTAGGGTTTCCTCTATATTCATAATTATATGTTCGATGCGTCTAAAATTCCACCGATAACCTGGAAGGACATGTTAATAGAACTTACCTGCACTTTAGAAAAAACATTACTTGTAATACATAACATATATGTTAAAAATAATCAAGAAACTATTAAAATATACGATACAGTTGGGTAAATGATCAATAATTAGTAAATAAATATTAAAACATTAGATTAAAATACAAATAAAACTGGAACAATTGGGAAGAGTAGCAAATGAGCATAAATAAAGCAGTAAAGGTTTTAATCTGTTCTTGAATATTGATAAATACGATATAACGTGATAGTGTTTGAGAACAATGTTTTGGTAACTGATTGTAATTGTTGGATTTGTTCTTTATAAATAGTTTGTATTACTATAAATAAATACTCAATAGCTCAGAATAAATTTATGTTTCAATTACGCTGGTATTTTATTATTGACAGGTCAATGATTTATTTTTGACAGCGAATTGAACAACGATATTATTTTCTTTTTACCTCCCGCTTACCTATGTAAGGGAAATATTGCTCTTGGTAAAAAAATTGGGTTGTAAGTCTTCAATGAACATGCACGATTATATTGAAACAACAATATTCTATGAAAAATACATTGAAATATTTGTGTATTGTTAATGAAACATATTCGTAGTAACACTTTAAATTATGTATTGAACTATTCAATATACATTACAAAAACAATGTGACATAATGTTATATAATAATTTGTTTTATTTCTTACAATAAACAACAATGTATAATAGTTATTTATTTTGAAATAATTGATACATACATAATGCTATATATTTGTATATATAATTTTTATGTGAAATATTTTAGCTACATTTTCAAAATGTTATTAAAAATCAATATAAATTTTTCAACTGTACATGAGATGAACAATAGATTATGCAAAGTCCACTCACTTTACCCTCATCTATTGGAATAAATTTTTATTTGATTGATTTTCCGAAAACACTGTTTTTGCCGAAAGTTTTTTCGAGCTGCTAAATTTCTACCAAATTTTTTTTAGTATAAGGGATACCTGAACAAAACTATTATTATAGGTTATCTGGGACAAAATTGGGACAAAAACAGGGAATAAAGCTAAAAATAAAAATGTCCAAATCCTGACCGTAAAAATAAATCAGAGATATTATGTGTTTGATTTCCCTAAATTTTAAAGCATAATAAACCATTTTACACATAGAGAGAGCCGAGTTACAAAATTGTGTTGTACTGAGTTATTTACCCAATTGTATTGTATATTTTTACAATTTCTTGATTATTTTTAACATATATGTGATATTTTCCAAGTAATGTTTCATTTTTTAAAGTCAAAGAAAGTTCTATTAACATGTCTTTCCAAGGCAATGCCGGAACTTTAGACGCATCGGAAATACAATTATGAATGTAGTAGACATCCTAAAATAATTCAATTAAGCATTGTCCATTTTATTTAAATAAACATGTAATGTATTTACTGGAGGCATTGGACACGTTCCTTTAAAATTTCCACATTTTCTTATTTGCTCAGCGACCCACTGAAATTCCATTTGAAGGAATGAGCAAAACGGCCTTGAAAAATAAAGTGGCGTTCTTCTATATTCATTACTTTGAAAAGCATATACTAGGAACGAAATCTTCAAGAAATTCAAAATGAATTATTATATATATATATATTTCTAATAATTTATATGCTTACTACTAAATGATTATCTATTGGCTTTAATAAATCCATGTTTATTGAAACTGCAAAATCTTTTCTGCTAACTTTGGTGACACTATAATTACCTCTCACGTATTCTTCATTAGTATATATAGCCTCCATTCGGTTAATTTCCATTATAGGTGGATTCTTAAAAAAAATATAGTCAATTCTAGAATGATTTAAATAAATATATAATATTTACAGCTCCGAAAACAGAAGGCAAAACTATATTTATTATAAATATGTACAAATATTTTTTCTGCATGATTCTATTGGAACAACAATATTTTAAAAATAATGCATTGAAATATTTGTGGGTTGTTTTATAGCTTCATTGCTATTGTTACCAATATAATTATGCTATTTTTCGGTAGTTCCATTTGTTTATTTTTAAAATGAAACATATTCATAACAATACTTTAAATTGTATATTTAACTATTCAATGAACAATACAAAAATAATGTGGAATGATGCTATATAACAATTTGTTTTATTCCTTGCAATGAACAATAATGTTTAATAGTTATTTATGTTGAAATTATTGATACATCAGCAATTTTGCTATATATCTTGGTCATATATTTATACATAATTTTTATGTAAATTATTTTAGCTTCATTTTAGAAATATTATTTAAAATTAATGTAAATTTTTCAGTCGCACCTGATGAGTAATAATTTTTCGAAATCGATTATGGAGTTAAATAAAAATATAGGTATTATTAAACTTGTGTCCGCTCATTCTACTCTCATATATAGAAATTAATTTTTATTTGATTGACACATTGTGAAATACCAATATTTAAATGGACTTTATTACATGCATTAGTAAATTCTGAACTTTTGTATTTACACTTGTGCTGTAAAGTGAAGGGGTAAAAGTTTACAGCAATAAAAATATGACATTAAAATCCCTATACCCTACATTTCAATCCCGCACTCGGTATATGTTATAGGTATATGGGCAAATTAATGAAAAAATTTAATTAATTACTTTTTATTTAATTACTGTCTTAAATTTAATCAAAACGTTCTGCCTATTCTGTATTATGCTTATTCAAATTACTGTTTCATAATTGGTAATTTCTCAAAGAAAGAATCTGATAAAATTCAGCGCCTTGGACTTAAAATAAGGACTGAGAAGTGGGCATGAAAATAATCTTTGAACAGTAGCTGATGAAGGCAAAATATTCGATTGATATTTGGAAAATTACTAAAAACCAACAAATTTCGATAGGTCGAAATTGATACGGAATTTTCGATTTCATCTCATTTATAAAAAAAAGTCATAAAATTGATCATTTTGTTCATGAAAAAAAAAACAACAAAATAATTGTCAATGTATTAGGCCCACTAATAATTTTTTTATGAAACTTTATTAGAATATATGAAGATCAGTGAAAACCCCATGTAAAAATTCTATATATTACCCGAGATATAATTTTTTTAAGTTTGTGTGACGTCATGGGTACTCTTTCAGTGGCTCTAAAACAACAATTATTCATGATAGTAGATATTACATATTATTTTAATGTAAAAATAATATTTACATATTGTAAGTCTTTATTTACAACAATTAAACTTTATATAAATAAAGATATAATTCCTTTGGTAACTTCAGAGTATTTTACTTGATATTCGAGCTATTGGAGTAAATAACATACAAAAATTTGAGAACAGTGGCGCTGGTAGTAAGGTAACCTAACCTCAGCATACAATTTTATTCAATAATTTTTCAACATAGCACAATAAAACAGTGAAATTTTAAAACATGTAATAGAAGCCCAACAAATATAATCTTAAATATCAACAAACAAACAAAATGAAATGATATTCTGTAGTTCTATTTCAGCCCACAATAGACAGACGCACGATTTGCTCTTCTCATATTTCTGGCCAATAGCATCAATGCGAGTACCCGTGACGTCAAAATATGTTCAATTGGTTATATCGCTTTACTGTAGAATATTTTAAAAAATAAAATAGTTTACTACTAAATATTCCGTAAGTGTTACACGATTTTGATATAAAATTGTCATATTTCGTTTATGGTTTATGCAGCCATTGAAATTAGAATGAAAAAAGCTAGAGTTACTATATAATCAATTACTGAATTTTCCATTACAAAGCGAATGTAATTGAATATTTTAATTATCAATTACATTTTTGAAAAATGTAATTATTTACGTAATTTAATTACCTGTAATTAATTACTGCCCATCTCTGGTATACCTATGTGCGGGATGTTTTTAGTACTGTTTAAGAGTTGTTTAGGCGGGAGGTTACGTGTTTGACACATCATATTTTTTTTTAATATCTCTTTTAATGTTTACAACTTAGTCTTATATTCATATAGTTTTAGTCAATCTTTTTATTCACGGAAGATTTTAAATAATGAGAATTTCTGCATTGCAAGATTGTTGATATATCAACAACTTCAACTTAAATAACTATCATACATTGTTGTTTATTGCACAGAATAAAACAAAATTGTTGTATAACATTATACTACATTGTTTATGTATTGTTCAATGAATAGTCAAATATATAATTTTAAGTATTATTATAGATGTTTCATTAAAAAAAAATCGAACTACTGATAACATAAGTAATAAAATAGTCATCATGAACATAATTATGTTGGTAACAATAGCGGTGAAGCCATTAAACAATACACAAATATTTTAATGCGTATTCATAAAATATTGTTGTTTCAATAGACTTTGAATCATGCAGAAAAAATATTTATACATATTTATAGTAAATATATTTTTGCCTGCTGTATTCGTGGCTGTAAATATAATATATTTATTTAAATCATATTAGAATTAACTATATTTTATTTAAGAAACCACCTATAATGGAAATCAACCGATTTGATAAAATATATTCTAATGAAGAATACATAAGAGATAATTATAGTGTCACCAAAATTAGCAGAACAGACTTCGCAGTTTCAGCAAACGTGGAAATATTAAAGCCATTAGATAATAATTTAATAGTAAGCATATAAATTATTAGAAATAAATATAATTATTCATTTTGATTTTCTTAAAGATTTCGATCCAAGTATATGCCTTTCAAAGTAATGAATATAGACGAACGCCACTTTCGTTTTCAAGGCCGTATTGCTCATTACTTCAAATGGAATTTCAGTGGTTCGCTGAGGAATTAAAGAAATGTGGAAATTTTAGCGGAACGTGTCCAACGCCTCCAGTAAATGCATTACATGTTTATTTAAATAAAATATACAATACTCTATTGAATTATTTTAGGGTTTCTATTATTTGCATAATTATATTGTCGATGCGTCTAAAGTTCCTCCAATGCCTTGGAAGGACATGGTGATCGAAGTTACTTGGACCTTGACAAGTAAAATATTAATTGCAAATATTAAATTGTATGTTAAAAATAATCAAGAAACTGTTACAATATACGATACAGTTGGGTAAATGATCAATGATTAGAAAATAAATATTGAAACATTACATTAAAATTAAAATAAAAACTGGTGAAGGGGAGCATATGAGCATATGAGCATAAATAAAGTAGATAAAAGTTTGAATCTGTTATTGAATATTGATAAAATTAAAGTGTTGGTGTTTGAGAACAATTATTTAGTAGCTGATTGTAATTATTGAATTTCTTCTTTGTAAACAGTTTTGTATTGTTATAAATACCTACTCAATAACTTAGAACAAATTAGTGTTTTGAATAACTTGTATTTTTATTACTGACAGGTCTATGATTTATTTTTGACAGTGAATTAAAAAACTATTTTCTTTTTACCTCCCGCCTACCGCTAAGTAAGGGAGGTATTGTTCTTTGTCAAAAAATTGGGTGGTGAGTTTTCAATGAAATAGCACGTTTTCATGCATTCTCGTCTATTCTTCACACTCGGAATAATTCGTTCACGCAACAATCCATAAATCATACCCAACCACTTATTCCTCGGACGCCCACGCAATCATTCACCTTCATTCTCACCCACATATACAGTGTGTCCCATTTAAGGTACGAATGCATTGGGATCTCGAGAATCGTAAGAGCTACGAGGTTGATTAAATTAGACGAAAGTTGCTTCATTAGAAGGGTAGTTTGAACATGTGTTTGTTTTTCCAATTGAATGCATAGGTTACTAGATATTGGCTAAAATGTAATTTTAGCGATTTTCTTTTTTTGTTTATAACTTTTTTATGTGACATAATACGATATTCTGGTTTGCACTTTCTTTTAACAATTTTAAATGATGAATTTGTACATCTACTCTAAAAAAAAATTTATCTAAACATTTGCGAGTTACTGGTATCAACTTTTGTTTTTCATATGGAAGAGATTTTTATTTTCTTTATAACGATATTAAGCAGTAATAAAATATTTTTATAATTAATAGAAAAATTTACGAACTTGCTATTTACAATAAAATTGATCTGAAAAAAGTGAATCATAGAAAGAAAATAACAATTTCAGACAAGTCAAAAATATTTTCCAAAATGGTAGCAATAATTATTCTATTAATTGGTTCGTTCCAAGCACTGCTGCGACTTTCATTTTGTTTTTTTTAAAACTTACTTAACATTCTTGGCCTAATTTGATTCATAATTCTTAGTGGCATTTAGTAGTACATTTTCACTCTAATATTCTTGAATAAAGAGTTTATTTTTTCAGTAACCCCCTAAAAATATCTAATTATGTTAAATCTCCATCCATTGTCCTCCATATTGTACTTTATACTATGACCTGGACTAATCTTTTTGTATTTAACAAAGTGGCAATGTATATAAAATATCTGGAATATTTTGTTACGTATTTAAATATCTACCGTTGTTTAAAATTTCGTTAATTATGATTGGGGCAATTAGTAGAAATCCTAGTTTACCACACCATAGATTGAAACTAAATCTAATTCGATGGCCATATTCTATTATTTATTACTAAATGATTCCATATCTGACTATGAATCACATTTTTCAATTCAATTTAATTGTAAATTACAAATTTCTTTAATTATTTTATTAATTATACAATTATTATAAAAAAATTAAATTTATCCCCTAAGATTGTAAAGAAATCTAATGAAGAAATCTAATTACGTATTCCGACAACTTAGTTGTCATCATCAGTAGAACAAAAAGAGGAATACTACCAAGATTACACAACTTGTACACCAAGCCTGTGGTCAAGATTGAATTCAACTTGAAAAACTAAAAATACCTATTTATACTAAAACCAAGCAATCAACCGTGTCAAATTGACCAATAGTGATCAAGAAAAGATATAATAGCTTAAAGCTTGAGTCAACTTAGAAACTAATTCTCTAATAGGTCAAATAATTTACTGTTAGGTATAGGACCCAGGTCAGAATTAAACAGTCGATGTTTATTTTTAAATATATTAATACTTTCAAACGCGTCTAACTCTCTATTATTGCTGACTGTTTTTAAAAGTTTTAAGTTTTTCGAGTTAATGTCATGATTATTATGCACTCGGTTTCCACTTTTCTAAAATTTAGTGTTCACGATATAGTTTGTTTATATAAAACCTAAAATATAATGTCTATATCATTAAATAGTGACGTCATATTGTTACATTTTTTAAGGTTTAGTGTATAATAAGGTGATGAAAATGTACGTAACTTCGCACGTAGTCTTAGAAGAAAATCTCATTCTTATACCGTGAAATAATTTTTATTTGAATGATACATTGTGAAATACCAATATTTAAATGGGGATTATTGCATGCATTCGTAAATTCTGAACCACTTTTATATTTATACTTTTGCTGCAAAATGAAATGGTAAAAATTTACAGTAATAAAAAAATAGCATTGAAATCCCAATTTCAATTCTGCACCTGGTATATGTGCCGGATGTTTTAGTGCCGTTTAAAAGTTGTTTAGGCGTTAGGTTATGTGCTGGAAACATCATATTTTATTTAATTTCTCTTGCTCTTAATGTTTACAACCCAGTTTTATATTTAAATAAATTTAATTACTCGTTTTAATTCATAGAAGTCCTTAAATATCGAGAATTTCTGCACAGAAAAATTGTTGATGTATCAATAATTTCAACTTAAATTATCATTATACATTGTTGTTTATTGCAAGGAAAAAAACTAATTTATTATATAACATTATAATTATACCATATCGTTTTTGTATTGTTCACTGAATAGTTAAGTTTGTAATTTGCCTATTTAGAGTATTATTATGAATATGTTTCATTTTAAAAATAAACAAATAGAACTACCGATAACATAACTGCATCATTAAAAAAAATCATCATGAACATAATTATATTGGTAACAGTGAAGCCATTCAATAATATACAAATATTTCAAAGCATATTCATCAAATATTGTTGTTTCAATAGACTTTGAATCATGCAGAAAAAATATTTATACATATTTGTAATAAATATATTTTGGCCTGCTGTTTTCGGAGTTGTAAATATGATATATTTATTTGAATCATACTAGAATTAACTGTTTTTTTTAAGAAACCACCTATAATGGAAATCAACCGAATGGATAATATATATTGTAATGAAGAATACGTGCGATATAATTGTAGTGTCACCAAAATTAGCAGAACAAACTTCGCAGTTTCAGTAAACGCGGATTTATTAAAGACAATGGATAATAATTTAATAGTTAGAATATAAACTATTAGAAATAAATATAATAATACATATTGAATTTCTTGAAGGTTTCGATCCTCGTATATGCCTTTCAAAGTAATGAATATAGACGAACGCCAATATCATTTTCAAGACCGTTTTGCACAATGCTTCAAATGGAATTTCAGTGGATAGCTGAGGAAATAAGAAAATATAGCAATTTTAACGGAACGTGTCCCTCGCTTCCAGTAAATACATTACATATTTATTTAAATAAAATATACCATATTTTATTGAATTATTTTAGGGTATCTACTATGTTCATAATTATATTGCCGATGCGTCTAAAGTTCCAGCGATGCCTTGGAAAGACATGTTAATAGAAATTACTTGGACTTTAAAAAATAAAACATTACTTGCAAAATCTAACGTGTATGTTAAAAATAATCAAGAAACTGTTAAAATATATGATACAGTTAAGTAAATGATCAATGATTGGAAAATAAATATTGAAACATTTGATTAAAATAAAAATAAGAACTGAAGCAATTGAGAAGAGAAGCAAATGAGCATAAAGTTGTTATTGAATATTAATAAATATAACGTATTGGTGTTTGAGAGAAATGATTTGGCAACAGATTGTAATTGTTGAATTCCTTCTTTATAAATATTTTTGTATATAAATACCTACTCAATAAATAAATACTCAATAACAAATTTATGTTTCCAATGACAATTTTATTTTTATTATTGACAGGTCAATGATTTATTTTCGACAGCTATATTAATTTCTTTTTACCTCCCGCCTACCTCTAAGTAAAGGAGGTCTAGTTTTTGTTAAAAAAAAAAATGGGATGAATAAGCAAATTTGTATACCTACTCGTCTATTCTTCACACTCGGAATAATTCGTTCACGCAATAATCCATAAATTACTTAACCACTTTTCCCTCGGACGTTCACGCAAATCGTTCACACTTAATTTCATCCGCATATATTAGTTTCAGTAACCTTTCATTCTACATATGCTCAAGATGACCAAACCACCTCATATGACTCACTCTCGATTTCTTAACAACATTCTTCTTATCGTACACCAATGTATTCCGGACACGAACACGTCTCGTACCCACACACTCCTGTCAAATATATCATTTCTACAGCTGTTATAGGTAGTTCATGCTTTTTCATCCACATCCAATATTCAGAACCGTACATCAATGCAGGCACTAGCACACCATTATAAATCTTCAATCAAGCATTTTTAAATGCATTCACATTTCGAGTACGTACCTATCTTGTATAAATATATCTCTCTTCTTAAATATAAACATAAACAGATAATAAACCGAAATGACAAATTATGAAAACCACTTTCCCTAAATTTAGTGTTCACAGTATAGTTTGCTTATATAAAACCTAAAATATAATGTCTACATCATTAAATAGTGACGTCATTTCGGTATATTTTTAAGGTGATGAAAATGTACGTAACTTCGCACGTTGTCTTAGAAGAAAATCTCATTCTTATACCGTGAAATTAATTTTAATTAATTGATACATTGTGAAATACTAATATTTAAATGGGGTTTGTTGCTTGCATTAATAAATTCTGAACAACTTTTGTATTTACACTTTTGCTGCTAAGTGAAATGGTAAAAATTTACAGCAATAAAAAAATTTCTTTGAAATCCCTATTTCAATTCCGCACCTGGTATTAGACATTAGGTTATGTGTGGACCACATAATTTTTTTTTTTTTAATTTCTCTTGCTCTTAATGTTTACAACCTAGTTTTATATTCATATAATTTTAATTACTCTTTTTAATTCAAAAAGTCCTTAAATATCGAGAATTTCTGCACAACAAAATTGTTGATTTATCAATAATTTCAACTTAAATTATCATTTATACATTGTTGTTTATTGGAAGGAATAAAACAAAACTATTATATAACTTTATACCACAATCGTTTTTGTATTGTTTACTGAAAAGTTAAATATGTAATTTGACTATTTAGAGTATTATTATAAATATGTTTCATTATAAAAATAAACAAATGGAATTATTACCGATAGCATAATTGTATCATAAAAAATAGAGGACGTGATATCCAAAAACTAGCGGAGGTTTTCTTCTTCGACGCTGTCGTCCTCGTCCGTTGGTGGAAAAGGCTGGAAAACTTGTGCGAAGTGCCTGGCAAAACGCATCTGACTTTTCTTTACTTGATCTCGCCCATTGTTCTTCTTGAATACACACATAAATTATAACACACTTTTTAATTTATGTGTATCTAGAATTTCCGCGCAACAAAAATTTTTGAAGTATCAATAATTTCAACCTAAATAACTATTGTTATTTTTTATTGCAATGAACATAACAACATTGTTGTGCAACACAGCATCGTTTCTGTATTGTTCATTGAATGGTTAAATTTAAAATGTGAAGCATCAATTTAAAAATAAACAAATAGAACTTCCGATAACATAAGTGCATCATAAAATAGACATTATTTTGTTGGCAAAAACAGCGATGAAATCATTAAGAAATGCACATATATTACAATGCATTTTTCATAAAATATTTGTATTCAGGTGGTATCTCAATAGACTTTGAATCATGCAGAAAAAATATTTATTCATATTTGTAGTAAATATATTTCTGCCTGCTGTTTTCGTAGCTGTAAATATGATATATTTATTTAAATCATACCAGAATTAACTATATTTTATTTAAGAAACCACCTATAATGGAAATCAACCGATTTGATACTATATATTCTAATGAAGAATACGTAAGAGATAATTATAGTGTCACCAAAGTTAGCAGAACAGATTTTGCATTTTCAGCAAACGTGGAGTTATTAAAGCCAATAGATAATATTTTAATAGTAAGCATAAAAATTATTAGAAATAAATATAATAATTTTGGATTTCTTAAAGATTTCGATCCAAGTATATGCTTTTCAAAGTAATGAATATAGACGGACGCCACTTTATTTTTCAAGGCCGTATTGCTCTTTCCTTCAGATGGAATTTAAATGGTTCGCTGATGAAATAAGAAAATGTGGAAATTATAACGGAACGTGTCCATCGCCGCCAGTAAATACATTACATGTCTATTTAAATAAAATATACAATACTCTATTGAATTATTGTAGGGTTTCTACTATATTCATAATTATATTGTCGACGCGTCTAAAGTTCCGGCGATGCCTTGGAAGGACATGGTGATAGAAATTACTTGGACCTTGACAAATAAAACATTAATTTCAAATTATAAATTGTATATTAAAAATAATCAACAAACTCTTAAAATATACGATACAGTTGGGTAAATGATCAATGATTAGAAAATAAATATGTAAACATTTGATTAAAATAATAACTGGAGCAATTGAGAAGAGTAGCAATTGAGCATAAATAAAGTAGATAAAGGTTTTAATCTATAAGTGAATATTGATAAATATATAATGGTTTGGTGTTTAAGACCAATTATATAGTTACTTATTGTAATTATTGAATTTCTTGTTTATAGACAGTTTCGTATTGCTATAAATACCTACTCAATAACTAAGAAAAAATTTATGTTTTCAATAACTCTTGTATTTTTATTATTGATATTTCAATTATTTATTTTTGATCGCGAATTAAACAACTACATTATTTTCTTTCTATCTCCCGCCTTCCTCTAAGTAAGGGAGGTACTGTTCTTGGTCAAAAAATTGGGTTGTGAATTTACAATGAGTTAGCACTTTTCATACATACTCGTCCATTTTTCCTCGGACGTCCACGCAATCTTTCACCTTCTATTCTCACCCACATATACAGTGGGTTCCATTTAAAGTACGAATGCATTGGGATCTCGAGAACCGTAAGAGCTACGAGGTATTTTAAATTAAACGAAAGTTGTTTCATTAGTAGGGTAGTTTGAACATGTGTTTGTTTTTCCAATTGAATACATAGGTTAGTAGATATTGGCTAAAATGTAATTTTTGCGATTTTCTTTTTTTGCTTATAACATTGTCAGGTGACATAATACGATATTCTGGATTGCACTTTCTTTTGACACTTTTTAATGATGAATTTGCAGAACTATTCAATTTTTTTTAATATCGAAACATTTGCGTGTTACTGGTATCAACTTTTATTTTTCATATGGAAGTTATAGCAAGCCATGACATTTTTTAATAGAGATTTTTATTTTCTTTACAACGACATTAAGCAGTAGTAAAATATTTTATAATTAACAGAAAAATTTACGAATTTGCTATTAATAATAAAATTGATTTGAAAAAAGTGAATTATAGGCTGCTATGAAAGAAAATAACAATTTTAGATAGGTCAAAAATAATTTCCAAAATGTTAACAATAAATATTCTATTAATTGGCTATTTCGTTCCAAGCACTGCTGCGTCTTTTTTTTTTTTTTTATTTGCCAAAAGAAGGGGTCCTTCAGCGACTTTGGCTATTAGGACCATTGTACATTACATTTTTTACATTATATTTTATATTATATTTTGTGTGTGTAGTTTATATCTTGTAGGTAACTAAAGATTTTTGTGGTGGCTTCTTTTGTATTTGATAAGGCTTCTGCAATATTGTCAGGAATCTGGTGTTTTTGTCTTTCGTTTGTGTGGTTTGTGCAATGTAATAGTAAATGTTTGACAGTTAGTGGTGTGTTACAGCATATTGGTTGAGGTGTTTTGTCAAGAATGTGTTTATGTGTAGCTAGTGTGTGGCCAATGCGAAGTCTGGTGATTATCCTTTCTTCCTTTCTTTTGTTGTAGGTTTTCCATTTTTCGGTATCATTCTTGATTTCTCTCAGGTGGTTGTTTGTGGTTTCTGCCCATTCTTGCTGCCATTTTCCTTTTATTGTCCTTTTGAGGGAGCTTATGGCGTCCCAGATTGGTAGCTGTCTATTGGATGGGGTGTTTTCTTCAGCTGCTTCTTTTGCTTTTACATCCGCTGTTTCATTTCCTTGTATTCCGACGTGGGAAGGTGTCCAAATGAAGGTAATTTTCCTATTTGTCTGTTCTGCCTTGTGGAGTTCTTCGTGAATTTTTTGTGTGATTGGGTCCTTTGTATACATTTCCTTAAGTTTGTTTATGTTGTTTATAGAGTCACAACATATTGCTATTTTACCACGGGTATCTGCGTTTATGTTTATAATTTTAATGGCTTCGTAGATGGCGATTAGCTCAGCGGTGTGGCTGCTCATGTCTTTTGGTAGTCCGAATTTGTATGTTTCTTCTTCGGTAACTACTGCTGCCCCGGTGGAGTTGTTAGTTTTGGAACCGTCCGTGTATATGAACTTGAAGTTTGGTAGGTGATTTTGGATAAACTTGAATTCGTTCTGGTATAAGGTATGTGGCGTGTCGCTTTTTGTGTAGCGAAGTAAGTCAAGGTTATAATCAGGTTGGTTTATAATCCAGGGAGGAATGTTGGAGTAGCGTGTGTTAATGGTTTTAGGCAGTGTATAGTGGAGTTTTTCTAGGGCTGTTCTTAGGTATTGCTGTATTGGTATATGGTTTTTTATTTGGATTTGTTGGTTTTGTGAACTGAATATTTGTAAATAGGCGGGATTTTTTGGGTTTGTAGATAGTTTTAATGTATATATTAGTGCGATTTGCATTCTGCGATAATGTGCTGGTATTTCTCCTGCTTCAATGAGTAAGGATTTTTCTGGACTTGTCCGAAAAGCACCCGTTGCTATTCGTGTTGCTTGGTTTGTTATTGTGTTTAAATTTTTAAGGTTTGTTTTGCTCGCAGTGGCATAGGCTGTACTTCCGTAATCTAATTTTGGTCTTATAATTGATCTGTATAGTTTTAGAATTGTTTCCTTTTGGGCTCCCCATTTGTAGTGGCGTAGTGTTTTGAGTAGATTAAGGCGTTCGCCGCATTCGAGTTTTAGTTTTTTGAAATGTTCGTTCCATGTCAGTTTTCTGTCGAAGATCATTCCTAGGAATTTAATCTTATTAACATATTCAATATTGTTATCTCGAATTTTAAGTTCAGGATTTAGGTGTGGTTTACGTTTTATACAGAAATGTACACATTTGGTTTTTGTGTTCGAAAAGTTAAATCCCGTTTGTTGTGCCCAAGTTTCTAGGTTGTTTAGTGTTTCTTGTAATTTATTTTGTAGGATGTTTGGGTTTTTATTTCTACTATATATGACTAAGTCGTCTGCAAACAGTGATATTTTTATTTGAGGTGAAGCTGCTGTTGTTAGTTTGTTCATTGCTAGTAGAAATAGCGTAACGCTTAGTATTTCACCTTGCGGGATGCCGTTCTGTTGAATTTTTTGTTCTGATAGAGTTCCATTTGTTTTTACGCGAAATGTTCGGTTATTTAGAAAGTTGTTTGTGTATAACAGTATGTTTCCTATTAATCCGTATTCTTGCATGTTTCTTAAGATGTTATGTTTCCAAGTGCTGTCATAAGCTTTGTCTATATCTATGAAGATAGCAATTAGGTGTTGTTTGTATGCAAAGGCATACTGGATGTCTGTTGTGAGTGCTATAATTTGGTCTTGGGTTGATCTGTCTTGACGGAATCCGCATTGAGAATCACAAAGTATATTTTTTGATTCTAGGAACCATATTAGCCGTTTGTTTATTATTTTTTGGAGGATTTTACTAAGGGTGTTTGACAGTGATATTGGTCGGTAATGGTTAGGGTTTGTTTTGTCCTTATCGGGTTTTAGGATCGGAACGGTAAGGACTTCTCTCCAGGCGGTTGGGTATGTGTTTTGGGTCCATATTTTATTATATATTTTTAAAAGGTGTTGTATTACGTTGTCTGGGAAGTGTTTTATTATTTCATAAGTGATGCCATCTGGACCTGGACTACTACTGCATTTTAGGTTATTTATAATAGAGCTTAGTTCATTTTTTGTAATGGGTTTATTAATTTCTAAGTTATCGTTGTTTTGTGTGTATATGGGGTTCTTTTCTTCTTCTTCTTCTTTATATGTAGCAAATTGTTCTGTATATATTTTGTTACTTGAGTTCTGTTCGTAGGTTTCTGCTAGTAAGTCTGCTATTTCTTGTCCTGTTGAGTATACTGTCCCATTTCTCAATAGTGTTGGTGTTTGTTGTGTACTCTGTGAACCCTTAATTTTTCTAATTTTATTCCATACTTCTTTTGGATTTGTTGATTCGTTAATTGAGCAAACGTATTCTTGCCAGGATTGTTTTTTTGATTGAAGAATAGTTCTTCTTGCTATTGCTCTCGTTCGTTTTAAATTTAGGAGGTTTTCTGTAGATTTATGTCTTTTGTATAAATATAAGGCTGCTTTGTTGTTTTTTACTGCTAGTTGACATTCTCTGTTCCACCAAGGTACTTTTCTATTCTTTTGCTGTGGTTTGGTTTTTTCTATGGATTTTTCTGCTGCGTTATTTATTTCTGCGATAAAGTTTGAGATTGTGGTGTTAATGTTTTCACTAAGTTCAAAGTGTATATTTTCTAGATTTTGTGTGAATAGTGTCCAGTTAGCTTTTTTGGTGTTCCATTTAATATAAGCTGGATGTATTTCGTGGGATTGGAGGCCTTGTGGTGGTAGCAGGGATATTTTAATTGGGAGGTGTCCACTGATATATGGATAGGAAATGACTTGCCATGTTAAGATGGTTGTGATTCTTGGGTCGCATATCGTTAAGTCGATGCTGGAGAAAGTACCATAGGTGGGACAGAAATGTGTTGGAGATCCATCATTCAGAAGGGATATGTTGTTGTGTTGTAATATTTCTTCTATTATTTTTCCTCGTGCGTTAGTGTTTTCACATCCCCATAAGGGGTTGTGGCTGTTGAAGTCTCCTGTCAAAATAAAAGGTGTGGGAAGTTGTTGAATTATATTTTCAATATCCATTTTAGTTGTGTGATGTTGCGGGGGAATGTATATGTTGCAAATGGTTATTTTTTGAGGTATGTATGTTGTGATTGCCACAACTTCTAATTCTGATTGTATGTTTATTTCTTGACATATTTTTGTGTTGTTTGTTAAGATTGCTACCCCACCACTTGCATTTCTTTCGTTTATTCTATCCTTTCTTATCACAGTGTAGTTTTTTAATTTTAAGATTTGATGTGGATGTAGTCGTGTTTCTTGGACGCATATGTATGATGGATTTGTGTCTGCTATTATTTTTTGAATTTCTGGTAAATGGGAATAAAACCCATTACAATTCCACTGTATTATTGACGTCGTTATTGTGTGTGGTTTTCTGTGTTTGATAGTTCTGAGTGTTCATCTAGTGATGTTGCTTGTGATAGAGTTTCTAGGGAATCGGAGAAGAAACTTAATTATGATTCGTTATTCTTGAGCTTTTTTATGATTTTGGTGATTCGGTGTCGTATTTTTCGTCTTTGTATTTTTTGATGGATATCTTGTAGCATAGTTATTACTTCTTTTGTATCCTGTGTATATTCTTGAAGAATGTTTTGTGTTTGGTTTGCGCTTAGCCCTTGTGAGTTTATAATGATGTCTCTGAATTGATCGAAGTTAAGTATGTATCTATCTTGGTTTTCTTGGATTAATTTTTCTATGTTATTCAAGGATATTGTGAATTCGTCTTCTGGGTTTGTGGTGATATTTGTGTTGTGTTGTGATTTTGCCGTTTTCTTCTTTTTTGTATTTGTGTTAACGGTTGTTTGTTCTTGGGTTATTTCTTCATTTTCAGAGCTGGTTGATACTCCTCTTTTTTGAGACACAAATAGAGGATTTATATGAATTTTTGTAATTTCTGTGTTTGTGGGTTTGGTTCCTGTTTCTTTGATTTGTATGGTTGGTTGGCTGTTATTTGTATCTGGTGGTTGAGTTGTTTCACTGTGGTGCGTTTCATATTGAGAAATGTTGTTGGTTACTGACGTTTCGTTTGTATTGTTCTTAGGTGTAAGGGTGGAGTTTTGGTATGATTGGTTATTTTGGTTTTTGTGACATCTGTTTTCCGAGTGTCCTGCATTGTTACATTTTTTTGCATATTGGGATGTCAGTGGATAGGAAGATTCTATGATCAGTGTTTTCGTGATGTATTACTATGGATTCTGGGATTTTATGTTTTTCGGTTTCTGGGATGTATATTTGTCTTTTGAAGCTTAATATGTGTGCATAGTTTGGGTCTTGGAAGCCTGCTCTTAAAGTATTTATTTGTGAGATTGTTTTTATGTTCAGATTTTTGAAGATTTGGAGAATGATTTCATTGGGTATTGATGGGCATACATTGGTTATTATGACTCTTGTTGCTGGTGTTACATATCGTCTAATTTCTGTTATGGTATTTTGTACTGTTATTTTGCTGTGTGTTTTTATAATATCGTCAACGAGTTTTTTCTCCTTGAGATATATACATATTCTTTGGTTGGATAGTCGAGATACATGTGTTATGTTTTCGGGTTTAATTATTTCTCCAATTGCAATTACATAATCTTTAATTGGGATTGCAGTTATAGAGTTTAAGATAATGGCTTGTTCTTTTTTCGGGTATGTAATTTGTTCATGTTGTTGGTTTGTGTTCTGTCTTGCTCGGTTGGCGTATGAGTTATTGTTGGTTTCTGTAGTTTGGCTAGAACTCGGTAAGTCAGATTCCATCGTTGGACAATTAGCCAGTCGCTACCGTTTAACTAGGTAAACGGGCGTTGGCCGTATGTTCCTCACTAGGTAGCGTATCGCTCAACGCAAGTCATCTATGGGAAGATGAATGCTAGCCTCGGCTACCCGATAGTAGATGTCGCTGTCCTCCGGTTTCAGTAAAGGTTATCTCGTATTGAAGGGTATTTGGTGGTGATAAGGGAGTTTTCGAGGGAGGTTTGATTAAGTTATGTGTGTTGTAAGTTGGTTTGATGTTTAAGGGAGAATATTAGTTTTTATGGTAAGTTAAATACCTTAAAAGAGGAAAAAAGACTCACTGTTCGTCAGCAGCAACTGTCACTGTGAAAAACGTGTTTAAACTGCTGCTGCGTCTTTCATTTTATTTTTATTTTTCTTTAACTTACTTAACATTCTTGGCCAAAATTGATTCAGAATTCTTACTGGCATTTCGTAGTAAATTTTCACTCTAATATTCCCGAATAAAGAGTTTATTTTTTCAGTAACCCTATAAAAATATTTAATTGTGTTAAATTCCCACCCATTGTGCTCCAAATCGAACATTTAAATTTTGTACTTTGTACTATGACCTTGACTAATATTTTGTATTTAACAATGTGGCAATGTATATAAAATATCTGCAATTTTTTGTTACGTATTTAAATATCTACAGTTGTTTAAAATTTCGTTAATTAACATTGGGGCAACTAGTGAAATTCTTAGTTTACCACACCATAGATTGAAATTAAATATAACTCGATGGTGAGATTATATTATTTGTTATTAAATGATCACTTTTTTCAATTTAATTTAATTGTAAATAAAAAATTTCATTAATTATTTCTTAATTATACAAATATTATTAAAAAATTAAATTTATCCCCTAAGATTTTAGAGAAATCTAATGAAGAAATCTAAATACGTATTTCGACCACTAAGTTGTCATCATCAGTAGAACAAAAAGAGGTATACAACCAAGATTACACAACTTGTACACCAAGCCAGTGGTCAAGATTGAATCCAACTTGAAAAACTAAAAATACCTATTTATACTAAAACAAAGCAATCAACCTTGTCAAATTGACGAATAGTGATCAAGAAAAAATCTAGTAGCTTAAAGCTTGAGTCAACTTAGAAACTAATTCTCTAATAGGTTAAATAATTTACTATTAGGTATGGGATCCAGGTCAGAATTAATCAGCCGATGTTCACTTTTAAATATATTAATACTTTCAAACGCATCTAACTCTCTATTATTGCTGACTGCTTTAAAAGTTTTAAGTTTTTCGAATTAATGTCATGATTATTATGGAAAATATGAGCTCCGCAACACTCGATTTCCACTTTTCCTAAATTTAGTGTTCACAGTATAGTTTATTTATATAAAACCTAAAATATAATGTCTCTATCATTAAATAGTGACGTCATATTGGAACACTTTTAAGGTTTAGTGTGTCAAAGGGTGATGAAAATGTACATAACTTCGCACGTAGTCTTAGAAGAAAATCTCATTTTTATACCGTGAAATTAATTTTTATTTGATTGTTACATATTTAAATGGGCTTTATTTCATGCATTCGTAAATTCTGAACAACTTTTGTACTTACACTTTTGCTGTAAAGTAAAATGGTAAAAATTTACAGTAATAAAAAGTAGCACTGAAATACCTATTTCAATTCCGCACCCGGTATATGTGACGGATGTTTTTAGTGCAGTTTAAAAGTTGTTTAGGCGTTAGGTTATGTGTAAGCAACATCATATTTTTTTAATGTTTACAACTCACTTTTATATTCAAATAAATTTAATCATTCGTTTTAATTCATGGAAATCCTTAAATATCGAGAATTTCTGCACAGTAAAGTCGTTGATGTATCAATAATTTCAACTTAGATTCTCTTTATACATTGTTATTTATTTCAAGGAAAAACACCGAAATATTATATAACATTATACCACATCGTTTTTGTTTTGTTCAGTGAATAATGAAATCTGCAATTTGACTATAGAGTATAACTATGTTTCATTTTAAAAATAAATAGATAAAATTACCGATAACATAACTGTATCATAAAAAATCATCATGCACAAATATTTCATAGCATTATTCATTAAAATATTGTTGTTTCAATAGAGCTTGAATAATGCAGAAAAAATATTTATACATATATGTAATAAATATATTTTGGCTTGCTGTTTTCGAAGCTGTAAATATGATATATTTATTTAAATCATACTAGAATTAACTGTATTTTTTAAGAAACCACCAATAATGGAAATCAACCGAATGGATAATATATATTGTAATGAAGAATACGTGCGATATAATAGTAGTGTCACCAAAGTTAGCAGAACAGACTTTGCATTTTCACTAAACGTGGAATTATTAAAGCAAATGGATAATAATTTAATTGTAAGCATATAAACTATTAGAAATAAATATAATAATTCATTTTGAATTACTTGAAGGTTTCGATCCAAGTATATGCTTTTCAAAGTAATGAGTATAGGCGAACGCCTATTTCTTTTACAAGGACGTATTGCTCATTTCTTCAAATGGAATTTCAGTGGGTCGAAGAGGAAGTAAGAAAATGTGGAAATTTTAACGGAACATGTCCAACGCCTCCAGTAAATACATTACATTTTTATTTAAATAAAATGAACCATACTCTATTGAATTATTTTAGGGTATCTACTATGTTCATAATTATATTGCCGATGCGTCTAGAGTTCCCCCAATGCCTTGGAAGAACATGGTAATAGAATTTACTTGGACTTTAAAAAATAAAACATTACTTGCAAAATCGAAAGTGTATGTTAAAAATAATCAAGAAACTGTTAAAATGTATGATACAATTGAGTAAATGATCAGTGATTGGAAAATAAATATTGTACCATTAGATTAAAATAAAAATAAAATCAAGAGCAATTGAGAAGAGGAGCAAATGAGCATAAATAAAGTTGATAAAAGTTTAAATATGTTATTGAATATTAATAAATATAAAATGATGGTGTTTGAGAACAATGATCAGATAACTGATTGTAATTGTTAATTTCCTTCTTTATAAATAGTTTGTACATAAATACCTACTCAATAACAAATTTATGTTTTCAATGACGCTTTTATTTTTATTATTGATCAATGATTTATTTTTGACAGCTATATTAATTTATGTTTACTTCCCGCCTACCTCTAAGTAAGGGAGGTATTGTTTTTGGTAAAAAAAATATGGGCTGAATAAGCAAGTTTTCATACCTACTCGTCTATTCTTCACACTCGGAATAATTCATCACGCAATAATCCATAAATCATATCCAACCACGTATTCCTCGGACATCCACGCAATCGTTCACACTCAATCTCATCCGCATATATTAGTTTCAGCAACCTTCCATTCGATATACGCCCAAACCACCTCAACTGACTCACTCTCGATTTCTTAACAACATACTTCTCAATCATACACCAATGTATTCCGGACACGATAACGTCTCATGTACCCACACACTCCTCTCAAATATATCATTTCTACAGCTGTTATACGTCGTTCATGCTTTTTCATCCACATCCAATGTTCAGAACCGTACATCAATGTAGGTACTAGCACACCAATATAAACCTTCAATTGAGCATTTCTAAATACATTCACATTTCGAGTAAATGTAATTAGAGCACCCAATACCTTGAACATATCTTGTATAAAAATATTTCTCTTTTTAAATGGTAAATTGTGAAAACCACTTTCCCTAAATTTAGTACTCACAGTATAGTTTGCTTATATAAAACCTAAAATATAATGTCTACATCATAAAATAGCGACGTCATTTTGGTACATTTTTAGGGTTTACTGTATCATAGGGTTATGAAAATGTACGTAACTTCGCACGCAGTCTTAGAAGAAAATCTCATTCTTATATCGTGAAATAATTTTTATTTAATTGATACTTTGTGAAATACCAATATTTAAATGGGGTTTATTGCATGCATTAGTAAATTCTGAACAACTTTTTCACTTACACTTTTGCTGTAAACTGAGAGGGTAAAAATTTACATCAATAAAAAAAATTGCATTGAAATCCCTATTTCAATTCCGCACCTAGTATATGTGACGGATGTTTTAGTGCCGTTTAAAAGTTGTTTAGACATTAGGTTATGTGTATGCCACATCATATTTTTTTTAATTTCTCTTGCTCTTAATGTTTACAACCCAGTTTTAAATTCACATAATTTTCATCACTCGTTTTAATTCATGGAAGTCCTTAAATATCGAGAATTTTTGTACAGCAAAGTTGTTGATGTATCAATAATTTCAACTTAAATTATCATTTATACATTGTTTTTTATTGCAAGCAATAAATAATTATATAATATTATACCACAATCGTTTTTGTATTGTTCACTGAATAGTTACATATGTAATTTGACTATTTAGAGTATTATTATAAATATGTTTCATTTTAAAAATAAACAAATAGAATTACCGATAAAAAAATCATCATGAACATAATTGTATTGGTAACAGTGAAGCCATTAAACAATACACAAATATTTCATAGCATTATTCATAAAATATTGTTGTTTCAATAGACTTTGAATTATGCAGAAAAAATATTTATACATATTTGTAATAAATATATTTTTGCCTGCTGTTTTCGCAGCTGTAAATATGATATATTTATTTAAATCATACTAGAATTAACTGTATTTTTTTAAGAAACCACCTATAATGGAAATCAATCGAATGGATAATATATATTGTAATGAAGAGTACGTGCGATATAATTGTAGTGTCACCAAAGTTAGCAGAACAGACTTTGCAGTTTCATTAAACATTGAATTATTAAAACCAATTGATAATAATTTAATAGTAAGCAAATAAATGATTTCAAATGAATATAATAATTCATATTGAATATCTTGAAGGTTTCGATCCAAGTATATGCTTTTCAAAGTAATGAATATAGACGAACGCCAATATCATTTTCAAGGCCGTTTTGCACATTCCTTCAAATGGAATTTCAGTGGGTCGCTGAGGAAATAAGAAAATGTGGAAATTTTAACGGAACATGTCCATCGCCTCCAGTAAATACCTTCCATGCTTATTTAAATAAAATATACCAAACTTTATTGAATTATTTTAGGGTATCTACTATGTTCATAATTATATTGTTGACGCATCTAAAGTTCCAGCGATGCCTTGGAAAGACATGTTAATAGAACTTACTTGGACTTTAAAAAACTGTTAAAATATACGATACAGTTGAGTAAATGTTCAGTAATTGGAAAATAAATATTGAAACAGTAGATTAAAATTAAAATAAAACTGGAGCAATTAAAAAAAGAGCAAATGAGCATAAATATAGTTGATAAAGGTTTAAATATGTTATTGAATATTAATAGATATGTCGTGTTGGTGTTTGAGAACAATGATTTGGTAAGTGATTGTAATTGTTGAATTCCTTCTTTATAAATATATTTGTATATAAATACTTACTTTATTAATAAATACTCAATAACAAATTTATGTATTCAATGACGCTTTTATTTTTATTATTCAAGTAAATGATTTATTTTTGACAGCGAATTAAACAACTACATTAATTTCTTTTTACCTCGCGCCTACCCCGAAGTAAGGGAGGTATTGTTTTTGGTAAAAACAAAGGGGGTAAATAAGCACGTTCGCATACATACTCGTCTATTCATCACACTCGGAATAATTGGTTCATGCAATAATCCATAAATCATACCCAACCACGTATTCCTCGGTCGTCCAAGTAATCGTTCACACTCAATCTCATCCGCATATATTAGTTTCAGCAACCTTCCATTCGATATACGCCCAAACCACCTCAACTGACTCATTCTCGATTTCTTGAAAACATTCTTCTTAATCTCATACTCATCATACACCAATGTATTCTGGAAACGATCACGTCTCGTATACCCACATACTCCTCTCAAATATATCATTTCTACAGCTGTTATAGGTAGTTAATGCTTTTTCATCCACATTCAATGTTCAGAACCGTACATCAAAGTAGGCACTAGCTCACCATTATAAACCTTCAATCGAGCATTTCTAAATACATTCAGTACAATAACTTGTACGTATCTTGTATAAAAATGTCTCTCGTTTCAAGTATAAACATAAACATATAATAAACGGAAATGGCAAATTGTGAAAACCACTTTCCCTAAACTTAGTGTTCACAGTATACAGTTTGCTTATATATAACCTAAAATATAATGTCTACATCATTAAATAGTGACGTCATTTTGATACATTTTTAGGGTTTCCTGCATCATAGAGTGATGAAAATATACGTAACTTCGCACGCAGTCTTAGAAGAAAATCTCATTATTATATCGTAAAATTAATTTTTATTTAATTGATACATTGTGAAATACCAAAATTTAAATAGGGTTTATTGCATGCATTAGTAAATTCTGAACAACTTTTGTATTTACACTTGTTTTATGAATTATTGCTTCTTATATTTAAATGAAGAGCTGATTAGATTTTGGATAAAATTGGTCAACCGGAATAAGCAGTTTACTTGAAGCTCTTAACAGTTTTCCGTGAAAAACATTGTTAATTTTCAACAATTTATGTTATTTTGAATGTTGAAGAATATTTAATTTTACATGTTTTTTGATTACACTAATTTTATTAATTTTCATTAGGTTTAGAGATAATAAAATATAAACAAATTAGATTTCACAAATCTTGCATTCCTAGTACACCATGGAAACATTTAAGAATTTTCAATTTTTTACGAAATGTGACACATGTCATTGTGATTGTGAAGCTGTTTTCTTAGGGAAATATATGTCAAAAAATTAAATAAATATACGAAAGAAAATTAAAATTCTCAAATATAAATAGAAAATAAACAAATAAAATGGTATGTTTCTGTATCATCAAATACTATTTTGTACCGTTTAAGAGTAGTATTGGGCGGGAGGTTATGTGCTGGACACATCAGATTTTTTTAATTTCTCTTGCTCTTAATGTTAACAACCCAGTTTTATATTCACATAATTTTAATCACTCTTTACAAGTCCTTAAATATCGAGAATATCTGTACAGCAAAATTGTTGATGCATCAATAATTTCAACTTAAATTATCATTTATACATTGTTGTTTATTGCAAGGAATAAAACAAAATTATTATTTAATATTATACCTCATAGTTTTTGTGTTGTTCACTGAATAGTTAAATACATAATTTGACTATTTAGAGTATTATTATAAATATGTTTCATTTTAAAAATAAACAAATATAATTAACGATAACATAACTGTATCATAAAATAATCATCATGAACATAATTATATTGGTAACAGTGGAGCCATTAAACAATACACAAATATTTCATAGCATTATTCATAAATTATTGTTGTTTCAATAGACTTTGAATCATGCAGAAAAAATATTTATACATATTTGCAATAAATATTATTTTGCCTGCTGTTTTCGAAGCTGTAAATATGATATATTTATTTAAATCATATTAGAATTAACTGTATTTTTTTAAGAAACCACCTATAATGGAAATCAATCGAACGGATAATATATATTGTAATGAAGAGTACCTGCGATATAATACTAGTGTCAGGAAAGTTAGCAGAACAGACTTTGCAGTTTCACTAAACGTGGATTTATTAAAGCCAATAGATAATAATTTAATAGTAAGCATATAAACTATTAGAAATAAATATAATAATTCATTTTGAATTTCTTGAAGGTTTCGATCCAAGTATATGCTTTTCAAAGTAATGAATATAGGCGAACGCCACTTTATTTTTCAAGGCTGTATTGTTCATTCCTTCAAATGGAATATCAGTGGGTCGCTGAGGAAATAAGAAAATGTGGAAATTTTAACGGATCGTGTCCAACGCCTCCAGTAAATACATTACATATTTATTTAAATAAAATGTACCAGACCTTATTGAATTATTTTAGGGTACCTACTATTTTCATAATTATATAGCCGATGCGTCTAAAGTCCCAACACTGCCTTGGAAGGACATGTTAATACAATTTACTTGGACTTTAAAAAATAAAACATTACTTGCAATATCTAACTCGTATGTTAAAAATAATCAAGAAACTGTTAAAATATACGATAGAGTTGTGTAAACGATCAATGATTAGGAAATAAATATTTAAACATTAGATTAAAATTAAAGTTAAAACTAGAGCAATTGAAAAAAGGAGCAAGTAAGCATAAATAAAGTAAATAAAGATTTAAATCTGTTATTGAATATTGATAAATATAAAGTGTTGGGGTTTGAGAACAATGATTTGGTAACTGATTTTAATTGTTGAATTTCTTCTTTATAAATAATTTTGCATTTCTATAAATACCTGTTCAAAAACTCAGAACAAATTTATGATTTCAATAACGTAACTTTTCATACTTGATTTGCATCACGAAACTGAACTATAATACGATGGTCCGTAAAGACGAAACTTTTCAACTCCTAGTCCTGAAAAGTTCACTTTTCTCTCTGACAAAGCACAAAATGCTATACACATTTCAGTAGTCATTCATTTAAATATTTAAAATCGATTGATTTATTAAGATTATCGCAGTATTAGAATTCATACAGTAACGACACAATATTTCAGATCCCTATATTTCAGTTATGGGCTACTGAAACTTAGTACCCATAGAAAAGGGAGTATAGTATGTCAGTGTCAGTGTCTGTTATATCTGCCAAATATCAAGCTACAGTATTTATTTTTTCTTTCATGTTCATTTTATAACATAATTGCAGGTGAAATATTATTTTTAGATTTTTCTCATTTTCAATTGATAACTATTCAAATTTACCGCCGCATACTGCTACTACCAATATGGTTGCTCGGCTCAAGGTCATCGCACGCGACATACAGATCAAAAGTACCGACAGCGAGTGTCGCTACTGTGTGAATTCCTATACTGTGTTATTATTATGTGCAAATTAGACACAATATTGAAATAAACAAAATTTTTATCCAATTTTTATATTTTATTATATTATCATAATCTTAGTTTTTGATAAGAATAGCTAAACAAAAATTTTATTTGAATTGTATATGTTTAGAAATTGGTAAATATATCTGCTTTTTTTTAAATTTTCTCTTGACACTTTTTATTTTTACAGCCAAATCTTATATTCTCTTATTTTTAATTGGATACACTAATAATTTGTCATTCTTTTTAATTTATGTGTATCTAGAATTTCTGCACAACAAAATTATTGATGTATCAATAATTTCAACGTCAATAACTATAATATATTCTTGTTTATTGCAATGAATAAATCAACATTGTTGTGTAATATTATACCGCATCGTTTCTATATTGTTCTCTGAATGGTTAAATATATAATGTAAAAAATCATTATTGTGAATATGTGTCATATTAAAAATAAACAAATAAAACTTTCCATAACATAAGTGTATCATAAAATAGACATCATTACGTTGGCAACAATAACGATGAAGCCATTGAACAATGCACGAATATTTCAAAGCATATTCATAAAATATTATTGTTTCAATAGACTTTGAATCATGCAGAAAAAATATTTATACATATTTGTAATAAATATATTTCTGTCTGCTGTTTTCGGAGCTGTAAATATGATATATTTATTTAAAACTTACCAGAATTGACTCTGTGTTTTTTCAAGAAACCACCTATAATGGAAATCAATAGAATTGATACTATATATTGCAATGAAGAGTATCTGCGATATAATTGTAGTGTGACCAAAGTTAGCAGAACAGAATTTGCAGCTTCAATTAACATAGAATTATTTAAGCTAATGGATAATAATTTTATAGTAAGCAAATGAATTATTACAAATAAATATAATAAGATATTTTGAATATCTTATAGGTATCGATTCTAGTATATGCCTTCCAAAGTAATGAATATAGGCGAACGCCACTTTCTTTTTCAAGGCCGTATTGCTCATTCCTTCAAATGGAATTTCAGTGGGTCGCTGAGGAAATAAGAAAATGTGGAAATTTTAACGGAACGTGTCCAACACCTCTAGTAAATACATTATATGTTTATTTAAATAAAATGTACTATACTCTATTGAATTATTTTAGGGTTTCTACTATTTTCATAATTATATTGTCGATGCGTCTAAAGTTCCGGCACTGCCTTGGAAAGACATGTTAATAGAACTTACTTGGACTTTAAAAAATAAAACATTACTTTCAATAGCTAACTTGTATGTTAAAAATAATCAAGAAACTGTTAAAATATACGATACAGTTGAGTAAATGATCAGTGATTGAAAAATAACTATTGAAACATTAGATTAAAATTAAAATAAAAACTGGAGCAATTGAGAAGAAGAGCAAATGGGCATAAATAAAGTTGTTATTGAATATTAATAAATATAACGTGTTGATGTTTGTGAACAATAATTTGGTAACTGATTTAATTGGTGAATTCCTTCTTTATAAATATTTGTGTATTTAAATACCTACTCAATAAATAAATACTCAGTAACAAGTTTATGTTTTCAATGACGCTTTTATTTTTATTATTGACAGCTACATTAATTTCTTTTTACCTCCCGCCTGCATCTAAGTAATGGAGGTGTTGTTTTTGGTAGAAAAAAAAAATGGGATGAATAATAGTTATTTGTGTATCAAGTGACGACGAGATACACACAGTATTTTTTCTACAATCGTTGAACAATGTCAAACTGTAGAAAAAAATTATCTTTGATCACGCCTATTAGAATTCAGTAAAATTGTAGTTACCCATGTCCCCGTAATCATGGCAACGTTTATGAACAAAATAAAAATTTTCAAAGAAATCATAATTTGACACATGGAGTACATTTGACATATGGAGTACATTTGACATAAAGTCTACAGAATGAATACGTTTATGGTGATTAAGTTGAAGTGTATGTACGTATAACGTATGTCTCATAAGTTTTGGCACAAATTTCAGATGCTACAAAATCAGCAATAACAAGAGAATTACAAGTTGCTATGGAAACAAAAATTTTGTTTAACATCTTATCTTACTTTGACAGTTAAATATTTTCAGTCACTTATGTAGATATGGCTTACAAATTAGAAATCCGAAAGAGTATCTATAATTTAGTTGGGCATGTTCCTAAAGCGGAAATATTACGAATTTTTGAAAATCAAAATATATCTCGAAGAACCATTTATCGTACAATTGCTGAATGTGAGCAAGGTATTCCTTGTTTAAACCTGCCAAAAAGTGGAAGACCTAGAATTTTTACCAGAGTAAGAGCCGAAGCATTAGTAAGAAGAGCGAAAAACAGACTTGGTTCTTCATTAAGAAAACTGGCACGCCAGTATCGAACATCCAAAGATACCATATCGCGAGAACTGTCACGGAAAGGTCAAAAATTCAGAAAAAGAAGGAAAGCCCCAAAACATACAGCCAACCAACTAGCCAGAATCCCGATATGCTGTCGTAATCTAAGAAGGGTACATTTTGCGAATAACCGCGTGATAATTATGGATGATGAAAAGTACTTCACGCTGAGTAACTCCGAAATGAAAGGAAATGATGGATTTTATACTGACAATGTTGCAGAAGTCCCTGATAATGTCAGATATAAACGAAAAGCCAAATTCGCAGATAAGTTGTTGGTTTGGTGCGCCATTTCCATAAGGGGTATATCCAGGCTTTATGTGGGCCGAGTAAGAGGTGAAGCACTGGATAGTCAAAGGTACATCCATAATTGCCTAACGAAACTAGTAAATTTTATTGAAGAAGAACATGCTGGAGACAATATTATGTTCTGGCCAGACCTTGCATCTTGTCACTACGCAAGACAGACTCAAACTTGGCTAGCCGACAGAAACATACCATTTGTTCCGCGGAATCACAATCCCCCTAACCTTCCACAGGCTCGACCCATAGAAGATTTTTGGGCTCTTTTATCCCGCAAACTTTACGATGGAGGATGGGAAGCCCAAAATGAGGAGGAACTACGACGAAGAATATATAGAAAAGTCCGAGAAATCGATTTAAATACCGTCCAAAACCTAATGATAGGTGTCCGCAGAAAGTTGCGCCTTATAGAAGACAACGGACCTCTTTATTTAATTTAAATTTATAATTAGTTGCTAAAAAAACCGTTAATTATTATGTAATACAACATTTTAAGTAAAATCATTATTTTCTGAAAAAAAAAAATTGTTGAAATTTTTGCCAAAACTTATGAGACATACGTTATGCCAACTGTATTTGCAATAGCAAGGTTATTACCAGAAAAATCAAATGCATCATTTACTTCTTTTACCTAATTTATTTTTGTTTTGTTTTTGTCGCGCTAGTGCGACAATATGTCACTTTGTCGCCCTAGAGCGACAATTTTGAACATTTCCTAACCAAAAATGGAATAACAATGTCGACATTGTGCAACGATTGTAGAAAAACAAGTTTTCATACCTACTCGTCTATTCTTCACACTCGGAAAAATTCGTTCACGCAGTAATCCATAAATCATACCCACCCACTTTTCCCTCGGACGTGCACGCAATCGTTCACATTCAATCTCATCCGCATATATTAGTTTCAGCAACCTTTAATTCGACATACGCTCAAGATGACCAAACCACCTCAACTGACACCACCAATTTCTTAACATCATACTTCTCAATCTCACACTCATTATACCCCAATGTATTCCGGACACGATCACGTCTCGTGTATCCACACACTCCTCTCAAATATACCATTTCTATAGCTGTTATAGGTAATTCATGCTTTTTCATCCACACCCAATGTTCAGAACCGTACATCAGTGAAGGCACTAGCACACCACTATAAACCTTCAATCGAGCATTTCTAAATACGTTCACATTTCGAGTAAATGTACTTAGAGCACCCAATACCTTGAACGTATCTTGTATAAAAATATTTTTCTTCTTAAATATAAACATAAACAGATAATAATAAACGGAAATGGCAAATTATAAAAACCACTTTCCCTAAATTTAGTTTTCACAGTACAGTTTGCTTATATAAAACCTAAAATATAATGTTTACATCATAAAATAGTGACGTCATTTTGGTACATTTTAAGGGTTTAGTGTATCATAAAGTGATGAAAATGTACGTAACTTCGCACGCAGTCTTAGAAGAAAATCTCAAACTTATACCGCGAAATTAATTTTTATTTGATTGAACAATGTAAAATACCAATATTTAAATGGGGTTTATTGCTTGCATTAGTAAATTCTGAAAACTTTTGTATTTACACTTTTGCTGTAAAGTGAAATGGTAAAAATTTACAGCAATAAAAAATTGCATTGAAATCCCTATTTCAATTCCGCACCTAGTATATGTGCCGGATGTTTTCAGTGCCATTTAAAAGTTTTTTAGACATTAGGTTTGTATGACACATCATATTTTTTTAAATTTTTCTTGCTCTTAATGTTTACAACCCAGTTTTATATTCACATAATTTTAATCAATCTTTTAATTCATAGAAGTCCTTAAATATCGAGAATTTCTGCACAGCAAAGTTGTTGATGTATCAATAATTTCAACTTTAATTATAATTTATACATTGTTGTTTATTGCAAGGAAAAAAACTAAATTATTATATAACATTATACTTATACCACATCGTTTTTGTGTTGTTCACTGAATAGTTAAGTATGTAATTTGACTATTTAGAGTATTATTAAGAATATGTTTCATTTTAAAAATAAACAAATAGAACTACCGATAACATAAATGTATCATAAAATAATCATCATGAACCTAATTATATGGGTAACAGTGAAGCCATTTATCAATGCACAAATATTTCATTGCATTATTCTTGAAATATTGTTGTTTCAATAGACTATGAATCATGCAGAAAAACTATTTGTACATATTTGCAATAAATTTATTTCTGTCTGCTATTTTCGGAGCTGTAAATATGATATATTTATTTGAAACTTACCAGAATTGACTCTGTATTTTTTCAAGAAACCTCCTATAATGGAAATCAACAGAATGGATACTATATATAGTAATGAAGAGTACGTGCGATTTAATTGTAGTGTCACCAAAGTTAGCAGAACAGACTTTGCAGTTTCACTAAACGTGGATTTATTTAAGCCAATGGATAATAATTTTATAGTTAGCAAATAAATTATTACAAATAAATATAATAATACATATTGAATTTCTTGAAGGTTTCGATCCAAGTATATGCCTTTCAAAGCAATGAATATAGAAGAACGCCAATTTCTTTTTCAAGGCCGTATTGCTCATTACTTCAATTGGAATATCAGTGGTTCGCTGAGGAAATAAGAAAATGTGGAAATTTTAACGGAACGTGTCCTTCGCCTCCAGTAAATACGTTACATGTTTATTTAAATAAAATGTACCATACTCTATTGAATTATTTTAGGGTATCTACTATTTTCATAATTATATTGTCGATGCGTCTAAAGTTCCCCCAATGCCTTGGAAAGACATGTTAGTAGAACTTACTTGGACTTTAAAAAATAAAACATTACTTGCAAAAACTAAAATGTATGTTAAAAATAATCAAGAAACTGTTAAAATATACGATACAATTGAGTAAATGATCAATGATTGAAAAATAAATATTGAAACATTAGATTGAAATACAAATAAAAACTAGAGCAATTGAGAAGAGGAGCAAATGAGCATAAATAAAGTTGATAAAGGTTTAAATTTGTTATTGAATATTAATAAATATAACGTGTTGGTGTTTGAGAACAATGATTTGGGAACTGATTGTAATTGTTCAATTCCTTCTTCATAAATAGTTTTGTATATAAATACCTACTCAATAAATAAATACTCAATAACTCTGAACAAATTTATGTTTTTAATGACGCTTTTATTTTTATTATTGACAGGTCAATGATTTATGTTTGACACCGAATTAAACAACTACATTAATTTCTTTTTACCTCCCGCCTACCTCTAAGTAAGGGAGGTATTGTTTTTGTTAATAAATATTGGGATGAATAAGCACATTATCATACATACTCTTCTATTCTTCACACTCGGAATAATTCGTCACGCAACATTCATAAATCATATCCAAACACGTATTCCTCGAACGTCTACGCAATTGTTCACTTCAATCTCATCCACATATATTCGTTTCACCAACCTTTCATTCGACATACGCTCAAGATAACCTAACCATCTCAACTGACTCACTCTCGATTTCTTAACAACATTCTACTCAATCTCACACTCATCATACACCAATGTATTCCGGACACGATCAAGTCTCGTGTATCCACACACTCCTCTCAAATATACCATTTCTATAGCTGTTATAGGTAGTTCATGCTTTTTCATCCACACCCAATGTTCAGAACCGTACATCAATGTAGGCACTAGCTCACCATTATAAACCTTTAATCGAGATTTTCTAATACATTCACATTTCGAGTAAATGTACTTAGAGCACCCAATACCTTGTACGTATCTTGTATAAAAATATCTCTCTTTTTAAATATAAACATAAACAGATAATAAACGGAAATGGCAAATTATGAAAACCACTTTCCCTAAATTTTGTATTCACAGTATAGTTTGCTTATCCAATATACTAAAAGGCTTAATTCACTTTCTATATATCTATATATATATATTTTCATCTGCCTAGTAACCAAATTTGTGCGCAGCTCTAGAGCCTAGACGGTTTGACGGATTTCAGTGAAACCTTTACCGGCAGCTAGAGATTTTTTTGGAATAGGGCCTTTTCATGAATTCACATTTTTAGTACACATGATGTGCGAGATATTAAATAAATAAGGCGGAAATGCGTTTACGGATCAGAGTGTGCGGGTTGCTATCAAAGTGGAGTTTGTTGATTCTGGTTGTAACTTTACAAAAATTTATGTTCAATTTGTCATTTCTGACAGATCTGTTTCAAAATTTAAGTATAAATTACATATATTCTAGATAACTTGAAGATGTTTTGTAAATTTATCTGTATTCAGAATTAATGAACAAATATGTGTACTATTTTGTAAATATTTTAAAAGTTAATTAAAAAAATAAAAATTGTAGCTGTCACTTTTCACAAATTTTTGTGCAACTAGTTATTTTTGACATTTCAGTCTGAAATTTCAAATATAAATTCCTTTAATTGTAGTTCAGTTAGACGAATTTGGTAATTTATTTGTGTTTAGAATAAATTAACCAACATGATTATTATTTTGAAATTTTTTTAAATATGAATTTTTTTTCCATATTATTTTCAAATTTAAAATAAATATAACAGATGTCTTTGTTCGTCAACCTCATTTCTTTTAAGGATTTTAGGCGGTAAAATTCAAATGAGTTAACTTCTAAACTTACACAAATAAGTTGAAAATTATTTTTCACTTCATAGATGGTTTCTTTTTCTTTTCAAAAAATACAACAGATGTCTCTGCTTGACAACATCTAAGTATTTTAGGCGGTAAAATTTAAATAAGTTAATTAGTTATCTAATATAAAAAGATCGTTTTAAATATTTATAATCAATTTCAGAATTATTTTTTTTATCATCAGTTGTTTTTTATTTCTAATCCTTCCGTGTTTGGTACTAAATTAAAAGTTTCACGTTAGAGATTTATAATAAAGTATCATAAAGGTATTTTGGACGATTGTCAATTGTTTTTTATAAATATTATTTAAATCCTACCGTGTTTGGTATTGAATTAAAGGTCTCGCAGTGGAAATTTGAACTCAAATGTCAAAATGTTGATTTAGACGATCGTTAATTGTTTTGTATAAATGTTATTTAGTTCCTACCGAGTTTGGTATCAAATTAAAGGCCTCGCGGAGGAGATTTGAACTTAAGTATCAAAAAGTTGTTTTGGACGATTGTCAATTGTTTTTTAAAAATATTATTTAAATCCTACCGTGTTTGGTATTGAATAAAAGGTCTCGCAGAGAAGATTTGAACTCAAGTGTCAAAAAGTTGTTTCGGATGATTGTCAATTGTTTTTTATAAATATTATTTAAATCCTACCGTGTTTGGTATCAAATTAAAGGTCTCGCGGAGGAGATTTGAACTCAAGTGTCAAAAAGTTGTTTTGAACGATTGTCAATTGTTTTTTATAAATATTAGATAAATCCAACCGTGTTTGGTATCAAATTAAAAATCTCATGAAGGATATTTCAACTCAAGTGTCAAAAAGTTATTTTGGTAAATCGTCAATTGTTTTCTTATAAATGTTATTTAAATCCCAACGTATTTGGTATTGAATTAAATATCTCACGGAAGAGATTTAAACTAACGTGCCAAATAGTAGTAACATAAAAGCGAGGAACATAGAGACGAGCGTGCATCGCCGATGCACTGACTTCGTCTAATACTGAGATGGAAGCGAGGAACGTAGTGACGAGCTTGCTTCGTCGATGCACAGACATGGAAGCGAGGAACGAAGTGACGAGCTTTCTTCGTCAATGTACTGACATGGAAGCGAGGAACGTAGTGACGAGCTTGCTTCGCCAATTGTTTGGTATAAATTGGAAGTTATTTAAGACTTCTCAATTTATTTTTCTACATTTTCAGTTGTAATCTTGTTCAGTGACGCGGAGCCTAGGGGGCAGACCTGCGAAGCAGGTCGGACCGCTATCAGTACGATTGGCAATTGCTTTTCTGAAAAGTCCCCTAAACTTAGCTTGTGAAGTATTAAATGTAACCTTTCAGGTTCAAAAAGTTGGAAAAAGTAGTGATGAACCTTCTTTATCATAAATAATAACGACCAGCAATTGTTTTTGTGGAAATTACTAGAAACTTAACTTAGGGGTATTAAATGAACTGTTTTAGAGACGGGAAGTTAAGAGACACTGACATGAAAGCGAGGAACGAAGTGACGAGCTTTCCTCGCCAATGTACTGACATGAAAATGAGGAATGAAGTGACGTGTTTTCTTCGCCAATTTACTGACTTGGAAGCGAGGAACAAAGAGACTGCTATCTTCTTGAGTGTCGCGGAGCCTAGGGAGCAGACCTGCGAAGCAGGTCGGACCGCTATCCTATTTACTAAAAGGCTTGAGTATTTCTATTTAGATTCATCTGCCTAGTAACCAAATTTGTGCGCAGCTCTAGAGCCTAGATGGTTTGACGGATTTAAATGAAACCTTTACTGGAAGTTAGAGATTTTTCAAAAATTAAGTATAAATTACATATATTCTAGACAACTTGAAGATGTTTTGTAAATTTATATGTGTTTTGAATAAATAAGCAAACATGTGTACTACTTTGAAAATATTTTAAAAGTCAGTTGAGAAAATTTAAATTGTAGTTGTCACTTTTCACAAATTATTGTGCAACTAGTTATTTTTGACATTTCAACCTGAAATTTTAAATATAAATTACTTTAATTGTAGTCTATTTAGTCAAGATTGGTAATTTATTTGTGTTTAGAATATATGGTTCCTCCTCCACTAACATCTTTGGGGGCTATGATTTGACGGCTGGTAACCGCACTTCATACGCACAAATATATCACTTACCGAGATCTGCGTAAGCAGAGTGCCACACCCATAATGGGTAAAAGGGGTGATGATATATTTATTTATTTATATTTATTTAGAATATATGTTTACTATTTTGTAATTTTTTTAAATACTGATTTTTTTCATACTTTTTTCAAATTCAAAATAAATATGACAGATAGCTTTGTTCGTTAATCTCGATTCTTTTACAGATTTTAGGCGGTAAAATTCAAATGAGTTAATTTCTTATCTAACACAATAAGTTGAAAATTATTTTTCACTTCATATATTGTTTCTTTTCCTTCTTAAAAACTGCAACAGATGTCTCTGCTCAACAACCTCGATGCTTCTAATTATTTTAGGCGGTAAAATTTAAATAAGTTAATTTCTTATCTAATATATAAAGATCGATTTATATATTTATATTAAATTTCAGAATTATTTTTTTAATCCAAATTCCTAGAATTGTCAAAAAGTTATTTTGCACAATCAACAATTGTTTTTATTTTTAATCGTGCCGTGTTTGGTACAAAATTAAAAGTTTCACGGAAGAGAAATAAAATCAAGTGTCAAAAATTTTTTTTAGATCGTCATTTGTTTTTTATTTGTTATTCAAATTGTACCGTGTTTAGTATTGGATTAAGGTCTCAATCATGGGATTTAAACTAAAGTGTCAAAAATTTATTTTGGAAGATCGTTAATTGTTTTTTATAGATGTTATTTAAATCCTACCGTGTTTGGTGTCAAATTAAAGGTCTTGCGGAGGAGATTTGAACTCGTGTGTCAAAAAGTTGTTTAGCGCGGTTGTCAATTGTTTTTTTATAAATGTAATTTAAATTCTACCGTGTTTGGTATTGAATTAAAGGTCTCACTCATGAGATTTAAACTCAAGTGTTAAAATTTTATTTTGAAAGATCGTCAATTGTATTTTATAAACGTTATTTGAATCCTACCGTGTTTGGTATTATATTAAAGGGCTCACTTATAAGATTTAAACTCAAGTGTCAAGAAGTTATTTACTACGATCGTTAATTGTTTTTTATAAATGTTATTTAAATCCTAACGTCTTTGGTAACAATTTAAATTTCTCACAGAAGAAATTTAAACTCAAGTGTTACAAGGTAGTAACATGGAAGCGAAGAACGAAGTGACGAGCTTGCTTCGCCGATGTACTGACATGGAAGCGAGGAACGTAGTGACGAGCTTGCTTCGCCAATTGTTTGGTATTAAATGGAAGTTATTTAAGTCTACTCAATTTATTTTTCTACATTTTCAGTTGTATTATTTTTTAGTGCCGCGGAGCCTAGGGGTCAGACCTGCGAAGCAGGTCGGACCGCTAGTCCAATATACTAAAAGGCTTAATTCACTTTCTATATATCTATATATATATATTTTCATCTGCCTAGTAACCAAATTTGTGCGCAGCTCTAGAGCCTAGACGGTTTGACGGATTTCAGTGAAACCTTTACCGGCAGCTAGAGATTTTTTTGGAATAGGGCCTTTTCATGAATTCACATTTTTAGTACACATGATGTGCGAGATATTAAATAAATAAGGCGCAAATGCGTTTACGGATCAGAGTGTGCGGGTTGCTATCAAAGTGGAGTTTGTTGATTCTGGTTGTAACTTTACAAAAATTTATGTTCAATTTGTCATTTCTGACAGATCTGTTTCAAAATTTAAGTATAAATTACATATATTCTAGATCAGGGGTGGGCAACCTTTTGTATAACAGGGGCCAGAATAAGATTTACGTTTCGTATGCGGGCCGTAGTAGTTAATTGACACATTTTTGTTACTTATAATTTTTGCTTAAAATATACTCATGGATATAATTAAATATTCGATAATTATGTCCATGAGTATATAAAAAACAATAATAAAACATAATTAACTAAGTATTACATTTATTTCTTAATTTAAACAAGACGAATTATATCGGAAATTTAACTGTAAATCACCTCTTTTTCTTTATGTTGGGTACTAAAGTAATTTAAATTTTTTGTTTTTGAAAATATTTATTTATTATTTCTTCTAAACATCTCGCGGGCCGGATTGGAACTTGACGCGGGCCGGAGCTGGCCCGCGGGCCGTAGGTTGCCCACCCCTGTTCTAGATCAGGGGTGGGCAACCTTTTGTATAACAGGGGCCAGAATAAGATTTACATTTCGTACGCGGGCCGTAGTGGTTAATTGACACATTTTTGTTACTTATAATACCAGAAGTTGCTGTGTTACGACTTTAGTACTAAATTATGAATAAAGATGCTGCTATATGTGTTTAATTTAAACTGTAAATATCTCCTTTTTCTTTATGTTGGGTACTATCCTAATTTAAAATTTGTATTTTTGAAAATATTTATTATTTCTTCTAAAGATCTCGCGGGCCGGATTGGAACATTACGCGGGCCGGAGTTGGCCCGCGGGCCGGGGGTTGCCCACCCCTGTTCTAGATAACTTGAAGATGTTTTTTAAATTTATCTGTGTTTAGAATTAATGAACAAACATGTGTACTACTTTGTAAGTATTTTAAAAGTCAATTTAAAAAATAAAAAAATGTAGCTGTCACTTTTCACAAATTTTTGTGCAACTAGTTATTTTGACATTTCAGTCTGAAATTTTAAATATAAATTACTTTAACTGTAGTTCAGTTGGACAAGTTTGGTAATTTATTTGTGTTTAGAATAAATATGCAAACATTAATATTATTTTGTAATTATTTTAAATTTGAATTTTTTTTTTTCATATTTTTTTCAAATTTAATTTAAATATGTCAGATATCGTTGTTCGTCAACCTCGATTCTCTTAAGGATTTTAGGCGGTAAAATTCAAATGAGTTAACTTCTTATTTAACATAAAAAAGTTGAGAATTATTTTTTGCTTCATAGATGGTTTATTTTTCTTCTCAAAAAATACAACAGATGTCTCTGCTCAACAACATCGATGCTTCTAAGTATTTTAGGCGGTAAAATTTAAACAAGTTAATTACTTATCTAATATAAAAAGTTCGTTTTAAATATTTATAATCAATTTCAGATTTTTTATCTAAATTCGTAGAATTGTCAAAATGTTATTTTAAACAATCATCAGTTGTTTTTTATTTCTAATCAAGTGTGACAAAATTATTTTACACGATCGTTAATTGTTTTTTCTATATGTTATTTAAATCCTGCCGTGTTTGGCATTAAATTGAAGGTCTCACTCATTAGATTTAAACTCAAGTGTCAAAAAATTATTTTGGACGATCGTCATTTGTTTTTTTATAAATGTTATTTAAAACCTACCGTGTTTGGTATTGAATTAAAGGTCTCGATCATGAGATTTAAACTGAAGTATCAAAAATTTATTTTGGACGATCGTTAATTGTTTTTATAAATATTATTTAAATCCTATCGTGTTTGGAATCAAATTACAGGTCTCGGAGAAGAGGTTTGAACTCAAGTGTCAAAAAGTTGTTTTGGGTGATTGTCAATTGTTTTGTATAAATGTTATTTAAATCCTACCGTATTTGGTATTGAATTAAAGGTCTCACTCATGAGATTTAAACTCAAGTGTCAAAAAGTTATTTTGGATGAACGTCAATTGTTTTTTTTTTAAATGTTATTTAAGTCCTACAGTGTTTGGAATCAAAATTAAAGGTCCAGCAGAGGAGGTTTGAACTCAAATGTCAAAAAGTTGTTTTGGGCGTTTATCAATTGTTTTGTGTAAATGTTATTTTTATCCTACCGTGTTTTATTTAAATTAAAAGTCTCATGGAGCGGATTTAAACTTAAGTATCAAAAAGTTATTTTGCACGATCGTCAATTGTTTGGTAATTAATTAAGTGTCACAAAGTAGTACCATGTAAGCGAGGAACGAAGTGACGAGCTTTCTTCGGCAATTTACTGACATGGAAGCGAGGAACGTAGTGATGAGCTTGCTTCGCCATTTGTTTGCTATTAAATGGTAGTTATTTAAGACTACTCATTTTATTTTTCTATCTTGTAATCTTCTTTAGTGACACGGGTATCAAAAGAACGGTGTCGAATGAACTGAACAAATGATAATATAAAAAATGTGGCCAGCACATAACCTCCCGCCCAATACTACTCCTAAACGGTACAATATTTTTACATATTCTTTGTAAAATCATTATAAAAGAGGTGAGAACAAACTTCAAACTTGCTACCATCTTTTGATGAGGTCAAGGTTTCTGAAATATATTTTTATTATTCGGAATACGAATTTATATAAGCAGGACTCTTTGGTATTATATTAATCCCGTATATGGTTGGAATAAATGTCTTTTGCATATAAGTGTTAGCATAATATTAAAAGACACTTATCCTATTCAAAAAAATCTGATGTGTCCAGCATTTTAACCTCTTAAACGGTACATAATAGTATTTGATGATACAGAAACATACCTTCTTATTTGTTAATTTTCTATTTATATCTGAGAATTTTAATATTCTTTCGTATATTTATTTAATTTTTTGACATATATTTCACTAAGAAAACAGCTTCACAATCAAAATGACTTGTCACATTTCGTAAAAAATTTTTCAATGTTTCCATGGTGTACCAGGAATGCAAGATTTGTGAAATCTAATTTTTTATATTTTATTATCTCTAAATCTAATGAAAATTAATGAAATTTGTGTAATCAAAACACATGTAAAATTAAATATTCTACAACTTTCATAATAACATAATTTGTTGTAAAAGGAAATTTAACCGTGTTTTTACACGAAAAACTGTCAAGGGCTTCAAGTAAACTGCTACTTCCGGTTGACCAATATTATCCAAAATCTAATCAGCTCTTCATTTAAATATAAGAAGCAATAATTTACAAAATTGTATATTTTGGTAAAAGAGTATTTGAGTAATGCGAGACGAAAAAATTGCCACAGACTACACACACATATACATACATACAAAATTGTATTGTAGGGACCCTAAAACGTGCTTATTCATTGAAAACTCACTACCCAATTTTTTGACCAAAAACAATACCTCCCTTACCTAGAGGTAGGCGGGAGGTAAAAATGGAGGCTGGCCGATTGTTTTCATTAAAGTCATTTAAAAAATGTGGTTGGTATCATATAAGAATCTTGATGGACAAGTTTTAATTTTTTCGCTTCGATTGTACTTTGAAGTGTAACTAACAAGAGAACGTAAGACTGGATAAGATTGGTATTACACAAACAAATTTAGTAAAAATAATGTATATCTGCCAAATTTGTCATATGGAATGCAAATTATTATACATTATTATTGACGGTATTTCTAAATTGGCAAGAAGACAATAGAAAATTCAGATTGACAAAAGTCTTCATTACTTGATCAAATATTAATGCAAGTTGTATTTAATATAAATTTCTTTTAAAAATCACTTATTCGGTATCGAAAGAAAGGTCGAAGTGAGGTAATTTTATCAAAAATCGTTACGACCGACAATTGTTTAAACTTTTTTAAAAAATTTTTTTTGTAGATACCTATCTTGTAGTTTATCTAACTAAATGTTTCAGGAGTTGGCAGATAGTTATTTTTTTAAAGTAAATTTAAATCTATTGTAGGGGTAAAAATAAAATACTTTATCTTGGTAATGTCCACAAAAATCTATTATATTTGTTGAAATTTTTTCCGCAAACCAATTATGATCGGCAATTGTTTTTCATTAAAATTCATGAATATGCGACCTGTGGAGTACCAAGTGATATGTATTAGAAGTGAAATATTGAGGAACTTGGAAATGACCCATCTTTATTACAAATCAGTACGATTGGCAATTAATTTACTGAAAATTTCCCTAAACCTAGCTTGTCGAGTATTGAATGCTTTGAATGTTTAGGCTCAAAAAGTAGGAAAAAGTAGTGATGAAACCTCTTTGTCATAAATAATAACGATCAGTAATTGTTTTTGTGGTAATTACTAAAAACCTAACTTAGGGGTATTTAATGCCAATGCACTGACATGAAAGCGAGGAACGAAGTGACGAGCTTTCTTCGCCAATTTACTAACAAGGAAGCGGGGAACAAAGAGACAAATTTTATTCGACAATTGTTTGCTAACAAATTTAAGGTATTTGATTAAACTTGCAATTTATTTTCCTATAGTTTTAGTAGCTATCTTATTTAGAGTCGCGGAGCCTAGGGGTCAGACCTGCGAAGCAGGTCGGACCGCTAGTCCTATATACTAATCGGCTTAACCTGAGCTGTCACTCTATTCATCGACCAGTCTAACTACCGCCATCGGAATCGCCTACAGCCTAAACGGTTTGATGTATTCGGGTGAAACTTTTTTTGCGTGTTAAAGGTCCCTGTGGAACAGTGCCTTTTGTATGTCTCATATTTTTCTTACCCATGATGTGCGAAATATTAAATGCGAAAGACATTAAATTTTTCCATCAAGGGGGGCCTCGGGTTGCTACGAAAGTGTACTTTGTTGATTGTAGTTGTAACTTTTCACAAATTTTTGTTCAATTTGACATATATGACAGATCTGTTTCAAATTTTGAGTAAAAATTACATTAATTCTAGACAAGTTGAAGATGTTTTGCAAATTTATCTGTGTTTAAAATAAATGATTGAACATGTGTACTATAATGTAAATATATTAAAAGTGAATTTGAAAAATTAAAATTGTAGCTGTCACTTTTCACGAATTTGTGTTCATCCTGTCATTTTTGACATATCTGTTTGAAACTGTAAGTATAAATTGAATTAATTCTGGATCAAATGAAAAAGTTTTGTAAATTTATATGTGCTTAGAATAAAAGAGCAAACATATTTACTAATTTGTAAATTTTTTAAATGTGATATTTTTTTTATATTTTTTTCAAATTTAAAATTAATATGACAGATGTCTGTGTTCGTCAACTTCGATTCTTTTAAGGATTTTAGGCGGTAAAATTCAAATGATAATTTCTTATCCAACACAAAGAAGTTGAAAATTATTTTCCACTTTATATATGGTTTCTTTTCCTTCTCAAATAATACAACAGGTGTCTCTGCTCGACAACCTCGATGCTTCTAAGTATTTTAGGCGGTAAAATTTAAATAAGTTCAATACTTTTCTAATATAAAAAGTTCGTTTTAAATATTTATAATCAATTTCAGAATAATTTTTTTTTATCATCAGTTTTTATTTCTAATCCTGCCGTGTTTGGTACTAAATTAAAAGATTCACGTTAGAGATTTAAAATAAAGTGTCATAAAGAGGACGATTGTCTATTGCTTTTTTAAATGTTATTTAAATCCTACCGTGTTTGGTATGGAATAAAAGGTCTCACAGAGGAGATTTGAACGCAATTATCAAAAAGTTGTTTTGGACGATTGTCAATTGTTTTCTATAAATATTATATAAAAACCGTGTTTGGTATTGAATTAAAGGTCTCGCAGAGGAGATTTGAAATCAAGTATCAAAAAGTTGTTTTGGACGATTGTCAATTGTTTTTTATAAATATTATTTAAATCCTACCGTGTTTGGTATTGAATAAAAGATCTCGCAGAGAAGATTTGAACTCAAGTGTCAAAAAGTTGTTTTGGACGATTGTCAATTGTTTTCTATAAAAATTATTTAAATCCTACCGTGTTTGGTATTTAATAAAAGGTCTCGCAGAGAAAATTTGAACTCAAGTGTCAAAAAGTTGTTTTGGACGATTGTCAATTGTTTTTTATAAATATTATTTAAATTCTACCGTGTTTGGTATTGAATAAAAGGTCTCGCAGAGAAGATTTGAACTCAAGTGTCAAAAAGTTGTTTTGGACGATTGCCAATTGTTTTTTATAAATATTATTTAAGTCCTACCGTGTTTGGTATTGAATAAAAGATCTCGCAGAGAAGATTTGAACTCAAGTGTCAAAAAGTTGTTTTGGACGATTGTCAATTGTTTTCTATAAAAATTATTTAAATCCTACCGTGTTTGGTATTTAATAAAAGGTCTCGCAGAGAAGATTTGAACTCAAGTGTCAAAAAGTTGTTTTGGACGATTGTCAATTGTTTTTTATAAATATTATTTAAATTCTACCGTGTTTGGTATTGAATAAAAGGTCTCGCAGAGAAGATTTGAACTCAAGTGTCAAAAAGTTGTTTTGGACGATTGCCAATTGTTTTTTATAAATATTATTTAAATCCTACCGTGTTTGGTATCAAATTAAAGGTCTCGCGGAGGAGATTTGGACTCAAGTGTCAAAAAGTTGTTTTGGACGATTGCCAATTGTTTTTTATAAATATTATTTAAATCCTACCGTGTTTGGTATCAAATTAAAGGTCTCGCGGAGGAGATTTGGACTCAAGTGTCAAAAAGTTGTTTTGGACGATCGTCAATTGTTTTTTATAAATATTATTTAAATCCTACCGTGTTTGGTATCAAATTAAAGGTTTTGCGGAGAAGATTCGGATTCAAGTGTCAAAAAGTTGTTTTGGACGATTGTCAATTGTTTTTTATAAATATTAGTTAAATCCAACCGTGTTTGGTATCAAATTAAAAATCTCATTTCAACTCAAGGGTCAAAACGTTATTTTGGTAAATCGTCAATTATTTTTTTATAAATGTTAATTAAATCCCAAAGTATATGGTATTGAATTAAATATTTCACGGAATAGATTTAAACTAAAGTGCCAAAGTAGTAACATAAAAGCGGGAACATAGTGACGAGCTTGCTTCGCCGATGCACTGACTTGAAAGCGAGGAACGAAGTGACGAGCTTTCTTTGTCTAATACTGACATGGAAGCGAGGAACGAAGTGACGAGCTTTCTTCGTCAATGTACTGACATGGAAGCGAGGAACGTAGTGACGAGCTTGCTTCGCCAATTGTTTGGTATAAATTGGAAGTTATTTAAGACTTCTCAATTTATTTTTTCAGTTGAAATCTTCTTCAGTGACGCGGAGCCTAGGGGGCAGACCTGCGTAGCAGATCGGACCGCTATCAAATACTATTTTGTACCGTTTAAGAGTAGTATTGGGCGGAGGTTATGTGTTGGGAACATCAGATTTTTTTTTATTTGATTTTACTGGATGTTAGACTAAATAAAGTTGGTATTACACGATCAGATTTAGTAATAATAAAATAAATCCGCCAAATTTGTCGGCAAAGGAGAATGCAAATTATTGTACATTATTATTGAAAATATTTTTAATTATCAAGAAGACAATAGAAATGTCAGAATGACAAAAGTCTTTATTACATGATCAAATATTAATTAAGTTGTGTTTGATTTAAATCTCTTTTAAAAATCACTTTTTGGGTATCCAAAGAAAGGTGTCAAATAGACGGGACAAATGATAATATAAGAAATGTTTTCATAAAAGACATCAGAAAAATATAGTATTTGAGAATGAGAATCTTGAATAGAGAAATTTTAATTTTTTCGGTTCGGTTATACTTTGAAGTCTAACTGACAAGCAAAGGTAAGACTGGATAAGGTTGGTATTACACGATCAAATTTTATAATAATTTAAAAAACCACGAAATTAAAAAGGAAAAAAATTTCCGTTAAAATTTCTTTGGATTCTACTTTGACGTTAGGTTAAGTAAAGTCGGTATTACACCATTATATTTAGTAAAAATAATGTATATCTGCAAATTTGTCGACCATGTGGAGTGCTAATTATTACACATCGTTATTGCCTGTATTTTTAAATTACGAAGAAGACAATAGCATTATCAGATTGACAAAAATCTTTATTATATGATCAAATATACAATGCAAGTTGTGTTTAATTTAAATTTCTTTTAAAAATCAATTATTGGTTAACGAAATAAAAGGTCGAAGTGAAATATTTTTAACCCAAATTATGTCACTTGAAATCTATTGCAGGGGTAAAAATTAATGGTAATATCCGCGGAAAATATATTAATTGTGTTTGTTGTAATTTTTTTCGCAAACTAATTACGATCGGCAATTATTTTTCTTTGAAATTCATAAATATGCGACCGGCGGGGTACCAAGTAAAATGTTTTAGAAGTGAAATATTGAGGAACTTGGTAATGACCCATCTTTATTATAAATCAATATTTCCCTAAACCTAGCTTGTGAAGTATTGAATGTAACGTTTCAGGCTCAAAAAGTTGGAAAAAGTAGTGATGAACCTTCTTTATCACAAATAGTTACGATCAGCAATTGATTTTGTGGAAATTACTAGAAACTTAACTTAGGGATATTAAATGAACTGTTTTAGGGATGGGAAGTTAAGAGACACTGACATGAAAACGAGGAACGAAGTGACGAGCTTTCCTCGCCATTGTACTGACATGAAAGCGAGGAACGAAGTGACGTGTTTTCTTCGCCAATTTACTGACTTGGAAACGAGGAACAAAGAGACTGCTATCTTCTTTAGTGTCGCGGAGCCTAGGGGTCAGACCTGCGAAGCAGGTCGGACCGCTAGTCCATATACTATTTTGTATATTGGGGTTTCTATATATAGATTCATCACGCAACTTTGCCATTTTCTAGAGCCTAGACGAATTGATGGATTTGGGTGAAACCTTTATAGATATTTAGAGTTTGATTAGGGTTACGTGCTATTTATGAATTCACATTTTTCTTACACATGATGTGCGAGAAAACTTGAAAAAACATGCATTTTTGGGCCAAAATCAACTAAGAGTGTGGTGGCCATGGAATTTTTAAGATGAACGTCTATGACAACTTGTCATTTTTGACAGTTCAGTTTAAAATTTTAAATATAAATTACGTTAATTGTAGACAAGTTGGAGAAGTTTTGTAAATTTATCTGTGTTTAGAATAAATGAACAAAAGTGTTTGATATTTTGCAAATTATTTAAACGTTAATTTAAAAAATTTACGAAATGTAGAATAATACTTTTTGCTTTGATTGTATATTGACGTCCTGAGAAAAGTGGGTGTTACACGATTAAATTTAGTAAAAATAAAGTAAAACCGCGAAATTTAAAACTAATGTAGGATGTAAATTATTAATGACTGTAGATACTTTTAAAATAAAAATAGAAATGTCAGAGTGACAGAAGTCTTTATTACATGAAAAAATATTAATGTAAATTATGTTTGATTTCATTTTTTTTTTTCGAATCACTAACTTATTGGGTATCAAAAGAAATAAGAGACGAGATAAATGATTATATTGAAAAATGAAAGTTGACCGATTGTCGATTGTTTTTCTAAAACTCATCAAAAATATATCGTGTTTGGTATCAAATGAAAAGTCTTTAAAAGACATGTTCTAACGATTTGTCAAAAATATGGACCGACTGATATAATTTTTTTTTTTTAATTGAAATAGAAAAAGATGGGCAATTGTTATTTCTAAAAATTCATGGAAACCTGACATGTGGGGTTTCAAATGACATTTTATAAAAGTAGGATGTTGAAAAGCATAATGATGACCCATCTTCAAAACAAATCATTACGATTGTCAATTGTTTTCATAGAAATTTTTAGAACGCTAACTTATGAAGTATTATATGAAATTTTTTGATGACAGGAAATAAAGGACCGCAGTGACGATTTTTTTTTTTTTATTCCAAATCGATACGATCGGCAATTGTTTTTTTAAACCTGATTTGTAGGGTATTAAATGAAATGATTTAGGAGCAGTAAGTTGAGGAACGTTAGTGAGGAACATTCATTATCACAAATTACGATCGGCAATTGTTTTTGTAGAAATTACTAGAAACCTAACTTACAGGGTATTCAATAAAAAACACACAACTTCCCTCTATGGAAATCACTCAAATTTCCACAATGGTAGACGTCCAACTTCCGTTAATGGAAAATATGCAATTTTCTTTAGTGCTAATCACACAACTTTCCTCAGTGGAAAACACATAACTTCCCTTAATGGAAAGCGCACAACTTCCCTCCATGAAAAACATACCACTTTTTACAATGGTAAACACATAACTTCCCTGAATGGAAAACATGGGATACACATAACTTCCCACAATGAAAATTATGGGTAACACGAAAATTCCCATAGTGACATGGAAGCGAAGAACAAAGTGATGATATTCGTCAATGTTAAATAAATAAAATACATAAATCACGCCTTTTACCCATTATGGGTGTGGCACTCTGCTTACGCAGATCGGTAAGTGATATATTTGTACGTATGAAGTGCGGTTACCAGCCGTCAAGTCATAGCCCCCAAATATGTTAGTGGAGGAGGAACCACAGGGGTAAATTTAAATTGGTAACTGTTGCCAGTGGGATTCGAACTGAGGATCTCACGATCCACAGTCCGACACGTTACCGCGGAGCTATTTACCCCATCAATGTTAATAACACAAAAGCGAGGAACGAAGTGACGAGCTTTCTTTGCCAATTTAGTAACATGAAAGGAAGGAACGAAGTGATGACATTTTTTCATCAAATGCATGGTCTCATATGAACTATTATTAACAAAGCACTATGAATTATTATCCATAAATTAAGTTGAAATATTCTACAGGGTTGAGGAGCATAGGGATTATATCTGCGAAGTAGGTCGAACCGCTATACAGTACCAATCATCTTTCTCCTATTATATTATTATAACTACAAAAGTTTTGTGATATTTTCAGAGATGGCGGAGCCCTAGCTGAGACCCCCGCCGTAGGCGGGGTCGACGCTAGTCCTATATACTAATCGGCTTAACCTGAGCTGTCACTCTATACTTTGACCAATCTAACAACGGCCATCGGAATCGCCTACAGCCTAAACGGTTTGATGTATTCGGGTGAAACTTTTTTTGCGTGTTAAAGGTCCCTGTGGAACAGTGCCTTTTGTATGTCTCATATTTTTCTTACACATGATGTGCGAAATATTAAATGCGAAAGACATTAAATTTTTCCATCAAGGGGGGCCTCGGGTTGCTACGAAAGTGTACTTTGTTGATTGTAGTTGTAACTTTTCACAAATTTTTATTCAATTTGACATATATGACAGATCTGTCTGAAATTTTAAGTATAAATTACATAAATTCAAGACATGTTGAAGATGTTTTGTAAATTTATGTGTTTAAAATAAATGAGTGAATATGTGTACTATAATGAAAATATTGTAAAAGTCAATGAAAAAAATTTAAATTGTAGCTGTCACTTTTCACGAATTTGTGTTCATCCTGTCATTTTTGACATATCTGTTTGAAACTGTAAGTATAAATTGAATTAATTCTAGACCAGATAAAAAAGTTTTGCAAATTTACCTGTGTTTAGAATGAATGAGGGAGCATGTTTACTATATTGTAGATTTTTAAATTGAGAATTTTTTTCTTATATTTTTTCCATTCAAAATAAATATGACAGATGTCTCTGTTCGTCAACCTCGATTCATTTAAGGATTTTAGGCGGTAAAATTCAAATGGGTTAATTTCTTATCTAATCAAGGAAGATATTAGAGGAAGCTTCACTTATACGTGAGAGAGACCGAACCGTCAGATTAACGCCATCCAGGTCGCTACGCGGCGCTGATGCTAATGCGCGGCAAGCGCGCCTACTTTGAATTTTTTTATGTTTTTATATTCTTTAAAGTGATTAGAAAATAAAACACGGAATTGTAGATAACAAAATATATTGCATAAAATAATATTTAAAATACATGTTTATAGGTACATATGCTGCAGATTCAAGTAGTTTTTCGAAAATCTCTTCTCTTGTGACAATTCAAATATTTTTTCTATTTCTTTCAAATTCTTATTTTCCGCAATTAATAGAGTATCCAACTGATTTGTTATCTTGTTGATCGCTTTACGAAGAGTTGTACGACGCCTTTTTTAACGTATCCACAACCGAAAAATTCAAAATGTCAAAGTTTATTCCGCCGAAATACACTGGCCGCGCGAACAGCCTTTTTCACCATCAAAAAATCCATTCACCTCCGCACAACGTAAAACACTCCTGTCAGGTTCCCCAAATGTTTCTGGAATGGAGATAAATTAGAACACTACCCGTACACAAATCACCTCAGCAGATTCTTTTTACAAAAATTAAAACTTCAAAATTATATCTTATGACAACTTTTTATTACATACTGTTTTTTTTACATAGCTCACCATTATTATTTTTCAAAAACAGCTAACTGTGTACGCTCAAAACCACAAGTATGACTTCAAAATATAACTTTTTATAATTTTATTAATGTTAAATTAATTAATTGGTGTCAACTAAATCATTTACACATATATTTACTTTATTATATATGCTATAGATATTTAAATAGAAATAAAAATAATTTATAATTGCATTCATCACAGTAACATTGGTCTTTCTTTGTCTGTACTACATTTATGAAATTTGGTTGGTGTTCTTAAATTGTCCAGAGATATAAGTTACACCATCCAGATCGCTACGCGGCGCTTCAGTCACGAACCAAGGTCATGACGCAAGTGGAACTTCCTCTAATATCTTCCTTGTATCTAATACAAAAAAGTTAAAATTTATTTTTCACTTCATATATAGTTTCTTTTTCTTCTCAAAAATTAAAACAGATGTCTCTGCTCGACAACCTCGATGCTTCTAAGTAATTTAGGCGGTAAAATTTAAAGAATTCATTACTTTTCTAATATAAAAAGTTCGTTTTAAATATGTATAATCAATTTCAGAATTATTTTTTTTATCATCAGTTTTTATATCTAATTTTGCCGTGTTTGGTACTAAATTAAAAGTTTCACGTTAGAGATTTAAAATAAAGTGTCATAAAGTGGACGATTGTCTATTGTTTTTTATAAATGTTATTTAATTCCTACCGTGTTTGGTATTGAATTAAAGGTCCCGCAGAGGAGGTTTGAAATCAAGTATCAAAAAGTTGTTTTGGGCGATTGTCAATTGTTTTTTATAAATATGATTTAAATCCTACCGTGTTTGGTATCAAATTAAAGGTCCCGCGGAGGAGATTTGAACTCAGGTGTCAAAAAGTTGTTTTGGACGATTGTCAATTGTTTTTTATAAATATTATTTCAAACCTACCGTGTTTGGTATCAAATTAAATGTCTCGCGGAGGAGATTTGAACTCAAGTGTCAAAAAGTTGTTTTGGACGATTGTCAATTGTTTTTTATAAATATTATTTCAAACCTACCGTGTTTGGTATCAAATTAAAGGTCTCGCGGAGGAGATTTGAACTCAAGTATCAAAAAGTTGTTTTGGACGATTGTCAATTGTTTTTTATAAATATTATTTAAATCCCACCGTGTTTGGTATCAAATTAAAGGTCTCGCGGAGTAGATTTAAACTCAAGTGTCAAAAAGTTGTTTTGGATGATCGTTAATTGTTTTGTATAAATGTTATTTAATTCCTACCGTGTTTGGTATCAAATAAAAGGCCTCGCGGAGGAGATTTGAACTCAAGTGTCAAAAAGTTGTTTTGGGCGATTGTAAATTGTTTTTTATAAATATTATTTAAGTCTTATCGTGTTTGGTATTAAATTAAATATCTCACGGAAGAGAATTAAACTGAAGTGCCAAATAGTAGTAACATGAAAGCGAGAAACGAAGTAACGAGCTTTCCTCGTCAATGTACTGACACGGAAACGAGGAACATAGTGACGAGCTTGCTTCGCCGATGCACTGACTTAAGAGCGAGGAACGAAGGCATAAGCTTGCTTCGCCAATGTACTGACATGGAAGCGAGGAACGAAGTGACGAGCTTGCTTCGCTGATGCACTGACTTGAAAGCGAGGAACGAAGTGACGAGCTTTCTTCGTCTAGTACTGACATGGAAGCGAGGAACGTAGTGACGAGCTTGCTTTGCCGATGCACTGACATGGAAGCGAGGAACGAAGTGACGAGCTTTCTTCGTCAATGTACTGACATGGAAGCAAGGAACGTAGTGACGAGCTTGCTTCGCCAATTGTTTGGTTTAAATTGGAAGTTATTTAAGACTACTCAATTTATTTTTCTACATTTTCAGTTGTAATCTTATTCAGTGACGCGGAGCCTAGGGGACAGACCTGCGAAGCAGGTCGGACCGCTAGTATAAAACCTAAAATATAAGGTCTACTTCATTGAATAGTGACGTTATTTTGGTACATTTTTAGGGTTTACTGTATCATATTGTGATGAAAATATCCGAAACTTCTCACGTAATCTTAGAAGAAAATCTCATCTAATACCGTGAAATTATTTTTATTTGATTGATACATTGTGAAATACTAATATTTAAATAGGTTTATTGCATGCATTCGTACATTCTGAACAACTTTTGTATTTACACTTTTGCTGTAAAGTGAAAGGGTAAAAATTTACAGCAATAGATAAAATATAAAAAAAATGTGTCGGATATTTTTAGTGCCGTTTAAAAGTTGCTTAGGCCACATCTTTTTTTAAATTAATCTTGCACTTAATGTTTACAACCCAATTTTATTTTCACACAATTTGAATCACTCTTTTAATTTATGGAAGTCCTTAACTATCGAGAATTTCTGCACAGTAAAGTTGTTGATGTATCGATAATTTCAACTCAAATTATCATTTATACATTGTTGTTTATTGCAAGGAATAAAACAAAAATATTATATAACATTATACCACAATCGTTTTTGTATTGTTCACTGAATAGTTAAATATGTAATTTGACCATTTAGAGTATTATTATAAATATGTTTCATTTTCAAAATAAACAAATAGAATTACCGATAATATAATTGTATCATAAAAAAATCATCATGCACATAATTATATTGGTAACAGTGAAGCCATTTAGCAATGCACAAATATTTCATTGCATTATTCTTGAAATTTCCATGCATTATTCATAAAATATTCACCACCCCAAAAATGTTAGTAGGGAGGGAACCACAGCTGTAAAGTTAAAATTAGATTTTCAATCGGACCAAAATTCCCAAAACGCTTTATTATCCTGAATATTAAATTTGGTCTTACATGTAAAAGAAAATCGTAAGACCAGGTTTTCTAAAAATATTTTTAGATTTAAGATAACTTATAAAATATACTTTGTATGAATGAAACTGTATGCTTATGAAAGCAAAAAATATTTAAATAACATCCACAACAAGACGAAGGAGGATGTTGATCCAATAAAACAACGCAGCATCGCTGCAGAACAAATGAAGGAACAAGTAAGTCTCCTTGTCAGTGACATCCGACACGCCACCTGCTGGCTGTGCATCGACTTTATTATAAAAGCCAGTTTGCTTTGCAACATTAGCAAAACGCTTTTGTTTTATTTGTTTGTAATTATCTTTCAACGCCTTCAACAATTGACAAATGATCCTATAAAATAAAGAAATGTTATAACTAAAATAATTTTTAGTTTAAGTAATATGTTTATTAAAATTCAACGTTTAAAATTACTGCACTTAATTCTTCATTAAAAAAACATATGGACAACATAAACAAGTAAATCACCCTCGAGATTAAAGCACTTCAGCCCCTTGGTATATAAACTACTATTATTCCTGATCTAATCTAAAAAAAATAGATCCGATAATAAAAATTGATCTATGATTTGCTCTAGAACATATTAAATGAGAAGACCTAGATCTTGATCTAGATTAGATCATTTTTTAAATGATCTGTCACAAAACTGTTTATAAAACAGTTCATTGATAGATTTCTATAGTTTCTCTTATGAGTCTGCCATTGGCACATTTCAATCTTTCTTCCAAATTTATTTCAATGCCATGACTAACAACCGCAGATTTCTCTGGTTGGTTAAGATGAGTGTTCTGTAATTCTTGTTATTATCGTCTAATGTAACATTTTCCACATTCTCATGGAATTTTATTTATTTTATTTAAGATGTTGAGCAAAATATACTAAGATGTTATTCATTAACAGTATTTTGTGTGTAACACTTTGAAAAAAAATTTATTAATGTCCTATTTGTGTTCTGCAATTCTTGTCTGTCTGATTCTCTCAAAATCAATTCATCTCGATGTGAATCTCTTAAATCAACGACCTCAGTCTGCAAAATAGAAAATACCGCGGAAGTATAATTTAAATTCTATTGTTCGCGCAGCCCTCACGCTAGGATTTTTGCCCCAGTTGGACGCCACTGGCGCCGGAGCGAAATTACTCATGGAACTCGTTCTCAGGCGTGTAAGCTGGATCTTTACCAGGCCCAAGAGGGCGGTCCTCAACCCTAGACGTATAATTTTGGCCGAGTAAATGCCTCACGCATGCACTCCTACAGACTCCAAGAACATTGCCTGGTACGTCCAAACAAAACGCTATTCGAATGCTTTGAATTTGAGTTAAACAACATCATTTTTAAATAATTCTAGATTGATTTTTGGATGAAAATTAATGTCATGTGAATTTTTGTTTCTAAACGGTACAAACTATAGGAGAAAGTACAATTAAATATACAATATAATTTTTTACATCTTTTTGAAAGCAATACAATTTTGCAGCCTACCAATATATAAACAGCTAATAAATTATACATCTAAATTTTGAATATGTAATTTCAAAATGATATCTTCGCTTTAAAGTCTTAAGTGGAAATTTTTTGGACATCCTCCTTAAAGCCCTAATGTGGCATCAAGCGATTTTCAATTGTTTAGAAAACTGAAGGAATTTTTGTGTGGAAAACGGTTTCAAAACAATCAAAACCTCAAAGAACTGGCGCAGATTTTTAGCGGTAGAAGAGTATAACATCGTAATTGAAAAACTGGTATCACATTGCAATAAATGTCTTGACAGCTATGGCAATTACATTGAAAAATAGAGTACGTACTATTACTTTGTAAATAAAATTTTGTGTTGACATAATTTTTTTTTATTAAGATATGCCAAATCGTTCTTTATTTTTTGGACGACTTTACTAGAATTATATATACAGATTTTTGAGCATAAATGAATTAGAGTATATTTTCTTATATTTAAAAAGATTCAATATTAGGTTCTATATTTACATGAAACTTTATTTCTATATATTGTATAGTTTAGATAGAAGAAGTATGTGTTGGACAAATCAGTGTTTTAATTTAATTTAAACATTTTGTATCGAATTCAATTTTGGAATTATCTACTTTTGCTAATAACTACAATAAAAAACCTTTTTCTGAAATTGGTACTAAAATACACGATATCACTTTGCGAAGTTAGTCAAAATAGTAACTAAAGTACAACTTTACAGACTCTTATGTCAAAATTTAACTTAACAGACACATCTGTCAAACTTTTTGCACTACCTAAAATAGTAAACATATTATTTTATAATACTAATGGTGAATTTATTAATTATTTATTTTTGATAATAATTTACCGGATTTAATGCAGATCACATGTAGATTACATATAAGAACATGTAAATAATAAAGAAAATTATACCCAAATGTTTGTCACTTGGCCAGTACTTTTGTTATCACAGCCATCCCCGTCGCAAAAGCTAGCTGACGTTTTACAAATACATAAGGCTATTTATTTATCTTTTTAATTAATAATTTAACGATTTATAATGTATACCTTGGCACAATACGAATAAATTCCATATTCCTAAATAAAAAATTATACTCTAGTACCTTAATATACAAATAACTATTCACTAGACTTTAAAATCTAGTCCATAAATACAGTTGTCTAAATGCTTCAAAATTAAAACTACTTCTTCTAGTAATTATAAATTTCACATCCAACAATCCAAAACAAAATATTCAACTTAAGAATGGTCCTGTGACTGTTCCAACACTAATATATTTGGGGGTTGTAATTTGACGGAACTCTTCACGCCAAAAATATATCAAATCTAAATATTCTCTGAGTAGAGTGCCACATCCAAAAATAAAACAAACGACCGTTGAAATATTTATTTAATGTTTTTCCTTTGATTATTTCACTCATTACAAATTTGACCAATCAGAATGTCTCATTTTCCATTGTTGTGCATTTTAGATAAGTGAATAAACAGCACCATGCTGTTTATTCGCGAGTAAATTGAAGCTAGCTTTTATATACAAATTTTGAACATTTTGAAGGCATATTTAGCCGGATAATTAGTTGCAGAAGCAAGATACTTACATGTTCTTTACCTTTACTGGTATTCTATATCTTTAAACATGCTGAATTATTCAATTCAAGCTATTTTTATTTACAAATTTTTGACATTTATTTGACAAATAAAAAGAAAAACAATCAATTTGCTATAGTTACACTATAACAACAAAATTTTATGGTCCTTTTTGTTTATGAGTGTACCGATTTATTTATGTAAAAATGTGTCAGAATCAACGTTTTAGTATAATTTCTTCGGCAAGTATTAAAGTTTATGCTATAATTCATGAAATAATCTTGACATATACCCCTCGTGCTAAAAAATTTAATCGATTAAATTTGATGTCTAGCTTATTTATAAAATTTTGCTTTTAAAAAAGTGTTATCGTACATAATAATTTAAGATAAAACCCCTCGACCTGCGGTCTCGGGATTTTTTCAAATTATTATGTACTCAAACACTTTTTAAGCAAAATTTTATGCATAAGCTAGACATGTCAAATTTAATCGATTAAATTCTTAGCACTCGTGATATAACTATTGATTATTTTTTGACGTTTCTTAAAACCAATAAAATGCTTCATTGTGACGTGTCCGTGTTTCAACCAATCCTGTCATTATTATACTGAGAATACAGTTCTTGTGATTAATCCCGGGAATAATCTCTGTAGATTTTTTGTTTTTGTTGACAAACATCAGTTGTCAAACAATTATTTACAATACAAATAAAAAATGAGCAAAAAAGATAGATTTAGTGGCGTGCCTGATGATGAAATCTAAAAAAATCTAATTAAATATAACACAAGAGTTCGATAAATTAGAAAATAATTCTCCAGTATCTTTCTCAAACTTGTTACCATTTACGGACTTTCTTGGCTATTATCTGGCAACAAGTTTTCGAAAGGTCAGTCAAATTATTTTCAATATATTCTCTCTCTCTTGTTATATTACAAAATTTTCGTGGGTACGGGCCTGGTCACACTGGCGGTTCCCATATATCGACAGGGTAGTAGTTATTCAAAAATTTAATCGACAAAGATTCTTTACATGTTCCTTTTTTTCCAAGCCTATAATTTTTTCAGAATGAAGGAGATTCATACGAACCGCAAAGCTTTTATTATAAGACAAATTACTTTTTAACTCAGTGTAGCGACGGTAAATCAGGTTTTTTGGATTATTCTTAATCAAAACTGCTTCCATCAACGCGTCAGCAAAACCGCCTCCATTCGGTTTAGCGTTGTTTATTCTTTGTAACAGTTTCGCAAGCACTGCCATTGCCAGTGAGGATTATCGTTATAGAGTTACGTACGAGGAATATCGCGTTTTCCTGAAATATATAAAGGGTTGAAAAGCAAAAGGGCTCAACACTAATGCCTCCACGCCCTTAGGAACAAAGGGATGTTAGCTACGTCGTTTTCAGTTAACTGTCTTCTCTAACGTTTACTAAAAGCTCAGGGATTAAGTTTTAATAAAGTACGCTGCACTTGCTAAACTACTTAACTGTTTTCTATTTGCTGTCTTCAATGACAATCTTCTTCAAATTTACCTTGTTGTTTAATTACTACTACACATTGTTATGGCAAATCTCGAAACAAATTTGTGTTTATACAAAGATTTGTTCGTCAAATATAACCTTTTCGAAAAAAGATGTCAAATAGTTTCTTCTTTAATCTTTAAATATTATTAATAGTTATCAAGTGACTTGCCCATTTCTGTGTGACACTCTGTTTAAAGCAGATCTCAGTAACATTTTTTATGCGAAATATACGAATGTGATAAATAGAATAAAACAAATCATAGGTAATTCTAATAAATATTTAAAGAACCTTTAAGAACTTATAATATAATAAATAAACTCCAGCAACTTTGTTGTCGAAAAGTCGTTGTTTTAATAAATAGTATACAGAACCCAATTATTGTTTATTTAGTAACTATCATAAATTATGTCATAATTTTAATAATTTTTAAATATATAGTAAACATAATAAATATGGGGATCTCTAAAAAAAAAATTTAAACACCACGTGAAAGAAATGTATTTTTACGATCGGGAAATAAACTCGGTTTCTATGATAAAAAATCATGACAGAAACAGCCAATTTCACATCTACGAAAGATTTTTCACTTTCTCTTACGTCGTAAGAAAAAGAGCTGAAATAATATGAAAAATGAACAAAGTTAAACAAATCAAAAGTAACTATCATAAATTATATTACAATTCAAATAATTTTGTAATATATAAAAACCATTATAAATATTGGGGTCATGAAAAAATAGTATATACACCGCAGGAGAGAAGTGTATTTTTTTTCTTATCGTATTGTAGCCCTTGCCTTCATTTTACTCCGCGGAAAAAATCATACACTTCTCTCCCTAATGTATAATATACTATTTTGTGCGTCCGTCCAAAAACACTAGTTTTACACATTTCAAAACCAAGGAACTTTTGTAAGATTATGGTTGGCATTACTTGACTGTCAATTTTGTATGTTAGTTTTGTTCAGTGTTTGAGTGCTTGGAGGTTAGATATTTCTATCAATTTTTAGAGCTAAATAATTGTTTAATGTAGATTTAAATGTAAATAATTATAATTAAATCTTCAGTTGTGGTGCACAACCAATAAATAAATATCAACTAAATAAATGTACCGAATTTTTCGAAGAAAACAAATGAATTGTTTAAATTTATAAAATCATCGTATCTTTGTTTACGAATGCTTTGATGTTACCAACATAAAATATTCCTAGTATTCCATATTAGACAAACAAATCAGTAATTTCTTTAATAAATTTATGACAAAATCGTTACGAAAATTAATGTGTATTACACGTCCAGAAACTGTTTTGCGTGTGCTCGAAATTTGCAAGCCTCGCCTTCGGCTCGGCCTGTCAAAATATACAATAGTATAGTATAGGAATTATAATAGTCATTATGCAAATCATCCGAGTGAATAATGACCATAATCCCGAATATAATACTGTACTTTTTCTACTAGTGTTAATTTGGAATTAACTTTTGAATATGGTCGAAATTCGTAGAAAACACACGTTGAAAAACGTCAACCTAAAAATATACAATGATAACTGACTACACAGTCAACAATCAGACGATCCACACATCACGACTTTAAAATAAACAGGAATAATTGATTTCTGCTTCTATAATTGACAGAGAAGAGTGAATTATGACTCCATAATGTGGAGAATTATAACTACAATAATAAATCGAAAAAAATTAAAAAATAGGAATAGAAAATAGAAAAAAATCGTCGTATTTTATTCCTCAGGAAAAAATCATGCATTTCTTTCCCTAATTGTATGATATACTATAATATCAATATTGAAATTTTTTTTATCCTTTACAACACTTGTCACAAAAATTGCTTGGGATTCCAAAGCAGGACCTTCGACCACGTAGTACAAAAAAATCCAGTGTTTTATCCACCGAAAAATTGATAATTTCCATTCTGAATTTATTGTTTATATTAATAGTGGGCGTTGATCTGGTCGCGGAGAATTAGAAGCAGGTATTACCACATTGTCGAGCGGTAATAACCGGAAAATTATCGTTTCTTTCACTCTGCCGTCGGTGCTATTACCGATACCACCTTAATTACTAAGCAGCGAGAGCAGCGGTCAGCGCAGTTTATTATTATACGTTGCCATGGAGACAGAAATACATGCTTGGTTCGTCGCGCACTTCAAATTAACTGTGAAATTTGTTTTTACTACAGATGTTATTGTTTTTTTGAGTGATTGATACTTATTTAATAGCGTGTAATAAATTGAAATTAAAAGCGATAAATAAAGGAGATGTTATTTTAAACTACCGTATTTTACTTTTACTAATAACTCATCAGTGACTGAGAACTTGATAGCTGACAAATTATCTACGCCTTTGGGATTGTTATTTAAAAATTGTCGAAAAATTAAAAATGTTCTAATTCGTCAGTAAATTGTGCAATTTATTGGCGACGAAAAACTTGACGTATAGTGGCGTATTACCCTCAATAATAAATAAATAAATTAAGTTAGTCCATCTTTTACGTATCTTATATTCGGTTACATAATATTTGTATTTTAGAATAGCAAGCACCATGGATTAGTATTTTACATGTGAGGTGGGAAATGTTTTCATTTCATCATTATATGACCGACAAGCTCAGATATAGCGCAAGGCTGTAATGAAACTCACGTCGAACTATGTATACTATTTTATTCACAATCATCCTTAATTATCCAAATTATTCATTCTACGCATATATACAACAAACAAAGGTGATGTATGGTAGTAGTCTATGAAAACAAATGTTTAAATTCACTTCAATATTTTAACATGTGTCAACAGTTGAGGAAACTCAAACCTCAAATCCTAATAAAATATCATTACATTAGAATTTTATATTGCCTTATAATAAAAATGCTTCTGTTCAATATAAATATTGTAATTATTCATGTTTATTTGAAATCGGCATTGAAGTGCTTAAAAATCGTCAATAAAAGCACAGAAATAACCCATTATACGACGATTTTGAGCATCCCAGTGTTGGCAACCGTTAAACAATTATTGTACAATTAGGATAATTTTGGCAGATATATTGACGTACTATAGTAAATTTGGACGTAACTTAAAACAAAATTTGCAAGAAGAATTAACTAATTAATTCCGATGACGAAATTGAGGACAAAACACATAATTTTGAGTGTTATTTCGATAACTTAAATTCTCGAGCTTGGCAACACTGACTGTTAGTTTCAATTGACTACTGACAGATGTATAAACTTAACCTATATTGTAATTTTTCTTTCAGTTTTTTCGAATTTTAGATTTCAAATAAAACTTAATATGTACCTCGGCACTGAAGTTCCTTTTTATCACTCACATGGTTTATTTTCCTTGGCCCTACGGGCCTCGACAACTAAATTCCATATTCGTGATAAAAAAATTGAACTTCAGTGCCTTGATATACCGGGTGTCTGTCTTAAAGGTGTACATAGGAGATTAACATGGGAAATCAGTTTTTTGCGTACTGTTGCTCGGTGTTCTATCGGACAACAATGATTGTAGTACCAATCGAAAGATATCATTTTTCTGAATCAAATGATGTAAAATACATTACAATTTAGTAGTAATTTGGTTCTGTAAATTAATTTTTAAATTTTGAAAATCCTCCGATTTATTCAGTTTTTATCGATAATAAATGTAGTTACCTATGACTGTTTTGTTTTGATTTCTGTCAAGTTATTTATTTGACGTTTCTGTCAATTTGTAAAATATGGTTATATTCAGTAATGACAAGCGTACTTTTATAATTTTTGCGTAAAGATTTTATTAAATAAATTAAAGTCTAAAAACCAGTTTTCTTTAAATAATATTAATTTATTAAGAGTTAAGTTTTTTTTAAATGATGACAAAAAATTTCATTTTTATTAGCTCTGTTTTGTATATCTTCTCAAAATATTCTTTCACTTTCTTCGTCAAATGGAAAAAAGTTCTTGATTGCAGTGCATTTTGTAGGAATAAAAAGAACTTTTTTTTTAAAAATATGACGATGTACACCCAATTCATTACCAAAAAATCTAGTGCTATACGAAGGATCTACGTTTATCATTCCTAAAACCCTTTCTTCCAATAAAGCACGTTCTTCTGCTCTTGCTAAATTGCAATTACTAAGCTCACGTGTATTTTTCGTGGATACTGGCATTTGTGGTTGCACTTGGATTCGGTCGATTCATAAACTTAATAGAAAATAGATCTCGCACTCTGAGCTAACTGTTTCCTCCAAAAAATAGTTTTACTATAAAAATACGCTCTTCAGTAGTATAACTAGCCATATTTTTACAAATTGTCTTAAACAAGTCCAAAAGTCAGAAACGTTAAATAAATAGCTTGACAGAAATCAAAACAAAACAGTCATGCATCAGTCATGGATGACTATATTTATTTACGATAAAAATTGAATAAACCGGAGAATTCTCAAAATTAAAAAATTAATTTACGGAACCAAATTACCACTAAATAGTAGTGTATTTTACATCGTTTGATTCAGAAAAATGATATCTTTCGATTGGTACCACAATCATTGTTGTCCGATAGAACACCGAGCAACAGCACGCAAAAAACTGATTTCCCATGTTAATCTCCTATGTACACCTTTAAGACAGACACCCGGTATAAATAACTATTTATTGTAATTATGAGGTTTTATCAATATGTTTGACAGCACTGTTCAACTTTCTTACAGAGATTTATGACTGTATTGCTAGGCAATTCTATATAAACACTTCCCACTCATGGGATAAATCTGACACTTCCCACCCAAGAGGTTGTCATATCAGAAAAGAATGACGTATTTCCCAACCTCTAAAAGGTTTGGAATTGACATATTACCATAGTGATTGTGAATAAAAATATTTCACACTCTTTTCTAGCCTTTATAATTCTCTCAAATACTTATAAAACTGTCAAAATGTTAAGAAGTCTCCCGTATAATGATTTCCTGAACAAAATCCAGTAAGCGTTACATTGTTGTAAGTGTCAGTTCCCTCTAAACATCTAATACAAACAAGAAAGAGAAACAAAATTTACATACAGGTATATCGATGTATATCAAGAAGGTTGAGACCGTGGGAAAACGAATCTGGTTAATTACAATATTCAAACGAAAGCCGACACTTTCTACTATAAAGAGCACTTGTCTAATTGAAAGTTGAATTGTGAATTATCAAAACCATCTACTTCTGTGGTTTCTCCACCACTAATAGCTTTGGTGATATTTGACTACATTGCATACGCAAAAATATATCAACGATATTTGAGTAAATAATGGTTGTGATATAGTATATTGTAAAACTAGTGCTGAAAGTTGGATATTTCACACGCGTCTGAATTTTGAGCCACGATTCGAAGGCAAATGGTTTATTCACAGGGGTATAAAATACTCTTTCAGCACGTATTGTACACGATACTTTTCCGACGACCACAATTATGTAAGAAAAAAAAATACAATATAAAATTTACATAAAAATATTAAAACAGATTGTTATCATTGTTATGAGAATTCACTGAATATTATATTAAAATCAGATAAATCAGTCGTGTAAAGTCAATGAATAAAATTTATGTTGTTATAAATCAACTTTCAACACTTGGATATTTAATTCCCAATATAGTTGAGCACCTATTCAGCCCGTATTGAAGCAAGTAATTAATATAAATACATAATATTGAAAATAGTGTGCTTTAAATTAATCTAAAATATCATCTTGTACTTTCTGCAGCAAAAAGAACAAAACATCGCGATGTTTGAGCTGTACATATATTAATGTTATTCATTTTACTTTCATGTTATTATAAAAAACTTACACTTGTCTATCTGATCTTTCCGCCTTCCGTGACGTCAATCTCATTAAGGGTCATTTATTTTAATTAAAACTATCCATCTTTTTAATGGTTTCGTCTTTATTACATACAAAAACTAGCCCATTTTCATAATTATCTCGTTTACAATGCTTACGCCATTTACAGAGCAATATTTCAAATTATTTTCACAGATTAGAGATCTGTGAAAGCGAGTGCCACACTAAAAATTGGTTAGTGACGTGATGATGTATTTATATCATAAGATCTGTTTATTACATTGATGTTTATCATAGATTTAATAATATATATTGTTAGTTCTATGGATGTTTATAGATTATCTAGATAACTAACTCGATGCGCCTCGGCGGCCATTTGCTAAAAAGTCAGAAAGTGACATTTGTGTCAATTTAATAGTATATTATGATACAAGTGTATAAATAGCGTCGTACGTGCTTTAAAATCACTTATACACGTGTGTCATACGCTATTTTTTATTATACCTGCATCATATTCTGAAAAAAACTGGAAAGCAACATTTTGATTTTGATTCATTTCATAATTTTGCGCGTGTGACGTTTGACGTATATCGTTTACATAGAGATCGGTTTGCATTTATTTTTACGTTACTATGTAGATTCGTTTTTACAATTTGTTATGACAGTTTTGACAGATATTAATAGTAATTATTTGTTATTATACCTGCATCATAATCCGTGTTTAAAACACGCTATAGTGTTCATATACGCAAGATTAAAACACGCCGTATTTTAAAGGTTACTAAGCAACAACAAAAATATTTACTATTAACATTTATCAAAACTATAAACGTAAACAATAAACGCTAAAAAGTCTCCATGTAAACGATATACGTCAAACGTCACACGCGCAAAATTATGAAATGAATCAAAATCAAAATGTTGCTTTCCAGTTTTTTCCAGAGTATGATGCAGGTATAATAAAAAATAGCGTATGACACACGTGTATAAGTGCTTTTTTTATTATACCTGCATCATAATCCGCATTTAAAACACGCTACAGCGTACATAAACGCAAGATTAGAACACGCCGTACTTTAATGGTTGCTAAGTAACAACAAAAATAATTACTATTAATATCTGCCAAAACTGTCATGACAAACAACAAATGCAAACCAATCTCCATGTAAACGATATACGTCAAACGTCAAAATTATGAAATGAATCAAAATCAAAATGTTGCTTTCCAGTGTTTTTCCAGAATATGATGCAGGTATAATAAAAAATTGCGTATGACACACGTGTATAAGTGCTTTTCAAGCACTAGCGACGTTAAAAGCACTCCGCTTCGCGTCGTGCTGTTAAACTCGTCGTACGTGCTTTAAAAGCTTACTTATACACTTGTATCATAATAGTTATTTACGATACAAGTACGTAAAGCTAGTCTTTAGTGACGAATGGGTCAATTAAAATATATAAAAAAAATTTTATTTATGAAGTAGGATCACAATATTAAATGAGAAGTTTGCCATGATAACAAAATTTTTGCTAATTTGGCGTGTTTAAAAATTTTAATCACTCGTTGCTTGGCAACCCGTGACTGCCCTTGACTAATGGGATCGTGTTACTAAACAACCGTTTTACAAACTTGAAACTAACAGTTAAACATCAATTTTACACCCTATCGTAGATAATATACTACTTGTTATTGCTTAGCAATCTTTAAAGCACGGCGTATTTTAATCTTGCGTTTGTGAACGCTGTAGCGTGTTTTAAATACGGATTATGATGCAGGTATAATAAAAAAAAGTATTTATTACAATATATAGTTCAGTTTTTATTGTAAAGTTAAATAGTACAACAAAATGTGAGTAAAAAACATAAATTAAATAAACGACCCCCTTTGGGCGCCAAATTGTAACAATTTTTTTTTCAAAAATGTCACTCTTGACTGCTTTAATCACTTCATTCATTTATTATTTGAAGTATTTTTCTTTATAAAATAATTTTGGAACATTGTACAGCGCTAAAACCGAGGATAAAACACTTCTCTTAAAACACCCAAAAACAGATCTCGTGGTACCAGTCATTATTACAAAAACTAAACAAGATATCAACATTACAAGAACATGTGGTTACAGAGGAGGTTATGTGCAACTCAATGCTACCAACCACCAACCATATAACACTAAATACTTTCGTTGGCGCGTAATTCAAAATGTACAATTCTTTTCTGAACAATCCTGGTATTAATTTTGTTTGCAAAGTAAAGTTTCGTGAAAAATGTTGTCCCCATAGCGTTTTCGCGAGCATCTGCACTTCTGTCCTTCTGCGCACAACGACCTGTCCAAGTTATGCGCAGGCTAGCTGCGCGACCAGTTTTTTCCAAGCACTCTTATTCGGTTTTCGTATTTCGTGTGACTGGTTTTCTTTGCAAACTGCTTGATATCTCGGAGTTAAATTGGTGTCCGTACGAAGATATATGTTTTATTTAACAGCTTGTTTGGTTTTTTACTATTGTGGTTAGGGATTTTTGTTTTAATTGGTTATCTGGTAATAGGGAATTTTGATCTTATCGCTTTAATATGATGAAAGAAAATGCGGGATACATTTATTAATAAGTAATGATAGTTTCTTCGCGCTGGTTTGATGCCGTATTTGCTGAATTTATGATAGCATCAAATCTCAAACATTTTAAACATACCTATTAATTTTATTTATAAAATATTAAAACATGAATTGTACCCTATTTACATCGGGATCTTAAGATACACAGTCGCTAGTTTTAACTTTACCTCTGTGGTTCTTACATTGTTGTAATCAAAAGGAGCACATTATTGTAATCAAAAGGAGCACATTGTTGTAATCAATACGAATTACATTGTTGTGATGAATACGAATACATTGTTGTAATCAATACGAGTACATTGTTGTAATCAATACTCTGTTATAATCTGAACATTATTGAAATCAATTATTATTCTTACAATTATTGTAATTAATGTAAAAATAGTTATAAAATTTTACTGATAAAATTAATAATATATTTTAATATGGAAAATAAAACATCTCGTTTCTGAAACTTGTCTTGTGTTCCGAAGTGTAAAAACTAATAATGAGGTTATCTCTACACATTTTTTATAATTTTCTGAAGTTAGTGGCTTTGGATTATTTTTCTTTCGTATTTAAAGTCAAAGTGTGTGCTTTTTTCATAACTTGGGAATTGGCATCAATTTGGATTGGAATTTCATGCAATGGAATTGCTCGTATCCGGGATTGATCTGGTATTTCTCTCATGGAATGATCTGTACAATCATTTAACGGATTAATTTCTTCTTTTAAAATTACGGTGAAGAATAATATTCAACTGAAATTTTTCGTTTACTTTCTATAACATTTTGTACGGCCCCGGTTTTTTAGCAAACTACTTGGTATTTTTAAACAAATTTAGTTTCTATATTTAAGCTGTTACAACAGTTTTGTAACAGCTTAATCGAGTTTTATAATAGAGCAGTACAATTTAAATTTTAAAGGTTGGTAACTCTACTGAAATTTCATATTTCAAAAAATATTAAATTTCACTCTTCGCTTAATAAATAAAAACAAATTGTAATTGTTTTTTTTTTTAGCATAATTTTGAATTTAAACGCAGAAGTAAAGAATAATAATTAGAAGAACTAGGCAAGGTAAGGCTAGGTGTTGAATTTTCAAACGTCACATATGTGTCACTAACACAAAATTCCCTAAAAATTGAAACTTGGATTCTTACTAAAAAAAAAAAAAAATAGCATAAGAGGCGCAAAAACTAAAAAATAGTACAAAGAACTCGTTTCATAATTGGCAGCACAAAATAAAATGACAATTATGAAATGCGTTTTTTAATATACTATTTTACAGAATTGATTATTGTAAACACTGTACAACATACCCCCCTCCCCCCCCTGGTATCTCGTCGGGTGAATTGTAATTCTGCCGTACATCTCGAATTCTAAACCCGTGGTGGCTACATTTCGCAAGTGTAGTGATTTGCATATACATTTCTCAATCAGCGCGGCGCACAGAGGCGGCGACACGGTCTGGGTTGTCACCAGGGGCGTCGGGTGGGGGCTGTCACGGCCGCCCTGATTTACGCACCGAGACGCCATTGTTCCAGCACAATGGGATGTAAAATCTAAACTCGGCCGATCGCCAAACAGAACAATGCGTGCTGTTTCTCACAGAGGTGGAAGATGCAACCATTGATATCTCAATACGGATACTAGAGCGCGCACCGTCGTATTACTTCAATTTTCGCCTTGTGCAAAATTAGAATGAGATAACAATTAAGTAGCGGTCGGGTAGAACGGGCTCCAGATCCTGTTGCAATTTCAGTGGAATAACGCACAAGCTGGCAAAGCAATTGGTTAGTTTCCCGATCGACAAGAGGCCCAATTTTTTTTTTAAGAATGAAATAAATATCTTTTTTTAAATACATAATTCTGAATCGCATCCTGCTAAAAGTGTAGTATTGACAAGTATAAAAGTTTTTGACACATATCAAGTGTAAATACTAAAACTATTTAAACGAACCTATAAAAAAAATATAGTATATTACGATATATTCAAAATTGAGAAGACAATAATTGTTTTATATCGACCACAAATTGTAGAATGGAGTATCAATAATTAAAACAATAACTTATTTTGTTCAATGACCTACCTAAAATTTTATTTTCTATATTAAAATTGTTAATGTTACTTTGAACTTTTTGACTTTAGGTTAGATATAGGTTAGGTATAGGAACATGTCCTATCGTTGAAAAGGAAATACTTCAGGCTATCCATTCCACTAATAAAGTACCTTTTCCATTTTAGAAAATCTAACTTTCATTCTCCCGCCACATCACCCTAATAATTTTATTTTACCAGCTGTACAATTATGTCCCACTCTTTGCTGTATAAGCCTGTGTATTTATTTTTTCTTTTAAGTTATTAGTTAACCAGCAAAACTAATTGGTTGCGATAAAGAACTTACCCTATATAGATGAGCTTAAAATTGTAAAATTTGACCGGAAAAACATTAATTATTCTTTAATCTGATTTGTAAAAACTAAAATTTAGGAGCAATTTTAAATTCATTAATAATACTTCCTTTATATTTTTAAATTTATAATAATAGGTACATTACTTGCGTTTGATTATTCTAAATAGAAACTTAGGTCAATAATAATCAATTATTGACCGTTACTAAAGAAGCGATAGAGAAAAACTATTTCCCGAATCCGAATCCCGAGTAAATAATGATGTTTCTAGGCTAATAGTGAAAAAAATGTTTTTATAGTTTTCTAAACTGCATTTTTACCAAGTAGATATAAGAGTAAAATTTTATTTTATCTGAAATCTGCACAAAAATCATCATTAAAAGCTCAAAGATCCTCACTAAAGTAACCCATTATACGATGATTTTGAGCAACCCAGTGTTGGCAACCGTTAAATAATTATTGTATAATTAGGATATTTTCGGCAAATATATTGACGTACTATAGTAAATTTGGACGTAACTTGAAATAAAATTTGGAAGAAGAATAAACTAATTAATTCCGATGACGAAATTGAGGACAAAACACATAATTTTGAGTGATATTTACGATAACTTCACTTCTCGAGGTTGGCAACACTGACTGTTAGTTTCAATTGACAACTGACAGATGTATAAACTTAACCTATATTGTAATTTTTTTACAGTTTTTTCGAATTTTAGATTTCAAATAAAACTTAATGTGTACCATGGTCCATATTCGTGATAAAATATTGAACTCCAGTGCCTTGATACATAAATAACTATTTTGTAAATAGTTACAAATATTTGCTTCAATGTATCACAAAATATATAAAAACGCGTCCCACGTAATTGGAATTGTCAATGTGGCCCTGGTTAAAAAGTTGGAAAAGCGTTAAGAACTCACAGTAATAAATTTTTAAAAAAATTGTATTTAAATTCTGTCAAAAAAAACAAGTAAACAACATAAATAAATAAATAAAAACAGTAACTATGTACCTACGTCGAATTTCAAGACGGTGTTCGCTCTATACTCCATCGTACGATATCAATGGTTGGAAATCAAGTGTGCTGCGGATGCTGGGCGACGCGAGAGGCATCTAACGGAATGCTGGAGAATTGGAAAAATGCGATCAGACTGGGAATTGATTTATGAGGTTTAGAAGCAAGAACGATGCTGGTGGTTGCCTACATAGATTCTTAAGATATAACAACGCAAGATAAACCAAGAGCTGTGGAATCAATAGTTTTATTGTGGAAGATATTCATCCTGAAAATAAACAATCCAATAATTGGATTACTGACTTTTATTTTTATAAGACCAAGTATGCCCATCTCTGAAACTTAGATTACATCGAATTCAAGTTTACTTTTATTTAAAGAAAAATTGTATAGTAACTGTAATCCATTTTTATCTTCTGCTACATCCTGTAAGGGAGAGGAATCATGCTAAAAATTCGGTAGTGAGTTTTCAATAAATAAGCACGATTTAATGAAACTATAGTACGATAATAATATTTCCGCAATGGTGTATGAATGGATGAATGTTTAGATCTCTGAAGTTACGGGTAATCAAAATCTGCAGAACTAAAAAATTTTATATTTTGTATTTTACATTAGTATTCTCTTAGGAAAAACTGATTAATTTTTTGAGATAATCTAATAACAGAAAGTGGTAGTTTACTTGAAGCACTATCAGGTTACTTTGAAATAACTCAGTGTGTGACAATTTTTTGGCAATTGTTGTTTTTAGTGTAATATTTTAAATGTTATACAATATCTATTTGAAACCATTTTCTCTTACTAGTACCTTTTATAAATTACAATACGTTAAAGAAATATTGAATTTTGAAGCTAGTTTTAAATTTCCTGTGTTTTTTTTAGAAAAAAACTGTCATTTATACTAAATGTAGTACATTTTAAAACCGGATAGGTGTTTTTTGATGTACTGTTTAATAAGAAATCTATGATAATAGCTCACGTCTATTTTTATTCTAAATAGGTGTATTCGTATAGGTCATTTCTAGAACATTACAAATATAAAATAAATGTCATCAAGCCTTTAAATTACAAAATGCAAAATACAGAATTCTGCTTTCGAGTAGTTTTTTTGTTTTGTTTATGGTTGCTTTTGGTGTATACAGGGTGTAGTATAAGAGCTACTAGGTCGGTTAAATTAGCAAACAATTTCTATATTATAAGACAATTAAAATGAGCGAAACAAGAATTATTTTAGACCAGTGGTTCTCAAAATGCGGGGTACAACTTTCTTATTTTAAATGGCAACCTATTTTTTTTATTTGCTTATTCGATTCAGGATTTTTTTCTGAATTCAACGATATCCACATGTAATGACAAAATAATACAAAATATTTGCGAAAAATGCAAAATTAAAAATGTATAAACAAATAAATCAAATGCAGAAATAATTGCAAAAACTGTAATAATTTTCTTAAATTTGTGAATAATTATTAATTAATAAACAAGATATAACATGAATTTATTTCTGCATTTGATTTATTTGTTTTCTTCCATGGCAATCTTTGTATAGGCATATTCAAATAGAAATGATACATTTTTAATTTTGTATTTTTCCAAAATGTTTTGTATTACTAGGTTGCCATTTAAAATAAGAAAGTTGCACCCCGCATTTTGATAACCACTGGTCTAAAAGTCTTGTTTCGCTCATTTTAATTGTCTTATAATATATAAATTGTTTACTAATTTAACCGACTTTGTAGCTGTTATAGTTCTCGAAATAGCAATAGTGTACCATTTAAAATGAACACCCTGTATAATTTAATAAATGGTCCACAGCGAAAACTATTGTGCTGGACACATCAGATTATTTAATTACTGAAATAATTACTTTAATAATATTTCAATAATTGTCACTTCCTCTAAGTAGTAAATTTAGGGATAATTAAGTGTTAAGATGATTAAACCGATTGCTAATTCTAAGTTATAATTGTAATTGATAATTAAGTAACTCTAAACACAACTTCAAGCAATGAAAAATAAAATTATGGACAAGGTGTTTCAATACGAAATGTATATGTGGCTGATATTACATAATATACATACCAATTAAGGACTAATGTCGAATTGTATTTCATATATCGTACACAATTTTAGTGCCACTGGTTTTATTTTAGCAGGGCAATTTTATTCATTATATTTTAAATAGCAATTTTCTGAGAGGTTTTGTGTTGAACACACCAAGTTTTGATTCTTATAAAGTATTAATAATATTGTTTAAAATAAGCTTCTTTAAACTTGTTTTAAATATTAGTTCAAAATATAGTACATTTTTCAGGAGTTATGGTTTCACAACCTGAAAGTCCTCTGACGCATACAATCAAACGTGAGATTGAAAACAATTCAAACATATATATCTAGAATCGCCCAATAAATCCCGGGAAATCAATTTTAGATTTGCGGTTAAAAAATAATTTTCAGCCATCGGAATCCAAAATCGATTAGTGGCCAGCTGCGTGTCGGGATCACGCACTACATGGAATTAAACCCGAAAGAAACGACCGCAGCGCCACGGATGAAACCACAAGTTTCAAATGAAATTGTTTGTTGTAATTTTGCGGTCTGTTAGCGCAATGCCGCCTTGGAGTCCAACAGACGTAATCGCAATTTATTAACAATTACGCTTGCTTTGCTGTGTACGCTGGCTGGGGATAGCACTTGGCTGGGTAATTTCAAAGGAAAATTGGAGGTACTGTTTGATTATACAAATGTACGTTGAGGTGATAATGAATGTTCTTGATCATTATAAATCAATCACAGCTTTTGCGAACTTTTAACAACTAATTTTTGTGCTACTTCATAACTAGTTCGTTTCGATGGATTCATATGAAATAATTTTAAAGACTTTTAAGAGTTTTGGACTATAATCTTTTTGGAAATGAACTGAAGTAATAAATCAAAATTTGCAAGAATTGTATTAGGGTATGCAGCAAATAAATCCACCACAAAGAAGAGATATAACTATACTATGGTAGATATACCGGATGTCTACTTATAGGGCATAGGAAATACAATGTTAAAATTTTCATTACACGATACTTCATTTTCTATGAATTTTAGAACAAAAGTGTAAATACAAAAAAAAATGTTAAGAAATACATACTGCATCAAAGGAACCTAAATTTATTGTTGTAATACATTTATGATATACATGATATAGAGGTAAAATAAAGATAAAAATTTTTAGCTAATTCCAGAGTGCAAAATATACAAACAGTCGTATTGTTTGAATTTGACAGATGACATTTGGCATAGTTTTAATGATTATTAAATTGTTTAAATTATTTCTCAATAATTATGGACACGTTTACCTTAATACAACAAATACAATAATATTAATATTTGGCTAAGGTAATATATAATTAAACGGATAAAATGGAATGAACGATAATTATGTACTTTTATACGTGAAAATTCAAATAAATGAGTACGTCATTTTGCTGATGAAATAAATTTTAATAGTAAAAAGAGTAGAATATTAATACTATTATATGAGGGATTATGAACCGTCCTAGTAAATTATGACCTTAATCCCGAATATTATATAGTATTTATTCTACTCCTGTAAAATCAGAAATAACTTTTGTAAATAATCGAATTCAAAATACACAATGACAACTGACTACACTGTCAACTGTCAGACGGTCGTAATTTTGTGATCTACATCTCGACTTTAAAATAAACAGGAATAATTGATTACTGGTTCTTTGATTGGACGAGAAAAGTGAATTAGGAATCAATTATGTTTTTTTATTTAATTTGCTGCGTGAATTATGATTACTATAATTAATCTAAAAAATTTAAATAATGGTGAAATATTTACACAGGTGCAGAAAATAGTTATTTATGTATCAAGGCACTGAAGTTTAATTGTTTATCACGAATATGGAATTTAGTTGCCGAGGCCCGTAGGGCCAAGGAAAATAAACCATGTGAGTGATAAAAAGGAACTTCAGTGCCGAGGTACATATTAAGTTTTATTTGAAATCTAAAAATCGAAAAAAACTGTAAAAAACTTACAATAAAGGTTAAGTTATACATCTGTCAGTTGATGTCAATTGAAACTGACAGTCAGTGTTGCCAACCTCGAGAAGTGAAGTTATCGTAAAACACACTCAAAATTATATGTTTTGTCCTCAATTTCGTCATCGGAATGAATTAGTTTATTCTTCTTGCAAATTTTGTTTCATGTTACGTCCAAATTTACTATAATACGTCAATATATTTGCCAAAATTATCCTTATTGTACAATAATTATTTAACAGTTGCCAACATTGGGTTGCTCAAAATCGTCGTTTAATGGGTTATTCTAGTGACGATTTCTGAGGTTTTAATGACCTTTTTTGAGTACTTTAGTACCGATTTCAAATAAAAGAAATTACTCACGTTCATAAAAAATAGTAGTTTACAGTAAAAGAAAATAAATAATAATTTACAGCAGAAATTGAAAGTGGAGTATCTTGTATACAAATGTACAATGCTATATCAAATAGATTTTATTTGAAGAATTGTTACAACCCCATAGAGTACAACAAACTAAATTGTTCCCTAATAACATGAATTTTGTTTTTTTTTGCATACCTATGCAATACAAGATTTGGAGGGCCGTAATGGTCACAATAGTTCCTGTTAATCGTACGATCATTAGGCATTTATTGTCTTGCCAAAAAAAATAAATTATTCTAGTCTAGAAAACATATGAATTAGACAGCAAAGTGATAGTAAATTTTTTTTTTTAAGTCTCAGAAGAGAAAGGACTTTAACAAAAAAACAGAGGTTTCCAAGTTTCTCTTTCAAAAATTTCAATTGAACCAAAAAAATATCTTAAGATTATTTAAAAACCACCCTCATTTGTTATTACCTTCTTACATTTTACTATAATTATCCTCATCGCCAGGTAAGGCGATAAGTAGCCTCTACCAAGGCATCTCGAAAACCAGAGAACAGCTTGCTTGATCCAGCGATAAGAAACCAATTATTTGCCTTCTGCGCGATAAATTAACCAGGCGACTTGGATCGCGTAAAGCGGTTTACCTGTAATATATAGACGCGATATACATATATACTTAACGACGAATCTGTCGCTTATTCCATCATTAAAATCTAAAAATGTTCTTGGCCTTCATTAGGATGCTAGACCTTGAATTACTAATTTAAAGATAATTGAAATGTTTTTTGTTTGTATAATTAGATAAATCTTTACATAGATTACAACATTGTCATTTTAAAATTTTATAGATTATCTAGAACTAGATTGTATTATACATGAAATACATAAATGGAAAGATTTTTAGCTTCGTCAGGAAAACAAGTAAACAACATAAACTAGCAAATAGATACAGTAATTAAATAACAAAAACTATGATTTTATAAAAGAGAGGAAACCATGTTTTGTTTAACTCGTATCCTTCATTCCGATTAGATTTCTGTAGCTGCTCTTATGAGTCTGCCATTGGTACATTTCAATTTTGCTATAATTTTTGTTTTTTGAATAGCATGACTAGCCATAGCAGATTTCTCTGGTTGGTTAAGACAATTGGTCCATTTGTGTTTTGTTATAATTCATGTAGTTATCGTTCTGATAGGGTGTCCTATGTAACATTTTCCAATTGCCATGTTCACATAAATAAATCACACCTTTTACCCAAAGTATTTATCAAGTGTTGTATTCCGTTTTCGTAGAATTGAGTGAAGTGCGCTTACCAGCCGTTAAGTTTCGGCCACCAAAGATGTTAGTGGAGTATTATCTCATGTTATCAAATGAAGATTTCAATGATCGGTCATGCATTTTGTCCCACTTAAAACCTGGCACAAAAAATTTATTCAACCATTTCTTTTTCTTGTTATACATAGTATAATTGTATTTCGCAGTTGTTCACGCAATCGTTCACCCTCAATCTTACCCGCATATATTAGTTTCACCAACCTTTCATTTGACATTCTTCTCAATCTCACACTCACCATACTTCAACGTATTCTAAACACTAAATCCATACACTCCTCTTAAATACCTTATTTCCACAGCAGTTATATGTCGTTCCTGTTTCTTCATCCATGCCCAACATTCAGACCCATAAATCCCTGTAGGCACTAGCACACCATTATATACATCCAATGGAGCATCTCTAGATACATCCAAGTTTCGAATAAATGTACCCAAAATACACAACAGCTTGTACCCTAACTATGAATTAATATATTTTATCTAAAGTGACACTCTTTAGTTTTAAATCCTTTTTTTTTAATTATTTTAGTTAAAGAAAACTTAAAAAGCTGTCTGAAAAAAGGATGTCTGGACATCCACAATAACTCAAAGGGCTCAAAAAAACGTAAGTAATTTTTTATAAACGATTTACATACATATATCTATCGAATCTCTGATTGTAATTTTAATTTCTTTAGAATTTTAAGTTATTCAATCCCACGAATAAAAAAAATTTTCTACTCCTGGGCAAATATATCCCTATTATTTAAAATTTTCAATGAATTATAGTACCCAAAATTCACTCTTCTCAGCCAATCAAAAAGCCAGAAATCCATATTTCACTGTTATTTTAAAGACGTGATGTGGATCACCAAGCAATGGCTGTCTGACAATTGACATGTAGTCAGTTGTCATTGTATATTTTGATGTTGATGTTTTTAAACGAATTTCGATCATTTTCAAAAGTGATTACCGAATTTACAGGAGTAGAAAAAGTATAGTATTATATTCGGGATTATGATGATTATTTACTCGGATGATTTGCAAACTTCATCTTCGTGAATAATGACTCTCATAATCCCCCATATAATAATATAGTTTGTATCGCATTAAATAAATATGCAATTAATTGTAAAAACCATATACCTTATCCTTATATAATCTTAATAATTAAGAAATTTCAGAAATTATTGCCTCGAGTAATTATATCAATTTTCTCTTCATAATTGCATTTCTAATTACCGCAATCTTACAAGAATGTCCCATCAATATAAAACAGTTGAATTCTTCCACTGCCAACCTCGATATTCAAATAGAGCAATCTTAATCTCATAAACAATTTTAAGGACACAAACCGGTTCCCATGAATGTCATTACCGCCTCTTGGTAGGGGGGCATCGCACAAAAGAAGCGGCGCCAAAAACAAAATCACAAGCTGGCAATTGGTGCAATTGTGAATAAGTGAGGAATAATCAAGTAATTACTGTTATTGCGAAGTAATTTGTAGCGGTGTATGTTGATTATTTGTAATTTATAAAAGGAGACAAACCTTGGCGCATGACAAATGAGAGTTTGTAACGCCAACTTGATTTTGAAATATAAATCTGATTAAGTTCAATTTAAACTTAATTAAATAAACGAGGACTGCATGTTCAACCGTTTCATTTTGTATTAAATTAAAGTAAGATAAGAAAATGGATATATGACAAATGACTATCAACCTGCATCTTTTATTTATCTAAAATATACTCTTGTACTGTTGATCTACAAATTTTTTTCGTAGGTTTGAGTTTGTCCATGCTTTTACAAGTGAAAATCAATTTTGAAATAAAAATTATGTGCGATTTTTTTTTCCTTATTTTTAGAAATTATTGAGTATTGGACCCGATCTGTTCTTTTATTTTACTCATTACTTATTACCCATTACTCATAATTTCATCACAACTACCTCAAGAACGTGATAAAATTATTTCGAATTATCAATGGCCTAGGGATATTACCCTTGATAAATTCCCACGACTAGTTTTTAACCAATCATAATGCAAAACACTTGAAAATTCAACCAATAGGAACATTATTATACTGATTATTTCACTCATTACAAATTTGACCAATCAGAATGTCTCATTTTCCATTGTTGTGCATTTTAGATAAGTGAATAAACAGCACCATGCTGTTTATTCGCGAGTAAATTGAAGCTAGCTTTTATATGCAAATTTTGATCATTTTGAAGACATATTTAGCCGGATAATTAGTTGCAGAAGCTAGATACTTACATGTTTTTTACCTTTACTGGTATTCCATGACTTTAAACATGCGGAATTATTCAGTTCAAGCCATTTTTATTTACAAATATTTGACATTTATTTGACAAATAAAAGGAAAAACAATCAATTTGCTATAGTTACAATATAACAACAAAATTTTATGGTGCTTTTTGTTTATGTGTGTACCGATTTATTTATATGAAAATGTGTCAAAATCAACGTTTTAGTATAATTTCTTCGGCAAGTATTAAAGTTTATGCTATGAATTCGTGAAATAATCTTGACATATACCCCTCGTGCTAAAGAATTGAATCAATTAAATTTGATGTCTAGCTTATTTACAAAATTTTGCTTTTAAAAAAGTGTTATCGTACATAATAATTTAAGATAAAATTTTTTCAAATTATTATGTACTCAAACAATTTTTAAGCAAAATTTTTTGCATAAGCTAGACATGTCAAATTTAATCGATTAAATTCTTAGCACTCGTGATGTAACTATTGATAATTTGATTATATGGTTTCCCAATAAATGCAATTTATTTTATGCCTCATTTCAAGTAAAATATTGAGGAAACAGGTAATAATGTAAGCAACTAAACATAGTATATAAAACAAAAATAATTGAATATCGCTCTGCAAGCTTCGATATAATTATAATAATTCAACAGCATTCTCATTTCTTGTATGCAGATTTGGCTGTTCATGGCAAGCTGCACACGAAGCCGAAGTACGTAGTTATTTTATAACTTTATTTCGAAACCCCGGTAATCACACATCTCACTATTAGTTATTCCCTATTTAGAATAATGCGTGCAGGAGTCATTATCGCTATTTGACTCAAACAGAGCAGAACACAGTTATTACAGCACATAAATAAACGCTGTGACAGATCCCGTCCCCGCGGGATAACTTAAACGATTAAATTATACATCACTCGTTTTTTAGCGGCATATCCTGGAAGAAGTACCAACTCACGCGCTAGAAAATCACTAAAATGAGATTCTAATCGATGGACTGGTTTGGGTTCTGGTTATTCATAATATGCAAATTGACTGCAATAAGTTTTTGCGCGAATTATAAACAGCAACATGGATTTTTACTCAATAAAGATATAATTATTAATTAATACTGTATAATATGCAAACTTATAAAAATACAGGATGTTCAAAAATGTGGTGGTAACAATTCTTTGATTAATTCTAAGTCGACAATCCTGAAGCAAAAAATTTGTACTACCCTTCGTAAAATCACACAAAGCCATCAAACTTGTAAATTAAACGATTTTATCCAACACCTCTCAATAAATGCTCTATAACTATGGCGATTTTAAACAAGCAAAGTAACAGATTATCCACTAGTGGGTATAATTTTGAGAAAAGTCACTAGTGAGTATTTTTTTATTTATAACAATAACACACAACACCTTGGTAACCACTTCGTTTGACATTTTCATTTAAAAATTTGAAACATATGTCACTGTCAAATAATATTTCTTTTATAAATTTTGCATTTATTAAGAGATGTTGAATAAAACGTTATACTTCACACGTGGGCAAAGTGGAATTACCCACTCGATAAAATTATCACACTCAGCCTTCGACTTCGTGTGCTAAAATTTCTCTCTTACTTTGCCCACTTGTAAAGTAAATAACTATTTTTTATGAAATGTCATTGTTGTATACTTCTAAGAAGGATTGTGTAAAATTGCATAAATCGTATTTTTTAAAAATTTTATTACATATGGCAACCTTTCGCAATAGTATTTTGTACAACAATCATGGAATGGTGCTCATTTCCTACGAGTATAAAATCAACATTCTATGCGAATTGTACACTATACTTTTTCTACGACCACGATATTATTTTCTAATTAATTTATATTTTAATAATAAATTTGTTCCGCTTTCACCATTCCAATATTAGACAATTCTAAATTAATATCCTGTACTGGAATGAAATGACCTGTAATGAAATACATCCCTAGCAATAAATAACATACAATGAGCATATTTCTAAGTGGTCGTAGAAAAAATAATTTTTTTATGATACAAGTGTTAAAAGTGTCATTTTATGAGAAAGTGGGGAAATTTACGAAACGAAGCAAAGCCGAGTGATTCAACTTCACGAACGAATTAAATAACTTTTAACACGTATATCATACAAAATTTTACCTACGATCTTCCTAGTGTATTAGTAAATGCTAAATAAATAAATTGCTAAAGTTTTCTTGTTAATAAATTGCCAGGATCAAAAATATTCTCGAACCCTTTACACACATCAAGTTTTTCGTCAATTTATTGTTACAATTTCTGTAGTATCACCACGATATTAGCTGTCACTTAGGTTACTAATCTATTGTTTATTGATATTGTTCATATATAGATATTAAAATATTTATTGTCTCTCTGGTTAAATAGTACACCATTTTCGCTAACATCAAGAATACATACAAAAATGACATAATCCCAAAACATAAACATGTTTGACAGATTGACAATGACTAATGTCCATTAGAATTCCCTAAAATATTGTTGAAAAATAGAACATGTTCTAATTTGTCAATAAATTGTCCAATTTATTGGCGAAGAAAAAATTGACCCAAAACGTACTACCGTCAACCAAACAATAAATTGAAAAGAAAACTTAATGACCAATAAATTACGTCGTGCAAAGAGATGCTTTAAACAAAAGAGGTATAGGAAAATTTTTAAGCAATTTCTTTCATTATAAATTAGTAAAATTTTTACATTATTTTATCCAAGAATTTTCTTCCAAGCTCGCCCCTCCGACAAAAATTACTTGCGACGTCCCTGCAAAAAGCAGAACGTACGATGTAGTATGTAGTTCAGAAATCTCCTGCAGATGGCAGCATGTCCCAGGTCTTTAAACTCAGTATACAGGCATGCGTTTTATCGACGAATTCAATCATTTGAACTCGGCGCAAATAACATTAATTTCAAAAGTTTTTTAAATAAATTATTTCAATTGACTGTTATAGTTTTCTCAACATTAGTCAGAAATAAAAACTAGCATTGCTAATAGTGTAACTTAGTCTTCAGGATTAAATTCAGTAAAGATTGCTTCACAAAACAAAAATTTTGGTAGTGTTTTCCTGGCAGAGGCAACTGAGTAAAATTATAACAAAATTAATGAAAAATTTTACTACATTTCCTATGAACTTTAGATATGAAATAATAACTGGCTATGCTAGTGTAGCCTATTCTTTCGGATTAAATTCGTAGTCACCGGCAAAAAAAAATCATTTTTGGTACTATTTAACTTACAGATAAATTAACCTTAGACATTTGCCTTAAATGACAGCAAAATTAACGAAAATTTTTACAACATTATTTTTAACATTTTAATAATATTTCCTAACCGTACACCATGTATGATTTTTTCTGGTTCATAATATTTCATTAGTGACTTTGGAGCCGATATCAACTCTGAAATAAATTATTCGCAACGCAATAGTGAATAAATTAATTGTACAACAATTCAATTTTATTAATACTTTATTTGTATATTCTTCCATGGACCTGGAACCATCTTCTGCTGCTGGAACATCAAAGTGGAGCTGGACCCTTTATCAGCGTGGACAGCTTCACCAGAGTCAATAACATAACCTGGCGTGCTCTGGACTTTCGCTGCTAGCAACATCAATGTAAGAATTTTATTATTATAATTTGACCACGTATTTATTTATACTTGCAACAATTAAAAAACTTACTTCAAAAAAATAATTAGTAAAATTTAAATTTGTTCTTTTACCAAGTATTTTTCCAATACGTATTATAATTTTAAGTTGTGTTATTTTTACCTCCCGCCTACCTCTAGGTAAGGGAGGTATTGTTTTTGGTCAGAAAAATGGGTAGTGAGTTTTCAATGAATAAGCACGTTTTAGGGTCCCTACAATACGATTTTACTATTTTCGCGATGATGTCTGTATGTATGTATGTATGTATGTATGTATGTATGTATGTATGTATGTATGTATGTGTGTGTGTGTGTAGTCTGTGGCAATTTTTTCGTCTCGCATAACTCAGATACTATAATACAAAAAAATACAATTTTTTAAATTATTGCTTCTTATATTTAAATAAAGAGCTGATTAGATTTTGGATAAAATTGGTCGACCGGAAGTAGCAGTTTACTTGAAGCCCTTAACAGTTTTTCGTGAAAAACACGGTTAAATTTCCTTTTTCAACAATTTATGTTATTTTGAAAGATGAAGAATATTTAATTCTACATTTGTTTTGATTACACTAATTTTAATAATTTTCATTAGATTTAGAGATAATAAAATATAAAGAAATTAGATTTCACAAATCTTGCATTCCTAGTACACCATGGAAAATTTTCAATTTTTTACGAAATGTGACACATGTCATTGTGATTGTGAAGCTGTTTTCTTAGTGAAATATATGTCAAAAAATTAAATAAATTTACGAAAGAAAATTAAAATTCTCAAATATAAATAGAAAATAAACAAATAAGAAGGTATGTTTCTGTATCATCAAATACTATTTTGTACCGTTTAAGAGTAGTATTGGGCGGGAGGTTATGTGCTGGCCACATCAGATTTTTTAATTTGTTTTTTTTTTACTTTCTTATACAAAGTATAAGGAAGCATTGGAATCACGAAAAAAACCGCTGACGAGATTTTTGCGGAAATACATATTTTGACGTCCACTGAATCCGTTAAGACCAATATCTCAATTATTTCTGTCTGTGAGGATGGATGGATGTCCGTGAGCGCAATATCTCATGAACGAGACAAGATATGTAACGAAACTTTGAATTTATGTTTCATGAAAAAATGGAGAGATGAGTTCATTTTTAATGAAATTGGAAAACCGGAAGAGGAAATTTACTGGACACACAAACAATTAATTCAATTTTTTTCAAAAATAGAATCAGCTGTGAGAAAAAGTTTCAAATGAAAGATGTTAGCAAAAATATTTGGAATGTAAAATGTTATTTGCAGTTTTCTTTTACATGCTTCTAATTTTGAGAAAAACTAAATTATGCATTTAAGAATATATTTCAATAATTTTAGTTGCACTTACAATAGGAAAAAAAAATAAAAAAAATTTAATATCTATGTGTCAAATGATTGTGGTGTCAAAAATATGTGTCGTGAGAAAGATTATAAAAGTAATATTTGTATTATTAGTTAGAAAGTTTTGAAGACTAGACATTAATTGGTTTCTATTTTAAAATAAAATCATAGTTACAATAAGAACAAAAAATTAAACAGGTTTAACATCTATATATCAAGTAATTGTCAAAATAAAGTCATACGCAAGGGACAAATCATACGTATTCAGTTGGTTTTATTTGTATAGGAAAGTAGTGTGGTGCCACACCAGATTATTTTTTTTAGAATTGTAATATATTTCGTTTGGCACATTTTCTATCTTTCCACCCTCATTACTCATGAACCCCCCAACGAAATATAATAAAATTTTAGCTTGTTATAGTAGAAAACAGCCTTTTTTGTAGCGTTGTGATGTATTTCGTTGGTACACTTTTAGCTTTTTACCCTTATTATAAATGTATTAATGGTTAAATGTGCTCTGTGAGTGTCTGGGTTGAAAATACATCCCTACTTCAGGAATTCGGCGAGCCCTAAAAAAATATATATTTCTTATCGAATATATCATAATGTATAAATTTACAAAGTCATATGTGACTAATACCTTCAAACAAGTCATTATGGCAACGGATATGTTAAGCGTAAAGATACGTGTATTATAAAAAGTAAAGTATTTTATTATTTTCATTATTATTGTTCTTTTTTTTTTAAATTTTATGAAGCAAATTTATGCTCATATGAATATTTCCATATAAAATAAGAATATTGTTATTTTATTTTGTATTTATAAACTGCTAAAGAATAAATCCTTCATACACAAACATGATTTATTGTATCAGATCAAGCTCGTCCAATTAAGTTCAATTAAAACGACTCAAATAAATTCATGCGTGATTAGCTGCGCGCTACGTTTACTGCTGTTCTTGTGCATTGTCAGCATAGGCTTCGTTTGCTAAACGTACGTCGCAGCGGAGTTGAGACGTCGCAGTTGAACATTCCAGCGCCATTTTGTGTAGTCAGTTGGCTGCAAACTCTCCGCCAGTGCGGGTGTACTAGACACTCGCTCCGCGTATTTTTGCTCTATGTCCACACTAGGTGGGCCAACATATGTTAAATTCGGTGCTATCGTTTCGTGGGGGGTGTATCGCGAGCTCGGGCGAACGTTGAAGCGCTGTCCACCTGGACCAACGTAGTGCAGCCAATTATTAAGCGCTTATTCGCGATGGAGAATCGGGTGCACTGGACCGGGATCCAGTCGGGCCCCAATTGGGGAAGCGAGTCTGTGTTAGCGTGTAGGTCTTCACCTTTTGGGGGATCGGGGGGAGTCCCCACCAATTGTGGGCCCTGGAGTCCAGGGGAGGTCTGATCTCCTCGTCAACCTGACGGGTAGGCGTGAAACCTTCAGATCTCGCTCGCGTAACTAGGAGCTCCCGGAGTGGGTCGTCGACACGGCATATGTCGAACGTCTTTGCTAACGAGACAACAACAAAGCCGGTTGTTTGTCATTAGAGTCATTGCGCCTTAGTTTATAAGTTAGCTACACTTGAACAACCACTTAGGTAGGGTCACAGGCAAGAAAGAAGTCAAGAAAAGAAACCATCACTGAAGTCATCATTGAAGCCAACGATGGGGGTGTGCTTTGGGATGAATGGTGTGCTGTGAAATGAATGAATACCATAACTTGTTTCATTGAACTATTTTACTGCCTTGTATTTTGAGTTTATGTTTCAGATTTCATTAGACATCAACAAATATTTCCTCGTAACCATGCCATGTATGTTTTTTTTTCAGGTTCACATTTAATCTTTTATCTAATACATTGTTTTTATGTTTATAGCTTTTTGTGGACATCGTCATCGGAGCCTTGATCATCTCACCTCGACAGAACATCTGGGCATTCGTCCGCGCCTAGCTTTACATTTTGTGGAGCAGGTCAAAGGTATCCAGCTCATGCTGAGATAGTGCGATATAAAGCGGAAATTATTTTTTAACAAATATGTTCAACAAATATTTCCTAACTATAACATGTATGTTTTTACTAGCTTCACAATTATTCTTTTATCTAATATATTGTTTTTATGTTAATAGCGACAAGTGGACAACGTCACCGGAGCCTTGACCACCTTCAGCAGTGTCTTCGGAGCCGATATCAGCTTTGAAGTAAATTATTTACAACTAAATCGTAAGTTAATTAATTATACAGTAATACAATTATATTAATACTTTATTTGTATGTTTACATAGGACTTCCATGGACCCGGAAACATCTTCTGCTGCTGCATCATCATCGTTGAGCTGCTGGTATTCTGATTAGTCTCGCTGGACCCTGCATCATCACCAGAGCGCTCTAGATGTTTACAGAAACATAATCAGGACCGACATCCGCTGCCAGCAACATCAATATAATAGTTTCTATTTTACATATATGTTATTTGTAACTAGAAGCCTGTTATCTTATAAATAATATAAATTAATATCTTAAATAAACGAAATATAGTAACATGTATTTATCCATAGAGATAATAAAGAAATTATAACAAATTATTTGTGTTTTATTTACTTTAAAATATGCAATACAATAGTTTAAAATAAATATTGTCATTTAAGAATCGAAATTCTAAATTTTATTTTCTTATTTTCAATTTCGATCTTAGTACTGCCATCTGTTGGCGAATATCTGAAACAGTATACTACATGAACTCACTCTTAAAATTAGTTGAAGCATAATTTGGTGTTGGATTTTCGATTTTAATCTCAGTGCTGCCATCTATTGAGAAAAAGCTGAACCAATAGACAGTAAGTACACAAAAAATATATCTATAAATTGTGGATGTCCATAATATATAAAAACAATTTGTCGATTTGTTCACCAACTGAAAAAATTGTCGATGTTTCTGCTAATTGATTAGGGTATGCCCTACGCCCTTCATACTTACATATGTTGTAGAAAAATAGCGGTTCTTCAGGGGTCAACTCACAGGGGACGGCGAAATTTCGTTATTTTTGCGATATCTCTTACCGTTTTCGAGTTATGACGCTTTAAAGTTTTCACAATAGTTTCCCTTAAAAATCACCCTTAATATTAACTTTACAGGGCTAGAAATGATTGTGTACCCCTTTTAGAATGTGCTGAATACGATTTCACCAACCATTTTGCGATAGGATGTGTAGTTACATAATTAGAGCACTATTTACTTTGCTTTATTTAATTACATAATATTTAAGGGTTAGCGCCAATTTTCGAGACCGCCATTGGAGTTTTTAGGGCTGAATTTATAGGAATCCACCCCTAACTCGATTTTTTTGGGTTTTTTCCAAAAAAAAGTTGGACTATAGTCTTGGTGTTTTTACGATAAAATATTGGGGTAAAAAAATTGAGATAAGGGCGCTACACCCTTCATTGGGGTCTGTAGATTCCGAATCTGTGATTTAAAATGTCCTAGGGTTAGTATTTCTAACGTAATTCGCATTTAACTTTTATATGTTATGACCCACTGCGGACTTGTGGTTCATAATATGTTTCACTGCTGACTTGTCGTTCATAATATATAAAATTGCCGGTACGCTGAGGAAACGTGACATGCAATAATGAACCTTATATACATGCTACATAAAGCACATAAAATTGGATATGAAATACCCCAAATTTAAGGGTGAGCGTCAATTTTCGAGACCGCCATTGGAGTTTTTAGGGCCGAATCTATAGGAATCCACCCTTAACTCCAATTTTTTGGGTTTTTGCCAAAAAAAAGTTGGACTATAGTCTTGGTGTTTTTACTATTAAATTTTGGGGTAAAAAAAATTGAGATAAGGGTGCTACACCCTTCATTAAGGTCCATAGATTTCGAATCTGTGATTTAAAATAGCCTAGGGTTAGTATTTCTTGCGTAACTCGCATTTGAGGGTTGTATCTCGGACCAATATTTTCAGATCCGCAGTATATCTCAGCGTTTCAAAGATACAACCCTTAGAAAATTAAATAGAGCAGTGACAGATTTCAAATGCGGAAGAATTTTAGCAAAAATCGAATTTCGTACCAGGGCAGCAAAGATTGGAAGAGCACTTTTTTGTTGCCAACAATGGCAAAAAATGAACAAATTAATTTTCTTATCCGAGGGCTCTGCCAGTCTCTGCTGCCCGGATACAAAGTCTATCAAAACGCAGTGATTTTTTTTACGTTTGGGAACCTGTACTTCTAAAATAAAATAATAGATGGCAGCACTAGGATTAAATTTAAAAAAATTAATTTACCCATCGATCATATATCAATTTAAATACATTATTTTTATTTTTAAATAATATAAGAAAGGAAATGCGTAAATAAAACATTATATATTATTATAATTTGAGTATTTTATTTAAATAAATAGAATATTTTACAAAACACAAATAATATGAACAAAAATTTTAAATTGAACACAAAATTAATAATATCTTAATAATAATTATAATATAACATTTTTTCGGACGCGTGGAAGACGATTGTGAGATGCTGGAAGTCGTCCAAAGGACATGCCTGCTGCAGAAGGCGACCACAGGCTTCTGAACTTGCTGCAAAAGAAAGAAAAACATTAAATAAAATTAAACACTTCGAAAAAGATGTTTAAGTTTAAAAGAGGGTGGAAAATATAAACTATACCGTAGACATAGACCTAACAAGTACATTACTGGATTAAGGGAAGTTTTTACTACAACTCTCTAAAATTGTATAGATTTTCATTGAGGGTTGCGTTCATAAGGGGGATGGAATCCAGAGAGAAATATATTACAATGTTCTAAAAAATAGTTCCGGTTTAATAGGGGTGTTCGATCAAACTTAGACTAGTCACGCATCTAACAACTACATACCTGGATTAAGGGTAGCTCTTACTACAACTATATAAAATTATATTTATTTTCGTCAGGGGCTGTATTAATAATTGGGGAGTAATTTTGAAATAATTCCGAGAGAATGAAATTACAAAATTCTAAAAAAATGTTTAAGATTAAAAGGGATGTTAAATAATAACCAGAAAAGTTAAATATTTCACAAATATATCTCTGGATTGAGGGTAGTTTTTACTACAACTGTCTAAAATTTGATTAATTTTCATTGGGGGCTGTAATTATGGGGATGGAATGCTAAATGAGTCCTTAGACAAAAATATTATAATATACTGAAAAAATAAACAAATTTAATAAAGATTTTAAATAAAAACTACCCTACTACACTTCTAGATTAAGGGTGGTTTTAACTACAACTAGCTAAAATTGTACTAATTTTTATTCAGGGTTGCATTAATAATTTAGAGAGAAATGCTATATTAATTCTGAGAGAATAAAATTAAAATTCTAAAAAAAATGTTAAGTTTGAAAAGAGTGTTAAATAAAAACTACCCTAGTCAAAAGCCTAACAATAACGCCTTTAAATTAAGGGTGGTATTTAATACAACTAGCTGAAATTGTATTAATTTTTATCGGGGGTTGTATTAATAATTGGAAAGAAATTCTGGATTAATTGCAAAAGAATAAAATTATAAGATTCTAAAAAAGTGTCAAGTTTTAACTGAGTAATAAATAAAAATTACCCTAGTCATAGGCCTAACAATTACATCTTTAAATTAAGGGTGGTTTTTATTACAACTAGCTAAAATTGTATTAATTTTTATCGGGGTTTGCATTAATTATGAGGGTGAAATGCTAGGTGAGTAGTGAGAGAAATATATTACGATATTAAAAAAAAAATACTGTTCAGTTTTAAAAGAAGGTATTAATTATAAACCTAACGGAACTAATAACTACATCCCTGGATGAAGGATTGTCCGCCTGTTTCCGGATAGAGCAAGGATAAGATGTTGATTTTTTTCTTCTGGTGTTCATACATCTCATTCCCTGGACTCTCCAAAATCCAAAAGTAGGGATGAATCTTCAGCAACACAGCAACTGGACCTAGAAACATACAGAACACAATTACAATTAATGATCACATTAATTATGGGGGTGGAAAACTAGACGAGTACTGAGAGAACACAATAATAAAATTCTAAAAAGATATTTAACTTACTAATAAGGAATAAAAATCACAAAATCTCTTAAATTAGGGTAGTTTTTGCTACAGCTGTATAAAATTGTATTGATATTCATTTGGAATTTTTATTAATTATAAGGGTGAAATACTAGATTAGTGCCGATACTATACATTACAAAATTCTAAAATATTATTTAAGATTAAATGGATGTTAAATAAAAACCAGACCTAACAACTACATATATGGATTAAGGGTGAGTTTTACTAGAATTGTCTAAACCGTATTGATTTTCATAGGGGTTGTACTAATTATATGGGTGAAATGCCAGATAAATCCTGAGAGAAAAATATTTTAAAAAACTGATCAATTTTATTATAGATTTTAAATAAAAACTACCCTAGCCGAACTGCTACACCTCTGGATTAAGGGTTGTCAGTCGGTTTTTGGGTAAAGGAAGGATAAGGTGTTGAATCTTACCTTCTGGTGTTCGCCAATTTTATTCCCTGGAATCTCCGAAATCCAGAAATAGAGATGAAACTTCAGCGCCATTGGAACTGGACCTAAAAACACACAAAACATAATTACTTACAAATAATAAATGCATTAATTCTGGGGGTAAAAAGTGCCGTGAAAATACAATTATAAAATTCTAAATAGAATAAATAATTGTTTAAATTTAAAAGGGGTGGAAATTATAAACTATTTTAGACATGGAACTATTATTATTATCAAGAGTAGTTTTTACTAAAACTCTCTAAATTTGTACTAATTTTTATTGGAGGTTGCATTATTTATGATGAGGGTGGAATGTTAGATGAGCCTTGATATATATCACAATATTCTAAAAAATTGCTTATTATAAAGGGATGTTAAATAAAACTATCTTAGACCATTGGATTAAAAGTAATTACAATTGTCTAACATTATATTTATTTTCATTGGGAGTTGCATTAAGTATTGGGGAGAAATGATTGATTAATCTTAAGAGAATACAATATTCTAAAAAAATCTGTTGTAGCTACCACGTAACTTTCCGAAAATTTTAATTCCAAAATGGTACAAAATATAGAAAAATAGCTAGATATAAATATTGTTGCCAATATTATTCTTCATCTTTTTGAAAAGCTATAAAAAATTTTCTTTAACTAAATTATTTACTAAGATATGCCCAAAAAACCTGATAGACCTTCAAGTAAACTACCATTTCCGGTTTATAGATTGCTAAGAATAGCTAATCAGTTTGTAACTCAATTTTTCAAATTTTAAATATGAAAATTCAAGACGATATATTTATTAGATTTTGAGTTATAGTACACGAAAAATTGTCACACATTCACGCCATCGTAAAATAGTTAAATCGTGTTCTAGTGAACCCAAAAAGACCTTTTCCATTGAAAATCACTAGAAAAAATGTTGACCCATCACAATACCTCCCTTACATGTGCGGGAGGTAAAACTTGTTTAAGAATAAAAGGGGTATTAAATTAATTCTGGACTAGTAACAGACCTAACAACAAAATCATTGCATTAAGGGTGGTTTTCACTACATCTGTCTAAAATTGTATTAATTACTTCCTACCACATCCTGTAAGGGAGGATTAGGAATCATGCTAACAATTAGGTAGTGATTTTTCTATGGATATGAACGTTTTAGGGTCCCTAAAATACCATTTTAATAGTTTCGCGATGATGTCTGTGTGTTTGTCTGAAATTTTTGATAACTTCTATATATCAATTGTATCCCCTTGTTGGGAAGAGCTGATTATTTTTTTTATAATCCAATAACCGGAAGTGGTAGTTTACTTGAAACCATACAAAATTATTTTAAAATAATTTAAAAACAATATTAGTTTAAAATAATGTTCAAATATTATTATCTACAATAGTTGTTTGAAACATTTTTCTCTTACTTTCACCATTTACAAATTAGAACACGTTAAAGAAAAATTATATTTTGACACTATCGTTTACATCTGCTAACCTGGGCATTTTGAAAAAAAAAAACACTTAAGTAATGTCAATTTTTTGGGTATGTGCCATAATTGTAAAGTAAGTTTTTTACGAGATTAACGTTTCTTGATAGTGGTGGTCCGTGTTCCTGCATTGTATGTGAAGTCATATTTGGCGAGAGGTATTGCGGTAACAGATTTCTTATTGGGGATTGCATTAATTATGAGGGTGAATTGTTAAATGAGAGAAATACTAAAGGGAACGCATGCATTTGCCTTAAATTCAATGGGTGCTATCCAATTTCTAATCCCTCGAAACTTATCTAATGTTCATTTGTCAAATGTGCAACAATCTAAAATGTCCGACTTAACAGAGATATGAACCAAAATGAGTTATTTATTATTAAAATGTTTCATATGAAATACGTACTGTGATTCGAGTTTGTCGAGCGTAAGTTGTGCGGGCTTAGGGTTTGTTTATGAAAAGCGCGAGCGAAGCGAGTTAACCTAAAAAAGAATTTTGATTCGTTTCTCTACTAATTCAGTCACTTTAGATCACTGCACATTTGACAAATAAACATTAGAAAAGATTCGAAGAATTGGAAAATGGATTGCACGCTTACACCCTCATAAGAAAATTGTAAAAAATAGTTTAAGCTATAAGGGATGTTCAATAAAACTAGTAACGTAAACAATGAGTCATTACTATATGACAGATCGTTCAATTAGCATAATTCAAAATTCAAGTCAACCTTGACACGCTTACAGATACATTTGTTTTTGAACAAAAAAATTGTAATATTAAATACTTTATTTACTACACGCGAGATTCTACGCATATGCTTTCCCAGGTGAATCAGTTATCTAATTTTAGACATGAAAACTTCCTGTTGTATTATCAATATAGTAGTTGATAAATAGTTTTAGTGATATGTTATACCTACTTATAAACATATCTATCTAACAATGTAAATAGGTCATGTAAGTAACACTTGATAAAACATTTCACATTAGGTTTTAAAATATTAAATAACTATAAGGACGATTGTTTGTAGGTTATGTATACCAACGTTGTATTTAAACAAATATATATTTAAATGAATCAAATTAAATCTTTCCTACGTCAAACATTTTCAAGAAAAATGGCTTCAACATGGCCAACTGAAACAGCAAAATGGGATCAAGAATGCATGAATCTTTTACCAGATACCAGTACTATACAACTTCCAGAAGTAAATTTGAGTGATATAATACGGAAAAGTACAGATTTTCCAATCAAATTTCCCGAAACAACTATGATATGTCAAAATTTACTTAAATCAGCAGGAAAAGAAACACTAGAACGAAATATGCATTCTGTATATCCCATAATACATGAGCATTCTTTATATTTATGTGCTAAATTTTTACTTTTCAAACGTAACCATGGCACAGAAAAGGAACAAAAGTTTTATAAAAACATTTCTTTAATAGATTTAATACAGCGATTATTATCCAAGCGATCAGTTGTATTTATGGGTTGCGGTGATTCGTTTTTGTTATTAGACAAAACAAATGCTGCAGGAATCTGGGAAACTATCGGAACGGAAGGGGAAACACCTCCTTTAATTTTAGAAAACTATATAAGCTATGATGAAATTAAATTATCTGCTCTTCTGTCTGTTTCTTCATACACATATTTCATCAATGATGGGAACAGATCCAACGCTGGTTATGTACAGACAGATCGAACAAATATACAAGAAGAAGGAATCATTATTGGGTTGATTGGTACACGATTTGAGCGAGAAGAAAGAATGGAGTACGAAGAAATTCTTATTTCTCAAACTCAAAACATTGAAGAGAAAGGGTTTGGTAATTCGCCTAAGCCGTCTTTACACCAGGTGTTTGCAGAGTTTTATGATGATCCTTCTTTTGTTTATAAGGACCTAAGAGTTTTAAACGGCGATAGATTTCTTAGACTTGACATTAATTCATATTTTGATAATGTGGCTTATGCTAAACGACTTGCTTTGTCTTTTGATACTCTAATAATCGAAGCCAATCACAGAGCTAGGGGACAAAATAAATCTGCGTATATTCATGTAGTTGGAATTGGATTAGGCGTATGGAAAATCTCCCAGCATCAGACTCAGCTATTCGTTAATACTTTTGGAGAACGGATAAAGTAAAACATTACACAGTTCTCAGCTCTATCTATGTTTAACTGGTTCATTTTGCTTTGAAATGAGGGGAAATCAAAAACTAATACCCGATATTACAAAGAAATTTAACTGTCACATAAATTAAGTTTTAAAGTAAATTTATGATTTAACAACTGCACATCATTTGAAATTATTTTATGACTTACTTAACATTGCCGCCAAAAATTTGATTGTCATTTGGATAAATTGAAGTAAATTTAAAATTGAAATAAATTTTACAGGAATTTAAATTTCTTTATAATATCGGGCAATAATGTCTTTGATTTGTTTTCACAGACTTTAGACTTTTTTCCCGTTTTTTTTTTTTTTTTTTTCTAATTTTATTCCAGGTGATCAATGAAAGTTTTGTCCAACCTAAAGACGCTTGACAAGTATCCCTTATACTAAAAAAAATTCAGTAGATATGTCATGGCACGAAAAATTAATTTTTATAACCCTATTTTTTTAGAAAAACAAGTTTTTTTTTTGTAATTTTTTCGGCAAAAATAGGATTTATTGTAGCTTAAAACGCGAAAGTAAAAGTAAACAACTAATATATCACGTATTGAACACAAATAAATACTAATACACTTGCGAAAAAAAAAAAAACACTCCACTTTTGTCGTTTTCCAAAGTTGCACTGTTAAAATGAAATGGCCATTATTTTGTCAAATTTATCGGATTTTGCTTGAAACAGATCAAATTTAAAAATCCCATTACTCAAATTGCGATATCTAACCCCATCCGTTTCGTGCATTTATTCAAAATTTGACTTTTTTGGAAAGTAAGCAGTTGCACAACTTTAAAAATCGACTAAATTAAAAAAAATTGGTGAGTTTTTTTGCCAGTGTATTAGTATTTTTTGTGTTCAACATTTTTTTTAAACCCTGTTTTTGCAGAAAAAAATTTCAAAAAAATATAGGGTTTTAAAATGAGTATTTCGTGCCGTGACATTTCTACTGAATTATTTTTAGTATAAGGGATACCTATAATGCGTCTGTAAGCTGGATAACACCTTTATTCATTATCTGAAACCAAAACTAGAGAAACGCATAAAATCGTAAAAATTGTATTTGATTTTCCTTCATTTTAAAGCAAAATGAACCAGTTATACATAAATAGAGCCGAGTTACAAAAAAGTAAATTTTATTATACAGTGTTATTTTTATAGATTCTTGGGCAAAAATTTAAGTAATGTGTCTGATGTACATTTCGCATATATCTTCGGGGCAAAAGACTGTCTAGGCTACAAACATGGCGATTTAATGCCTATTGCTGATCACCCTAACAAAGGAATCACAATCCATATTTCTAAACGAGAGCCCCATGTGAAACTTTCCGATGAAGGTAGGTAAACAACTACTTTCCAAACTATTATTTAAAACCGCGAGATTTTTTTAGGTAAGCTCCTTGTGGTGTCATACGCCTGGGATGGGAACGCACTTCCAGGCAATGAGTTCTGGATTGGAATGTTAACATCTACAGGAGATTGTGCAGCCGCTTGTTCTACTCAAATTGCAGAGCTGCATAATCCACATATTAACCCTTTAGTTTGTGCTGAAAATCTACATGTTGCTATGCTTGATGGCACTGTTAAGTCCATCAACGAATTCGTCGATTTGCTGAAAAATGCGCAGAAGTAGTTGATGACTCATTTACACGTTATTACTTTCTATACGTACACGTACCTTGTATTTAATAAACAGTATTTTGAGAGTTTATACCTATGTGCATTTATATTTAATCTGTAAACATCTATTTAAGCATTGCTTCATATTTTTGTAAGTATATAACATTGTTGTTCTAATAAATGCTTTATTTATTTAAACAATTATTTTGTTTAATTCATTAGGCAGTTTGACAAGTTGTTCTGTCTGTTATTTTTCTCAGAAAATGCGCAGAACTGATGCGCATTGTTAAGTACAAAACCGAGTCACAGTAAAGAGCGTTTTCGTTTATAAACAAGTTAATTTATCATTTTAATTTAAACATTGTTAATATATCATTAAATAATGTTAAAACTTTATTATTATATCAAGTGCTATGCAAATATGCACTATAATTACCTACATATTTGATTGTGATACAAGATTTTACATTACGAGTTTCCACTTATGTTTGAGCTGTGTAATACGGACTACAGCTAAATATTTAGGCGGTTCTTTTTGATTTTGATATTCTACTTGTAGCTTGAATAGATTAGTAGTTTTTGTGTTTGAATTTACTAGAGAAACCACTGAATACAATAATAAATTTTTGCAATCAAAACAAAAGCAATTTCTAATTTTGAATGCCCTCTTTCTGCGCCACTTTTTTGCATTAATAGTTTTATCTATGACCGATGTTAAAAGTGGCCCGTTTAACGGTTGCTTAGCAAGTTAAAAGTGTCACTTTATAACAGTAGTGTTAAAAGTAACATTGCAACGTGTTAAAAGTGTTTTTATTGTTACCTTTAACACGTTGCTAACGATTTGTATCATTGTATCAATAAATCAACAAATATACAATTTTTACTAATACACTAGGAAGATCGTTAATAAAATTTTATATGATATACGTGTTAAAAATGATTTATATATTTAATATCTATAACCTAACATCGTTGTTAAATATAGCCTTTTTAACGGTTGCTTAGCAAGTTAAAAGTATCACTTTCTAACACTAGTGTTAAAATATCATTCTACATTTTTTAGTATTTACTAATAGACTAATACAGAAAAAAGATCGTAGATAAAATTTTGTGTAATATACGTGTTAAAAGTTATTTATTTCGTTCGTGGGGTTGTTTCACTCGGCTTTGCCTCATTTCACAAACTTCCCGACTTATTCATAACACAGAATAGATGCTATACATCTATACTGTGCTCATAAAATATTTAAATCTATACTGTGTTCATAAAATGTCACTTTTAACACTTATATAAATTGAATTTAATACTTTCATATTTTAACTTCACTTAAAACTCACTTTTGTACTACCTAATTAACGGTTCAGATCATTAAAGCTCTATTATCTAAGTTAACTTAACCGAATGATCAACTGACCAATAGACAATCATTGTTGAATTTTGTACTGTGTGCATTTTAAAATTAGTTTATATTTCTCTCGCTATTGCGAATGTAATTTTTTTATAAGATAATCTATAAAATATTTGTAGATCTTACAAAACTATAATACAAAACAAAAATGGATACATGGTTAAATGAGTCAACAACCTGGAACTGTGAGTCCTATGATTTATTAAAAGATGTCGCTACTGTAAACACTAGCGCGCTAAATTCAAACGTAGAGGAAATAATAAAAAACAGCGATATATTTCCAGTAAAATTCCCAATAAGCGCAGTAAAGTGCAAAACATTATTACATATACTGAGTGCGCAAATTCTTGATAGAAATATTAATTCAACATACCCATTAATCCATGAATCCGTTCTGAATTTATGCGCAAAATTCCTAGTATTAAAACGTAAAAATGGGACAGAAACGGAAAAAAATCTGTATGAAAACATGAGCCTCAAAGAATTTATTCAACGGCTTTTAACAAAAAAAGCAGCGGCATTTACCGATCCAGTTTACGAATACTTCCTTTGCGATGGAAAACAAGGAGCAGGAAATTGGGAAGTAGTGGGAACTAACCAGGAATTACCTCCTTTAGAATTAAGGAATTGTTTGAGTTACGACGAAATGAAACTATCATGTTTTATTTCTATTTCTTCGTACAGTTATTTTATAAATAATGGCGCACGATCTGCAAGGGGTAAAGTAGAAGAAACAAGAAATGATATTGAAGAAGAAGGGGTTGTTGTTAGTCTAGTTGGTCCTAAATTAACAATGCGCAATCTCTACGAATACCAAGATGTGGTTTTGTCTCAAAAAGATCCTGAAGATTCAAACCTATTAATTCGAAAACTATTCGCTGAATTCTACAAGGAAGATTTTGTAAGCTACGAAGAGGCGAAGAAATTATCTACAAGCCCTACAAGCAGAAAATTTAAAGAGTTCCGTATTAATGATCAGTTTAATAACGATGTATACAAAAAGAGATTAGCAGTTTCTTTTGATACGTTTCTGTTGGAAGCAAATTTTAGGGCCAAACAAAAGAATACCACTGCTTATGTGCATTTAGTAGGCATTGGATTAGGAGTATGGCTTATTTCTGGTCACCAGGAATTTTCTTTTGTTGAAACATTTGCGGAGAGACTTCAGTAAGATATAATTATAGCGGATGTAGAATTGAAATGTGGCGTATAGGGATTTCAATACTGTTTTTTATATTGCTGTAAAATTTTACCTATTCTCTTTACTGCAAAAGTGTAAATACCAAAGTTGTTCATGCAATAAGACCCATTTAGTTACCTAAACATTAGTATTTAACGATGTATGAAACAAATTTAAATTAATGTTTATTAGGAAAATTGTAACACGGCCATGGAAAATTAAACTAAAACGAAAAATATGTAACATTTAAGAAAACGGTTTTAGATTTATTTATTTATATACAGGACGATTCATAATGCACGGAAAACATTTAAAATGTAGCTAGGTTGGACCAAAATATTATTTTTTCCTTAATATACTTCTGGCAAAAACCTATTAACAAAAAAGTTACAACAAATTAAAGTTAAATCAATGAATAAATAGTCGTTATAAACTACAACAGTTAACAATGTTTAAATAGAAAATAGGAATACTTTAAAGTAAGTTGAACAATGTTTAGTTATAAATATATTATCAAAAAAAGTTATAGCTATTCAAATTTTTCTTTTATTGCTCAAAAAATGTTGTCCACATGGTTGAGAGCCACTTACAAACAAAAACACATCTAGCAAACAAGTTGTCGTTGCAATTCATTTAAATGTCAATTCATTAAACGTCAACGTCAAAGTATGTTAAGTGCAAAATGGTTAATACTTTCAGTAGCGAGGAATATGTAGACATGATTATGGTTTATGGAATAAGTTTCGTAAATTAAAAAGATTTCTACAATTCACCGCTTTTGCCATTATTTTTTGTTGAGTTCATAATTGAAAATTAAAATAACAGCAAATTGTCGGATTTGACAGAATTATGTTTCAAGGGAAATTCTTCCCAATTATTTTCAGAGGTATTCAATAGGTGGGGGTTATTTTAATAGAACTATAAATTGCTGTAACTTTTTGGTTATTGAGTTTTTGCCAAAAGAATATTTTGGGCCCTCTTTTCTACAATTTAAATCTTATTCGTACCTTATGAAACACCCTGTATAATATTTAAAAAATGGAAAGAAATGATATCTCAAATACAATTCATTACAATCTTTTAAAATTTGTACAGAAAATCTCTAATTAACCAATCTAAATCTGTTTTTCTAAATGTCCAATATTTTCACTTTTGATTAATTTTCCATGACCATATTACAATTTTTCTAATAAATATTTATTTTAATTTGATTGATATATCGTGAAATACTAATATTTAGGTAATCAAATGGGTCTTATTGCATATATTGATAAATTCTGAAAAACTTTTGTATTTATACTTTCACAGTAAAGTGAATAGGTAAAAAGACACAAGAATATAAAAAAAAGCATTGAAATTTTTATACGCCACATTTCAATTCTATAGCCTGTATAAATATTATTATTAATTGTTTTAATGAAGTATTTTAGGTTCCCGGATAAGTTGCATATCTGACGTTCATCTTTCATATTTTAATCAAACTGAACACTGCGGAAGAGTCAAAAATGGAAATATTTTACAAATTCCTGGACATCCAACTGGCATTAAGATTCATATTTCCAAACGAGAACCATTTTCTAAATTGCCCGATGAAGGTACGAAAATTATTTGTTATTTTAAATTAATTAGTTTTGTTTTATTTGTTTATATGTTTCAGGAAAGTTGCTGATTGTATCTTATGCAGCTGACGCAAATACCCTTCCAGGAAATGAATTCTGGAAAGGTTTCATTGGAAATTCTGGAGATTCCGCAACTGCTTCTTCGAGTCAAGTTGCAGAATTGCAGAATCCTCATATTAATCCATTAGTTTGTGCGGATAATCTGAAAATTGTTACAGTGGATGGCTCTCTGGTTAATTTTCCTGAATACGTTGCTTCAATAAAAGTAGAATAAATATTGTATGTGTAAGTTCTTTAAAGTGTAATGAATTACAAATAATTGTTATTTACGTGTTGCATACAACATTTTTTTAACACCTGTAAATATACTTATTGAATAAAACTAAAATTTAATTTAAAAAATTGATATAAGAAATGAAATTATTTTAAATGAAGCTAAAGAAGTAGTTTTAAATTTGGTACCCGATAAAACAAAATCCGCCTATGAAAAGGAACATTTTTTTTTTGTTTTATTAGCGGTGCAAACTCAAAAACGAAAATGGTGAAGAAGTACTTCTTGCACATTTTTCAGAAAATACAATAAAGTAAAATATTTCCTTTTGAAAAATAAGAAAAAATATAGAAATACACATTCTCCTACATTTTGTCATTACTATACCCTATCTAGTGGATAAAGTAATACTTTATGCATCCTCACTTTTAAACTATTATTTTAGTATCGAGAATTCAGTGGTTAAAATACAACTTTACAAGTATATGTTGAAAAAACGCGATTTAGTAAATTATATTGTTTGAAATTTTCGCGCCGTAGTCTTTCTACAGGCAACTATATTCTTCACTCCGCTCACTTGTATAGTTTCTGCAGAGATGGCAGCACTGGTATTGAATCGAAATGTCTTACAGGTATAGCGCAACAATAAGATATGCATCCCCAGAAGGGTTGACTTTTTTTTATAAAGAAGTTATTAATAATTTTAAGTTCTCGTAGGTAACTAGTTTCAGTACTGAAGCGAGAAAATATCCTTCGCACTCTTCAAAGATCTTTTATTCAAGTTATCAATATTATTCTAAACACCCTGTATTGTTAAAATTATAAAATATTTTTAATTAGAACAAAGTAAATAAATAATTAATAATAATGTAAATATCAAAATTTTCCCACACACAAACTGACAGACACAAACACAGACATCATCGCGAAACTATTAGAATCGTATTCTAGAGACCCAAAAACGTGCTCATCCACTGAAAACTTACTACCAAATTTTTATTATGATTCCTATACCTCCCTTACAAAATGTGGCGTGAGGAAATTAATACAATTTTAGACAATTGTTGTAAAAACCGCCCTTAATGCAACGGTGTAGTTGTTAGGTCTGTTACTAATCTAGTTTTATTTTAACACCCCTTTTATTTTTAAACAATTTTTAAGAATGTACTACGAAATAGAGTTGAAAGGATAAGGCATAGTGAAAAAGATAAAGCATCGGGGAGTTAGATGAGTTGGACTTATATCAAGAACAGAAGAAAAGGATGCAATTAAATGAATACTAGAATGGAGACAAGGAGGAAGAAGAAGATGAGGCATGGCTAACTAGGAAGTAGAAGAAGATTTAAAAGCAACAGAAATTAAAAACTGGAAAAATACAACAAAATATAGGGAGATGTAGAGAAACCTAACCACAAGGATTTAAAGGAAAGGTATTGAAGATTGATCCACTCCAATAAAAGGATCAAGAGGGCTTCATAAGAATCTGTGTTACCCACTGATTTCTATAACGTGTCATTGTCATCAAGAATACATTAAATGTCGAGAACCGTGTAAATATTATTAGAATGTATTATGGGGGCGCAGTGCAAAACAAATATCTGAATACACCACAGGAATGAACGCTGAATGGTTTCCATCGCCAGAAATTGACAGTGTTAGATTAAAATATTTAAAACAAATTGCAAGCACTATACGTCAGTAGCAATGAAAAGAGTAGGCGGAAAATTAGGAATTATTATTATTAATTTCATTAATTTGCGGTATCAAAATAAAGTAATCTGTATTAAATAAGATGTAGGGATATTGACAGTATTGTGATATAAAATTTGGGTGCATATTTTTTTGCCGGACACTTTTTATTTACAAAAAACTGATTTTACATGTTAACTGCCTATGCCAACATTTACGTGGGACACACGGTATAACACTAGACTAGGCATAGGCCGCTACGGTGCGTTCCCAATTGAACACAGAGTTAAAATTGAGGTTTTGTAGTACTTCCATATTTAAAAATCTATCTCTCTTGTCTGTGGGTATGACCATACTTCGTGGTATGACCTAAAGAGAGGTGGTGGCGAGCGCAGTGTAGAGAGAGTGAAGGCAGAGCTTCAGATTTTTTGCTTTACAAAAGTGTCACAAAACCTTAATTTCACCCGTTCAATTGGGAACGCTCTCAGATGGTAGAATATGTCCTATGCCCAATCTATTGTCATATAGAAATCAGTGGTGTTAAGAAATATATGCTTCAAACAGAGTGCCATACTAAAAATGATACTGTTAAATGTATCGTTATACTCGTAGATAATCTCCATCTGGCAATTTGTGACGTCATCCAGTGAGCAACTGCGATTACGCTACCGTGTCCCCCGTCCAGCTATTTCGCCAGAACGTGCTCTGATCAATCTCGCTAATACGCCGATGAAATTATATCAGAAAACTTCCGGTGGTGGTCGGGAGCTCGTGATAGGTCACTGGACCCGGCTCAAGAGCTCTGCGCGAGGCGCTGCCATACTCAGCTGTTGTGAAACTGCATGTAGGTCACTTTGCTGCTGCGTAGAGGTATTGGGTTTTACTTCAGCGGAGGCGAAATGTTACAAATTCAAATTGTAATCATAGGTAATGCCTGTTTTACGAGCTCAAAATCATATTATTTGGCCCAGTTAAGACTTTTAGAATAGCTTTAAAAAAAGGGAAAATTTATTGTACCAAATTTATTTATATCATAAATTCTGTTATTTTAAAGAATATTTTAAGCAATAATAACAACTGAAATAATATCAAATTTACAATTTGTCCCAAAGGTATTGACTGAAACCACAAACACTGTTTTTAAATCTGAGGACAACAAAATACAGAAAAATGTTTCAAATAAAAATTGTAAGTAATATTATTCTACATCCTTTTGATTTCAATGAAATTTTCTCTATCTCATTTATTTATTAAGATAAGCCCAAAAACCCTGATAGGCCTTGAAATAATCAACCACTTACTGTTGTTGAATTGTTCCCAAAATCTAATTAATTTGTAGCATAAACAATACCTCTATTACATATATGTAAGTGCGGAATGTAAAAATTATAGAATATAAGATATAAATAAGGCGAATTAAACAAATTTCCTTTTTGACTTTAATTGGGCCAATTAATATGATTCTGGACTCGTACACGACGCAATTTATTGGTTAATAAATTGCCAAGAATAAAAATATTGTCGTTCATTTCACACACATCAAGTTTTCCATGAATTTACAGTGACAATTTCAGTAGTACCAACAAGATATCAACTGTCATCTATGCTACTAATATTTTTGGTTCAAGCTATACGTACAAAAATGACAAACTAACCAAAACATAAACAAGTTTGAGAGGTTGCCCAGCAAACACAGTTGTAATATTGATGTACCTGCTATGTAATATCTGAAACCTAAGTAGTATATCATTTATATAGGTACTAATAACGTAATATACGTATACCATATCGAACATCTCTTAAGAGAGCGTAAAATTATATTGTTGGGATGTCACATTGGTCTTGGACATGGTACATACCTACAACATGTATATGTTATGTTACCGTACTCATAACATTTTCACAGATAATAAGAAAGTTTTATATATTTTATATAAAAATATAGCAAAGAAATTTTAAATATTTTATAGTGTATACTAAATAACTTTGAAATATATTTAATTTTATTTTGCTAAGTGGTTATATATTTCCGTATCGTAATTTATGTGAAGGGAATTGTTAATATATAAATAAATAAACATTTCCAAAGAGGTCTTACTCAAAAATGTACGAAAACAACTATTCCATTCGTATAATCAAAGTTGTTTATATCAATAGTTTTGTTATGTACCATTAATGTTACGATGTCTACATACATGGGATGTCACGTCTCATAGACCGTGTTGCGGACATAGGTCTATCCATGTTATGTATATATAACGTACCCGCGACATAACTGTGTGCTGGGTGGCAATGACTCAAATCCTCTAGATTGTCTAGATTCTCTAAAAAAAATTGTCGAAAAATTTTTATTTGAAACAATTGTCTGTATTTTGTTATCATCAGATTTAAAAATAGTGTTCGTGGTACCAGCCAATACCTTTAGGCCAAATTGTTTATTTGTTATTGTTTCAGTTGTTATTTTTCCTTAAAATGTACTTAAAAAGAACAGAAATTAAGATACAATTAAATAGAGTACAATAATTTTCGCTTTGTTAGATAAGAACTAATTTTTAAAAGCTATTCTAAAAGTCTTAACTGGGCCAAATAATATGATTCAGGGCTCGTAGATCTTCACCTACTTTTGTACGAGTCGCCATTGTCCCAAAGGTGTTAGTGGAAGAGGAACTACATGGAAACTCCAGTAAACTAATTTAAATTATGATAACTTAAACAGTTGAAAAAAGTCAAAGCCTTGTAGATTAGAAGGAACAACAACATAGTGCGTATAGTTGTGCCATAGCTCTATGTGTAATTCGATATTTACTGTTTAAACTTTTCTATTTGTTGGTTATTTGTTCCAAGGTTAATTTGATGCTCTAGTAATTTCATGCGGTTTTGCAAAGTAATTTTTTGATCAAATGTAGAGCTGTGAGGGTGGACCCAAGGCCTTGGAGTCATTAAATTTTATTAATTGAATTTAATACGGAAAACAACGAACTTAAATTTATAAACAGTACAGTCATTTGTTTACATTTCATAATATCAGTTTGTAAAGTCTAATAGCGAATATATGAGTGTTATGTCTCAGCGTATTTTGTTCAAGAAGTGTTGCGAAAGTTAAAGGAGCGGACCTCCTACGCTTTCGCACCTAGCCAAACAAATGAGTGTTGCATTGACATGTAATAATACTGGAACGCAAACTGACGCTGAAAATGCGAGTCTTTATTAAACAGTCCACTTAAAAAGTTGATAAAAGATAACGAGAAATTCATATTCAATGAATGGGTGATTCCAACGTTTTCTGTTTAATTTATATTTTATATTTTGGGATACTATTAATGCAAATATGAAATTTCAAATGAAAAAATAATTCTTATTAAGTGAGATATGATGAATAAGCACGTTTTAGATCTCTACAATACGATTTTACTAATTTCGCCATGATGTCTAGATGTATGCGGATTTTTTCCGAGGTAACGTGTCGGACTGTGGATCGTGAGATCCTCAGTTCGAATCCCACTGCCGACAGTTACAAATTTAAATTTACCCCTGTGGTTCCTCCTCCACTAACATCCTTGGGGGCTATGATTTGACGGCCGGTAACCGCACTTCATACGAAAAAATATATCACTTACCGAGATCTGCGTAAGCAGAATGCCACACCCGTAATGGGTAAGAGGCGTGATGATATATTTATTTATATATTTGCATAACTCATATACCACAATTCCAAAAAATATAATTTTGTGTATTTTTTTCTTCTTGAGCTGATTAAATTTTGGATAAAATTCCTCAACCACATTATATGTTATTTTGAAAATAGTAGAATATTTATTTTACATCTGTTTTGATTACACTAATTTTATTAATTTTCATTAGTTTTGGCGAAAATATAAAGAAATTAAATTTCGTAAATCTTGCATTCCATGTAATTTTTTACGAAATGTAACACATGTCATTGTGATTATGAAGCTGTTTTCTTAGTGAAATATATATCAAAAAATGAAATAAATATTTGAAATAAAATAAAATATCTCCAATATAAATAGAAAATAAACAAATAAGAAGGTATGTTTCTGTATCATCAAATACTATTTTGTATCGTTTAAGAGTTGTATTGGGCGGGAAGTTATGTGCTGCCCACATCAGATTTTTTTTTAGACTATTTATCCATGTTTTCAATAGCTTACAACTAAAACATTGAGATCATGAAATATTGTGTGAATTTTCAAACTGTGATATTTATCTGTCTCGTACTAGTTTCTCGCTTTCATAAAAGCCTACAAGTTAGCGTTCCATTATTAGTATATTTCAATGTATGCACGCTGATTCCACTACTAGTTGCCCGGAAACCTAGCAGTCCTGTATATGTTTCATTTTGTAATTATTACTAGTCAATTTCGAGCATAATGAATCGTAATCTATTTGAACTTCAAAGGCAGCGTTTTCTATAATCTCATTAAATATATCCTGGCCGCGCGAACTGCAATTTTAATAGTCGAGCGTCATGTCGCGATTGTCATATCACAGTCAACAGCGCCTGCGATTCGCAGTGAAATTAACTTCCTGTGTAGTAGTTGTGTGCCGGTGGAACATTAATTTATCTAGCTTTTATGTGGGAAATTAAGCATCGTAATAACTGTGAACATTTGTAATTTTCTCCGCGAGCGCAACGTGCTAATTGCATCGATGAAATGAAAAACGTCGATTGTGCGCCCGATGCAACGCACTAGTGATTAATGGGCTGCTGAAAATCAGGCGCATTATTCAATTTCACTATTTTTACACTGTCATTATTCTAATTACATTTTATACACTCTGGAATACGCTATAATGTTTTTTACAAAGTGCTAATGTTAATTAAACATTTTATAAATATCAGAATGTTTCTAACATCTTTGTGCTGAAGAAGGGGTAGAAGGGTAGGAAGGAAAGGGGGGGGGGGGTGTTATTTGATGCCACTAGAAACTTCAATAAATTATTAGACGATCTGTGAAGACACAACGTGAAAAACTGCTATAGTAAGGCAGTTACGATTTTTTTAAATTTAATGACGTCACAACTGCTACGCAGTGACCTCATACTGTACCCTCACCACAAATTTTTGGGGATTGTAAATTGACAGAACTACAATAACAAATAGTGTATTAAAGAATGAGTTTTATAAATGAGTTTTATCTATGATCGTACGAAATATCTTATATATTCCACATATTTCAGACGCGTGAGTGTTTTTTCTTAATATTATAGCACTGTTTATTTGGTTGACATGCTATTCAGTGCGTTTCTATAATGCAAAAACTATACCAGCCTGTTCCTACTTTAATTTGAAATTAATTAAATTTTTATTACAATAAAAACATAGCAATTTAACTATTTTACAAAATTCCAAATGATTGTGCGTGTGATAATCTTGTCTATATCTTACTAATTGCGTAAATATTTATTATATTTTGCATTCATAATGAAATCATTACGAAACCCAATTGCATATCGAAAGAGCATTCATTTCGATACATATTTTTTTGTTTTAAAAGGTTGGTACTAGGACATTTATTTAAAATTTTCCTGTAAAATTATGTTCATAAATCAGAATTGACACTAAATTTCAAATAATTGAATAAATTTCAATCAAATGTTATCAACTAGTAGATATAGTACACACACAAATTTCCCGACATCAATTTTAATTTAATATAGCAGTTTTATTTTTAATTCTTTTAGAATATAAAATACACAAAATAGTATAAAGGATTCAAGAGTTTCTAAGTAAAATTTGGAATAGTTGTTGGATAAAATCGGATAGCCGAGTATAAAAATGCTGTAGATAATTTGATTCAGGATTAAAGTATCATATTTGACACGAGTTGTAGTTTCTACTGAGAAATTATGAGGAATTTTACCAAATATATACAAGGCTCAAATTATATTCGGATTGTTATTTTCTGTATATACATAAAAATAAGCAAACTAATGCCCGATATTATAAAAAAATATATTTGTTTTTTACAAGTGCATATCAGTTGAAATTATTTTGACTTACTTAACATTGCTGTCAAAAATTTTATTGTCATTTGGATAACTTGAATAATTTTTGTATGGAAGTAAATTTAACTGGAGTTTAAATACCTTTATCTACGCCCGTGAGTTAAATGTCACTTAATACCACTCGTTTTGCATGAGTTAAGAACTTCATTAACGCACTCGTTTTCATTAACTACTATTTATTGTAAATATTGATAATACAATCTTGACAAGTCTTTAAATGAATTAATTAATAATTTTAGAAACTTGTTCTTCTATGTACCTGACGAAATACTTTCTAAATTACTCATTTTTACGATATGCTTCAGAAATTTATAAAAAATAACTACATAATTGCTTAATGTCAAATTGTAGTCGTCATGGATTAAAATGATTTTTACTGCAACTGCTTGAATTAATTTTCTACTTGTCAAAAAATTTAAGTCAAATTATTTTAATTTTTTAACGGGAGTTGATAAAATTTTGTACAGTACACGTGTGATGCATTATTAATATACTTATGTAATTACACATGCTCTTATCCCATTTATATCGTACATATCTATTATAATATAATATTGGGCATAATTGTTTAAATGTCAAAAATTTAAATATCAACAAACGAATTCGTTGAATATGGTTCAGGGCTTTTATCAACATTTGGTCGCTGTAAAATCGCCCTCTTGGTATAAATAATGCTTGGCTTGTACTGATAGAAATAATTATTTAAAAATCATCATTGACCGAAAAGTGTATAATATCTTTCAAACGAATGCATCAACCAGAAGTACATCAATAAACTCCATACGAATTGACGGCCTACATACAGTCTACTGGCGGTAAAGTTTGAGTGTCTTGAGCGACACAGAACAACTGTTGCAGTTTTAAACTTAACACATTAATTAATCATTTATTTGAAGCAGCCGCGTGCAGCAGGTGAGCTGCGCCGGGGGCCAGAGCCACCCCCGACCCCTGTATTAAAATCAATATCGCAGTGGTTTCAGTCGTGCAACAGGGGAGACGACGAATACATTTGTTGCTTGGCCCGCGACACGAGATTCTTTCATAACAGTCGTTTATTTAAGAAAATAAAAAACGAAAATGAGTCCGAGTATAATGCGTTTTAATTTCTAGTGAATTATTCTTGGAGGAAGAATGTCAATAAGAGATAATGTTGTAAAGAAATAAAAAGTTACTCATAATCACATAACCTCCCGAAAATTTTAATTTTCAGCCAATATTATTTTTATACTTTTTTGTTGGAACAAAATTTATTCTAACTCATTTATTTACTGAGAAATATCCAAAATGCCTTCAAATAAACTACCAATTCCGATTAATGGATTTCTCCTAAAATCTAATCAGCTCGTAACATAAATATATAAAATCATTAAATTTTGAGTTATCGTGGACGATTAAATCCTTACACTTACACATACCTATACATACACACACAGGCGTCATCGTTAATAGTATATTGTACAACGCGCATGGAATGGTACTCATTTCCCATGAGTATGAAAGTTTGTAACATGAGCCGAAGGCGAATGCTGCAAATCATACGAGTATGAAATGGACATTCTATGAGAGTTGTACACTATACTTTTTCTACGACCACGATATTATTTCCTAATTCATTTAATTTTAATAAAATATTGTCTCGCTTTCATCATTCCAATATTTGACAATTTTAAATAAGTATCCTAGCAATGGCACCTGTACTTAAATGAGCTAACCTGTATTGAAATACTCACAATGTATCTCATATCCCTAGCAACAACAAACATGCAATGAGCAGATTTCTAAGTGGTCGTAGAAAAAATACTGAAATCGTGTTCTAGGGACCTTAAAACGTACTTCTCTGTTTAAAACTCACTATTGGCAATTTTGAGCCATCACAATACTTCCCTTACACATATGTAAAAAGGGGGGTTAAAAAAAATTAGGCACTATTCTCAAAATGAAAAATTGTCTTGTATATAGAACAGTTGTAAGAGAAAATAAATCTAAATTAAATATACATTGAAATGTAATCTGGTTTAGATAGAAAAAAAAACAGAGAAGTTAAAGATCAGATTTTTGCATATAGATTCAATTCGATCTAAGAAAAGTTTGCTCTACCGAATATTAGCTACTTTACCATTGTACAACTTCAGCTTTACTTTATACTACTATTTAGTAACCATAAGTCTTTAATAGTCTTCTCTCAAGAAAGAATCCCAAATTTCTTAAAGTCTGTGTAGCAATTCATCAATTGTCCTTGTAGAATTTTTACTTTCTTATACAAAGTATAAGGAAGCATTGGAATTATGAAAAAAATCGCTGACGAGTTTTTTGCGAAAATACATTTTTTGACGTCCACTGAATCCGATTTTCGATTTTTCAATGATGTCGTTGTGTGATGGATGGATGTCCATGTAAGCAATATCTCGTGAACGAGACAAGATATGTAAAGGAAACTTAAAATTTATATAAGTTACATGAAAATATGAAGAGCTGAGTTGATTTTGAATGAAATTGAAAAATCGGAAGAGGTAGTTTACTGGACACACAAAACAATAAATTTCATTTTTTTCAAAAATTGAATCAGCTGTGAAAAAAGTTTCAAATGAAAGATGTTGGCAAAAATATTTAAGATATAAAATATTATTTGCACTTTTCTTGTACATGCTTCAAAATTTGAGAAGAGCTAAATTATATATTTAATATTATATTCCAGTCTTAGTTACAATGGGAACAAAAACTAAAACATTTTTAATATCTATATCAAGGAGCACATTGATCTGTATGTCAAATAATTGCGTGTGTCTAAAATATATCTCGTTTGAAATATTATAAAAGCAATATTTGTATTATTAGTTAGACAGTTTTAAAGACTAGATATTAAATAATACCTATTTTAAAATAAAATCATAGTTACATGAGAACAGAAAATTATACAGGTTTAACATGTATATATTAAATAATTGTCAAAATAAAGTCATACGCAAGGAACAAGTCATACGTGTCCAGTTGGTTTTATATGTATAATAATATAAGTAGTGTGGTGCCCACACCAGTTTTTTCTGTTATATTATTAGTTTTTATCTGCAATTCTTCCATGGACTTATCAAAATAAATACTGATTTATTTGAGGGAGAGTCAAGATTTTACCGAATATCTTCTCTTGCCGGATATCTGAGATATCCGAGAGATATCAACAGATATCGCTGTACAGTAGAAATGATGTCACCCTGAAGCAATGCAAAATAGTTGCGGTTTCGTCCGTACGAGAGCACCACAATTTTTCTGCTTCAATTGTCAAAAAATAACAGCCCGTATCCATGTAGTCATCTCCACACACACACATACACGCACACAGTGCCCATGTGTGTTTACGTTCGCCGTTCCGGTCTACAGTTTCCTTTATTGTCGGCCATTGTCGTCTGCTGCGCTGCGAATGTGCATTTTTCGGTGTGCAATTTTCTGCAAGGCGGTTTCTTTAAATTACAATAAAATTTCAGTATTAATCACAGGTTGAAATCGGGCCGATGCGTTCGCATGTTGCAGCAGTCTGTACTTTAATTACGCTTCCTGTGTCCGGAGAACACAAATGACAATTGTTGGCTTCGGCGACACGATGTCTTGCAACTATAGCCAAATAATTTATATCATTACGGCTCTGCCTTGGAACATGCTCCCTTTGATAAATATATCAGTATGCCATTTACCCAGGTCTGAAGATGCACTATGTTTTCAAATGATCTCGGTGTGTGATATACTTTATATAATTGGGGATTCTAATGTTTTCTCGTTAATTTTTGTGTCATTTGTTTGGGTCACTACTAATGAAAATATAATATAAAGTAAGTCATAAAGAAAAAATATGTTGTGGGCACCACAATACCTCCCGCCATAGATTTCTTATCAAACAATGCAGGAACAAGGACCACCACTATCAAACGACATTTTTCAACCGTTGTTTTGTTTTTTCAAAAATCACAGGTTAGCAGATTTAAACGAAAATATCAAAATATAATATTTCTTTAACGTGTTGTAATTCGCAAATGGTGACAGTAAGAGGAAAATGTTTCAAACAATAATTGTAGACAATAATATATAAAACGGTATTCTAATAACAAAATTTAACCATAATTTACTGAGATATTTTACAATAACTTGATAGTGCTTCAAGTAAACTACCAATTCCGGTTATTGCATTATTACCAAAAACTAATCAGCTCTTCCAAAGGGGATACAATTGATATATACAAATTATCAAAATTTTCAGTTTAACAATTTTTGAGAATCAGTAACACCAGAGATCCACATAGACTGACAGACTGACAGACAGACAGACAGACACACACAGACATCATTGCGAAACTATTAAAATCGTATTCTAGGGACCCTAAAACGTGCTCATCCACTGAAAACTCACTATCCAATTTTTAGCATGATTCCTATACCTTCCGTACAGAATATGGCGGGAAGTAAAAACAATTTTATCGTTTTGACAGCGGATAAATAGGAAGGTAACTTTTAGTAAGTGATAAAACATTATTTATTACCTTTATCGTAGCAACAAAATCAAAATATTAACTACATTAATATCGTTTGCTTTATATGTTAAAAATATGATATAGTATAATAATTATATTGTCATCAAATACACTTTTAAATAGACCTTTTTTATAAATAATGTCGTTAAATTATCTCGACGAATTATACTCGAACATTTTATTTTTTTCGGAAAAATTTCAGTTTAACAACTCAATCTTGTCACCTGACAGCAATTTGACTCGATAACAGTTTAAAAAATAAAATCACTCCACCTACGGTGTCGTGATTTTATTAAAACAATTTTCTTGCCAAATTGCTAGGTAACAAAGTTTTGTTACAAACAAAAAATCCGGGAAAAATAAAAAGCTCTTGTGTAATTACAGTTGAATATACCCACCAGGAGTGATTTTTGTTAGGAAAAATTATCGGTTGTGGGGATCAAACTGAAGGCCTCATGATTTATAATCCGTTGTGAAACCATTTCGATTAAATATTGGATTAAATTTGGGCAACCCGAAAATTATTTGAACAAATGCTGAATAATAAATACATACATCAAGCGATACGTCCATCTATGAGTGTGAAACTTGGTTTCAAATAGATTTTACAAATAAATGTCGAATGATTAAAATACGTAAAGTAAAGATACTTTTTCATATCCATTTGAAACACGTATTTATGTAATAACCGACATGACGGCTGGTACCACCTACAACTACCATTTAATTTCTTCCGGTTTAAATGTAAAATAGGGTAGAGGTATCCACTAAAATAATAATAGCAGCGCAAGTATGAATTTGGTGATTATATCCGAAACATTAGTCGCGAAAATTTAAAATCCGAATAAAGCAGATTTATTCCTAACGATTTAACCTTCCGCCTGGTCCAAAATCAACAGCAAAGAAAATGAAACAAGTTAATATTTATAAATATGCAAATGTCCCAAAGAGGGGACAAGACAGGACAGAATTTATTGCCCCCTTTCAGTCGCCCGGCAACTAATAACTCCGTGCAATTGAAAAATAAAAGAAGCAAAGATTCATTTTAAGAAGATAACTCACAAAAAGTCCCAAATTAATACGCTGGTAATTAATATTGAATATTCTTGGCGAACAAGCTTGCCGCTCGCTTCTGATGAGGCAAAAAAGTGACAACGGGGTTTAATTGACTTGAATAATTAAGTGTTGTCCGCGGATGCATGGAGCGGAATTTATTTGCAGAGGAAATTTTCCTTAGCGAATTTTGACTGTATTCGTGTTAGGATTAAATTAAAATACACCCCTCTATGCTTTCATCGAAAATTATTTATATTTTTTTCATACATTCATTGCTAAATAATTAGGAGTGCGCCTATTCCAAAAAAAACAACTTTTAAAATAATGTTTCTATAATACTGTTTTGGAAACTAGGCATTCCACAAATAAAAATCGTTATGGAATCACTAAAATTCGACGAATCAGATCCGCATATTAGCGCGATATGAAGTATCTTGATTCAGTTACTATGGTTACGTCTGTTTGTTTTAATTTTATTTATTTGAGTTTAACGTTTTCAACAGCTTTATATTTGTATAATTTCCAAATGATAAATAACAAGAGTTATAGAAAGTATATTCTACAACATGTAACGGAATGACATATTCCATTATTGTTGTAAAATATACTATTTCACATCTGTCTTGTGGATGCTATGAAAATTTACGGGATTTTACCATTCATGTCTACATTCATAAAAATAACTTCTTGTGTCAAGAAAATTTTCCAGTTTTCTGTTGTAGGAATTCGTTGAAGAAAATTTTATTTCTTACAAAATGATTAGGTTCAATTAAGAAAAATATTAATTTGGAATATATAATTTTCATGTATATTCTTTTGACTGCATTGAAAGAAAATGAATATATTTTAAATTTTGATTTTAATTATAATGAAAAAGAAGTCGTTTTAATTTTAAACAAAACGTTTTTTAAAACGTATGTTAAAAATTATGAAAGATATTTTCCTGCTTAATGAAATTCATTTTATCGTATATTTTGATAATAGGCCTTTTTACTTTATCGGATTAGTATATAATCAGCCACTTTATGGTTGCTAAACAATATCATAAACGAGTGATTAAAATACAGCCGAACATATATAAATTAACATCACGCATTTTACCCAATTTGGATGTGGCACTCTGCTTTCGCAGCGAAATTTTTTGTGCGGTAACTATACGTCAAATCATGGAGACGGAGATGATATGCACATAATTTCATTATCAATGTCCGAGATATATAAAGATATGGTCACAAAAAAATAGCTAACATTGAAGACAGGAAAGTATAATTTAATTTGAGTTATTACGAATACGCAAGTTGATATTTTCGTAGTGAAATTACTGTACTTAATAAGTAAATAAGTATTTTGTTTTGAACTGAAGCACGCATATGTCTTTCAGCATAAATATATAATTTAATAATTTGTAAATAATTGACTTATTTGAATGTCTCCCAAAACAAGAACAGTTAGTAATCGCATGCAATTTAAACCGCACAAGATAATTTTCTAGTTTGAATAACTGTTTTAAATTTATGTGTTTAATCAATAAAACTAATGGGGTCCTTCACTAAAGTCACTAAATAGCAAATAAGTTATTTATATTATAACTTGACCCAAAAACATCGTACATGATATAATAGCAGTTTACAAAATATTCTTAATTATTGAGTTATTTGAGTTTTAAAGATACCAATTCTGATGTCGTCAAAGTATTATGTTTATTTGTGCTTCTCTCTCACACATCATTCTAATCTAAATTCTTATAATTCTCTTATTATTGAGCTGTCAGATTGTCGAAGTGTCAAATGGTTGGCAACTAATTTGTAGATTTTTGTTTTGTTTTAAATTCGTATCCAAATAAAACAAATCACACTTCTTTGAGAATTCGTGCGATTATAAAACCATGTGGTTAGGTCGACACAACGAAATTAAACACATGTTGAATGAAATAGATTTGCAAAATTTATCACTGGTAATCTTTTGACTAAAAGAATCTTCCAGTTTTTGTTTCTTCCTGGAATAAATAGTATTCAAGTATATTTTAATTATTCACCACGAAAAGTTATTTTATTTGAAATCGGCACTAAAGTGCTCAAAAATCGTCATTAAAAGCTCAGAAATCGTCACTAAAGTAACTCAATATACGACGATTTTGAGCAACCCAGTGTTGGTAACCGCTAAATAATTATTGTACAATTAGGATAATTTTGGCAGATATATTAAAGTACTAAAGTAAATTTGGACGTAACATGAAACAAAATTTGCAAGAAGAATTAACTAATTAATCCCGATGACCAAATTGCGGACAAAATACATAATTTTGAGTGTTATTTACGATAACTTCACTTTTCGAGGTTGGCAACACTGACTGTCAGTTTCAATTGACAACTGACAGATGTATAAACTTAACCTATACTGTAATTTTTTAGTTTTTTCGAATTTTAGATTTAAAAAAAATTTATATGTACCTCGGCACTGAAGTTCCTTTTTATCACTCACATGGTTTATTTATAAAATTGAACTTCAGTGCCTTGATACATAAATAACTATTAATTCCATTTAAATTATTTTTTAAACAATAAAATAAAACATTTATGTGACTACAATTATTTACAATCCCTACTACTTGAGATCCACAACATATGCAACAATGACGTCACAACAATTTTAATACGTCATTACGGTTTAATGAATAACAATTAATATATCTTTCAGCTACTGTTTATTTATATCCCAATTATTTTAAATTTTTCGATGAATTATAGTACCAATAATTCACTTTTCTCGGCCAAACACAGAGCTAAAAATCCATAATTCACGGTAATTTTAAAGATGTGATGTGGATCACCAAGCAACGGCCGTCTGACAGTTGACATGCAGTCAGTTCTCATTGTGTATTTTTATGTTGACGTTTTTAAACGTGTGTTTTCAATGAATTTCGATCATTTTCAAAAGTGATTTCCGAATTTACTGGCGTAAATAAAGTATAGTATTATATTCGGGATTATGGTCATTATTCATTCGGATGATTTCTTCATCTTCGTGAATAATGACTATCATAAACCCTCATTATAATCCATTATTATTTAAAACTGCAGATATTCTTCAATTTAGATAAAGTTTCATAAAAAAAAATTAAAAATAATAGCGAAAGACCTCACTCAGCATTGCGTGATTGCGCTGCTATAAATATTTTGAACCTTTGAGTGCTTCCGTCATAGGAAATCTTTCCGTCATCATAATGTTTAAAACAATCAGATGGAAATTTTGTACACAGTGCCATGTACTGCTTATCTCGTTGAACTCATAACGGCTACGATCCTTCTGTTCATTTCAAGTTGAAAAAGTATTTCAGGTTTTTATAAATCTCGGTAAATATATTTTATACAGTGTTAATCGCGAAATCAAGAGGGTAATTACTCTTTTTGAAAAGTGCACATGAGATACGTAACTCATAGCTTAGTTCATTACAGCCGGTGGGTTTATCTGTCTTCCGATCTGCGAATCAGGACGCTTATTTACAAACTCTGTGTTAAGAAACATTCGCTTAAACAACTTTTAAACAGTAGAAAATAGGTGAAAATGTTTCAAATAAAAATGGTAGCCAATACTGTTCTACATCTTTTTTAATATGACAGAAATTACTCTAACTTAATTATTTACTGAGTTATGCTCAAAAATCCTGATAGGTCTTCAAGTAAACTACCACTTCCAGTTGATAGATTACTACGAAAATCCAATCAGCTAGTTACTTAAACATTCAAATTCTAAATGTGAAATTTCAAGAAGATATCTTTATTAGGTTTTGAGTTATCGTCGACGAAAAACGTCACACAATACACAGTATTCTATGGCCCCAAAACGTGCTTGTCTGTTGAAAACTCACTCATCCGTGAGGCCAATGGAGCCCCCAATTACTTTACATACTATTAGGAAGTTATACAATAATGACGTATGTGTGGATGGATGGATGTGTGTCCGTTTATTAAATAACCAACGTACAAGATAGGTAGAATAATGAAACTTCAAAATTATAAGTTTCATGACAATGCGCATTGCAAAACTGGAAGTGGAAGTTTACGAGGCACAAAACAATCAGTTCAATTTATTTCTAATAATCAAATATCTAAAAAAAAATTTTAAAAAACCTATTTAATATTTTATGTCTGTTTTACATGACGCAATTTATTGGCCAAGTTTTCTTGTCAATTTATTGTTGTGTGTAATACGACTCTTCATTAATAAATTGGTCAATTTATTGAAGAATTTATGAAGATGGTAACCGGACTAACTACTGTTGGTCATATGCAGCTTAATGATATATGATTGTGAATATATGTGAACACAAACGACCATGCTCTTCAGTGGGATTTGAACCCACGACCCATGGCGTGCTAATCTAATGATATAGCCACTACGCCACCGAGATCGGCCTATTGACGAATTAGGACATGTTCTATTTTTCTATAATTTATTGGGGAAATCTAGAGGATTTTAGTCATTGCCAACCACTTTGTCATTTTTGTACGTATAGCTCTTGAACAAAATATACATATTAGTAGTATAGGTGTCAACTGATATCGTGTTGGTACTACTGAAATTATAACAAAAAAATTATGGCAAACTTGATGTGTATTAAACGAACGACAATATTTTTGTTGGTAATTTAATGACAAGAAAATTTCACTAATTTATTGACAAATAAATTGCGTCGTGTAAAACTGGAATTAGATGTTTCAAAAATTTGTTAGGGAATTCCAGAGGATTTTAGTCTTTGTCAATCATTTTATCTTGTTTATGTTTTGGTTAGTTTGTCAATTTTGTACGTACAGCTTGAACCAAAAATATTAGTAGCATAGGTGATAGCTGATATCGATACTGAAATTGTCACAATTGACGAAAAACTTGATGTGTGCAAAACGAACGACAATATTTTAGTTCTTGTCAACTTATTAACTAGATAACTTGAACAATATATTGCATCGTGTAAAACAGGCTTTGTACGACTCCGCCTCAATTTTTTCATCACCAATAAATTGGTCAGTTTATTGACGAATAAAAACATGTTCAATTTTTTGACAATTTTTTAGGGAATTCTAGCGAATTGTCAATAAGTTGCATCTGGTAAAACTGGTAATAGAATTGTAATATAAATGACAATTTTTCTGATTTTTCTGCCCCAGTGTCTCCGCCCATGACGAGCAGGGCCTCGTGCACCACTGAACACAAGGCTCGGCAGCCGTGAAGCCAAAGCGTTATCGTCAACACATTTCCACGTTCATCTGGAAACGTCAGCGACTGTACGCAATGACGCAATATCCAACTTTTGCGAACTGGTATCCCTGCATGCCCCCCTTGTACCGCGCCCCTCTCGCCCACCCGCTTGTTATCCTTGCATCCCTTTCCCCCCGCAGAGGGGAGTGTCACACGCCACAAATTTGAATCGAGGATATCGATTGGGAGATTTGTTATAGAGAGGAAGACAATTGAAGGAGGTGGGAATTGACAATAATATGCTTTTTATTCGGGTTGCGTAATATACGCAGAAAAAATTACCCTAATATATTTTAACAATTAAATTAGGTTCCGGAGAACCCAAGAAGAACTAAATTTCATACTTTATAATAGCACTACCCGGAACAAAATTCCGTAGAATTTTCTATTCGATAAGCATCGAGGTAAACATTTTATTTCTATTGTCATAAGGCTAATACGAACTTATTGTTGAAATCTCCTATTTGTATTATTTGTAGAAATGCGAATATTGTTTTAAATACACTATATATCTTTACTCTATCGCCAATGCAAATTACAATGTATATAGCAGAATTGGATACAGAATAGTTTTAATCTAGGCCATTTCACAATTTTACGTTTATTAAATATTTTTCTTTTTCTTTATTCTAAGTATATATAAGATATATGATATATATTTGTTTATCCAACACCTCTTAATAAATGCTCTATAACTATGGCGATTTTAAACAAGAAAAGTAACAGATTACCCACTAGTGGGTATAATTTTGAGAAAAGTCATTAGTGAGTATTTTTTCATTTATAACAATAATAATAACAGACAACACCTTGGTAAATAATTCGATTGACATTTTAATTAAAAATTTAAAGCACATGTCACTGTTAAATAATATTTCTTCAATAAATTTTTCATTTATTAAGAGGTGTTGGATAAAACTTTATACTTCACACGTGGGCAAAGAAGAATTACCCAGTCGATAAAATTATCACACTCAGCCTTGTGCTTCGTGTGCTCAAATTTATCTCGTGAGTAATTCCTTACTTTGCCCTCTTATAAAGTAAATAACTATTATTATATTTACTGTCACTTATGAATACATATTTCATATTTTGTATTTTCTTTTTTTGCCCTATAATTGGTGTAACTGTTGGGCAAATAAACTATTATTATTATTATTTAAGTTGCATATTTGAAAATTTCGTAACAATTAAGAAACTTTTACAAAGCAATTAAAAGTATATATCTATTTTTTTTTTTTCGTGTAGGATAGAATTTATTGCAATTGCTTATCTTATGCGAATTGTGTTGTTGTATAAGGTGAAACTGAGAAACTATTGAGAAAAATGATTGTGAGTATAAATGACAAGTTTTTTTGCTGTTGAATGTTAATAAATATGATTTAAAAAAAAAATGTTTTGGTGACTGATTTTAATGGTTATATATATTTGAGTAATATGTTTTCGAGGGATGGACGTACATATGACTGGATGATTGAAAGGCGGGGGTATGCAGGGTACAAGGTATTGGGTGTCCTCGGTATAATTGTTCGAAATGTAAATGTATCTAGAAATGCTCGATTGAGTATGTATAAAGGTGTGTTAGTGCCTACATTGATGTATGGTTCTGAATGTTGGATGTGGATGAAGAAGCATAAACGAAGTATAACTGCTGTGGAAATGAGGTATTTAAAGAGGAGTGTTTGGGTATATGAAATGCAATCAGAAATACGTTGGTGTACGGTGAGTATGAGATTGGGAAGAATGTTAAAAAAGTGGAAGGTAGTTTCATCATCTTGAAATATTGGTGAAATTAATATATGCGGATAAGATTGAAGGTGAACGATTGCTGATGATCATTGATGATATGTTGCGTAAACGAATGATTAATGTGGCGAGGTGAAAGAGATGTGCCAGGATAGGAATGTTTGATTATTACCTAACCTAACCTGAAACGATAACTTGTAGGTTTTTATGAAAGCAAAAAACGAACCTGAGACTGATAAATGTCGTAGGGCTACCTTTCTTCGTCTAACACTTATTTGTAAAATGGTTGCTATGCGTTTGTTGAGTGCTTGCAGTCTTATCAAAAACTGATAAATTATATTTAACAGTATTGTTCAATTTCTTTCAAAATTCTTGTAAATTCACATACAAAATAATTAAAGGAACTCATTTCTATTAATGTATTATTTAAATTATCAGCTTACAATTTTAACGTTAACTAGTGTTCCAGTAATATTATATTCCAATAGTGTTACCCCACTGTAGGATATTGCGTGATATTACGTATCTTTCAGATTATTTTTTTCGAACTGTCTTATATATTGTCATTATAGTTCAAAACAATTTCATTTGATTCATTAAATATATCTACATGTCCTCGAAAAACATGTGCAACAATAAAAATGGTCGCATATTCTGACTAATTCGAGTCATCCATAAAACAAAACCATCACGCATGCAGAGTTTATACCCCGCAAGAGTGGATATTTTTACTCCATCAGGTTCAGGGTCGTTCGACTAAAATTACTCCGCCACTTTATGGCGGTGTTCATTTAGCCAACTTTATATATTTAGGCACATAAAGTAGTTTTAGGTTTTATGAATAATAAATGAGGATAGTGCCTTCTCAACTCGAAGTTACTTTCAAATAAAAGTTTTGTTGAATTACTTACCCTGGGGAATTTGTCCTGGTGGATTTTTTCAGAAGCGAAACAATTAGTGAACTGCTGTCTCATGAATTTGAAGTTGCCTGGCGATGCGCGATGGCTCAGCAGAGGCCCTCAAGTTGATCCCACTGAAAAAGAAAAATACACTTAGAGTTTAAACTATTAAGCAGAAACCATTTCAATAATTTACTTGTAGAGTGAAAAATAAAGTAATATTTGCTGTAGAAAGTATATCATTTATGTTGTGTGGACAACACGCGACTGTCTTATACATATAATTATAGAATAGGTATTTTAATTATACATTTATTTTCGAAGCAACTATAATAATTAAAATGTAAAAAGATATAAGAACGACATTAAAAAAATTCAGAGGATCTCAAAAAATATATTATATACCGTTCAAAATGGATAAATATTCCACTCCTAGAAGGCTTCAATGTGAAACTAAATACAAAAGTATTTCAAAAACTATTATAAAATTAATTGACGATCGCTCAAAAATTATTTTTTTATATTTTAATTTAACTCTTCTCCCTGAGAGCATCAATATGATACCAATCTAGGTGGGATTCAAATAACTATTATAAAGAAATACTGACGATAATTAAAAATTAGTTATTGATATTTAAATTTACGCCTGTGAATTAAATGTCACTTACCCCACTCATTTTGCGTGAGTAAGAACTTCATTACCGGTTCGTTTTCATTAATGTACTATGTATTATAAATGTTGATAATACAATCTTTACAATTCTTTAAGTTAGCTAATATTTAATTAATTAATAATTTTTGAAGCTTGTTCTCCTATATCCGACTAAAGACTTTCTAAAACACCCATTTTCACGAAATGCTTAAAAAATTTATGAAAAACAACTATATACGAGCCCAGAATCATAGTAATTGGCCCAGTTAAAGTCATAAAAAGGAAATTTGTTTAATTCACCTTATTTATTAATAAATTCTATAATTTTTACATTCCGCACATACGTATATGTAACAGAGGTATTGTTTATGCTACGAATTAATTATATTTTGGGAACAATTCATCAACAGTAAGTGGTTGATTATTTCAAGGCATATCAGGGTTTTGGGCTTATCTTAATAAATAAATGAGATAGAGAAAATTTCATTGGAATTAAAGATGTTGAATAATTTCAAACAATTTTCTGTATTTTGTTGTCATCAGATTTAAAAACAGTGTTTGTGGTATCAGTAAATACCTTTGGGACAAATTGTAAATTTGATATTATTTCAGTTGTTATTATTGCTTAAAATATTCTTTATTTATGATATAAATAAATTTAGTACAATAAATTTTCCCTTTGTTCGATCAGAACTGTTTTTTTAAAGCTATTCTAAAAGTCTTAACTGGGCCAAATAATATGATTTTGGGCTCGTAATTGTTTAATATAAAATTGTGGTAGTCATGGATTAAAAATATTTTTACAGCAACTGCTGGGATTAAAAAAATAAAGTCACATTATTTAAATTTTTTAACTTTGGGCTGCCGTAGATAAAATATTGTACAATTCACGTGACGTGTGATAATGCATTATTTATATACTTATGTGTGAATTTCACATGCGTATCCTAATATGGCTTTTATTACAAGCTTCTGTTCAGCATAGCTGGTTTCTCATATCGCAATTTAAACCTCAATTGGTAATTTTAATTGTTAATCGTAATAAAAATGAAGGTAGCTTCTTTAAAAAAAAAAAAACTCTAAAGAAATGTCATACAATATCATTAAAATGCTGACAGATTTAGAAATGAGTACTTGTTTGAAAATGGTCCAAATGACAATGTAAGACTTTTGTGATTTGACGACAGGGCGCAGGTGTATCGCGGCGGAAAACTGCGAAATTTTGCGTGGAAATGCGCAGGAAGTATCTGCATTTCCCAGCGATGTTTCGCATTTCCGCCGCGTCGCGGCATGACGATCGCAACACTATCGCTCATATGTTTTGTCAAATCTACGAAACGCGCACATGAATTATTTATCGAGCCACTCGTACTGTTCCCGCTACCGGTTGGAGGGGGAAGGGGATGTTTCCCCTTGTTGCACTACCCCCAACCTCGCGAGACATGTTAAATTCATTACCCCCACCCACTGGATTTCTATTAACTGTAAGGTAGGTTGATAGGTGTTTACCGGGAGGGAGTTAATTTTTTAAAGGAATCTCGGGGTTACTTTTAAGGGATGCTGCCGCTAATTTAATATGGGGTTGATTTAGGTAATTGATTTATAAGTTCTTTTCATCTTAAATTATTCTAAAACAAGCCGATCTCGGTGGTGTAGTGGCTATGTTTACTAGTCTAGTATCCCAGAGGTCGTTGGTTCGAATCCCTCTGAAGAGCATGGTCGTTTGTGTAGCTCATAAAATTCACAATCATCCACTCATGAAACGGCATATAACCTAAGTAGTTAGTCCTATTCCCTTCTTCATAAAAAAATTCTAAAACAGTTTATTTTTTTCACTACTAGCTTAGCAACATGCCATGAAAACCCAAAGGTAATTGTACCGAAGATAACGTTTATTATATCAATAAAGTTGATATCATTCTTCTTTCAAAAACAATGTAATGGGATTGTGAAAAACTCTTACCAAAATAATTATGACACAAACAATTCTATGAATAATGTATTTATTAATGGCGGTTTCTGGTCCAAAACTATGAATTCTCTCTTTGTCATTGGGTGTTAAAAGCATTCACAACAATTTTCGATCAAGATATTATAACAAATACAAAGGAAATCTGCATATCATTATATTTAATCTAGGCACGTATTTGCAAAGTCATCGATTTAAATAATGGACGAACTGGTAAAATTTTTACACATCATGGGTTCCCACCACAATGCTACACGCAATGCTGGACACCGGTTGACTTAATCGGAACTTATTACGCAAAAGCTGATTCAAATCACTCGAAAAAGAACGAATACAATAGCCGAATAATGTAAGAATGAGTATAGGAAACTTCTAGAGCAAGTAGCGGGTCACTTTTGTTAAAAAAACAACATCGGAGACGTACTTGATCATGTTTTGGTAAGGCTAGAGTAGCATCTATCGTTCAAGAAGCTTAACAAGCATTTGGAAATGAAGATGTAATAGATAGGATGTTGCAAACATTTAACAGAATTGACAACAATGCAACGAACATGGCAGTCATCACATTGCACATATCTCGAAAAGAAGAAGCAGTTTTAATATCGCTGGCTACTGTTTTGTTTACAGGATGAGCCATCTATTTCCATCAAACATTTGGAGGAAGATTAAGACGATAGGATGGTTCAAACAGACCTAACAACTCTACAACGAAGATGACAATCGTCACATTGCAAATTTCATAAAGAAGAAACAGATTTAAGATCGCTGGACAGTCATCTGCTCCAATCAAGCATTTGAAAGAAGATGAAATGGATAGAATGTCACAAGGAGAAATGTGAAGAAGAAAGAAAAGGCTTATAAATATTTTAAAAATTAATGGTAATAATAAACGTTTGTTTGTTTCTCTGCTCTACGTCCAAAATGTTACAAACAATATACTGTAAAGAAATAGCATCTCCGTAACTATTGCTTCAAATCTCAAATTTATAATAAGTATCGAAGGGTTTCAGATATACCTGGATTTTTTTATCTATGTAATACCATGGTTAGTTAAAATAATTTACAGTAATTTTTTTTTATTAATTAACATAGTGATAAATGAATAGATTCTTCCTTTAAATTCTGTAAAATCTTTTCATTTATAATTATTAATAATTATAAAATATTTCCATTCAACTTAATGTAATTAAACACTAAAGGAATTAAAATAAATACTTATTTGTTTAACTTGGAATGTTTCTATTATTTTAATTAACTATTATTAATAATCAATAGTTAGGTATATCACGAGTGCTAAGAATTTAATCGATTAAATTTGACATGTCTAGCTTATGCATAAAATATTGCTTAAAAAGTGTTTGAGTATATAATAATTTTATCTTAAATTATTATGTACGATAACACTTTTTTAAAAGAAAAATTTTATAAATAAGCTAGACCTCAAATTTAATCGATTCAATTCTTTAGCACAAGGGGTATATGCTTATATGTCAAGATTATTTCATGAATTCATAGTATAAACTTTAATTTTTGGCGATGAAATTGTATACTTAAACGTTGATTTTGACATTTTCACATAAATAAATCGGTACACACATAAGCAAAAGGCACCTTAAAATTTTGTTGTTATAGTGTAACTATAGCAAATTGATTGTTTTTCTTTTTACTTGTCACATTAATGTCAAAAATTAATATAAAAGTAGCTTGAAATGAATAATTCAGCATGTTTAAAGATATAGAATACTAGTAGAGGTAAAGAACATGTATCTTGCTTCTGCAACTAATTATCCGGCTAAATATGCCTTCAAAATGTTCAAAATTTGCATATAAAAGCTAGCTTCAATTTAATCGTGATAAAACAGCATGGTGCTGTTTAATCACTTATCTAAAATGTACAACAATGGAAAATGAAACATTATGATTGTTCAAATTTGTAATGAATGATATAATCCATGTAAATTATTCTTAAGTTTACTTATAAAAAAATGCTTAAATACATTGCTTTCAATCACATTAACGAATAGACTTCCTAATAAGTTATTCACCGATTAAATAAAAAATACGCATCAAAAAATGGCAACTAGAACAATTACTATCATTTGAGCTATGATTTCCTTGCGACATTTTTCATTTATTCGGCGTATTATTTATTCAGAATTTTATTCATAGAAGGAAGGATCATCTTTAAAAAAAACTTCCGCTATTATATTCCGCCGCCATTTTATTTTCAAGACGTCGTGCTACTATTTAAATACCCTATAAGCTACCTAAACAATACTTCATAATTTGCAAAAGGTTTGGTTTTAATCGCTTTAGCCATTTTCTGAATAATCGCTTAATCCTAACCAAAAATTTCTAGGATCTTTCTACGGCGCCGTTCTTCCGGTTCCTTCTGCGTTTCGCTTAACATACCGCAGCATAACGTATACATAATTCACGCATACGTCAGTAACGCACCGCAATCTCAAGACGCCCGTTTTCCCGGTTCGCCTGCCGTCTTCCGTTTCCGGTTGCGATTCCCTCCACGTATTGTTTCTCCAACAACGGATTTTATTACGCGCGAGATTCAAACTTATTCTAACCGCAATTTTGTGGTGGTGGTGCGTTTAAATATTGATAGATTGCGGCACTAATAATTGTATGTTATTAAAATCAAAATTGTGCGAACTCCCAGGTAATATTCCCCGGGTTCTGGTTTTCTGTTCCGCGCCAGTAGAGGCGCTGACGCGTGATTTTCCCCACGCACGAATTCCAATGAAAATAGATTTTCTGTTAGTGTGTTGACAACTCCATAAAGTGAAAGCTAAGGCTAACATTTCCCGGACTTTGCAAGAAATTCTGACGAGTCCTGATTGAACAATGAAATGTTTATTACCCTAAAAAATGTTATTATTGTATACTGTTCTAAACTGTTTTTATAATTTAAACGAATATTATGCATATTGTAAATAATTTTTTGTATTTTTTTGATTTGTTCTCACACATTGTTCTCAATGTCTCTAGAAATAAACGTGATTATTATTATTGCTGTGTATCAATATTAAATATAACTGCAGGTAGAATTATAAATAATTGCGCGCAACTATTGCTTGCAACTGTGGCTTAAAACTGTATACTTCAACAAATTTCTGCCATTTAAATAATATGCTATAATCAAATATAATTTTTTTTTTTCGATCGGACGAAAACTGACTCCTTTCCGGTGTGTTTTCGAACTGCAAAGTGCATTAATCCGGTATTTTAGTATCGTTGATAAATAGTAGTACGGGAATATACTTTCCGGACACTGGAAAAGTATTCCCGTACGATTTATATTTTCAAATAAATGTGACCCTTCTGAAAATAAGTAAACAAACCATGGATACACTATCCTCAGATATTTTTATCGAAACAACGCAATATTTTTATGTCTTGTTGGATGTGTGTTGTTTATAAATGAAATATAAAATAACTAATTTTATTTGAAATCGGCAATAAAGTACTCAAAAATTGTCATTAAAATCTCAGAAATCGTCTCTAGTAACCCATTATACGACGATTTTGAGCATCCCAGTGTTGACAACCGTTAAATAATTATTGTACAATTAGGAAAATTTTGGCAGATATATTGACGTACTATAGTAAATTTGGACGTAACATGAAACAAGAATTGACTATTAATTCCGATGACGAAATTGAGGATAAAACACATAATTTTGAGTGTTATTTACGATAACTTCACTTCTCGAGGATGACAACACTGACTGTCAGTTTCAATTGATAACTGACAGATGTATAAACTTAACCTATATTGTAATTTTTTTACAGTTTTTTCGAATTTTAGATTTCAAATAAAACTTAATATGTACCTCGGCACTGAAGTTCCTTTTTATCACTCACATGGTTTATTTTCCTCGGCCCTACGGGCCTCGCCAACTAAATTCCATATTCGTGATAAATAAATTGAACTTCAGTGCCTTGATACATTAATAACTATTTAAATATATACCGATCAAAAAAAAAAAATAAATAAATAAACATATGTACATACACCTCATAGGAAAAGTAAACACGAAATGCTGGAGCTGAGGCCTACAATGTCAACCATAGTCCGGGAATACATCACTTTTCCTACTAGATACGCAATATACTCTTTTCTGTTATTGAGACTAAATACAAATCTAAATTACTGCTTTATTTATGTATGGCACTGTACTCTTAGGTAAATGATAATTTTTTATAGATATTTATAAGATTTACTGTCTTAATGGAATCACAATATACTTTTTTGTAAATCCACACCTAACGCAATTCCACAATTCACAATGAAAATTACCAAATCTGGTTAAATGTTGCAAGTTGCAAGGACCAAATTACAACTTGTTCTAATTTCTGTAAAATATATTTCATACAATTGTGTTACACTATGCGATTTGTGGAATGGGATTGTTGCAAGCAATAGTTGCGAGCAATTGTTTCTTAATGTAAAACAAGTTTTGTGAAAATGTAGCTTTGGGAAGTTTTTGTTTGTTTTGTTTTCTCCGGGAATTTCGTCCATTTGTTATTTCGTAACACGTACCCGGGCAGCTGTTTTAGGGCTAAGAGACTTGGACAATTTAATAAACTACTTTCCTACTTTCTTTTTGTTTTAGATACAACTTCCTTATTTGCCGCATTCGCCGAATCAACATTTTACCTTGAATACATTCATTTTGTTTTATTATTAAATTTGACAGCCGTTGTTTTAAATAAATTATCTTCCTTCTGTTTTCCTCATATTGTCCAGTTGTTGTATGTTATTTGCGTGCAACTCAAAGTAAATGTTTTTTAAACACAATGTAATTATTAAATAGATTCTTTGAAACATGTAAGTTATTATTTGATTTTCTTAAAATGACCACATATTTGTGTATACAATACAATAATGGTTAAAGAAAGTTAAAAGAGAAATAATGTTGTCATGAAACTTCAAAACTATAAATTTATGATGTCAAGTTCAATAAACTAGACAGTGTCTGGTCTCTTCCTATGAATAACTGATATTATTCAATACAGTCTTAGGGAGGCATAATCGAAAAAGATATAAAGTTTTGTAAACTTAAAATAAATATGTCATCACACCATAATTGATATAGTTTTCGCGTGAAATTGGGTAATCAGCCGTCAAATTACAGACCAAAACGTTGTTAGTGAAGATGAGAGGAGAAAAGTTAAAATGGCAACTGTAGATCACATGATACACAGTCCGATATGTTGTGAATATAATTAATAATACTTCACAATAAGGATAGTTACGGGTATTAAGGGTAAAATGCTCGCTTCATAAGCGAGTTTTTAAATACTAAAAATTATGAAAGTGTTTCTATATCGAATGATTGACATGATATACACTGGCTCAATCGTCGTTTGAACATTTTGAAAGATTATTTCACTCATTACAAATTTGACCAATCAGAATGTCTCATTTTCCATTGTTGTGCATTTTAAATAAGTGATTAAACAGCACCATGCTGTTTAATCGCGATTAAATTGAAGCTAGCTTTTATATGCAAATTTTGAACATTTTGAAAGCATATTTAGCTGGATAATTAGTTGCAGAAGCAAGATACTTACATATTTTTTTACCTTTACTGGTATTCCATGTCTTTAAACATGCTAAATTATTCAATTCAAGCTATTTTCAGTTTTAAAAACAATCAATTTGCTATAGTTACACTAGAACATCAAAATTTTATGGTGCGTTTTGTTTATGTGTGTACCGATTTATTTATGTGAAAATGAGTCAAAATCAACGTTTTAGTACAATTTCTTCGGCAAATATTAAAGTTTTTGCTATGAATTCATGAAATAATCATGACATATACCCCTCGTGCTAAAGAATTTAATCGAATAAATTCTTAGCACTCGTGATATAACTATTGATAATATCTCAAAAACCAACAGATATATTATAAAACCTATAGGATTCACTAATGGAGATTTAGTTCACTTTTTTTTACTCTTTATATACAGGGTGATTTATAACGTACGGAAAAGTTTGAAAGTGTAGGTAGGACTAGGTACCTGTAATAATGTCTTTTCCTTATTAAACATTTGCAAAAATTCGAAAACAAAAAAGTTACAGCAAATTATACTTGACTCAATTAATAAACAGTCGTAAAATTGCTAAGTTTCAAATAGAAATAGGGAATACTTTAAAGTTAATTGAACAATGTTTCGATTAAAAAAATAATAGTAATGTATTATTATAAGAGTTATAGCTGTTTAAATTTTTCATTTATTGCTTAATAATTGCTGTTTACATGGTTGAGAGCCATTAAAAACAAAAACACAACTAGATATAAAGTTGCCGTTGAAATTCTTTTAAATATCAATTAATTAAACGTTAAAGTATGTTAAGTTTAAAATGGTTAATACTTTCAATAACGATGAATATGTATACATACGATTATAGTATATGGAATATAGGTTTTATTAAATAATAAGATTTCTATAATTCACCGCTTTTACCATAATTTTTTGTTAATATTTAATTAAAGATTTGATAGAAACATATCTATAGCAACGAAGAGATAATGAATCCTCTCAATATCTCAATTATTTTCAGCGGTATTCAATAGGTGGGCGATAATTTAAAAGAAACTTTTATTTGCTGTAAATTTTTGGTTATTGAGTTTTTGTCAAAAGTTTCTTAAGGAAAACGCATTGTTTTACCTCTCTTCCGCCTAGCTTTCAATCTTTTCTGTACGTTATGAATTATCCTGTATATTAGCTCAAGGAGTCTTGTAGATCCTGAATTTAACTGATTACTTCTTTCCATCCGTTTCTATTTTCTGCTTTGCTTTCTAATTCTTCTAGATCTTTTTCTACTTTAACCAGCCAACTCTTCTTTGGACCATCTTTTTTTTTGTCATCTTGTTTCCTACTTATCATGCTTTTTAATATTTTTCATTTTGTAATCATTTTATTAAAAATAAATACTTTGAAACACCCTAGAGTGGGGGCGAAAAGAATAATAAGAAATATTTTAGAAAATAAATAGAAGCATGACCGACGTATAACTGGTGTAGAAATGAGATATTTAAGAGGAGTATGTGGGTATACGAGACGTGATCGTATACGGAATACATTGGTGTATGATGAGTGTGAGATTGAGAAGAATGTTGTTAAGAAAGTGAGAGTGAGTCAGTTGAGGTGGTTTGGACATGTTGAGCGAATGGTTGGTGAAACTAATGTATGTGGGTGAAATTGAAGGTGAACGATTGCGTGGGCGTCCGAGGAATAACTGGTTGGGTATGATTGATGGTTTGTTGCGTGAACGAATGATTCCGAGTAAGAACAATAAACGAGCATGTATGAATCGAACTATGAATGTGGACGAGGCGAAAGTGGTGTGTCAGGATAGGAATGTTTAGAGGAGATTGATTGTTGGTTGACTGTGTTTCTGGGTTCGTGCTACCCCACTAAGTGGGACATACGTTATGTATGTATGTATGTATGTTATAAAACTTGCGGATGCTGTCTGAATGTGGATAAAAAAAAGTTTATCTGCGTATGGATACTGATAGATTACTCTACCTCGTGTAAAAGTAGTAACTAACTATCGTTGACAGTAAAGTCCTGTGCATCATGTTTGTATGAAGTCCAGTTAGTCCTGATGGCCAATAGTTTTCGTTGTGGGTCACCCCCTCCACCCATTTTAAAAATGTTCTTCGTGATACGGACTTATTAAGTAAAGCAATTTCTATGTTTACACAAGTGTTGGTACATGTATCTGTAAATCTATTTTCCATACATTTTTAATGACAGCAGCTACGAAAAATGTAATATCTAATTTAACATCAAACGTCAATATTAATATACAAATAGTAATTTGTGTCGTTGCTATGTAATTTATGTAGTATCTACTTGTATAATGAAATAATACCTTGTCACTGACAGCGGAGTGCCGCTAAATATTTAAAAAGTTGTAATAAACGGTGCAAATAAATCAATAAACGAAGCCTCAATTATTCACCTCTACTGATAAGTTTGTTTAAAATGAAAACGAAACGAATTCAATTAAATTAATATGAACATGTTCTGCTAAGTAATTTTTAATAAAGGTCCTTGATTGTATAAACATAAAGCGTGTCCAGAGAATAATGAAACAAAATTAAAAAAGGGGTTTTCATAAAATCACAAGTTAATTATCTATATACGAACTCGTGACTCGTGTGTGTCCAGGTTGGTCACCATGGAGACACGAGCGTAGGGGAAATTCTCACAATTGATAGAATTCATATACTACTGGAGGAATCTAATTAAAGCAAAAAGTAGTGGACAAAAATGTAGACCTTTACGATCTGAATAATCAAAAATGTAATAATATAAATATAAACGATCATAAGATCCTCATTTAAATCATCATAGCTGATATAATATAATAGGAGAACATTTCTGTAAAACTTGGAGTGTGCAACACATGACTTTCTTATACATACGAATCTGTAATTAAATGTTTAATAATTATATTTTCCGACGACCACTACGAAAACTACATAAATTCACACGCTAAACTATTACTGAAAGTTGGTCATTGCATATCATTGGCAACACTGTGTTATATAAAAGCTCGTTAGCCAATCAGATGCGTCCGCAACTGCGGGATATGAGCGAACTAATCTAAAAATTTGTATTTAAAAGTTTGACAGTTGCAGATAATTCGCTGAATTTACATGAATTAAGAAGATTATACCCAGATTTATTAGATTTTAACATAATTGTTGGTGAATTCTGATAGCAATGATGTTCATTTATTTATTTATTTAATACACTGACCTTACAGGACAAGCCCAATAACAGGACAGGAACAGCAATATAATTAGTAAATCTTAACCAAAATTAACAAATTATAATATACTTATTAAATTACTTACAAATGTGTTTTTATCAAAAATATATAGAGAATCTTGATAAATGTTATAGATTTTACATGCATTATATATTGGAGATTTTAGCAACGAATTCGTCCGAGATTGAGATAAGTAAAAAGTGCATGAGGAGCGTATGTGTTAAAATTAGGTCTATGGAAGCAAATGTGTGATAATAGTGTAGGATCATCTATATTATTATGTATTAAATTAAAAAGAAATATTACCCATAATAGTTTTTTACGCAATTAGTGGGATAAAGACAAGATTATCGCACGCATGTGAAAGTTGCACAACGAAATCATAGATATAGTTTGTGTACAAGATAAATGCGATAATTATGCAGTATTGAGCACAAATAGCTCCGTGGTAACGTGTCGGACTGTGGATCGTGAGATCCTCAGTTCGAATCCCACTGCCGACAGTTACAAATTTAAATTTACCCCTGTGGTTCCTCCTCCACTAACATCCTTGGGGGCTATGACTTGACGGCTGGTAACCGCACTTCATACGAAAAAATATATCACCTACCGAGATTTGCGTAAGCAGAGTGCCACACCCATAATGGGTAAAAGGCGTGATGATATATTTATTTATTTATTTTTTATTGAGCACAACATTTTATCTACGATTCTTTGGAATTTTGTAAAATAGGTAAATTGGTATGTTTTTAATAATTTAATTAACTTCAAAATAAAGTAGAAATATAACAACCGCACTAGTGTGGTAATGTAATTTATTATTTATCTAAAATGAATGAGATATGTAGGAAATATAGCACGATCGTAGATAAAATCTAAAAAAAATCTATTCGATTGAATGTAATGTTTTTTATACCTTGATTTAATTTGGAGGGTAATAATGCATACATGCGCATTATAAATGGCGTGATGGTATATTTACACTTTTATAAACGTCCAAAATTTCGTCTGCGGTGTAGGCAACTCCACCAAAAGACTTGTCGACGTGTAAAGCACGCTAGAAACCAAAAGAAACTTTCTAAAGTAGAGAGAAGACAGTACACTCAAATATCTATGAAAATAGTTCATAGTTTGCCCTCCGAACCAGTGGCGTCAACCACTGATTGGTCCGTTTCCGCTCCGGTGGAGTACGCCACATCCTAGCGATATTCAACTGTCGCACGTGTCCTCCCAAAGCTAACTACGACTAGATGCTTATTACGCGTTATCGTTATGCGATTTGCGATTGTTTATCGGCGTGTTCTGTTTTGGGTTATGGTCCCCTGAGTTCGAACATCGGAACTTGGGTTTAATATCGATTTAGATTACCATTTGCAGGCTTCGCTGCAGGATTTATTTACAGGAAATTAGGGGGATTTGCGGGTAGATACCGAATTTTAATTGGTTCAGATTCACTTGAATATTTTATTTAATAGGAGTGAAATGGTTGTGAGCATAACTGTTATTGAATGTCGATAAATGTAAAGTGTTGGTGTTTGAGAAGAATGATTTGATAATTATAATGGTTGTATATTTGGGTAGCATGTTTTCGAGGGATGGACGTATTGACCGGGAGATTGAAAGGCGGGTGTCTGCAGCGTGCAAGTATTGGGTGCTCTGGGTACATTTGCTTGAAACGTGAATGTATCTAGAGATGCTCGATTAAATGATTATAATAGTGTTAATGTCTACATTGATGTATGGTTCTGAATGTTGGGTGTGGATGAAGAAGCATGAACAACATATAACTGCTGTGGAAATGTGCTATTTGAAAAAAGAGTGATCTTATCCGGAATACGATGATGTACAGTATTTTGTTTTAATGTTTTATAAAAGTCAAAAGTCCCGTATAATACAGTGTATCTATATTTACTAAATTGTACAATGAATTTCTAATATTTTTATATACAATTAAAATAAACAAATAAAATCTTACAGCTGGCAAACTTTTTTTAATTTTTTAAAATAAGTTTGCTCTAAAGAATATTAGCTACTTTACCATTGTGTAACTTCATCTTTACTTTATAATACTACTTAGTATCCATAAATCTTTGACAGTCTTCTCTCAAGAAAAAATCCCAAATTTCCTAAAGTCTGTGTAGCAATTCATCAATTGTCCTTGCAGTATTTTTACTTTCTTATACAAAGTATAAGGAAGTATTGGAATCATGAAAAAAATCGTTGACGAGATTTTTGCGGAAATACATATTTTGACGTCCACTGAATCCGTTAAGACCAATTTCTCAATGATGTCTTTGTGTGAGGAAGGATGGATGTCCGTGTGGGCAATATCTCATGAACGAGAGAAGATATGTAAACGAAACTTGGAATTTATAAGTTTCATGAAAATATGAAGAGCTGAGTTGATTTTGAATGAAATTTCAAAATCGGAAGATTAAGTTTTCTGGACACACAAAACAATAAAATCCATTTTATTTACAAAAATGAAATCAGCTGTAAAAATAGTTTCAAATGAAAGATGTTTGCAATTATATTTGGAATATAAAATGTTATTTGTTCTTTTCTTGAACATGCTTCTAATTTTGAGTAAAATTAAACTATATATATTTAATAATATATTTCAGTACCTAATCTTAGTTAAAAAAGGAACAATAATTAAAACATTTTTAACATCTATATGTCAAAGAATTGTGGAATGTCAAAAATATGTGTCATTTGAAATTATAATAGCAATAGTTGTATTATTAATTACAAAGTTTTAAAGACTAGATATTAATTGATAACTACTTTAAAATAAAATCATATTTATAATGAGAACAAAAAATTAAATAGATTTATGATCTATAATAAATGTCAAAATAAAGTCATACGCAAGGAATAATAGTCATACGTGTTCATTTGATTTTATATGTATAAGAAAGTACTGTGGTGCCCACACCAGATTTTTTTTTCGGTTCTATAAAATTTCGATTGGGGATTATTCAAGACTGCTAGAAGGCCTTCCAGCAACAGAATACTATTATTATTATTATAATATAACGCAGCTTAAAAAAAAATTTAAGGCACACATGTATTCTACTAGTGTTTATATTTTTATTTAAACTTTTACAAAATTTAATACAAGCGATCTCATGTGAATTTGGATTGGACAATTTTAATTCCCAAAAAATATTGGTGGATATTTTCCCATCAAATTAATTATCTTATGATTCATAGTCTAATAAATATTACTCATTATATTTATTTGCACCATAAAAACAAATTCTTTTATCAAAAATAAACAAAAACCACGTCACAAGTTTGAGATATTGCAAATGAAATATAATACTGTAAATACGATGTATTTTGCGGTTTGTGCAAAACAATTAAGTGAATCATTTCTTACGACAGTCATTAATTTGTATTTTTTATGCACGAATACAGAAAAACATTACACATTGTCAAACGGTTTTACATTATGTAAGAAAAAATATACACTGCTTGTCATAAATATTTTGCACCAAAATTTTGTGATTATTTTACAAGGTAAGCATATTTTCGGTATAGTTTTGTGAGTTCTATAATTATTAGTCTACTACAAGAAGGAAAGAAACATGTAGAAATCACATCATTTCAATTATAAACTACAATATTTATATAAAAAATACAATTTTATAACAAATACTGTCAACTGCATTCAAACAATAGATCATACTTTATTCTATTTAAAAATAAATCGCAAAAATGCAAGTAGTGCAACAATTTTGTCCAGCGTTATTATTTAATTGATACTTTTGATTTTACGTGTTTCAAACATATCCGCTATGCTGTACAAATTAGCAATAAATCAATTCGCATTCGATCTAAAAATACGATCAAGGCATGGACGGTACAAAGACTAAGGCAAACAACATAAAAACAACAAAATTACCATTAGATATTATGTCAAACAATCTATATATCTATAGAATAGTTTTACATATTAATTTATTTTACATTACAGATCTTTTAACGAATATTAATACGCACATATGTGTAGGCAGAAAAGATGAAAGTAATCATGTTTAATTAGTATCGATTAAATAGATAAATCAATCAGTATTTTATTACATATTGACCTTACGTTTGTTTACAAACAAACCGAAAAGGTTACATGCAGCAACAGTCATTGCACCTTCATTTTATAGTAACGTATGAAGAGGACCGGACTAGCCCAACTGCACATCCGTCAAATAAAAATTAAAAATTTTTATACAGGATGGGGAACAAAATAAACTTTTCACAAAAATGTTGTCATGAAACCTCCCGCTCAATACTACTCTTAAACGATACAAAATAGTACTTGATGATACAAAAACATACCTTCTAATTTATTTATTTTCTATTTATATTTCAGAAATTTAATTTTATTTCGTATTTTTATTTAATTTTTTGACATATATTTCAATAAGAAAACAGCTTCACAATCAAAATGACATGTGTCATATTTAGTAAAAAATTGAAAATTTTTAAGTGTTTCCATGGTGTACAAGGAGTGCAAGGCTTATGATATCTAATTTCTTTATATTTTCTCTAATTCCAATGAAAATTAATAAAATTAATGTAATCACAAAATTTAAATATTCTACAACTTTCAAACTAACATAAATTGTTGTAAAAGAAAATTTAACGTGTTTTTCACGAAAAACTGTTAAGGGCTTGAAGTAAACTGCTACTTCCGGTTGACCAATTTTATTCAAGATCTAAACAGCTCTTCATTTAAATATAAGAAGCAAAAATTCATACATACAGACAAACATCATGGCGAAAATAGTAAAATCGTATTGTAGGGATCCTAAAACGTGCTTATTCATTGAAAACTCACTTCCTAATTTTTTGTCCAAAAACAATACCTCCCTTACCTAGAGGTAGGCGGGAGGTAAAAAATAATCGCATCGATTTAAGAACCTCCTCATTTTTCCGTTGGTTAAAAACTAGTGTTTTTGGACGGAGACTCAGTTAATTTATTCTTGTGTCAATTTCTGTGCAGTACGGTCCTGGTCTTGTATATAGGTATGCGTAATGTGTAATTCCGCCGTCCAGTACGAAAAATTGTAATAAATGAACTGTTACTCATTTATATAAGTATTAATTATTAGCGAGCATGATTCACCTGCGTTACTTTCTATTGTTCGTTTCGTTCGCTGTGTTTTAACTTTTCCATCGTATGACGCGATGACTCACATATGCAGAGCTAGCGACGCGAGGCGGCATATTTCCGAACTGTGTTGAAGACCTCCCTGAAGTCATATACGAGTAAATTTGTGGTGAGTGAATCACGAGGAAGGAATTCACTACTCTACGAAAATATGCGACATATACCTGATTTTTATTTATTTATTTGTAGCTGACACTTCTACTGAAGCACAAGGATTAGTCAGAAATAGATTAGTTCAGTTTGTCAAATAAACTTTAGATTAATCTAGCTATAAATCATCTACTGTTTTGCTTCCTTAATGCCAATACCATTCTGGTAATTAATTTCTTGTTGGCCTTACATTTTTTTTTCAATATAAATTTGTTTCAAGTACCTACGCAATTTTAAGAACAGCAGACTGAAAACTTAATGCGTAATTATAGGCCATACACTTTTTTTTTAAACGGAGTATCATACTAAATCAAGGGTAGACAGCACGATGAATAATACTTCGTCAACTGCTTTTACCCAAGGATAAGCTCTGTCAGAATTCAACAATTAATTTGTTTAAAATTGAAATGAATTAATGTAGACTGCAACTCAAATACAAAACTGTAAAGTCATATTAATTTTTGACAAGCGTCACTCAAGCAATCAAATCGATATGTATCAAAATATATCGAGCAGTGAGTAGTTCATAGATATCTAGATTAAAATCTGATCTTTCCATTTCGATCAATAAATATGATTTTATTTCAATATGTGGTAACTGCTTTCAGAAATTCGTACAAAATGTATTGTCAATCCAGGTTTTACATACACCGTGAGTTTCAGTTAAGATGCAACATTTATTTTTCTGTTATTAATGTAGTACTATCTACACATATTATCGTAATGTCCCAGATAAAATACAGCATAATTAATCGATTTATAAAAATTTCTCAAACTGTAAGCAAATTACTAAAAAAAAAATGCAATTAATTCCTTTTTCACAATTATTGTCTCAATGTTAATTTAATTAGAATTGTCAAATTACATTACTGTACGATAAAAATGTATGCAAAAAAATGTAACTAAATTACATTGAATAATTACAAATTCCAATTACTTGATATTTTGCTTTGTAGAAATTGAAAAAAACCATTTTCAATAAATTTATTTTACATTATACTATCAGAAAAATAAAATATAAATCAAAGACAAAATGTCGGAACATAAAATTAGTATTATTAATATATATACTAGAATTCTAAAACAAAAACAAAACATTTTGACTAACATAGTGGAAAGTGAATTATAGTTATTCAAACTGGTGTTTTAAAATTAGTAATTTCTCAAAGAGAGAATCTGATAATCTACAGCTCCTTGGATTTAAAAAAGGTCTGCGAATAAAAATATTCTTTCAACAGCAACTAAGGAAGGAAAAATGTTGATATACTTCAAAAAAATTCTATTGATATTTAGAAAATTAAATTACTACAAACCAAACGAAATTTTCGATTTCATCTGAATTATAAAAAAGTCATAAAATTGGTCCTTTTGTTCATGAAAAAAAAAGTAACAAAGTAATGGTCATTGTAATTGTAATTACAATAAAAAAGTGCTAGAAAAACTAACTACTTGTGTAAATAATATAATTAAATTCTCAACTTTCTATTATTCTATTCTATTTTATTATTATTATTCTATTATTATTATGTTGTATATTTTGTCTGAAACAGTACGGTGGTGTATATAATTGATATTTATAGTAATATATTAATGACAGAAAATTTATTTACGTTATAAGTCCGGTAAATGAGATTTTACGGTACGTATAAAATGATTCCGGACGAGGTAATGATTTTCGGTATGATCTTAATGGTACGGACGAAAATCAATATTGTGGATCGTATCCTAATAAAATACAGTACCGTAAAAAATAATAATACTGTAAAGTTTCATTTACTCAAATCAGTCCGGTAAACCTGCAAATGTAATATAATATGTGTGTGTGTGTATGTGTGAAAAAATCACACCATTCTCCTATGACTTAGTGTGGCACTCTATCCAAAGTAGATCTAGATTTTATATATGTATTTTGTCAGTTACACTTCTGTCAATTTAAACGCCATAAGGGAGTATAGTATATCACTTACAGTTCGAGGTTAGTAAGATATTTTTTGCAATACCTGCGTAAATATAAGAAAAGGAAAAATAGGTATCAAAATTAACAGCTGTCAGATTGAGGTTAAAAATAAAATTTGAATGACATATATTTACTTACCATCCACCATGAACGGTAAGTAAATGATGTAACCATGAAAACCATGTGCAATAAAAGTTCCACTTACTGTGTTTAAATTTTGTTATTAATGGGTAACTTACAGTACAGATATTGCAAAAAAGTTATTTGGGATTCGAACTGAGGTTCTCATTGTAATAATCATAAATAGAAAATCATATTGAAATATAATGGAGAACATGGCGAGATTTGATCGTTTTATACACGAAGACAACCCCCTTCCCCTTGCCATCACCCCGAAGCGATTTATCTTTCAATGGGTCGGTTTCCGTCAGCTCCCGTCGTCGTTTTTTGTTTTATTAACAAATACCACCCCCTTCCCGCGGGCTCGGCGTCCCGGTTCCGCCGATCATAAGTATGATAAATATTTGTTTATTGAGAACAAGATTCGGCGGAGCCCTCCTTTGAATTATTTTTCTGGATCACTGAAATCCGATCATTTATCTTTGTTTGTTTAGATTTATTGAAAACAAGAGAAGAAAAATGAAATCATGTCGACTTGATGCGGAGATGTCTGTTGGCGTTCGAATAAAAATGTTTAATGTAGAAGCGGATGTCAATAAGAGATCGTAAAATAAAATAAGCGGAACAAGTCTCTCGACGCGTTTCCACAATTACCTCGATTTGAAAGACATCGCTCGCCATTTGTCTCCGCGTGAAACAATGGCGGATCACTTACGACATTAACCCAGTGCACTTAACCCCCGCCGGTGGTGGTGGGGGCGACGCTGTCGCCGCTGGGTGGCCGATACGTCACGCCGCAATTGTGAACGTGATTAATATGGGGTGATATTTCACCCGGCTGGACAATTGAAGAGTTATGTGCGATGTATGGATGTTGGGAACGGAATTACGAGTATATTGAAATGGTAGAACTGTACTAGCTCTGCCACGGGGATGGCCAAGACTTTAGTTGGTCTCATTAATGGATGTTTTCTTGGGGTTGTTTAACAGTGAGGTTACTACAAACGTTACAAAGTTTGAAAGCAAAAGTAAAGAAAAATTCATCACAAGAAACATAGAAAATTAAATGTACTTTGATATGGACTGTACTCGTATATTATATACAGAATGTTTCATAATTTCAGGTACATACGTTAATGGTATATGTTATTTGATATGCTGATTACGAATAAAAAATAATTTTTTTTTTAAATCGGAAAATTATTATCCATGTTTCCCAGTCCAAAATTTTTCGTTGCCACTACCACTGGGTGGATGATTATGCTACTAATTATCGTTTCATTAAAAATAATTAAATTTTGTTGGTTTTTTTTACTAGTATTATGTAATTTAAATTATTGATTACCTACTTCATTGTTCGTGTTTAATAGGAAAGCGAATCCAGCGCAGTACTACAAAAAATGTTTTAGGTAAACAACCCTTAATTTTTTCGAATTTAAGAAAAATTCTTTTAGATTCGTAATCAGCATTTCAAACAATATATACCATTAACGTATGTACTCGAAGTTATGAAACACTTTTTATATTAGATATATCTGCATGTTTATTTGACTGTGTTTATCGTAAACTATTCGAATGTATTTGTTACACAATAGTTTGCAGTAAGATCTTACTAACCCTAAAAAAGGTTTAAGTAACCGAAACGTCTGTTAAGTAAGAAGAATAAATGCTGTAAGACTGAGATTTCGAGTATTATTTACACTATTTTTACTTTACACTGCAAATTAATATAAACGCCAACATTACCGGTACATTTTAAATAAGATAAATAATATAAAGTTAATTTCGTGGTTCAGATTGAAGTGACAATAAATATAGGTTAACGAGGCATAAAAGAAAATGCAGATTACATGGAGAAGAAGAAACAGTGTGGCATTTAAAAACATCATGTGCATATTAAACGTTAAACTAGAACTAAGTTATTGGACGATCATTGTAGGTTCTAAGCGCTAAATAAATATAAATATATAATCACGTCATTTACCCATTTCTAGGTCTGGCACACTACTCAAAGTAGATTTCGATATTATGATAAATATATTTTATATATTTAACTTGAAAATTTGTCGGCTGTGAGACTTGAACCGAGGATATAATCCGCAGTCTGATAAGTTACCATGAAGCTATTTACCCCAACTAAGTTCTAGGAGGGGAAACCACAGGTTTAAAGTTAAAATCGCGATTACAGTCCGATGGTATAAATATATAATAATAATAATTATTATAAACCATAATCATAAAAATATAACTGACGTAAAATAAATAATTTATATTTTTTTCCAACATTCTAACTTTGAGATGATTTTCTCAAATTCATTTGCTTGTATTAAAAAATCTGACGTGGACAGCATATAACCTCCCGTTTAACAACTTTAAAACGATACAAAATCTAATCAGCAATCTGTCGAAAATTTACTACCCAAAATTTTGGCCCATCACAATACCTCCCTTTCCTTTACACAATACTCAAATATGTATGTTTATCCAAAAATTTGATGAAAATTTGTTCAGGTATACAAAATGGTCTCTTTAATGCCTTATTGGTAATCTTCATATATACAGGCAAAATTGAGATGGTCGCCCGAGGAATAAATGGTTAGATATGATTGATGGTTAGTTGCGTGAATCATTCCGAATATGGATGAGACGAAATTGTAATGCCAGGATAGGAATGTTTAGAGGAGATTGATTGTTGGTTGATTGTGCATGTTGCCTACAGTTTCTTTCATTCTACTCGTAATATGATATTTCGTTTGAACCACGGCAAAGTAGATACTAGGAGATGCAGAAGCCATGGGCCGTTTTGGAAATGCTAAACATTGCGAGCAAAATATGCTCATGCATCGCACTCTCTGATTAAGTCTGTTGCCTAGCTCGCGTTATGTGACTCAGTTTCTTAACGGCCGTTAACTTTCATAGTTATAATTGAAATATGTAAATACCATTTGCAGATTTTTAACTTGAAACCTGTTTCCTCTGACCGGTGACCGGTGACCGATAACCGCGTGGTTAACCTTAGTTTCTGCGAAGCTTTTTAGAACATTTAGACTATAGTACTTTAGTTGGTAAATAGATTAATAATAAATACAACAAAACAATACACATAATAATTATATTCATATCAGTGCATTCATTGAAGTAGGTCAACGTAGTTTAGTGTTTTAAATAATAATTCTGCCAAGGTCCAAACGCATTCAAAAGCTAATCTTCGCATTCAAGACCTGGGGCTACAACCTACTAGTTACTTCTATACAATTACAAAGAGAATCTTAAGAGATCAGGAGAAAAATCTGAAGCAACCTTTAACTCGCGAACTGAGAGTCGTAATATAATAGAATAAAAATATCAATACTGGTATATCATCGAGCTATTTACTTATATCTGAATGTGGCAGTTTACTTAGAGTAGATCGAAGTTTGATGTATTTTTGAGTGGGTGCCGTCAAATTTCGAATCCCAAAAATGTTAGTTGAGGGGTGTTTCAGGACTAGTATAACATATTTAGCCATCTTATTTCTGAGTTTATTTTGGGGCAAATATATCATTCGAGACCAACTCGGAATGTTTTCGTATCACCAGAGAAATATGCTATAATCAAATGTAATTTTTTTCACGCTGTTATTGTCGCAATACAAGTCTAAATTATTACGTCATCTATGTATTGTACTGTGCTCTTAGGTAAATGATAATTTTTCGATAAATATTTATAAGATTTACTGATTTAATGGGATCACAATAATTTTTCGTAAATCCACTTCTAACGCTCTTTCATAGACCATAATGAAAATATACCGTATTTATAATATTGAATGTGTAATGTTCATAAGCAATATTCAATTACTTGTTGACTAGATTTTTCCGTGGGTTATTAAATTAGATGAGTTTTAATGTAAATACGAATATGTATGTTTATTTGACACAAGTTAGTTATTTCTGAACAGTGCCTAAAATATTGTTGTAATGAGAAATTTCTCAATAAATAATATTTTTAAAATGTACTGAATCTGATTATTTTGACGATTTTTAAAACCAATGAAATGCTTCATTGTATGTCATCTTGTCATTATTATACTGAGAATAAAGCTCTAGTGATTATTTCCAATAATAATTCCTGTGTGTCAATTGTCAAATAGTTATTGTCAACACAAGTAAAATATGAGTAAAAAAAGATAGATTTAGTGCCGTGACTGATGATAAGCCCAAAGAATAATCTAAACAATATAACTCGAGAGTCCGATAAATTGGAAATTAATTTTCCAGGATCTTTCTCAAACTTGTTGCCATTTGGACATAGCTACTCAAGCCCTACGGGATTTCGTGGCTATTGCCTGGCAACAAGTTTTCGAAAGATCTGTCATAGTATATTCTACAACAAGTAATGGAATGGCACATATTCCACACGAGCAAAAAGTTCACTAGGGTTTGCGAGTGTGGGATATGCCATTTCGTTACCTGTTGTAGACTATACTATCTATATCAAGATTTTATAAATTATATAAAAAATGTTGCTTATTTAACGAATAACAAACTGTTGCAAACGTTAAATTCAAATAAATAAAACTAAAACAAACAGCAGTAAACCATAGCAACCAAACTAAGATACTTCATATATTGCGCTAATATGCGACTCCATTTCGTCGAATTTATTCCAAACGCGGTGTATGGAAATATAGTTGTTCCAATACAATGTTTAGTAGTTTCCAAAACAGTGTTATAGAAAATTATTTTCAATTTATTCTCACTCTCTTGTTATATTACTACTGAATATATTTGTAAATATTCTCGAAACTATGAAAGTATTTAGTCCAGGTTGTTAAGGAAATAAATTAGCAAACCAGAATTGTATAATGTAACCTCTCGAAATTTTTTCCTCATTATTAAACTTCTTTAAAGTGTGAAGACAAATTTATTTACCATTGACAACCTATATTGCATTTTATCTGGAACACTACTAATATAAACTGGTATTCTTAGTGATACATTAAAGACACAAAAGTAAATGTTGAATCTTAGCAGAAACTCACGGTCTGTCGGACTTGTTTTCAACATATTTTTCTGAGCAAAAATCTGATCTAGCATACCTAAAAGTATAATTATTGTCTTGAAAACACTAGTAATGTATTGACTGGCAAGAATTTATAATAACTCATTCATATTTCTATAAAAGGCAACAAATATTTGTCACGCATTTGCGCGAATTTTGTCACACGCTGTATATGGCGTGCAAGGCGTGCGCAGTGATATTTCAATGTCGATATCTCTGCAACATTTTCATGTTTGCGTAAATGCAACGTTTCTCGTTCTGCTCCGAGCCCAACTCGTGTTGCAATACAAGAAAATGATTTAAATAACTAATTAGATTGCGCAGAACTAGCGATAAATTATGGTTTAATTCAATTTTCTTTATGTAAATACGCCATGCTTTTATTTTTATAAAAAGAGAACATTATTTCGCATGAATTTGTTTATTCCCGGCCTGCCGCCGCCATTATTCACCGGCAACACGCACGCCATCTGACGAAGGGATGAATATTTAATTCAGCGTGCGCGAAGCCGTCGTTCGAAATGACACATCTTTTTCCAGGATTCAGGTCTTTTCAGCAAAGTTTCCTTTCAGCGCGGTAATTACTAGCGTTATGCTACAACAGTTTGGAGGGGGTGCTGACGTCACTGAAACCTGCTTCTGGCAGCTGTGACGTACGCGAAATGGGGGGATGTTTTGGGGAGACATTTACGCATAATCGTTACGTAAGGAGAAAAAGTGCTGCAATTAAGACACATTTTAATAGAATATGAAGACACTTGAAACCATTACTGCTCTGCTTTAACTTTAATAACACCAAATCCATTCGTGCAAGAAATATTTCGCCACAGTAATAATAGCTAAAATCTAAAATTACATGTATTTGAAAGTTCGTACGCACAATTCTATTGCGAGGTGTATGAAATCAGGTTCTGTACTTCTGGAGGTTAGACCACAATGAGAAGTAAGTTTTCTTCGTACGCATCAATTTTCTATTCAACCATCTTGAGGTAGAACTTGCCCTACAATTGTGAACTGAATCTTAAGTGTCCCTATTATTGTATAATTTCGGATTTGTAATATCCAGGACAGCAGTCAAATACTACGGTAGGGGGAAATTTTTACCACTATACTTTTTACTACTATTTTTTAAATCATTTTATATATTTTTTTTTTGCATTTAAAACTGGATATTGTGGCAAATGACCCTAAGGTATTCCTTAATTAAGTCTTCTTCGTTTTGGGTTATTTGGGTTTATTTGTAATAAATAATACCATCTATATGGAGCAGATTATTTTTGGCGTGAATGAAAGAAATAATCAAGGGTAATATCACAAGACCTCCTGATTTAATCGAAAAATGTTTATTTTTGCACGAATTTTTTTTGCTTAGCAACAATCACGAAAGCAAACTGAATTAGAGCTCTAGAAGAATGTAGGTATTCTCGTCCGCCATTTTGGGTCCAGATGTCATAAATAAAATAAGTTATTGGAATCCAGTTACTTAAAAAAAAACATTTAAAATTTGTATCTGTCAAATTTGAAAACATATTTCTTGAAATTCTGTAAAATCCAACTACACAAATCATACGGTAATATATTAGAAAGTATTCTGTACACTTACCTGTTAGATATGAAATATAATAATTAAGAGAATGATATATCACAATTATTAATCAATATCAACTTCAAATTTGACAGAAAAGAATTAAAGTAACTGGATTCCAATAATTTGTTTTATTTATGACACTTGGACCCAAAATGGCGGATGAGAATACTCATATAATCTAGTGCCTTAACTGAATGGTAAATCCCGACTCCGAAGGAGGAGGTGTTTTACCTAATGTCAGTGAGTGGTTTTGCTTAAAAGCAAAAAAAAAATTAGTGCTTAAAAATAAAAATTTATCTGAGAAAATCAGAGAGGTCGCGTGGCATTTGATAAGATAAATTCGAAAGACAAAGCAAAATGTAACTTAAAATATTAATTAACTGTCACACTGACAGTGATAATTATGTATTTCCTTGGTAGCGGGAGTTTTATCGGGGTAACCCGGGTAACGGGATTTTATTAATATAATACTGTACTAATCGTAGGAATTTATCAGTCTTAAAACAAATAGTGGTCAGAAATTACTGTTAAAAAAATTTGTGGTAAAATGTATAGTGATAAAAAGAATTGGTTATAAAAAATCTAGTGGTAAAAAGAATTATTGGTGGTGAAAAAATCTGGTGGTGAAAAGTATATGGTGCTAAGAATGGAGTGGTAAAAATGTTTTACAATCGAATAATATATTTAATTTTATATGTGACAGGTCAAAATTTTCAACAAACCTAGAATAAAATGTAACTATTTTTCCGATGATGTCAGGTATGTGACTGGTTAAACTTTTCAACTAATAGGGACGTTTTAAAATACCTAGATCATGATTTTCCTATTTGCATGATGATGTATGTTTCTCAGTTTGTGTATCTATGATGATTTCTTCGTCCAGAAAATATGAAGCTACTCAAAAAGATTTAGAATATTTGAAACTTTTCTATTTATTTTGCCCCGTTCAGAAAATAAAATTTTCAGGAAATTATGTGGTACCCACATCAGAAAAAAAATGGAGAAATCATTTTCAAATTACGAGCTGATTAGATTTTAGTGGCAATCCTTCTATCGCGGAAGTAGAAGTTAATTTAATCATATCTCAGTAAATAGTTGAGTTGAGTAAATTTAGTTTATATATATATATATATATATATATATATATATATATATATTGGCTAACACCCCAAGGTGGGGTTGAGCCGCTTCGTTGAAGCCCTCTCGATCCTTTGTTTTAGAGGGGATCACCCCCTGTTTCCTCATTTCATATATTATCACTTATCTCTTTCAATATCTTCCTGTCAAATGTTTTCTCTTTCCAGTTTTTAACTCCTGCGATTTGTAGGTCTTCCTGTACCTCTCTCATCCAGGTTGATCTCGGTTTGCCTCTTCCTGGGTCCCATTCTATTATGTTGTGTATCATTTGTTCTTTCCCTGCCCTCCACACATGTCCTAGCCACTTCACGCGTTGTTGTTTTATTTTTCTTACTATGTCAACCTCTATCTCTTGCTCTATTTCGTGGTTCATTCTTTCTCTGTATTCGTTTCCGTCTTTAATTGGTCCCATGATTGCTCTCATTATCTTTCTTTCTGTGATTCGTAGCTGTTCTTGTTCTTTTCTTGTCATAGTTATTGTCTCCGCGTCGTACATCAGTATTGGTCTTATCATACTCGTATATATTTTCATTTTTAATATAAAGATGTAAAATAATTTTAGCTACATTTTTCATATATTCTATTTCGCACCATTTTATAGTTAATTAGAAACATCAGATTTTATGAATAGAAATCAATCAACATTTGTTGTACCTTCTATATTCAAGCTCTTGTTTCATTGAACTTTATTTTCGAATTAATAAGCATGTGTCCTTTCTGTGCTCTGAGCTGGCGTGGAATAACCTGAAGAATCTCTACTCTACTGAATCTCCATCTCGACGAGTAAATTTAAATATTCCTTGATAAAATCTGTTGGTTGCGCGTGTGCGTAAGTCGGTGTGAATGCCCTTGATCGCAGTGACACCTGGTAGGTTCGTTGAAGTAATCCGGAAACCGCCGCAATGGTTGACTGAGTGTCATTAACTCGCCGGAGAATCAGTACGTTACGAACAATCAAAAAGAACATCGCGTTATCGGCGCGTTGCGTATCACTGAGCAACCAACAGCAAGCGCAAGTAGTGTAATTGTGCTAAACTGCGCCGGAGCGCTTCAATTCCGGGCTCAAGGATCTGGAATCGCCGGAATAAAATAAAAAGAAGCACGAAAACACGAAAAAATTGACACTTGCAGTTTTACATTTGAATGAACACTACGGCAACGTATGGACTTCAAAACGGAAAATATCAATAAACATTGTTGTGGATTGATGTGAGCTTGACGATATATAGATACTCGAAGGACCGTTTTATGTTTTATTTACTAACTAGCGGACCCGGTAGGCACAAACTTCGCTAGCAAATTATATTTCTCCGGACTATAAAATTCCGATATTCGTAATTCTTTTCCTTCTAAACGGCTTGACAGATTTTGATGAAATTTTTTATTTGTACTTATGGGTTCATCTGGATGGTCAAATGCATGTCATGAAGACAGAAAAGTTAAAAAGAAAAATTCTGGATCTCCAAAAGAGCGCCACCTACCGGGACGAACTGTAGCTAAGAACCATCCAGCTGGCTCCATGAGTACAGAAAACATTTTCATACATAATCTATTAAGTTCTAGTTTGATTTCCGAAAATTTGCTGCCTGGTATATTGAGTTTCTATTGCTACGAAAATAACCACGAGTCGAAGAAGAGTGATCATTTTCAAGTAGCAATAAAAACGAAATAGACCAGAAGGTATATTTCTATAGGAAATGAAACTAGCGCGAAATAGATTCAGCTAGAAAATCGTATTTTATGTTTTAACTGACAGAACTATTTAAAAATACAAATTTATTCAGTTGTAACTATGGCAACAAAATAGAATGTAAATAAACAACGATAGGAAAAATTTGAAAAGGTTGCAAATTTAAAACGTAATGTCAACAAATAATAATAACTTTTGTTTTTCTACAAAGTTCATTTAACAAGTCGACCAAGCACTACTCCCTAAAATACTTGAAAGCATACATGTGGAAACAATTCCGTGAATTTCAGGTTGGAATTCTATAACAATCTGTCATATTTATCACATATTAATAGAGCTGTCAACTGCTGCTGGAGAGATCAGAATTATTTGATTGTTATTCCATTACTAATTAAATTTCTGGACATTATTCTTACCTATTACCTATATCTAGTCAAAGTGATTTAAAAAAAATTATGCACGGAGTATTTGAACCAATCAGAAGCACAAATGACAATTTTTGAGGTATCTAGCAATCAAATTTCAATTCTATTGGAAATTCTTTTCCTGCATACAAGGAGAAGGATTTCCAGAGAAATACACATCGAATAAAAGAAAAACAAAAAAAAAAACACGTTTAATATTTTTCACCAAACACGACTCCCTCCGCCACCCCTTGGGGGTGGGGCGTGGGGCCACTTTGAAATCTTAAATGAGAATTCAGATAGTACAGCTAAAACTTAGTAGGTTTTGTATGAAAATTTTTCCCATTCGCTAAAGATGGCACTGTGAAAAGAAAAATAGTTATCGTTCGAAAGAAAAAAGAGGTGAGGATGGCCTAGAAGAAGAAGTATAGATGACCGTAACAGTAGAACAAGATACAAAATTAAATAACAATCCCCAAAAATGCAAGAAAAGAAACTATAGACAATTACTTTTTGTATGAATATCCTACTCATTTTAAAAATAATTATTTATTCTAAGAAATATGATGTAAGGTCTCATATTAAAAAGTAAAGTAATGAAGGGAATAAATCGTCGTAAAAACGCGAATATCTGGAGAAAATATTACGGGACCTCAGGTAAAAATAAAGTCGAGTTCCTGTCGAAAGTGGTCCCGGAGTCATTCATCTCAGTAATGATCCTGACATCAGTACACAGCTTGCAAATTACACAAAAAAACAAACAGAAGCTACTCGGCTCCAGCTCATAATTTCGCGTTTGTTTTGATTTTTTAGCGTGAATCACCGAGGCTGCGCAGGTCAACCGTGAGCTGTGATTCAGCGCTCGACGCGCGCGCTATCTGGTGGCGATTTCCTGTAATTAACGCCGTGCACAGGTCAGCAAGCAGACGACTGCCACACCCATTTCGTCCTGCTCCGATAAGGCAATGGAATGAAAACATCACACAAAATACACATTTTTAATCGACGAAAAAAGGAGATATTTTTTTTGTGTGACGACGTATAACTTTTAGTAGTAGTAGAGTAGTCCGATGTTGATGATTCTTTTTTTATTGGATAGGGTATACCTTGAAGGTGGTCCCATTAAAATTTGAAAAAAAAATTCCATCCCTAAAGCAGGAAAATAGAGAATGACTAATTGTTCACTCACTGAATTTTAATCTATTTGCCAATTCTATTTCGCATAACTTTGTACTGGGTTATTCGATTTCGATGATTCATTTTTCTATCCCTGTTCAGTTTCTTTTTTCGTCGGTTTAATTTTTTGTTAAATATTTATTTATGAAGTAAGTGTTAAAAGTGATATTTTATGATTAAAGTGAGGAAATTTGCGAAACATCATACAAAATTTTATTTACGATCTTCCTAGTGTATTATTAGTAAATATTAAAAAATGTAGATTGATACTTTGACAGTTATATTTCTTGATTTATTGATGTAAATCGTTAACAACGTATTAAAAGTAAAAATAAAATAACTTTTAACACATTGCAATTAGCTATGTTACTTTTAACACTAGTGTCAGAAAGTGACACTTTTAACTTGCTAAACAACCGTTAAAAGGGCCACTTTTAACAACGGTCGTAAATAATAGTACCTATATTACACATTAAGGAGAGAACTATATGATTTTTTCTCGCGGAGTTAATACGACAAGGGAATAATACTCTTCTCTCCTGCGGTGTATATACTATTTTTTTCACAACCCAAATATTTATTATAGTTTGTATGTATTTTAAAATTATTTGAATTGTAATGTAATTTATGATATTTACCTTTGATTCGTTTAATTTTGTTAATTTTTCACATTATATGAGCACTTTCCCTCACGACGGGAGAGAAAATACACAAATCTCCCGTAAATATGAAATTGGCTGTTTCTGTCACGTTTTGGTATTATAAAAACCGATCGTGAAAAAAATACTTTAGTGCCGAGGTAAACATTATATTTTTTCCGAAATGGTTAATTTATTAATTAAAAACATAAATATATAGCATTATGTGTTTGTAAAACGTCAGCTAGCTGTTGCAACGGGGATGGCTGTGATAACAAAAGTATTGTCAAAGTGTCAAATATTTCTGTACAATTTACATTATTATTTACATGTTCTTAGACGTGGTTTATATATGATCTGCATTAAATCCGATAATAATACATAAATTCACCAATAGTATTATGGAATAATATATTTGTTATTTCAGGTATTGCTAAAATTAAATTTTAACATAAGAGTCTGTAAAGTTTTACTTTAGCAATTATTTTGGTAAGTGATATCGTGTACTTTACCATTGATTTCGGAAAATGTATTTTATTTTCGCTTTTCAGTTTCTTTTTCCATAGGTTAAATTTTTTGTTAAAAAGTTTTTGTTACTACAAATATCAGGAACATAGATATAATTATAAAAAAAGTTAAAAAGATAATTACGATAAATCGTTTACATGAGCCTCGAAAGAATAGTTTGAAATGAGAAGAAACATTATCATATCAGTAGCGTTACATATTTCCAGTGATTCCCTACGTTCGAATCAACCGGGTCAGAACTGGGAGTCTCCCAGCTGAGCACCATGTTCAGCGCACCGAATTCAGATGATTTATCATGACGATTCGTCACGCCTTGTGGCTCTGTCCCCGTTTGCTCGGCTCGAGAGCCGTTTGCTGGATAAATTAGCACCTTTGTTATTGAAATCACTGTCGATTTGTACGGTGTTATGACCATAGCGCATAGCAGAGCCCAGACGCAGCGTTGCACAAGTCGTTGCGAAACGCGGGACTCATGTTAATTGACAGATTATTGTAATTGAGAAATCAAACATGAAACATTTACTAACAATGCTTTGCGAACGAAATGTAATGAATTTCACAAAATGTAATAAATTTTCAATAAAGTTCAAAGCTGCAGGATAATCAAATTTTAATAGCAATCATTGTCTTTTTGAAAAATTTTCAGGAATTTATTATTGGAAATAATTATTAGCCAGCAAATATAATTACCTGCAACAAAATTATTTTTAAAACTCTATAATTTAATAGCAGAATGCTTTGTTTATCAGTATATTTCCGATACCTATATACACGGTTTTTCTTTCTGGTAGATTCATTTGCATTATGGTGCACGTATTGGTGGATGTACGATGGTCGTCCAGAAAGTAAAGAACGATTGCCATATTGGTCAAGGCATTTATGGTAATGGGGTGTCAGTTTTTCAATGCCAATGTTCTCTTCTTCCGCCAAACACCTGAGCCAAGATGTTACTACATCTTTGAGGTCTTCAACGTTTGCGAACTGTTTTCTACCCAAAAATCCCTTAAGTTTTGGAAACAAGTGAAAATCGCTTGGTGCCAGGTTAGTGGGCAGTGTTTCAAAAGAATCAAGATATACTCTTGTTCTTGTCTTGATCTTGTCTTGAAATCAAGACAAGTCCACGATAAGACGTATTTTCCATTTCCCAAGACAAGGCAAGAAAGTATCATCAACAATCAAGATTTCTTCTCAAGAAATCTTCATATCTTGATAATAAATTTTTGCATTCCGCATTTATGATTAAAATATAAAAATTTGAATCTGACTATGATTTTCAAAACAAATATTTATACCATTAACTAGTATATATTTTATTTAATTAAATTTTATCATATATTATTTGGTATTACTGCATTTGGGTACATCGTTTTGTATTCTTTTCCACGCTAATTTTGAAATAATCTGTTACTTTTTAATTAGATTGAGAGGGAGAAATATTATTAAGGGATAAAATCGATTCCGATTCTCGGATATTGGAAAAATGTGTATCAAGTTAAGTTCAACTAGATTCTGTTAGATCGATTTCACATTATCCGAGTAAATCTGATTTATATTTCTTTTAACACTCATTGTATTAAATAAAAAGCATAGAATATCGAAGTGCAAAGCGACGCGAGCAACATTTAAGAAACTTTTAACTAAAAGGGAGGGACATGGACAGATGCCAACGCTACGTTCTTGAGCGTTCAGATTGGGTAAAGCTATAGAAAAAGGGGATTCCCCTAAAATATCAAGAATCAAGAAATATCAAGAATTCTTGAAACAAAACAAGAAACACGTCGCCAAGAAATTAGCAAGACAGGAAACTTTTAATTTCTTGTCTTGGAAATCAAACCCAAGACAAGAAATGGTCATCAAGATAAGAAATCTTTTCAGCGGGTAATTTTTGGATCCTCCTTATAGACCTGACCCTGTACCAAGCGATTGTCACTTGTTTCTAAAATTGAAGACATTTTTGGATGAAAAACAGTTTGTAAACATTAACGCTCTCAAAAAAGTATGTTGACATCCTCGCTCAGATTTCTGGCGGTAGAAGAATTATCATCGGCATTGAAAAACTCGTACTACTTTACCATGAGTTGCTATTTACTAAGATACTTGTATTTCAAAATAACTTGATAGGGCTTCAAGTAAACTACCACTTTCGGTCATTTGATTATAACCAAATACTAAATTGTTTGTCCTAAGGGGAAACAAAGGTAAAATACGAAACATTAAAATTTTTTAGTTCAACAATTTTTGAGAAACTGTTACTCCGAAGATCCACACACACAGCGAAAATATTAAACTCGCATTCTAGACAAAAAAAATGATAAAAACATTAAACACTTACTTCCGAATTTAAAGCATAATTCCTATCTTATCTCCCTTAAAAGATGAATCGGGATTTAAAATACATACTTAAATACATTGCTGTCAATTACTTTAAATACAAATATTGTAATAATATATGCCCGATGTATACTGATAAAAACAACTTCCCTGTATGTAAATATTTGGGTAGCATATTTTCAAGAAATTGGCGTATTGACTGGGAGATTGAAAGGCGGGTATCTGCAGGGTACAAGGTATTGGGTGTTCTGGGTACATTTGCTCGAAACGTGAACGTATCTAGAGATACCCGAATGAGTTTTTATAATGGCGTGTTAGTGCCTACATTAAAGCATGGTTTTGAATGTTGGGTGTGGATGAAGCAGCAAGAACGACGTATGACTGCTGAGGAAAAGAGATATTTGATAAGGGAGTGATCGTATCCGGAATAGGTCGAATGTGATATTAAGAAGAATTTTGCTACGAAAGTGGGAGTCAGTCGAGATGGTTTGGGCATTTCAAAAAGTTGATGAATGTGATTGTTGGTGGATTGTGTTTCAGGGTTCGTGCTACTTTATTACGTGGGATACAGCGCGATGTTATGTATGTATGTATGGATATTTTCTTTCCAGTGAAATCGTTAAAATATTTTACGGCCATAACTGGAATAATTGCATGTGACCATAAAACAAAATCCGTCGCATTCTCGAGGTGAGTGTACTTCACTGTTTAGTTTTTAATATTGTCGCTGTTTGGGCTGGCGCTGGTGTGCAAGTCGTAAACCTCGGCCGCGCCGAAACCAACAGAAAAAGAACAAGATCCCGGGTCCAGGGACGGCGAAGGAGGGGCGGGCGGGGGCCGCGGGGGAAGGTTGGTATTCGTTAGATGAAAAAGAGGTCTGAATTAAAGGGTTTTAGTGCCAGAATGTGCCGAAACATTGGTTGTCCGATTATGCCAACAGACTGTGACCGGAGTTCATGAGCGGGTATGCAGAACCGTATTGAGTCACGTGTTTGAAGGTTGGAGCGAAATATATCATGTATCGAATATAACAGTCCACAAAGCTATGGTTTTTGGTTAAATATATCATATTTCTTACATCGAGATTAGTTCTAAACAGAGTGCCATACTCAGACATGGGTAATGATGGAATCATATATTTATATATTTTTTCTACGACCACTTAGAAATCTGCTTATTGTATATTTGTTGTTGCTAAGGAAATGAAGTACATTGCAAGCATAGTGAGAAATACTTTTTTTTTTTTAGTATTTCAATACTGGTCATTTCATTTCAGTTCAGGTGCACGCTTTTGTACACTTTTCATTTTTATCTTATAATTTTGTTATTTTGTAGCTAATCATACTGAAGTATTTAAATGAAGACGTCTTTCTTAATCAAACATAAATTAGTTAGGAAATAATGTCGTGGTCGTAGAAAAAATATAGTGTACAACTCGCATGGAATGTCCATTTCATACTGGTATGTTCACACTCGTAGGAAACGTGTACCATTCCATGCTTTTTAAACAACATACTATTTTCTACGACCACTTATAAATCTGCTCATTATAAATTTATTGTCCCTAGGGATAGGAGGTACATTGCAAGCATCGTGCGAAATGAATTTGTTTTGTGAGTATTTCAATACAGGTCATTCCATTTCAGTACAGGTGCCATTGTCGGGATACTTATTTTGAATTGTCAAATATTGGAATCATGAAAGCGGGACAAATTTATTATTAAAATTAAATTAATTAGGAAATAATATCGTGGTCTTAGAAAAAGTATAGTGTACAACTCGCACGGAAAGTCCATTTCATACTCATATGTTTTGCAGTATTCAAACTTTCATACTCGTAGGAAACGTGTACCATTCCATGCTTGTTGAACAACATACTATTTTCTATGACCACTTAAAAATCTGGTCATTGTATATTTGTTGTTGCTAGGGATATGAGGTATATTGCAAGCATCGTGCGAAATGAATTTGTTTTGTGAATATTTCAATACAGGTTATTTCATTTCAGTACAGGTGCCATTGCTAGGATACTTATTTAGAATTATCAAATATTGGAATGGTGAAAGCGGGACAAATTTATTATTAAAATTAAATTAATTAGGAAATAATATCGTGGTCGTAGAAAAAGTATAGCGTACAACTCGCATGGAATGTCTATTTCATACTCATTTGCAGTATTTGCCTTCGGCTCATGCTACAAACTTTCATACTCGTAGGTAATGAGTACCATTCTACACTTGTTGTACAATATTCTATTTTGTACTGAAAACCTTAAAAAAAATTGACGCACAATATTGACAACCAGTAACTTTCAATTCACGCACTTGTGCGATAAAACATAATAAAAATACTTGATTGCCCTCAGCATTCTACAGCAAAATCCTCCTAAAAATTTAATTTTCGTCTATCAAAAGCCGTTAATAATTTGGTGATAACCGCCAATAATTTTAATAATTTTTTTTTCAAGTATCTCATTATTAAATTTTATAGTTGGAGAAAACAGTGCGTAATGGCGATCGTTCTGTCCCGGACCAATTGTTACGACAGTCAATTGTTTTTGTAAAAATTCTCAAACCCTTTTCTTTGATGTGTACCATTAAATTAAACGTCTTAAAGAATTTGATCAGACTTTTGGTTTCCAAATCTGGAGGACCAAAAGATTACAAAAGAGGTGGAATCCTACCTTAAACTATCTTAAGATGCCATGAATCCAGCTGCAGGTCCTGCATCCTTCAAGATGTCCAACCTGAAAAAATAAATGTATTAATATTCAAGAATATACTCAGTACATATTGTATACTATAATAATCGATAACTATAACTCTATCTCTAATTACTAATGTTGTAATATCAAGTGTCAGAGTATCGTTGTGTACGGATTGGGTGGTGCCGCGAGCAGGGGGGTGGGGGAGGCGGCTCGGCACATGTGCTGCTAAATAGAGCGTGCACAGCGCGAGCGGCGGCGAAGGCGGTGAAGAGATAGAGTTTATAGTGTGTAAGACCAGAGAGAGCATTATAGAATTTAAAATGTTTTGTAACATTAAATAAGTAATAATAAAATTGATTGGGGGTTATAGTTTGACGGCGTAGCAAGCGCGAGATTTGCGCTGAGCAGAAGGATAATCGTAAGATGTAGTCAGAGATAGTAGCAATATTATTTCAAGAAAGAAATCTGATGGGTCCAGCGGATTTAAACAACTTTTAAATGGTGCAAAATAGAGAAAATGGTTGTTATTCACAGGTCTATACTAACGTCTACTAATTAGGGCACTTTAAGATTTAACACTGTTGCTATGAAAAAATTGTTGATCTCTGAGGTAATCAACAACTTTTGCAAAGTTACAGTTCCAAATTTTAAAATGTCCTAGTTAGAAGCCCTTACTATAGACCAATAAGTTTTAAATATGAATTATAGTCCATATTATTCTACATCTTTCTGAATATAAAAATATTTACTCTAACTTATTTTTTTACTGAGATATGCCTAAAAGACCTGATAGGTCTTCAAGTAAACTACAACCTTCGATTATTGGATTGCCAACAAAATCTAATAAACTTGGCATACAAATATACAAATTCTACACATGAAATTATTTCAAGATGACATCTTCATTAAATTTTTACACACAGACGTCATCGAGAAAATAGGGAAATCCTTATCTAGGGACCTTAAACCGTGCTTATCTGTTGAAAATTCCCAAAGAAACCTGTTCAGAATTCAAGTTAACTACCACTTTCGATTAATAGATTGTTGCCAAAATTCTAGGAACTGAGAAACGTGCTCATTCATAAATATTACTGTCGAAAATTTTGACTTATGGCAATACCTTCCTGCAAAATTGAAATGTGTAATGTTATTTTCATATATTACCTACTGTATTTTTGTACTTCACTTTATAGTAAGTATAAAAGTTGTTTAAAATTTTAAAATGCATGGAATTAGTTTTTTTGGATACCTAAATATTAATATTTCACACAATATATTAATTAAGTTAGAATTCATGTTTTTAGCAATGAAAAATTAAACAAAAACGAAAAACATTTATAACAGTTCACAATTGATATTAATATTTAGGTTTTAAATTCTAAACAACTTTTTTGTTACATTTTTGTTTTAAAGTGAATACGTGAAAAGAAACAGCAATATTTACAAAATAGCCATTCCCATACACCACTTCTCAATTTTACACCCAGTATGTAAGGGGGTAAAAATGGATCATATTTTCCTAAGTTCAATTCTACATATCTCACCACATAAGAATTACCCCTGTAACTTCTCCCCCACTGACGTCTTTTGGGGGTTGTAATTTGACGGCATTATATGCGCAATCCGAATTTTACTCTAAGCAGATTGCTACACACAAAAAGTTATATTTTATTTTTCCAATAAGTTTTAAATTTGTAGACAACACTTTTAACACATCTGTAGATGACTTTGCAGATCACGAAAAAAAAAACACGCTACAAAAAAACTGTTACTAATGTTTATACATAATTTAATGTGTGATATATAAAAACGTTTATTTATCTGTACGTATATCATGTTTAGGAGTATATTATTAATTAATACGGACAGAATGTATTTAGTAAAGAACATAAAATAGGTTTTACTATAATACAAAATTAATGAAAACACAATCTCGATATTGAAGCTACAAATAAATACCTTGTACTACGGTGTATATATTCCAAAAATAAATGTGTTACACTACCGTTATACTTATGGAATTATATTAATTAAATACATCATCACGCAATTTAGACATTTCGGAGCAGCAATCTGCTAAAAGCAAATATCAGTACGTGGTATATTTAGCAGTTCCGACAAATAAAAACTCCCGAAGATGTTAATATATACAATTCCGAACATATTCAGTCAACTCACAAATCGGTATTTTATTTCTAAGATCGATCATCTTCTGTCTGCGCGACGGTTCGTCTTTTGTCCATTCGGCATTTTGTATGACAGATTGCTGTAGTATGTAACTTGTCAAAAATACATAATAATCTGTTCTTTCGGCCTTAACATATTTCTTAACGAGAAACTGTCAGCTGTCGTTGTCACACCAATTTTTGTGAAAATGAAATTGATATTTTCAGCGAAGCCAGATTTCCTCGTGAGAAAAATGTTTGTGGAATACCTTCAGAATTTAGGCAACGCATATTTTAGACAACTAGAATTTGATAAAACTCAACTATACTAAAAATTAATGAGGCCAAAATTATTTTATAATAATTCCATTGGCGGGCACCACGAGCTCTGTTTTTGGGTGTTTTAGCCTCGTCTTAGCGCTGTACAATCTTCTAAAATTATATTTAAAAAAAAAAATGCTTTGAATAGAAGTTATAGAGAAATATATTACCTACCACTTTTATTTGAAGTATTTTTATATAAAATAATTTTAGACCATTGTATAGCGCGGAAAACCGAAACTAAAACTCTTCTTTTAATACATCCAAAAACAGAGTTTGTGGTGACAGCCAATTTCTTTAAACTTTTGGAGTAAATAATCTTCAAATATATAAATTTTGAAGCTGTATTCGAAAATATTGAACTTTACATTCTAAGATCTAATAAAACATATTTTTATTGTTATGCTAATATTTTAAGAGTCTTTGTTTGAATTATAATTATTTATTTTTGTTGTTTCCAATTCAAAGCATTTTTATATCAAACAAGATTAAATAAAATACTTTTTAATTTAACTTGAATTATTCTCAACTATTTTTATATATTTCATCGATACTTTAAAAAAATACTGGATAAAAAAATGGAAAAAATAGGTTCTTGTTTAAAATAAAAAAAGTTGTATCACGGATTTTGAAAACCATTGCTTATTATAATCATATAAAATAGAATTGTTTGTTAATTTTACCAACCTCGTAGCTCTTCTAGTTGTCGGTATTGCAATAATGGCATACAGAAATTGAACATCGCATATGACAAATCTAAATTTTAAAATTTTTAAGAAAAAAAAACAACTTTTATACGGTGCAAAATAGAAAAATTTCAAATAAAAATTGTAGTTACTATTATTTTAGAACTTAACTATTGTAACAAAATATGCCTTCAAGTGAACTACCATATCCGGTTTATGGATTGATACCAAAATCTAATAACTAATTAAACTCCCAACTTTTAAATATGCAATTTGAAAATCATATTATCTTTAGAATCTTATGTGGTTTTATGAAATGTCAAATATTTTTTGTTATCGCTTAATGTTGTTAATGTCCATTTCCGTATTACAGCTTTTCTAATAAGTAATAAATATTAATTTAATTGACATATCGTGAAATAACAATATTTAGGTAATCGAATGAGCCTTATTGCATGGATTTTTAAATTCATAATGAAATATCTACACCTTTCTATCAAATGAAAAGTTAAAAACAAAAAAAACAAAAATGAGTTGAAATCCACATATGCCAGATTTTAATTCTATACCCGGTATACATGCGAGAGGTAAAAATTATATTTTTTTACTTTCACTCATGGTTATAAAAAAAAATATTTCATCACAAATTACATTTGCTTTTCGATACATTTTTGAGCTAAAAATTCATTATATCCTTTTCTAATGTATACGTCTTGGAATGCTGGACTTTAATGTTTGTACATAATGAAATTAATAGCTATGTTGGATATTGGTTCAATTCAATTTTAATTCTACTGTAATGGTTTCGGTTCCTTACCTCTTTTACGAAATTTGCGGAAGTAGAGTGTTTGAGGTGATAAATGTATTATTTGACGTAAAGATTTGAAATAGTTAAAAAGAAAACAGCGTTTATGCAATGGCGTAAAAGTAATTTGGCCGTTCGCGTGAGATTTGTAGCGACGAACAGTGATAAATAATCATTTAATTGTGTTGTCATCAATTACTCTCCGATATTTATCTCCCAACACGAGAGAGGCCAATGATGCATCCATTCGATAGCTCCAAATGGCGATTTTATGTTTGCAGTACAAGTTGTTAAAATTTACATTTTCGTATTTTTCGATTAAGTTCTCCAGTTCACGACCTTGTCTGCGAATAATAAAAGTTTTTATGAGTCTCCGACGCCATTTTGTGAGAATCCTTGGCTCGGAACATATACCTGACCCGCTGTAAAGATAAGCGCTAATAGTAAAATAATTTAACAGATTTTTAAATTAATTCTCGACTGGATAAGATGGGAGATACGATTTCGGTGCGTTCCGCGTTCGTCATGCCCAACTGAGATGATCAATGACTGTTTTCCGGTGTTTGTTTTCGACTGCCTAATTTTTTAATTGTGGAAACGCGCTTTATTATATTTTTCCGGGAATTCTCCGGCTCCAGTCGTTTTCAAATCAACGCGCAGGTAATCTAATTACTACAACAATGTACTGTGATTGTTATCGAAGATCATCCTATATGATACAATTTGGGTTCAAATCCGAATAAATAAGGTGTTTAGTGGATACTTGCCATCCAGTTAAGTGGAAGGGAAAACTCAAGGGCAAAGTACACAAAATAAATAAATAACCCATTTCTGGGTGTGCTACTCTGCTTAAAACAAATTTCGGTATTATGATACATTTTAGCGAGTGAAGTGCAGTGGCTAGCAGTTAAATCAGGGCCTCCAAGGATGGTAGGGGTAATTTCATTTGGTGAAAATTTGACAGTTGTGAGGCTCGAACTAAGGATCTTACGATCCACAATCCGATACGTTACCACGAACCTATTTACCCTCTACTGATTTAATAAAATAAAATCAACCCCCAATTAAATTTGATTTCGATCTGGACCACTGAGTTAGTAATTTGTTTCAGAACATAAATAAATTGGTGTGGGCAACACACGATTTTCTTATATATATAAAAGGCAACGACTTACAAATAAAATAATTGTAAAATGGATACAAACATACATAGTCACGCAATATCCCATTCAGTGGAGTAGCACGAACCCAGAAACACAGTCAACCAATAATCAATCTCCTCCAAGCATTCCTATCCTGACACACCACTTTCGTCTCGTCTACATTTATAGTGCGATTCAAGCAATAAACCATCAATCATACCCAACCCTATATTCCTCGGAAGTCCACGCAATCGTTCACCTCTCCTCCGTATATATTAGTTTCACCAACCTTTCATTCGACATTGCTCAAGATGTCCAAACCACCTCAACTGACTCACTCCCACTTTCTTAAAATTCTTCTCAATCTCACACTTACCATACACCACACCCAACATTCAAAACCATACATCAATGTAGGCTCTACTAAAACACCACTATAAACACTCATCGTGCATCTCTAGATACATTCACGTTTCGAGCAAATGTACCCAGAGCACCCAATACCTTACACTTTGCAGACACCCGCCTTTCAATCTCCCAGTCAATACGTCCATCCCTCGAAAACATACTACCCAAATTCAAATTCAATTATTTGTTCCATTCTTTGAAACATTACAGTCAGTCATCAAATCATTTTTCTCAAACACCAACACTTTAAATTATAGAATAAATATGTAACTATAATTATTGTCTCAAAAATTATTTAATAGATCGTTAAGTCCAAAATAGGTAAATATGTTAATAATATTAATTCTACATTAAGAATGCTTCAATTTGATACCAAACTAGAAAATACTAAGTTTACTTGTATGTACATAAAACAATTGACAATCGTCAAAATTTAATTTTTTGATAATAGAGTTGATGTATTTTCCTTGAAAATTATAATTTATTACCTACTACAGTTATTAACTAATATGATATATTCAAACTAATAATAAATATGGTGTGTACAAGCTTTTTTGGTATTACCATATTTTAAATAATAAATAACTGGTGTACAGAGAACCCAAGAATGTATTCAAGAAGATTCCAAAAAGATCACACGACATAAAACAATTTTATCGTGACACATTAAAAATGTTAATGTATTTTGTTATAACTTTGACAATATGCGAGTACAAAAGCACCTGGAATATTCACAATTTATATTTTAATATTTATTACCTCACAATAACATTTTTGAACATTATGCAACTATAACGGTATTCAAAGTGTTTTTCAGTTGAGGCAAACTGTAAATAAAGAAGTGGATTAATGGCAAAAGTGGGCCCAAATAAAAGAATAAATTTGCCTCATTCTATTCACTAATCCATCCACTAATGTGTCTAAAATAGACGGCATTTCACATTTCACGAGATAATAGCACTCCAAGCCGTTTCAGGTTCTTCTACTTTTAAACTACATGCTAATGCTGTTTGTATGTTGAGTCAGAACAGAAAAATTGGATTTTTAAACCGTGGCAGCGGTTGTACAATTAATTTAAACGTTAATTTTTTATTTACATTACAGACAAAGCAATACGGAACAGGGGCGTACTTTCAGTTATTTTCAACACTAGTATAGCATCGCGGTTTGTCCTGGGCACTAATACTCCATTATACATATTCAATACCTATAGCCTGAAATAATTACAAATTTTAAATAGCTCCAAGGCATCCACTACGAATTGTGGATTGTGAGGTTCATAATTTGAACCATTTTAACTTTATTCCTCCACTAAAATCTTTGGGGATCCTGACTTGATGGCTGTCGCATTTCAGTTACCAAGTTCGGTACCTATTACACTTGTAGTCATAGATCAATTGATCCGAGAATCTAACTGATCCGTGAATCAATATTTGTTCTAATTCACCACTTAATCGCATCATGGGACCATGATTAACTGATTCACATACTTGTTTCGTTTTTTGACTTTTTAATTTTTTTATGAAATTATATCTAAATTGAAAACTATCTGCACTTAATTGTTATTCATTAAGTCACAATATTGATGGATCTCAAACAGTAGAGATTGTAAATAGTTGTAGTAACATGAATGTTCTAATTTATTGATCGGAAAATTATTTAAATGGAAAAAACTTTTCTTGGTAAATAATTAAAATATACATGAACTCCATTTATTTCTGGAAGAAACATAAATAAACTGTAGGATTATTTTAGTAAAATGTTTGATTACCACTGATAAATTTCGCTAACCTATGTCATTCAACAAGCCTTTAATTTCGTTGAGTCGACCTAAAGTAATATTTATTAGTTAGAAATAAATAATATATTTTGTATATATTTAAAATATACTTACGAATTCAAAGAGGAACAAAAAAAACCTTCAAATTAGTTGCCAACTATTTTAACACTTCGACAATCTGACAGCTCAATAATAAGAGAAATGCAAATAATTTAGAATAAGATAGATATGCGCCATAATACTTTCACGTCATTGTAGAGGTTTTTAAAACTCAAATATCTTAATAATTAATAATATCTTTTAAACTTCTGTTATATCTGGTACGATGTTTTGGGTCTACTCATAATATAAATGACTTATTTTTTATTTTGCGACGCCATTATTATTTTTATTATTATTTTTTTTATTAAATATAAGACGCTGTAACGGCGTGGTCTTTAGCGTCTGATACAGTAATGTGTTACAGTTAATATATGTTACATATATTTATAGGTTGACCCCATTATTATTTATAATTAGTTGAATTATTTACGAGCTTTTCCCTTCACTATTATCTATTATTACTATATTATCTCCATCTGGTATATTTTTTGAGATTATTATATTCACGATGTCTTTTATCTAAATTAGATATAGGATTATAAAAACAACACACACATATGCAAAAAATTATCAAAAAGTTTGATTCAAGGAATTTGGCGAATCAGTTGATCACTGAATTTGAATACAAAGATTACGAGTAGCTTGATTTTCAATGATTGATTTACGGATCAACGTTGATCAGTGAATCAAACCTAGATTGGGGGTTGGTGAATTCGACTGTTTGATATATTTATTTATTCACAACCGTCAAACAAATACCTAATTCTCATGAGTAATACCATACATTACATGCTCATTGAATAACATACTATTATTTTCCTTTCACAGTATGCAGATTTCTGTCGAGTCTACAAAACGAATTCGCTATTTCTCTGCCGGTGTGAATTTGTCCGGGTCCAGGTCTGGCGTCGCGTCAGTCGCCCACATGGCGGGCGGCTGCGGTCGCGGCTGCCGCGATGTTTCGCAACTGCGGCACGTGCAGCGCTGCCCGGCCCAGCCCGGACCCAGCTGCTGCGGACACCGGCACCGACCAGACACCCAGCCGTAACCTTTACATACTACGCCAAAGTAATTGTATTGACAATATTCAGCAACGTTCAATTACTACGCGCTAAGACGCACCAAGTATCGTTCTTGGTTATTTTCAAATTTTATTTAGATATTTGATCACATTCACACAATTATATATTAATCTAAAGAAACATATCTTCATGCCATTTACCTATTTTGAGTGTGACGCTTTGCTTTCGCAGATCTTTAAATGTTACGCGTGAAATCGATTACCAGTCGTCAAGTTACGTCCTCCAAAGATGTTAGTGAAGAAGGAACCATAGATGTTCAGTTAAAATGGCAACTTTCTGCAGTAGGATTCGAATTGATGATTTATTAATCTATTAATTTTACTAAATAAACTAACTTTAGTTAAATCGTAGAATTAGTGAGATATCTTATGCTTAGGCTTACACCTACCCCCATTATTTGGTAGTATTTTGAAATTACAGCAAAATCGATGACGAGATAAATAAACTAGTATATCTATGGATGTGTGTCCGTATGTTTTATAACTCACTAACGTAGTACACAAAATAATAAACAGTAATAAAAAATCATTGTTTAAATAAAAAATGCTAGTATCATTATTTGGAATAAATAATGTTATTGAATCGAATTGGGCATCAAATTTGAGTTTAAATGTACAAAAATTAATTTTAGATGATCGTCAAATGTTTTATATTCAAGTTAACTGCATTGCGAAGTCAGTATTAAATTTAAACTCTAAGGAAGTTGAGATAAATTAAAATAACAAAAGTTAATGTTAAACGGTCGTCAATAATTGTTTTTTACAATAATTAAATGTCTCACAAAGTTTGATATTAAATTAAAAGTCTCAGTAAGGAGAGTTAAATTAAAATATTATAAATTAATTTGAGCGATCGTTTTCATAATATTTAGTAGAATACTCTCGAGTTTGATATCAAATTAAAGTTTTCTAAGGGTCTCATAACAAGATTTTCAAATTCATTATGGACTGATAGTTTTGGAGATATAGGTAAACATAAATTTTTTTAGGTCCCTTAAAATATCTCAATGTAGTTGTGTACCTTTTTTTATATGTATAAAAAAAGTCGTTTAGCGATAACAATAAATATTGATCAATTGCGATAAAGCTACTGAAGATAAGCTAAATCCACTTCTGTTTGAAAATTACCTGCCGATAAAATCTCAAAATAAATGTAATATTTTTATAGAAAATTCTCATAATTCTAGTCTGTGTATAAAGTATATGGGTCGACGAACTTGTATCGTCGCTAAAAATAATTTATTGTTCCCGAGATTAATTGCGATAATAATATTTATGTCTCGTATTACAATGAGCATTAAAATAAAAATATAAACTGAATCTCATGTACTCGTACGTGACAGACTCTGCGATAATTTTATACTAATTGCACATTGTAATTATGGTGATTTAACCCTGCTTTCCATGCTATTTACACTTTCTTTTATACGTAGTACAAGGAGGTTTAGGAACCATGAAATCATTGACTGCGAGATTTTACATTCTGAATGACATCTGTGTGCATAGATGGATGAATCGATATGTCTCCGTATGTTTTATAGATAACTCACGAACGAGAATAGATGGAGTAACGTAACTTCATAATTATAAGTTTTCTAACAATGCGAAGTACTGATTTGATTTTGGTAATAATTGTAAAACCGAAAGAGAAAGTTTACTTGATACACAAAATAATAAATTCGAATAGGGGATCAGCTACGAAGTGAAATTTCAAATGAAATATGTTAGAGCTAAAAAAAAATTATTTATAAATATCTTGCATCTATTTCCAATTTTCAAAACATATAACTGAAAAACCTATTCTATAACTAATTATCAATTACTATTAGCAATCGGTTGAACTGTCTTAAAACTACTAATTGAAATATGAATTATACACTTTAATAATTATACAGTAATAAATAAAGTAGCATTTAATGCATAAACTATACGAATGACGCACTATAGCATTTTCCATACTATTTTTGAAATGGTTTATTATTGGCTTCCTTAATTATTTTAAATTAAAAAAACGTAAATAGTTTATTCTAGAAGAAAAATTTCTGTAATATTTGACACTAATATTTATTATTCTACTCTAAATAAAAATTTCCGTCATTTTTATTTGTAATTGTAAAATCATCAGTGTCGTGAAATAACAAAATAAATAATTTTATGTCATACTGGTTACTTATGTTACATTTTTCGGACTATTTATCGTACGAAAAATGAAACTTTAAAGTCCTAGGACTTTAAAGTAAAATTTGACTTTTAATTGGTTCATTATTTATAAACAAATACTTGTTCCTATAGAAATTGTTATTTAGCCTACTTATATCAACTCATATTTCTAGGAATATTTGATAATTTCTGTTAATAAATTCTATATTTTAACAACTTTAGTAACCAGTATGAAATAAAATTTTGTATGTACCGCGTACGAAAAGTGATTTTAAGGTCCTCGCAAGTAATTACGGCCTCGGCTACCCGCCTCGGCCGTAAACAACTTGCTCATACCTTAAAGATTCACTTTTCGTTCTATATACATAAAATACTATTTAATTGGTCATATGTTTTGGTATTGATTTAAAAAAATTACAGATAAACATTGCCATCATTTTCCTGTTCCAGGTAGAGTATAAATACAAATATTAGTAACAATAATTGCAGAAAATTTTCCTCTTCAATAAATTATTTTATTTTTTAGGTGTAAAATAATTAAGGAAACCCATATTTGAACATATCAAGGCATTGAAAACGCAAATGGTACGTCCTTCAATTCATCGCCTTGTACTTCTCTTCCAAATTATCAAGAGATGGCGTTGATTACAATTCACGAAAAGTACATGTCAAATTCATTTTGTAGAATATCCTATGATGGTGAATGCGAGCTTTAGTTTTGTTAGTTTGTTCTTATTGGCAGCAGAACTGTTGCCATATACACTGAAAATATTCCTGATTTCATAGGATTTTTTTTAAATCTACAATACAATGTACCTTTCATTTTTACATCTTATTTAAATAATACGTCTTAAACAAATGTTTTACTTATATTGGAATACTCTTAAAATAACTACTACTATTATTAATTTTTTAAAAATAACAATTAATTTCAAAATACAATGAAATTTATGTACCATATGGTTAGTTCAGCTTTCTATCACTAGTTAGCGTATTTTAACTTTGGATGCCCAATAATTTATGTCTAAAACTTTTTTTATAAAATGCTATTTTCTATTTTAAAATATATAAATTAATAAAGAACGGTTAGATGCCAGACAGAAAAAAGAACATGGTGTCTCTACCTTACTAATTGTACCAGTAAATGGAAAGTTTGGAGTTTGTAAACTTCTTAGTTCTTACGTATAAATTTACGATTACATTTTATTGACGTTAATTCCTGTAAGTCAACTGTTAATTCCAATGCTAATCGTAATAGATAATTCGGTACAATTCATTCGGTAACTAACTGGATTAATAAATCGATCTGTCAAAGAGATTATAGTGATACACTTATAATTGTTTGCTAAGGGATTCTCAAAAAGTCTGAATTTACTTTTCTCTTAAAACCCTTATCCATATCTAAGTTCTCCTTCAAGACCTATTATCTAAACGTTTATTTTCCGTATTTCTATTGATCGAGAAGTATTGTTCGAAGTATAAAACAAATGACAATCCATGACCCCAAAGCAACAGATCATTTTTCTAGTGGATTCATACTATTCTTGCAAATTTTGCTTTAGTACTTCAGCCTATTTCCGAATTATAACTTTAACGCAACGTAAACCTAAAAGAAATACCTTTCGCAAAATATCGTAAACAAACTAGTTGTCTCATTAACCCAGAAACGTCGACTAATTCATAAACTGAAATCACAAATGAAATTTAATGTGCACGCAGGGCACAGCCAACTCGATAGACTAATAACCACCTGACGCCAAAGACGAAAACCATAATATTATAAAACTAGCAGATAATAGTAATATGGGTACCAGCTTATGATTAAGTCTCCGGCAAAAAACAAAGCAAGGCAAGACATCTGATAAACGTCTGGGGCTCGGGCCGGCGCGAGGGGGCAGGGCGAGGATGAAAAGACAGAATGAAGGTACCAGGATGATAAACAATACTGTGCTTGAGCTGCAAATGACGCGCTTGTTAAATAAGATTAATTGTTTCAATTATTCCGGATAAATTATGCTAAGCATTTATTAATTGCGACTGCGAAATGAAATTAGGATACATTCGTTAGTACTTCCTCCAACTGGCTTACATTCCAAATTAATTCATTTTTATGGCAGATGTTTATTTTCTTATACGTATAATAATTGTGAAATAAAACGACCTTAATTTCTGATATTTTTGAATGCCTTTCTAGCCTTTATTAAATAATTAAAATGAAATTTGTTCACTGATTTTTTTGTTATTGAGTAAAGAAAAAACATTATTTTGGGCTCCTCTTGCTACACTTTAAATATTTTCCGTACGTTGTGAATTATCCTGTATGTATGTATGGTAGTTAAAAATGAAAGAATTTGAGATATAACTATGGTAAATTAAACAATTTTCCTTTGTATGATTTAACTTGGCCAAATGATATGATTCTGGGCTGGTATATGGCAGGAGGTAAAATGGAGCAAATTAAATTTATTTTGTTTGATATATTTGACCGTTTGTCATTGGCGCACCAGTTGTAATAGGGTTGAAAATTTAAAATATTTTAATTATTAGTTATCTGAATGCTCCCGTTTGAAACAAACACTTGACATGATCAAATTTTCTTTCAATTTACAGCACCTGTGTCAATTTTCCTATCTCTGCTTTTCATTTCATATCATTTCTTTATAAAGCAAAAAAGATCAATATTTTTATATTCCAGATTTTCAATTGACACTGCGAAATATAATATCAGATAAGAAGAGCTTGTTTCAACGCTAATTACAGATGTAGCTAGAGTATTTAAAGTAACCTAAGGTAGAGAGTACTTAATAATAAGCTGATTAATTAAGGAAATCAGCTTCAGACGAATCTGTAATTATGCAGAAGAGCGTAATTATCATGAAATTCATTCCCACCCACCTCGTTCAGAACGAAATATCACAATCAAATACTTGTAAGCTCGTAATGCGAATAGACAGCGATGTATCGTGCGTGTATAACATCTGATAGCACAAACAATTAAAAACAAATTAACGACGTGCATTTGTTTCGCACCCGTGGCCATACAGCCACAGCCAACGCGCTCATCAACTTCAAATTTTAACGTATGATCCATTTCATCCGACAACAAGGCCTTCCTTTAATTGTTAAACTAGATACTTTCGCAGATATCTGGCTGCTACTTTACCCTGAACTGAAACGCAACTATTGTGTAGGTCATTGCCTTATATCTTTAATATTTTTAGAATGCTTCAGGCGGAAGATTTTTCAACACAAATAGGAAGAACAAATCATGAAATGAACCTAATTACTAGTCCAGTAAGTAGAGCATCATTTTGTACGCAATTTTACTGAAACGTTACTTATAAACACAAGATATAAACAGCATTTTTGGGAATCGTGTTTCCATACTTCACGAGCAATAGTTATTTGTAGAGAGCGGATGATATGCAAAGTGCATATCTTTATATAAAATCAATTTTCTGGACGAATTACATTGATTAGGGTTAATTAATGCTAATTACTAAATGCATTTATTGCATATTTGGGCATTCTTATGCATATTTTTACAAAAGTTGCATATAATTGCATATTTCAATATTTTTATTGTTATTTTTAGTGATATACATTCTGAAATTTCTGGTAATGCACATTGATAATTCCCAAATATTGAAGGAAACCGCAATAAATAGAAGAATGCAACGGAAAAAACAATAGACAATACATAAGCAAATATACAAACCAATAAACTCTAATATTTCTAGGGAAATCCCTGTAACGGTAACGGTAGGTATTCATTGTATACACGAAGGCTGGTAAAAGTGGGTACAATGAATATAAGACCGAGAATTCTCAGCTGGATATATCTTTCACTTATGTTTCACTTTTTTTTATAACATACATACATACATACATAACGTCACGCTATGTCCCACTTAGTGGGGTAGCACGAACCCAGAAAAACAGTCAACCAACAATCAATCTCCTCCAAACATTCCTATCCTGACACACCACTTTCGCCTCATCCACATTCATAGTGCGATTCATACATGCTCGTTTATTCTTCACACTCGGAATCATTCGTTCACGCAACAAACCATCAATCATACCCAACCAGTTATTCCTCGGACGCCCGCGCAATCGGTCACCTTCAATCTCACCCACATATATTAGTTTCACCAACCTTTCATTCGACATTCGCTCAACATGTCCAAACCACCTCAACTGACTCACTTCCACTTTCTTAACAACATTCTTCTCAATCTCACACTCATCATACACCAATGTATTCCGTATACGATCACGTCTCGTATACCCACATACTCCTCTCAAATATCTCATTTCCACAGCAGCTATACGTCGTTCATGCTTCTTCATCCACACCCAACATTCAGAACCATACATCAATGTAGGCACTAACACACCATTATAAACACTCAATCGAGCATCTCTAGATACATTCACGTTTCGAGCAAATGTACCCAGAGCACCCAATACCTTGCACCCTGCAGACACTCGCCTAAAGAAATAAATTTTTTTTATAAATTTTGAATAATTTGTTATTGTAATTATGTAAATATGTCATACACTTATAATATCAAGTTTCTAGACTTAGTTTATATGTATATTAGTAGAATATTTGTTAATTGTGAATCAGGATTAAGACTGTATTATGCAATTGTAATAATTTAAGTTTTTTTTTTTGCATATCTTGCTACATACTCGTATATTGTCATATTTGTGCATATATAGTGCATATTTTCCAAAAAATATTTGCTCATATAATACAGTTTTTTCATGCATATAATCCGCTTTGTCTCTAACTTCCTTGATGTCAACCCTAACTTTATAAAAGTCCCTAGTTTTTGCTGCTCTAGGCCTGAAATAAGTAATTTTAATGATGTTGGACCAAGACACCAAAAATATACTTCCGAAAGTTTTACTTCCAAAATGTGTAAATGGCGTGATGATATATTTATTTGCTTAAAATGACAAAGCGCAGAAATGCCTGCTGGATATTTTCGAAGTAAAATTATTTGAATCCGGTGTGAAACGTTTAAAGTCAGCTGCTAGGAGGTCTGACTGTATAATTCATTGGACAAATCGACAGCTGTTACCCGCAAAAAACCTTGAAGGAGCCCAGCGGCATCTTCGCCTCACGTACCTGTCACTTACAACTTTATAATTATTACTTCATTCAATGCTTCGAACCTCATCGACAAACAATTCAAAGAGTTTTCAGTTTGATAAAAAAAAACCTATTACTTTGTGTCCCATTAACATCATTGGGGGGTTGTAATTTGACGGAAATAAATTAAAATGAAAGTTTTAGAAGGCAACTTATTTTAGCAGGAGTATGAAAATCGGACATGGTGACAAACGAACGGTATTAGTTTCTGTTTCGATATAAATATAGTTACATTTTTTTGGTAGAATTGTTTAGTTATTCCCAAATGAAAAATTTATCGTTATAATTCATAATTATATGACAGTAGACATATATAACAGAGAATTACATTATGGAATTGGAATCACTAGTTTTATAGTGGTAAATGAGAGAATGAATTGATTTTTCAAAAAGTTAATGTTAAACAATAGATCAGTATTACTTTAATAGTTATCTGACATTTGTCAAGAAAAAAAAAGCTTAAGAGATTATTGCCGGGAATAATCTCTAGAGCTTTCGACACATTTCATTGGATTTAAGAAATTTTAAAAAAATAATCAGTAGAAATATCCCAAGTGCATGGAAAATATTCAGAAAGTTTTTTCCATGCACGTGGTATATATTGGAAGATTATTCAACGCCATAGTAAATAAGCCAATAGGAATCTTACACGTCATCTATTTTGACCAATCAAAGCAATATATCAGCGAATATATGGGTCCCAGCAATATATCCCGTTACTATGACAATTTTTCAAATAAATTATTCTTTGCGCTTAAACATCAGCCTCATTCTTTTTGAATCGCGAAATTTTGACGTAATAATTTGCAAAAAACTAGTGTGCTATTACCCTTGAATATTTCTCGTTTAATATTTATTTTAATCTGTCACATAGACGTTAGACCCAAGGTGTCCCTTGGTCAGACCTATGGTTTTGATAAATGTCATTTGTCAAATTACGTTCAAAAGAGTCATCAGGGTTTTAAATTGATGTAAAAATTGAAGATATTATCCCTTTTGTCCTTTTAAAACGAAGATATTAAACTATTCCTCATTTTATTTACAATTATTATAAGTATTCGGGTATTGCACTTGTGCAAATGCCCGGGTATCTGCACAAGAGAAAATATTCAGTGATATTCGATTGTCATTGGTCGAAATTCCGAAAATATTGTAACGTGATTGGTTGAAATTTTTCGAATGAAATATTCAGTAGCATTTTATAATTGCAATTGTCAATAGAATTAGAATTTGATGTGGGTCTCAAAATTTCAATGGTTCTGGGAATAAAGAATCTAATCCGGCATTGTAAGAAACGAACAATAAAAAGAAAAACTATGAAATCTGCTAAAAGGAAGAAGAAACCATGGAACATATGTATAAAATAATATGAAATTATGATAAGAGTAATATTTTGCTAAGATGAAATACTGATTAATCTGTCATTTATGTTTTATTATGGATGATCCTAGTTAAATATATTACCGTACTGTTCCAGATAAAATACAACATAGGTTGTGGAAGGATTTTGTTTAGAACGATCAGGAAATAAATTAGCAAAGATGTCACAAGCATTTCTCAAACTATAACCAAACTTGTACCAAATAATCATTCAAATTATTTTTTCGAGGGTAATATCACAAGACCTTCTGATTTTATCGATAAATGTTTATTTTTGAACGAATTTTTTTGCTTAGCAATAATCACGAAAGCAAACTGCATGGTAAATCCCGACTCCGAAGGAGGAGGGGTTTTACCTAATGTCAGTTTGCTTGAGTGGTTTTGCTTGAAAGCAAAGAAAATGAGTGCTTAAAAATAAAAATTTATCTGAGAAAATCAGAAAGGTCGCGTGGTATTTGATAAGGTAAATTCCAAAAACAAAGCAAAATGTAACTTGAAATATTAATTAACTGTCACACTGACAGTGATTGACAGTAACAACTATTTGTTTCCTTGGTAGCGGGAGTTTTATCGATGTAACCCTGGCAACGGGGTTTTACCGCGGTAAAACTCCTGTTACCCAGGCAACGGGGTTTTATCAGTATAAAACTGTTCCTATTGGTAGAATTTTTAAGTGTTTTGCATTATGATTGGTTAAAAACTAGTCGTGAAAATCATTAGTAATCACCTTCAAAGTATGATGACAAGTTCATTTGACATTGACATCCTATGTTGCATGTTATCTAGAGAAGTACTACGTATAACTAGTATCCATACATTAATGACAGAAAAGTTAATATTGTATCTTAGCTGAAACTCACAGTATAATAAAAGCGATTGTGTTTTGTCCACAGCAGATTTGTCAATTGTCTTTGCACAGTGCACCTGTTGCGGGCGATCCATCACGCATCATGCGAATGATTATGACGTCAAGTGACGAACGGACGCGGAAATTCAGATCAGCATGATTACAATCACAGCCGCCTAGCATGTATAGTGTTCGTGTACCGGCAATTTATAATACAGCAGGTACCACAGATTTTAATCGAAACACCGACACATTTTCCGAAGCGAGGCTGGCCCTTGCGACCGAGGCGGTAAGGGTCAGAATCGCGCGGCGTCATGGCTGTTGGCCACTGTATCAGCACTATATGTTCGGGGAATACTATTTTTTGTTATCCTCATTTTAATTAAAATTTATCTATGTATAATCTCAATGGCATATTCTTAATGAGCCGAGTGTAATTTGTGCGTGTGCGTAACACATTTGTTTAATTTATGCAAAGTTTTTTATTGTTGTTCTCTAGTATTGCCGCATGTTTCCTATATTTCATATCTGTTCTTCACACTATTAATTATTTCAATGAACACCGGAATGTTATTGTTATTGTAATCTTATTATTACATTCGCGACTCGCAGCCACGTCTTGTGAACATTTTTAATAACATTTATATTTAATTTTACCGAGTTAATACTGCCGTCTAATTTTCACATGTTATATGAGCCCAGAATCATGGCATTTGGACTAGTTCAAATCATACAAAAAGAAATTGAGCGTCAATAATCCGGACGTCAAAAACCCAGAAGAGAGTTACTTACTTATACTTTGTATAAGAAAGTAAAAAAGAAGCGAGGCAGACAAAAAAAAATGATCTGGAAAAAATTAGGAATTAAAAATTGGAAAACCAAAGCAAGAAACAGAAAGGAGTGGAAAGAATTTATACAAGCCCAGGGCCTGCAAAGCCTGTAGAGCTAATATAAATAAATATGTTATTATAAACATTTATAATAAATAGTACGTTAATAAAAACAAAGGCGTTAATGAAGCCTCTTCTTTGAAACACGCTACAGCGTTCATAAACGCAAGATTAAAACACGCCGTGCTTTAAAGGTTACTAAGCAACAACAAAAATATTTACTATTAATATCTGTCAAAACTGTAAACGTAAACAATAAATGCCAACCAGTCTCCATGTAAACGATATACGTCAAATGTCACTCGCGCAAAATTATGAAATGAATCAAAATCAAAATGTTGCTTTCCAGTTTTTTTCCAGAGTATAATGCAGGTATAATAAAAAAATAGCGTATGACACACGTGTATAAGTGCTTTTAAAGTACTAGCGACGTTAAAAGCACTCCGCTTCGCGTCGTGCTCTTAAACTCGTCGTACGTGCTTTAAAAGCTTACTTATACACTTGTATCATAATATACTATTACACATAATTACAAATTCTGGGCATTAATGGGTTAGGCAGATTAATTTATTTAAATTAAGAAAGAAACGTATAACAAGTATCAAAAGTAAATGGTTTACTAGAAAATAAATTAAATACTCCCCCAACCTTAACTTGAAATTTATTACTTATGTATAATTTAAACATGAATAAACTTATTGCTGTAGTTACGCATCGTAATATGTCTTACATTTATCGAAATATGGCGATTTGTAATATTTCTCAAAATACGGAAATTTCCCCAAATGACTTAAAATTGTAAATTTTTTTTATTACATTTCTTTATAGTATTCGCGCCAGGAAACCCATTGCAGCAGAGCGCATCGTCATATCTCTAATATTTTTCGAGATATGACGTTTTTTTATATTTTCCGAAGAGCAACTTTCAGGGGCTGTAACTCGAAAACTATACAAAATATCGAAAAATATCTCCAGTTTTGTGTTTTTCGTGCCATTTATAATAAATTAGTAAATTTTGAAAATTTTGAAATTTTTGAATTTTTTTTTCAAAATTTCGATTGGAGATATCTCGACAAATATGAAAGATACAGACTTGCAGTGTTCACCAATCGATTCAGATCGATGAAATACATAAACCCTGAAAATTTCAGAAAATTCGGACAACCGGTTGAAATGTTAGAGAAAAAGTCTGAAAATGGCCAAATTCAGGGCAAACGTCAAGGGGTAACACTTGACTTTTTGGCCAAAAAACGCCATTTTCAGGCTTTTTGCTCTAACTTTCCATCCCGTTCAGCGATTTTTATGAAACTTCGCATACTTATGTATTTCGATGAGCTGAATCGATTGGTGAACACTGCAGTTCTGTATCTTTAATATTTGTCGAGTTATCGTCGATCAAAATTTTGAACAAAAATACAAAAAATTTCAAAATTTTAAAAATTTGCTAATTTGTTATATAAGGCACCAGAAACGCTAAACTGGAGAGAATTTTTAGATATCTCGTGTAGTTTTTGAATTACAGGCCCTTAAAGTTGCACTTCGAAAAATACCAAAAATCGACGTATCTCGAAAAATATTAGAGATCTGACGATGCGCTCTGCTGCAGTGGGTTTCTTAGCGCTTATATTATAAAGAAATGTAATAAAAAAATATTACAATTTTAAGTGAGGACATTCCGTGCCGTGAGTCAAATTTTTCTATCGGTATGTGAATCTGTATTGAATGATTAATAATTACAGTTTCTGTTATTTGTTTGTTCCCATAGCAACTAAAATTAATTTATTAAACATATAATTCTGTTTTGTCAAAAGAAGTAAACAAATATTACTTACATTTTTAATATTTCATAGGACACATATTTTTGACACGTTTGACACATAAATATTAAAAATGTTTGAATTTTTTTCCCATTGTAACTAAGATTATTGAAATATATTCTTGAATATATAATTTAGTTTTTCTCAAAATTAGAAACATGTACAAGAAAAGTGCAAATAATATTTTATATTCCAAATATTATTGCTAACATCTTTTATTTGAAACTTTTTCCCTAAGCTTATTCTACTTTTGAAAAAAGTTGAATTTATTGTTTTCTGTGTCCAGTAAAGTTCCTCTTCCGGTTGTACAATTTCATTCAAAATCAACTCAGTTCTTTATTTTTTCATAAAACTTATAAATTCGAAGTTTCGTTTACATATCTTGTCTAGTTCATGAGATATTGCGCACACGGACATCCATCCATCCATCCATCCTCACACACAGACATCATTGAGAAATTGGTCTTAACGGATTCAGAGGACGTCAAAATATGTATTTCCGCAAAAATCTCGTCAGCGATTTTTTCGTGATTTCGTATAAGAAAGTAAAAAAACATTTTTGTATATTTTGTACCGTTCAGAAATTAAAAGATTCAGGAAATTATGCAATGACCACATCAAATTCTAATGACACTATCATTTTCAAATAACATATTTATAACTTGAATGTTCATATCATAAACTGATTAGATTTTGTGAGCAATCCATCAATCAGAAGCCAATAAGGTATTTTGACCATTCTCAATAAATTAATGTTGTTGGTGTAAATATGTACAATAATAAAGGCAACAATTTCTATTTAGAACTATTTTTCTATTTTGAACCATTTGAAAGTTATTCCTGCGGGAAATTATGTGTTGTTCACATATGATTTTTTGTGATGAGTGGTAAAACTAGCATGATTTCTCTTTGAAATATTCTATTTTCCTAAAATTAATTCTGCGATCATAAATCCGAAGCAAATCCAGCTGTATGCAGATTTAACGATTTTCCAAATGATATGAAACAGGTGATACGATCAAAGAGGCGTTTATATCGGCGATGGCTTGTCTAAGTGACTTGTTACTATGGTTACTACGACAGATGACTATCGTTTACATCCAAGCCTTCTTGTTCTTGTTGTCAAGACATAAATGTTGATTGAAAATATTACCTAGATGTCTGAAGAAGCAGTTATTACGAATCTGTGAAACGGGAACGGGAAATCTATAGTTCAACCATGGAGAAATGAACAGCAAAAGTTTCGTAGTGGAAGCTCGATGAATAGAATGTGTTACTGAGATAAGATCTTCAGTTCGAATCCCACAGCAGACAGTTACCATTTTAACTTTACTTTTGTAAATTCGTAAAGAAATTAAATTCGTAACTCTTAAAAGTCTTTGATGACTAAGGTTTCTATTTAAAAGTTTCTTCGTATTTGTAACTAATTATTAATTATAAAATTAAGAATGATGTGATAGAATATCATCAATAAAAATAACTAGAAACGCTTTGACATATTCTCAGGAAGAAAGAATAAAGAGAGGCTAGTAAAAAAGGTATTTGAAGCAAAAAAAATAGGAAAAAAAGAGAAAACAACTAAAACAATTTTTAAATGGCATAAAATAAGAAAAATAGTTTTAAGTTAAGCTAATAATATATTTCCACGGCCGGGAGAAAAACTAGGTTTCTGTGATACCAAAATCTTGATAGAAACAGCCAAATTCATATCTTCGGGAGATTTGTGCAATTTTGCTCCCGTCGTGACGGGAAGGTGAAAAATTAACAAAATTAAAGGAATCAAAAGTAAAATAAAATAAATATCATCACTCCTTTTACCCATTGCGGGTGTGGCACTCTATTTACGCAGATCTCGATAAGTGATATATTTTTGCATATGAAATGCGGTTACCAGCCGGCTAGTCAGCCGGGGTAAATTTAAATTGGCAACTGTCGGAAGTAGGATTCGAACTGAAGATCTCACGGTCCACAGTCCGATGCGTTATCACGGAGCTATTTACCCCATCAAAAGTAACTATAATAAATTATTTTACAACTAAAATAATTTAGAAATCCATAAAAGAACCATCATAAATATTGGGGTCGTGAAATTAATAGTATATAGCTCAAAAGAAGTGTATTATTTCGCGGGAAAAAAACATACACTCTCTCCCTTAGTGTATAATGTACTATTACATTTTTGAATTGTCGCACACACAGACGTAATCGTGAAAATTGTGAAATTGTATTTAGACACCCCAAGATGTGTTTATGTGTTGAAAACTAACTACAGAAAATTTTGACTCGGCCGAATACCTCCCTTACATTTTGTAAAAACAAATAAGGCAATTTTGTCTATTTCATCTAAATTCTCGGTATTTCAATGATGGAGTACGTTTAGAATTACTATGGTTGAATTTAGAAAAATGCAAAAAATACAACGCAGTTGAAAAATGTTTAATAATTAGTTTATAATTAGAATACCCTCCGCTGTTGTTATTATTGTTTAATGTTTTTTCCTGTGCGGTGAATAGCCATTGGCTGTATAAATAAAGATTTATTATTATTAAAGTCTTGAAAATATTCAATGATTTGTGAAACAATTGTATTATCATGTCTGGTATTTGATTGAGTTAAATGAACTCGCTGTTTTGATAAACGCCAGCATTTAAATTTCAAATTAATTCCGATATGTCATGTATTTACGCCGTACTACATTTTAGTTCGAATGACGTGAATGAAGACTTTTTGCAACCAACTTCACGCGCCCTGTGCCCTGGTTGCTACCCTAAATTAGGAAAGGGAAATGGACCCCAATAAATTTAAAAAATATGCTGTGGGCAACAAAACATCTTTCGCCTAAACAATTTTTAATTGGTACAAAATAGAAAAGAAAGTTTGAAATATAAATTGTAATAATATTATTTTAAATCTTTTTTAATATACCTAACAAAATTTACTCTAATTCAATTATTTACTGAAATATGCTAAAAATATCAATTCCTGAAAACTAAATTGATTGAACGGAGATTTACAGTTATTTCAACCGAGAAATTTCAGTTGCGCGCTGCTCAACTGATAAATTCAGTAGTTTCTGGAATAACTGAAATATTCAGTAAATATAGTTCAGGATCTCAAATAATATATAAGTGAGTTTTTCAGTTAAATTTATTCAATTACAGTAAGAGTTACTAAACAACTTTTTTACCTCCCGCCACATCCTGTAAGAGAGGTATAGAAATCACGCTAAAAATTCGGTAGTGAGTTTTCAGTGGATGCGCACGTTTTAGGGTCTCTAGAATACTATTTTAATATAGTTTTTTGAAGATGTATGTGTGTGCGTATGTGTCTGTCTGTCAGTCAGTATGTTAGTCTGTCAGTCTGTATGGATCTCAGGAGTTATGGTTTCTCAAAAACTAACAAACTGAAAATTTTGATATTTTGTATCCCCTTTGGAAGAGTTGATTGGTTTTTGGTGGTAATCCAATAACCGGAAGTGATAGTTTACTTGAAGCCCTATCAAGTTATTTTAAAATATTTGAGTAAATTATGATATAATGACGTTATTGTTATGATATGATTATTTTTTGAGGTTTTTTAAAACCAATGAAATGTTTTAGCCAATCCTATCATTATTATATTGAAAATAAAGCTCTAGTGAAAAATCTCTGTAGGTTTTTTGTTTTTGTTGACAAATGTCAGATGTCAGGTAGTTGTCAAGAACACAAGTAAAAATTGAGCAAAATGATAAATTTAGTAGCACGCCTGACGATGAAATAAAAAACTAATCTAATCAAATAAAACTAGAGAGTTCAATAAATTAGAAAATAATTCTCCTTTATCTTTCTCAAACTTGTTGCCATTTGCAATAGCCACTCAAGTCCTATGGGCTTTCGTAGCTATTGCCTGGCAACAAAATTTCGAAAAATCTGTCAAATTATTATCATTTATTCTCATTCTCTTATTATTATTGTTGTACTCTTATATTATTACAGAGAATATTGTTTCAATTGTTGTTTGAAATATTTTTCTTTTACTGTCACAATTTACGAATTACAACACGTTAAAGAGAAAATATATTTTAACATTTTCGCTTAAATCTGGAAACCTATGCATTTTGATAAAAACAAAACAACGGTTGAAGAATGAAAAAATGTAATTTTTTGATTCATATCATAATTGAAAACTCAATTTTTATAAGGGATGATCGTTTCTTGATAGTGGTAGTCCGTGTTTCTGTATTATTCAATAAGAAATGTATGGCAAGAGGTATTGTGGTGCCAACAACAGATTTTTTTATACAATGTTTCGTGTAGATTTCTCTGTGTGTAAATTTAAAATGGGACAGAGTTTTATTAAATCGCCATTATGAAAATAGTGAAATCATATTCTAGTGATTCCATAACTTGCTTATTCGTTGAAAACTCACGTCAATATTTTAGACTCGGCAAAATACCTCCCTTACATAACATATGTGCTGGATGTAAAAATAATGTACTATCAAAAAATATCGCATCGTTGTTTGCACAATTCCATCACGTACATCAATTAAACAAGATAACAGAATTTCGAATTCGTGACAAACATTGAACCAATTATCATTAATTTACAAAACAATACCAAATTCATATCAGAATCATTACAATTTCATTAACACAATTCGAGATAACAGATCAAATTTCAGCGCATACTCGATTACAATCAAAATGGAAGCCATCAAACAACTCCGCCAAAGTCAAAAACACACAGCTAATTAATTGATTTGATTGTTCGCATTGCAACATTGTCCATAGTTTGAAAGTTCCCGCCACGCCAGTACAGCTACAGTGTTGCCGAATGGCTTGAAAGCCGCAGGGACATAATGGGACAGATGTTGTTCGGATAATTGATATGCAAATGTCTGATCGCGGGTGGCTGGTGACGGTATGTGCGGATATGTGGAGGCAATAGGCCGAGGCTTGCTTGATGGTAGCACCTGCCTGCGCACGCGCCTGTCACTTCCTGTGCCAGTGCGCATGTGACACAATAGCTAAATAGCTACGTGGAGCTTCAGTTCGAATCCCGCAGACGACAGTTGCCAGTTTAACCCTACCCCTGTGGTTCTCCTTTCACTTAAGAGACTTGGCAAAAGTAAAAGCTGAGTGCCAAACCCAAAATGGGTTAATGGCGTGATGATATATTTATTTATCTCCTCCCGCACATATACAGAGTGTCATATTAAAATGTAGCGTATAGGGGTTTCAATGCTATTTTTTTAATATTTCTGTGTCACTTTATAACAAAAGTATAAATATAAAAGTTGTTCATAAAGTAAAATTGCATGTAATAAGGCCCATTTGATTACTTATATATAAATATTTCACGGTGTACAGGGTGCTTCATTATCGCAACGTACGGAAAATATTTAAAGGGTAGCTAGGGAGGCCAAAATAATGTCTTTTCCTTAATAAAGTTTTGACAAAAACTTAATAATAAAAAAGTTACAGCAAATTAAAGTTAAATCAATTAATGATCACTTGTTAGAAAGTACGGCAGTTGATTATGTTTTAAATAGAAACTGGGGAAACTTCAAAGTTAGTTCAACAATGTTTAGTTAAAAAAAATAAAAGTATTGTATTATAAAAGTAGTAATGGCTATTTAAATTTTTCTTTTATTGTTCAAAAATTGCTGTCCACATGGTTGAGAGCCACTTAAAAATAAAAATACAACTGAAAAACTAGTTGCCGTTGAAATTCATTTAAATTCTTGAAATAATTTTCTAATTTATCTAACTCTCGAATTATATTTAATTAGATTATTTATTATCCACAAATTTAAAACAAAATTAGGTAACGCATTTAACATGTGTTAATGGGGCGTTTTTATAATTTACCGGTTAATTTTTAACCGCTTGTTAAAAATTGTAACCTATAATAACAGACGGCACTGAATAAAAATAGAAAATTTTATCCAAATCCTCTCAATAAATGTTCTATAACTATGGCAATTTTAAACAAGGAAAGTAACAGATTACCCACTAGTGGGTATTGATTCAATTTTGAGAAAAGTTACTAATGGATATTTTTTTATTTATAACAATAATAATAACACAACACCTTGATGATTACTTCGACGGATATTTAAATTTAGAAAATTTAAAGCATGTCACTGTCAAATAATATTTCTTTAACAAATTTTGCATTTATTAAGAGATGTTGAATAAAACGTTATACTTTACACGTGGGCAAAGTGGAATTACCCACTGGATAAAATCATCACACTCAGTCTCTCGTAGGTAATTTCTTACTTTGCCCACTTGTAAAGTAAATAACTATTATTGGTTATAATTTTTAACAAGTCGTTAAAAATTAACACTTTAGTTACAGAATACACCCCAATATGTGTTAATTGATCTCTAGAACTTTATTCTATTATGTTCTATACGATCTATTGGATGTCCCTGAATTTATTACTACCACTGAAATGTAGTAATTCTGGAACGCGAACTAGTAGTCTTTCACGAAAGCAAAAAACGAGCTTGAGACAGATAGTTATCGTGGGCCACCTTTCTTTGTCTAACACTTGTTTAAAGAACGTTGTCTGTGTTTGTGTTGAGCAGTTGCTACGTAAAATTATTGTACGACAAAAACAAATAGCTATCAACTAGTTGTCTCTTTCGGCTCGCATTTTCAACATTAATGAGCGTTCTAATATTATTATATTTCAGTGTTTTCTACGCTGATATCTGTCTAATATTTAAAGTTCGTACAATTCAAATTGTGTGGTTTTCAAAATAATATGATATTTCGGATGAAACATAAAACAAAATATTATTTTAAGAACTGTTAAAATAGATAGATTTTTAGATTATGTATACATGTAGTATTATTAATAACCTCCTCATTATTTCGTCCCCAAATTTCGCGTAAACATGAAAGAGACTCGGGTTACATACAACGTCAAATAAACAGAGTTTTAATTGCCCCTGTCCCAGTCTTCGCTTCAACGGGATTTGCATTAAACTTATTCGCAGTAACTTAATGAGGAATTAGACAAATGCCAGGGTATTCCCTGCGAAAACCACACAAAACCAAGGAGGGCTCAGGTAAATCTACTAGGCCGTTTCAGGACTTGTGATTGGCTGGAATGGAGCGCGATATAAATAGGTCGATACTGTTTGATCTTGGGCTAATTAAAATTGGTACACATACAAAGCAAACGCGGGAAACGCGAATTTTAAATTTTAATTGAAAAAGGGTTTCCTAATTATTGGGATTTATTTATTGTTGTGGATATATCTACAGAGGCTTCGTTCAGTGTATAATGGTGTGTTAGTACCATAGTACTAGGAAAGGTTCTAAGTATAATTGAATTTATTTGAAATCGGTACTAAAGTGCTCAAAAATCGTCATTAAAAGCTGAGAAAAAATCCCTAAAGTAATCTATTATACGACAATTTTGAGCAACGCAGTGTTGACAACCGTAAAATAATTAATGTACAAGTAGGATATATGACGTATTGTAGTAAATTTTTACGTAAAATGAAAAATATTTGTAAGAAGAATTAACTAATTAATTCCGATGAAGAAATTGAGGACAAAACACATAATTTTGAGAGTTATTTACGATAACTTCAATGTTTGAAGTTGGCAACATTGAGTGTCAGTTCCAAATTACTTAACTTAACCTACTTATACAATAATTTCTTGACACCTTTTCCTAATTTTAGATTTCAAATATTTAATATGTATTCCATATTCGTGATTAAAAGTTAAATTTTACTGCCTCGATACCTAAATAACTATTCTATTATCCAAAGTAGTAAATTTTTTGTATAATTTTATCATAATACAATCAGAAAATTCAATAAAACAACATGTTTAATAATAACAAGTTTTCATTTATAATTTTATGTTAGAAAATTTCAATTTGGTTGCTTATGTTTGGTATATTTTTTTGCGCGTATTTTAATTAATTCAAATATTATTTTTGAACATTTTGATATTCTGATTCCAGGTACAAGACGTAATTTATTTGTCAATAAATTGTTCAAGTTTTCTTGTCAATAAATTTCCAAGAACAATATATTGTTATTCGTTTTACACACATTAAGTATTCTGTCAATATATTGTGATAATTACAGTAGTACCAACACTACAACAGCTTTCACCTATGCTACTAATATTTTTTATATTGATATTGTCCATGATGTTAAAATTTTTATGGTTTTTATAATAAAATTGTACAGCGCAGAGTATAAAACACTTCTCTTAAAACACCCAAAAACAAGAGCTCGTGGTACCAGCCTATATGTCGAAATACCCAATTGCGTGGGCGTCCGAAGAAATAACAAGTGTAAAATAACATTGAAGTACTCAATGTTCAAACAGGTAAACATGTACATACTTACTTTATGACCTGGAAGGTAGTCTCCGCCATGTATCGAACTCTGGACCTGGGATTGGCACGAACACTGTCCCTGCACTCTGAAACAATACACAAAAATGGTTTAACATTTTGTTATTTGCATATATAGCTCTATGGTAGCGTAAGTCCTAGTGCTCAGATTCCCAATAAAATTTGACAAAATTTGACGGTTCTGCAGGTATAAAAATACATCATGTACCAAAACAGAACATATTTCAAGCTGGTTGCATTCCTTTAGTGTATCTCTATTCTGTATTATTTCCTATATAGTTAGAGTGCTAAATATTTAAGTACGCTTACATTTTGATAATTTTCAATTGAAATTACTCATTGAATACACAGCACACGATACAAATCACTGCAAAGATCCCGCACTACTGACTGCTACCGAATTTTTCATGAACTCGGCAGCGTCGCTGCTAATTATTGGTTCGAACAAGTTTATAAACGACAAAAATACATTGGTTATTTAAAATATTAAGCATTTGTTTTAGGTATTGTTCCAGAGGTTCTCAAATTTTTATCTAGAATAATATTTTTGTACAAATCATTTCACATACAACACAAATTTAGAAACTTACTCATTTTAAATACAAAATTTGTTCAGAATTTAGAGATGCTTGCAATAAGTTAACCTAATTATCAGTATTTCAATCAAATAATAGTTATTTATGTATCAAGGCACGGAAGTTCAATTTTTTATCACGAATATGGAATTTAGTTGCCGAGGCCCGTAGTGTCGAGGAAAATAAACCATGTGAATGATAAAAAGGAACTTCAGTGCCGAGGTACATATTAAGTTTTATTTATTAATATGGGTTAAGCTTACACATCTGTCAGTTGTCAATTGAAACTGACAGTCAGTGTTGCCAACCTCGAGAAGTCAAGTTATCGTAAATAACACTCAAAAGTATGTGTTTTGTCCTTAATTTCGTCATCGGAATTAATTAGTTAATTCTTCTTGCAAATTTTGTTTCTTGTTAGGTCCAAATTTACTCTAGTACGTCAATATATCTGCCAAAATTATTCTAATTGTACAATAATTATTTAACGGGGATGCTCAAAATCGTCGTATACTGGGTTACTTTAGTGACGATTTCTCAACTTTTAATAACGATTTTTGAGCACTTTAGTGCCGATTTCAAATAAAATTATATTTCCCTCAGGGTTAAAGTATAGGTACGCCACTGTTCTGAACAACTTTTTTTGTTCAGTGAATAAGTAAAAAGATACAGCTATATAAAAAAAAAACTGTTGTGGACAACACAATACCTCCCGCCATAGATTTCATGTCAACCAATCAAAGAACACGGACCACCACTATTAAGAAATGATTGATAGCGAGACAGACACCATCGCGAAACTATATTAGAATCGTATTCCAAAAACGTGCTCATCCTCTGAAAACTGACTACCGAATTTTTTGCATGATTCCTATACCTCCCTTATAGGATGTGGTGGGAGGTAAAAATAGTATTGAACCCCCTCTTCTAGAAGAAACTCGTATGATAACACCAGATTTTTTATACAGTTTGAAAGCTTAGGGGTTGATCTGAGCAGAGTGTCCAGCTCAGAAAACAAAGACATTTAAATGAGTTTAAAGGCAGTAAGTTGTAGTATAGTAAATTAATTATTTATAGTCAACATAAAATGTTTAGTATAATTCCATAATATCACAAGAGACTGCAGTCCTATACCTATTACCTATTTGAACATTCAGCAAAGCAGTTAACTCCTTGCAAATAAAAATGAAGTACAAGAATTTATAGTGGTAGTTTTAAACGCCATTAAATTAAGTATTGCCATCAAGCCGGAGCAGTTGGCCGTTAAATGCGGGCTCTAATAAATAAGATATTTATCAGCGCAAAGAAAAAATCTGCCCGGTAAATGGGTCACGGTGCGTCGAGAACTGCGAACGCGAGTATCGGTTGTTTACCCATCAGAATTACAAAATAAGTGGGCTATGGAAACGACAGAAGGTTTTATAAATAAATGACATATAGGGACGAGTCATTTGAAATTGTAAACTCTGCGACCCAGAACTATGAATGACTGTTCACCCGGTGCTGCTTATGCTTATGGCCGCGAATTGCAAATGTGTACATATTTACATTTCTTATCAGCTTGCCGTATGTACATTCATTACTAAGTTCACATGGAATGTGAATTTTTAATTCCTTATTCAAATAGTCTCACGTATTAAGACGCTGTTTTCCACAAACACACATGTTTAATATTAATTTACTATTTATAACATTCATACATGCCTTATTTATATATTATTTTTAATAATTACAAATTTCTTGTATTCATCGATTAATGGTTATTTATAACAATCAATTCATTCATGTAGATTTGTTTAATTTATCTCTTAACCGTTTTAAAAACATTGTTAAGTATTGTTTAAGTTAATTTATATTATCCTGTTTGCTTTACAAAATGTTTAATATATTATATGTAATACGCGAATACCTCTTATTAGCTTCTATGAGTTGTTGGTTCTCCTAATTGTATTAAATAAAATAAAATCACATTTACAAGGGAAACATGGACCAACAAACTACAGTACCTATAGAAATTTTATGAAACAGACATGAATTTGATTATTTCTCGTATTGCTCTAAAATAAATATATCATATCAAATTGCGATTACCATCTGTCAAATTACATACATACATACATAACATCACGCTCCAGTCAGTGGAGTAGCACGTACCCAGAATCACTGTCAACCAACAATCAATCTCCTCCAAACATTCCACTACTTTCGCCTCGTCCACATTCATACATCATTCGTTCACGCAACAAACCATCAAACATACCCATAACCACTTATTCCTCGGACGCTCACACAATCGTTCACCTGCAATCTCGCCCGCATATATTAGTTTCACCAACCTTTCATTCGACACTTGCTCAAGATGTCCAAACCACCTCAACTGACTCAGATTAGATATTAGTGAAGACACAACTTCAAGGGTGAAGTTAAATGTCGGCTGTGGGATTCGAACTGAAGACCTCATGATGTACAATCCGATGTCTTACCACAGAGTGATTTAATTAACTATTATAAAAACAATTGACGAACATTAAAGTTAATCTCGTCTGCTTTTTCCCTGAAACCTTAAATTTAGAAATATACTACTTTAAAATTAAAAATATAAATTTGAATAATAAAATCTTTTTTCCGAAATTGATACTAAAGTACACGATATTAATTCACGAATTTAGCCAAAATTGTAGTTAAAGTAAGCCTCAAAATTTAAGTTTACGGACTCATCTGTCAAACTTTTTGCACTACCTAAAATAACATAACTATGATTCTATAATACTATTGGTGAATTTATTTATTATTTACTTTTATCGGATTTAATGCAGATCACATGCAGACCACGTCTAAGAACATGTAAATAATAATGAAAATTTTACCAAATATATGACACTTTGACAGTACTTTTGTTATCATAGTCATCCCCGTCGCAACAGCTAGCTGACGTCTTACAAATACATAATGCTATTTATTTATATTTCTAATTAATAATTTAACGATTTCGAAAAAAATGTAATGTATATCTTTGCACTAAACTATTTTTATTACTCATATGGTTTATATTGCTTCCAAGAATATGAATAAATTCCTTATTAGTAATAAAAATTATACTTTAGTGCCTTGATATATAAATAACTATTTTCTACGACCACTTAGAAATCTATTCATTGTATATCTGTTGTTGCTAGGGATATGAGGTACATTGCAAGCATCGTGCGAAATGAATTTGTTTTGTATTTCAATACAGGTCATTTCATTTCAGTACAGGTGCCATTGCTAGCATACTTATTTAGAATTGTCATATATTGGAAAGGTGAAAAAATTAAATTAATTAGGGAATAATATCGTAGGCGGCGCAGCATTATCCTTCAGTTCAATATATACTATTCTCTTCTAGATACACATACAATAACCTAATAATTAATTGTCTAATATATTACAGTACTATTATTGTTTATCTAAAAACAGATAATTTTAAACTGTAACTAAGAAATAACAAAATAATAAATATGTAAGCTGTCAATATAATCTTCATCCTCAGTAGCACTAAAAGGATCAATCAAGATTACAGTACTTGTTAACCAAACCAGAGGTTCGGATCGAATCCCAATCGAATTGGCGATTATTTTGATTATATTAAATAACTTTTTTTCCTCTACTAACATCTTTGGGGGCCGTACCTTGACGGCCCTGAACGCTCAAAATGAATCAGTTAGCGAGATCTGCGATAACCAAGTGCCACACACCAATTCGGTAAATGGCGTGATGATACGATATAGTTATTTATATTATCTGATAAAATTTCACAATTATAAATATCATGCCAACAAACAATTAAATTGAAACAGTCTGCGTTCCCCACCTGTCTTAACATTAACAGACCAAGATAACAGAAGAAGAAGAAGAAGAATTCAGGCATCGTCTGCTGTTCGTGCCAGACGCCAATGCGTCCGTCGTCCTGCGTTTCAGAACAACGACGTGCTTTTACAACCCGTGCTATTTGGTGCGTTTTCATTACAACCGTCTGTCTTGTTGAATGAATGTGAGTAAATGAATTCACTGTACTTGAAAACCTTTCCCAGGAAGATCACTATTAGTTTCTAGTAGGGGTTGTAATTGTGGATCATTGAATCCGCAGTTCAAATTCCACATTCTTTTAACTTTACCCCTGTACACGAAAAAAGTTTCCAATTTTCAACGATTTTTACTCATTTTGATTATGGTCGATTACAGCGCCATCTGTCACGAATACAAAAAAAATATTTGTGATAAGACTGTCGTATTTTTTTCTAGAAACTCCAAATTTGCAATAAAAAATGGAAGTTTCTATTTAAGTAAGCAATAATATCAAACACAACACAATTCTAAAGACCTTTAGGAAAACAATTGACAATCGGTAAAAATTAATTTTTGACATTTCAGTTAGATTCTCCTTTCCAAAACCTTTAATTTGATACCAAACTCAATACAATTCTATCTATTTTCAGGAAAAAACAATTGACGATCAGCCAAAAACAATATTTGATATTTCAGTTAGATTCTCCTTTTCAATACCCTTACTTCGATACAAAAATCAATACAATTCTATCAACTTTTAGGAAAAACATTTGACGATCGGCCAAAATTAATTTTTGACATCATAGTTATACTCTCCTCATCAAGACTTTTAATTTGATATCAAACTCGATGATATGAAGAAACCAGCCCTAAGATACCAAACTCAATTCACTTTTAAAGACATTTAGGAAAAACAATTGACGATCGATCAAAATTAATTTTTGACATTTTAGTTAGATTCTCCTTTCCATAACCTTTAATTTGATACCAAACTCAATAAAATTCTACCTACTTTCTGGAAAAAACAATTGACGATCAGCCAAAAACAATATTTGATATTTCAGTTAGATTGTCCTTTTCAATACCTTTACTTTGATACCAAAATCAATACAATTCTATTAACTTTTAGAAAAAACAATTGATGATCGGTCAAAATTAATTTTTGACATTTTAGTTATACTCTCCTTTTCGAGACTTTTAATTTGATACCAAACTCGATAGTATTCTAACAACTTTTAGAAAAAAACCATTGACGATCATCCGTACAAAATTTTTGACATTTTTGTTAGACCCTCTTCCCCGAGCCCTTTAATTTGATATCAAACTCGATAAGGTTCGGGTAATATTTACCGAATTTGATTTTTCCAGTTTCCAAAATTTTCTAAATTTTCCAAAGCCCTCCACAATATTTTTCTATATATTTGTTCAATTTTCTGAGCACAAATTTGAAATCCGCAGTTTTCTATCATTTTTCGTTCGCGAGATATGTGCGTTCCAAAATCTATTAGAATTTTCAAAATTTTCCAAATTTGATTAAAGCTACGCAACTGTAAATTTCAAAAATTTATTGTATGGATAATTCTACATCGGTACTGGAAAAAAATCAAATTTTGTTCGCCCAGAAATAAAAATTAAAATTATTAAATAAATTAAAGTCAATATTTTGACATATTTTTCAAAATAACTCAAAAACCAAAAAAGATACACAATTGAAAATTTCAAATTTGGAATCTAGGGAAAATTTTACATTGATATGGAAAAAAATTCCAATTTTCTACGAGTAGAAATAACAATTTGTAGGAAATGAAAATTATGCTAAATAATTAAAAAATAATTATTTTTAATTAACAGGTACAAATCTGTTTGAAACGTGCTATAGCTAGGGCGTTGGCTGGAAATCGGCTAAAATCAAACAAAAAGTTTAAAATATGGAAATCTAACCACACTTAACTTTAAATAGAGTTATTTTTAATTTAAAAACGTTTAAAACGGCCCGGAGGGGTATTTTTAAAGTCTTGGTCATCCAAGCTTTCGATACCAACCCCATTTTGACCAAATTTTGACCTATTAGTTGAAATATTTGAGGTAGGATTTTCGAAATTATGCAATTATTATAGATTTAGTCATCCAACAGTATGATTTTTGACGTTTATAATTCAAGGGGCTGGTATAGCACGTTTCAAGCATAGGAGAACGGTAAACTGCATTAAAATGCATTTAAAATGCATTAAAATATGTAATTAGATTTGGAGTGGGTTATAAACCGTTCTAGTGGAGATATTTTAGCGATTTTTTTTTTTCAAATCGATGTAAAATGTCCCATAGATTTGATTCTTGAGGTCCGCAGTTGCAGATCTCTTCTAGTTTTTAAGATATTGTAGAAAATTGAAGGGGGTAGAATGAAATGCATGTAAAATATGGCGTATTTAATTGATTATTTATTTTAAATAATAATAGCCGTAGAGAATTGGAATTTTTTTCCAGGGCCATGTAAAATTGTCCAAGGAATCGATTTTTGAGGTCCGCAGTTGCAGATCTTTTCTAGTTTTAAAGATATTGCTGAAAATTGAAGAGGAGTAGAAAGAAAGAAATGTAAAATATATGGCATATTTAATTGATTATTTATTTTTAGTAATACTAGCCGTAGAAAGTTGGAATTTTTTTCCATACCCATGTAAAATTATCCACGGGATTGATTTTTGAGGTCCGTAGTTGCAGATCTCTACTAGTTTTTAAGATATTGCAGAAAATTCAACAAGGTAGATAGCAATACATGTAAAGTATATGGCGTATTTAATTTATTATTTATTATAATTAATACTAGCCGTAGAAAGTTGTAATTTTTTTCCATACCTATGTAAAATTGTCCAAGGAATCGATTTTTGAGATCCGCAGTTGCAGATCTCATCTAGTTTTTAAGATATTGGTGAAAATTGAAGGGGGTAGACAGCAGTACATGTAAAGTATATGGCGTATTTATTTTATTAATACCAACCATAGAAACTTGAAATTTTTTCCATGCCAATGTAGATCCGTGTAGATTTTGGAAACTCGATAAAATTAACACACTCAGCCTTATTAACACACTTACTTCGGCTTTGTGTGCTAAAATTTATGTCGTGGGTAATTCCTCACTTTGCCCACTTGTAAAGTAAATAACTATTATCCGATGTATAGTTTTCGAGATAATTCAGTATCTTCAGTTAAATCGAACATCCTGTATATTACCGACCTATTTGGTAATCTGAGGATATGACAGGGTATTTTCTCAAAATTATTAAACGTTTTGTAAATACTTCTAAATACTTGCAGTAACATTGTCCAGAAAATAGACATGCATTTGAATTGGCGCAAACTCATTTGGACCAAACGAAAGCAGTTAGGATTAAAGACAAAACAGCTGTCTTGTCTCTTCGACAGAAAAGCCATCCTCTTCATCATCAATAAATTGCTACTATAAAGCAATACTCAAGAATGTTTGAACCAACGACATCGAACTATGTGGGGGTCAGCCAAGTACCTCCAACAAAGATTTCAAACAAAAAACCTTTGCACGATTGTCAATGCTCCATGGTTTGTCTCGAACTGGATTATTCTATAAGACCTTCAAATGTCTTCCGTTAAAGAATAAATCCCTAGGCTGAGTACAAAACAGTCGTACATTCAAAAACTAAAATATCATAAAAATAAACTAGCCGTGAAACTCATGCAGTACAGCAGTTACTTTCCCATACCATTTAATCTTCTATCACTAAAATTTACTGAATATCTTTAGATACAGATTGATTGTAAATAAGAATGTGATCAGAAAAAAAAGAACTGCGAAGCAGAGTAGTACATCGGTAATGATATTTCTTAGATATTCAAACAGACAAAATAATTATGCCAGTTGCCTTCTGGATTTGGTCGAACGGGCATGGTCCAAATTAGGAAGGCACCAGTCGAAGCGCCGAAACGCAGAACGGAAGGGAAACCGGGAATGCACGCTAATGGCAAACAAAAATAAATGTATCTTGCAAGTAATAAACCTTGTCAAATGCGTTTGAGTTATTCGTTCATTTGTTGAAACGCGGAATTTAATAGGGTCGTTATTCTGATTTATACGATGTTTGGAATTTTTCAAAAATACCTATTGCTGGATGCACTTTATTTATTGGATATTTTGGCATGAAATAATTAAAGATTGCTCGGGAATGCGCTTCTTGCAAAGCTATGGATCTTCCACAGACGCCCAAGGTTCAACATACTTCATTTGCCATTGCAGAAATATTTACTAAAATGCTGCTACTGTTAGCAAAAGAATCTAGTGGCGTTACAACCGGACTTTCATAAATATAGAATAAATGTTTAAGATATTCTATTTATTTAATTTAAAAAATCTTCAATCTGATACCAAACACGAAAGAATTCTAACTATTATAAAAACAATTGACAATCGTTCATAATAATTAATGTTTGACATTTTAATGTAGCTCTCTTTCCTTAAACCTTTAATTTGGTACCCAATTCGGTAGGATTCAAATAACTTATATAAAAAACAATTGACGGTCGTAGACATTGTTGACAGGATTATCAATAATAAAAACAGTAACTTGTTTTATTCAACGGCCTGCCTAAAGTTTTATTTTCCATATTAAAAATGTTAATGTTTCTTTGAACTTTGTATAAAAATATGTTATATCGGACTATCCATTATAATAATTTATTTGCTTTATTTACTTTACAAGTGGGCAAAGTTAGGAATTACACACAAGATAAATTAAGGCACACGAAGCCGGAGGCTGAGTGCGATAATTTTATCCACTTTGCCCATATGTGAAGTATAACGTTTTATTCAACATTTCTTAATAAATGCAAAATTATTAAAGATATTTTATTTGACAGTGATACATGCTTTAAATTTTCAAAATTAAAATGCCAATCGAAGTAATTGCCAAGGTGTTGTGTGTTATTATTGTTATTTATAAAATATTACTCACTAGTGACTTCTCAAAATTATACCCACTAGTGGGTAATCAGTTACTTTTCTTGTTTAAAATCACCATAGTTATAGAGCAGTTATTGAGAGATGTTGGATAAAAAATGTACACATTTCCATTTAAGAAAATATAACTTTTATTCCCCCCTTGACGTCCCCATAATAATTTCATTTTACCAAACGTGCAATTATGTCCCCCTTCTTGCTGTATATGCTTGTGTATTTATTTATTTTTTATTTATTATTACTCCAAAGGTAGAGAGCAGAACTGATTGGTTGCTTTAAAAAACTCACTCTGTAGAATAACTCTAGTGAAATGGGTTACTCCCAGAAACTTATCAGCTCGAAACCTAAATATCTTAAATCCAACTTCATTAAATTTATTAAAATTAAAACAGACAGGCAGACGTCATCTTGAAAGAACTAAAATCACATTCTTTGGATCCTTAAATGTGCTTATCTTTTGAAAATTTTGACCAATCACAATACCTCTCTTACATACCGGGTATAGAATATGTGTTTACACTTTCACTGTAAAGTAAATAGGTAAAAATTTACAACAATACCAAAAAAATAGCATTGAAATCCCTATACACCACATTTCAATTCTACACCTGGTGTATGCGGGAGGTAAAAATCGGTTATCTCAAATGAACAAGCAAGACATATTCGTCACGATTTCTTCCAGCAGCAGACGAGCAATGCCCTGTTGTTTCGGTTGATCGGTCTCCTTGAAAAGTAGAAAGTGAAAAACGTAGATTGTCGCGCGATAAGCGAAGACGCCGCACGACATATCGCGATTATCAAATTACCCGGTGGTGTGTACCGTCGCGCGTTACACATGTGACTAGACACCGTCGGACCACACATCACCTGCATCTGGATGGAAACGTGTTCCCTGCACGCAATTCGGGGAGTTTGATTTAATTATCGCTGGGGTATTAAATATTATGCATCACGCCTTTTCCCTGTTCGAGATATCGCGGGTACCTAGTTTGTTAACAGAATGATTTGGGTTGGTGTAAAGAAATTTAAAATCATTTTCACAGTACAACCCCCTACTTAACAGCTGCATCAATCTCCGTTAATGCTATAGATTACCAAATAATTTTCCCATTAAATTCTTATTTTCTAAAAGGTCGATATTCGAACCAATACCACAGCATAGGAATTCACTCACTCTTGATCTTTATTTCGAATCGATCGATCACCTTGAGCAGAACGGCCATTTTGCCATTTGCGGTACACAGCGGTAAATTTGAATAGCTATAAGTTGCAAAAGGGATAAAATCTAAGAATATTATTTCATCTACACTATAAATGTTCCTATAATGTTTCATGGTACAAATAAGTTTACTTTTCTGTTTGGCACTCATTGTATGAACTTAACATGACAGAAATGCTGTGGCTTAATATTTGACAAATACAACTAACACATACTATACTCTCTTTTCTATGTTTATTAAGATAACAGCCTGTCAGTGGACACTAAACGATAATCTCAGTTGCGTACCACAAAATATTAGAATCATAAAATATTTGAAGTAATGCTACTGTGTGAATTCTTATACTGTGCCAATACTCTGACGAAGTTGTTACGTAGCAAATTAGTAATTGTGACAAATTCGCATTAAAACTTCATGTTGAATGGGATAAATTTCATTGGCTGTCAAAAAATGATTCCATTTTGTCACAATTAGCAAGTTATTACGGTAGGAACATTTTAGAGAATAGGCCCAATTGTCGGAAGAAAAATTACGCTTGTCTGTCAAAATTTAAGTATTTCCATATCTAATAAATGGACCCAGAAAAAGTTTTAATATTATATTAAAAATAGTTTGATCCTAAAGCCCTTAAATTGTAGAATAATTTTAAAGATTTCAGGATAGAAAAAGTTATTGTATTGTAAGACTGTAAAACATGTATAATTATATTAGGAGTATATTACTTGCAGAAAAGGCCCTTAGTAAAATATTTTGTACGGTTACCAGCCATCCAAGAGATTGAAGAGGAACCACAGGGGTAAAGTTAAAAGTGTCGACATTGTCTTTCAAGAATTTGAGCTATTGATATTATGTTTAAGTTTTCGGTTTTTACTTTCTTATTCGGAGTAGAGAAATCATATAATTTTCACGGAAACATATCTTTTGAAGTTTCGTGGATTCGTTTATCTAAATAGTGTCTGTGTGGATGACTGAATATGTACCCGTATATTCAATAACTCACGTATGACAAAAGATAGAGTAACGAAACTTTACAATTATAATTTTCATAACAATGCACAAAGCTCATTAGATTTTAGTGGAAATAATCCAGTCGTTTTAATTCAATATGACGAAGTTTGCACGGTGCAAGGTATTGGGTGCTTTGAGTACATTTTTTCGAAACGTGAATCTATCTAGAAATGCTCGATTGATTGATGTTTGTAATAGTGTTGGTGTTAGTGTCTACATTGATGTAAAATTCTGAATGTTAGGTGTGGATGAAGAAGTATGAACGACGTATAAATGTAGTAGAAATGAGATATTTGAGAGGAGTGTGTGGGTATACGAGACGTCCTCGTGTCCGGAATATATTGATGTATGTGTATGAGAATGTGAGATTGAGAAGAATGTTGTTAAGAAAGTGGGAGTGAATCAGTTGAGGTGGTTTGAACATCTTGAACGAATGTCGAATGAAAGATTGGTGTAACTATCATATGCGGGTTTGATAGTTTGTTGCGTGAACGAATAAAGTGTGAATGTGGACGAGGCGAAATTGGTGTAACATGTAACAGGATGGGAATGTTTGATTATTGGTTTATTGTGTTCCAGGATTCATGCTACCCCACTCAATGGGATACAACACGATGCCAATTTTGCAAGCTATTCTCTATATGAAACATGTGTCGAGTACAATCATTAACCACCCAGATTAAGATTTATGTGCTCTGGTATTTGGGTGGCACATCATTTTTCTCCTGTAAACTACCTAGTCCCAGATCAGCTGATTCTACTCCCTTCATTGACTACAAATGCCGAATTCCTAGTACGCAGACCTATTCTCCCATTCACAGAAAACAGCAAGCACCTTCCGTTGCGCAAGAAGTGCCCAGCAGCGGCGGCAGGCTGCATGTCACACCTGCCGGCGGTGGGTGCATCAGCTGGCTGCCAGGGCCGGACTGGGCCATGTCGACGTGTGTGGGACTGCGGGACAGATGTGTGGACTGTTGCTGTGGTAACATTGACAAATGAAGAACTCAAGCAGAGTTTTAGTATTTTGTTTGTCGTCTTTCTAATTCATAGGTTTTTTGACAATATTTCGTAATTAACAATTCACAGAATGGGAGACGGTTCATCAGAAAAATTTGCTACTACAATTGATTAAGGAATACATAGATAGGCAAGCTTACCATGAGACGAATTTCGGTTTTCTCGAATATATTTGAATCCTACACAGATCAGGAGGAATATAGAATATAGCGCCTATAAGAAAGTAAATAAGAGTACACCAAAATAATCCGGGGTGAATTGAAAGTCTTGGTGTCAGTTTCTGACTATACAGACTGATAGAATTATATATAATATTTTTGAAATGTTCAATTATTGTCTTTCCTAATTATTTTACAACAAAATTCAGGGTAGAATCTTACATTACATATACATAAAAACAATCAATTTTATTGTAAAATATAAGAGCTCCAAATTTACTATTCCGTAAGAAAATAAACAAAACGAAAAGAGTCAAATGTTACTTAATATTTATGATCGTGGTGCCAATAATCATCATTATTATACCTAAGGAGTTTCATAATAATAACCCTATTTTGAACAAAACAGTAACAAAGTGTATTATGCCTCATCTACTAAAATTAACATTATTTTCAACAGATTATTAAACCCTCAAATTTACCCCCAGGTTCGAAATATATTATTTTCTGAATTTTGCTAGTTAGACCATTCCTTCATCTAATTCTGATACTAATATTCAGCACATATATTTGTTAAAACAAAATTTATTGAAGGAATTCTAAAAATTGACAAAAATCTATGAAAATTGTCTAAAATTTCAACTTTGCCAGGCCATAACTGAAAAACTAAGCTTTAAATAACCTATAAACAAATTTTCAACAATTTTTATTTTTTCGAAATTTTACCCAAAACCGGCACCGTGAAATATTTTCCTGGACGAGTATCTCAACAACGAGAAGAGATACAGTGATGGGCACTGAACCATTGGAGATCAGCTCGGTGAAATACATAAGTATGTAAAGTTTCATTGAAATCACTCTACGAAAAGAATTGCTAGAACAAAAAGTCTGAAAATGGCAAAAAACCGAATAAAATCCAAGGGGTATGTATAGAGATTTTGATAAAAATTTTCATCTCTTAGAATTTTGATTTTTATACCCTATCCCCATATTTTCGACCCGAAACTTACAAAAAAAAGTGTTTTTAGAGATAAATCAGCTTTAGTTTTTGAGATATGCGCGATTTGATTAGGCACTGAATTCAGAAAAAATTCTAAAATATTGTTTGTGTGCCTGTATCTCCGAAACTATAATAGATAATTAAAATTGCTTTTAATGAGCATATTCAGCACACTTTATTTATCTTCTACGTAAATTTTTATGACAGTTTTTCATAAAATACAAATTTTAAAAACTATCAAAGTTGATAGAAAAATATCCCCCAAATTTGACAACCTGTATCTTTAAAGTCAATACAGATAATTTCTATCGAATTTCAAAAATTGATTCCTCATACTTTATTGATATGTATGGGACAGTTTTGTTATATTACTCGAAAAACTATTACAATTCAATAGCCATTATATATAATATATTAATTGTTTTTCTATTAGATCAGCTCTTGACTAAATAAATACATTAAATTTACTCTACTTCTGTATTTATTAATTCTATATTCTTCTCAGTTAGGCCTGTCCCAAATACAATTTATAAGTTTTATATATCAAAGTAATTATTTAATTTTACTGCAATAAAATTAAAAAAAAACATTTGTAGTGTAGGTTATTTATAATTAAATAATTTCCTCCACAAATGTTATAATTATCTTCGACTTCGCATAAAAAGCTGTCAATTACCTTCATCTTAATACCACAAATAACCACTTAATATCTTACATATCCGGTCTTATCCTTAAAAACGTAAAAACATGTGTCTCAATACTCAATAACAATAATTTCCAAATTTCGAAATACAATATTTTTTGCTCATTATCCCGACAAACCGTTAAACCCGCCCTGTATAGGGCCGCACCCCCGCCCTTCGGAATTCCGCTACCTACGTCCATGAACACATGTCCTGGTGCTACAGTCAGCTGATGAGGGCTGAAATTTCTCACACAAGGCATTTTTTCAAGTTTGACACTAACGCTTTTTCTCTTCAATATTTTAGGGATTCTTACAAAACCTATTAAATTTTTTTTTCTTAATTTACGAAAAGTATAAGCGGATCACAGGGAGAAAGAATTATTGAATTACTTTATTTACGAAAGCGGAAGAAAGAGACAAATTATATAAATTATTTTCTTGTTAGCTCAGAATTAGACAACAGCAGATCAAAAAGGATTACAGTATTTATTAAAATTAAACAAAATGAATTCTGGTTTTATAATAATTTCAACATCGACACAAAAAACAAAGAAGGACGCACAGTAACGTACTGGATGAAGTTAGAAAATGGTAAATGTACAATAAAGAATTATTGTGATTATTATAATCTTTAAATTCCTGAGACTTTAATTGGATACCAAACTTCGTCGGATTCAATATTCAATTAACTATAATACCTCCCATCACAGATTTCTCATCAAACAATGTAGGAACACGGACAACCACTATTTCCAAAAACGCTCATCCATTAAAAACAAATATTTTTCAATTAAAAGGGAGAAATTTTTTAAATGTTTTTTTTTATGCACAGATTAGCAGATTTAAACGAAAATTTTAAAATATAATTTTCATTAACGTCTTGCAAGTGTAAATGGTGATAGTAAGAGAAAAATGTTTCAAACAACAATCTACCACTTCCAGTTATTGGATTATCACCGAAAACTAATCAGCTCTTCCAAAGGAGATACAATTGATATATACAAAATATCAACATTTTAAATTTAGTAGTTTTTGAGAAACCGTAACTCCAGAGATCCACACAGATTGACAGATTCGAATCGATTTGAGGAACCCTAAAACGTGCTAATCCACTGAAAACTCACTACCCAATTTTTAGCATGATTCATTACTCCATCTTTTTTTGTCCCATCTTCATTTAATAAAAGTAAACTCACATAAATATAAAACATATGATCTGGATACGTTTTTGTGTTTTAATTCTTTAAACTACTTCCGCTGAATTAATTATAAATCGAAGTCAACTTTGTAAACATTGGAACGAAAGGCAAGTAAACTAACACTTCCGGTTATTGGATTATCACCAAAAACTAATCAGCTCTTTCCAAGGGGATACAGTTGATATTACATAAAATATGACAATTTTCTGTTCAATAATTTTTTAGATATCCACACAAGCCGACAGATCGTCAAACAGACATATAGACAGACGAACAAACAGACAGTCAGACAGACACAGACACACAGACATTATCGAGAAACTATTAATATTGTATACTAAGGAGCTTGAAACGTGCTTATCCACTGAAAACTCAATACCGAATTTTTAGCACGGAGGTAAAAATCAATTGCTTATCGTTCAACTACCCCCTCCCCCCCCTTGACTACATAAGTAAGTAGAATTCAATTGTTATTAATATACTGTCATTTCTGAGAATGAAATGACGGCACTGCATCTACTACAATTACATGTAAATCTAGAGCAAAAATTCGATTAAGTTTACACAATTTGTTCATTAAACTAGTGTTCAAGATTTAATCCTGAAATTGATGCGAGAACTCTGGACTTCTTCTTGTCTGAAGGGGTTGAATTTCAGTTTCGCAAATCAAGATTACATAACTTGTTACCTAAGTAATTCTTACAAAATTTATCGTTTAATGTGAATTGTTGCGAAATGATATAGACTTGCTCTTATTCTGTCGATGGGAGTTTTAAATTTCAACTCTGCAAATTTCTGAAGATTCGACGCTTACATTTGCCATCTGGCCAGCAGGGCGGCGGGCGACTCGTCGAGCGAGCGTGTAAAACCATCCATGCCCTACACGCATGTGTAGAGTTTCAAGTCGGACAGACGAAAAAAATAAAATAAAATTTTTATTATGCTGAACGGCGGACGAATGGCCGCCTGTGCCATATGGGCGACGATGGGGTTTATTTTTTCCGTTGAGTTTTGCGAGGTAATTGTCATCCGAAAGCCTTAATTTTCACTGAGGTAATGCGGAAAGAACTAATAAATAGAGGTAGCATATACAACATTCATAAATATCTAACAGTAAACAAATAAAATTTTATGTAGCGAAAATCATCGGTGGTTCTGGTTGAAAATGTTTTTTGTTTTTATCAATAGAAACATGAAATACTTCTTTAAATTGATGCACTTTTCATATTTCAAATATTGCAACGTATACTGTATGTGCTATATGCTTATCCGTTTGTTCCTTCGCTGTGGTATAGAATATAAATTGAAATTATTTTATACAAGTCATGTTAGTTTTTCTTTATTAAACCCTGGCCATTCATGCCATTTTGTTGTCATATGCATACATACATACATTGTTAGTGTTCTTTACTTTTTTTCATACAATTTTAGTTATATTTCGACGCTAAAGTTTCATGAGTAACACTGATTTAATTTTGGTTACAATTACAAAACTCAGCTAAGTTTCAAAAGATAGATGTAAAAAAATGTTAGTAATAATTGTTATTTGTTTAACTAGGTACCAAAATTACAGATTTATAGCAGAGGATGCCATTTTATTGACAAGGATTTTTGTTGATTAAAATTTTTGTTAAACAGTTTTAATTTTTTGTGGCTACCTATTTTTTTCCCTAGGAGTTTAATTTTTTTTCAAATTCAAATGGAACCAACTTTGTGGTATACCCTATTAAATAAAAAAGAATAATCGAAATAGGATAACCCAGTACAAAGATATGCATGGTAGAATAAGTTAACAAATAAAAATTCAATGGGTGAACAAACAATCATCCCCTATATTCCTACTTTTAGGGTTGGAATTTTTTTCAAATTTAAATAGGACCAACTTCCTTACAACTCTATCCAATAAAAAAAATCTGGAGTCGGCACCACATTACCTCCCGCCATAGAGTTCTTATCAATCAATGCAGGAACACGGACCATTATTATCAAGAACACTCATCTCTTCATAAAATTTAGTTTTCAATTATGACACATGTCAAAAAATGACGTCTAACGTAATTTTGTATTTTCAAAATACACAGGTTAGTAGATTTAAACGAAAATATCAAAATATAATAATAATAATAACCTACCGAGATATGCGTAAGCAGAGTGCCACACCCATAATGTGTAAAAGGCGTGATGATATATTTATTTTATTTATAGATAATTATTGAGGAAAATAGTAAATAAATCACTAACAGGCAGATTCATCAAAAGAATTAGCGCTAATCCTATTTTTATTATTAGTCGTAACTTCAGTTACCATCCTCAAAACATATTTATGTTAACTAAGGTTGTAGTTACGATAGGTTAACATAAAATTTGACACATTTTCTTAATTTAATTAATTTAGAAATAAAGTTACAGAGGTTGAAAAAAATGGAATTAGCGTTAATTCTTTTCATGAATCTGCCAGTATATGTGTTATTGGATAACTTGGCTTTAAGTAAATTTATTTCAATTTATATCGTCGTTGACGACGTTTCGGCTATGATTACAGCCATCTTCAGGTCTAAATTTAAATTACAAAATATATTTATAATGCAGTCATATTATATATTGAAGTTAAGTTTATAAAAATTTGAACACTAAATAATTACATTTTGTAATATAACTTAATTGGAAGTGAACACTTCCAAGAATCGATAACAATAGATAATTATATTTGAAATATTATTCTCATTATAAAAATTGTCATTAACCCATAATTTACTGAGATATTTCAAAATAAATTGATAGGACTTCAAGTAAACTTCCACTTCCAGTTATTGGATTATCACCGAAAACTAACCAGCTCTTCCAAAGGGAATACAATTGATATATACTATTATATCAACATTTTAAATTTAGTACTTTTTGAGAAACCGTAACTCCAGAGATCCACACAGACTGACAGATAGACACACACACATCATTGCGCAACTATTAAAATCGTATTTGAGGAACCCTAAAACGTGCTAATCCACTGAAAACTCACTACCTGTCCTATCTTCGTTTAATAAAAGTAAACTCACATAAATACAAAACAGATGATCTGGAAACGTATTTGTGTTTTCATTCTTTAAACTACTTCCGCTTAATTAATTATAAATCGAAGTCAACAAGCTCTGTAAACATTGGAACGAACGAAACATTGTTTAAGGAACAAATTTAATAAGAGGCACACCATAAACCTACAGTCGCTTCTGGTTGTTGTTGTGTTCAAGCACCAAACTTCTTCAGTGCGTAGTTCACCATATGCGCATTATTTAAATGTTGGCAACCCTGCCAATCGCCAGTCGGGGGAGGAACGTTCCATCACGGAATTACACGCCAACACTACCGCTGTAATATCATAAAATCGAAGCATTTGGTGAAGTAAAAATAAATAAATACATCACCCCGGTATTATTTTCTAACAAGGGCGAATGCGAATGCCTCCCCTATGGAATTAGACGATGATGTAACTTGAAATATATCTTGATGTGTTTGACTTTGTCGTTGTGCTCGGTAGGCCCGGCAGCCTTGTCGATGTGATATATTATTGACTGATTTAATTAAATCGCTGGGTGGTTGGTTTACAATGGGATATTGGTTGACTGGTTCTAGCTACGTTGGTTTCGGATTCGTGATTTGCGCGACGTGATTGGCGCGCGAAGTTCTGTTTGAAGTTATCTGTGGGACAGCTTTTAATTGGTATCGTATTGCCTATTAGGTTTCAGCCAGATATAAAAACATATTTAATGTGTTGGATTGGATTAGTAAACTTGACATTTATACTGAAACTAAAACTAGTTTTATAAGAGATTAATAAAAATTATGGACTGTTAGATCCTCATTTGGAATCCCTCAGTCGATACCTTTTTAAATTGATCCCTTTGGTCCCTCCTCCACTAACATCTTTGGGGGGCATGGCTTGACGACTGGTAATTGCACTGCGCAAATACCGAGACCTGCGTAAGCAGAAGGCAACACTCATAAAGGGCAAAAGGCGTGATGATATATTTATTTATATTTATTAGAAAATTAACAGGAGTTTTAAAACATCCCAGAACGACCTGACAACTACCATCCGAGGATACAACAAAAAAATGTGAAGAAAGCAGAAAAAGAATTTTAAATTCTCCCTACTTTCAAATCTTCTGTTTTTGTCTATTATATATTTTTTATGAAGATGGTAAGCGCCTTATGAGTGGATGTGAACAACACAAACGATCATGCTCTTCAGTGGGATTCAAACCCATGACCTCTGGTGTGTTAGGCTAGTGATTAACCTAGTCACTACGCCACCGAGATTGGCTTATCTATTATCATAATAATCTTTGTTCTCGATAGGCCAGAAAATAAGATTTTTCCGATCACTTTTTATTCATTTTTAATGAGCAAGCTCAAAAAATTTTCCTAAATTTAATGTTTCTATATCAAAAGAGACCATAAAAACCAATAAATACGATATAAATGAATATTTCTATGGTGATTAATTGTTTATTTATTTATTTTTCATGCATGCGTCAAATATTGCAATATGGAGTACTTATTATAGTATAGTTAATGATAATGGAGACATAACTAACATGAAAAGATATGGTGGATAGAAACCTTAACATTGGCAGAAGGCTATCTAGAAGATTTCGTCCAAATTAAGCTTTGTATAAAGCGAATAATCGTTATAATCATTTGGATATATCGTTTGGTTTGTATCTAAAGCTTTACTTTCCTAGTTGTTAATTTTTCCTGCATCTAAATCTTCTTCTACATTTTTTAGCCATGTTGATCTAGGTCTGCCTCGTCTTCTTCTGTCTCCTGGTCTCCATTCAACCACTGATTTAATTGTATCCTTTTCTTCTGCTCTCTGTATATGCCCAAGCCATCTGACTCTCTGTTACTTGATCCTTTTCACAAGGTCTTTTCCTTTCAACTCTGGTTCTGTTTCGTACTTCATACTTATTCTACATTCGTTTTCTGATATCTTTATTGGTCCTTATATTGTTTTATTATTTTTCTTTCCATTATTCTTAAATTTTCATCTATTTTTGTCGTTGTCATAGTCCCAGCAGTGTAGGTACATTGTTATAGGTTTTATTATCTTCGGTAAATTCTCGTTTTTGCATCTTTCGTTAAAACCTTGATTTTTAATAATTTTTCAGTTCGTTCGAATTTGAAATTTCTTATCTTTATTTCTCAGTTTCCAACGGTTTTTCGAGTAGCATTATGGTTGTTTTTAATACATTTTTATACATTTCAAATTAAATAAGTTTAGTTTTATATATAAGAAGTAGCATGTGAAGTAAGCCTGCTTCAAATCAGTGAAAAACCTCAATAATTTGTACATGTTTTGATAAAATGTTTAAGCTCCTCATATATTAAGAACAATGTAATAATTTTGCACATGGCTTTCAATTCAACCAAGTAAAATGTATGTATGTGTGTATTTTGTGGGATAGCTAGTGTATCACGCATCTATGATGAATGATGATAGCGTGAATTTACGAGGTATGAGTTAACTGTAAATAGGTAAACAGTGAACTGGGGGGGCGGTTGTATGGACGTCCGGATCCTCCCTCGGTCCGCAGTGACCTACGCGGCCGCCGCCACCGCACGTGTGTACGGCGAGGGGAAAACAGTGGAAAGCAATCTATTTCTTCCGGTTTCGCCGTGGATTTATGCCCGTACAGGAAGCGAGTGCGTTTAGGAATTCCGCCAGATGATTTGCGGCTCCTATTACCGCCCTGCGTGAACCGGCCCGGCCTGTCAGCACATCCAGTCCGGCCCTGGGGCTGCCCACACTATCTCGCCCAATTCGGCCACGAGAATAGTTGCTTCTATACCGAAAATCACAAGTTTTGCCAGTGACAATATATGGAAGAAACCTCAGCCTTATTGCAAAGATTACAACTTATATTATTTTTGGGATACTTTTATTACAGGACACTAGCGAATCCAGTAGGTAGACGTTGTCCTGCCACTTGCCACAGACCTCGCTAGCAAATTAAATTTCTTTATATATAAAATCCTGATGTTCGTAAAGTTGACCGCAGGTCAAGGGATTTTATCTTAAATTATTATGTATGAAAACACTTTTTTAAAAGCAAAATTTTTTATATAAGCTAGACATCAAATTTAATCGATTCAATTTTTTAGAACGAGGGGTATATGTCAAGATTATTTCATGAATTCATAGTATAAACTTTAATAGTTGCCGAAGAAATTGTATTAAAACGTTGATTTTGACACATTTTCACATAAGTAAATCGGTACACACATAAACATAAAGCATCATGAAATTTTGTTGTTATATTGTAACTAAAGCAAATTGTTTGCTTTTCTTTTTACTTGTCAAATAAATGTAATAAATTAATAAATAAAAATAGCTTGAATTGAACAATTCAACATGTTTAATGATATAGAATACCAGTAAAGGTAAAAAAACATGTAAGTATCTTGCTTCTGCAACTAATAATCCGGCTAAATATGCCTTCAAAATGTTAAAAATTTGCATATAAAAGCTAGATTCAATTTAATCGCGATTAAACAGTATGGTGCTGTTTAATCACTTATCTAAAATGTACAACAATGGAAAATGAGACATTCTGATTGGTCAAATTTGTAATGAGTGAAATAATCGTTAAAACTATACCAAATGTCATCTGTCAAACTCAAACAATACGACTGTTTGTAAGTTTTGCAAGCATTTGATCATTTACATTAAAGTTGGTATATGAATATTTTTAAAAATATAGAAATGAAAAACAACAGAAACCGACTCGGTATTTTCTTTCATTGACTAACATATTATCCTTTAATATTTAACAGCACTGTGTCTCTATGTTCCTGTACTGCGAAAACTTGTGATTTTCAGTATAGGCTGAGCAATTGTAGATAACTATGGGCGATTCTTTCCAAAATGAGAGCGGTGAAAATGCGACCATGCCACCATCGCCACCACCGGATACTTTTTTCGCTCTTCTTTTTTCTCGGATCGCTTTTAGCGCGATGGTGTTTTGTTATTTATATATTTATTAACTCCGGACAGCGCGCGCACGGCAGATAAATCAACATTTTTATACGCGGGCGGCGATGGTGGCGGCGGCGCTTGGAAAAAAGCGAGCGTCGAGCGGAACTGACAAATAAGCTGGTGGAAGAATTAAAGGCCGAGTCGAGTTGTCGATATTTCGCGCCACCCCCGCCCCTCGCACGTCCGGAGGGATGCTCGCGAGCTTATCCTTTCTAGGGGAGATTGTGTCATCGCGCGAAATTATCCCACGCAGAAACATTCACCAAATATTTTCTACACTGGTAAAACAATTGCAACAAAGTTTCAGGTTGACGTTGTGACGTCACAACTGCTACTCTTCATTTTAAGGAATACATATAATAACATTCTACATTAAAATGCTCCAGATTAAAAGCAGGTAGCAGTTGTGATGTAATACAATTTTAATAACGCTTTAAAACAAAATTACAATGGTAACTTAGTTGGAATCCTTCAATCGACAATTGCTATTTTAACTTTACCCTTGTTATTTTTCCTCTACTAACATAATTAGGAGATATGATTTGACGACTGGTAACCGTATTTGACGCGTAAAAATGCCACTCCAAAAATGAATAAATTCCGAGATGATATATTATTTACATTAACGCTGTAGTGCGTTTCTTCTTCCTCGTTTTCGGTGGTGTGACAATGGCACGCAGTGTTCACTGGTATAGGTTTTTGCAAAGCGGTCACCCATCCAACTACTAACCACAGGCAGTATTACTTAACTTGCGTTATCGAGTGAACAGGCTTCAACGTCACCTGCCATAGCCATTGCCCTACTGCTATTTTGATTTAAAATTAATAAAAAATTTTTTTTAATAAAGATAAACTAATTTAACCATTTTATAGAATTCCGAACGATCTTTAAAAATTTCAATCTAATAGTACAAATACAACACATATTTTTGACACGTTTGACACATAGATGTTAAAAACATTTTAGTTTTTGTTCTCAGTACACGAAAAGTCCAAATAACTTTTTATATTCCAAATTCTTGCTAACATCTTTCATTTGACACTTTTTTTACAACTAATTCTATTTTTGAAAAAATGGAATTTATTGTTTTGTGTGTTCAGTAAACTTCCGGCTTTTCAATTTTATTGAAAATCAATTCAGCTCTTCATATTTTCATGAAAATTATAAATCCAAGTTTCGTTTACATTTTTTGTCTCGTTCATGAGATATTGCGCACACGGACATCCATCCATCCATCCTCACACACAGACATCATTGAGAAATTGGTCTTAACGGATTCAGTGGCCGTCAAAATATATATTTCTGCAAAAATCTCGTCAGCTATTTTTTTCGTGATTCCAATACTTCCTTATATACTTTGAATAAGAAAGAAAAAATGGGTATTTGAATTTTACTCACAGTTACGATTTTCAATGTTTAAGGTTTTTGTTCATTGTTCTACTAATTTGCAAACATTTATATCACAATTATTTTTAGAGTCTTTGCAATTGAAATTATATGGTATAATATATATCTGCAAAACTATAACATGTGACATGGTGTTTGACATTTCTTGAAAGGTTTTTCCTAATTATACGTTTAATAGTTGATTCATTGTTTAAAACAGTTTCCCACGGTGAAAAACACATAAATACAATATAAGTTCTTCTTGTTAACACTCTTGAAATTTGTAGAATGCATGTCCTTAATACTACCATAATTACACACATGATATATTATGTAGTTGACATCGAACAATTATGAGTCAACCTTTTGCGTAGAAGCTTAAAATTAACTTTATTTCATACTGTATCACATTTGAATATTATCCGGAATAAAGTCCGGTAAATGTAATTTTACAGTGTTGTTGTGATTTACCGTACTGTATCATTGCTAAGAAATATTGTAATAGTATTTGATCCAAGATATATTTCCGCATACATTTTTGAAAAATTTCAAAATGATCAACAAAACAAGACCAAGAGACCTAATTGATTTAAATTGTCACACTGGGTTCTAACAGACCTCACGATTTTCTTCTAATTTTCCATATGAGCGGAATTCGTATAACTTAGATGCTTAGATTATTTCCAAAATCTTGTTATAGAAAGTAGGTAGACTACAACAGGTAAAGGAATGGCATATCCCACACTTGCAAACGTAGTCCGAGCCGTTGCTCGTCTGGGGTATGTGCCATTCCATTACTTGTTGTAGAATATACTATTCTATAACACTGGTTTGGAAACTACGCATTCCACAACTAAAAATTGTACGTATTGAAATAACTATCAATCCATACGCATATGGAATGAATTCAACGAATCAGAGCCGCACATTAACGCGATATATGAATTGATTTAGTTACTATGGTTATGTCTGTTTGTATTAATTTTATTTATTTGAGTTTGACGTTTTTTACGGTTTTGTATTTATATTTTTTATATAATTTCCATAATCTTGTAATACAAAGTATAGACCACAACATATAACGGAATGGCATATTCCATTACCTGTTGTAGAATATACTATTTTCTACGACCACTGAGAAATCTGCTCATTGTATATTTGTTATTGCTAGGGATATGAGGTATATTGCAAGCATCGTGCGAAATGAATTTGTTTTGTGAGTATTTCAATACAGATCAGTTCATTTAAGTACAGGTGCCATTGCTAGGATACTTATTTAGAATTGTCAAATATTGGAATAGTGAAAGCGGGACAAATTTATTATTAAAATTAAATTAATTTTGAAATAATATCGTGGCCGTAGAAAAAGTATAGTGTACAACTCGCATGGAATGTCCATTTCACACACGTAGGAAATGAGTACTATTCCATGCTTGTTGTACAATATACTATTTTCATTTCTTGGGGTTTCCCAAATCCCTATGTTACATTTGTGTAATTGTGAAAGAGTGACTGTCCAGGGTTAAAAAACAAAAAGGAAGAAAGTAAGCATACTTTCGTCGAAAAATGAGATACATTTACTGTACTCATATAGTAAATAACTATTCCGAATTGTCAGCGGGAATTCGAGCTAGTGGGAAGTTCTCTAAGGCGACTAGATCTGTGCGTGGTGTCGCCACGTTCGCGTTTCGTTAAGTGACTGGAAATTTTTTCTCGGTTTTTCCCGACGTTTTTTCCACGGAGAACAAATTAAGAACACAGAAAATGCTTTTCCTGGGCCAAACGCAATCAAAACTCGAACAATTATCGCCTCTTGTCGGCTGCTTTATGATCTGAAACTAACTTTTAACGCCGCGTCGCTTTCAAACGTGAATTCCGCTCGGCCGCTTCACAACCCCTGTTATTATTGTTATTATTATTTCAATTCTTTATCTCCCAAAGATGTTCTCGGACGGCCGACTAGACTTCAAGTTTTTAACTGTTGAGTTTGCCTTCTATATATTTCATCGTTTTGGCGCAGACAATATGTATCGCTGTTAAATACCTATATCTAGGAACTCTCATGGCTTACTGTTCTTTTTCCGATTAGGGATAATTAAAGTGTTCCCCATTTTGTTTTTAAATAATGTAACATACTTATTATTTTACATGACTGTAAAGCAAACCTACGTTTCAAATTTGTACCTATTTTTCAAATTTGTTAAAAAGTATAGTATGTTCCATTTGAAATTTGAAAGTTCATATAATTTACTACTAAACCGGAAATAATATTATGAATATACATCCGCTTTCAATTAGCTTATATGTTGTTGTATAAATCATATGTGAAATACATCGCTAAATTGCTAAATAAGCAAGATATTTGCTGGTTCCATTTAAATATAATACCTTGTATAATATCGCTCCCGACCCGAGAATATCTTATTGTCATTTTGTGGTGTAAAACATTCGTTCACTTCCTTCTACCATACACAGGCACAGATCACGTATTTTATTGATGCTAATTGATTATTATAAATGCCCAAAATTGTGAGTTATATTGTTGCTCCTCACAGAACACAACCATTACCACTACAATTATTTAGTAGTATTTAAAATACTTATTCAAGAACAGATTATTGATAGATTAGGATCTGCCCTAACTATCATCTGCACCAATATTTGACGGCATTGCACCAAGATCTGCGAAAGCAGAGGGCAATATTCAAATTGGATAAATGGTGTTTATGGTATTAAAATAGTTTATTCGCTACCCAACTTTTGGGTATCCCGCGACGTTTCATTTGAATGAAGACAGATGTCAGTCGGGGAGCCGCGTTCCAATATAGTTTCAATCACTCAAAAAACAGGGTTCTTCCAAAAAGCATTCGTGACTAAATCCATGGCAAAATGATCGTTTTCGGTTGAAAGCAACGGAGCGTCGTCGACCAGATGGCTGGCGAGGGCCGAGAGCTGTTCTGTGCTCTCTCGTGTTTCTGTTATCGCGAATATTACCTGTACAGGCGAGGTGTATTATTATTTTGGTTTCGGGCTGTTTTTGTCATGTTCTTATTCACATTCACTGCTCAATGTACGTTTTGTTGGGTTTGCCTGAGACCTGCAGGTAGAAAGATAATTAAATTTGTCAAATATTTCAAAGAGAGATGAATGCCATTCGTTAAGTAGTTGTAATAAATCAGCTCTGCGGAAAGAAATACGTTAACAAGAGGATTTGCACGGAAAATAAACAATTTTAAAATATTTAGCTATGAGAGCGCACATTTTTCATTTCTCTACATATCTGTGCTTCTGATTTTGACATATGCTTGTTCACACTATATTAATAACTCTGAAAAGTCACTTAGGAATTTACCTGAAATTAGTTCCATTTTTACTTTTTTATATGCAGTATAAGTACAGGAATAAGGAACCTTCCTATATCATTGAAGCCTCGGATTTAATTTTTTAACATAGACTGTCCTAATGGACAAGCTCATTACTAGGACAGGAACAATATCAAATCCAAATAATAAACGGAAATATAAGACATAAGTATAATATGTATAAGTTTTATTAAGAAGTATAAACTATAATAATGTATTTAAATAAAAATAAATAAGTACCTTTCCCTGCAATATTAAAAAAACAAAGTGCTTAACAGTTTGACTATTTGTGTAATTACTTCAATAAAAAACTAATTGCAATAATTTTACGTGAGCAATGACAGTACCATATTTAACGGTGTCGTATTAACTCAGCCGTGTAGATTCAGCCGAAAGTACCTGCGTAACCCTTCCAAGAAATTTTCGTTCCTTTTTCACAACAGGAGACCATGGGCGTAGAACACTTTATTTTGATAAATTTTTAGGGGACAAGATTGCATGTAATACTTGCTTGAAATACATAATTTTATTGTATGTATTTTGTCTGATTATTGTTTGATTATTTGGGTGACAATTAGTGAAAGTAGATTTTATTTTTTGAGGGAAATACTTATGTGAGTGGTCTTGTTAGTCAAATAATAAATAAAAAATAATATATTAAATCGAAATATTTAATTACCAAACATACAATAAAAATAAGATAAATATATCGAAATAAAAAAGCATAACGACAGTAAAGACACATGAAACACTAACAAACATAAACAAAATAAATATTATTGTTAAAAAAATGTACATTAGTTAAATAAAACTATTTATAATTACAAAAATTAAAATTTCAAAACAGTTACGTCCAAATTACAAGAAAAAAACGCTCAACATATGTAACATTTATATTATCAATAAATTTCGCTAATTGAGACAGATACAGAATTTTATACTCTATAGGTACATTTTCGATTTGAAGCATATTTGCCTAAAATTATTAGGAAAGCAGGCCCTTAATTTAATATATTAGTTTGTAACGATGATGAGTACCTAGTGGTCAAAATCTACTTTAGTACATTTTATAATAAAATTATTTAGTGAAGATAAAACCGGCTGTCCATTGGCCAGAATGAGATTATCTACAGGTTATTATTTGTTGAAACTTTATTGTGAGTATTACAAGCAATCTTGTCTCCCTAAAAATTTAACAAAATAAAGTGTTCTACGCGCATGGTCTCCTGCTGTGAAAAAGGAACGAAAATTTCCTGGAAGGGTTACTCAGGTAGTTTCGGCTGAATCTACACGGCTGAGTTAACACTGCACCTATTTGACAGATTGACAATTTTCCAAAAAGTTCCCCAAAAACAGTTGTACATACATTATTCAATTTTGAGAGAAACAATATCCCAAAACCGGCTTTATGTAGATATGTGAAATAGAAAAAAATATTTAATATTTACTAAACAGTTTTGGATTTATTTATTTAACAGAAAAACATGAACTTTCATTATACCATTACAATCTTCTATGAAACTTCTAAAAAAAATAATACAATACCTACTTAAATAAATAAATAAATCTAGATCTGTTTTCCGAAATGTTAAATATTTTTCGTTTTTGTTAAATTTTCCATGGCCGTGTTACAACTTTTCTAATAAATATTAATTTTAATTTGATTAATACATAGTGAAATACTAATATTTAAATAACCAAAAGGGCTTTGTTAAATACTTGTTTTAATTCTAAATACCTTGTATATTTTTTACATTTTGCTGTAAAGTGAAAACGTTAAAAGCAACATAAAAAAAATTGCTGGAAATCCGTATACGCCACATTTCAATTCTACATCCGGTATATGTGCGGGAAGTAAATTGAAATGAGACAAATAGTGATAGATAAAAACCTAGAAGAGAAAATATAGAACAACAGAGAAGAATGGAAAAAAGGCGTGATGAATAAGTGACGAAAGTTCCTAGTACCTCAAAAGAAATATTTTGTAGTATTTTTGAGGAATTTTATGAAAAAAAAACTCATTTCGAATTGTATCAACGCATTACATCATTTATTCCTCGGACTTCCTCTTAATAGCTCACCCTCAATCTCCTTCTAATCCTAACGACAAATAATTAAAATTACCCCTGTGGCTCGACTTCCACTATCATCTTTAGGGATGTCCTTAAATATTAAATCCATTTTGAATGTACCACCCTCCTTTGATATATTCACCATCCTTTATCCAAAAATGTGCTATGTACCAAAATCTGGGTAAACGCTAAGAAATCTCTTGGATGACGTCACAAGGCAGCCTCTTGACTGCATAGCTGGCAGGTACGTATAATAGATACTTGAGCATAGGGAGCTCGGGGTGTGCAGAGGTGCAGCGGCGGCAGGGGCGAGGCCATCAGCTGTTTCCTAGCAACCCCCTTGCTTCTTGCTGGCCCCTGGCAGCCGGGCTGTCACGTGCGTAACAACTGCGCAGCGGACAGCACATGGGCGCGCACGTGAGATTTCGAGGGATAATTGGGGAATTGGAAATTGGGGTTATGTAATTTTGGTTGTTAACGCTGGACAGATTTCTTTGAAGATTATGGAGGATGGAACCTATTAATGTTAAATAAAAAATATCATCACGCCTTTTACCCATTAAGGGTGTGGCACTCTGCTTACGCAGATCTCGGTAGGTGATATATTTTTGCGTATGAAATGCGGTTACCAGCCGTCAAGTCATAGCCCCCAAAGTTGTTAGTGGAGGGGGAACCACAGGGGTAAATTTAAATTTGTAACTGTCGGCAGTGGGATTCGAACTGAGGATCTCACGATCCACAGTCCGACACGTTACCACGGAGCTATTTACCCATTAATGTTAACTATGAAAAATTGTGGCGGAGAGGGTGCCAACACGACCTGATTTACAGTTTGATATCTCTAAAATGATATTTAATCAGAGCAACTAGATCATGTTTAAGAAATATCTATGATGACAGATCATCAAATATCCATATGTGGTTTATAGCTAAATGATCTATTCTGAGATCTGTTCAAATATTTATAGAGATATTAAAATGTAAATTTGATGGTAAATGGCACTCATAACATTATATTTCTTATCAATATTATGGCCGGCTAACATTCTCAAGAAATAAGTATTGCATTCTTTTAAAAAAAAACCACGTAAAGTTTCCCCTGTGGCTTCTCCACCACTACCATCCTTGAAATCCGTGATTTGACGGCTGGTAACCGCACTTAACGCGTAAGAATATTAATAAAAATTAAAATAATAGAACTTCTCTACAAAAACACTTGTAGGAATCGAGATCCACAATTGCTGATCTCAATAGTATTTATTTTACATTGCAAATTTAACCTACTTCATTTTAGGGCTGCCAAATGGATCCAGGTTTGATATGTATCCGGATATCCGGATTACGGATATCCGAATCTATACGGATTTCAAAATCGGATCTAGGATGTCCGAATATCCAATTTTTTTACTAACATTTTTGTACCAAAGTCGCCAATTAATTGACTAAATTGTAAATGTAAAATGTAATTTTGTTTTCTTATTTATTTTGTTATTAAACATTTGTTATTAATTACATTTACTACAATACAGTAAATTGATTTTGAATATAAATATGTATGACCACTAATAAAATAACGTCGAAATTCAAAAGATTATTATAATTTGTATAAAAAGAGTTTTTCAAAATCTTACATGCATTGCCTTTAAAAATAATAAAAAATCGAGATATGGATCTTACAAGTTATCTGGATACCCAAATGTACGGATCTGAGATCAGAATATCCAGATATCTCGATTATTTGGATTTTCGGATACTCGGATAATTTACATCATTTTTCATATTGAAATTGGAAAAATTATTTAAATTTACTTTTTGTTCGAAAAACAAACATTCCCATTTTAAAATAATTAAATTATATTATTTAATAAGAATGACACATGGTTAATTGATCCTACTTCATATTTTGTGATCTGCATTTGGAAAAACTATTTACTTGCATCGAAATTGCTATCGGGTCTGAAAATAATAAAACTTGCGTATCTTAATATTATTTAAGTTGATTTGTAAGAAACACTGTAATGATTGATTTTGAGAGGCGCAATAAATACTCGTATATTGGTAAAAAAGACTTATCTTATTCTAAAAATTTTGCCCCTACATTGACCCATCTAGAACACAAGATCTACAATTGCGGAACTCTCAATGCTAAAAAGACTACAGTATAATTTAATGAACTATTCGTAAATTGAGAATATTAGATCCTAAAATTTTGATAAAGAACATGTTAATTTTAAGACAGGCACAGTCGATAGTTGCTATTTAAGCTTTAACCCCATGGTTCTCCACTATTATCCTTGGGGAATGTAACTTGACAGCTGGTAATTGCACTCCATGAGTATGAATACCGGAATGGGCGGAATGCCAGGCCCAAATTTGGTAAATGACCATATGATATATTTATTTATTTGTATTTTGAGTTCTATAATGATTACAAAAATAACTCAAAAAGTAGTAATTTGATAAAAGATTTAAGTCTCGATAAAACATTGCTACTCAAAATATGAAAATTTCCATGGATCCTTACAGAATGAGAAATCTACAATTGCAGATTCCATTTGATCTGTACGCGAAACAGTGCTAATTTAAGACCTTAACGGTAGCCCAAAAACTAATTTTCTTTACGAGCGCCCCTACAGGAAACGTCATCTACGCCCCTGAACCCTATTCACTCCCATCTATAGAGAAGTATAGCTGGCGCTGTCAGCATTCGCCGCAATAGCACAAATGGTTTTTTATAAGTGCTGGTTATTATTTTATTAACAATAAATACGATAAGTTCTTTGAGGGTAAGGGTTGTAACAGCTCTCCAGCTTCAAAGCCGATTTTCAAATCGGTTCTCACGTTGCCGACTAAACGGATTTATGCATGTCGAAGAGCATTACATGTTCTTAATTTTTTATTTTAATAAAGGGGAATTATTTTTTTTACTGGAGAGCAAATATCGTATTTCTGCAAGTACCTATTGTTAGGGATTGTTTTTTGAAAGAAACTTCTGCTAGTATCGGTCTAATAAAATCAAAGACGGTATACGTGCATTGATGTTTCTTTTGAGCAGTAATCAGCAATGCAATTTTATGTCATTTGTTCGGTCGAAATCGATTTAAAATTGCGCAGGATATGACACTGCATTTTGCTTTTTCTCTGGCGGTGAACTCACAAAGAAATATGCATCAAGTACGAGAAATTTATCCACTTTTGGTTATATTACTCGCATGAAGTCATTCCTGGATTTTTTTTTCGAGTAAATTATATTTAATTCGATGATTTCGATGTAGAATATTTCTTATTGCAATTTGAATAATCATGAAATGTACTTATATTATAGTTATTATACAAGAAAATATTTAAAATTACTTACATTTGTCATTTTCTAAAAGGTCTCGTTTTCATCTGACACCTGAAACAGAAAATTAATTATTAGTTAATTGTATTTGTTATGAAACTAATTAATATTTGATTGACTTATGCCCAGTAGCATTAAGCCTTGTTAACTGCGGGAAAAATTGTGTAACACATAACTTCCCCTCTGAGCATCTTTTAAACTGTATATTTTAGTTCTAAATATGGAATTTGAAAGTAATAATGCTATTAGAATCTGATGTGGTCACCACATAACTTACCGAAACTTTTAATTGTTAAACGGTACAAAATATAGAAAAAAGTTTCAAATAAAAATTGTAGCCTGTAATATATTTTTTAAATATGTCAAAAATTACAATAACTCAATTATTTACTGAGACATGCCCAAAAAACCTGATATATCTTAAAATAAACTATCCTTTTCGGTTAATAGAGAGCTACCAAAATCTAATCAGCCCGTAATTTAAACAATCAAAATTTTAATATTAAATTTTAAAATGATATCTCTATTAGATTTTGAGTTATCGTGGACAAAAAAATTGTTGCAGGTAACAAGCGAAGCGAGCCTTACCAAAAATGAGTATAATAGTAATAGGCGATTTGGCTGAATTATACTTGATGAGAAACATTTCTGTTTTAATTACAATATGTTGACAAAATATATAAATGTAATAACTAGACAGCGGATTATATGCAAAGTGCATATATTTAAATTTTTGTATATCTTTAAATAAAATCAATTTTCTGAAATAATTACAATGATTAAGATTAATTAATGCTAATTACTAATTGCATATATTGCATATTTGGGCATTCTCATGCATATTTTTACAAAAGTTGCATATAATTGCATATTTCAATATTTTTAAGACCTTGTCCAGTGATAAACAATCTGAAATTTCTGGTAATGCACATTGATAATTCCCAAATATTGGAGGAGGCCGCAATAAATTTAAGAATGCAACGAAAAAAGCAATAAACAATATAATAAGCAAATACACAAACCAATAAACTCTAATATTTCTAGGGAAATCTCTGTAACGGTAACGGTAGGTATTCATTGTATACACAAATGCTGGTAAAAGTGGGTACAATGAATATAAGAACGAGAATTCTTAGCTGGATATATATTTTACTTATATTTTTTACTTTTTTTTTGTTGAAAATTTTGAATAATTTGTTATTGTAATTATGTAAATATATAATAATATAATATCAAGTTTCTAGACTTTGTATGTATATTAGTAGTATATTTGTTAATTGTGAATCAAAATGAAGACAGTATTGTGCAATAAAATTCATAATGCATTTATTTATACTTTATATCTAATAATTTAAGATTTTTTTGATTATTTTGCTGCATACATTGTCATATTTGTGCATATTTCCCAAAAATCAGTGCATATATATGCGCATATAATTCAGTTTTTTTCGTGCATATAATCCGCTCTCTATTTATAACTTTACTAGAAACCGGAAAATAGTTGGAATTATTTATTGGTAATTTTCTTGACAGTTTTATCTGTCATCTACTGTTTGATATCAGAGGTGTTGATTAAAATGTGTAATTTGGAAGAAAAATTAGATATAGTGAAATGGTTTCATGCTCAAAATAGTGTTCGACAAAAATGTATTAAATAAAATCAACTCTCAATTAATATCACATTTATTTTGTTATTTTATGGCTTTGATATTTTTAATAAAATTACAAATAAACATTTCCGGCATTATTCTGGTTCCTGCTAGAGTAAAATTATTAATATTACTGTAAAAAAAAATGCAGAAATTCTTCCACTTCTTCCTTTGATTCACCATCCTGTATGTGTGGGAGGTAAAAATATTTTGAAATAACTCTCATTAATTTGCAACAAATGTAAATTGTTAGTTTCATTTAGTTTTCCTAGTAAAAGTAATTTAAATAAAATTATACCTATATGTAATATTGTATACATTTCATATAAAAAAGGAAACAGTTGTATTATCTGTTGAAATGATGAGCATTCCGCGAAAATTTATCAACAGAATTACCGGTTCATTTCTTCGAAAGTCCAATGTCGTTCATGTTCATTTGTGTTTACATGTGTTCATAATTACACGGCTTTGATTTAAATAATGTTGTTATTGTGCGGAAAATCCGGAAAAGTGATAACATGCGGCATGAAAATTGAAGAGTCTCTTTATTCAACATGCAATGATGACCCGGTAAAAACTCAGTTATAAGGAAACTGGGAAAATATTGATAATTCCCTGTATTAGAAACAACTGAATTTATTTATGTTGTTAGACGTTTCTCCTTAACTTATTATCTTAAAAGCTTAATTTTTTTATGCAGTAGGTTTATAGACATAGTAAATATAGCAAGCTATTAGCGGTGAATACTTAAAAAACAGACACGTATTCAGACATTTTTATACTTTGTTTTGTTATATAAAAATATGCAGAATGATTCATAATGTACGAAAAGATTAAAAGTATAGGTAGATGAGTCTGAAATAATATCTTTTCCTTAATAAAGTTTTGGCGAAAATTAAATAACACAAAAGTTACAGAACATTAAAATTGAATCAATTAATGAGCACTTGTTTCAAACTACTGCAGTAAAACATATTTTAAATAGAAACTACTTTAGAGTTAGTCGTTAAAAAAAATTTTTTTTATTTTATTGTAAAAAAATTGCTGTCTCACTTAAAAACAAAAACATAACTGGAAAACCTAGTTGCCTTTGATTATCATTTAAAAATCAATTCTTGAAACGTCAAAGTATAATAAAATATAGTTAAGTGCAAAATTGTTAATACTTTCAGTTATGAGGAATATGTAGACATAATTATTATGGTTTATAAAATAAGGTCATTAATTGGGTCTTTCACCATTTTTTTTTTTTTAATTTTTATTATGAAACTTTACCTATATTGGAGACTATCTATACTTTTAAAAAGTCTTAATTGTTATTCATTAAGCCACAATGATTTTTTAAAATGTTGTGGCGTCATAGTAGAGGTGTTGATGGATCTAAAACAGTAGAGATTTTTGTTACATAAATGTTCTATTTTATTGTAATAATAATAATAAAATAAGTAAAAAAATATATGACTACAATTATTTACAATCTGTACTATTTTAGATCCAGCAACACCTCTACTATGACGTCACAGCATTTAAAAAAAAATCATTGTGGCTTAATGAATAACAATTAAGTCTTTTTAAAAGTGTAGATAGTCTTCAATATAGATAATGTTTCATAAAAAAAAACCCCATTGAAAAAAAGCTACAATGGGGTCTTTCACCATTTTTTTTAAATATTTTTTTATGAAACTTTATCTATACTGAAGACTATCTACGCTTTTAAAAAATCTTAATTGTTAATCATTAAGCTACAATGATTTTTTAAAAATGTTGTGACGTCATAGTAGAGATCTAAAACAGTAGATATTTAAATAATTTTTGTTACATAAATGTTCTATTTTATTGTAATAATAATAATAAAATAAGTAAAAAAATATATGACTACAATTACTTACAATCTGTACTGTTTTAGATCCAGCATCACCTCTACTATGACGTCACAACATTTTAAAAAAAATCATTGTGGCTTAATGAATAACAATTAAGACTTTTTAAAAGTGTAGATAGTCTTCAATATAGATAAAGTTTCATAAAAAAAACCCCATTGAAAAAAAGCTACAATTCACTGATTTTGCCATTATTTTTTGTTGGGTGTAATATTTATAATTAAAATGACAGCAAATTGTCAAATTTGCAAGAAACATATTTCTATGACAAAGAAAAAAATATGATTATTTTCAGCAGTATTTAATAGTTATTTACGATACAAGTACGTAAAGCTAGTCTTTAGTCATGAATGGGTCAATTAAATGACACTTTCAATTTTTTCCGTATATTATGAATCACCCTGTATAAATAAAATAAAGAAATATCTACCCATTTCTGGGTGTGGCACTGTGCTCAAAGCAGATCCCAGTATTATGATTTTTTTTTTTAAGTGCGGTTACCAGCCGTCAAATCACGGCCTCCAAGGATATAATAATAATAAATACTTTCTATGGACGTGTGTGTTGGCTCTCGTTGAAACATATTCAAATAAATAATAGTAATAAACTCTCGGTTTTTTTGTTTCAAAAAATAATTTTAATAATTAGTATTGATGTACATTTCGGTTGTTAAACCATCTTCAGAATGACAACAAATAGTGTTCTTACTCTAAATATATAGTAATAACTGTACAGGTATACGAATAGAGGCTTAACAGATTCCCAGAAGCGGGGATTTATAAAGATCTATTTGTTCGTTCATTAAGTTCTTTCCATTAATACTTGCTGTTTGAATTTCCAACGCTTCTAGTAAATCCATTCTTAAACCTTTAGTCTCTCTATGAAGTATTTTAAAATTATCAGTATTACATTTATGGTTGTTTTGTATTAAATGTTTAGCTACGTTGGAAGAATCAATTTTATTGAGTCTCCAGCTGCTTAGATGTTCTTTGAATCTTATGCCGAAATTACGTGAGGTTTTTCCAATATAACTGCAATCACAGTCATTGCAATCAATTTGGTATATACCACTGTTTTTCATTTTATCTCGTTTTTTTATTTTATTGTTAACTAGAATTGATTTTAAATTTCGTTTGTTGTAGAATGCTGTGTGAACTTTAAATGATTTAATATGATTTGCTATTTTTATACTGGTTTTTCCAATAAAATGTAATTTTCTATAGATTTTATTCTTTGCTTCTGGATCCGTAGGTGTATATAATAGCTTCCTGTTCTTAGTTTTAAGTTTCTTTTTTAATATCTTGTAAATGTAGTTTTTGTTATATCCGTTATTTATTGCGATTTGACAAATTGTGTTTAATTCAGTATTAAAATCAGTTTTTGATAATGGAATATTAACTAGCCTGGGAATCATACTTTGAAATGCTGCTGCTTTTATGTTAGGATGGTGTTTTGAACTAGCCGGAATTACCGCGTCTGAAAATGTTTCTTTCCTGTAAATGCTGTATGTAAAATTTTTGTCTCCTCGGGTAATAGATAAATCTAGGAAATTTAGTTTTGAATCCTGTTCTTTTTCTATTGTAAATGTGATATTTTTATTAATGTTGTTTATGTATAATAAAAATTGATCTAGCTGTCTATCTGTACCGGTCCAGAAGCAAATAATATCATCTACGTAACGGTGCCAGAATTTAATATTTTTACAGAGGTTTTTATTCTTATTTAGAAGATCACATTCAAACTTATCCATAAATATATCAGCAAGCAGAGGAGAAAGAGGACTACCCATTGGTAGACCGTCTGGTTGTTTGAAAAAATTGTCATTAAAATTGAAATAATTTTGTTCTAAGCAAATGTCTAGTGCTGTTAATATTTCTTGTTTTATTATTGGATTGCAAGTTTGCAATTTTTCTTCTATTATGTTTTTTACTTCGTTGATAGGTACAGACGTGAATAAACTTGATACATCAAAAGAGACTAATTTACCATGAGAACTGTAGTTCATTTCATTTAATTTTTCGATAAGATCTATGCTATTCTTAATTGTATATTCTGGATTGAAATTTAGATAATTGCGTAAAATTGGAATCAGTGTTTTGCAGAAATTATAAGATGGTGCTTGGATATACGATACCACGATATATACAGTTATATTTACATTATTTTGTCATTAAGTAATATTATTTTATAAAATAATAGATATGTGTATAGATTTTTTCCAATGCGCATATTACTTTTGCGGTTGAGTTTACTTGCAAATTTTTTCCGTTGTTTACTATTTTTAGTCACGAGTGTATGCGGTCAGATTATCTCTAACTAAACATTAAACATAATTGTATTTTAATAAATATTAAACACTATAACCTACATTATTATTTACTCTACAATTTAAAACACTTTTTCATCATTTGTTTTTTTTTTATTTATTTATATTACGCAATAGTTGTTTATAGTTACCCGCAGGTATTATTTTTTAAGATTTATTTTACAGTAATATCTTCATTACACATGATGTACTATTTACTTCACAGCATTTAATTATTCTTTCCTGTTCTTGTAACAGTAGAAGATATATAATTTCCTTTGTCGTATTTTAATAGGTTCTTTTCATTAAAATATAAACTATGATGATTTGTGAAAATGTTACAAATGTTACAAACTGCCAATTGTTAATACTAAATATTTTGCATGCAAATGCGTTAAGAGAACGGAACAATTTAACAATTATTTTGATTGAAATTTATTTTTTCGTTTAGGAACGTTGATGCTGAATACTCGGTTGAATACATTTAGTAAACGCCTCATTAAATTTACTGTACGCATAAGTTGTGGCAAACAGCAACTGTGCGCTATTACGTTATGTTTATGTTTACGTATATGTAGGTTTATAGAAAGTGAATTTGACACACTATGTAAATAAATATGAAATTATGTGACTATCCATTTCTAGGTGAGACATGATACAGACACATTTTGCGCAAGAGAGACTACTACCAGCCGTCAAATCGCGACTCTAACCATAAAAATATTTATACTAAATGGGCCTTATTGCATACATTTATAAATTCTGTACAACTTTTGTTTTGTTGTAAAGCGAATAGGTAAAATGAAACAACAGAACATAAAATAAACTGTTTTGGGCAACCTAATATCTCCCACCATATATTTCTTATTAAACAATACAGGAATACGGATCACCACTAATAAGAAACGCTCATTCCTTAAAAAAATTATGACATAAAAAATTAAATTTTTCAAGCATTGTTTTTTTTTAATGTATGGGATGGCAGATTTAAACGAAAATAACAAAATATATTTTTTTTCTACTCCTGTATAAATAAATCCCAATTTTTTCATATTTTTCGATGAATTATAGTACCCATAATTCACTCTTCTCGGCCAATCACAAAGCAAAAAATCCATAATTCACTGTTATTTTAAAGACGTGATGTGGATTACCAAACAACGGCCCTCTGACAGTTGACATGTAGTCACTTGTCATTGTGCATTTTTATGTTGATATTTTTCAACGAATTTCGATCATTTTCAAAAATTATTTCCGAATTTACAGAAGCAGAAAAAATTTAATAAATATAATAATATACTATTTTATAGTGTTGTAATTTGTAAATAATGATAGTAAGAGAAGTATGTTTCAAACAACAATTGTAGATAATATTATTTTATTATAAAAATAATTATATAAATAACTTAATACGGCCATCTCTTCCCAAGGTATCACAATTGATATATACAAAATATTAAAATTTTCAGTTTAGTAATTTTTGTGAAACCGTAACTCCAGATTCACACAAACACAGGCAGACACACACAGACATCATCGCAAAATTACTAAAATCGTATTATAGGGACCCTAAAACGTGCTCATCCATTAATAACTTACTAGGTACTGAAATTTTAGCATGATTCCTATACATCCCTTACAGGTATGTGGCGGAAGGAAAAAATTATATAGAAATCTCTATATGCCACAGATGTTAGTAAAAAATATGGTGTGGGCACCACACTACTTTCTTATACAAATAAATTGTTTACTAGAAAATAAATTAAATACTCCTCCAAACTTAACTTGAAATTTATTACTTATGCATAATTTAAATACGAATAAACTCATTGCTGTAGTACGCATTGCAATATGTATTATATTTATCGAAATATGGCGATTTGTAATATTTTTCAAAATACGGAAATTTCCCCAAATATGACATAAAATTGTAAAATGTTTTTATTACATTTCTTTATAATATTCGCGCCAGGAAACACATTGCAGCAGAGCGCATCGTCATATCTCTAACATATATATGACGATTTTTTATATTTTCCGAAGAGAAACTTTGAGGGGCTGTAACTTGAAAACTATACAAGATATTGAAAAATATCTCCAGATTTGTATTTTTCGTGCCATTTATATTAAATTAGTAAATATTAAAATTTTTGAAATTTTTTGATTTTTTTTTTCAAAATTTCGATTGGAGATATCTCGACAAATATGAAAGATACAGACTTGCAGTGTTCACCAATCGATTCAGCTCGACGAAATACATAAACGCTGAAAATTTCAGAAAATTCGGAAAACCGGTTGAAATGTTAGAGCAAAAATTCTGAAAATGGCCAAATTCAGGCCAAACGTCAAGGGGTAACCCTTGCCTTGCAGGACAAAAAACGCCATTTTCAGGCTTTTTGCTCTAACTTTCCATCCCGTAAAGCGATTTTTATGAAACTTTGCATACTTATGTATTTCGACGAGCTGAATCGATTGGTGAACACTGCAAATCTGTATCTTTAATATTTGTCGAGTTATCTCCGATCGAAATTTTGAACAAAAATACAAAAAAATTTCAAAATTTTAAAAATTTGCTAATTTATTATATAAGGCACCAGAAACGCTAAGCTGAAGAGAATTTTTAGATATCTCGTGTAGTTTTTGAATTACACACCCTTAAAGTTGCACTTCGAAAAAAACCAAAAATCGACGTATCTCGAAAAATATTAGAGATCTGACGATGCGCTCTACTACAATGGGTTTCTTGGCGCGAATTATATAAAGAAATGTAATAAAAAAAAATACTTTTTTTAGTCATATTTTCTTTTCCTGCGGAGTATGATGGTTTTTATGTATTTCAAATTATTTGAGTTGTAATATAATTTATGATAGTTAACTTTGATTTGTTTAATTTTGTTCATTTTTCACTTTTCCTTACACCGGGAGAGAAAGTGCACAAATCTCCCGCAGATATGAAATTGGCTGTTTCTGTAATGATTTTACTTTCATGAAAATCTAGTTTCTCTCCCGGTCGTGAAAAATTATTTTTTTCTAAAAATTAATTAGTAATAATTCCCGGAAATTTCTCCCACATTAATTATGTTAATAACAATACTGATATGTTAAATTGTACTACGCCATAATATTCTAATTATTATGTGTTACAAGTCACGTATAACAAAATTCGCTTACATGAATTTTAAACACAAAAAAAGTTACAAGTGAAACTTTATAGTAACCAATGTAAAATAATAATATGAATAATGCAAAGTGCAGTAAAAATACATTAACAAGATAGTAGGAACAGCTAGCGGGACAAACAATAAACGTATGAAATTCCGATTAATTTCGCAGTTTCCTGGCAGAGCGCTATCACTAATACAGACGCTCGGGCGTATATCATCTACTACATGACACGTACTTAATGGCGTGAGACTACAATTAATATTTAATGAAAGCAGGTGCAGGGCCGGCGCAGGAGGGGGACAGAAAGCGCATTTTTCGGCGGCGTTTCCGTCCGTCAATTGTCTTGAGAGCGCAGACGTGCGTTAAATGTGAGGGCGAGAACTGACGACCGTAACAAGATATGAGTACAATATAATTGTCATATGGAAATGAAGAGATATTCTTTATTTTACTAATTACTAAAGCAAGAAATGGTAGACGTATAGTTAGATCTTCCTTTTCCAACATCTGTGGGGGTGGTTGTTTAACGGTAGTGCACCCACTGAAATGTAGTAATACTGGAACGCGCACTGGAGGTGTAAATGCTCGTCGTGGGGGAAGGCAGCCAACGGGTATCTCTATCCATGTCGTACAGTATGTTAAAAAATTGTAAATTGTAACTATTTAAACGTTATGAGAAACACGGACTACCACTATCAAGAAACGTTCATCCCTAAAAAAAATTGAGTCACATGTCAAGAAATGACATCTTTTTCATTTTTCAACTGTTGTTTTGTTTTTATCAAAAAGCATAAGTTTGCAGATTTAAACGAAACTGTCAAAATATATTTTTCTTTAACGTTTTGTGGAAATTGTGATAGTAAGAGAAAAATGTTTGATACAATAATTGTAGATAATAATATTTGACATTATTCTCAGTAATAATATAACAAGAGAGAGAATAAATTGAAAATAATTTGACAGATCTTTCGAAAACTTGTTGCCAGGCAATAGCCACGAAAGCCCGTAGGGCTTGAGTGGCTATTGCCAAATGGCGACAAGTTTGAGAAAGATACTGGAGAATTATTTTCTAATTTATCGAACTTTCGAGTTATATTTAATTAGATTATTTTTTGATTTCATCATCAGGCACGCCACTAAATCTATCTTTATTACTCATTTTTACTTGAGTTGATGATAACTATCTGATATCTGTCAATAAAAACAAAAAAGCTACAGAGAAAATTGCCGGGAATAATCACAAGAGCATTATTCTCAGTATAATAATGACAGGATTGGTTAAAACGTAGACACGTGACACACACTAAAGCATTTCATTGGTTTAAAGAAACGTCAAAAAATAATCATTAACCCATAATTTACTGAAATATTTCAAAATAACTTCATGGGGCTTGAAGTAAACTACCACTTTTGGTTATTGGATTATCACCAAAAACTAATCAACTCTTCCAAAGGGGATACAATTGATATATAGGTACAAAATATTAAAATTTTTAATTTAGTAGTTTTTGAGAACTCCAGAGATCCACACAGACCGATAGACAGACACAGACGCATACACAGACATCATCGCGAAACTATTAAAATCGTATTCTAGGGACCTTAAAACGTGCTCATCCACTGAAAACTCACTACCAAATTTTTAGCATGATTCCTATACCTCCCTTACAGGATGTGGCGGAAGGTAAAAATGTTTCAAATAAAAATTGTAATTAATATAATTTTACATATAAGAAACAAAATTTACTTAACACAATTATGTACTGAGATATACTCAAAAAACCTTATAGAACTTCAAATAACCTACCAGTTTCGATTGATGGTCAGACACCAAAATAGAAATAGAAAGGTAGGTTGAGATAATATGAATGAATATATAAATAAAATAATATAATAATACAAATGCATCATCATGAATGCTTTTTGTAGAATTTAGTACCGCATCACTAATTTCCAATGACATCAGTTAAGAATTAGCATAACTGCATAAAATCTGGACCAGTCTCCGAAACAAACACCTCCCGACAAAGAAACGCCGCCGCATTCGAACATCGGTAGTCTAGAGTCCAGACAAGGACACACAATGCAGGTATTTAATATTTTACGGTGACTTGATTTTTCGGAGAAGTCGGAAGAATCTTTTTGCGCGCTTGTTTCACTAAATAATTAACAGTCTGGGTGGCGGTGATCCTAACGCCCCCGGATACGACCGGAGCCGCAGGCGCTGATTTATCCGGAGAGAAATCCGAGTCAACGTAAAAGACTGACAACTTAGTTGTGTTATTGTTGTAAAAATTTTTATAATAGGTAATATACAGAGAGCCAAGAATTTCCAATAGTTGTTAGGTAGAAACAACTAGTGAAGTGTCAAAATAGTTATTTACGATACAAGTACGTAAAGCTAGTCTAAAGACGCTTTACGTATCTGTATATTATTTTATCTACGATATAATGAAAAACCTCAATAAATATAAAAAAAAATTTTATTTGTGAAGTAAGATCACAATATTAAATGAGAAGTTTGCCATGATAACAATTTTTTTGCAAATTTGGCGTATTTAAAAATTTTAATCACTTGTTGCCCGGCAACCAGTGACTTATGAGATCGTGTTACTAAACAACTGTTTTACAAATTTAAAACTAACAACTAAACATCAATTTTACACACTATCGTAGATAAAGGATATAATTCAAGCCCTAGGGATTTAAGTGCCACTTTTGATATTAGTTGCTATTTCTATGCAAGAATTATGAGGAGTATTAATAAAAAAATTCATAGATCGAGTTATATTCGGTTGATTATTTCCTGAATTTAAATAAAAATGTACAAACTAATTGCTACAATGTCAAAATTTTCAATATCTTCAAATGGTTGTCTAAGATAGGGTACAGGGATTTTATCAAAATTTTATCGCAGGTAATAGACCTCATGATTTTGTCGATAAATTTTTATTTTGCATAATCCTTTTTTTGCTTAGCAACTAACACAAAAGCAAACTGTATGGTAAATTCCGATTCAGAAGGAGGAGGGGTTTTATCTAATGTCAATTGAAAGCATAAAATAGCATAGTATATAATTATATGAGGGATTATAAAAGTCATTATTCACGAAGATGAAGTTTGCGTCACGAAACGTAGGCGAGTGATGCAAATCATCCGAGTGAATAATGACCATAATCCCGAATATAATACTATACATTTTCTACTCCTGTAAATTAGGAAATCAATTTTGAAAATGATCGAAATTCGTTGACAACACACATTGAAAAACGTCGACATGAAAATACACAATAACAAGTGTTTTAAAATAACAGTGAATTATAGATTTCTCACTCTCAAGAAATTATGGGTATTCTAATTCATCGAAAAAATTTAAATAATGGGGATTTACACAAGGGTTGAAAAAAATAAAATTTCTCTGAGACGTAAAATGAAACTTGAAATATTAAATAACTGTCACACTGCAATAATAACTGTTTGTTTACATAGTAGGGGGAATTTTACCTAGTGGGAAAAAGCTGAACTAACCATAAGGTACATAAATTTCATTATATTTTGAAATTATTTTTTTTAAATTAATAATAATAATAATATTTTTTATTTCCTGTAGATCTGCAATGTGATGTACGAACAGTCAAATGCATAAATTTTACATAAAATTTGCAGATAGTACACGTATACATTAATCCTAAATAGCACAAAAGAAGTAACAAAACTAACAATGTTTACAAGTTTTCATTTAAAAATTCACTTACACTGTAGTAATTCTTACTCACTAAATACATTTTTAATTCGGTTTTGCCGATCTCGGTGGCGTAGTGGCTATGTCACTAGCCTAGCACGCCAGAGGTCGTGGGTTCGAATCCCACTGAAGAGCATGGTCGTTTGTGATGTTTACATAAATTCACAATCATCCAATCATGAGGCGGCATATGACCATAGTAGTTAGTCCGCCTCTCATCTTCGTAATAAAAAAAAAAAAAATTCGGTTTTAAATTTGTTTTTTGTTTTTATCTGTTTTAAATATGCAGGTAAATTATTTAACGTTAGTAGTTATTTTAAGAGTATTCCAATGGAAGTAATACATTTGCTTAAGCCGTATTATTTAAATAAAATGTAATAATGAAAGGTGAAAGGTACATTGTATTTGTAGATGAGAGGTTAAGATTGAATTTGTTTCAAAATAACCTATAAACACAGGAAAATTTGCAGTGTGTTTGGTAACAGCCATGTAGCCAATAAAAGCAAACTACCAATACTAAAGCACGCATTTGCCATCATAAGATATCATACAAAATGAATTTGACATGTACCTTTCGTGAATTGTGATCAAGGCCATCTCTTGATAATTTAGAAGCCCACCAAACCGTAATCGAGCCATTAGACTCGCTATTATTTATCCCAAAATTTGTACCTCTAAGGCAATAAAAAATATAAATATAAATGATTATATACAAATTTTAAATGCAATTATGTATAGATTAAAAGAGCGTCGATAATTCCAAATAAGTATCGTCTTTCAACATCCGTTTAAGTCTGAAATTATAGGTAGTTCCAACGAAACAAATTAAGTTTTCAATAAAATAATCTAGGTAAACAATAATTTAAAATTCATTGAAAGCATGTCAAGAACAAGGTTAAAATTTGAATCCAAAATATTCCTCCGTGTAAGCATGCAAGTAGGTAAAGGCATCAAGCTATCAATGATAATTGAATTTTTTATTAAAATCCTAAATTCTGAGAAGCTAGTTTACGTGAAATATGTTCTGATGTATGCAAACGAGCCAGACGATCATAGACCTTCACAATGCGCTTGCTTGACGGTCCCACAGACCTTGCATCTGGACTGCTTATTGCGCAGTGGAATAATTAATGTGGAATCGATAAATTCTACCAGTAATTTGTGGAAATGTTTATTTTAATGAGGACGGTAATTACATGATAATGAATAACTGCTATTTTGATATAGTTCATGTTAAATTATTGAGTTTTGAATTTCGGATTATGTTCTGTAAATTTTCTCTGAATTTATGTTGTGTTAAATTTATTTTTAATAATTCTAACTTGTGACTTGGTTGCTTTAATTGGAATTTAATTCATGACGATAAGAAATATAAATAGACCGTTTCGTAGATAATGCTTTAAAAATAATTTTTGTTTAATGTTTAATGAAGATAAAAATGATTCCCAAATTTCCTGGTATGTTTATTTGATTAGTTTAATTTATCAACACGATATTTACCCATTCTGTCAACCCACTCTTGGACAAGTTTCACGGCTTGTGTTTGTTTGACTCGAAAAATTCCGGGTGGTACTTATGTGAACTTAGAAACGAATATAATGGCTCGATTATGTTCAGTAAAATACGGATTGATACATTTATTAAATGCATCAGATAAGCTACATAAGAGCGAGTATAATGGCTCATGGCTCGTTTACGGTTTCATAAATATGCATAAATATATTATTTCAATTTTTTCGATGATTATTCACTATCGTGAATTATGATTCATAATTCTCTCTTCTCGACCAATCACAAAGCCAAAAATCCATAATTTACCGTTATTTTAAAGACGTAATGTGGATCACCTAGCAACGGCCGTCTGACAGTTGACGTAGAGTCAGTTTTCATAGTGTATATTTATGTTGTTATATTTCCGAATTTATAGGAGTAGAAAATGTATAGTATTATATTCGGGATTACGGTTATTATTCATCTTCGTGCACAATAACTATTATAATCCTTCGTATTATAATATACTATTAGTATATTTAGTAAATGTAAGAGACAAGTGAAGAATAATTTTGTCTACAATTTTTATTAGAAATATATTTGCAAATTTTGTGTTGTTGTGAAATTAAAATTTGCAGAATATTGTGTGCTGGACAACTCAGATTATTATACATTTATTGTTTTATAATATAATAAATTAGTAGTACATAATATATTCTTCTAGCAACCAAAATATAAGTGATAAACCAATAATTATTTCCTTTTATCCTACAAATATTATTGCAATAAATTTCGTTATTCTATCACTTCTCGTTCATGAGTTATTGAACATAGAGGCACGCATCCATCCACCTATCCACACAGAGGTCATCGAGAAAATAAACAAATCGGATTCAGTGCACTTCAAAACATGAACGCATCGGACTGTACATCATTAGATCCTCAGTTCGAATCCCAGGATTGACAGTTGCCTTTTGGGGCGGCAACGTGACGGCTGGTACCGAGATCTGCGAGAGCGGAGTGCCACACCCAAAACGGGTAAATGACATGGTGCTACATAAATATTATTATGAAAGTAAATATAGTTTTTGATATATTTATATTTATTTTAATCAGTAGATTTTTTCTGAAACTATTTGAAGAGGCAAATCAAATAAGAACTGTAAATTATCACTAAATGTTTAATTATATTATGGCGCGATAAAGCAAACAATAATATTTAAATATATATAAATACTTAGTTGTTATATCGTTTCCTTATTTACTTAGAAACTCGAAAGTAGGTAAATTATTTTAAGTGGAATCTGAACCAGTACCAGTAATGATCCAGTTACATCTTTCGCTGAATTATAAGTCTTATTTTGTAAGCCTGTTGAAGAACAGAACAAAGTCTATATTTACTAAAACAAATTACAAGTTATGTCGTATGGAATGACAGTTAAATGAACACCCCATTTCCGTAATTTCAATAAATAAAACCCTAATTTGGAGTATCCGTGCTTACTAACCATAAGTTAATAAAACAGAACACAATTCATCAATTATCATAATGCGTTTAAAGAACAATCCACGTCGTTAAGTGTAATCTGTTGTCTTTCCCACCGAGGCCACGCATTAGGCCTGTTCTAATGTTCCTCATACACGGACCACTTTTTTGACCTGCAGTGTCCACATGCGTAAGAAATTCTCTGGGACGGAGACGCCCAATTCGTCCAGTTTCATTTTGGACGACAAGTCTTCTGATTTACTGTTAGATGTTTCGTCAGTTTGTTAACAAATCCCTCAATAGGAAATGGAAATAATGACAGCTATTATCGACAAATCTGAATCAAAACCCTTGCGATATATTTTTGAATATATAAAGGAAAACTGTGTACCAATTCTTCAAAATATTTACAGTTAAATGTTTGGTCAGTTATTGAGCAATCTCTTCTTGACAAATAGAAAAATTTGATAGCTAATGATGATAAGTCTGACCAAAACTCTTACGATCTCTCGTCGGATAAATAATGGAAAATTGTGTACCAATTCGTAAAAAAATTACTGTTCAATATCTGGTCATTTATTAATAAGATTACTTATCAGAGAAATGGAAAATTTTGACAACTATTTTACCAACTTGTCATCATAGTAAATAAATTAGGAAATATCGCAACCACTATCACCAGAATTGTACAAAGTAACCATTCGAATGTTCTCTTTATTAGTACATACATTCAGGTTGATTCATAACGTACGAATAAGATTGAAAGTGTAGGTAAAGGACTCAAAATAATATCTTTTTCCTATTTCACGTACGCAAAGTCAATTTTGTGACACTGTTTTTCTCAAAAATAATGCTACAAATTTGAATTTTGTGCAACTGTTCTTGGGGAATTTATTATTTGTAAAATTAACAGTCTGTTAAACTTGGGGCTGTCATTGCTCCCATAAAATTATTGAATCGGAGCCCCTGTGTCGGGGTTGCGGCCTGGGACCCGATAGGCCCCGCGGGCAAAGCCTCTTGGTGACCAGTGGTATATTAAACATGCCGTACAATTTTATTTTATTATTCTTGAATTTATGAACGTGAAATAGGAAAAGTAGTATGAACAACTCGTGTTACAATGCCTAATTGAAACACTAGTTGTTTAATATACTATTCCTTAATAAACTTTTGGATAATAACAAAAAAGTTACAGCAAATTAAATTAAATCAATTAATGAAATACAGCTGTAAATTATGTTTTAAATGGTATATTTTGAAGTTAGTTTAACAATGTTTAGTTGAAAAAATAATAGTATAATAATCCTTCTCCTGGATTTGATTGGTATGCATAATTTCCAGTATAACCAAACGTGAAATACGTGAAAAATTCTCACTACTGATTGGTTCAAATAATCCATGTGTAATTTTTGGAAATCACTTTGACTAGATGTAGGTAATGAGTAAGAATAATGTCCAGAAATTTAATTATTATTGGAATAACATTTACATAAACAATTCTGATATCTCCAGCATCAGATGACAACTCTGCTAATATTTGATAAATACGACAGATTGTTATAGAATTCTAACCTGTTTTCCATACGTACGCTTTCGAGTATTTTGGGGCGTAGTACCTTCAAGTGCTTGGTCGATTTCTTATATGGACTTTGCAGAAAAACGACATTTATATTATTCGTTGACATGGTTGACATTTCGTTTTAAATTACCTTTTCAAATTTTTTCTATCGTTGTTTATTTACATTCTATTTTGTTGCCATAGTTACAACTGAATAAACTTAATTTTCCAAAATAGTTCTGTCAGTTAAAACATAAAATATGATTTTCTAGCTGAATCTATTTCGTGCTAGTTTGATTTCCTGGAAATTTGCCTTCTGGAATATTTCGTTTTTATTGCTACTTGGAAATCACACTAGCACTTAATAGATTATGTATAAAAATATCAGCCTGTCGGCCTGTCTAGTTGTCATATTAGATTTGAAGGGTGAATCATAAAGAATGAAGGGTCAAAATGGAAGTGGACGAATTGGAAGAAGCATTCTACGGATCTACGGTAGCAGCCACATTTTAAATGTTAAGACTAATTTATTATTCCTTGTATTAAAATACGGACAAGCTATTTCTCGGCTTGTTATCAGAGAAACAATGTTAGGTTTTTTGTTTTGAGAATGTTAACGAGATGGATGCATTCTCCTGGATTCTGACGTTGGTTCTTTTTCTACTTCTTGGGGAATTAACATAATTATTTATGGTGGAACTATTTTCAAAATTGTAGGGAGAAAAAATGTAAATACGACTGTTGACAGCCGTACAACAAATTTTATTCTGAATTATGTATTCCGGAATTAATTTATATGCAATTAGGAAATCTGTAATTTGTTCACTAACAGAGCGTGGAACATCTAGATTTTTGGTTGAAATTTTCAAATTCTTGAAACTGCATTTCCATATACTTCGGACAGAAATATATCTTATCAATAAATTTAGGCTCATTTGGTGCAGTTTTAATTCTGAACATTTTATCTATTTACACTTTTGCTCTAAAATTAATAGGTAAAAACTTAGTTAAAACTTAATATTAGTTACAATTTTTAGCGATGACAAATATTTATTGCTTATTAGGTACTTGCTGTGAGGGTCTAGCTTAGCAGGTAAGTAAGCATTTATTTTGGCGAGCACTACACTTAAGTGGTCCAAAAGGAAACATAGGAACGTTTATAGTGGTGTTTCTATTGTTGGAGAAGTAAGTTTCGTTCTAGGTATAAAGCGAGCGGCTTTCTAAGAGCTTCCTAATAAAGTTATATCTTATTTTTTTGGTGGATATATTTGCCGTATAACTGACAAAAATTCAATACTACTGTTATCTTACAAATTTTGCTTTATTTCTTTCTCATTTTCAAAAAGATAATACTATCTAGGAAACAAATAATATATAAAAATATAAAGACAATAAAATTGTTTTAGTTTCATAAAAATCAGTCTCTGAATAATAACGAAGTTACTGAGTTTTGTGCACATGTATTTCGTCATTATGTTATTACTATAAATTTTATTCACTGAACTTTAAGTAAACTTATAACATGTATGTCTATGAAATATTAATTATTATTACCAATGCATTTTATTTTAATAAGTTTAAATTTTTTGAGTTTTTACTCATCTTTTAAATTGCCATCTGTATGCATTATTATTTTTAATTTAGTAATTTATAATGATCTAAATTAAGTTTCATAAAATGTATTATTTGTAGAGTACTTATTTCAATGTACAGGGTGTTTCATAACTACAGGTACATACGTTAATAGTACATGTTATTTGATATGCAGATTACGAATCAAAAAGATTTTTTTTTAATTGCAAAATTATTTTCCATGTTTGTCAGTCCAAAATTTTTCGTTGCCACTGCCACTGGGTGGATGATTATGTTAATAATTATCGTTTCATTAAAAATAATTAAATTTTGTTTGTTTATTTTACTAGTATTATTTAATTTAAATTGTTGATTACCTACTTTATTGTTTGTGTTTAATAGGAAAGCGAATCCAGTGCAGTTCTACAAAAAATGTTTTAGGTAAACAACCCTTAATTTTTCGAATTAAAAAAAAATTCTTTTAGATTTGTAATCAGCATATCAAACAACATACACCAATAACGTATGTACTCGAAGTTATGAAACACCCTGTATATATTAATTATTTGCAAAAATTAACCAAAAATAAATATTATTATTATAATTATTATTATTCTTAAGTCACGGATACCGGCCAATCCAATCAATCGTTAACTACGGACGCACTTCGTTCTTATTGGAACTCATCAGTGTAGTGTAACCCGCTAACTGCTGTGATGCATATTTTTTATATATTATTTGTTTCATAGATAATTTTCTCTTTTTGAAAAGATTTACTTCTGTTGAAGTATAAACGCGGTAGAAGGTTTTGGATGTATTAAGTTATCTTAGATCTCGCTGGTCCAGTCAGTCGGTGCAACTGCCTCACAGTAATTGGCGGGTTACATTACGCTGATAAGTTCCAATAAGAACAAAGTAACTTAGATATTATTCAGATATTTATTTTTAAGAAACAATGACAATTTTATTGTCCTTATATTTTTAAATATACTCTCTCATTCTTAAATGAAGTATATACGAACTATACAGTTGTCCAACTGTAACAATGAACAAAGTATTTCTTATCAGCTCTCAATAATAGTTCTCCGGAAATAAGTATCAGAGAGGCTAGAAGCAATCTTCTCGTTCTAAACAGGCGCACGTGTCGACTAACTAATTCCAATGCTGCTACCGTTCTTCACGCGGAAGTGATAAAAACACCGATAATACCATAATACTGATTTAATCTCAAATATTACGAGTTACGTTGACATTTGTCTTAATGGCTATAACGGTCCTGGACTCTTGAAAACTGTTAAATTCTTATTACTAATGCTCACACAACTTTTCCTTTGTTTTGTGGTTAGTGGACACTAGATTATTTTTAGAATAGATTTATATGTAGGTATTTGAAACCGATTAAGTTATATTTAAGTATTGGCAATGAAGATTCTATCAAGAACAATAATCAGTAGTAATATTACAAGAAAGTGAGAATAAATTGAAAATAATTTGACAGAAACTGGAGAATTTTTTTCTAATTTCTCGAACTCTGAAATTATATTTAATTAGATATCTTTTTGATACACAAATTCATAAAAAAAAAATTAGGTAACGCATTTAACGTATGTTATAAGCAACTGTGATGCCTAATGCTAACCTATCTATCTGACATTTGTTAAGAAAAACAAATGCTACAGAGATTATTCCCCTTATATTACCACACTAGTGCGTTTCTTAAATATTATCGTTTACTTACTGTTTAATTGGTTACCGAAATTTTCAACGCGTTACTATTATTTAAAAAAAATACTCCTCCTGTTGCTAAATAGTTATTTGTATATCAAGGCACTAAAGTATATTTTATTAATACGAATATGGAATTTAATCTACGAGGCGATAACCGAGAGACAAGCCATATGAGTAATAAGATATTATACTATACTTTTAAAGAGAGAAGTGTATGATTTTTTCCCACAGAGAAAATTGAAGCACGGGCAGTAGGCAAGGGCTACAATACGACAAGAGAAAATACACATCTCTCCTGCAGTGTATATATTAATTTTTTCAGGTTCCCTATATTTATAATGGTTTTTAATTTTATGTATTTCAAAATTATTTGAATTTATGATAGTTACCTTTGATTTGTTTATTTTTGTTCATTTTTCACATTACTCGAGCACTTTCCCTCACAACGGGAGAGAATGTGCACAGATCTCTCGTAGATATGAAATTGGCTATTTTTGTTATTATTTTGGTATCATAGAAACCGAGATTCTCTCCCAGTCATGAAAAAATATTTTAGTGCCGAGGTATACATAATATTTTTTCCGATTATTAAATTATTAATTATTAATTAAAAACATAAATAAATATCATAATGTATTTATAAAACGTCAGCTTGCTGTTGCGACTGGGATGGCTGTGATAACAAAAGTACTGTCAGTGTCAATATTTTTGTATAATTTTCATTACCTAATATTTACATATAACGTGGTTTGCATATGATCTGCATTAAATCCTGTAAATTATTATCAAAGGTAAATAATAAATAAATTCACCCAATATATTAATAAATAACGTTTGTTAATTTCGGTAATGCTAAAACTTTGACAGATGAGTCTGTAAAGTTAAATTTTGACATAATAATCTGTAAAGTTTCATTTTAGCTACTATTTTGGCTAACTTCGTGGGGTGATATCGTGTACTTTATTATCGGTTTCAGAAAAAAAAACTGTTTTACAAAATTCCGAACGATCGTAGATAAAATTTTGTACGCAATAGGTGAGATAGCATTTGTCTGTATACCACTATTTGCATAATAAATTATTATTTGTTTTAAAAATATTAATAAACTGTTTTGAAACTAATTACTCTAGTAGAAGTTTTCTTCGTTATTATGGTAAAAAGTTCAATTTTTTATTAATATACTATTTCCGCAATTGTATATTTCCATAATTATTTGTAGTATTTTCTTCAAAATGTTGTATTATTTAATTGTAGAATTAGTGTCCTGTTCATTGTCAAAATTTGCTCGTTATTTTAAATTAACAACGGTAATAAGAATAACAAGTTTGTGGTTGTAATATTGTTAAATGCCGGTCCGAGTTAATGAGACGTTGATAATTATTTGATCTGAACCTTGAAAAATTGTTAAAATTGTTCTCCTAATATTAAAAAATAGTTTTGTTTTCCTCGATGCAATCTTTAAGCTCCAGGTGTCGAAATAAATACTCTGTTAGCTCTTAATGACAATTAAGATTCAAATCGAGGATTTAAAGTAAAAAGTAAAAAAATCCTGAATTGTTTTCCGCAGCTGTTAATCGCAGTGTGCCTAGACGGTAGACGGAGTCGTGAAGCATGCAGTAATTTTGTTTCGTGAATGCGACTTAATTATAACATTAAATTCGTCTGTGAACACGATGTTTGATGCGTTTTCGTTGATTCCGAGAAACCATCAAGGTGTGCCGTGATGCACCCGCGAGTTATTCACTTGTTCTCCATGGCTGCCGCGATCTGCACCGACAGCGCATACACAAAACCTAGCCTTGCTTGGCAAAATGGAATACCAAGCCAGATACAGGCGGTAACGTGAGTAAAGTACATTAAATTTAATGCCAATAAATGAATATTAAATATTAGTTACACTTTTTTTTTTCGCTGTTCTCATTATGATTTCATGTTCGCAAAATAATGCCGTCATATGATTTAAAAATGTATTGCATACCGCGGAGTTTACTAATCCTTTTAGATCTTTCAATATTAAGTATTGAACAGAGGCTTAAATGTTTGTATCCGTCCGTATAGCATTGTGGTAATCATTTCGTGACGAGCTCACGGTTTTACCGTAGTTATGGTTATGCCGTTACTACGATATACAAACGAAAAACTTCATTTTGCACAAACTCTCTGATATTCAACTTTTGCCATTTGAAATGATACTTTTTACACCTACAGTGATCGAGATATATAAAAAAATATTTAATTATTTAAAAAAATGTAAGCCGATCATAGGCATTTTATGTGCAAAATAATACTTTTACAACATGCTGCTTTCGTAATCATTTTAGAGAAAATTGTGTTAAATTTAAATTTAAGGAGATTTAATATCTACATCTGAAACAGTGAACAAATTTCATTTTACTTACTTAATGGAGGAGGGTAAATATCGAAAATTGCTTTAATAAAGAGTAACCATGTGAATGGAATGGAGGGTTATGATTTTAACGTCATAAGCAAGAAAGAGAAAAACGATGTAAAAGTTGAGATGGAAGTTCATCATACAAATATCCATGTTTTGACGTTTGAGATGGTGTTTTAGCAGGGTTATGTTTTTATTTTTGAAGTTTATTATTTAGGAAACTTAATAAATTTAACACTGGCCATATATTCTATATAGTAATAACAGGAATCTCTATTGCACAAACCATATATACACTTTATTTTTCATATTTAGCATCATTTTAAGAACTATCATTTTGAGAGCGTTTTGTTTGTATTTCGCCCATCTTAGTTAAATGAAAACATCAATGGATGGCAGCTCGAAAATTTACTTCTGTATAACCCTCCATTAAATTCAAGCAAAAATTTAACGTTACTCATATTGAAAATAAGCAAGTATACATTACCATTGTTACTCATTATAAAAACTGTTTTTTTTTTTAATATTTTTGAACGTCTTTTTAGCCTGTATTAAAGGAGAGAAATGAAATTTGTTCTCTGATTCAGGTGCAGATTTAAAATCTCAACTTATTTGAAACAATTTTTCTAAAATAATTAAGGAAGCAGGAAAACAAGTAAAATGCTTATGATCGACTAAGACAGTAAATACTCTGTATGTTATAAAATTTTAATGAAAATATGCGTTTGACTCAATTTTATTTAAAACAGAAAAGTTCGAATGTCGAAAAATAAGACTTATAAAAATTTTGCAATAGTAAATTCAGTTCTATTGTTATTAGTGTAATTCAAACATGTAAGAAAGCCACGTCATATTTATTTAAATAATATATTTATTTATATTCTGTATATTGATAAAAATGTATTGTTTAAGACATAAATATTTAATAAATAAGTTTGAATGTGTCCACATCTTACATTCAATTGCATTTTACAAAATATTGTAATATCAAAAGAGAGAAATTTTAAAATTTCTACGATGTGTTTACCTGTCTCAGGTAAACGATGGATTCTATATCTGTCCTTCATTTCGTATCGTTTATCTTTCTCATTCCATCAGCGAGAACGTATTTCGATTTTTCATTCAGCGCTGGCACCTGTGGCGGGATTCTAAATAATACTTTACCTACTTATAATAAAGTAAAAGGAACAACAAACACATTTTATTTTTTACTTTTTAGAGTTTTTTTGTGTCGGGGATTATTTAAATATTTAATTTAATTTTTATATATGGTCTGATGCAGCGTGCATACAGGGAAATGAAATAGGCGTCCTGGCCGAAGTGGGCTCTTTGTAACAAAGCAGCATATATTTAATAGTCTGTATCTGCTGATTCCTCATTCGTATTTACGAATCCGCAGCATGATACAAAGAAAAAACGAGGAAATATACAAGAGTGTATTGCAGCAAGACGCATTCAAGGATTGAGACACTTTATTTGAATTATGCCCCGACATAAAATTTAGCGATAACATTTTATGTGCGCCGGAGAACTTATAGCCGAAGATATTGCAATGAATGCCATTTTTGTGCTAATTCTAATAGCATTATTTTCGAATACCGGTGTCCTGATAAAGCTTCCATTCACTCATTCGGTTATTTATCGCATTTATTGCGAAATTTCACCGCCAAAACATTGTCATAAATTAAGTAAATTAAGCTTTAAAATATCCGCAATGGGTATGCATCAACTGTGTAAATCAGATGCACTCAGGAATTATTTATATCGCGGGAATATTTCTGGAATTTTATTAGATGCCAGCCTTTGTCCGGATTACCAGACAGAGTTATTTCCTTGATAACTTTGACATTTTTCATATGTAATGCTTGCAATTGCTTCAAAACATTTCTAAGTACACACAGAAAGATATATTGCTTAAAACACCAATTTATTAGTGCTAGATTGCAGAACATTTAACCATCAAAGCAACGCAATATGAGCTACGATTTTATCGGCGAATTATGTCAAAATATAATACTTAATGATGTCTGTATATCCGAGCAATAACTTATGAACGAAATGAGATAGAGTAAAGGAATTATAAGTTCACAAAACAATACTCAATTTATTTCAAATATAGAATGAATTACAAAATATTTGGGTAATAAATTACTGCTGGACAAAAATCTTCTCGTCATCGTTTTATTTAAATTTTGTATAAGTTTCCTTTGTACCATTTTGTTTTTTGTTCATATAATTGTATCAAGTTTATTATGATAAGTGCATTTAACATTGACAATCTATGTTGTTTTGTATCTTGTAAGAAAATTATATCAAAAATGATATTTTTTAAGAGTTGTTTTACTTTTTTAAAAAGCGCAGGTACAATGAAAATCTCAAAACATAACTTTTGTTTAAGTGTTGTAATTCGTAAATGGTGACAGTTAGAGAAAAATCTTTTAAAAACAATTATAAATAATAATATTTGAAACATTATTCTAATATTATACCATAATTTACTGAGATATTTCAAAATAACTTGACAGGACTTCAAATAAACTACCACTTCCGGTTATTGGATTATCACAAAAACTAATCATCTCTTACCAAAGATATCTAGAGATACAGACCGACAAACAGATACACACACAGACATCATCGCGAAACTATTAAAATCGTATTGCAGGGATCCTAAACCGTGCTCATCACTGAAAACTCACTACTAAATGTTTAGTATGATTCCTATACCTCCTTTACAGGTTGTAGCGGGAGGTAAAAATGCATGCAATAAGGTCCAGACTGTTACATACATATTAATATTTCACGGTATATCAAATTAAAATTAATATGTTAATATGTATAAGGGCCGGTATTTCCACCTTACATAAACTAGAGAATAAATTTTTTATTATACCTGCATCATAATCCGTGTTTAAAACACGCTACAGCGTTCGTAAACGCAAGATTAAAACACGCCTGGCTTTAAAGGTTGCTAAGCAATAACAAAAATATTTACTATTAATATCTGTCAAAACTGTAAACGTAAACAACAAATGCTAACCAGTCTCCATGTAAACGATATACGTCAAAAGTCACACGCGCAAAATTATGAAATGAATCAAAATCAAAATGTTGATTTCCAGTTTTTTTAGAGTATGATGCAGGTATAATAAAAAATTGCGTATCACACACGTATATAAGTGCTTTTAAAGCACTAGCGACGTTAAATGCACTCCGCTTCGCGTCGTGCTCTTAAACTCGTCGTACGTGCTTTAAAAGCTTACTTATACACTTGTATTATAATATAATTTATCAGTGGAATAAATAAAATGTATCAGTTTTAGATTTATTTCTTATTGTGTTGTATTATTTTCTATAGTTTTATATTTACAAGTTTAAATTCCAAATTGTATAGATGTACCATCTCCATTTCCCTACATTGAGTATTTTAAATAAACCACATCGAAGGAATAATACTTCAAAGAACATCGCAATGTTACCTTTGCAATTTATTACGGTTAGGAAACTACAAATTTACAATGTACAAAATAACAAACACTACCCGTAATTTATTATTCGGCTCCCCAGATTCAAACTGTCAGATTAGCGTCAACAATAAACAAATATCCCGGTATGGTTTGCCAGCCAATAAAACTTGAGTTTGTAAACCCCAAATTTATACCACATAAAGTATCTCCGTACCCCAGCTCTCTAACTCAATAGTCGGAACAAATCAGCAAACGACAAATTCATCGGGATCGAATTCTTCAAGTCATGGCAGTCCGCGCGAAATTGCGCAAAGAACGTTAACCACGATAAATTTGACAGCTGGGCCCCTCCTTCGACGGCCTGAAGCCTGCTTCGTTTGTTCTTTTTAACGATGAGCCAGCCGCCTCATACGGGGTGTGTGAACTTGCAACGAATATCTTAGTTTTATTACCGGACTGAGTTATGAAGCCGAGTTATACCTGAGCAGGATTTGTGAATATAAAAATTTATATAAAAACCAACATCTTTGGGAACCGGGATTTGACGGAAATTTAAGACCAGCTGCATAGAGCGTTGTTAAATAAATTGTTAGTAAGCGTGGTCAAGGTGAATGACACTATAATAATTCATAATTATAATTCACTATTTGAAATTACCCTTATAGGAAGTATATAAATAATAGGAAATTAAATATAAATTTGCAGATCTCTTGAATCAGATTTGACCAATTCTAAAGGATGTCTGAGTAAGTGAATAGATGGATGTGTATCCGTATGTACTATTGGGTTTCCAAAATTAAAATACGCTAACTAGTGGTAAGCCGTATTATTTAAATAAGATGTAAAAATTAAAGGTTCATTGTATTTGTAGATTATAGGTTAAGGTTGAATTTTCTCCAAAAAACCCTATAAAAACAGTAAAATTTGTAGTGTGTATGGCAACAGTTCTGCTGCCAATAAAAGCAAACTTCTAATACGAATGTAAGCATTCGCCATCATAAGATATACAAAATGAATTTGACATGTACCTTATGGGAATTATGATCAACGCCATCTCTTGATATTTTGGAAGCCCAATAACTCATGAATGTGTAAAGATAGAGTAACAAACTTTATAATTATAAGTTTCATGACATTACGGATAACTGAGTTGATTTTGGTAACAATTTCAAAACCAGAAATGGAGGTTTACTTGACACACAAAACAAAAATTCAATTTATGTGAAATTAGCTGCGAATAAAAGATTTTTTTCGATCGTCAAGTGTTTCTTATATAAATTATTTGTATCCTACCGAATTTCGTATCAAATTAAAGGACTCAATGAGGAAAGTTAAATTAAAATGCCAAAAAATAATTTTGAACGATTGTCAATTGTCTTTTACAATAGTTAATTGATTTTTCTTCGAGTTGAATTAAAATATCCAAATATCACTTGTGAGTTTAAGTAATCGTAATCGTTAATTGTTTTTATATTAATATAATTGAATAATAAACTCAAATTCAATATAGCTCACTCTTTTGAAAGTTTTGTTTCGTCTATTTGAATGGGTCTGTTTGTAAGGTTATTTTCAATTTTACAGAAAATGATGAATTTGACATAAACCATGGAAAATAACGAAAAAGAATTAGGTATTCCAATACTACTTTAAAAGTTAAAAGTTAAAGGTAGTAACGTATAGTAAAATCTAACCGAAAATTAAATTGAATAAATAAAAAATTACGCATTAAAAAATGATAGCTAGAACAATTACTATCATTTGAGCTATGATTTCGATACGACATTTTTCATCTATTCTACGAATAATTTATTGGGAATTTTATTTGTAGATAGAAAAATCGATCCTCAACACGTCATACAAGTGGCCAATATAATTTTTATACTACCGTTTGAAAATGTCATTGATTTCAATATTCATTAGAGTTAGAAAAAGTTGTATATTTACGCAGTAGTGCGGAAATGTTAATCAATTATTATTGTAACAAAAACTTTATTTATTGTAATTATTAACAGTAACATTTTTACATTTTGAAAACATAACTTCAGTAGATTTGTTTGAGAAAGTATTACTAATAAAATTAACTACTTCCGAGACTACATTTTTTTGACATGCTATCTACGATTTCCTAGTTTTTTCAAAACTTCGAAATGACAGAAATGAAACAATATCAAATTCAAAACTTTAAAATAACTATTTTCAAACGGTAGTATAAAAAATCTTGTGTACAACACGTAGGAAAAGAAATAATTTCCGTATACGGTGTTTTTAATCTCGGCTACGCCCCGATTATAAATTTCACACCTAATACGGAAAATATTACTTTCCCTTACTTGTTGTACAAATAGCTACAGTACACAATCAAATTCGGATGCAAAAGAAAATCGAAAATTTTGTTTTATTTCAGCGGTTAAGAACGTGGCAATACCCAGAAAATAGTAAATAGCATTGTCTCATAAATTCAATTTACATTAAAATATAACATTTGCTTCTCACACGTTTCTTCGAAGAAGATTAAAACGGGAACAGTTACATTTTATTTAGCCGAAATGAATGCACCCTTCCGAGAACGCATTCGTAAATCACGGCCACCCTGTATTATGCAGAGCCTACCAGTCCTGAGTGACACACATCTCCGCTCTGTTATACGAGAAGATCGTAAAACTAACTCGCGCCAATGGCGTGCAAGAACCACTAAGATTATGGGTGTAATAAAATCTTTCATATATTGTACACAATTGGCAAAGCTCAATATGGCGTTACTGAAAAACCCGTTATAGAAATTTTCATCTTGCATGCACTATACTCTTTTTCATTTAGAAAATACACTCACACATAAATGTCAGCTTTGCCAAGTGATATACGAGGCAGGCTTTGTTGAGCTCCTCAAATTCTTACTTTGTTCAATTTGTTATTGCTTCTGTGTAAGCCAAAAATATGCACTGCTGGACAAAATCATTGCTTCACTTATATTTTGCTCGATTCACTTTTAAAAAGAATTCAGTATAATCTAATGTTTGAATTCAGTTAACATATTCTAGATAAACTAAAGGAGACTATGCTGCAATAGTATATTGTACAACGAGCATGGAATGGTACTCATTTCCTACGAGTATGACAGTTTGTCGGCTCAGGCTGCAAATCATACGAGTATGAAATGGACATTCCATGCGAGCTGTACACTATACTTTTTCTACAACCACGATATTATTTCCTAATTAATTTAATTTTAATAATAAATTTGTCCCGCTTTCACCTGTCCAATATTTGACAATTCTAAATAAGTATCCTTGCAATGGCACCTGTACTGAAATGAACTGACCTGTATTGAAATACTCACAAAACAAATTAATTTCGCACGATACTTGTAATGTACCTCATATCCCTAACAACAACAAACTTACAATGCGCAGATTTATAAGTGGTCGTAGAAAAAATTGTTTCTAGACATAAGACGAAGAGTACATACTGTTATTAATGTAAGAAATGCGAATAGAAAGTACTCTCTAAATTTTTGAATAACGTTTTAAAATCTTATTCAATGAAACTAAAAAAAATTGTATTACTTTAGTCTCATGCACATATACCGCGTGCAGAATTGAAATGTGGCGTATAAGAATTTCCGTGCATATTTTTATATTGCTGTAAATTTTTACTTATTCACTTTACAGCAAAAGTAATAATACGAATGTTGTTCAGAATTTAAAATGCCCATTTAGTTACCTAAATGTTAGTATTTCTCGCTGAAAAATTAAACAAAAATAAATATGTTTGATTTTTCAGGAAACAAATATAGATTTATTTATTAGAGTTGTATTATTTTCTGCAGAAATTTCGCAGATAATTGTAATGATATAATGACGACTTTTATAATTCATTTCTTTCCATTCCTTTCTGTTAAATAAATTAATAAATTTAGATCTGTTTCAAGAAGTGTCAAATATTATTCATTTTATCATCATCATTCATAATACATATAGATTTTTATTTGATTGATATACCGTGAAATTCTAATATTTATTTAACCAAATGGGACCTATTGCATACATTTCAAAATTTATAGCAATATAAAAAATAGTAATAGTAAGGGAGGTATTGTGACAGGTCATGATTTTAGGTAGTGAGTTTTCAAGAACACGTTTTGGAGTCCCTAGAATATAATTTCAGTATTTTAATTATGACGTCTGTTAGTGCGTGTGTAAAGTTGTGTAAAAGTTGTTTATAAATATTGTACTTTTTCAATTAAAAGATGTATGTTATGTTACTTTCTACATGTCTTTATATCTTGAAATAGACTTATCGTATTATAAAAACTAAAAACTATACCGAAAATATACCTATAAAAGGTACAATATTTAAAAAATTGGCGTATTCGAAGTTCCGGAAATAGCTATCGAGCCCCCAAATATTTACCGGTTATTAAAAAATCAATTTTTAGATATTTCATCCATGATTACATCTCAAATTTCGTCAGAAAAAATAGGAAAAAACCATCGCCTACTTTGATGACCTTGACAACGGCACCGGCTGCAGGGTACCTGAACCCTCACCCCCTCCACCGAACCACCCCCGCACCTGCCGGATTCGACTCTACCCTTCGGCGATAGAAATTACTACACTGTTACTGAAAACGCCACAGTTTACACATACATCACGGGGGTTGTAAATTGACTGCCCTTAAGAAAGTGCCACATCCAAAAATAGGGTAAATGGTAAAATTCATATTGGCTGAATCATCGAGCATGATTCATAGCGCGTTGTTTATATAAATGTTTTGTTCGTGAAGCGGTAAATTGATAATGGCTTCATATGAAATAGTGATTTTATTTTTTCGTTTTCAGTGAGAGTCAGGGAAATTTATTTACCGAGAATTTTATTTAGTAATAATCGTTCCGCTTCTGTGATTTTTCATCGAAATATGGTTTTTTACCCATCCATAAATTTCTCCTCGTTTAATTCAAATTAAATTTATTAGGTGTACCGTTTTTAATAATACAAAAATAGCTTTGGAGTAACGGATCATGAAATTCCCACAACTGACAATTTCTCAGAAATTTTTCACCGCTACCATTTTGGGGGTTGTTACGTAAAGGAACTGTACAAGCAGAAATATATCAAACAGATATGATTTAAGCTGATTGCTTTACTTAGGCAAAGGTAAATGGCGTGATGATATATTAATTAATTAATTTATTTAAGATCAATCTGGCATAATTATGGGGGTCGTAATTTGACGGAACTACTCTCATTGAGATCTACTCTAAGTAGAGTGCCACAGAAATTACTAAATTAATAATAACTTGAAAAAACTATCGTCAGAAAAAACTTTTGATTTTTCTTTCTTCAAGAAAAAATAGAAGACAACAATGTTATTTCTATATCTACAAACATCCGGAAAATACCATGAATTTTTAATGTATTACCATTCATTTTTATAGTGCACAGATATTCAATAAATTTAGTGATAAAAAAGGTGAAATGACATGAGAAAGTAACAACCGTGAATTTAGATACAATATTTACTTTTATTTAAAATCGGCACTAAAGTGCTCAAAAATCGTCATTAAAAGCTCAGAAATAGTCACCAAAGTAACCCATTATTCGACTATTTTAAGCATCCCAATGTTGGCAACCGTTAAATAATTATTGTACAATTTGGATAATGTTGGCAGATATATTGACATACTATAGTAAATTTGGACATAACTTAACATAAAATTTGAAAGAAGAATTAACTAATTAATTCCGATGACGAAATTGAGGACAAAACACATAATTTTGAGTGTTATTTACGATAACTTCACTTCTCGAGGTTGGCAACACTGACTGTCAGTTTCAATTGACAACTGACAAATGTGTAAACTTACCTATATTGTAATTTTTTTACAGTTTTTTTCGAATTTTAGATTTTAAATAAAACTGAATATGTACCTCGGTACTTAACTTCCTTTTTATGAACATTTTAAATCAAATCCTTTCAGAATCTGTGATATACCAGGTGTAGAATTATAACGGGGTCTACAAGGATTTCAATGATATTCACTATACAGCAAAAGTGTAAATATAAATGCTGTTCAGAATTGAAAATTGTATACAATATGGCCGTATTACAATTTCCCTAATAAATATTAATTATAATTTGTATGATTTATCAAGAAATACTAATATTAATGTAACCCACGGCCATGAAAATTGAAACAGAAACGAAAATTATTTGACATTTCATAAAACAGTTTTAGATTTATTTATTGTTTTATTTAATAGAAAGAAATAAACGTTCAAATTCGCCATTATAACATTACAGTCTTCTACGAAATTTCTACAGAAAATAATATAACACTGTAATAAATAAGTCTAAATCTGTTTTATGAAATGACTAGGTAATATGAATCGTTTTTGGTTAATTTTCCATGGCCGTATTTATAATATTCCTAAAAAATTTGATTGATATTTCGTGTAATACTAACAATTAGGTAACCTGCCTGTATATATTTTTAAATTCTGAATAACTTCTGTATTTACACTTTTGATGTAAAACGAATAGTTAAAAATTTACAGCAATATAAAAAGAATATAGCATTCAAATCCCTATGTTCCACATTTAATTTTTACACCCGGTATATTACCAATGAACTGTCCATTCAATTCATTAGATTATCGTAGAGACATAAAGCCGTATTTCATTTAAAAACTGCAAAATCTAATTTGTTTTTAAAATCACCTAAAGAGTATATGGTTAGACCATATATTGTCAATACAATAAATATAAAATAAATATATTTTTGGGTATGAAGTAAGGTTTATCAGTCATCAAGTCATAACCCCCAAATATGTTAGTGGGGGGGGGGGGGGGGGCACAAGGGGTAAATTAAAATGGTAACGATCGCGATCCACTGTAAAAACAGATATTTTCCACATTTCTGTTCATGATACATAGAAAGAAATATATTTCCCTTTATTAATTATTAGATACATATTCTTCTTATCCCAGAATTGAGTTTGGGCCTGTTGGGTATTACGTTTAAATAATAATATTTTTTCTTGTAGCAGATATAGTAAGTCGTAAAACCCAGTGAACATTTTCTAGTGTACAAATCCCAGTCCATCTGGTGTCCTACCACTGACAAAACCTCAACAGGTATCGTCAGCGTGAGCACGTCTCATTACCCCTCACCCCTGCACCCCTCCGAGTCCCAGACGTGCAGTGTTCACCACCGAACATCAAGCAACCGAGCAACCAGGCACCGAGAACTGGTGAACGTCTTGTATCGCTCCGGTCATCTCATCCTCATCTTCAGATGTGGTGTGTTGTTCCTCAGTAGGCTTAGAACGTGGTTGACCCGGTTTTGTTTAATAATAGTCAGCTGGTAAGGTTTGGGATCTGCCCATAGGCGGAGGGCTGATGTTTAGAAGATGTGCCACTAACATTAAACGCTAATATCGTAGTTATATACGTGTTGGAATTGTTATTGGTATCACTAGTCCAGAAACTGCGCTTTTGCGAGTTGTAGTGTATTTTGATAGGCTTGCAAATTACGAGCACTCGCAAAACAGTTTCTGGACGTTTCGTACACATTATTTTTGTAGTAGTTTCTGAACAATTTTTAAATGAGTAAAACTTTTGTTTTTTTATGTTGTGCTTTTATAACTTTTAAATAGTTTCTTTCGTTTTCGACCCTCTAGTATAGGTTGTTTCTATTTCTAGAAAGTAAACTTATTATAAAACAACTACCCTGAGGAACAATTACACATATCCCAAAGAAATTTTGAAGTAATTTTTTAAATAAATAATTTATAAATAGTTATTTACTTTACAAGTAGCAAAATAAGGAATTACCCACGAGAGAAATTTTAGCACACGAAGCCGAAAGCTGAGTGTAATAATTTTATCAAATGGGTAATTCCATTTTGGCACGTGTGTGTGAAGTATAACGTTTTATCCAACATCTCTTAATAAATGCAAAATTTATTAAAGAAATATTATTTGACATATACATTAAATTTTCTAAATTAAAATATCAATCGAAGTAGTTACCAAAGGGTTGTGTGTTATTATTATTGCTATAAATAGAAAATTACTCACTAGTAACTTTTCTCAAAATGATACCCATTATTGGGTAATCTGTTACATTCTTGTTTAAAATCGCCATAGCTATAGAGCATTTATTGATAGGTTTTGGATAAATAAATATTTCATCACGCCTTTTACCCATTATAGGTGTGACACTCTTCTTACGCAGATCTCGGTAAATGATATATTTTTGCGTATAAAATGCGTTTACCAGCCGTCCAGTCATAACCCTCAAAGTTGTTATTAGAGAGGGAACCACAGGGGTAAATTTAAATTGGCTATTGGTAATTTTTACAAGAGGAAAAAACGTAGTTCATTGCATATTTATTATTTACAATGAAGCTTCATTAAAACATATGACGATCTGCGGAGACGCGGCGGGAAATTAGCTATAGTAAATCTCCGTTCATTTATTATCAATTACAATTTAGAATTAGTAATCAGTTGGAAGCAATGTAAAACTGCTTAATTAATATATGAATTATATTTGTGTAACATATTAGATGTAGAATTAAACTCTAGTTAAGTCCATAATAAATTTAATTCAAGTTATCCAAATGGCAATCAAATTGACGGCAATGTTAATTAAGTCATGAAATAATTCCAAAAGATATGCATTTGTTAAAAACAAATACATTTACTTTAAAAGTAAATTTAAGTGACAGTTAATTTTTTTTTCTACTCCTGAATAAATATATATCTACAATTTATTTTTTTCGTTGAAGTCTGACAGTGTGTTTGCACGAAATTCTATCATTTTCAAAGGTAATTTCCGAATTAAAGGAGTAGAAAAAGTATATTATTATATTCGGGATTATGGTCATTTTACACTCGGATGATTTGCAAACTTCTTCGTGAATAACGATTATCATAATCCCTCATATAATAATATAACTATTATAGTATCAAAGGTAAATCTATTTTCTGAAATTTCAAATGTTTTTCGTTTTTGTTTAATATTCCATGGCGCATTATGGTATATCTAATAAATATTAATTTTGATTTGATAACCAAACGGGCCTTATTGCATGCTTTTTGAACTTCTGAACAACTTTTGTATTTACACTTTTGTTGTAAAGTGAATAGGTAAAAAGGTACAGCAATAAAATAGCATTGAAATCCCCGTATTTCACATTTCAATTCTACACCAGGTATAGTGATAAATACAGTAGCATATAAGTTGAAAAAGCTTTCAGAACTCATAGTTAATAAAAAGGCTTTTTTGTGTTTGTTGTGTTGTTTAGCGTTGCCTAAGCAACGTCCGAAATGTCCATTTCCCAGGTCTCCACCAGATAGACAACCGGGAAATTTCAACGAAAACATTCTAAAGCGTTTATTAATAAATTATATTTATAATAAAAAAATATAGTATTTCAAACATCCCTTTACATAATATTAATATAAATAATGATGGAATAAGAATGAAATTTAATTTATAAATAACAAATTTAGTGCATTTGGTTACCAATGTTGGCAATAAAATCTGCCCGATATGACAGCTGTAAAATACATAACCTACAAATAAGTTATAGTTATCTCAATATAAATAAGAAATATAATAATTTTACAAGTGAAGACGGTAAATATTATTAATAGTTTAATTGTTTTCTAATATATTAGACAAATTAATTTGTGTGTTTATATTTATAGTACAACTTTGACAATTATCAAAATAACGACTTGAAGAACTTCATTTCTTTGTATGGACTGTTATTAGTTTTATACTTTTTGTACAAAAAATATTATACAAACCTCTTGCGTGAACTCGGTTCCAGGATTCGTTCTATGGCAGCGCTCGCAAGCTCGCGCCGCCAAACACTCATCCGGGAACCAAGCGTTCCCGCATTTGATATGTAAATAACTATTGGATAAAGCTCTGTAAAATATTTAATAAATACAACGTGTAGTAAATCGAATCATTGTAGTTATTAAATATTTTACAGATCTTTATCCAAAAGCCTTTTCATTAATGTAGCATAATATGTAGCTAAAACTATAGTATGTATAAAAATTATTACACAATTTTTAATTGCTCAAAATAGAGAAAATAAGAATTAAAATAATGTAGCCAATATTTTTAAATACGAAAAAAAATTACGCTAATTCAATTATTTACAAAGATATACCCAAAAAATCTGATACACCCACAAGCAAACTACCACTTTCGGTTGATGTATTGCTTCCAAAATCTAATCAGTTTCACTCAAAATAACAATTAAATTTTGTTTTAATTAATGATTGGACGAGTGCTCCAATGTATGTGTAAAATTTCTCGTGCGCCACTGGTTCCTCCGGCAGTGCGTGTATGCGTGAATGGCAGATTTGTTCTTACAGAGCGTGTATTGTTGATGGTTGATGGCACCTCTGATCGGGTCGTTTAGGCTAAGAGGATTATACGATGATCACAGCACAGCACAGCCTGTGTATTTCGTTATTTCATCTTGAGGTCTCTGTGTCTCTGCTCCACGGTGACTTAAGGTTCTATGGTCGCTCGCTGAAGGGTATTGACGAAGAATTAGACATTGTTTAATGTTTCATGGATGTCTTCATCGGATGACTCATCTTTTTAAATTTGAAATGCTTCGGAGAAGGATTAGAATTTGAAAAGGTTTTGTACCTTCTATGGGTGTAATTTAATGAAATAAAATTAAGTTTTTGTGCTTATACTCTAGCATAAAAACTACATTACAGTCGAATTCAAGTACCAGTAATTAGACACCATTTGAACCATTTGATTAAGTAGAAAAAAACATCAGTGGCTCTCAAACTACTCTAAAATCAATTAACGAAATTCATGTGCTTCTTTACCTTCGCATTGTTTTATTGTTTCTTTTCACCCCCGCTACCTGGAGGGTGGTGAATCGAACCACCATACCCTTTTCAGTGTTATTTTTGTAATCTTCAATTATTGGCTTCCCTAATTCATTTACATCAACAAAGTCAAACAGTTTATTGTAGAGGAAAAATTTATGCATTTTTTGACACTAATATATATAATTTTACTCTACCTGGAACCGGAAAATTGATGGATATTTATTAGTAATATTCTTAAAATCATCGGTGCCATGAAATAACAAAATAAATGTGATACTAATTAAGAGTTTATTTATTTAAAATATTTTCTTCGAGTACTATTATGACCATAAAACCAATTCACTATATTTAATTTTTCTTCCAAATTACATATTTTTAATCAAGATACTTGCAATCCAACCCTGATGACAGCAAATGATAGATAAAACCAATAATATTATGCTGAATACGCCCCAGGCAAATGCAAAATATCAAATAAATAAATAATAAAATATAAATTAAATTTGATATTTGAACATACAAATTAGGAGCTGATGAGTTTTTGGTAGCAATTCATCAACCGGAAGTGGTAGTTTACTTGAAGATTTCTACGGTATTTTGAACACATCTCAGTAAATAATTGAGTTAGAGTAAATAAAAAAGATGTAGAATAATATTGGCTACATTTTTTATAGAAACTTTTTCTATTTTGTAGCCTTTACAAATTATTAAGGCGGGAGGTATCAGATAACTTCTTTATTGACTACAGAAATTTTTTAGAAGTGCAATAAATTTCAGTTTATGTCACTCTGATTTTGGGTGTTACAAGATAAGTGTTTTAGCTTCGGTTTTAGCGATGTACAATGTTATAAAATTATTTTATAAAAATATGATTCAAGAAATATATTGTCTACCACTTTTATATAATTTTTTTATTAAATAATTTTAGAATATTATATAGCGCTAAAAGCAAGGTTAATACACTTCTCTTAAAACGCCTCAAAACAGAGTTTTTGGTACTACCCATTGTTATTATTATTAGGGTTGTTCTGGTAAAACCATTTCTGTTTGGAGCAGAACTCCGTATATTGCTGGTAACCTGGCAATATCTCCTATTCGCTATTTTAACGAAAATGAGTTATACTCGTATGTAGATTTGAATACATGGTAATGTAAAAATCTTCTAACTAAAAATTAATTGTAAGCATACGACATTTCTTTTTAGTTTTACCTTTACATGACTCGCAGAACATAAATCTACTAATAACTCATTTTCCACCAAATAACAACCCCCGAGATGCTGTGGGAATGGAGTAGCGGCTCTCATCTCCCATGATTCTATTAACAATGATTTGTTTTAAGTATCACTGGGCCAGCTTAGCCCGTCGTTCGGAAATCTGTGCAAGGCGTAGTATTTTTTCTGCGGAGTGTTGTGTAGCGTAATAAAACTGGTGATTGATGCGTCTTCGGCCGGCGAGGAGCTGCGGGAGTCCGGTGTCGAAACTGCTGCATGTTTACAAGCTGAACTGATCAAATTACAGCTGTTTTTTGTGGCGGTGCTACTGTGCACGCCATTAGAATACTGGGTGGCCTCCGAACCAAAGGAGTTATTCAATAAAAACAATTTCTGTCCGCGTGATGCATGGCCAACTTAGTTTTTGTACCAGACGAGGCTAACACACTAAATCTAATTCCTATCGAATTTGAGGGACCGTAAATTTGTTTCGGCTATTTTGGGAATTCGCCGATCGGCAATTTTGAAACGGCGGATGATCGCGTTTTTATGGGTAAATACACAATTTCCTAGCGCTAATTTTAATTTGTTTTCAAGAATTTTTATTGCACAAATGGATGCTAATTGGCTCTTTGAAATTCTCCGCCTTCGTTAATTTGTTTAGCAGCAGTTCCACTTCCTTCATTTCATAAATTTACTCTTCTGCACTTCGCTCAGCAAACATCGGTAAGATGAAATCACAAAATTTTAGACACATCATTACAGAATTATTACTACAATTTTTAGATGCTACAGGCTACCCACTTGTTCACCTTAAGGTGAACCATACGGGCTGAAGATAGCGCAAGATGAACATGACTTTTTTGAAACAATATATCATTATTATAATAAATGAAACATATAATGTTTTATACCTACGTTTGTAGATAAAAGTCCAAAGTTTTGTAATAAATTTTAAAATGCCAATTTTGTTTACATATTATACATGAACATAATTTTCAAAGTAGTCAAATATATGTCACACATTCCCATGAACGACTACAGTAATACAAATAATGTGTATATTTATAAATATGATCGTCTATTACATACTAAAATTATTTTACATTTGAATTTACAGTTTTTGAGAAACAAATAAAAATATACCAAAAAGTGTGTTTTTTGGTATATTCTTATTTGTTTCTCAAAAACTGTAAATTCAAATGTAAAATAATTTTAGTATGTTATAGACGATTATATTTATAAATATACGAATTATTTTCATTACTGTCGTCGTTCATGGGAATTAGAAATTCAGTATCAAAATTCTGAATTTTTGACCAACTAGACTTTAACGAATATTTCTTTATAGTTGAATGTTTCAGTTATCCTTTTCATCCACATATATAAATACTAGAATGTTCAAAGACTTCACAGTAATAATTGTTTTGTTTTTCGATAAGAATAATTGTAAGAAATAATTTATTGAAATTTGAATTTGCAAAACAAAATTCATGGGAGTGAACGAACCCAACGAAAATATGTTCTTCATCTGACATTGCAATGTACAAGTCACTGTTAAAAATCCATGAAATTTTGACGGATGCAGATTGTTGGACCATAAAGAACATGCAAATAAATGAAGAATACATAATTTGCTATTTGTAAAAGAAATAAAGGATTCGTTCTTTCGACGCGTATTTTTGACCTTAAATGCAGTTTTGGTATAATAAATAGTTATTTCCGATGACCACTACAATAAATACATAAATTCACACGCTAAACTTTTACTGGAAGTTGGTCATTGCAAATCACTAGCAACGCTGTGTGATATGAAAGCTCGTTAGCCAATCAGATGCGTCCCCAACTGTGTGATATAATTTTATTACACGCTGCGATAACTGAACGAACTAACCTAAAAATTTGTTTTTAAAAGTTTGACAGTTGCAGATAGTTTGCTGAATTTAAACGGATTAAGAAACTTGGACCCTAATTTATCAAATCTTAACATAATTTTTTGTGAATTCTGATAGCAACGATGTAACATAATCTGTTTTAATATTTTTATGTAAATTAAATTTATTTTGACAAAAATGTTTATTGGTAATTTATTAAAAATTACCAGTGCCATGAAATAAAACTATATTGTTAAACGGCAACCCCAAAGATGTTAGACTGTCGATAATAAACTGTTTTAATATTGTGTATTTTATGTGCAACCTATAAAATAAATGAACTTCTAAATTCTCGGGAGACGGAGGCCCAGTCGTCTTTTTTTAAACAAAAGATCCATTCGCTCGTTAACCTTGACTATAAAGGTATAAAAATTTAACCCAAAAAATTTTAAATGTTTAGTCTCCGCCCCTTAGAACCAAAAAGTAATCTGGACCACGAACTAAAAAATCTTTTTTTACCGGTAGGTAAAAAAATACATTCTGAAAGATCTGCGATGGACACACTGCCGTCGATTTGTTTTATTTATAATAAACTGTAATAAAATATCATTATCATGTGGGTATTATAAATTAAAATATAGTTTGGAAAATATTTGTAGGTAATATTTTAAATATTCGCATAAAATAAAATATACAGATGATGGACCACCCGGTATATGTAAGGGAAGTATTTTTAGGGGTGAAAATTTTCGATAGTGAGTTTTAAACTGATAAGCACGTTTTGGACACCTTAGAATATACGATAAAAAAAATATATAATGACGAAATCATTTTCAAATTTCATAATTACGCTCATAAAAATAACTTCTTGTTTCAAGAAAATTTTCAGTTTTCCTTTTATATGCATTCGTCGAATATAATTTCTTACAAAATGATTAGGTTCAATTAAAAAAAAATATTAATTTTATATATAAATCTTATTTATCTTCTTTTTGCTGCATTGAAAATAAATGAATATATTTTAAATTTTGTTTTTAAAAATAATGAAAAAGAAGTCGTTTTAATTTGAAACAAAAAGTTTCTATTTGAAACGATATCATTTTGACTTAAAACTACTCCTATTCAAAATATTTCGTCTTTATAATAAGTTTCAGTTGAATACTTTGATATGTTCCTTCAAAATTAAAATAATTTGTATACAAGAATATTTATTAAACCTACAAAAGTTTTCAATGAAAACGAAATCGGATTTTCACAATTCAAATCAATCTTTCTCTTCATTTAAGAGGAATCTGTTTGATCCAAAAAAACATTTTTATCAGTGTAGAATTTGAATGTTCATGTTGCTAGCTTAGATTTTGATAATAATTCTTCAACCAGTAGTGGCAGTTTAAGTGAATATATAAGGTTTTTGATTATATCTAACTAAATAATGTAATTACAGTAAATTTTGTTATAATTAAAAATATATAATTTAGTTCAGTTTAAAAGTTGCTTAGGCGGGAGGTTATGTGTTGCCCACATCCGATTTTCCATTTTGTTTATTATTTTATGGAGTGAATTCTGAATTACAAATTTTCGATTTTGACCTCATTATGTTATTTAGAACGACAAGAATTAAAGTATAAATTTTAATAAATGAAAATGAATGTGTATAAATTATTAAAATTACAAGTAACAAAACCAAATTTCTGTATTAATTCATGAGATAATGATCTACACAACATTTTAAAATTCTTGGAATATTCAGAATTATAAATAACAATTATAGAACACAACCTAACATCAAGATAGAGCAGTCGAAAAATTATACTTTACACGCAATAAATTTTTCATCAATTCAAGCTTATTTAAATAACTTTGTTTCCTTCAAATATTCATGTCTCCTGGAATCTGATTCGTTAAATCGAGATATCTGCGACTTAGTTTAATTAATGAGCAACTTAGCGAGTAGTAAATTAGAAATTAATTATTGACAAAGTTTGTTTGACACGGCGTTTGTGTTCAAATGACGTGGCTTCTAACTACGCCGTTGCAATTACTTAAATGTACCCGAGAAGCTTCTTGTTATCTTGTAAGTGACACAGTATTACACTATCGCTACTAAGTGTATGAATATGACTTACTATTGTAGAAGCAGCTGGACCATCTCTCTGTATCACTATCATTTTATTTGTAACACTAACTGCGCACTAAAGTTTTAGGTACCACCGAAGAAACTGCATCTGAAAAAAAATATATTTTTATTAATTTTTCTGTTTGTGAAAATCATTTAAAATATTTAATATTGGGTGTATACTCAGTGATAAATATATTTAACTCGTTTCTTATCACATGTCGATCTTATTTGATACGACAGACAGTACATTACAAACATGTCAGACATCAGACATCTTACACAATAATGTTCCTAGCGAGGCTACGATACATTGTAATGATACAAAGAATTATATGACAGCGACAGCTCAAGATACCACTTTCTGATTGAGTTGCATTTCGAAATGTGTTTCAAATTTATTATTTTATTATTTTTTCAATTTGAGCCACTTTTAAACTAATTTATAAGGTTCAAAATTGCTAGGGAAAATTTTCAGGGCTGATGAAGACTCAAAATATATTTGACAGATGAAATGAAGATTTGTTGAAAAATTTTCAGAACTTTTGTTTTAAGTTTTGTAATATTTATTTGTATATCAATGCAGTAAAGTATAATTTTTTTATTACGAATAAACTATATGAGTAATAAAAAATACTTTAGTGCCGAGGTATTTATTATATTTTTTTTCAGAAATCGTTAAATTATTAATTAAAAACATAAATAAACTGCATTGTGTATTTGTAAAACGACAGCTAGCTGGCTGTGATAACATAAGTACTGTCAAAATGTCAAATTTGCATATAATTTTCATTATTTCTTATATTATTAGACGTGTTCGGCATCTAATCTTTATTAAATTCGATAAATTACTATCAAAGGTAAATAATAAATAAATTCACTAATAGTGGTATAGAATTAATTGTTTGTTATTTTAGGTTTGTAATTCAAGTTTGACGTGAGAGCCTGTGAAGCAAAATTTTGACGTAAGAGTCTGTAAAGTTTTACTTTAGATGTTTAGCTACTATTTTGGCTAACTTTGCGTAGTAATATCGTATACTTTAGTATCGATATCGAAATTTTTATTTTAATACAACGCTAGTTACTTTTTTATTTTCTGGTTTGTGTTATTTATTTTTTTTTCTGAAGATTAATTATGTAGTATTATTCAAAACTTTGTATTTAAATAATTTAATAATATTTTGCAGAACTTAAATTTAAAGCCTTTTATAATTTTTACTACGAATACCTAAATTTTTGATTAACATAATTTTGGACCATTTAATTTAAATGCCCTGATATCATATTTTTAATTTTACTTAATTTTCTAATTAAGCCACCCCTTTATTATTAAAATAACAAATTTACAACTAGTAAGGCCCACCAAATTGAAATGAAAAAAAAAAATTGAAATAAGGTATTGCTAAAATTTCTACTTTTTAGGGCAGTATCAAAACATATCAAAAAATTGTCAAAAGTTTTATGCTATATTTAACATATTATGAACTTTTCAACAATTTCCATTTTCTCAAAAAAATTTCAAAATCAATTTGATGAAAATATTTTTAGGGCCGATATCACAACAATAAATAAAGATATAGCTTTAAAACTTCACCATTGATTTCAGCGGTTCAAAATATATAAATGTGGAAAGTTTTATGAAAATCATGCAACAGGAAGATTTGTTCTGAAATAGCCACAAATCTGAAAAATCTCTTCAATTTCTAAAATTTGATGATTTATACAGCATAGGTACTTATTTAATTTCCATTTTAACCTTATACAGTTATTTACTGAAATCTTTCCGGCAAACATGCAAATGTGATACAGTATGAAAAAAAAAAAATACGTACAACAAATTCTAAACCTTACTTTTTTAGAGATGATTTTGTATGGAACAGAAAATCTTAAAAAATGTTTGTTTGACTATAACTCAAAAACAAAATCAGATATTTAAAATTTGGTTACAGGGGCTTACTCATCATACTTTACTTAGCACCTACTTATATTATTTAAGGTAGTTTCTCTAGGATTACAAATTTGGTAAGCAAGCAAAGAAAATAGAAAATATGTCTAAATATACAAAAACGTTCAGTTTTCAAAATGAAATTGAATTAATTTTCGGAATCCTAATACTTGGACGAACTATGAGCCAAAACAGCAACATTCTTTGTACGTCCATGTGTTGTTAGAAAATCTTCGCTATAGGATAGATAATTTAAAGAGTAATAATATTTCTTATCTAAAATTTTATGCAAGAATGTAAAGCGGTTGTGTAGTATTCTAATAGATATTGCTTTTTAACATTTATGACCTTAAGGTGGCGTTAATTAATGAGTTAGTATGTAATTAAAATAAAGCATCTTTTTACAACTAATGAAGATGGTAGGAATTCGGCCGAAACATTTCCGTGATGCAATTAAGAAATATTTAGCGGTGGGCCTACAAAATACTTCTATGAGTAGACTACAAAGCTAATTAGCTCACATCGTTAACGGAATTAGGTCTTTCGGAAGAGCTACAACTTTATTCATTGTTAATAAATATTATTAAAGAAAGGTAGAAAATACTTAGGACTGCAGTTAAGCTACATTTAGTAATCAAAAGCGGACGGAAATAATTTGGAATTTTGATAGTCAAAGAACTACAGTACTTACTGACTAAATTAGTTAATAACGTACATAATTCTTCAGGACAAACTAGGTAATACAAAATATTTGTTTGGTGTTTTTGTAGTCAATGAACAACAGTACCTACTGACTAAAATAGTTAGTAACGTGTATAATTTAGTCAGTAAGTACTATTGTCCTTTGACTCTAAAAACTCCAAACTAATTTTTTGTGTTTCCCTTGTAGCAAATGGGGGAGTTGGGTATAGGATGGGGCTAATAAAAAGGAAGGAAATTTTATTGAGGGAAAAGGAACAAACCAGTCGTGCAGTCGTGGTTAAATTGAGAGCGGATGAATCATGACACTCGAACACTTTGAATCATTGAAAACTTGTAAAAATTGCTTTTATTAAAATGTAGAACTTCTTATGACTAACTTAGCGTTACACTAACATATAAAATAAACGGAACTACATAATTAACTTAAACTACGAAAAAATACCTATTTTTCGTAGCGCGACTACATTGTAAAACTGTCACTCGCCACGACCAACGGAGAACTGTCTTTTGAACTCACGTTGGAATCTATTATATCGGTTGGTCAGGGATGCAGGGTTCATCGGTCATGACAACAAATATTCTAATCAAAAGGAACCTATGACCGATGATCCATGTCGCAGAGAGCCTGGGAAAACTAAACAATTTGTTTACGTACAACAAACTGCGATAATTTATATATCTAAAATCAAACTAACTATTTCATCATTGTTTAGTTTTCCAGTCCAAATCTCATCTTGTTACACCATCCCCTCCTTAAGACATAAATACATCATGAGAATTGATGTATTTATTCCTTTTAAAAACGATAAGATAGATTCCAACATTCAATCACAATCACAATCACAATAAATAACAACAAATTCAATTACAAATAAATTACATTTTTCAAAAATACGAAATCAAATAAAACTAACCCTAACAAAACTAAAACTAACACAAAACTGTTTTTATCCCTGGGCTAGTGTCCGCGGAGTGTGCGTACACAAAAATTATAAACTGTCAGTAAAAATTCACTGAACACAACACAACACATGGAGGGGGAGGGGGTTCTTCACAGGGCAAAGGTTCCAGGCTTCTCACTCTAAACCCAAGAACAGATGTGAGGCGAATCCGATCCCTCGGGAAATGTCTGTGCCGTGTTACACTCCGACGTTGCCGTCGGTGTCGCCGATGTTGACTGCGCCATGCACTAAGGAAGCGTCGTCGTAGTCGCCTTTGTCGTCGTCGCCGATGCTGAGTAATTTGGGGTGATGTGCTAACTTGTCTGACTTTGAGACGGTCGCCTTGGAAGCCAACGATTATTCCTGGGCCAACACTTGACATCTTGCACATTGTGTACTGACAGGCTCTAGTACCACAATGGCTGTCCTTTTCAACCCAGGCATCTGCCTTGCGCTTCCGTACGCGCCTCTTCTTTTTATCCGTATTCAAGGGCACATCAGCCCAGCCGATATTTTCTTTATCGACGACCTCTGACTCTTCGACTGCGGCGCACTCTTCCTTATCTGTTACCATCGGTCGTGGTATGTCAACCACCGTGCGCTGCTCTGCTGCAAGCATGGCCTCGATCTCGGCCACGCTTATCTTTGCTACAGGCAGAGACAGCGGCGTCTCAACAACCCTGTTCGCCTCGGGCGTTGTCACACTTACTGGTTGCGGCGGCTGTGATGACCACGATACCGATGTCGCATGTTGTTGCAATGGCATCAGCGGTGGTTGCGGCGTGGGCATCGGGTACGCAGGATAACAGTACCCATATCCTGGATGCCACGGCGCTGGCTGATGCTGGTAACCCCATGGTGACGGTGGTGGTACATACCAGGACGGCTGTGGTGGCATGTACCCTGGTGGTGGAAAATACCATGGCCACTCCATTGCAACACGCACTTTAATTTACGCAATTTTATATAAAATTATTATTACGAGCGTCATGACTGAGGACTATGGTGCTACGGTCCAGGTTCTTTTGATTGCCGGTAACGAGTGAATAGTTCGAAAACTAACTACTCGCAGCCAACGTTAAAATTGAAAAAATGGCAATTCTGCAAAAATCTGCAGAACTTTTCACGGCAATCCTACCGGCTGCGCCAATGTAGCAAATGGGGGAGTTGGGTATAGGATGGGGCTAATAAAAAGGAAGGAAATTTTATTGAGGGAAAAGGAACAAACCAGTCGTGGTTAAATTGAGAGCGGATGAATCATGACACTCGAACACTTTGAATCATTGAAAACTTGTAAAAATTGCTTTTATTAAAATGTAGAACTTCTTATGACTAACTTAGCGTTACACTAACATATAAAATAAACGGAACTACATAATTAACTTAAACTACGAAAAAATACCTATTTTTCGTAGCGCGACTACATTGTAAAACTGTCACTCGCCACGACCAACGGAGAACTGTCTTTTGAACTCACGTTGGAATCTATTATATCGGTTGGTCAGGGATGCAGGGTTCATCGGTCATGACAACAAATATTCTAATCAAAAGGAACCTATGACCGATGATCCATGTCGCAGAGAGCCTGGGAAAACTAAACAATTTGTTTACGTACAACAAACTGCGATAATTTATATATCTAAAATCAAACTAACTATTTCATCATTGTTTAGTTTTCCAGTCCAAATCTCATCTTGTTACACCCTGAAGAACTGCCGGATTTCGATTAATAAATACAACTCGACTGTAGTTCTGAGTATTTTCTACCTTTCATATATCTAAGCCAGTCGATAAGTACTTCATTTTCATTATTAAATGAATTGGTCTGTGAAGTTTGACCGAAGCCCTATCAAGGTCAAGTCCTCCAAACCCGTACTGTACACAACATAGTCTCAGTCTCGTTCGAATATTCCACTCCATGCTCTGCGCCGTGTTTCAAGTCAGTGATAATAATCAAGTTTTATGCTTATAATTCATGGTAAATGAAGCGTGCGATGGGGGGCTCCGCGGGGAGAGGGGAAAGAAGACGCTGAGCACTGATCTAATCGGGGCTCATGCTGGTGAAAGAGTTGCTTCGGAAGATCGGAAGATGTAGGAAGGAAGATGGGAGTTGGACACTTAGAACTGATTTTGGTTTGATGTATTTTACGAGTGGTGTGCTATCAAATAACAACACCCGAAGATGGTAGAGGAGCAAGAACCTCAGGGGAGAAGAGACAATGTAAAAGATATCTGCAATTGCAGAGCACGGTGGTTGCTTTTCGTGGGCGAACGTATATGTCAAAATATATACAAATTCCTTACAATTAGAAATGACTGAGTTCAAATGTTCTAGTTCTAGTAATACTACATATCAATTTTTGAATGCGATTAAATATGGAGCGATCTGTTATTGCAGAGCACGAACAACATATTGCTGAGCACAATTCTCACTAGTGGATAAAGATCCATAGGGATGAACATTGCCGGTTGCGAGGATTTCATTATAATGGTGAAACTGTTAAGATATCTACAATTGCAGAGAACAGTTATTGCTTCAACCGATCTGCAGTTGCAGAACATAGTAGTTCTAGTTAAATTTCATTGCAATGGGGTACTCGTAGTGGAGTTTAAAGGTAATAGTGATATGGCAAAAATATGCTATCATTCTGTCCTATACATATAATAATAATATGTTGTCGGCAATGCAGGAACACGGACTACCACTATCAAGAAACGATTTAGTTTTAAATTGTATATAATTAGCATATTGTATAACTAGTGCTGAAAGTTGGATATTTCACATGAACGTGTAGTTTTATTACACTAGTGTGAAATACCCTTTCAGTACGTATTGTACACAATACTTTTCTGACAACCACAATTAAATAATAAAAAAAAACAATATAAAATTTACATAAAAATATTAAAACAGATTATGTTAACCTCATTAAAATTATGTTAAAATCAGATAAATCAGGGTGCAACCTTCTTATTCCGTGTAAATTCAGCAAATTATCTGCAACTGTCAAACTTTTAAATACAAATTTTTAGGTTAGTTCGCTCAATTGCGGACGCATCTGATTGGCTAACGAGCTTTCATATCACACAGTAGTGCTAGTTATATGCAATAACCAACTTTCAGTAATAGTTTAGCGTGTAAATTTAGGTACTTTTCGTAGTAGTCGTCGGAAAATGATATGTTGCAACCGTTTTTTTTTAAGCATAGGTTAGCAGAATTATACGAAAATATTTCAAACATCAATAATTGTAGATAATAATATTTGTAACATCATTCTAATTACAAAAATTGTCATAATTTCCTGTGATATTTCAAAATAAGTTGATCGGATTATAGTTTGACCATCTTCAAATATCTTAATATTGATTCCACCATGAATGGATTTTTCAAACCTCGTATTGCTTCTTAAAAAGAAATTTCAAAATGTGTCAAAACCCTACCTTACTTAAATGGAGTAAAGTAAATTTAAGAACGGTCAAATATTAATTTTAAGCGAAATATAGACTAGCAAATTTTTATTACTTTTATTTGGAACCATATTAGAAAGCAGCCCAATTAAAATTTGATCTAACCCCTTTTAAGGTTCACCTTATTGTGCAGTGCCGTCAAATGATGATAGAGGAAAGCCACCGTCAAATTTACCAAAAAATCTAAGCTATAAAAAAACTACAAGTGTAAAACTTCAGAATGAATGAAACGTACGAATTTGCAGCTTTTCAAATAATAACGCGTCGCACTGAAGGCCGCGTTGGCCTGGAAGCATTCTTCTTCCCGTCGTAGTAAAAAAGCATTTGAGTGGACTGGATAATTCTTCATCCCCTGAAAGCTCGCAAAGTCCGCGCTTACAACTTTCCTGTTACTTAATCCGCAGTACTCATCGGCCTTACAGCGGATTATTTCTCCACAGCGCTCGACGCTCAGCGCTCGCTCTAAATCTTTATGAAAATGCGTTCACTTCAGTTGCGGCTGCGAGCCTTACAAATGGCGGCGGAAAAACTACAAATTTTCCTTCGTTTAATCAAACATCATGCCGGGAAAGTGTCGCAATAAAGTGACAAAGTAAATGTGAACTTGGAGCACACATTCAAACAGCAACTGAAAATTGAAACTCACTAAAACTTATCTCAACTCTTCGTTTGTCAGATTCGTAATGCATTTCGCCGTCAGATATTTCCCTGGCGCTCTTGAAATCGACTCACTTCAGACTCCTCTGGGCTGCGATGATGCCCGACTTATTTTGTACCCTGCTGACGAGAAACCTCCCCTCACAGGGGTGTTACTTGACGGGAATTCACGCCCAAAATATACAATGATTCGAAATAAATTCGTCAGCTTCTTTCAATAGTTTTAAAATGAATTGTTTGGATTTTAGTATCAAACCATTAATCGAAAGTCAGTCAAAAATTTTAGCTACAATTTTTATTTGAAACTTGTGTCTCCATTTATAAGATAAATACTAAAATATCGGTAGTTAAATAAGTTAAATCTGCTGAACTCTTCAGTCTAACAACCTTTGTAATAAATAATTTTTTTTTGGATTATTGTACATAATTTTTCATCAGGAAAACAACTGAATAATATATAGAAAAATCTACTGTGGCTACAAGTCATGCTTATCGCGTAAATAGCTCCGTGGTAACGCGTCGGACTGTGCATAGTGAAATCCTCAGTTCAAATCCCACAGCTGACAGTTGCCAAATTAAATTTACCCCTGTGGTTCCACCTCCACTAACATCTTTGGGGGCTGTGATTTGACGGCTGGTAACCGCACTTCATACGCAAAAATATATTACTTACCGAGATCTGCGCAAGCAGAGTGCAACACCCATAATGGGTAAAAGGCGTGATGATATATTTATTTTATATTATTATAAATTTTCAAGAAATAAAAATTGTAGCAAAATCGAACAGTGTCAGTGAATAAAAATGGCTTTATATGTTTTGTAAGTCATAATTTGTTGTTACTTTGTTGCTGTTTCTATTTACTAGTTCCTGTTATTAACTTAATTTCCTAACGAAAAATTACGTACAGTAACTAGAAAACCTTTTTTCCACTCCTCTATAAATATATCCCCATCATTTCAATGTTTCTCGACCAATCTTAGAGCCAGAAATCCGTAATTTACGGTTATTTTAAAGACGTGATGTGGATCACCAAACAACGGTCGTCTGACAGTTGTCATTGTGTATTTTTATGTTGACGTTTTTCAACGTGTGTTTTCAACAAATTTCAACCATTTTCAAAAGTGATTTCCGAATTTACAGAAATAGAAAAAGGTATAGCATTATATTCATCTGCTGTTTTTAATAAAATATGTGGTGCAGAAAGTTTATTAACTGTTTATGTCTTTCTATAAACCTAAACAAATATTTTATAGATAAAATCCCTCGAAAAATTACATCCAGTTATATGGGAAAGTAGATTTTGTTCTTTTGGAGTTTTCCAGACCCCAGTGTGACGTTTGTGTAACTGTGAGACAAGTGGGCTGTCGGCTTAAGTTACAAATATTACCTATTGCAATATTAAAAAATGTTATCAATGACTGTAATTGTTTTTTTACTCCTGTATAAATATATCCCCATTATTTAATATTTTTCGTCGAATTATAATACTTATAATTCACAACAGTGAAATATGATTCATAATTCACTCTTCTCGATCAATCACAGAGCCAGAAATCCATAATTCACTGTTATTTTAAAGACGTGATGTGGATCACCAAGCAACGGTCGTCTGACATTTGACATGTAGTCAGTTGTCATTGTGTATTTTGATGTTGAGGATTTTCAACGTGTGTTTTCAACGAATTTCGATAATTTTCAATAGTGATTTCCGAAATTATATGAGTAGAAAATGGTGTGCCAAATAGTGAATTCTTGTGTACGTCCAGAATCACCAGGGTACAAAATCCGTTCGCCCCTCACGGGGGGGTGAGGGGTGGCGGTGAAAAGCATTGAAATTCCCTGTTCGCGCCGCCGATCTGATACGCGCGCTCAACTCAAGTTGTTAAAGTTATACGCTACAATCAAACTCGACGAATTATTATTCAGCAACGAAATTAGGAATTCAATTCAAATGGTAATAGTTTGCAGGCTCTCCCCAGGGCGCGGATATCGCCGGGGCGCGCGGGAGGCGGTAATTGCACCCCGATACGGGCCTGTGATTGGCAGCTGTCAGAGTGTTTTACCATTAAGGTTATTTAAAGCACTATTTGCCTTCGCATTCATCGCTGACCGAAATAAAAAGATGAAACCATGTAGAAGGGCTAACGAACAGGAGTTTTTGCGGGGAGCCATTACGTCGTTAGGGCTGGACTTGTTTAGTATTAGAAGGCCTCAGTTCGATTCCCACAATCGCCTTTTATAACTTTATCTCTGTGGTTTCTCATCGACTCACATTTTTAGGGGTAGTTGTTTAACTATTTGATCATACCTACATATATATTTTTGGCACGATTAGCCATATCAGATTTCTCTGATTGGTTAAGACTTTTTGTTTTCTACTATACCATTTTCCACATTCGTATGCACGATAAAAAATGTCACAACAATAAGGAAATACATCTTTTATCCTTAATTTACTGAATAGTTGGATAACCTCTAAGAGCCTTTTTCTTTTTGTGTAGAATTTTATAAATTACAGAGATCTGAAGCAGGATAATATCATTCGCACTCTTCAACATACAATATAATTTTAGATGTAGTGCAAAAAATACTAAGATGTTATTTTTGACAGTATTTTTCCCCACTTGTATGTAACATTATGGACGCATGAGCAGAGAAGCAAACAAATGTTTATTATTTTCTTATAAGTTAAGTTTATTCCTTAATTTTGTTGGACGAATATTTTTCAAAATCTTCTTTTCTTCATAAAATAATAAAATAATTTTACAGAACTTAATACAAAATTCTTTTATAATTTTACTTGTTTAAGGATTATTTAAGTAAGAGGAAAATATGATATGGTTAGCACGTAACCTCCCACATAGTTTCAAATAGAAATTATAGAGATAATATTAGTTTCTATTTCCTTTTCTTCTTCGTTAAGATTAGGCATTTGCCCTATCGGTTACAAAAGGTTTACCATTTTTTTCTGTGTCGTTCCACAATTTTTTTTCTTTCTGGTTTATTATAAAGATTCTTTTAGTAGATGTTCTTACATTTCCTCCATTACTTAAAATGCATGAAAACCTTAGAATTAAATAAATACATATATCATCAAGCAGTAGGTCCATTTTTGGTGTAGAATTCTGCTTTCGCAGATTTCGGTGAGTGATATATATTTTATATATGATATGCGATTACCGGCCATCAAATCACCACTCCCAAAGATGAGGAGGTGGTAATTTTAATTTTTGCATAAAGAAAGATTTAAAAGAAACATATAGCAAATTCTATCGATGAATCAGAATAAAGGTTACGAGTTGAATAAGACATGGCTTCCTCAGTTTTATAAATCGTAATTTGTTACTGTTTTTATTTACTTATTTATGTTGCTCATTTGTTTTCCTGATGAAGAATTGTGTAGTAATTTACAATTTGTATTTTAAAAATATTGTTATATTTAACCGATAAAAAAGTTAACTGTATTCTTAACTAAATCACTATTTAATTTACCGAGGGAAATAATAATGACAAGTACTCAGTAGGGAAATAAAGTTATTCAAGGCCATTGGCAGTGCCACAAAGAAAGAATTTTATTATCCCTAATATTTATTTTGCTGATGAATTTAATGATTTTTGTAAAATTAAATTTAAGATAATAAATTGGAACCTATTTATTTACAATTTTTATCCAACATCTATCAATAAATGCTCTATAACTATGGCGATTTTAAACAAGGAAAGTAACAAATTACCCATTAGGGGGGGATAATTTTGAGAAAAATCCACTAGTGAGTATTTTTTTATTTATAACAATAAAAATAACATACAACACTTTGGTAAACACTTCGATTGACATTTTAGTTTCAAAAATTTAAAGCATTTGTCACTGTCAAATAATATTACTTTAATAAATTTTGCCTTTCTTAAGAGTTGTTGTATAAAACGTTATACTTCACATGTGGGCAAAGTGAATAACTTCTTTTTGATAGCTGTAATTTTGTTTGGTCTTTATTACATTCATATCAAGTTTGCCCTAACCTAAAATACTCTCACATTGGTATACTTTGGTAGTGATTTAAATATTGAGAATTTAAGATGCAGTATTCTTACTAGATTTATGTACTGTTAAAAGTGTATTTTGTTAAATAACGTATTTTTCATTATTTGCTTCAAGCGATTACATCCCTCATCATTATTACAAAACTTAATTTCATATTGACAAGTGTCAAATAAAAATTGGCTAATAGGAAATGGGTAGGAATTCTTTCTTCATTAACAGTGTACCTTAAGGCAATATTTCAGACTTGAAGTCGCATGGACAATAATGTGTCGACAAGGGCCAGCCAGAAATCCGTGTCGATAATTGCAAGTTTCCCCGTAACACAACTCTAGCGTCCTTCTACTTGTATTATACGAACCCTGTGTGTGCTCCTTGCGGAGTCCCGCGCTCCATGGCACGGCTGACCGTTGCAGCGAGCGGCAGGGCGCCCTAATGTTCGTGAGAACATCGCTAATCTCGGTATCATTACCTCAACCCTGTTCGATCATTTACATTTGAACACACAGTAGTTCGAGGCTCGCCCAACGGCAACTGGCCGCATGCTGGCAGCGGGGAGAGGGCCCAGCTGCTGCCGCTGGCTGATGTTTGATTATTTAAGTGAATTGAAGAGATCAGAATGAATGTACATGCAAATTTGCCTCTTCAAAGGTGTCTTTTTATTCGGGCTGTTTGTCCTGCGATGGTTTGCTACAATGAGGATGATGGACATTGTTGTTTTCTTAACCTACTTTTTACCAAAATAAGGGATTATGCTAATTGGACGACTAAAGTATTTTGCTACCTATTATTATGGAATTATTTAGTCCAGAAATAACCTTGTTAATTATACCGCATATATTCTTAGATACAAAGTTATCATTACACACAACCGTGCGAAATAATTTAATATTTAATTTAAGTGAACTGTTTTACCTATTATTATAATAACATTCTTAGCTAGGGTGCGAAATAACAATAGTATATTGTACAACGAGCATAGAATGGTACTCATTTCCTACGAGTATGAAAGTTTGTGGCATGAGCCGAAGGCTACAACCACGATATTATTTCCTAATTAATTTAATTTTAATAATAAATTTGTCCCGCTTTCACTATTCCAATGTTTGACAATTTTAAATAAGTGTCCTAGCAATGGCACCTGTACTGAAATGAAATGACCTGCCCTGTATTGAAATACTCATTTCGCACGATGCTTGCACTGTGCCTCATTTCCCTAGCAACAACAAACTTACAATGTGCAGATTTCCAAGTTTTCGTAGAAAATAATATATTTTAGAAATAGTGTTGAAATACCCTTTCAGCACGCGTTGTATACGATACATTTCCAACGACCACAATTAAGTAAAAAAAAAAGAAACAATATAAAATTGGCATTAAAATATTAAAACACGTCATTGCTATCAGAATTCACCAAAAATGATGTTAAAATGTGATAAATCAGAGACCAACCTTCTTAATCCGTGTAAATTCAGCAAATTATTCACCATATTTATAACATACCTCCCGTACATACATAATATGTATTATGTTTATGTTACGAATTGGTTAGATTTTGGAAACAATTCATCAACAGTAAGTGGTAGATTATTTGAAAGTTTATCAGAGTTTTTGGGCATACCTTATTATTAAATAAATGAAAAAGATTAAATTTCATTGAAATCAAAAATATGTAGAATATTATTACCTACAATATTAATTTGAAACATTTATCTATATGTAGTTGTCATCAGATTCAAAAACAGTCTTCATGTAATCTTTATGTTAGTGATTTTTATTAATAAGTTATTATTACAGTAGTAATTTTTCCTTAAAATATTGTTAAAATAACAGCATTTAAGATACAAACAATTTTTTCTTTGACAGATCAAAACAATTTTTTTTAAATATTTCTAAAATTATTGGGCCAAATTATATGATTCTGGGCTTATATACCGAGATCTTTAATAGCAAAGTGCTACATCCATAATGGATAAATGGCGTTATGATATAGGTTTTTGTAAATATATTTTGTAATATGCAACTTATAGGTAAATTGTTGGTAACACTGCGTGTACCTGGAATATAGAGACTAGAGAGTAAACCTGACATCACCGAAATGTATCTTTATTAATTTTGTGTCAAAATGAATTATAGCTATTATTATAAAAAAGTAATTTAGGAAAAGACGGCGTTCGAGTTTAGTTCTCATATTTCCCGGGCGACACAGGGCGGCGTTGTGTTAGTAAGCAATACCCAATACAGCATTAACATTCTGGTTAACAAAAATAAGCAAAAACAATTTGGGTAAATCTATTAAAAGCGAAGGTCCAGTCCCGCAGAATTTATAGTTGGCCCGGTCATTTGACATTTGACTTTCCGTCGACAAAAACAATCGCTGCTGTGTGCGTAACGCAAGACATAACACATAACGTACCGTATCGTTGGCCGCTATGTAAACGGAAACGCATAATCGTTACCCCAGAAACGTTTTTCCGTACGACGCACGCATTTCGTAAAACATTTTTACAGCGCAGATACATCAGGATTACGATCTGTGAAGACCGCATGCTGCGGACCATTCCACGGGCGGTTATAATTGTATGATGTTGGTCTCCATGGACGAGAAGGTCCGCTGGAGGCTCTAGGGGTGGTAGAAGTATCTATTTTAGAAGTTTATGAAGCCCAATGACCTCACGTGACCTCTTTTATGCGGTGTCAATTGAGTGTCACAAATACGGACTTGTGTCATGTAAATGCACCGGTGCCATTGTTGGGCTGTTGCTTGAAGGGCGAGTTAACCCTTCCAGCAGCCAGCGGAGGTCTCGTTTCTTTCACGGACGAGAGGGTTGATTTTTCACACTTTTAACAATCTGGCTCAAGGGTGCTCGTTAATAGTTATATGCCCGCTTTTTTGGGCAAGAACCTGATCCTAAAGATTTGGAAACGGTGTTCATCATCACAGGCAGATTGAAGTTGCGTTCAGAACCTACTAAATTTAGTCCTCCAGACTTTCCGCACTTTAAATTAGTAAGTTAGGCATATTAATAGGTACCACTTTCAAAATGTTTTTACCAAATTAAATGATTCAGTAGCACTTGAAGAAAACTGAGCGTGGTTTACCAAGTAGAATGCACAATTTATAAAAATGCTACTATTCAAAACTTTTAAATCCGTTCCATAGTGGTGTATCAAAACACGTACAAGAAATAGGCCATAAAATTGATTTTGCAAATACTAAAATTACTAAAATTATAGATCAAGTTTGCATATCAATAAAAATTACATCTATAACAATAATAAAATATATAAAATAAATAAATATATCATCACGCCTTTTACCCATTATGGGTGTGGCACTCTGCTTACGCAGATCTCGGTAGGTGATATATTCTTGCGTATGAAATGCGGTTACCAGCCGTCAAATAGCCCCCAAAGTTGTTAGTGGAGGGGGAACCACAGGGGTAAATTAAATTGGCAACTGTCGACAGTGGGATTCGAACTGAGGATCTCACGATCCACAGTCCGATACGTTACCACGGAGCTATTTACCCCATATAACAATAATCTTCAACCAAAAAATGTTTTTTGCTCGACCGATCTTCAATATGCTGCATAACTTTCGCCGTGCTAAATGATTTCCATTTTTTAATTTTTTAAATTCTCAATTTTTTTTCCTAATTATTTTCATGACTATTGTTTTTTGACATATTTACTGCCAAAATATTTTTGATATATGTTTTACAATTTATAGTTATTTACTTTACAAGTGGGCAAAGTAAGGAATTACCCATGAGAGAAATTCTAGCACACGAAACCGAAGGCTGAGTGTAATAATTTTATCGAATGGATAATTCCACTTTGCCCACGTGTGAAATATAATGTTTTATCCAACACCTATTAATAAATGAAAAATTTATTAAAGAAATATTATTTGACAGTGACATATGCTTTAAATTTTTAAATTAAAATGTCAATCGAAGTAGTTACAAAGGTGTTGTGTGTTATTATTATTGTTATAATTAAAAAATACTCACTAGTGATTTTCCCCAAAATTATACCCACTAGTGGGTAATCTGTTGCTTTGCTTGTTTAAAATCGCTATAGCTATATAGAATTTGTTGAGAGGTTTGGATAAAATTCTTTTCTTTATATTTTATAATTTTTATTTGACTTCGAAATTGGCCCCTTGCGTTACCTAATTTTGTTTTAAATTTATGGATCAAAAATCTAATTAAATTTAATTCGAGAGTTCGTTAAATAAGAAAATATTTTTCCAATTTCTTTCTAAAACTTGCACACATTTTCGAGAAGACTGTTCAGGTTTCGCAAATTTATCTATTTCCAAAGTATTAAATAAAACATTTATGTCAACATATTTAAACTGTTCTGTGACTAATTAAAACGACAATATTTATATCTCTAATCGTTTGCGTAAAAGAAATTTATTTATGTGCCCGTTCGCAGAAAAATGTTTAAAATAAGTCACTGTCTGAGAACGTTGTAAGAATGTAGTTATACGTGGGCACTCGATGAGTAAAAATATTGAAAAACAATAATTTATGCATCCAAATATGTCCAATGTAAAAAATTATAAGTCTGCAGACAAAATAAAAATTTTATGCCTTTCTGTTATTGGAATTAGGCCAGCGTATTAAAACCGGGATTTATGTTGTAAAAAATTAAAGACAGCTTTTAAAAAACTTATGAATATTAATGACCCTTAAAACAGAAACTAAGAACAGAAATAAGAAGTTATAGAATAAGACGCTTGGTTATTTGTACACAAAACATTTTATCTATGACCGTTGTTTAAAATGGCTTAGCAAGTTAAAAGTGCCACTTTCCGACACTAGTGTTAAAAGTAACATAGCGGCGTGTTAAAAGAGATTTTATTGTTACTTTTAACACGTTGCTATACATTTGTCAAAATATCATTCTACATTTTTTAGTATTTATTAATACACTAAGAAGACCGTAGATAAAATTTTGAATGATATAGGTACGTGTTAGAAGTAATTTATTTCGTTTGTTTTTTTCTCATAAAATGTCACTTATAACACTTATATTATAAACTAATAAAAAAGGAAGATCTATCATTTGACTCACTGGTATACCAACGATCCCAGAATCATATTATTTGTTTCAATTAAGACATTTAGAATAATTTTTAAAAAAAATCTGGTGTGGGCACCACACTACTTTCTTATACAAATAAATTGTTTACTAGAAAATAAATTAAATACTCCTCCAAACTTAACTTGAAATTTATTACTTATGTATAATTTAAACATGAATAAACTCATTGCTGTAGTACGCATCGTAATATGTCTTATATTTATCGAAATATGGCGATTTGTAATATTTTTCAAAATACGGAGTTTCCCAAATATGACTTAAAATAGTAAATTTTTTTAATTACATTTCTTTATAATATTCGCGCCAGGAAACCCATTGCAGCAGAGCGCATCGTCATATCTCTAATATTTTTCGAAATATGACGATTTTTTATATTTTCCGAAGAGCAATTTTGAGGGGCTGTAACTTGAAAACTATACAAGATATCGAAAAATAACTCCAGTTTTGTGTTTTTCGTGTCATTTATAATAATTTAGTAAATTTTGAAAATTTTGAAATTTTTTTGAATTTTTTTCAAAATTTCGATTAGAGATATCTCGACAAATATGAAAGATACAGACTTGCAGTGCTCACCAATCGATTCAGCTTGACGAAATACATAGACCCTGAAAATTTTAGAAAATTCGGAGAACCGGTTGAAATGTTAGAGCAAAAAGTCTTGAAATGGCCAAATTCAGGCCAAACGTCAACGGGTACCACTTGACTTTTAGGACAAAAACGTCATATTCAGGCTTTTTGCTCTAACTTTCCATCCCGTAAAGCGATTTTTATGAAACATTGCATACTTATGTATTTCGACGAGCTGAATCGATTGGTGAACACCGCAAATCTGTAATTTTAATATTTGTCGAGTTATCGCCGATCGAAATTTTAAAGAAAAATACAAAAAAAAATCAAAATTTTAAAAATTTGCTAATTTGTGTTATAAGGCACCAGAAACGCTAAACTGAAGAGAATTTTTAGATATCTCGTGTAGTTTTTGAATTACAGGCCCTCAAAGTTGCATTTCGAAAAATACCAAAAATCGACGTATCTCGAAAAATATTAGAGATCTGACGATGCGCTCTGCTACAATGGGTTTGTTAGCGCTTATATTATAAAGAAATGTAATAAAAAAATATTACAATTTTTAGTGAGGATATTCCGTGAGTCAAATTTTTCTATCGGTGTGTGAATGATTAATAATCGATGAATTGTTCCCAAAGTCTAATCAATTCATTCAACATAACACCTCCCTTACATATACCGTGTGTCCCACGTAAAGGTTGGCATAGGCAAATAACATGTAAAATCAGTTTTTTGTAAATAAAAAGTGTCCGCAAAAAATTATGCATCCAAATTTTATATCACAATACTGTCAATATCCCTACATCTTATTTAATACAGATTACTTTATTTTGATACCGCAATTTAATGAAATTAATAATAATAATTCCTAATTTTCCGCCTACTCTTTTTATTGCTACTGACGTATAGTGTTTGCAATTTGTTTTAAATATTTTAATCTGTCACTGTCATCATGAATATATAAAATGTCGAGAACCGTGTAAATATTATTAGAATGTATTGTAAGACAAATATCTGAATACACCACAGGAATGAACGCTGAATGGTTTCCATCGCCAGAAATTGACAGTGACAGATTAAAATATTTAAAACAAATTGCAGGCACTATACGTCAGTAGCAATAAAAAGAGTAGGCGAAAATTAGGAATTATTATTATTAATTTCATTAAATTGCGGTATCAAAATAAAGTAATCTGTATTAAATAAGATGTAGGGATATTGGCAGTTATGTGATGTAAAATTTGGATGCATAATTTTTTGCCGGACACTTTTTATTTACAAAAAACTGATTTTACATGTTATTTGCCTATGCCAACCTTTACGTGGGACACACGGTATGTATATACGAGAGGTAAAAATGAAATAATTTAAGATGTAAATATGGTGAATTAAACTATTTCCTTTTGTGCATGTGATTTTAATTGGGCCAAATGCCAAATGATAAGATTCTGGGCTCGTAGAGATGCCACAAATACCAAAAATAAATTAAAAGAGTACATCTTTTGACAACACAACAAAAATGGTTTTAAAAACCAATAAAAGAACCTTCGTACAATGCATTCTAAATCGTATAGAATAATTAAAAGGATGTCAAGATTTCAATGGTCCGTATAAAGATACGGATAAAATGCTTAAAAGCTTGTAGTTTGAATGGGCTTACATAATAACACTGATTAATAAATACAACATACAGAATACGGATTATTCACAGTCATATGTCCGGAACAAACGGCTCCGGGACCGCCGTAAGTCGTGAGGAGCACCGCGCGGAACAACTCATCAAGTACAGGACCGGACTGAAATATTTCTGCATCCCGGAGAAAAATAATTATGTATTTTATTTTTTCTACTCCTGTATAAACATATACCCATTATTATAAGTTTTTCGATTAATTATAGTAGGCATGATTCACTCTTGTCGGCCAATCACAGAACCAGAAATCAATTATTCCCGTTTATTTTAAAGCCGTGATGTGGATCATCTTTCCTACAGCTGTCTAACATTGTAGTCAGTTGCTATTGTGTATTTTTATGTTGTCGTGTGTCTTCAACAGTTTTCGATCATTTTCAAAAGTACTAAACTTTATTTTCGAATTTACAGGAACATAAAAAGTACATTATTATATTCGGGATTATGGTCATTATTCACTCGGATGATTTCGTCACGAATCCCTCATATAATTGTTGAATTAAAAACAATCTACAGCTGCATATAAGTATGCCATGAATAAAATAAAAAGTTGTGATATGTTACATTTTGAAAGATATAAATAAAAATATAATTTGAAGTATATTTTACTTATTTTTTTATAAAATACTACAATACTGTACAGCAGCTGTGTAACTCCTGTATATTAACAATAATAATATACTATTATATTGTATCACATTATTTGTATGTTTACCGGACTGTTTCCAGTTCGGTAAATGAGACATTACAGTAATGCAATTTTTTACTATATTGTATTTTAATAGGATTTGATCCACAATATACTTTTCCGCATTCTTTTTTTTTAATGTTAGAAAAGTCAATAAAACTAAATTCGTTGCCATCATTATACTTTTAATTTTTTTATCATGAAGACCTTTTCTAAGAGAGCAACAAAGGAAGCAAGAAAGTAAACTTTCATCTGTTTTACCTGTTAATTATTTTTACGGCACTCATACATACCGTAAAAACTCATTTACCGAACTTATAATGTAAAAAACTATTATAATTGTTCAAAATGTTAATAAGACAATAATCTTTTTTATTTAAAGCATGTTTGTGCTCTGTAATTGCTGATAGCTAGGATTTCCTTAACTAAAAAAATAGACATTATTTCTAAAAGTTGGGTTATTTATTCTCTGCAAAAAAAAACTCAAAATTTATAAAACTATTTACAAGAACTAGTGGGATTGAAATTGCTAATCTCTAGGAATTTGCACAAAATTAAAAATCCAGTATTTCCTGCCTTCAAAACATGGATTGTTCGAGCTCTGCAATAACAGATCTTTAAGTATTGTATCATTCTCAGAACACCCGCAATTGCATAAATTATTCGTAAGAAATACTGGCCTCTGCAATTTCTAATTGCCAGGAATTTTCACACTTTTAAAAACAAGTATTTATTTTTTCGAAAAATGGGCAAGAATGAAATAATAAAATAAATGTAATATTAATTGAGAGTTTATTTTATTTAATAAATTTTTGTTGAGCACTATTTTAACCATAAAACCATTTACTATATCTAATTTTTTTGTCAAATTATATATTTTTAATCAAGACCTCTGATATCAAACACTGATGACTGCAGATGACAGATAAAACCAATAACTTTTAATTGTTATATTTGTTTTGTTATTTCATGGCACTGATGATTTTAAAAATATTACCAATAATCATTTCCGTTATTTTTCCGGTTCCTGGTAGAGTAAAATTATAAATATGAATGTGAAAAAATGTAGAAATTCTTCCTCTACAATAAACTAATATACTTTGTTGATGTTAAGTAATTAGAGAAGCCAATAATTGTACATTTCAAAAATAGCATTGAAAACGCTGTGGTGCGTCCTTCGATTCACCATCCACCAATTTAGAAATGTTTAACAGCTAAATTTATTAGCTGAAAAATAAGTTAATCACTCTTAACCAACGTTTTCACCGGCATTCAAAACTTATTAAAGTGCGACACTGTCCTCTAGCGCTAGCGTAACGCATCGAGGTCCTTTCGGAATCCTTCCGAGGACGTCAATCAAAGAGCGACATTAAAATAAGTATACATTCCGTGTTTGGAGCTGGTCCGAAGATAATTTAATTTATCCGCATTGAGAGAGTGACAGACTGATCGATGAGCGTGTTATTCGTAATTAGGGGTCTTTCATTGGCCCTTTGCAGCCTGACAGGGCTTACACTAAACTCGGATTGGATAGGGTTGATGGTTCCATGGGATGTCATGTGATGATTTTGGTTTTGCATATATACGCATTATGATTACCATTGTACAGAGTTCAAATTCATTCTGTTATCGCGGACTGATTCATTGCCACAGGGACTGTATTGAATTTACAGATTTTTAATTTTTTATTATGTTTTTCGCGGTACACCAACTATTGAAATAATTAGTGCTCTCGCCAGAATAGTTAAAATTATTTAAAAACCTAACATGATTTCTAGTTTTGTAATTGACAAGTGCTGCTAATTAATAGTATATTGTGTTATTATATGTTTACCCCACTAGTGGAATATAGCATGATGTTTTAATTCTGCAAGCATGCCGTGAAAATTCGGCAAACTGAGAGCATTGTTTTTCTGCTGACGTCACAACTGCTACATGTTGCCCCAAAATTATGTTGATTATTTTTTGACGTTTTTTAAAACCAAATGAAATGCTTTATTGTATGTCACGTGTCTATACTTTATCCAATCTTGTCATTATTATACTGAGCATAATGCTCTTGTGATTATTCCCGGCAATATTCTCTGTAGCTTTTTTGTTTTTGTTGACATATGTCAGATGTCAGATAGTTATCATCAACACAAGTAAAAATGAGCAAAGAAGATAGATTTAGTGACGTGCCGGATTATGAAATAAAAAAATAATCTGATTAAATATAACTCGAGAGTTCGATAAATTAGAAAATAATTCTCCAGTATCTTTCTCAAACTTGTTGCCATTTGACAATAGCCACTCAAGCCCTACGGGATTTCGTGGCTATTGCCTGGCAACAAGATTTCGAAAGATCTGTCAAATTATTTTTAATTTATTCCCACTCTCTTGTTATATTATTACTAAAAATAATTAATATATAATTAAACAGAACTTTTGCTTTGCTTTTACGACACTGTACACCCAAAACTACATCATTTATTTATTGAACATAATTTATATTGGAAATTATTTTTCTATAACACTGTTTTGGAAACTGTGCATTCCACTACTAAAAATTGTTATGGAATCACTAACATTCCATACGCTGCGTATGGAATATTTTCGACGAATCAGAACCGCTTATTAGCGCGACATATGAAGTATCTTGATTCAGTTACTATGGTTACGTCTGTTTGTTTTAATTTGATTTATTTGAGTTTGACGTTTTCAACAGTTTTATATTTGTATTTTTGTATAATTTCCAAAACCTTTTTATAGAAAGTATAGTCCACAATATGTAACGGAATGGCCTATCCCACGCTCGCAAACCGTAGCCCTCAGCTTTGGCTCGGGCTATAAACTTTTTGCTCGCGTGGAATATGTGCCATTCCATTACTTGTTGTAGAATATACTAATTTGGACATTATATGTATTGGACATTACTTATATTGGACATAGCGGCTTGGACATCGTAGTTTGGACATTGCACTTTGAACATAGTGTACTCCATTCTACAATAGATAAAGTGGATTTTATCAATGAGTAAAATAATGAAAAATGTATATCTGTAAAATTTATTATTATTCATTTTACTGCGCAACGTGTGTTGATAATTTAGCGCATTAATTGCATGTTTTGCGGGTATTAATATTAATTTACGAAATTAAAATCGCAAATCTGCTGCAGTTTTAATTCCAATTCAATGTTATCATTAAGATTCGACTCCGGTTTCATTAAATGTATAAATAGTACATTTGCACATCCAGGTATATGTCTAACATGAGTGACTACATATTACAGCAACAAAAATGATTAAAGATGCAAAGTGCATCATAAATTTAGGCGCTACCACCTGCACCGAATTATAATTATGCAGGTGCGGAAGATACACAGCATTAATTGTATTCGACCTTGTTTAATTAACAATTTGTTATGGTTGTCAACATGAACAAAATTTACAATGACGGGATAACTAGAATCATTTTAAAATTTTATGGATTGTTTAGCAAAATTAAATCTGCATCACAGAAGGAACTAACGAGGCACAGTGGCGTAGCTACCGTTAAAAAAGGGCACATTGAGCGCTACACCACAGAATACTATGCTCTGCAATTGCGGATTGTAGGGTATGAAGACAAAGCCTCGAAATGCGACCACATTGAATTGTAATTACAAATAGGTTATTGGGACTATTCTGTAACTTACCTGTTAATTTTTAACGACTTTTTTTTATTTTAACCAATAAAAATACGTGTGTCAAATAAATGTTTTTTTTCTTCAGTGACGTCTATTGTCATTGTTTAAAATTTTTAACATGTTGTTAAAAATTAACATATAAGTTATAGAATAGACCCCTATTATTATCGAATCGTCTGAAAGATGTCTTCATATTTCCTTAAGTTCTGGGATTTGCATATTAAAATTGCAAATTGCGCTGCCCATAAAATTAAGTATCTATAATTTAAAACCATAAAAGACTTTTAATTAAATTCTATAAATATTTTATTTAAATATAACGTTTCGTATTATTATTCATAATTCTTTATTAAAAAAACAAATGAATAACATATTATTATTATTAACTTGTTATTCATTTGTTTTCCTGTTGAAGAATTATATACAGTAATTCGAAACGTCGTACTCAAATAAAATATTTACAGAACTTAACCAAAAAGTATTTTTTAATTTTACTATAATGAATTCTGAATGACCTAAAATATTACTAACCTCTTCTTAAATTAATAATTAAAAAAAATAGCTAAATACGTATTTCGATAACTAAGTTATCATCTTCAGTAGAAAGCAAAGGGATAGAATCAACATTAGTTTCGGTTTCTCAAAAACTACTAAACTCAAAATTTTAATATTTTCTATATATTAACTTATTAATTATTTTGAAATATAGCAAATTATGATTTAATGACAATTTATTATTATGGGAATAATGTTTCAAATATTATTATCTATAATTATAGTTTGAAACATTTTTATCTTACTGTCACCATTTACGAATTACAACACGCTAAAGAAAAATTATATTTTGGCATTTTCGTTTAAATCTGCAAACTTTTTTTATAAAAATCTGTTGAAAAATATTATTTTTTGACTTGTGTCATAATTGAAAACTCAATTTTTTGATGGGATGAGCGTTTCTTGATAGTGGTAGTCCGCATTTCTGCATTGTTCGATAAGAAATCTATGGCGGTGTTATGTATATAATAGGCTTACGTTGTCTAGAATAATATTATGTATATATTTAATTTAAGTAAGCTTATGCTGTCTAGGAAAATATTATTCATTTAGTCTATAAATTATAATTGAAATACACAACAGGCAGGAGTTATTGTGGTGTCCACAACAGATTTTTAAAATATTTGTGGCGTAGATAGTGTTGTATATAACACGTGAGTTAGAAGCATAACCCATCGCTATCGTTTGTTGTGCAACCTACAAACTCATGGGTTAATAAGGTCTCTATCTCACTAGTAATATAAATAACTATTATCCCTTTTGCTCCTACTGATGATGATAAATTTATCTTTATTACTTTAAGGATTAGGCAATTAGGAGTTACATTTATAATTATTTATAATTTTAGAATTTTACAATTTATTTGAGTTCTGACAGTTTATTTTTAATGTATGTATGTAGCAAATTATAAATTTGTTTAGGAAGATATTACGAGACATTAGAGCATCGGGACGGCATTGGTTCGAGAGGAGATAAAAAAATGAAAAAGTTGCAGCAAAGGTCGCCGAATCCATAACCAGTTGCATTTGTTAGTGCGCGATAGACACTAAAATTAATACAATTAGATTGAAATGCATGCACGATGGCTATAAAATGCAACAATAAAATAACCTTATGTGCAGTCATTTGCATCATTTCGTTTTATAGGGAAAATTTTATTTCAAGTCATAGAAGATTTTAATGTGTGTGATATTTATAAAATAATTTATAACTGTATATCTAGAAAGGCCAGCAGTAATAACATTGTTAATTACCCACAAAAAATTATCGCTTTTCTCATATTGAAAGTCGTAAATGTAAAAACGAAAAATACTTAATACATTGTTGTCGGCTAAGTACATTTTAAATGCCCGTGACTCATACGAGTTTTTAATTTATTTTTTTTAAGGAATCTAATTTAAGTTTTGGTACTTAGTTATAGTTTATAATGATCAGATATCTCAGTAAATTAAAGCGACTTGCGTAATAATGCATTACAAGGTTTTCGCAGAAAAAATTCTACAAAAAGTCTTATCGTTATTACTCACTACATTTTGCATAAATTTAATTGCTTCGACCAACTATAAAGTTATTGGACAGGTTTTATATTGGAGTTAATTGGTTATCGGAAGTATTACTCGCATGAATCACAATTTACGATCGTATGTTTCATCTTTAAGATGATTTTAATTTGCTTAAAACAAAATACCAATAATTATTTGTTGACTACCGACTGACTGTAATGTTCCATTGAATAATGTGAGATTGGAACAAATAAATGAATTTGTATATTTGGTTGAAAGTCGATAAATGTAAAGTGTTGGTGTTTGAGAAGATTGATTTGGTGACCGATTGTAATGTTTCAGCGAATGGTGTGAGACTGGAACAAGAGAATGAATTTGTATATTTGGGTAGTATGTTCTCGAGGGATGGACGTATTGACCGGGAGATTGAAAGGCGAGTGTCTGCAGGGTGCAAGGTATTGGGTGCTCTAGGTACATTTGCTCGAAACGTGAATGTATCTAGAGATGCTCGATTGAATGTTTATAATAGTGTGTTAGTGCCTACATTGATGTATAGTTCTGAATGGTGTGGATGAAGAAGCATGAGCGACGTATAACTGCTGTAGAAATGAGATATTTGAGAGGAGTTTGCGGGTATACGAGACGTGATCGTATACGGAATACATTGGTGTATGGAGTGTAAGATTGAGAAGAATGTTGTTAAGAAAGTGGGAGTGAGTCAGTTGAGGTGGTTTGGACATGTTGAGCAAATGTCGAATGAAAGGTTGGTGAAACTAATATATGTGGGTGAGATTGAAGGTGAACAATTGCGTGGGCGTCCGAGGAATAACTGGCTGGTTATGATTGATGGTTTGTTGCGTGAACGAGTGATTCCGAGTGTGAAGAATAAACGAGCATGTACTCGTATGAATCGCATTATGAATGTGGACGAGGCGAAAGTGGTGTTTCAGGGTAGGATTGATTGTTGTTTAGTAACCAAGTTGTGGAATTGGGAATACGTGCTTTTTATGAATTCACATTTTTCTTACTCATGATGTGCAAGATATTAAATACACAAGGCTGAAAATTTGTTCAGTTTGTGTGCAACTCTAGAGCCTAGACGATTTGATGGATTCGAGCGAAAACTTTTCATACATTTAGAGTTGAATTGGGAATACGTGCTTTTTATGAATTCACATTTTTCTTACTAATGATGTGTAAGCTATTAAATAAATAAGGCCGAAATTTTCAAAATCATAATGTCTGTGTTTTTCTTATTGAATTTATTTGCAAATCAGGTATTTGAGAGAAATGTGGAGTCAAACGAGACAAAATCTAATCTAATATAAGAGGGCGAGATTGAGTTTTATGGTTTGTGCTACCGCACAGTGTGGGATATGAAGTGCTGTTATTTATAAATGTATGTATGTGAACATCTTTCACTTGGTATTTATTTATCCACAGTCGAATGTATGTTTTTGAGTCCCGCTGAAATATAGTAATACTGGATCCATAACGTGCACGCTTTTATGAAAGCAAGAAACGACAGTTGACCTAACGACTAGCTTGCATTTCCAACGTCAGTTAACAATCCAGTATTATTATATTTTAGTGGTATGTTTGTCATGAAAATTTTAAAGAGTTATTGTACACACAGACATCATTTAAGATTCAAAGTACTTCAAAACAAATAAGAAAGTAAAGAGTTATTTTTATATAAATTTAAAGTAAGATTCAACATTAGTTTATAGGTATTTAAACAGTATAAATGGCACATTTCAACAAAGAGATTACTTCTTCAGAATGCTAAGTACTTCCTGCAGCTCCATCCATATAGTTCACTAAATTTAGAAAGCGGAAGCATGGATTTCGAGCCGCGTTTTGAATACCGTGTTCTACCAACAAAACACAATTGTCTCCACCTTCCGTTGTAAAATTCCCTCAATTTGGAGCATTTATCATGGTTATTATCGAATTTTAATTCGTCTTCGCACTTTAATGTCACTCGAAATCTGGGCAAGGATCTACGGTTGGTTTCACCATCAACACCCGAAACCATCAAGAACCATCGTGGGCTGACCACGGACCTTCTAGAATTTCTCTCAGTGACTATCAAACTCTTCATCAAATAACTGTCAACCAACTTTTCTAAATTTTGAATTTGTCATTACTCCAGTTATACGTTTTGTGTGTGCCGCTCTGCTTTAAGCAGATCAAATTAAATATGATATTTTATGAAGCAGATAAGGGTAAATTCTAAACATTTTATCTGTAAGATCGTAAATTCGTAAATCTGTTACCTACGATGCGTCCGTAACTAACAACTTTACAGATTTACAGTTTTGGCAATTCTCAACAGATTCCTGTAAGAAGATAACTTACAGATCAACTTTACGGTTACGAGACGATTATATTACGACATTCGTCTAACTTCACAATAATATTTTGGTTATCTGTAAGAGACATGTGACAGATAAAATAAAATATTTAATTATATATACTTATACATCCATTTAAAATGAAGTAGATACTGAAAATACTTAAATAATATATTAACTTAAATTGAAATTAAATTATTTATTGTTTGAATATGTGGAATTACAAATTCTTGGAAACATGTATTAAAAAACCAAAACGGATGATCATTGTCAGTTCTGGAGGCGCTAAAATACTATTAATATTTTTTAATACTTTAGTCACAGACGACTGACTTAAACATATCCAACAGTTTGAACCAACTGGATTTTGGAAGGAACTACCACACAAAATATAAAGTAATGAAAACCCTTAAAGTTAAATTGATATTTTATATAAATTGGTAAGGAAAAATGCCTATCAAAATACCTAAAAAGGAATACTCGTTGTTGGATAATTATTTTTCAACTTCGCTAAGTAATCCAATAAATAATATTACCTTGATTATTAATTTATAACTGATTTAATACTTAGAAGTCTCTAGAGAGAATAAATAATAGTAGTGGTAATATTATTCATAACCTAATGATGAATTAACTCATTCTACAGTAACCGTAAAAGTTTACAGGCACCTCAAACTTCACCGTAACTTTTACAGATATCTGTAACATATTTACGATTTGCTGTAAGGAACAGATGCCATCAGAATTGCCATTTGACCTGTATAAGTATTTACAGATCTTACAGATTTTCTTACAGACTTTACAGAATGGGGTCTTTCACCATTTTTTTTTAAATTTTTTTTTATGAAACTTTATCTATTTAGAAAACTATCTACACTTTTAAAAAGTCTTAATTTTTATTCATTAAGCCACAATGATTTTTTTAAAAATGTTGTGACGTCATAGTAGAGGTGTTGCTGGATCTAAAACATTAGAGATTTAAATAATTTTTGTTACATAAATGTTCTATTTTATTGTAATAATAGTCATAAAATAAGTAAAAAAATATATGACTACAATTATTTACAATCTGTACTGTTTTATATCCAGCAACACCTCTACTCTGACGTCACAACATGACATTAAAAATCATTGTGGCTTAATGGATAACAATTAAGACTTTTTAAAAGTGTAGATAGTCTTCAAAATAGATAAAGTTTCATAAAATAAAATAAAAAAATGGTGAAAGACCCCATTGGCCTATTAGATTTATTTATTACAGTGTTATATTATTTTTGGTAGAAATTAGATTATAATGCTATAATGGCGAATTTGAGAGTTCATAATATAATAAATAAATAAACGTCACGTCCCCTAAATAGTAATTCTAAGTATATTTTGCTGAATCTCTTATTTGTAAATAGAGACTGGACTGTAAGCAAATCTGTTGTGTTTTTAACAAAACAGAGACAAATAAATAAATATCATGGCGTGAGGTGGCAGCGTTCCTCATGAGCGACCTTCGGTTAACAAGTGTCTGCGCACCGCGCATCAGTGCCCCGGCTGCAGAGGGTTCCACGCCGCCGCCGCCCTTCCGCCCCCGCGCACCTGCACTTCCGGTGCACTTTCATTCGATCTGGAACATCCTGTCCCACTGCCTGGTTTCCCTTACACACACACATACGTACACACCCTCGCATACCCACAAGATGTGAACAGAAAAATAATATGTAAAATACAATAAATATAACTTCATGCCATTTACTCATTTTTAGGGTGGCACTCTATTAGAACATATCTTGCTGACATATATTTGTGTACATAATATGTGGTTATCAGCCGTCAAGTTACAGTCCAACTGGTTTCATTTTTGAATGAAATATATTTCCATGGCAATATGGATTATGGAACCCTTAGTTCGATTGGGCAAATTGCAGTATAGTGCACTAGAATTTTTTTGAGGTTGGCAAAACTTCAAAAAATTTACCAATTAATAAACAGAATTTATGGAAACCAGTGACTTTAAAAATATTATTGTAAATATCAAAGATTTAATAATATATATATGGATGGAGCGTTGGCTATGCTTTTAATACAGTATTCTTGTAATTAAAATAAGAGAGAGATAGTCATATCTAATATAACGCAGAGGGAGAAGAACAGCACATTTTAATGCCACCAGTCTCGTGGTCTAATTGTGCTGTTCTTCTCCAACTGCGTAATTTTTGATATGACTATTTCTCTCTTATATTGGCCTTAAACTACTGTATGTGAAAGTCAAGAAAATGTTTCCCACAAATTCATGTAGTTTTGTTAAGTTGAAAATTTTCTCGTTTTATAGTTAATATCCATTTCTTGCTTAAATCCACCTTTTTCCAAAAACTCTAATAAATATGTATATATACAGTGTTCTATCCTAAAGTGACATATTGACATGTCAAATGGAACACCGTCTTTTGTAGCCTGTTTTTTTACAATTATATGCACAACAGGTTTTTACCATATTTGATATATTTAAATATGACTTAAATAATTGACCAAATTATAAATTAGTTCGCACAAAAGTCTATCAAAAGAGTATTCTACTCACACGTCAAACGTCAAACCAAGTTCTTGTCATCTTGAGACGAAAGTCACGTGACGGGTGGACTCTCTCACGCTGTGCTGGTTACAGACTATCTTTGTCTACACTCCTTCCATACATTTTATTAGTTTTATGGTAAATATGCATAATTAGAAAAGAATTAAATTAATTCATTGTAACATATCCAAGCCTAATTTTGCTCAACGATTGTATGCTTATATAATTGTATGTTTAAATAAAAAGAGGGTAGTTTTTTATTTGAGCTGTTAGTTCGTGCAGTATACTGCAATTTAGCCGTTATATTGTTGTTTGACATTTAAATACTGAAGGAAAGAGGAAGATGATATTCCTGTTCCACTAATAGTAAGTGGAAAGTTTAGCGTTTGCAAGTTTTTCAGTCAGTATTTCAATTAACGTTTTAATTTTGTAGCTAGCATCAATGTGCAACAGTTAATTCAAATTGCTAGGTGTCTCAAAATTTTTATATTTATTAAGCAGTTACTGAAGAGTCTGCCAGTGAAGGTTCCTGGGCAAAAGGCCGAACTTTCACGAAATAAAACGGTTCACGTGAGAACGGAAGCGCTCAGCTTGACACCGGCGGTAAAAACTTGCGAAAAAATACGGTTTTCGCCACGCAAAATGATCAGCGCAGGCTGCGGTCGCACTTGGGTGTATTGACAATGCGTGCGCGTGGGAAGCGCCGGAAATAGGGCGGGCATCCGCTTATCCGTCGCCGTGAATTACAATGCGCCGCAGGCTCGAAACCCGCCGGAAGTTCGAGAAATAAATAAAAAATTGTACGACGTATTTTTCTGATATACACTCGCTTTTAAACACGATAATTTATAGTTAGTACTATGGCTGTTCGGAAAAGTGATGATAAATTTCAGGTAGAACGATTCTTTCATTAATACTTTCAAAAAATACTTTACTAAGGGCCGAACTAATTTTAAAAAAATGTAAATTTAACAACACCGATTAAATAATTTCTATAACTGTCATCGTGTCATCAGGTAACTAAACAAATCAGTACCAATGTTAAAATGTGAAATGTTAAATATCAAAATTTGACAAGTTATTTACGATATAAGTATTAAAAGTGACATGTGAGGAAGTTTGTGAAACGAGGCAAAGCTGAGTGAAAGAACCCCACGAACGAAATAAATCACTTTTAACATGTATGTCACACAAAATTTTATCTACGATCTTCATAAGTGTATTAGTAAATACTAAAAAATGGAGAATGATATTATAATAGGTTTTTGTTGATTTATTGATACACATCGTTAGTAACGTGTTAAAAGTGACAATAAATTAACTTTTAACACGTTGCTAGAATATTTTTAACACTACTGTCGTAAAGTGACACTTTTAACTTGCTAATCAACCGTTAAAATGACTACTTTTACCAACGGTCGTAGATAAATAATTTTATATGTATTTTTCAAACAAAAAACTTTTGCTAAAGTTGATATATGTAATAAAAATAATAAAATACATCTGAAAAGGAGTTAAAAACTTAAATTTAAACTACTAGTTACAATAATGCGATTTTACACAATCCTTCTTGAAATTAAACATAAAAAAATAATAAAAAAAAACATCCGCTTAATTCCAATTGCACCTTCACTTTAATTATTTTTGCCTTTTATTGTAAAGCGTCATGTGGATCACCAAGCTTTTCCAGGAGTAGAAAAAGTACAGCATTATATTCAGGATTATGGTCATTATTCACTCAGATGATTTGCATCAATCGCCTACAATTTTTTTCAGGTTTTAATATAAATAACATATAAATAATATGTAAAACTTTTGTAAATTCTACGTCGATGAAATGAACAAATAAATTATCCACAATAAATATTTTATTTGAGCCTGCAGTTCACAGAACTAAATTTATTGTATTCCGTTTCGCAGAATTGTCGTGAAACGTAAAAGAAATACAAGATATGTGCTTGTTAATGAGACTTATATTTATACTTTTATAAAAATACGCGATGCAATCAATACAGCTAACAAATTATGTCTCTATAACTTCTAGGAAAAATATTGTGCTTTATTGAACGACAGTAAAAACGAAAAGAAAGTTTATTATTATTGCAAACATATTTCATACACTTTTTTACTTGAATATATGAGAAGTCAATAGTATATTTTTCTCATTGTTAATGTTTTTTGCCTGCACTAATGAACGTCTATACGAAATAAAGTTTCTATATATACAGGCTATAGAATTGAAATATGGAATATAGGAATTTCAATGATATTTTTTGATATTGCTGTAAATTTTTATCTATTCTTTAAAAGAATTCAAAAATGCATGCAATAAGGCCCATTTGGTTTACTAAATGTTATATATCAATATGAGGGATTATCATAGTCATTATTCACGAAGATGAAGTTTGCGAATCATCCGAATGAATAATGATCATAATCCTGAATATAATACTGTACATTTCTACTCCTGTGAAGTCGGAAATAACTTTTGTAAATGATCGAAATCGATTGAAAACACACGTTGAAAAACGACAACATCAAAATACACAATGACATTTGACTACAAGTAAACTGTCAGACGGCCGTTGCTTGGTGATCCACATCATGGTTTCAAAATAAACAGGAATAATTGATTTCTGGTTCTGGGATTGGCCGAGAAGAATGAATTATGACTACTATAATAATTAATCTATAAAATTGAAATAATGGGGATATATTTACACAGGTGTAGAAAATAATTATTATTTATTAGCAAAGTTCTAAACACAGCCAGGAAAAATTAAATAAAAACGAAAAATACCTGACATTTCAGAGAACAAATTTAGTTTTATTTTTTACAGAAGATTGCAATGATATAGTGGTGAATCTGGGAGTTCAGTTATTTCTGGTAAATAAATAAATTACCCTAATTAACGGTTTTATGAAATTTCAAACATATTTTGTTTTTGTTCAATTTTCCATGGCGTGTTAATATTTTCCTAATACATATTAATTTTAGTTTGATTAATACATCGTGAAATATTAATATTTAGGTAACCAAATGGGCCTTATTGCATTTTTAAATTTTTAACTACTTGTATATTTATACTCATGGAAAAAAATGATTGCTACAATAGCATATAGTGACAACAATTAAGATATTTACAATAACAATATTTTTGTTAATATTGGCAATATTGTTATTGTAAATATCTAAATTACTATCACTATAGGTAAGATACATTTTTGCTATTTTTTTTTCGTGCACTTTTACTGTAAAATAAGTATTACAGATCTCAGCAAATGACATTTTGAAGTGCGGTTACCAGCTGTCAAGAATCATACCCCCTCTCCCCTCTCACAAGACGGAGATGTACTATTTCTAGTATTTCTATAATTAAACTGCATCAATATTAATTTATTATTTCTTTATTTCATCTGTCAGACACTAATCAAAAACCCCTAACAAAAGTGTTAATCTTCATTTCACAAATCATTCCCACTAAATAACTCATTAAGTGTGAGGATCCATGCAATCGATATCCAATTTGATCTCAGCAAGCCAGTGTTTCATAAAAACAAATGAAGGTGTGTGCCGCAGCCGACAAACACGCTCAGAGTTAATAAGATTACTAATTTAATATCTGCATGACGACGAGCAGATGCGCCGAGTCTCACACACCTGTCAGCGTGATAGCGGGTATACTGGATAGCGGATAGCGCTACTGTATCGCTGTATTCGCAGTAGGCCGAGGACGAATTCGCCAACGTTGCATCGGTGGCAGTTTATCTCATTGAAGTGTAATAATACTGGAACGCTAACTGACGGGGAAATTGCGAGCTGGGAGAGAGGGACAGTTTGCTTTGAAAGTTGATAAGAAAATATAAAGAAATTAACCCATTTCTGCCATAAAAAATACTAGATCATACGTAAAGATATCTCATTTTAAGATTATTTGATATTGTTCTATATTTTTAAATGTTAAATATGTTATACATAATTACCTATTGGGATGGATCGAAAAATAGTTATTTACTTTACAAGTGGATAATTCCACTTTGCCCACATGTGAAGTATAACGTTTTATCCAACACTTCTTAATAAATGAAAAAATTATGAAAGAAATATTATTTGACAGTGACATATGCTTTAAATTTTTAAATTAAAATGTCAATCGAAGTAGTTACCAAGGTGTTGTGTGTTGTTATTATTGTTATAAATAAAAAAGTACTCACTAGTGGCTTTCCTCAAAATTATACCCACTAGTGGATAATCTGTTACTTTCCTTGTTTAAAATCGCCATAGTTATAGAGCATTTATTGAGAGGTGTTGGATAAAGGTAATTTTTCCAAATCGTCGATACCTCCTTCCTCTCCTATTTCTTTAGATTTTCATAAAATAAGAAGAATTCCGCTCCACAATGCATCAAAATGATCTGAGAGGTGCTGAAATTTACTTGGTTTATGAAAATCAAAAGTTTTAGGGGGTTGGAGGGCATCGATGATTTGGAAAAATACCCTTTTTCGGTCCGCTCTGATTATATACTTACAAGTTACTAACATACAGAAATATGAAATCAATGTTTAAAGAAAAATAATTCTGGACATTAATGGGTCAACATTAAATGATTTTTAAGTTATATGCTTAAAATAAAAATTAAATAATACGTTAATAGAAATGAGTTCAATTAACATGTGTGTATTTAAAGTAATTTTTAAATAACTGTACAATGCAATAATTTTCCGGAGACTGCTACAGTTTATTTTTCTTGTGGTGAGGTTCACGTCACTATCTTCTTTCTCACTTTCTCCCACTATTGATATAGAAGATATAGAGATAGAAGATATAGAGATAGAAGATAGTGACGTGCACCGCACCAGAAGAAAAATAAACTGTATCTATAGAATGTTGAATTTTTGCGCTTGCATTTGCTAACGCAAAATTGATGTTTCTTAGGAATTTCACTTTGTCACTCGTTTCCAATAGCAACGAATGAGAAAAGCTGCTTTTTTTTAAATAATTCATAACCACGGATACGAAGTAAAACAACAGCTACAATAATCTGTTTACAGGAATGTAATACATTAGTTTTTCTACTCTTGTATAAATAAATCCCTATTATTTCATATTTTTCAATGAATTATAGTACCCATAACTCACATCTTCGTCTTCGTGAATAATGACTATCATAATCCCTTATATAATAATATACTTATATTTTTTAATGAAATTAGATCAATGTTTTTGTTTTATAATCATACGTCGGATAAATATTGTGTATTATTCGAGCGCAAAGTATTTACGTCACTTTCACATGATAAAACATAATTTTGCGCTCTAAACATACATATGGCAATGTAATAATGATAAATATACAAATAGCTATTACTCCCATAACTTTTGAACAAAAATGTGCAACATGTTTTCACATAGCAATCGCTCAACAAACGCATAGCAACCGCTTTGCAAACAAGTTTCAGATAAAGAAGGGTAGCCTGACAACAGATATCTGTGTCGGCTCGTTTTCCTCTTTCTGAAAATCCTACAAGTTAGCGTTCCAGTATTAATATATTTCAGTAATTTATCTGAACAAATATAACTAACAATTCCAGATATTACATATTTAATTAAACAAATAACCTTTCAAAGGGAATCAAAATGCGAATTCCACTCGCTTTAGGTAGAAAGCAATAAAGAGTATTTTCTTTAAGTCCGTCGTAACTCGAGATTGAATCAACTTAATAAAATACGAATACTCCGTTTATGGCTAGTGTTTTTCAGTCTTGAGTAGGGATTTTACGTTTTTACCTTTTACAAACAAGGAGGGAGTCGATTTCGTAAAAAAGGACCTCGTAAAATTAAGGAAACGAAATGAAATAAGCCTCTTGTTGCTTTTTGCGATGTTTGGCACAGGATAATTTACGCTGCGCACTGCTCCTGCCAGCAGGATGAAGTTTTCTATTTATTTTAAGAGTTCTCTTTGGAGAATTAAATTGTAATACCTGGAATTTTATATAATATATATGCCATGACATATATTTGGAATGTTATCTACTGTCCTTACAAATGTTACCAATGATCTAGTCATTTGTTTAAAGGATCTGTTATTGCAGAATCCGAAAAATTCTTGAGTTAAACAGTTTCTCCACTAACATCTTTAACAGCCGAATTCACCATTCCCCAATCAAGAATGGGGTCTTTCACCATTTTTTTATGAAACTTTATCTAAATTAAAGACTATCTTCACTTTTAAAAGTCTTAATTGTTATTCATTAAGCCACAATGATTTTTTTTAAACGTTGTGACGTCATTATAAAGATGTTGGTGGATCTCAAACAGAAGAGATTTAAATAATATTTGTCATATAAATGTTCTATTTTATTGTAATAATAGTAGTAAAATAAGTAAAAAAATATATCACTACAATTATTTACAATCTGTACTGTTTTAGATCCAGCAACACTTCTACAATGACGTCACAACATTTTTAAAAAATCATTGCGGCTTAATGAATAACAATTAAGACTTTTTAAAAGTGAAGATAGTCTTCAACTTAGATAAAGATTTATAAAAAAAAATGATGACACACCCCAATGACCACTGAAAATCAAGCTAATCCTGTAATCAAATTCAATGATCAACTGATTCGTCTGGTTCCCTGAAGCTCTGATCATTTGCTTTGATCATTGCTGTGACATTTTGTTGTAATTTTGATACTTAGTAAAACTACTTCAGGTAAAAGAAAACGTAAATATTTGTAACTCTTCTAAAATATACGAGGTAATATGAGTTGTCAAAAAAAAAAAAACTATGGGAATTAGTTGATCATGGTTATTTGATTTAAGTCAAGTTGGGGTTTTTGAACAAATGTTGAATCAAGGATCAGCGTTATTCTCAAATCAGTTGATCACTGATCAATGGTATTTTCATGAATTCGGCTGTTACTCGATTATCCTAAAGACTCGATTTTAGATTTCGGAGAAAACATCCTAACAGCCATCACAATTTGGATATGTGAATATTATGCAATAATTGCGTAGTACTTTAAACGAGCGTAGTCCAGAAAATAAAGAACGATTTGGCATAACTAAATAAGAACGAAAGATATCAATACTAAACTTTATTTACAAAGTTACAGTACATTACTCTATTTTTCAATGTAATCGCCATAGCTGTCAAGGCATTTATTGTAACGTGCTACCAGTTTTTCTACCGCTAAAAATTTGAAGTCAATAGAAATTTATATCCGGGATGGTAAATTGATTTATGTATGTTTTTTCTTCTCAACTGAGTATGTATATCAAGATTTCTCTGTATAATTTCGTCCACCTTGAGTTCTTCGTCTTTCTATATCAGTTACTTTCATAAAATTTTGCCCTTTTTATTTCCCGTTGGTTATTTTCCTGCTTTCTTTCTTCTTTTCTTAAAATTTCCACCCAACAATCAAATTCGAGGCTCTTCCATACTATCCTTCTTAGTTTCTATTCATACTTCATTGCTCTCTTATTTGCTTCTGTCTTCATTTTGTACCTTTTGTTCCTTCCTTTAATAGGTTTATCGGTGTTTGTTTGTCTAACCCTAGTACCCATCTGATATATTTTGACATTTTATTTAAATTAAAATATTTAGAATGTACGAAATGTAATGATAATAATTACGGAATGAATCATCATAAACATCCGTGATTATTGACTTTTGATCTTTTTTTTGTATAACAAATTGATACAAAACAAATAAATATCACACAATAATTTTTGCTAGACTAGTTGTCGGCACTATAATGATTGATTATAACTTCAACTAATTATCAACTAATTAAATAATTATCAGACTGCAAAGCTCAACCCGTCCAGGTCAAAATTCAAAGTGTTGGAGAAACCATTTCTCCTCCAACACTGCAATTGCGAGTTTCCGGCAATTTCGCATTTGTAAGTGTAAATTCGCGAGCACTCGTCGGCGTCTTTATCTACTTAGCCTTGGATTCCGGGAACGCGATCCTCCGGCTTCCGAGAACCGCGTGCGTTATCACTCGCTGGCCGTTCTTCGCTGGTCGCGGCTCTGCGTTCGCCCAACCGTGACACGTGAAAACGATAAGGCCTCTAACAACACAACAATTTGTCGAACCTGTGACTTAATTAACCATTATTTAATAACTGCAATTACGGAATTACTCGCGCCGAGTGCCAGCAAGCGTGCGTGAGTTCTCCTCACGACATACTGATTGGTCTTGAGCACTTCCGGTATCGTTTGTTTTTGGTGGAGTCACATCTTTGACGGTTGGTTGGTCACTCAAAAATGATCAGTTTGCATTGAATCATCTATTAACTTTTCGCACATGCATACCGGGAATACATTTGAAATGTGGCGTACAAGGATTTCAATGCTATTAGTTCTACCGAATCCCAAAAGCTTTATTTTATTTTATTTTGTATACATGCCAAATTTTAGCTTAATTAAATTTTTCCTGAACTTTTATACTTTACAACTGAGAAAAAGCACAAGAGACAGTAATTTATTTCAGTGTGAAGATAATTCAGGATTTTGGGCATTCGGGATTTTGGGCGTTAGTGATTTTGGGCATTCGAGATTTAGGAATTCGGGATCTTGGGATTTGGAATTTAGGGATTCAGGATTTCGGGTCGCTCCCATTTATTTAATATTTCTGTAAATTATTATCTATTCAGCTAAAATGTATGTAGAAATTGTTCAGAATTTAAAACTATATGCAATATGGACATTTGGTTACCTAAATAATAGTATTTCACGATATATCAATGAAATTATAATTAGTATTTATTAAGAAAATTGTAACACAGCCATGGAAAATTAAACAAAAATAAAAAGTATAACATATAATAGTTATTTTTATTTATGATGTGTTAAAAGTTACATTCTATGAGTAAGTGGGGAACAAAATAAATTACTTTTAACACGTAGAGCATACACAATTTTATATATTATGATCTTCCTAATGAATTATTAAATACTAAAAAATGTAAAATGATATATTGTAACAGTTAGGGTTATACTTTTTGAGTTATGGAAGCAAATCGTTAGCAACGTGTTAAAAGTTACAATGAAATCACATTTTACGTTTCTGTGTTACTTTTAACACTAGTTTCAGAAAGTGACACTTTTAATTTGCTAAGCAACTGTTAAAAAGACTACTTTTAACAACAATTATTGATAAAATTGTTTTAGATTTGTTTATCAATTTTAAATGAAAATATGATAAGAAATGAACTCTCAAATTCGCCAGTATTTCATTAGAATCTTCAACGAAATTTCTACAAAAAATAATACAAAACTCTATAATAAATAAATCTAAATGTATTTTGAATGTTGTTTAATTTTCTATACTTGTTTACAATTTTTAATAAATATTTATATTAATTTCAAAGAGTAATTTGAAAAAAAATTTTATCCCTGTATAAATATATCCCCATTATTTAAATTTTTTCGACGAATTATAGTACCCATAATTCATTCTTCTTGACCAATCACAGAGCCAGAAATCCATAATTCACTGTTATTTTAAAGACGTGATATTGGTGTTGATGTTTTTCAACGTTTGTTTTCAACGAATTTCAATCATTTCCAAAAGCGATTTTCTAATTTCCAGGAGTAGAAAACTTATATTATCATATTCAGGATTATGGTCATTATTCACTCGGATCATCTTCGTGAATAATGACTATCATAATCCCCCATATAATAATGTATTAATATTTTAACTGAAAGAAATGAAAATAAATGAACTATCAAATTCGCAAATATGTCATTACAATCTTCTACGAAATTTATGCAGAAAATAATACAATACAGTAATAAATAAATTTAAATGTAATTTTGGATATTGTTTAATTTTCCATGGATGTTTATAATTTTGAATAACAATTTATATTTCTTTCAAACAGAAATTGCAAATTATAACTTTTAATAGTTATTTACTTTACAAGTGGGCAAAGTAAAGAATTACCCACGAGAGAAATTTTAGCTCACGAAGCCGAAGGCTGAGTGAGATAATTTTATCGAGTGGGTAATTTCACTTTGCCCACGTGTGAAGTATAACGTTTTATCCAACACTTCTTAATAAATGAAAAATTTACTAAAGAAATATTATTTGACAGTGACATATGCTTTAAATTTTTTAATTAAAATGTCAATCGAAGTAGTTACCAAGGTGTTGTGTGTTATTATTATTGTTATAAATACTCACTAGTGGCTTTCCTCAAAATTATACCCACTAGTGGATAATCTTTTACTTTGCTTGTTTAAAATCGCCATAGTTATAGAGCATTTATTGAGAGGTGTTGGATAAAATATTTAAGATATTTCAAAATAACTTGATATGGTTTCAAGTAATCTATTACTTTCGGTAATTGCGTTATCACCAAAAACTAATCAGCTCTTCTAAGTACGAGTATATACAAATGTAAAATACAAAATATATAATTTATTCGATCAGAAATTTTTGAGAAATTGTAACTCCAGAGATCCACACACACAGGGACCCTAAAAAGGCAAACTCACTACCGAATTTTTTGCATAATTCCTATATCTCCCTTACAGGATGTAGCGTGAGATAAAAATTAGTTAAAATGAATGTAAACTAATAGTGAAATATTGTTGTTTAGTAGCCGTTCAATATATAATTTATGTTATCTCGCATTGCAATTTTTCTTTTCAATATTCATGAGCTAATTTTACTTGTTAAGTCATATAATTCTTGTAAGTTGCGCACTGCAGACGTCAGCACCTGACTGACCTAATGAAAATATATCGAGTACTGAGTAATATTTAAGTTATTATAAGCATTTTTTTGCAGTATAACAGTACGTATGATATATAGACCCAACAATTTCTAGAAGTAACTGTTCGTCGGCGTATTAAAAAGTAAAATCCCAAACAGGATTCTGTGAAGGCAGAAATTAGAGGAAAATTCTGCTGAATCAAAATCATCTTCAATTACATGACAACGTGTGGAAGCTCACGTACGCGACATGAGCCTACGTCCCGGACCACGATGTTGGTTATCAACGCCAAGGAAAAAAGAATTGCATGATTTCACCGGCCTTATCAAATTGTCAACATTTTCGTCATACGTACAAATGATTTAATGTTTGTATACATTTTTAAACAGTACATAATGCGAATATAAATCTAAATCTTTTAATTAATTCAAATGGGAAATTACAGCGGAGAGATTAATAGAAAATTCAATTTATTTTTACCTCCCTCCACAGACCTGAAGGAAGGTATAGGAATCATGCTAAAAATTCGGTAGTGAGTTTTCAGTAGATGAGCACGTTTTATTGTCCTTATAATAATATTTTAATAATATCGCGATGATGTCTGTGTGTGTGGATTCCTGAAGTTACAGTTTCTAAAAGACTACTCAACTGAAAATTCTGATTTTTTATATATTATATTTGTATCCCTTTAGGAAGAGCTGATTACTTTTCGGTGATAATCCGGTAACCAGAAGTGGCAATTTATTTGAAGCCCTATCAAGTTATTTTAAAATATTTCAGTAAATTATGGTTTAAGTTTTGTTATTAGATTAATATTTCAAATGTTATTATCTACAAATATTTTTTGCAATCTTTTTCTCTTACTGTCATCATAAAAAAATAAAAACAAAACATCAATTCAAAATGTCATTTCTTGACATGTGACATAATTGAAAACGAAATTTTCTGATAGTGGTCGTTGGATGTTCCTGCATTGTTTGATAAGAAATCTATGCTGGGAGGTATTGTGGTACCCATAACATTTTTTTGTATTTAAATGTGAAGTTATTATTTTTATCTACGATAGTATGTAAAATTGATGTTTAGTTGTTACATTTAAGTTTGTAAAACACTTGTTTAGTAATAAAATTTCATTAGTCACGGGTCGCCGAGCAACGAGTGATTAAAATTTTTAAATGCGCTAAATTTGCAAAAATTTTGTTATCATAGTAAACTTCTCATTTAATATTGTGATACTAATTCATAAATAAAAGTATTTTTTCTTCGAACGTCATAAAAATACGTGGTTATGTATTTGTATTCAACATGCAGAAATTCAATATTGTCACCGCCGGAGTAAAAGTGTGTCCTTGGTAACACTTCTACTCCGGCGACGGACAAAGTAATATATTATAAAAAATAGTTAGTTTGTAATTCAATAACTTGACAGGTAAAAATAAAACAAATAAACAAAAATAACAAAACAGCATATTCTATGGCAACTAGAAAAGCTGTATAAGACGAAATTTTTTTTAAGTTTTGGGAAGTTTTAAATTACTTATAATTATATTTTCTATGTTAAAAAAATGCATATGTTATTCGGAGTAAATGCGACTTTGGGTGATTCACATGTAATTGTCCGACTCGCTTCGCTCGTCGTTCAAACTTACATGCTCAGCACACAAAGTATCACATTTACTCCTAGTAACACAATATAATATTTTTTTATATTTATTGGGGTTTTTCATGATATCGTAGATAACATATTGTACGATACACCTACGTAAAGCATCTTAGTGACTCAGGGGTCTTTAATTGACCCATTCGTGACTAAAGACTACTTTTACGTACTCTATCGTAAATAACTATTATATTTTATCACGTGAACTATCAAATAAATTAATACAATTTATTCAAACTAGCAGCTGTCATAAGCTGTCGCCTACCGCAATATCAAATTACTGCAGCGTTTTGCAACTCCAGATAATGAACCACATTTTTATGAAACATTTTTAAAATGTCCCGCTTTTATTAATTACATTTTTGACGTAAATTAACTCTTAACAGCACGTGTTGTACATCACAAAGTTGAAATTAATTACAAAGTTATATCAATATGTCATTCACCTCCGCTTCCAAAAAATGTATTTTGATATTAATTATACAACAAACTGCGAAAATATATTCTATTTAGTTAGTAAACTGGGCGATGCCATAAAGTGAAATAATTAAAATCAATCCGGGACCCGCTTTGTATTTTTCGGCGTCAAATAAATAAATGATCAAACTCGAATGTATTGTCATTTCGCTGCATTTTACAAAAGCTGTGTTGCGAGCTTCGAGCTTTAACTAAAAGCGTATGAAAACAAATGAAGGCAGCAGGAATTTAATTAAACCGTGAACGCCAATCGCGCGACGCTGCCGCCCAGGCCCGGAAGCGGAAGCAAATTATTTTGTTTCTACGCAACAAAAAGTAATTCCCAATTACTGTATACAGGTTTTTAATACTAAAATCCGAACCCACGTATATGTAGTTGTTTTTTAGATTATTAGTTGCAGTGCAAGAGATGTAAGCCCGTAAACTTTCTCTTGAAATGGGTTAGAGCCGGCCCTGTACCTTGCACATTTGGCTATCGGACTAGGGATTTTGGCACACAGAAACAATCGCATTATGAAGGCGGGTGTGTTTGGTGGCATGGAAAAATGTTTTGTAATTGCATTGCACTTGTTTTGAATGGACACTGTTGTAATAGTTTTGATGTTGGTAACACTGATTTATTAGCAGTAACCATACACATCGCTTCTCCACTATAATTGGTTTAAAACCAAATATCAGTATTGTAATGAAAGAAACTTACAATTTACTCTAAATTTTTACCTATTCACTTTACAGCAAAAATGTAAATAAAAAATCTGATGTGCCAGCACATAACCTCCCGCCCAATACTACTCTTAAACGGTACAAAATAGTATTTGATGATACAGAAACATACCTTCTTATTTGTGTATTATCTTTATATTTGAGAATTTTAATTTTCTTTTGTATATTTATTTAATTTTATGACATATATTTCACTAAGAAAACAGCTTCACAATCACAATGACATGTGTCACATTTCGTAAAAAATTGAAAATTTTTAAATGTTCTCATGGTGTACTATGAATGCAAGATTTGTAAAATCTAATTTCTTTATATTTTATTATCTCTAAATCTAATGAAAATTAATAAAATTAGTGTAATCAAAACACATGTAAAATTAAATATTCTTCAACTTTCAAAATAACATAAATTCTTGAAAAAAGAAATTTAACAGTGTTTTTCACGAAAAACTGTTAAGCGCTTCAAGCAAACTGCTACTTCCGGTTGACCAATTTTATCCAAAATCTAATCAGGTCTTCATTTAAATATAAGAAGCAATAATTCACAAAATTGTATTTTTTGGTATTATAGTATATGAGTTATGCGAGACGAAAAAATTGCCACAGACTACACACACACACACACACATACATACATACATACATACATACATACATCATCGTGAAAATAGTAAAATCGTATTGTAGGGACCCTAAAACGTGCTTATTCATTGAAAACTCAGTACCCAATTTTTTGACCAAAAACAATACCTCCCTTACCTAGAGGTAGGCGGGAGGTAAAAAATTGGTAAAAATTTTAAAATGCATGCATTCAGGCTTATTTGGTTACCTAAATGTTAGTATTTCACGATATATCAATCGAATTACAACAAATATTTATTAGAAAATTGTATTAAGGCCATCGAAAATTCATCAAAAACGAAAAAGGTTTCATAAAACAGATTTAGAATTATTTATTACAGTGTTGAAATATTTTCTGTAAATATTTCGTACAAGATTGTAATGATATATTGACAAATTTGAGAGATTATTTCTTTCTGGTAAATAATTAAATAACCCTAAAACTGTTTTATGAATATATATTTTGTTTTTGTTTAATTTTCCATGACTGTGTTACAATTTTCCTAATAAATATTGGTTTTAATTTGATAGATATACCGTAAAATACTAGTATTTAGGTAATGAAATTGACTTTATTTTTTTTATATTTACACTTTTACTGTACAGTGAGTATGAAAAATTTACTGCAATATCAAAAAAATAGCTTTGAAATTCATATGGGACAAATATCTCCGTGGTAACGCATCGGACTGTCTATCATAAGATCCTCGGTTCGAGCCTGACAGTCGACAAATTTTCAAAACTAAATTTTGAAAATTCTCACACAAAAAATTACCCCTACAACACTACCATCCTTGGTGGCCGTGATTTGACGGCTGGTAACCGCACTTCACGCGCAAAAATATATCAATTCCGAGATCTGCTGTGAGCAGAGTGCCACACCCTGAAATGGGTAAATTATGATATATTTATTTATTTTTATTTCAATTCTACATCCGGTAGGTTAAAATAAATTAGTAATTAATTTTCTGATCGTTGGTGAATTAAATAGCTGATTGCAACGTTGCCAATTCGCTTCGCACTTTACTACGCGTATGCAAAAAATATAATTTTTCTTGATACAACTTTTAAATGCAATTTCGCAACAATGATTATGGTGAATCATAGCTGTTATTATTTTAATAAATTTCTCAAACATTGATGAATAACATATTCGTTTTTAAAACATGTGTTGGATGGTTATATTATAATATTTTATAATCGTTCAGCGAAATTACTGTTAACATGCTATGTAAGCAATGATTATTTATGTACAAATAATTGGAAACCCCACCTTTCTTCTACTGAATTAGTGAGGAAAATCTATTTTTTTCCTCTCCAGAGAAGAAAATATAGAAGTGTCACCATGAATATTATTTACAAAAAATGTATAGTAAAAATTATAAATAAATTTCTAATTTAATTGAAAATCCTTTTTTTAGTGATATACATACTTTAAATTATCTTACAATATGTCATATTTTTCTTTTTCTAGATTAAATCACAATTTGACAACTTTAATTTAGATTTAAGATTGGTTCATTTGCAACACTGCTACACCGCCTAGCGTCTGATAACCTAACTTTTAACGTGTCAGTCGTGTTGTCAAAATGTATTTTAGGTCCGAGCAAATCATTTTTTTAGAAAAATGTTGTGAAAAAAATTTTGTGTCTGGCACGAGAAGTAAGCGCTTTCCTCTCTAGTTTGACAAATAACTGTTTCCTTGAGATAACAACTTTTGGGGCCTATTCTGTTAAATTTTAAGGGCCTGTTAAAAAATTAACCAATAAAAATATATGTGTCAAAAGAAATTTTTACTTTTTAAACAGTGACGCGTGTTATCATTAGTTAAAATTTTTAACAGGCCGCTAAAAATTAGCAAGTAAGTTACAGAATAACAATTATGGTGATGGTGAGGTTTTATTTTAAAAAATTTCTCAAACATCAAAGAATAACATACTCTTTCCAAACATATGTCGAATTATTAGGATATAATATTATCCGTTCGTTTATTGAAACTACTGCTAACCTCCATAATACGCAATAAATTTCAGTATCAACTTTGAATTCAATTATGTTCTCCCTATGATTTTTATTTTATATCAACATTTCGGGTTGTGGCCATCAACGGATTTTCTATCTCCGTAAGATATGCTGATGTATTTCTTGTATTTTTATTAGCCAACTTCTGTCAAACTATTTCATCTCATACTCTCATACTGATTCCCCAAATTAAAACATCTCTTTGAATGTTCGCGTCTCTCGTAAAAAATCCCGTAGTAAAAATCAGCCAAGCTTAACTTTTACTCTACATTATTATCTTTTGATTCACCAGGGATGCAGAGGAAATAACGGAACAGAGTTCGGCGCTAGGCGTTAAGGCTCTAGCTGGGGCTGTAGGCAGCAGTGAAACATCAAGGTCTGATTGTATGTACCGTGTAAATAAATAAATAAAAAGGAAATAAAGGGGAGCGGCGCTTCAAAGAGATCTCTCTTTTCGTGATCGGCAATGGTTGTGTGCCAACCGCCAGGATGCGGGCTTGCGATGGGTACCTGCGTATGGAAAAGGACATGGAGGTAGACTGAGTTGTGGTTTCACAGGCAATTTAATTTTGAAGAAGAGCTATGGAAAAAAAACTTGACCATTTTAATTTATAAAAGGTACAACATACATCGAGAAAAACGTGTCAAATAAAAATTGTTGACAATAATATTCTATTTTTACTTTCTTATACAAAGTATGAGGAAGTATTGGAATCACGAAAAAAATCGCTGACGATACTTTTGCGGAAATACATATTTTGACGTTCACTGAATCCGTTAAGACCAATTTCTCAATGATGTCTGTGTGTGAGGATGGATGGATGTCCGTGTGCGCAATATCTCATGAACTAGGCAAGATATGTGAACGAAACTTGGAATTTATAAGTTTTATGAAAAACTGAAGAACTGAGTTGATTTTGAATGAAATTGAACAACCGGAAGAAGAACTTTACTGAACGCAGAAAACAATAAATTCAATTTTTTTTTCAAAAATAGAATAAGCTTAGAGAAAAAGTTTCAAATAAAATTGTTAGCAATAATATTTGGAATATAAAATATTATTTGCACTTTTCTTGTACATGTATCTGATTTTGAGAAAAACTAAATTATATATTCAAGAATATATTTCAATAATCAGACACATCAAACGTGTCAAATAATTGTGAAGTGTCAAAAAATATGTGTCTTGTGAAATATTATAAATGTAAGTAATATTTGTATTATTAGTTAGCAAAATGCCGACTAGATATTAATAGATTACTATTATAAATTAAAGTCATACGCAAGGAACAAATCATACCTGTTCAGTGTAATTTGTATAAGAAAGTACTGCAGAGCCCACACCAGATTTTGTTTGCTTCTTTTGACAAAACTGAATTATATGTTTAATAAACTAATTTTAGTTGCTATGGGAACAAACAAATAACAGAAACTGTAATTATTAATCATTAAATACAGATTCACATACTGATAGAAAAATTTGACTCACGGAATATCCTCACTTAAAATTGTAATATTTTTTTATTACATTTCTTTATAATATAAGCGCTAAGAAACCCATTGTAGCAGAGCGCATCGTCAGATCTCTAATATTTTTCGAGATAAGTCCATTTTTGGTATTTTTCGAACTGCAACTTTAAGGGCCTGTAATTCAAAAACTACACGAGATATCTAAAAATTTTCTTTAGTTTAGCGTTTCTGGTGCCTTATATAACAATTTAGCAAATTTTTAAAATTTTGAAATTTTTTTGTATTTTTGTTCAAAATTTGGATCGGCGATAACTTGACAAATATTAAAGATACAGATTTGCAGTGTTCACCAATCGATTCAGCTCATCGAAACACATAAGTATGCAAAGTTTCATAAAAATCGCTTAACAGGATGGAAAGTTAGAGCAAAAAGCCTGTAAATGGCGTTTTTTGTCCTGCAAGGCAAGGGGTACCCCTTGACGTTTGGCCTGAATTTGGCGATTTTCAGACTTTTTGCTCTAACATTTCAACCGCTTGTCCGAATTTTCTGAAATTTTCAGGGTTTATGTATTTCGTCGAGCTGAATCGATTGGTGAACACTGAAAGTCTGTATCTTTAGTATTTGTCGAGATATCTCCAATCGAAATTTTGAAAAAAAATTCAAAAAAATTACAAAATTTTCAAAATTTACTAATTTATTATAAATGGCACGAAACTCACAAAACTGGAGATATTTTTCGATATCTTGTATAGTTTTCGAGTAACAGCCCCTCAAAGTTGCTCTTCGGAAAATATAAAAAATCGTCATATCTCAAAAAATATTAGAGATACGACGATACGCTCTGCTGCAATGGGTTTCCTGGCGGGAATATTATAAAGAAATGTAATAAAAAATTTTTCCAATTTTAAGTCATATTTGGGGAAATTTCTGTATTTTGAAAAATATTACAAATCGCCATATTTCGATAAATATAAGACATATTACGATACGTCCTACAGCAATGAGTTTATTCATGTTGAAATTATACATAAGTAATAAATTTCAAGTTAAGTTTGGAGGAGTATTTAATTTATTGTCTAGTAAACAATTTATTTGTATAAGGAAGTAATGTGGTGCACACACCAGATTTTTTCTCTGAATAATAACTAAGTTACTAAATCACAGAGTCTGGCCAATCCAATCAATCGGTAACTACAGACGCGTTTCGTTTTTATTGGAACTCATCAGCATAGTGTAACCTAAATATCTTTATCGCAAGGATTAGTGACGTCAGAACGGTAGTGTAGTCCGTACGTGAAAAAGTCTATAATACAATTATATTATAATGATGATGCATTTCTTATCACTTCCAATTATAATTCCATTCAAATAATCACGTTTTTTATAATCTATCACCTGATAAATTTTGATAATTTACATAGTTTACAACATGGACACGTAGACGCTAAGGCACCTACAGATAAGGCAAAGTTAAATATAAATACGGTGATGACTTTTTTGACCACCTGGCGATGACGATATAACTACATAACCAACTACAATCATTTAAAACCTAGAAACAAAGCATTCTTTTATATATCATCAAAATTTAATAGAGTATTTCGTACCAAAGTTTGAAAAATTGCAACTGGTAGCAAAAATAAAATCAGAAAAGTACGTTGCTATGTATTTGTGATCAACAAGCAGAAATTCAATTTTTTCGCTGCCGGCATTGTCGTGACTTATGAGTACTATAATTCATCAAAAAAATTGAAATAATGGAGTTATATTTATACAGGAGATCAGGAGTAGAAATAGTAACATATGAAAAATAGTAGATTGGTAATACCAAATTTTATATTCAAATTTTTAATGCACAAGTGTCGAGGTGATTAAATTTTGAGAAAAATCCGGAAGTGGTAGTTTATTTGAAGGCCTATCAGTTTTTTTTTTATTTTGGGTATATTTCAATAAATAAATAAATAAGTTAGAATAATAGTTATTTATGTATCAAGGCACTGAAGTTCAATTTTGTATCACGAATATGGAATTTAGTTGCCGAGGCCCGTAAATAAAACATGTGAGTGATAAAAAGGAACTTCAGTGCCGAGGTACATATTAAGTTTTATTTGAAATCTAAAAACCGAAAAAACTGTATAAAAATTACAATTCCTTCTTGGTAAGATTTTGTTATAAAATTTATATTGTTCGACAAGAAATGATTTATAATCACATTTTAGCTGATGATGACACATAAAATCGAAACCTTTCAAATAATAGTTATGTATCAAGGCTCTGAACTTCAATTTTTTATCACGAATATGAAATTTAGTTGCCGATGCCCGTAGGGCCGAGGAATATAAACCATGTGAGTGATAAAAAGGAACTTCATTGCCGAGGTACATATTAAGTTTTATTTAAAATCTAAAATTCGAAAAAAACTATAAAAAAATTACAATATAGGTAAGTTTATACATCTGTCAGTTGTCAATTGAAACTGACAGTCAGTGTTGCCAACCTCGAGAAGTGAATTTATCATAAAAAACACTCAAAATTATGTGTTTTGTCCTCAATTTCGTCATCGGAATTAATTAGTTAATTCTTCTTGCAAATTTTGTTTCATGTTACGTCCAAATTTACTATAGTACGTTAATATATCTACAAAAATTATCCTAATTGTACAAAAATTATTTAACGGTTGCCAGTACTGGGTTGCTCAAAATCGTCGTATAATGGGTTATTTTATTGACGATTTCGGAGCTTTTAATGACTTTAGTGCCGATTTCAAATAAAGTTTGTTATATTCAAAAAGATGTATAATAATATAGGCTACAATTTTTATTTGAAACTTGTATCTCTATTTTGTATTGTTTATTAAAATGTTTCCCAAATATAGTGTTCCGTCCATAAGTAGGGTTCGATTACATGCCTCCAGGTCCTACACAACATAGCGGGAGGCTGAATCCTGGATACCGGGAACCACAGGCGTGCACAACACATGTTTAGTCTGCCTTCCAGGAATTCCAATCAGCTGGCTCGGTATTATATACATGGTCGAATGGTCCCATACTTCACCGCAAAGTAAAGATACTTAATATCACGATTTTATTTTATCATCGTGACCAATTACATTTTTTAAAGCATAAAATGGAACTACGACATATTTCGTTAGTGACAAACGGGTGAATCGCATCGAATTCAATATATAAAGCACGTCATTGGGTTCGTAGTCAGGTGGCAATGATTTAAGTGGCGAAAATTGTATTAGTTTTTCTATTTTTACGTAGTTGAAATTCAGTACATTACTCGACTAGTGTTGAAAACTAAGCAGAAATTTATCAACCACTGTCTTTTAACAATTTCCCGAATAATACGATAACTATTTTTTTATAGTTTCCTAAATCTAAAAAAGCAGAATAAGCTAAACAAAATTCAGAACTCATAATAAAAAAATAAAATTATAAAAGACTTGTAGATTAAATTCTGTAAAAATATTGGCTGGTTCCCACCACGATATCTGTTTTTGTGTGTTTTAAGAGTACACGGTTTTAACGCTATTCATTGTTCTAAAATTATTATAAAAAAAATTCTTCCAATAAAAGTGGTAGATAATATATTTATCCAACACCTCTCAATAAATGCTCTATAACTATGGCGATTTTAAACAAGGAAAGTAACAGATTACCCACTAGTGGGTATAATTTTAAATAATCCACTAGTGAGTATTTTTTATTTATAACAATAATAATAACACACAACACCTTGGTAATTACTTCGAATGACATTTTAATTTCAAAAATTTTAAGATTATGTCACTGTCGAATAATATTTCTTTAATAAATTTTGCATTTATTAAGAAGTGTTGGATAAAACGTTATACTTCACACGTGGGCAAAGTGGAATAACGCACTCGATAAAATTATCGCACCCAGCCTTCGGCTTCGTGTGCTAAAATTTCTCTCGTAGGTAATTCCTTACTTTGCTCACTTGTAAAGTAAATAATTGTTCTCTGTAACTCCTTTTCGAAGAATTTTTTGATGAATTAATTTTAGCCATTGTATTTAAATACAGTAATTCTGAACGTAGTGTTCAAATAAAATAAGTCTAATGTTTTTCTTTAGAGAAACACGTATTATTTTGTAACACTACTATTTTTTTTATATTCTTGTGGTTCCCTCTCCACTTACATCTATGGGGGCCGTGAATTGACGGCTAAATGCACTAAAATTTGTCACATATCGGGAAAGCAGAGTGCCACACACAAAATGTGTAAATGGCGTAATGAAATATTTATTTAATGAATTTTTACCACATTCCATAAGGATACTGTGCTCAGCAATTGCAGATCGCAGTGCACATTTTGCCAAAATACACCCCACAGTCTCGATATTCCTAATTCCAAATTAGCTGTTTAAGTTCTGCAATAACAAATTTTTTTTCAAAAATATTTATTTTACGATTTTTCAATAATCATCCACAGAGAAAAGCCACAGTGCTCTGCAACTGTAGATCGCTTTGAAAAGTTTGTCACTTCAAAAGTGAGTTTTTATTAAATATTTTAACACGAAATATATTTCCACGAATTATTTCCTCTAGCATCTGTTTTATTTACTACTTTTTCAATTGTACTTAGTAGCTTATCTAGCAGTTTGTAACATTACCTTGCTCTACACTATTAAATTAATTAGTCGAAATTAATGAGTGACGGTTGTACATGGTCCAATTTAATAACATCTATGTTTTACTTGTTTAGTATGTACTTAAAGAGTTCAATTATCAATTTTAATATGAATAATAGGTTAATAATTACTTACATTATGTGCTGGAAGGTTGTCACAGCCGTGGATCGAACCCTGGGTCCTGAAACTGACTCGAACACTATCGTTGCACTCTGAAACAAAATATAAAAATGATTTAACTTTTTGTTTCTAGCAATATGTACAGACGGAAACAACTTCATTGTATCGAAAGTTTTTAGCCCCTATCTTGGATGCTCTAATTTGACGGCTCTTCACGTACAAAAATGCATCGTGTACCAAGACCAATAATACATTAAGCTATTCTGTTATATTACTTCAGTGTACTAACTAATGTAACCTGCTTTATTTACTATATAATTACAAAGCAAAATAATGAATAAGACTTACATTTAGATAATTTTTAACAAAACATTTTCATGGAATACACAGCAAACGACACAATTCACTACGAAGACCCCGCACTACTGATGCCAGCAAACCAAATTTTTCATGATTTCGCTGCAAGTTTGTTAATTAACAGGTTCGTACCAAGTTCGTAGACTGCAAGAATACATCAGTTATTTGTAAAATAAATCATTTCTTTAGGTATTATTCCAGAGGTTCTCAAAATTTAATCTAGCTTAATATTTTTTATTACTATGAAATTGAAATTATCAAGAGATGGCGTTGATCACAATTCCCAAAAGGTACATGTCAAATTCATTTTGTATGATATCTTTGATGGCAAATGCTTGCATTAGTATTGGTAGTTTGCTTTTATTGACAGCAGAACTGTTGCCATACACACTGCAAATTTTCCTATTTTTATAGGTTTTTAGGAGAAAATTCAATCTTAACCTATAATCTACAAATACAATGAATCTTTCATTTTTACATCTTATTTAAATAATTCGGCTTAAACAAATGTTATACTTACATTGGAATACTCTTAAAATAACTACTATTGTTATTAATTTTTAAATAACAATTTATTTCAAAATACAATGCAATTTATGTACTTTATGGTTAGTTTAGTTTTCTACCACTAGTTAGCGTATTTTAATTCTGGAAGACCAATATACTGTCCACAAAGTAAGCACTACAAAAAAGTTTCCCATTTCAAGGTGTGCGAAATAGAATATACTTCATCTAATATCGCCAAAATGACTACCAATATATTTCAATTCTTAAGTGTATATACAAAAATAAATATATCAGTACGAAATGGACCCATTTCGGTGTGGCACTCGTTTTCTCAGATCACATACGTGATATTTGTTGCGTGTTACCAGCCGTCAAGGTACAGCTCCTGAAGGTATTAGTGGACCAGGAATCACAAGGATAAATAAAATGGGAAAGTTTTATATTTTGTTTGAACAAGAGTTACAAGAAGACAACATAATTAAGACAATTCTGCAATGGAGACCTAGAAGCAAAAAAAGAAGAGGAATACCAAAACCAGTATGTGTAAAAGAAGTAGGAGAGGTCTTAAAACAGCAGGAATTAGGTATTGGAAAATTGAAACAGGAAATGGGAAAAATGGAGAGACATAGCAAAGGAGATTTAAAAGAAGAAACTTCCTTCAAAAAAAGATCTGTTACGTCACCTATATATCAATGCAACATTTACTTTTATGTCACGAATGTATTACATGAATACCAGTTAATATATCATCCTACTGTTCCAGATAAAATGCAACATTGGTTGTCAATGTTAAATGAACTTATCATCATACTTGAATCTTGTCCTTTTATAATGGATAATATTTAAACATCCATCACCAATAATATTGTAAATATTCTCAAAACTGTGGAAGAATTTGATCCAGGACGTTCAGGAAATAAAATAACAAACATATAACAAACCTTACTCAAACTATAACCAAAATTATAACAAGAACCCATTCAAATATTTTTTTTTTTCATTATTATATATAATATACAGAGCTTTCTAGATCCTTTTGTTGGAGTAGACCAATCTCAGTTTCTTTTCCTTTAAATTCTTCTAGTTAGGTTTCTCCACATCTTCCTATCTTTGGATTTACTTTGGCAGTTTTTAATTCCTGCTGCTTTTAAGTCTCTTTCTATATCCTTTATCTATGTTGATCTGGGACTACCGCGTTTTCATCTTCCTCTTGGTCTCCATTCTACTACTAATTTAATTGCATACTTTTCTTCTGCTCTCCATATGTATCCAAGCCATCTAACTCTCTGTTTTTTATATTTTCTTTATGACTTCTCTTTCCAATTCTTGTTCTATTTCGCAGTTCATTCTTATTCTGTATTAGTTTTCTGATATCTTAATAATGTTGTCCTTAATTGATAATTTATGTATGAATCTTGACAGCCAATTGGAATTGAAAAGGAAAAATTTCTATTGGCAGTCAAGATAATATTTTTCGTTCCATTATTCCTAAATCCTCCTTGTTAGTAAACACCTTCAAAGTATGATGTCATGTTCATTTAACATTAACAACCTATGTATTTTATCTGGGTGATATATGTGATGTATGTATTTACTGGTATCCCATCATAGTAATACATCATTGACAGAAAAGTAAATATAAATATAGTATAGAGGAAATTGCGTTGACTTTGTTTATTTACGAAAATATAAATATAAATGTTTTGTAAGAAAATTAACAATTTTAATCATTTTCGAGTTAGCAACGGTATTATTGCATCCAACTGTAGAAATATTGGGCAAATTATAATCAGTGATCAACAAAATCGATATGTCTCGATAACCTTTCTAACTGAAAGAATTTTATGTAAAGATAAATAGATCTTTTGTTTCCTAACAAAGTATCATGCAAATAGTCCAAAGTAATTATCGAGTATTATGAGTTAAAATTATAGATAAACGATAATCTAATTTGAATAATAAATGTCAAAACAATTAGACAAAGAAATTAGGCAAAGCAAATATGAAGGTTACAAATGACTAACGTGATAATTGAAAACAAAACAATGTCGCTTCGATTTAGTCTTAATATTCCAAATTTCTGAAGGTTAGTAAAACAAAACAGCAATAAATTTCCCGAAAATGGCTTGAAATGCTTCTGTATCACATATAGATTAGCGGGTCGGTAATTAAAAAAAACTATTAACCAAATATCTCGATGACGCGAACCGCGAACGAGGTTGAGGCAATAATCACATCGCCTTTGATTTACGTTGACAAATGCAAGTCGGTTATCTTCCCCGCCCTTTGTTCCTTGCTTACGTTGTGTTATCTTCAAGGCCACCTGCGATGATAACCGAACATGTTCATAAATATTCATCACATTTTGCGCGTTTGTTTCTTCCTCCTTCCGCTCCCCGAAGACTCGCAGGGAGGTGAGTTGTCATTTGTCATCAGTATCTAGTTACAGCTTGTTTGCTGTTGTGCACGAATTACGCATGTTTTCATTTATTTTTTTTTTGTGTGATTATTTTGAGGATGAAGGATAATGATTTCACACAAAAGATAATTTGTTATTCATTTGTTTACCTGAAGTAGAATTACGTTTATAATTTGAAAGAGTAATATTGGATTTTTGTCATCTATGCGGCAAATTAATCCACAAGAAAAATAGGATTTATTACCCTCTCTCATTCTCAAATGGAATAAGGAAATTCAAAATTTAGTAACTATTTAAATAAAATATTTGTACAAAACTTAATCCAAAACCAAAAGTCTTTTTAATTAACTATGAGCTCTGATTTTTTTTCGACTTATATTTTAGACAATGGCTTGTGGAACTGGAGGTCGCGGGTTCAAACAGAGTACTGTTCGAATATTTAATTATGATGTGTAGGCGCCAGCGAAACACATAAAGAATCCATAGTCTACTTCGTACACAACCAGTAAATGTATTATTAATTACTTACAAAACAACCCATTAGATCTAAAGCCTCTGGGCCATACTGTATCTATTAACCGACCTCTCGAGGTTGGGTCAGCAGAGAGTGCTACGGAACCAGTGGCGTGCCTAGCTGAGGGCACGGGACTCGTTCATCCCTTATATAAATTAAAAACATATATCATTACGCTATTTCTGGTTGTGGGACTGCGCAGATTTTCATTTGCAGATGCAGTTCTATCAATTTAAAACCCCTTACATAGGTACCTCATAAAAATTAATTTTAATTTGATTGATATATCGCGGAATACTAGAGGAAAGTAACCAAATATGGAATTAGATCCTAATATGGAATACCGCCCTTTCTCTTATTGCTGTTTAGATTTAGATTTTTATACAATCATTCGGCCCAATTCTCTAACTCAGTTGTTAACTTTTAACCACTTGCTAATATTTTTGACAAATAGAAACAAATGTTAAAGTAAAATACAAACAATAAAAATTCATTCCATTCATTTTTGAGCGATCTGTTCTGTCATTGATAATTTGTCGGATGGGGATGTGACAGATCTTAAAAATTATATTTTGGTTGCGATTACCGAATACTAAAAGAACATTAGCTGATCTTGTATAAAAAAATATAGAACTACAATGCCTGGATTGTTACAAGTAAAGAAACTTCAATCATAAAATAATTTGAACGATATTTACGATATTAGCAGATCTTGTCTAAAACATATCGAACTGCAATACATAGATTATTACAGGTAAAGAAACCATAAAATAATATAAACAGTAATTTGTGTAGGGATCTGCAATTGCAGAGTATCCTGACTTGTTAAATTAATAAATATATCATTAGGATATTAACAGATCTTGTCTGAAAAGATATCGTACTACAATACCTGGATTGTTACAGATAAAGAAACCTTAATCATAAAATAATTTAAACAACAATTTGTGTAGGGATCTGCAATTGCAGAGCATCATGGCTTATTAAATTAATAAGTATATCATTACAATAGTTACTCGTTTTTGAATGTAATACTTAGCATTCGCAAATTGCGGTGATACTTTATTACAAGTGAAATGTTGTTACCAGCTGTCAAATCACGGTCCCCAAATATGCTTACAAAAAAGGAATCCCAAGATTAAAATTACATACATAAACATTAAAAATTCTGTGCAATTTTCAATGCAGTGTTTGAGAGCGATCTGTTATTGCAGAGCTCAAATTGCCCATTTAATGTGGTGGTGACAATTTGTCAGGTAACCTGCTGAACAGTTGTAAAATTATTTTTTCTTCAAACGTCATAAAAGTACGTTGTTATGTATTTGTATTCAACATGTAGAAGTTCAATATTGTCGCCGCCGGCGTAAAAGTGTCTCCTTAGCAATACATTTACTCCGGCGGCGGACAAAGTAAAATACCATGCAAAATAGTAAGGTTGTAATTCAATAATTTGACAGTTAAGAATAAAACAAATAAACAAAATAACATATTTTGTAGCAACTAGAAATACTTGATACGGTAGAATATTTGTTGAAGTTTTGAGCATTTTTTAATGTTTTAATGTCTATTTTCTATGTTTGAAGAAAAAATAGCATGTGTTATTCGAAATAAATGTGACTTTGTATGCTGCGCATGTAATTGTTCAAACTTACATGCTCAGCACACAAAGCATCACATTTACTCCTAATAACACAATATACTATTATTGTTACGATTACCGGATTTTATAATACTACAAAAACATTTGCAGGTTTTATTTAAAATAACGTCGAACAAGTACAGGTATTGTTATAGGTAAAGAATTTTCACATTGGTGGTACGCCACTGAGTGCCACAGTTTCGAATGTAAACGTTATCATTTATGTATATCCGCTACAGAAGTTGACCGAAGCCCTGACCGGCATCGACATCGGCCGCTGCTGATATCGGATTGGTGGACCTGGATCATTTAGGGCTGCAGGGCTGGAAACTTTTGATGTAGAGATTGTCAGACGTGCGCACGTGCGCGAAGGAGATTCTATGATATTCCAGATGTAGAGATACAGAATTAATTTTAGTGGAAATGTCCGTGTGTTTTTATCGCTGCGTTTCGCTGTTGAAGTTTCGCTGCTATCAACGATTCGTGTTGTGTTTAGATCAGCGCATTTAGTTTTATTTATAAAATTCTCGTAATCTGGTATGATTCATGACGTGTAGGCTATTTCAATAAAATATGCAATATAAACATCATATAAAATATAAATATTATATTACATGATTATATAAATTATGTTTCACTGCCAATGTTATCAATTGTGAAAACTAAATCGTGTTGCTTACTCAGTTTTTTACAAAAAAAAACCGTTACACTGATGCGCAACTGATATCTTAATCCAACTGAATTATTTATGTTTATTATTTACTGAAACACGATTGGAGAATAACAAAGTAACCTATTCTTACTTACTACCTATAATAACTTCAGATATATAAAATTTTTCAGAGGGTGAATTTAGTACTGTAAAAATTATCCCTCCCGATCCTTAGAGGAAGAAAGGCAACTATGAAATTTGAAATCGATATTAGATTTCCTTTTAAAATTAATATGGAAGAAAAAAGTCTAAATAAAAGTTAAAAATTATACTTTCTTACACGAGTACGTAGTAATATACAGACGTGTATAAAGTCTGGAACTATCCCAATTCCCAATAAATCTTTTATTAAAAGTTTTTGAAAAAGCACGTCAATTTTTATCTTAAACGAGACATATTTTACTGTAGTTAACTTTAGTTTTTGAGTAATAACGTCAGCGATTTTTTTTACATGAAAACCGCTATTTTTTATGCTCAATGTGGACAAAACATGAAATTCTAAAACCAAATAATGTTAAAAAAAATTAATATTCTTCAAGATAATTAATACAAAAATCTAATAACAATTGAAAGTTCATTCCAAAAAAAACCATTAATCAAAAACAAAAGACAATCTAAAAATAACAATTACATTAAAATATATCATTTAATTAGCAATATTATTTATAATATAAAACATTATATGCAATTTACGTATTTATTTCCAATTTTGAGAAAAGATATTTTTAAATAAACAATAACTGGGTAAAAGTTTTGTAAAATATTTATTAAAATAAAGACGTTTCGATAGAAAAGTGCTGCCTTTTCAAGGTTTCAATTGTTTTATATTTTACCTGAAGAACGCAGAACTATACTGTTGAAACGTAGTTATTTTAATAAATATTTTACAAAACTTTTACCCAGTATTTATTTATTATGAGTTCTAAAAGCTTCTTTCAATATTTAAAGATATTTTTATTAATACATTTTGAAAAATACCAAACATCAATTAAAACCTATTGAATTTAATTTTTGAACGATCGTCAATTGTCTTTGACAATAGTTCATTAAATATTATCAAGTTTGGTGTTAAATTAAAGATTTCAAAGAGGAGAGCTACACTAAAATATCAAAAATTACTTTGAGCGATTGTCAATTGTTATTTGAATTCTTGAAACTTTCTAAATGGCGAATTTATATGATCAAGTCATTTACCATTTTGGATTTCCCGATACCTATATGATATAATTTTTCAGAAATATACATTTTTTTATTAAATATATCATCTCGCTTTTTACCTATATTAAGTGTGGCAGTTTGCTTTCACAGATCTCAGTAAATTATATAGATGTTAGTGAAGGCAAAACCACAGGGGCTAATAAAATTTTCAATAAGTTAAAACTAAACTTCATAATTATTATAGGTTTCATGAAAATGCGCAGAGCTGATTAGATTTTAATACAAGTTGACTTGAAACACAAAACAATAAATTGAATTTACATATTTCGAATGCTGTAAAAAGTTATTCTTAAATGTAATAGTTTCTAGTAATGATTAAAAAATGTATTTGGCCGAAAGCGCAGCGCTCTACGGGCAACAGGTAAGTGTACACCGCGACGTCCGCCCCCCGCCCCCTGCAGCCGACGGTGGTGACTCATTAAAATGCGGTGAAGAAAGACTTGCACTTTTGTGCGCTCAGGGTCAATCTCTCTCCGACATTAAACTGATTCATGGATGCAAGTTGAACTGGAGCCAAAATGGCATTAGGAATAATTAGTATTCATGGCATAAATATTCATAAAATCCCATGGAGTTCTACGATTCGCGATTGTTCGGTGTAAACAAACGTGATTTACTGCGAGAGAAATATCTGTGTCTTAGAAAAAAAGTCAAAGTATAATGTTGCTGCATCGAAAAAATACATTGGTGGCCCGGCCATAGATTATTTATTATAGCATTTATGTTTTCATGCGAAACAATGTGTTCCATTATCCTTTATTGGAATCGATGAGCAGGCTGAGCGGTGCTGCCCTCACGGCGGCGCTCGCGCGCACTACGAGCGTGTGGAGGGGATCCGATGCGGCTAGCAGACAGCACGTCTAGCGCTCGGGACACATTCGCGTTTCGTGCGTCGACGAAAACACACATAATCACGATTAACTATAAATTTACAACTTGTAAATACGATAATCCTGCTGAAATAATTCAATACCTACAGTGAATAAATATTAAAACACAATACAACGTTTTGCTGTAATTTTGCGAACAAGTGTTGTATGAAAATTATCGGGAAAATTCCGAAAAGCGAAATAAAAAACAATAAGAAACAAGTTAGAACTTGACAGTTCGCGTCGACGTCGGGCGCACGCGCGTCGCTTCCCCACTCTGGGGCCCGGTGGTGGGGACGAAAACAGCTGAGCAGCAGATAGAACAGTCAAAACACGAGCACGTTGCTGTCAGTTTGACTTTTGTCGTTGTTGTGCGCACACCGCTACAATATGCTAGTGAGAACTGAGTGCTGTTGAGCATTCGTTTGTTTACAGTTTATAAACATTAGTGAACTCTAACTCGATTTGGATTACATACTGCATATACGTTTTTATTTAATTTTCCCAGTGGGTGATAGTGCTTGTGATAAAAAAGAGTTAAGACGACATGGTCCCCCAGCAAGGGTTGGACGGGGCTCGTTCCGACAGCCCCACTAGCAGTGGACTACCCATGTTCGGCTCACAACTCGTGGACAAAAACTCCCTCACACCCTACTCTGATGCCACTCAGGTAGGTCACTACCATTTTCATTTCGTCACCACACACACACTAAAAATCATTTTGTTCCATTTTTCAAATAAATCCAAGTGTTAACGACTCAGCAACATGTGACAGTCATCTCACGCTAAATCACGGCGGCTGTTGGCAGCGAGGTGTTTGTTCGCCTCCAAGGTCTCCGTGAGTCAGCCCAACGAGCGGAGTAAAAATTTAGTAATTGTGACCTTTCCTCTCCGAACGTCATATGCCGGAACTATGACATGTAACCTTGGGCTGGGGCCGAGAGTTGTTTAACTTACCGTTAAAAGTCCGTAAACTCCGGGTTCCGGAATAAACTTTACGATATGTGCGCGATGCTTATTAAATATGCGTTTCGATGATTGAAAGACTTTACGAGCGGAATCACAAACTTTCAAAACATCTTCGTTCGCCGAATTTTTATTATGTGTTTACTACTTCTCTTAACTTTGCTAAAATAAAATCCCCGAGCGTTTCGCAAACTTCTAATGTCCTTTTATCAAATAAGGATAGTAATTTCTTGTTTGTGTTGCAAACTTCCATGACTTGGAACTGATTAAAATTGGTATTAAAACTAACCATATTTCTGTTGCACAAACTTTCAAAATTATTTATAATCAAGCGGCGACCGATCCAATTGTTGCACTGAAAATCAAACTTTTCACATTTCCCTGATTGCGTCGGAATTTTATAACTTAACCAGTTATCTGTTGAAAGATTTGTGACCGCTGACAATAATATTTTTTACGGGAAAGTTTGTGTGATTACGACTAACGGAAAATATTTCTTAATGAGAATAAAATTTCCTATCAAAAGTTTTACTGTTACAACACATTAATGGTGTGAAAAATAAATGGTATTAAAGCGAATCGCTATTATAAAATAGTATTAAGTAAATAAGTAAGCAGTATCTAGAGCGATATTTATCCACGGTAGTTGTTCGTTTGTAGCATGTTCGCAACCAATAATTTAGTCTGAATATAGCGAGGAATCACGGTTACGTACCCCGATGATATTTCTATTTAATGTCATGTGCAGTGTATGCATTACCCGCAGTACGTTGCATTTATGTCGTTCTTTCCCACGAAACGGATCTGAATTCCCTGTGTTTTCAACCATAATTTCAGCTTAAATAATTATGAGGGAATGAAATTGTCCTCACTGAGTGAGGTTCGTGCGTCCACTTTAACACACTTCATTTAATTCTGCGACTACTTTTATTTATTTGTATTTAAATTTTAGTAGAATATTGGAATCATGAAAAAATGGAGATCAATTTTTACGGAAATATCTACATATTCTGATGTATCTTGAAGCCGAAAACGGATGTTTACAAAACTCTCAAAATTATAAATTCAATTTATTTTAAAATTAATAAGTTACCAATAAAATTGTTAATAATAATATTTTAATAGTCATATTCTACATGTCAAACTTGTGTCAAGTTTAATTATTAAATATTCAAATACTAATTTATACAATAAAAAAAAAGTTACTTAAAATTTATCTGAACTATTGGGTAAACTGATGAATTTTTTGAAAATTTATTAAACTATTTTGTAAATACTTCTTTCGATTTCCTTAGTAAATAATCGTGTTTGATTTTTTAAAGGTTTATGACAAGTGCGTTTTATATCCTCAGTTTACCAAATAATTTGATAAATTTTTAGGTACATTATTTTTCGTATATGTTTAAGAAAATCGTGTGTTGATTAAAAAATTTGACAACAACTTTTAATCTGTACAAAATAAAAAAAGTTTCAAGTAGGAATTTTAGCCAATATAATTCTATATCTTTATAAGTTTAACTAAATTTACTAACTCAATTATTTACTGAGATATTCTCAAAATACCGGACAGGTCTTCAAGTAAACTACAACTTCCGATTGATAAATTGCTACCAAAATCTAATCAGTTCGTTATATAAACATTCAAGTTCTAAATACAAAATTTGAAATTAATATTGTTATTACAATTTGATGTTGCTAACACATAACTTCACAAAAATTTTAATTTCTGCACGATACAAAATATAATAGATAATAATTTGAATGGATATTATTGTAGGTACTTATTGAAACATTATTAAAATTTTAAAAGAAATAATATTCGTAACAAGTAACAATATTTTTATTTAACTATATTTATTTCGGTTGATTAGACTAGCATCAGGTAAAACTACAGGAAGAATGAATTTTATTTGTACATTTAGTAAATCAAATTATGTATATACAAGTAATAAATAAAATGTTATGTTTCCGAAAAAAATCTTTAAAAAAATAGCTAATATTATTATTTATTTACCGAGATAAACATTAAGAAAATTGTGAAATCGTAATTTACAGCCTCTAAAATGTTCTTATCTGTTGAAAACTCACTACCTAAAACTTTGACCCATCACACGATACGATACGATATATGTAAGAAAAAATAGTAAAGTAGAATTTACCGAAATCTTTGGTAAACTGAGGATACCTATAAGTTGATTTTCTGAAAATGGTCAAACTTTTCGTTAAATACTTGCGTAGTAAATAATCGTGTTTAGTTTCATAATGTTATGAAATTTTCATAAAATATATCTTATATCCTAAGCTTACCGAAAAGTTCGATAAATTAAACGGTAATTTATTCCGTATACCGAATTAAATCTTTCCTGTTTGTGAAGTTCGAATGAAGTAGTATGTAGTAGTTTGTTATCATTTTACATATTTGCTGAACTTTGACTATTTTCATTGCTTTTGGCAGAGGTCGAATGACGTGCGAAAAACTTTTGGCTTGGTTGTGCTATTAAATAATATCTTTAAGAAGTGTGCAAATATGACGGCGTTGACAGATTCAAAGTAATTTATTTCTAGGCCAAATTGAAACGCAGAATAAAATAATTACAATATTTTTGAGTGAATCACACAATCATAACACAAATTAATGTTATGCTAGCTTACAAGTGACGTGATATTTATTTATTTTAACTTCTAACAAAACAATTTTGCCGCACCCCCGTCGGTGACGGAGGGTGAATTTTTCCACGGACTCCGCGCCGACGGTCTTGTACCTCGGAATGTCTTTATTTCCGCAACTCTCGACGGCTGCGTTCCCGCACGCATATTGAAAGAGAATATTTGCTCCCTTCGACCCTTATCTTATTTTCTTGCGAGGGTTGCAACGATAAATGTAAGGGTAGGGTTAGCTTTATTAAGTTTTCCACACGGTGCCCATCGAAATTTGAAGAATATATAATTTTTGAAATAGAACTTCAAGTTTAACATAAGGTGTATCTTCACCTTTTCTACTATAATTTATTTGGAATTGTTGCAATGTATGAAACTAGTATGTTTTTTAAATATTTTATCACCAAACTAACACGATTTCATAATAATAAAGATGTACAATTTTAATGATTTCATACTTACCTATATGTAAGGAAAGTGACGGGTCAAATTTTTCTGTAGTGAGTTTGCAACAGGTAAGCACGTTTTGGAGTCTCTAGAATAACATATTATTGTTTTCAATATATCTCAAAATATAATAGCAATACCATTTTGTTATAATACATTTAGAATTTAAATGTTTTAAGTTACGATCTTTTAGATTTTGATAGCAATCTATTTACTGAATATGGTAGTTTACTTGAAGGCCTATCAGATTTTTCGGGCATATTTCAGTAAATAATTGAGTTATAATATTTAAAAAGAGGTAAAAAAATATTAGCTACTTTTTATATATTTTCATGTTGTACTGTTTAGAAAATAAAATTGTCAGATAATTTTTTTTTTTTTAATTTTGGAAAGAATTTGTTCCGAACAAATTATATTATCCCAATTTTTGTAATGGGCACTAAAGTGTTCAAAATTGTCATTAAAAGCTTAGAAATCATCACTAAAGTAACCCATTATACGACTATTTTGAGGAACATAGTGTTGGCAACCATAAAATAATTATTTTACAAGCAGGATAATTTTGACAGATATATGACGTATCGTAGTAAATTTATAAGTAAAATGAAACAATATGTGCAAGAAAAATTAACTAATTAATTCCGATGAAGAAATTTATGACAAAACACATAATTTTGAGTGTTATTTACGATAACTTCAATGTTTGAGGTTGGCAACACTGGGTGTCAATTCCAATTGACAACTGACAGATGTATAAACTTAATCAATATAATAATTTTTTACTCATATGGTTTATTTTCCTCGGCCCTACGAGCTTCGGCAAATAAATTCCTTGTTCGTAATAAAAAGTTACAATTTCAGTGCCTTGATACATAAATAACTATTGTTAAACTTTTGAAAAAAATCCTCGAAAACGTCAAATTTTGTCTTAAATGAGACATATTTATTGAACCTTTTCTTGTTGGACCTTATATCAGTGTAGTATGAAATAGATACCATTAAAATATAGTACATTCTTCAACCCCCTAGGAAGTTTTAGGGGTGCAATAAACGCATTTAATACCAGTAACCTTAAATATAATTTAAAGAAATAATTACACTGCTGGAAAATAAGACAATTTTTTTTACGATTATCGTAAAATTTTAATACACCGTTGATGATACTTTGTGAAAAGTTAGTAATAATATTTTAATTAATAATATAAACGATGACAAAGTGTCCTATTTAATTAATTAGTTTAGATTTTATATATTCCATAATTCCTACAGAATGCGAAAACAAACTTATATTAGAAAATTAAATTGTCCAAAAGATTATATTCTTGGCTGCCTGTTAAATTCACACGTATACAACCGAGTATTCAATAAACAAATGATTTTAGAATCTGCCCAATTTTTTGCGTAAAAATAAAACCAGTGATGTAAACAATTTACAGGCGGCAAAATCTCGGTTCCGTCAAACACAACAAAACTATTCAAATAGATACAAAAACTCGGCCACGAAATTTCAATTGCAAATTGCCATTTCTCACACATTTGCTGCATACACAAAATATGTACCACATGCCGCATTATTATTCATAAGCACTGGCTCATTAACTGCCAGTTACATTAAATTAACCGTGCGGTTATTCGCCGTTCGCGAATGCCCGGCCATTCAATAATCGCGATCGCCAGGCCACCAAATATTTATCGACGGTATTCATTTTCTGCGTTCGATAGATTTATTGACAATAAAATTGCAAATTTTAACGGCAGCCATTAACTGGCTAACACGGCGAACAACTATTATATTATGGTCGTTTGTAATAATTTTGGGAGCAGACTATCAAGTTATAATTTCCTTACTTTTTATTTGATTTTTGTTGTTTTTCTGTCAAGAAAATCCCGTTTTGGAGTCAATTTCACTATTCTTTATATGTACTCAAAATTTTAAAAACTATTTCGGTCGAATAATCAATAAATGTCATTTACGTGGATCTCTATAAGTGACGAATTATAGGTAAATAATTAATAAATTTATCCACAACTGTCAAATAATATACCCATAACTCAACCGTTGTTTATCAATTAATGACTCTAGTTTTTTGTTGCTAATGAAATAATATTGACAGTTCGATGAAATATTATTTATTCGTTATGTCAAATTCAAATCTTACCTGTCAAATGAGTAAAATCAAAATGATTCTTAAGTAATTTTAGCCACATAAAAAGTTAGACACTAATTTTTTCATTTTTCATACTTTTATTTTCTTTTTAAACTTAAACTGTAGCTGAAGATTTTCTGCTAAATGTAACTTCAAAATTTTGTTACATTGTAGGTAGCCTAGCAATGGTTGCTACAATTTGTCTATGTTGATAAACAAACAGTTTTTTGTATTTGTTAAAGTAAAAATTTTAATAATCTTATATTTTCAAAACAAATATTAGACGAAATGTTGTGGATAAAGTATAGTATTCTACTTGCATGTAATGGCTATTACTCATTTGCGTTCGCTCGTATGAGTAATAGCATACATTACATGCTCATTGAATAATATACTATTACCAATAGTAGTATAGAATAATTTGTTTATAATTTTAGGTTTGTAATTCAAGTTTGACATAAGAGTCTGTAAAGCTTAACTTTAGCTACTATTTTGGTTAACTTCGCGTAGTAATATCGTAATATCGGTTTCGAAAAATTATATTTTTTCCATAATTGTATTGTTCGTTAATATATTTTATTTACGCTATAACCAGCTCATTGTGCCGTTGTTTATTTACCGCAGTACAAATAGCATTTACTGTGTGTTCGATTTATATAATTGTAAAGAAATATTCAAATGGCATTAGAGTTTAGCAAAATAATCCATTAGTCCATGTACCATCGAGCAACTTAAAAACGTGTGCAATAATTCAACCGTATTGTATCACATGAATATGTATTTTTTAACGACAAAACCATGTAAGTCCAGTTAATTTGCACGAGTTAGAATTCCATTAAAATCTAGCGGATAACAACACAACATATAAGTAAACAGAGTTTGTACGAAACTTGTGTAAATGTAAATGCAATGGTAATGATTGCACGTGACATGGGGAGAATCGGTGGACATTCGAACATCGTATTGCACTAATTGGGCGGCGTGGAATTAACATAAAACAGTATCAAATCGACTGTTTAAGCTCACTTGAATACCCTGTGTTTAAGCCCTGTTTTGATTGCTGCCGAAATGAATTTATATTTTGAAAACATACCGAGTGTCTACTATTTTTTTAAAGGACATATAATATTCAAATTTTCGTTAGGCGATAATTCGTTCCCTATGAATTTAAGAAGAAAAGTGTAAATACTAAATAAGTTCAGAATCAAACACTGCACCAAATGAGCCTAAAATTATTGATATGTGTCATGAAAGAGACGTAAAATAAAATGTATAACTTTTAGGTGTTTCCAGAGTGTTATAGTAAACAATACATGCAAACATTTCCAAATGTGTCCATGATTACTGAAAATTAATTGAAACAAGTCAATAATCATTAAAACTATGCCTAATGTCATCTGTCAAACTCAAACAATACGACTGTTTGTATGTTTTGTTTATCATGGCAATCTGGAAATAGCGAAAAATTATAAATTTTATTTGACTCTATTTCATTGTATCATATCAATAAATTTAGGTTTATTTGGATTTTTATATTATACTTTTATTCATCTATCTATCGCATAATGAAAATTTTAACATTGTATTTCCTATCTCCAATAAATATGTAGACATCCGGTATAATTAGTTTTCTCTAAATCGCAAAATTACAAATAACATTTTATATTCCCAATAATATTACTAGCAATTTTTATTTGTAGCTGTTTTTGCAGTTAATTTCACATTCGAAACAAATTGAATTTATTGTTTTATCCAACACCTCTCAATAAATACTTCATAACTATGGCGATTTTAAACAAGGAAAGCAACAGATTACCCAATAGTGGGTATAATTTTGAGAAAAGTCACTAGTGAGTATTTTTTTTTAAATTTATTACAATAATAATAACACACAACACCTTCGTATCTACTTCGATTGACATTTTAATTTAGAAAATTTAAAGCACATGTCACTGTCAAATAATATTTCTTTAATAAATTTTGCATTTATGAAGAGATGTTGGATAAAACGTTATACTTCACACTTGGGCAAATTTGAATTACCCACTTGTAAACTATTGTGTGGAGTAAACTTGTATTTTTGGTTTTTCAAATAAAATAAATAAATAAAATTCTTACCAAAATTAATTCATTGTCACCATGAAACTTATAATTATGAAGTTTTGTTACTCTATCATTTCTCGTACGTGAGTTAGGTATAGAGCATACGGACACACATCCATCCATCCAGTAAAAATAAAATGTGTGTGAGTGAATAGAAACATGTATGTGGGCATGGTCTGGGGCGAGTGGGGCCCTGGGCAGAGCACCTAATGGGCGATGCAAATGAATGGCGGCGGTCACAGATAAACTGGTGCAGCGTGACGTCACATGCATGCGCACGAATTATATGTGTTTCCGGAGCGGAAGTAGCGCGCTATCGAGAGCGGTCCGACGCAAACAACCGGAACTACAACTGCCGCCGCCACCCCCCGCTTTATTTATTTCGGGTAATTATGTCGCAAGTTACGCCGTTCGGATATCGGGCGCTGATTTTCGATGTGCTCTGCCATTGGTTTATTCGTTGTTTCCTCTTTCAGTTGGGTTCCGGTTCGCATGCACCGGAGTCGTAAAAATTCCCATATATTCCCGCGGCGGAAATTAAAAATTGAAATAAGTAATTGCTGGGTCTTGTAAACACGCGTTTCTACAACTTTAATTTTACTCTCGTCGAACTTTACGGCCAATAAAATATTTTCGGAAGAATAAATAAACAATGTTTTACTACCACATCTTCATGCAGATTTCAATAGCACTGCCAAGAAGCGATTCAGTCACTGGTTTTTTACAGGGTGTAACAGAAATAAGTACATTTAATTCAACCCCTGATAGAACACATCGAGAACAACAATATTTCTTAATAAGTTTTTTCCTAAATCTTCTTGCTTTTGAGATAAAATTCTTTAAATATTTGTTACAAATTTGATTACCCGCCAATAGAAAACATATGACTGCAGTTTATTGCTTTGAGTATTGTTCGTGCATTGATACTGTTAGTGTAGACACTTCCAATCACATCTGTGTTCGTAGGTATTAAAATTACAACCTAAAAATTGTATTTTTGAAATAAAAATTCATTCAAACGATAATGAAATTGAAGAACAAATTACTACCATCCAAATCAAGAAGGCAGTCTCCTATCTATTACTTTTGATAGATCGTCAATTGTTTTTATAATAGTTACTAGAATTCTTTCGTGTTTGGTAGCAGATTGAAACTTTCTGTAGGGACAATTTATATTATTTGGTTATTTTTTTGAAGTACCCTAAATTTTCTTAATATCATTTGTCTATTTATTTATTTATATTTAATAATAATAGTTGCTACGAGAATGAAAAGATAACAGAAACAACAATTGTTGCTCTTTTAACCCTGGATGAACACACTTGGTCAATATCACCCACAAAATTTTGTTATAATTTGAGAGTTTCCAAATATTTAAAAAAAAAAAGTTGTAATACAAATTTTTTTGCGATTTTTTTTATCCTTATCAAATACATCAATTATAAAATTTTGCATACAACATTTCATCTCTATCGGATCGTAAGTATATCTCAGAATTTTTTAGACTAATCTGTCCAGTCATTGCAGAATTGTAGACGATAAAAAAAAATATTTGTAAACTCGTATTAGTAACATCAGGCACTTTTATAGATTTCAACTTTTATAGTAACAATTTCTTTGTTATTGTCAATATTTATTTGAAAATGTAGTCAATTATTTTATTGCTCTGCTACTGGATCAAATTATGAATAAACCTAGACGACGTTAATTTATAGAGTGGAAAATGTAATTCATGTTCGAGCATTTCTGTTTAATATTTTAATTTCCGTTTATTTTCCACAAATTTTATTGGCGTGCGAGCAATAACGGAAACATTACAAACAGAAAAATGTTTCTACCTTTCTTTGCACCCTCTACAGAGTTCTGAAGATATGATGCAAGTCTAGTAGTATTTGCATGTAACGTAGAAAACTTGGTGACATTTTCCGGGAGTAGAATTTTCGTAATTATGTAATTTCCATCGCACGGCGAGTCGTGTCGTATTAAAATCGCGCACGTGCCGTATTAGTTACCTACTTCGTTGCGCAATTGTTCGCAGACAGCTTTCTCTCCAGCACTTTTGATTTCAGCGCGCTAGCTAGCGCCATTGGCTATATCTTGACTCCGAACGATGATTTATGAGGCTTACGACATTTATTTATATCTGCTAATTTAATAATACTCCTACGCCAATATGCCATATATGTCTGGAGAATAGTAAAATCGTGAGTGTGTTTTTTACTGGTTTTTAATGCTTTTCCTATTTGTGTTATTGGCAATTATAAATTATTCATGCGAAATACATACGGTCTAATCGAAATTAAATGTAATGGAGTGGAATTTATAGGATTTGAATTTGATTTCTGATGAATCCGACAATATTGCAACCATTTTCAATATCATGAATAATAAAATACAGGTCACACACGCTATTCACATAATTTATAGACTGTAATAATCTCGATTCAAATAAGAGTACAGCAGAAATTACCGAACTTTTCGCTAAACTGTGGATACAATTTATTAAACTTTTTAGTAAATACTGTTTTATTATGGAGATAGTAAGCAGACTAACTGCTGTTTAACAGACGAAAAAAGAAGGAGGTTCTCAAATCGTTGCGTATAGTTTTTTTTGTACGACCACGCATAACTTTTTAAAGAATAATCTGCTTTTGATGGTTCTTATTTTATTGGATAGAATATACCTCAAAGTTGGTCCCAATTAAATTTGATAATAAAATTCAATTCTTGAGGGTAAGAAATGAAGGAACAATTCACCCACTAAATTTTTACCTGTTAATCGATTCTACTACGCATAACTATGTATTGGGTTATTCGATTTCGATTATTCGTTTTTTTTCACCACTAAGGAAACAAAATAGGTAGCCACAAAAAAATTAAAAAACTTAAAATTTTTATAACAAATAATTAAACCAACGCAAAAAGAAATTGCAAATCGAAAAACAAATCTTAATAATTAAGCTCCTAAACTAATGTAAGTAATTTTCAGTTTCAGCGTTCGTTGATTGTTTGTTTGGCGCCGGCTCAAAATTAGTTACTTCAGTATGTGAATCATCTAAATTTCGGCGATAATTCTGATGAGTCGAGTAAACGTTTTTTATTTTGACTCACATCTATTCTAATTTATAATTCATCTTTCCACTTAGTAGATAACCGGAAATATATGTTCTACAATTTTTTATTGGTTTCTGGAAATAAATTATCTGCAACATTAAGTTTAATGAATTTCCTGATTAACTGGAAAAACCATTTTGATTCAAAATACTCGAAATTCCAAAATTATGATTCTATATTATTCGGACCATTAGGAATACAACACTTAAATTCACGTTTGGATATGTTTTTTATTTTTAGAATTACAGCGTTTTTCACATTTTCCAATTGTCAACTTTGAGAGCTCATATCTCTAGAACTAGCAGAGATATTTAAATTTTGACCCTACCAGGTTGTTTCGCATACAGTATTTAATTAAATAGCACATTGTTAAAATTTCGATTTTTTTTCAGATTTTCCGAATTTTGGAAAACTGTCGGAAAAATTGAAATTTAGCAGAGTTATGAAATTGTAACTTGCACCAATCAATTCAGTATTTCGAAATATATAAATATACAAAAATTTGTTAAAATATTTCTATTCGAAGGAAGTTTACAACAAAAAGTCTGAAAATGGTCTCTGATCTGAAAAATATCAGGTTTGTCCCGAATTTGGTCATTTTTAGTCTTTTTGCTCTAAATTACTTATTCGTTGACCGAATTAAATAAAAAATTTTTATACTGGTGTATTTCGACATGCTGAATCGATTGGTGTAGGTTGCAAATCTGTATCTCTGCTAGATTTCGATTTTTAAACAATTTTTCGAAACTCGAAAAATTCCGAAATATTCCAAATTTGCTGAAGTTTTTATAAACACATGTAAAACAATTTTGTTGAACCAAATTTTAAAATATCTGCTAGTTTTTGGGATACAAGCCCTCAAAGTTGGTCCTTGGAAAAAATATGTAAAATTGTTGTAACTCTGAAAATAATACAGATATCAAAACGCGGTTTGAACGAGGGTGTTTCTCTAGGTGCAAACTCTACAGAACCGCAGTTTCCGGATTTTCACTATTTTCCTCAAACCGTGTTTTGTTTTCACTGTATCGCACCCTCATTGATTAGCTCGTCACAGTAGCATTAGCTCGGTTAGTGTTTGTGTGACGCTCACGCAGCGTTACATCCGCAGTGCGCTGCGTTGCGTTGCGTTATGTCGATGCGGGTGGCCAGAGGCGGGGTGTGAGCGGCGGGGGCGACCTTGCACACCCGCATCAACACCAGGCGACATCGTCAGCGGGACATGTAGGCCAAGGCGTCTCTTGCATCACTTTGTCCACTGCTCGGACCGCCGGGAGATCTTCACACTTACACTTGGGTATCTGAATATGAGCACAAAATCACAGGAGTTGCCCCCTTTCAAATTTTTGTTTTAATGTTTTACAGACAAGAAAAATATTTATTATTAATTTTGCAGATTATTTGTCTTTCTTCTCTTCAAAGTACAGTGAGAGTAAATTATTTGAAATATTATTCTAATAACAAAAATTGCAATAAACCATAATTTACTGAGATATTTCAAAATAACTTGATAGGGCTTCAAGTAAACTAACACTTCCGGTAATTGGATTATCTCCAAAAACTAATCAGCTCTGTCAAAGAGTATACAATTGATATATACGAAATATCAAAATTTTATGTTGTATCGTTGCTCATTCTGTATTTTATATTAAACATTTTATTTAAAAATCATTGATTGTTATTTTTTTTATATTTTCTTATCAATATTGTAAGCAGACTGTACAACAAAAACTGGTAGTTCAAACTGTCTCAGCTCGCATTTTCAACGTTCCAGTATTATTATATTTCTGTGACGAGGGACTATTTATACGCAGGCATTATTTCATTTGTTTCGGCAAATTAAAGAAACAATCGCCGTTCGCGAGAGCAATTTAACGTCACGTTCTTCATGCACACGAAAAGAAAAAACAAATGATGATAACACCCATTTGTTTCATCGTCTTTGCCAGCGCCGCCTACCCGAATACAAACGACGCTGTTTGTGAAATTAATTAACCATCACGGTGGAAAAATGCCGAAAGTGCGTCGCGGCGCTCGAGATTGAAAGCAGCGCGCTTGCTGCATACTGATCGGACCGCCCGCGTTTTAAAAATGAAATGTCAATGTGTATTTGAGGAAAATAATGAATCGTTTTATTCGATTTCCATTATCCACACCGTCTTCATTATCCGACCACTTCCCTCGATATCCGTCTGGAGAGTGTCAGGCCGAGGTGCGTTTGTTTGGAACAAAAGCTGGCGTGGATTTCCACGGCTTGTCCGGCATTGTTCGCGAAAAGCTTTTAAAAGCTGCGCGTCCTTGATACGCGCTCACATGTGGCGTGAAAGCTCGCGACGAAATGCACTGCCCGGCGGGTGTTTGATTGGCGATCTGGGTCACCTCTGCCTCTGCACCCCCTCCGGCCTCTCGATGGACTTCCGCTAGCGAAAACGATCAAACTTTACAGATTATTTTTCGCAGGTTTCTTAATTAAAATCTCGCGGGCGTGGGAGGAGACACGTTTAAGATGTTATGCTGGTAATATCGTTGCGTGTGGGTGTTACTGAAGCGAACACACCCACATGGGGTGCGGTACTTTGTACAAGTCCATTCGCCTGTCGCTTGTTCCCCGGCCATTTATCTGTCTAAACACCAAGTACTTCTAGCTTGTTATTAAATACAAAGATCAACCTTTTGTTGTTTCATCACTTTCTACACTCGATGAACCATTCCTTTTCGGCAGCACAATCTGCTGATATACCTGTTAGCGTATGAAAAAGTGGAGCCTATTCACAAGTCTGAATCTAGTCTCCAATGAGACGCGAAACACCAAAATACGAAGTAATTCCTAATGATAAGCAACTTTATATTTTTTTATTGGAACACCCTTCTAAATATGAAATTTGAATATAATATTATCAGTAATAATATAACAAGAGAGTGAGAATAAATTGAAAATAATTTGACAAATCTTTCGAAAACTTGTTGCTAGGCAATAGCCACGAAAACCTGTAGGGCTTGAGTGGCTATTGCCAAATGGCGACAAGTTTTCGAAAGATACTGAAGAATTATTTTCTAATTTATCGAACTCTCGAGTTATATTTAATTAGATTTTTTTTTTAATTTCATCATCAGGCACGTCACTAAATCTATCTTTTTTGCTCATTTTTACTTGTGTTGATGATAACTATCTGACATCTGTCAACAAAAACAAAAAAGCTGCGGAGAATATTGCCGGGAATAATCACAAGAACATTATCAGTATAATAATGACAGGATTGGTTAAAACGCAGACACGTGACATACAATAAATCATTTCATTGGATTAAAGAAACATAAAAAAATAATCATTAGAATTTGATGTGTCCACCGCATAATCTCCCGAAAATTTTAACTTCAAACGATATAATATACTCATGGACACAATTATCGAATATTTAATTATAATTCTCTGAGTAATACTACGTATTAATAACATCAGAGACTGCAAATTTTATTTTGAACTAAAACCATCTTTACTTTTTCCTTGATTCATCATAATTAAATATTCGATAATAATGTCCATGAGTATATAATAAAAGGTATCAAATAGAATATTTATTTTAACTCATTTATTTACTAAGATATGCCCAAAAAACCTGATAGGTCTTCAAATAAACTACCACTTCCGTTTGATGGATTCCTACCAAAATTTAATCAGCCTGAAATTTCAATACACACACAGACATCATCGAGAAAATAGTTAAATCTCATTCACTCTAGAACCTCAAAACGGGCTTATCCGTCGAAAATTTTGATTCGCCCCAATTAAAAAGGAACTGTAAACCATAAATTTGTATTTGATCAATTAAACTGCGAATTACTTTCGCAAGTCTAAAAGTAAGGATGTCACGGATTTTCCGATTGAATGTGAGTAAAACAGTGCGATTGTAACGCGACAATTTAAATACAAAGCGAGTTGGGACGCACACATAAACGCAATTTAAAAACGCAATTAGCGCCTGATAAATATTCAAACTAGCTGCGATGCGAGGTTCTTCCGGGACTTCGTGAAAGGACGACGCGCCTTATTCGGCGGCGAGCTGTCCTTGCCGCCGATAAATATTAATACGCTTAGCGCTTACATATTTATGGCGATGCCCGTTAAACAGGTATTATTTTTATCACCAACAGCTGTTAAACTATTGACACTAATAATATTTGCATACGCGATAAGATAGCATCGGGAGTATCGATGCGTTCGATTCGGCGCGCACGTGTGAAGGACTGCTTCTTGCAGAAGCTGATGGTGATGGCACGGCGCACCGTCAGCTGTTCAAGGTGCTCGGATGAATAATGATCTCGTCTGAACGCTCACTTTACATTACAAGTAGGAAGTACGAATTTCACGAACCATATTTGTCGAATAATAAAACACTTTTGGGTTTTGGATTAAGTTCTGTAAATATTTTAAATAAATATAACCTTTCGAATTTTTGTACATAATTCTTCATAAGTAATACAACCAAAAAATAACAAGTTATGACATATACAGGAAAGGAAGCCATAAGGGCATTCCAGTATAACTATATTTCACTGCTTGTGCCGTAATTCTGATACACGGATATATTTCTTTAGCTTCTCTTATAAGTCTGTCATTGATACATTTTGATCGTGCTATATTTTTTTTCAAAATTTATTTCAGTGGCTTGGCTAGCCACAGCAGATTTGTCTGGTTATTTAAGACGAATAGCCTGTTGGTGTTTTATAATTCTGATTGTTATCCATTTGCTAATTTGTACAATGTAACATTTTCCACACTCACATGAAGCGGGATAATACCCTTCGCATTCTTCAACATATATTGCAATTTGAAATGTTGACCAAAAATATTAAGATGTTATTTCATGACAGTGGATGTAGGGCATACAAGCAAACAAACGTTTATAATTGTCTTCTGATTCAAGGTTGTCCTTTATTCTTTTTGGAAGAAAAGCTTTCAACATCTTCTTTTCTTCATAACTATTCCTTTTAAAAATATCTAAAAGTCACTTCCTATTGAATTGAAACTGTATGCATATATCTAACTAAATTTCGTACAGTCTACAAATTATCTGGACGTAAATATGATCAAAGATATGAACAGAAATGTCGATGTATAGAATTTGTTTGCCCGTTTGTGTTTTGTAATTCTTGTTGTTATAATTCTGTCAATCTGTCTAATGTTACATGTTCCATATTTAAATGGAATTATGTACTAAAGCGGGAAAATATCCTTGGCAATCTTCAACATAGCTTGTAATTTCAATGTGTAGCAAAAAATTCTAGCTACTAAAACAACACAAACACCAATGGAGGTTGTAGGTTTGAATCTTACTAAAGAACATGGCTGTCTATGTTGTTTGTATAAATTCACCAACATCGACTCACTAAAGTAGAGAGAGAGAGTCCGTTTACCATCTTCCTATAAAACACACACACACACATATAAACATTATTATACAATAAATAATTTGTACTAAGTGAATGTGAATTTTGTTTGTTGCAGACAAAGAAAAACAATCCCAACCACATCAAGAGACCGATGAACGCGTTCATGGTGTGGTCACAAATAGAGCGTAGAAAGATCTGCGAACAGCAACCAGACATGCACAACGCAGAAATTTCAAAACGTTTGGGTAGGCGTTGGAAAACCCTGAACGACGAAGAGCGCCAGCCGTTTATCGACGAAGCCGAGCGACTCCGCCAGTTACACATGCAAGAATACCCCGACTACAAATACAGGCCCCGTAAGAAAACCTCCAAACCCACGCCCAAAGTGTCGAGTCCAGCGAAGAAGGGCAAGAAGGCTTCGCCCCAGAAACAGCGCAACGACAGCAACAACAATCACGCAGTGGAGCGCAAGGAGGCAACGACGGGCCGACACACAACAGTGCGCAGAAGCAGTAGTAGTGAGGTTACGTCAAGGTTGAAAGTGCGCCTGGCGATTGACAGACACCAGAGCGTCAAGGCATTGACGACGAATTTCCCTCCCGTGCCTGTAGTTGCTTCAGCTACAGCTAAAGTGCCGTCCAGTCCTTCTTGCGACACCCCCGACTCCCCCGAGAGCGCAAGCTTGTATGACGACTCGTTACTAGTAGAGCCCGCGCCTGTCAACAGTCGTATCCCCGCCTTGCACGCCTCTGCCTTCAAGTGCGAAGAGCTGGACTCGGTGAAGGAAGAACCTCGTGATACCCTCGATGACTTGGACGCCATCACAGATCTCCTGAACGTGTCCGACACCGACTTCCAAATGGACTTGGAAGCGCTCACCACCGATATGGACACGTTCGAGACGGCGAGCTCAAGTTCGGGATCCCATTTTGAGTTCTCGTGCACCCCCGACGTGTCCGACATGTTGTCCGACATTGGAGTCAGCCCCTGGCCAGACAATTCGTTCCTCATCAACTGTTGAGGGTGTGATCGCCGTCCGTTGTGCAGTCATGCCAGAAATGTTACAATTTTATCGGCGTTGTTGAGCTCAGAACTGTTACATACAATCAGTGTTGTAGTGTTGTTCTTTTGGCATGGCTGCGCGTCTCCGTTGTAAGCCCCGTTGACCAATTGATCTCATTATTTGTGTTTTATTTTGTATCTACCTATGTGCAGTGAGCGAACAAGGAACACTGCGCTCCCGTAACATGTAATCAGCTACTCATTTGAATGCACTTTCTCGTTCAACAACACGTAGAGTACTTGTCTCTCTATCTCGTAGACAGGGCCCGCGACCGCGGAACACAAAATCAGGCTGTGAATCATCGATGTATCTGATGACCAATACTTTACTTTCAAAACCAGTCCGCAAGAGGCTTTACACGGTTTTCTGTCCACACGAAATTCAAACGCGACCTTTACTTAAACTCCGTTCACACCTATTCTTTTAACGCCTGCTAATTCCTAGTGGATAGTACAGAATTTTAGACCATTGCTCTGAACATTTTTGATTTACTACTTCTAAAAAATAATAACACAGAAACGCCAATGGAGGTTGAAAATGCAAGTTGACAGACAAAACCAGTCGTTGGGCCAACTGTCATTTTTGTACAGTATGCTTCGAAAATTGATAAGAAAATATAAGGAAATTAACATTTATTCGGGCCTGCCGTAACAGCTTAGCTAATTGTGAAAAAAAAAAAATAATAGCTTTTTGACAGCTTATGGAATAGTCTCCATTAAACATTAAGTTTCGATGCGATTTTGTCACTATTAGCAAGTTGCTAATAACATTTATCATTTTTACTGAAGCACCGATCTATAAACAAGTGTTAGACAAAGAATGGTGGCCTTACGACATCTAGGTATCTTAATCTCGTTTTTTGCTTTTATAAAAGGCTACAAATTAGCGTTCCAGTATGACTATATTTAATTGTTTATAAATAAATTTCAAAGAAATATATTGTTGTTCGTCATTTGTGATCATTTCAGTAGTACCAATGCGATATCAGCTGTCACTTAGGCTACTAATATTTTTGGTACTATACGTACAAAATGACAAACTATCAAAACATAAACAAAGAGTGGTTGGTAATGAATAAAACCCTCTAGAATTCCCTAAAAAAATATCAAAAATAAGAACATGTTCTAATTCGTCTAAAAATATGTACCAATATATTGGTTAAAAAAAATTCACACAACAATAAATTGACAAAAAAATTGACCCAATACTGTTTTCTAAATTGGATAATGCTTGTTTGTGATTATACTGTACAAACTTTTTCCGGCGAAGAAAGAAAATAGACTTTTACACTTGCATTTCTCAACGCAAAGTTGATGTTTCCTGAGGAATTTTACTTTGTTGCTCGTCTCCAATAGCAACAAGCGGCAAAACTGTTGTCACTCGTCTCTAATATAATCAATCGGTAAAAGGCTTTTTTTGTAAATAATTTATTTTTCTAATAATCATTCGTTGGAAAAATATTCTGTAAAATTCGAGCGCGTATTTATTTTGACAAAACATAACATTGCGCTCTAAATATACAAATAACAGTTATGTATTACGAATGATCTGGTAGGCGTTAAAGCAATAGGAGCGAATGAAGATGTAAGAAAGCGCCCCCTATCGTTCCGTTCCGTTCCGCACCTCCCGATGTACTTAGGACGAAAGCGCTTCGTACCGTGTCTCTCGTGCGATACGATCCCTAATACCAAGTCAAGTCAATGCACAAAGTACCGTTTGTAAGTTTTGCATTTAACGAATAATCGTAAGTTCTTTTCGACTTTACATCTGTTGTGTAGTAGATAGAGACTATAGCGTGTTGTTGGGGCGTTGGTTTGGTGCCCCGCGAGGTTCTTACATGTGCTTTCAATGTGCTAGATTTACCGCCAGATTGATTGATTGATATATTGGTAGAGAGCTATGGAACTTATTACATTTGTCACACAGAACGAGGTACTAGCAGACAGAGCAGTACGAGGACATCGTACTATCAGTGTATTTTTGTACCCGGCGTTCGATGGGGGCGGGCGGCGAGGCGGCAGCCGCCCCCGACTGACTCCGGCCGCACGCCTCTGCCGCCGGCCCCCGCCACATCTTGTACATATTGTGTACAGATTTGCTCATGTATATTTTATAAACCATTGTTTTTGTTGAATACTTACGTAATGTTTATCACTATCTACGAGACATTTATTTACTGTAATTGCTGGCGAACGTTCAGTCACCAACCACCACCTTCCCTTTCATCATTACATGTACGAGCATTGTCTTTCTATTCTACCTTCGTTCCAATTCCAGTTCCAGTTCCAGGTGAGCCGCCAGGTTCACCAGATCAATTACATTTATATGCAGTGCAGTGCAACCGCAATGGAATGATCAGTAGATGATACAAATTAGCAATATTTTTGCATAAATTACCTTGATGTAAAAAGATCTATTCACCTTCTCGATAACTCCCCTCCCCCACCTTCGACTCCCGGCCCACCTCCCCTCACTCCACACACCCTCTCCTGTATTATATTAAAATATTATATTACGGTTATACTATATAGCGTGTACATTTTGTATTGTAGCTCTGTTTATAAATATATTATTATATGGTAAATAATAATCAGATTTTTTAAAAATACCATCTCGTTTCATTTTGCACCCTTATTCTCTTACAGTTGATAATAAAGTGTCCACGCTTTCTACTTCGAGAGATAACACGCAGGTAAGTGAATATAGCGGCCATAAAGTTGCTCTTTATGGACTAACCCATAATGATAAAGTAAAATGGGTTGTTATCAGAATAAACCACAAAATAAATAAGTAAATGAACATTATTTTTACTCACAATGGGGTTTTTAAATATATGAATCTTGATTAAAAAGTAAATTACACGTATTTTTTAATTTTGCTCAATTCTTATTAGATTCAAAGAAATTCGTTATTTAATATTTATATTGAAGATATGAGACGTCATCGTGGGTTACCGTATAAAAAAAAACTACTTTCTGATAGAAAAACAACAAATATTTACTTATTGCTATCAAAACCATCACTTTTATAAGTTGTTACTGTTAGAATTTAATAATGAATAACTATTACGAATTAATTCAAAAATTTTAACGTATTTTGTGAATAAAACAACACTCTTGAAGCTATTTTCATATAGCAGGTACCTTCAGACACCTGTAATGACGTCATAAAATCTCGGTGCTTCAAATATGTGTCATGTTTCAAATGTGGAAAAAAATAAAATAATATTAAACATAATTTTTATATAATGTATAGGACAAAATGTATCATATTTTTTGGTAAAACTGCAGTTGACAGACACCTTTGAAGTTAGCAGCAAAAAAATCTAATCACAGTACTCATTTTGAATGGAACCTTTTCATACATATTTACTCTTTTAAGTTAGTTCGCATAAGACTGGAGACGGCGATTTGCCATTTGTCTCTCATCGTTTATTCTAACAACGCTATCATTTCGGGTCCCAGTGTCGCTGCGCTAGATAAGAGGTTTCTCATACTCTTAACACATTAAAACATAGTATTATCATTACACACCTAACGGCCTAAAACACACAGAAACAATCAAAAACAACCCAGAGGTACCCGTCAACTGCTTTTTTTTTTTAAATTCCACTATGGTTACATACCCTATTGGAAGCATTACTATGATGCTATTCGAATGATTTCTTCCATAATAACAGGTCAACATGATTGAGAAGTTAAATGACAGCTTGCACAATTTTTACAAAAGAAATAATAATAAATATTATACAACTTGGTAAACCAAACAATTGATAAAAACAAGTCAACGTCATTTGTCAAATAATTTCATTCTAAACTAATGAAAATAATCTGCAAAATAGTCGAATATAAAACCTTACACAATAAGGTTTTATGGACATACAGTTTAGAAAAGGCCGATCGAGCACAGAAATTTATTTGCACTCATTCAATATTAGGGCAAAAACCATATAATACGAACAGCTCCCATTATCGTTTGTGAACTGTGATAAAAAACACCCCCACTAATTTCCAAAACTTTCCTGGCTCAAACCTTGTAAAAATACTGAAACCATCCCTGTTCGCGAATTCCGCGTGCTGAGATTCGACGGAGAATTGAAATATTAAATGCCATTAAGCAGTAGGAAAGCAGGCATCCTTTCCTGCTCAAAATTTCGATCATCCCTGTGATGGTGCGTTCAGTGGATTATCCCCTCCCGTTCGAATATAAACCACCCCTATTTAAGTACCCGCCGCAGATAAATTCCATGTAACTGTCATTGGCCTCCCAGTATTTATTGTTTATTTCGACCGTTCTGCTAACCCCGTTAAGTGCGGGTGTTAAAGTTAAACCGCCACTAGCGAACGCAGATAACGACGCTATTTATGAGTTTGCTTCACTTCCTGACTGAATATAGAGTTATTTACGTTATAGGTCCGGTAAATGGCTTTTTACGGTACGAGTAAAATGTTTCCGGACGAGGCGACGAAGGAGGAGAATTCTTCGTCAATAATGGTTATCATAATTCCTCATATAATTATATACTATTTTTAAATGTCATAACAATTAAGAAACTAAACACGATAATTTATTATTTTTAAGCAATGGGGTCATAAACTTAAAAAAAGTTGTGTTTTTTTACAAATTATAGAAATCTAGATCATTTCAGTCATATATTATCTAATATTTCTTATATTTTTCAACTTTTCATTCATAATTTTCTTTCTGAAGTTTCGCGGTTGCAAAATCGTGACGTCATCTTGTAATAGAATGTACAGCATGGCAAGGCAAAAGTGGTGTTGATAACAAATAAAAACTTGCTTTTCAGGGTTGTAATAATTACTTATTATTATTAAAATGAACACTCCGATAAATTAAATTGGATATTCGTTAATTATAACGTTTTTAGTCAAAGAGTTTAGAATGTGTTAAAATAAAAATTCTTTGTTGTACTGTACTATATCTTGTCGGTAATGTCGGTAGTCTCATTATCACACCTGTCATCTCAAGTCATATGTTGCAGTTAACAACGATTTTAAATTAAACTTATGTTTAGTATATTTGTTGTATTATTTTGCTCAGGTAATGTGAATAAACTATATTTGTAAAAACCTCTCAGTAAATAACAATGACTGATAACAGTCAATTTCACAGTGTAGTTCCTCTCTCTCCGCAAGAGCGTGTTTCGTAGAATTACAAGATGACGCAGGTGATGACGTTACAAGCGAAAGATTTGAAATAGGATGCCAATTTCAAAAAATCGTATCTTAATAACTAAATCCTTTTTTATATTAAAATTAGTATCTATATTTATAATTTTACTCAAACTTACAGAAAAAAAATTAAATGAAAAAAGGTTTATGACCTCATTACAAGTATATACAAAAAAGTTTTGTAAATTTTCAGAAAATGCATCTTACATTTTTTGTTTATACATATTTGTACTTATAAGTATTGGGCTTCCAATATTAAAATACGCTAACTAGCGGCAGAATTCTGAAGTATGTCTCGCGGTACATTGTGTTTTTGACGTTTATTCTGAGTTTTTATTTATTTAAAGAATTTTAACTTATTTGTTATTTTTTCTAAATTTATATCAACAGTAGTGACTATAGAAGAATTTCAATGGAAGTATTACATTTATCTATGACATATTATTTAAATAAGTACTACATTTAATTTGTAGATTAGAGGTTAAGATGGAGTTTTCTCCAAAAAAACCTATTAAAAACAGAAGAATTTGCATTGTTTATGGCTGCAGTTCTTCTGCTAATAAAAGTCGAATAGTTCGATTTCATTCATTCTCAAAAAAAGGTGAAAGACTAGTTTGTGTGAAGAATAAATGATGTGTCGTAATGATGTGTGACAGTGTGACAAATTAAAGGCATGGAAAAGAGCATTGAAAATTGCTATGATATTGTTGATGTACTTCCACATAATATTATGTGGCCACTATTGTACTATTTACTGGCCTTCTACCATGCTTCTAGAAGATAAAGAGCAACGTGCGAACTTACATGTACTATCTAAATCTAAGCAAATAAATGAATCCATACTACTATTTAAACTAAAAGTAAAATAAAACTACTGAAAACAACAACAAATAACTACAAAAATATTTATATTAAATACTACTAGAAAATATATATAACTACAAACTAATATCAACAAAGAAAAATGATAACCTATCTTAAACAAAATAATGCTACAGTTAATAACTACTTACCTACAATAAAAAACTACAAAACAACTAATGGCTAATGTAAATATAACTATAGTCAATAATTAATAATAATAAAATCTAAACAAATCTACCAAGTACACTAATAAAACACAAATTATCACAACTAGAGCACGCATTCGCTATAGAAGACCATACAAAATGAATCTGACATGTACCGCTAGAGATTTGTGATCAGAGCCATCTCTTGATAGTTTGGAAGCCCAATTGTATTAGCTTTGCTAAAATAAATAAACTATTCTATTATATCCTCAATTTACCGAATAGTTCTGCTAAAAAATCCGAAGATGCAGATATCGTGCAATTTCAATTAAAATAACTTACCATAAAGTGAAGATTTGCACCCCTATGCTTGGTACATTACATCATAATAAACTGCCATTATCGAGCTTCACTACATTTCCCAATTAAATTCCATGAAACTTTCCGTGTTAGTCCGTCCCTGCAATGCGGGTGTATTTAGTGCGTAGTAAAACAACCTCCCCGTAATCTCGCGCCGTTAAGATTACGTGTAATGTGATGCACGTGTGTGAGACCCCGCGCTACCTTCGCGCGTTCCCTTTCGTCCGCCGTTTGCGAAAAGCGCTGCGCGGGTTTGAAATACGAGAGAGCGCAGAAGGAAAGGGATACAGGGATTATGAGAGGCCCGTGGATTATTCATTATGCGTATAGGAAGTTCGCAGCGGGGATTAGAAGAGGGGATGGGTCTCAACTCGTTATTTTTTGGATGAGTAAAACACTATTCCTAATTTGCAGGTCGAATCCCTACGCTCCTCGACCTTAAAGAAAATTTCAACTTAATTTAGGGTCCAACTAAAAGTATGGGATAATAGTACTTTGTTAATATCTCATATGAGATCATGCAATTGATGAAGAAAGGTCATCACTTCGTTCCTCCCTTTCATGTAACTAAATTGGCGAAGAAAGCTCGTCACTTCGTTCCTCGCTTTCATGACATTAACATTGACAAATATCGTCACTTTGTTCTTCGCTTCCATGTCACTATGGGAATTTGCGTGTCTCCCATATTTTTCATTGCGGGAAGTTGTGTGTCTCCCATGTTTTTCATTGAGGGAAGTTATGTGTTTCCCATTGATGGAAGTTTTGTGTTTACCACTGAAGAAAATTGCGTATTTTACCTTTATGGAAAGTTGAGTGATTTCCAAAGAGGGAAGTTGTGTGTTTTCTATAAAAGGAATTTGTGTATATTGCATTGATGGAAGTTATGTGTTTACCATGGTAAAAAGTTGTATGTTTTCCATTGAGGGAAGTTGTGTGCTTTCCATTAAGGGAAATTATGTGTTTTCCATTGAGGAAAGTTGTGTGATTAGTACTAAAGAAAATTGCGTATTGGAAATTTGAGTGATTTCCATAGAGGGAAGTTGCGTGTTTTTTATTGAATACCCTATAAGTTAGCTTTCTAGTAATTTCTACAAAAACAATTGCCGATCGCAATCATTTGTGATAATGAATGTTCTTCACTAACATTCCTCAACTTACTGCTCCAAAAACATTTCATTTAAAATCCCACAAGTCAGGTTTCTATGAAACAAAAAAAAATATATACAATTGCCGATCGTAACGATTTGGAATAAAAAAATTCGTCACTGCTGTCCTTCATTTCCTGCCATTTCTATGAAAACAATTGATAATCGTAAAGATTTGTTTTAAGGTTGGGTCATCACTACGTTCTTTAACTTCTCACTTTTATAAAATTTCATTTGCTACCCTACAAGTCAGGTTCCCATGAATTTTTAGAAAAAACAATTGCCCATCGTATTCCATTTCATTTCATTTTAAGAAAAAAAAAATAATATCAGTCGGTCCATATTTTTGACAATTCATTAGAACATGTCTATTCAAGACTTTTCATTTGATACCAAACACGATATATTTTTGATGACTTTTAGATAAACAATCGACAATCGGTCAACTTCCATTTTTTTATATAATCATTTATCTCGTCTCTTCGAGACATTTCTATTGATACCCTAAAAATGATTAAAAAAAATTAATCAAACACAATTTACATTAATATTTGATCATGTAATAAAGACTTCTGTCAATCTGACACTTCTATTGTCATCTAGTCATTTTAAAAGTATCTACAGTCAATAATAATTTGCATCCTACATTAGCTTTATATTTCGCGGTTTTACTTTATTTTACTAAATTTAATCGTGTAACACCCACTTTTCTCAGGACGTCAATATACAATCAAAAGTAAAAATTTTTTTCAACTTTTTTAAAACTTTATATTAGCGTTTCAAAAATTTGCAAAATATCAAACACGTTTGTTCATTTATTCTAAACACAGATAAATTTACAAAACTTCTCCAACTTGTCTACAATTAATGTAATTTATATTTAAAATTTGAAACTGAACTGTCAAAAATGACAAGTTGTCATAGACGTTCATCTTAAAAATTCCACGGCCACCACACTCTTAGTTGATTTTGGTCCAAAAATGCATGTTTTTTCAAGATTTCTTGCACATCATGTGTAGAAAAAAAATGTGATTTCATAAAAAAACACGTAGTACTAATCAAACTCTAAATATCTGTGAATGTTTCACTAAAATCTATGAATCCTTGTAGGCTCTAGCATTGGAATGTTGGAACCGACCGTTAAAATCGATGGAAAAGGCCGTGAATTTAACTTTTAAATTTTCGCGCACATCATGCATAGGAAAAATTTGAATTAATAAAAAGCACGCAGTCCTAATCAAACTCTACATGTCTGTGCAAGTTTCACTTAAATCCGTCAAACCATCTAGGCCCTAGGCTCGGACAAAGTTTCGTGATGAATCTATAGATAGGCCCCACTAGCAAAATAGTATATGGACTAGCGGTCCGACCTGCTTCGCAGGTCTGTCCCCTAGGCTCCGCATCACTAAAGAAGATTACAACTGAAAATAAATTGATAATCTTAAATAACTTCCAATTAATACCAAACAATTGGCGAAGCTAGCTTGTCACTACGTTCCTTGCTTCCGTGACAGTACATTGACGAAGAAAGCTCGTCACTTCGTTCCTCGCTTTCATGTCTGTGCATCGACAAGACTGAAAATAAATTGATAGTCTTAAATAACTTCCAATTAATACCAAACAATTGGCGAAGCAAGCTCGTCACTACATTCCTCGCTTCCGCGTGAGTACATTAACGAAGAAAGCTCGTCACTTCGTTCCTCACTTTCATGTCTGTGCATCGGAGAAACTGAAATTAAATTGATAGTCTTAAATAACTTCCAATTAATACCAAACAATCGGCGAAGCAAACTCGTCACTACGTTCCTCGCTTCCGTGTGAGTACATTAACAAAGAAAGCTCGTCACTTCGTTCCTCGCTTTCATGTCTGTGCATCGGCGAAGCAAGCTTGTCACTACGTTCCTCGCTTCCATGCCAGTACATTGACAAAGAGAGACCTTTAATTTGATACCAAACACGGTAGGATTTAAATAATATTTATAAAAAACAATTGACAATTGTCCAAAACAACTTCTTGACACTTGAGTTCATATCACCTCCGTGATATCTTTAATTTGACACCAAACACGGTAGGATATAAATAACATTTATAAAAAACAATTAACAATCGTCCTAAACAACTTTTTGACACTTTAATTCAAATCTCCTTCGCGAGACCTTTAATTTGATATTAAACACGGTAGGATTTAAATAATATTTATAAAAAACAATTGACAATCGTCCAAAACAACTTTTTGACCCTTGAGTTCAAATCTCCTCCGCGAGATCTTTAATTTGATACCAAACACGGTAGGATTTAAATAACATTTATAAAAAAACAATTGACAATCGTCCTAAGCATCTTTTTGACACTTAAGTTCAAATCTCCTTCGCGAGACCTTTAATTTGATACCAAACACGGTAGGATTTAAATAATATTTATAAATAACAATTGACAATCGTCCAAAACAACTTTTTGACACTTGAGTTCAAATCTCCTCCGCGAGATCTTTAATTTGATACCAAACACGGTAGGATTTAAATAAAATTTATAAAAAAACCAATTGACAATCGTCCAAAGCAACTCTTTGACACTTGAGTTCAAATCTCCTCCGCGAGGCCTTTAATTTGATACCAAACACGGTAGGATTTAAATAATATTTATAAAAAACAATTAACGATCGTCCAAAAGAACTATTTGACACTTGAGTTCAAGTCTCCTTTGCGAGACCTTTACTTTGATACCAAACATGGTAGGATATAAATAATATTTATAAAAAACAATTGACAATCGTCCAAAGCAACTCTTTGACACTTGAGTTCAAATCTCCTCCGCGAGACCTTTAATTTGAAACCGAATACGGTAGGATTTAAATAATATTTATAAAAAACAATTAACGATCGTCCAAAAGAACTTTTTGACACTTGAGTTCAAATCTCCTTTGCGAGACCTTTACTTTGATACCAAACATGGTAGGATATAAATAATATTTATAAAAAACAATTGACAATCGTCCAAAGCAACTCTTTGACACTTGAGTTCAAATCTCCTCCGCGAGACCTTTAATTTGATACCAAATACGGTAGGATTTAAATAATATTTATAAAAAACAATTGACAATCGTCCAAAACAACTTTTTGACACTTGAGTTCAAATCTCCTCTGCAAGACCTTTAATTCAATACCAAACACGGTAGGATTTAAATAATATTTATAAAAAACAATTGACAATCGTCCATAATAACTTTTTGACACTTGAGTTCAAATCTCCTCCGCGAAGCCTTTAATTCAATACCAAACACGGTAGGATTTAAATAATATTTATAGAAAACAATTGACAATCATCCAAAACAACATTTTGACACTTGAGTTCATATCTCCTACGCGAGGCCTTTAATTTGATACCAAACACGGTAGGATTTAAATAATATTAATAAAAAACAATTGACAATCGTCACTTTATTTTAAATCCCTCACGTGAAACTTTTAATTTAGCAGCAAACACGACAGGATTAGAAATATAAAACAACTGATAATAAAAAAAAAATTATTCTGAAATTGATTATAAATATTTAAAACGATCTTTTTATATTATATAAGTAATTAACTTATTTAAATTTTACCGCCTAAAATACTTAGAAACTTCAAGGTTGTCGAGCAGAGACATCTGTGTATTTTTTGAGAACGAAAAGAAACCATATATAAAGTGAAAAATAATTTTCAACTTTTTTTCGTTAAATAAGAAGTTAATTCATTTGAATTTTACCGCCAAAAAACCTTAAAAGAATCGAGGTTGATGAACATATTTATTTTGAATTTGACAGCTACAATTTTATTTTTTTAAATTGACTTTTAATATATTTACATTATAGTACACATGTTCACTCATTTATTTTAAACACAAATAAATTTACGAAACATCTTCTACTTGTCTAGAATTAATGTAATTTTTACCCAAAATTTGAAACAGATCTGTCATATATGTCAAATTGAACACAAATTTGTGAAAAGTTACAACTACAATCAACAAACTACACTTTCGTAGCAACACGAGGCACCCCTTGATGTAAAAATTTAATGTCTTTCCTATTTAATATTTCGGACATCATGTGTAAGAAAAATATGAATTTATAAAAAGCACATAGTCCCTATGGCCCTTTACGTTTAAAAAAAAATTTCACCCGAATCCATCGTACCGTTTAGGCTGTAGCGATGAATAATAATGGTTGTTAGACTGGCTAATCTATAGTCCATAAGCCTTTTAGTATATAGGACTAGCGGTCCGACCTGCTTCGCAGGTCTGTCCCCTAGGCTCCGCGTCACTGAAGAAGATTACAACTGAAAATGTAGAAAAATAGATTGAGTAGTCTTAAATAACTTCCAATTTAAACTAAACTATTGACGAAGAAAGCTCGTCACTTCGTTCCTCGCTTCCATGTCAGTGCATCGACGAAGGAAGCTCGTCACTACGTTCCTCGCTTCCATATCAGTACATTGCCGAAGAAAGCTCGTCACTTCGTTCCTCGCTTCCATGTCAGTGCATCGGCAAAGCAAGCTCGTCACTACGTTCCTCGCTTCCATGTCAGTACTAGGCGGAGAAAGCTCGTCACTTCGTTCCTCGCTTTCAAGTCAGTGCATCGGCGAAGCAAGCTCGTCACTTCGTTCCTCGCTTCCATGTCAGTATATTGGCGAAGTAAGCTTGTGCCTTCGTTCCTCGCTTTTAAGTCAGTGCATGGGCGAATCAAGCTCGTTACTTCGTTTCTCGCTTCCATGTTACTACTATTTGGCACTTCAGTTTAATTCTCTTCGGTGAGATATTTAATTTAATACCAAACACGTTAAGACTTAAATAATATTCATAAAAAACAATTTACAATCGCCCAAAACAAGTTTTTGACACTTGATTTTCAAATCTCCTCAGCGAGGTCTTTAATTTGATACCAAACACGGTAGGCATTAAATAACATTTATACAAAACAATTAACGATCGTCGAAAACAACTTTTTGACACTTGAGTTCAAATCTCCTGCGTGAGACCTTTAATTTGATACCAAACACGGTGGGATTTAAATAATATTTATAAAAAACAATTGACAATCGTCCAAAACAACATTTGACAACTGAGTTTAAATCTCCTCCGGAAGACCTTTAATTTAATACCAAACACGGTAGTATTTAAATCATATTTATAAAAAACAATTGACAATCGTCCAAAACAACTTTTTGACACCTGAGTTCAAATCTCCTCCGCGAGACTTTTAATTTAATACCGAACACGGTAGGATTTAAATCATATTTATAAAAAAACAATTGACAATCGTCCAAAACAACTTTTTGATACTTGAGTTCTAATCTCCTCTGCGATACCTTTAATTCAATACCAAACACGGTAGGATTTATATAATATTTATAGAAAACAATTGACAATCGTCGAAAACAATTTTTTTGATACTTGAGTTCAAATCTCCTCTGCGAGACCTTTCATTCAATACCAAACACGGTAGGATTTAAATAACATTTATAAAAAACAATAGACAATCGTCCAAAACTTTTTGACACTTTATTTCAAATCTCTAACGTGAAACTTTTAATTTAGTACCAAACACGGCAGGATTAGAAATAAAAACTGATGTTAAAAAAAATAATTCTGTAATTGATAAATATTTAAAACGAACTTTTTATATTAGATAAGTAATGAACTTATTTGAATTTTACCGCCTAAATTACTTAAAAGCATCGAGTTTGTCGAGCAGAGACATCTGTTGTATTTTTTGAGAAAGAAAAGAAACCATTATATGAAGTGGAAAATAATTTTCAACTTTTTTGTGTTGGATAAGAAGTTATCTCATTTGAATTTTACCGCCTAAAATCCATAAATGAATCGAGGTTGATGAACAGAGACATCTGTCATATTTATTTTGAATGAAAAAAAATATAAGAAAAAAATTCACATTTAAAAAATCTACAATATAGAAAACATGTTTCCTCATTTATTCTAAACACAGATAAATTTACAAAACTTTTTCATTTGGTCTAGAATTAATTCAATTTATACTTACAGTTTCAAACAGATATGTCAAAAATGACAGGTTGAACACAAATTCGTGAAAAGTGACAGCTACAATTTTAATTTTTTAAATTGACTTTTAATATACTTACATTAGAGTACACATGTTCACTCATTTATTTTAAACACAGATAAATTTACAAAACATCTTCAACTTGTCTGGAATTTATGTAATTTTTACTCAAAATTTGAAACAGATCTGTCATATATGTCAAATTGAATAAAAATTTGTGAAAAGTTACAACTACAATCAACAAACTACACTTTCGTAGCAACACGAGGCCCCCCTTGATGTAAAAATTTAATGTCTTTCCTATTTAATATTTCGCACATCATGTGTAAGAAAAATATGAATTTATAAAAAGCACATAGTCCCTATGGCCCTTTACGTCTGAAAAAAATTTCACCCGAATTCATCGTACCGTTTAGACTGTAGCGATGAATAATAATGGTTGTTAGATTGGCTAATCTATAGAACTTAAGCCTTTTAGTATATAGGACTAGCGGTCCGACCTGCTTCGCAGGTCTGTCCCCTAGGCTCCGCGTCACTGAAGAAGATTAAAACTGAAAATGTAGAAAAATAAATTGAGTAGTCTTAAATAACTTCCAATTTAAACTAAACTATTGGCGAAGCAAGCTCGTCACTACGTTCCTCGCTTCCATGTCAGTACATTGACGAAGAAAGCTCGTCACTTCGTTCCTCGCTTCCATGCCAGTACTAGGCGGAGAAAGCTCGTCACTTCGTTCCTCGCTTTCAAGTCAGTGCATCGGCGAAGCAAGCTCGTCACTTCGTTCCTCGCTTCCATGTCAGTACATTGGCGAAGTAAGCTTGTGCCTTCGTTCCTTGCTTTTAAGTCAGTGCATGGGCGAATCAAGCTCGTTACTTCGTTTCTCGCTTCCATGTTACTACTATTTGGCACTTCAGTTTAATTCTCTTCGGTGAGATATTTAATTTAATACCAAACACGTTAAGACTTAAATAATATTTATAAAAAACAATTTACAATCGCCCAAAACAACTTTTTGACACTTGAGTTCAAATCTCCTCCGCGAGGCCTTTAATTTGATACCAAACACGGTAGGCATTAAATAACATTTATACAAAACAATTAACGATCGTCTAAAACAACTTTTTGACACTTGAGTTCAAATCTCCTGCGTGAGACCTTTAATTTGATACCAAACACGGTGGGATTTAAATAATATTTATAAAAAACAATTGACAATCGTCCAAAACAACATTTGACAACTGAGTTTAAATCTCCTCCGGGAGACCTTTAATTTAATACCAAACACGGTAGGATTTAAATCATATTTATAAAAAACAATTGACAATCGTCCAAAACAACTTTTTGACACCTGAGTTCAAATCTCCTCCGCGAGACTTTTAATTTAATACCAAACACGGTAGGATTTAAATCATATTTATAAAAAAACAATTGACAATCGTCCAAAACAACTTTTTGATACTTGAGTTCAAATCTCCTCTGCGAGACCTTTCATTCAATACCAAACACGGTAGGATTTAAATAAGATGTATAAAAAACAATAGACAATCGTCCAAAACTTTTTGACACTTTATTTTAAATCTCTAACGTGAAACTTTTAATTTAGTACCAAACACGGCAGGATTAGAAATAAAAACTGATGATAAAAAAAATAATTCTGAAATTGATTATAAATATTTAAAACGAACTTTTTATATTAGATAAGTAATGAACTTATTTAAATTTTACCGCCTAAAATACTTAGAAGCATCGAGGTTGTCGAGCAGAGACATCTGTTGTATTTTTGGGAAGGAAAAGAAACCATATATGAAGTGGAAAATAATTTTCAACTTTTTTGTGTTGGATAAGAAATTATCTCATTTGAATTTTACCGCCTAAAATCCTTAAATGAATCGAGGTTGACGAACAGAGACATCTGTCATATTTATTTTGAATGGAAAAAAAAAAATAAGAAAAAAAAAATTCACATTTAATAAATCTACAATATAGAAAACATGTTTCCTCATTTATTCTAAACACAGATAAATTTACAAAACTTTTTCATTTGGTCTAGAATTAATTCAATTTATACTTACAGTTTCAAACAGATATGTCAAAAATGACAGGATGAACACAAATTCGTGAAAAGTGACAGCAACAATTTTAATTTTTTATATTGACTTTTAATATATTTACATTATAGTACACATGTTGAATCATTTATTTTAAACACAGATAAATTTACAAAACATCTTCAACTTGTCTAGAATTAATGTAATTTTTATTCAAAATTTGAAACAGACCTGTCATATATGTCAAATTGAACAAAAATTTGTGAAAAGTTACAACTATAATCAACAAACTACTCTTTCGTAGCAACACGAGGCACCCCTTGATGTAAAAATTTAATGTCTTTCCTATTTAATATTTCGGACATCATGTGTAAGAAAAATATGAATTTATAAAAAGCACATAGTCCCTATGGCCCTTTACGTCTAAAAAAAATTTCACCCGAATTCATCGTACCGTTTAGGCTGTAGCGATGAATAATAATGGTTGTTAGACTGGCTAATCTATAGTCCATAAGCCTTTTAGTATATAGGATAACTAGTGCTGAAAGTTGAATATTTTACACGAGTGTGAAATACCCTTTCAGCACGTGTTGTACACGATACTTTTCCGACGACCACAATTAAGTAAAAAAAAAACTATAAAATGTATATAAAAATATTATAACAGATTATGTAAGCATCATTGCTATCAGAATTCACTAAAAATTCTATTAAAATCTGATAAATCAGGGTCCAACCTTCAACCTTCTTAATCTGTGCAAATTTAGCAAATTATCTGGAACTGTCAAACTTTTAAATACAAATTTTTAGGTTAGTTCGCTCAGTTATCACAGCGTGTGATAAAACCATATCACACAGTTGCGGACGCATCTGATTGGCTAACGAGCTTTCATATCACATAGAATTGTAGTAATATGCAATGACCAACTTTCTGTAATAGTTTAACGTGCGAATTTATGTACTTTTCGTAGTGGTCGTCGGTAAATTATATTTTTGTATTATTTTAAATATTTTTATTTATATTAGTAATATGATATTATTTTCGATTGCTGCTGCAACAATATAAATATATTTTTTTTAATAATCTAATATTGTTGCAGTATATATCTAGATATATTACAATAATGTCATGTTGTCTCGTGTATAGTAATTCGAAACGTATAGAGAACTTTAAACAAAATTTTTAATTTATTTAATTTTTTTTACTATTTCTATAATTTGAAATGATATAAAATACGGACCACTACATGAGTTAATTGTTAAAGTACTTAGATCAGCAAAAATATAAGAGTGTGTATTGTGTATACTGGACTGATGATTAATAATTGTGACAGGCAAGCGAATATTGTCGCGTTTAAATTAAAAATAATCATTACAAAATAATCACACCACACAACAATATAAACTGCAACGTAGTTGGAAAGATAAAAAGTCAGAGCCCGGAATAGTCATCGAGATATTCCTCGTAAATAATATTTATTCACCAAGGTCACAACAACGATAACGGAATCCGAAGAATAAACAAAAATTGCAAAAAAGATAAGTGTTAAACAGCGGCGAGTGATAATGTGCTCTAGGATTTTTGTTCCCGTTTCGATAAGCTGCAGATAAAGTTAATTTATTCTCAACTGTATCAACACGTGCCTACGTTGCCAGAAATAGAAAGTAAGATTTGCATAACTATCGTGACTGACTTCTGACTGACTGCCATAATAGCATAACGCGATTTTAGATGCACCACCAGAATGGAACCCTACAATTACAAACATACAAACTAGCATCTTTAGGACTAGAACTAGACAGCTGGTATCCGCACATCACGCAACATGATTGTGATATCAGAATGTGCAAAACACATCTTAATTTAAAACATTGACTCATGTTTATCATAGAGAATAGATGTTTCAGTTGTTTGTTTGTTTTCAAAGCAACTGCGATTATTTAAATATTACGAGACAGACTGTGTTGATAAAATTTACGGACCACAAAAAAGAGTCTCATAATATTAAATGCTGTAATTTTCAGTGGTACCAACGTGTGAAATCCAAAATATACATGACCTGATAACAGAGGTGGGCGTACTCGAGTACATGTATTTGAAAGTACTGTTTAAAGTACAAGTATTGTACTCTATACTCATATTCGATTACATTTTTAAAAATGTTACTTTTACTCGTACTTGTTTTATTAAAAGCAAATAAAGAAATAATTCAGAAAACTTAATTTTTTTACGTTGTATGTGTATTGTGAAAATTTTCTTTTATATTATAAACAAAATAATTTCAGAATTTTTTAATTTCTTATACCTAAATAATTTATTTACTTTTAATGTATAATTATATAATATGTCTAGATTTATAAATATATTTTTTGTAATTTGATCCTCTTATTACTCTAATAATTTAACAACTATTCTACAATAGCACAATCCTCTGTGTTTCTATTATTCTTGTAAATCTTTATTGAAATCAAATAAATAATTTTAATTTTAAAATTAAACATAGATTCCATAAAATTACCTACTCTGTTAAACAAGTAATTTGTTTATTTTTAATGTTAAATAATAGTTATGAGTGACATTCCATAATTTTGCAATAATCCGAATGTTTACGTTTACAAGTACTTTAAAATTATTCTATACTTTTGCCATAAAAATTGTCAAAATACAAGCAATATAGTACTCAATATTCGAGTATTTTTATGTGGTACTTTGCCTAGCTCTGCCTGATAGTATATTTTCCCTTTTCAGAAACCTTCAATTTGATACCAAACAGCCAAACACGATAGAATTCTAATAAGTATTATGAAAACAATTGACGATAGGTCAGGAAGTAATTTTCGATATTTTAGAGACCTTGAAATTTACACTTGACAAGATTAAATTAACAATTGTGAAAAACAATTGATATTCATCTCAAACTTATTTTAAGATAATTCAATTTAACTATTATTCCTTGAGATTCTTTATTTAATACCAAACTCGAAACCCTAAATAATTCGATAAGCTGCAAATATAAGATGTATTTTATGAAAATGTTATAACACTTAATAAACTAAACACGATTATTTACTAAGCAATTAGAAGTATTTACACAAAGGTTTGGTAAATTTTCAGAAAACATATCATATCCTCAGTTTACCGAAAAAATTGGTAAATTTGAAGGACCTTCTTTTTTTAAGTAGTATATATATTAAAAAAAACAATTGACGATCGTTCCAAATTCTTCTTTTTTTAAGTAGTATATATATTAAAAAAAACAATTGACGATCGTTCCAAATTCTTCTTTTTTTAAGTAGTATATATATTTAAAAAAAAACAATTGACGATCGTTCCAAATTAATTTGTAAAATTTTAATATAACTCCTTCCTTAAGACTTTTAATTTGATACCAAACTCGGTATATTCAAAAACGCTTATGAAAAACAATTGACGATCGTTGAAAATTAATTTTTGATATTAAAGTTGAATTTCTAAATGGTAAATGTGTCTATGATTACTGAGAAATAATCATTAAAACTATTCCAAACTCAAACAATACGAATGTTTGTATGTTTTGTTTACCATGGCACTCTGGAAATAGCTAAAAATTATAAATTTTATTTTACGTCTATCTCATGACACAAATGTATTACATCAATAAATTTAGGCTCATTTTGTGCAGTTTTTGTTTCTGAACATTTTTTGTATTTACACTTTTATTCTAAAATTCATAGCGAACGAATTATCGAATAATAAAAATTTTAACTTTGTATTTCCTACGCCCTATAAATAAAGTAGATAATCAGCCATAGTAGATATAAATCCACTGTCCCCATCACCTTGTGACGTCATCAATTATCAATATTAATACGACAGTCCAGTTTTGTAATTTAAAATGTTAACATTTTGTAGTATTTCAAAATAAACAATTCACTATACTTACAGATTGTAAGAAAAATGAAGTGGTACTCGTTACAAATTTCATGTTCGCTCTTTTACCAGAACCGTCTATATATCTCTTCGTATTCAAGTAACAAAAAAGGGCGTTCAGATCTACGAAGAAGGTCCTAAAGCATCATGATGTGCATCCATTAATGATAACGTCAAATTTAATATATGTGTTTTCTTGAAGAAGTTCGTATGGCGGAGTAGACGCAGAGAATTACATATTCATTAGTACAAAACTCCCGCTCGACTCCGACTGATAAATTCGACGTTGTCAACATGACAGTGGTTCCAAATCAGTTTGCCAACCAGCTATGTAATCGTGCCAGACAATGATAAATGGTCCGATTGTGTAGTTTGAGCCATGATACATTTACAACGGATTCTGCTGCAAACTGAATTTAGAAAAATAAATTACGTTTTCGATTAGTCAGGAAGGCTCTATGCCAAATTTACAAGACTGGATCGAATGGGTTTGTTGTTATTGGTTTGGTAATGATGCTCTTTCGACTGTATCTTTGGGGGTTGTTATTTGACGGCACGACTTTCTTGTAAATATAAATATAGAATATAGGTTAAGTTATATGCGTATGTAAATTCTGATAACAACTATGATTAATGAGATATAAAAATATATAGAAACGACATGAAAAAATTCAGGGTACATCAAAAATTTAATATCTCAAAATAATTATTTGTTTAACTAGGCACTAAAATATCAGACTTACAGCAGAGGCTGCCGAAGCTGTAAATCTGTGTTTAGTGCCGTGTTGAATTTAGTATTAATATTAATTTAGTAGTTATTATTCATACGTATTTTAAAAGTAATTGCCATCAAATTAGGATGCTATGCGTTTGTTGAGCGGTTGCAAAGCAAAAACATTTTTACTGTCTAAGCAGTAAAATGACATTTTTCAGACTGTGAGCTGTCAAAGAAATCGCACTTTTAATGTCAATCGACAAAATAGTTATTTATTATACAAGTGTTAAAAGTGAGATTTAGTGTATTAGTAAATACTAAAAAATATAGAATGATATTTTGACAGATAAAATTATATTTGTTGATTTATTGATACAAAACGTTACCAACGTGTTAAAAGTAACAATAAAGTCATTTTTAACACGGTTGCTATGTTACTTTTAGCACTAATGATGGAAAGTGAAATTTTGAACTTGCTATGCAACCGTTAAAAGGGCCACGTTTAACAACGGTCGTAGATAATAGTTATTTATGATATAAGTGTTAAAAGTGACATTTTATGAGTAAGTGGGGATGTTTGTGAAGCGAGGCGAAGACGAGTAAAACTACCCCACGAATGAAACAAATCACTTTTAACACGTATATCATACAAAATTTTATCTACCATATTCCTAGTGTATTAATAAATACTAAAAAATGTAAAATGATATTTTGGTACGTAGGGTTATATTTGTTGATTTATTGATACAAATCGTTAGCAACGTGTTAAAAGTAACAATAAAAGCACTTTTAACACGTTGCTATGTTACTTTTAACACTAGTGTCAGAAAGTGACAGTTTTAACTTACTAAGTAACCGTTAAAATGGCCACTTTTAACAACAGTCGTAGATAAAATATATCATATACCGTAAAGTCCAAAATTCATAAATAAACTGATAATATAAAGTCCATCAACAGGAAGTTTCAAATTGATACCAATCTCAGAAGTATCGTAATAATTATTATACAACAACTTAAAAGTATTTTTGATATTTTAGTGCCATTCTCATATGTTTATTTAACAATAAACTCGACAAGATCCAATTAATTATAGCAAAAAGAATTGACGAATGTTGAAAATTAATTTCTGATCTTTTATTTGAAACATTTTTTCACAGCCAATTTAATATTTGAACTGTTCTGTGTTCACCTATATTTTACGGTATCAATAGATATATTTCTATAAATATGTTATATTATTTATAATCTCCACATAAAATATGAAATATGAAGAGGAGCCATAGGTCCGAGAATTAGTCTAATCTAATCTAATATTCTGGGAAATAACTTGCTGTGCGATTTGAAAACATTGTCAGCAAATCAGTTTGACATTGTAGCCAATCTGGCACCAGATTCTTCTTATCAAACACTTAATGTTTTGACTGATAAGAAAGCAGTAAGTGCCTACGTCAGTAAATTAAATACGAATAAAAATCCCAAACATCAAATGCATTAAAGAGCATGCACTCTGTCATATATTTGCATAGGAATCAGAATTTATCTTAATGTGTATTATGTGCTGTAAAAGCAAGAAAAAGGGTAATAATTTTAAGAATATAATTACGCAATTTTTTTCAGGTTATCTTTAAATGTCACTCACCTGATTTACTTGCGCTTATCGCGTCGTTAACGCGTTTTTTATTACATATTTTTGTATTGTGTTTACAGAATGATTACAATTATGTGTGTAATTTTCAAAGACAATATTGTCTTTTGCCACACAGTCATTATGATCAATGCTGTGTTTTATTTTTATACGTGAATATATTAGTATGCAAACAGAATATATTACAGTACAAATATTTTTTAATTCGTAGCAGTTCAACACACTTTATTCATCTTGTAGTTTGCTTTTCTGTTCTTCTGCATCCGTTTTGACCATTTCCTAATGGAGCCCATGAAAAAAAGGAAATTGCAAATATTTTTTTTTTCTAATCCTGTTTAAATATATTCTTAATATTTAATTTTCTATAGTACCCATAATTCACTCTTCTCGACCAATCACAAAGCCAGAAATCCATAATTCATGGTTATTTTAAAGACGTGATGTGGATCACCAAGCAACGGCCGGCTGACAGTTGTCATGCAATCAGTTGTCATTGTATATTTTTACTTTTACGTTTTTCAACATGTTTTCAACGAATTTCGATCATTTTCAAAAGTGATTTCCGAATTTACAGAAGTAGAAAAAGTGTAGTATTATATTCGGGATTATGGCCATTATTCATTCGGATCATCTTCGTGAATAATGACTATCATAATCCCTTATATGTATAATAACATACTATTATATTCTATAAATTATTGCTAATATCTTTTATAAAAACAGGTTTCCGATTATACTTATTGTTACTTTGTTTTGATTCCCTTTATCCTGATATTGGGCTATGCCTGTTTGGCATTGAATTATTAAATAAATTTAAAAACAGGGGATGCCTCATGCAGAATTACCTATTTCACATAAGAGTGTAATAGTTAACTCGTAAACTACTTGATACATTTATAAAATAGAAAGGCTTTGGGGTTTCAACAGTTCTACAAATTTTAAGGTTAATTTGATTGTAAATTTAAAAGATGTGTATATAATTTAATATATGTACGTAATTAATGCTTGTTAATCTACCATAAAATACAAGTAACATATGACTAAATATTAAACTAGTGGTATTTATTTCATTTCATAGTTCACGGCAAGTTTTCCATCCTTGACTTTTAGAATTATTCTGAGGAAATGAACAGATCTAGTTCGTTTCTCCTCATAGTGAATTGACCAAACTACCTTGTACCTGTTAATCTAGTTAACAGTAATTCACTACCAATAAAAACTAACTACACCAGCTGCAGAGCAGTCTCAACATCTGCCCAAGTAAAAATGAAAACTTTATTGCAATTTCCAAAGAACTCCGCATTTAGCATCGTTTATAAGGTTGTAATTTATAAAGATTGTATTAATTAAAGATGTTTAATTAATCGCATGCAATTTCACGCGGTTAGCGTTCAATTACTGAGTGTACTTGAATTCTTTGCCAAGTTCTCATACGCAGGTGGTTGGACATTTGGTGTGACAATGAATTTGATAGGCTTGACCTAATCGATTTGGTCTTTCCTGTTTTGATAGATTCAATTAGATTAGTCATGGAAAAATATTTCGCTCATTAGTTAAGCAAGATTGACGATTATTATATTTTATTTCTATAGTCTTAACCGTTGTTTAGAAGGATATATGGAGGTTTATAATTAATTAATTAATATTTATTGCTTTAAATAGCTAACTTCACCAATTAAAGTTTTATTTTTCTGTTTTAGGAATTGCAATTTCTTTATGTATGCTTATTTTCTTTATAGGCCGTTTTAATGTCTACCGAAACCTTTTTTGAAAAGAATTTAATATTGACCTACCTTAATACCCCTGAAAGAAGATCATTTTTTTCTCGATGTGTGAGACCTGCGAAAAAGAAATTGGTTAGTATTGAAAAATATAAATTCTAAACTGAAATATAAATCTTAAAATATTTTGTATTTAAACAATTGAAGATTATTCGAAATGAATTTTTGATTTTTTAAATTTAACTTTTCTATTTAAGACTTATTTGATACCAAACTGGGTGGGATTCAATTACTTGTATGAGAAACAATTGACGATCGTGCAAAATTAATTTAATTAATCCAAAAGTTTTTAAATTTTTTCTATGAGTACCTATTGAAAATTTTCGCAAATTATTGAATTATACACATATAGCTTTATCCCACTCAGTGGGGTAGCACGAACCCAGAAACACAATCAATCTCCTCCAAATATTCCTATCCGGTCACACCACGTTCGTCTCATCCACATTCATTTTCTTCATTCTCGAAATCCTTCGTTCACGCAACCTGTATATTCGACAATTTCGCTCATAAAATTTAAGCCAATCAGAATTCTGACATTTCTGAATGTCGTCCAATCAACGTAGAATTACACGATAATTTTGCACTAGTGCAAATTATCGATAATTCGCACTAATGCAAATTACCAAGATGATTCTGATTTGCTGTCAAATGAAGTTTTCAAATTTTGCTTTATTTTTTATGAGAGAAACAGCGTTTGGCTAAATTGTAATCGGGAAATTGTCCTTCGAATATCCCTCGTGCATGGAATTGTCGATAATTTGGCATGCAATTGGGATATTATATATGAATATTTCACTCGAAAATTTTCAACCAATCACGTGACAGTATTTTCTGAATTTCGACCGATGACAATCGAATATTAGTGATTATTTCCGTCATTACAAATTTGACCAATCAGAATGTCTCATTTTCCATTGTTGTACATTTGAGATAAGTGAATAAACAGCACCATGCTGTTTATTCACGATTAAATTGAAGCTAGCTTTTATATGCAAATTTTGAACATTTTGAAGGCATATTTAGCCGGATAATTAGTTGCAGAAGCAAGATACTTACATGTTTTTTACTTCTACTGGCATTGTCTTTAAACATGTTGAATTATTCAATTCAAGCTATTTTTATTTACAAATTTGTGACATTTATTTGACAAATAAAAAGAAAAACAATCAATTTGATATAGTTACACTATAACAACATAATTTTATGGTGCTTTTTGTTTGTGAGTGTACCAATTTATTTATGTGAAAATGTGTCAAAATCAACGTTTTAGTTCAATTTCTTCGGCAAATATTGAAGTTTATGCTGTGAATTCATGAAATAATCTTGACATATACCCCTCGTGCTAAAGAATTGAATCCATTAAATTTGATGTCTAACTTATTTATAAAATTTTGCTTTTAAAAAAGTGTTATCGTACATAATAATTTAAGATAACACTCCTCGACCTGCGGTCTCGGGATTTTTTCAAATTATTATGTACTCAAACACTTTTTAAGCAAAATTTTAAGCATAAGCTAGACATGTCATATTTAATCGATTAAATTCTTAGCACTCGTGATATAACTATTGAATATTTTGCACCTGGGTTTGCACCCGAATATTTATAATAATTGTAAACACAATGAGGAGTAGTTTAATTTCTTCGTTTTAAAAGGACAAAAGGTATAATATCTTAAATTTTTTCATCAATTTCTTCAAAAGAATTAGTTTCAAAACGCTGATGACTCATTTTTAACGTAATTTGACAAATGACATTTATCAATGTCATAGGTCTGACGTTTATGTGACAGGTTAAAATAAATATTAAATGTTCAATAATTAAAAATAGTGATTCTTCCAATATTTCCCTCGTGTATGGCAAATACAATCAGTATATTTTCTATATTCAGGTATTTGCCATGCAATTGGGATATAACTACTGAGTATTTTCTAAGCTTTTGTTTATGTGTACAACTACTGATAATTACTAAAAAAAATTAAATTTCAAATTGCAACCCCCAAAGATGTGAATGTAGTACAGGCTTAAAATTATTCAATAAAATTATCAATTTCCGGATGTGTCAATTCTTCAGCTCTGGATGTATTAGATGATATGTAAGAATTCCTGTCCAAATAGTGTACGATTTTCTGTCATGCATGGCTCTCGCTAAAAAGCTCGAAATTTCTCTAGGTGGCAGCACCAGTTAGTAGTGTCTCCTCGGTGCTTTATTTCCCTTAGGAGAGCTTTGCAACGTAAGTAAATATAAGTAAGGGGATCAAGAGTTTGTTGGCATTTGAGCACGAGACGAAATAGATATTGATCAAAATTCTTGTGGTGCTTCAATCTCCATTTGCAACAAAAAGATCGCAAGGAATTGTTAACCGGAAAGACTCGGATTGTTGCGTCAGTTTTATTTATTTTCGATCACCTCTTAACAAATATTACACAATATTATTCCTCGTAGATGTGCTGGGTCACCTTTCTGCGGAATTATCAGGTTCATCACCATCGAACAACTCCTTTCCTTGTGAAGGATATTATCTTTGCTGATGATATTCGTGTTGTATAGGAGATTTAAACAATACATAGAAAGATAAATAAATATATCATCACGCCATTTACTAGGTGTGGCACTCTGCTCAATGCAGATCTTGATATAATGATATATTTTTGGGCTTGAAGTGCGGTTACGAGCCGTCAAATCACGGCCTTCAAAGATGATAGTGGTGTAATTTTTTGAGGTGAAAATATTCGAAATTTAATTTACCCCTGTGGTTTCCCCTCCACTAACAACTTTGGGGGCTATGACTTGACGGCTGGTAACCGCATTTCATACGCCAAAATATATCACTTACCGTGATCTGCGTAAGCAGAGTGCCATACCCGCAATGGGTAAAAGGCGTGATGATATATTTATATTTATATATATATTAATTTGTTGACTGTGACGCTCGAACTGAGGATTGTATGATCCATATTCCGATAAGTTACTACAAAACTATATACCCCATTTAATATTTTGTCCTCCTCTCCTTCAGATAGCTTAACCAAACAAAAAAAAAATTCTAATAACTATCATAAAAAAATTGACGATCGCTCAAAATAAAATTTTGATGTTTTAGTGCAGATCTTTTCTTATTTTGATACCAACTAGACAATATTCAATTAGCTATTTTGAAAAACAATTGACGATCGTTCAAAATTAATTTTTGACATTTGAGTACAAGTTTTTTTTTTTGCAAAGATGGGAAACGGAATATCTTCTCTGATGGATGATTGTAAATTTTATGGACACAAATGACTATGCTATTCACTGGGATTCGAACCCATGACCTCTGGCGTGCTAGGTTACTAACACAACCACTACGCCACCGAGATCGGCACAAGCTAATATTTATTAAATGTAATTTTTCAAAATTATTATTAAACAAATAATTAGTTTTTCTTAACACCTTCTAGTTATATGGTATTGGTAAATAGGATAAAATTGCATTTCAGATTACCTCAAAACATTTATGTACATTTCTGAAATTTTTAGGGAATTCTAGAAGATTCTAAAAATTGCAAATCAGTAAAAAAATTTTATTCTTTAGTTAGTTATCATTATTGTGCATATAGCATGAACCAAAAATATTAGTAGCATAGGTTACAGCTGATATCATGTTGGTACTACTGAAGTTGTCACAATAAATTGACGAAAAATTTGACGCTTAAAACGAACGACAACACTTTTGTTTTTGGCAATTTATTGACAAGAAAACTTGGCCAATTTACGGACCATTAAATAGCACGTGTAAAACAGGCATAACAAAAAGGTGAATAAAATATGCTCCTAATACTTTCAGGAGAATATAGACATTTCAGGTCAATAATAATCCATTAATAACATCTTCCGGTAGTCTGAATCAAGCGTGAAAAACAAATTCATGACTCTAAAAGAGGTCAATAATAGCACGCTGCTAGACTAGCAGTAAAAAAATATTTATATCTCTTTTATTGCGTCGAATTTCCTGGCCGGCTTTCACAGATCGTCATACATTTGAATGAAGCTTAAAAAAAATTAAATAAGACGGTGTATCCCGAAGGCAGGCGCTTGGCGGCAGTTACCGGCAGATCTCGCGAGCGCTATTATCGGCGAACATTGAACCGAGTTCCCACGCGCTTCCTGATAACCGCTCAAAAAATAACTTAATATCGGTCGAGCAACGCCGTAACTGGACTCGGCGATGGGTTGGTGATGGTGAATGACTTGCTAACTATCATACTCTGTCGCACACATTCTTACGCAGCTCTCGAAAAAATATCCCGGCTAAATGCGAAAATAACCACCGCATTGTGCGGAGAACAGTTGCTGCTTACAAAAGTAAATTATTATCTTACAATTCAACGGGAATGGCTGACTTGTCGAATGTGAAAAATTCACTGACGCAGGTAAAACTAATATTAAATGTTTGAAGAGTTACTAAGCATGACTCACAGTTTAGACGTTTGGATAGTAAATGTAGGTCTCTGAATGTTGGGTTCCTATTTTATATTACGTAGATTAAAGTAACAAAAGTATTAAATAAGTTGTGAATCATCCAGTGTCCCGGTCATTTTAATTAATTATTGGAACGTAAAACTGTTGATTTCCTAAACAATCGTATAAAGTATTGTGATAGCCACAAAATACAAAAAATAATAAAAGAAGGTGTTAAAGAAAATAGCAGGTAACAAAATTTACCTTTACGACACAAAATTGAAATGGGTTTAAAATAAATAGCTGTTTTACTGAGATATATCCAAAATATCTTACAGGTCTTCAAATAAACTGCCACCACCTAAATCTTACTGCTCTTAATTTGAACACCAAAATTTGAAAATAATGTTTGGTCCAATTTTCTGACGAATTTGTTACGTAGCAACTTGCTAATGGTGACACAATCGCATCGAAACTTCAAATTTAATAAAGATTATTTCATTCATTACAAACTTGACCAATTAGAATGTCTAATTTTCCATTGTTGCACATTTTAGATAAGTGAATAAACAGCACCATGCTGTTTATTCGTTAGCTTTTATATACAAATTTTGAACATTTTGAAGGCATATTTAGCCGGATAATTAGTTGCAGAAATAAGATACTTACATGTTCTTTACCTATACTGGTATTCTATATCTTTAAACATACTAATTATTCATTTCAAGCTATTTTTATTTATTAATTTTTGACATTTGTTTGACAAATAAAGAGAAAAACAATCAATTTGCTATAGTTACAATATAACAACATAATTTTATGGTCACTTTTACACTTTTTGCTCTAACTCTATAACGCGTAAAGCAACTTTAATAAAATATTACATACTTATGTATTTACACGAGCTGATTCGAATGGTCCAGTCTGCGAGTCTGTATCTTTTATATTTTTCGAGTTATCGCCTATCAAAATTTGGGGGGAAAATCGAAAAATTTCAAAATTTTCAAAATTTGCTAATTTGTAATAAAATGCATGAAACGCACAGAACTGAGTCTATTTTTCAAAATCTTTAATAGATTTTGAGTTGCAGCCACTCTATATAGCATTTCGAAAAACATCGAAAATTGTCATATTTCTATAAATTTAAGAGATATGACGATGCGCTCTACAGCATTGAGTTCCTTAGGGTTTATATTATATAGAAATACAATAAAAGTATATGCCAATTTTTAGTGATATTTCGTGAAATCTGAAAACTTTCTTAACATGTATTTGTTGTCAATGGTAAATGAACTTGTATTAAGTTTTCTTATTTGTACAGATATTATAAACATTTTTAAAATTATAACCACAATCCTCGTTTAAATAATTGGATCATATTGTGTAGTTTCAGATAATGTAACAATTTACTGATCTACAGATAAGTTATCCTCAGGAGTGAAGCATCAATATAAAATTCAAAGTAATCTTTAAAATGTTATTAGTTGTCAAAGAAATAGTAATAAGCATGTCAAAATATTTTTTTGACAGCTATACATACATACATACATACATACATAACATCACGCTATGTCCCACTTAGTGGGGTAGCACGAACCCAGAAAAACAGTCAACCAACAATCAATCTCCTCCAAACATTCCTATCCTGACACACCACTTTCGCCTCGTCCACATTCATAGTGCGATTCATACATGATCGTTTATTCTTCACACTCGGAATCATTCGTTCACGCAACTATACATACTGCATTTTGCAATGTTCTTCAATACGAATATCTCGGGGATTTTATTGTGACGGCACTGCACATGTCACATTCAGACATGATGATGATATATTTCTGGTAAATAAACTAAATTATTAAAATTTTCTATTCTTAATAAAAGTGCGATTTGGTGTGTGATGAACGTGCGTGAAATGTATGGTAGGAGTATTTTGCGCAGCAAGTCGAGTGTTTCCGTGTTTACAAAGCACGGCAAATAAAAATATCTCGACGAGAGCAGCATTACAATTTTACTACGATGTTGTTAGTGTAAAATGATGTAACGGCGTGGTAAAATGAATGAGGTCCAAGACACTAGATCTAAATTTACATCTAGCGGAAAAAAGCAAAGTATTGTGGGTGATGATGCAGGGCAAATAAACTATCCACGTGAAAGTTTTTATCGGACAAGTTTCCGGATTTTGTAGAAATAAACTACTTACATAAATATTCTTTATTTGTGCTTCCTTATTTTTATTTTGTGACCTCGCAGAGCTCATTTACTGCCTTAAACAGGATTCGCGCATTCTTAATTCTAATGTTATTCGCGTGTCATTAGCGGAAGTTGTGAACATAATGTATTTATATACTTATACAGCGTGAGCTGAATCACTAAGCTTGCTTTATTTATCTCTACTTGCGTATTTTCCTTTACATTTAATCATTTTTCTATAATCATCTGCTGTATTTACCTTCAAAATAATTTAATAACCAACTAAAAACAGCTGCAAAAAATGGTGTGAGCATTTTTATTCCATTATAATTGTCACGTGTTTAGCAGAAAATATGTCCTAGATTTTGATTTGTTTTCATAGCACTATGATTATTGAAATGTAAATTCATACATAGATGACATTGAGAAAATTCAAGGGACTTTAAAAATGTACTTACGTGTTTTAAAAAATATATTAGAATACCGTGAAGTCCAAAATGAGTATTAAAATAAAGAAGAAAAACTAGATATTTGTTTAGTTCATGTAATCTTGATTTTATTCATTTTTGCTTCTACTGACGTATTTAAATATTCGAACGGAGGAATTCACGATCCACAATCCGATGCGTTACCTCGGAGCTATTTACTACCATTGTTCAAATGTGAATGTATCTAAAGGTGCCCGATTGAGTGTTTATAATGGTGTGTTAGTGCCTACATTGATGTAAGGTTCTGAATGTTGGGTGTGGAGGAAGGAGCATGAACGAATTATAACTGCTGTGGAAATGAGATATAAGAGAGGAGTGTGTGGGTATACGAGACGTGATCATATACGGAATACATTGGTGTATGAGTGTGAGATTGAGAAGAATGTTGTTAAGAAAGTGGGAGTGAGTCAGTTGAAGTGGTTTGGATATGTTGAGCGAAAGTCGAATGAAAGGTTGGTGAAACTAATATATGTGGGTGAGATTGAAGGTGAACGATTGTGTGGGCGTCCGAGTAATAAATGGTTAGGTATGATTGATGGTTTGTTGTGTAAAGGAATGATTCCGAGTGTGAAGAATAAACGAGCATATATGAATCGCACTATGAATGTGCACGAGGCGAGAGTTGTGTGTCAGGATAGGAATGTTTGATTGTTGGTTGACTGTGTTTCTGGGTTCGTGCTACCCCACTAATTGGGACATAGCGTGATGCATAACATATGTATGTATGTATGTATGTATGTATGTTTGTATGTTCAAACTCAAATGTCGAAAATTAATATTGGACGATACTCAATTGATTTTATATAAATTAATTAAATATGCCTATTTTTATATACATAAAATTATATGTAGGTAGGTATATAAATATACAAACTTAACTTAGAGTGAACGTCAATTGTTTTATACAATAGATAATTAAATCTTGTCGTATTTTTTGTCAAATTCGAAATTAACTTTTGAAAATCATCGAAATTCGTCGGAAACACACGTTGAAAAACGTCAACATAAAAATACACAACAATTGATTACAGTGTTAACTGTCAGACGGCCGTTACTTAGTGATCCACGTCACGGCTTCAAAATAAACAGGAATAATTGATTTCTAACTCTGTGATTGGCCGAGAATTTTGAATTATGAGTGAATAATTAATCGTAAACATTTAAATAATGGGGATATATTTACACAGTAGTAGTATAAAAACAATTGCAGTTACAGTTGTTCTAAGTTTTCGTATTCAATTAATTCCATTTCAAATTATTTGCCGTAAGCCTTGTAAAGTGAGATTCATTGGATGTTACTCATTCTGAACTTCTATTTTTGTAGCGTATAAAAAATGATCACCCGGTATGTGAATAAATAAAATAAATTTATGTGTCAGTCAAGGATTCGTCACCGCAGGAATGCCCTCGAATTTATTTATATTCCAATTGGTGTCCTCCTTTATTTTGATTGCTAGGAGTATTTTAACGCGTAATTCCAAACGCGCATTTCGCAATATTTGCAAATAATGAATAATACATTTTTACTTGTGAAGGTTCAGCAGATAGCAACAAATACGTAAATTAACAAGATTTTATTGCATTATTTTCTCGCGATAAAAATAAGACACTTTTACAATAATTTCTATTGTTGCATGCTTTTCAATAACGTTGTTATCTTATGGTTTATCTAAAAATAAACATGATCGAAGGTTAGTATTTTACATTTGAAACTTTCACAGTGCACAAAAAATAACTTGATTATTTTGTCAATCTTTATACGCAAATCGTTTATTATTTCCTTATTATTTTCACAATCTTTAATTGGTTTATTTATTTGCGATAAATAATTAAATTTTTAGCTCGCAATTAATTTCTAAAAGATTAAACATGTACAAAGTATGGCAATACGTAGATCTTATAAACTGCATCTTGCACATAAGATGCACTCGTGTGATATCCAACGCGGGCTTTAATAAAACCAGCACTTCAAAAAGTAACCTCATAAAATCCAAAACAATACTGCCTCTGTAAGTTACTGCTCTGCCATCTGTGTGCATTAATCTATTTTAAGAAATTTAATTAAAGTTATCATGAACAGCGCACATAGTATACAACAAAATAAAACAGAGCAGCACTTTTCTAATACTAAGAAAGCTAATTCACTAAAGATCGGCCAGATTAGTAGTGAGCGGATTATATGCAAAGAGTATATATTTTAATTTTAGCATATCTTTAATAAAATAAATTTTCTGGACAAATTACATTGTATACAGGATGTTAATTTTAATTGGTACACTATTGCTATTTCAAGAACTAAAATAGCTACGAGGTCTGTTAAATTAGCAAACAATTTCTATATTATAAGAAAATTAAAATGAACGAAACAAGACTTTAATTGGGCCAGTTCTCAAAATACTGTTTGCAACTTTCTTATTTTAAATGGAAACCTATTTTTTACGTGCTTATTCGATTCAGTATTTTTTTCTGAATTCAATGATATTCACATGTAATGACCAAATAATACAAAATATTTGAGAAAAATGCAAAATTAAAAATGTATATTTCAATATTTTTAAGACCTTGTCTAGTGATATACAATCTGAAATTTCTAGTAATGCACATTGATAATTCCCAAATAATGGAGGAGACCGCAATAAATAGAAGAATACAATAAACAAACAATAAGCAAATACACAAACCAATAAACTCTAATATTTCTAGGGAAATCCCTGTAACGGTAACGGTAGGTATTCATTGTATACACGAATGCTGGTAAAAGTGGGTACAATGAATATAAGACCGAGAATTCTCAGCTGGATATATCTTCTACTTATGTTTCACTTTATTTACTTTCTTATAACAAAGTATAAGGAAGTATTGGAATCATGAAAAAAATCGTTGACGAGATTTTTGCGGAAATGCATATTTTGACGTCCACTGAATCCGTTAAGACCAATTTTTCAATGATGCCTGTGTGTGAGGATGGATAGATGGATGGATGGATGTCCGTGTGCGCAATATCTCATGAACGAGACAAGTTTTGTAAACGAAACTTCGAATTTATAAGTTTCATGAAAATATGAAGAGCTGAGTTTATTTTGAATATAATTGAAAAACCGGAAGAGGAAGTTTACTGAATACACAAAACTAAAAATTCCATTTTTATCAAAAATAAAATCAGCTGTGAAAAAAAGTTTCAAATGAAAGATGTTAGTAAAAATATTTGGAATATAAAATGATCTTAGCACTTTTCTTGTATATGCTTCCAATTTTGAGAAAAACTAAATTATATATCTAATAATATATTTCAGTAATCTTAGTTACACTGGGAACAAAAACTACAATATTTTTAACATCTATGTGTCAAACGTGTCAAATAATTGTGAAGTGTCAAAAATATGTGTTGTTTGATATATTATAAAATGAATATTTGTATTATTAGTTATAAAGTTATAAAGAATAGATATTAATTAATATTTTACATTAAAATCATAGCTGAGAACCCAAAATTAAACAGGTATAATATCTATATGTCAAATAATTGTCACAATAGTTATACGCAAGGAACAAGTCATACATGTTCAATTGGTTTTATTTGCATAAGAAAGTAGATTTTTTTAATAAATTTTGAAAAATTTGTTATTGTAATTATGTAAATATGTCACAATCTTATAATATCAAGTTTCTAGACTTAGTTTATATGTATATTAGTATTATATTTGTTAATTATGAATCAGGATTAAGATTGTATTGTGCAATAAAATTATTATTAATGTAATGATTGTTACAACTATCAATAGATAAAAGTTACTTTTGTTATGATAATTAAATTATTTTAATTTATCTATAAAATGTCGAATAAAATTTAACCAAAAATGAATTCCTTTCTACCCAGGAATCATTTCTTCATTCAGTATAAAAAATTCGATTAGAGTAATGTCATGCTAGCGGCCAATTAAGCAAGTAGATTATTATTGGTGGTGTTCGTTGCACTGGCATATAAACCGTGCTTTATTGGTGTCGTGTTTAGCGGCGATAGCAAGGTGGCAACGGTCGGGCCGCCGCCCTCAGCCCTCGCGGTGGGGGTGGTAGAAAATGATATGTCGCCGGCGTTTTTATGTTTTCACTTTTTAGTGCGCGAGATTGTATTAAAACTGTTTTATGCTGGACGTTAACGCGATTATTATCATTTTGCAAGGAGAATTTTAAAGGGATACAAAATAACTTTTTGGGTTTTTAATCTTGTATATTTAAAGATGAAGGGAATTGGTAATGCAGCAGGTATTTAACGGTGTATTTCTTTGCATTAGTAGCGCAAAAATTTATCAGTTACCGAGCCCTGAGATAGCAGAGTGTCACATCTAAATTAGGTAAAAGACGTAATGCTATATATTTATAGTATATTTACTTAAAGAAAATATCTTTTCTTCTTAATTTATTGGGATTTGAAACCTAGTGTTCGTACTTCCTTCAAAAGTATATTGACAACTATGTAATTTTAGCCTTTTTTTAAATAAATATATACGGATAATTTATAAGGATATTAAAAGATAAATTTAAAAATAAGAAACCTCTCAATAAATGCTCTATAACTATGGCGATTTTAAGCAAGAAGAGTAACAGATTACGCACTAGTGGGTATAATTTTGAGGAAAATCACTAGTGAGTATTTTTTTATTTATAACAATAATAATAACACACAACACCTTGGTAACTACTTCGATTGACATTTTAATTTAAAAATTTAAAACATAATTCACTGTCAAATAATATTTCTTTAATAAATTTTTCATTTATTAAGAAGTGTTGGATAAAACGTTATATTTCACACGTGGGCAAAGTGGAATTACTCACTCAATAAAATTATCTCACTCAGCCTTCGGCTTCGTGTGCTAAAATTTCTCTCGTAGGTAATTCCTTACTTTACCCACTTGTAAAGTAAATAACTATTATACACAACCGATAAATAATGTTAACTTTATACTTATCACAATCATTACCTACTTAATGTGACTCATTATTTACCGAGGGAAATAAAAATGACAAGAACTACCTAGGGAAATAAAGTGATTCAGGATCATTGGCAGTACCATCTAGAAACATTTTTATTTTTTCAGCATTCTTTATTAATTAATATTGATTTACAGATATATCGAAAATTTTCAATTGTATTTATTTTGGAAGAAAATTGAAATATTTTAAAAAATAAATTGCAGCGCACTTCGCTTTCGACAAATAATAGAATTTTACTTCCTTGATATTAAAACTAATTCATTACTTTAGTTATTCATAAATTACATTAAATTGATAGAAACAAATAGTTATAATTATTGCAAGTTGAAAATGTTTTCAAAACTCACAGTAACAAAATAAATTAAACAGAACTTAAACAAAAAATCTTTTCTTTTGTACCTATGTTTCTTTATAAAAAAAATATGATGTGTCCAACATATACCCCCGGTCTTAACAACTTGTGATCGGTACAAAATATAAAAAATATATGAACTAAATCTTTCGAAAGCAATGTACTCTTTCATAATATATAAAAAATATAATAAACACGGAATTTCATATGATTTTTACAAAAATTGTTATAGTATTTCAATTAAAATACCACTTTAAGTTGGAAAATTTTCACCATAATTAACTGAACTCTTCCTTAGAATATATAAATATAATATGCAAAATTTTATAATTTTATGATCAGTAGTACTTGAGAAAATGCATCTAAAGAAAATTCTACACATACATCCATCCATCCACAAGAACACACATACACACATCATCTTCAAAATATTATAAATAAATTCTAAGGGTACTAAAACGTGTTTATTGATTAAAACACCGTCATTAATTTTTTTACTGTCCTCGCTGGAGGTTAAAAAATACTCCCGATAGATCTGCAATTGCACATACATTAAGGTTAGTAATTTGGCGGAATTGCACGCGCAAAAATATATTATTTATAAAAATGATTACAAGTAGGGTTATAGTATTATTTGTAAAAATAAATTTTGTAATAATTTTGTTTACTACTTCCAATATTTACTAATCTGTAGTATTGACAAAATTGCGGAAAATTTCATCACGTATTGTTTCATTATCAAAATATTTCGTAACTAGATATATAAATATAAAGTTCAATATTTGAACTTGAACATGTTTAAACTTGTATCGCACAAAATAGGACAAGTCTGTTATCGGGTTTCAGCAGGCCATTCACTTTAACGAAAAAATTAAATTACGCATTTAGACATCTGCATCGCATACTTTCTTAATCTTTACAACTCGTGAAATAAACAATGACAATTTTCCTACTTATTGCTAAATTGTCAATAAGTCAAAATATCATCACGCTATTTATTTTTCGCAAATCTCGGTAAGCGAAAATTATTAGTACAGAAACTATTCATATTTTATTAATATGGAATCACATGCAGAGAGATGCCATGAATTGTTTGAATTGTTTGAGAATGATTAAACAATTAGATTAGTTGCTGTCAGATTATTAATAAATATTATTGGTTTCTTTCTTAGCTTATCAAATTTTCGTTGTTATTGATGTTGAACAGCAGATATTCGAACGTATTTTATGCCTGTTTTACACAATGCAATTTATTGTTGTGTGCAATACGACACTGCGTCAATTTTTTTTATCCAATAAATTATGTAATCTATTGACACATTAGAAAATGTTCTATTTCTTGCCAATTTTTTAAGGAATTCTACGGGACTTTAATCATTGCCAATCTGTACTAATGAAATTGTCATATATAATATCCCAAGTGCATGTCAAATTATCGACATTTACATGCACGAGGGATATTCGAAGGAATATTTTTCGATTAAAATTTAGCCAAACGCTGTTTCTCTCATAAAAAATAAAGCAAAATTTAAAAACTTCATTTGACAGCAAGTCAGAATCGCCTTGGTAATTTGCACTAAGTGCGAATTATCGATAATTACATGCACGAGGGATATTCGAAGGACTATTTCCCGATTAAAATTTAGCCAAACGCGGTTTCTCTCATAAAAAGCACAATTTAAAATCTTTATTTGACAGCAAGTCAGAATTACCTTGGTAGTAGTACTAGTACGAATTATCGATAATTTGCACTAGTGCAAAATTATCGTGTAATTCTACGTTGATTGGACGACATTCAGAAATGTCAGAATTCTGATTGACTTAAATTTTATGAAGGAAATAGTCACAATAAATTGTCGGAAAACTTGATATGTGTAAAACGAACATCATTTTTGTATTTGGCAATTTATTGACAAGAAAACTTGGCTAATTTAATAACCAATATATTGCGTCGTGTAAAACAGACATTACAAATTCGTTTTTCTACTTCTGTGTTTCAATTTTTTCGATTAATTAAAGTAGACATCATTCACGATAGTGAATTAATTAATTATGGATTCATAATACACTCTTCTTGGCCTATCACAGAACCAGAAATCAATGATTCCTATTTATTTTAAAGCCGCGATGGGAATCACCAAGCTACGGATTTCTGACAGTTGACAGTGTAGTTAGTTTGTCATTATGTATTTTGATGTTGTTTTCAACCGATTTCGATCATTTTCAAAAATTATTATGGATTTACAGAAATAGAAAAAGTACAGTATTATATTCGGGATTATGGTCATTATTCACTTGGATGTTTTGCATCTTTGTAAGTAATCTCTCATATAATAATATACAATTATTTTTTTAATTTCATTGATTACATGTCTGTGATTCTTTATTTATTAATAAAAACACAAAAATGTATAGGGGTTACATTAAATAGTATATTATACAACGAGTATGGAATGGTACTCGTTTCCTACGAGTATGAAATGGACATTCCATGCGAGCTGTACACTTTACTTTTTCTACGACCACAATATTATTTCAAAATTAATTTAATTTTAATAATAAATATGTCCCGCTTTCACCATTCCAATATTTGACAATTCTAAATAAGTATCCTAGCAATGGCACCTGTACTTAAATGAGTTGACCTGTATTGAAATACTCACAAAACAAATTCATTTCGCACGATGCTTGCAATGTACCTCATTTCCCCAGCAACAACAAACATACAATGAGCAGATTTCTCAGTCGTCGTAGAAAAAAGTATAAAATTACATATCTAGAACAGGGGTCGTCCACCTTTTCAATGTCGAGAGCTACCACTAATTTTTTAACAGAGAGTGAACTACCAAAACAATATTTAAAAAAATAATAGTCCATAAAGATAACATGATGAGAATTTACAGAAATTTATATTATTTTTAAGTCTTATAGGACATACAGGAATTATCAAGGCAAGCTACCGGCAGCTCGCGATCGAAGGGTTTGCGAATTGTATAAAAAAGTCGTATATTTAATTGTTAAAAATAACTTTCTAGCTAGGTTCAAGTCTAGTTTGAATTCGAGAGATGGTGAGTATTTTCCGTGTGACCCTACGCCACGCGCGTATTTAGTTCGGTGACCTACGCTCTCGCTAATCGACACCTACGAGTCTGCTCACGGTCACGAATCACGATCTGCGCTTCGTGCTCGTGCTCAGCGGTCGAGTCGCCGAAACTTTTATATCATCAATAATCATAACGGTGAGTGGAGTGTGGCAGTTGTTTCTACGATTGTCGTTTGTCGGTGACGCTTGCTGTTTGGTCAATCACCTGGGTAAATCCTGCCGGCCACTCTGTGGTTGCTTCGGAGGTGAATGCTTTGCTAATGCGCTGATAGAATTCGACGATGTATATACATTTCATGGTAAGGAGGTGTGCAATATTTCAGGGTTGCAAATGGAAATGGAAGACAAATCCGGGTTAATGTTAAACTTAATACAACCGAATGAAAATAACCCAAAGGGATTTGCAATTGTCGATTGTTAAGGGAAACCTTCTTTAGAAATGGAATTGCAGATGCCTTGCACGAAAATAAAAGTACCCTAAGGGAATCTGACGAAATAAGATGTATTTTCTGAAAATGCCATAACAAGTTAGAAACTAAACACGATTATTTACTAAGCAGTTAATAGTAGTTTGCATACCAAGGGGATGAAGTGCTTGCATGATTTAATCCCGAGGGTGAAGTTTATTTCACAAGACGTAGGCGAGGGAAATAATCACCTAATTAAAAGGCACTTCAGTCCACTATTTTTTGCCATTCCAATCCTCGTTTCAGCAATACATCATAAATAATGATTAATTTTAAAGGCTTTAAAATACATACTCGTGTGTTGAAAATGGATGTCTTTGATGAAAACGGTAGCACTATTGAAATTTTGTAGGTTGCCCAGATACCATAAACAAAGTGACAATTTGAAGCTTTCAGCAAGTGATGTGACAATATAGAAGTTAAAAAATACACGAAAACTCTACTGCTAGTATATTTGATCCAAAATTTTGCAAGCTATCATTTGGGCGATATTCGATGTTGAAGGGAATGTTGGTGGTTAGAAATAATACTGATATAAGCAATTTCCCGAAGTTAATTACTTTCTATAAAAGAAGATATGGTGGCTAGTAACCTAAAAATTCAAAATTATAGCAGAACAAGTTGATCATTTCTAGACAAGGTATTTTTAATGGTCAAAGTAATTAATTTTATCAGAAACGTTTAAATATATTTTGCAGTTATCAACTGTATAAAACTATTTATAATAAATGTAATTTATATAAAATAATTTTAATAAATATTTTACTTGTTGCTGTGGTTACTTGTTTACTTGTCAATTTAATCCCTTGGGATTGTATTTTGAAATTTAATCCCTCCGATATTAAAACGGACACTTCAGTCCACGAGAAGGAAGAATAAATTTGGGCATTTAAATCCGGAAGTGCAAAAAAGTATTTACAAAAGAATATGGTAAATTTTCAGAAAATGACTCATATTTTCAATTCCTGAATAGTTTGCTTAGTTTCTCTTGGGGTATGCAATTGTCGATTGCTAGGATTCAGAAATAGGCAAAAGGTATGATGATCCAATGTTCGTTTCAACAAAGTTTTCTTCAGATATGCAGTTGCAGATGCCTTAAAATCTTGATTTTGGAATTGTGTATATATTTAGGACACACCTCAGAGTTTCTCGTGGAATCTGCAAATGCTGATCTCTAGGAATCATAAAAGGGCAAGAAGTATGACAATCCAGCGTTAGTCTTCTTTAAATATGCAATTGCAGATGCCTTGAAAATCTTGATTTCGGGTTTGTGTATATATCTAGAAAACTTTTCAGTTTGTAGTGGGATCTGCTAATTCCGATCTCTAGGAATCAGAAATTGGCAAGAAGTATTATAATCCAGTGTTAGTTTTCGCAAAGTCTTCTTCAGATATGCAATTGCAGATGCCTTAAAATCTTGATTTCGCTATTGTGTATATATCTAGAAAACTTTTCACAATTTGTATCTGCAAATGCCGATTTCTAGGAATTAGAAATAGGCAAGAAGTATGATGATCCAGTGTTAGTTTTTACAAAGTCTTCTTGAGATGCAAATGTTTTAATATTTTTCATTCTTAATTGTTATATATTCCACACCTTCACAGTTTCATTTTGGATCTGCAATTGCTGATCGCTAAAAATCATAAATATTGAAAGGTATAGCGATCTAGTATCAGTTGAAATAAAGACACTATCAAATCTGAAGTTGCAGATGTCTATTCTGGTATGAGTATATAGTTATCTTGACACATTATCCCTACAAGGATTCAGTAATCGTGAAAAGGATGTCGATCATCAGATCTGAAATTGCAGATTCTATTCTGGATGTGTGTAATTTTTTTGATATTAGCGTTAACCTTGTCGCTCGACGGCAAAGCGCTCCAACGTCAACCGAATGAAAATAACCCAACAATAAACAAGTCAAGTGCAATAACCTTGTTGTCACACGGCTGCGCGCTCCATACGTGCTCGCATACGCACTCGCACGGAATCACATAAATTCTTCTAATAATCTCCAGCGTTTGTCCTCGCGTGCAGCGCGCTCTCTCGCCAGGATCGCGCGCTCCTGCTCTCGCCCGCTGACCTTCACTCCGGTTGAACGGAATCTGCCATTTCGAGTGATTGCATTCGCGGTTTCAAATTGCGAAATCTCAATACAGACTACTCGCTTATTAATCATTGCTCGATACGGTTTTTCTGGTGGCCGTGACAGATCCGTACCGGTGCGGTTCAACCCTGACTTTTATAACTGCAGTTTGTTACACCGCGGAAGATGACGAACTGGATTTTTTAATAATAGAGCGACTGCTACCTATACATTTGTAGACTTTCTCACGGTTCCATGTGGAATCTGCAAATGCTGATCGCTGCGTATAAAATTGGGGAAGGTTTGACGATCTAGAATCAGTTTCAACACACAATTCATTAAATATGAAGTTTCAGATGCCTTAGAGTAATATGTTCTAAATTGAGTATATTCGAAATTTCTCACTGTTTCTCTTAGGATCTGCAATTACCAACAAATCCTTCATCAGATTTGAAGATCCTGATGCTCTGGAATCTTGTCTTCTGGATTATGTATATATCTAAGAAATTTCTCGCAATTTCACTTGGGATCTTCAATTGACAAGCGCTAAGAATCAGAAATAGAGCAAATATATGATAACCCAACAAATCCTTTCACATATGTAGTTCCTAATGCCCTAGAGCCTAGAATCTTATCGTCTGGATTGTGTATATATGTAAAAAATTTCTCATAATTACATTTGAGATCTGCAGTTCCCAATCGCTACGAAACTTAAATAGGGAGTCAATTAAAAAAAAAACATCTTCAGATATGCAGTTGCAGATACTTTAGATCTAGAATCTTGTGTTCTGGATTATGTATATATCTTGAAAATTGATCACCGTTTCCCTTAAGATTTGCAATTGCGGATTACTAAGAATTAGATATAGGGAAAAGGAATAAGTGTAAGAATAATACTGCATCAGTTTAAACGAGATCTTCTTCAGATATGCAGTTGCAGATGACATAGAACTTTATATTATGGATCTAGGAAATTTATTACAGATTCTCTTGGGATCTGTAATTGCCGATCACTAGGAATCAAAAATAGGGATAATTTATAATAATAATGCGATAGTTTAAACAAAATCTTCTTCAGATATGCAATTGTAGATTCCTCAACATCGTCTGTTGAATTGCCTATAGTTTCACGGTTGCATTTGAGATATGCAATTGTTGATCGTTTAGAATAATAAAATGGGGAAAGTTATTTTCAGATCTGAAGTTGCAGATATCTCAATATTTTGTGTTCTGGATCTTGATACATTATCACTGTTTCGTTTGAGATCTATAATTGCTGATCTGCTGATCACAAATATTCAGTTATAGGGAGAAGGATGTCGATCTACTATAAGTTTAAACAAAATTTGTCATTAACTCTACAATTGCAGATGCCCCAATATCGTCTATTCTGAATTCTTCTCTAATTTTTTTATATGCAATATTTTGATTTTGAATATTGTCTAATGATAAGAGCATGCCACAACCCTTCCACCCTTCATCGCGGTGCTCTGCAATTGCAGATACCACAATATTATTCACACAAAAATTGTAGATTAAAAAGTATTTTTTGGTAGCAAGTTTCATGGTCTGCAATTGTTGATCGTTCGGAATCTGCACTAGGAAAAGTTACGCCTCGGGTTCGTCTATATTTACGAACAATTCATTTTGTGATACGTATCTTAATCCTAAAATAGTAATGGGTGAATTTGTCAAGAATAACCTTGGAATAAACAAATGAATCTCATTGAATAGGCGCCATGATAGAAACATGAATACGTACAATCATCAAGTAGCTAGTTCTCTATACACGATTATAATATTTATATTTGCTAATAACCAATATTTAACAAAGATAAATGCATTTCAAACACTGGAATATTTGTTTAGTGTAACGTTCTGATGCAATAGAATAGTCTATTTCTTAACAGCCATCATGTAGCTATTACAACATGTTTAAATTGATCTCCGTGTCATTATCATAGGAAAACAATCGTTGAGGATTCATTGACACTGGACGGTTCATTATGATAACAGCGAGTTTGACCAGTTTTCAATTTGTATAAATGTAGAAACTTAACAGGTAATTTGAATGTTCTACGCTGGCGGAAATCGCGGAGTCAATAAACTTTGTTTCCCATTACAAAAACGAACAATTTTTTTGGCTTAAATAGTCGAGAATATGTATGTGCCATAACTACTTCCTAATATGATAATTGGTTGCAAAAAATTAGACTTTTGCCGCAATCTCAGGCGGACCCATCCATCCGTCGGACATTGTAAATATTCTTGGAAAATTTTTACTTTATTATACGTAATATATATCCTTAATGCCGTCTGTGTGGATGGTTTAGTTGAATATGTGTCCGTATGTTCCATAACTTATGAACGAAAGAAACAGATAACCAAATCTTCATACAATCATTTCAGTTTATTTCTAATATAAAATCAGCTTAGTTAGCAATAATATTTGGAATACAAAATGTCATTTGTAATTTTGTCGTATCTTCTTTCTGTTTTAAGAAAAAATATGAAACATGTACAAAATGTTGATCAAACCCTATCGAATTTGGTATCAAACTAAGGTTTCAGGAAGAAGACTTCAGCCTTAATTTTGGACGATCGTCTATTGTTTATTTATTAATTGAATTCCAAAGATTCCATCTGATATTTTTAAAAATCGTAGATTTTTCGATCTACACCAAGATCAGAAAACATAAAACGATCTAGATCAGATCAAAGATCAGTGATTTAGATCAGTCACAACACTCCAAATAAATAAGACAATACCTGGTATCGTTCTATAGAATTTTTTTAATAAAACGACGTTTCTACAGCAAAGTGCTGCTTTCATAAGGGGAAATATAAAATACATGCAACGAATAGTGTATTCGGCCTATGGCCGAATACCGAATATTCGGCGGATTCCTTGACCGAATAGCCGAATATCCGGCGAATAGTATTCGGCTGGTTTGGCACCAATTCTTCGTGCATTCTGTAAAAGCATTCGTCCCTAGGACACTGCCTAACAATACTATATTATACATATTATCTCACTATAAGAATGTGTTTTATTTTTATTATTTTATTTCAGACAAAAATTACCGAATGAAATACCCAAAATTTCCACTTTTCTCAACATTCTAAACTATTCGGCATACGGCCGAATATTCGTTGCAAGCCTAAAAATAATGCATTGTTAAATTTGTACCTCAAATAATTTTTTCCTACATGTTGGTAATACTGAAATTTAAATTCTTGCAGAAATTAGTTTTTCACCATATTATTTTCTTTTTAATTTTACAGAATCTATGAAATACAATAAGTCTCATGTTGATTAAATGTTATGAAATAAGCAACAAGTAATTCAGTAGCTTAACATTTTCGTTGTAATTTGGCGCGTGTAAGAGAGTCGAGATTTTTCCTCGGTCTGAAGAAACATACTCCTCGCGTCGTCTCGCGGCAGTGAAGTAAATGAATTTGCAATGTTATGATTGAAATGGCGCGAATAAATCATGCAAAGTATGTTTTGTAACCCCTGCTTAACGTTGTTATTGATGTATAACTTAATATTATCTCGTATATTTTACTTTCACTTATGAATAATCAATTACTACTGAATTACTAGTGTGTAATTTTTACGTAACTGCAGGGTTTGCACTCATGCCATTATTACGATTCCAATTAATTGAGGTTATAGTCAGAAGACACGCCTTTTCCTCAATTATGCGAATAACCGGCTGTTGGAAATATCAGTCGATCGTTAATTAATATTTTTCGTTTTCTCGATGACCACAGGTGTAAATGGGAATTGCAAATACTCTGGAAAGAGGATGGACGAGACCTTAAGACGGGAAAAATGTGTGTCACTGTTTACTCTTTAGTTTGCAGCTCGCCTAACCATTCCTCGCAATGTTTGCTTATTATTATTATTATTATTATAAATAAATATAATACAGACACATGTTCATTGAAAATCTTGGTTACCAAAGATGTTACTGTATTGTGCACTCATAAAAATAACCTCTTGTTTCAAGAAAATTTTCAGTTTTCTTTTTGTTTGCATTCGTTGAAGCTAATTTTATTTTTTACAAAATTATTAGGTTCAAAACAAATAAAATATTAATTTTGAATATAAATTTTATTTATCTCCTTTTTCTGCATGAAAGAAAATGAATATATTTTAAATTTTATCTTTAAAAATAATGATAATGGAGTCGTTTTAATTTTAAACAAATTATTTTTATTTGAAATCGGCACTAAAGTGCTCAAAAATCGTCATTAAAAGCTCAGAAATCGTCACTAAATTTTGAGCAACACAGTGTAGGCAACCGTTAAATAATTACTGTACAAGTGTGATAATTTTGACAGATATATGACGTATTGTAGTAAATTTATACGTAAAATGAAACAGTATATGCAAAAAGAAATAACTAATTAATTCCGATAAAGAAATTAAGGACAAAACACATAATTTTGAGTGTTATTTACGATTACTTTAATGTTCGTTGTTGGCAATACTGAGTGTCAGTTCTAATTGACAACTGACAAATGTATAAACTTACCTATATAATAATTTTTTTACAATGTTTCTAATTTTTGATTTCAAATAAAACTTAATATGTACCGCGGCACTGAAGTTCCTTTTTATCACTCACATGGTTTATTCTTCTTTTTTCTGCATTGAAAGAAAATGAATATATTTTAAATTATGTTTTTAAAAACAATGAAAAAGAAGTCGTTTTAATTTCAAACAAAAAGTTTTTATTTAAAACGATATTATTTTGAATTAAAACTATACTTCTATTCAAAATACTTCATCCCCATAATGAGCCTCAGTTGAATACTTTGATATGTTCCTTCAAAACTAAATTAATTTGCATACAAAAATATTTATTAAACCTACAAAACGAAATCGGATTCGCACTGATCAAATCAATTTTTCTCTTCATTTAAGAGGAATCTGTTTATTCCAAGAAAACAGTTTTAGAAACCCACAAGGAAACAGGCCAAGGGGAAGACCAAGAAATATATGAAGAACTAACATTGTTGAGGACATGACAGAGACAAATCTAAGATATACCTGGAACAAGTTAGAAAGGAGGGAGCAAATAGACCAGGCCAGAGACTTCTATAGTCAGTAGTGCCAGAAGAAGAAGAGATACTCAAGGGTAGTATTTGGTTCTCCTGAGTGCGTGAATGGCACAAAAAAAATGGATTGAGAATGAATGAGCGCAGCATTCGCAGCATTGAACCCTCGGCGTAATCTGTCGGTTGCACTGGCAGTGGCAGATCCGACATAAAACAGCGCATGAAATATTTTAATTGAAATCGGATTAATGGTCTCGCGACATATGGAATGCATCGCACTTGAGTGCAGCGCTCGAGCCTTGAAGCCATCGCCAAGAAAAATCCGGCGCCTCTCGGCTATTCTCAGATCTGCGAGACCTTGAAGGAGTTCACTTCGCCGCTGTTTCGCATATATTCACGATTTTTGAGGCCGTTTAAATCACAACACCACTAATTTACTACTCAAGATGCTGACGTTTATTTATTTTAAAAGATTTACTCGCTTAGCGCTTTTATCTTTGAAATTATTTTCGTGTTGCTTTGCTTGTCGTAAAACTGTTTTTCAAGATGGACATGATGCGCGGACCTTGCACTACTGGTCCATATTTGACACCCAAACAAAATACTCTTTCGTTGGCCACTGCTTTTCTTGGACGCCAAAATTTTAGACGTCCAAAACTTTAATCTCATCTACGGACCCGTGGACCATCATTCACATCTTTAAGTGTTCTAATTTCATGTATCTAGAAACATATTTGCTGGTACCAATAACTTTGATTTGGGTATTCTAAAAGAAATGTTTTAGGGCTATGCAATGTTCTAAACTTATTTGATAAAATAATGTTTAGGGTAAAAGTGATAGAGAAATATATTATATACCACTTTAGAACATAGTACAGCAATAAAACACATCTTTTAAATTACCAAAGTATTTCATATAAAGACCAATTATAACAGATCTTCATAAAATTTAATTCGATTGTTAAGGAGATAATTATTTTTATATTCTGACAAAATAAAAAAAATCTCCGGTCTAGAACCAAAGATATTTAACGTCAAAGTTGGCAATGAGTAAATGGGTAATATTAGGCTAACCTCCATCAAATTATCTATGTATTTACATACCGGTTAACCTGAATTAAAGAATGGAAAGAAAAACTGAAGGAATATTGTTTGAACATTAAAATAATGGGAAAATACAATAACAAGCAGTTCTTCTGTACCATTTCTGAAATAAAATATAAAATATGAAGATATTTATTTCATCCTGTATCACATTTACATGTTTACCAGTTTAATTTCAGTCCGGTAAATGGGACCTTATTTTTGTTGACATCTCTATTACAAAGCTCCATGGTAACGCATCGGACTGTGGATCATAATACCCTCAATTCAATTCTTAGAAAGGACAAAATTTCAAAAATAAATTCATAAAATTTTTATCACTGTGGCTCTTCACCATTACTATCCTTGGATGCAGTAATTTGACGGCTGGTAACCGCACTTCACGCGCTGAATACATCTACATCTATTTTATTTTTATCTATCAAAATATTTTTAATATTCCAAACTGGTCTATTTGGTGTTGCTGGATTATGGAAATTTGGTATTAAAAATGTAAAAATATATTATAATAGAAACACTACAATGCGTTAAATGGTATTAAAAAATATTTTTTTTACTCCTGTATAAATATATCCCTATTATTTAAAATTTTCGATGAATTATTCATTATTCACTCTTTTCGACCAATCACAGAGCCAGAAATCCATAATTCATAGTTATTTTAAAGACGTGATGTGGATCACCAAGCAACGGCCGTCTGACAGTTGACATGTAGTCAGTTGTCATTGGGTATTTTTATTTTGACGTTTTTTAACGTGTGTTTTCAATGAATTTCGATTATTTACAAATTTACTGGAGTAGGAAATGTATAGTATTATATTCGGGATTATGGTCATTATTCCTCATATAATAATATACTATTATTGTATGAACATGAAGTTACATTTTTGTTGTAAAATGTACAGATAAAAAGATATAGCAATATAAAAAAAAAATACAATGTAACCTCTATATTCCACAGTTCAATGTTAATCCTGATATGTTAGGAAATCTAAAATACTGTCATGATACAAGCACTTAAATGCTGCAATACTCTCAAAGTCAATGCCATACAGCGACGAATGGACTGTAGTGTGTGATGTTTTGTGCGTGTGTGTGTGTATGTGTTGCACTGTTGCTGACTGACTGAAGACATATTAATGAGGAAATGATTGTCTCTCCGCGTTACTTGAACCAAGTACACTGTTGCAGAGCTTGCAATTTTGCAGAACCAGAATCAGTATGAAATTTTTTCATGGACACATTTAATGTCTTCTTCAAGATCTCCGCCTCATAAAAAATACCTCTGAGCTTCTTTGTTAATGATGCGAAATCTCTTTAAATATTAAGATAAATATTTTATGTGAACTAGAAGAATGAGAAAGCTAAGGTACTGTAGTGATCTGTTAATAAACGATTACGGTCCTGCGTGATGTGTAGTGGGGGTCAGGCCGATGATGAAGCAGGAGGTACAGTTCAATTGTTTCCCTCCACGGTCGCTGACAGCTGAAGCGACATGACAAGCGAATGTCGCTCCGTTTGACGGATCCCAATTGTTTTTGCTCAGTGTTCCGTCCGTGCGTGGATGCGCCTAGGTTATCCCAGGTCAAGATCACTCTCCGCCGCCCCCTCGACCCCCCGCCCGCGTACGAACATCGTGCAGCGTGATCTTTGCCTTGTTATGTAGCGCTGGAACATCAGTGTTCAGGAAATACGTCCGCCTGATCTCTGCATCTTGATTGCGCTCTGCTCGTGGTTTGGCTAACGCGGACTCTAAAGCTTCGTCTACAGGAACACGCCACCAAAATGACGCGAATGTATTTCATATAACACCTATTATTTCACTACTACGAACTACATTGCTGGACAAAAGTGGTTGCTGAGTATGTAAGTTTGAACGACGAGCGAAGCGAGTCGGACAATTACATTCGAAGCATACAAAATCACATTTACTCCGAATAACACATGCTATTTTTTCTTCAAACATAGAAAATAGACATTAAAACATTAAAAAATGCTCAAAACTTCAACAAATATTCTACCGTATCCAGTATTTCTAGTTGCCACAGAATATGTTATTTTGTTATTTTTGTTTATTTGTTTTATTCTTAACTGTCAAATTATTGAATTACAACCTTACTATTTTGCATGATATTTTACTTTGTCCGCCGCCGGCGTAAATGTGTTGCCAAGGAGACACTTGTACGCCGGCGGCGACAATATTGAACTTCTACTTGTTGAATACAAATACATAACAATGTACTTTTATGACGTTTGAAGAAAAAACAATTTTATTTCAATTTTAGAAGCCAGAGTCGTGACCACGAATTAATGTTACATATTTTTAAAGATTTTTTTGTATTCATTCTTAATTATTTTTAAATGTAAAGGAATTAGGCCCGACTGCATAAATCATTGTTAAATGCGTTGTTAATGTAACAACGTGACTAGGCTATAATGATGTTTGATTGGTTACCCATGTTGTTATATTAACAACACATTTAACAACGCTTTATGCTATCGAGCCTAAATCATTAAACTCCGATAAATTACTAATGGCCAGTTGCACCAAAGAAGCTTAAATTTTAAACTTGGTTTAAATAAATAAAAGCAAATCGAAGTTACCTGTCATATGGAATCATTGATATTGCTGTAAAATATTCGATTTGCTTTTGTCAAATTAATCCAAGTTTAAAATTTAAGTGTGATTGGTGCAACTGGCCCTAAATAATTTAAAAAAAGTATTAAGAACGGATTAAAAAAAATAATAGTATATTATTTAATGAGCGTGTAATGATGGCTTTTACTCATGAAAATTAAATAGGCAGCACGATCCGAAGGCGAGTTTAGTATTTCATCGTATTCAGAAATCAAGAGACTTTATAATGATAAATAAATTTGTTGCTACGTCGAAAATGAAGTAGCTTAGCAATCATTGTGTTATATTAATTTTATTGGACATTGCTATTAGCAACGTGAAATAAAGCGTTTTATTGCACTAGAGTACTAACGACAAACTTTTTGTACTAAAAACAAGTAACTCTATATTTGTACTGAACTTAATCCAAAAGTCATTTTAATTTAGTAGGAGTTCTGAAAGTTTTTTCAACAATGTGCAATAAAGCGTTTTATTGCACTAGAGTACGCAAGACAAACTTTTTTGCACTAGAAACAAGTAACTATATATTTGTACAGAACTTAATCCAAAACACTTTTTAATTTACTATCAGTTCTAAAAATTTCTTCAACAACAAAACTTATTTATAAATATTGCTTATTGCATTTGTCAAGAGAGGAAAATAATAAAATATTTGAATAAAAAACAATTGATTCTTATTTGCTATTATTTTCCTATGTCTCAATTATTAAACAGTCAATAGCATGCAAGGAAAAGTTCATAGTTCATCTATTTAAAAATAAATCTAGAAAATGTAAGTGGTGCATAAATTTTGTCCAGCAGTTTATTTGGTTCACTAGATAAAATCTGGAAAATTGAACAAATGTCAAACTTGAAGGGCTGTAACTAAGTAACTAAGCGAAGAATCAAAAAATAGTCTATAGTTTTGAAGGTTTCATACTTTAATTGGGTTACATGCAAATTTACAGCAATTCATAATTTTTGACTTAATCTTTTCCGGGGCCCATAACACAAAAACTCGTTGAGATACCTCACCATTTCATTCAGCGCATTTCAGTATATAACTATGTATATTTTCAATAAAATCGCACAACAGGATTACGTGATAGAGCAAAGTCTGAAAAAGCACAAAAAATTGACAAATCATAAAATTTCACCAATTTTTTTTAAGTTAAAATTTTGTTTTATACATTCTATTCCCGTATATTCGACCCGAAACATACAAAAAAATTAGCAAATTAGCAAAATATAGACGATTTTATCCGGCATTGAAATGAGAGATTTTCTAAAAAAATGTTTGAGCCCTGTATATCAAAATTGGAAAGATAATTCAAATTACTTTTCACGGTTATCTTCAGCATACTTTACTTTTATTTCACGTAAAATTTTGCGGTAGTTAATCGACTTTCAAGGCGCACATCTTTCACACAAATAAGCATAATTTAAATAAAATTTAAAATATGGAATCTCCTTGCTTTACTGTATATTAGTATATATAACTTTAATGAAATTGTCATAGTTTGCAGGTACTCTTGTAATAGATTTCTTGGTCTCGCTCCTCGCTCGCAGTGTAAAGCAGCCTTTCCTTATGTATCAGTTTAACTCACTAACACTTTATACCCACGCCTAACCTCACGCTAACTCGCCATCGCGTCTCTAAACGAACTAGAGCGGGAATAATGTCCAACCATCTCTGTTTGTTAAATGGCATCCCCGGCCAGTTAACAATGCGTCCGCCGACTCAATATTTGGGTGAATGAATTCTCATTTTGGTACTGTTATAGATGGGCGATATCGGACTAATTCTAAATTAGTTTAGTGAGTGTACTGTTAGCTACATAGCTGTGGGAGATTTTAAACGGAACTCTGAAGAAGAAGGATATTAGGTTTAATTTAATACTTTTGTGGACACGAATGATTTTGGTTGCTGTATGGATAGGACTAATCTTTTGAGTTATCTAGATACTGGATAGATATCACAAAGTATTTTTGGAAGAATTATCTCTTAAGGATGTTAAAGCAAATCACGGTAGTTTTGCACGTGCAGTGCCGTCAAAATACAACCCCCAAAGATCTTTGAAAAAAATAAATCACAAATGTGTAATACGACACTTTGCGTCAATTTTTTCTTCACCGATAAATTGGTCAATTTAGAACATGTTCTATTATCGACAATTTTTTAGGGAATTCTGGACGATTTTAGTTATTGCCAACAACTCAAACTTGTTTATGTTTTGGTTAGTTTGTTCATTTGTGTACGTCTAGCATAGGTGACAGCTGTTATCGTGTTGGTACTATTGAAATTGTCATAACAAATTGACAAAAAACTTGATGTGTATAAAACTAAAGACAATATTTTTGTTTTAGGCAATTAATTGACTAGAAAACTTGAGCAATAGTGATAACAAATTGCGTCGTGTAAAACATGCGATTGAAACGCTCTGCAATTGCAGATCTAAAGTATTTAAATTTCAAATGTTTGGGTGTGGCACTCTGCTTATAACAGATCTCGCTCAGAAATATTTTGTGGAATACCTTTTCAACACGTGTGGTACACGATACTTTTCCGACGACCACAATTAAGTAAAAAAAAAAACAATGTAAAATTTATATAAATATAGATTTAATTTAAAACAGATTATGTTAACATCATTACTATCAAAATTCACAAAAAATCATGTTGAAATCTAATAAATCAGGGTCCAACCTTCTTAATTCGTGTAAATTCAGCAAATTATCTGCAACTGTCAAATTTTTAGGTTAGTTCGCTCAGTTATATCAGAGTGTAATAAAATCATATCAAATAGTTGTGGACGCATCTGATTCGTTAACAAGCTTTCATATCACACAGCATGATATGAAACGACCAACTTTCAGTAATAGTTTAGCGTGTGAATTTATGTACTTTTCGTAGTAGTCTTCGAAAAAGTATATTTCATATTTTAGAAACTGTTTGAAAATACCGATTTTTAGCTTTGATTGCTTGGCAAATTTCTAGCTTTTCAAACATCAAACGCCAAATTTTAATTTGGTATCATGTAAATAAAGTTAGCAACTTGTATGAAAATAAAAATGGATATAACGCATTGTAATCTATTCGAGTTTTTCATCCAAGTTGGTAATGTCCACGAGTTTTCGATTCGAGATCTCAGACCGATTTCTATCAACGTGGACACAGGCCTTTACAACATCTATCTTTTCCAGGCTCGTTTTTCGCTTTTAAAAAAACACTACAAACTACTGACGTTTCCTCTCCCAATGTCAATGCCATACATCGAGAAACACCCGACACGCACGCATAATACTTGCAGTATTGTATCAGTGGATGCACCACAGCAGCGATCCTCGTGTCCGTGTGTTGTTTGTATGTTTGTTTATCGAAGTGTCGTTAACTTTTCCGCGAAATTAATATTCCGGTCTCATGTTTGAAGGCACCGCTGAGCCTTATCGGAACATAAACGAATAAAAGCCGTTTATCTCTGACCGCATAAAATGATACTTGATTGTTTACGTGGAAATATTTTTTATGGCGGCCTTCGTGCGAAGAGATGTCGGCTAATGTCATTGCTGCAGCTGAGAATATAAAAGTATTCAATAGAGTCTTTCACTAGAATCTCAAAATGGCAAATAAGTCATTTGTATTAAAACTAGACCCAAAAACAATCTAATAGATTTAATAGAAGTTTACAAAATATTATTAATTATTCAGATATTTGAGTTATAAAGATATCAATTCTGATGTCAAATTGGTAGGTTTCTCAGTGCTTCTCTCTCACACATCTATTATATTCTAAATTCTTTGTACTTCTCTTATTATTAAGCTGTCAGATTGTAGAAGTATCAACTAATTTGAAGAATTTTGTGTTGTTTTAAATTCGTAACCAAATAACACAAATCACACTTGTTTGAAAATTCGTGTGTTAATGAAACCACGTGTTTAGGTCGACACAACAAAATTAAAGACATGTTGAATGACATAGGTTAGCAAAATTTATCAGTGATAATCAAACATACAAAAAAAATATATGACTCAAATAATCTTACAGTTTATTTACGCTTTTTTCGGAAATGAATGGTATCCATATATATTTTTTTATTATACCTGCATCATAATCCGTGTTTAAAACACGCTACAGCATTCGTAAACGCAAGATTAAAACACGCCGTGCTTTAAAGGTTGCTAAGCAACAACAAAAATATTTAGTATTTAATATCTGTCAAAACTGTAAACGTAAACAACAAATGCTAACCAGTCTCCATGTAAACGATATACATCAAACGTCACACGCGCAAAATTATGAAATGAATCAAAATCAAAATGTTGCTTTCCACTTTTTTCCAGAGTATGATGCAGGTATAATAAAAAATAGCGAATGACACACGTGTATAAGTGCTTTCAAAGCACTAGCGACGTTAAATGCACTCCGCTTCGCGTCGTGCTCTTAAACTCGTCGTACGTGCTTTAAAAACTTACTTATACACTTGTATCATAATATACTATTATTATTTACCACGAAAATTTATTTATCTTCCATTTAAATCATTTTCTAATTGTCATTATCCATAAATTACTGAAATATTTCAGAATAACTTGAATGGGCTTCAAGTAAACTACCACTTCCGGTTATTGGATTATCACCATAAACTAAACAACTCTTCCAAAGGGGATACAATTGATATATACAAAATATCAAATTTTTTATATTAGTAGTTTTTAACCGTAACTCCAGAGATCCACACAGATTGACAGACTGACACACAGACAGACATACAAATAGACAGACAGACAGACAGATAGACAAGACACACAGACAGACACACACACACAGACATCATCGTGAAACTATTAAAAACCTTATTCTATGGACCTTAAAACGTGCTTATCCACTGAAAACTTATTACCGAATTTTTAGCATGATTCCTATACCTCCGTTACAGAATGTGGCGGGAGGTAAAAATAGTGTACGGCCCTATTTCAATCTCACAACCAGAGAAATTCAACTGATATAGTTGGTTATGACGAAGCAAGAAGAAAATAGCAGATGTGTTCGCGAGAAGAATTATGTTCCTAGCATTTAATTTGCAATTTGATTTGCTTGCATGTTTAGCGTTGCTACGAGAATATATAGTAATTTTATGTTCACATCTGTTCTTTTTACTTCACACTAAAGTTTAAATGCTGTGATCTTTGAATTTGAAAATTTATTAGCGTTTTATTGCAAAACTATTATATCTCCCATAAACTATACAATTTATTATAGTTATTAATATAACCTAAAATTGTTGGCCTGAATTTGGAATTTGCAGAAAATAAGCGCGACGTAATTTTAGCATTAAATAATGAAAGTATTATAATATTTATTAGCACTTACCTTTCTGAAATTTCGATGTATTGAATCTGTTAACAAATAGGTATATTTTCCATATTTGTCTTCGGTCTTATAGAATACACCAAATACACTATTTACACTAAATTACTTCCAATAACTTTATAACAATTTACAAATTTATATTTATTTGTCCTAAGACATTGCCAATTAATACACAACAATTATTTGTAGCACTAGATATTGTTTATACTATAAATTATTTAATTTCACATAATTTAAGAAAAATCACTTTCATCTGTCATTTGCATATATTGCTGTACCATTGCAATAAAGTAACTGCTAGACAAATTAATGTAATCACGTTACAACTAGGAGTGCTCAGGTATCTTCAATTAAAATATAGATATATAAATTTAAAATATTCAACGGAAAATATCACAAACAAAACTCATTATTAAACGACTTATGGTTTAAGATCTGTAATAGTATATTATACCTTAAGGAAGAGAAGTGTATGTTTTTTCCGCGTAGCAAAATAAATTTCTTCAATAAGACGAATGGTTCATTTGTTCTGTACTTCTGCATCGCACTTTTCAACATACGTTGCAATATGAAATTTTGAACAAAATATACTAAGATGTTGTTTCTTGACAGTATTTTTAACCCACGAAAAAATTGAGGAAGTTCTCTAGTTAACTCGTATATTTTTTTTATTATTTTGTTGTGTTTAACCACGCATAACTATTTACAGAGTATTCCAATTATGACGATTCTTTTTTTATTGGATAGGGTATACTTCGAAGTTGCTCCTATTTAAATTGCACCCCTAAATTTCACCCCTAAGGGTAAGAAAATAGGGGATGATTTATTGTTCAGTCAATGAATTTTTACCTGTTAATTGATTCTATCACGTATAATTTTGTACTGGGTTGTTAGATTAAAAAAGTGCAAAATAGGTAGCCACACAAAATATTACAAATAAAAACGTTTTACAAAAGAACTAAACCGACGAAAAACTAAAAAGCAAAAATAAAATAAACCATTTTAGTCTTTATAACTAATCTCCTAAAATTAGTTACTTATATTAGTTTAGGAGCTTAGTTATTAAGACTTAAAGGTTTATTTTATTTTCCGAATCTCAGTTTTTCATTGGTTCATTTTTTTGTTAAAAAGTTTTTGTCCAACATCTTGAACGTAGGGAAGAGATGCATACAATAGTTATTTATGTATCAAGGCACTGAAGTTCAACTTGTTATCACGAATACTGAATTTATTATAAATAAACCATGTGAAGTGATAAAAAGGAACTTCAGTGCCGAGGTACATATTAAGTTTTATTTGAAATATAAAATTAGAAAAAACCGTAAAAAATTACAATATAGGTTAAGTTTATACATCTATCAGTTGTCTATTGAAACTGACAGTCAGTGTTGCCAACCTCGAGAAGTGAAGTTATCGTAAATAACACTCAAAATTATTTGTTTTGTCCTCAATTTCATCATCGGAATTAATTAGTTAATTCTTCTTGCAAATTTTGTTTCATGTTAAGTCCAAATTTACTATAGTACGTCAATATATCTGCCAAAATTATCCTAATTGTACAATAATTATTTAACGGTTGCCAACACTGGGTTTCTCAAAATCGTCCTATAATGGGTTACTTTAGTGACGATTTCTGAGTTTTTAATGACGTTTTTTGAGCACTTTAGGGCCGATTTCAAATAAATGATTATTATTATCTTCTGATTTAAGGTTGTTCTTTATTATTTTGGGATGGAAAGATTTCAAGATCTTTTCTTTAGAGCCATTCATTTGAAAAAATCTGTAAGCCTTTTCTTCTTCAAACTTCATTCTCTTTGTGACAAATGTTCTAATGCTTTTTCAATTTATTAAAACAAATTATAGCTTGCAGAATTGGTTTGCTTCTGTTGATTAACCCTACTGTCTATGGTATTGCCTTCAAGTAAGGACAATTTAGCGATGTTCACGGAATACGAAGACCAGTGAATGTTTCAGTATACCGTGTGAAGTGAGATTTTAATTCGGATCTTGTTAATCCCAATTAGTCTCTTTCATCAAACACACATTAAGAAGGAAGTAATATCTCTTACTGAGAGCTGCGCTGCTATCCCGTCATTACGTCACAGCTTAACTAATCGATACAAGAAAAAACACTCTAATCTAAATAAACCATAGCGTATAATAATTACTGTGGCAGTAAACCTCTTTAGCAGTGCGTTAACATCCGTAAAATCTGCAACTTGCTACGGAAGAGACTTTCTCAGTGGCTGAAAGATTCATGCCCCTCCGCTTCAACCAGAATCATGGGATTTAAAATTGCTTGAAGATGTAATAATTATTTACACAAAAATATGAAGAACATTTCAAATACAATATTATTAAAGCATACTCAATACTAATACAATGTTTTATGTTTCAGTGCATTACAGATAATTTTTCGTTAGTTTAGAATGGCACCAAGTTCTCTAAATGTATAGTTAATATTTTCATTATAAAAAATCTGTTGTGGGCAGCACAATACCTCCCGCTAAAGATTTCTTATCAAACAATGCAGGAACACGGACCACAACTATCAAAAAACGCTCATCCCTTCAAAAAATTTACTTTAAAACATGTCGAAAAGGATATTTTTAAATAAATAAATAAATCTTTATTGACTCTAAGCCAAAGGCTGTTCTTCCACCTAACCATACAATATAAATATATTTTGAACAAAATTAAAAAATATTAATTTATTGCCAACTTTTGAGCACAAAAACAAAATAAAGAGCAAGAGAATCAATTAAATTAATTAAGATTATGATACAACGTTTATATGTCTTTTAAACGAAGTCATAGATAGGGATTTCATATAAAGAAGAACATTATTATTATACAATAAGCGTTGTTTTTTTTTTCAAAATGCGCAGGTTAACTAATCTAAATGAAAATGCCAAATATAATATTTCTTTAACATGTTCGTAACTTCGCAAATGCTAACAGTAAGAGAAAAATGTTTTAAACAGCAATTGTAGATAATAATGTTTGAAACTTTATTCTAATAACAAAAATTGTCATTAAACCTTAATTTACTGAGATATTTCAAATAACTTGATAGGGCTTCAAGTAAATTACCACTTTTGGTTATTAGGTTATCACCAAAAACTAATCAGCTCTTCCCAAGAGGATACAACTGATAATACAAAATATAAAAATTTTCAGTTTAGTAGTTTTTGTTAAACAGTAATTCCAGAGATTCACACATACATACATCATCAGGAAACTATTAAAATCATATTCTAGGGACCCTAAAATGTGCTCATCCACTGAAATATAACTACAGAATTTTAGTATGTTTCCTATTATACCTCCCTTACAGGTATGTAGCGGGAGATAAAAATGATGTACTTATTTAATTAAGTATCTAATAAATTAATGAAAAAAATTATTTTTTCTTCAAACGTCATAAAAGTACGTTGTTATGTATTTGTATTCAACAAGCAGAAGTTCAATATTGTCGCCGCCGGCGTAAAAGTGTATCCTTGGCAACACATTTACGCCGGCGGCGGACAAAGTAAAATATTATGAAAAATAGTTAGGTTGTAATTCAATAAATTGACAGTTAAAAATGAAACAAATAAACAAAAATAACAAAACAGCATATTCTACGGCAACTTGAAATGCTAGATAAGACAGAATATTGAAGTTTTGAGCATTTTATAATATTTATAATTTTATTTTCTATGTTTGAAGAAAAAATAGCATGTGTTATTCGGAGTAAATGTGTCTTTGGGTGCTTCGCATGTAATTGTTCGACTCGCTTCGCTAGTCGTTCAAACTTACATGCTCAGCACCCAAAGTATCACATTTCCTCCTAATGACACAATATACTATTTTTTTATAATAGGCATTTTTACTTCATCATTATGGATTAGTCCATAAATAGCCACTTTATGTCCGCTAAATAATATCATAAACAATAATTATAACAAATTATCGTGTCCACTACAATTTAGGGGGTTGTAATTTGACGGCACTGTTCACACTCTCAGATCTGCTCCAAGCAAAGTGCCACATCCAGAAATGGGTAATTTCGATTTGTGTATTTCGTAAAACTCTCAATGCAATAAACCTAGGTTTAAATTGGATTTTGCGTAATTCTACTCAGCCTTATCAAGTATAATTGCAAGAGGTCAAATTACATATTCAAACATTTATAAACAAACCGTTGATATCAGAACCGGAAGTGGTTTACTATGCAATATCTTTTACCAAGTATTATGATTTGCATATCACTGACCGCCGTTTTACTATAAACTCCGGGAAATACCGTTTCGATAGTGGAGCGCGCACTCGGGTTGCTGCAATTAAATTTTATTAGTTTATAGATTTCAACTGCAAACATATCAAGGATATAGCCACCTTTAACTTGTGCTTGTATAATTTTCTAAGGGCCGATATTTCCAATCTCACATAAATTAGAGAATAAATTTATCAGTGGAGTGGAATAAACAAAGTATATCGCACTAGAAGATGACAGCTAAATTTATTCTTTAGTTTATCTGAAGTTGGAAATACTGGTCCTAAATAAAATAAATAAATATATCACATACATAAATAACGTCACGCTATATCCCATTTAGTGGGGTAGCACGAACCCAGAAACACAATCAACCAACAATCAATCTCCTCCAAACATTCCACTACTTTCGACTCGTGCACATTCATACTTACTTGTCTATTCTTCACACTCGGAATCTTTTATTCACGCAACAAATCATGAATCATACTTATCCACTTATTCCTCGAACGCCCACGCAATCGTTCACCCTCAATTTTACCCGCATATATTAGTTTCATCAACCTTTCATTCGATATTCGTTCAAGATGTCCAAACCACCTGACTCACTCACATTTTTTTAACAACATTCTTCTCAATCTCACACTCGCCATACACCAATGTATTTTGGATACGATCACGTCTCGTATACCCACATATTCCTCTCAAATATCTAGAGCAGTTCTAAGTCGTTCATGCTTCTTCATCTACACCCAACATTCGGAACCATACATCAATGTAGGCACTAATATAACATTATAAATATATCATTACATTTACCTATTTTGGGCGTGCTGCGGTTACCAGCCATCTAGTAACACCCCCAAAGAAATTAGAGGTATTGATGTTTAGATTATTCCTACTTTGAAATTCAAATTTTTTACTTTCTTTTACACGATGTGGTATAAGAAGAATGTATAGAAATCATGAAAAAAAAAATAGATTTGCACGGAAATATATATTTTAGTTCCGTATTGACCATTGTCTCTATAACGTCTGTGTGGATTGTTGGATGTGTGTCCGTAGTTCTATAACTCACAATTATAGATTTCATGAAAATGCGCAAAGTTGATTATATTTGGCAATAAATTCAATAAAGAATAAGCTGCAAAAAAATGTTTTTTTACTGTTGTATAAATCTATCCTCATTATTTAAATTTTTTCGATGAATTATAGTGCCATAATTCACGACATAATTTATAATTCACTCTTCTCGACCAATCACAGAGCCAGAAATCTAATTCGAGGTTATTCTAAAGACGTGATGTGGATCACCAAGCAACAGCCGTCTGACAGTTGACATGTAGTCAGTTGTCATTGTATATTTTTATGTTGATGTTTTTCAACGAATTTCGATCATTTTAAAAAGTGATTTTCGAATTTACAAGTGTGGTAAAAGTATAGTATTATATTCGGGATTATGGTCATTATTCACTTGCATGATTTGCGTCACGAGCCGTAGAATACTGACTATCATATTAGTCCCATGACGGCTATGTGGATGGATGGATGTGTGTTCTATACCTCACATTTATAACAAGTTTCCTGACAATGATTGATCATATTTTGGTGGAAATTTATTGAACACGCCAAACAACAAATTCAATATGGTATCAGCTATGAAAATATATTTAAAATAAAATAATATTTATATTAAAAATGTTTGCAATACGTGAAAGTAACACAAATCCCACTAACCAGAGAGATAGTTGCATAAAACGCAAAATGTTTGAGCAATTATTGATAACTGTGGTTTGCGGTATTTTATTTCCTTTTATTTGTTTGTTTACGTTTCAAAATTTATTACTTATAGTTTTGATAAAATAAATAAGATTAAACCGGATTGACCAGCGCTGTGTTGCAAGTTTGTAAAATATGCGAAACTGGAGTTCCGAAACACTAATATTTTGTTAGAAATCAGAAACAGCGCTCATGTGATGGGATGTGTCACCCGTTATTTGTGGTTTCGTGGTTTGCGATGTTTAAAGGTTAAATTTTCTATTTTTAAGAAGCAAATATGTTTTGCTAACAATTCAAACAAATTTAGTTAAATATTTATCGACGCAGGAAACGTGTTTTGATTTTATTGTTGTTGAAGAACTGAATTCGTTGCTTTTCGAACTGTATTATAAACTAATTTTGTTCTCTTTTTGGGATGAAATATTCTGGATGTATAGAATACCGTCGGTGTTCACCAGCCACAAAATGCCTTCGGCGTTGTGTAAATTTACCAGACTAACTACATGGTTGTGTGCCCGCGAGGCTCTTCCCCGTGGGAAAGAACGCGAAGATTCATCCTCCAACAAGATCATCATCTTTGCCTTGGCCATCGTAGTCTATATTCTTTGATTTTTTCATTCCTATTTCTGAGGAACAATTGACAAGAATGATTGTGAGCATAAATGAAGTAGGGAAAGGTTTAAATCTGTTATTGTATTTCTATAAATATAAAATGTTGGTGTTTGAGAAAATATGTACATCCTTCTTCTACCAAAACTGCGTCACATATCTCATCTCCTAATTTTTACCTCCCGCCACATCCTGTAAGGCTGGTACAGGAATCATGCTAAAAATTCGTTAGTGAGTTTTCAGTGGATGAACACGTTTTAGGGTCTCTAGAATATGATTTTAATAGTTTCGTGATGATGTCTATGTGTGTGTCTGTCTGTCTGTCTGTGTGTGTGTGTGTGTGTGTGTGTGTGTATGTGTGTGTGGATCTCTGGAGTAACTGTTTCTCAAAAACTATTAAACTGAAAATTGCGATATTTTGTATATATCAGTTGTATGCATTTGGGAATAGGTAGCTGATTAGTTTTTGGTGATAATCCAATAACCGGAAGAGGTTGTTTACTTGAAGCCATATCAAGTTATTTTGAAATCAGTCAATTATGGTTTATTGACAATATTTTTATTTTAGAATAATGTTTCAAATATTATTATCAATGACGTCTCATCTATAGACAAAGTATGGCGCTGTTTGTTGTGAAGCCGGAGGGCTTGGGCGAGACAGGTGCGCGGCAAGAGGGGGCATTAGAATGGTGTGTTGCACGTTGCATACATTTTTGTTTATATTGGTTATGTCAGCCATTTGTATTTGTTGTGCGTGTTGAAAGAACTGTTGTTTTGATTCACTTTGACAACAAAGCAAGCGTTGACATAAGAAAATTTCAAAATGTCTGGCGAGTCAGCTACGTTTTATACAGTGGCTGTATGCAACGTGCATTACACCATTCTAAGTCCCCCTCTCACCGCACGCCCGTCTCGCCTACATTTGTTCTATCCTTTTCTGCTTCAAAACATTGCGTTGACTTGGATACGACATTACTCGTCTATAGATTAGACGTCATTGATTATTATCTACAATTGTTTGAAACACTTTATAATTTCGTTTAAATCTGCTACCCTGTGTTTTTTGATAAAAAACAAAACAATGTTTGAAAATTATCATTTTTTGACATGTGTCATAAGCGAAAATTATTTTTTTTAAGGGATGAGCGTTTCTTGATAGTGGCAAAAATTTTAAAAATACGGTTATTTTATTTTATTATTTCAAAACGTTTGTAAAATAAATGAGGTGTGGTCACCACACTACTTTCTTATACATATAAATATGGAATTGATATTTATATTTATATCTTAAATAAAAAAAAAATAATAATAAAAATTCAGGGAACTATAGAAACTTATATTTATTTGTCTTAGAAAATGTATCATAATTCCATGAAGTCCAAAATAAGTAATCGAATTGATAATATAAACTCTCTATTCAAAAAGCTTAAATTTGATACCAATCTCGATTTTCATAAATATTATAAAACAATTGACGATTGCTCAAAATCAATTTTGATAGGTTTTCTTAGTGTAGCTTTAATTTGACTCGACATGATTCAATTAATTATTGTAATTTGTTAAAAAGAATTGAAGATCGTGCAAAATTAATTTTTATATTTTAATTTAACTATCCTCCTTTGGTTTTTCAATATGATACCAAACTTGATTTTATTAAAAAAACAATTGACGATCGTACAAATTTTTTGAGAACGTTATTTTGATGCCGAATTCGTCCGAAATGTAGGTACTACAATATTACTAACATCTTTTATTTGAAACTTGATTCCTTATTTTTATATTCGAAATAAGTTGAATTTACTATTTTGTATGGCTACCAAACTAAACTCAGTTCTTCGCATTTTCATAAAACTTATAATTATTATGAAAATTTATTTGTCTATCTTTTCTTGTTCGTTAGTTTTAGTTACAGAACATCCACATCCATCCATCCATCTACATAGACGTTAGTGAGAAACATCTATTTCTGTCAAATTCTTGAAATCTAGTTTTTTTGAGGATTTCTGTACTTCCTTGTTACGTAATAATATAAGAAATAAAACATCAAAATTTGGTCACAGATCAAAATGAGAATCGATTACTGATACTGATAGTTATTAGTAAACTGGTTAGCACTAGGGTGCAGCCAGTAATAAAGTTTTTGTTTGATATTGAAGCCAATAAAATTCGGAATGACAAATGCAAAAAAGTAAGGTTAAATAGATAAAAAGTAATTCAATTAAGCATGGCTGCAATATGATTTGTCAGTCTATGAGCTATTAAGCAAAACAATCTCACAAATATATGACACACGCGGTGATATACGCGAGTGAGTAATACATTTTGTTATCAATTATCTTACTTTCACTCGGCACAATTATCTATCCACTATTTTGACAGCGCAGCCGTTTAATAATAAGTTGTCCTTGAGTTGTCCAACACTCATTGTTGAGCACAATTTGGCAATGATAATCATTGTGGGTAGTTATTAATTAGTATTCCCATGTGTACACGCGTATATTTTAACCAGTCAATCGCTAATATGGTCTTGGAAAAATCAAGGTTGCTTTTTCGATAAATGCTACAGATTTCTCATTTAACTGCCTGACCTACAGTTGACTTTATTAAGACAAATATTTTTATGGTTTTATTTTTACATTGAAAAAATGTTTTCCTGTTAGTTCATTCACTCTTTCAATCTTTTATTCTTGTTTTAAATTATTTCCAATTATAAAAGTAATAAAAATTATGTTTATTCTCAGATTTGTGATAGTTAATTTAAATTTAAATCAAATTTCTTGGAAGCAATTTGACATATTTTTTATTTAGAGATAATTTAAGTAATTATTTTGTAATTTATCATATTGACAGTTAATGTCTATACGCAGACAAAACACAATCATGTTAGCAGTAATTCTTACTCACCTATTCGTATTTAAAGACACACATTAACTTCATTGTTAGTAAACTATACAGCACAGTAGTACATCAAGGCACTAAAGTATAATTTTTCATTACGAATATGGAATTTATTTTCCAAGGCGATTATATTATAATCACTTGTTTTTTATGATGTTGTTTAGAGGTCATAAACTGACTCTTTATGGACTAGCCCATAATGATAAGTAATAGTTATTTACTTTACATGTGGGCAAAGTTAAAGTGAGAAAATTATCATACTCAGCCTTCGGCTTCGTGTGCCAAAATTTCTCTCGTGGGTAATTCCACTTAGCCCACGTGTGAAGTATAACGTTTTATCCAACACCTCTTAATATATACAAAATTTGTTAAAGAAATATTATTTGACAGTGACATATACTTAAAATTTACTAAATTAAAATGTCAATCGAAGTAGTTACCAAGGTGTTGGTGTTATTATTGTTGTTATAAATAAAAAATTACTCACTTGTGACTTTTCTCAAAATTATACCCACTAGTGGGTAATCTGTTACTATCCTTGTTTACAATCGCCATAGTTATAGAGCATTTACTGAGAGTTGTTGGATAAAAATGATTATTATCAAAATAAACAACAAAATAAATTTTATATCATTATTAAGTAATTAAATAGGATCATCATTTTTAGTAATTGTAATATTAATTACTTAATTAGAAATATTATTTTGATGGATTTGTGTAACAACAGCTAGCAAATTTGTTCAAAACATATAATAATAAACAACTTACTAATCAAATAGCAGAAATAAAGTACACTTGAAAACAAACAAATATTTTTGTGACAATGTCGTGTGTTAAATAATATAAATGTAGTTCTGAGTCAAAGAAAAATAATCTACATTGCAGTCCAACATAAAATATTGTATGTAACACGTATATAATAGGGTTTTATTGACTCGTCCTTTATGTGCCTCGCTGCGCTGCGCTCCCCCGGTCCCTAAACTGTCTCGTGCATAAAATCCTTAATTATGTACTTGTTACATAAATATTTATTTAAATACTTTATAATTTTCAGTTTAAAGTTACCCAACAAAAGTGTGTTAATGTTGCTAACAACTTGCATGCGTTGTTCAACTGTTCCAACTGCAACTTTTTATGCAAGTAGACAACAATATAATTATTATGAGGTTGATATTGAGTAAAATAAATATTTTCTGACTGAACTCCAGCAGATTTCTTCTTTTACCTTAATTACCAATCAAGAAGTTTTTTCATCATCAATATCATATTATGTCAAATTTTATTTTATTGAAATTCGAGTGGCGCTATTGATATGACATCACAGTGGTTCAATATAAATTAAATGAGACTTGTGATCATTTTGCCGCTTTGATTAAATGAATATTTAGACATTTATTGATTGATTGACTATCATCACATGTACAATTGATTACATTTTTAATTAAAATATATTTTTATCTTAATATGTTCATCTTTCTCTTGCGCTTTGAACCTTATACTAATTTTTAATAACATTATTTCTGATAAACTATAAACAAATATATTTATTAATCCTGTACAAATCATGGTATATCATATAGTACTGCGCGTACGAGCCGTCAATTTCCTTCCCCAAAAAGTGTTTGTGGGGTAAGTAGCTCCGCGGTAACGCATCGGACTGCGGATTATAAGATCCTCGGTTCAAGCCTCACACAATTAAATTTCGAAAATTGTCACTACAAAAAATATCCCTAAGGTTTCTTTACCACTACTATCTTTGGGGGCCGTGATTTGACGGCTGGTAACTGCACATCATGCGTAAAAATATATCATAATACCAAGATCTGATTTTAGCAGAGTGCCAAATCCAGAAATAGGTAAATGTCGTCATGATATATTTTTTTATTTTATTTAAAAATTTGTAAAATACCTTAAAACCATATTCCAAGTGCCTTACAGTTTTGATTTATTTATTGCCTCTATACATCTCAATACAAAAGCCGGTAGAGCTGATCGCTAGTCATTTGTTCTCTATATTTTAAATTAAAAAACGAGAATTTTCTTGTTAACTCCAAATTATTCGTCAATTCCAGTCGAAGTAGGCTCGACGAGCCAATGCGTTCAGTTGTATATAGAACATTATTCAGTGCAAACGTTATTATTGAATATTAAATGTTGTGTGTTTTAATATATTTAAAAAATTAGTGAACTGCGTACTGTGTATGTATGTGTGAACTTTTGAACTGTCCGATCGACATCTCTAGTCTCCAGGAGCAGTCCGATATTAGCTGCAACCCCGTCCAACGGTGAGTAGATTTGCTAATATTTTAAATAATCGGACATTTCTTTGCATGTGTTCTTTGCTGGATTTATATATTAGCGTCGCCGAATTTTTATACATTATGAAATTTGACGGGGAACGTTCGACGCTCAATATTATAAAGCCATACAAAACTTAATTGCAATTCCGATATTCAATCTGAGAGAAGATCGCAATTTTTGAGACGAAAATTTCGCAATATCGCAGAGAATGTACATGATCGAAGTTACCTGCGTGCCAGGGACGGGGCAGGAGGGGTAGGAATGTGTAGTGCAGGGCCGGCGTCGCCCTTCTAGGAAATTTTCAATGTATGTTCGTTTTCGAGAAGAAATTAATTATACTGTGTCTGGAATTAATGGAATTAATCACTATGAGTATTTTATTTAAAGATAGTATACTCATAAAAATAACTTCTTGTTTCGAAATATGTAAATAAAATCTAATGTAACATTTTACTTGTTACTCGGGTTCGGTGAAGTTGAAAGAATACGTACGAATTTATTTAATACTAACAAAAGTTATTTGTTTAACTAGGCATCAAAATACCAAATTTACAGCAGAGGTTACCGTTTCAATGACGAGGCGAAGCCGAGTCAATTAATGCTTTTCAAACTATAAATCTGGTTCTGGAGCTGAGTTCAACATATTATTTTTTTCCGATTTAAAGTTAATATTAATTTAGTGGTTGTTTTATTTACATATATTGAAGGGTATCGCTGCCAAATTATGTTGCCATGTATTTGATGAACCGTTGCTATGCATTTGTCGACGGTTACTATGCGTTTGTAGAGTGATTGATGTAAAATATTTTTACTAGTTATTCACTTGTAAACACCATTTACCCAAGCCCTCTATTGCCTTTGAAAATGAATCTTTACAAGTTACTAATTGACAGCTACATTGTAAAAATTTTACAAGTTAGTAAACAAGGTAAACAATACACGTTAGAAGGCTTATGCGAAATCATTTAAAATAATTTTTGACAGAACAGTTGTGTGTAACTGACAGACTTGGTTATAATTTTAATTTGATTTACAAATGAGTAACAAGTAAAATGTTGTACAATACAAGCAAGGTACTGCTTCAAGGAGGTGACAGGCTCGCTGGTCATTTCTTCCATTCAGTAGAAAAACTGTTTTACTTTGCTTGTAATGTAAATAACTATTACAGTCTAGACATAAAAGGGACACTTTACAAACTGTTTGCAGTCCGAAAAGTGTCACGTTTAATGTCAATCGGTAAAAAAAATGATTGATATATTTTCAATTATTTATTTAACACACCAAAACACTAATAATTACATTTATTTACAAAACATCTATTAATTTCATCGATTTATTTATCTTCATACTTCGAATATTTATATACACTCACTGACGGTTTATAATGAACTGTGCAACGTTCGTTCAGCGACCTCTTATATATCTGTGTATTGCCGGCTCTCGAACAGTCCAGGCGCTTTCGAGAATCTTCTAGAAACGGCTGAATATTTATTGGGCCACTCCGGTAGGTTTCAAACAGTCTATATACAAAAAGTAATATCATCCGACATATTACCAATGACTTCTAACAGTTATGACATCACATCAATAGCGAGACCTGCAATAAATTTCAAAATAAAAATACCATTTAATTATACGACTATATACAGCTTTATTATTATAATAAGATTGTGAACACATGTCCCTTTATGTTTATAAAAAACAAAACACCAAATATTTGCACCACCCCTAAAACAAACTGTACAAGGCCTACTTGCGTGTACAACAAAACGATTTAGTGCACTTTCCCTTCCAGTGACGTCGCTAGGGGTGGATCGAGGGCGTCATCCCCCGCCACCCCAGCCCTGTGATCACGTGCGCCAGAAGCAACAGTGAGTTGCGACTGCCTTTATTAAATATTAATTTATTATGTATACGATACACGGTAGCGATAACAGAGTTTGGCACGAGATTGCGTGCCGGGGATCGAACCCGGGCTTCCGGTGTGCGCGCCTCTGCAGCGCTTTCAGACACTTCATCACCCTCTCTTTTCTGCGCACCCCTGAGATACCAGGGTATGTTTGGTGCGTAGAGGGTTCACCAGTGGTTGTCAAACATTTTGTTACACTAATTAATTATTACTTGACGCCCAATAAAATTGCACATATCTCAGTTAATAATAGTTCTCTAGTTTGCACTGTCTAAAAATTAATCAATAATTATTCATTTAAATAATCCATTTTCATTAGAATTGCACGGATTATTTGATCTCCTACATCTTCCGAAATGAGAGAATAATTAAAATATGTTTTTAAAATGAAGGGAGTTATTTTTTAACATAAATTATCATTAGTAATAAACATTAGTAATAAACAAAAATACTTATAGTTGCATAAGTATATAAATAATTTTCATGATATATTGTCTTTATATTAGTACAATTAATTATTATTATCTTCGTATTGTTGCTATTTTCGATACAACAAAATAACATATTATCCTAACCTTACGCAACAGTTGCATGTAGAGTTGTTATTGCATAGCCCACTTCATTACAGTAACATTATTTTTAATTTTTAATACCATTTTTCTCGAAATAATTGTCATATAATCCTATACAATATTTATAACTTTGCAATAAAAATATTCTCTATCTAATAGACTAAAAAAATATACAGGGTAGTATTTTATGAAATGTTTAATTATTGACATGCCTAATTATTTTATATCAAAAAAGTTTAATAAGTTAATTGTAAAGGAAAAATTTCTGCATTATTTAACATTATTATTTATAATTTTCTTAAAATCATCAGTGCGTCATAACAAAGCATAATAAAATAATAATATTTAATAATTTAACAAGAATACCAATTGAAGGTTATTGGTTTTATATGTCATCTGCTGTCATCAGTGTTTAATTTCAATTGTCTTGAATAAAAATGTATAATATGGAAGAAAAGTTAAATATAGTGAAATGGCATTGTGGTCAAAATAGTGTTCGACAAAAATTAATTAAATGAAATAAACTCTCAATTAATATCACATTTATTTTGTTATTTCATTGCACTGATGATTTTAAGAAAATTACCAATAAACATTCCCGTCATTTTTTTGGTTCCAGGTAGAGTAAAATTATAAATATTAGTATAAAAATATGCATACATTTTTAACCTACAATAAACTATGTAAATTTTTTTTATGAAAATTAGTTAGGGAATCCAATAATTGAATATTTAAAAAAAAACTCCTAGTACTGAAAACATTATGGTGCGTCATCATTTACCCACCCGGTATTGAACAAATAATTTAGATGGTACAAAATATCTAATCATTAAATCTAGTTACAATTTATTATTGTGTTGGTATTGTTTTTTTTTTTTGACATAATCCTATCTGATGAACCATTTCAAATATTTAGGGATAATTCAACTCATATGTCTTCTGTCAAACATGGTCCAATAGGTTTTGAGGATTTTTAATTTTCCACCAAATGAAAAGAATTTTACGGACATTTTTCATGGATTATTTTTTGACGTTTCTTTAAACCAATCAAATGCTTTATTGTATGTCCGTGTCTGCGTTTTAACCAATCCTGTCATTATTATACTGAGAATAATGCTCTTGTGATTATTCCCGGCAATTTTCTCTGTAGCTTTTTTGTTTTTGTTGACAGATGTCAGATGTCAGATATATATCATCAACACAAGTAAAAATGAGCAAAAAAGATAGATTTAGTGACGTGCCTGATGATGAAATCAAAAAATAATCTAATTAAATACAACTCGAGAGTTCGATAAATTAGAAAACAATTCTCCAGTATCTTTCTCAAACTTGTCGCCATTTGGCAATAGCCACGAAAGCCCGTAGGGCTTTAGTGGCTATTGCCTGGCAACAAGTTTTCGAAAGATCTGTCAAATTATTTTCAATTTATTCTCACTCTCTTGTTTTATTATTACCGACAATTTTTCTAGTGATCCCATCGACAATTTTAAACAATTGAATTGTAGCACTGTTGCTGTGGAAGTGAATCTATTTGCAAGTCAGTTTAAAGAAAGAATGCATTTTGACTCGTTGAATTGCTCTCCGAATACCATTCGTTTTACAAGTAATGTAGACAATTTTTGGGGCTGCATCACTCATGGTTATTACGCTTGAAAATATAACTAGTACTGCGCACTCGTGTTATTTAAAATCAAGCGTAATACTCATTTGTGATACAGCAACAAAAATTATCGACATAACTTGTAGGATTAATGGTATTTATATGACTTCTTTACGTGCATTGGTTTGATCCATCCTTTCCAAAGTGCCAAAGCACTACCGCTATTTTTTATTACTAACTGATAGTTGGGTAGCACTGAATGTAGTAATAGTAGGTAGCTAATGCTGCTTGCAGAGCAGCTACTGTTTTTCAAATAATTAAATTGCAAAACGGCTAGGCACCTGACTGTTGAACTACAGTATGATGGCGGTGTACGGTGTACGGTTCTGGGTCCGAGTCCCGCTAGGCGAGATGGCGTCACGTCTGGCGCAGGTCACGTGACCACGTCCATGCCCTCTGACCCACCCCGCCGCATTATTTTTGATTTATCGCCGCGGCCGGACAATATAAAGCAATGAGTTATGTTCAAGTGACATCACATTACGTTACAAGGGTAATATTGCAGTGCTCAGAGGTCGGCCTGGCCCGCTGCCAGTGTGGTCGAGTTTCCTTGCGTTTTTCTATGATTCGGTGACTGCACGTCATCCGGGATTTGCCGATACAAATGGTCCGTCTCGCGATTCATGCCATTGACAAACTTGTAATCCTAAGGGGGTTTCCCCATCAACAAATTAACTCTGATTATTTCACTCATTACAAATTTGACCAATCAGAATGTCTCATTTTCCATTGTTGTACATTTTAGATAAGTGATTAAACAGCACCATGCTGTTTATTCGCGATTAAATTGAAGCTAGCTTTTATATGCAAATTTTGAACATTTTGAATGCATATTTAGCCGGATAATTAGTTGCAGAAGCAAGATACTTACATATTCTTTACCTTTACTGGTATTCTATATCTATAAACATGCTGAATTATTCAATTCAAGCTATTTTAATTTACAAATTTTTGACATTTATTTGACAAGTAAAAACAAAAAAAACAATTTGCTATAGTTACAATATAACAACAAAATTTTAAGGTGCTTTTTGTTTGTGTGTACCGATTTATTTAAGTAAAAATTTGTCAAAATCAAGGTTTTAATACAATTTCTTCGGCAAGTATCAAAGTTTATGCTACAAATTCATAAAATAATCTTGACATATATCCCTCGTGCTAAAAAATTGAATCGATTAAATTTGATGTCTAGCTTATTTATAAAATTTTGCTTTTAAAAAAGTGTTATCGTACATAATAATTTAAGATAAAATCCCTCGATCTGCGGTCCCGAGATTATTTCTAATTATTATGTACTCAAACATATATATATATATATATATATATATATATATATATATATATATATATATATATATATACAGGGTGTTGACAGCGACCCCGGAACATAGGACTTTAACATGTAAAATCATACTTTCGTAATTTCCTGCTTAACAAATTATATTAGACAAAAAAGGTTCAAATAAAGTTGAGAGATCATAAAATTCTACATCAGAATCAATAAACAGAATTAAATTTACATGCCCTATAACGCCAGAAATTAAATATGAAAAATATTGAAAATTAGCTCAAAAATCGGGTTAGCCTTGGAAATGAAACAAAATTCAAAAAATAAATAGTCAATTATGCAATTTATAATAATAATTAATAAAAAATACAATTTTCATTTCCAATTGTACACAATTTTGTTTCATTTCCAAGGCTAACCCGATTTTTGAGCTAATTTTTAATATGTTCATATTTAATTTCTGGCGTTATAGGGCATGTAAATTTAATTCTGTTTATTGATTCTGATGTAGAATTTTATGATCTTTCAACTTTATTTGAACCTTTTTTGTCTAATATAATTTGTTAAGCAGGAAATTACGAAAGTATGTTTTTACATGTTAAAGTCCTATGTTCCGGGGTCGCGGTCAACACCCGGTATATATATATATATATATATATATATATATATATATATATATATATATATATATATATATATATATATATATATATATATATATATATATATATATATATATATATATATAAATCATAGCTCAAATGAAATTATTTGATCCAATTGTCATTTCTTGATACATTTATAATTTAAATAGTTTATCTAGACTTCATTAATAAACGTAGAAACCAACCCTAAAACGTAAAATTCTAGTATATTACATGACGGATTATGATAATCATTATTCTCGCCGTAGGCGAATGTTACAAATCATCCAAGTGAATAATGACCATAATCCTCAATATAATACTGTAAAATATCAAAGGTTTCTATTTATGTTTTTTTTTATAAAGTTCATGTCGAGAACATATAGTGTGAAGCAGCCTGCATTTGTTTCTCTTCGTGCGCGTGCTGAGCTGTTGAGGTCTTCGAAAAAACGCAACTCTTGTTATTGCAGTTGTGATGTATTGTGTTTTATTTTTGGAAAACTTATAGTGGTGTCAACTGGATCCGGACTTTTTATCTCTTGGTCCGGAGTTCGAGAAATTATTGAACTTGACAGGCTTCCTTCGCATTTTTATAAACTTTACACAATACACAAATAGTTCTTCAAGACATCTTGTTTCATCTACTAATATTGACAATATGTACATGTAGATTCTAAACACCTCTTGCAAAAATAGAAGTATCTATTTTTACCTTCAGCATATACTAGGTGTAGAATTGAAATATGGCAAATAGGGATTAAAACACTATTTTTTTATGTGGCTGTTCATTTTTATATTTCACTTTACTGCAAAAGTGTCAATACAAAAGATGTTTAGAATATAAAGATGCAATCAATAAGGACCATTTGGTCACCTAAATATTAATATTTCGGGATATATCAATCAAATTAAAACTAATATTTATTAGAAAAATTGTAACACGACCATGGAAAATTGAACAAAATCAAAAAATATTTCACATTTCATATAACAGTTTAAGATTAATTTATTTATATCATAAAAAAATATTTATGTTTTAAGTTGCAGAATAATACTCTTTAATATTTACCACACACTTTTGTATACTGATACTGAATGTTTCATTTATTCAAATTATTATTATTATTTTATTTACCACCATTTTTATGAATGTGAATAACTTCTTAATTTATCATTTCAGACACATTATCACATAACACTAATTGACTATAAAAATCTGTAATTATTTATAGACTGTTACAAATATAAAGTTGCACGAAATAGAGCATCTTGTATACAAATGTTTATGGTAAGTAAATATATAGATAATGCTATGATAAGTATATAAAAAAAAAAATTTTATTTAAAAAGTTTTACTCATTAACTTAACCCTCTATTGCATGAATTATTATTTCTTTTAAATAAGGGCTCAAAAACATTATTTTTTTATTCATATATGTAAAATAAGTGTGTTATATAATTTTTTTTCCAAAAATAAAAAAAAATTTTTTTAAAATTTTGTTCACTATTGGGAACATTATGAACAAATTCAACTTACAATAGAACTTTGGTCTATTGGGTCATCTTTGTGTACTATACAAAATTGTTTGATAAACAGCCCCTTCTAGGAAAACATCAGATAAAAAAATTTTTTGGAAATTTTGTAAAGGTGTTTTTAGCTGTAATATATCAGCAGGTAATAAGCTGCTTCCTTCAAATTTTACATTTTATATCTTAGATTCTGTAATTATCCTTTTTCCAGTTAATTTTTTTTTTTTTATGTTGGTCAAATTGGGAGGAATGACCTAATTGGCAATTGACAAAGTGTATATAATGTTCCCAAATGTTACAACATGATTGCCATGAATGTAAACTGCATAAGAAAAGAAAAAAAAATTTTAAATTTTATGTTCCCTCTCGGGAACAATATGTAATAGAGGGTTAAAATAGAACAGACAGATGACTCACCTGGTATAATGTAACTGTACTGTACACTGTAATAAATAAATTTAAATTTGTTTTCTGAATTGTCAATTTTAATTTTAATATGATTTATTTTGACAACTTTTGCTTTTACACTTTTGCTGTAAAGTGAATAGATAAAAATTTGTAGCAATATGAAAAAAAAAGCATTGAAATTCCTATACGGCACATTTCAATTCTACACCCAATATATGTAAAATATAAAATTAGCAGGAAATTGTGTACTTTATAATTATAAGTTTTATAACAATGGTCACAGAAAACAATAAGCTCAATTTATTTCTACTGAGTTACATATTCAATAATATAGTTGCATTTTAATAATAATCATAGTTTTTTGAGAACATACCAACATGTATTGTACATGTATGTAAAACAATTAAATACATCTTCATACGTAAATGTAGTAAATAAATAAATAAATATATATATCATCACGCCTTTTACCCATTGTGGGTGTGGCACTCTGCTTACGCAGATCTCGGTAAGTGATATATTTTTTCGTATGAAGTGCGGTTACCAGCCGTCAAATCATAGCCCCCAAGGATGTTAGTGGAGGGGGAACCACAGGGGTAAATTTAAATTTGTAACTGTCGGCAGTGGGATTCGAACTGAGGATCTCACGATCCACAGTCTGACACGTTACCACGGAGCTATGTAGTATGATCTTCTTATTTGATATTCCAGGTGTAGGTATATACCTCCGTGAGGTAAAACAGATTATGTCTGGTTTCTTCGTTTTGCGCAACTACAGTTTAAAACATTTAAAATTAATTTTGTAAATAATTAATTAAGTTCATGCAAAAGTTGTAGAAAATGTTCATATAAAGTTAGCGCTGTAAATAGCAGTTTCGGAAATCTAGTTATAATTTAATTTGGGAGAAGGTAATATAACAACACTATTTCTAAAAGTTATACGATAAAAGATTTTGATAAGCTCAATAAAAATGCCAGTTGGTGGTACATAAAATGTTCGGGAACACTGCGAACTAACAGGGGCATTAAATTATATTTCCCCGAACGGAGCTCGGAGTCCGGAGTCCCGAGTCCGGGGTCCGCCAAAGTGCGCAGTTACCGGAATACGACGCTTTTATACGATGCATTTTACATGATGTCGCTGCGACGTTTAAAGCAAACAACGGCATAATTGTGTGGATATTGAAGGATGGCATTAAGTGCGCCCAGTTACGACTTTCGACGATTCGAAACTTATTAATTACCACACACCCACTACATTTACCACCCTCTATATCTTACCCTAACTGATGTATAGTTCACCTCTATAAAATTAAATAAACGTTTCACAAATTTTTATTCCTGGACCGTACAAAATTAATGAGTCAATGGGGTCTTTCACAATTTAAAAAAATTTTGTTTATGGAACTTTATTTAAATTGAAGACTATCTATACTTTTAAAAAGTCTTAATTGTTATTCATTAAGCCACAATGATTTTTTAAAAATGTTGTGAAGCCATTGTGGAGGTGTTGCTAGATTTAAAACAGTACAAATTGTAAATAATTGTAGTCATATATTTTTTTACTTATCTTATTATTATTATTACATTAAAATAGAACATTTATGTGACAAAAATTATTTACATTATAATTATAACATTTGGTTACCGAAATATTAGTATTTCCCAATGTGTCAATCAAATTTAAATCAATATTCATTAGAAAAAGAGTAACACAGCCATGGGATCTTGAACAAAAAGGAAATATGTTTAATTTTTCGTAAACAATTTTAGGGTTATTTATGTATTTATCAGAAAAAAAGGAAATCTTAAATTCGCTATTTTATCATTACAATCTTCAGCGACATTTTTACAGAAAATAATCCAACATTGTAATATAAATATTGTACAACGAGCATGAAATGGTACCTATTTCCTACGAGTATGAAGTGGACATTCCATGCGAGTTGTACACTTATACATTTTCTGCAATCACGATATTATTTCCTAATGGGGCCTTTAACCATTAAAAAAAAAAAAATTTATGAAATTTTATCTAAATTGAAGACTATCTACACTTTTAAAAATTCGTAATTGTTATTCATTAAGCCACAATGATTTTTTTTAATGCTGTGACGTCATTATAGAGATGTTGGTGGATTTCAAACAGTAGAGATTTAAATAATTTTTGTCACATAAATGTTCTATTTTATTATAATAATGATAATAATAAAATAAGTCAAAAAATATATGACTACAATTATTTACAATCTGTACTGTTTTAGTTCCAGCAACACCTCTACAATGACGTCACAACATTTTTAAAAAATCATTGTGGCTTAATGAATAACAATTAAGAATTTTTAAAAGTGTAGATAGTCTTCAATTTAAATAGTTTCATAGAAAAATGGTAAAAGACCCCCGTTAATTTAATTTTAAAAATAAATCTGTCCTTTTACAATTCCAATATTTGACAATTCTAGATAAGTATCCTAGCAATGGCACCTGTACTGCAATGAAATGACCTGCAGTGAAATACTCACTAAACAAATTCATTTCGCACGATGCTTGCAATGTACCTCATTTCCCTAGCAACAAAAAACATACAATGAGCAGGTTTCTAAGTGGTCAAAGAAAAAATTTAAATCAAATATTTTTCGTCTTTGTTTAACTTTTCATGGCTGTAGTATATTTTTTCGAATAAATATTGATTTTAATTTAATTGATATATCGTAAAGTAATAACATTTAGATAGCCAAATGGGTCTTATTGCATGCCTTTAAAATTCTGAACAACTTATGTACACCTTTGCTCTTAAGTGAATAGGTACAAATTTACAGCAATATCAAAAAAATCTGTACACATGTAAAATTAAATATTCTTCAACTTTCAAAATAACATAAATTGTTGAAAAAGCTAATTTAATCGTGTTTTTCACAAAAAAACTGTTAAGGTCTTCAAGTAAACTGCTACTTCCGGTAGACCAATTGTATCCAAAATCTAATCAGCTCTTCATTTAAATATAGGAAGCAATAATTCACAAAATTGTATTTTTTGGTATTATAGTATTTAAGTTGCCACAGACTACACACACACACACACATACATACATACATACAGACATCATCGCGAAAATAGTAAAATCGTATTGTAGGGACCCTAAAACGTGCTTATTCATTGAAAACTCACTACCCAATTTTTTGACCAAAAACATTACCTCCCTTACCTAGAGGTAGGCGGGAGGTAAAAATAGTAATGAAAGTCCTGTTCTCAACATTTCAATTCTACTCCCGGTATATGTACGGGAGGTAAAAAGAACAAATAATTATTACCAATTATATTGAATTCAAAACTTAGTATAGTATGTGAAAGGTTCTCCATGCATCTTCCATGTCAGGTGTTCCGCCAAGTACCCTCGGTTGACAAGACAGGAACGTGCGAAGAGCACGCCCCGCCCCCACCCCCGCCGTCACCGCACTTCCGGTCACTGCACACTGCGCCGGAAACCACAGCACAGCTGATCGCCGACGTGCAGTTGTCTCGCGCTGCATTTTATTATTTCCCGAACATGTTTGCAAGGGAAGCCTGGGAAAAAGCGCCAAGAATTTTTTACTAGCATTCCATTAGTTTTACTTTATTTTCTCGGGAAAAAAGGTGCAGGGGGAAATTAAGTGAGTACTTAGGTTAATTATGGCTCGGGGGTTTTTATCGCGGCTGCTAAATGGTTTGTTTGTTGCTATTTGTAGATATAGCAGTTTACCGGATTTTACTTAGATTATTTTTCGTTGGAACTACTAGAGCGAATGTAATCTTGCCATTTATCCAATTTAAGTGTGGCACTTTAATTTACAAAACTAGTAACAATATTGTGAGTGTCGTAATTTGACATTACAATATAGCGGTAGAAAATAAGAAAAATTTACCGTCGTGTACAATGAATGTGTTCGTAGTTTCATAAGCGAGTGAATCTGTAACATGCGTTATAGTTAACTCATTGGTTGAAAGGTCACGCAGTAATTGATTTAAACCAGAATTAGATACTTCAAGCAGCAGATGCGTTTACGCTATTAAAAGTATTAAAGTATATTTGAAGTGTTGTTTGCAATATGAAAAGACCCTGTTGTTTCGTTCGGTCATTTGATTGGTTTCACAAACATTAAGATTGTGCACTTAAGTACTCTGACCCAAATTCACAAATTACTCTATTCTCAAAAGCACTCTTATGTCGGTCAAACTCGGCCTCATTTTGCGTGACGTCACGGATTGCATCGGAACTGTTGTTGTGTTCACCCACTCCGTGCACCACCCAGGACCGTATCTACGAAAAATTTATCGGACCCTTAACAAAAATATTACAGTCTGTAAAACTATCACAACAAGCTGATGTCCGAAAAAAAAAACAGCGAATTTTCACAACAAAAAATAATTTGCTCTGCCCGACAACATAACCTCCCGCTTAAGCATCGTTCAAACGGTAGAAAACAGAGAAAAATCAAATAAAAATTGTAGGCACCTATAAATAAACTTGATAGGTCTTCAAGTAAATTACCATTTCTGGTTGATATATTCTATATTTTAAATTTAGAGATGATATCTTCAATCAATTTTGAGTAATCATGTATGAAAAAAAAAAACACATACATATACACAATGAATAAATATATATTAAACGAAAGCAGTTAAATATCTACCATATTAGACTGTGTATCGCGTGATCCTCAGTTCGAATCCTGCAGCCGAAAATTTGCAATTTTAATTTTAATCCTTTGTGAATCGCAACTTGACGGCTGTTAACCGCACTTCAAACTTTATATAGGCGTAACGTTTCTCTGGACAATTTACAGCAGTAGAAAAAGTATAGTATTACATTCGGGATTATGATCATTATCCACTCGGATGATTTGTATCACTCGCCTACGGTTAGCGACGCAAACTTCATCTTCATTAATAATGACTATCATAATCCCTCATATAATATACTATTATTAATTATTAAAAATTAAAATTTGTCGGAAGTTATGTGTTGGTACATCGGAGCATTTTTTAATAAGAAATTGTGTATATTTATAAATTATTTATCTCATAACATTAATTGTTTTATAATTTTTTTGATTTTTTGGCTACAGAAATATATACAGGACACGGTCAGTTTCATTCTCTATAACATTGATTATTTTGTTTCAAATAAATAGTAGTAAACAGAAGAATTGTACCTATCTCCATAGTTCTTCAAATTGTTGAATTTAACGTCAGTTTTGATAATTAAAATTCGCTGATTTGTTTGATTTTGAAATAAATAAATGTGTAAAAATACTTGGAATGATTTGAGTCCGTCCCTGGGATAAGTGCATTGAGCAAAACAAGTCTCATTCCCGTGAAATCTATTTAGTTAATGTTCGCTTTACAATTTTAGGTTAATAATCATTACTGAAAGAATTTGCTTTGGTTGTATTGTTGTCGATTGTTTTACTATTTTAAGAATTTATGAGCAGAAATAATAAACACACATAGCTGCAGTGGCTATTCAATATTTGTTCTAGTTTCCACATAGAAATTTAATTTATTTTGTTTGTTCCTATACTTCAATACAAACTGCGATAAATTATAGTTACAGATTAGATGGATATCGAAAAATGTGTCAAGATTTAATTGCCACGAAATTAAAACATGGGAAAATAACTTTGTTTACTACCTTACTCAATTTTAGATTGCCAATTTGTAATTATTTTATTTTATGATGTGCAATTTTAAATAATATTTCTATTTAGAATAAATTCAATTTATTATTTTATTTGCCCAGTAAATATCCACTTCCGCTTCTACAATTTTTATACGTTGTTTCAGCGTTTAAAAGCATCTATCTATTGATGCTATTGAAAATTGAAAATAATTTGACAGATCTTTCGATAAAAAGAATCTTCAAAATCGGGCTACCCTGTAAAAAGTTATGCGGGGTCATAAATAAAAAAATATACCCGCTTTTAGTAAAACTATTTTCCTCCCACTTTCCAGTGGCAAGTTGTGACATAGTATATAAATATTTATTTAAAAAAATGCTGCATACATTACACGTAAATGGAAAATACAAATAAAATAAATTAATAATAATTTATACTGTCAATAATAAAAGTCAGGTACATAAATATACCTCAACAGTAAAATATACAAACTGATTTTTATTTACATGTCAAATCCAACATTAAACATAATTTATTTATAATGTACACACAAATCCTGACGCGGGTTATAATTATAGCTGCGGACAGATATTAAAACGTAATTTAAGAACAATTTTTGAAATATTCATTATTTGTCTTCCGAATACACCCCCAAATATCTAATAAACGCTAAATGCTTTTTTCAATTATCTTAATTAAACTCTGTTTGACCTGACTCAACGACACGGCACACGACCATCAAAAGTTGAAGAGGGAATAAATATATATTCCTCCAGACATCAAATGCCGCGCCGTTCAGTTCCAGTTGATTCTGCAGTTTGTAATCCTGCCGAGTTTTATCACCGGTCTCTAAGGAGATGTTCATCTTGTGTCATTAGTTCTCCCGCGGACTTTTTCACAACTTTGTAACTTGCCATCGGATGCTGCATGCAATGCATGCCACTCGCCCAAGTCGAACATAGAGAAGATATCTGTAAATAAGCAAGAAAATAATAGATACTTTTTTGAATCCTGTGTAAATATATCCCCATTATTTCACTTTTTTTCGATTAATTACGAGCCCAATTAAGACTTTTAGAATAGCTTTAAAAAAATAATTCTGATCTAACAAAGGGAAAAATTTATTGTACTAAATTTATTTATATCATAAATTCTGTTATTATTAAAAATATTTTAAGCAATAATAACAACTGAAATAATATCAAATTTATAATTTGACCCAAAGGTAAAAACCTAACCTAACCTAACCTAACCTAACCTGATACCACAAACATTGTTTTTAAATCTGATGACAACAAAATAGAGAAAATTGTTTCAAATAAAAATTGTAAGTAATATTCTACATCCTTTTGATTCCAATGAAATTTTCTCTATCTCATTTATTTATTAAGATAAGCCCAAAAACCCTGATAGGCCTTGAAATAATCAACCACTTACTGTTGATAAATTGTTCCCAAAATCTAATTAATTCGTAACATAAACAATTCCTCCATTACATAAATGTATGTACGGAATGTAAAAATGATAAAATTTAATATATAAATATGGTGAATTAAACTAATATCCTTTTTATGACTTTAACTGGGTCAAATAATATGATTCTGGGCTCGTATAGTAATCATAATTACGACCGTAAATTATGGATTCATAATTCACTCTTCTCGATCAATCACAGAATCAGAAATCAATTGACAATGTAGTCATTTGTCATTGTGTATTTATATGTTGATGTTTTTCAAGGTGTTTTCAACCGATTTCGATCATTTTCAAAAGTGCAAAATTTTCGAATTTGTAGAAGTAGAAAAAGTACAGTTGTATATTCGGGATTATGGTCATTATTCACTCGAATGATTCATTTTCGTTTATAATGACTATCATAATCCCTCATGTAATAATATACCTACATAGAAAAACTTACAATACAAAATATTATTAAATTATGACAAATAATTCTACTTGCCTTCGTCATGCAGTAAATAATTTTCGTCTCTTCTTTATCTTCCTGTCTTTCTGTAAGACAATCTTAGATGTTCCAATGATTCCTCTTCTCTTCTATTGATAGCCAGTACGTAACTTCTCTCTTCATTCTTCAAAGATATTTTGTCAGCCCTGGAGTATACTTCTCTTGACAAGTACTTTAGTATATGCAGTTTTTGTAATTTCTTGTATCTTTTTACTTGCTTATAAATAAATAAATATATCATCATACCTTTTACCCATTAAGGGTGTGGCACTCTGCTTACGCAGATTTCGGTAAGTGATATATTTTTTCGTATGAAGTGCGGCTATCAGCCGTCAAATCATAGCCCTCAAAGATATTAGTGGAGGGGGAACCACGGGGGTAAATTTAAATTGGTAACTGTCGGCAGTGGAATTCGAACTGAGATCTCACAATCCACAATCCTATGCGTTACCATAGAGCTATTTACATATATTTAAGTTACAATGTAAAAAATAAATTCTTGACGATCGTCAAATGTTTTACTTTTTTTGTAATAGTTATCTAAATCCTACCAAGTTTAGTACTAAATTAAAAGTCTCAGGGATGAAGTACAGTTTATTTTTCTTGTGGTGCGGTTTACGTCACTATCTTCTTTCTCACCTTTTCCCATCAGCAATAGTGGGAGAAAGTGAGAAAGAAGATAGTGACGTGAACAGCGCCACAAGAAAAATAAACTGTATGAACTCAAATGTCAAAAATTAATTTTCGTCGACTATGCCTCCATGCTTGACAAAATGTAGATTCTTTATTGCATTTTTGTGGACAATTTGTCAAAAAATGTCATTGTTTTTTGTGTTAGCTTATTTAGGAAATAAACCAATAGTTTAAGAAAATGTATTTCGGTCCATTATTTTGCAGTAAAATTTTGTTGCTTTTAGGTATCATTCCTCGGCAAATGAAATGACAAAATCTTTTGCCTTCGGCTCGTGATCATTATTTGTCTCGAAATGTTACCAAGCAATAATCTTTCGAAATGCAAATTTTTCCGCTTATTTAAAGCTGATTCTACTGATTTATCTCTATTTTGTAAATTTTTTATTGTTATTTTCCAACAATCTAGTAATAATAAATTTTAAGTGGTCTTTCTGGTTTCTTAATATTTTACTATTGTCTTTCCTGTTCCTATTTTAATTGGTCTAATTTTATTTATTATAATGATTCATCTGCAAGTATTTGAGTGTGCATCATGGTGGTTGGCCATTTCCATAATTAAGACGAGAGGTAGGCAGGTATTACTGCAGAAGAGGAGAGAATGTAGAAAACACTCAAGAAAGTATAATAATGAGAAATATGACGAGAGCTGTTCTCTAAAAGGCAGATCTGTTTAGAATTCCCAAGCTCCTTTAGTTGCAGGCTCTTAGGAAAAAACAAAACATCTCGTCCAATTGTTTAGCCCTGATGCAGGGCAGAGCAGAGCAGTCAAAGCGCTGAGCGAGTGCGGGTGCGCTCTTCTTTTTTCCTCGCCCGTTTTTGTTTTCCCTTTTTCGTAGCCTGCGCTAGTGCTTGAACACAGCAAACAATACTCAACTCAGTTCGGTCACGTAATGTAATTCAATCCGCATGCACCTAACTTCGCTCGCTCGTTTCCATGCTGCGTTGCATGATCGCACAAGTGGCAACGTCGCGGCTGAAAAAACGCACCGGGAATTAATTAATGATCGAGGAGGCTCCGGGAAAAATGCTGAATGCTGCTGCTGCGTTAGACACGCCGCACAAGTGTTTTCATTTCTAACACTGCGAATTTTAAGACGGCGCGCCCTTCATTTACTTGCATTCGTCATGCGAACCATTTACATACATCTTCAAAATTCAACAGAATTCACTTCAAAGGCAACTTGCACTCCCGTGCTCAGATACTTTTAAGGCCGCTCATCGAATGACCGGCTGAGGACTGTGGAAATTTATATTGTCCTAGATAGGTTCAGTTGTTCGACACCCAGATTCTGGAAGACGAATCTTTCGTAGAAGCGAGTTGAACGATTGAACAAACATATAATGGTTAATAAAGAAGCTTCAACTTAAGAGATAAGGGTGAATCAACTTTTCTATAACACTGTTTTGGAAACTAGGCATTCCACTACTAAAAATTGTTATGGAATCACTAACATTCCATACGCGGCGTATGGAATATTTTCGACGAATCAGAACCGCTTATTAGTGCGACATACGAAGTATCTTGATTCAGTTACTATAGTTATGTCTGTTTTAATTTGATTTATTTGAGTTTTACGTTTTCAACAATTTTATATTTGTATTTTTGTATAATTTCCAAAACCTTTTTATAGAAAGTATAGTCTACAACATGTAACGGAATGGCCTATCCCACACTCGCAAACCGTAGCCCGAGCTAAAGGCGAGGACTACAAACTTTTTGCTCGCGTGGAATATGTGCCATTCCATTACTTGTTGTAGAATATACTATTCTATTATAACAAAATTTACTTTAACAGAAAACCTAATCAATGCAGGCAAAGTAAAATTCACACCTCATTCTAACGGGTGTTTTGTTTTAGAGGTATTGAACTTTAAAATGAAGTAATACACATTAGCATTGTGGTAGTGGCCATAGTATTGGCTTTTTTGGAAAGATAATTTTATGCCATTTGTGTTTGAATATGGCTGGCTCGCATTAAGCGTAATCTGGAAGTTTAATTTTCGATTACTTTTCGAGATAGCTAACGTGGCGAATGTTGGCTTCCATATCGTCCATCGTCTCGGGTTTGTCAGAGTAGACTAGTGACTTTAAATATCTCAACAGAAAATGATCAAAATCTGTTAAATCCCAAAAATCTTGTAGACCAATCCACAGGTTCCCTATGCAATATTATGCACTCATCGAAGGTGTCCCTCAATAAATCGATTGAGGCGCGCACTGAGTGACATGTTGCTCCGTCTTGTTGAAATCACCGTACTTCCATATTAATTACATTTGGTAGCGTTCGATTGAACTTAAGAAGGATTTCGGACGTATTTTTTAGTTTTTTTTTTTTAGTAAATAATAGCCTTTATTTGCCTCTCGACTTAATACTTTACATTTCTTTCCTTTAACTAAATTATAAATATGTACATGTCATTTATTTCATTTCATTTTACAGTTTTAATTTTTCCTTCTTTCTTCTATTTCTTTCATCCATTCTAACCCAATTCCCAAATCTTCTAGGATTTCTTCTCTGTTTCTTCTTTCTTCTTTAAGTTCATCGCATTGCTGTAACAGATGTTCTATTTTTTTCCATCTTTCTCCACATAGTCTACATCTTGTCTGGTTTCCAGTAATCGTTGACTTTCTCTTCATTTTCGCTCCTGTACCTTGCTACCTTCCTGATGTTTTCGATTTTTTCCCATTACAAATATCTAGGTATGTCGAGAGTTCTTATGTTATTATATTTTGGGTTACATCTGGAGGATTCGATGTTACTTAATCTTTCTTGGTTCTGGATGTCTATGCTTCTTTGTTTTATTCTTCCTTTTATATCCTGTCCTCTTTCTCATTGTTTATTTCTATCGGTGCGTATTCTTTGCTTTCAAAGAATTTTCTTCTCTTGCTCATTATAATTTTTTAGTTTCTCAATCCGTTTTGTATTTCGCGAGATATTCAGCGGGTACTCTAGGACTATAACAAACTGATATCAGTCTCTCGAGACTGTGACTATAATACAACAGAATCCTAAATCGAAGACATGAATTAAATATACAAATATTGAATTAAATAGTGCAAAAGTATATATTATCATTTGAATAACCCGATTTGAATAATAAATCAAGCAACGATCTTGTAAATTTAGATAAATAAATAGACTTAAGCATTGCTCTACTTTGTAGGTTATCTATGTGTGATAAGGCGCTCCGCGTCGCGCAGTAGTCCGTCGAGTGTCACCGCCGTCCCAGCAACGTGTGCTTCGCAGCTGCTTGCTGTACATGCGTGATTTTCTCTGCACGTGTTATTAAAACAGTTTTCAAAACAGTTAATATTTTATCATTTGATAACTGGCTGCGACATGCACCAGGCACTGCGTGCAGAATTTTAAATAATACATGCGGTTGCATGTTGCATTCACTGCAACACGCATGTGGGTGCGTATTGCGCATACGATGCAATTGTTGCATATATTCACTAGAAATAGAAACAGCGAATACTCGCAAATATGTGCTCAAATTCACTTCAGTTCGACCGTCTCAAATTTTTCGTTTCAATGCTTCATAAAAGTCTAAAGATTAAATTGTACAATTAATTTTTTTACCAATATGTAACTTCATCTTTTCTTTTTACCTTCCGCCACATCCTGTAAGGGAGGAATAGGAATCATACTAAAACTCGGTAGTGAGTTTTCAGTGGATGTGCACGTTTTAGGGTCCTAGAGTAAGATTTAATAGTTTTTCGATAATGTCTGTGTGTGTAGGTCTACCGGTGTTTGTGGATCTTTGGAGTTACGGTTTCTCAAAAACTACTAAACTTAAATTTTTTATATTTTGTATATATCAGCTGTATCCCCTTGGAAATAATCTAATAACCGGAAATGGCAGTTTACTTGAAGTCCTATCAAGTTATTTTGAAATGTCTCAGTAAATTATGTCATATTGACAATTTTTACTTTCTTATACAAAGTATAAGGAAGTATTGGAATCACGAAAAAAATCACTGAATTATATATTTAATAAACTCATTTTAGTTGCTATGGGAATAAACAAATAACAGAAACTGTAATTATTAATCATTCAATACAGATTCACATACCGATAGCAAAATTTGAACCTCACGGAATATCCTCACTAAAAATTGTAATATTTTTTATTACATTTCTTTATAATATAAGCGCTAAGAAACCCATTGTAGCAGAGCGCATCGTCAGATCTCTAATATTTTTCGAGATACGTCGATTTTTGGTATTTTTCGAAGTGCAACTTTAAGGGCTTGTAATTCAAAAACTACGCAAGATATCTAAAAATTCTCTTCAGTTTAGCGTTTCTGGTGCCTTATATAACAAATTAGCAAATTTTAAAAATTTTGAATTTTTTTTGTATTTTTGTTTAAAATATCAATCGGCGATAACTCGACAAATATTAAAGATACAGATTTGCAGTGTTCACCAATCGATTCAGCTCGTCGAAATACATAAGTATGCAAAGTTTCATAAAAATCGCTTTACGGGATGGAAAGTTAGAGCAAAAAGCCTCAAAATGGCGTTTTTTGCCCAAAAAGTCAAGTGTTACCCCTTGACGTTTGGCCTGAATTTGGCCATTTTCAGACTTTTTGCTATAACATTTCAACCGGTTGTCCGAATTTTCTGAAATTTTCAGGGTATATGTATTTCGTCGAGCGGAATCGATTGGTGAACATTTCAAGTCTGTATCTTTCATGTTTGTCGAGATATCTCCAATCGAAATTTTGAAAAAATATTCAAAAAATTTCAAAATTTTCAAAATTTACTAATTTATTATAAATGGCACGAAAAGCACAAAACTGGAGATATTTTTCGATATCTTGTATAGTTTTTAAGTTACAGCCCCTCAAAGTTTCTTTTCGGAAAATAAATAAAATCGCCATATCTCGAAAAATATTAGAGATATGACGATGCGCTCTGCTGCATTAGGTTTCCTGGTGCGAATATTATAAAGAAATATAATAAAAAAAATTTACAATTTTAAGTCATATTTGGGGAAATTTCCGTATTTTGAAAAATATTACAAATCGCCATATTTCGATAAATATAAGACATATTACGATGCGTACTACAGCAATGGGTTTATTCATGTTTAAATTATACATAAGTAATAAATTTCAAGTTAAGTTTGGAGAAGTATTTAATTTATTTTCTAGTAAACAATTTATTTGTAAAAGAAAGTAGTGTGTTGCCCACACCAGATTTTTGTAATTAGATTAATGTTTCAATTATTATTATCTACATTTGTTGTTTGAAACATGTTTACGATTTATAACACGTTAAAAAAACAAATTGAATTAAAAATTATTTTTTTTTGACTTGTCATAATTAAAAACTGAATTTTTTGAAGGGATGAGCGTTCCTTGATAGTGTTGGTCCGTGTTCCTGCATTGTTTAACAAGAAATGGCGAGAGGTATTGTGGTACCTACAATATATTTTTAATACTGCTTATAGTATTTACAAGTCCTTGATAGTTTTCTTTGAAGAAAGAATCCCAAATTTTCTGCAGCTTGTCACAATTCTTGGATTGTTTCTCTAGGATGATTTCACATATTTCAGTTGTTTCTATAAAGTTTCGATTAGGGGTAAATCAGGGTTGGTACTAGATTATTGCAGCAACGGATTATTAATTAATATAATTATTATAATGCATATTTAGAAAAAAATATATATCGTGCATTCTACTCGTGTTTGGATTTTTATTTAAACTTTTTTAAAACATTAAAGGAAATATTGAATAACCCCCAAAGATGAAGACGAGGTCTTCAAAATCAATAATGTATGACGGTATAATTTCAAACAATTAAATATTTATCTCTCTGATGTAATTTGTAATTTTAGATGGAGTTGATGAACTCAAGCTGCTGGTCACGTTAATAAAAAATTAAATGGAATGAGTAAAGTAAACGTAATTATCCTTGTAAGTTTCTTTTAGCTAATTACTAACTTATAGTAAAATCAATTGTTTTGTTTGACAAGCATTTAGGGTAATTGACAGGTTTGATTTCGACTTATGAGGGGATGAAACTGTAAATAGTAATTATATTTGTGCCCTAAATTTATCCCATTGAACATTGGAAACGAGTTTTCTGAAATCCTTTTTATAATTTACGTAAATATTACTATTATTTTGCCCTTGAGAATCTAAAAAATAAACTGCTTTATCGATTTCAAATTCTTATTAAAAGTTATTTATTTAATTAGGCAACAAATACTAGCTTTATAGCAGAAGCTTTTGTGTGACTTCATTAATAAGAATATGAATAGTTTCTGTATTGATCATTTTAGGAATATAATAAATAAGAACTATTTTAAAGAGAAATGAAAGGCCTCTAAAATTTTGCAATAATATTTAAGATGTACCGTTAAATAATATAAAGTTGCATATCATTACACGAAAATGGAACACCCGGTAGAAAAATATGTAGACACTTTAAAATAAACTTTGATTGCAAAGTTTTGTTGGTAATATTTAAAATAATCGTATGTAATAAAAATGCATACCGATAGATAACCTGGTATACCTAATATCTCTTAAAAAAAAAAGAGTGTTAGTAGATTTCTCATTTTTATATAAGCTTAAGTTCTAGCTTAAAGGCTTCACATACGAATTAGTAAAATTATATTCAAAGTTTCGCTAAGAGAGCCCTTTCTCTCTGTATTATTACCTCACAAATGTTAATAGTTAATTATTTTATTTTATTTAGTTATCTTCATCGTAGTAAGTCTTGGGAAATAAACGCGAAACATTCAATTATTCATTCCTTTACGATAGCAGTAAACCTGAATCAGCCATATTCACGAATGCGAAGTAGAACGATAATTAAATAGGTATATTTTAATCAAAGCCTTCAGCCTTCTGTTTAGCTACAGGTTTCAAATAACAAACGAACTTAAATCACCGTGGCCATATTGTATAGCCTATTGAAATTGACATACATAAAAATATCATTGCATGGAAGGCAATTAAAATGAATATAATAAACTAATCACTGATTGAAACGATGTTGATTTCGAATGGCCTACCAATCCTACCATAGGTGCAGTCAGAATTATTTACACCCATTTCATTTAAATATAAATAAATACATCAGTACGCCGTTTACCCATTTCTATGGGGTACTTTACTTAGAGCAGATTTGGGCATTTCAGATATTTTTAAATCAAATCCCACTAAAGAGTATGGTCGTTTATATTCAAAATCATCCAATCATGAGGCAACTTATGACCAAAGTAGTTGTTCACTTCCCATCTTCGTATAAAATAAAATAAATTAGTACATTATTTTTGTAGCTTCCCATTTCAATTACAAGGGGATAAATATTTAGCGGAAGGGATAAAAAATCTGGTGTGGGCACCACTCAATGTTCTTATACATATAAATATAATAAAAGTAGAATAGATGTTTCAGTTATATGTTTATTCTTATAGCAAATATTATTATTTTTAAAATATAAGCAAATACACACACGACAATAACAAAATTTAGGTTATCTCAAAAAATTCATATTGGATGAATAATAATATAAATTACACCATTAACAAGCTTCAATTTGGTACCAAACTAGATACAATTGACGATCACTTTAAAGTAATTTTGGTTATTAGTTCAGCTCTGCTTTGTGAGACCTTAAATTTGACAATTCGACAAGATTTACTATTGAAAAAACAATTGACAATCGTTAAAAATTAATTATTAACATTTTAATTGTATTCTCGTTCCTGAGATTTGGTAGGACTCAATTACCTAATCTAAGGAAAAACAATTGACGATCGTACAAAACTAATTTTTAATACTTTATGTCCGATCGTTAGATTATTGCTAGCCGGGCAGTTATATACCAAATAACGCCCTAGGACGTTATAAATTAAACCTTGTAGCTATTAGGTACAGAATACACAATTGCATAAACACTGACTTCTATTGGCAGATAGATATATTGAAATAAACAAATCGGTATTGTAAACAAATAAGAATATCGCGTTACTTAATTACAGGGTTTGCAAGCAAATATATTAATCTCTCTACCAAAACACAATGATAAAAATCGATAAAAATCTTTTATAAAATAATAATATATCGGTCGGACATTAAATGTTGAACGCACCACGGGCGTTAAACGGTCAATAATGCATTCGGTCAACGTACACACTTCGGGTCAGAGGCCCACGGCTGCAAACTGTTGACCTCACGCATTATTGCTTTTATAAAGCCCTTTATATGTTAATTACTATAATTTTACTGCTCTGTTAGAAACCTTTAATTTGATACCAAACTCGTTAGGGTTTATTTAACTTGTATAAAAACAATTGGCAATCATCAAATGTACATTTTTGACATTTTACCATTTGAAGTCAAGTCTTCCCCCAAGGTTTGTTACCAAATTTGATAGGGTTTAATCAATATTCAATATAAATTTTGTTACTCAATATTTTCTCTTTCGTGAAGTATAGAACATATAGATACACATCCTTCCATCCACACAGAGGTTATAGAGAAAAAGGGCAAAGAGGAATCAGAGCACCTCAAAACATGAAATATTAAATAAATAAATAAGTATATCATCATGCCTTTTACCCATTTCTTTGAGTGGTATTTTATTCAAAACAGAACTTGGTATTATGATATATTTTTGCGAATGAAGTGTGATTACCAACCGTCAAATCACGGCCTCCAAAGATGTTTGTGATGGAGTAGCAATTTGTCGGCTGTAAGGATCGAACCTGAGATCTTAGAATCCACAGTTCGATGCCTTACCAAGGAGCTATTTACCCAATTTTTGTGTATCTAATTATTATTAAGTTTTGGCTGAAATTACGCGCTCTGCTTTTGAATACACATAAAATGAGAGATATATTATTAATATAATTTTAATAACTTTCGAGCCCGCGGAAAAACTCTCGTCGACGCTCATGTAAAGTGCACGCACTACGAATCGCACACATGCACATAATCAAACTCTGCAAATACAAGCAAGTGGGAAATTTATAGCATACCACACACGACTTTCAAAGTCTGTTTCACGCAACCAAAGAAACAAGGTGTTTGTTCCATGGCTCCTACATATGTAGGAGATAAGTTCACGAGCCTTAGACGGTTATTGGCGAAATAAAATATTCTTGTTGCTATGAAAATGATTATTAACGTGCTGGTGCTGCCAGATAAGTTATAGTGTAAATGTGGTATGAAGTTACATTTTACATTATAATTTGTTTCCTAGTTTTGTAATCGGAAACTTAATAAATTTTCATTTGATTTATATTTTTCTTTATTTATTATCCTGATACAACTATTTCCTCCATTTCAATATAATTTATCGCCCATAAAACAACAGATCGATTGATTAACATATCGATTTTACACTCTTATACGTACTATACTTGTTTTCAGCTCTCACGAATCCGTTTTGACCATTTTCTCAATTACGTCTGTGGGTATAGATGGATGTGTTTCTTTATAACTTACGAACGAGGAATGTAACTTCATAAACATAAGTTTTATGACAATATATTTAAATACTCTCGATTTAGAATCAGCTGCAAAAAAGTTTCAAATAGTAGTTATTTACTTTATAAGTAGGCAAAGTAAGGAATTACCCACGAGAGAAATTGAGTGTGATAATTTTATTGAGTGGGTAATACCACTTTACCCACATGTGAAGTATAACGTTTTATTCAACACTTCTTAATAAATGAAAAAATTATTAAAGAAATATTATTTGACAGTGACATATGCTCTAAGTTTTTAAATTACAATATAAATCGAAGTAGTTACCAAGGTGTTGTGTGTTATTATTATTGTTATAAATTAAAAAAATACTCACTAGTAACTTTCCTCAAAATTATACCCACTAGTGGGTAATCTGTTAATTTCCTTGTTTAAAATCGCCATTTATTTAGAGGTGTTGGACAAAATATTTAGAATAAATAATTTAATAAATTTTTTAAAATCCGTTTTCGGCTAAATTATAGCTTCAATAATATACAGGGTGTATCATAAATGTAAATGGTGATAGAACTCGCAGAGAACATCAATATATCTTAATATATTTTTTTTTTCATTCCATCTACAACTAAGGATGATAGTTGTAACTGTCGAAACGTCGTCGTAAATTTTTAATAAATATTTGATTGCTATTCCGTTAGTTTTGATTCGTCCCATAATTTCGCTTCAGTCGATCATCGCATTTTTTCATTGCGCATATTATGAAAATACTAGAATACTCGTTAATTTATGGGGTGGTAAAAACGGTAAAAGAAATGGGATTTAAAAGAAAAATTGTTGTTTTCGACGAGTTATATCACTGGTTAAATTTAATGTACTTATTTATGTTACATCCTATATATTGTAAATAAAAATTAACTATATACAAATCAAATATTTATTTTATGTCAAATATATCCAAAAATAATGACTTGCTATAGTTAATTAAACGTAGACAATGTTAGAGTCTGACATTGTAAGATAAACACAGAAAATCGAGCTTCAGGTTAGCTCGAAGCGTTCCGATGAGAATCACCGAAAGTGGGGAGCGGTTGTCTGCCTCGCGAGTCGTCCTGCCAAGGTCCTGGGTTCGTCGCCCGCGCCAGCCGTTCCGAGAACGCTACCGCCGCCGCTACCGCCGCCTGCGATCCCGTTGTTTTTTTATTCCCGTGCCTCCTTTTTCTTATTTGCTATATTTATTAGGTCTGTGTGCCAAAACGAGTTCCCGGCTCTTCAAATATCAATGAGACCGATGAAAAAAGTTTGCGCCTGTATTTGGATCAGATATGGGTGTCCTGCTGTCTTGACTCTTGACCAGACTGTTTTGTTTTGTCAATGAGCGGAGATCAAAGGCGACTATGCAAACATTGGAAGTTCGCAAAAAATACAGCATCCGCTGGAACTCATTCAAACGAAAATTATAAATGTATTCGTGTGTTCCTGTCCAAAAACATTAGTTTTACACATTTTAAAATAGTTCAGAAAATGCTTGGTTTTAGGCCTAAACAGGCAAAACGTAGGGGCTTTTGTAAGATTAGAGTTAGAAGTTGGTATCAACTGGCTGTCAATTTAAATTCATCCCGACCGACCCCAAGATTATTTTGGTGTACTTCATCTATTTTCCTCCTCTGTATGGGATTCAAACATATTCGAGAAAACCTGAAAATAGTATTTTATACATTGAGGGAGAGAAATGTATGTTTTTTCCCCGATGTGTAAATTTTTTTCACGACCCCAATATTTATGATGGATTTTATGTATTTCAAAATAATTTGAATTGTAATATAATTTATGATAGTTACCTTTGATTTGTTTATTTTTCACATTATTTGTGCATTTGCCCTCACGACGGGAGAGAAAGTACACAAATTTCCCGCAGATATGAAATTGGCTGTTTCTGTCATGATTTTGGTAAGATAGAAATCGAGTTTCTCTCCCGGTCATGAAAAAAATATTTTTCGTGTCTCTTTCCAAAAACAATAGTTTTGCACATCCCAAAATCATTTAGAAACTGCTTGGTTTCAGGCCTAGACCGGCAAAAACTTGGGACATTTATGATCTTATGATTGGCATCAACTGGCTGTGCGTTTATATTTATGAATCCTTCGTATCCTTGTTAACGAATGATCTGATGATATCAACATAAAAAAAAAATCCTAGTATCTTATATTTGACAAATAAATCAGTAATTTTATTTAATAAATAATGTGTATCACACGTCCAGAAACTATTTTGCGAGTGCTCGTAATTTGTAAGCTCGATCTATGAAAATATACTCGCGCTCCCAAAAATGCAGTTTCAGGACTAGCGATACAATTAGCTATTCTTTTCCATTTACGTTGACTGTAGTAATTAATTATTGATATTTCCAGATGGTAAATAGTTCATAAAGTGTACAGGTGTACTGTTAAGAATTGAGATTATTAGTGTTTAAGTTTAAGCCTCTGTAAGAAGGATTTACTAGCTTTAATCCAGATTAAAGTAAGAAGCAGGCACAACAGACGTGGAAATGTGAATTCATTTGTAATTTCAGTGTCTACTCCTGAAATTTGACTGAAGAATTTCAGCAAGCTTTCAGGGACTGAACTTGAAGTGTATGCGCTTTTCGTTATTCAATATTCATTACTTGAAATTTGAATATGTCTGCTTGCATAATTATTATGGTTCGCTTTACTTCAAGATGTAATATTCCTTCAAATCCAATTTTATGAAAAAGTATACATTGAAATACCGAATGATTTTTTATATTGTTATGTTAAGATATGCTATGTTTATATTGTTGTATTTCACTTAATAACAATGTTTTTTGCGCGGATCAGAAATAACTAACCTGCGTCTAACAATAGTTATTTACTTAACAAATGGGCAAAGTAAGGAATTACCCTCGAGAGATATTTTAGCACACGAAACCCAAGGCTGAGTGTGATAATTTTATCGAATATAGAATAATTATTTAGCAGTGACATGTGCTTTAAATTTTCTAAATTAAAATGTCAATCGAAGTAGTTACTAAGGTGTTGTGTGTTATTATTATTGTTATAAGTAAAAAAATACTTACTAGTGACTCTTCTCAAAATTATGCCCACTAGTGGGATATCTGTTACTTTCCTTGTTTAAAATCGCCATAGTTATAGAGCATTTATTGACAGGTGTTGGATAAAATTGTTTTTTCTTTATGGCTTACTTTATATTGGAGTTAAATTATCAATTTAATATTTGAATTTCAGGTTTGCAATAGCATATTTAAAATTTGCAAACTCGGTTTCCATTTCGTTTAAGTTTGACAGCTGCGTCAATGTATAAGTTTATTCAAATCTTATCAGAGGTAAATGTCAATAAAAGTAGTCTTGCGTGCACATCTGTACCGTCGTTTATCATACATTATCCCTTATCAACGCTTCCCAAAAGTTGTGCGACAGATGTTCTATACTATCCCTCTTTCCGAGTGTTATATTATATAGAAATCATTGCGCTGTACAAACCCACCAAAATTAATTAGTCACACTGCACCCCGGTACAGTCACCGTCTCCGCGTCGGGGACGGCGTCGCGACGCGCTAGACGGGGTGATTACCCTCGGCGGGGGCGCCGGCCGACGTCAGCCACGTAAACACGAGCCTTGCCCGCCGCCGCCGCCGCCACCACCGCCGCCGACTAATCCAGCATTTGATGTGTTTCCAGCGCAGCGGGCCGGGGTTCGAATCCCGGCGGTGACCGGTCACACGCCGGGGTCATCGATTACGGTAATTGTTTGTCGTTTACCAGCCGTCAAGCGAGGATCTAATAAGGCATAAAGATTATTTGCTATAAAACCCTGGCAGATTATTACAAAAATCTAATCACTTCGTAAATACAACATTTATATTTTATATTTTAAATATATTTCAGGATAATATCTTTATTAGATTTTGAATTATCGTGGACTCAGTACTCAGTACCGAAAATTTTAACTCATCACAATATGTGCGCAAAGTAAATAATAATAATAATAGTATCTTTATTTAGCTAAAAAAGCTATTTACTAGTAAATACATAATTAAATAAACAAATTTCAAGTTTACACAAATTTACACAAAAGAAAATTGTAGAAATGAAAGATGTATTAAGACATTAGAATAAGAAACTTATGAATTATATTGATCATACAAATACTGCTTAACACTTAACTAAAAAGATTTAACTGACGTACAATCTTTTATGTTTTGAGGAAGTTTGTTAAATGCAATTAAACCTTTATCAAATATATTGTTAGATGGATTCGCTTTATTCTTTTTACAAATGTAGAAAAGATTGGCCTGTCTTGTTACGTATGTTACAAATTTATTTCAAAAATGTCACACAAATTATAGAGGTAAAATATAACAAGAAAGATACTGATTTGTAACACGGGTGTGACATAAAAAATATTAAAATGGGGATATTTTTTCAGCTGTACTAAAACAATGATTTACAAGTTATATTTATGTGGAATTTACAAACTAACCCTAAGTTACTACCACAAGTCACGTTCGATAACCACAAATCACTGAACTCATTTTTAATGGAACTTATCTAAAGATAAGCTTGTTTCAACATTTACGTTCCACGTTGAACGAATAAAGTGACCATTGTTTTGGTACTGCTATATTTGTAACATGAATATATATTGCAAATGCGTCAAAATAATTTATTATTTCAAACGTCATAGAAGTATGTATTTGTATTCAACAGTAAAAAATCAACTTTTTTGCGGTCGTCATTTTTATTCCAGCGGCAGACAAAGTAAAATATTATGAAAATAGTAAGGTTTTTATTCAATATTTTGACAGTTGAAAGTGAAACAAATAAACGAAAATAACAAAACAGCATATTCTATGACGACTGGAAATGCTGGATAAGATTTTTCTATAACACTGTTTTGGAAACTACCCATTCTACAACTAGAAATTGTTATGGAATCACTGACATTCCATACGCGGCGTATGGAATATTTTCGACGAATCACAGCCTCGATATATGAAGTATCTTGATTCAGTTACTATGTTTACGTCTGTTTGTTTTAATTTAATTTTTTGAGTTTGACGTTTTCAACAGTTTTATATTTGTATTTTTTGTATAATTTCCAAACTCTTATTATAGAAAATATAGTGTACAACATGTAATGGAATGGCATATCCCAAACTCGCAAACCGTAGCCCTCGCCTTCGGCTCGGACTACAAACTTTTTGCTGGAATATTTGCCATTCTATTACTTGTTGTAGAATATATTATTATCCAACACCTCTCAATAAATGCTCTATAACTATAACGATTTTAAAGAAGGAAAGTAACAGATTATCCACTAGTGCGAATAATTTTGAGAAAAGTCACTAGTGAGTAATTTTTTATTTATAATAACACACATCACACAATACCTTGGTAACTACTTCGATTGGCATTTTAATTTAGAAAATTTAAAGCATATGTCACTGTCAAATAATATTTCTTTAATCAATTTTGCATTTACTAAGAGATGTTGGATAAAACGTTATACTTCACACGTGTGCTAAAATTTCTCTCGTAGGTAATTCCTTACTTTGCCCACTTGTAAAGTAAATAACTGTTAATGATTTATAATGCTATTTTGATTTTCTATGTTTAAAAAATATATAATATGTTATTCTCATTGCTTGTCTTTCAAACTTACATGCTAAGCACCCAAAGTATCACATTTACTCCTAATAACACAATATATTATTGGAACAATACATGTAGCACATTTAAATATATGCCATGGTATATACCAGCCGTCAGATACAATTTAATTTTACAGTTTTGCGTTTAATTAATAATTCCAAACTGCAATTTTCGTTTTTCTGTTTTACTGAAAAAGCTTTGTAACTGCGGAAATATAATTCAAACACAGTGTAGCAAAAAACTAGTTATCTGAAATCACTGGAACGGTATAAATAATAGCAAATTAACTGTTCAAGTATATAACGATTATTAATTAAAATTTTCCTGTCCCGTGTGTAAAGATCCCTCCTCGTTCTTGTGAACTGATACAGAAACGACAGATGCTGTGACTTTGCTATAAAATAGAACTTAATAATAGCTAAATTGATCGTGAAATCTATAAAAGAGGATGTTTAACATTTATGTACCCGACAAATTCTAGTTCTCATAGTAAATTATAATTTGTATAGATATTACCGTTTTACTTGTTTCTAGGAAAATTATAACATTTATGATTTGCTTGTAACGGACAAACTGATGACACTTCATTTTTTATTGTTGCACTTTTACACTATACTTATACTTTACGTTGTACAAAACGACCGGTATAGACCGTTTTAATATGCGGCGAATTCACTTTTGAAGTGCAGGCTTTATCGACTAATTCAATAATAAAGTACGTTTCCACTATTTTATAATTAAAACAAACAGTAAATAAATATATTATCAATTATGAAAATTCACCCAAGTGTGATTGGAAAATTCTCACGTCTTAATTCACACTGTTCCAATAATTTATTTTAAAAATCTGATGTGGCCAGCACAAAACATCTCGCCCAATACAACTCTTAAATGGTACAAAATAATATTTGATGATACAGAAACATATACCTTCTTATTTGTGTATTTTCAATTTCTTTGACTTGACGGCTGGTAACCGCATTTCATACGCCAAAATATATCATTTACCGTAATGGGTAAAAGGCCTGATGATATATTTATTTATATTTATATTTGAGAAATTTTAATTTATTTCATATATTTATTTAAGGTTTTGACATGTATTTCACTAAGAAAACAGCTTTACAATCACAATGACATGTGTTACATTTCGTAAAAATTATTATTTTTTATGTGTTCCATGGTGAAATGAAATTTAATTTCTTTATATTTTATTATCTCCAAAACTGATGAAAATTAATGAAATTAGTGCAATCAAAACACATGTAAAATTAAATATTCTACCACTTTCAAAATAACATAAACTGTTGAAAAATTAAATTTAACTGTTTTTTTTTTCTCGGATAACTATTAAGGGCTTCTAGTGAACTGCTACTTCCGGTTGACCAATTTTATCTAAAATCTAATCAGCTCTTCATATAAATATAAGAAACACACACATGCATACATACAAACACCATGAAGAAAATAGTAAAATCGTATTGTAGGAACACTAAAGCTTTCTTATTCATTGAAAACTCACTACCCAATTTTTTGATGAGAAACAATACCTCCCTTACCAAGAGGTAGGCGAGAAGTAAAAAGTACTCTCTGAAGATAATCTTGGACTTTTAAACTCTCTTGGGATAGATTTTGGTTTGAGGTAAATGCACTGTAGATGAAAACGAGTTATACTGGTACCGGTGCAGTAAATTTTTTCTATTTATTTTTTATCCTAATCCGCCGTTTTTTCAGCTGGTTGAATATTAACTCGGACATGTAGATTAATAGTTGTGAAAGCTAATTTGTCATTCCGTCACATATTTACGACATTTATTTTGATTATGTTTTTTTTTGTGCCAGAAGTCCAATGAAGTTGTTTGTAAACAAATTCAATATTTGCGCTTTTTTTCATCATATATTACTCTCTCATGACAAAATTGAAATGTTTATCATTTCCGCATATTTACCAAGTACTTATCTAAGATTATATTTTGTATACAAAATTCATATTTCTCTATCTGTGATGCAATAATACAGGGTGATTCATAACGAACGGAAAAGACTGAAAGCTAGGAGGCCCAAAATAATGTCTTTTTTAAATAAACTTTTGACAAAAACTCAATAACAAAAAAGTTACTGAAAATTTAAGTTGAATCAATTCAGAAACAGTCGTTCCAATCTGCAGTAGTTAATTATGTTTTAAATAGAAATTGGGAATACTTTAATGTTTAAATAAAAATAAATATGTATATTAATGTATTATCATAATAGTTAAGGCTATTTAAATTTTTCTATTATAGCTCAAGAATTGCTATCCACATGGTTAAGGGTACTTAAAAACAAAAACACAAATATAAAAGTTGCCATTTAAATTATTTTAAATGTCGTCATTAAACGTCAAAGTATTCAGTGTGAAACGGATAATACTTATGACACATGTCAAAAATAGACATTTTTCACCGTTTCAAATCTTAATTGTAGATAATAATATTTGAAATATTATTTTAATAATAAAAATTGACATTTAACCATAATACTGAGATATTTCAAAATAACTTGATAGGGCTTCAATTAAATACCACTTCCGGTTATTGGATTATCACCAAAAACTAATCAGCTCTACCTAAGGGGATACAATTGATATATACAAAATATCAAAATTTTCAGTTTAGTAGTTTTTGAAAAACAGAAACTCCAAAGAACCACACAAACTGACAGACATCATTACGAAGCTATTAAAATATTTTAGGGACCCTAAAACGTGCTTATCAACTGAAAACTCACTATCGAACTTTTAGCATTATTCCTATACCTCCCTTACAGGATGTTAATGTAATAGCAAATTGCCAGATTTGAAAGAAAAAATAAATAAATAAATATATCATCACGCCATTGAAACATTTCTGGATGTTGCAATCTGCTCAAAGCCCATCTTGGTATTGATATATTTTTGGGCATGAAAAGCGGTTACCAGCCGTCAAATCACGGCCTCCCCAGATGGTAGTAGTAGAGAAGCCACAAGAGTAATTTTATGTGGTGAAAATTTGTTGGCTGTGAGCCTCGAAGCGAGGATCTTATAATATAAAAGAACATTAATTTGCTGTATTTTTTTGGTTACTGAGTTTTTCTCATGAAGGAAATAACATTAATTGGGCCGCTATAGCTACACTTTCAATCTTTTCCGTGCGTTATGTATCACCCTGTATGTAAGAGGTATGCGACAGTTTGACAAGCAGAGCGCGAGTGACTAAATTTGAGTAGCAATAAAATCAGAACTACCCAATATTTTAAACGGTAATATAAACATCGATAACTTTAAAAATACTACTGGTAAAATTTATGATCCATATACTACTACTTTAATGATAATGTTTTGTCTAGTGTCAGCCGGACAATACCATAAAAAACACTGCGTTCCAACATTCTTCTCTCCATTTCTACTTGCGGTACTCTCCCAATGTTAGCCTGGTCGAATCTGAACAGTGAGCATTCATTGAACGATGCTTAGCATGCCGTGGCGAGCAGTGATTAGTGTCCCACTAAGTGTAGCACTAATTCACAGTGTACCGATCGTTTATCGCGTCTGCCTTGCTGGGTAAAATAGTGCACTTGAATGCAGATGTTTCTCTGTGCAACCAAAATAAAAACTAGCTGCTCTATCGGCTAAATAGCGTAAATACTTCATTAGTTGCCGCTTTGCACATATATTCGTCCAGGGCGGACTTATCAGCGGAAAGTAAATATGTCAATGTTAATTGCCAGCTTGTGATAGGCACTGTAGCGTTTATTTTTGAGGACGCTGATGATCTCTTAGCATATTTTTATTTATCCTTAATTGAATTCATCCAGTGCGAAGTGGTTTTTAATATATCGCAAATTAATATTAGATGATAATTTTACTCAATTTGACAGTTTAAACTGATTATTGTACCCAAAACAAAATTGATAACATTTTGTATTCATTTATTATTAATTTAAAGAAAACTAAGTCTATGAGAAGTTTTAGCAACCGGAAGTGGTGTGGTCACCACACTACTTTCTTATACAAATTAAAACCAATTGAAAACGTATTAGATGTTCCTTGTATTTATGTGTCAAACGTGTCAAATAATTGTGAAGTGTCTTGTGAAATATTATAAATGTAAGTAATATTTGTATTATTAGTTAGAAAGTTTTGCTGACTAGATATTAATAGATTCCTATTTTAAAATAAAGTCATACGCTAGGAACAAGTCATACGTGTTCAGTTGGTTTTATTTTATAAGAAAGTAGTGTGGTGCCCACACCAGATTTTGTTTGCTTCTTTTGACAAAACTAAATTATATGTTTAATGAACTAATTGTAGTTGCTATGAGAACAAACAAATATCAGAAACTGTAATTATAAATTATTCAATACAGATTCACATACCGATAGAAAAATTTGACTCACGGAATATCCTCACTTAAAATTGTAATATTTTTTTATTACATTTCTTTATAAGATAAGCTCTAAGGAACCTATTGTAGCAGAGCGCATCGTCAGATCTCTAATATTTTTCGAAATACGTCGATTTTTGGTATTTTTCGAAGTGCAACTTTAAGGGCCTGTAATACAAAAACTACACGAGATATCTAAAAATTCTCTTCAGTTTAGCGTTTCTGGTGCCTTATATAACAAATTAGCAAATTTTTAAAATTTTGAAATTTTTTTGTATTTTTGTTCAAAATTTCGATCGGCGATAACTCGACAAATATTAAAGATACAGATTTGCAGTGTTCACCAATCAATTCAGCTCGTCGAAATACATAAGTATGCAAAGTTTCATAAAAATCGCTATACGGGATGGAAAGTTAGAGCAAAAAGCCTGGAAATGGCGTTTTTCGTCCCGAAAGTCAATAGGTACCCCTTGACGTTTGGCCTGAATTTGGCCATTTTAAGACTTTTGCTCTAACATTTCAACCGGTTGTCCGAATTTTCTGAAATTTTCAGGGTCTATGTATTTCGTCGAGCTGAATCGATTGCTGAACACTGCAAGTTTGTATCTTTCATATTTGTCGAAATATCTCCAATCAAAATTTTGAATAAAAAATTCAAAAAATATCAAAATTTTAAAAATTAGCTAAATTATTATAAATAGCACGAAAAATACAAAACTGGAGATATTTTTCGATATCTTGTATAGTTTTCGAGTTACAGCCCCTCAAAATTGCTCTTCGGAAAATATAAAAAATCGTCATATCTCGAAAAATATTAGGGATATGACGATGCGCTCTGCTGCAATGGGTTTCCTGGCGCGAATTTTATAAAGAAATGTAATAAAAAAAATTTACAATTTTAAGTCATATTTGGGGAAATTTCCGTATTTTGAAAAATATTACAAATCGCCATATTTCGACAAATAAAAGACATATACGATGCGTACTACAGCAATGAGTTTATTCATGTTTAAATTATAAATAAGTAATAAATTTCAAATTAAGTTTGGAGGAGTATTTAATTTATTTTCTAGTAAACAATTTATTTGTATAAGAAAGTAGTGTGGTGCGCACACCAGATTTTTTAGGTTTTTGTACTATATACCTAGATATTAAAATTTCTGGTGGGTTATCATTTTCCCACCTCCATCTTGTCCTATAAAAAGAAATAATATGCATATGTCGTTTTATCTTAGAGCAATATTTAAATTGTGGTAGCAAATAGTATTTGTATATTTTCTGATAACGTTCATAGTATAAACAAGTTAAAATATTATCAATATTTATTAAATTGCGGAAAAATTTCAGTTTTATCTAATTCATGTGACATTATTAAACCACAAATAAGAGATATCGAATGATTTATATTATATTGTACTAGTTTTTAGGAGCTCTAATAAAAAACAAATGAATAACAGTTCGTTAAGCTGAACTTGGGGATTTTGAAATAGCACTAGATAAATAAATAAATAAAAATACATCACATGGTTAAGGGAAATAAAAACAGAGAAATTGTTGAAGTAAAACAAAATCTAGGAATACGTAGAGAAACTTAAGAACAAGAATTTGAAGGAAAGGAAAAGGAGATTGATTCACTCAAACAAAAGGATCAAGAAAGCTTCATAAGAAGCGGTGTTACCTAATAGGGATGTTTGATCAATTGTCTTCCTGACGAAGATTTACTTGTGTAATAGAATAGAGAAAAAAAATATTTTTACTTCCCGCTACATCCTGTGTAGGAATCATGCTAAAAATTCGGTAGTGAGTTTTTACTGGATGAGTACGTTTTAATGTCTGCCATTCTGTGAGAATCTCTGGAGTTATGATTTCTCAAATAATACTAAACTGAAAATTTCGATATTTTGTATATATCAACTGTATCCCTTTTGGAAGAGTTGATTAGTTTTTGATGATAATCCAATAACTGGAAGTGGTAGTTTACTTGAAGCCCTATCAAGTTATTTTGAAATATCTGAGTAAATTATCATTTAATGACAATTTTTGTTATGAGAATAAAGATTCAAATATTATTATCTACAATAAATTATTAGAACATTTTTATCTTACTGTCACCATTTACGAATTACAACAAGTTAAAGAAATATTATATTTTCGTTTAAATATACAAACTTATACTCTTTGATAAGAACAAAACAACGGTTGAAGAATGGAAAAATGTCATTTTTTTGACATGTAATAATTGAAAACTAAATTTTTTGACGGGATGAGCATTCCTTGATAGTGGTAGTCCGTGTTTCTGCATTGTTTAATGAGAAATCTATGGCGGGAGGTATTGTGGTGCCCACAACAGATTTTTTTTATTTAAGCAAAACGGCATGCAGTGTTCGCAAGTTTTGGTTTTCCACAAAGCGGTCACCCAACTACTGACCGCGGGCAGCGGTGCTTAACCAGCGTTATCGCTTCGGAGGAAAAATTGCAGTATAGTGCACCAGAATTTTTCAGCTTTTCAAACATTTTTTCGTCCAAGTTGGTAGTGTCAACGATTCGAGTTTTTGATTCGAGAACTATATCCGAGATCTCGGACCGATTTCTATCACTGTGAACACAGGCCTTTAATGCTTGCATACTACAGTTTAATTTAGCACAAGCATAAGCAATAATTTTACATTATTTAAGTGTCAAATGAAAGAATGAAAGAAACCAACATTCACTGATTTCCATGACGATGTTAATGGAGAGGGTAATTTTTGACTAGAGTTGTCAGTTGGTGCACTATACTGCAATTTAGCCCGCTTCGGCTGTTGCCTAAAAATCTTTTTATTTAAGAGTTGTAAACAGCTTCAATTTTCTATATAATTACTCAAAATTGACAACACATAATTAGTATAATTAATGTCCCTGCGGTATTATCCCAAGTTCCTCGTGACAAAATCAAGAAGTTCGCACCAAATGATTTACGTATTTACTCCAAATACCTCACGCACTCAAGTTCCACTTGTGAGTTCCCTCCAAGTTCCCGGCTATCGCAAACGAGAAATTAATACGTAGTGAAATTAGTGTGAAGCGATTGTAAGTGCGTTAGGCTGACTGTTCGGCCGACGATCATTTGCCGGAAATCGGCTCTCGCCGCTAATTTGACCTGATTAGTTGCCTCGGCGTCCGCTGGCGCACGGCGCTACCGAGCCAGCCTGTTGTTTATGCCTCGACCGACATCCTGCGGACCTGTAATGATCTAGTTTGCTAGGCGATGCATATGCATGCGCCTGTGATTATCACACTAACTTACCTCCTCCAATAACATCTTTGAGGGATGTTTGCACGCGCTGAAATCCATCGCGCGCCCAGATCTGATAATTAATTCCTTAAGTTTTATTCTATTGTTTTATTCTAACATAAATATGTTAATCGTAATGAAGTTGACATAAGCGTATTATTAGCATTTTAATAGATCATTTGAAAATGATTTGCAGAATCTGGAGCAGGATTATCATCTCATTGGTAATCTAAATCAGATCGCAATAACATTTATAGTGATTGTTCATTATTATTTAATTACTGAGAACACTTATTGAAATGCGACAACAAATATTTTGATGACTGATGTAACAACATATAGTTATAATATAAAATAAAATAATTCAATTATTTTATGAGATATGCCAAAATCATTCGATCTTACAAAAAACCATAAATTATTTTTAACTATTTATTTCTCGGATGCCCACGCAATCGTTCACCCCCAACCTGTCAACTGACTCACTCTCTTATTACCTCCCGCATGCCTCTAGGTAAGGGAGGTATTGTTTTTGATCAAAAAATTAGGTAGTGAGTTTTAAGTGTGTGTGTCCGTATGTGTGTGTGTAGTATGTGGCGATTATTTCGTCTCGCATAACTCAAATAATTCATACCAAAAATTACAATATTGGGTATTTTTAAATGTTGAAAAATGCTTTCAGAACTCATGGTATATAAATAACAATAACTGGGTTTAAGTTCTGTAAAATTTTTATTAATAACACAACGTTTCGACAGCAAAGTGCTTTGAGATCAATAAGTCATGGTTAACTGTTATTCTTCGTTAATTTTCTGTTTATAATTTGTTTACTTTGATCCATGTTACCCTGATTGTATTTTGTCAACTTGTATCCTTGACTACATATTTATTTGTTTATATTTTATATTTCACCTGAAGAAGGCAGCACTTTGCTGTCGAAACGTTGTGTTATTAATAAAAATTTTACAGAACTTAAACCCAGTTATTGTTATTTATATTGGGTATTTTTGTTTCTTATATTTATATGAAGAGCTGATTAGATTTTGGACAAAATTAGTCAACCGGAAGTAGCAGTTCACTAGAAGCCTTTAACAGTTATGTCATTGTGAAAATTGTAGAATATTTAATATTACATGTTTTGATTACACTAATTTTATAAATTTTCATTAGATTTTGAGATAATAAAATATAAAGAAATTAAATTTCATAAATCTTGCATTCCATGTACACTATACAAACACTTAAAATTTTTAATTTTTTTACGATATGTGATACATATTATTGTGATTGTGTAGTTGTTTTCTTAGTAAAAGATACGAAAAAAAAAATTAAATGTAAATAGAAAATAAATATATAAAAAGGTATCGATGATACAGGATAATTTAGAACACAATTGGACTAATTACCGTATTTATGATTTACAGTGTCAGAAATATATTTCGTAAAAAACATATATTATAAAAATAAATAATAATAATATACTCGTATTAAATTTGTGATTGTACCATTTTTACGATGATACTAATTTAAAAATATTGTTTGTTAAAACAGCATACAGCGAGAAGTTATGTGTTGGTCACATACATTTTTTTTCTGTCTTTAGTCCACGGTGATAGAAATCGGTCCCAGATCTCGGATATAGAACTCGAATTAAAAACTCGAATCGTGGACACTACCAATTGGACGAAAAAATTGATTGCCTATGATGAAAAAACGCGTTTGTCCGATTTTTTTTCATATTAGTTGCTAACTTCATATAGATGTTACCAAATTAAAATTTGACGTTTAATGTTTGAAAAGCTGAAAAATTTTCAATCAAAGCTGAAAATAAGTATTTTCAAACAGTTTCTGATACATAAAATATATTTTTTATTTATTTCACATATAAACAGATTTATTTTACTTATGTCAGAATAATTTCTTGAGTTATATTTTATTAGTTTTTAGTATTGGTAACTTCATAAATTCGACTAACCTGACATATGTTGTCATACAAGTTCACTATTTATGATGTAGAAATATATCCGAGATTTCGGACCGATTTCTATCACCGTGGACACAGACCTTTATAAGATGAGATGCATCTGCGTTGTGTTTGATGGAGTCCAAGGCCTGCTATGATGGCAGCAGTCGAAAGTGTGTTAATTATCTAAACTAACTTCCTCCTCCCACACACACCCTCACGTGTACGCTGTACACGTGTATACGTATGCATATTAATAAAGGGTGAAAAGTACTCAGCATGTACCACATGATTTATACGTTTTAACGCAAAGGGTTGATATTAACCCCGTGTTGTACATACACGAATCTCCCGGCGCCAACTTCACGCTGTTTGCCTCTCTTTCTCCTTTGCTGCTCCTCGCATAACGTTATCTTCGTTCTCGTCTAACTACCGGTGGCCGTCGGCGCCCGCTCTTTTTCTCTTTTCATTTTCTATTGTTCCTTTTTTCCGTCAGATGCTTTCCACTTTTTTCGCATGCAACGCAGTTTTAAATATCGTCCGCATTAGCATTGCTATCTTTGATCTGCGGCCGTATAGCTACGAACGATGTACGGTGTACGCTATGTGTGCTGTTGCTAGAGTATCAACCACACTTGATGCTATAGGCATCCTTGGCCAGGTACAGCTGTGGAGAATTTACTTGCAAAATGTACATACGAGTAGGCATTTTTTGGGTAACATTGCAATACTAATTCTAACGCTGCCTTATTCATGCATTGCTTCGTGCATACGTTGCTTTCTTCAATCACTGCTTTGTTCAAACACAGTTTCATTCATACACCGATTTCTTCTAACACCGCTTTATTCACCGTACGAAAATCAATCGTCCTAATGCAGCGCAGAAACAAACTTAAATCTGTAATGCCGACAAGATGATGCGTAATCTTTGTATCCATAGGTGTCGTACTAATTTATTTGAAATTACTTTTTTGTACTCATACATTGAAATGTGTTGTTTTCGACGAAAATTTTTTGGTTAAAGAAATATCCAATCGGATCCCTGTATTTCTGATCACGTGTGCAAAAGTAACCAATCAGATCACAATTACACTGATAATTTCCCCGGGAAATTATCACCTGTTGCTAAGTAACAGTCGTTGACAGCTGGTTGACAGTTGATTCAATATTTAATTTTTTCACGACATGGTAGGAAACCCCACCGTTCTTCTCCCGAAATAGTGAGGAAAATGTGTTGTTCCTCTCTAGAGAGGAAAATATGGAAGTGCTACCAATATGAAAGTTATTTATAAAAAATATATTATGAAAATTATAAATAAATTCCTAATTTTATTGAAAATCCTTATTTTAGTGATATACATACTTTATATAATCTTACAATTATGTCTTATATATTTCTTTTCGTTATTAAATCAGAATTTGACAACTTATTAAATATATTTAAGATTGGTTCATTGGCAACACTGCTACACCGCCTTGTGTCTGATAACCTAACTTTTAGCGTGCCAATCTGTCAGTTGTGTTCTCAAAGTGTATTTTAGGTGCGAGCAAATCGTTTTTAGAAACATGTCGTGAAAAAAATGTTGTGTCTAACACGAGAGGAAAGCTCTTCTTCCACTCTCGTTCGAAATGCCTCACTCGCTGCGCTCATGAGGCAAACTTCGAACTCGAGGGGGAAAAAGAAGCGCTTTCCTCTCTAGTTTGACAAATAACTATTGTTTATTTCAAAATGTTATTTTCACGGTTAGAAAATGAAAATAATAATAATAATCGCAAAAAATTTTCCCACCGAATATCCCTCGACCATTGATAAATACTCATAATTTGATCACAACTACCTCAAGAACGTTGCTTGAAGGTAACAGCCCTCCGCCTGCGGCGTCGGGCGGTTACCAAGCAACGTTCTTTCGGTAACTGTGATAAAATTATTTCGAATTATCAATGACCTAGGGATATTATAGCTGAAAACATTCCTATTTCTAAAGCGTTTATTAATAAATTATATTTATAATAAAATAATAAAGTATTTCAAACATTCCTTTAAATAATATTAATATAAACAATGATGGAATAAGCATGAAATTGAATTTAAAAATAACAAATTTAGTGCATTTGGTTACCAATGTTGGCAATAAAATCTGCCCGATATGACAGCTGTATAATACATAACCTACAAATGTAATGTTAGTTATCTCAATATAAATAAAAAATATAATAAATTTACAAGTGAATACGGCAAATATTATAAATATTTTAATTGTTTTATAATATATTAGATAAATTAATTTGTGTGTTTATATTTATAGTGCAATTATGACAATTATCAAAATAACTACTTGAAGAACTTCATTTCTTTGTATGGATTGTTATTAGTTCTATACTTTTCGTACAAAAAATATTGTACAAACCTCTTGCGTGAACACGGTTCCCGCATTTGGTATGTAAATAACTATTACGCACTATCAATGTTAAAAACGTTAAAAGACGGGAAAATGGCATGAATTATAAATTATAATCTTTTTTATAATATTTACTATACAATATCATCTAAATATGTAATAGTAATAAAATATTGAAATAACAGATTTCATTGAATACGGAGGTTTAGGTTCGTTTGTGCGATGCATTAGACGACGGACTTTCGTACGGTGAATAAAGCGGTGTTAGAAGAAATCGGTGTATGAATGAGGCTGTATTTGAACAAAGCAGTGATTGAAAAAAGCAACGTACGCATGAAGCAATGCATGAATAAGGTAGCGTTAAAATTTTCGAGTGTTGCATGCGTTCCAGATTTTTTTTGTACCACAGTCCTAGCAGTACCAGGGCGACCAATTAGTCCTAGTTCAGTGAGAATCTCAATTTTTGCGATGGCCTATGCTTACTATTGTAACCAAAGCGACATCAGAAGAACGACATTAAAATTAGATTTTAACTAAAAACAAGAATTTACCAAAGGATATTAAAACCAATAACAATGTTTACTGTTGAGACAATAACAATGATAATAAATCTTATGTGGCCAACACATAACCTTCCGTCCAATACCTACAACTCTTAAACGGTATAAAATAGTATTTGATAATGGGGCCTATTCTGTAACTTACCAGTTAATTATTATCGGCCTGTTAAAAATTTAAACCAATAAAAATATGTCAAACAAAATTTTAAATTTTTATTTATTGACGATTGTTACCATTGGTTAAAATTATTAACAGGCCGTTAAAAATTAACAGGTAAGTTACAGAATATGCCCCAATACAGGAAAATACCTTCTTATTTGTTTATTTCTATTTATATATAAGAAAATTTATTTTTTTCGTATATTAACTAATTATTTGACATATATTTCTCTAAAGTAAACAGCTTCTCAATCACAATGACATTTCATAAAAAAAAATTCAAATGTTTCCGTCTTGTATCTACATGGAATGCAAGATTCATGAAATTTAATTTCTTTATATTTTATTAACTCTGAAACTAATGAAACTTAATAAAATTAAATGGTAAATAAAAAAACGGACTTATTATATTTGTGTGGCACCGACCACACACACACACACAGACACAAAAACATACACATACATACATACACACAGACATCATAGCGAAAATAGTAAAATCGTATTGTAGGAACCCTGAAACATGCTTATTCATTGAATACTCAATACCCATTTTTTTGACCAAAAACAAAACCCCCCTTACTCAGAGGTAAGCGGGAGATAAAAATTAATTAGTTCTCGTAGTTAACAAGAGGCAAATTCGAATTATTTCTCAGCATTTCTCATACAATGTTCGGCCAGATATCCAGCTATCCGGCTTACAAGGTGCCTGGATATTTCGTATTCGATATCCGTTTCATTTGTAATTATAAATATAATAATAATATAATTTTTTTTTGTTATTTCTAAGACGATTTCATTTGTCGAGTTGTGCGAAATAACAACCCCCAAAGACGTTGAAATTAATATTGTATTTTTAAATGGATAAATGATCGTAAAAATAAATAATAAATAATATTATGAACCCTGATAGGTAACCCAGCATTAAATAACTAAATTCGAAAAATAAAATTCGGCATTAATATAGCAGTACTTGTAGTCCCCCACCCAACATTTCAACTCTTGTAGAACGTGTTGAACGCTCGTCAGCTGCTCCCGTCCGCGCGCCGCCCGGAAATGGCCCGTTCGTTTTAGCATTCGCGCATTGAAAAATCAGCAGCATGCGATATTGCGCGCGTGCCCGCCTCCCGATATTAAGCGACAGCTGTATTGTGATAATATTTAAGAAGTGCCAGGCCGCGCACTCCTCGCTGCGTGCCAAAAATGTGCCACGCGCGGTATCCGTGCTAGGGGACGCCGGACGCCGCGACGCGCGCCACGAGCGTCGAGCGTGAATGGGTTAATGGAAATGTGTTATGTGTGCTTAGATTCTATGCAGTTGGCCTCATTTTATTGTTATTTTAGAAATAGAGTTGCATTTTGGAACACTGCGCACTCGATATAACTTTCTGTATCACCTATTTCTAATAATACGCTTCATTTATTTACATATTTGATTATTTTATACAACCATGTATTAGAGAGTGAAAATAAATAGTCATGTATACAAATGTTACATACAGGGTGTTTCAGGACTTTACTAATTTTTGTAATCAAGGCACTTTCGGAAAACAAGAGTTTTATTGAAAAGTCATACCTTATTTGTCTTAATTAAAAATTGTTGTACTTTGATTGTATTTTTGTTTCATAATGGATGGTTGTAGTGCTGAATATGCAGATATGATTTTTATTAATGGATTATGTAATGGTAATACCCGTTACACATCTAGAGAATACCACGACAGATACCCAAACAGACGCCAACCTTCCCATGTTGTTCTGTGTTTAGAATATATTTATTTGTCTATTTAATTGTGTCATTGTGTGTTTTGTTCTCTAAATTGTATTCGTTAATATTTATAAATGAAATTAATTAGGATAAATAAGGTATGACTTTTCAATAAAACTCTTGTTTTGCGAAAGTACCTTGATTACAAAAATTAGAAAATTTCGTGTTATTTGTAGAACTTCAACCTCTTGTATTTTGGTAATTAGAAGGAATAGGACATATGTTCATATGACATGTTTGGCTCAAAATAACCTCAGGAATAAGCTGTTAAAGTTTGTTACACTAGCCCTGAAACATCCTATATATCATCGGTTATGGTTACCTAAACTAAGATGAATCAAATAAAAGGCATCTTAAACGAAACATATCTTTGTGACATCGTGTTACAAGTAAATTGGTAACATAAAATTATGTTTTATAGAACGTAATCCAAAAGTATTTTAAATTTACTACCGCCGAATGGGGTCTTTCACCATTTATTTATTTATTTTTGTATGAAACTTTATTTAAATTGAAGACTATCTACACTTTTAATGTCTTAATTGTTATTCATTAAGCCACAATGATTTTTTTAAAATGTTGTAACGTCATTATAGAGGTGTTTGATGGATCTCAAACAGTAGAGATTTAAATATTTAAATATTGTAATAATAATAATGAAATAAGTAAAAATATATATGACTATAATTATTTACAATCTTTACTGTTTTAGATCCAGCAACACCTCTACAATGACGTCACAGCATTTAAAAAATCATTGTGGCTTAATGAATAACAATTAAGAATTTTTTAAAGTGTAGATAGTCTTCAATTTAAATAAAGTTTCATAAAAAAATAGTGAAAGACCCCATTCGCCAACATACCCTTGATCAGTGATCAACTGATCCGAGAATCAAGATGATCTGTGTATCAACATAAGTTCTAATTCACCAAGTTGATCCATGAATCAAATAACCATGATCAACTGATTATCATATTTGTTTTTTTATTTGACAGTTCCTATAATTTTCAGTGTGTAAATGATTCTTTTCCGTCAAAAATAAAGAATTTCTCACTTACTTTTTGGAAACTTCCTGTTACTTAATATCTTAAAATAAGTAGACCTTAATTCGATGCTGGTACAAGATTATTTCTTTTATATTTAACATGGAAAGGATCTAATCTTCGAACCGTTCGTGGTTCTGCAGTGTTTTAAAGGGTTTTGTGTGTGTGTGTCTGTTTGTTTGGCTGTGTGGATCTCTGGAGTTATGGTTTTTCAAAACTACTAAAGCTAAAATTTTGATATTTTGTATATATCAACTGATTAGTTTTTGATGTTACTCCAATGACCGAAAGTGGTAGTTTAATTGAAGCCCCATCAAGTTATTTTGAAATATTTCAGTAAATTGTGGGTTAATGAAAATTGTGTTATTAAAATAATGTTTCCAATATTATTATCTACAATTATTGTTTGAAACATTTTCTTCTTACTGTAACCATTTACGAATTACAACACATTAAAGAAAAATTATATTTTGATATTTTCGTTCAAATCTGCTAACCTTTTTTTTGAAAAAAAAAAGAAACGAAACAACGGTCGAAAAATGTCATATTTTGACATGTGTCATATTTTTTAAAGAATGAGCATTTCTTGATAGTGGTGGTCCATGTTCCTGCTTTGTTAGATAAGAAATCTATGGCGGGAGATATTGTGATTTTTTTATTATATATATATTTTTTTATTATTTACATATATTCAAAATTCCTTACAGGCCTTCTAGTAAAATACCACTTCCGGTTGATAGATAGCTAAAAAAACTAATCAGCTCTTAATTTGACCAACCAAGTTCTAAATATGAAATTTGAAAAAGATATATTGCCTTTAGAATCAGAAGTACTACTACATAATTTACTGAAAACGCTACAAAATATGTGTAAAATGTAGCTAATATAAATAATAAATCTTGAGAAAAGAAATAATAATTATGTAGATAAAAAAATACGTAGGATATTTTAGTCGAGCAATTCTCGCAAAAATGAAATTTAAATAATTAAAGATTGGAAGAATGATGAATATAATACGCAGAAATACACGTATATTCAATTAATATGTGCGGTTTTAAATTCAAATAGCACTGGTAACTTGATTCATGTGGTGATATGAGCATGAAAAAAATATACAAGTATGTTGTGTATTTCTTAGTTGGGTGGGTGCGCTATTATGTCCGAGGTAAATATATCTGATACGATCTTCAGAAACGTAGATTTTTTTTTATAAATGTAATATACTTGAAGGACACCATAGTAATAAAGATATATCTGGAAGTGTGTATGAATTTTCAAGTAATTTAAATCCGAGTTAATTGCTGGTTTAGATATGTAAAGCTACCAGAAATTTAAATTTCGTGTATAACAGCGATAACAATCATAATTTATTTGGTTAAATGAAAACTTAAAAATGTGGTTGAGGGGGCACCCGGGTTTGAACCGGGGACCTCTCGATCTGCAGTCGAATGCTCTACCACTGAGCTATACCCCCACTTGCATAACTTGTTACTAAAACTGCATTAACAATGCAATTTTAATTTATATTCCCCATTATTTCAAATAATTGTTATTTTCTGGAGTACTCTTAAAGGAGTGTATTCGTTTTAGGTATTTTGAAATATTCTAGTTACTTTTAAATTAAACCTAAAAGTGCAACCATGCAACTTGACACTTTCGTAGGAGTAATTGTGTATTGCACAAGAGCTGCCTTTTAAAAGTTGTTCAACTATTGCAACACCATTTTAACATTACATTGTAACAACAAAAATATTGCTTAAATGTTTCTTATTTCAAACTAAAAACTCGTTTACTATTGCATTTTAAAGACACTTAAGCTGCCACATTTAAAATAAAACAAGCGGGTACTTCTCACGACATTCGTTTAATATTACCCCGCCAGTGGCGTCCCGAGAAATCCGACCGCGGGCAAAGAGCAAACATGAAACACAATATTAAAACTAACTCTTCTTTTCCAAATTGCACATTTCTTTGTTGAAGCGCGATAAAATCTAGACATTTTGACGGCTGGTAACCGTACTTTCCGGTATGTATAACGATAATATATTTGATATCATTAGATGTAGTGGTTACTGAAAAATATCAACTAAGTGAATAACATAATAAATCAATATATTATTATCGCGCCATTTACCCATTTCTGGGTGTGGCACTCTACCCAAATTAGATTATGATATATTTTTACGCGTGATGTGTAGTTACCGGCGATAAAATTACATCCCCTAAATATGGTAGTGGGGAGGAGCCCCAGGGATAATTTTATATGTTGAAAATTTTCGAAATTTAATTTAATTTCATTTCAGGTGGCCTCAAAAAAATTATGTATGTTTAAAAAAATACCTATATCATATACCGTCTAAAGTGTAAATGTGTAAAAGACCTGATAATATAAATACCCATTTCAAAAAACTTTGTTTGATACCAAATTTAAAAGAATAGCTATTACAAAAACAATTGACGATCGCTTAAAAGTAATTTAAAAAATTTTAGTGCAGCTCTCCTCTAGTATAACTTTAATTTTACACAATAGTATTGCAAAAACAATTAACTATCGTTTAAAATTAATTACTGATATTGTTATTTATCTATTTTCAAATAACTCGTATAAAAACAATTGACGATCGTCAAAAATTCATTCTTACATTTTAGGTTAAGTCTTCTTCCTGAGACTTTTAATATGATATCGTACTCGATAGGGTATAATCAATATTTATGTCAATATGTTATTAAAAATATTATTAGTTATTTTCAAATTTCTAATAATATTGTAACTCCATTTCGCAGCTAATTTCAAAATTAAAATAAATTGAATTTATTGTTTTTTCTGCTCCTGTATAAATATTTCCCCATTATTTAAATTTTTTCGATGAATTATACTTCTCTTCTCGACCAATCACAGAGTCAGAAATCCATAATTCATAGTTATTTTAAAGACTTGATGTGGATCACGAAGCAACGGCCGTCTGACAGTTGACATGTAATCAGTTGTCATTGTGTATTTTTATGTTGACGTTTTCCAACGTGTGTTTTCAACGAATATCGATCATTTTCAAAAGTGATTTCCGAATTTACAGCAGTAGAAAAAGTGTAGTATTATATTCGGGATTATGGCCATTATTCACTCGTATGATTTGCAAATAATAATCCCTCATATAATAATAAACCATTGTGTGTCTAATAAACTTCCACTTTCGGTTTAGCAATTGTTTCCAATACCAGCTCAGTTCTCCACATTACCATTGTCTACTTATAATCATAAAGTCTTGTTACATCCATCCATTCACACAGACTTCATTGAAAAAATATTAAAATGGAATCAGTTTCGGTAAAAATCTCCGAATCGCGAATCGTTTATTTTACTCTTGCTCTAATTCTTTATATTACGTATTAGAGAAGCAGTAATTATGTTATTTCTGGGAGGGGTTAAGGCCCTTGTGGTTTCCCCTAAGGGCGCTCCTGGCGAAAGAAATCCAGTCTCGTGCTACAGAGATGTTTGTGGAAATCTGCTGGACAGACAAATTACCGTATGCAAATTTTATCTACATCTCTTGCAAGTTAAGAGAAATTACATACGTTGGGTGACGACCGTCAAACGCCACCCACGCTTTAAAAGAGTTGGCGGGGCGGGAGGGGGGTCTGACTGACCTGCCGCAATTGTAAACGGTCGGATTTAATACTTCACCGGTGAGCTGTTTTGATTTTGAGAACTATTATTGCGCGGTATTTTAATCGGGTTTTATGTTTTTATTTTTGTGTCCACGTGGATTTGATAACGTAAATATTTATTTGTTGTTTTATGTAAATAGGACTACATATTTTTCCGCATTTTAAATACGCAGAAGTCTAAAAGAAACATAGTCAGCAGATATTTTTATAAGCAATTTTATTATACTACTTTCTTGAACGTAGGTTACGGAAGTATAATAATCGTGAAAAAATTCATGATGAAATCTTGCTGTATTACTATGGATATCAATTATATACATATATTACCGTACTCTTTCAGGTAAAATGCAACATAGGTTGTTAATATTAAAAGAACTTTTCATTATACTTTACTGATTTATAAGCATATAAATATTTCTCAAACTGTAACAATAATTGTATCAAGTAACCATTAAAATCTTTTGTTCCTTAGTAAAAATTTTTGCAGTATGATGACAAGTTCATTTATCACTGACAACCTATGTTGCATTTTATCTGAAACAGTACGGTATTATTGCATGCATTTAAAAATTCTGAACTACTATTGTATTTACATGCCACATTTCAATAATTCTACATCCGATATACAGGCTGGTAAATCGAAGGCCGCACCATATCGTTTCCAATGCTATTTTTGAAGTGTTATGAATTAAGAGTTTATTTTGTTTAAAACATTTTTGTCGAGCACTATTTTGACCATTTCATTATATCTAATTTATCTTTCAAATTATACATTTTCAATGAAAACATTTGAAATCAAACACTGGTGACAGTATATGACAGATAAAGCCATAGAACTAATAAAATGTATGGAAGGAGTATAAACAAAGATAGTCTGTAACCAGCACAGCGAGAAAGTCCACCCGTCACGTGACTTTCATCTCAAGATGAAAAGAACTTGGTTTGACGTTTGACGAATACTGTTTTGATAGACTTTCGTGCGAGCTTTTGTCCCTAATTTATAATTTTGTCAATTACTTATGTCATATTTAAATATATCAAATATGATAAAATCCTGTTGTGCATATTATTGTACAAAAACAGACTACAAAAGACTGTGTTTCATTTGACAGGTAAATTTGTCACTTTTAGGTTTGAACACTGGATATATACTTATTACAGTTTACGGTAAAATGTGGAATTAAGCAAGAAATGGATATTAGATATAAAACGAGAAAATTTTCACCTAATGAAACTACATGAATTTGTGGGAAACATTTTCTTGATTTTTACATACAGCAGTTTAATGCCAATATAAGAGAGAGATAGTTATTTCTAAAATTACGCAGTGGGAGAGAACAGCACATTCATACCATGTGACGGGTGGCATGAAAATGTTTTGTTCTTCTCCCACTGCATAATTTTAGACAAGAATATCTCTTCTTATGTTGGTTACAGATTACTGTATTAAAAGCACAGGCAACTCTCCATCCATATAAATTATTAAATCTATGGATAAAACCAATAACTTTCAATTGGTATATTTGTTTCGTTGTTTCGTGGCACTGTTGATTTTAAGAAAATTACTAATAATCAATAAATATTCCGCTATTTTTCTGGTACCAGGTAGAGTAAAACTATAAATATTAATACAACAAAAATCCAGAACTTCTTTCTCTTCTATAAACTTGATAGATATATAATTTTTTTGATGTAAAATAATTAGGGAAGCCAATAATTATTGAACATTTCAAAATTAATATTAAACAAAGCTATAATGCTTTCATCGTCCACCCTTACATGTAAAAATAAACAGCAACCTCCAAAAATCGCATAAGTTTTCTGTTGTTTTCCGTCTCCTTTCCACTAGTATCCTTCGTTGAGTCTGTCTTGTTTGGTACGTAAAGCACGTTTAAATAATTATCAGGGTAAGGCAAACACAGTAAAGCAAATAAACGATGGAATTACTGGCTGGTGTACGAGTTACTGCTCAGCTCGTATTCTAAGGTAATTCAATGTCAAACTAAATTAATCTCACTGCTGTGAACGTTCTGTTTACTTTCCCTATCCCCTTGAACCCAAGCGCTCTGAAGTTGGCTCCGAATAGTGAGAGCATCACGCACACTTATAACTCAAAACTGAGCAGACATCCGAACCCCAAAGATATTTGAATGTTTCTTACTGTTTGACATTTATATTATACCGTGAGTTACAGTTAAGATGTGTCTCTTTTTTTTATAGGATATAGACAATACAATGTTAAACTCTTGCTCCGTTTAAAAGTTGTTTAATCAGAACGTTATATTTTACTAAAATAGTTTGCTTTTGCGGATGATGTTGTTGTGTTGGGTGAAACTGAGAAGCAATTGAGAAGAATGATTGTGAGCATAAATGAAATAGGGAAAGGTTTAAATCTGCTATTGAATATCGATAAATGTAAAGTGTTGGTGTTTGAGAAGAATGATTTGGTGACTGATTGTAATGTTTCAGTGAATGGTGTGAGACTAAAACAAGTGGATGAATTTGTATATTTGGGTAGTATGGACGGGAGATTGAAAGGCGAGTGTCTGCAGGGTGCAAGGTATTGGGTGCTCTGGGTCCATTTGCTCGAAACTTGAATGTATCTAGAGATGCTCGATTGAGTATTTATAATGGTGTGTTAGAGCCTACATTGATGTATGGTTCTGAATGTTGGATGTGGATGAAGGAGCATGAACGACGTATAACTGCTGTATAAATGAGATATTTGAAAGGAGTGTGTGGGTATACAAGACGTAATCGAATACGGAATACATTGGTGTAGGGTGAGTGTGAGATTGAGAAGAATGTTGTTAAGAAAGTGGGAGTGAGTCAGTTGAGGTGGTTTGGACATGTTGTGTGAATGTCGAATGAAAGGTTGGTGAAACTAATATATGTGGGTGAGATTGAAGGACCGAGGAATAAGTGGTTGGGTATGATTGATGGTTGATTGCGTGAACGAATGATTCCGAGTGTGAAGAATAAACGAGCATGTATGAATCGCATTATGAATGTGGCCGAGGCGAAAGTGGTGTGTCAGGATGGGAATATTTGGAGGAGATTGATTGTTGGTTGTCTGTGTTTCAGGGTTCTTGCTATCCTACTAAGTGGGATAAAGCGTGATATTATGTATGTATGTTAAGGATGCAATGTTGTTTGAGCTTAAAGAGATATCAAAATTGGCAAGAAGGAGCAAATCCTTTCACAAAGATTGCACGTCGCAGAAGGGCGCTAGTTGAATAAACCAATCATTTTATGGGCAGTGCGTAGAAGGTATGGAAAACAAAAACAAGGGCCCTAATTCCCAGTTTCCCAACTTTGTTTTTCCGTTGTTTTCTTGTGTTCCTCCTCCTGTAAATCTATTGCAATCGATGCTTTCCCAGCCCTCTGGGATCTGCCTGCCGCGCTCCATTAAGCAAATGACTAATCTAGAAATTAAATTGACTGTCATTTGTTCGAAGAGGCGATTCACGCACCTACCTGGCATCGCCAACTGCCTTCCCATCTACTTTCAGCCTTGCCACCCACTTCAAGAAACTTAATAAATGCAATTTTATTATTAATCGTTTATATTTTGTTAGCTCTCGCACATATATGTAAAAGGTATTGTGTAATTTTCAACAGCTAGCCACGTTTTGAGGAGAATACGTTATCACTATTTTTATAATGACGTCTGTCTCTGTGCATGTGTGTGTGTGTGTGACAATTTTTTTCATCCACAATAACTCAAAATTTAATATAGCTATCAACGTAAATTTTCAAATAAAGCTGATTAGATTTTTGGAACAATCCATTAAACGAAAGTTGTAGTTTACTTGAAGGCCTATTAGATTGTTTTAAGCTTAATGAATTACGAGAATTATACTAAAAATTGATGCTTTTGCTTGACAAACGGAATGACAAAATCCTTCGCCTTCGGCTCGTGATTTTAATCATATGATTTGTCTCGAAATTTTACCAAACCACAATTGTTTGAAATACACATTTGGAATAAAATTAAATTTCTTGCACTATAAGAGTTCCTACAATTTTTCATGGTACAAATAAGTTTTCCTCTCTGATTTGCACTCATTTTAATATGAACTTGTCATGAAAGAAAAACTGTGGCTTTATATTTGACAGATACAACTGACACTGACCCTGATTATACTTTCTTTTCTATGTTTACTAAGATATCAACCTATCAGCTGATACTGAGCGGCCATCTTTTCAGGAGCGCACCACTGAAATATTGGGATCATGAAATATTTGAATTGTCGCTACTGTATGAATTCTTATGCTGTTATATAACCTTGGAGGAAAGTAGATAAAGGAGAGAAAATAAGCTTATTATAATGGCAAGGGGAATGTAACCTGGTGAGGGCAGACGCATGCAAGCCATGGTTCTGGTTGGAGTGGGGATTTGCGCAGTACATACTTTCATGAAAAACAGTACGACTGCCATATGTTGATGGTTGCTAGAACAACGCGATGACAGCGGTTCTAATTGCAGTGGGAGAAGTGGCTTGGCTTCTATAACGCTTTCTCTTTTATATTCTTTCCTCCGAAGATACAAGTATTGAAAATCATCACACCATTAACCCAATTTAGGGATATCGCTCTGCTTTTTATTGGTAATAAAGGGGAAACCACAGGGGTAAAGTGAAAGGGGGGTCTAGTTTTATCTGTAACTGACTTTCGTATGAAGAGACAGAGTAGAATGATAATGCAAATAGCAACGTAAATCAAAATAATAATAAATGATGTTTAAAGTATATTTATTTATCTATGAATTACTAAGAACACTTGACTAGTATTATGATAATATTTTGAGACATATATAAGTTAAGTTAAGTAAACATTAGGTACCATGTTTTTAACTCTTAATAACAAAAATAAATTAAGAAATTGTGCGCAGCTTTATAATGTTTGTTATGTTTCAGCAAAACATTTTTTTGTGATTAGGTAAAATAACTTGAAATTGAAAACATAATAAACTAGAAGTAGAGCAAACAACAAGTTAAGTTTGTACAGATCAGTTATTCTTTTAGCGAGCTCTACAGTTAGTGTGTTTAGAAAAGCAAGCCTCAAAATGTAATTTGTAAATAATAGCAGTGTTTGTAAACAATTACAGCATTCTGCGTGTGCTCTGCAAGCGGAGTGTAATGAGGCATATACTCCCGATGTTATAACTGTCGAGGAGTAAAAGAGTAAAGAGGCGAGTAAAAAGTGCTCGGAGTGCTCGGAGCCCGCGGGAGTCACGAACTGCGCTCTGCATCGTGCTATACGCAGCAGCATGTCTAAAGGCAATTATAGTTATTTTTATGATGTTTATTGATGCTTCAATGCCATGTATTATTGCAGAAGCAAGTCGGTTCAGTGACTGCAGAGCCAGACTGCGAGCGCTAGACAGAGACAGTGTCAGTGGGCCCAGTGCACGCTGGAGGAGGACAACACTCTCGTCGTGTATTTTTACTGACACTGGCTGCACTATTGGCCATGAGACTGTTTGCGGCGGAAGGCAGTTTTGATATCGCGGTGCATGGGAAAATAGCACGGGACGAACGCACTCGTACAGGTAAACATCACGGCTCTCCCCGCACCCGCTCCTCCTGGTGCGCAAGGCAAACTCATTTGTTTTCCTGTTTCTTCAAATGTTGCTCAAACGATTTGGGGGTTGTAATTTGACGGCACTGCACACGCTGACATTTACCGGGATATGCTACTTACAGAAATGGGTAAATGGCGTGATAAATATATGGGTTGATCTTCTTAAATGTAGTTCTGATGGCAAAAGAATCTCTGGTTACACTACCAAAGGCTATCTCACAGATTAAGATTCTGTATGTACCAGAACGACTTTGTTGCTACCATGATACTTGAAGGCTCTGGTCTTACTAGGATTTTGGTGCCATTGATGATATTTGGGTGATAGATCTGAAAGAAAATAGGCTGTAGGATCAAAGGACATAGCCCCGATTGATCCCCAATTGAAACTTTGAAGAACCAAATGAAAAAAAAAATTATACTGCTGGAACAATCGAAAAGTTGCAACACAATCCATAGGTGATTTGGGATTCTTTCTTCAGAGGTCAAAGACTTTTGAATAATGAGCAATTTAAAAAAGAAAAGATGGCGGTACATAGTAGTAACTACGATAATATTATATCGATTATTTTTTGACGTTTCTTTAAACCAATGAAATGCTTTATTGTATGTCACGTGTCTGCGTTTTAACCAATCCAGTCATTATTATACTGAGAATAATGCTCTTGTGATTATTCCCGGCAATTTTCTCTGTAGCTTTTTTGTTTTTGTTGACAGATGTCAGATGTCAGATAGTTATCATCAACACAAGTAAAAATGAGTCAAAAAAGATAAATTTAGTGGCGTGCCTGATGATGAAATAAAAAAATAATCTAATTAAATATAACTCGAGAGTTCGATAAATTAGAAAATAATTCTCCAGTATCTTTCTCAAACTTGTCGCCATTTGGCAATAGCCACTCAAGCCCTACGTGGCTATTGCCTGGCAACAAGTTTGCGAAATATCTGTCAAATTATTTTCAATTTATTCTCACTCTCTTGTTATATTATCACTGATTATTTTTTGACGTTTATTTAAACCAATCAAATGCTTTATTGTATGTCACGTGTCTATGTTTTAACCAATCCTGTCATTATTATACTGAGAATAATGCTCTTGTGAAAATTCCCGGCAATTTTCTCTGTAGCTTTTTTGTTTTTGTTGACAGATGTCAGATGTCAGATAGTTATCATCAACACAAGTAAAAATGAGCAAAAAAGATAGATTTAGTGACGTGCCTGATGATGAAATCAAAAAATAATCTTATTAAATATAACTCGAGAGTTCGATAAATTAGAAAATAATTCTCCAGTATCTTTCTCAAACTTGTCGCCATTTGGCAATAGCCACTCAAGCCCTACGGGCTTTCGTGGCTATTGCCTGGCAACAAGTTTTCGAAAGATCTGTCAAATTATTTTCAATTTATTCTCACCCTCTTGTTATATTATTACTGAGCATATTTATGTTATACAACAGGAGTGATCGAAAAACAAAAAATAAAAAGAAGTGAGGATTTTTGATGTTTAATTTTGATTTATCAAATGTTTGAAGTATTTATAAAAATAATCTTAACTGTAAGTTAACCGAATAATAGGTGAATAAATATCTTTTACTTGTTACTCACTTGTAAACACCACTTACCCAAGCCCTCTATTGCCTTTGAAAATGAATCTTTACAAGTTACTAACTGAGAGCTACATTGTAAATATTTTACAAGTTAGTAAACAAGGTATACAATGCACGTTGCCACAGTAATGCTTACAAGGCTTATGCAAAATCATTTCAAATAATTTTTGACAGAATAGTTGTGTATAACTGACAGAATTTGGTTATAATTTTTTTATTTTGATTTACAAATGAGTAACAAGTAAAATGTTGTACAATACACGCAAGGTAACTGTTTTTACTGCTTCAAGGAGGTGACAGGCGAGCCGATCATTCTGAACTGTTTTACCATGCTTGTAATGTATATAACTATATTATGTCAAACTAATATCTTTATTCAGGCAAAGATTAGATCCAAAAATACTTCATACATTTGACAAATAAAAATTAAAATCCTCACTTCTTTTTGTTTTTCGATCACTCCATTCTAGTCGCCATACAATAATTGTACTTGTCATTTTATTTTTGTAAAACATTTAGAACCATTTCGAATTTAGTCACATACGTACATTGTTTGATTCCAAGGCAGAGCCAACAGTAATTGCATTTAATATTAGTTATATTTCATTCATACATATACATGTGAAAGCTGTCGAATATTTTGTAATATTTTGTGATTTGCGATTTGATAGCAAACGGTTATCTGATGGCGATAACGCTCTAAAAATAACCAAGTGGATCGATATCCGATAACTTTCACTTCCTCGCCGGCCAGTCTGCTGCTTCTTCGCTGCTCCGCTGTGGATCAGGATCACCGATCACCGATCATGTCATTGAGTCACTGAGCGCGATCATTATACGTGACAGAGATGCTAAATGATGGTTTTCATGTTTTTCATGTATTTTTTCGAATCTTAATGATGTAAGATATTGCGTGGGTTTCTCTGCCTCGCTTACAACCATAACAGGAAGAGATAAATAAAATAAATAAATATATCATCACGCCTTTTACCCATTAAGGGTGTGGCACTCTGCTTACGCAGATCTCGGTAGGTGATATATTTTTGCGTATGAAATGCGGTTACCAGCCGTCAAGTCATATCCCCCAAAGTTGTTAGTGGAGGGGGAACCATAGGGGTAAATTTAAATTGGCAACTGCCGGTACTGGGATTCGAACTGAGGATCTCACGATCCACAGTCCGATACGTTACCACTGAGCTATTTACCCCATATCACACAGAAGAATATATTATATGTAGTGAGGACTCTTTTACTGGAAGGTACAGGGAGTAAAACCTAGAATTTTACATATTTCTACCTTCCACATATACAGGGTACTTCCTTTAACTGTGATAATATTATTATCTCGAAAACCATAAGAGATACGAAGTTGGTGAAATTAGATAACAATTTAAATTTAACAAAACTATTACAATTATTATAGAAAGAATATAGCTCTAGAGATTATGCCGAAGAATAATTTTAGTAACTTTTGTTTTTCTTGACAAATGTCAAATAGTTAGGAACATAAAAGTGGACCAAAATAGTATATTCTACAACAAGTAATGGAATGGCACATATTCCACGCGAGCAAAAAGTTTGTAGCCCGAGCCAAAGGCGAGGGCTACGGTTTGCGAGTGTGGGATAGGCCATTCCGTTACATGTTGTAGACTATACTTTCTATAAAAAGGTTTTGGAAATTATACAAAAATACAAATATAAAACTGTTGAAAACGTCAAACTCAAATAAATTAAATTAAAACAAACAGACGTAACCATAGTAAATGAATCAAGATACTTCATATGTCGAGCTAATAAGCGGTTCTGATTCGTCGAAAATATTCCATACGCCGCGTATGGAATGTTAGTGATTCCATAACAATTTTTAGTAGTGGAATGCCCAGTTTCCAAAACAGTGTTATAGAAAATATTTTTTTCGCAACCAGCAGAGAAACTGGATTTCTATGTAACCAAAATCACTAACATCTTTGGAGGCTATGACTTGTTGACAGCTGGTAACCTCATTTCACACGAAAAAATATATCACTTATCGATATCTGCGTAAGCAGAGTACCACACCCATAATGGGTAAAAAGCGTGATGATGTATATATATATTTTTTAAAAATCAAGACAAAAATTGCTAATTTCATATCTACGGGAGATATGTGCACTTTCTCTCCCGTCATGACGGAAAGTGCTCAAATAATGTAAGAAAAGAACAAAATTAAATAAATCAAAGGGAACTATTTTACATTATATATCAATTCAAATAATTTTGAAATACATGAAAACCATCATTAAACTTGGGGTCGTGAAAAAATAGTATATATACCTCAGGAGAGAAGTGTATTTTTTCCTTGTCGTATTGTAACCCTCGCCTATGGTTTGTGCTTCAATTTACTGTGTGGAAAAAATCATACACTTCTCTCCCTTAATGTATAACTCACTATTTTAAACTTATGGTTCTCAAAATATGGAACACAAATTTTTAATTTTAAATGGCATCATATATTTCATTATTTATTTTTTTAGATATTTGAGAAGAGCATGTGGGTATTCGAGACGTGATCGTGTCCGGAACACATTATTGTATGCAGAGTGTAAGATTGAGAAGAATGTTGTTAAGAAAGTGAGAGTAAGTGAGTTGAGATGGTTTAATCATCTTGAGCGAATGTCGAATGAAAGGTTGTTGAAACTAATATATGCGGGTGAGATAGAGGGTGAACGATTGTGTGGGCGTCCGAGGAATAAGTGGTTGGGTATGATTGATGGTTTGTTGCGTGAACGAATGATTCCGAGTGTGATGAATTGACGAGCATGTATGAATTGCACTATGAATGTGGACGAGGCGAGAGTTGTGTGTCAGGATAGAAATGTTTGGAGGAGATTGACTGTATTTCTGGGTTCGTGCTACCCCACTGAGTGGGATGTAGCGTTATATATGTATGCAGTTATATAATTTGTATTGACACATATAAATAATATCTTAATACAACAATATCCAAAGCTCTCTTTCTATAGCTGTCGTAAAAAAAATAAAAATATGATGCACCGTGCATTCAAATCGTGTTATAATATTATTTAAACTTCTATAAACCATTAAACGTAAAATTAGATAAGAGCGAACTCATGCAAATATACGGTCGTATATTTGAGCAATTTTCTCCTCTCCGATGATAGGCCTGCAGGTGATAAGCAAGCTCCCATTGATTATGATCCTATTACACCTCGCGTCGCCATGGGTCATGTACCTACCCGATGACGACTATCGATTTATTAATAATTAAAATGGCAATTAAGTGTAACGATGTTAATAAATTAATACGCTTCGCGGACCGCAGAGTGCGGACGGCTCAATATACTGACATGCGATACTGATACTGATATGGACTATTGATGACACACGTTAGGGCTGATGTTACCTTCGGGGCCCGCGGCCCACTAGGATAAAAAGAGAGCGAGCAAACATTATGGGATTAAACTTGGCCGGGACATTCAATAAAGAATAATTAAAAAGTAGCTGTTGTTAATATTGATAAATATGGGATATCTTGAAATGGAAACGTTTACAATAATTGTTTGTAGTTTTTAGTAAATCCTGCAGCTAACCGTATAATAATTTATTTATTATAAACCAATCCTACAGGACATATATTCCAATTGCAGGACGATTACCACAGTACAAAAGATATATCTGTAGAAAAATGTTCGATACATAATATGTAACACAAATAATAATACTTTACAAGCAGATTCACAAAAGGGATTAGCGCTAACTCTATTTTTATTACTAGTCGTAACTTCATTTTCCATTCTCAGATCATATTTATTTTAGCTAAAGTTGTAGTTAAGATTGGTTAGCAAAAAATTTAATTGATTTAGAAACAAAATTACAAATGTTCAAAAACATGGAGTTAACGCAAATTCCTTTTTTGAATTATAAACCAGTGAGGCGGGTAGTGCTTCGCCGTATAGATAAATACATGAGGTGGATTGAAATTTTTTTTTAATTAAATGTTTTTTTAGATAAATCAGTGCTTTTTGTTGGATACGAGGCTCGTCGCTACGCTCCTCGCCTCGCATAACCTTATTTTGTATTGATAAACAATTAATCTTTTTAATTTCCATGGTAACCACAATTATTTGTATCTATGGATACATTGTAAGATCATATGTTTCTAAGGTAATGATGTAGGTATAAGTTCGTTGTCATGGAAAAAACTGAAAATTCAATGAGTATATTATTTTTGAAATAAATGTTTTTTTATTATTTTTTTATTATATGTTTTGTAAATGTATAAGTTGGATACGAGGCTCGTCGCTACGCTCCTCGCCTCGCATACTTTTATTTCGTATTGATAAAGTCTTTATCTTTTTCATTTCCATAGTAACCAAACTAATTCTTAGCTATGAATATACTGTAAAAACATATGTTTCCATGGTAATGATATAGGTATAAGTTCGTTGTCTTAGAAAAAACTGAAAATTCAATGAGAATATTAATGTTGAAAGAAAAAGTTTTATATTTTTTTTTATTATAAGTTTTGTAAATGTATAAGTTGGATACGAGGCTCGTCGCTACGCTCCTTGCCTCGCATAACCTTATTTCGTATTAATTAACACTTAATTTTTTAATTTCCATGGTAACCACAATTATTTATATCTATAGATACTTTGTAATAACATATATTTTCATGGTAATGATATAGGTATAATTAGGTTGTCATAGAAAAAATGAATATATATAATAATTGAAATATACTTTTATTGTATCTACTTAATGTGTTTATGTGGAGTATGTTATATACTCGGTTCGTTGCTACGCTTCTCACTGAGTAAATATATTTGTCGAATACTCGGTTCGTTACTACACTTTTCATAAAGTAATTATGTTTGTTAATACTCGGTTCGTCGCTACGCTCCTCACCGAGTAGGAATGTTGTTGTATACTCGGTTCGTCGCTACGCTCCTCACCTCGTACATATATTTGTTGAGTACTCGGTTCGTCGCTACGCTCCTCACCGAGTTGGATTGTTAGCTTATAATAAGTAATAGTTATTTACTTTACAAGTGGGCAAAGTAGGTATTACCCACGAAAGAAATCGAGTGGGTAATTCCACTTTGCCCATGTGTGAAGTATAACGTTTTATCCAACAGAAATATTATTGACAAACAAATTACTCACTGGTGATTTTTCAAAATTATACCCACTAGTAGGTAATCTATTACTTTCCTTGTTTAAAATCGCCATAGTTATAGAGCATTTATTGAGAGGTGTTGGATAAATAAATATATCATCGCGTTAGTGGAATAGGAACTCCAGGAGTAAAGTTAAAACTGTTCATATTGTAGCTAATATTATTATCAATAATTTACTGATTTATATACGAAATATCTAGTAGTCCTTGAAGGAAACTACCGCTTCCGGTTCATGGATTGCTACCAAATATAGTCAGTTTATAACTTTTCAAATTTAAAATATGAAATATGAACTTGAAAATGATATAGTGAAATTGTAATCTTGGAAACATTTAATCGGAAATTTGATCCGTCCACATTAAGGTACCTACTTCGTATATGGTTAGAAGGGAAAATTAAATTGTTCTGAATGTCTGAAATACTTCGCTTTCAGATCAATCATCCCAAAACTAATAAAATTGTAAACAAATGAAATAGATCTCCACTGAGTTACCTTTAATTTAACACCAAACTCGTCAAGATTTAATTAACTATTGTAAAACAAAACAAATGAAGATCGTTCAAAATTAATTATTGCTACTTAAGGTCAAGTCTTCTCTCTAACATCTTTCATTTGATACAGAACAAGGTAGAATTGAAATAACACATTGCCATGAAAATTTGATTACTCGTCTTTATCGGAATACATATCCATCCATCCATCCACACAGAACTCATTGAGGAGTCAGGGCACTTCAGAATATTTTTCGTGAAAATCTCATTAATTATAAGAAAATTGATTTGTTATAATAAAACCTTGAGTTTTTCTATACAAAAATATGTATAATGCATAGTTTAATTAATTATAAACAATAATAATTTGTTTGAAATTACGGTTGTAGGATGAAATGCACCTATATTCACCTTAACGCAATGACATTGGCAATAAATAAAATTAGTTGTAAGATCCTACTCATCCATGGCTGAGTGCCGAATGCATACATTCTCATTTAGCAATCTCACCGGTACGAAAACATAATCCTACTAAGGTCGCTTGAAATTTTATTTTTAAAACATGTGAGTACGCCCCTGTGCGCAATTAATTGGAAGAAAACACCTCGTGTTTATTGCAGTTCACGAGTTTCGCGTGTGGACCATTACGCGCCGTTTCAGACAAAAAATAAGTAAATAAACAATAACAAAACGTCCGTATTTATCTGCGAGCGGTACGCAGTCATTTCTTACGCGTGAAGTTCTGAAGTATTTCCGGGCGTAGGAATACAACGCGTGGAAATGTGTATAAATATCAATATCTCAAAAACGATGCGGCATTCCTCTTGGATATGTGTCATTTACAGCTATTTTCATTTGTTTTGTTGTTGGAAAAAGTGCGACCTAATAATTTGGAAATAATCTGATGTGTCTATATATCGTAACCTGTCTCCTAAACAATTTTTGAATGGTGTAAAATAGAAAATAGTTTTAAAATGAAAATGGGGTCGTTCACTAGAGACACAAAATAGAAAATAAGTTATTTATATTACAACTAGATCCAAAAACATCGTAGTAGATATAACAGAAGTTTAATAGTTATTTACTTTACAAATGAGCAATAAGTAAGGAATTACCCTGAGTGTGATAATTTTATCGAGTGGGTAATTCCTCTTTGCCCACGTGTGAAGTATAACGTTTTATCCAACACCTCTTAATAAATGAAAAATTTATTGAAGAAATATTATTTGACAGTGACATACGCTATAAAATTTAAATTAAAATGTCAATCGAAATAGTTACCAAGTTGTTGTGTGTTATTATTATTGTTATAAATAAAAAAATACTCACTAGTGGCTTTCCTCAAAATTATACCCACTAGTGGATAATCTGTTACTTTGCTTGTTTAAAATCGCCATAGTTATAGAGCATTTATTGAGAGGTGTTGGATAAAAATAGTTATTTATGTATCAAGGCACTGAAGTTTAACTTTTTATCACGAATATGGAATTTATTTTTTTATTATTTTAAATAATTCATGTGATAGATAAAAAGGAACTTCAGTGCCGCGGTATATATTAAATTTTATTTGAAATCTAAAATTAGAAAAAAAACTGTGAAAAATTATTATATAGGTTAAGTTTATACATCTGTCAGTTGTCAACTGAAATTGACACTCAGTGTTGCCAACCTTAAACATTGAAATATTGTTAAATATTCACCTGAAAAATTTGGTCCTGTTTTATATAACAAACTTCCTTTGACTATCAAATTAGCTGAAAATATTAACGTTTTTAAAAAGAACATGAAATTGTTCCTTTTGCAAAATAATTTTTATAACATATCTGAATTTTTTAATTTATAAAATTGTATTTTTACATGTTTAATTTATGACTTGTTCCATACGCAATGTACTTGTGTCAAAGGAAATGAATAAAGGTTTATTATTTATTAAGTTATCGTAAATAACACTCAAAATTATGTGTTTTGTCCTCATATTCTTCATCGGATTTAATTAGTTAATTCTTCTTGCACATATTGTTTCATTTTACGTATAAATTTACTGCAATATCATGTATCTGTCAAAATTATCCTACTTGTACAATAATTATTTTACGGTTGCCAACACTGTGTTGCTCAAAATCGTCGTATAATGGGTATCTTTAGTGACAATTTCTGAGCTTTTAATTACGATTTTTGAGCACTTTAGTGCCGATTTCAAATATATTTATTAATTATTAAGATATTTCAGTTTTAAAGACCTCTACAATGACGTCAAAATATTAGTGAAATAGTGTTTAAAATCGGTTAAAAATCACTATCGAATATTTTGACTCGTTACAAATAAAATGTAAAAATGTGTCAGATATGCTGCTCTAATCATAGTGCCACACTCATTAACGGTTAAGTGTCGTGTCGTGATATATTTATGTAATTATGTCCAATCAATTAATTCCAAAGTTCTTATTTAAATAGTTGTAATAATAGCGCGATACCAGACTTACGCAGTTTCCTTTTATAAGTTTGATAATGACTTGTTATTTGCTGATTAAATACAGCGATAAAATTATCCATAATTTCTTTCGTATCAAACAAACATATGTGATATAATAACACAAATAAATAATTTAAATATCATTTGCCGGATATGTGGCATATTTTTATTGTGATATGCAGATGTTTACCACCAAAACAAAACACTGTGCCCCTATCACCTTCCCTGCCTTTATTTGTAGTTTTTATTATTGACGTTTATCGTGTGATAATTAAGTTATTAGGTATTTTATCATTATAGAAAGGAAGTATAGAAATTATGAAAGAGCGATATTCGCTGAAATACATGCTGAAGTCTCAGAAGTCCCTTGATTCCGCTTTGACCATTTTTCAGAGACACCAAAATATCTGTCTATTAAAATACATAGATATATTTGAGTTCGGGGTATTTTATTACGTATATATTTTTGTACCTCCCGCACGTATATGTAAAGGAGGTATTGTGACGGATAAAAATTTTCGATAGTGAGTTTTCAACGGATGAACACGTTTGGGAGTCACATTTTCACGATAATGTATGAATTTGTATTTCAAATTTCATATTTAAAAGTTGCGAACTTATTAAATTTTTATGACAATCTACCAGAAATGGTAGTTCTTTTGAAGGTTTGTTAAGTTGGTCACATTTTAGTAAATTTTATTGTATTCAATAAGATGAAGTACTTTAGCTACAATCTTTTTCCTATATTTTATAATGTTAGGAAATTAAAATTTCCGGGGAAGTTATGTGTTGTGCACATCGGTATTTTACTTTCTCTCATTGTTTCTTATTCATTGCCATACTTCGTGTATCCTGCAGTGTAAAGTTCCTTTTTTTCAGTCTTATTGATGATGGTATCTCGGGTGTCTTTTCCACCTCTTTTTTACCTCCCGCCACATTCTGTAAGGGAGGTATAGGAATCATACTAAAAATTGGGTAGTATCCCCTTTGGTAGAGCTGATTAGTTTTTGGTGATAATCCATTAACCGGAAGTGGTAGTTTACTTGAAGCCCTATCAAGTTATTTTAAAATATCTCAGTAAATTATGGTTAATGAAAATTTTGTTATTAGAATAATGTTTCAATTATTGTTTGAAACATTTTCCATTTACTGTCACCATTTACGAATTATAACACGTTAAAGAATAGTATATTGTACAACGAGCATGGAATGGTACTCATTACTTACGAGTATGAAAGTTTGTAGCATGAGCCGAAGACGAATGCTGCAAATCATACGAGTATGAAATGGACATTCCATGCGAGTTGTACACTATACTTTTTCTACGACCACGATATTATTTCAAAATTAATTTAATTTTAATAATAATTTTGTCCCGCTTTCACCATTCCAATATTTGACGATTCTAAATAAGTATCCTAGCAATGGTACCTGCACTTAAATGAATTGATCTATATTGAAATACTCACAAAATAAATTCATTTCGCACGATGCTTGCAATGTACCTCATATCCCTAGCAACAACAAATATACAATAAGCAGATTTCTCAGTGGTCGTAGAAAAAAATTATATTTGGATATTTTCGTTTAAATTTGCTAACCTGTTTTTTGAAAAAAACAAAACAACGGTTGTAAATGTCATTTTTTGATATGTGTCATAATTTTTGAAGGGATGAGCGTTTCTTGATAGTGGTGGTCCACTTTTCTGCATTGTTCGATAGTAAATCTATGGCGGGAGGTATTGTGCTGCCCACAACAGATTTTGTACGGTTTAAAAGTTGTACAGGCGAAAAAGATAAGATACTGTACCTTTTAAAATTAGTTTAAATTCGATAAATGAAGTGGACATAAAATCATTTGAAATAGTAACAGTTATATGATTTCCAAATAAGCAAATAGTCACGTTGCGGTCTGAGCAGTCGTCTGCGTAATGGATTTAATTGTAAGTAATGCGTTGGTCCGGATATGTGTGGGCACGCCTAATTTTATTATTTATCGCGACAGTACAACTCACGTCTTGTAGCTGCAGCGGCCGAAGGACAACCGACCAGCCGAGCCGTCGAGGCTCAGCCTCGTAATTACAGTATCCACGACGGAGCTAATTGCGGTTCGAATTGTGCTCGTTAAATATTGAGCTCAAACAGACATGGCTGTCGGCTAGTTCATGATTCTGTACTTGCTACTAATTGCTACATTCAAATATGTAATGTCGCATACGACGGTTCTCCTCGCGACTATTTTCTGCGACGTCCAGCTTCGGAAGCTCCTGTCCGCAGACACAGCGGTAGCTAGCGGCGGTGCGACGATTATCGCCAGTAATTAATTGCGCGGTTTCATGACAACAAGAACTGATACGATGCTGGCGTTTGCTCAAAGAGAACTGGGAACTGATAACCAAGGATTCAGATTATATCTTTGTCTTCTCGACTGTACTCAGTTCCAACATCTTCGGGAGTTGTTATTTGATGGCACTGCAGAATTTGGATGTTTAAATTGATTAGATTTTAGTAGTGGTAGTCTACTTGAAGGCCTATTGTCATCGTTATTAAATCCTTTTCAATCTTGCATCCTTTTAAAAATTCAATATATATTAGGGGTTGTTATTTAACGGCATACAATGTACTATGACTCAAACGTCTGTTTTACCCGAATTGGAAAAGATTTCCTGTCAATTTATTGTTGTTTTCAATACCAATAAATTGGTCATTGATGCATTAGAACATGTCGTAATTTTCGACAACTTTTTCGGGATATCTAGAGGATTTTTTTTATTGCCAATCACTCAAACTTTTTTATCTACCACCTCTCAATAAATGCTCTATAACTATGGCGATTTTAAACAAGGAAAGTAACAGATTACCCACTAGTAGGTATAATTTTGAGAAAAGCCACTAGTGAGTATTTTTTTATTTATAGCAATAATAATAACACACAACACCTTGGTAACTACTTCGATTCACATTTTAATTTAGTACATTTAAAGCATGTCACTGTCAAATAATATTTCTTTAATACATTTTTCAATTATTAAGGGATGTTGGATAAAACGTTATACTTCACACGTGGGTAATTCCTTACTTTGCCCACTTGTAAAGTAAATAACTATTTTTGCTTAGGTTAGTTGTCATTTTTGTGCGAACAGCTTGAACAAAAAAAAATCTGTAGCATAGGTGACAGCTGATATCATATTGGTCCTGCTGAATTTTTCACAATAAATTGATGGAAAACACGAACGAAAAAGTATATTTTCCGATAAAAGACAATGTTTGGAGACAAAGCAAAGCGGTAATCCTTAAAGTTTGTGATGTATATATAATTTTTTGTACGATTGGAACATTTATTTAAAAATATGCAGTTATAATTTTTTTTTTAGTTCATGTATACCGTGTGTCCCACGTAAAGGTTGGCATAGGCAAATAACATGTAAAATTAGTTTTTTGTAAATAAAAAGATTAAAATATTTAAAACAATTTGCAAACACTATACGTCAGTAGCAATAAAAAGAGTAGGCGGAAAATTAGGAATTATTATTATTAATTTTATTAAATTGCGGTATCAAAATAAAGTAATCTGTATTTAATAAGATGTAGGGATATTGGCAGCATTGTGATATGAAATTTGGATGCATAATTTTTTGCCGGACACTTTTTATTTACAAAAAACTGATTTTACATGTTATTTGCCTATGCCAACCTTTACGTGGGACACACGGTATATAATGTCTAACACCCCTATAAGGTAACGCCGTTTCTTATGCAGCTCTTTAGCTTGTTTTAATGGAGTGGATTAATCTCCGTTCCTTTTCCTTTAAATCCATGTAGTTAGGTTTCTCGACATATTCCTATATTTTATTTTAATTTATTAGTATTTAATTCCTTCTCCTTTTAAATCTTCTTCTACTTCCTTAAGCCATATGGATCTGCGTCTGCCTGGTCTTTTTATTCCTCCTAGTCCCTATTCTACTACTAATCCTTTTCTTCTACTCTCCATATATGTCCAACCCATTTAATTCTCTGTTGCTTGATCTTGTTCACTGTCTTCTTCTCCTTCCAACTCTTGTTCTATTTCATAGTTCATTCTTATTCTGTATTCGGTTTCTGATATCTGTATTGGTCCTAATATTGTGCTTATTATTTTTCGTTCCATTATTCTTAAATCTTCTTCATCTTTATTGTCATTGTCATAGTCTCATCAACATACATTGTTACTGGTAACTTCTTATTTTAGTATCTTTAGTAATTTTTGATTTGCGTAGAACACCCTTTCGCGGCGTTATTTGCTCTTTGGTTTCTGCTTTCCTTGAAACTGATTCCATATTAAAAATAAATTTAATTTAATGTTTTGTAATTATAACCAATATCAAGTCATGCATCTTTCATTTACTCTTCTCGTTCATGAGTTATTGCACATTCACCTATATATCCACACAGAAGTCCCTGAGAAAATTTTCATGTTCTTCCTTATTTACTTACTTACTCCCTGTTGGTTTGAATTCCAGTAATTGTTTTATTCATCTACTACTTACTAATAAAATAAATAATAAATTGTACTGTATGAAATGCACCGAGAAATATTTCCCTCAAATGTCAGAATTTATGACAAATATTCCGTTAATTTGCGATGCAGAGCGCTGCATGAAATTCCAAGGAAAGTGTCCAGTGCAAAAATAACTACGCCCAAGATAAACAAGACTAATTCGCAAAATGAATATTTTAATAGACGAAAACCAGTTGATCAAGTATGCTTGGAAAACAAAATAATCATCATAAACGAATTGTTGACCTAACCTTCGCAGCAGGGTCATCACATTAAAACTTTCATGTATCAATTTATTTTTATACCCAACGTTATACAAATATGCGCTCCGAGAAGACATCAGGAAGTCAGTATATTTTCCAACTCAATGGCGATGATACAAATTTAGCCCGCAAATGCGTAGCATAGTAATGCGTAGGTTCCATATTATTTATTATTATTAGTGTTTCGCACGCGTAATATTGCGTGTAAATAGTTTGTTTTTCTATTTATTTCTCACACACTTACATTTTGAAAGAATTGTAGCTAAAATATAAAAAATTCCAAATTAGGATTCAATTAATTTGGCAACCACAATGCTATCGGGCATCGGCTAGTGGTTGTAACAAGCGTGGGAAATACACATGGCATCTACGTAACTAGAAACGTGGCAATTTAGGGAAATGTCAATCCCAGGTAACTCTTGGGGTTAAAATTTATAATATCAAAAACTCAAAAACACCATTTCTATATCATATAGCTTACGAGAAATACGATCGAACAAACCGCATGCCAATATCTCTATTATTTTCCGAGTTACAGCGATTATTCACATTTTCCAAAACGCTACTTTGAGACCTGAAATCTCAAAAACTATCAGAGATATTTAAATATGCTTCTACTGGAGTGTTTCTTGTTCAATTCTAAATAAATTCGGAAATTTTAAAATTTTTGTAATTTTTCCGGCTTTCGGAAAACTCCCGGAAAATGGAAAACTATTTAAGATACGGACTTGAAAATCGATTCAGCGCATCGAAATACATAAGTATACAAAGTTTTAGTTAAATCCGTCAACAAACAAGTAGTTTAGAGCAAAAAGTCTCAAAATGGCCAAATTCGGGTCAAACTTCAAGGAGTACCCCTCGACGTTTTTGGCTTCATAGACCATTTTCAAACTTTTTGCTCTAAACGTTCTTTCAGTTGGCCGATTTCAGTGAAATTTTGCATACTTAAGTATTTAAACGTACTGAATCGATTGGTGTAGGTTTCTGCTAGTTTTCCGTTTCTCGGAAAGTTTCCAAACGGCGGAAAATCGGAAAAATTTACGAAATTTTCAAAACTTATTAATATGTTAATTAATACTTGAAATGTATGCTGGTGGCTAAAAATTCAATATCTCGTATGATTTTTGAGATATGGGCTCTCAAAGTTGACCCTTGGAAAAAGTGAAAAATCGCTGTAACTCGGAAAATAATAGAGATATCAAAACGCGGTTTGGAGGTACGCATTTATTGTACTCCAAATAATATAGAAACACTGTTTTTGTATTTTGAAGATTTGAACCAAAATTGCTTCTTAAAACCAAATAAAAATTTAAAAAGCTTGTGAGAACCTTTATTATTAAATCTTTAAATATAGGGTATTCAGAAAAGTACTAAGATAGAATGCGTCTCTAATTCTGAGTCTATAATTCTATGTTATGGAAAATAGTGACAGTTAGTTTTCTAATACTCTCGTAGAGTATCTTCCGCATATAACAATACATTGCCCTATAAATCTAAATCGAGTTACGAAAAATTACACTACATTGATAGATGTTGCATCGTACGCATGAACCGTAAAACCCCGCCATTTTTTTTAGCATCCCACCATTGTTAACATCAAATGAGGTAAACAATCTGTCAATTACATACTCGTATGTAAAAATTGTATTTGGTCCATTCTTGAAATGTATTCCGAATCCGTTTAATTCAAGTTGAACACCATGGGTGTAACGACCCCATGGCTGAAGTCAACGGTAAGGCAGTGTAAGCCAGGATCCGCCGACACGAGCGTTCAACCTAGAGCCACAGAGCTTCAGCGACCCCGAACCAACTGTGACCTTTCACGAGGACACTTAGGAAAAACAATGTTTGTTTACAAGTCGACATACACGTGTGAAACAAATACACATCGTAGATCTGCGAAATTTGTTGATGATCTGACGGATATTTTAAAATGCGTTTATATCAAAAACGTTTCAGTAAATTAATTTGTGTGATTGGGTAGTCACGGAATTACAGGATAAATATTTAAATTGTTCTGGTACTTCATATGATTATCAATTCAGATGAAATTTCATTTACATGTTTGACATATGGAATAGAGATTTCAGTTAATTGATGGTGTACGTAGTAGTGGACGTATAGTGTCTGCGTTAGCTTATGCGGATGATATTGTTTTGTTCGGTGAAACTGAGGAGCAATTGAAAAGAATGATTCCGAGCATAAATGAAGTAGGGAAAGGTTTAAATTTGTTATTAAATGTCGATAAATATAAAGTGTTGGTGTTTTAGAAGAATGATTTGATGATTGTAATGTTTGTATATTTGGGTAGTATGTTTTCGAGGGATGGAAGTATTGATTGGAAGATTGAAAGGCAGGTGTCTGCAGGGTGCAAGGTATTGGGTGACTGTGGGTACATTTGTTCGAAATGTAGTGTATCTAGAGATGCTCGATTGAATGTGTATAATGATGTGTTAGTGTCTACATTGATGTTGGGTGTGGATGAAAGAGCATGAACGACATATAACTGCTGTGAAAATGAGGTATTTGACAGGAGTATGTGTGTTAGTGTCTGGAATATATTGGTGTACTCGTATGGTGGAGATTGAGAAGAATGTTATTAATAAAGATGGAGTCAATTGAAGTGGTTTGTCGAATGAATGATTGGTGAAACTAATATATGCGGGTGAGATTGGGGGTAAGCGATTGTGTGGGTATTCAAAGAATGATAACAAGACTAATGAGACTATGTCAATGATAAAAAAGATGAAGAAGATTTGAGAATAATTAAATGAAAATAATAAGAACAATATTCGAAGCAAAAAAGATATCAAAAAACGAATAGAGAATAATAGTAAACTTTGAACAATAGTTGTAAAGAGAAGACATATTGAAAAAGATCTGATAACAGATAGTTAGATGGCTTGGACATATATGGAGAGCAGAAGAAAAGGATGCAATATATCAATAGTAAAATGGATACGACAAGGAAGAAGAAGATGAGGCAGACTCACATCAACTTCTTTAAAAGATATAGAAGATATAGAGAAATATAACTAAAGGGATTTATAGGAAAAGAAACGAAGATATAAGGCGAATAGTTTCGTAATAACTCGGTTCGAGCTTCACAGCTGACAAGATTTTGAAAATAAATTTCGAAAATTTTCAGAACCTAAAATTACCGAGTAAATGGCGTGGTGATAACAAAATGATCTAGACAGCTCCATAAGAAACTGTGTTATCCTATAGGGGTGTTAAACCACTATATATGTATGAAAGTGGACGAGGCAAAAGTGGTGTGCCAGGATAGGAATGTATGATGTATGTATGTGTGTATCTGTCTGATATTTTAGTTGCGTTTAAATCAACATCTTCCTGGCGCCTAGTCTGAAGAGGTGTGACTGGTGCTGCAGCCGGCCGCTGTCACCAGACGGAAGTGACGTCATCTAACGACAAGTCACAACAGGTCGAAGGACGATGGATGCGAGATTCCCAGAACTGAGTCGTTTATCAGTTGCGGTTTTAGTTGGCGTTGTGAATATTATATTATGTTTTACGAAGAGAATTCCACTAGTAATGTAAACGGTGTACACAATGTATCACCTCCAGTATAGTTGTAATTTGTTCCGTGAGTGATGAGGTGTCGCATAAAACAATATCATCTCTCTAACAATTCCCCGCAACCTCTGTCCTAACCTCTGCGTCTGTCTATCATTACCTCTTCTTGTAACTGGCTTGGAGGCAACGGCAACAGCTCCAGCAACCGCAGAGCCCGTCTCGGACCGGTCACGACTGCAATCACCGGCTCCGCTGTATCGGACGTCAGCAGCGAGCGGCAAGGGCAGCAGCATGCCCCGCCACCCCCTGCACCCCCCGGCCGTCCCATGGTCACCGGAGCCGTGGACCATCGCCGTAATTCACTCGACTTTTATTTTCAGATCGAGGTAATCGTTCTCCATGGAACGGACTAAGTAAAAGGGACCGGCGGGTGATAGCGTTGCTGGATGATGAATTATAAATTAAAAATCTTACAGTTGACGAACACCCCTAAGGCAGATTCACAAACAGAATTAACGCTAACTACATTTTTTTTATCATCTGTAACTTCGTTTATAAATTAATTAAATTCACAAAATGTGTCAAATTTTATGCTAACCAATCTTGACTATAACCTCAAATAAAATAAATATATTCTGAGAATGCAAACTGAAGTTACGAGTAATAATAAAAACAGAGTTAGCGCTGATCCCTTTTGTGAATCTACTTGTGAAGTTGGATGCCGAACTGTAGTGTTTTTTATGGTTAGGTGTGTAATGATATTACAGTGTTTTAATATGGCATGGTTTGAGAAACCTCGTAGTTTGCGCAACGGCACTGGGACCTAAAAATATAGAGTTGTTAGAATAAAGGGTGAGCGCCAAGGAACGCAGGCGAACTAACCTAAAAACGAGTAAATGTGTATGAAAAGGTTCCATTAAAAATGAGTACTGGGATTTGATTTTATTTGAAGCCAACTTCAGAGGTGTCCGTCAACTACAGTTTTACCCATTTTATTAATAATTATCAATAAATTTAATAATTTTATATAAACTACATCTAAACCTAGATGAAAGAAATGAACGATGTCAATTTACTGTCACTGTCATAATAATTTAAATTTTATTTAGAAACAATAATCAAAGAATCATTAGATACCAGAGTTTTAAGTAATAAATTACACTATAGTTCTTAAATGTTACCAATGGAAAATGAGTGAAAAACGTTTGTAGATAATCATAATTTCTTTCATTTATATTAAGAAAAATTGTCATAAATACTTAATTTATCAATAAATTTAAAATAAACCTTATCGTTCTTCAAGTAAAGTCCAACTTCCAGTTGGCAAATTTTCACCATAATCAACCGGACTATTCTTTATGGTGTACAAATGTAAATTTCAAACATTTATAATTTTCTGTAATTTTCTGTTCAATAGTACTTGAGAAAATGCGTATGAACAAAATTTTGCACATATATCCATCCATCCACGTAAACACACACACACACACAGACATCCTCCTGAAAATGGCAACAATATATTCTAAATGTACTAAAGAGTACTTGTTGACTAAAATTCCGATTTCAGGATTAAGACAAATATGCTTTTTTATTAAAATGGAATTAAAGTTTATGTACCTATGATAATAAATTATTTATATTAATCCTTTTCTCTGCCGAAATCTACAACTGCAGTTTCGCGAGTAACTTTTATGTAATAATATAAAAATAAAATAAATATACCATTACGCCTTTTTCCCATGACTGAAACCAGTCCGCTAAACATGTACCTAAATGTGATACAGACCGTAAAATGATTCTTTACAATCCTAGTGGTGAGCTCAATAATAGTAGGTTTACAATTCAGTATATCACAGAGTACATTTAGGTACTTTTAGTTTAAATATCACAAGGATAAACAACGGATCTGCGGTTGCAGAACCTAAATTTTAGCTAAATATTGTTAGTAATTTTTTGTTTCCAAATAATTGCTGAGCAAAAGTTCATGTTAGTCAAACAATGAGTGATGAATATATTAAGTTGCAAAAAAATGTGTAATATCTGTGATTCGCTGGGCCATTCTGACGTCACGGCAATGGCGCAACTTACAATTTAATCAAAAATACAATGTAATTATAAGATTATAATGTATAAACAAAAATTGCACAAATTGGAATTGCAAATAAACTGCCTCTTTCTTGACTAATTCATATGCAAATTAATCATGTAAACCTAAGTGATGACATATTTATAGCGACTATTTGAATCGTTTTTTATGCTATAGCAGTTATTAGATTTATAATTTATTGAACGTCTTTCTATTCTTGACCATAGTAAAGAATACCGTTCGAATGTCAGTTGATATTCCGTATACATTTATTCAAACATCTAGTAAATAAAATTACTCATTCCACGAGGTAGTATATGAGTTCCATTGCAGAATCCGAGTTTCTCTTCTCGCATGAACCGCGAGTACGTGAACGTCAAGGTCAACCGATCTCACATGGGCGTGGGCGGAAACGTTATGTGCAATTGTCTCTTGTTTTTATTCCTAAACTCACATTTCCTAATGAGATATTAATACCGCTAATGCTTGGTGTATCTTCTACCTCGTAATCGGTCCAGTAGTTACGGTTAAAACTAAAAAATTCCATGATCTACTTTATTATATTTGGTTGGTTGGGAGTTGGTGTAGGACATTTTTTGTTGGACTTATTTGGTAATTTATTGGAAAAAAGGATTGTTTAATGTTATAAAAAACTGCCAGAGGTAGAAACAAAAACATTAGTTATAATTTGAAATAAATTGCTATTGAAATCGACCGAACGTTTTGTCGAATATCACATACGACTAATATATTTTCTTATACGCAGTATCACGTTTTGTGTTTATATTATTATGAGCTGATAAGATTTGACACATAAAACAATTAATTCAGTTTATTTCAAATATAGATTTGCAAAATTATATATTTAATAAAATTTCTGAAAACATCAAGTGTTGTAATTTGGAATGTTTTGGACTAATTTGGAATTGTATTTAGTAACATTGGTGAACTTATAACTGGACATATTCTATCAGTACGGTTTTAATTGTTACCCAGACACCATTAGGGAAAGAGTGTTAATTAGTATTTTGAGTAGTAAATAATATCTTTTGTTATCGTACAGCTATTGGTTAACTTCAATTATCTCACAGTCCAATTACTATTTATGGTTTTAAGTTTTTTCGAAAACTTCTTGCATAGAGATTTCAAAGTTAAATCTATAATTTTTAGGTTAAACTCTAATAAATTATTAGCCTGGACGGTTCATTGAAAGTCCCTTGGGACATGTTGCAAAGGTACATAAATATTATAAAGAAAATATAAACTTTGAATTTAATTTGTAAGGGTAAAAAAAATGTGTAATTGCGTCAAAATATACATTGTACAAAATAGTTATTTGTATATCAAGGTACTAAAAAAAAATATTTTTTATTACGAATATGGAATTTATATAACATATCTGTAATAAAAAACACTTAGTGCCGGAGGTATATATATATTTTTTTCTACGACTACTTAGAAATCTGCTCATTCTATGTTTGTTGTTACGAGGGTTATGAGGTACATTTCAAGTATCGTGCAAAATGAATTTGTTTTGAGAGTATTTCAATACATGTCATTGCATTTCAGTACTGATGTCATTGCTAGGATACTTATTTAGAATTGTCAAATATTGGAATGGTGAAAGCGGGACAAATTTATTATTTAAATTAATTAATTAGGAAATAATATCGTGGTTGTAGAAAAAGTATAGTGTACAACTCGCATGGAATGTCCATTTCATACTCGTATGATTTGCAGCATTCGCCTTCGGCTCATGCTACAAACTTTCATACTCGTAGGAAATGAGTATCATTCCATGCTCGTTGTACAATATATTATTCCGAAATTGTTAAATAAATAGCAGTATGTATTTATTTGTAAAACGTCAGCTAGCTGTTGAGACGGGGATAGCTGTGATAACAAAAGTACTGCCAAAGTGTCAAATTTGCTTATAATTTTAATTACTTTTTAGATGTTCTTAAACGTGCTTCGTATGTGATTTGCATTAAATTGTATAAATTATTATCAAAGGTAAATAATAAATAAATTCACCAATAGAATTATAGAATAATTTGTTTGTTATTTTAGGTTTGCAATTCAAGTTTGACATAAAGGTTTGTAACTTTTCAAATTTTTAAAAATGTATTTGCTTTGTGCAAACACAAATATTTAATTACACTTTACTCCTATCTTCTCCACTTCACTCCTTGTGACCCTGTTACTTTTTTTAAACTTTATTGTATATAATTATTTTAAGTGATGATATGTTAGTTATCTAACAGGAGCATCAACCTATCATAGTTGTTATCACTTAGATTTAAGGTAATCTTTGTAAAATAATAAATAAATTTTTGAAAAATAAATTGTTCAAAAAAAAAAAAGTTTGTGAAATAAAAACTTGACATAAGAGTCTGTAAAGTTTAACTTTAGCTTCTATTTTAGTTTACTTCACGTAGTAATATCGTGCTTTAGTATCGATTTCCCTCATTTATTAAACATTCAAACGTAGATTAATATGTATAAAAAAAATTTGTTGACCATATCAGTTTATTTTTTAAATTTTAATAAATACCTAATGATTATTATAAATCGTAGTTGTGTGATGACGCAGAAAGGGGCGGGGACAAGGCGACGCGGTTATTGAATCCCGGAGCCGAAATAAATCCCGGAAATTTATGAACAAACTCGACGCTTCACTCCGGATCAAGCGAAACATCATTTGCCCTTTGGACCGTGTGAAATATAGTGGTGCAGGATATGAATTTTAAAACAGTTCCTACGAAAACGGTTCGCAGTATTTGAAACGGGAAACAGGCCTGTGGTCGTCCCGTACCCCTCAACCCCTGCACAGGGCTGTATTCACCATTTTCTGATGGTGGCTGCCCCTCACTAGCATCTTTGGGGGCTGTAATTTGACGGTAAAGTCTTCGAAATACATAATTTGATATATGGTGTAAGGATATATTTATTACTTTCTGCACATATAGTTAAGGGAGGTATTGTGGGGGTCAAAAATTTCTATAATGAGGTTTCAACGGGATTTCTAAAATACTATTTCCTATGATGTTAAGAGTGTGATGATTTTTCTGTCCATGATAACTTAAAATATAATTATATCATTTTGTAATTGTACCTACATTACGAATTTTGATGTTCAAGTTATTTATTTATTTATTTAAATATTCATCCTTACATCGCAAGCCCAAAAAATGTTTAATGAACAAAGAATGAATACAGTAAACAAAAACAAAGTAATAATAGAGACATAAAGAATAAAGTTAAGTCTTCATTGAATTTAAGAACTGTTTTTTGTCCAAAAGAAAAATGTCGTGATTCGAAAATTACGAGCTGATTAAATTTTGGTAGCAACCCAAAATCTGAAAGTGGTAGTTTACTTGAAGGTTAACCGGATTTTTAGGGTATATCTAGTGATGTGCTGCCAAAAAATTCCTATCGGGAATTTGTTTTCTCCCCTGGGTAAATTCCCGGAAATTCCTTCATTCAGCCACGGTTCGAGGGAAATAATTTGGTTACATTATTTTCTGAATGATTTTGGAAAATAATATTTTAGGAATTTACCGGGAATAATATTTTAGACTTCTAAAAGATATTGTAGTTTAGTGCTTTACGATCATTATTATTATAAACATAATTTTAAGAATGAGTGGAAAGAAAGACAAACTAATTTTTATTTACACTCGAAATTCCTTGGGAAATTTTCAAAAAAAAAAAAATAATTCCGGGATATTCCCTGGGAATTTTGCCCTATCTATAATTTTCGGGAAATGACCCATCTCTATGTATATCTCAGTAAATAATTAATTTAGAGTAAATTTTGTTTTACTCAAAAATAATACTGGTTACAATTTTCATTTTAAGTTATTTGTTTATATATTGTATTGCTTAGAAATCAAAATTTGCGTTTTATTATGTGCTGAATGCTGATATATTGGATTTATTTCATTTGGTATTAGTTGTTACCATTTAAATATATTAGTACTGGAAAGCTAACTTGTAGGCTATTCTTCTAGTGAGTTGTGACTATGTTACGACTACAAATATATTGAAAATATCTAAATTCACTCTCCTTCATCCCCTGATTTCTATATAACATTAGATTGGGCATAGGCTATATTCTGTCATCTGAGAGCGTTCCTAATTGAACGAATGAAATTAAGATTTTGTGACACTTTTGTAAAGTGCGCAATCTGAAACTCTGCCTTCACTCTCTCTACAGCGCGCTCGCTATCACCTCTCTTTAGGTCATATCTCGAAGTATGGTCATACTCATAGACAAGAGAGATAGATATTTAATTATTGATGTATCACAAAACATCAATTTTGACCATCATGGCGGCGTTTAATGGAGGTTTATGATTTTGATGTCACAGGAAGGAAGAGAAATATGAGGTAAAAGTTGAGATGGAAGTTCATAATACAAACATCCATGTTTTGACGTTTGAGATGGTGTTTTAACAAGGTTATGTTTTTATTTTTGAAGTTTATTATTTAGGAAACTTAACAAATTTAACACCTGCCATATATTCTTTAGAGTAATAACGGGAATCACTATTGCTCAAACCATACACACATTATATTTTTCATATTTAGCATCATTATAAGAACTGTCATTTTGACAGTGTTTTATTTGTATTTCGCTCACATGAATTACATCGTAGTTCAATGAAAACATCAATGGATGGCAGCACGAAAATTTACTTCTGTATAACCCTCCATTGGGAACGCACTGTAGCGGCTTATGCCCAATCTAGGGTTATATAGAAATCAGTTTCCCTTAAAACTTAAACTAGGAACTCCATTAAGCGGATTGTACAACAAAGACAGATGGCCCAATGACAGGCTGTCTCTCTTCTCTTGCATTTTCAAGGATACTATGTTTCAATATCTGTTAAGCTTTTGCTATAGTTTTGACGATTTAAAAATACAATTTTTTGGGTGGTTTGTGTTGGGAACATTAGTTTTTTATCGTCCTAAATGCGGCGCTGCAGTGGCGAGCGTCGGCGTCGGTAAAATACGACGATTTTTAAATTCTGGCGTAACAGGCGCCCCAGCGGTCCCATATAAATGAGTATGAATGTAAAGGGTTTAAGTCCGCGTGTCTGCAATTAACGCCACCCATAAATTCAAATTACCCGGTGGGCTTCGCTCATAACTTAATCTGCGCGTAGCTTCACGCGCGGGACCCACGCGCTGCCAGCGAGCGACCTAACCGCTCGACTACGTGACGAAGAAAAGTGTTTCGTCTTTATTAATTCCTTTTATTTTTGTTGCTACGTTTTATGGACGTAATTATTTTTATGCAGTGTTTTCGCTTGAATTTAAATTACTTTTTCGCGAAAATATGCCATAAAACTCATGATTCCTATCCTTATCCTCTTTATGGGTTAAGACACATGTATAATGTATCATCACGCTCTGCTATATTCACTCATATTACACTAGTTATTTATTATGAATTTCTAAGACACTCTGCAACATAAGGTCTCGTGTAGATTAAAAAAAACTTTTCGTTACTTTTTTTTCCTTATTATTTAACATACGGATAGACATCCATCAATCTTGTCCTGGATTTTTTTTTATGATTGCTATATTAAAAACTAGTGGTAGAACGCATCCAGAACAACAATATTTTGTAATAACTTTTTACCTAAATCTTTTAGTTTTTGAGTTAAAATTCTTTAATGATTTGTAAAAGAATGATTACTATATGACTGCATCTGTTATTACGTTAAAATTATAAAAAAATTCATACATAATACATACATACATAACATCACTCTATATCTCACTCAATGGGATAGAAACACAGTCAACCAATAGTCAGTCTACTTCTGACACACTACTTTCGCCCCGTCCACATGCATACTCGTCTATTCTTCACACTCGAAACCATTCGCTCAACAAACTATCAATCATACCCAACCAATTATTCCTCGAACGCCCAAGCAATCGTTCACCTTCAATCTCACCCACATATATTAGTTTCACCAACCTTTCATTCAACATCCGCTCAACATATCCAAACTACCTCAACTGACTCACTCCTACTTTCTTAGCAACATTTTTTTCAATCTCACATTCACCATACACCAATATATTCCGGACACGATCACTCTCCTCTCAAATACCTCATTTATACAACAGTTATACATCGTTCATGCTTCTTCATCCACATCCAACATTCAAAACCATACATCATTGTAGGCACAGCATTAGAAACACTCAGTCGAACATTTCTAGATACATTCACGTTACGAGTAAATGTACCCAGAGCACCCAATACCTAGCACCCTGCAGACACCCGCCTTTCAATCTTCCTGTCAATATGTCCATCCCTCGAAAACATACTTTTCGTTGCTAATGGATTAAATTATTATATAAATATCTAAACGACTCGTTAATTTATGGGGTGATAAAAATGCTAAAAGAAAATGGATTTTAGAACTGTTGTTTCAATGAATTCTATTAATGATTAAATTTAACTAGCCCTGAAGAAGACACAAGTGGTCTCGAAACGTCGGCGTTGTAGAAAATAAAGATCTTTTGACTGTATCCCCGATCATTATTTTTCCACATCACTTCTCCAGTCGAACAGTCATCTCTTCATTAAATTTAATATACTTAATTCTGTTACTATCTGTGTAATAATAATAATAAATTTAGGAAGATTTTTTAGAACGTTGCGTTGTTTAACAAACTGGGTTAGTTGGTTAAATTTCAACAACGTAAATTCCAGTATATTTCTCAACAAAAAATTGTGATATTTCCCATTTTACAATTATTTAACGGGGCCGTTCACATTGAAGAAATCTTGAAGTATTGGTTGACCAATGGCCGGCTTAAGCGATAAGGAGAAATGATGTTTTTGCGCAGTATTGCACATGGCCAGACATAATTGACATATTTGTAAAAATATCCAAAGTTTGATGCGTATCTGGCTTATCGGACATTTGAAAAGAAAGTATAATGTTATCAGTTATCTCAAAGTGAAAGTGATTAACATTTTAAAAAGTTTATTATTGTTTTCCTGTTTGTAACTTATTGTTTTTATTATAATTTATTGGTGTTTATATCTGCAGGTCTCAGTTTAAATACTTGTGATAACCCAAATAAATACGAGGCTGAAGGATTTCGCTTGGGAATTTATTACGAGATTGTTAAATTATTAATAAATCTACGATAAGTTATAGTTGGATATTATGCAGTTCCAGTTTATGAAAACAGTTGAAAAACAAATTCTTTTGTTTCCATAAATTTTGTTTTGTGATTTATTAACTAACAGTTGCAAAGCTCGGCAACTACCAAAGAAAAACAATAAGTTTCTTTCAGAGGAACTTCTCAAACTTTACTTTAAATTTGAAATACTTTGCAACGCAATTACTACAATTACAGACATTGAAAATCATTCGGAACAGTCTCTGTTACAGTAATGGGCACAGGACTAAACTACAAGATAAAAAATATTTGTCATTTACTCATTTGATTGTGGCACAGAGGTCCTATAAAATTTGTACTGACTACTTCTCACGATCCTCATATTTGGGATGTCCAAGTTTATTTATTGGGATTGACATATCATAAGTATACTTACAGTCTTTAATAAAAGAAAAATAAACTATGTATTAAAGTAAATATACGAGCCCAGAATCTATCATTTGGTCCACTTAAAATCATACAAAGGAAAATTGTTTAATTCACTATATTTATATCTTAAATTCTATCGTTTTTATTTCCTGTACATACAAATATATAAGGGGGGTATTATGTTTATGTTACGAATTGATTATATTTTGGAAACAATTCATCAACAGTAAGTGATAGATTATTTAGAGGCCTATCAAGGTTTTTGGACATTTTAGTGAATAAATGAGATAGAGTAAACTTCATTGGAATCAAATATATGTACTACAACATTGATTTGAAACATTTATCCATATTTTGTTGTCACCAGATTCAAATACAGTGTTCGTGGTACCAGCCAATACCTTTAAATGAAATCTTTATGTTAGTGATTTTTGTTAATTTGTTATTATTTTAGTTGTTATTGTTCCTTAAAATGTAAAATCTGAACGATTTTTTTAAAGTTATTCTAAAAGTTTTAATTGAACTAAATCCAGATATGATTCTGGGCTCGTATTAGCGTTCGCTCAAACCATTTAGGTATTTAAAAAAATAATGTCATATTAATTCATAAAATAAAATGAATACCCGCAGTATCTTCAAGTAAGGTATTTACCTAATAAAATAATATTTTTGATATGATAATTACAAATAATCTAATTATTATCAAAATGAAAGCATTGTCTTGCATCGTTATTGAAATTTTATAGTCTTATCAAATTGTCTGGTTGTATATGGTGTGACTAATTTTGTAGTGCATAGAAAAATCAAGGACGCTATAAACATTAAATTCTGAACTATGAATATTATTTATTAATACAGGAAATTATCTTGATTATTCATGCTAAGAAATAAATACCTACATATATGAATTATTTACTGAATAATTGACAAAGGTTAGTTTTTTTAATTCATTCATATTTTTCCAATAATTTCTGCTCAATAAATAATAATGTTCCGAACGTAAAATTATATTCAACATAAATTATTCAAGTTTAAATACAATGTATCGGAATTTGTTATTCAGATAGTAAGGACATTCGTTTTGCTTTATTTTTCGTTCTGCATTAATTTTTTGAAATACAGGAAATCTGCTGTGCCAACACACGACTTTCTTATACATTTCAATGTTTGATCAATTACACTTGGGCATGTAGAATTAACAAAATATTCCTGATGACTTCTCTACATGATGTTCTTAAATTCTCTATTGTTTTTTTTTCTCTTTCGCATACTCTGCATCTTTTTTCATCCCTCGGTAACCATATTACCTTTTTCTTAATTTACTTGATATTGTTTTTCCTCTGGCTACATACTAAACATAGGAATCATGCTAAATATTCGGTAGTGCGTTTTCAGTCTATGAGCACGTTTTAGAGTCCCTAGAATAAGATTTTAATAGTTTCGCGATGATGTCTATGATTGTCTGACAGTCTGTCGTTTGTTTGTGGTTGGATCTCTGGACTTACGGTTTTTCAAAAACTACTAAACTGAAAATTTTGATATTATTGTATCCCCTTGGAAAGAGCTGATTAGTTTTTGGTGATAATCCAATAACTGGACGTGCTAGTTTCCTTGAAGCCCTATCAAGTTATTTGAAATATCTCAGTAAATTATGGTTTAATGACAATTTTTGTTTTAGAAAGTCCCAAATATTATTATCTACAATTGTTGTTTGAAATATTTTTCTGTTACTGTCACCATTTAAGTATTTCAACATATTATATATATTATATTTTGACATATTCATTTAAATCTGCTAACCCCTTAGTTAAAAAAAAACAAATCTTGAAAATTGTTATTTTTTTGACATGTGTCATAATTAAAAACTAAGACTGTTAGTATGAACAATCGATTAAGAGTGATTAACAAGCAGTTGACTAACTTTATTTTACGCTGTCAAGCGTTGCTAAATTATTTTAGAGATATAAGCTTCAAATAAAAGACATGAAGAATTAAATATTCTACCACTTCTGATTCAAATATTTTTCTCAATAACCATATAAGAAGGTTTGACAGCTGAAAAACACAGATAGTCAACTGCTAGTTAGTCTAGGTATTTTGGTACCCACAACAGTTTATTTCACATCTATTTTTCCAAAATTTAAAGGACTATTGGTATATCCATTTCCTAAATAATTAACTTTCCTTAATTTGGATTTCTCTCCTTATATTTCTCCAGTTTCCATTTTTTTTCTTTTCCATTTTCTATAGGGATGTAAACTGGTATGTTTGTATCCAACACTTAAATCTTGTAAAGATTTTCTGTTGATTTATTCTCGGTTTATTCAAATTAGGATGTTTTTGGCAATTGCATCCTACATGTTATGTTCCTATTGAATTTAATTTCTCATAAACACCATGAAACTTAAAATTATGAAGTTTCCTTCTCGCTATGAATCCTATACATTCTTGTACATACGACGATTCGGCAAATAAGTAGGTAAAAATGTAGGGTTGAGTAGCCAATTGGAGTGGTGCTAAACGAGCACCTAAGAATAGCAGGCCACTTCTGTTGCATGTTGGCTAGAAATACTCGTGCGTTGTTCTGTTTGCTTCGGTGACCTAAAACCATTTGACAGATGTACTGCGTGGCCTCCCTCGGTCAACGCTGGCTGGGAAATTTGTGTTTTGTTTTGCTTTCGCTTGTTTTGGTCCAGAGGTTACTGGATGCACAGTGTTGTAACTGCGAGTGACACTGAATTCGGCGGTTATTTCGGATGACAGGGAGGCCATCCTAAAATGAAAAGTGTGAATGGAAGACGTGGGATGACAACGGGGAATTCTTGGCCACTTGTATATTTTATGTTCAATGCTATACGTAGAATCATAATGTTGCCATAAAATTGTTTTCAATGTACTTAGGCGAACATAAATAAATACGCTATTAAAAATATTTACGTTCGCAGAACTAAAAATAAATAATGCAACGATCAAACTGCAATGATTCGAATTTTTTACTATAAATAAACGTTGTACACATCTTTTTTATAAAATTAAAAGGTAGATGTGCACTAGGACGATGGCTCGCGGTGCCAGAGACCTCGGGTTTAACTACTCATCAAAACAAGAGTTCAAATAAAAAATTTCCATTTCATTTATTTATATTATTTACCTAGAAATTCTATCAGAAAACACAAGCTTTTTAAAACTTAGTCACGTCAAACAGTCATCATTGAGTAATGTATTTCCTTGATAAATTCCTACGACTAAGTTTTTAACCAATCATAATGCAAAATACTTGAAAATTCAACCAATAGGAACAGTTTTATACTGATAAAACCCCGTTGCCCGGGTAACGGGAGTTTTACCGCGGTAAAACCCCGTTGCCCGGGTTACACCGATAAAATTCCCGCTACCAAGGAAACAAATAATTGTTACTGTCAATCACTGTCAGTGTGACAGTTAATTAATATTTCAAGTTACATTTTGCTTTGTTTTTGGAATTTTTCTCATCAAATACCAAGCGACCTCTCAGATTTTCACAGATAAATTTTTATTTTTAAGCACTCATTTTTTTGCTTTTAAGCAAAACCACTCAAGCAAACTGACATTAGGCAAAACCCCTCCTCCTTCGGAGTCGGGATTTATCATGCAGTTTGCTTTCGTGATTGTTGCTAAGCAAAAAAAAATTCGTGCAAAAATAAACATTTATCGATAAAATCAGAAGGTCTTGTGATATTACCCTCGATAAAATCCCGTTACCCCGATAAAACCTTGTTATCTCGATAAAATACCGCTACCCCGATAAAATCGCGCTACCAAGTAAACAAACAGAATTTGTTATTGTTTATAACTGTCAGTGTGACAGTTAATTAATATGTCAAATTTCATTTTGCGTAGTCTTTGGAAATTATCTCATAAAATCTCTTTGATTTTTCAGAAAAATTTTTAATTGACATTTGGTAAAACCTTTCCTCAGGAATCGGGATTTACCATGCAGTTTGCTTTCGTGTTTGTTACTAACATTAAAATTAATACAAATTAAAAAGTTATTGATAAAACCAGAAAGTCTTGTGATATTACCCTCGATAATTCAACTCATATGATATCTGTCAAAATTGGTCCAATAGATTTTGAGGATTTATAATTTTCCACCAATTGAAAATAATTTTACTGACTTTTTTCACTAGTGATCTTATTTTCGATAATTTTCACTAGTGGTCCCATCAACAATTATAAACAATTGAATTGTTACACTGTTGCTATGGAAGTCAATCTATTTTAAAGCAAGAATACATTTTGACTCTTTGAATTGTCCTCTAAATACTATTCGTGTTTCAAGTTATGTTGACAATTTTTGGGGCTGCATCACTCATGGTTATTACGCTTGAATATATCACTCGTCCTGCTCACTCGTGATATTTAAAATCAAGAATAATACCCATTCGTGATACAGCATCAAAAATTGGGACATAACTTGTAACAATAATGGTATTATATATGACACTCTTGTCATTGGTTTCTTGAGGATTCCTCAGCTTTCTGATACCGTAAATAATTAACCCTTACTAAAAACGAATTATACCCTCAGTTACCGAAATAAATTCAATCCTGCCCTGTACAATCCATTCCGTCCGCGAAAACCAGAAGCACCAATTCGATCGGCGAAGGAGAAAAACAGCAAAACATATTCGAAGTAGGAAGAAGTAGGGAGCGGCGAATATGCTTTAGAAAGGAAGTGACTGGTGTGAGATAATAAACATGTGAATGACCGCAAGCGAAGGTTGTTTTTTTCTCATTTTTTTGTTTTGTTTTTTCCGAATTATTCCATGGACATGTATATTTCGTATTATTAATGCTGTCGAGATAACCTTGATAATGAAATTATTAATTTTAATGTCGTTAAATGCGATGGAAGTGGACTTGATTGAGAGACTGCGGGCGATTATTTAAATAACTTTGATTTATTTATATTGATTTGAAAGTTGTATAATAATGTTAATCTAATCACGTGGGATACGCATATTTATTTTATATACCTATATAATAAATCATTGTATTAAATCTATTTTGATTTTGATTATCAATCAATTTTATAATTATGTTTCATTGTTGTACCGAGTTTTAAAAGTTTAAGCCCACTTGTCTAAACAGTAATTATTTATACAAATCCTTGACGAAAATCACAAATGTTTACTGTTATTGGCTTCGCCGTACACTTCGAGGCAAATAAGCTTATAAGGCTTTCTAGATCCTTTTGATGGAGTGGATTAATCTTCGTTTTTTTCCTTTAAATCCTTGTAGTTAGGTTTCTGCACATCCTCCTATCTTTTGATTTACTTTACCAGTTTTTAATTTTTGCTGCTCTTAAATCTTCAACGTTCTTTAGCCATGTTGATCTAGATCTACCTTGTCTTCTTCTACCTCCTGGTCTTCATTCTACTACTGACCCTTTTCGTTTGATTCTCAGTCCGGAACTATTTACCCTATATCTCCGTTTCTTTTCCTACAAAATCCCTAAAGTTATATTTCTTTATATTTTCTATTTCCTTTAAAGAAGTTGATCTGAATCTGCCTCGTCTTCCTTTTCCTTCCGGTCTCCATTCTACTCTTGGTATATTGAATCCTTTTCTTCTGCTCTCCATATATATCCAAGCCATCTGACTCTCTGTTGTTTGATCTTTTTCACTCTGACCTCTCCTTCCAACTTTTGTTCTATTTCATCGTTCAATGTGATACTGTATTCGTTTTCTGATATCTTTATTGGTCATAATATTAATATTGTTCGCTCCATAATTCTTCATTACGCTAGGGTCTAAGAAACCACTTTGATGCTACCTTGTTGTAAATTCAGTTTCTATAATCATAAACAAATATGCAATAATTCTTAAAGTCCAAAATAAATATCTGTTGTGGGCACCACAATACCTCCTGCCATAGATTTCTTATCAAATAATCCAGAAACATAGATCACCACAATTAAGAAACGCTCATCCCTTCAAAAAATTTTTTTTTCAGAAAATATGAAAATATAATTTTTCTTTAACGTGACAGTAAGAGAAAAATGTTTCAAACAACAATTTGGATAATAATATTTGAAACATTATTCTAATAACAAAAATTGTCATTAAACTATAATTTACTGAGATATTACAAAATAACTTGATAAGGCTTCAAGAAAATTACTATTTTTCATCAAAATGTCAACAATTGTTGCCGATGTAAATTCATTGTTGACAGGAGTATCAATAAAAAACAATAACTGCTTTTGTTCAACGGCCTACCTAAAGTTCTATTTTCCATACTAAAATATTAATGTTTCTTTGAACTTGTGACTTTACCTTTAATTTTAGGTAGCTATAGGAACATGTTATATCGTTGAAAAGGGAATACACTTTGAGCTAACCATTCCAATAATAAATGTACTCCTTTCATTCCCCCTGTTTCCACATCCCCCATATAATTTTATTTTATCAACCGTACAATTGTCCCTATTATTGCTGCATAAGCCTGTGTATTTATTTTTTCTCTAAAGTTATTAGTTAGCCAGCAAAACTGATTGGTTGCTTTACACAAATAAATTATAAATAATTAAATATTATCAAGATGTAACAATAAATAATTGGAAATATACAAGAGTTCAAAAGCTGGTAAAAGAAGAAAGAAACAAAAAATTAAACAAACCATATAAGAAATCACAGAGAAAATAAATTTTCAATTTATTGCTAAAATTCTTGACAGTATAATTTTTAAGTAATCGGGCATTTGATTAAAAACAAAAGAATATTGGAAACATATTTTTTTTTTATTAAAATACAACGTTTAGAATTTCTGCACGAGAAACAAACACAAAATGAAAACAGTCTAAGCAAAACAGATAATCTTAGAATTGGGTAAAAGTGGTGATAACATTTTATTTAATTCAGTAATTACTTTGACTTTGTTTATTAGCTATGGGTATTTTTATCGGTACGTGTTGTTTTTTGTTATTGAAAGTTTAGAGAAAGTTCTAAAAATATTGATTACCGTTTGATATATTGTTGGTGTGTTTACGAATACATTTGAACTTGATCATAAAATAATTACTGATAAACTAATGCATTTAAATAGTATCCATGCAATTTAAAAGATTTGAACATGAGATAGACGCAATCAATGTTGATAATACCAGGTATTTTAATTGTCTAGCCAGTATTTTGAAATATTATGTTTGACTTTCCTTAAAAATGAAAGTAATGTTGCAATGCAACAATAAAATTTGTTGGTTACAATTTAGTAACATAAATAATAATTGACATAAGTTTGAACAACAAAAGCAAATAATAAATAATAATTCCGAACTAAAAAAACAAGTTGAATTGTATTCAAAATAGTTCAATAAAAGTGAACCTTGAAAAATGTGATTTCGCAACAAATAGTTTGACTTTCGAATGATCGTAGGTCAGTGCTGTTATCAATTAAATAACAAATAACAAAATCGCCTCTAAACAAAATTGCTTAGTTGCTACGCTAGTTTTTCGCGTTTCTTTGCACATGCTAAAGTTAAAGCCGAACAAGATAAATATTTAGAGTCGTTTATTTGATCGCTGCATCGGAAAACTTGGAAATATTCCACTGCATGATCGGAAAATTTCCGCGGCATTTGGAAAGCGTTCAAACGCAATTAGATAATCGCCAAGTAGTATGATTCACGTTAATCAGATAATTCGCATTTCGCGAACACTGATCTCGCAGGTACAAACAAGTTCAAATGTTCGTAATATTTCAGAAAAAACGTTGACCCGCGAGCGGGTGACCTTGATTGACAGATAGCGAGGGAAATACACGATTGTCTGTTCTCGGAAAACCAGCACAACGCATTATTAACACAAATACTAAATTAATAACTTCGTGCGAGGTTGAAAAAACTGCTTATTTCTAATAACCAATTGTCTAATTGCTTCTACATTTTCGTCAGAAAAGCAAACCAAGCACTTTTGGATTTAGTTCTGTAAAATATTATATGTATTTATATTATTTTACATATTTCTTCATCAGGAAAACAAATGAATAATATAAACAAGTAAATAGAAACAGTAACTATGTAATAATCTGATTCGTTGTATTTATAGGTATTTAAATAACATTTTATGTTCGATTGTATTATAATCACTTTTTTTACAAAGATGGAAAGCGGAGTAACTACCGCCAAATGAGTGGATGATTATTAATTTTATGAATGGGGTTCGAACCCACGACCTCTAGTGTGCTAGGCTAGTGCCATAGCTTTCACCATCACCATTGAGATCGGCTATAATAACTTGTTTATGATATTGTTTCGCGGCCATAAAGAGGCTATTTATGAACTAGTTCGATAAAGTAAAAAAATCCTATTATTAAAATAAATTTAATTAATTTATTAGCTATGTATTTAAATAGGAACATCATTTTTAGTAATGGTAATAATAATAACACAATTAAAAGTGTTATTTTAATGCTATTTGATTAATCTCTTCCATAATAACGGGTGAGCATGATTAAAATGTGGAATGACAGATTGCATATTTTTTCAAAATGAATAATAATAAACAACTAATTAATCAAACAATAGAAAAAAGCATAAATTTTTTCGTGTCAGTATTAGGTGTCAAATATAAGCTAAAAAAAAATTACCAATGCAGTCAAACCAATGAAATGCTTCATTGTATGTCACGTGTCTGCGTTTTAACCAATCCTGTCATTATTGTACTGAGAATAAAGCTGTAGTGATTATTCTCGGAAATAATCTGTGTAGCTTTTTTGTTTTTGTTGATTAATGTCAAATGTAAGATAGTTGTCTTCAAGACATGTAAAAAATCAACAAAAAATAAAGATTAAGTAGCGTATCTGAAGATGAATTAAAAATATAATCTAATTAAATATAACTCGCGAGTTCGATAAATTAGAAAATAATTCTCCAGTATCTTTCTCAACCTTGTTGCCATTTGGCAATAGCCAAGATAGCCCGTAGGGCAACAAGTTTTAGAAAGATCTGTCAAATTATTTTCAATTTATTCTCACTCTTGTTATATTATTACTGAAAATAATAATAATTTATTTAATTTACGTTTTTATTCACATTTTGCTTTTGATTTGGCCATTGTTTAATACTGTTTAACTTAAGAATCAAAATTGAACTATACATTACAATAATAGCTATTAACATACGTAGCGATGTTATGAGTATCATAACAGCCGCAGATGTCTCTACGAGCTCAGATTTTAAGATATCTAAGGCCTGTTATGACTCATAACATCCGTGGTTTGTTCAATAGTTTACCGGTTTCAGAATATAAACACGTAAATGTCATTAATAAATATTATTTTTTGAAATTCTTTTATGAATAACTTCTGTCATAATTTTAGAAGGTGATTAAGTAAGTATTTGATTTTATTTAACACCATGGTTACACTTGTTTTGTATCATATTTATAAATAATTTTTTTACTTAAACGTCAAATATGTTCATAATGGCTAGATAAAAAGTGGATTTTGGCGATGCTGAATTGCCTGAAAATATTTTGAACGCAGCAGGCGAAGCACTGAACAGCTTAATTCTGTATGTATTAATAAATAGCGTTATATTATTTTTGTTTTATTTTCATTTCCTTGACTGTTTTGATATTTTGGAAATATTACCATACAGCATAGAGTTATGACATACCCTGCCTACTTTTGTGCATGTAAATTGACAAAGTTTTATTTTCTGCATTTTTAGCAAATGCTTCACTTTTACGTATCGAGTATTTATATTGTGTCTAAACATCTATGGATTCTTGAATATATTAGTGAAGGATAGTGTTACTTGCTGAAAATTTGTCGGGTATACGGTCGGACCTGCAATAAATTAATAATATATGTAAAACAAACACTTCGCTGTACTCAGGTATAATTATATCACATTTTTCATGTCAAAGCCATCTGATAACAACGGCTGAATCCGCCGCAGCTGCGGTCCTCTGGCTTCAGAGGTTCTAGAAGTTCTCGAGGTTCTACAGGCTCCAGAGGCTCCAGCGGCCAGCCGCAGACTATAATAACACACTGTAAAGTTCACAGTCACGGGTCATAATTGTGACCATTACAGGATTCCTCACCTGCCCGAATTTCCGTCGCGTATTTGGTTTTCATTATACGGACGAGGGAAAATTATAACCCATGTTAATTTTTTGTTGGGCGGTCGCGGTTTACTCATTATGTTAGGTTTTTTGAACGTGGGATTTCGTAAATGTACCTGCAGAGGAAAGTTGATATCGCTGAGAATTAATTTTACGAGAAATAAAACGTAATTTGGTCATTTCGGGACTTAATAATAGCTTTATTATGTAATGATGTTCCACTGATACTGCAGCAGACATATTAGGGGGCTGGTATTTGACGGAACGGTACACTCAAAAATTAACAAAGTGTCACATTCAGACTTGATGTTATATTTATTAATTTAATAAACATTAACAATTGACTGATACACCAGTATAGCCGGTTTATATTTGTAGTAAATGCATTTATCAATGTGCAATATGACGAGAGAAAAAGATATTTATTCACGACGGGAAGAGAAACTTGATTTCTATGATACCAAAATCATGACAAAAACAGTCAATTTCATAACTAATGGAGATTTATGCATTTTTTCTTCCGTCGTGAGGGAAAATGCTCAAATAATGTGAAAACTGAACAAAATTTAAAAAATCAAATGTAACTATCATAAATTATATTACAATTAAAATAATTTTGAAATTCATTAAAACCATAATAAATATTGGGGTTGTGAAAAAATTCGTATATACATTGCAGGAGAGAAGAGTATTTTTCTCTCGTCGTATTTTACTCGGCGGGAAAAAATCATACACTTCTCTCCCTTAATGTATAATATGCTATTCTGTCATGCTTTTGGTATCATAGAAACTTATCTTCGATCGTGCGATGTATCCTACACATCCCACTCATTTCAGACAGGTAATAAACTACATTACCGTACTAATGCTTTTTTTACGTCATCACTCTGTTTATTTAGTTAATAATAACAATAATTTTTATTGTATCAGTAACATACATATTACATCACAATCGTCAAACATCAAACAATATAATAGAAAAAATCACACAAAATCATTTTCAAAATATTCACCTACTTTGTAAAATACATTATCTAACAATAAAGATTTTAATTTGGACTTAAAAGTAGAGAATATTCTGCAGCCCTTGATATGACTCGGAAGATGAATAATAATTTTTAATACCGAGCACATTTTTAGTAACTTAGCAAAAGACGTTCTGAGTTTACTATGATTTCTAGTAAGTTGTTATGATTTTCAACGCATTGCTTTTATTTTTATTTCAATAGAAACTATTTCACAAAATTTCGAACAATCACATAGGTATAAAATTTTGCAGGTAATTGTTCAACTTTCACATGCATGCGACATATCCCAATATTTTTGTAAACAACTATTACGGGACCGCCCGTAAAAATATTCTTTACCGCTAGAGACATTGCTCAATTATTTATTTATTAAATAAACATCAACAATTTAATGAATAATTGAGAAGAATTGACGAGCTCTATGAATGTGGACGAGGCGGAAGAAATGGAATGTTTGGAGAAGATTTATGATCTACGAAAATTTTGAATTGTGAGGTCTTTAGTTCGATTCCCACAGCCAATAGTCGCCATTTTAAATTGTACTCTTGTCTCTTGAAATGTGCTTTAAGCAGAGTGCCACACCAAAAAAGGATAAATGGCGTGATATGTTTATTGTTCGTTAGTCATGTTCCCGAAGATTGCGCAGATCTTTAATTATGCTACACAAAAGAAAACTTAAATTACATGGCGTATTAATTAACAATAAATATTAATGAACAAAGATAATCTGAGTCCATGTAATAACACTTAATAATATTTTTTACAATTACAAAGTGTTATCAGATAATAAAGCGAATTTCACGCTGATTTTAACCTTCTGTTAACACCTGCTGGTAGCTTCATGTTCATTATTAAATCATTAGTTTTTATTACTGCAGTACAATACTTCAAGTATACGTTCGCCATTCTTGTGCAAATAGTCATTTGCAAACACTGCGAATTAAATTGCACGTAAAACTTTGTCATTGCCAAAATCTTGAGCACAAAATAGTATTGAAATGTCGTCCATTACGATACACACACGTATACTAAGATACCTTAGTATTGTTGTATTATTTACGACACAGTTCTTCTAACAGAAATAAAATTTGAAACGACTTATTACTTAGTGAAAACACTACGCAATGGTAATGAAAATAATGTGGTGAAACAAAACAAGATCATGCCAACGTGCAAAGTTATTGGCCGCTGCTGCGGGTGACGTCCGCTCACGGGATGCTGCCAAGGATTTCCTACCTCAAGACAGACAACAGAAATGTTATTAATTGACATACGTAATTATATTCATATACTTGTTATGATAAATTTCACACCTGTGGTTCCTTTGCAATTTATGTCTTTGGAGACAGACATGCCTGCTTCATACGTTTACCGAGATTTGTGAAACAAATGAATAAATAGCATTATGATATATTTATTTCATTTGTTTTTATTTACAACTAGCTAGTGTACCTGGCATGCAATACAAAAATATTTTTCTTATTTCCAGTTGTGAATTATTTATATGCATACATACATAATATCACGCTATATCCTATTCAGTGGGATAGCACAAATACAGAAACACAGTCAACCAACAATCATACATCCAGATACACCACTTTCGCCTCATCTACATTTATGTTCGTCTATTCCTCACATTCGGAATCATTCGTCCACGCAACAAACCATCAATCATACCCAACCAGTTACTCCTCGGACATCAATGCTATCATCCACATATATTTGTTTCACCAACCTTTCATCCGATATTCGCTCAAAATTTCCCAACTACCTCAACTGACTCACTCTCGATTTCTTAACAACATTCTTCTCAATCTCACACTCACCATATACCAACGTATTCCGAATACGATCACGTCTCGTAAACTTCGCAAATATCTTTTGTACAGCAATTATATGTCATTCATGCTTCTTTATCCACACCCAACATTCTGAAACATACATTAATGTAGGTACTAACACACCATACACAATCAGATACATTCACGTTTCGAGCAAATGTACCCAAAGCACTTTGCACCTTGCAGACATTCGCCTTTCAATTTCCTGGTCAATACGTCCATCCCACGAAAAAATACTACCCAAATATATAAATTCATCCATTTATTCCAATTTCACACCATTCACTGAAACATTACAACCAGTGACCAAATCATTCTTCTCAAACACCAACACTTTACATTTATCGACATTCAATTACAGATTTAAACCTTTCTCTACTTCATATATGATCACAATTATTCTTCTCAATTGCTCCTCAGTTACATATTTACATAGATACAAAAAATTGTCTTGTTTTTTAAATTACAAATTTAGCGTAACTATGTCAAAAACTTCAGTACAAGAATAGCTGTTTTAAACATTCGCGATTTTGGATATTACAAAATGTAAATTTCTAGTGCGATTTTTTATCGAATTCAAATTCTTGAATTTTTCCACATATTTTACTTCAAGGGTGTACAAAATTTAAGGTAGGACATCTACTTAAAGAGGCATTTTAGCCAAATAGCGTCAAAATTATGGCAATAGTTATTTGTCAAACTAGAGAAGAAAACGCTTCTCAAGCTCGAAGTTTGCCTCATGAGCGCAGCGAATAAGAGTGAGAGTGGAAGAAGAGCTTTCTTCTCGTGTTAGACACATGTTTCTAAAAACGATTTGCTCAGACCTTAAATACACTTTGACAACATAATTGACACTTCAAAAGTTAGGTTATCAGACGCAAGGTGGTATAACAGTGTTGCCAATGAACCAATCTTAAATGTAAATTAAAGTTGTCAAATTGTAATTTAATCTAGAAAAAGAAAAATATAAGACATAATTGTAAGATAATTTAAGGTATGTATGTCAATAAAAAAAGTATTTTCAATAAAATTAGGAATTTATTTATAATTCATACAATATTTTTTTGTAAATAACATTCATATTGGTAACACTTCTATATTTTCCTCTCTAGTGAGGAAAAACATATTTTCCTCATTATTTCAGGAGAAGAAAGGTTGATTTTGTTTGTTATTCGTAAGAAGTGATTTAAAATGCAATCGCAAAATGTCGTTTGAAATTATGCGTCCCGTCTAGCGTAGTATGTAAAACATTTTCCGTACAACTATAATGCGCGCACCAGAGGACGTGACCTATCCTAACAACGTAGTCTTGGCTGATAAATAATCTCGCTTTGCCAAATCGTTATCAAGATCTGCGCGACTAAACAACCGCGGCCATTGTTGCTGCATTCACGTCAATGCACAAATACACCGCGATACCGTATCAATAACCAATTAAAACGGAATTGCTTTCTTTGTGAAATATCCATTATGCTCTTTTATAGCGTGTCCCACAAACTTACACTGGAAGTAAACTGGTAAAAAAGACACAGCTTGGCAGATAGCGTTAAAGCCGGTTCATTCGATAACGTAAGTTAAGCAATGCTGCTCGCGGTTAGTAGTTGGATGGGTGACCGCATTGCGAAAATCCATATAAGCGTTATGTGTCGTTGTTACACCACTGAAAATGAGGTGCGGATGCGGCATACAACCTCAGCAGTTAAGACTGCTTAATAATAATAATAATAATAATAAAATATATATCGGTGCCAAATAAACAATCAACGAATGCAGACTCAAAATTATTTACTTACACTAGTTTAGGAGTTTAGTTATTAAGACTAAAAAAGTATATTTTGTTTTTCCCTTTTCAATTTCTTTTTTTGTTGGTGTAATTATCGGTTAAAAAATGTTATTTTATAAATTTTTGTGGCTACATACTTTTCTATCCTTAGGGATAGAAAAGCAGAATTGTCGAAATCGGATAATCCAGTACAATGTTATGCGGGACAGAATCGATTAACAGGTAAAAATCCAGTAGGTGAACAACAATTCATCCCCTATTTTCCTACTGTTAGGAGTGGATTTTATCAAATTTAATTTGGACCAACTTCGACATATATCCTATCTAATAAAAAAGGAATCATAAAAATTGGACTATATAAAAAAACAGTTGTGAGCACCACAATACCTCCCGCCATAGATTTCTTATCAAACAATGCAGAAACACAAACCACCACTATCAAGAAACGCTCATCCCTTAAAAAAATTTAGTTTTTAATTATGACACATCAATAAATGACATTTTTCAACCGTATTATTTTGGTTTTTTTTTTCAGAAAATATTAAAATATAATTTTCCTTTAACGTGTTGTAATTCGTAAATGGTGACAGTAAGAGAAAACATTATTCTAATAACAAAAATTGTCATTAAACCATAATTTACTGGGATATTACAAAATAACTTGATAGGGCTTCAAGAAAACTACCACTTCTGATTATTGGATTATCAGCAAAAACTAATCAGCTCTTTCAAAGGGGATACAATTGATATATAGAAAATATCAAAATTTTATCTCTTTAGTAGCTTTTTAAAAAGAGATCCACACATACTTAGTACTTACTACCGAATTTTTTACATGATTCCTATAGCTTTCAGGATAAAAGGTAAAAATTATGCGTCGTTCTTTTTTCGTCGGTTAAAAATTACTTTTGAGCGATCGTCAATTATTTTTATAATAGTTATTTGAATTCCTTCGAATTTGGTATCAAATTGAAGCTTTTTGAAGGGGGGGATTTATATTATCAGATACCCTAAATTCTCTTAATATCGTTTGTGTATCTACTTATATTTTAATAATAATAGTTACTATGACAATAAACATATAACTGAAATATCTGTTCTATATTTACTATATTTATATGCATAATAAAGTCGTGTTTTAGATTGTAGATGATATTTTGTGCTAAAAGTCATAGAAGTGCTGGAGTGGTTAAAATGCAACAATTAGAAGTTGACTCGTCACAAATAACTCAATAAGTGAGTTGGTAGCGAGTCAAGAATAACTGACAGATTATTCTACAACATCGAGCGCAAAATAAGAAAATAATTTTCGCTCTTACACGCAACCATTAATTACACAAGTAATTATTACATCAGCGTCTTTTTATAATCTTCGCATTGGTTCAACTTTTCGCCACGGACGCCTGTAGCGCTGGAGAATAATGATCCTATTTTACAGACTTCACAAATCGATTAGTTTGCAAAGGTTTCGTGTTTTCAGGAAAGTCAATCACAGCGTACTTGACAAATCTAATATATGTTTTTTAAATTAGATTAACAAGAAATGTATAAATTAATTAACACTTCATTGCCAAGGAAAAATATGGTTTTAGTACAGCCTTAGCTCGTGATTTTGATCATATAATTTGTCTCGAAATTTTACTAAACAACATTTGTTTGAAATAACATATTTTTTGGCAAAATAGTGTTTTCTTAATATTTAACCAGAGTTTAAGAATTCATAGCGGCCATGTTGACAGTAGCAGTACACCGCGGTAAATATATTATTTCACCTGCACTCTAAAAGTTCTTATAATTTTTCATAATATAAATAAGTTTTTTCTCTGTTTGCATTCATTTTATGAACTTAGCATGAAAAAAATTCTGTGGCTTGATATTTCACAGATCTGACTCTGACACTGACATAATTTACTCTATTTTTATGGTCACTGTGATTTCAGACTGAGCGGCCATTTTCTCAGTTACGCTCACTAAAATATTGGAATCATTAAATATTACTGTATTAATTTTTATACTGTAGTATGAGCACTGAAATATATTAATACTGGAACGCTCACTGACGTTGAAAATACAAGCCGGGAGAGACAAGCAATATGTGGGCAACCTATCTTTGTCGTACAGTCTGCTTAGCAAGTTGATAAGAAACTGTAAAAAAATTAACATTCAATGATTTAGAAATAAAGGCTGGTACCACGAGCTCTATTTTTGGATGTTTTAGGCTCGGTTTCTGCGCTGTACAATGTTCTATAATTATTTTATAAAAAATTTCTTCAAATAGAAGTTGCAGAGAAATGTATTATCTACCACTTTTATTTGAAGTATTTTTTTATAAAATAATTTTATAGCATTGTAGAGCGCTAAAACACTGCTCTTAAAACACACAAAAACAGAGCTCGTGGTACCAGCCAAAATGTTTAATATAAAAATTAAATAATTCATTAATAGATGTAAGGCTATTTGACAAAATTGGGCAACATGTTTTTACATAGCAACCGCTCAACAAACGCATAGCAACCGCTCTAAAAACAAGTGTTAAGACAGATAAGAGTAGCCCAGGACGTCTATCTGTCTCAAGATTGTTTCAAGCTTTCATAAAAGTCTAGAAGTGCATTCCAATATTCCAGTATGTAATATGTGCCACCCCCCCCCCCCCCAACAAATGAATAAATATCACAGAATTATAAAGGGAGTAGTCCGGCTGGTAGCTTATTTACTCTGTGGGTATCCATCAAACGATTCGTCTTTCGTCCAGAAACAAAACAACAAACATCCAACAAGGTCAACGACCTGCCGTATATTTTGATAAAATTTATATTCGTAAAATGTCCGCTAACTTAATGATAATGAAGCCTGCTTCGCAATCATGTGAATGTGACTCACTGATTTGCCATTAGAGAAATCAAAATGCAAAATATGTTTGAGGATGTTGCTATGACTACATGTTGTCACGTGGTAAACAACACTTGGGTGGTAGCGAAATATAGGATTAATATCACGGAATTAATACAGTAATGACAATTTAAATATTTTATGATCCCAATATTCCAGTGGGCGTGTGAATGCGACACTGACAAGATGGCCGCTCAGCGTCAGCGTCTATTGCCGATTAGGGGTAATTAAAGTGCTCGACTTTAAATTTTTTAATAATATACTATATGTATAATTTTACGCGATTATAAAACAAAATACTAATACTTTTAAAATTTGTAAAAACTATAATATGTTCTATTTGAAATTTCAAAGTTGATATTAATTACTAATAAACCGGAAATAATATCATGAATTTGCTTCAGCTATTAAATAATTTGCTAAACAATATATTTGCTGGTTCTATTTAAATTTTTAACACTGTATAAAAATCTGGTTCAGTCCACAAGACTTTCTTATACAAATAAAACAAACTAAACACGTGACTCGTTTCTTGCGTATGACTTATTTTTACAATTATTTGATATACGAGTATGTGTAGATGTTAAACCTGTTTAATTTTTTTGTTCTTATTGTAACTATGAATTTATTTTAAAATAGATATTAATCAATATCTAGTTTTCAAACAATTTATGACTTTTATAATATTTCAAACGACACATATTTTTGCCACTTCACTATTAATTGACACATGGAGTACATTTGACATATAGGTGTTAAAAATGTTTTAGTTTTTGTTGCCATTGTTACTAAGATTATTGAAATATATTCTTAAATAAATAATTTAGTTTTTCTCAAAATTAGAAGAATGTACAAGAAAGTTGCAAATAACATTTCTTTTCCAAATATTTTTACTAACACCTTCCATTTAAAACATTTTGTCACAGGTGATTCTATTTTTGAAAAAAGTAGGATTTATTGTTTTGTGCCCAGCAAACTTCCTCTTCCGGTTTTTTAAATTTCATTCAAAATCAATTCAGCTCTTCATATTTTAATGAAACATAAATTTCAAGTTTCGTTTATACAGTGTGTTTCATAGCTTCGAGTACATACGTTAATGGTATGTTGTTTGATATGCTGATTAAGAAACTAAAGGAATTTTTTTTTAATTCAAAAAATTAAGGGTTGTTTACCTAAAACATTTCGCTTTCCTATTAAACACAAACAATTAAGTAGGTAATCAACAATTTAAATTACATAATACTAGTAAAATAAACAAACAAAATTTAATTTTTTTTTTTTTTTGAAACTATAAATATTAACATAATCATCCACCCAGGGGCAGTGGCACGAAAAATTTTGGACTGGGAAACATGTAATATAATTTTGCAATTTAAAAGAAAATTCTTTTTTATACGTAATCAGCATATCAAATAACATATACCATTAACGTATGTATCTGAAGTTATGAAACACGCTGTATATTTTGTATCGCACATGAGATATTTCGCACACGTGCATCCATCCATCCATCCTCAAACACAGACATCATTGTGAAGTTGGTCTTAAAGGATTCAGTGGACATCAAAATATCCGCAAAAATTTCGTCAGATTCCAATACTTCCTTATACTATGAACAGGAAAGTAAAAATGTATACATTATTATGAAAACTGAATTCCTTTGCTAGAAAAATATTTGCAAAACATAGTTAGTTTCATTAATTATAATAATGATATTTCGTTTCAAACATTTACGGTCGAAGTGTGATCGTATGCTTCAGCAACAGTCCGCACGGTAATTCAGCAACTAAACACCCATTTGAAAAATCCAAACTCAATCCGGAGTAATCACAATATTTACTGGCGAGTTCCCAGTGCGAGTGAGTGTACACAATCCGCATTCAAACACAATAATTTGCAGCGGAGCAAAGTGCACGCCAGCCCAAGTAATAGGATCGAATGCACCGAGCAAGATTGACCGGCGTTCGGGGCAAGTGGTGCATATGCGGAGTAAGACCTGGGAACTGGAATTGAGAATTGAGTTTTCTATTGAGGCGTGAACTTGTTGACCACGTTGTATTGCACTTGCAGTTTGCACTTTGCAGTTTACAAACTTTGAGTTGAGGGAACGATTGAGTTTTCAATCATTTCTTGCGCTGTTTCGTCGTTCATCACAAACTTCGTTTATGTACTTATTTAATGCTCTACAACTAGCAATAGACCCCGTTGTTCCTTTTGATTTTTAAAATCAGTGTTGGCAACCGTTAAATAATTATTGTACAATTAGGATAATTTTGGCAGGTATATTAATGTACTATAGTAAATTTGGACGTAACATGAAACAAAATTGCAAGAAGAATTAACTAATTAATTCCGATGATGAAATTGAGAACAAAACACATAATATTGAGTGTTATTTACGATAACTTCACTTCTCGAGGTTGGCAATACTGACTGTCAGTTTCAATTGACAACTGACAGATGTAAAAACTTAACCTATATTGTAATTTTTTTACAGTTTTTTCGAATTTTAGATTTCAAATAAAACTTAATATGTACCTCGGCACTGAAGTTCCCTTTTATGACTCACATGGCTTATTTTCCTCGGCCCTACGGGCTTCGGCAACTAAATTCCATATTCGTGATCAAAAATTGAAATTCAGTGCCTTGATACATAAATAACTAAGTTATTATTTTGAGACTGTATTTTATGAAACAGTTGACAATTTTTATTGTCTTTATATTTTTAATGCTAGTAGTATAGATAATTAAGTACAACAATAGACTTCATTCTATTAGAGTTTTAAAAATATAAGCTTATTCGCTATAAAAAAGGCGATGACAAGTTAATGCTTCAATCGTAACGTCACACTGCTACTGTTTAGATAATTAAGTTCAAAATTATATGTTTTACAATACCTAATGAGTATTCTAAAGTACTCGTAAGAGCGTTTTGTTTCGTTGTTTGCCTGTTTTTCACATGTTTACCTAATAAGAATAGGTAGCAGTTGTGACGTCACACAATTTTGAAACGCTTGTTTTATAACGAATCATATTAATTGTGTAGTACATCTAGAAATTCTCGGAACGAGTACAAATAAGATGAGAAAAATTAGAAGCGAAAAAAAATGAAGGTGTATCTTGAAAAACAAAAAAGCCAGTAAATGAAAGAACAGATACGATAAATATAATATATATTCAATGAATTTAGTATAAATTCTGTACAATTTTATTATTATAAGTAGGTAGATAAATCTTCTGTGGCTACTCATGTCACTGAAAAATATTGAAGAAAGAAAAATTAGAGCATAATTGATATGTGCAATGGCAAACTTATAAGGGAAGCTGTAGAATCCTGCAAGGAATCAGAATATCTGTCTTATAATTCATAATTTGTTGTTACTTAATTACCTTTTCTAATTGTTTGATAATAATTGATTTTTTTAAATGCATTTTTATTTGTTGTGCTACAAATTTTAAAACATGCCAAGAATACATTACAATTTCGTTTTAGAATTATATGTTATTATTAAAATAACAGGTATTAAATTAAGCATTTCAAAATTGTATGACGTCACAACTGCTACCTATTCCTATTGGTTACACAAAAGATAACTAACAAACTTCTGTAAGTTTTTTTTACACTATTATATTATAAAACCGATTTTCTACTACAATAATTATTGTAAACCATACTTTATAACAAATCTTATTTATAGTTTTATAATTTATGTATAGCTTCCACAGAAACCTCATCCATAAAATACTTTGCCCCAACTATACAACAAAATAAGTATCTGATTCAATCATAAAATAACTGTTTAGGAGTTTGAATTAATTCATGTTTCAGATTCTCTATGAATTTTTTAATAACATGTTTTCAATTAATCAGTCTGTTATCCAAAATAAAATAGGTTGCAATATTTCAAAATGTTTCGCAATATTTTTTGTCGCAAATAATTTTGTGATAGGTTCGGACATAAAATAATGTTTTTATTCCAACTTTTTGATTGCACCGTGCTTATCTAATTATATATGTGACTTAAAGTACACCCGTGCTAAATGAACTAGTAAATTATAACATTTGATAGCGACTTATTTTTTTATTGGAAGATAGCGCAGGTTCCATTAATTTAGCCAGTGTCCGATAACTTAAAGTTCATTCACCAGATGTTTCAAAACTTAGTCAATAGGTTTTGCAAATTGCAAATGAGAAGAATGAGTAAATTATTGTGATTATTCACCCGATTGTACAATGTTGCATCATAGAGATACGTGGTGTTTAAAACAGTAGAATGTATCACAGATGTGGAATTTTAATAACGCAGGTAAACGAATCTAATAATAAATTGAGGTAATCTTGCTACACATTCGTTAAATCTTATGCAACGTAGATTGTTATATAAATACCGATAAGTTACGAGATAAAGTTTATTTACTTTTGCGGAGAATTCAATTGCAAATGATTATTTTCGTCATGTATAATATTTTAATCAAATTCTCATGAAATTGTTTGTAATACTTCATCACGTCATTTATCCATTTTGGGTACGGTATTCTGATCCGAAAATCTCGGTTAATTATATATTTTTTAATTAACCCTTAAACAACGTAGGTCGCAACGAAATTTTTCGATTTATTTCATTGTATTGTAGTATTATTGGATGTAATAGATATTTAGGCAATATGATAACAAGCAAAAGAGAAAGAGAAGCAGAAATAAAAGACATTACTAATTACAAGATTAAAAAATGATAATTTATCAACCGACAATAAGATCTATAATAATGTACACTGCTGAAGCTAGAACAATGATAAAAAGTTGAAGAAGATTTAAGAATATTTGAGAGATATCTTAAATCGAACTCTGAATGAGAATTAACTATGAAATAGAACAAGAATTGGAAGGAGAAGACGTAATGAAAAAGATCAACTAACAGAGAGTTAGATGGTTTGGACATATATGGGAAGCAAAAGCATAGGATACAATAGAACATTAGTGTAATGAAGATCAAGAGGACGAAGAAGACGAGGCATACCCAAGTCAACATGACTAAAGGAAGTAGAAGTCTTAAAAGCATCCAATGTAATAAAATTAATATTTTAACTATAGATAAAAAAATGATAATTTACCAAACCTTAGTAAAACCAATAACAATAATGATTGCTGCTGAGATTATGACAGTGATAAAAAAGATGAAAAAGATTTAAGAATAATGAAACGAAAAATAATAAGAACCATTGTAGGATCAATGAAGGTATCAGAAATTCAGAATAGGAATGGACTATGAAATTGTACAAGATTTGAAAGGAGAAGATATAGTAAAATAGAACAAGCAACAGAGAGAAAGATGGTTAGGACATAATATATGCAGAGCAAAAGAAAAGGATCAGTAGAAAAAGGGGATCAGCAGGAAGAAGAAGACGAAGCAGATCCAAATCAAGATGGCTACAGGAAGTAGAAAAAGATTTAAAAGCGGCAGGAATTAAAAATTGGCAAAGGATAATAAAAGACAGGAAGATAATATAGAAACCTAAGTACAAGGATTCAAAGGGAACGCAATGGAAACTGATGCATTCTAATAAAATGATCTAGAAAGCTTTGTAAGAAGAAGTGTTACCCTATACTCAGGAAAAGGACCGAATTATTTTGTAAGCTGAAGATATATTTTCTGAAAATTTCATAACAAATTAGGAAACTAAATACGATTATTTATTAAACAATTAGTATTTACCAAAAAGTTTGGATGCATCTAATACCCACTGTTTACCGATAAGTACTGTACTATTTTTTCCATGTAGGGGTAGTATTCTACTATAGCGAGTGTCTACTTTTTCTTAGGACACAGGAGGAAATACAATTTTAAAATTTTCATTAGTCGATAGTTCGTTCCCTATGAATTTTAGAACAAAAGTGTCAATACAAAATATGTTCAGAATAAAAAACTGCATCAAAAGATCCTAAATATATTGATGTAATACATTTCTGTCATGAGACAGACGTAAAATATAATGTATAATTTTTATCTGTTTCCAAAGTGCCATGGTAAACAAAACATACAAACATTCGTGTTGTTTGAGTTTAACAGATGGCATTTGGTAAAACTTTAATAATTATTGAATTGTTTTAATTATTTTTAAATGGGGATTCGAACTGAGGATTTCAAGATGCGTTAGATAGTTTGTATTCATTCCGATATTTGTATTGCAGATTAATCGATTTAGGGATCTTCCTTTTTCATTATCATTTTTGGGGCTTTAACTTTGACGGCACTGCAAGATCAACCGTACTTCAAATTGAAGTCTGGTTCAGAGCAGAAAACCACACTCACAAATATATAATTATTTATTACCCATACCGTTTTGATAGCTAATTAGTGTTAAATGAAGTGATTCGATCGAATTAGCTAATTAATTTTTTGTCCACCTTTGAGATATACGAGTTAAGTCATCGAATGAACATTTACAGTTAAAAATGATGCGCCTTCTCACACATAACATCTTGTACTGATTAATAAACTTCTTCGCAAATGTGAAAAAATAAAATGTCAAGGTTTGCAAAATATTCTTCCAGGAAATCGACGAAACATATTCTTTAATAGTCCAAAACATGTTCATGTGGGTTCTCCTTAATTAATTTCCTATTTTCGACCAATTAAGATATTTATAAGTAGGCGAAATAGATGACGATAATTTTTAATCTATTATGGTTTACATACGTTATTATATTATCGTAATTTACATACCGACATATGTATGCGTCAAAGGTTGTTTTGTAATACTCTTCAAGTATAATAAATATTGAATAATCACAATACCAGGTATTTATAATAAATTATTTCCCGATATTTATATTACACTATATATTTTTTGTTCCTGGTTATTTGTTGATACTTTGTTTCATTTTTAATCAATAATGTTTTATGTGTCATGTCTGTCTCTTATTGTAATAATATCAAAGTACTCAATATTCTACTCGTAGAAGCTAGACTGTTTTTTTTATAAAGATACATTAATTATTAACTAAAATGGCTACCACATAATTTCCCGCAAAGTTTAATTTTAATACGATATAAAATAATGAAAAAATATTCAATAGTTATATCACGAGTGCTAAGAATTTAATCGCTTAAATTTGACATGTCTAGCTTATGCAAAAAAATTTTTACAAGCAAAATTTTGTTAATAAGCTAGACATCAAATTGAATCGATTCAATTCTTTAGCACGAGGGGTATATGCGAAGATTATTTCAAGAATTCATAACATAAACTTTAATACTTGCCGAAGAAATTGTACTGAAACGTTGATTTTGACACATTTTCACATAAATAAATAGGTACACACATAAACAAAAAGCACTATAAAATTATGTTGTTATAGTGTAACTATAGCAAATTGATTGTTTTTATTTTTATTTGTCAAATAAATGTAAAAAAATTGTAAATAAAAATAGCTTGAATTGAATAATTTAGCATGTTTAAAGACTTAGAATACCAGTAAAGGTAAAAAACATGTAAGTATTTTGCTTCTGCAAGTAAATATCTGGCTAAATATGCCTTCAAAATGTTCAAAATTTGCATATAAAAGCTAGCTTCAATTTAATCGCGAATATACAGCATGTTGCTGTTTAATCACTTATCTAAAATGCACAACAATGGAAAATGAGATATTCTGATTGATCAAATTTGTAATGAGTGAAATAATCAATTAAAAATTGTAGTTCAGTTATTCCAAATCTGTTTGATCATAATAAAATTTACCCTAAATCCATTTTTTTAATATGATCAAAAACGTCATTGGTCTTCAAGTAAACTACCCTTTCTGACAACATGAACATTAGGGTGGACCATAAAAAGGGTTAGGTCGAATTTTAACAGAGCCCAAATAAATAATAAAAAAATGTACTATCCTTTATTCTGCTTAATATTAATATTTGATTATTCCTAAATGCTCTTGATTTTTACTTTCTTATACAAAGTATAAGGAAGTATTGGAATCATGAAAAAAATCGTTGACGAGATTTATGCGGAAATACATATTTTGACTTCCACTGAATCCTTTAAGACTAATTTCTCAATGATGTCTGTGTGTGAGGATGGATGGATGAATGTCCGTGTGCGCAATATCTCATGAACAAAACAAGATATTTATATGAAACTTGGAATTTATAAGTTTCATGAAAATATGTAGAGCTGAGTTGATTTTGAATAGGGCTGCCAATTGGATCCGGATTTGATTTGTATCCGGATATCTGGATTACAGATATCCGAATCTCTACGGATTTCAAAACCGAATCTCGGATCCGAATTAACATTTTAGTAACATTCTTGTACCAAATCGTCAATCAATTGAATATGTCAAAAAAGTAATTTCGATTAATTATTCATTTGTTATTAATTACTTTTTATTCATTACAGTAAATTGATCTTCAATGTAAATATATGTTTGTACAATAATAAACTAACGTTGATATTTAAAAGAATATTATTATTTTTATAAAAAGAGTTTTCGAAAAATCTTTATCAAGATCCGGATCTTACAATTATCTGGATACCCAAATATACGGACCTGATATCCGAATATCCGGATATCTTGGAGATCTGGCTTTTCGGATACTCGAATATTTGGCAGCCCTAAACACTTACATATATATGTATATATGGGAGGGATTTCTCTGTACTTATTTGAAATAATTTCGGAACACTAATTTCAGTTTCCTTTACAGATGGTCTACTACTTGTAAAGCCTATCAGCAGACTCAAGGATATTGGTGAAAGGTAAGTAATCAACACACATTTCGATTATTATTCAGAATGATTCTAAAATTCACTGTGTCTTATCAACCATGATTAATTTCAACACTTCATGACGTCCAGATTAAGTTGTCACTATCGTAAACACCTTCCTGTACGTCAAGAGCAACAGTAGGTTCGTTAACGTCATTGCTCTCTATCGCGAAACAAAAATATCGACTGATGTAAGAAACAATTTTAGGTGTGACGACACTGATACTAAAACTAGAAGTGTCAAATTAAAATTAGAACCATTCTTGTTTTAATTAAAAATTAGCCACGTCAACCACGTTGCGTTGAAACTGTAAGGTTTCGAAAGATTTTATATTATTCTTTGTGTATGGTGGCTATCATAAGCAGGATACAATCTAATTATTTAAACTTATTCAAAGTAAAAAGTATTACTGGAGAACTCATGTTAATTACGTACATGCATCATTCTCCATTTTCGCTGCGTTCCACAACTTTTGATGCAGAAATCTCAACTGCCAAAACTGTAGAACTACAGGTCTACAAAGTTTTGCGTTTAACGGAACTACGTTTACACTGTCATAATATTGTACCTTCAAAGGTATTAGGCACTACACAAACAACTAGGAATATTTGTCCTAAGGAAGATGGCAATTTTCGTATATTTCGGAAGATATTTTGCGATAAAATAATCTCCTTAGTCTGTACTAAAATACATTAACGCCTTTCCTTATGTATATTGAGGACGCATATCGGTTTCTAAACCTATAAATTTTGAGGCACTCATATTTAGATTTATAGTTTGATATCTATTCAAATATCTGTTCAGATCATTTGACGGCTGGTACTGAAATTCAATTTGATATATCAGATTTTTTAAGCAGAGTGCCACACGGTATGAATTTCGTTTTTTCACTACATGCCTAATAACGTGCCATTATTTTTTGTCAATTATGACAGGCTAAAAAATGACATTTATCATGCGTTGTTTTATTTTTTTCAAAAACAGGTTATAGGAAAATGACAAAATATTAATTTCTATAACACTGTTTTGAAAACTACGCATTCTACAACAAAAAATTGTTATGGAATCACTAACATTCCATACGCCGCGTATGGAATATTTTCGACGAATCAGAGCCGCGATATATGAAGTATCTTGATTCAGTTACTATGGTTACATCTTACGTCTATTTGTTTTAATTTAATTTTTTGAGTTTGACGTTTTCAACAGTTTTATATTTCTATTTTTTGTATAATTTCCAAAATCTTGTTATACAAAGTATAGGCTACAACGTGTAATGGAATGGCATATCCCACACTCGCAAACCATAACCCTCGCCTTCGACTCGGAATATGTGCTATTCCATTACTTGTTGTAGAATATACTATTTCTTTAACATGATGCAATTCGAAAATGGTGAAAGTAAGAGAAAAATATTTCAAACAATAATCGCAGATATTAATATTTGAAATATTATTCTAATAACAAAAATTGTCATTTAACCATAATTTACTGACATATTTCAAAATAACTTGATAGGGCTTCAAGTAAACTACCACTTCAGGTTATTGGATTATCACCAAAAACTAATCAGTTCTTTCCAAGTGGATATATATATAGAAAATATCACAAATTTCAGTTTAGTAGTTTTTGAGAAATCGAGTATAAAGATCATAATTGACCAGCGACTCGGGCTACGATAATGATTGTTTTATCAACCTTGGTGTATAAAATACTATTGTTAACTTTCAGTTAGTTTCTTGCTAGGGGGTTTGTTTAAATCCTTCAGCAGACACCTGGTCGTAAGGATTATTGTATACTTGAGAAGATTAGAGTATTTTGGTACAAATTCCATGTGTAGTTTTTATTGTTGAATCTAATTAATATTTTTCAATTCCCCGCTTTTCATATACACACCAGACAAAACTCTCTCACAACACATTATTGATTTTTCACATTATATAATCAAGTTGCTATGTACGATAAAAAATGCCTATAGTTTGTTTTTCTGTTTTGTCATAATATATACGTTTTGAACATTCGACTAGTGTTTTTATTGTGATCTACCCTCATGCCCAACATTTATTGTTAAAGTAGTGGCGAAATATCCACGAAAGAAGTGATCGTAAGTACACAATGCATTCGCAGGATTTCTAGAGAGTTTAGCGCTTCTACATCGGTTCTCGGCGCTTCTCAAAATAGATTCTCCGAGATAATTAAGCGGACAAACTCACAGAACTGAGGGATGTTTACCAGTTTACCCAGATGTTTATGCAGTCGGTGTGAACAATTCTACCGCGGATACTGAACGTACGCTTTGCCGGATTCACAAATTGTTACAGAGAGCGACAACAAAATTATTTCGTAGTTATTACATTGAGTTGAATGAGAAGTCCGTTCAACTGAGAATTATTTGTTATTTATAAATATATTTACAGTGCTGATACAAAACTAAATATACTTGCATACGTAATTGTTTATTTATTTCAAAAATACCACGATAATACCGAAAATAAACCACAACAAATGTTTATATTTATTTATATCTATCATTTGTTTAATTGTAATAATTAATCTACTTGTCAATTAATAGCTTATCACAAAAAATTATTATTTTTCTTCAAATGTCTCAATATCATAAGTAAATACTTTACAAATATATGTACGTCATGGGTTATCAAAACGAGCTCATAAATTAGTAGAAAATATAACAAATTATGGACAGGATTAGGATTGGCACTATGAGTTATGACTACCTTGAATTTTGGAAAAACATTACAAATGTAAACTAGTTTAATGTTATCCGCCTCATAATATATTTCGCGTGTTTCGAATATGTTACTATATCACCTTTAGAACCTGTTTGTTTCAAATTAACCGACTAATTTTTATTAATTATATTTTTGGAGTCCCGTGAAATTAATAAATAGTTAATCATATCGTGAATAACCCATTTTAAATGATATATTCAATAGTAATATATCAAGGGATAATACGGGTCCCAGCAGTATATCTCGTTACCATGACAATATTTTAAATAAATATTTCTTTTTACTTAAACGTCAGTGTCACTTTTTCACAAAATGTGTGATAATTTACGTTTTGGAAGTGGTTCCATCAAGAAAATTAATTAAAATAGTGTATCTTGTAGAATTATCTATCCAAATACCATTCGAGGTAAATAATCACCTCTAGTGGTAAACGTGGTAAAATTTAAGCCAATCAGAATTCTGACATTTCTGAAAGGCATCCAATCAACGTAGAATTACACTAGTGCAAATTACCTTGGTGATTCTGACTTGCTGTCAAATGAAGTTTTTAAATTTTGCTTTATTTTTTATGAGGAAAACAGCGTTTGGATAAATTTTAATCGAGAAATAGTCCTTCAAATATCCCTCGTGCTTGTAATTGTCGATAATTTGACATGTACTTGGGATATTTTATATATATATATATATATATATATATATTTCCCTCGAAAAATTTCAACCAATCACGTTACAGTATTTTCTGAATTTCGGCCAATAACAATCGAATATCAGTGAATATTTCGCATATTGATTATTTCCACAAGTGCGATCTTCGAATATTTATAATAATTGTAAACACAATGAGGACTAGTTTAATTTCTTCGTTTCAAAGGGACAAAAGGGATGATATCTTCAATTTTTCAATCAATTTCTTCAAAAGTATTACTTTCAAAAGGCTGATGACTCGTTTTTAACGTAATTTGACAAATGACATATATCAAAGTCTGGCGCTTATGTGACAGATTAAAATAAATATAATAATAATAAAAACGGAGTTTTTCGTCGTCTTTTTAGCTTTAAAAAATGAGACATTTTGCTGTTTTAAATAACAACTTTCAAATTATTTGTAGTATTTCTTGTGTCTTATATGTGATTAAAGAACGTCTCACAATTTTGTAACGTTTATTTCAATGCTTGTTTTAATAGGCCTTAGTCATATAAATGTCGTACAATTATCGAAAGAAATAAAAATATGTTATTGGAATGTAAAGACGTAAGATAAAGAAAAGAAAGTTAAAAGGGAGGACAAAAGAAAGTGCATCTTCAGACACAAAATGACAAATATTTATATTGCTCAACAATAAATGACGAAGTGATGAGACATAAAATATTTACTTAGTATTACTTTTACTTTAATATATGTCCTACATTTCTTTAAAATTAAATCATCACACAATTACCCATTTTGGATGTGACATTTTACTTTTGCAGTGCGCCTACCAGCCGTCAAGTTTCATCCCCAATCGAATTTTTAATGCTGCGAAATGAATTCGTAAATATATAATTTTTATTTTTCTGCTACAATTTTCTATTTCCATCCAATGTATGTAATGTATTTCATGATATTTGTATGAGCACCATTTCAATTATTACAAAAAATAAAAAATTGTAAATAATTTATTGTTTCACTGGGCTGTAATAAAATGTTTGTTTTCAAATATAAAAATCAAAACATTTTGCGGGAGTCAAGCACCTGCACCAACCTAACAAAAACAAAAAAACCCAATTGTTTTGCAAACTTTTTTAGCTCGAATATACGCAGTGTTGCCACGTTTAAACGTCTGGAAATAATAAAATGCATTCCCACTATTTGTGTAACATTGCGCTGTTTAACTTTCCATAAAAGAGACATCTTTATAAACAGGAAGGCACTGAAAATACGGCAAAAAGAAGAAGAGAGCAAATATCCCAGGCAGCGGTATTTTTTGTTACAATTTCTCGAAATATGTGCGGAAAGACATTGCTCATGAATGTGAAAGAATGGTTGACATTTCAGCAGAAATAAAATTCGGAAATTCATTTTTATTTTCTTATACGCAATTTAATTATTTACTTTACCACTTACCAGCTGTCATTTTATTACCCCATGGTTGTTAGAGGCGGTAGAGTGGCATAGATTAGAATATTATTTAGTATTGGTAAGTGAATTCAGACCATAAAAATAAACTTTGTATAAAAATTTATTGCGGAATGTAGAAAAAGCTAAAATAATAATTACAAATATATATTATTTAAGAATTATTTATCTGAAGGATTGAAGATTTGCTATTACACAGTGCAAAAATGGATTTAAAGAAAATTTTGTGAATAATATAAATAAAAATTAATAATTAATTTAATATTTTACGTGCAGATGTGAACTCATTCATTTTTACCTCAAAAAGTTAAGAACTAAAAGTGCTCTGCAACTGCTGATCTGACAATTTCTTGACATAGATTTCTAGTAAACAAAAATTGATGCAGGACTACGGTTGTCAAATTTGGGATTTGTTGAAGTTGAAACTTTTGAGTAACTTTGCAAAATAGTAAAATTTTTAAATATTTGAAAAATCATTAGTAAATACTGACTAAACCCTGTCGAATTTGATATCAAATTAAAGGTCTCAGTGAGAAGAGTTGAACTTAAATGTCAAAAATTATTTTTGGATGATCGTCAATTGTTTTTATTTTTTAATTTATTTTAATCCTATCAAGTATGGTATTAAATCAAGAGTCTCCGAAAGGAGAGTTAAACTAAAATGTTAATTGAGAATTTTGGACGATCGTCAATTGTTTTGAACCATCTTATCGAAAATAGTCGTAAATTAATTTTGGACTATCTTCAATTGTTTTTTATAGAAGTTATTTGATTCCTATCAAGTATGGTATCAACTTATAGATATCAGGGAATAAAGTTAAATTAAAATGTCAATTATGAATTTTAGGCGATCGTCAATTGTTTACAATAAGGGTAATAATTAAATCCTATCGAAAGGAGTCATCAAATAATTTTAGATGATCTTCAATTGTTTTGTATAGACGTTATTTGACTCCAAACATGTATAGTATCAAATTAAAGGTATTAGGAAGTAAAGTTAAAATGAAATGTCAAAAATTAATTTCGGATGATCGTCAATTGTTTTGAACAATGGTTAATTAAATCCTATTGAGAGGAGTTTAAAATTAAATAAATTCTTTTGAGTCATCATCAATAATTGTTCTATAGTAGATACTCATTAGATTTATAACGAGTTTGGTATCAAAATGAAGCTTTATAAAGCAGAAAAACATATTATCTAGTTATTTAAGACCTTCACAAACCCTACCGACGTCATAAATCCACAATACGCAGGTTTTAATTGTTAAAAATATCTAAAACATATGACAAATTTTCCATTCATGTTGTTGTTATGTTAAAAAATGATAAGAATATACATAAATCAATAAAACACATTCAAACAATTTCCTAGTCAATATATGGTATGATTGTTTTAAACACAGTTAAATTATGCCGTCTGTATTCATCTTGAGAGATTGTCTTCTTCAGGCCTGTTCAATCAGTTAAATCTTCTTCGCCTTCTTCGTATTTTGTTGTGGTAAACTCCACTGGTCGACTGCGGTCACGGTGCATTTTGGGTTCGGAGCCATAGTCGAAACCAGAGACCGGTAACTGACTGGATGGGTGTCCAAGAACGAAAACGCAGTTGAGACGTGGAGGTTGGGCGTGTTCTGTATTTAGGACCTTAGTGTGGAGGTCCTGCTGTGCCCTACAGGCCCTTGGAAAGAGATAACAGACCTTAGTTTTAAATATTTTTAAGTTCATGACACTGGAAAGCCTTACCGAATTATTTATTTGAGAGTTTTCAAATTTTACAAAGAAATACATATATAAACAAAACAAATAAATATATCATTATGTCTTTTACTCATTGCGGGTGTGACACTCTGCTTTCGCAGTGATATGTAGTAAATAAATAAATACAGTAAAATTGAAATGTAGCGTATAGGAATTTCAACGTTTTTTCAATATTTAAAAAATTAAAAAAAAAATTGTATATTATTATATGAGGCACTATGATAAGTCATTATTAACGAAGGTGAAGAAAAATTGAATCTTTTAACATTGACAGACATTTTATTCTTCAAACTTGTATGTTCGTATATAAAAACAAAACTTCCTTTTCCTTGGTTGTGGATAAACATGATCATAACACAAGACATAAACATGAGTTTTATATTTTTAATTCTAAACTAAATATTGTTAAATATTCACCTGAAAAATTTGGTCCTGTTATAAATTTCCTTTGACTATCAAATCAGCTGAAAATATTAACGTTTTTAAAAAGAATATGAAATTGTTCCTTTTGCAAAATAATTTCTATAACATATCTGAATTTTTAAATTTATAAAATTGTATTTTTACATGTTTAATTTATGACTTGTTCCATACGCAATGTACTTGTGTCAAAGGAAATGAATAAAGATTTAATTAATTAAATTAATATAGGATGCAAATCATCATAGTGAATAATGACCATAATCCCGAATATAATACTAATGATCGAATTTCGTTGAAAACACACGTTGAAGAACGTCAACATCAAAATACACAATGACAACTAACTATATGTCAACTGTCAAACGGCCGTTGCTTAGTGATCCACATCACGTCTATAAAATAACAGTGAATTATGAATTCCTGGCTCTGTGATATGTCGAGAAGAGTGAATTATGAATCATAATTTACTATCGTGAATTATATGCTGTATAATTCATTGAAAAAAAAATTGAAATAATGGTACCAATTTTAAAGATTTTAAATATATTAAAATTCAACGTTTCGCATATGTAATTCTGCATCAGAAAAACTTGTGAACAATATAAACAAGCAAATAGAAATATTAACTAAATAACGATCAAAAATGATTTATAAAATATAAAATAGAGGAAGTCATGTCTTATTCAACTCGCATCCTTCATTCTGATTCCCTGATAGATTTTCATAGCTGACAAATGTTTCTGGTTGTTCTTAAACCACAAAGCTTTATTTATTTATGATTGCTAATACTATATAACGTATAAGAAAGCAAAGAGCAAAAAATCTATTATCTAAACATATATTTAAGAACACGAATAAATCATTTAATGTTTATGTGCACCTGGGGCGAATGTATAAATCCGTAACTCGTCACGAAAAACGAATTAATTCAATTCAGTGCTCCGTTCTGCGTTCCGACAACATTTCTATTAACACTCGTTTAAAAAATTAAATTTTATTGTCGTTATTCCGCGATAAACCCAGCAATAAATCACAATTCCATCCATAAAAACCGCCGTTCAAAAAAAATTAAAATTTTATGCTCAAGAACATCCTGTCCAAGATAATATATCAAACTCATTACCATGAACAGTTATAAAATTCGTCATCATCGGTCACCACTTCATGACACTTTCATAAATAACGCACTTTTATTTTTACGCGTAGGCTCTGAAGAGCACTCTTCATGAATTAATAAATATTTCATGAAATACAACTCGTAAAATCCGCCCTTATCGCCCATCGTACCTTGCACTGACCGCTCGTGTGTTATCTCGCTGCATTTTTAATTACACAGGGTGTCCCCCAGGACACCGGCACTACGGGGGAGGCCTCGCCCAGCTATATACACCCTGTATCATTACACAAGGCGCAACAGAATTTAATAAGGCTTTGATTTATATATTAATTAGCAAAGTCATGCTTTACTTCCACATGTTTGGGGGTTGCACTTTGACAGCATTGAACGCGCTAAAATAAATCAAACTGAGATCTTCTGCTAGCAGAGTGCCACACTCAGACATGAATGAATGGCGTGATGATACACAGTAAAATATTTGATTTGAAATGTGACAATTTGTTAAATTAAAATGTTGTCAATTCTGAGTTTGAACAATTGAAAAATTGTTGTTTTTATTTATTTGATATATTTATGACTCATGAAAAATAATAAGTAATTTTTACCTTATCAATTTGAAATTGTTGAAGAAAGTTTATATCATTTATAACAACTTAATTTGCTATAATAATTATGATTTATTACTCTGCTTCAATATAATTACTAAAATATTTAGTCTACAGCACATAAAAATATATTTTACTACTATATTCACAAATATATTTAGTTAAGAAATACACAAAAATAATTTTTTCACGACATGGTAGGAAACCCCACCGTTCTTCTCCCGAAATAGGAAGGAAAACGTGCTGTTCCTCTCTAGAGAGGAAAATATGAAAGTGGTACCAATATGAATGTTATTTGCAAAAAATATATTACACAAATTATAAATAAATTCCTAATTTGATTGAAAATCCTTATTTTAGTGATATACATACTTTAAATTATCTTACAATTATGTTTTATATTTTTCTTTTTCTTATTAAATAACAATTTGACAACTAATTAAAGATATTTAAGATTGGTTCATTGGCAACACTGCTACACCGACATGTGTCTGATAACCTAACTTTTAACGTGTCAGTCTGTCAGTTGTGTTCTCAAAGTGTATTTTAGGTCCGAGCAAATCGTTTTTAGAAACATGTCGTGAAAAAAATGTTGTATCTAACACGAGAGGAAAGCTCTTCTTCCACTCTCGTTCGAAATGCCTAACTCGCTGCGCTTATGAGGCAAACTTCGAACTCGAGGTGGAAATAGAAGCGCTTTCATTTCTAGATTGACAAATAACTATTGTTACTTGCAAACAAATTTGAAACTTGTTAAATTATCAAAAATTAACAGTAGATCGTATGGGACTAAAAATTTGTCAATTTTGACTGTAAATTTTTTACTGTGTATATTTTTTTATCTCCCATACATGTATGTTAGGGAGGTATTATGAGGGGTAAAAATTTTCATAATCATAGCCAGAATTACAATGGTGTATGGTGAGAGGTAAATGAAGATTGAGAAGAATGTTGATAACCCACCAATTTTTTCGATCACGGAGGACACTCTGAGTCAATCTTTTTTAATCGTCTAACATACTGCAGTGAGTGGATAGATTAGATTAAAAAAATTCGGAGATATACTTAAGATACGATAGAAATGATTTATGAAAAATTTTCTAATTGTTGATATCTTTGACAGAATTTATTCATGTCTAAATGTGGCACTCTGCTTGAAACAGATCTCGATTTAATATACTTGTGCGACTGCAGTGCCGTCAAATTACACTCCCCAAAAGATATTCTCCTTAATAAATAGTCCAGGTTCTAAACTGTAGATTATTTTAAAATTTGTTACGTTTCTAGACGACAATGTTATTCAAAAGATTCTATCATGATGACATTTCTCTTATCATCCCATCTCCGGTTTCCAGTAAACCCGGATAAACCCAAACCCGATTACAATCAATCTCCCGATCTCATTGTTGCATAAAATAAAATATAATCTAGTCCGGTTCTGCTCACATCTTGAAGCGACATTTATATCTTGTGCACGATTTCCCTAACCTTTACCACATACACACACAGCCCCAGCGCGGCGACAACCGAAAAAGATCATCTGCGTAAAATGAAGAAGAGAATGCATATTAAAAATGTCACAGAGATCAAAGCACTGCACCATGCGTATTTTTAATATTGGCGAACGGTGAATGGTGGATATTCTACGTCAGGGACGGACTTGCACTCCTTTCAGAGCCCTGGAAAATAACTTAGATGGACAGCAATAAAGACACTGAAATATATAAAAATGCTGGATACTAGTTTATTTTCAGCTGTAATATCCTTAAGGTATTGATAATGAAATAATTTTGTCACAGTTAACGAAAGAACGTTGCATCATGATTGGTTAGAAACTAGCTGTAGGATTTTATCGAGGGTAATATCACAAGACCTTATGATTTTATCGATAAATGTTTATTTTTGCACGAATTTTTTTTGCTTAACAACAATCACGAAAGTAAACTGCATGATAAATCCCGACTCCGAAGGAAGAGGGGTTTTACCTAATGTCAGTTTGCTTGAGTGGTTTTGCTTAAAAGCAAAAAATAAAATGAGTGCTTAAAAATAAAAATTTATCTGAGAAAATCAGAGAGGTCGCATGGTATTTGATAAGATAGATTCCAAAGACAAAGTAAAATATAACTTGAAATATTAATTAACTGTCACATTGACAGTGATTGACAGTAACAATTATTTATTTCTTTGGTAGCGGGAGTTTTATCGGTGTAACCCGGGCAACGGGGTTTTACCACGGTAAAACTCCCGTATCAGTATAAAACTATTCCTATTAGTTTAATTTTCAAGTGCTTTGCATTATGATGGGTTAAAATCTAGCCGTAGGATGTATTACAAAGATCAAAGGTGTCGATAGCAAGTGTCGCTATTGTGTGAATTCTTACACTGGAAATAGCTAAAAATTATACATTTTATTTTACTTTTATCTCATGCCAGAAATGTATAAATCAACAAATTTAAGCTCATTTGGTTCAGTATTTGTTGCTGAACATTTTTATATTGACACTTTTGTTCTAAAATTCATAGGGAACGAATTTTTGCCTCATGAAAATTTTAACATTGTATTTCCTCCTGTATCCTAAGAAAAAGTAGACAGCCGGTATAGTAGAATACTACCCCTACATGAAAAAAAAAAATAGTTCAGTACTATTCGGTAAACAGTGGATATTAGATGCATCCAAACTTTTTAGTAAATACTAATTGTTTAGTAAATAATCGTATTTAGTTTCCTAAATTGTTATGAAATTTTCAAAAAATATATCCTCAGCTTACAAAATAATTTAGTACTTTTCTTGAGTATGTGGTAACACTTCTTCTTACAAAGCTTTCTAGATCCTTTTGTTAGAATGTATCAATTTCCGTTTCGTACCCCTTGAATACTTGTACTTAGGATTCTATATATCTTCCTGTTTTTTGTTATCCTTTGCCAGTTTTTAATTCCAGCTGCTTTTGAATCTTTTTCTACTTTCTGTAGCCATCTTCATCTGGATCAGCTTCGTCTTCTTCTTCCTGCTGGTCACCTTTTTCTACTGATCATTTTCATTTGCTCTGCATATATTATGTCCTAACCATTTTTCTCTCTGTTGCTTGTTCTATTTTACTATGTCTTTTCCTTTCAACTCTTGTACAATTTCATAGTCCATTCTTATACTGTATTTCTGATACCTTCATTGATAATAATATTGTTCTTAATAAAAAAATTATTTTCTTCTACTTTGTTGAATAACTTTGTACGAGTATTTCTACTCAAATATATCTTTTCCTCAGACAGTACAGATTACTTTTATAGTCGAAGGAGTGGATTTATATTCGCTTTACATTTTCAAAATTAGAAACGGTTTAAAATTAGCAATGGACTCCTTTAATTGAGCTATTATTTTATGGCACTATATGCGCAGAAAATCATATATCGAGATTTTCTCTAGGATCTAGACAGTCTAGGCAATATGGGCAAATGAACCAAACAAAATTGTGGCAATATTTAGTATCGTAGCGCCTCAAACGGATTGGTGTCCTGGATAGGATTCTTGCTAGTCTAAACATCGTTTCAGGAAAAAGAATAAAATAAATGAGCAGCACATCCGCTGATCAAGAGCTTTCTGAAACATCCGAGTGAATTGTTTGTGAAGTTTGAGTGATCCGGCACTGTCTGTCGGCGTCTCTGTCTCCGCCGCGGTCCTTTTCTGTCTTCGTGGAAAGACACGCGCCCATATTTTTAAATAATTGGTCGCGCACCGTTGCGAGCGCTTTATTCTTTGTGCATTTTTACGACGTCGGACGGCGTTTTGCGGCCGCAGCGAGTTGTAAACTGCAGATTAACCGATGCCCGACTCCCGACCCGAGAGTTTCGTGTTCGTTTTTTGGTCGAAGGAAATTAAGTTGAAACTAGCTGTTAATCAAGGAAGCTTTGAAATTTACTGGTTTCTGTAACAGTTAGTGGTTTGGTTTGCAAGGTTTATTACTTTTTAATTTACCCTGCTTCAACAGTGCGACGCCGAAATCGAAGAAAATGCTCCGGAATTTTATTCTACGTATAGCGGAATAATTTTTCCATATAACCCATTTTGCACAATTGGAGATCTCCCCTCATTTTAAAGATAATTAATATTTTAATATTACACTAAAGTAAATTGGACACTTTTTTTGACAATTAGATTAATTTATGTTTTATAATTAAAATGTTATTGTTTCTTGATGAATACAATTTCATTTTATTGTCTTGATCCTTTCACAAGCTATCATCTATTGTTTTATTAAAAATTAATGGCAATCGTAGATAAAAGTATACCATTTTTTGTCCAATAGTATAATATCGCTATGGCATTGATAATTACGAAATAATTTTATCAAAGTTACCGAAAGAACGTTGCTACCTTCAAGTGTTTTGCATCATGATTGGTTAAAAACTAGTCGTAAGATTTTATCGCTGGTAATATCAAAAGACCTGATGATTTTACCGATAAATTTGTATTTTGCACAAATTTTGTTGTTTTGCAAGAAACATGAAAGTAAACTACATGCTTAATTCTGACCCCGAAGGCGAAGAGGTTTTACCTAATGTCAGTTTACTTGAGTGTTTAAAAACCATAAGGATAAAAAAATAGGTAGCGACAAGAATTTAAAAAATAAAATCTTTTTATCCAACACCTCTCAATAAATGCTCTATAACTATTGTGGTAACAGATTAACCACTAGTGGGTATAATTTTGAGAAAAGTCACTAGTGACTAGTGAGTAATATTCAATTTATAACAACAATAATAACACACAACATCTTGGTAACTACTTCGATTTACATTTTAATTTAGAAAATTTAAAGCATATGTCACTGTTAAATAATATTTCTTTAATAAATTTAGCATTTATTAAGAGATGTTGGATAAAAAGTTATAGTTCACACGTGGACCAAGTGGAATTACCCACTCTATAAAATTATTACACTCAGCCTTCGGCTTCGTGTGCTAAACTTTCTCTCGTGGGTAATTCCTTACTTTGCCCACTTGTAAAATAAATAACTTTTATCAAAAAATTTAACCGACGAAAAAGAAACTGAAAAACGAAAAATAAAATAAACTTTTTTAGTCCTAATAAATATGCTCCTAAACTAATATAAATAACAAAATTTTGAGTCAACGTTCGTTGATTGTTTGTTTGGAGTCAACTCAAATTTCATTACTTATATTAATTTAGGAGCTTAGTTATTACTACTAAAAAGATGTATTATATTTTTTGCTTGTCAGTTTTTTCGTCGGTTTAATTTTTTGTTAAAAAGTTTTATAGAATTTAATATATATTTCATAGTTGATATGCTATAGACATCTCTGCTTAGGTCTGATCTATTTGATCAGAAATTTTATTTTAAAGGCCCTCTTAAATCATGAATGTTTTACCGAAAAGTTACAGTCTCCATTTTGTGTAATTAATCATAAAGAATGTTAAATAGTGCAAAAATATTGGGACAGTAATAAGGTAATTTGATTTTAAATTCCTTCGGAGATATAGTAGATGTGTTCAAAAAGACAAATTTGTAATTACTTATAGAAGAAGTTGGTCATAAATCAAAGACTTGTAGGTTTTTTCCAGAGTAAGAAGAAATGTCAGGCTCTTCTTGAAACATGTGTAATATGAAAATAAATACAGAGCATGTATATATCTCTTGCCTTTTACCTTTTTGAGCAACTTGAAAAGAGACAATTCATTTGCGTCAAAGAGTTTCGAAGTAACACACATTGTTTTTTTAGTCAACGTGGATTTATTTTCGTCAAAACATTCGCAGAAACCGAATAACCTACGAGAAAGGACACTGGCCTTTTGTATTTTAATGTGAAGTTTTCACATATTTAGAAATGCACAGTAAGTTTGGCCAAATATCTAAAAATATCCCTGAGATCCTTGTCCCGATATAACCAGATCTTACGAAAAACAATTTCCACAAGTTCGCTGTACTAAATACTTTAATTAAGAACATTCGCAGGCCGTTGAAACATCGACGCTTATCGCCGGCGTGACAGTCCGCCGGTAATACAGGGATCTTCAAACTCTTCTGAAGATTAACTTAAGAAATATAAATAAAATAATGCTACTGTTTATTAATATATCATTATGCCATTTATTTAGTTTGGATGTGGCATAATTGGCGATTACCAGCCGTTAAATAACGCCCCTTTTAAATTTTAGTTGATAGGGAACTACGGTGGAAAAGTTAGAAATGACAACAAAATTTACTTCGATATAGGAATGAAAAATTATTATATTCAACTTAGTATAGCACAATTATTAATATAAATTTGTAAAAAATTTATACATAATACTTTATACTGCTGGAAAAGAAATGAGACAGTTTTTATAAGATTGCTGTTAAATTTTAGTAAAACAATTGAAGATAGTCTGTGAAAAGTTTAAATACAATAAATAACAGTATAATACTGAAAGAATAATAACTTTATTCAAGTTAAAATGTTACACTAGATATAAAAAAATAATCCCATTTATTTTGTCCATCAATTTATTATTTAATTATTATTGATTAAAAAAAAAAGAGATCTGTAAATGCAGAACATAACATGAATTGTATGGAAAAGGATAATCTGAAAATTCAAGTATTAAAAAAATTAATAATAAATGTAATTAAATTTTGAATAATAATTCTACTTTTGTCTACTGTTTATCTTTGTCTCTAGCATGGTGAAGAATTTTTTAAGGGTTCAACCCGAAGCTTTCTAGATCCTTTTTTGGAGGGTATCATTCTTCCACTTCTTGTATCCTCGTTGACCTTGGCCTTCCCCTTCTTCTTTTGCTAGTGTAGGACTCCATTGTAGTATTTTCGTAATTGGGTTCTTCTTCAAACTCCTGATTTGTCCTTATTCTATATTCCGTTGGTGATAGTTTTATTGTCTTTAATATTCTTCTAATTTTTTAATATTATTATTAAGTGGTAAGATTCTCAGTTCGAATCCCACTGCCGAAAGTTACAAATTTAAATTTATCCCTGTGGTTCCCCCTCCACTAATATCTTTGTGAGCTATGATTTGACGGCTGGTAACTGCACTTCATACGAAAAAATATATCACTTACCGAGATCTGGGTAAGCAGAGTGCCACACAAAAATTGGTAAAAGGCGTGATGATATATTTATTTATTTTTGATTTTTCTCAACTGCTGAGGTTATATGTCGCCTCGGAACCTTGTTTTCGGTAGTGTGACAACGGCACGCAGTGTTTGCTGGTATGTGCCTTCGCATAGCGGTCACCCATCCAACTAGTGACCGCGGACAGCATTGCTTAACTTACTTTATCGAGTGATCCGGCTTTAACGCTACCTGCCAAGCCGTTACCTTTTCTTATTATTATTTTTCTTTCAGTTATTCTTAGTTATAAGTTCGGTAAATGAATTCTTACGGTACGAATGAAATGTTTCCGGACGAGGCGACGAAGGATCAGAATCTGGAATTTAAAAAAAATATGATTCAGAGATATTGTAAGACATTATACAATATTCAACCGTCACCCGAACTTTACATGCTCGCACGGTTAACAAAAGGTGCGAATAACAGTCTCGCAATGTAAATAAATAAAATAAATATATCATCACGCCTTTTACACATAATGGGAGTGACACTCTGCTTACTTAGTTCTCGGTAAGTGATATATGTAAATTATTGTAATATGTTTGGTATTAAAACATACTCCTGCATTTTCCGGAATAACTATATTTAGAGAACTAATTTCTCATCTTCAGCATCAAAATTAACTTGCTAACCAAGTTGGTGATTATTATTATAATAAAAATAATTGAATTACACAGAAATCAAACGATAACTCAAGAAGTAAATGCAGCACCCAACATATTTTCGGTAATCGCATATATTTGTTCGACTGGGACCTTCCTGCTCTCGATGTCATCCGAAGCAAAATGAAATTGGTCGCAGCGGACGACCATGAACGTGGCGGAATGGTAATATTTCGCGGTGATTAATGGCGGGGCTTTCGTGGTCGTTTTGTCGCGTTGCATCGCCATCGCTCCGTACTTGACAGAGCCGCGCTAAAAATACTCGCGGGATTTTTGGACGCGGGACCCGACACGGCATAGACCTTCGCGAGGAGGTTCGCCGGATTTTTGGCACGGAGTCGCATTTTTGTCGGGCAGTTACAGATCGCGTGCATTCCCTGCAAATGCATTGTAGCTTGCGCGTAATTGCGATATGTGCTGAAATTTGTGCGTTTGTCATAGTTTTGAAGGATTTATTGCCATGTGTAGTATGCGTCCTTTTTGTTATTAATTTAAACTAATTCTGTCAGGATTCTTTGAATAGTTACCCTGAATTTTAAACGCAAATTGTTCGAATGAATAAATAATATGTCAGCACGAGATTTACTCATGTTTGACTGAGGCACTCTGCTTAGAGCTGACCTTATATACTAAACAGGATCATACATAAGCTCAAGTGTAAGTTATTTTAATTATATTTTCAGTTGCAACAAAATCTTACGGGAATACTTTACCAGTGTGCGGAATAGTATAGTAGTATAACACAACGAGCTTGAAATGGTACTCATTTCCCTTCGGCTCATGCTACAAATCATACGAGTATGAAATTGACATTCCATGCGAGTTGTGTAGTGTACTTTTTCTACGACTACGATATTATTATTTTTATAATAAATTTGTCCCACTTTCACTATTCCAATATTTGACAATTCTAAATAAGTATCCTAGCAATGGCACCTGTACTGAGATGAAATGACCTGTATTGAAATACTAACAAAGCAAATTCATTTCGCACGATGCTTGCAATATACCTCATATCCCTCGCAACAACAGACATACAATGAGCAGATTTCTAAGTGGTCGTAGAAAATAGTATATTGTGCAACGAGCATGTAATGGTACTCATTTCCTACGAGCCTTCGGCTCATGCTGCAAATCATACGAGTATGAAATGGACATTCCGTGCGAGTTGTTTTTCTACGACCACGGTATTATTTCCTAATTAATTTAATTTTAATAATAAATTTGTCCCACTTTCACCATTCCAATATTTGACAATTCTAAATAAGTATCCTAGCAATGGCCCCTGTACTTAAATTAACTGAGCTGTATTGAAATACTCACAAAATAATTTCATTTCGCGCGATGTTTGCAATGTACCTTATATCCCTAGCAACAACAAACATACAATAAGTAGATTTCTCAGTGGTCGTAGAAAAAAGATATTCCCGTACCGTTATTTATAGTAACACTAAAATACTGGATTAATGCACTTTGCGATCCGAAAACACACCGGAAATGATCGAAAAAAATTTGTATCATACTTCCAGAAACTGTTTTACGAGTGTCAAAATATAATCGCCCTCGAAAAAAAAAAAAACAACAGTTTCTGAACTAGTAATACAAATAAGTATTATTGTACTCTACTGAATGGTACCAAATTTAAACCGCCCCCCTTTTCAAAAGCTGTTTGAGTTTGAACAACACAAACATAGAACTATCACTCATCATCATCAAAACCGTTAAACTATTTTCTGGATATGTTATCTATTATATAATGGCGAAATGGTGAGCTTTCAAAAAGGTGAGATTTGTGTTTTATATTGTGTGATGATCACCGTAAATAACAAGTTGAAATAAGGACATTGATTCCCCTCACCTGTCCTTTTACGATATCCCGACAATCCATTCCACTTGGCATCTCTTCCTTGCGTTATCCTTGCAAAATACCGCAAACGAAAAGTAACAAAATACAAGTGAGTATCTAGTAAGCAGGGTGCATCGACCCACACGAGCCTAACGTGTGCATTTGGTGCCATTTTGTCCCTGCCCGTTTGCACCCTTAATCTTTCATAATCCGCAATTGCAGATCATACTTTGCAGGTATTTTAATATGAGCCTGGACACATGAATAGGTAATATATGAAGTTACGTTTTTAGGAATTAATCATTTTAATTCTGGTAATCGTTTCTTCTTGGCACAATATTTATTTGTCAAACTAAAGAGGAAAGTTTTGTTGCGCTCATGAGACAATCAGACACAAGGCGGTGTAGCAGTGTTGCCAATGAACCAATCTTAAATATTTTTAATAAGTTATCAAATTGTGATTTAATAAGAAAAAGAAAAACATAAAACATAATTGTAAGATAATTTAAAGTATGTATATCACTAAAATAAGGATTTTCAATAAAATTAGGAATTTATTTATAATTTTTATATTAAATTTTTTGTAAATAACATTCATATTGGTAACACTTCTATATTTTCCTCTCCAGAGAGGAACAACATATTTTCCTCAATATATCTGGAGAAGAAAGGTGGGTTGGAATAAATCGGAGACAAATTGATTGTGATTTTGTTAATCGTTTCTGTTTGGCCAACAGTTTTTGAGCATACTTCCTCCACTTCTCCGAAATAAATTCACTAGAAAGGAAAACGGGGTGCAATCGTGGGTTAAATCGGCGCAGGTTGAATCGCGAGCATCGCCCTCTCCACAAGGGAAGCTTGGGCAACGAAGCAAATAAAATTTCACGAGTTTATGTAAGGTGCTCGTCCCGTCGCCAAATAAAGCTATTTATAGACGCAACCGATAGCACGCAGCTATTGAAAAAGTGCGGCCGAATAAGAAAACGTACTGCATGCTGGAAAGAGGATTTTGGGTCAACTATGCGAAAATAAATCATGCCTTTCGCAAATATGTACACCGACGGAAAATGAAGACGCCAAAATGCTTTTCATAATATACCGTGACAAATTGATATGTACGCCCCAACATACAGGGTAGATATTTTGTGTGCCCAATCTTTTTATAAGAAACAAAATTATTTAGGAATTTAAGAAATAAATAAATTAATAAGACACTATTCTTTTAAACACCTACCTAATTGGTTTGACTGACTGCCAACGTATGTACTCTAATGCATAGATTATTTTATTAAAAGACTGTAAGTATCCTTATGTTATGTGAATAAATAAACCTGAACAGAGGGTCCTATCAAATGGATGTCCATTCTAAAATATCGCGACCGTGAGAAATAATCAGTACAAATTTGATAGAACCTCTGCAGAAATCACTGTAAGGCTATTCCTATATCTTGGTTATAGTTGATTGTTTTAGCAAATTATCCTTATGTTTTCCTCTTGGGCGAACTAATACATAACATTTGGAAAATGATACATATATCGCACAATGGCAATGATGTTCAGTATTTAATCCCGAAAATATTTTAAGTTTTGTCATCTCATGATGTAAACCATTCGTTTACTTCCTTGTATCACCCACAGACATAGGACACGTATTTTATTGCTGCTAGTTGTTTATTATACCTCAAACAATAAGAAATCCTGTGATAAACATTGTAAATTTATTTCTTATTATGAATTCTGAAAGTTTATTTCAATATTTAAAAAAACCTTTCCTACGCTTCTACTTTTTTTTACACAGAATGTAAGAATGAGAAGAATGTTGTTAAGAAAGTGAGAAAGACACAGTTGATATGATTTGAACATCTCCAAAGTTTGGTGAAACTAATATAAGCGGTTGAAATTGACGGTGAACGATTGTGTGAGCGTTTGAGGAATAACTGGTTGTGTATGATTGATGGTTTGTTGCGTGAACGAATAATTTCGAAAAAGAAGATATACTAGTATACAGGCTAGCGGATAACGCAGCATAGGGATCTCAATGGTAAAATCTTAGTATGCCATTATTTGCTCCCCTAAATATTTTTTAGCAAAAGTTTATTTATATTTTATCTAGAGAAAATATTCTGCATCTACTGATATTATTGTTCATAAATTTCCATTGTTCGGAAGAGGAGAAATTGTTTATACATATATATAAAAGTGTTTATTGTACTCATTCATACACACTTATTTAATTTGTGTAACACATATTTAATGACATTGTATTTATATTATTTCTGTTAGGAGAAAACAACTTTAAAACAAAAACCTACTAAACTTATTATTAAATACTGTTGTTATAATGTGCTCCTCAGTACAGGAAAAAGTAGAAATTATTAAATTGTTTTAAGCCGAAATATAAAACAAATCATTAGCTAATTACGACAATGTATTTCGGCAAATGTAGTAATAGGACAACTGTTAACGCGTTTGTTTTTATTTGTTGTTTTATTGTTTCATGGCATCATTGATTTTTGTAAAAATTTAAATTCTTCGATGTCTCCTCTTCCGGACAATGGAAATTTATGAATAATATATATTTTTCTCTAGACTTTTGCTCTAAAATAGGTGAGCAAATAAGAATTTACCATTTAAATCCCTATGCTACGTTGTCCGAGGCACCACCCTGTATATGAATCGCACTGTAAATATGAACAAGGCGAAAGTGGTGTGTCAGGATAGAATTCATTGGAGGAGATTGATTGTTCGTTGATTCTGTTTCTGGGTTCAAGCTATCCCACTGAGTGGATTATAGCCTGACGTAATATATGTATGTATGTAATATTCTGTAATTATATGGCTACAACACACTACTACTACAATTATTTATTTAGTACTATTTAGAACATTTGTAATAATAAAATGGGGGTTGCATTTTTATATAAGAACAGGCTGCTGATAGATTCGAAAAAGAAATATTAGTTTTGTTTTGATAGTAGATGCAATTATTATTAAATAAAACTGTACAGTAGTTTGGCCTTTATATTGTTTACCACCGGAAATATATTTTACTGCATCCAGTAATTCTCGTGAAAGTTTCCACGACTGTACCGCACCTGGATATCTACACGAGATGGCACTTACTAAACGAGGCGCTGTTTACATCTCTGGTTGCGATTGTGAAGGAATATCTGTTGCAGCGTTCGAAACAGCCACGTGTACTCTCACAGATATATAGTGATGACTCATGACAGTACATAGGAGAAATAGTACTGTCATACTACGAAGATTACCTGTAATATCTTTAAAGGGAAATGTACCTTGTGAAATAAATTAGTTCGTTGTTAAAGGTGTGGTTGTTCCGTGGGTGTAGAAGGGTGTCAAAGCTTTATATCTGTGAGTGGAGGCGGTATAACAACCTAGACGAGGGCAGCGACAGCGAAGGGCCTGGCGTCGGTCTAGAAACTTCAGCAGACTGCCTGTTTGTATTATACAGCGTGCAGCTATCCCTCAGGGCGACGTATTTCAACTGGACGCAGATTGTTTTGAAATTTAAATGGAGATTATGTTATTGCTTTCTTCTACGCCACGCTTCTACAAAAAGCAGCAGACTTAAATAAACAGCAATATTGCAAATGAACTATGGGGATTAGGTAAACAATTTACAAAACGGCCGGTACCGTGAGCTCTGTTTTTGGGTGTTTTAAGAGAAGTGTTTTAGCGTCGGTTTTACAATCCTCTAATAGTATATTATGATACAAGTGTATAAGTAAGCTTTTAAAGCACGTACGACGAATTTAACGTCGCTAGTGCTTTGAAAGCACTTAAACACGTGTGTCATACGCTACTTTTTATTATACCTGCGACATACTCTGGAAAAAACTGAAAAGCAACATTTTAATTTTGATAATTTTGCGCGTGTGACGTTTGACGTATATCGTTTACATGGAGTTTGGTTAGTATTTATTGTTTACGTTTACAGTTTTCACAGATATTAACAGTAATTATTTGTGTTGTTGTTTAGCAACCTTTAAAGCACGGTGTGTTTTAATCTTGCGTTTGTGAACGCTGTAGCGTGTTTTAAACACGGATTATGATGCAGGTATAATAAAAAATTATTTTATAAAAAAATGTTTGGGATAAAAGTTACAAACAAATATAACATTTCTCACACTCAAAAAACAAATCTTATAGTACCAATCATGATCTTCTGGTTTTATTTTATGAACTGTATTCTGAAATACATTTTTGATTGTTATAAGTTTCAAATAATTGTTGTTTTCATAGTAACTATGGGAACATATTGACCGGAAAATTGAAAGACGGGTGTCTGCAGGGTACAAGATATTGGATTCTTTGGGTACATTTGTTTGAAATGTGAATGTATCTTAAAGTGTTTATAATGATGTGTTAGTGCCGACGTTGATGTATGGTTCTGAATGTTGGGTGTGGATGAAGAAGCATAGACTGCTATGGAATTGAGGTATTTGAGAGGACAGTGATACATTGGTGTATGGTGAGTGTGAGATTGAGAAGAATATTGTTAAAAGTGGTAGTGAGTCAGTTGAGGTGGTATGACCATCTCGAAAGGTTGGTGAAACTAATATATGCGGGTGAGAAGAATAATTGGTTAGGTATATTGATAGTTTGTTGCGTGAACGAATGATTCCGACTGTGAAGAATAGATGAGCGTGTATGAATGTGGACGAGACGAAAGTGTTGTGCAAGGATAAAATTTTTTTTTTTTTAATCCATCAACCGGAAGTGCTAGTTTACTTGAAGACCTCTATGGATTGTTGGGTATATCTCAAAAAATAATTGATCAGAGTAAATTTTGTTATTTTGAATTTTCAATTTCAAGTGAAATATTTTCATGTATTTTGTATCGTTTAAAATATATTTAATATCAGATTTGTCTGCGTAGTATTTGTTTAGACAACAATGGAGAATTGAGTTTATTATTATTAAAAGATATTCATCGGACGCACATCTTTATGTTGGTAGTATCTTCTGCGAAGGTCAGATCTCTCCTTGCGATCCAGTTAATTCAGTTTATTGCATCTGTTTGCATTGGCCCTGCAAGTGCAAAGATTTTAAGATGGTCGGAGCGGTGGAAGCATGCCAAGTAGATAGACTAAAAGACCGTCTTACATGCGATAGTTTTGTATCGTATTGCTTAAATTCTCGTAGTTGCAGCAAAAACCGACCCGGGTGCATGTTTATCGTCCGCTGGAGTTTCATGGGACCAATTCCAGCTTCAGTGGATTTTATTCTCTAGTCCACTTTCTGCAATTTACAACAACTTTCTTATTATGCTTTGTTTACTCAATATTCTTATTTTCTCTTACCCCCGATGTGCTATTGTTTCATATCTTTATTTCAACATGATTACTTGTTGCCTGATTACCGTCATTTGTTTTGTACACTATTTGTTTCAAAATATGTATTAATACATTTATCGAGATTGCAAATTTTATTCAGAAGTTGCAGTGACCACAAGATAAAAAAAATGGAGGAGAATTTGAATAATATAAGGGCGAATAAATGTATCAAAAATGAATACAGAATAAGAATGAACTGTGAAATAGAACAAGAGTTGGAAGGAGAAGACAAAGTGAAAACGATCAAGCAATAGTGAGTCAAATGGCTCGGACATATATAAAGGATGCAATTAAATCATTAGTGAAATAGAGATCAGGACAAAGAAGAAGACGGGACAAACCCAGAATAATATGGATAAAGGGAGTGGAAGAAGTTTAAAAGCAGCAGGAATTAAAAACTGGCAAAGTAATACAAAAAATAGGAAGATGTGGATAAACCTAACTACAAGGATTTAAAGGAAAGGAAAATAAGATTGATCCACTCCAATAAAAGGATCTAGAGGGCTTCATAAAAAGTAGTGTTACCCCATATATGTAGTATGACAAACGGTTTTGAAATTACCAGAGATATTTGAAGGGGGTATATCACAAGGATAAAGTTAAAATGGCAACTGTCTGCTCTGGGATTCGAACAGATCCACAATTTCAACTTACTTTAATATCAACAGAGTTCTGCAAGTTCAGATAAACTCTCAATGAAAGATGCTAGTGACGGAAGAGATATATGTAATTTTTAATTATACTACGTATAGCGGGTGTCTACTTTTTTTTGTAGGACATTAAGAAATGCAATATTAAAATTTTCATTGGGTGATAGTCCTTTCCCTATGAATTTTAGAAGAAAATTGTCATTGCAAAGATGTTCAGAATAAAAAACTGCACCAAATGAGCCTAAATTTATTAATGTAATACATTTCTGCAAAAATACATACATACATTCAAGTTTGTCATATGACATTTGGCATAGTTTCTTTATTATTTTTTCTACAAGCACTGATAAATCTACTCATTGTAAGTTTGTTGTTGCTAGGGATATGAGGTAGGTACATTGCAAGCATCGTGCGAAATGAATTAATTTTGTGAGTATTTCAATGCAGATCAGTTCATTTAAGTGCAGGTGCCATTGCTAGGATAGGTACTTATTTAGAATTGTCAAATATTGGAATGGTGAAAGCGGGACCAATTTATTATTGAAATTTAATTAATTTTGAAATAATATTGTGGTCGTAGAAAAAGTATAGTGTACAATATACTATTCTCAGTAATCATGGACACATTTACCATTTAGAAATAATTTAAATAAGTCAACAATCATTAAAACTACTCCAACTGCCATTTGTCAAACTCAAACAGTACGACTGTTTGTATGTTTTGTTTACCATGGCACTCTGGAAATAGCTAAAAATTATTTATTTTATTTTACGTCTATTTCATGACAGAAATGTACTACATGCTTAAATTTAGGCTCAATTTTGCAAACACTTTTAACATTGTATTACCTATGTCCTATAAAAAAAGTAGGCACCCGGTAAAGAAAATAGAAAAGAAGACAAGACTGCATTTAGGGTTTTTAGTTAAATTAGTTCCTGTATTTTCTCCGTAGTCGCACTGTACGTTGTCCTAATTGAATTTGTTGTTTTATTAACACAAATTTTTCAAGATAAGTGATATGTAAGATTTATTAGGTAGATTCTCAGAACAAATACAGGTGCTTGGCTGCAAGTTTATTTATTTTGTTCTATTTGGTTAATTTTTAACATATCCAGAAACCGGATTTTCATTTCACCAGCGTTTTAAATATTTAGGTACACTGGAAAGAAACAAGCGCTATCGGTGTACCTATCAAACACGAATGAATCCTGCGTGGTCGACGGTAACTCTGATTGTTTTATTTACACTCAGTAAAATCTTTCTCCAGTGATATTCTATTAACTATGTCAGAGTGAGGGCCATCACCATCCACCATCCACCATCCACCATGCACCATCCAGAGCCGCAAGGTGCAGCGGCGCTGCGCAGATGTTCCACAGCTGCCTCGCTGCAGCCGCCGCGGAATTTATGTCCGCTAAAACAGGAGACTGTCTGCACGTGCAAGTGGATTTTGTTTTTTAAGCAACACCAAGCGATCTTGATTTGTTACACTTGGAGTTGCTACAGCGCCGATGCTATTCTGTACGGAGAAGCCGGCAATAAAGTACTCTGTAGCGAAATGAACAGCGGAGAGGATGGACACTGCTGATGTATTTTTACACCGGTAACTAAGTGGTAAATGCTTTTCCCAAGATGAAGATATTCTTAAGCAGATTTATTTTTCTAGAAACCTATAAATTGCTTTAATAATTAGGTTAGGGCTGTGTTCTCATTCTCAGCTACTTAATTATCAATTGTAATTACCATTTACAATTAGCAATATGTTGGGACATTTAAAAAATACTGATTTAAATATGAATTATACCATTTAGTGGAAGTAATTATGAAACACTTTCTACACAAATATATCTATCTTTTGTTCAGCAAAACTACTTCACGTATCCCTTGTAATTTTCAATAATTAATTTCTCGTTACTATGAATAATTTATCGATTAAAAAAAAATTATATTCTTGCCTAAAAAAAATTATTTGGTCATTGACCCTATTTTACAATAATAAATAAAATATACCGAGATTTACGAAAGCAGAGTGCCACACTAAAAACTGGGTAAATGGTGTGATGATATATTTATTTGTATTATTTAAATATGACAATATTTTTGTATTATACCTGTATCATAATCCATGTTTAAAACACGCTACAGCGTTCGTAAACGCAAGATTAAAACACGCCGTACTTTAAAGGTTGTTAAGCAACAATAAAAATAATTACTATTAATATCTGTCAAAACTGTCATGACAAACAATAAATACAAACCAATCTCCATGTAAACGATATACGTCAAACGTCAAAATTATGAAATGAATCAAATTCAAAATGTTGCTTCCCAGTGTTTTTCCAGAATATGATGCAGGTATAATAAAAAATAGCGTATGACACACGTGTATAAGTGCTTTTAAAGCACTAGCGGCGTTAAAAGCACTCCGCTTCGCGTCGTGCTCTTAAACTCGTCGTACGTGCTTTAAAAGCTTACTTATACACTTGTATCATAATATACTATTAAAGCACTAGCGACGTTAAAAGCACTCCGCTTCGCGTCGTGCTCTTAAACTCGTCGTACGTGCTTTAAAAGCTTACTTATACACTTGTATCATAATACACTATTAAAAATCCAAGAGATGCTATTTTCTATTTTGATAAAAGTACGGAGCGGTGCTACATTATGCAACAAAAAATCTACCATTTCAGTACTAGTACTGGAAAGTACCCCTTTTCAATACTCCGTGATTTATATTTGGAGTAGCTACGACAATTATCTTACGCCTGAGGTTTCTAAACAAACCAAATAGCCAGAGACCATTAAACTATAAAAAATCCTGTTCCACTTTCCGTGCAGCTTCTCCAGGGCAAAAACCCGCGCAGGTCCGCACCAAAACAAAAGTAAAACATCCGAGAATCGCGCACGCTAATGGCACCACTTAATTACAATCGCTGCGAGTTGGGTTCGATTCCCAGACGGTGCATCGGACCGTTTGAAAAATACCTTTTGGCAGAGATTCAAGGCCGGACATAAACACACTGCCACCCAAAAAACTGAATTAATTTACATTTTGTTGTTATTAGTTCGTTTTGGGATCGTGTTTAAATAATTTGTAACAGGTTTTTTGTGAGTCTTATTAAACAACATAGATACCGAGAACTCAGGTGTGAAATTAGAATTTTAACACCTTTTTCAAATTTAAGTTATTGTCTCGTGAACTTGCTCCTAAGGTCATCGTTTTCGTTTATTTGTCATAGTTCAAATAAATAGTTTTTTTTATCAATTGTTGATCCTAAGCCCCTCACTACAATTATATTTGGGGATTATTTCCTCTATCAATGTATTCGTCTCGTATACCGTCATACTTCTATCAAATACCTCATTTCCACAGCAGTTATACGTCGTTCATGATTTTTCATCCACACACAACGCCCACTAGATACTAACACACCATTATAAACACTTAATCGAGCATCTTTAAATACATAAACATTTTGAGCAAATGTGTCCAGAACAGACACCCTCATTTCAATCTCCGTAGCTGTATTCTTTTTGGTCAAAATCTTAGTTAGTCTCAACTCACTTCAGATAAACTCAGTAAAGTGTTGTTCTTTTTAATATAAAACTTAAATTTATCCCCTAAGCCTTAATGTTATAAGAAATCTAAGTTGTCATTATCAGTAGAACAAAAAGAGGGAAACAACCAAGATTACACAACTTGTGAACCAAGCCAGTGGTCAAGATTGAATCCAACTTGATAAACTAAAAATACCTTTATATATATATATATATATATATATATATATATATATATATATATATATATATATTAGGGTGGGTCGAAAAAAATAGATTTCGTTCTCTATGGTCTAAAATGAAAGGGTTCCATCCAAAAAGTTGTGGAGTTGTGTTGAAATATTTTTCTGATGAATACCCAGGCAGCACCAAGCACCTCAAAACGCCGTTTTTTGCACTTTTTTTAGATTCTGGCCAATAACTTTTTTCAATTTGCTTCAAATTGGCTGAATATTTTTTCTGGTATTCCCAGATCAATACCGAATAAGTCAATATAACAGACATTAGGGTTTATCCTTTCTTAAAGACGAAGAAAAAATCCTCAAAGTACCCAAAAATCGGGTTTGCTGCTATTGGTGTCGAACAAATGAAATGTAATAGAAAGAAAATTCGAATTTCTTAAATTTTAAATTCAACATATCGAAAATAAAGCAATTCCCGTTTAGAAAAATAATATTGTAGATTGGAAATTCCTAATTTTATTTCATTTGAACTATATTAAATCAAATATACGAACCACATTTAGAAATATTTATATCAACATTAAATAGGCTATAAATATTGGATTTAACTAGATGCTGCCATCTATCTTCACATTTATATGATCTGAAACTATTCTTTAGATCATACAATGAATGAATCTGATGTTTTGGATGTACACAGAAACAAAATTACGGACGGAATAACAAAATACCTGAAAAACGCGATTTTTGGGTACTTTGAGGATTTTTTTTTTTTTCGCCTTTAGGAAAAGGTAAACCCCAATGTCGGTTATATTGACTTATTCGGTATTGATCTGGGAATACCAGAAAAAAAATTCAGCCAATTTGAAGCAAATTGAAAAAAGTTATTGGCCAGAATCTAAAAAAAGTGCAAAAACCGGCGTTTTGAGGTGCTCGGCGCTGCCTGGGTATTCATCAGAAAAATGTTTCAGCACATCTCCACAACTTTTAGGATGGAACTTTTTCATTTTAGACCCTAGAGAACGAAATCTATTTTTTTCGACCCACCCTAATATCTAAAACGAAGCAATCAACCGTGTCAAACTAACCAATAATAATTAAGAAAAAATCTAATAGCTTAATGCTTTCTTATAACTTTAAGGCTTAGGGGATAAATTTAAGTTTTTTATATTATTCTTAGCCTTAGATTTTCATAATTTTTTTTTACCCTGTGTAAAGTTAAAAAAAATTAAATTTTTTACCATTAAATAATTGTTTAGGGGTGAGTTTATCTTTGGTCATATACTGTTGGACTGGATATTATCCAATATACCTTTATTTTAGCTGCCAGATTTTAGTAGCTCCATCAGATATCCAAAGACATTTTTCTTTTTCCCTTATCTACTTATATTGTGTGGTTCATTAAATATTGACCAATAACAAAGGGAAAGTTGATCTTACGAACTGCAGGTTCACAATCAATAAATACAACATATTTGAAACCACTTCTTGTTCGATATGTAAAATCCGTACGTTCCTCCTGCGGAGTAATACCGATGGCCCAATATATAACCAAACTGATCCGCGTAAATCCGGGCCTAATCCAGAACTCGGCACTAAATAAAACCACGTGCGTGTTTAAAATCCCGCGTGGTATCGACCAGGACGGGAGGGTAGCATCAGCTACCCAGTGTCCAGTGCACGCTGCCGATATATTACCATTAATTGCGCGACTGCCACCATGGGTTTATGGAACACTTTCATTTGGAGATTAATCGCAGATGCCTGGGTTGGGAGACGGTACAGTTTTCCGGAAAATTGAAGAGAGATAGAATTGTGGACCAATTGTTTTCTCATAATATGATGATGAAAAGTCACTTGTCAAGAACAAAAAAGTATTCTGCAGCTTTCTCGAATTGAAGATAGCGTATGACATATAATTTTTAAAATTTGTCTGCTGTGAGGCTACAACCGAGGATCTTATGATCCACAGTCCAACCCGATACCTTGGAGCTTTTTATCCCATTTTGATATATAAAAATTTTAACAGATCGTTTTTAAAAGTTTATGTAGGTCTATGTTTTGATCTAAAAGGGATTACGAGTAATAGAACGTTTATAGCGCTGTTGAGCATTCTACGACCATCCTAGTAAAGTTATATCATAATTTCCTGAAGAGTTTATTTGGCGCATTGCTGATAAAATTACAATACTTCTCTTGAAAATTTTAATTTGTTAGTCTCTCCCATTTTACAATATAGTAGCTGTACTCTTTTTGGAAAGTTTTAGCTCAACTCAGTTGATGTCACATTGGTCTTGGACATGGTACATACCTACAACATGTACATGTTATGTTACCGCACTTATAACATATTCACAGTTAATTAGAAAGTATTATATATTTTATATAAAAATATAGCAATGAAATTTTAAATATTTTATAGTGTATACTGAACAACTTTAAAATATATTTAATTTAATTTTGCTATGTGGTTATATATTTTCGTATCGTAATTTGTGTGGAGAAAATTATTAATTTATAAATAATTAAACATTTTCAAAGAAATCTTACTCAAAAATGTACAAAAACAACTATTCCATTCGTATATTCAAAGTTGTTTATACCAATAGTTTTGTTATGTACCATTAACGTTACGATGTCTACATACATGGGATGTCATGTCTCATAGACCGTGTTGCTGACATCCATGTTATGTATATATGTACCTATATATAATGTACTCGCGACATAACTGTGTTGGCGGGGCTTAAAATGAATACATATACAGGATATGTGAAGGAAATGCTCTAGGTTTTTGTCTATCCATATTTTTATTTCTTGGTATTCCCAGTTTGTTTCTTTCGGAAAGTACCCATTCATATAATTGTAAATATAATTTGTCGCCCTATTCTACATATTTTTGATTGTATCAAACTTTAACCTAAATATCTAAGTCAATAATGTACTAAGAATACATGACAGCAAATCTATTTGATCTAACGAAACAACAAATTTTCTATGAAGCAATATCCTCGCAGCATCGCTGTACAAATGGGCAACCATCCCGTACCGTAATTTAGTGAATGTTCTTTCGGGGTGGGCATTTATAAGGCCATTAATAGTAGCACATTGCGTTAAAATATCTCTCAGACGCCTGGTCTGAAAGTGTCGGTGTCGATGCATCTGTTGCAGGTGCAAAGCGAGGAATTTCCACAGCCGCCTTTCTACAAATACCAGCCAAATTGTTTTCTTGTAAATTAGCACCCTAGTGGTAATTCGATTGCTGGTAGTGGACCTATTATCTCACCAATAATACTTGTGATAATAAAACTAATGTATTCCTGTTTTTGTGTCCATTCAATTATGCATTCTGTTTTTTGTTGGAATCTAAATATTGTTTGAAACATTCAAATTAATTTTTTATAAGAACAGATGTTGAATAAACTTAATTAGGTATTAGGTTAAAAAACGGATATTAAAATGCATAAGGATATCTTGTTTCATTTTTTATTTGAAACACTTAAGAAATCAAATTTTTACCGACAAAAAACAAGTTATCGGTAAGTTGCATCGTACGGGTACCTACTTTATTTTAGTATGCAGGGATTTTATTACATTTGACTCCGTATAAAACACATTACTTGAGTGGAATGAATACCGGTTTTTACCTACAGTAGCCAAATCAAGAGATAACTTTTATTTGTACCATAAATAAGTGAGAAAATAGTTATAAAACGAAAAAGCTTTCTTTTATTTTGATGAAGAAGCATGAACGACTTATAACTGCTATAGAAATAGGTATTTGAGAGGATCGTGAATTTTTGGTGTACATTGAGTGCGAGATTGAGAAGAATGTTGTTAAAAAAGTGGGGATGTTGTTGGCTATCTCGAAAGGTTGGTGAAACTAATATATACAGGTGAGATTGAGGGTGAACGATTGCGTGGACGCCCGAGGAATAAATGGTTAGGTATGATTGATGGTTTGTTGCTTGAACGAATTATTCCGACTGTGAAGAATAGACGATCATGCATGAATGTGAGCGAGACAAAAGTACAGATATTAAAGCAGGATTAATTGTTGGTAGTTTGTGTTTCAGAGTTCGTTTTATCCCACTGTGTGGGATATAGCTTGATGATATGTATGTTTCCCATGAATGGTGCAAGATTGAAACAAATGAATGAATTTATATATTTGGGTAGTATATATGCGGCCTCTAAGAACCGTTCTGAGAATCTAGTATATCCTTATCCTTACAGTCCTTTACTGTATTTTAACGTAACAACAGGATTCTATATCAAGATCTGCAATTGCAGCTCGCATGTACGAATCCTCTACATTCCTTGGTCAATGTGGTATGCTAAAACTATTACCTATTTTTATTGGTTAGATTTAAGATAAGAAACCCTTGAAAAATAAACCACAAAAATATTTTTGCCCATTGATATTAAAACTGTGATTATTTTGACATAATTTGGTGGCGATAACTTTCAAAATAGGTATTAAAAATAATCAATTAATTAATATTAATTCTGAAAATGGCAATAAATAGTTATTTATATATCAAGGCACTAAAGTATATTTTTTATTACGAATATATTATTTATTACGACCATGAAATAAACCATGTTAGTAATAAAATATACTTTAGTGCCGAGATATACCTACATTATATTTTTTTCCGAAATCGTTAAATTATTAATTAATATAGCATTATGTATTGGTAAAACGTAAATGTATTGTACTGCCAAAGGGTAAAATTTGGTCAAATTTGGTTATAATTTTTAGTTTTTTTTTTATATATTCTTAGATGTTTTCTGCATGTGATCTGTATTACATCCAATAAATTATTGTCAAAGGTAAGTAATAAATAAATTCATCAATAGTATTATAGAGAAATTTGTATTTTATTTTAGATTTGTAATTCAAGTTTAACATAAGAGTCTGTAAGGTTTAACTTTAGCTACTATTTTGGCTAACTTTGCGTAGATATTGTGTACTTTAGTATCGATTTCGAAAAAATAATTTGTTTAGCACAACCAAACATAGATTTAGAGAATTCTTTGAAAGTAACCATTGCTGTAAATCAGCTATTTTGGTGCCTAAATAAACAAATAACTATATACTTTCCCTCGAAAAATTTCAACCAATCACGTTGCAGTATTTTCTGAATTTCGACCAATGTCAATCGAATACAGTGAATATTTTGCATATCGAGTATTTGCACAAGTGCGATACCCGAATATTTATAATAATTGTAAACAAGATGAGGAATAGTTAAATTTCTTCGTTATAAAAAGTATTTGCCATGCACGAGGGATATAACTACTGAATATTGAAAGAAGCTTTCAGACCTCATGATATTAATAATACAATACGTAATTTTATTTTATACACAAAACTAAACCCAGTTATTATTTATCCAACACCTCTCAATAAATGCTCTATAACTATGGCGATTTTAAACAAGCAAAGTAACAGATTATCCACTAGTGGGTATAATTTTGAGGAAAGCCACTAGTGAGTATTTTTTTATTTATAACAATAATAATAACACACAACACCTTGGTAACTACTTCGATTGACATTTTAATTTAAAAATTTAAAGCATATGTCACTGTCAAATAATATTTCTTTAACAAATTTTTCTTTTATTAAGAAGTGTTGGATAAAACGTTATACTTCACACATGGGCAAAGTGGAATTACCCACTCGATAAAATTATCTCACTCAGCCTTCGGCTTCGTGAGCTAAAATTTCTCTCGTGGGTAATTTCTTACTTTGCCCACTTGTAAAGTAAATAACTATTATTAATACATATTTTGACTTACTTTTACTTAATAGACTTATTCATATGCGTCATCAATGTCTTAAACTATTGTAGCTTTGCATAAACATTTTTAAATATTTCATCCTGCCTTGAAATGAATAGTAGCAGTTGTGTCGTCACCGTCCATACCCCTAATTATATCCAGTACCCACGTCGAGTTACCACCAATGCCCTAATGAAGTTTCCTCTCCTCGTCACATTGTCACTCGCGGAAACATTCCTCCCGTGCGGTGGTAATTGCCGGCATTCTTCAAGGCCTTCCAGCTTGCGAGCTCCATTCAACGCACGCAATTAAGAGTGTTAATTGTACCATGTTCGGCGGACTTTTATTTGTAGTTACCTACGTGCGCGCCGCGGATCCTACGCGTACGCGGTTCCATGAAACAGAGCTCCTGTGTTGTTAGAGTCGACTCGTTGTTGTTGCACTTGAATACACCAATTACGTGAGATATTGTAAGATATTTCACAGAGATGCGAAGGCAGGAGGAAGTTGATTGGAGGAATTTTTTGATTGGTTTTCTAGAAGCTTACAGTATTTTGCAACTTTGAAATAATGGTCAACTTGTCGATGTTTTACTTCACCTTGGAAATGGATGATTTTTCTTGGAATGTGTCATATTTCGCGTAAAACTAAAGGGAAAATACTAACGAAACGTAATTTATTTGTTTTCATTGTATTTTATTCAATATAATGTAAAAGTTATCTTAAATAACACTCAAAATTATGTGTTTTGCCCTCAATTTCTTCATCGGAATTAATTAGTTAATTCTCCTTGCATATATTGTTTCATTTTACGTATAAATTTACTACAATACGTCATATATCTGTCAAAATTATTCTAGTTGTAAAATAATTATTTTTTGCAATACCTGTACTGTAAGTTACCCATTAATAACAAAATTTAAACACAGTAAGTGGAACTTTTATTACACAATTGGTTTCCATGGTTACATCATTTACTTACCATCCACCGTGGACGGTAAGTAAATATATATCATTCAAATTTTATTTTTAACCTCAATCTGACAGCTGTTAATTTTGATACCTATTTTTCTTTTTGTTATATTTACGCAGGTATTGCAAAAAATATCTTACTAACCTCGAACTGTAAGTGATTTTTTAGGTCTCGAATGTTTAGGAAATTTTGACCCTACGGGTCTCGACATCCCAAACTACATTTTCGACTTAAAAACTATCACTTACAGTTCACGGTACGTAATATACTATTACGGTTGCCAACACTGCGTTGCTCAAAATCGTCGTACTTTAGTGACGATTTCTGAGCTTTTAATGACGATTTTTGAGCACTTTATTGCCGATTTCAAATAAACTTCTATTATATCAAGTACAATGTTTTTGAGTCTAGTTAGAATATAAATGACTTATTTGTCATTTTGTTACTCTAGTTAAGTACCCCATTGCGCCCATCCCTTTAAGTAAAATGTGAGATATATAAAGAAGAATAATCCATTTAGAAGATGTAGAGGTGTACTGAAATAATCTGTTGAAAATTGGCGTGAAGAAAATAACAAATGTGCTAATCAAAATGTCCAGGTTGATACAAAATTTCTTCCACTTCGTTAAAACGTGCGGTCGCTAAATTCCGTTTGAAATCCAAGCTAGTAAATTTCAAGTTCAAAAATCCGATTTGGCTGGCAGTTCTGCCAAAACACACACACATTATGTAACTAAATTGACAGATGTTTTATTTAAAAATAACTTCACATGTTGTGAAGTTCATTGTATTTATTTTGAACTTTAGCATGGATAAATGACTTCTTTGCTCAGAGCAGAATTTCAAAAATTCAATACGAAATTCATAATGCACTATGATAAATGTGCAGTGTTAACTACATCGCGCTCACTGCTCTGAAGATATTCTTCATTCTGCATATTCCGGGGGCGCTGCACGTGACTAATGACCTTGACGCCTAGAATATATTATCAGTTTAGATATAAGCGACTTCGATGAAATGCATTCAACTTCACAGCCCTGAAGCTGCAACCTATAGATATTAATTAATATTTTACCGGCAATATTTAATAACTATGAAATATACTATCTGCAATTGCATAGCTATAAACATGTAGGTAAAACACACCAAATTGTTCAACAAAAAATTTTCATTTCCCTTGCACGTCTTAGAGGCTCCAGCAATTATATTTTCTGAATAAAAATGTATTATTTATCTAATTCTACTGTGTGTATATTTATTTAGTTTCTACCATCAACAAAGATCTGCAATTTATTTCCATCTACAGCGAATCCTCAGATTGACTTCTTTTGCACTATGATCAAATGAAGGGAAGGGGGGGGGGGGGTTAAATTGAAATCTGTTAAATATAATATTTTTACTTTCTTTTACAAAGTATTGGGGATTCAAAATTAAAATACGATTACTAGTGGTAGAAAGCTGAACTAACCATAAGGTACATAAATTTTATTGTATTTTGAAATTTATTGTTATATTTTTAAAACTAATAACAATAATAGTTATTTTAAGAGTATTCCTGTGCAAGTAATACATTTGTTTAAACTGTATTATTTAAATAAGATGTGATAATGACAGGTACATTGTATTTGTAGATTATAGGTTAAAATTGAATATTCTCTAAAAAAAAAACCTATAAAAACAGGAAAATTAGCAGTGTGTATAGTAACAGTTCTGTTGTCAATAAAAGCAGACTACCAATACTAAAGTACGCATTCGCCATCATAAGATATCATACAAAATGATTTAGACTTGTACCTTTTGTAAATTCTGATCAACGCCATGTAAAAATCGTTGACGAGATTTTTGCGGAAATACATATTTTGACGTCCACTGAATCCGTTAAGAGCAATTTCTCAATGATGTCTGTGTGTGAGGATTGATGGATGAATTAATGAAGATAAGATATGTAAACGAAACTTGGAATTTATAAGTTTCACGAAATATGAAGAGAAGATTGAATGAAATTGAAAAACCGGAAGAGGAAGTTTACTGGACACACAAAACAATAATTTCCATATTTATCAAAAATAGAATCAGCTGTGAAAAAAGTATAAAATAAAAGATGTAAGCAAGAATATTTGGAATATAAAATGTTATTTGCACTTTTCTTGTACATGCTTCTAATTTTGAAAAATACTAAATTAGTTACAACAGGAAGAAAACTAAAGCATATATGTGTCAAACGTGTTAAACAATTGTGAGGTGTCAAAAATACGTGTTGTTTGAAATATTATAAAAGCAATATTTGTATTATTAGTTAAAAAGTTTAAAGATTAAATATTAATTAATATCTATTTTTAAAATAAAATCATAGTTACAATGAGAAGAAAATATTAAACAGGTTTATCATCTATAATAATTATCAAAATAAAGTAAAGCAAATAACAAGTCATATGTGTTCAGTTGGTTTTATATGTATAAGAAAGTAGTGTGGTAACCACACCAGATTTATTTGTAATTAATATGCTTGAAGAACGCTATACATTTTATTTCTACCACGTAAACGATGTGCAATTGTATAATAATATTATTACTGTCTACTGTGAATTTTCATTAAGATTGATTGTGAATTCGTATCCGAAATTTTACTTTCTAACTGAGCAATAATGTTTATGTTTATGTTCGGGCTGCTTAATCGTTTTATTACGATTTTTGGGGTTTCAGTGGACGTATTCTACAGCCAATGACGGATAAAAGGCGTGATGATATAATTAATTATTTAAACAAAATTTATCAGCACATTAAATGTATTTTTGTGGCTCCTCCACCATATATGCGCAATAATTAATTTATTTATATTTTGGCAATTGGCAAAGCCAACCAGATGATCACGTGAGCTTCCGGGTGCTTTGGCGATCTTAGCTTTTAATTTTAAATTAAGTAAACAGCTATGCAAAATCAATTGTAACCGTTGTTGCTGTTTGTGATTTTGTAAATACGGAATAAACTCAGCGGCGCGTTTATATTTACTTGTCTTGTAATTATACATTAAAATATTGTAATACTGAAACGAACACGTGTAGGCTTTTACGAAAGCGAAAAAAGAGACAAATATATGTCGTGGGCTACTCTTCTTTGTACATACAATGGATTACATATCTGTTCTTCATTTCGTATCGTTTATCTTTCTCATTCGACAAGCGAGAACGTATTTCGGTTTTTCATTCGGCGCTGATACCTTTGTTAAAACATTGTATGATAAAGACAGATAGCCCTCAACTAGCTGTCTCTTCGGCTCGCATTTTCAACATCTGTGAGCTTTCCAGTATTATTACATTTCAGTGGTAGTTATACACCGGTCTACAGGAGAATTTAAAGTTGCAAGACGTCGGTGCCAAAACTCGTGTCTTATTAAAATTTCCAGCCGGTCTCTGTGGAAGTCAAGGCGGTACATTGTAGAGAAAACTAAATGTTTAAATAGAATTTAATACATAACTGTTCGGGCGTTCGCTTGAAATTGCACGCCTGCGAATTGAGCGCACGTGCGAAGTTTTCTAATCGCGGTGCACGCGTGGATGAAACGTTTACTGAGAAAATAAATTATGTTTGGGAGGATTCCTTTTGCATTCTGATTTGTTCATTCAAAATAAACGATACTATAATTAACCCGTGCAGCGCTACTCTGTTTATTCTTCATTTCACTCGAGTCTTTCAAAAAATATATTAGGTATAGTCCGTTCGGAAATGAGCCGGAATAAAATTCCATAAAAAAAAAAAAAATTAAAAATGTATGTGCCCATTCTAGAGGGTTTTAGTTTTAGCTAATTAGTCAAACTAGTTTATATTTTGGGTTTATGTTAATATTTTACGTATATTTTTTATTTTTGGTATTGTTTATGAAGTGAAAATTGTATATAATTTTGTTAGAGAGGCCATAAAGATTTTAATATCATTTTATGAACTATATTAATAAACAATAGTATTATTGACACATGTTTTTATACCAATTTTCCTATTTCACGTTTACAAAACCTATTAAAATAAAAATATTAATAAAACAAAGTGTCAAACAGTTTGACTATTTGTGTTTTTACTTCAATAAAAAACTAATTGCAATAATTTTTCGTGAGCAATGACAGCTCTAAGTTTGACAGACTGAGAATATTACAAATAATAAATTCCCTAAAAACAATTGTACAAAACCTATCACAGTATTCCCTTTGGTATGTGAAATAAGAAAATATATTAGTAGCACAGGTGACAGTTGATACTGTGTTGGTATTACTGAAATTATTATCTGGAACTTTTTGAAAATATTGTATTTAATTTTGTGTAATCCTTTCTGCAATATACTAAGTAAAAAAACACAAAAACCGTATATCATAGTGTCGTAAATATCTATAAAAGCAGATCTCGATTATTAGTGATTTTTTTCTCACTAATGTCTTTTTGGATTTGTCCTAAAATATGTCATGAACCAAGATCTTCTCTAAGCAAAATGTCACGCTCAGATATTGACATAGGTCGACTTTCGACTAGAATGAAAGTTGGTGGTTTCTTTTCATAGGTTTGGGCTATTACAAGAAGCCCTAAATAATATCTAGTTTTTGCTAGGTAAACACTGAATTTGAAAATGACAAAAACCCATTAGCATATTTGGCTCAAAATCGATGGGTTATCCTGTATTTTGACAGTAATTTTCAAATCCTTGACAGGGAATCTGGAAATACACCCTTAATTCCTATGAAACGAATCTACGACCATAACTTAATTTAAACGACGACTTTCATACCCTAATTGTCTAGTTAGTTAAAGTATATAAATAGTGCGATGATATATTTATTGACTGTATTTTATTTGCAAAGCTCCTACCCTATCCTGCAAGCAGAGTACCTATCGAGTGCACTTTTCGTGCGATTCCTCATTCCGCTCGCACGTGCGGGGGTGTAGAACTCCATAGCCAACTAACTTAACCACTCGTTGCCAACTGGGGGCGGGGGTGGCGCGGTGGTGTGATTTCCCAACTTCGCAAATGACTTTTCGATAGTGGTCGCCGGTAATGCATCCCGCAATTGGCGAGATTCAAGTTTGATGACTCTAGGGGTGCTGGCAATCTTAAGGGATGATCGCCGACTTTTCTCCTACTTCCCACTGCATTAATACCACGCAAATATATACTCAATCGCCCTTACGAGCAAAAATAATTCGATGAGCAACAAATTAAAATTGTAATGTTTTTGAGTGTAATAAAATTTAATCTAAATTACACAGCTCCACAAAAAAATATTATTTAAAACTGCTATCAAGACAACTCCTAGCGCTAAATAACACCTCCTTAATAGTCTAAAAGGTACTGCAACTATTTTTTTAATATCGTGTTAAGTAAAAAGTAATTTTCACCCTCTCGTGGGAAAGTCAATGAATGATTTTGATTTCGGTTGATGAATTGATACCAAAATCTAATAAGCTCGTAATTTGAACATTCAAGTTCTAAATATAAAATTTCTATTTATATTATGTTCTTCCACCTATGTAAAGTATTTGATATTCTGTATTTAACATTACGCCCATTCAGTTCAGTATACTTGCGAAATGAAATATTTAAATTTTAATTACAATGTCTAATTGAATACAAATTTTATAGGCAGTTAAAGCTGACAGGAAAAATATAACTCGTATTAAAAATAGCACTCAGAAGTATTCCTTGTACATTAATTATTTATGAGCCACAGTGTCATTGTAATATCAAATAAAATTGTCACAATTTATTGGAATTGTATCTACAGTATTTTTTCATTTATTTAAAAACATAATGTAATAGCATATTTTTAAACTCACAAATTTTTTCCCACCAAATACATATAAATTAGAGACTTGCGCAGTCGATACAATTAATTTATAATCAAATCCAATATAAAATCTAGCAGCCGGCGAAATTTTAGACAATTGAAAGTAAGGCCATACCTGAAAAATCCTGAGGATTGATGTTTCTATTTTTAGCTTGTGACCGCTGAAACTAGATCCGCGATTTTGCAAGTATTCTACACAATATACACGAAATAAAACATTGGAATATTATTTGAAAAACTTTGCTACTACTCGTTTTAACAAATCTATATTTTATATTGTCTATGCCAAAACTACTGTCTATCTCAAAAATATTTACTGCAATAATTTTTTTGTACTCATACATTGAAACGTGTTGTTTAGCGTTGCCTAAGCAACGTCCGAAATGTCCATTTCCCAGGTCTCCACCAGATAGACAACCGAGAAATTTCAATGAAAACATTCCTATTTCTAAAGCGTTTATGTATAAATTATATTTATAATAAAAAAATATAGTATTTCAAACATTCCTTTACATAATATTAATTGAAACAATGATGGAATAAGATAGAAATTGAATTTAAAAATAACAAATTTAGTGCATTTGGTTACCAATGTTGGCTATAAAATCTGCCCGATATGACAGCTGTAAAATACATAACCTACAAATGTAATGTTAGTTTTCTCAATATAAATAAGAAATATAATAAATTTACAAGTGAATAAGGTAAATATTATAAATATTTTAATTGTTTCCTAATATATTAGACAAATTAATTTCTGTGTTTAAATTTATAGTGCAACTTTACCAAATATCAACATAACTCTTTGAAGAACTTCATTTCTTTTTATGGCCTGTTATTAGTTTTATACTTTTCGTACAAAAAATATTGTACAAACCTCTTGCGTGAACTCGGTTCCCGGATTCGTTCTATGGCGGAGCTCGCAAGCTCGCGCCGCCAAACACTCATCCGGGAACCAAACGTTCCCGCATTTGGTATGTAAATAACTATTATATTTAGATGTTTAGAATATTGAATTTAGGAATACATATTAATAATATGTATTAATAGTTTAGTTATAGTTGAATTGCTACAAACCTGCCATTTAAACAGCATGAACATCTAAAATCTAAATTTTAAATTAAACATTGTAGTTTTATTAAATTTGAGTTATTTTCATGCACACAGAAACTAGTGAAATCGTATTTTAGGAACCCTAAAACATGCTTATAAAAAATTTTGACCTGTCACAATAGCTTTAAGAGATAAAAAAATATTAATATTGTTAACAATATAAGGTAAGCATAAATAATTTAGTTTTCTTCGATTGGCAATCCTGATTGTTTATAAACGTCAGTTGTCGTATAATTGCTGCTCAGCAAAGACAATAAATCAAGATTTGCAATAAATTAACGACAAATTGTGATGTATGTGAAGTTTCTAAACGTGATTGATTAGTTTAATGACAAACTAAAGTTAATTATCAGATTTGCTAATGAGTGAATACCTGGAAAACAGTGCAAGAACAGAACCAAGGATGATTCGAGTGATTGATATTGACAAGGTAAGAGTTTTACATTTTTATCTGGAGTTATGAGGTTTATTAACATTTTTACTGATTGCCATCTGAATACAAATTACAGATAATTCTAGAGAATAGCTTCTGATTGTTGCTAGGTTAAGGTACTTGATATTCTTTTATTTTGTTAATATTGTATTGAAGATCATTATAGCATAGTTGTGAGTACAATTCTGTCATGAATATACCTGTATTTCCTTTAAAATAAACCAATGATTTTTTGGACAAACTAACGACTTTAGAGAAAGATGTTATATACAAAAAATTACCAGGGAAAAGGGCCTCATCTAATACGAACAACAAACAGAAAATTCCACCAGTGGTTCTCAAACGGTATAACAAATTAAAATTTTCATAATAGTAAACTATGTAAATTAAATTTCCATTAGCTACAGTTTTTTTTTTTTATTTCAACGATATAAATATGATATGGTGTTATAACAATTATTTCTGCAAAAATTATATTAAAATACAGAAATAATTTTATAATACATTGAACGCAATAAACAAATTCAAACTAATGATACAATTAACATATAGTTTGGTTACTTACGTTATTAATTAATATCGAGATCTGCACTGAGCAGAGTGCCACACCTATAAACGAATAAATAGTGTATATCATCACACGATTGAGTGTTTATAATGATGTGTTAGTGCCTACATTGATGTATGGTTCTGAATGTTGGGTGTGGATGAAGAAGCATGAACGACGTATAACTGCTGTAAAAATGAGATATTTGAGAGGAGTATGTGGGTATACGAGACGTGATTGTATACGGAATACATTGTTGTATGGTGAGTGTGAGATTGAGAAGAATGTTGTTAAGAAAGTGGGAGTGAGTCAGTTGAGGTGGTTTGGACATGTTGAGCGAATGTCGAATGAAAGGTTGGTGAAACTAATATATGTGGTGAGGTTGAAGGTGAACGATTGCGTGGACGTCCGAGGAATAACTGGTTGGGTATGATTGATGGTTTGTTGCGTGAACGAATGATTCCGAGTATGAATTATAAACGAGCATGTTATGAATCGCACTATGAATATGGAGAAGACGAAAGTGGTGTGTCAGGATAGGAATGTTTGGAGGAGATTGATTGTTGGTTGACTGTGTTTCTGGGTTCGTGCTACCCCACTAAGTGGGACATAGCGTGATGTTACGTATGTATGATATACGAGCCCAAAATCATATCATTTAGCCCAGACATTTAGAAAAACTTATAAAAATTTGTTTTGGTCTTACAAAGACAAAATTGTGCTTAATTTATTTTTATCTTAAATTCTTTTATTTTTAAGAATAATTTAGGGAATAATAACAACTGAAGAATAACAAATTAATAAAAAAAAATCACTAATAAAATGATTTTGTTTGACCCAATAGTATATGCAGGTACCACGAACACTGTTTTTGAATCTGATGAAAAATAAATATAGAAAAATGTTTCATAAAGATTGTAGGTAATATTTTTTACATCTTTTTGATTCCAATGAAATTTACTCTATCTCATTTATTTACTAAGATATGCCTGAAACCATGATAGGCCTTCAAATAATCTAGCACTAAATGTTGATGAATTGTTCCCAAAATCTAATCAATTCGTAACATAAACATAATACCTCCCTTACATATATGTATGTGCGGGAATTAAATACTATATAAATTTTCTTATGTAGGATTTCAACTGGGTCAATTGGTATAATTCTGGACTCGTATTTACTTATATTTATATAAGACATGCTTTAAATAGCGGTGTGAATTTTACATGGGTAAATTATGTAAAAATGTGTATATCAGCAATGAAATTATTAACAAATAATAATTGGAGAAAAATGGGTTCGATTCTAACGTGAGATAAGATCCAAATATTTTCTCCAGTAGCAAAAGAACAACCATAAATTTGTAGTCATGAATATAAATTTTCGAATTAACATGACATTAAGTTAAACGATGCAATAAAATTTAATTAATATAATGCGTATTCTAATGAATGCGCATAAATATTGCTTTTCTCTTGTAAGGATTTCGGAGGAATATTTTTAGAGCATTTTTTTCATCAAGAAACAACAGAGTGCAGTGTTTTGTTTTGCCATGTGTTGGAAGGTTGACATTTGTAGCACTCGTTAACAACTGACTGACTTAAATGGCTGTTGGTGTTTTGTTTAGCAGTGGTTTGAAATACCCCAGAAACCATTTCAGACTAGTTTTCGAATAGTTTTACGATAACTCATTTTATTTACGAGATCTAGGGACAGGTTTCGTGTTTTGTTTTAAGAGGAAAGGCACACAATATTTGTCGAAGCACCCTAAAGCTGAAGACAGACTTGATTATTTTAATTTAAATGATTTCTAGCTTGTACGTTGTCATAAAACAATTTTAAAGATTACTAAACATGAACACATTTCATTTTAATATAAATAATATATTTATATCTGTTTGTGAAAGTAATGAAATATTTAAATTTCTAAGAAGAGGTAAAAAATATAATTCGGTTATCACTCTTCAAACTTTTTTGAAAAATCCAAATGATGACTTACGTTTTTTGGAATATATGTTTTTATCAAATTTTATCAATGTCAAAATTTTTTCCTACATAACATAAAGTCAAAATATTTGACAGGAAAACATTACACATTTGTTTGTCATTTTGTTGGTTCCATGGAAAAAATTATTAAATAGTATATTGTGTTATTAGGAGTAAATGTGATACTTTGTGTGCTGAGCATGTAAGTTTGAACGACGAGCGAAACGAGTCGAACAATTATATGCGAAGCACCTAAAGTCACATTTACTCCGAATAACACTTGCTATATTTTCTTCAAATATAGAAAATAGATTATAAATCATTAAAAAATGCCCAAAACTTCAAAAATATATGCTGTCTTATCCAGTATTTTTTGTTACCATCATAGAATATGCTATTTTGTTATTTATGTTTATTTGTTTCATTTATAACTGTCAAATTATTTAATTGCAACCTAACTTTTTCACAATATTTTACTTTGTCTGCCGCCGGAGTAGAAGTATTTCCAAAAAGACACTTTTACGCCGGCGGCGGCAATATTAAACTTCTGCTTATTGAATACCATAACAACATACTTTTACGACGTTTGAAGAAAACTGTAATTTTGTAAACTTTCATATTTAATTTCTGTAGTAACAATTCATAGTAAATGAATTTTTTCACAACATGCCAGGAAACCTCACCTTTCGTCTCCCGAAATAGTGAGGAAAATGTGTTTCTCCTCTCTAGAGAGGAAAATATAAAAGTTTTACCAATATGAATGTTATTTATAAAAATTTTAGTGATGTACATACTTTAAATTATCTTACAATTAGGTTTTATATTTTACTTTTTCTAGATTAAATCACAATTTGATAACTATAATTTTGATTTAAGTTCATTGGCAACACTGCTACACCGCCTTGCGTCTGATAACCTAACTTTCGAGGTTTCAGTTGTGTTATCAAAGTGTATTTAGGGTCCGAGTAAATTGTTTTTAGAAACATGTCGTGAAAAAGAGGAAAGCTCTTCTTCCACTCTCGCTCGAATTGCCTCGAGCTTGAGTAGAAAAAAGAAGCGCTTTCCTCTCTAGTTTGACAAATTGTTTACTGATTTACATTTTGATACATCAGTGTTTTAAATAATTTAGGAAGAAATGCGCACGAAAAAATTATTTTCCAATATTAAATGCCTATAGTCCGTATGTTGTGTTACACTCTGTATATATGCGGGAGGTAAAAAACAGGTATACGAATAACAATGTTTACATTTCTTGCTTGGTGGAAAAAAATTAGGTAGTTTTGGGTTGGTAGTGAAGAGAAAGGGACTAAGAGGGTGTAGGTTCTTGGAAAGACTGTCGAATTACCTGGAACCCTTAGCCGAGGGAAGTTTTTTCTGGTGGATTTCTCAAGTGGAACGCTGCCTTCACATCAGTATACATTATAAGAATGCTACGAAAGTAGCAACGGAATATCTGCGGCGGGTTCGAGGGAGGGCGTGACGTCACCGTCGCAGAAATTCGAAACTGCAAAATAACTCATATTTTAAAACCAGTCGCAAGTTCAGGTCAGTGCGTGCCATAAAAGCGTTTACAGAACCGTAACGGAACTTTTGCGAAGAATAAACAATTCCGTTTATTTTTGCGTGTGGCAGGGGTTGTTGTTACAAAGTTTCTTTGAGCTTGAAACGCGTTTTTTGAAATTATATTTTTCTATGGAAATACAAACACTCCACGACTGAAACTTCTGTCAATAATATCAGACATTTTAAGCAGATTTTATTTTCGGAGTTGAATATTGTTACATTTCTGCTCCTTTACACTTGTACGAATGCATTTTCGTTTTGATTTATGACGATCTGAAACCGAGCCGTAAAAAATTTGCTACATTACATTTAAGTTGAAAGTTTTTTTCTGCAACAATTAAAATTGTAATATAATATATAATTGTTTCATTAATTTATTCAGGACCGATGCATTTTCTTCTCGCATATACATGGTAATGTGGTGAATAGAATGAAATGTTTAATTATTGGTTTCTCGAATTATTTTATATTAAAATAGTTAAACAACATCTTATAGAGGATAAATTTATGATTTTTTTATACTATTATTTATATTTTACTCTACCTGAAACCGTAAAACTAACAGAAATATTTGTTGATAATTTTCTTAAAACCATCAGTGCCTTAAAATAACAAAATAAATATGACATAAATTAGGGGTTGATTTTATTTAATAAAATTTGTTCAGAACTATTTTGACCATAAAACCATTTCTCTATATCTATTTTTCTTCCAAATTATACATTTTTACTCACACACTTGAATTAAATAATAAAACCAAGAACTTTAAATTGGTACATTTGCTGATTTACAAAAAAATTGTAAATAATCATTTCCGTAATTTTTCCGATTGCAGGTAGAGTAAAATTATAAAAATTAGTGTGAGGAAATGCAGAAATTCTTTATTAATTAAAATTGATTAACAGGTACGTCGAAAATTATCAACAGTTATATCACGAGTGCAAAGAATTTAATCGATTAAATTTGACATGTCTAGCTGCAATAAATTTTGCTTAAAAAGTGCTTGAGTACATAATATTTTGAAATTATTACGTACGATAACACTTTTTTAAAAGCAAAATTTAATAAATAAGCTAGACATCAAATCTAATCGATTCAATTCCTTGGCACGAGGAGTATATGTCAAGATTATTTTACTCATTACAAATTTGACTAATCAGAATATCTTATTTTTCACTGTTGTGCATTTTAGATAAGTGATTAAACGCACCATGCTGTTTAATCGCGATTAAATTGAAGCTAGCTTTTATATATAAATTTTCAACATTTTGAAGTAATAATTAACCGGAAAATTAGTCGTAGAAGCAAGATATTTACTGTGTTTTTTACTTTTATTCTTTAAACATGCTTAATTATTCAATATAAGCTATTTATAGTTATTAATTTTTGATATTTATTTGACAAGTAAAAAAAAAACAAACAATTTGCTATAGTTACAATTAGGGCTGCCAATTATCCGAGTTCCTAGTATCTGGATATCCGGATCTCAGATTCGTACATTTGAGTATCCGGATAATTGTAAGATCCGGATCTAGATTTTTTAATATTTTTGAAGGGAGTGCATATAAGATTTTCGAAACATCTTCTTACATAAATAATAATATTTTTTTGAATATCGACGTTATTTTATTAGTGTTCAATACATATTTATATTCAAAATCAATTTACTGTTTTTACGTAAATGTAATTCATAACAAATGTTTAACAACAAAATGAATAAGAAAACGAAATTATATTTTTGATATATCTAACATAATACTTATAATTCTACTTAGTCAATTAATTAACGATTTGGTACAAGAATGTTAGTTAAATCCAGATTCAGATCCGGATCCGGGTAGTTACAATATAACAACAAAATTTCATGGTGCTTTTTGTTTCTGTGTGTACCAATTTTTTTATGGGAAAATGTGTCAAAATCAACGTTTTAGTACAATTTCTTCGGCATAAAAATAAAAATTTATCTGAGAAACTCAGAAAGAACTTATTTATTTACATATTTATTTAATGTAAGCTTCTCTTATAGCAGTTATTTTGTTAGGTTTTTACATTCATTTCAAGTATGACCTGTAATATTAAAAATGCCAATTATTGTGACATGAGAGAAAAGCAGCAGGTAAGTATTTAAATTTTTGTAGATTTAAAATTCCCGCCGATAAAAATTAAAACTGGGGAGATTTGAATTTGCCAACGGATGATTTCTCAATGATAGAACAAAACTAAACTTCACTGACAGCTGATTATGTAGATTCTTCGGGCGCCATTTGTAACTAATCTGAGTGAATGTAAAATCAACTATCCTGACTAGGGTCCGGTCTCTCCGTGAACGAGTTTTTAGTGAAATAAAGACATTGGGTTTAATAATGGTAAATAAAATTGATTATTATTGTTCAAAAAGGTAAGTTACAATTTTAAGGTTAGCTTAAATTTATTTGAACATTTTGCAGTGAATCTGAAATATGGTGAGGATGTAAGGAAATACCTTGGATATGTAGAGGAGATTCACCTGACAGTGCAAGTCTAGGTGAATCGCGAATATGTGTAGGTGACTTGATTTGTTTCTTTGGGTAAAAAAAACTTTCACAATTCGTCTGACAGTGCAAGTCTAGACGAATATGATCTGGAGAACAAAGATGATTAAAAAAAAACTGACAGGCAAGTCGAGCTCTTGAATCAGATGAACACTACAACTTTAGCATTCGACAGATTTGAGAAAATAATATTTAATAACTGACGGACAAGTCGAGTTATTAATTATTGAACCCTGGTCTTTCGACACTTGACATTAACTGACAAACAAGTCGAGTTAATATGGCCTTTCAACATTAGACAGAAGACAAGACCAGACAAAAATATTTTTTAATAACTGACGGACAAGTCTAGTTATTAAGATGGTCTATCTTCGACATAAGAAAAGACAAAAATATTATTTAATAACTGACGGACAAGTCGAGTTATTAAGATGATCTATCTTCAACACAAGTAAAGACATTTTATTTGTACCTTTTATGCCGAGTTATTAATTCGACATTGGTAAGTGTCCACGAGAGGTAATTAAAGATGGTGCGAGCCATCTGTTGGGAAACGGCCGCATTTTGGAAGTTCGACCTTTCTTTCGCAATAAAGTAACTGTCAGATTTGACGTGTAGACATAAAGTATGGTTAAGTGAATGTGTTTATGTGACAATTTAAATTTCAGATTCTTTTCTTAATTAATTAACCTAAGTAACAACATATTTACATGAGTTGAGGCAATAGGAATTGAATATGAACATCAATAATAAAAGTGAACATTTACAATACAGTAATTACTTTGAGGTAAGTTAGTTGCTTAAATGTAAAATGTTTATAACCTATACAAATGTTTATTTTTGTAGGAAGAAAAGAAAGGTGACAAATCTGGTTTGTCACAGACCTAACCTAAAGTACCATATTGGTGTACATTTGATAGTGAATTAAATATTGCGAATGAAAGACGTAGCATTTTTATTTGATTTACAAGCTGTTACGTACTCAATTTTGATAAATAACATATTTTTCCGGTTGTATATAAAATATTGTATACAACACATAAGTAAAACGTCATTATTTAATAATAATACACTTAAATGCAGAATATTAAGGTGGAAAAACATAAGATAAATAGTTATTTATGTATCAAGGTACTGAAGTTCAATTTTTTATCACGAATATGGAATTTAGTTGCTGAGGCCCGTAGGGCCGAGGAAAATAAACCATGTGATTGAAAAAAGGAACTTCAGTGCCGAGGTACATATTAAGTTTTATTTGAAATCTAAAATTCTAAAAAAAAAACTGTAAAAAATTACAATATAGGTTAAGTTTATACATCTATAAGTTGTTAATTGAAACTGACAGTTAGTGTTGCCAACCTCGAACATTGAAGTTATCGTAAATATCACACAAAATTATGTGTTTTGTTCTCAATTTCGTCGTTGGAATTAATTAGTTAATTCTTCTTGCAAATTTTGTATCATGTTACGTCCAAATTTACTATAGTACGTCAATATATCTGCCAAAATAATCCTAATTGTACAATAATTATTTAACGGTTGCCAACACTGGGATGCTCAAAATCGTCGTATAATGGGTTACTTTAATGACGATTTCTGAGCTTTTAATGACGATTTTTGATTCAATCATCGCTCTCGGCAAATAATAATGACGAACTTTACACCCTTGCTATATCCATATACTATTTTGGCTACGGATCTTTCTATAGATTCATCATGCAACTTTGTCGGGCCATAGGGCTAAGACGGTTTGACGGATTTGAGTGAAACTTTCACGGACATGTAGAGTTCGATTAGGACTGCGTGCTTTTTATGAATTCATATTTTTCTTACACATGATGTGCGAAAAAACTTGAAAAAACATGCATTTTTGGGCCAAAATCAACTAAGAGTGTGGCGGCCGTGGAATTTTTAAGATGAACGTCTATGACAACTTGTCATTTTTGACAGTTCAGTTTAAAATTTTAAATATAATTTAATTTAATTGAAGACAAGTTGGAGAAGTTTTGTAAATTTATCTGTATTCAGAATAAATGTACAAACGTGTTTGATATTTTGCAAATTTTTTAAAAAAATTTATAAATGTCGAAAAAAATTTTTGGCTTTGATTGTATATTGACGTCCTAAGAAAAGTAGGTGCTACACGATTAAATTTAGTAAAATAAAGTAAAACCGCGAAATATAAAACTAATGTAGGATGCAAATTATTATTGACTGTAGATACTTTTAAAATGACTAGATGACAATAGAAGTGTCAGATTGACAGAAGTCTTTATTACATGATCAAATATTAATGTAAATTATGTTTCATTAATTTTTTAAAAATTATTATTGGGTATCAAAAGAAATGTCTCGAAGAGACGAGATAAATGATTATATAAAAAATGGAAGTTGTCCGATTATCGATTGTTTATCTAAAAGTCATCAATAATATATCGTGTTAGTCTTGAATAGACATGTTCTAACGAATAGTCAAAAATATGGACCGACTGATATTAATTTTTTTTTTCTTAAAGTGATATGAGTACGATGGGCAATTGTTTTTTTTTTTTTTAATTGATGGAAACCTGACTTGTGGGGTAGCAGTGAAATTTTATAAAAGTGGGAAGTTGAAGAACGTAGTGATGACCCGTCCTTAAAACAAATCTTTATAATTGTCAATTGTTTTCATAGAAATTCTTAGAACGCTAACTTATGAAGTATTAAATGAAATTTTATGATGACAGGAAACAAAGGACCGCAGTGACGAAATATTTATTCCAAATCGTTACGATCGGCAATTGTTTTTTTGTGTTTGTTTCATTGAAACCTGACTTGTGGGGTATTAAATGAAATGTTTTAGGAGCAGTAAGTTGTGGAATGTTAGTGAGGAACATTCATTATCACAAATGATTGCGATCGACAATTGTTTTTGTAGAAATTAATAGAAAGCTAACTAATAGGGTTTTCATTAAAAAACACGCAACTTCCCTCTATGGAAATTACTCAAATTTCCACAATGGTAAACATCCAACTTCCGTTAATGGAAAATATGCAATTTTCTTCAGTGCTAATCACACAACTTTACTCAATGGAAAACACATAACTTCCCTCAATGGAAAGCGCACAGCTTCCCTCAATGGAAAACATACAACTTTTTACAATGGTAACACATAACTGTCTTCAATGGAATATACACAAATTCCTTCGATGGAAAACAGACAACTTCCCTCTATGGAAATCACTCAACTTTTCATAATGGTAAAATACACAATTTTCTTCAGTGGTAAACACACAACTTCCATCAATGGGAAACATAACTTCCCTCAATGAAAAACATGGGAGACACACAACTTCCCGCAATGAAAAATATGGGAGACGCGCAAATTTCCATAGTGACATGGAAGCGAAGAACAAAGTGACGATATTTGTCAGTGTTAATGTCATGAAAGCGAGGAACGAAGTGACGAGCTTTCTTCACCAATTTAGTTACATGAAAGGGAGGAACGAAGTGATGACCTGTCTTCATCAATTGTATGGTCTCATATGAGTCAGGTCGAATTCGCTATACAGTACTAATCACCTTTCGCATATTATATTATTATATACATAAGTTTTGTGAGATTTTCAGAGATTGCGGAGCCCTAGCTGAGACCCCCGCCGTAGGCGGGGTCGACGCTAGTCCATATACTATTTTGCATACCGGATCTATATATCTATAGATTCATCACGTAACTTTGCCAATTTCTAGAGCTCAGACGGATTGACGGATTTGAGTGAAACCTTCATAGATATTTAGAGTTTGATTAGGATTAGGTCCTTTTTATGGTTTCAAATTTTTCCTGCACACGATGTGCGAGAAAACTTGAAAACACTTACATTTCTGGGCCAAAATCAACTAAGAGTGTGGCGGCCATGAAATTTTTAAGATGAACGTCTGTGACAACTTGTCATTTTTGACAGTTCAATTTGAAACTTTAAATATAAATTACATTAATTGTAGACAAGTTGGAGAAGATTTGTAAATTTATCTGTGTTTAGAATAAATAAACAAACGTGTTTGATATTATGTAAATTTTTTTAACGTTAATTTAAATATTTTTAGAAATTTCGAATAAAACTTTTTGCTTTGATTGTATATTGACGTCCTGAGAAAAGTGGGTGTTACACGATTAAATTTAGTAAAAATAAAGTAATACCGCGGAATATGGAGCTAATGTAGGGTGCAAATTATTATTGACTGTAGATACTTTTAAAATGACAAAATGACAATAAAAGTGTCCGATTGACAGAAGTCTTTATTACATGATGAAATATTAATGTAAATTGTGTTTGATTTATTTATTTTTTTAAATCACTTATTGGGTATCAAAATAAATGTATCGGAAATACGAGATAAATGATTACATTAAAAAAATGGAAATTGACCGATTGTCGATTGTTTTTCTAAAAGTCATCAAAAATATATCGTGTTTGGTATCAAATGAAAAGTCTTGAATAGACATGTTCTAACGATTTGTGAAAAATATGGAACGAATGATATAATTATTTTTTTTAAGTGAAATGAAATGAAATACGATGGGCAATTGTTTTTTTCTAAAAATTCATGGAAACCTGACTTGTGGGGTATCAAATGAAATTTTATAAAAGTGGGAAGTTGAAGAACATAGTGATGCTGATGACCCATCTTTAAAACAAATCATTACGATTGTCAATTGTTTTCATAGAAATTCTTAGAACGCTAACTTATGAAGTATTAAAATGAAATTTTTTGATGACAGGAAATGAAGGACAGCAATGACGAAATTTGTTTGTTTATTCCAAATCATTACGATCGGCAATTGTTTTTGTAGAAATTACTAGAAAGCTAACTTATAGGGTATTCAATAAAAAACATGCAACATTCCCTTATGGAAATCACTCAAATTTCTACAATGGTAGGCATCCAACTTCCGTTAATGGAAAATTTGCAATTTTCTTCAGTGCTAATAGCACAACTTTCCTCAATGGAAAACACATAACTTCCCTCAATGGAAAGCGCACAACTTCCGCAATGGAAAACATATAACTTTTTACAATAGTAAACACATAACTACCCTCAATGGAATATACACAAATTCCTTCAATGGAAAACATAACTTCCCTCTATGGAAAATACGCAATTTTTTCAGTGGTAAACACACAACTTCCCTCAATGGAAAACACACTCTTCCCTCAATGAAAAACCTGGGAGACACAGCTTCTCGCAATGAAAAAAAAAGAGAGACAATAAAATTCCCATAGTGACATGGAAGCGAAGAACAAAGTGATGATATTTGTCAATGTTAATGACATGAAAGCGAGGAACGAAGTGACGAGCTTTCTTCGCCAATTTAGTTACATGAAAGGGAGGAATGACGTTTCTTCATTAATTGCATGGTCTCATATGAGATATTATTAACAAAGCACTATGATTCATTATCACATACTTTCAGTTGGACCCTAAATTAAGTTGAAATCTTCTTCAGGGTCGAGGAGCAAAGGGCTTTGATCTGCGAAGTAGGTCGAACCGCTATACAGTACTAAACACCTTTCTCCTATTATATTGTTATAACTACATAAGTTTTGTGAGATTTTTAGAGATGGCGGAGCCCTAGCTGAGACCCCCGCCGTAGGCGGGGTCGACGCTAGTAAACAACTATTATTTATTTGCAATGAATATTAATAACTATGTAGTTCATTTAGTAATAGTGTAAGGATAAAGCAAGAACGACTTCTGTAGTTTTGTCGCCGACAAAAACCAGAACTACAAATATTGTGTCCTAGTTGGCGTGGAGCAAAAACGGCACTATCCTTCTATCCATCCGAACTGAATAAATGAGGACATTAAAATTGATTAACATGTCCATTTATTATCTCCGAACTCGGCGTTTTTTGGGGCGAGAATACCTCACGATATGTGCAGGTACAATCTATTTATTATTGTCTGATATCTCGTTGCATGTTGCCGCGTTCGACAGAATGCAGTGGCTCGTGTTTATCGAATGTTTTTGTATGGTTTGATGTATTAGCTTTAAAATTTCTGTGCTCTGTTCTCATGTTTCAATAGCGAGCAAAAAGGTTTCTTTCCATAATGGAACACTGCCGAGAATATATGTTTTATATCTAATAGATTTTGTTGGATTTGAATTATTGTTTTGTCTGGTTTTACCCTCTAAATGGAATAGTAGATGTTTGCGTGGATTGTACAAGGATAATGATTCAAATAAAATAAATAAACTCATATAGCATGTTAGTGCTTTAAAATGCGACGATAAATAAAATAATAGTAATCAGGACATGTACTGAATATGAATTTATTCTTTGTTCGGCTAGTATTCTAAATTTTCTTAGGGGTTGCTTCAAAATACGAAAAATTTTAAAACAATGTTTCTTTATCATTTGGCACACGAGAAATTCAATGGTTCAAACCGCAATTCAAAATATCTAATATTTTTCGAGTAACGTCGATTTTTCCGATTTTCCAAAAGTCAACTTTGAGACCAAAAATCTCATAAACTAACAAAGCTATTGAAATTTGGTTCTACGAGAGTGTTTTTCTTACATTAAATAACAACCTAGTAAATTTTGAAAATTTTCAAAAAATTTTCCGATTTGGAAAATTACCGGAAAATTGAAAATTAGTAGAGATATGAACTTAAAACCTGCACCAATTGATTCAGCGCGTTAAAATACATAAGTATACAAATTTTCGCTTAATTCGACCAACGGAAAACTATCTTCCAATCGGAATATTTTAATGAAATTTTGTATACTTGTGTATTTCGACGCGCTGAATCGATTGGTGCAGGTTTCAAATCCATATCTCTACTAATTTTCGATTTTCCGGTAATTTTCCAAATCGGAAAATTTTCGTAAATTTTCAAAATTTACTAGATTGTTATTTGATGTAAGAAAAACACTCACGTACAACCAAATTTCAATAGCTTTGCTAGTTTATGAGATTTTGGGTCTTAAAGTTGACTTTTGGAAAAACGTAAAAATCGACGTTACTCAAAAAATATTAGATATTTCGAAATGCGATTTCAACCATTGAATTTCTCGTGAGCCAAATGATAAAGAAACATTGTTTTCGAATTTTTCATATTTTGAAGCAACCCCTAAGAAAATTTAGTATATTAGCCTAACAAAAAATGAATTCATATTCAGTACATGTCCTGATTACTATTATTTTATTTATCGTCGCATTTTAAAGCACTAACATCCGTATCTTGACTGGATTTCTATTTTCCAACAATTTTCCAAAACACGGAAAATCTCAAAATAAAATTTAAATTTTTAAATTTAAATTGCTTATTTGTTTAGAAATGCTCTTATTGTATTCTGATGACTTTTGTATTTCAATATTTCTGCTAGTTTTTGAAATATAAGGTTTAATTTTTGAATATGTGAAAAACTGCTGTAAATCGGTTAAACCATAGGATTGGTCCAAATTATGTAGAAACTCAATTTTATACTTCCGAAAATTTGTAACCAATGTAAGCAGCATTTATTTTGGCGAGCACTATAGCCAGTGTTTATTGTATATTTTACCGAACGGGTGCGTAAATTGAAAGTTCCTGGCTGTCAATAGCGTGCGTCAAATGTTGTTTCCAAGACTGTGAGTAGAAAAACAAGATATTTGTAAGTTTAAGTTGTGTTTGTGTGTGGCATACGTGGTGGTAAGTTCCCGCCATCGATTGGCGCAAGTTCCGAGCACTGTGCTGCACTTTGCACCCTCAATTCACAAACTCGAGATCAAAGTGTGCGGCTGCTAGTGGCAGGGGCGCCCAAAAGGGATAAAAGCAAATAATTACCAGCGGCAACACGTCTGCAATTACTGAAACGACGAAACACCATCGCAAAAATGTGCGAACGAGACCGAGCGCTCTCCTCCGTACCAGCTCATAATTGGCGACGAGGCAATGCGAATAAAACTATTAAAACGTGAATAACGATAATTAAAGAGCCATAGGGAGAGCGTGGCGTAGTTGGTAACACTGCGTTGGCTTTGTTGCGCGTTTGTTTTTTCGATTTTGCCGATTTTACGCGCGTAATAAAATCGTGTGATGTATACGCCAGCCAGTGCATCGCTGTAAAACTGTGCAAATTGTACAGCTTGTTGCTGAAGTAATGAATGCTAAATTACTTCAGTAATTTGCTCGAATTGGATAATGTCGTATGTTAAATTTTAATAAGAAAATACTGTTAGTTAACTTTGTATGTAAACTCCGCAATTTAAATCTATATTCAAACAATAATTACACTAATTATATGCACACACTGAACTATAATTATACTGGAACGCTAACTGACGTTGAATATGCGAGCCGAGACACATACAAGCCCAGATTCATATCATTTGGTCCAGCTAAATCATACAAGTCTATCATTTTAAGCACTTGCACATACATATATGTAAGGGAGGCATTATATTTACGTTACAAATTGATTAGATTTTGGGAACAATTCATCATTCAATAAATTTCATTGAAATAAAAAAGATGTAGAATAATATTATCTACAATTTTTATTTGAAACAATTTTCTATATTTTGTTATGTCATCAGATTCAAATAGCTTTGGGAGAATTTTGTTAATTTGTTATTATTTCAGTTGTTTTTTCCTTAAGTATTCTTAAAAATAACAGAATTTAAAATAGAAATTGAGTATATTTTCCCTTAGTCGTGCATTACACTAAAAGTTTTCTCTCTCGTACAATGACGTAAGTGTAAGATAGATAAAAGAATCTACAAAAAGAACATGCGGTATTTTTTCTTAAAATTTCCTAAAAAATTTGCAATAGGCGAATTAGTTATCAAATATCATTTTATAATCACTTGAAAAGAAACACTTCATAGTGTAATGCCCGCTTTAGAATAGAACAATTCTTTTTTAGTTATTCTAAAAATATTAATAGGGCCAAATGATATGATTTTGGGCTCCTAACTAGTTGTTTTCCAATCTATCTTTGTTCTATAATGTTTTTACCTAGCAACCGCTCAATATACAACTGTTAGACAAAAAAGGGTGGCCTTACAACATCTATTTGTCTCTAGCTCGTTTTTCGTTTTCATAAAAGCCTACAAGTTTGCGTTCCAGTATAATTATATTTCAGTGTATACACATCAAATACCTACTTAGAAAGGAGCATTCGCATAAAAATACTTTCGTCCTGCCACCTTTCACATTATGCACCTGTTCCAGCTCATTTTCGTGCCCCTATCATCATTTCCTTTTTGAAATACAGCTTGATATGCCAAGATAATATATGCATCCTTTTCTTATACACTTCTATAGCTATATTCATGTTGTACATAACTATTGACATTTGTACAGTTTGACAATAGTATGAAAGTTATTTCATGGTTGAGTATTCTTTTCATAGGTTTTCTTAGGGACCGGTCCAGGTATCCAACCAAATATTGAATTTAAAAATAGATGACGCACTACAGTACCTGTAAGATAAATATTAATAATACAGGTACTGTAGTGAGCCATCTATTTAAACCAAAACGTGTCTATGGATTTTTGGTATTTTGGGCACCAGTATTTGGATAGATACCTGTAAAAACCCTTCGAAAACCACCGCTTACATAATTTTATACTCTTGTGAAACTATAATACGTAATTAAGTTTTGGCTACCAGAAATAGTGAAAAATAGATGAACTTGTATGAATCGCACTATGAATGTGGACGAGGCAATAGTGGTGTGCCAGGATAGAAATGCTTGATTGTTGGTGCTACCCCACTGTGTGGGATATAGCGTGGTGCATGTGACTACTGAAAACTTCATTAGTAACAACACTGTGTATCTGAAATTGCAGATTTCAGATTTCAAAATAAAATATTGCACAAAAGTACAATGAGATCTGCAATTGTATATGATTGCTTACATAAAGCAACACTTACATAAAATATACTCTTGTGAAACAGTAATACTTTATTAAATGTTGACTACCAAAAACTACGTTAGCAACAACACTATCTGAAATTGCAGATTCCAGATTCCAAATCTACAATTGCATAAAAAAATTGGTTGAATAAAACTAGATTTACTGTTTGAAATTAGTTCAAGTTTTTTTATTTTAACTTTACTTCCTTACACAGATGTAGATTCAAAAACAACGGAAATAGGATTTCCAAAGAGTGCTTCAACGAGATCTGCAATTGCAGATTACAGAATTACTGTATTAAAAAAGAGATTTCATGTTCATTTTTTTTTTAAATCTCCGATTTTAATACTTATTTCCTTACGTAGAACTGCGCATAACTGGATCCTAAAAATGTTTCGGAACCAACGAGATTTGCAATTGCATATATGCAGAATAGCTTTTCACTGATTTAAAAGCTTTGGGAAAAAATATAAAGTTAAATAGCGTTATTGGGAGATCCCAAAAATAATTCGGTAATGACAAGATCTGCAATTGTAGACACCCAACTAATTCTCTAAACATTTAGTTCACTTGCAATCATTTTGACAATATCAGGCGACAAATTTATTATCTTTGTTAACATATATACATAACGTCATACTATATCCCACTCAGTTGGTTAGTGCGAACCCAGAAAATACATTCAACCAACAATCAAACATTCCTATTCTGGCACACCACTTTTGGCTCGTCCACATTCATAGTGGTGCGATTCATACTGATTGTCTATTCTACAAACTCGGAATCATTCGTTCACGCAACAAACAATCAATCATACCTATCCACTTATTCCTCGGATGTCCACACAATCTTTTGCTCTCAATCTCACCCGCATATATTAGTTTCTCCAACCTTTCATTCGATATTCGCTCATCTTGAGATGGTCAAACATTTTTTTGAATCTCTTCTAATTTCAAAGTGTCTTACGTCTTCTTCAGAGGGTTAACATAAGAGACATCGAAACTAGTGAAGGTTGTTTTCTGTCATCCATTATCCAGCCAAAAAAGTCCTTTTTTAACATATTGGGCTTCCAAATTATCAAGAGATGGCGTTGATCACAATTCCCAAAAGGTACCTACATGTCAAATTCATTTTGTGTGATATCTCATGATGGCGAATGCTTACATACACACTGCAAATTTTCCTGCTTTTATAGGTTATGAGGAGGAGAAAATTCAATCTTAACCTATAATCTACAAATCCAATGAACCTTTCATTTTTATATCTTATTTAAATAATTCGGCTCAAAAAAATGTTATACTTACATTGGAATACTCTTAAAATAACTACTATTGTTATTATTTTTTTTAAAATAACCATTTATATAAAAATAGAATAAAATGTATGTACCGTATGGTTAGTTTAGCTTTCGACCACTAGTTAGCGTATTTTAATTTTGGAAGCCCAATAGAGAAATATAGCAGTTGTGAAGTAGCACCTTTCCTCCATAAATCTCAATAAGTATTCGAATGTTTGAGTGACGCAAGTGTACCGTGAGTCTTCTTGAATTCCCTTGGAAGTAAAAAACAGGGCTGCCATGAAATAGGCCATGCAGCAAACGGCAACTGTTATAAGAGCATTAGCGTGCACCGTGCACATGCGCGTTCGTTATCGCGAAGGTAATTACCGGCGGCAATAGCGGCAATAGCGGCGCTGTCGTCCGCTGACGATTCCAGGCCATTTGCTCGAGATCAGAATGAACTGTGGCATGTCAAATTACACGGAGCGGACCTGCACTGCGATGGCGGAATGGCGGAATGGCATGGTGGATGTTACAAGCCAGACCCGCCGACGAGAAGGTTCTGTTATTGCTAGACTGGAGGAAACTCTTTACGAGGGACTCAGACTGCTCTTCGTGGAGGGTGCACTGTTTTTGTTGATAGTGAATTGCTCCTATTTTGCACACATGCCTAAACAACTATAACCACGGTATAATAATTGATACAGTAGCGACACTCGCTGTCGACACTTTGATCTACCTGAGCCATTTTAGCAGTAGCTGTATACAGCGATAAATTTGAATAGCTGTCAGTTGCTAGTGGGGTAAAATCATTCCACCTGCACTATAAATGCACCTGCAATTTTTCGTGGTACAATAGCATATTACAGTACTAAAACTTTCACTCACGCATGTGTCAGATACTTAAGTCAGCGAATTCGTTTCTTCACTAGTGCCCATCCTTGTGGTCCACATGCTCAATGTTAGGTTAGGTTCAATTTGGTAATGACAGATGAGTGGGTGAAAGTAGTAAGCGAAAGAACTTTTGCCCACTCACCTGTCATTACTCATCCTGTTGCCATAGGAATGAGTTCAGTGGACAAAGCAGAAGGTTTCAAGCTCTGTATCCAAGTAAGAAACAAATTTCAATAGCAGGATTGAACAAATAAGTTTATCTCTCTGTTTTGCACTCATTTTACAATATTTAACATAATAAATATGAACTAAATATCCTTGACATTTGACAGATAGAAAGTCACATATTACAGTGGACACTTAGCGGCCATTTTGTCAGTAGTACACTAAGACACGTCCACTAAAATGTTGGGATCATAAAATATTTGAAGTGTCGTTACTGCATTATTCTTATATTTTGAACTAGCTTACATAAATCAATTATTTTATGTTGGAAATACTTAATAGTCCTTCAAGTAAACTGCCACTTCCAGTTGCCCGATCATCTATGAACTTTACCGTTTAAATTTTAGAACTCGTCGAGAGCAAAACTTTTTCTTCTAAACCCCATTTTCTAGCATTTTTACCATCCCATAAATAATCGAGTTGTTCAAGTTTTTTTCGTAATAATTTGATCCAGTAGCAATAGCAACGAAATAATTGATTTTTATAAATATCACTTGTCAACTCTTTCAAATAGTCAATTAATAATTGTTATTACAAAAGTTTTAATCCAAAAAATTCTGTACATGGATGTGCTGTTACGAAAGGCATTGAATGGAAAGGATGGTATACGAATTGGTGGACGTATAATGTCTGCGTTAGCTTATGCTGATGACATGAATATGTCTAGATATAGAGATGCTCGATTGACTGTGTATAATGGTGGGTTACTAGCTAGCATATGAAGAAGCATGAACGAAGTATAACTGCTGTAAAAATGAGGTATTTGACAGGAGAGTGATTGTAACCGGAATAAGTTGGTGTACGGTGAATGTGAGATTGGAAAGAATATTGTTAAGAAAGGGGAGTGAGTCAGTTGAGGTGCTTTGGTTATCTTGAAAGATGGTGAAACTAAAATAAGCGAGCGAGATTGAAAGTGAACGATTACGTGGACTTCCGAGGAATAAGTGGTAAAGTATGATTGATGGTTTGTTGCATACACGAATGATTCCGGGTGTGAAAAATAGACTATGGAATGTAGACGAGACAAAAGTGGTGGAATGTTTAATTGAGTATCAAGGTTCATGTTACCCCCTAACTGGTATATAGCGTGACGTTATGTGTGTATGTATCTCGTTCCAAACAAAAATTATAAATAAAATAATAACTCCCAAAATGTTAGTGGACGGTGAGGCCCAGGGGTGACGAATATAAGGGATTCGAGCTCAGGATTTTATAGTCCACTGTCCAGTGTGCTACCAACCTCAAAATTATGCTTTTTTCTATGTATCTGCTTTCAAATAACAACCCCCAAAAGTGTTAGTGAAGAGAGAGCTACAATAGAGATTGTAAGTCTCGAAGATTTCGGGATGTAACAGTCTTTTATGCAGCGATTTATTATCTGGGCCAATTTTAATCTGCCGCACCGATTGAACCGAATAATACCTTAATGGAAATTTGAATAAAAGGCACGTTGTAAACAGCTCTGAATCGATTAACCGGTAAGAGTGACTGTAACAAGTTCCGGTTGAGAAGAAGGAAGGTATTCCGTCTACTTGGTACGAGACAGTAGTTTCCAAATTGAAGTCTTTACAATAATGTCAGGATTAAATTCAAAGCAACAAGGAAGAGACAGACGGGGATGTTTCTCCCTTCGCAGCGCACCCTTACAAGGGAGAGAATACTCGTATTTTATATTCTCCCTTAGTTTACAACACGGTGCAAAAGACTTCAACAAGTATGAGGGTTTTTACTTATAGCAAACTTTTTACTTTCTTATACAAAGTATAAGCAAGTATTGCAATCATGAAAAAAAATCGTAGACGAAATTTTTGCGCAAATATATATTTTGACGTCCACTGAATCCGTTAGGACCAATTTCTCAATGATGTCTGTGTATAAGGATGGATAGATGGATGGATGCCTGTGTGCACAATATCTCATGACCGAGACAAGATATGTAAACGAAACTTGGAATTTATAATTTTCATGCTAATATGAAGAGCAGAGTTGATTTTGAATGAAATTGAAAAATCGGAAGAGGAAACTGGGCACAAAAAACAATAAATTCCATTTTAAAAATAGAATCAGCTGTGAATAAATATTAGCAAAAAAATATTTGAAATATAAAATGTTATTTGTAATTTTCTTGTACGTGCTTCTAATTTTGTGAAAAACTATTTTATATATTTCAATAATCTTAGTTACAATGAAAACAATAACTAAAACATTTTTAACATCTATATTTATTTAATTTTATTTATTTATTTAATACAATTGGGAGAACCAACAGCTCATAGAATATGTATGTCAAATAATTGTAGTATCAAAAATATGTGTCGTTTGAAATATTATAAAATCAATACTTATTATTATTTAGAAAGTTTTACAGGCTAGATATTCATTAATATCCATTTTAAAATGAATTCATAGTTATAATGAGAACAAAAAATTAAACAGGTTTAACATCCATATATCAAATAATTGTCAAAATAAATTCATACGCAATTAACAAGTCATACGTGTTCAGTTCGTTTTATTTGTAAAAGAAAGTAGTGTGGTGCCCACACCAGATTTTTTTATTAAAATTGTGTAAAACTATTATTAAAAATTGAGCTTTCAAATTAAAACGAGCCTCATGAAATGAATGTTGGAACCAAATACTTTTAAATTGTTGCAAATTAACAAGTGGTTGTTTTAATAAATATGTAAAAATAATAAGAGTTAATTTAGCGGGTAGTGAAGCAAATCTCGTATTCAGAAACTAAGTACGTATGTAAAGGTACTTAACATACTTAGCGAATACACTTAACGCAAGCTTGTCAGATTGCTGATTACTTAAGATTAGCATAAAGCTTAATATCACAAGTTAGAATTATGCGTGTAATTTTAATTATAAGGGATATATAATTTATATTCATTTATTACCCACTTAATTCATTTCTAAGTGCCTTTCATTATTCGTACCGGTAATTACTTTATTACATTCGACTTGCCTCCATCAAATTTTGATCTTAATTTATTTCCAATATTGCAGAAGTAGATACTCATTTATGTGACCATAGTTGAATACCATCATGTTATCCCACAATAAAAATAATAGCATATTATGATGCAATTGTATAAGTAAGCTTTAAAAGCATGTACGACGAGTTTGAGAGCACGACGCGAAGCGGAATGCTTTTAACGTTGCTAGTGCTTTAATAGGTTATTATAATATAAGGGATTATAATACTCATTATTCACGAAGATGAATGATCATCCGAGTTAATAATGACCATAATCCCGAATATAATACTGTACTTTTTCTAAACCTGTAAATTCGGAAATCTCTTTTGAAAATGATCGAAATTCGTTGAAAATACACGTTGAAAAACATCAACATAAAAATACACTATGCCAACTGACTACCATGTCAGTCAACTGTCAGACGGCCGTTGCTTGGTGATCCACATCACGTCTTCAAAATAACCGGGAATTATGGATTTCTGGCTCTGTGATTGGTCGAGAAGAGTGAATTATGCATCAAAATTATTGTCGGAATTTATTGGTACTATAACTCATCGAAAAAATTGAAATAATGGGGATATATTTAAATAGGAATAGAAAAAATTGTATGTACATCGCCAGGAGAGAAGTGTATATTTTTATCTTGTCGTATTGTAGTCCTCGCCTACGGCTCGTGCTTTAATTTACTCCGCAGAATAAAAAGCATACACTTCTCTCCCTTAATGCATATTATACTATAACGATTTTGGAAAATAGTACTATATTGTACAACGAGCATGGAATGGTACTCATTTCCTACGAGTATACTATACTTTTTTTCCTAATTCAGTTAATTGTAATAATGAATTTGTCCCACTTTCACCATTTCAATATTTGACAATCCTAAATAAGTTTCAAAGTATCCTAGCAATGGCGCCTGTACTTAAATGAACTGACCTGTATTGAAATACTTACAAAACAAATTCATATCGCACGACGCCTGCAATGTACCGCATATCCCTAGCAACAACAAACATACAATGAGCAGATTTCTAATTGATCGTAGAAAAAATATTTATACTCATATGATAAATTTCATATTCGTGATAAAAAATTATACTTTAGTGTCTAGATATACAAATAACTATTAATCAGATTTGGTTTATAATCCTGATGTTACTAATTTAAATCAACCGTAAAGGTACATCGAAGACTATTAGCAGAACCAGATAATATCTCTGGACAAATTCAAGAAGTGGAGTATCATTTTCAACCGATTCCAATCGCGTCTTAAACAACTCGCCATGTTGAACATCTTTTTCATTTGCATATCACAAGGATGAATGATTATCCTTCAAATCACCATTTCGTCCAACACCTCTACGAATTTATCAAGTGTCAAAATTCGACAGCAGACGCCATCAGAGTCTGAAGACGTGCGGGCGCGGCCGAGTCATGGCCTCTGCGATCGTACATCGCGCGCATCAGTCATCAATCTGGAGTCGTCACGTGACTAATGACCCGAGGCTGACGCGGATGCAGCCAAGGGTGGAGAGAAGGGATGGGGATTGTTCGTCTGCCCACAGGTGGACCAGGAATACGAGAAATCGATCAGTTTGGAAAAAAACAGCGATGTTATTGTAGGCAACTTTTAATTTCTAATTGTACAAAAACAAGGAGACTTAAAACATTTCTTTACTTTAATGGTATACAGTACTGAACATACAGATCACGATAAAATAGTTATTTGTCAAACTAGAGAGGAAAGCGCTTCGTTTTCCTCCTCGAGTTCGAAGTTTACCTCATGAGCGCAACGAGTGAGGCACTTCGAACGAGAGTGGAAGAAGAGCTTTCCTCTCGTGTTAGACACAACATTTTTTTCACGACATGTTTCTAAAAACGATTTGCTCGGACCTAAAATACACTTTGAAAACACAACTGAGATAGACTAACAAGTTAAAAGTTATCAGACACAAGGCGGTTTAGCAGAGTTGTCAATGAACTAATCTTATATATCTTTAATAAGTTGTCAAATTTGTAATTAAATAAGAAAAAGAAAAATATAAGACATAATTGTAAGATAATTTAAAGTATATATCACTAAAATAAGAATTTTCAATAAAATTAGGAACTTATTTACAATTTGTATAATATATTTTTTGTAAATAACATTTATATTTACAACACTTCTATATTATCACATTTTCCTCACTATTTCGGGAGAAAAACGGTGGAGTTTCGTACCATGTCGTGAAAAAAATAATTTTCTGACGACTACTATGAAAAGTACATAAATTCACATGCTAAACTATTACTGAAAATTTTACATTTCATACCACTGCATATTGAAAAATTTATAGTCAAAATTGACAACATTTTTGGTCCCAGACGATTCACTGTTATTTTTTGTTAATTTAACAAGTTACAAATTTGTTTGCAAGTAACAAATTATGTTTGTGTTTTTCGTAACTACATATATTTGAGAATATAGTAATTAGTAAAATTAATTTTTTTGTGCTTTTGACTAAATATTTTAGTAGCTAATTATATTGAAGCAGAAAAATAAATTATACTTATTATAACAAATTAATTTGTTACAAAGGATACAAACATTCTTTAACAATTTCAAATTGATAACTTAGCTAAATTTACTTGTTATTATTAACGAGTTTATTTCTTAAATTTTATAGGTAAATGTAGCGAATAAATAAAATCAATAATTTGTCTTGTTAAAAATTCGGAATTGACATAATTTTAATTTAACAAATTCTCTTAACGCATTATATTTATCAATATTAACAAAAATATTTAACAGCCGCAAAATTAAAAAATTGCAAATCAATTTTTTACTGTACAGCAATGTTGTGTGATATGAAAATCAGATGCGTCCGCAACCGTGTGATATGATTTTATCACACGCTGCGATAACCTAACGAACTATTGAATTAACCAAAAAATTTGTGTTTTATCAGATTTTAACATAATTCATGGTGAAATCTGATAGCAATGATATTAACATAATCCGTTTAAATATGTTCATGCAAATTTTATATTGTTTAGTTTTTATTGGAACTCATCAGCGTAGTATAACCCACCAACTGCTCGGTTGGCCAGTCTCTGTGACTTATTAACTTAGCTATTATTTAGAGACTAAATTTTATGGAACAGTACAATTACACAATAAACTGTTTAAGGGGTCTATTCTGCAACTTATCGGTTAGTTTTTAACAGCCTGTTAAAAAATTTTACCAATAAAAATAAACATGTCAAATAAAATTTTCAATTTTTGTTCACTAACGTCTGTTATCATTGGTTAAAATTTTTAACAGGCTGTTAAAAACTAACTGATAACTTACAGAATAGGCCCCTAACTTTGTTGACGTAAAATAATTGGAGTAGGAAATAATTGAACATTTCTAAAATATTGAAAACGCTGTGGTACATTCACCAGTCTGTATATCACATACAGTTTTGAATCACCCTATATAATCCCCTTTCAGAGGGTGGAGAAATGAACGAAGCACCGCGCAAAAGGAACGGGAATAAAGCACAATTTAAAACAAGATGATGCGGCATTTGTTCGCTAACAGATGAATGTTGATGAATGTCGCTTGTATCAAACATTAATTATTTAGATACCTCTTTCAGTTCCTCCGCTGCTTGTTTCAGAATAATTTAATAATCTTTATGGAGCTGTCGCGGCCGGAAATGAAACCTGTAACTCGGTTGTAGGGATTTCAGGATTCGCAAGACGTTGTTGATAGATTCGGGTTTCATTTGTCATGAATAATAATTTGTTTCTTATTAATTGCGTAATTTCCATTCAAAATCCTTGACATCCGCAATAATATCCCGTACAAATTGCTCTCTGTTCATTTATATTTTCGGTTGCAAGTTGAAGTGAGCGTTGTTCTTGCAACATGGTCATGGATACTACCAGGAAATAATGATTTCATGTGTAAATTTGACTTTGGAGTTACGTGAGCGAGCTGCGAATGCCAAGAACAAAATTAATTATGATTAGCGATTCCTAGACCGCTCGACACCAGTCAACTGAAAATTGGCAAGTCGACGGACTATTATCTTTAGGAGCCGCACATCATTTGCGTCAAAGCCACTGCGATTTGACTAACCTCCAAATTTCAGTTATTTAAAGTTCATTTCAGAATGATCTCGAAGAGACACACACTTCAAAACATCCATTAATCACCTGCAACCTGAAAATTGATGCATCTGTTTTTTTACCTACCGCCACATCCTGTAAGGAGGTATAGGAATCGTGCTAAAAATTCGGTAGTGATTTGCAATGAAATCCCTATACGCCAAATTTCTAATCAATATCTTGTGTGTATTATATAAGGCAGGTATTGAGACAGATTGAAAATTTCGATTAAAATAAAAATAAGCTCGTTTTAAGACCCTAGAACACTAGTTTCATTTTTGTTATAAAGTCTGTGTATGAGGATATCTGGAGTAAAGGTTTCTCAAAAGCTATTGAACTAAATATTTCTGTTTTGTTTTTTACATTTGCATCCCCTTAGAAAGAGCTGATAAGTTTGTGGTGATAATCCAATGATCGGAAGTGGTAATTTACTTGAAGCCCTATCAAGTTATTTTGATATATCTAAGAAAATTATGGTTTTAAGACAAATTTTATTGTTATACTCATATTATTGTTTGTAATATTTTCCTCTTACTACCATCATTTAGTAAACGACATATTGATTTAAATTTGTTGATCTGTGATTTTTAAAAAAGAAACAAAACAAAGAATGAAAAATATAATTTTATCCAACACCTCTCAATAAATGCTGTATAACTATGGCGATTTTTAACAAGGAAAGTAACAGATTACCCACTAGTGAATATAATTTTGAAGAAAGTCACTAGTGAGTATTTATTTATTTATAACAATAATAATAACACACAACACCTTGGTAACTACGTCGATTGACATTTTAATTGTAAATTTTAAACCATATGTCACTGTCAATTAATATTTCTTTAATAAATTTTTCATTTATTAAAAGGTGTTGAATAAAACGTTGTACTTCACACGTGGGTAAATTGGAATTACCCACTCGATAAAATTATCACACTCAGCCTTCGGCTTCGTGTGCTAAAATTTCTCTCGTGGGTAATTCTATACTTTGTACAATTGTAAAGTAAATAACTATAATCCAACACCTCTCAATAAATGCTCTATAACTATGGCGATTTAAAAAAAGGAAAGCAACAGATTACCCACTAGTGGGTATAATTTTGAGAAAAAATCTCTAGTGAGTTATTTTCTATTTATAACAATAATATTAACACACAACACTTTTATTCACCCAGATCTCCCAATACCTTGCATCCGGCAGACACCCGCCTTTCAATCTCCCGGTCTATACGTCCATCTCTCGAAAACATACTATATTACTATAATACAGTATAATAATAATAATATTTGTTCTCACTCTCTTGTTACATTACTGATAACTTTTGACTACTGCTATAGATTCAGTTATCAATTCCGATTGACGCAAATCAATGATTAATGAGGAAACTATCAACCAATCTCCATAACAATCTCTGCGATTACCCGCCACTCCAGTATTCGGTTCTCATGCATACATTACCCCAGCCCCCATCAGTCGTCATCAGTGGTGCGGTGGGTGAATCACCCTCAAAACCATTCGTGGTAACCTGACACCAATATCAATCGAGGGACACACTGATTAGGGTACGCAGCCAAGAAACTGCCAGAAAAGGTCTCTTCAGTCTCTTCCCTATAATGAGTTAACCTTAACAACAATCCAACCTCCCAGGGCGACTCTTCGTCTTGCTGAATGCCATTCGTTGGGAAACTTCCTTTGGGCGGTTGTACACCTATAGGGAATAGTACACAATGCGAGATGCTCGGCCCTGTTCTCCTATGCGTGTTGTCCAATTGTCCAGCTGAATCCTCAAAGGATTTTGTTTGTATTTTGTTGGAGAACGTTGTAGAGTATTTCTGCTTTTCTGGCGAACTGTACAAACAACTGACATGGTCCAGGTAACATTTTAAAAAGCGAGGATATTTTTTTTTCTAACAATATTTTTTGTGAGTTCGGTGGACAAGACGATGATGCTATGGTTGAAAGACGAAAACGTGAGCTTTAATTTAATTGCCACAATGTGCGATAACACTTAGACGTTTGCGATGTCATTCGTGGGCGATTAACTTTTAGTTGTGCGCTTTAGTTGCTCTAGTAGGTAATCATACCTACTACCTTTACTATTATTTCGTTTTGCTCTCTGCTAATGACGGCCAAATAAACGCGGATGTTTGTGCATTATTTTAGTTGTATTTTTAGAGGTCAACAATAGTATATTATACATTTACATTAAGGGAAGTGTATGTTTTTTCCCGTGGAGTAAATTGAATACAATACGACAAGGGAAAAATACACTTCTCTTCTGCGGTGTATATACTATTTTTTCAGGACCTTTACATTTATGATGGTTTCTATGTATTACAAAATTATTTAAATTGTAATATAATTTATGATATTTACCTTCGATATGTTTAATTATGTGTTTCCCTCATGACGGGAGAGAAAGTGCATAAACCTCTCGTTGATATGAAATTGGCCGTTTCTGTCATGATTTTGGTATCATAGAAACTGCACTGATAAAAATGTTTTCTTGGGACAAACAGATTCCTCTTAAATGAAGAGAAAAATTATTTTGAGTAGTGCCAATCCGATTTCTTTTGTAGATTTAATAAATATTCTTGTATAATTTAGTTTTGAAGGAACATATCAAAGTAGTCAACTGATACCCTTTATAATGACGGAGTAGTTTGAATAGGGGTAGTTTTCATTCAAAATAATAACGTTTTAAATAAAATGTTTTGTTTAAAATTAAAACGATTTTTTTCTTATTAATTTTAAAAACATAGTTTAAAATATATTCATTTTCTTTTAAACCAGAAAAAAGAAGATAAATTAAATGTATATTCAAAATTATTATTTTTTTGAATTGTACCTAATTATTTTGTAAGAAATAAAAGTGTGAATTTCTCTCCCGGGCGGAAAAAATAGCACACAAAGTCAAATTTACTTCGTATAATACAAACTATTTTTTCTTCAAACACAAAAAGTAAAATTACAATTCATTAAAAAATGCCCAAAACTTCAAAAAATCCATATCCAGTATTTCTATTTCCTTAGAATATGCTGCTTTGTTATTTTTGTTTATTAGTTTCATATTTAACTGTCAATTTATTGAATTACAACTTTAATATTTTTCATAATATTTTACTTTGCCGGCGGAAAAAAAAATGAGCTCCTGCTTGTTGAATACAAATACATAACAACATACTTTTATGACATTTGAAGAAAAAAATATCTTTAAAAAAACTGCTTACAGTTACATTAATAAATTATGTTGCATGTGATCTTTAAATTTGGATAATTTCCATATAAATTAAGAAGTTATATTATAGCAACAATGTATTATTTAAATTAATTTCTATTTTTACAAACTGGAATCTGCATTCTTGGAAAAAACGTTATTTTTGTTTACTACATTCAGAACTAGTTCTGGGAACCATTTTTAAATGTTAAAAATTTTCATAATTCGAAAAATTTGTTGACAAGTTTTAATTCATATTAATTTTCATAGTAAAAAATACAGATCTCGGTATTATGATATATTTTACGCGTGAAGTACGGTTACCAGCCGTCAAATCACGACCTCCAAGGATGGTATTGATGGAAGAACCCATAAATTGTGGTTACCAGCCGTCAAATTACAGTTCCCAAAGATGTTATTTGAGGAGGAACCACGGGGTAAATTAAAAATGACATCTATTGACTATGGGATTCATACGATGAACAAAATTAAACAATAAGAGTTTTACCGGTTACCAGCTGTCAAACAACTCCTCCCCCTTCCTCCCAGACATAACTGCAGTGTAGTTGTTATTCAGGAATATCCTCCAGTATCCCGAAGGAAAGTAAAAACATCTCCAGATCCATTTCTTTCTGATTTCCAGCGCGAGTTTCTCCGCCGCATGAACTCTACTTTAGTGTCAAGGAGCACTTGTTTCCATGGCCTGTCTTGATTGTGTTTTAAGCACCGCCGTCTTGGATCTGTCGTCATTATCCTCAAGGACTCGGTGCCGTGTACCGTGAAAGATGTCTTAATTATCGTGCAGCCGCTGCTACGTGCACGGACACTGTAATACCGACTTTTATTTTTGTTTGGCGAGTGCTGGTGTTTGACCTCTGGGGTGAAAAGAAATTTTGTTGCTATCGTTTATTAATTATACTAGGAGACCAGAATCATGCCATTTGGCTTAATTAAGACTCTTCTGATCTTACAAAAGGAAAATTGTTTTATTCAATTTATTTGTATCTTATTTTTTTACCTAAATGGTTTGACTGACCGTTCATACAAACCCAGAATCATATCATTTGGCCCAATTAAGACTTTTAGAATAACTTTAAAAAATCGTTCTGATCTTGCAAAGGAAACATTGTTGTACACAATATATTTGTATCTTAAATTCTGTTATTCTTAAGAATATTTTAAGGAAAAATAAAAAATGAAATAAATATAAATAAATAAATATATCATTACGCCTTTTACGCATTGTGGGTGTGGCACTCTGCTTACGCAGATCTCGGTAAGTGATATATTTTTGCGTATGAAGTGCGGATACCAGCCGTCAAATCATAGCCCCCATAGATGTTAGTGGAGGGGGAACCACAGGGGTAAATTTAAATTGGCAACTGTCAGCGGTGGGATTCGAACCGAGGATCTCACGCTCCACAGTCCAACACGTTACCATGGAGCTATTTACCCCTTTAAAATGAAATAATAACAAAATTAAACATCATTAACATGAAAATTTCATTTGGCCCAAAGGCATTAGCTGGTACCACGAACACTGTTTTTGAATCTGATGACAACAAAATATAGAAAAATGTTTCAAAGATTGTAGGTAATATAATTCTACATCTATTTGATTCCAATGAAACTTACTCTATCTTATTTATTTACTAAAATATGCCCAAAACCCTGATAGGCCTTCAAATAATCTACCACTTACTGTTGATGAATTGTTCCCAAAATCTTATCAATTCGTAACATAAACATAACACCTCCCTTATATTCCGAATGTCTACTTTTTTTGTGAGCTATAAAAATACAATGTTAATATTTTCAATTTGTCTATTAATTTTTAGACCAAAGTATGAACAGATAAAATGTTTAGAATTAAAAACTGCACCAAATGAGCCTAAATTTATTAATTTGATATATTTCTCTCATGAGATAGACGTAAAATAATATGTATAGTTTTTAGCTATTTCCAGAGTGCCATGGTAAATAAAACATACAAACAATCGTATGGTTTGAGTTTGACAGATGACATTTGGAATAGTTTTAATGATTATTGACTTGTTTAAATTATTTCTCTGTAATCATGGGCACATTTATCATTTATAAATAAATTAAACAAGTCAATAATTATTAAAACTCTGCCAAATGTCATTTATCAAACTCAAACAAAACGACTGTTTGTATGTTTTGTTTAAGATGGAAGTTCTCAAGTCGATGTGCATATTTTTAAAAATTTATGATCAAGTATAATTTTGTACTGGATTGTATCTGATTTAGATGATTTTCTTCCACCCCTAAGGGTAGAAAAATAGGTAGCCACAAACAAATTTTTAAAACAAAGTTAAACCGATGAAAAAAGAGTCTGAAAATCGAAAAATAAAACAAACCTTTTAAGTATTAATAACTATGTTTCTTCTGATTGGAGCGTTTAAAATATGTACAAGAAATTAATTGGAATCAGTGTATGGAAATTTATAATATTGAAATCATTAAAGTAAATAGAATATGACGGTGATGACTGGACAGTGTGTAGTAAAAAGTGATTACATAATAACGACAGGTTGTTAACTCCTCTAAATGTATAGATATCGTGGGATGAAATTTAACGTACAATGTGATACTAGTTTTTGTTGTTAACAGATAATGAATAACTTGTTTTTATAGATTGGGAGATTGTTACATTTCTGAAGGTTAATATTTAATTTTAAAATATTAAATCATGTGATACGGACTGTAAAAACTTCAATTAACGTCAAAGTGAGAAGGTAAAATGGCGAGATGATGATAAGGTGTCATACGAGAACCATTTTCTCTTTCGGACAAATGAGGCGACACCCTTACATAAATCACAAATGGTCCGCGTAAAAAACACCATTTTCCTCCCGCTCGTAAAAATCTCTTCATTCGGCTAATCATAATCCCCTTTCAACCCGCTGAGTTTGGAGTTTACTCTCGGCGTCAGGACCGGACTCGCCTCCACGAAATTCAACCTATACATTAGGTATCTCTCGCTTATATAATTTGTAGGCGGCAAATTATAACAAAATTTAACTTAAGTCGATTATTTACTGAGTTCTGTTTGAAAATAAATTTGTTACCAAAATCTAATCAGCTCGTAACTTAATCTTTTACATAAACAAACGTTATCCTGAAAATAGTAATATAGTGTTCTAGAAACTTTAAAATGAACTTATCTAAAAGGAAATTTTTAACCTGTCATATTATCCTTCTTACATATATGTGCTACCGGATCAATATAAATAAGTTTATTTTATGATTAAGTTTTTTCATAATATTATCTCATTTAGTCAACTGTAATTATAGTAACTATAGCAAACTAAGTAAATGTAAGTAAAGTACTGTTAATGTGCAGTTACTTTCACATGTCATATAGTCTTTAATCACTAAAATTTACTGAATATCTCTATAAAGATAGATTGTAAATACTAATGGGATCATAAAAAAAAATATATGTGCTAGAGTAATAAAATCTGTATTCAGCACATAACCTCTGGCCTAAATAATTAAGTTAAAATAATAATAATTTTTAAACTGTGCAAAATATAGAAAAAGTTTCAAATAAAAATTGTGTTGATGGATTCCTACCAAACTCTAACCTGATCGCAATTTCCATATCCAAATTTTTAATATTTAACTTGCAATACACACAGACAAATGTTTACGTGAAATAGGTAAATCGTATTCTAGGGACCATAAAAAGTTTATCTGTCATATGTGCGGGAAGTAATAAATATATCATCACGTCATTTACTCATTTTGGTATTATATTGGTGAAGGGGTTCCTAGCTGTCAAGTGACCTGCCCCAAAGATGTTAGTGGACGAGTAAAGTAAAAAGTTAAATACATAACATCACGCTATATCCCACACAGTAAGGTAACAGTCTCATGAACCCTGAAACACCATTAATCAACAAATCATTCCTTTCTCTCCTGGTATATCACTTTTTGCTGTGTCTACATTTGTATAATATATACGAATATACAGTAACCTAACACCCCTATGGGGTAACGCCGTTTCTTATGAAGTTCTTTAGATACTTTTGTTGAAGCGGATCAATTTCCTTTAAATCCTTGTAGTTAGGTTTCTCAACATCTTTCTTTATTTTATTTTACTTTATCGGTCTCTAATTCCTGCTGTTTTTTAAATCTTCCACTACTTCCTGTAGCTCTGTTGATCTGGGTATCTGTCTCATCTTCTTCTTCCTCCTAGTCCCTATTGTACTATTAATCCTTTTCTTCTACTCCCCATATATGTCCAAACCATCTGACTCTCTGTTGCTTGATCTTCAGTATGTCTCCTCTTCCCAACTCTTGTTCTGTATTTGTTTTATGATATCTTTATTGGTCCTAATATTGTTCTCTTCATTTCTCGTTCCATTATTCTTAAATCGTCTTCATTTATTTTTGCCATTGTCATAGTCTCAGCAGCATACATTGTTATTGGTATTATAATCGTTCGGCTAATTCTCATTTTTGTATCTTTAATTTTATTAATTTAAATAAGTGGTCGGCTGTGGAACTTATGACATCAATTTGAAACAGACTTTCATACTATTTATGCATTTCCAGGTGTTCAATTGTTTTTGTACTGTAAAATGGTAGCACAAACTCTGAAACACAATCAACCAACAATCAAATATCCTATCCTGGCACACCACTTTCGCAACTCATTCGCATATTAACGTTTGCACAATGGTTGGGATGGTACCACAAGCTCTGTTTTTGGGGGTTTTAAGAGAAGTGTTTTAGCCTCGGTTTTAGCGCTGTACAAGTGTACAATATTCTAAAATTGTTTTATAAAAAAACATATTTCGAATAAAGCTTTAATTACAGTATTTCTACATTCTATTCGAGTTTCATACTAGATTCGGCTACGCTTGCGCACTACTGTCAGAAATCAGGTACACCAACCTGTATGCGTTTTGTCATAAAGTCGTTAGTTTTTAATTTGGTGTTTGATAGTTGTCCTTTTTTTAAAGAATGTTTTTCTAAGTTATCCATTGTTTAAATAACTTTAATAACAATGTGTCAAAATGCAGTAATTCAGTTTCAGTTGTAAAGTTTGTCGAATAGTTTTAAAATAAAGTATGTAAATCGAAGGAAACTCGAATGAAAATCGAACCAAAAATCTAGTAAAAATCCAGACGAAAAAAGTATAATGTAATTCAAGCTTAAATTTTTTTTGTATATTAAGTCTAAAACACTTCTCTAAAAACATCCAAAAACAGAGCTCATGGTATCAGCCTAAACGTCCACCAATACGTTAGTTTTTTCCGCTGTAAAACGGTGAAAATTCGGCCCTGCAGCTCTCCCACTCTCCTCTCATCGCGCGACGCTGACGTCGAATTCTCCGGAGATTTACGTCGCGCCCCTGTAATTGAAAACTGAATGAAATGGAGGATAATCCTGATTCTGTTTGAAAGAACGACGTAGCTTGATGCACCACTAAGCGGGGGCCGGGGCCGGGGGATGGCTCATGGCTCTCGTCAAGGGTTGCTCTGGCTCGTGTGTGCCACAGCACACTACGTGGGCTATAGTGTATACTTCACGCCTCACTGGACTTCAACCGGTACAGTTCCTACAAGAGTACTTACGGAATTAAACACGGACAATCAACGAATTCTCGTCTTCGGTTTAGTAGCGAAGATAAAATATTTTTATGGGTGCAGCGGCAAACTACCGGAAAGATAAGGGACGATGACACTGTTACTTAAATTTAATAACCCTTCGAATTAAACGGGACGACATGCTGTGCTGACATTTGGGGAAATATCTAATGTGCACAGTAAAAAATTTTATTTGCGATTTGTTAAATATTTTTAGTTAATGTTGACAAATATATTGTGTTAGGTTAGCAATTTGAACAAATATGGCAATTTGTTAAATTGAAATTTTGTCAATAACTTTTAACAAGAAAAAATTTTGTTTTATTTATTTATAGACTCGTTAAAAATAAAAAGTTAATTTAGCTAACTAGCTAAAGAAAATTTGTATCCTTTGTAACAACTTAGTTTATTATAATAACTATGATTTATTGTTCTATTTCAATATAACTACTTAAATATTTAGTAAAAAGCTCATAAAAAGAAATGTTAATAATTGCTATATTCACAAATATATTTAGTTACGAAATACACAAAAATAATTTATTACTTGCCAACAAATTTGAAACTTGCTGATTAACAAAAAATAATACTGGATTGTCTGGGACTAAAATTTTGTAAAAATTTTGTCAATTTTAAACTATAATTTTCGGCTGCTAGATTTAAATAAACGAGCTGGTTCATCATTGCAGGCGAATAAAAATATATTTTTACTACATACAAAGTTGATTGAAAAATTTGCTCCATTTATCAAGAAATATATTAAGGCTAATGTTGCTTCTGGTGCATTGGTACAAACAAAAGGTAAAGGTGCATCTGGATCATTTAAATTAGCATCGACTGCAATTATAGAAAAATCTGCATCGTCTACTGCTAAACCCAAAAAGACAACAGTTTAAAAATCAGCAACAAAATCAAAACCTAAACCTAAAGCACAGAAAGAAACTAAATCTGCTGTTACTGTTAAGAAGACAGTAACATCTGCTAAAACTAAAAAGTCTGCAACTTTAGAGAAGAAGAAATCAGCATCTGCAAAACTTGTTAAACCGAAATCGCCCTCAAAAGCAAAGAAAACTACTAAAGCGGCGACTAAAAACTCAAAAACAACGAATCCGAAAATTGCAAAAAAGAAGACATCACAAAAAAAATATATTTTGTAATTTATTTTTTTATAATAAGGGGTACAGTAGTGCGAAACAACACTACCTTTAAATTGGATAATGTAACATAATATAATAATATAAATACTTAAACAGATCACTTTGACAAAATCTATCTATGTGTATGTTAGGGTCCAAAAGGATGTTTCTATTGTTGAAGAAGTAAGCTTCGTTCTAGGTATAAAGCAAGCTGCATTCTACGAATATTCTAGAATAGAATTTATTTTACGTATAGCTGAGAAAAATCCAATATTATACTTGCAAATTTACATTTATAACTCTCTCATTCTCAAATAAACTACATATGTTTTTCCAAGAAACAACTTTTAATTAACCATTGTAAACATGGTACCACGAGCTCTGTTTTTGGGTGTTTTAAGAGCAGTGTTTTAAGCTTTGTTTTAGCGCTGTACAATGTTCTAAAATTATTTTATAATAAAACACTTCAAATAAAAGTGGTATATAATACATTTCGCTGTAAGTTCTATTTGAAGCATTTTTTTATAAAACAGTTTTAAAACATTGTACAGAGCTAAAACCGAGCTGAAAACACTGCTCTTAAGACACCCAAAAACAAAGCTCGTGATATATACCAGCCATTAAGTTACATTTTTACCTCCCGTATACCATAAAGTAATTAAAACGTCAACTTACATACTCTAGTTAAACTATATCTCTTTCTCATGTCGGCATCGCAACAAAGTCGGCAATTAGCCGATTCTATTTAGCGCAATAAATCATGCACACTCGTATACCGCACACCTCTTCATCTGACGATTCAATTAATTACCGAACGTATGAGATCACATTTATTTCGGAGCGCGATTCGTTCGCGTGCACGAAATTGAGCACCGCCGGCTTATTTGTATCTAATACCCTTGTTATCACGTGAAATTAGTCACAAGTAGGCCTTGACATTCTCCATCGATACTGGGGAAAAAATTCAAGAGAAGTATGAAATAGAGAAACGGGGAAAATATTCATTGCTTCCATTTATATGTACAGTAATGTAGAATTGTTTTCAAATCTACAAGTATATTTACGTTGTTTGGGTTCTCTCTTTATTATTAGGTGTATTCACTGATTTCTATAAAACACAAGATTGGGTATAAGCCGCTACGGTGCGTTCCCAACTGAACGCCGCCATGATAGTCAAAATTGAGGTTTTGTGACACTTCAATATTTAAAAATCTATCTCTCTTGTCTATGGGTATGACCATAATTCGTAGTATGACCTAAAGAGAGGTGGTGGCGGACGCACTTTACAAAAGTGTGTCATAAAACCTTAATTTCACCCTTTCAATTGGGAACTCTCTTAGATGGAAGAATATGGCCTATGCCTAATCTAGTGTTATATAGAAAACAATTTGTATATTAAACAGATAGCCTGGTACAATAAGCTCTGTTTTTGGGTGTTTTAAGAGAAGTGTACAATGTTCTAAAATTATTTTGTAAAAACATGCTTCAAATAAAAGGTACTGTGAAATATATTATCTACCACTTTTATTTGAAGTATTTTTTATAAAATAATTTTGGAACATTATACAGATCTAAAACCGAGGCTAAAACACTTTTCTTAAAACACCCAAAAACAGAGCTCGTGGTACCAGCCAATGTGTTTAAGTTGTAATAATAATAATAATAATAATAATTTATTTTCTGTAGACACAATACATGTATAGTAAACGTCACAATATAAGTTGCAAAAAGAAAATACAAAAGTTGTTACAGATAATAATGTACAAAAACATAAACTCATTTAAATTCTGAAAACAGTGTTGTAGAAGAAATAGTTTTAAATCTTTTTTCAATTGCTTTTCTGTATCAACAGATTTAAGTGACTCAGGAAATTTATTATTATTTCTAGTCTAGATATACTTGTATATCTGTTTCGATCATTTACTAACAACTGATATTCAAGCAGGTTAGAATAGAAATAGTATTAGTGTTAGAAATAACATTAATTTCAGTTCGCCAATATCAGCAAATAGAAAAAAGATTGTAATAAAAATTGTAGGAAAATATCTCCCGAAAATTTTTATTTGCCTTCAAGTAAACTATCACTTTCGTTAGATGTATTACTATTAAAATCTAATCAGCACTAAAGAACATCCAAGTTCTAAAGATACAATAATTTAAACGTCAACTTTCATTCTCTTGTTGAACTATAAAAACAAGTGTTTTAATACACTATTATGTAAAGGAGTTTCCAATTGTAGGCAATGCAGTTGTCGAGAAGTGCGTAACGCAGCGCCACACGCGTCGAATCGACGAGTTTGTCTCGCAAACTTAATAAACTTCTCGTAAAGTAAACGTTATCTTTGGCGATACGCCGAACGCTGAAAACAAGATCGAAAGAAGCAGTTTCCATACTGTTATGCTTTCCCCGCGTGCTGCCCCCTCGCCCCTTGCGTAGACGGTTCAATTTCCTTTTAAACCATCCCTTACCCTCCGCCGCACCCAGTGGCGGGACCGCGGGTTTCCTACATTCAACTATTTTGGTAGCTGAAATCAACAATACAAGCATTCCTATAAGGCGCCAATATTGTATTCATCTCAACCACACACTCATTATATCTTAAAGTTTTTCATTTACACCCAACATTCGTTAGGCACTAATACATCATTATACACATTCATGTAGGATAATATGCTGGGGACAATAGATTATTTTATGATACTAAACATAAAAAATTAGAACATATATTTGGACAGAAAGATATAGCAACAAATATAAACACTATATTAATTTCACAGTGTTTTCACCAAAATTACGTCACGTCAAAGCGCGACTTATTTTATTTGTATACATACATACATAATATGGCATTATATCCCACAGAGTGGAGTTTCAGGATCCTTTGAACACTATCAACATTTCTTTCTTGGCACACCACTTTCACCTCGTCCACATTCTTACATGCTCGTCTATTCTTCACACTCGAAATCATTCATTCACGCATCATACTTAACAATATATTCCTCGGACGTCCACACAATCATTCACCCTCAATCTCACCCGAATATATTAGTTTCACCAACCTTTCGAGATGGTCAAACAACCTCAACTGACTCACTCCCACTTTCTTAGCAACATTCTTCTCAATTTCACACTCACCGTTCTCCAACATATTCCTGACACTAACCCACACACTCCTCTCAAATACCTCATTATTACCACTGAAATATAGTAATAATGGAACGCGCACTTGTAGGCTTTTATGAAAGCGAGAAACGAACCTGAGATAGAAAGATGTTGTAAGGCCACATTTTTTTCTAACACTTGTTTATAGATCGATTGCAGCTCACATTTTCAAAATCAGTTATTGTTCCAGTATTATTATATTTCAGTAGGCACTAACATATCTTTATATAAACTCAATGGAGCATCTTTAGATACATTGACTGCTAATAAGACAACCGATTAAGAGTGATTAACAAGCAGTTGACTAGCTTTATTTTACGCTGCCAAGCGTTCCTAAATTATTTTAGAGATATAAGCTTCAAATAAAAGACATACAGAATTAAATATTCTACCACTTCTAATTTAAATATTTTTCTCAATAATCATGTAAGAAGGTTTGACAGCTGAAAAACACAGATAGTCAACTGCTAATTAGTCGCCCTTAATCAGCGTTCTTACTAGCGATCATTCACATTTCAAGCACCCAATACCTCTTCACTAACACCCATAGGGGGCTGTTCCTTGACGGCTGGATATATTAAAGGCAATTTAATGTTTGGGGGCAGAGCCTTCGGCGCCACTGGGGCCCACCATGGTGCGTGGCTCCTCGCATTCAATTTTCCAATGATATCTTTTCTCTTTTCTTTGCTCTCGAACCCAATTTATCAATTCTCTGTAGTATTGCGGACTGTCTCATGTAACATAAAAGGAATATTTTATAATAACCTACTTTGCCTAAGCGGTAACCGCCTGGCGACCGGTACCACGAACCGGTAGATGAAACCGTAACCGTACCGTTCCACGGTTACGACTTTGCTAGTCAAGGTGAATGTGATTGAAGACTTCTCGGGAAATGAAAATGCAACCGTTTTACTATTTTTAGTAACTGTAAACTTCTCAAAACTGTGAAGTTTCGAAGAAGATACACACACGATCTTTCAAATTGATATTAATATAGCTGCTAGACTTTGTACGTCTACGCGGAATTCTCGCTGTTAAAAACATTTCTATTCCCAAGAAAACACGATATGTCTGCATAAAAATATAAATACACATGAAATAAATTGACATTTTGATGCAGTGCTAAAAATATTTAATATCTTTTAAATGTGTAATTTTTATGGAAATATATGTTTCGAACAAACGAAAAAATATAAAGTAATTGACACAAAACAATCAAATAGTTATTTATGATAGAGCTCTAGAAGAATGTAGGTATTCTCGTCCGCCATTTTGGGTCCAGATGTCATAAATAAAACAAGTTATTGGAATCCAGTTACTTAAAAAAACATTTAATATTTTTATCTGTCAAATTTGAAAACATATTTATTGAAATTCTGTAAAATCCTACTACACAAATCATACGGTAATATATTATTATAAAGTATTCTGTACACTTACCTGTTAGATATAAAATATAATAATTGAAAGAATGATATATCACAATTATTAATCAATTTCAACTTGAAATTTGACAGAAAAGAATTAAAGTAACTGGATTCCAATACTTTGTTTTATTTATGACACTTGGACCCAAAATGGCGGATGAAAATACTCATATATTCTAGTGCCTTATTTATGATACAAATGTTAAAAGTGACATTTACTGAGTAAGTGGGGAAGTTTGTGAAACGAAGCCATCACTGGCACTCTGCTTGCGCAGATCTCGGTAGGTGATATATTTTTGCGTATGAAATGCAGTTACTAGCCGTCAAGACATATCCCTCAAAGTTGTTAGTGGAGGGGGAACCACAGGGTTCGAACGAGAGTGGAAGAAGAGATTTCCACTCGTGTTAGACACAACATTTTTTTTCACGACATGTTTCTAAAAACGATTTGCTCGGACCTAAAATACACTTTGAGAACACAACTAACAGACTGACACTTTAAAAGTTAGGTTATCAGACACAAGGCGGTGTAGCAGTGTTGCCAATGAACCAATCTTAAATAAATATCTTTAATAAGTTGTCAAATTTGTAATTAAATAAGAAAAAGAAAAATATAAGACATAATTGTAAGACAATTTAAAGTATGTATAGCACGAAAATAAGGATTTTAAATAAAATTAGGAATTTATTTATTTAATTTTTAAAATATATTTTTTGTAAATAACATTTATATTAGTAACACTTCTATATTTTCCTCTCTAGAGAGGAACAACACATTTTCCTCACTATTTCGGGAGAAGAACGGTGGGATTTCCTAATAAATTTGTCTTTTGAAATTTTGTGTTATTGCTTGTGCTTATTAAAACCCAAAAATTCTAATAACAGAAATCTAGGAATACTATTAATAATGCGAAGAGAATCTGTAACAAAATATTGGCTGGCGGTAGTCTAAGTTTGAAGCAACAGAAATTGAAATAATATATTATCGCGTTCTTTTATTGTGGCGGTCGTAAAAATCCGTGCAGTGTCCAGTTTTATCATCATGCGAAAATGAAATATACGGATTTATTATCTCAACAAGAGCTTCCTTCGGGATTTTATAGGGCTTGGTGGTTTTAAAATTTTTAAAAGCTTATTCTCGTATTTATGTCCCGGGAGTAATATCGCAGATAACACAATTCCAGCGAGTGTTTAGTATCCTGCAGCTCGATCATTTTTATATCGGCACCGAGTGTTTATCTGCCCTCTGCGACAAACAAGACATTCGCTTCGTTGCGGCCACTTACCCCCCGCCCCCGCCCCCTGTCTTTTACGACACCTTTTTAATATTCTTCTTGGTGGCTTCGTCTTTCTGCAACCCCAAATATTCACACAATGTTAAATTTACTTTTATTCAAAACTGACTTCTTTCCTAATGTTATTGCTGTTTGGATATTATATTTTAAATGATTATTATATTAATTCATTTACTTCCTTGGAGCATGAGACTCCTATCTGTGTTTCTGTCAGTCTGTCTGTCAGTCTGTCAGTCTGTATGGATCTCTAGAGTTACGTGTTCTTAAAAACGACTAAACTGAAAATTTTGATATTTTGTATGTATTAACTACATCCTCTTTGAAAGAGCTGTTTTTGGTGATAATCCAGTAACCGGAAGTGGTAGTTTACTTGAAGCCTTATCAAGTTATTTTGTAATATCTCAGTAAATTATGGTTTAATGACAATTTTTGTTATTAGAATAATGTGTAGAATATTATTATCTACAATTGTTGTTTGAAATATTTTTTTCTCAAGCATACTACCACTTTTCCGAATATCCTGTATAGTAATAACTAATTTGACTTTACATTAACATTATTAGTTATGTTAATTAACGAGTCGTTTATCGACATCTGCTTATATTTGTTTTCTAAGCAATGCAAGAGTTCGAAGCAAATAATCGAAGTAAAGTATAGTTGCAAAGTAAGGAGCAAGCAATAAACTTAAGTAATGAACATTTGAAAACGATAATAAAGTGACAGGCTAGCGGTAACGTAATTTGACTTGAGTCGTTAACAACTTCTTGATAATCCGTTTCCTTTATTACTTTCATTTCCTTTACCTGCTCAGTTTTTGCTTCTTGCCGAGTCTAACGTTGCATAAATTCATTTTATGAGAAATGACACAAAATTACTCTAAAATGCACTGCACGTTAATGTGCTCTATATTCTTATACCTCATTATAAAAAGTCATTAGCTACGAGTTAACTAAACTATTACGTCATTACGCTCATGCCCCATTCAGCACATGAGTAAATAAATCATCATGGCATTTATCCATTTCGGGGTGAGCCACATTGCTTTAACTTTAGACCTGTGAATCCCCTTTCACTAAATTGACAGTCCAATATATAAAAAAAAAATTTATTACAACAATAACTTCACTTGATAGCAACAATCAAACCGTTGTTGATCATTCTGAATATTTTTAGAAAGGAAACTAGTTTTCACATATAAAATAAACCAATCATTTGATTCAATTTTGTCACTTCTTCAATCAATTTAGAAAAAACCCGTTAAATATATATGACAATCATGTGTATTATAGTATTCTATACATTAAGGGAGAGAAGTGTATGATTTTTTCCCGCGAAGTGAATTGAAGCACGAGACGTAGCCGAGGGCTACAACACGACAAGGAAAGAAATACACTTCTTTCCTGCGGTGTATATAATATTTTTTTCAGAACCCCAATATTTATAATGGTTTTTATGTATTTAAAAATTATTTGAATTATAATATTATTTATGATAGTTACCTTTGATTCCCTCACAACAAAAAAAAAAAAAATATGCAGAAATCTCCTGTAGATATGACATTGGCTGCTTCTGTCATGATTTTGGTATCACAGAAGCCCAGTTTCTCTCCCGGTCGTGAAAAAAATATTTGATTACTTATTGTATTTTTATTTACAATTTGTCAAAAATTGTTATTACTTTTTGAGCTAGCTGATTTGGGAAACAGTTTAAAGCCTGTTTTACAGGACACAATATATTGGCCAATTTTTTTCTTGCCCAATCAATTGGTAATTGGATAATTTTTTAGGGAATTCCAGAAAATTTTAATAATTGCCAACCATTCAATCTTGTTTACGTTTTGGTAAGTTTATTATTTTTCTATGTGTAGTTTGAAGCTAGAACCAAAAATATTAGTAGCATGGGTGGCAGCTGATATCATGTTGGTACTACTGAAATTGTCACAATAAATTAATGGAAAATGGGGCCTATTCTGTAACTCATCTTTTAATTCTTAACAGCATGTTAAAAAATTTAACCAATGATAACAGACGGCACTGAATACAAATTAAAAATTTCATTTGACAAATATATTTGTATTGGTTAAAATATTTAACAGGCCGTTAAAAATTAACAAGTAATTTACAGAATAGACCCCAATGTATGTAAAATTAAGAAGAAAAGTTGGCCAATTTATTGACTAAAATATTGCGTAGTGTAAAACAGGCTTAATAATGATACCCTTAAACAGTATACCCTGCAGGATTAACAACCCTAAAAATAATAAGAGATAACAACCCTCGCAATATTATTACATTAGTTGAAGAGTACATACGCGAAATATAAAGTTTTATTCGTAAATTTTACGATGAGATTAATTGCAAGCTGAGATTTGAAACACGCAAGTGAGTAAAGCACTATAAGAAGGACAGAGAGAAACATTGCAGTAAATAGTGAGGGAGAATGAGTAGGGGGATGAAGGGTGTATGATAAAGTCGAATTTACGGCAGTGGTAACTGATGCAGTAGCGGTTTATTACAACTTGTTGTTTTGATAAAAGTTTGTAATTTTATACAAGCTACTGTTGGTGTTGATGGTGACACCCAACATCGTCTTGCGTCGTCGCAAAATACTTTGTGTTGGTTTAGTTTGGCGCGATTTGAATATAGGTTGTAACGTAAATAAGTATATTAAATATACAAATAATAGAGCAGCAATATTACCTAATAGACGATAATAAAAAATTATACTTTAGTGCCTTGATATACAAAAAACTAGAAAGCGGATTATATGCACGAAAAAACTGAATTATATGCGCATATATGTACACAGATTTTTTTGGAAAATATTCACTCACTATGACAATATATGCAACAAAATATGCAAAAAAAAATCTTAAATTATTAGATAAAAAGTATAAATGAATGCATTATGAATTTGATTGCACAAAGCAGTCTTAATCCTGATTCATAATTAACATATATACTACTAATATACATATAAACTAAGTCTAGAAACTTGATATTATAAGATTGTGACATATTTACATAATTACAACAAAAAATTATTCAAAATTTTCTAAAAAAAATAGTGAAACATAACTAAAAGATATATTCAGCTGATTATTTTTTGACGTTTCTTAAAACCAATAAAATGCTTCATTGTATGTCACATGTATGTGTTTTATCCAATCATGTCATTATTATACTGATTATTTTTTGGCATTTCTTTAAACCAATCAAATGGTTTATTGTATGTCACGTGTCTGCATTTTAACCAATCCTGTCATTATTATACTGAGAATAATGCTCTTGTGAATATTCCCGGCAATTTTCTCTGTAGCTTTTTTGTTTTTATTGACAGATGTCAGATGTCAGATAGGTATCATCAACACAAGTAAAAATGAGCAAAAAAGATGGATTAAGTGACGTGCCTGATGATGAAATCAAAAAATAATCTAATTAAATATAACTCGAGAGTTCGATAAATTAGAAAATAATTCTCCAGTATCTTTCTCAAACTTGTCGCCATTTGGCAATAGCCACTCAAGGCCTACGGGCTTTCGTGGCTATTGCCTGGCAACAAGTTTTCGAAAGATCTGTCAAATTATTTTCAATTTATTCTCACTCTCTTGTTATATTATTACTGAGAATAATTTGACGACTGGCAACCGCACTTCATACGCAAAAATATATCACTTACCGAGATCTGTGTAAGCAGAGTGCCACACCCATAATGGGTAAAAAGTGTGATGATATATTCCATATTTTTATTTTATTTTATTTATAATGCTCTTGTGATTATTCCCGGGAATAATCTGTGTAGCTTTTTTGTTTTTGTTGACAGATATCAGATAGTTATCATCAACACAAGTAAAAAATAAACAAAAAAATAGATTTAGTGCCGTGTCTGATGATGAAATAAAAAAAATTATCTAATTAAATATAACTCGAGAGTTCGATAAATTAGGAAATAATTCTCCAGTATCTTTCTCAAACTTGTCGCCATTTGGCAATAGCCACTCAAGCCCTAAGGGATTTCGTGGCCATTGCCTGGCAACAAGTTTTCGTAAGATCTGTCAAATTATTTTCAATTTATTCTCACTCTCTTGTTGTATTATTACTGAGAATTATCGGTCTTATATTCATTGTACCCACTTTTACCAGCATTCGTGTATACAATGAATACCTACCGTTACCGTTACAGGATTTTCCCTAGAAATATTAGAGTTTTTTGGTTTGTATATTTGCTTATTGTATTGTTTATTGTTTTTCCGTTGCATTCTTCTATTTATTGCGGCCTCCTCCAATATTTGGGAATTATCAATGTGCATTACCAGAAATTTCACAATGTTTATTACTAGACAAGGTCTTAAAAATATTGAAATATGCAACTATATGCAATTTTTGTAAAAATATGCATAAGAATGTCCAAATATGCAAAATATGCAATTAATAATTAGCGTTAATTAACTATAATCCATGTATTTCATCCAGAAAATTGATATTATCCAACACCTCTCTATAACTATGGCGATTTTAAACAAGGAAAGTGACAGATTACCCACTAGTGGGTATAATTTTGAGGAAAGCCACTAGTGAGTATTTTTGTATTTATGACACAACACCTTGGTAACTACTTCGATTGACATTTTAATTTAAAATTTTAAAGCATATGTCACTGTCAAATAATATTTCTTTAATAAATTTTTCATTTATTAATAGGTGTTGGATAAAACGTTATAGTTCACACGTGGGCAAAGTGGAATTACCCACTCGATAAAATTATCACACTCAGCCGAATTTCTCTCGTGAGTAATTCCTTACTTTGCCCATTTGTAAAGTAAATAACTATTATTTAAAGATATGCAAAAATTAAAATATAATCACTTTGCATATAATACGTTCTCTACAAATAACTATGATCTCGGCGAATTCTATCACTGCTTAAATTTAATGTACTTATTTATGTTACAACCTGTATAGGAAAGTAGTAAACAATGATTTGAATATTTGAAAAGTATTTTGAAGGGCAAATAATAATAATGAATGTATTGTTGTTGAAATCAAAATACGAAGCAGGTGCATAATTATAAATGCATTCACCTTGATTACTCTTTAGATATGCAGCGAATAAATAAAAATAATCAATACATTTTCAATACCGGTATGCCTCTCAACGTCTCTCAGCCGAGTTGTCTTTCATCTGCGCGTCATTAAAATCAAACCGTACATTTTTAATTGGATGCTGTCTGCAGCTCTGTCAATGACTTTGACTTGAAGCACTCGCGTATCTCGTAAGAAAACACCACTTGTTGCTCATACAAACTCACGCCCACGTTCGTCTAAATTGACTTTGCGTATTTGCATGAATACATTAACGACCATGGTTAAGGTTAACTGGTTAATATGAGCCACTGAAATGTTAATATAGTTGTATTGTTGTGGATACGTTTTTCTCTTCCTAGATGAAACCAAAAGCGAGGATATTAGAAAGGAGGCAATTGTTAATAAAACAGAAATATTAACAAGGTTATCCATCTTATTAAATTAAAATATACCTATACGGATAGGATTTGACATATCCGTGTTATCGTGTATTGTATGCCAGAACTATATCATTATAATTTTTTAATTTGCTGTAAAATTTTACCTCTCGCAACATCCTGTTAAGCAGGTATAAGAAACATGCTAAAATTCGATAGTGAGTTTTCAGTGGATGAGCAGGTTTTAAGGTCCCTAGACTAAGATTTTAATAGTTTCACGATGATGTCTGTGTGTGTTTCTGTCTGTCTGTCTATCTGGTGTGAATCTCTGGGGTTTTGTATCCCCTTGGGAAAAAATTATTTATTTTTTGTTATAATCCAACAACCGGAAGTGGCAGTTTACTTGAAGCCCTATCAAGTTATTTAAATATATTTCAGTAAATTGTAGTTTAATGACAATTTTCGTTATTAACATAGTGTTTCAAATATTATTATCTACAGATGTTTGAAACATTTTTCTGTAACACTGTTTTGGAAACTGCGCATTCCACAACTAAAAACTGTATTGGAATAACTATCATTCCATACACAGCGAATGGAATGAATTCGACGAATCAGAGCCACATATTAGCGCAATATTTGAAGTATCTTGTTTCAGTTACTATGGTTACGTCTGTTTGTTTTAATTTTATTTATTTGAGTCTGACGTTTTCAACAGTTTTATTTTTGTATTTTTTGTAAAATTTCCAAAATCTTGTTATAGAAAGTATATGTAACATGTAACAGAATGGCATAACACACACTCGCAAACCGTAGCCCTATAGTCTTCGGCTCGGACTACAAATTATTTGCTCTTGTGGAATATGTGCCATTACATTACTTGTTGTAGAATATACTATTCTCTTACTGTTACCATTTATGAATTACAACACGTCAAAGAAAATTAATATTTTTCTATTCCTATATAAATATATTCTCATTATTTCAATATTTCGATGAATTTTAGTATCCATAATTCACGATAGTAAATTATATATTCATAATTTACTTTTCTCGTCCAATCACAGAGCCAGAAATCCATAATTCACTGTTATTTTAAAGACGTAATGTGTATCACAAAGCAACGGCTGTCTGACAGTTGACATGTAGTCAATTTTCATTGTGTATTTTTATGTTGACGTTTTTCAACGGATTTCGATCATTTTCAAAAGTGATTTCTGATTTTACAGGAGTAAAAAAGTATAATATTATATTCGGAATTATAGTCATTATTCACTTGGATGCATTGCAACTTTATTTTTGTGAATAATACCTATCATAATCCCTTATACAATAATATACTGTTTGATATTTTCGTTTAATCTGATTGTTATTTGTTGACATGTGTCTTAAGTGAAAACTAAACTTTTTGAGGGGATTAGGGTTTCATGATAGTGGTGGGTCGTATTCCTGCACTACTTGATAAGAAATCTGTGGCAGGAAGAATTTTTTTATTATTGAGTTTTATCAAAAGTTTATTAAGGAAAAGACAATATTTTGTGACCCCTAGTTACACTTTCAATATTTTCCGTATGTTATGAATTACCCTGTATAAAATTTTTCTAAGACTATACTGGGTAGAAGGCGCATTGACGTTGTTGTGGCAACACTGACAGTTGCTAAAATCGGCCAAGCTAACATAACATCATTTTTGTAACTCATTCTGCATGTAACAATAAGTGGTAGTGCAAAACTGACAATTATTGCCGGCATAGAAATAAACTGTTAATAAGCATCTACTTTCACTTTCTTGGCGTTTTATACTTTAACGTAAATTGTAATTAACAATTTCATAATTGATAATTAACAAATGAATACATGTGTTGAGGTTGTTCATTTCACGGTGTGTTGCAAATTAAATTGTATTCAATTTTGCGTTCGGATGTCATTATGAACTTAGCAGGTGAACTTAATTTTAACTGCATAATTACTTTTTATTTACATAATTTACATTATGTGCTTATTTGTAACCACTTTGCATATGAATACAAAAACTAATTATAATACATTTTACACTGCAATATATAGTTTGTAGTTTAGCAATATAACATCAATAATAATATAATCGCGCTTATTCTCTAAAAAGTTCTATCGTAACAACTTGCTAATTGTGATAAAAATGAATCGTTTTTAGATGATATAATTCCCCATTAAACATAAGGTCTTGATGCGATTTTGTCACCATTAGCAACTTGCTACGTAACAACTTCGTTCGAAAATTGGGACGAATGCTTTCGCAAAGATGTCATCTGGTTTTTAGGGAATTTACTTGACTTAAGCTACATTCTGAGCGACTAAATTATCAATTTCATTTACCAATTAAATGCAATTAGTTGTGTAACAAAGCGAATAGTCAGAATACGATTTATTGTTTTACTGTCAAAACGATTTTAATAAATTTCAAACTGAGTTTGTACTTAAAGGCATCGAAAATCGTCTTGATAGGAGTTCTTGAGTTAATGTGTGAGAAACTTTGTTAGATTTTTAGTTTTCATAAATAGTCATTTGAGGTTATCGCGGCAAATATTCTGAAATATCGGCCTGTGACGCCATATGGGGTTGACAAATTTACAGATAGGACTTGTCGAACCCTAGATTAGGTGCAATTTTTGTGTTGGCCCTGTGAGAGGTTCCCTGCCCCGCACCTACCCGCTTATGAGGTAGTTGAGGGTATTTGGCCAAATACGAAGCAAGGCAGTTGGTTTTAAGATTTTGAAACGAGCAGACTTTTCACGTCTGCAGTGTTCTACAAGATGTAGAATTCAAGTAATTGTTGTTTGTAAAATGTTGTGGTAACTGCAACTATTTTACATATTCGTACGTTGTCGTCAGTTGTAATATTTGTATTTGTGTGTCATTCTGTTTAATTCATAGTATTAACTTCTTTATTAAATCTCAATTTTTATAATCATAAAAATGTTTGTCGTTTATTCATCCTTAATTTGCATTGCGGCCAGCGTGCTACAGATTTAACCCATTAGTACCCAGAACTATTTTTATTTAAATATTGATTTCATATTTCTGTATGTTGTTAACGTGTAAGTATAATTATGTATAAAATCTTAAAGTGAAATATTACACTGAGTGGAAATGCCATCTATTAAAATATTGTTGAAGTATCCAAAAAACAATAATAAATAAAGCAGTATTGTACAACTATAGAATTCATTTGTAAAACTTTTTCTATTTTAATAAATGTAAGTAGTAAATTTGGAGTTAGCTAGTCTTCATTCTGATTCTTTCAAAGATTTGTACAGCCTGTCTTATGAGTCTGCCATTGGCACATTTCGATCTTACTACAATTTTTGTTTCTTCAATGGCATATTTAGCTGGTTGTTTAAGACAACTGGCCAATGGCCCGATTATGTTCTGTAATTCTTATTGTCATCGTTCTGCTAGTCCTATGTAACATTTTCCACATTCACATAAATCGGGAAAATATCCTTTGCAAACTTCAACACCCGTTGCAATTCTAAAGGTGAAGGCAAAAGATCTTAAGATGTTATTTCTTGACAGTATTTGAATGTAGGACAGAGAAGCAAACAAACGTTTATTATTGGCTTGTGATTTGAGGAATAAAAGATAAAAAATAAATAGTTGTTAAGCAAACTGTCAGTAACTGTAAGCATCAAAATTTTCAGCCATCCACAGACTTGCAGTTATTACAGACATACTCAGTTGAATACTTATACAGGCAATATACGATGCAGAGATACCAGCGCACTTGTGTTGCATTAACGCTCAATTATGCAGATGGCCTCTGAAACTGAATGTGTTCCGGCATTTATACTGCCGATGAATTGAAATTATCCCTGATTATTGGATTATTATTTGCTTGCACTACCAATTAGAAGACTTACAATTAACTCAACATTTATCTTACAGTAAAATGTGAGTCACTCCATTATCTTTGGCGAGTACTGTCACCTTTAAGTTGTGAACTTGTAACACTTTCTAAGAATTCGTTTTCTTCTGAGGTATTTAAAACAAAATTAACAAAAGAGCTGCGGTTGGTACTGCTGTGTCGAAGATATTATTTTATGCGCGCGTTTGTTTATGGGCTACTTTGGTGGTCCCAGACCAGGACTTGTGAAACGTAAAAAATATCGTTTAAAATTACCTCATAAAATATAATCTATATATGAAAGACTTCTTTTGAATATTTTGCTTGCTACATTACATCCAGAATTTTTCCTAATGTTTTCTTTAGTTTCTTGTGGAATATAACATTGTCTTCGACTGCCCTGATTGACCTTTTCTGCTCTGCTATATTATCAAGTTCATCTTGTGTCTGTATACCATGATTGTACTGAATATATTTCATTGTTTCTACCTTTAAAATAGTTCAGTTTACTACAATAACACAAACCATGTATTTGCAATGTACACGAGAAAATGGAGTAGAAGAAGACAGTGAAAAAGGTCAAACAACAGAGAGTCATATGCATGGCTCGGACATATATGAAGGCGAGATAGACCAAGATCGACATGATTCAAGGAAGTAGAAGATGATTTAAAAGCAGTAGAAATTAGAAAGTGGTAAAGTTAAACAAATGACGGGAAAATATGGAAATGCAAATAATAATTGATAACACAAAAAAAATTTATCACCGAATATTTCCCTCGAAAAAATTTAAACCAATCACGTTGCAGTATTTTCTGAATTTCGACCAATGACAATCGAATACAGTTTTTTTTTGCATATCGAGTATTTACACAAGTGTGAATATTTATAATAATTGTAAACACAATGAGGAATAGTTTAATTTCTTCGTTTTAAATGAACTAAAGGAGTAATTTCTTCAATTATTCAATTTCTTCAAAAGAATTACTTTCAAAACGCTAATGAGTTATTTTAAAAGAAATTTGACACATCACATTTATCAAAGTCTGAGGTTTATGTGTAAGATTAAAATAAATATATGTTCAATAATTTAAAATAATGACTGAAATCTTTCTCGATAAATATTCGTCTAATATATCCCTCGTGCATGGCAAATACAATCAAAATAATATTCAGGTATTTGCCATACACTTGGGATATAACTACTGAATCTATTTGCAACTCAGTTTAAAGAAAATATACATTTTGACTCGTTGAATTGTCCTCCGAATACCATTCGAGTTACAAGTTATGCGTAGTACTCATTCGTGATACAGCAACAAAAATTGTCGACATAACACTAATGGTAATAAATATGACAATTTCAATTTTGGAAATACAAGAAAATTGCAAACATCTTTCATTTGAAACTAATTTTACCGCAGGTTCAACATTTGAAGTAAATTGAATAAATTATTTTGTGTGTACAGTAAACTTCTATTTCTCATTTGTAATTTTGTTTCGTTTCGTCTACTCCTACTTAGATTAATTTTCTATTTGTCAAAAAAATATTAACGACAATATTAACGAATTTGTTTTTTACAGGAAATTCAGGACCATCTACATACAGAGTATCTCAGTAAAGGTAAGAAACCATTTTATTATATATATTTTGATGTCAAAACAAAAGCATAATAAAGTCGTCTACTGTCAAGCACAGTGTCTAACGCGCCAAGAATACTTGTCGAAGTCTATCCAACCGTCTGGTAGCGGTCAGGCTCCGTAAGCCACGCGTAACAATCAACAGCTGTCGATATCCGAATGTTAATGGAAAATTTACGTCCGCGTCTATCGCGTTTTTTATCGCAAATCCGTGGAAATAAATCCGCGTTTTTTCGCGGGTCCGCGGCGGGCGCAGCCTGCTGGATTTAATTAACCCGTTTCGCATGCTGCGAGCGCTTTTGTAATCAATGCACTCTGCTCTGCTCGCTGCTCTATCTCTAATAAATTCGCGAAATTATACTTGTCGGGAAGTTGACTAATTCTCATCACGCAGCGTTCCGTCACCGCTGTCGGTTAGTCGGCTACGATTCCAAGGACGGGGAACAAAAAACGAAGTCGCCTGCCCCTAAATTAGAGGTTGACGTGGCGGGTGATGGCCAAGGTCCGGGCCGCGGCTCCGGGCGCAGTCTGGGACTGCACCAGGTCAATGCCTTCCAAGATGCTGTACCCTAAATAAATAAAATTTATTTTTATTTTTGCATACCCACAGTTTTATCTAAGATGCGATATTTAATAATCTATCATTAATATATTACTTAGGCCCGGTATTATAAACGAATGTTAAAATTTAATAGCGTATTTTATAAATTAAGTAACCTACTATTTACAAAAAGTGTATTATAAAGGTAATATAAATTTAGTCTCCTACTAAATCAGCTTATTAAATAAGCAGGGCAGTTTTGGTGGTATTAAATTTAGTTAGTAGACTATTAAAAGTATATTTCAATGTTATTTTATATTTTTGTTCTATAAATACTTAATGGAAAATAATAAATAAAGACAATAATTGTTAAATATTAAAGATATTTAAATATTTAAAAATTTGTAGATATATACATAGGTATTTCGAATATGATATCAGTATCATCGATTGATAGCGTTTCAATAATTGATAGGTTTTCATCTGTTTATTTCTTTTTATATTATTTCCTCCAGTTCTACCTAAATAAAAATATATTATATTTTCTACGTGCCCCATATTAAATAATATTCAGTTATATTCTTCTTAGATTTCAGCTTTATTGATTTTATTTTAATATTTTCAAAATACTTCTAAATAAATTATATATCTTTGTCCTTCCTGAACTGTACATAGAATTAAGTTAGACACATATGGTTATATCTGCCAATACTTTTGTCTACTGTAATTGTTACCTCATTCAAATTTTTCCATTTTTCTGTATACATAATTGATTAATATAATTCTGATAGCAGTAACCGTTGATGATATCAAATTTCATATTTCATACACTCATTGATCATTCAATAATGTAAAAGCTTTAATAAATATTTGTATTATTTTATTTCAAATAATCCCATTTAGTTGATTTCGTCATATTTTATGTGAGTTTTAATTAGTAAATAATAATTTTCACTTCCGCCATCTACATGGAATATGTGTATACTTCTGATAGGGATTCTAACTTACCAACTATATTTAATATGATTTGGTAACTTTTCTAGGGAGACTCGATTAACTAATAAGTAGGTAATCAAATAAAATTTTGGTTTATAATACCCACACAAATATTAAGTAGCATATTAAATTTAGTAGCATATTGGCTAACCGGCTATTTAACCAGCGTTTATAATACCGGGCCTAAGAAAACCATTTTCTGGCAAAATGTAATATAGGTTGTCAATGTTGTAGCGGTATTTAATCTTGTATTTTTCTTATGATTCACATCTACATAAATATTCCCCTCTTTTAAATTTCTGAAAAAAGTTAATCACAAACATTTCTCAACCTATAACCGAAATTGTACTAAGTAACCATTCGATTTGGTAATTTTTTTAAAAATATGCTCATTTAACATTGACGACCTATGTTGCATTTTATCTGGAACAGTACTGTACATATACAGGGTAGTGAATCGATTCAATGCTATTTTTTACATGTTCATTTATTGGTTTCCCTAATTACTTTACATTAAACTAGGTACATAGTTTAGTAGAGGAAGAATTTCTGCATTTTTGACACTGATATTTATAATTTTACTGTACCTGGAACCGGAAAAATAACAGAAATGTTTATTGGTAATATACTTAAAATCATCAGTGCCATGAAATAATAAAATATTTGTGATATTAATTAAGAGTTTATTGTATTTAATACATTTTTATTGAGCACTGTTTTGACTGTAAAACCATTTCACTATATCTCATATTTCTTTCAGTTGATACATTTGTTTTGTTATTTTATCTACGTCCGTGAGTTAAATATCACTTATCCCACTCATTTTGCGTGGATTAAGAGCTTCATTACCGCACTCGTTTTCATTAACGTACTATTTATTGTAGATGTTGATAATACAATCTTTAAAATTCTTTAAATTAATTAATCTTTTTTGAGACTTATTCTTACATCCGTCGCAATACTTTCTAAATCATTCATTTTTACGAAATGCTTCAAAAATTTATGGAAAACAACTACATAATTTTGTAATGTCAAATTGTTTTTGTCATGGATTAAAAACATTTTTACAGCAACTACTAAGATTAATTTTCTACTTGTCAAAAAAATATTAAGTCAAATAATTTTAATTTTATACCTTTGGGCGAGCGTAGATAAAATGTTGTGCCATACACGAGTGATAATGCATTATTAATATACTTATGTGATTACACATCTCGGCTACACAACATGCGTATCTTAATAATGTTCTTATCCTACTTATATCATATACATCTATTATAGCACTGATGATTTTAAGAACCTATAAACCTATACCTATAAACATTAAAATTAAAAAAGCAAAAATTCTTCAGCTATATTTAACTAGTTTGATAATAAATAATTATTTTAATTAGGGAAACCAATAATGGAATATTTCAAAAATAGCATGGAAAACGATATGGTACATTCTTCGATTCACCACCCTGTATAATTGGTATCCGTAGTAATATATTAATGACAGAAACGTAAATGTTGCACCTCAGCTGAAACTCCCGGTATATTTTTGTATGAAACTTACATTCGTCGACATCCTGCTGAAACATTGAAGCATTATATCATTATCATACACTAATAGCAATTACCATATTGAGTGCTAAGCACAGCTAGAAACACATACGCTCATATGCATATTAATAGAAATTATAAACACATATAACAGAATCTTCCACATTTGCATATTCTGCTTATTTATTTACTATTTCTGTTGTTACGTCTAATTCTATTCTTAAGGTCAGCGCTATCGAATCACCACAAACAGAAGAAGTTATTTATTAAATATATATATAATATACTTTTTCGTGTGCAGTGCAATACAAGTACAGCAAAAGAAAATATAGAAAACTATCTGGGGCTCAATTGAGCTTGACGAAATACGAAATTAAAGGAACAAGAAGGTGGGTGTAATTATATTACCGCATAATAATAATATAACCTACATATAATCTTAAAGTTTTATGGTATTTTCAATTTGAAATTCAAATCATGCTGGTCGCGATTTGACGTGACGCAGTTTTGGTGGAGCCAATGATGTCATTGTCAAATATTTTTCACGAAATGACAATAATTAATTACAAATAAATAAATAACGTAATGAATTACATTATTTGTGCAAGTAATTATTTCAAAAATAGAATCAGCTGTGTTTCAAATGAAAGATGTTAGCAAAAGTATTTGGAATATAAAATGTTATTTGCATTTTTCTTGTACATATGCTTCTAATTTTGAGGAAAAATAAATTAACTATTTAAGAATATATTTCTATATTCTTAGTTACAATGGGAACAAAAACTGAAACATTTTTAATATCTATGTGTCAAACGTGTCAAATAATTGTGAACTGTTGAACTGTTGAACTATTGAAAAAGTAATATTTGTATTATTAGTTAGAAAGTTTTGAAGACTATATTGAGAATAAAATTAACAGGTTTAACATCTATATATAAAATAAATGTCAAAATAGTCACACGCAAGAAACAAGACATACGTGTTCAGTTGGTTTTATTTGTATAAGAAAGTAGTGTGGTGCTCACATCAGATTTTTTTATATATTTTAATAATAATATTAATTTTATGTTTCTACATTTTGCTTTTGATTTATATTCTATTTTTTTATAGTATAAAATTGTAAAATAAAGAAATAGATTAGAAATGAAATTCATTTTATTTCCGTAAAATATAAAAAAGTAATTCTAATTTGTAATTATTTCATGTAATTTAATTAAAATTTTTGCTAATTAATTAATTACATTTAGATCTTAAAGTAACGTAATTTGATAAATATAATTTAATTATCATTGAAACAGTAATTATAAAAAAAGTAATTAATACATTTTTTCAGTAATTTGCTCATCTCTGTCCTCTAGTATTATATATAAAGAAATCCTAGTGCTAGACGCGTGCAAAAAAGTTTTATTGCACTCTATACCAATAAACAATTGCTTTCGTACTGCAAACGCAGACATAATGATTTATTTTTTTCATGATGGTAGGGAATACCCATTATTAAATAAAAAATTATTTATGTTTACCTCTAAACAATATTGAAGTAGTAATTTGCTGATAAACCATAAAAGACTAACGTATAATTCCAGTACATGGAAAATTTACAATCTAAATGGATATTATATCACGTAATATTATCAAAATGATTCACAAGAGAACGGGTTATAAAAACGCTCTCCGTAATGAGTTTCACCGCCCATCCGCTTTGCCGCGAGCTGTTTTAAATGCAGAAGAATATGAAGAGAAGTAACAGCAAATAATGTTGCTTACAGTTATTAAATTCGATAAAAATAAATCGTTTGAAAATATAAAATTACCTCTGAATAAATTAATTGTGAGCAAACTTTCAAATACTAATTAGTTTTTTTATCGTGGGCCCACATCAGTTTTTGTTGTTGTATCTGGCGAATTATGGGTAAATATCGTTAAATATATTCAAATCAAGGCCTTGTTTACTTGTCGGATTGTAATATTCTAATCGTACAGCATATTTATTTATTAGTTAAGGCGTACGTGCAATTTGTTCGTTATTTATTAGTGATAAACTGCTTTTAAATTACTTATACATACGTTCAAAAGACTTATTTAAGTGTAAGGTGACACTTGTCGGAAAATTATAGCGTAAATGACTAATATTTCTATTTACGCTAAGCATTAATGATTTTGCACAATTATTATTCACATTGCCGTATGGAAAATTACACAAATTATGATTGTAATTTCATGCTATAAATTGCATTATGTAGGTTTGTTAATTTTAATCAAGTTTATTCGTTTTTAATTGTAATTCGCGGTAGACTACCATCCCCAAAATTCAAAGGGACATAAGCAGCATTTTACTATTTACGTAGATCTAATTACAGACTTAAAAGTACTTTTAAAAAATAACTGTATCGAAGGACATCAAGGAAGTAAAATAGTATGTTTCTGCATTTTTCCTTCCGCCACATTCTGTGAGGGAGGTATAGGAATCATGCTCAAAATTGGTAGTGAGTTTTCAGTGGTTGAGCACGTTTTAGGATCCCTAGAATACGATTTTAATAGTTTCGCGATGATGTCTATGTGTGTTTGTCTGTGAGTCTATGTGGATCTCTGAAGTTTTGGTTTCTCAAAAACTACTAAACTGAAAATGTTGATTATTTGTAAATATCAATTGTATCCCCTTTGAAATAGCTGATTAGTTTTTAGTGATAATCCAATAACCGGAAGTGGTAGTTTACTTGAAGCCCTATCAAGTTAATGACAATTTTTGTTATGATAATTTTTTGACGTTTCTTAAAACCAATGAATTGCTTGATTGAATATCACGTGTCTGCGTTTTAACCAATCCTGTCTTTATTATACTGAAAATAAAGCTCTAGTGATTATTCCAGGGAACAATATCTGTAGCTTTTTTTATTTTGTTGACAAATGTCAGATGTCAGATAGTTATCATCAACACAAGTAAAAAATTAACAAAAAAGATAGATTTAGTAGCGTACCAGATGATGAAATCAAAAAATAATCTAATTAAATATAACTCCAGAGTTTGATAAATTAGAAAATAATTCTGCAGTATCTTTCTGAAATTTGTTGCCATTTGGCAATAACTACTCAAGCCTTATGGGCTTTCGTGGCTACTGCCTGACAACCAGTTTTCAAAAGACCTGTCAAATTATTTTCAATTTATTCTCACTCTCTTGTTACATTATTACTGAAAATAATTCTCCAATTATTATTTGAAACATTTTTATTTTACTGTCACCATTTACGAATTACAACAGCATAGCTGCCACATAGCTGACAAAAATATACTACTCTTGCAAATTTAGATTTATTACGCTCTCTCATTTTCAAATAGAGCATAGCAAAAATATATATAATATAATTTTTGTTTCAAAGATTTGATTAAAATTGCAAAGGACACCTATTTCATATCCTGACTAAATGAAGTGTGTATGAGAATATAGTGTAGAAGGCAGCTAAATAAAGCAGCAAAATGGACTCTGATCCGCGTATACATGAACCAGCTCCAGCTGTCGTAGCCCGTGGCAAGCACGACAGTCCACACCTGATTTTTAAAACACGTTTTTCTCCTACAATTATTACTTTATTATTATCTGATTATTTATTTCAAAATATTTTTTATGCGGTTGACCTTCCATTGCCAACTACGGCTATAATGTCAAATTAAGATTGCGCCAGCAAAAAATGAGTTTGAGAAATACTTCCTCAATGGTTCAGTGTCAGGGTCAATCTAAACTTACAAGTTGGCATCACTGCGTTCTGGGGTTATTAATGTTGGGGAATCAATGTGCACGCCAGAGCTTCTTCGTAATTCATTATTTAGACGTCATGCTCTACATGACATGACTGATAGGAGTCAGTTTGTAAGAGATTGGGAATTAATAGGTCTTCGGAGTTCCCAGGCCTTGCAATTACTCTGTATGTTGCTGCTTAGGGAAATTTGTATTCTGTTTTATTGCAATCATAATATTTCAATTATTATATATGTTAATATCAATAGCACAATTTAATTTGTAAACGGTACAAAATATATAGAAAAGGCTCTTGAATATAACTCATTTATTTTCTGAGATATGCCTACAAACCTGACGAGTCTTTACATAAACTACCACTTCCTGTTGGTGGATTGCTCCCAAAATCTAATCAGCTCGTAATATAAAATCTAATATATAAATTTGAAATGTTGAAAAACCTTTCATAATTTCGAGAACATACGTTAATGATATATGTTGTTTGATATGCTGATTACGAATCTAAAAGAATTTTTTTAAAATTCGAAAAATTAAGGGTTGTTAGCCTAAAACATTTTTTGTAGTACTGCACTGGATTCGCTTACCTATTAAACAGAAACAATGAAGTAGGTAATCAACAATTTAAATAACATAATACTAGTAAAATAAACAAACGAAATTTAATTATTTTTATTGAAACGATAATTATTAACAAAATTTTTTTGGTTCGTAATCAGCATATCAAATAACATATACCATTAACGTATGTAGCTGAAGTTATGAAACACCCTGAATATTCCATTTGGGAATGAATGAGACAGAGTTATAATAAATATGTCTGTTAGAGACATTTCAGTGGTCCGCCAATAATTGTTTGCTCAGAGATATTCGAAAAAACTTAATTATACAGCGTGTTCCATTTAAGTGCTACACTATTGCGATCTCGAGAAATATAAGAGATACGAAGTTCGTAAAATTAGCAAGCAATTTCTAAATAATATGACTATTAAAATGAGCAAAACAAAAATTTGTATTAAGCAGTGGTTCTCAAAATATCGGACGCAACTTTTTTATTTTTAATTAGAACTTACCTTATTAAAAATATAAAGACAATAAAAATTGTCAACTGTTTCATAACATATAGTCTCAGAATAACAACAAAGTTATTAATTCACAGAGACCGGACAAGCCAATCAACCGGTAACTACAGACGCGTTTCGCTCTTAATGGAGCTCATCAGTGTAGTGTACCCCGCCAACTGCTGTTAGGCAGTGGCACCGATTGACTGGCTCAGCGAGATCTAAGATCCCAACAGGTTGGTAAATGGAACTGAGAAGTAACTAAATACTTCCAGAGCCTTCTACCGTTCTTAAACTTCAACAGTTTCAAGTTTATAAAAAAGATAGGTGAAACTGTTTAGGAAACATGTGTTAAAAATATAAAGTCAATAAAAATTGTCAACTGTTTCATAAAATACAGCCTCAGAATAATATCAAAGTTATTAATTAATTAATTAATTAATAACTTTGTTATTATTCTGAAACTGTATTTTTTTTCAGTTGTCAATTTTTATTGTCTTTATATTTTTAATAAATATGTTTCATAGACAGTTTTCGTTTTAGAATCTACCTTTTTTATAAAATTATTCGATTTTGTATTATTTCTGTATACAACAATATAACACACTTATAAGTCCTACATAATAAAAATGTTGAGAAAAATGCAAATAAGAATAGTTGTTATTTCAATTTAATGATTCAAATGAGAGTGGAAAGGATAATTGATTTTGTTATACCCGGATATACAGAGATAAAATAAATAAATACTCCTGCCCCTTTCGTTTTCAAATGATGTGGTCTGTACCTACAATGTGTCGGCCTCATGAGAAATAAACAATTACAGAAATAAGAAAGACGAAGCCATTGACAACATTATAGAACGTTGCAAATACTTGGATAATCAGTTTACCGGTCCGTGTGTTCAAGAGCAGCAGGAGAAAAAAAACAGCGACATTAGAAATGATACAGCGTGTGTCAAGCCGTCTTCTCAATAAATCTCGACGATGAAAAATGTACAGCTGCCAGGAGCCATAACCAGTCATATTTTCACAACAAGATTGCCTTCTCACGTCGACGTAAATACGCAAGTAAGAACATTCTTGCGATATACTGCGTGTTGTGCGATTCGCAGAAACAGGGACATATTTTATCAGCTGCTATTAGCTCGATATAATGGCGTCGTACTTATTTATAATGAGTTTAACAACGCGATGTCTTTAACTTTCTCAGTGGACCAACCCTTCGATTAATTATCGAGCTAGTTCTTCACTCAATGAAAATTTTATTGAATATAATTTCATGTAGCCACTGAAATATATCTATCGGTCTCAGGTTCGTTTTTACCTCCCGCCTACCTCTAGGTAAGGGAGGTATTGTTTTTGGTGAAAAAATTGGGTAGTGAGTTTTCAATGAATAAGCACGTTTTAGGGTCCCTACAATGCGATTTTACTATTTTCACGATGATGTCTGTATGTATGTATGTGTGTGTGTGTAGTCTGTGGCAATTTTTTCGTGTCGCATAACTCAAATACTACAATACCAAAAAATACAATTTTATGAATTATTGCTTCTTATATTTAAATCAAGAGCTGATTAGATTTTGGATAAAATTCGTCAACCGGAAGTAGCAGTTTACTTGAAGCCCTTAACAGTTTTTCGTGGAAAACACGGTTAAATTTCCTTTTTGAAGTTGAAGAATATTTAATTTTACATGTGTTTTAATTACACTAATTTTATAAATTTTCATTAGACTTAGAGATAATAAAATATAAAGAAATTAGATTTTATAAATCTTGCAGTCCTTGTACACCATGGAAACACTTAAAAATTTTCAATTTTTTACTAAATGTGACACATGTTATTTTGATTGTGAAGATGTATTCTTTGTGAAATATATGTCAAAAAATTAAATAAATATACGAAAGAAAATTAAAATTCTCAAATATAAATAGAAAATAAACAAATAAGAAGGTATGTTTCTGTATCATTAAATACTATTTTAAGAGTAGTATTGGGCGGGTGGTTATGTGCTGAACACATCAGATTTTTTTATTTCGTAAAAGACTTCATGTACTTGATCCAGTATTCCTATATTTCAGTGGATTGTATCAACCTCAGTCAACGTTTTAGGATCAAATCGTTGCCATCGTTTTAAGCGCAGTACTCTCAGCAATCGTTGGAATAGGGAAATAAATATTCGTGATACATTTATATTTAAATGTAGTTGAATAATTGGGAAATTTAATGGCCTGGGATACGAGCCATATTATTATTTATTTTAACTCACATTTTTCCAATATTTATTTTTATTGGGGAAATGCCAGATTGACGTATAAATACGTTTATAAATAAATTAATGGTATAGAGAAGATGCGCTAAATATACTTACTAACATATATTTTAATTATAAACTCACTTCACTTCAGTTAAAAGGCTCTAAGTACTTTACTGTCATAATTATTGGCAAAAAGATTATTTGATATTTGAATTTTATAAAAGTAAATAAGTATACAACAGTTAATAATTATATGTAATAAATTTCCGAAATCGATATGAAAGTACACGATATCACTCTGCGAAGTTAGCCAAAATAGTAGATAAAGTAAAACTTTACAGACTCTTATGTCAAAATTTAACTTTACGGAATCATCTGTCAAACTTTTAACACTACCTAAAATAACAGACATTATTCTATAATAATAATAACATCTTTCATTTGAAACTTTTTTTCACAGCTAATAATAATAAAAATAAACTAAATACTCCTCCAAATTTAACATGAAATTTATTACTTTTGTATAATTTAAACATGAATAAACTCATTGCTGTAGTACGCATCGTAATATGTCTTATATTTATCGAAATATGGCGATTTGTAATATTTTTCAAAATACGGAAATTTCCCCAAATATGACTTAAAATTGTAAATTTTTTTTATTACATTTCTTTATAATATTCGTACCAAGAAACCCATTGCAGTAGAGCGCATCGTCATATCTCTAATATTTTTCGAGATATGACGATTTTTTATAATTTTCGAAGAGAAACTTTGAGGGGCTGTAATTCAAAAACTGTACAAGATATCGAAAAATATCTTCAGTTTTGTGTTTTTCGTGCCATTTATAATAAATTAGAAAATTTTGAAAATTTTTAAATTTTTTGATTTTTTTTTTCAAAATTTTGATTGGAGATATCTCGACAAATATGAAAGATACAGACTTGCAGTGTTCACCAGTCGATTCAGCTCGACGAAATACCTAAACCCTGAAAATTTTAGAAAATTCGGACAACCGGTTGAAATGTTAGAGCAAAAAGTCTTAAAATGGCCAAATTCAGGTCAATCGTCAAGGGGGTACCTATTGACTTTTTGCACAAAAAACGCCATTTTCGGGCTTTTTGCTCTAACTTTCCAACCCGTAAAGCGATTTTTATGAAACTTTGCATACTTACGTATTTCGATGAGCTGAATCGATTGGTGAACACTGCAAATCTGTATCTTTAATATTTGTCGAGTTATCGCCGATCGAAATTTTGAACAAAAATACAAAAAAATTCAAAATTTTAAAAATTTGCTAATTTGTTATATAAGGCACCAGAAACGCTAAACTGAAGATAATTTTTAGATATCTCGTGTAGTTTTTGATTTACAGGTCCTTAAAGTTGCACTTCGAAAAATACCAAAAATCGACGTATCTCGAAAAATATTAGAGATCTGACGATGCGCTCTACTACAATGGGTTTCTTAGCGCTTATATTATAAAGAAATGTAATAAAAAAATATTACAATTTTAAGTGAGGATATTCCGTGAGCTTCAAATTGCCCCTAATAATTTTATTTTTCCAACCGTACAATTATGTCCCTCTACTTGCTGTGGAAGCGTATGTATTTATTTTTCTCTAAAGATATTAGTTAGCCAGCAAAACTGTTTGGTTGTTTAAAAAACTAACCCTCTATAAATATTATGATGTAAAATAATTAGGGAAGCCAATAGTTAAACATTTCAAAGCATTCAAAACCCTATGGTGCGTCCTTGGATTCATCCTGTATAATTATAGCTCTAAAACGCATACACATTTCATTGAACGTCAAGCATCTGAAAGTAGCAGGAATATTGTTGACAATAATAAAACAGTCGCATTTTGATAGCGCTGATTAAACACAAGTAATTATTATATCCTTATGTCTTGTGCAACTGGTAAATCATATTGAAAATTCCCGAGGTGTGGTGCAAGTTTAATTACTGTAAAATATAATTACATTACTGTCCTTGCCGCACTGGATATTTATGATTGCCATCGTATATTAGCCGTTTTAATCAAGATAAAAATTATTGTAGAAATAAATATGTCCCGTTGCAGAACATAAATATCTGGTCTTCATTGCAACTTTGCACGGAAAAGATTGTGAAATATTTTCTGGCGCAGACAGACTGTCGGGTCGCGGGATTATCTGCAAATATAAACCTTTCACGCCCGGACAACCCAACGCAAAATAAATACCCCACAGGTATATTTTACCATAATGGTATTTCCTACTACTACTTGGATCGAAACTAGCATTCTTTAAAAATGAAAAGCAATAAATTGGCAATATAATAATTAGTCTATCATCACGGTATTTACCTCTGTTAGAGGTGGGATTGTTTAGAGCAGCTATAAGTGATATATTTTTGCAATGCTAGTGGAGAGGAAACTACAAGGGTTAACTCTCCGAGAACACACCTATTTTTTCGATCATGGAACATACTCTGGGACAATCTGACTCAATACTTTTTTTGGTTGTCTACCATTCTTCAGTGACTGAATAGGTTGGGCTAAAAAAATTCTGAGGTATACTTAAGACCCGGTAGAAATAATTCATGCAAAATTTTATAATTGTTGATGTGTTTGACTAGGTTAAAAAAAAAAGCGACAAAAATGTTTTTTACTATAAATATTCCAAGCTAAAAATTTATATGAAAACTCTCAAAATATAAAAATAATTTTGTTGGTCAAATTGACCTAGTGTGTTCCCCGGGGTTTAAATTAAAATGACAACTGCCAGGTGTGGGATTCAAACTGAGGATTTTATGATCTCCATTCAAGATGACAGAACGGTGAAAACAACTTGTTTACTACTGATATCGAAAGCAAAATTATACAATAAATTATTGTTAAATATGTCTCTAAAACAATGAACTCACAAAATAAACTTTACAAAAACTATGTATACAATCGAGAGGAGCCCTTAAACTGTGTAGTAATTCTTTCAACACTTCACAAGAAAAGCCAAAATGCAAGTGATGCCTACTGCCCAATGTTCACAATTTATTACTTAAGGGATGGGACAGTGGCACTCAAAATAACTCTAACTGGGCACTGCTCTCGCATAAGACTCTGATTAAATATTTCTTACAACATATTGCCTTCCGCTGATTAGGCGGGAACTGAACTGAAATACTAAAGAAATGGAATTTTCCACGAACAACTAACAAAGAACCATTAACTTAATTTTAAATCTCTTAATATCGTTTGCAATCTTTAATCGTAATAAACGCAAATACCGTTTATTACACTAGATAAAACAATCATTTGGCTATCATTGAATAAATAATAACGCATCGGTCTGTGAATCAAAAGATCCTCGGTTTTTCGAAAATTTTCACCACATAAAATTACCCATGTGGCTCCTCCACCAATACCATCCTTGGATTCTGGGATTTGACGGCTGGTAAACGCAAATACGGAGATTTGATTTGATCAGAGTGCCACACCCATAAATAATAAATGGTGTGATGATATGTATTTATTATTACGAGCCCAGAATAATATTATTTGGCCCAATTAAGACTTTTAGAATAGCTTTAAAAAATAGTTCTTATCTAACAAAGGGACAATTTATTGTATTAATTTGTTTATATCATAAATTCTGTTATTTTAAAGAATATTTTTGACCCAAAGGTATTGACTGATACCACAAACACTGTTTTATATGATGACAACAAAATACAGAAAATTTTTTCAAATAAAAATTGTAAGTAATATTATTCTACACCTTTTTGACTCCAATGAAATTATGTCTATCACATATATCTATTAAGATACGCCCAAAAACCCTGATAGGCCTTGAAATAATCAACCATTTACTGTTGATGAATTGTTACCAAAATCTAATTAATTCGTAACATCAACAATACCTCCATTACATATTTGTATATGCGGAATGTAAAAATAATAGAATTTAAGATATAAATATGGTGAATTCTTTAAATATTACTAAATGCAAATCTATGACTTTTACTAGAAAACACTATCCAATAAATCACACATACACACTATCTGGTTTAATCCTAGAAAAACTAAACACATGTGTTGATCTCGGTGTTACATTCGATCCAAAATTTAGATTTCATTTTCAGATTGATAAAGTTACTTCCTCATCACACAAGATGTTAGGTTTCATTATTAGAAACACTCGTTCATTCAGAGATATTAATGCAATCTTTGCTCTTTACTTTTCATTGGTTAGATCAAAATTGGAATATTGCGCCATTATCTGGGATCCTTATTATAACTCTTATATACAGCAAATCGAACATGTTCAACGAAAATTTTTAAAATTTATTTATTACAAAGTCGAAGGACACTATCCTGTACAAAATTTTTCTCACGATGTACTTCTGGACATGTTTAATTTCACTAGCCTATCTGATAGAAGGAAAACTGCTTGTTTAATTTATTTGTATAAATTAATTAACAATATGGTGGATGATGCTGAAACTCTTAGTCGTATTGGATTTCATGTTGCTTCTTTTAATACTCGAAATCGTCTCACATTTTATTTACCTACACCTCGAACTAATATTACACATTCGGATCCATTATTTTCTATGTGCAATCTTTATAATCTAGTTCAAAGTAATGTTGATATTTTTAGTAATTCACTTCCAGTTTTTAAAAGAGGAGTTAGTGATTTTCTGAAAGATTGAGTATTTTTTTTTGAGCTTTTCTTGCTTATTGTTTTTCTAACACATTTTTTCATAAGAAATTTTCACTGTTTTTGCTTTTTTTCTTTATATTATCAGTTATTAATATTTTCAGATTTAATGTTATTTGCAGTTGTCTGCATCCGAGATGTATATACTTATATTAAGTTGAGCTTATACTAATCTTTTTACTAATCCTGTAATTGGGCTTTTTGCCTGTTGGGTTATTATTACATAAATAAATAAATAAATAAATAAATTAAACAAATTTCCTTTTTATGACTTTAACTGGGCCAAATAATATGATTCTGGGCCCGTAAATCATATCCCTCTTCAGGATATTTCTTTTGATCAGAGATGGTACCCACAATAAACCGTTAACCGAAAAGAACTGAATTTACAACGAGAGCATCGACCACAGTCAAGCATTTCAGAATGGGGTCTTTCACCATTTTTTAAATTTTTTTAATGAAACTTTATCTATATTGAAGACTATCTATACTTTTAAAAAGTCTTAATTGTTATTCATTAAGCCACAATGATTTTTTTTAAATGTTGTGACGTCATAGTAGAGGTGTTGCTGGATCTAAAACAGTAGAGATTTAAATAATTTTTGTTACATAAATGTTCTATTTTATTTGTTATTTATTATTTACAATCTGTACTGTTTTAGATACAGCAACACCACTACTATGACGTCACAACATTTAAAAAAAATCATTGTGGCTTAAAAATAACAATTAAGACTTTTTAAAAATGTAGATAGTCCTCAATATAGATAAAGTTTTATAAAAATTTTTTTTTTTAAATGGTGAAAGACCCTATTAAGAGACTTCACACCCTACACCTTACGGTAGAAGGGTTCTTGACTATATATATTTGAAAATTGCTCGACTTCGATCCACAATGCAGAAGTATTAAAAGTGTTGGTCGACTTTGGCGCATGTAGAATGCTGGGTGCATGTACATTGAACGTGAATGAACGGCGTGCACTTGAAAAGCCCCACGAAAATAAATAAGCATAAACGAGCTGCACGTAAATACGTTGCAGCTGTCATATTTCTCGGGATCGCAGCACACAGAGATCAGAGAAGGCGAAGGCCACAGCCAACGCCAACTCACGCACCTGAATGTCTATTTGCGACGATGATACGTCGGCAGCGACGGACGGCGGACTATTCCTGGGACGGCGGTTATGAAATTTGCAGAATTCCCCGATTTGACGCCGACCGACAAATCGAACATGTGCTCTGGAGTCAAGGCGAATTCACCGACTCTAATTGCCGCCTTAATTGCCTCGCTACTGCGAATTGACTGTATGTATTTCCTGGAAGACTTGCCCGCCGACGACAGACTGTCTGACTTAACAACAGTATTTGTTGCGATTTTAAATAACATAGAAAAACCAGCAAAGTACGTACTACATACACGTGATGAAAACACATAGTTTCGGACTAGACGAAATTCACAGAAACTTGAGGAAACTATAAGCAATATTCTAATTGCTCACTAGCCGAGAAAAAAGTATTTCCAGAATTATGTTGAATTTTATATAGCTACAACTAAAACTAAAAGACCAGGAAAACGATGGCAAACGGACGTGGAGGAAAATACGAAGTAGGAAGACATGAAACGAAAGAAGTTCTTTGAACAGTTCCTAATCATATTATAGAATTAAATTATGATTTTATTTCCAACTATAGATTAGAAAATCTACTGTTAAACTGTTACACTTCTTCTCGATGCGCAAAATTTAACTAAATTATCATCTTCAGTAGATGCAAAAGGGATAGAATCAAGATTAAACAACTTGTAAACCAAGACAATAGTCAAGATAGACTCTTTGAAATGTGTATTTAGATATTCAAAATAATTTAAAAACTTTTGGGTTAGTTATAAGTTTAAAGATTGTTATTACTAAATCAATTATTTGCTGATACTGGTCTTCTGGTAAATGGATTGTTACTAAAATCTAATCGGCTCGTAATTTGATTATCTAAATTCTAACTATGTAATTTCAAAATGATAACGTTATTAGATTTAGGGTTATCGTACCCTAAAAGAATTTGTTGAACTCACTACCGAAAATTTTGACACAATACCTTACATACAAGTCTAGCATCATAGCATTTGCCTCAATCAAAACTTGTACAATAACTAATCTTACAAAAGGAAAATTATTTTACTCAATTTATTTGTATTTTAAATTCTATTATTTTTTAATAATATTTTAAAGAAAAATAACAACTGAAATAATAACGAATTAGCCGATCTCGGTGGCGTAGTGGATATGTCATTAGCCCAGCACACCAGAGATCGTGGGTTCAAATCCCACAGAAGAGCATGGTCGATTGTGTTGTTCATACAAATTCATAATCATCCAGTCATGAGGCGGCATATGCCATAGTAGTTAGTACAATTCCCATCTACAAAAAAAAAAAATTACAAATTAACAGAAATCACTAGCATGAAGATTTCAGTTGGCCCAAAGATATTTGCTGGTACCACAAACACTGTTATAAAATATAGAAAAATGTTTCAAATAAAGATGATAGGTAATATTATTCTACATCTTTTTGATTCCAATGAAATTTACTCTATCTCATTTATTTACTAAGATATACCCAAAAACCCTGATATGCCTTAAGAAATCTACCACTTACTGTTGAAGAATTGTTCTTAAAATTTAATCAATTCGTAACATAAACATAATACCTCCCTTACCATATAGAAATATGGTGAATTAAACAATTTTCATTTTTCTTCAAACGGCATAAAAAATACGTTATATATTTGTATTCAACAAGCAGAAGTTTAATATTATCGCCGCCGGTGTAAAAGTGTCTCCTTGGCAACACTTCTACTCCGGCGGCGGATAAAGTAAAATATTATGAAAAATAGTGAGGTTGTAATTCAATAATTTGACAGTTAAAAATGAAACAAATATACAAAAATAATAAAACAGCTTATTCTATGGCAACAAGAAATGCTGGATAAGACAGAATATTTTTTGAAGTTTTGGGCATTTTTTAATGATTTATATTTCTATTTTCTATGTTTAAAGAAAAAATAGCATGGGTTATTTTAGGTGCTTTGCATTTACAAATAATAACATAATATACTTTTAAAAGGTACAGAATAGAGAAAAAGTTTCAAATCAAAGTTGCAGCTTGTATTACTTTACATTGTTTTTTTTTTTTAGCAAAATTTATTCTAACTCAATTATTTATTGAGGCCTTCAAGTTCAATTTCAGGTTAATGGAATGTAACTGAAATGTAATCAACTTGTAGTTCAATAATTCAAATTCTAAATATAAAATTTGAAAGTGGTATTAAAAACACGCTGTCGAAAATTTTGAACCGTGCAATACCTCCTTACATATATGTGCAAGAAATATTATATTTAATAATGTGCATATTAAAATTATATATGTAGGTCCAGTGAAACTATTTGAGCAAATAAATTAGTGGTAAAATACATTGAGGTAAAATTTATTTTATAACACAGTTGAATAAAATTTTAAAATAATTGCCGTACGAAAATAAATCATCTCAGTGTGCGGTGCAACGTTTGCCAAGTACCGAACTCAAATATGTTGTAAATGTCGACTTGTGTCCAAATCTTGCTTACACTTTTAAATAATGTTTCAGTAAATTGAAACATTATTTTTCATGTCGAACAAATATAAAAACAACTCGTAGAATAAATAATATTAAATTGTGGTACTATATGGTCCGTTTCCTAGTGATACATTATCTATTTTAAACTAACAGTAAAAATAAACAAATCGCAATCATTTATTTTTAGACTTTTCATCAAAATAAACAATTTAATCCCGCCAACTTCTCAGTTATAATGAGCTCGCTCCTCGAGCAATATTGCCTAATTTCAGACGAAACCAGAGCGTGCTCTATCACGGAAAATAGATAAAAGCATCACGCAGTCTCCCGGACGATACATTTCACTGCTTACGAGTTAGAAAGTTATCAAGGCCACCGTTGATCTGTATTAATGGTGGATTTATTTAACTCTTTCGTAACGTTGAATTTGAAATTGATTTGATTCTGTACGCAGATTAGTAGCTGCGCACATTTACAGGAAGTCGGATTAAGAAACATTTGAAAATTAAATGAGATGGATGAACGTGTGTTGCGCAATGCACTGCCATCTATTTCCGTATTATTTTTTTATTTATTTTTTCTTATTTATTATAAATCATCCTCACATAACATCTCCAAAATATGGATGATGATCAAAGTATTAACAAACTATAAACAAAATTATATTTCAATGAATCAAAAAGCTCTCAGAATTCATAATTTATTATAAATAAAAAAAATGAAGGTGTCGAATCTTCATTACCTCAATCCGTTTCCGGAATTCTTTCCTATTCAGCGCCAATACTATTCTTCAACTTCAACTATTGTAAAACTGAAAACATTAATTCTGTAAATATTTAACGTTTCGAATTATTGAACATAATTTTTCATCATAAAATAAAAGAATAACATAAACAAGTAAACAGAAACATTAACTATATAAACATACATTATACGATTTATAAAACAGAGGAAAGCATGCTCTGTTCAATTCGTAGCCTTCTTTCTGATTTACTGTAGATTTCAATAGCTTTTCTTATGAATCTGCGATTGGTACATTTGAATCTTGCAATAATTTTCGTTTCTTCAAAATTTATTTTTTTCACGACATACTAGGAAACCCTCACGAAATAGTGAGGAAAATGTAGAAGTGTTACCAACAAAAAAAATGTTGTACAAATATTCCTTTATATTAGGGATATACATAATTTAAATTATCTTACAATATGTCTTATATTTTTCTTTTTCTAAATTAAAACACAATTTTACAACTATAATTTAGATTTAAGATTGGTCAATTAGCAACACAACTACAGCGGCTTGCGTTCGATAACCTAACTTTTAACGTGTTAGTTGGGTTGTCAAAGCGTATTTTAGGTCCGAACATTAGAAACATGTCGTGAAAAAATACTGTGTCTAACAAAAAAAGTCCTTCATCTACTCTTGCTCGATTTGCCTCATTCGTTGCGCTCGAGCTCGAGTGGGAAAAAGAAGCGCTTTTCTCTCTAGTTTGACAAATAACTATTGTACAAAAATTTAATGGTAATGTAGATACTGTTACATTGGACAGACCAGCAAAACGATTACAACAAGAATTACAGAACACGAAATTGAAATCTTTAAGCAACAGAATACAATGATTTAAAATAAACAATTGTAGATAATAATATTTCAAACATTATTCTAACAAAAAAAATTGTTATTAAACCATAATTTACTGAGATATTTCAAAATAACTTGATAGGCCTTCAAGTAAACTACCACTTCCGGTTATTGGATTATCACCAAAAACTAATCTGCTCTTCCCAAGTTAATTCAATTGATATAAATACAAAATATCAAAATTGTCAGTTTAGTAGTTTTTGAGAAACTGTAACTCCAGAGATCCACACAGACCGATAGATAGACACCGATAGACATCATCGCGAAACTATTAAAATTGTATTCTAGGGACCCTAAAACACTACCGAATTTTTAGCATGATTCCTATACTTCCCTTACAGGATGTGGTGGAAGGTAAAAGTGAAAAACAGAAAATATTCGCTATTACTTCTTTCTTGTTAATTTCCTTAGTAGTAGTACTACTGGATGTAACCGCGGTACCTGATACCAATTGACCGTCAAATACGGTAAGAGAACTGGTCCAAGTTCGGTACACAACCAGAACAGGTTTGAAAACAGTCGGTTCTTCGTGACTTGTAGCGTTACTTGTTCCTTGGCCTTGAATATCGTTAATCTCCCAATGATCATTTATAAATATTAAATATGTCAACTTTATATAACAGTACTGTGTTGCTAATAAATCATACAATGTTGACATTGGATTAACTTTGAAGTAAAAGTTGGTACAGCGTATTCCGTTCGAAATTGGAAGACCTCTGAGTGTGGCACTCTCCTAGAACAGATCTTCGTGTAACATGTACACGAAACTAAAAAAGATCCATTGAATTTACAGTATTGCTCAGTAAACTGAAAATATACTCGTAATGCCATACATATAAGTAAGGGAGGTATTATGTTTATGTTACGAATTGATTAGATTTTGAGAACAATTCATCAACAGTAATTTGTAGATTATTTGAAGGCCTATTTTAGTTTTTGGGCATATCTTAGTAAATAAATTTCGTTGGAATCAAAAAGATGTTGAATAATACTACCTACAATCTTCATATGTAACATTTTTCTATGTTTTGTTGTCAATCAAGAACGGCAATCAATTCCTTTGGGCCAAATGAAATCTTTATGTGATTTTTGTTAATTTGTTATATTTCAATTGTTATTCTTAATATTAAATATTCTTAAAAATAACAGGATTTAAGATACAAATAAATTGAGGACAACAATTTTTCTTTAGTAAGATCACAACAATTTTTTTAAATTATCCTAAAAGTTTTAAATGGGCCAAATGAAATTATATTGGTCTCGTAATATACGACACAGCATCAATGCTTTATTGAGCAATAAATTGGTCAATTTATTGACGCATTATTTTCGACAGTTTTTTAGGAAATTCTAGAAAATTATAGTTATTGCCAATCAGTTATTTTTTTATGTTTCGGTTAGTTTTGTGCACATAGCTAGAACCAAAAATATTAGTCGTGTAGGGGACAGCAGATATCATGTTGGTACTACTGAAATTGTCACAATAAATTAACGTAAAACTTGACCTGTTTAAAACGAACTACAATATTTTTGTTCTTCACAATGTATTGACAAGAAAATTGTCCAATTTACAGACCAGGAAATTGTGTCGTGTAAAACAGGTATAATAATATATATCATCACGCCATTTACACATTTCTGGGTGTGGCACTCTGCTCAAAGCAGATCTCAGTATTATGGTTATTAGTCATCAATTCACGTTTTCCAAGGATGGTAGTGATGGTGGAGCCACAGAAATAATTTTTTGGGGTGAAAATTTTCGAAATTTGAGGCTCGAACCGAGGATCCTTTGATCCCCTTTTTTGGTGTTGTATTTTATTTAATAATTAGACCCTTAACTATATAATGAAGCAAAACCCAAACCCAAAGGGTAATTGTACTTCGCAAATAATTTGTTCATTTCTAAATGAAACAGTGTATAGACTAACCTATCATAATGGTAATTAGGTATTTGCTAATTGATTAAAATATTATTTTGTTTATTCAATGCTCGGTGGAGTAGTTTGTTATTGTATTAGCATTTCAATAGCTGTGCGAGGAGTGCCAATTAAACGATAATTATTTTACACAAACATTAAATTAATTGTAATATCAGATTATAACAACATTTAATTATCAACATAATACCCCATTATAATAATTGAAAAGAACACATGTCGGTATATTGACATCGAAAAACAAAGTCAGATTTTGTATGACATGTAAATTTCACCGGGAAGACGTAGCATCACGTTATCTCCTTCAGACGGTCCTGAACGCCTCACGCTTGCCACGTTCAATGCAAACAGCGGCGCCGAGTGCAGACCTAAGCCCAAAGGCAATCAGAATTTTCCAGCAGACAGCGAGAAATTGTTGCGTACATTTACACAGACACACAATTTTTTCATAATTTATTTCTTATAATTGGGACAGTACACATAGGTTGCTTTTCTTCTAAGCTGCTACAACTGACTTACGTTTCTGTATCATTCCAGTTTTTTTCTACGACCACTTAGAAATCTTCTCATTGTATGTTTGTTGTTGCTAGGAATATGAGGGTAGCAAGCATCGTGCGAAATGAATATGTTTTGTGAGTATTTCAATACAGGTCAGCTCATTTCCGTACAGGTACCATTGCTAGGATACTTATTTAGAATTGTCAAACATTGGAATGGTGAAAGCGGGACAAATTTATTATTAAAATTAAATTAATTAAAAAATAATATAGTGGTCTTAGGAAAAGTATAGTGTACAACTCGTATGGAAAGTCCATTTCATCTTCGGTTCATGCTGCAAACTTTCATACTCGTAGGAAATGAGTATCATTCCATGCTCGTTGTACAATGTACTATTTCAATCATGATCACTGAAATACTTCCGTGGACCACTCTTCTTTGTTTAACACTTGTTTTTAGAATGGTTGCTATATGTAAAACAAGGGTTGCTAAGCGTTTGTTAAGCGGTTGCTCTGTTAATCCTGGAACGTTACACTGGGTTTTAAGAAACCATACGATTTTCATCTAATGCACAGCATTCGCATAACTTCAATGCTACCTCGTTGCAAATTCAGTTTCTATAATTTTAAACAAATATTGAATATGTAAAATCCTTATTTGGTGTTTGTCTCATAATTAAGAAGTTTTGGCAAAATGTTGTGTTTTGAATCAAACATATGGTTCAGAAAGGTAATGAACTGTTTAATGTCTTTCTATAAACCTAAATAAATAAATATTCCATAGGTAAAATCCCTAGAAAATTTACATCCGATTATAGGAAAGTAGTTTTCCTTTCTTAAGGTTTCCCAGACCCTAGTGTGACGTTGTGTACTGTCAAAGAAATGTGACTGTCCAGGGTTAAAAACAATGTAAAACAAAGACAGATAGTCCTCAACCAGTTGTCTCTATCGGCTCGCATTTTAAACGTCAGTGAGCGTTTCAGAATTATTATATTTCAGTGATCATGATCCTTTAACAGTTTCTTCCTTTCTTCTTCTGCTTAACTTATAAAACAATATACTTTTATTTATAGAAAACTTCATTAAATTTTCAATTAGTATAGACGAAGAAATCGTATTCTATTGACCCCTAAAACTGCTGATAACTCACTACTGAGAATTTTGACCCGTTACAATACCTCCATTACATATCCTCAATTAAAACCATACGAAGAAAAATTGGATAATTCACCTTATTTATATCTTAAATTCTATAATTTTTACCTCCCGCACATACCTATATGTAAGGGAGGTATTATGTTTACGTTACGAATTGATTAGATTTTGCGAACAATTCATCAACAGTAGGTCCTAGTAGAAAGTAATGACAATGACTGTGACGATTTCAAGTCAACTCAGCACCAGAAAATCGGATTACATTTCTCCTGAATGCGTTCGTCGCTGTTTGCCAGGCATTAAACCATGACACCATAATTTCCTTCCTCAAATAGCTGAATACCTGCGTAATCCATTCCTTCGACGGTGGTCTATCTAAAGTAGAGAATACTCGGTCGCATGCAGTCTGGCACTGCAAGTATTGGAACGGGAACGGGACTATTCATCGAAGATTTAACCGTGTATCCGAAGTGACTTGCACGAGACGGACAAAAAACATCGGTGCGGCGTTCGCGGTGTTTGGTGAGTTCAAGGTTTGCAGGGATGAAGAGAGGAGAGGGGGAAGTGTACACTGCGTTTCGGATTCTTTGGCAGCTCAAACATATATAGGGGGTAACAGAAATAAGCGCAATAAATTTAGGAACTCGACGAGAACTACAATATTTCTAAATCCCATTTTTGAGCATTTTTACCAGGGCTGCCAATTTGATATATATCCGGATTACGAGTATGCGAATCTATACGGATTTCAAAACCGGATCTAGGGTACCTAAGTATCCGGATTTTACTAACATTCTTGTACATGGATAATTGGCAGCCCAAATTTTTACAACTCCATAGATTAACGACTCTTTCTGGTATTTTCGTAATTTGATCCAACAGCAATAGCAATGAAATAATTGTGTTTTACAAATGTCACTTGTCAACTTATTCAAATAAATTTTGGTAATAACAAATAGATTAGTAATAATTATTATAAAAGTTATAATCTTGAAAGAGACCTGATTTCGCAAATATCGAGTTTACAAACATTATACTGTCACATGTAACAGTGTGCTATTCTTCGAGAACTGGATCCTGGCTTAACCTCGCCATTATCCTAAACGTCTCTCTAAAATGTACATACAAGATGCGAAGATTCGTAAAATGGCGATTTGAAAATCACCCCAAATAAATTATACGGATTTGGGCAACGTTTCCCTGAGCTTTTGATATACATTTACCTTTTGAAGAATTTAACAATATATGTTACAATAAATAAATGTATTACCGATCTCAATGGGTAGTGTTTATGTCACTATCCTAGCACCATAGAGGTCGTGGGTTTGAATCCCATTGAAGAGCATGTTCGTTTGTGTTGCTTATAAAATTCACAATTATCCACTCATGAGGCAGCATATCATCAAAGAAGATAGTCCATTTCCTATCTTTGTAAAAAAAAGAAATAAGTAAATGTACTCGTATAAATATATATTTCATAAAAGTAAAACATATTTACATAAAATTTAACAGGAAATAGGTTACTTAATCGTCAGACTGAATTACCAACTTAAAATTGGGGGGCAAGTTTAAATTCCTAACTAATATTTCATAATTAACAGTTTACTTGCGTTTAATGGGAAGAAGAAATTTAGAAGCTTCAATTTCTTTAAAAATTACAGTTATTACTAATGTAAGCGGTGGAGGAAAATAATTTCACTACTTAAATCGAAGGAAAGAATAGCATATTAATAAACTAATACCGAAAGAAACATTTGACTACAATCGGTTAGTATTGTCAATTAAAGACATTTAAAAAGTTGAAGAGTTGTTTATTCCTACCTTTCACCAACCAGTCGTAAAGTTGCCACTTTCCAACCTGCGAAATTAGTGTATATTTGATTACTAACTAATGAATGAGTAAATTTTGAGCATTTTCTGTGGAAGCAATTTTTTGTTGTATGATTTGTGTTATTTGGTTACGAATTCAAAACAAACCAAAAATATTCAAATTAGGTGTCAACCATTTAACACTTCGACAATCTAACAGCTCAATAATAAGAGAGGTACAAAGAATTTACAATAGAATAGATGTGTGTGAGAGAAGCACAGAGAAACATAATGACACTAGAAGTGCTATATTTAAAACTCAAATATTTTAATAATAATTAATATTTTTGCAATACCTGTATTGTAAGTTACCCATTAATAACAAAATTTAAACACAGTAAGTGGAACTTTTATTGCACAATTGGTTTCCATGGTTACATCATTTACTTACCGTCCACGGTGGATGGTAAGTGAAACTTGCCGTTCATGGTGGACGGTAAGTAAATATATATCATTCAAATTTTATTTTTAACCTCAATCTGACAACTGTTAATTTTGATACCTATTTTTCCTTTTCTTATATTTACGCAAGTATTGCAAAAAATAACTTACTAACCTCGAACTGTAAGTGATATTTTAGGTCTCGAATGTTTAGGAAATCTCGACCCTACGGGTCTCGACATCCCAAACTACATTCTCGACCTAAAAACTATCACTTACAGTTCACGGTACATAATATACTATTTGTATACTTCTATTATATCTAGTACAATGTTTTTGGGTCTAGTTCTAATATAAATGACCTATTTGCCATTTTGTGGCTCTAGTGAAGGACCTCATTGGTCCAAATATCTGCGTCACTTTGGTGAAACCACTTTTTGCGGAATTGCGGTGGGTGTGAATGTAGCGATGTTTGCTATGCGCGCCTCTTCCGTTGCGGTGGCGGGCTGCCAAAGCTCCTTGAACCCGTGACATCGTAAAGTTTACACGTTTTGCTCTCGACGACGGCTCTGCTCCGCGCCACACGAACTATGGTCGCCACGTCCGGTTACACTGACTTCTCACTTCCGGTTACAATGCTTAGCTAGTTTGTGCTGTGTACAGAGCTAGTTTTTCTGCAGAGATCTACTTGAAATTTTGGCAATTACTACCCCGGAACCTCTAGGAACTTTCCGGGGAGGTATGGATGATATCTAACACTTACTCATGCTGGAGGCGTCATTGAGTCAGAACAGAATTCGTCTGGTCAGATAAAATGAGAACATTTACATTACTAAAATGTAATAATACTGAAACGCTCAGAAACGTTGAAAATGCGGGCCGAGAGAGACAAATAGTTGATGGCTACCTGTCTCTGTTATACAATGTTTTTACATAGCAACCATTCTACAAACAAGTGTTAGAGATAATAATAATAATTATTATTATTTATTAAGTTGAAAAATACAAAAAGTACATAAACTTATGTCAAAGAATTACATGTATTATACACATTTTATAAAATCTTGAAACTCTTTTACTGAGTGACCCACGACATTTATCTGTCTCAGGTTCGCTTTCGAAAAAGACTACATTCCAGAATTATTATATTTCAGTGCCTTAAATGGGGTAAATAGCTTCGTGATAACGCATCGAACTGTGGATCGTAAGATCCAGTTCGAATCCCACTATCAATAGTTGCCAATTTAAATTTACCCCTGTGATTCCCCCTGCACTAACAACTTTGGAGGCTATGACTTGACGGCTGGTAACCGCATTTCATGCGCAAAAATATATCACTTGCCGAGATCTGCATAAGCAGAGTGCCACACCCATAATGGGTAAAATGCGTGATGATATATTATGTTTATATGGAGTAAATAGATACGCGGTCACGTCTATCATGAAGTCCTTAGTTCGAATCCCACTCCCCTTCATTATTATTATTATACTTTATTACCGATAGGTCTTACAGATGTGGTAACGTAATGTTTACACAATACACTTCATAAAACATTACAAAAATTAAAAAATTCTTGGACAGAATAAAGAGCATCACAAAGTAAAAAATTTTTGAGTTTCGTTATATTTGGGGGTCGTTACTAGATTAGGCTACATTCAAAATAGGTAAATGGCGTAATGGTAAATTTATAAAGTTTTATAAATAGAAAGCAAATTTGGCATTTTATTTTTGCTTCATTCGACCATTTTTTCAATGACGTCTGAGTGGATGTATGGATGGATGTGTACGAAAAAAGATAGAGTAGGTAATAGAACTTCAGAATTATAAATTTTATAACAATGAAAAGAAGCGCTATGCAATATTTTAATAAAATTGTTGCTATAATTATTTTTTTTTTTATTTTTATTAAGAATAAAGTGTCCAGATTGTTGTTTCGTCCGAAAAGGCGACACAGGTATGAAATAAACCGTTGTATGTACATCATACGTACTTTAATGATTTTCACTGTACTCTGTTGGCAATTCCTTATTTGTACCGTAACAACTCATTTACAGGACTTGTATAAATAACTATTGAGCTTATCAATTTAAAAGAATTCGGCGAAATAATTTGACCTCAAATGTCACAAATATTTTTTGACGATCGTTATCTGTTTTCCGTAGAAGTTAATTAAATCCTAGCCGGGTCTAGTATCAAAGGTGTCAAGAAGAAGACGACCTCAAATGTCTAAAATTAATTTTAGATTATCGTCAATTGTTTTTTAATACATATTATTTGGATCCTACCGAATTTAGTATGAAATCAAAAGTCTCAGGAACAACAGTTGAATTAATTTTATACGATCGTCAATTTTTTTTTTTTATAAGAATTAATTGAATTTCATTGAGTCGAACTAAAGATCTCACAGAGGAGCTGTACTAAAATATCAAAAATACTTTCGTGTGATCGTCAATTATTTATATATATTTTTAAAAGAGGGAATTTAAATTAATAGGTTATATTTCTAGACGCATACATAAATTTTTCTTAATGTCGTTTATTTATGTGGTATCTATATTTACATTTCAATAATTATAGTTGCTATACGAATAACCATATCACTGAAACAACTATTCTATATTTATTTTATTTTATAATACATTTATAGTATTGCGAGAAGCACTACCAAACAGATTCTAGAACGAAAGAAACAAGTTAAAACTCCGAACAAATATACCTAGCCCGTTGCAATGCAAAAGCAAATAAATCGGAAGAGTGCTGATTTTTGCAGTGATAAGTTGATTTTGTGTATTTATCTACGGTTGTCTTCTTTCATAGATGGTCCATGGTCATCACCCATCACCCTCCCAGTAGCAGCGACACCCGAAAACGTCACCAGGTTAGACACATTTATTATTTCACATTAGTAACGCCTTGTACCAACAATAACATTCAAAGAAATTTAGAGAAAGTGTCCAGGCTGTGAGTCAGAAATAACGAATACGGTTATAGGTAAATGCATCCATTATGGATTTATCTTACTCTTATGGTCGCCTGCAGTGCTAATAGCGTGAAAGAGAAAAAGATAAAGCGGCCAAGAGATACTTTATACGAACAGCGAACAGAACAGATATATCACACGGGTGAAGTGTTTATTTTAAGTCCTTGAAAACGAACGATTAATCTCGCGTTATTGTGCAAATATCACTCAGCCGCAGACACTGGTGCGGGCAGTGCCGTGCGGGAAATTCCCCAAGAGGGGACATTTACAAGAAGTTAATTAATAAGTATAATGTAGTACTTTATTGGCTTGAAAAATGTACAAATTTTAAGCCAACATTTAATTCATATACATATAAAATATAGACGTGATCGAATCCGGAAAACATTGGTGCATGGTGAGTGTGAGATTGGGAAGAATGTTGTTTAAAAAGTAGGAGTGAGTCAGTTGAGGTGGTGGTTGGTGAAACTAATATATGCGAGTGAGATTGAAGGTGAACGATTGTATGGGCGTCCGAGGAATAAGTGGTTGAATATGATTGAAGTTTTGTTACGTGAACGAATGATTTTGAGTGTGAAGAATAGACGAATATGTATGAATGTGGACGAGGCGAAAGTGGTGGAATGTCTGGAAGAGATGGATTGTTGGTTGACTGTGTTTCTGGGTTCGTACTACCTCACTGAGTGGGATATAGCATGACGTTATGTATTTATGTATATAATTATTATTATCTGTAAATAATAGAACATGAAATAGCGGATGGTCAACCGGTCTGCATTGTTCATTTAATGCGATTATTTTAAATATTACCGAAATATTTTTTAAAGAGTACAATGGTTGGTTGTGAGCCAGTATCTGTCTTGTTTATCTACTGATATACAACTTTATATTTTTAATGATACACTTTATATATATTTCATGCAAAATTTTGATCTTTTGTTTCTCTTTATTATAGTTCTTATTGTAGCCCTAAAATTTAGATTCCTCACATTTAACTACTAAAGGGAATCATAAAGTATTTTACTATCTGTTTCTGTTAAAATAATTACTATTTTTCTACCTCTTTACTAAAAATTTCATCAATGCTCCAATCCATTTCAGATTGTGAAACTTTTAGAGTACATCTCAGTGCCGCCAAATTACGATACTCATAGATCACTATTTCCACATTGATTCAAAATCTAATGACAAAACAAACTTATCTCTTATAGGCTTAACAGCCCTAAGGGGTAACGCCACTTTTTATGAAACTTTCCAGATTCTTTTGTTGAAGTAGATCAATCTCCGTTTCTTTTCCTTTAAATCCTTGTAGTTAGGTTTCTCCACATCTTCCTATCCTTTACTTTCCTTGGCTAGTTTTTTATTCCTGCTGCTTTTAAATCTCCTGCTACTTCCTTTAGCTATGTTGATTTGTTTCATCTTCTTCTTCCTTTTGATCTTCATTCTATTACTAATTTAATTGCATCCTTTTCTTCTGCTCTTCTTAACAGTTCAAGCCATCTGAGTTTCTGTTGTTTGATCGTTTTCACTTTGTCTTCTCTTTCCAACTCTTATTCTATTTCTTAGTTCATTCTTATTCAGTACTCATTTTTTGATATCATCTTTATTGGTCCTAATATTAATCTTAATATTTTACGTTTCACAATTCTTAAATCATTTTTTTGTCATTGTCATAGTTTCAGCAGCGCACGCATTTTTGTACCTTTACTTAAAATTTTGTTATTTAGTACTCAACATTGAGTAGGCACTAATACTCTATTATCCAGAGCCCATTGTATTTGTAAACCAATAATAGTTGCAAAATTCTCTTTTGAATATACATGTCTGCTGTTTCCTAAAGAGAATTGACTATACTGTGTAGTATATCCTGTGCTTGGATATCCGCGATATAATATCCGCGTGCGGCAGAGGAATTACGGCGGCAAATGGCATGTTAATGGAGGTGTCAAGTCGGCAGGCACTCGGCTATCAATAACCAGATTCGACAAACCGGTAGCGGTACCGGATAACCGGGTAATCAAGCATCAACACCACGTGACCGTGAGATATTTAGGTACCGTACTACGCCGCGCTGGACGCTCGTTGCTGTGTGCTCTTGACATGTTGCGGATTATATTCTTTCCCTTAAATAAATAAAGACTACTGGGCAAACAGTAATGCGTCTTCGATAAGTGTGACTGTATTAAAATAGAGTTTATTATGTAGTTTTGTCATGAGGAGTGAGTTGCAACATATTTGCTTGTAAGTAAGGCTTGTTCTCATAGCGGGTGAGATCATTTCGGACGATGTGTCCCGCGTGTCCGTGAGTACCGGACGTTGCTTCCATAGCTTCGCACTGGGGCTGACCGCAAAACTTGTAATCGTGCGGAAACTCAGTTGAGTTCAAGGCTCCATGCCTGGCAAGGCGCCCGGCCTGACCGTCCCGCCGTATTTCGACCATTCTCATTTCGAAAACCTACAGCGAAAATAGATCATATACTCATCATAATATCTTCAAGAAAATTTTTAGTTTTCCTTTTGTATGCATTCGTTGAAGAAAATTGTATTTCTTACAAAATGATTCAATTAAAAAAAAATTTGAATATAAATTTTATTTATCTTCTTTTTACTGCATTGAAAGAAAATTAATGTATTTTAAATTTTGTTTTTAAAAATAATGAAAAAGAAGTCGTTTTAATTTTAAATAAAAGTTTTTATTTAAAACGATATCATTTTGAATTAAAATCACTCCTATTCCCTTCGTTCCCATAATGAGTCTCAGTTGAGTACTTTGATATGTTTCTTCAAAACTAAATTAACTTTCATACAAGAGTATTTATTAAACCTACAAAAGTTTTCAATGAAAACGAAATCAGATTGGCATTTAAGAGGAATCTGTTTGTTCCAAGAAAAATTTTTCTTCAGTTTGATTTGCACAATTAAAACAATTGACGATAGCTCAAAAGTAATTTTTGATATTTTAAAGCAGCTCTTCTAAAGGAAACGTACAATTTGTCAGTGTCAAATTGACACCAAACTCAACAAATTTTAATAACTATTGTAAAAACAATGGAAGATCGGATAAAATTATATTTTTTCTGAAGGACATAAATAAATTATATACAAAACAATTGACGATTGTGAAAAATTATTATTTTTTACATTGGAGATTAAGTTTTCATGCTGAGACAATTAATTTGATACCAAACTGGATAGGATTCAAATAACTTGTATAAAAAACAATTGACGAGCGTCAAAAAATAATTTTTGATATTTGAGATTAACACTATTTATTAATTTGGTGCAAAAGTGTATGTTTAAATATATATAAAAAATAATAATAAATCATCATGCCTTTTACCCGTGTCGGATGTGGCACTCTGCTTTCACAGATCTCGGTAAGCGATATATTTTTAACACTTGTAATGCAGTTACCAGCCGTCAAGTTACGCCCTCTCTAAATATGTTAGTGAAAGGGAAACCATGGTATAGTAAAATAAATATATAATTAATTGCATTCAAAATTTCAAATAATATTAAAAACATTATTAATTTGAAATTTTTTTCGAATCTAATTTCAAATTCGAAATAAATTGAATTTATTGTTTTGTATGTCAAGTAAATTACCAATTCCGGTTTTTCAATTGTCACCAACATCAAGCCAATTCTCCGCATTGCCAGGAAACCATATAAAGTTTGGTTACTCTATCTTTTTTCGTTCATGAGTTATATAACAAGCCGATACACATCCATCCATCCATTCATTCAAACATCATAAAAAAATGGTTAACACGAAAACCTCAAAACCTGTATATTTGTAAAAATCTCTCAATCGATCTATTTCATAATTGCTATACTTCCTAGTACTACGTATAAAAATGTAAAAGAAAAATAAATATATCATCATGCTATATACTCATTTTGAGTGTAACCAATTACCAGCCGTGGAAAATGTAAAGTTAAAATGGAAACTGCATCCATAAAGAGGTAAAAGACAAAAAGGTCAAAACGGAATCAGAATATCTCAAAACATTTATATTACCGCAAAATCTCTCAATCAATTGTTATTACTTTCTTATACTATGTATATTATGTATATTGCTATGTATAAGAAAGTAAAAATAGCGGTCGAAGTAGGAGGCGGCGATCTGAGTTTCGGCAGTGGCATACCTGGCGAGACAACGTCCCGGTGAAAATACCCTTCGACCACGTAGTGATTCACCGACATCAAAGGAAGATTGACGCATTTCATTTGGCAAATTTCGGATTTCAACGCTCTTACCAAGTAATTAGTTTCTGTAGCCAGTTTCGCCAATCATTGAACCAAGTTTTTTTCGGCTCGGAAAGATCAAGTGAGTTCAAATGATTCTGTTGAAAGGTGAACTAGTGTACGAGCGCGTGTATGCCCTGCGAAGGTGAACGCATGTTATTTATGAGTTTTTTAAATCATAATTATCCAAATGAGATTAATTATTATCTGACACTTACGCTAATCCTTCGCGCGCTGACGTACTTAATATAAAATATAGTATAAATGCTATATAAGAAATACAATTTTTATTTCGGTTCGCCAGGCAATTTTATTCGACTTTCATTTTCGTAAAGCTTCTTTGGATTTCAAAGTAATATAAAATATAATTTAACGTATATCTTGCTTCGTCAAACCACAACCAGTGATGCTGTTCTTCATTTTTATACTGGGGACCAAAAAAGATATAATTATATTGATATATATTTATTTAAAGATATTATTATGTACAAATATATAGGGATAGTGGCTTACATGTTTTAACTGACTTGTTACTTATAAAAGGATTGTAGATACGAGCCCAAAATCTTACTATTTTGCCCAATTAAAACTTTAAAAATTTTTAAATTTGTTCTGATCTTACAAAGGAAAATTTAAAATAAAATAAATATATCATCACGCCTTTTACCCATTACGGGTGTGGCACTCTGCTTACGCAGATCTCGGTAGGTGATACATTTTTTCGTATGAAGTGCGGTTACCAGCCATCAAACCATAGCCCCCAAGGATGTTAGTGGAGTCCGACAGGAAAATTTGTTGTACTCAATTAATTTGTACCTTAAAATTTGTTATTTTGAAGAATATTTTAACTAAAAATAACAGGTGAAATAACAGCAAATTAACATAAATTACAAACATGAAGATTTAATTTGGCCTAAAGGAATTATCTGGTACTAGGAACACTGTTTCTGAATCTGATGACAACAAAATATAGAAAAATGTTTTAAATAAAGATTTTAGGTTATACCATACTACATCTTATTTATTCCAATGAAATTTACTCTATATCATTTATTTACTAAGATATGCCCAAAAACCCTGATAAATCTTCATATAATCTACCACTTACTGTTCATAAATTATTCTCAAAATCTATTCAATTCTTAATATAAACATAATACCTCCTTTCCATACATGTACGTAAGGGAGATAAAATTTTGGGAATTAAACAATTTTTACCTCCCGCCAATCTCTAGGTAAGGGAGGTATTGTTTTTGGTCAAAAAATTCGGTAGTGAGTTTTCAATGTATAAGCACGTTTTAGAGTCCCTACAATACGATTTTACTATTTTCGCGATGATGTCTTTATGTTTGTTTGTATGTATGTATGTATGTATGTATATATGTATATATATATATATATATATATATATATATATATATATATATATAAATATATGTGTGTGTGTGTGTGTGTGTGTAGTCTGTGGCAATTTTTTCCTCTCGCATAAGTCAAATACTATAATACAAAAAAATACAATTTTGTGAATTATTCCATCTTATATTTAAATGAAGAGCTGATTAGATTTTGGATGAAATTGGTCAACCGGAAGTAGCAGTTTACTTGAAGCCCTTAACAGTTTTTCGAGAAAAACTCGGTTAAATTTCCTTTTTCAACAATTTATGTTATTTTAAAAGTTGAAGAATATTTAATTTTACATGTGTGTTGATTACACTAATTTTATTAATTTTCCTTAGATTTAGAGATAATAAAATATAAAGAAAATAGATTTCACAAATCTTGCATTCCTAGTACACCATGGAAACATTTAAAAATTTTCAATTTTTTACGAAATGTGACACATGTCATTTTGATTGTGAAGGTGTTTTCTGAGTGAAATATATATATATCAAAAAATTAAATAAATATGCGAAATAAAATTAAATTTCTCAAATATAAATAGAAAATAAACAAATAAGAAGGTATGTTTCTGTATCATCAAACACTATTTTGTACCGTTTAAGAGTAGTATTGGGCGGGAGGTTATGTGCTGGCCACATCAGATTTTTCTTTATATAATTTCAACTGTGCCAAATGATATGAATCTGACTTCGTAGATCAACTTAAAAATTCAAATATTTCAAACAAATTTTAATTTGTAAGAGGTATTAAACATAGAAAAATGTTTCCAATAACAATTGTAGCCAATACATCTTTATAAATATAACAAAATTTACTCAAACTAAGTTATTTGTTAAAAAAACCTAATAGGTGTTCAATTAAACTCAGTACCTCACATAAGCGCAGAAGGTAATAAGTAAAATAAGAACTAATTTGTAATAGTTTCTGTTATCTTATTTGCTTTTTAGATAATTTTATTAGGGATTAGAGTCCTGTAATAATCCTAATCCTTAGCAACGGTGCACGTTTACAAATACGTAAATCTTAGCACAGGGCCGTACTTACCAAGAGAATGAATTTATATTTCCTTCACTGTATTTAAAAAAATAATAGTTATTTACAAAACTAGTGGAATATAGACAACATAATTGCACTCATGTGATAATTAATTTCTCGAATGTAAATACGTAAATATATCATCCTTCCTTCTATCCGTTTTACTTGTGGCACTTTAAAGTGCGATTACTTGCCGTCAAATCACATCCCCCTCTAAATATTCTTGGACACCATAAGGGTAAAGTTAAAATGGAATTCAATTATATGACGCGCTGTGATGTTATAACTGCTCATGTACATTTTAAAGTATAAAGTAAGCATTGGACTGTAGATCTCTATTGCGAATCCGACAATCGGCAGTTGTAGTTTTAACTTTACCCCTGTGGTTCTCTCTCCACACCATTGTGGGCCATAACTTGAAAAAATATATCACATACCTACCAAAATCTGCGGAAGCCGAATACCACATTCTAAATGAATAAAGGCGTGATGATTTTTTTTTATATTAATATTATTTAAGTAAATAATCTAATTTTGAGGTAAAGCACGAACGTACTGAATACGGTCCTGGGAGTCAAGTGAGTAAGTAACCGAAGTCCCATACAGGTAAAAAGGTGGGGCATGAAACATATGACGACTTTCAAAACAGTTTTTCTTTCGCTACACGTCTTACATATGTACATACATGAGCTCACCTGTGCGCAGGCGCGTGTGACAACTCAAGGTCACGGGCACGCGAATTCGGCCGTCGCCGTCGACGTCGCCATTTGACACAGCGAACGCACGTTTCAGACGCATCGCCTCCGGCCCTCATACATTATTTATGCGTCTGTGCGTTTGACGGTCCAGGGCCGGCCTAAGGGCCCAGCAAGGATGATGCAAATTATGAAGTGTCAGGGTGAGAACGCAAGATGTGGAATAAAATAATGATTTGTAATTTATACCAGCAGAACTGCGAATTAAACGTGTCAATTTTGCAGAGGAAGATTGATGGTGTTTATTATTACTATAAATAATACGCGAAAATTGCACAATTTTGCTCTGGTATAGCACGTTTTATAGCTAGCGAATCATCAGTAGCACCATCGCAATATGCGAGAAAAATTGATTTAATAATTATATACTTACTAGTAGGCCCTTTCACGTTATACTTTCGACAAATTAAGGACCTCTATTTCTATTTGATTAGAAATTGAAACTATTTGAAAGAGTCATAAAATTGATCATTTTGTTCCTGAAAAAAAAAAACAAAGTAATTGTCAATGTAATTGTAATTACAATGAAAAAGTGCATGAATTACTAATTACTTGCATGAATAATATAATTAATTACTAAACTTTTCATTACAAAGCGAATGTAATTGAAAAATTAAATTAACAATTACATTTTTGAAAAATGTATTTAATTACGTAATTTAATTAATTGTAATTAATTGCATAATTTAATTGCTTGTAATTAATTACTGGCTATTTCTGTTATTTACTAAGTTTTGCTTTAAAAAACTCTCAGAGTTCTTAAAATGAACTAGCACTGATGGTAATTGAAACTGAAACATCTAAATTTCATAATATAATTTTTAATACTCGTATACCTTTATTAGATTTTAAAATATCTTTATTAAATTTTGATTTATTGTGAACGACAAATCCTTAAAACATTCTAGAAACCTCCAAAACGTACTATGTGTTAAAAACTCTTACGTGTATACAGGGTGTTCATTTTAAGTGGTACACTATTGCTATTTCGAGAACTATAAGAGCTACGAGGTCGCTTAAATTAGCAAACAATTTCAATATTATAAGACAATTAAAATGAGCGAAACAAGAATTTTTTTAGACCAGTGGTTCTCAAAATGCGGGGTGCAACTTTCTTATTTTAAATGGCAACCTACTTTTTTTATTTGCTTATTCGATTCAGTATTTTTTTCTGAATTCAATGATATTCACATGTAATGACCAAATATTACAAAATATTTAAGAAAAATGCATAATTAAAAATGTATCATTTTTATTTAAATATGCATATACAAAGTTTGCCATGAAAGAAAACAAATTATTATTCGATTCAATATTTTTTTCTGAATTCAATGATATGCACATGTAATGACCAAATAATACGAAATATTTGAGAAAAATGCAAAATTAAAAATATATCTTTTTATTTAAATTTGCATATACAAAGTTTGCCATGGAAGAAAACAATTAAATCGAACAATTTTAATATTAGTTTTTTTGAGTGAACCTCTGTATTTCTGTATTGTAACAACTAAATTAATAATTATTCTCATAATTCCAGTTTTTTCAACTATTTCTGCATTTGGTTTATTTGTTTTCTTCCATAGCAAACTTTGTATATGCATATTTAAATAAAAATGATACATTTTTAATTTTGCATTTTTCTCAAATATTTTGTAATATTTGGTCATTACATGTGAATATCATTGAATTCAGAAAAAAATACTGAATCGAATAAGCAAATAAAAAAATAGGTTGCCATTTAAAATAAGAAAGTTGCACCCCGCATTATGAGAACCACTGGTCTAAAAAAATTCTTGTTTCACTCATTTTAATTGTCTTATAATATAGAAATTGTTTGCTAATTTAACCGACCTCGTAGTTCTTATAGTTCTCGAAATAGCAATAGTGTACCACTTAAAATGAACATCCTGTATATGCGGAAGGTAAAAACGAATTGAACGCTTCGTCCAACAAAATGAGTAATAGCATGAGTTATTTCCGGAATACAAACAAATTATCTTTTCCCAAAATTAAAGATTCCAAGAAGTTCGTCGCAGATCCTAAGCTCGATAAAAACACTTACTCCAATAATTAGTGTCGAGTACCCTCAAAATATTCCCAAATTCCTAGCGTTCCAAGAAACCGATCACCTCATGTTCGATCTGTCCGATACGCGGTTGTTTCCTTTTACATATTCACCTCATGGAGTTTGCGGCGGCGGCGGAACAGTTGACCGTCATTGCAAGCAATTGTTTTTCCGCGGCGGTTCCGCGAAGGCTTATCAGACGCTCGATCACGTGACCGGTCAGGAAGCGCGGCCACCTCAGATGTGGAGTGGAGTGGACGATAGGTGACGTAATGGACTCGCAGCCGCCTTTGATGGTGCGTCAGCCTTGTGGTTTGTTAGCTAACGAAGATTTGTCTGAATTAGGACGGAATCATCTTGCCAGGAAAACGTTAGCTTCTTAAGATTGATAATTTATTTGTCCAGTTTTCTGTGGCACTCTGATTTTACAAATATCGATAGTATACTACTGCGCGTGACACCTAATTCAAAGATATTCAGGAATGGAGCCATTCATCCTTGTTTTGAGGACCGACCACTTTTTCGTACAGTAATAGGCAAGAGCTCGTGCATAGATTAAGATTCAGACTATACCAGGATGTATTAGTGGTGAATCTATTACCTTGGTGTTGCTCAACTAGAGATAAATGGGCGCGTTCAGCCGAACCTAGCGGCTAGCTAGTATTTGCTAGTGCTAGATTCTAGCAGATGAAAAGTAGTATGAACATGAACGGATTTTTGCTGATTCTGTCATCTTATGTCAAACAAGTTTGGTGGAATTAACCTCAAATTCTGATCAAATACAAATCTAAAACAGTCTTAAAATAGGTAATTAATAAATATAAAATACTTCATAATACTTAAGTTATTTTTATAGATTTTTTTTGCAGACATGATTAATGTTGATGATATTATAAACGAATTTTTGACAGTTGACAGTTCTAGAAGGTTCGCTAGCTCATCTAGCGCAAATTTATTTCGCTAGGTCGCTAGTCTAGCTGCTGAAATCTAGCGGTTACCTAGCGATACGTTCAGCTATGACCGCTAGGTTAGCAATCTAGCTGCTAGGTTCGGCTGAACGCGCCCAATGTTGTCGTTAGGTTGGTGCTATGAAAAAAGTTTGAAAGTATTTTGCTATGAAGAACTACGATTGTAAGAAACCCAAAGTATCGTCTGTTCTTTCATAGGTATAATATACACTGGATTTCAAAATTCAACAAATCCATTAAATGTTTGATTCAAAATGAATGGGTTATTACAATACCTGTATACATTTCTATGTTGTTATTCGCAGACTATAACTTTACTGCAAACTGCAGTGATCCATCTATTTTAAACCAGACAAGCTTCCATTTATATCTGGAATTTTAAAATCCAGTACTTGACTGAATACCTGGAAACAGACCCTTAGTTCCTATGAAAAGAAATCACGGCCATAAAGTAATTTAAACATCGACTTTCATATTCTAGTCTAAGGTCTTAACACAGATTGAGATTCTGACTGCATTATAGAACCACTGAAATATAGTAATTCTGGAACGCGCACTTGTAGGCTTTCATGAAAGAGAAAAACGAGTCTGAGACAGATATACATCGTGGGTTATCCTTCTTCGTCTAGCACTTATTTATAGAGCGGTTGTTATAGGTTAGTTGAGCGGTTGCTATGCGTTTGTTGAGCGGTTACTATGTGAAAACATGTTGCACCGTCTTAAGCAAAACTGATGAATAATATTTAATAATGTACTGTTCAATTATTTGAAAATTTCTTTAAATTCACATACATAATAATTAGTTAAACTCAATTTTATTAATGTGTTATTTAATTTGTATATTAAATTTTTTATTTCAAAATTATTGAATGTTAATTATATTTTCTTATCAACTTTCTAAACGGACTGTACGACAAAGATAGGTTTCCCACCTATTGCCTGGCTCTCTCGGCTCACATTTCAATGTTAGTGAGAATTTCAGAATTACTATATTTCAAAGTATAGAACGAATTGGTCGCGAATTATATCACGGTACTTAAGAACTCTGGTCCTTCTAGAATTGTCGTGACATAGAAAAACAAAAACAAAAAAATGAAGAAGGAGAGACCTGTCTTTGGAGCGAAAGAAGTATGATTATTTGATAAATATAAATAAATATATCATCTCGCCTTTTACCCATTTAGGGTGTGATACTCTGCTTTTAGCAGTGATATATTTGTGCGCGCTAAGTGTGGTTACCAACCGTCAAATCACAATCCTGAAAGGTGCTACTGGAGAGATAAAGTTAAAATGGTATTGGTAAATGTTGCTTTGAGATTCGAATTGAGAATCTCAACAATTGTTGATTGTTACAACGTTTCTCATTTGTTAAACATTGAGTTTTTCTCTGAACGCGTTTTAATCTTCTAACCTTCGATCGGCGCGCTTGAATAATGAAGGTTTGATGTATACGAAAAATAAAGTTGCTCAGAACTATTCGGTAGACTGAGGATATAAAATAAATATCCTGAAAATTTACTAAACTTTTTTGTAAATAATAATTGCTTAGTAAATTGTCGTATATAGTTTACTTAATTAATACGACCTTTTAGAAAATGCTTTTTATATCTACAGCTTACCGAATTGTTCGGTAAAACTATGCTACATTTTTTTTTTCGTGTAGCGATGTCATGTTTCGGCTTATAAAAAATATAATTGTTAGATAAACTGGATTGACAGATCCGGGATCGTCACTGATGGTCCACGCCAAAAAAATTCTGTGTACCTCTATTAATCTTATAGTACCTACCAACCAACATTTTAAAATGCAGAAGTATCTTGGTGAATAATTGGAAAGGAATACAATATGATATATGTGAAGAATCATCAGGTTTATAGCCAATTCTAATTTCTAGTGAATTGACAGCGTGAGGCGTTACGAAATCAGAAAAACTGAGGCTGCACAATTTAAAATTAGTATCAATTTATTCCCCTAATTTCTCTAATTGAAGCAGCAGTTAATTCCCGCAGTCTATCAACTGACAGGTAGATTTCTACCTCACCGACACCTGCTTGCTCCCATCGCGGTCTCACGGCACGACCACAATCCAACCCCCAATTCTGTAATTCTTCCGCAGGGTAATGCTAGCGCCAATAACTCGTCCCTAGGTACAACGCTAGGGCGATCCGCCGATGCTTCTTGAGGAACGTGGTAAATGGACGGTCGCCCTTGAATTTTCGAATGCTGCGTGTAACTTGTAATAATAGATTTCTACTTTCATTTACGCGTTTCCTGGACCAGCTGCTGATGAGTTCATTTACTGGAAGTCGCTTCATCTGATTGTGAAAGATATTTGGTAATACTTCACTGGTTTCAAGAAATATTTATAATCTGTTTAGAGCATGACAGTTGACGTTTAAATTGTTTTATTTACGTGGCTTCTTGAAAGGATTCTGATCTATGTATATGGATTGTGGTCCAGACTTCTAGAGAAACAAAACTGTAAGAAACATTGGCTAGTACCACGAGCTCTGTTTTTGGGTGTTTCAAGAGTAGTGTTTTAACCTTGGTTTCAGCGCTGTACAATGTTCTAAAATTATTTTATTAAAAAATTCTACGAATAGAAGTTACAGAGAAATCTATTATCAACCAGTATTTGTTTATGAAACAATTTAAGAACATTATACAGCGCTAAAATATTTCTCAAAAACCCAAAAAACAGAGCTTGTGGTACCAGTACTAAAGATATGAAGGGTTTCTTCAAGGATTCATACAAATAATTGATTTGGAAATCCATTATTCCACTGGAAAAGTGTTTCGACAATTATCAGTTATCAGACGGTGTATTAAAAAGTTGAATAAGTTAAAAAAATTTACAGTTAATTGTGACTAGTTTGCTTCAAATAGTATTGATCATCCCTTAAATTTGAATTACAGTTATGTTTTTAGAAATAAACATTCATTTTATCGAATTTTTAGTCAAAATATTTAGTTTAAATGAAAAAAGAAACTGAACAAATGATGAAGCCAACGTTGAAGAATTGAATTAAAATGTAAAAGAAATGTAATTCTAATATTTAATCCATCAAACATAAATTTAAAGTTTGACGATTCTTGTATCGGTGATTTAGTATTCATATATATTTAGTGATTCATAATTGCAAAATAAATAATAATGTTATTGAATATTTCATTCGAAAATTTTCAACAAATCATGTTATAGTATATTCTAAATTTTGACTAGTGACAATCGAATATCAGTGAATATTTTGCATATGTACTCGGGCATTTGCACAAGTGCTATACCAGAACATTTATAATAATTGTAAACACAATGAAGAATAGTTTAATTTCTTTTGTTTAAAAGGACAAAAAGGATAATTTCTTTAATTTTTCCATCAATTTCTTCAAAATAATTACTTTCAAAACTCTGATGACTCATTTTTAACGCAATTTGATAAATGAAATTTATCAAAGATTAAATATTAGTAACTGAAATTTTTCTCGAGAAATATTCTTCCAATATATTCCTCGTGCATGGCAAATACATACAATCAGAATATTTTCTCTCGCGCACATATTAATATTCAGGTATTTGGGATACTTGGGATAAAACTACTAAATATTTCGTCAAAGATTCATGTTCTCCATTTGAGAATGAGAAAAATAAATCAAAATTTTCAAAAGTAGTATATTTTTATCAGCTATGCGGCAAAAAATTCCACCAGAAAAATAAAATATAACATTACTAGGATGCTCATAGAATGCCGCTCGCTTTATACCTAGAACGAAACTTACTTCTCGAACAATAGAAACACTGCTATAAACGTTCTGATAATCCCTTTTGTATTGTAACATACACATTAATAGGATTTTTCGAAGTTTCTTTTTAAGTATTTATATTATTATATTATATATAGCTTTCTCAAAGTGAGTTGCAGAGTGCCACAACCAAGATGGGTAAATAGCGTAATGATATATATTACAAAAGTCTTTCAATTTTGAATGGTACAAAGGAGAAAATACTTCCCTCACATATGATTAAAATTAAACGTGAGCTCTTTCGATGTTGAGTAAATCAGAATGATCAACAGTAATCTTGCGCAGCTACCAAAATACCCAATTCCATTATATTAACTTACAAATCATGCAACATAACCGCAAAACAAAACAACAACCCAACAGAGCAACCGCGAACCACCAAAACGCACGTAAATCAATCTATAGAGCGACAGTGGCGGTGCACTGCGGCCAAAGCGCTGTTTATTATTAAAATTGGAGTCGTTCCACCTCAGGTTGTTGTCCGTGGCTGGGCGAGGGGGTGTGGGGCCGTGCAGGGGGGAAGTGCAGCACGCTGCAAGCGAAGGATTTCGGTAAACGCAAACGTATGTATGTACAAATGTAAACGGTTCCATTTGGCGTCGGATTCAAGGGCATCGGACGCCGAAACTGCAAAAAGACGTGAAAATTCGACGCTAAAATAACCGCGTACTGAGAAATAGGCGGCGTGGAGTTCAAGGCCTTCGCTGCCAACACAGGGACGGACTCACTACTTTCATTTTACATATTGTTTCTGATATATTCTTGCGCAACATTAAATTGATCCCCTTTCCTAACATCCCTGAAGGTGGTTATTTTATTGTGGTGATAAATTTACTTTACTCTTCAACTGTAATATCATTGTTATACAAAATATGCACGAAGAATTAACTAATTAATTCCGATGACGAAATTGAGGACAAAACACATAATTTTGAGTGTTATTTACGATAACTTCACTTCTCGAGGTTGGCAACACTGACTGTCAGTTTCAATTGACAACTGACAGATGTATAAACTTAACCTATATTTTTTTACAGTTTTTTCGAATTTTAGATTACAAATAAAACTTAATATGTACCTCGGCACTGAAGTTCCTTTTTATCACTTACATGATTTATTTTTCTCGGCCCTACGGGTCTCGGCTACTAAATTCTATATTTGTGATTAAAAATTGAACTTCAGTGCCTTGATACATAAATAACTATTATTTTAAATTATAAAGCAAAACTGCATTTAAGCACAACAATATGCAACTTCTGGTTTTAATTATTAATTCATTACTATATTTTATGAACGTGAATAACTACTTAATTTAAAGTTTTAGACACTATCATAATATAGTTTTTTGAAGGGAACCTAATGTTCTATCAAAATCAGTCACTTTTTATAAAGTGTTCCATTTAATAAAATAAACTAGTATACTGTTGCGCTCAAATGGAGCAACCTGTATACAAATGTCTAAGGATAATAGATTTTATTTGAAGAGTTTACTTTATAACTTAAAATAAAATAGGTATATTCGTTGCGTCAAAATTACATCCATCAAATAGTACAGCAATTCCTTGATATCTCCAACGCTTGGAAACGCCGTATATCTTGAAGGCCCTCAGGGGATCATCGCGAGTTTTAATGGCCAAATTATTATGTAAATATAATTAATTTGAGCCCGTGGCTTTCGACCAGGAACTACGGTAATATTCATCACATAAAACTGGAAATTCTTATTCGATTTTATCGTTCAAATCTGCTATTGCGGAAATATAAATTTAGGTACTTCACGCTTAAATATAGGCGGAAAAATATTAAAGCGAATCGTAAAATACACGTTTTAATACTTGTTTCTGGTATAAAAAATCACTAGTTTACTATCGCCTTATTAATAAATATGTCTTCAGGGTATTAAGAAGAGTAGTTGGCCTGTCATATTTTTGGGCATATCTCATTCAAATAAAAGAGTTAGCGTAAATGTTGTACTAATCAAAAGATGTAGTATAATATTGTGTACAATTTTTATTTGAAACTTTGTTATCTATTTTATACCATGTAAAGTTATGCTGGCCAAAGTACTTCGTGTAATAGACTGACGCAAAATACTTTATCGTAATTGAAGCCCTAAAGATACTGCACTGCCTGGAGTATTGATATTTATTGTGGAAATAAATGAAAAATATGAGAGGTTGCAGTTGTTTATGGAGGCAATTTACTCGAGTTTATTATTTTACTTATGAATTATAGGAATCATGTGTAATTTATTTAATACCATGTAATTGTGAATATATAAAATTATCATTTCACTTCTAGGAATTATTGATTTTCTTAATATCTCATGACATTTACAGGCTGATGTGATTTTATCTCGGTGAGCAATAAATTACTAATTATAAACATGTATTATCCGACCGTAATTGGCGTGAAATATGTCGTGCAATTATTTCAAATGCAATTATTGTTACTTATTACATTCATATAAATTGCAACATAAAAGACCAAATTTAATTTAATTTTTACTATTTTACTTTTATGTGGAGGTGGAAGTGAGGAACAATTGAAAAGAATGAAGTAATGAATGTCGATAAATATAAAGTGTTAGCCTTTGAGACGAATGATTTGATAATTAATTTTAATGTTAATATATTTGGGTAGTATGTTTTTGACGGATGGATGTATTGGCCGGGAGATTGAAAGGCGTGTGTCTTTAAGGTGATGTATTGGGTGCTCTAGGTACATTTACTCGAAACGTAGATGTATCTAGAGATGCTCGATTGACTGTATAATGGAGTGTTAGTGCCTATTGATGTATGGTTCTGAATGTTGAGTGTGGATGAAAGAGTATGAGCGACGTATCAACTGTGGAAATGAGGTATTTGAAAGGAGAGTGATAGAGTTCGAAATACATTGGAGTAGGATGAATGTGAGATTGAGAAGAATGTTTTAAAAAACTAGGTACCTATGTTAATTGAGGTGGTTTGGTGATCTTAAGAAGATGTGGAATGGAAGGTTGGTATAACTAATATATGCGTGTGAGATATGATTTATGATGATTAAACATAAACAATATATAGAAACAGTATCTAAGGAACAAAAAATCATGATTCATTGTTTCTATTTATTTATTTATGTTGTTCTTTTGTTTTCTTGACGATAAACTTCGTGTAGTAGTACGAAACATTAAATTTTAATACAAAAAAATAACAAAACTTGCACCAAAAATATTTTAATTTATTACTATGAGTTCTGAAAGCTTTTCAACTTATCACTTATTTAGAAATGAATTTCACTCTGTATAGTACTAATTTTTGAATCCATTGTAATAAAACTCCAATTATATAAAATATATTTTCTTCAAACGTCATAAAAGTACGTTGTCATGTATTTGTAACCAACAAGCAGCGGCGTAAAAGTGTCCACTTCTACTCCGGCGGCGGACAAAGTAAAATTTTTTAAAAAATAGGTTATAATTCATTAATTGGACAGTTAAAAATGAAACAAACTAAAATAAAAAAACAGCATTTTCTATGGCAACTATAAATGCTGGATAAACAGAATATTTGTGTTCTAAGTTTTGGGCATTTTTGAATGATTTATAATTCTATGTTCTATGTTAGAAGAAAAAATAGCATGTGTTATTCGGATTAAATGTGACTTTGGTATCACATTTACTCCTAATAACACAATCTACTATTACAGAACTTAATCCTAAAGTCTTCATAATTTGATATGAGTTCTATATAGTATGAAGTACTACGTACCCTTTTTTCGCCATATTTCAAGAGAGTTTTAGTGAGTTATTACCGTTTTGGTTTCAGACATACAAAACCATCAAATTATAAAATAAACATATATTTCTTTGTAGTGTTTACTTTGTCATCATTAAATATTTAGCTCTTAAATGGAGCCTTGCGATAGAGGTCATGCATGCATTGCCCAGCCGTACATTTACCAGAAATCACACACTATGAAGTTATCAAGCTTCATCGGTATTGACAACCTGTGTTTATATTAAATTTATGTCGCACTGCCTTTGCCTTTTTCGTTCTTTTTCACTTGTCATCTATAGTTCACTCACAAACCAACACACGGCAAAATCATACTAGACCGTTTCACAGTATTCATGTTATCATTTACAAGAAATAAAATAAATATGTCATCATGCTATTTACCCATTTATGGGTGTGGTTAAGTGCGGCTACCAACCGTCAAATCATGGCCCCCAAGGATGGTAGTGGTGGAAGTGCTATAGGAGTAATTTATGTGTTGAAAATTTTCTATATTTAATTTCGAAAGTTTATCAGCTGCGGGGTTCGAATCGAGTATCTTTTGATCCAAAGTCCAATGCGTTACCACGGAACTATTTACCCCATTAATAATACCTACTGTATAATATATTTCATCCCCGAATATTTTACATAAGGTGCCAACGAAGTTTACCTCTCTATTTTGCACTCAATTTACTAATAGTAATTTGCTCTAGAAAAATAACAAAGAAAAGATACTGAATTTCTAGCGGTACAAATTTGTGCATAGAAAACTCAAGAGTTCACAGTGGCATTATCTATTAAACTACTTAAAACAAAAATAATGTTTTAATGACTTCAATTTAAACAATTCCAATAAACAGCTGTAATCAAGGTCATGCCATTTTCAGTATTTATAATTTGTTAAGCTTTATACGGGTTCCATATAATTTTACAATATTCTAATTTTCTACGAACTAACGGCACATACAAATTGCAAACACTAATTATTTTGTATATTTAACCCAATAAAAATGAACTAAACAAGCTTGACATTTGACAGATAGAACAACGTTACTGACATACTGTACTATCTTTTCATTGGTCAATGAGATATCAGCTTATCAGCGGACACTGAACGGCCATATTCTTAGTAGCGCACACTTTTACTGGAATATTGGAATCATGTAATGTTTAGTGGATCACTACTGTAGTAATTCTTGTACTGTAGTTGAGATATTGTTTTGCGCCAAACTGGGGAATAGTATATTGTATAACTAGTGCTGAAAGTTGGATATTTCACACGAGTGTGAAGTTTGAGCCACGAGTCGAAGTGTTGTACACGATACTTTTCCGATAACCACAATTAAGTAAAAAACAATATAAAATTTACAAAAAATATATTAACATATATATATATATATATATATATATATATATATAAACATATTTTGTTAACATCATTGCTATCAGAATTCACCAACAATTATGTTAAAATCTGATAAATCAGGGTCCAACTTTCTTAATCCGTGTAAATTCAGTAAACTACCTGCAACTGTCAAACTTTTAAATACAAATTTTTAGGTTAGTTCGCACAGTTATCGCAGCGTGTGATAAAATCATATCACACAGTTGCGGACGCATCTGATTAACTAATGAGCTTTCATATCACACAGCATTGCTAGTGATATGCAATGACCAATTTTCAGTAATAGTTTAGAGTGTGAATTTATATATTTTTCAAAATGGTCGTCGAAAAATTTTTACAAAAAGAGACCGGAGTTATGGCGAGACAACTCATGTCGATGAAATCATTAGTGAAAATTGTCCGTATAATTTTTTTTCAATTGGTGCAAAATTTTAAATCCTCTAAATCTATTGGACCAATTTTGACAGATAACATACGAGTTGAATTGTCATATATAATATCCCAAGTGCATGTCAAATTATCGACAATTACATGCACGATGGATATTCGAAGGACTATTTCCCGATTAAAATTTAGCCAAACGCTGTTTCTCTCATAAAAAATAAAGCAAAATTTAAAAACTTCATTCGACAGCAAGTCAGAATCACATTGGTAATTATCGATAATTCGCACTATTGCAAAATTATCGTGTACCTAATTCTGCGTTGATTGGACGACATTCAGAAATGTCAGAATTCTGATTGGCTTAAATTTTATGAGGGAAATAGTCTGTAAAATTAATAATAAAGTTTAAAATATTCAATAAGTTCAGTTATTTCTTCAACAGACTTTGTATCTTTCTGCACACACTATAGTACAGCTTGCTCTCCATTACACGCATGTTCATATGAATAAAACGAGTGCAATTCTCCTCCTCTTACTCCTCGCCCCTAGCGTGCCCGCCTCAAAATTGAATTACATTATTGAACTCTTGTTGATTATACGTTGAGCTGTGACGGGAGATTTATAACGTGCTGGTGATCAGCGATCCGCGAGAGCGCGAGAGATGAAGGATAGGAGATGAGAGAACGGTGAGAAGATATAATAAGAAATTTTCAGCAAATTTTATTAGATAATATTGCTATATTTATATTTATGAAACAGTTGCATATTAATGCGTGCTACAATGGAGTGCTTCACTAGAGTCACAAAATGGCAAATACCTAAGTCATTTATATTATAATAAGACCTAAAAACAAATTTACAAAATACTATTAATTATTCAGATATTTGAGTTTTAAAGATAGCAAGGTCTTTCACCTTTTTTTTTAATTTTTTTTTTTTATGAAACTTTATCTATGTATATTGAAGACTATCTACACTTTTAAAAAGTCTTAATTGTTATTCATTAAGCCACAATGATTTTTTAAAAATGTTGTGACGTCATAGTAGAGGTGTTGCTGGATCTAAAACAGTACATATTGTAAATAATTGTAGTCATATATTTTTTTACTTATTTTATTATTATTATTACAATAAAATAGAACATATATGTAACAAAAATTATTTAAATCTCTACTGTTTTAGATCCACTAACACCTTTACTATGACGTCACAACATTTCTTAAAAAATCATTGTGGCTTAATGAATAACAATTAAGACTTTTTAAAAGTGAAGATAGTCTTCAATAAAGATAAAGTTTCATAAAAAAAATGGTGAAAGGCTCCATTCTGACGTCGTCAAAGTATAATGTTTCTCTGTGCTTCTCTCTCTCACACATACCGTCTATTCTAAATTCTTTATACTTCTCTTATTGTTGAGCAGTCAGATTGTCTAAGTATCAAATGGTTGGCACCGAAAATTTTTGATTTTTCAGTAACCAAATAACACAAATCACACTTGTTTGAGAATTCGCACAATAATGAAACCACGTGTAGCTCGACATAATGAAATTAAAGACATGTTGAATGATATAGGTTAGCAAAAATTTTCACTGGTAATCAAATATTTGACTAAAATAATCTTACAGTTTATTTGTATTTCTTCTGGAAATAAATAATATTCATGTGTTAAAAGTGGCATTTTATGAAACAACCCCATGAACGAAATAAATCACTTTTAACATGTATATCATACAAAATTTTATCTACGATATTCGTAGTGTATTAGAAAATACAAAAAAATGTAGAATGTTATTTTGACAGGTATATTTGTTGATTTATTGATACAAATCGTTAGCAACATGTCAAAAGTAACAATAAAATTACTTTTAACACGTTGCTATTTTACTTTTAACACGAGTTGACACTTCTAACTTGCTAAACAAATGATATAAGGCCATTTTCAACATAGGTTGTATATAAAGTTATTTTAATGCCATTTAAATAATTTTATAAACAATAAAATATAACATTAATGTGACTTCAATTATTTACAATTTCTACTGTTTGAGATCCACAACACACAACAACTCTGACGTCACAACATTTATAAAAAAAAATCATTGCGACCTATTGAATAACAATTAAGAATTTTAAAAACTACAGATAGTCTTCAATTTAGATAAAGTTTCATACAAAAAAAAATTAATTAGTGAAGGACCCCATTGTTTATTACACTATGAATTTAATTATACAGTAATTAAAACAACAATAAAATAATAATATAACCATCATTATACTTAGTTTAATTTAATAGCTAATATACTTTAAAATATTGGCATTTCATTGCTGAGTCGAGATAAGTATTAAACGCGAACCAGTTCTAAAGAAACTACAAAGTCACTAATTAACAATGAAAACCTTTTTGTTAACATAACACTTGCAATAATTAATTTAATTATTAACAAGCGATAATACTCGTATCTGTAATTAGCTATCTACGTATGTACAAAACAACAATCACTCTCTTGTTATTGTTGTTTTCATGTTCAATTTTTTTTTACAGTTTATAAAATAAACAATCATAAACGCAAAATTTGTAGTCTGTTTTTCTTTCTAGTATATTTTCTTGTCTAATCTCTACTTGTTACTAGTAGGGGTTATATTACTAATATTTTGGGGTGTTGTTTGATAAATTATTTGGGGAACGACTTTGGGGATGTTATTTGACGTTTTCAATACTAATTTTGAAATTTTCAGTTATTGGCTTCCCTACTAATTTTATATAAAAATGTTAAATAATTTATTGTAGAGAAAGAATTTCTACATTTATTGACAGTAATATTTATAATTTTACTCTACCTGGAACCGGAAAAATAACGGAAATGTTTACTGGTAATTTTCTTAAAATCACTAGTGCCATTAAATGACAAAACAAATGTACCAATTGAAAGTTATTGGTTTTATCTGTCATCTGCTGTCATCAGGGTTTGATTTCAAGTGTCTTGATTATAAATGTATAATTTGGAAGAAAAATTAGATATTGTGAAATGAATTTATGATAAAAATAGTGCTCGACAAAAAAAGTATTAAAAAAATAAACTTTTATTTGAAATCGGCACTAAAGTACTCAGAAATCATCATTAAAAGCTCAGGAATCGTCAGTAAAGTAACCCATTATACGATGATTTTGAGCAACCCAGTATTGGCAACCGTTAAATAATTAGTGTATAAGTAGGATAATTTTGGCAGATATATTGACGTACTATAGTAAATTTGGACGTAACATGAAACAAAATTTGCAAAAAGAATTAACTAATTAATTCCGATGACGAAATTGAGGACAAAACACATAATTTTGAGTGTTATTTACGATAACTTCACTTCTCGAGGTTGACAACTGGCAGTTGTATAAACTTAACCTATTTGGTCACATGGTTTATTTTCCTCGGCCCTACGGGCCTCGGCAACTAAATTCCATATTCGTGATAAAAAAATTGAACTTCAGTACCTTGATACATAAATAGCTATTAATTGAGAATATATTTTATCCAACACTTCTTAATAAATGCTCTATAACTATGGCAAAACAAGGAAAGTACCAGATTACTCGCAAGTGGGTATAATTTTGAGAAAAGTCACTAGTGAATAATTTTCTATTTATAACAATAATATTAACACAACACCTTAGTAAGTACTTCGATTGACATTTTAATGTAGAAAATTTAAAGCATATGTCACTGTCATAAATATTATTTCTTTAATAAATTTTGCATTTATTAAGGGAGGTTGAATAAAACGTTATACTTCACACGTGGACAAAGTGGAATTACCCACTCGATAAAATTATAACACTCATCCTTCGATTTTGTGTGCTAAAATTTCTCTCGTGGGTAATTTCTTACTTTGCCCACTTGTAAAGTAAATAACTACTATTTAATAGATTTTTGTCGAGTACTATTTTGACCATAAATCCATTTTACTACATCTAATTTTGTTTCCAAATTATACATTTTTAATTAAGACACTTGAAATTAAACACTGATGACAGCAGGTGACAAAACCAATAACTTTCAATTGGTTTGTTTTATTATTTCGTGGCATTGATGATTTTAAGAAAATTACCAATAAACATTTCCGCAATTTTTGCTATTCCAGGTAGAGTAAAATAATTAATATTAGTTTCAAAAAATGTACAATAAACTATTTAACTTTTTTGATGTAAAATAATTAGGGAAGCCAATACTCCAATATTTCCAAAATTGCTTTGAAAACTCTATGGTGCGATCTTAGATTCACTATCCTATATAGCGGAATCTGATTTCCTCAAATTATCATCTTGATTCTTGATATTTATATAACTCAAATGCTAATATTATTGTAGTATTTCATTTTGAATAAACGATTTATATTATTAAATATTAAGAAAGGTTTTATTGTGTTTGTACCTTGCAAATTAATAAATTCCTTTTTGATGACGTATTGTCTACACAACAGATTCTAAAGCAGCGATATAAACAAGTTAAAACAACGAATAATAATACGTAGCCTACTGCAAATGTAAATCAAAATAAATTAGTGGAGTGCGGTGTTTAGCAGTGATAAGACGTTCTTGTGTATTTACCAGTGATTGCCTTCTTCAAGGACCATCATCTACCTCCCAGTTGTGGAGGAGTCAACAGAGGCCATCAGGTTAGCTATATTTAATTTATATGGAGGACCATTCGCCAGATCGATGTAAAATCAATTAATTAGTGCGCCATAAGCACACTGTATTTTATTTCATCGCCTTCGCGATCGAAGACGGCGGCGAGCTCGGCCCCTTGATAGGTCGAGGCTATTAGCGATGCTTAAATGTTTAAACAGGAAACAAGAGACGATCGACGAGCGAACACGACGATTCGCTGTTTGTTTTTTATTAATGGCGATGAAAAAGTTGTGAAGTCATTGCCTTCCAACAGTGATTGATTATTGTTCGATTAATTGTCTTTTTTGTTCCTTTTGATTGTATTATTAATTTTTATCTCTGGATGCTGGATTCATCTCACGAATTGATCGTTCCTGCACGATTTTAAGATCGATTTTATTACTTTAATTTGTATCAATAACAAATGTTCACAGCTATTTCCCACAACATCCATTTTTCTTTTATCTTTCTAAAATTGTTCTTTATTAAGGTAGTTCATCTGTGACATCCCTAATCAAGTGAGTCATTACATTTAAACTCATTGAAAAAAAAAAATCTCATGTGGCCACCACATAACCTCCCGCCAAAAAGAACTCTTAAACGGTACAAAATAGTATTTGATGATACAGAAACATACCTTTGAGAAATTTAATTTTCTTTCGTATATTTATTTAATTTTTTGACATATTTCACTAAGAAAACAGCTTCATAATCACAATGACGTGTGTCACATTTAGTAAAAAATTTAAAATTTTTCCATGGTGTACTAGGAATGCAAGATTTGTGGAACCTAATTTCTTTATATTTTATTATCTCTAAATCTAACGAAAATTAATAAAATTAGTGTAATCAAAACACATGTAAAATTAATTATTCTTCATCTTTCAAAATAACATATTGTTGAAAAAGGAAATTTAACCGTGTTTTTCACGAAAAACTGTTAAGGGCTTCAAGTAAACTGCTACTTTCGGTTGACCAATTTTATTCAAAATCTAATCAGCTCTTCATTTATATAAGAAGCAATAATTCGCAAAATTGTATTTTTTGGTATTATAGTATTTGAGTTATGCGACACACACACACACATACACACACACAAACACACACACACATACATACAGACATATAGACATACAGACATCATCGCGAAAATACTAAAATCGTATTGTAGGGACTCTAAAACGTGCTTATTCATTGAAAACTCACTGCCCAATTTTTTGACCAAAAACAATACTCCCTTACCTAGAGGTAGGCGAGAGGTAATTAAATTGTTACTCTAAAACATGGGGAAATTATTTTTTCTACGATCACTACTGAAAATTCCACTTTCTCCACACTAAACAAAGTTTGAAAATTGTATATTTCGCAGAATCGTGTGAAATAGTGTATGCAATTATTTCACACGCAAGTGTGACCAACTTACTAATAAAATAATAATGTATGATATTAATATGTCAAGTATAGTTACATTTATATATCATAAAATAATTAATAATTATTTCAGAGTTTATATAAATCTTCGTTTTCAATATTGAGATTACAAAAAAAATGCAATATCAATCTTTAAGTCAAATATGTCACTAGTTCTTATATTACAATCTATAGATTTATAGTTGGTAGCACTGTACACAACTGCGCTTGCGTTGTCTTCATGCTGTAATCATAAACGTCAAATAGTTTGATTTTGAGATGTCATTTCTTGATTCTGAAGAGTAAGAATCGGTTCTGTCACCATTTTTTTATGAAACTTTATTTATATTGAAGACTATCTACAATTTTAAAAAGTCTTAATTGTTATTCATTACGCCACAATGATTTTTAAAAAATGTTGTGACGTCATAGTAGAGGTGTTGATGAATCTAAAACAGTAGAGATTTAAATAATTATAGTCATATATTTTTAAATTATTTTATAATTATTATTACAATAATATAGAACATTTATGTAACAAAAATTATTTAAATCTCTACTGTTTTAGATCCAGCAATACTTCTACTATGACGTCACAACATTTAAAAAAAAATCATTGTGGCTTAATGAATAACAATTAAAACTTTTTAAAAGTGTAGATAGTCTTCATTATAGATAAAGTTTCATAAAAAAATTTAAAAAAAAATGGTGAAAGACCCCATTATTATTGTTACATCTTGACAGCCTACGGGCTTTCGTAGCTATTGCCTGGCAACAAGTTTTCGAAAGATCTGTCAAATTATTTTCAATTTGTTCTCACTCTCTCGTTATATTATTACTAAAAATTTGCACCCATCATAATATCTCCCTTAGCTATATTTGCGGGAGAAGTTTAAAAATTCGATTTGTACTTCTTCAAAGTAGTATTCTCGATTAGAAAGAAATGCTGGAAATTGTGAGGGTTCACAATAAATATTACATTAAAATAATGAAGTTACACTAATGTACACATAGTATGAATGCTACAGCTCCTGTTTGATAAATAATGCAGAAGTCAGTACGACGGGCGCATAACATGTCTTCAATAGCATTTCAAGCAAAATGATGTCACACTAATGAGCGATCGTTATCAGTCACGCAGCTTAATTAGAATATCATAAATTTTGGAAAAAGTCATGTCAATTAGTAGCGGTCCTTATTAATTATTTAGCTTTTTATTTTATACACTGGTGTAATGTCACATTCGCTTTTTCTTCATGATAATTTGGGTAATTAAGGAAGGAACACGTGTCTGTTCCATCATAAAATATTATTATCTATGTGTTTATCTATAATTTTCGACGTGTTTCATATGTTTTGATACTGTTTAATTGCCTCTGCAATAGATTCTTAATTACTATTACAACATCGTCACACCTTTTCGACAAATTTTACCTTCGTTTTATGGACCTCTAAAATCTCTAGCTAATTTCAAACATTTATAAATAATTATTTACTGTAATTTTAATTCTTTAACTAATAACTTTAGGGACCGTAATATGACGGTCTTACGTGCAAAAATATATCACTTATTGACATTTGCGAAAGCAGAGGGCCACATTCAAAATGAGTAAATGACATGATGATGTATTCATTTTTTTTTTATTAAAGTACTTAAAGTGTAACTTTTTATCCAACATCTCTTAATAAATGCAAAATTTATGAAAGAAATATTATTTGACAGTGACATATGCTTTAAATTTTTTTAAATTAAAATGTCAATCGAGTAGTTACCAAGGTGTTGTGTGTTATTATTATTGTTATAAATAAAAATTACTCACTAGTGACTTTTCTCAAAATTATACCCACTAGTGGGAAATCTGTTACATTCCTTTTTTTTTAATCGCCATAGTTACACAGCATTTATTGAGAGGTATTGGGTAAATAAATTTACTTTAAAAGTAAATTTGAATGACAGTTAAATTTCTTTATTATATCGGCCATTAGTAAGGTTCATTTAACTATTATGAAAAACAATTGACGATCGTCCAAAATTAATTTTAGACATTTGAATTCAAGTCTTCTCCCTGAGTCTTTTAATTTGATACCCAAATTAAATTTCTTTATTATATTGGTAAGATTAATTTAACTATTGTGAAAAAACAATTGACGATCGTCTAAAATTAATTTTTCGACATTTGACTTCAAGTTTTCTCCTTGAGTCCTTTAATTTGATACCCTTTTTGATAGGGTTTAATCAATATTTGATACATATCATATTTCAAAATGAATAATTAGTTTTTTAGAAAATCGGAAATTGATAAAAAATATTGCTAATAACAGTTTATATTTTAAATAATATCTAATACTTACATTTTTATTCGAATCTATTTTTTTGCATCAATTTCACATTCGAAATAAATTGAATTTATTTTTTTGTTTCAAACTATCAAGTAAACTATTTTTCTTAGTATGTAATAATATCCACACATACATCCATTCATTCACACAGACATCATTGAGACAACGATCAAAAGTAAATCAGGGGATCTCTATGCATGTATTGATGTATGTCTGTGAAGCTCCAATTTCATCAGTAAATCATGAAAGCAAAATCAGTAGTTGTGAACAGTTTAGGATCTACTTGCGCCCAAATTTCTGAAGGGCTGAAAAATAGCACCCCTGATTTCCAGGAGAAGGTGAACTGATCCAACTAAATATCTTGAAAGTTCTAAATCACTTCAAATATATAATGTCTGTGTTTATAAACCGTGTGCATTTAGTTTAAAAGTGTTCACATGTCGGCATCAAATCGTGCTGTGCATCTCTGTGCAGCATTGCAACATGTAACACCGTAACACCGAATAGCAACAGCTCGCCGTTCACGTTAAACTGGGATAATTGTCTGGCAAATTGTGCGCGAGCACGCGAATAGCATCATGCGATTTTTAGCGCATGGCGAATATTATATTTTTAATGTAAATGCAGTTTATTTATGTTGTATGTACGCTATGTAAATTGAATTAATGAAATTCTGGAATGCGAATTCGTAAACATGCAATCACGAAAATTGATGCATGAAATGTTTGTGTTTGAATTCATTGAATTTTAATTTTTAATATTATATTTAATATTTACCTGCCCATACAATTCGAGCAATGTTAAACGGCATATCATCACGCCATTATACCATTTCTGAATATGGCACTCTGCTTAGAGCATATCTTAATGTGTCATATATTTTGAAGCCGTCAAATTGCATTCCTCAAATTTGCAAATTTGAATTATTTTTACCTTGCACCACTTATAAGGGAGGTATGGGAATCATGCTAAAAATTCGGTAGTGAGTTTCCAATGGATGAGCACATATTAGGTCCCTAGAATAAGATTTTAAAAATTTCGCGATGTCTGTCTGTTTATAACTGGAGTTACGGTTTTTCAAAAACTACTAAACTGAAAACAGTGAAAACTGTTATGTATCAAGTACTGATTTTTTGTGATAATCCAATAACCGGAATTGGTAGTTTACTGGAAGCCCTATGAAGTTATTTTTGAATAGCTCAGTAAATTATGGTTTATTATCAATTTATGTTATTAGAATAATGCTTATTATATTATTTTGAAACATTTTGCTCTTACAAATTGCAATAACAAAAATTATATTTTAACATTTTCGTTGACATCTGCTAACTTGTGCATAAAATAGAATCAACGCTTGAAAAATGTCAATTTTACCTCCCGCCACATTCTTGGGAATCATACAAAAAATTCGGTAGTGAGTTTTCAGTGGATGAGCACATTTTAGGGTCCCTAGAATATGATTTTAATAGTTTCGCAATGCTCTCTGTGTGTGTTTGTCAGTTTGGCTGTGTATGTATGAGTTACGATTTCTCAAAAACTACAAAATTTTTATATTTTGTATAATATATCAATTGTATCCATTTAGGAAAAGATGATATCTGTGTGTGTGTCTGTCTGTCTGTTAGTCTGTCAGTCTATCAGTCTGCCAGTCTGTGTGGATCTCTGGAGTAACGGTTTCTCAAAAACTAGCAAACTGAAAATTTTGATAAATATTTTGTATATATCAATTGTATCCCCTTGGGAAGCGCTGATTAGTTTTTGGTGATAATCCAGTAACCGGAAGTGGTAGTTTACTTGAAGTCCTATCAAGTTATTTTGAAATATCTCAGTAAATTATGGTTTAATGACAATTTTTGTTATTATAATAATGTTTCAAAATTATCAACAATTGATGTTTGAAACATTTTTCTCTTACTGTCACCATTTCCGAATTACAACGCATTAAATAAAAATAATATTTTTTCATTTTCGTTTAAATCTGCTAACCTATGCATTTTGAAAAAACAAAACAATGCTTGAAAAATGTAATTTTTTAGCCATGGGTCATAAGTGAAAACAAAATTTTTTAAGGGATGATCGTTTTTTGATAGTGTTGATTGTTTGATAAGACATCTATGGCGGGAGGTATTTTGGTGCGCACAACAGTTTACTTTATATTTTCAACTGTTTAGGAAACAAAATTTTCCAGAAGTATCATAATTAAAACTTGGATATAAAATTACAAGCTGATTAGATTTTGATAGCGATTTATTTACCGGAAGCGATACTTTCAACATATCTCAGTAAATAATTGAATTTGAGTAAATATTGTTATAATAAAAAAGATACTTGCAGTTGTATTTTTAAAATAATTCCCCTATTTATTATACATAATTATAATAATTAATTTTTACCTGTAATTGGTTAGTAATTCACAGTTTATCTTCTAAATTGCTTTTCAAAACTTTCAGGAAAAATGGTTCAATAATTCCGGTAAATAGGTAAATTGTCGATTGATAAAATAAACATAAATTTTCCTTTAAGACATCGTATTAATTTTAATTCAAGCGTTTTTTAAAATAACTTCGAAGAAACCATAGAATTGCTTACAAGGAAATGATTATAATAATTTACAATGTCACTGTAAATGCGCATTTAAAGTAACATTGAATTATTTCTAAAGATCACCTTTCTTTATCTAATTGAATTGTTATTTTTTAATCAGGGTACACTCCGTTGAACAATGAGATTCGTCCTTTGAAATGGCCAAGCATTTTATTTTAAATTGTAATATCTGATTGCACTCGGGTGCACTAAACGTAATAAATAATAAATTATTCAAACGGCTCTCGCTGCTTTAAATGGATGTCTATGTTAATTGATAGGCGTGCATGTTTAAAACAATATTGTTTTATATGCTCTACAGTCGTAGTGCCGTTGTGCTCCGCCATGAGCGCTACTGCGCCATTTAAAATAGATCCTAATTCAGTTTTTATACACACTTATTTTTACTGGCTGGTCCGTCGATCTGTATTCTTTCATTGTAAATAATACCAAAAAATTTTTCAAACTAATTTTATTTTATATTTAAGTGCCCGCATATCTGTTATGTAAGTTTTTCTACCGGATATTCTATTTTAATGAAATTACGTAACTTTATATTTTTTATGGAATGTGCAATATATTTTGCAAATTTCAAAGTCTCATGGAGGTGATAACTTAAATGTCCAAAATTAGTATTGATGGATTGTCAATTTTTTTAGTTAGTTAGTTAACTAGCGTCGACCCCGCCTACGGCGGGGGTCTCAGCTAGGGCTCCGCCATCTCAAAAAATCTCACATATATTTATAATAATATAATAGGAGAAAGGTGATTAGTACTGTATAGCGGTTCGACCTACTTCGCAGATCTAATCCCTTTGCTCCTCGACCCTGAAGAAGATTTCAACTTAATTTAGGGTCCAACTAAAAGTATGGGATAATGAATCATAGTGCTTTGTTAATAATATCTCATATGAGACCATGCAATTTATGAAGAAAGGTCATTCTTCCCTTTCAAGTAACTAAATTTGCGAATGTCATCACTTTGTTCTTCGCTTCCATGTCACTATGGGAATTTTAATGTCTCCCATAGAGAAGTTGTGTGTCTCCCAGGTTTTTCATTGAGGGAAGAGTGTATTTTCCATTGAGGGAAGTTGTGTGTTTACCACTGAAGAAAATTGCGTATTTTCCATAGAGGGAAGTTGTGTGTTTTACATTGAAGGAATTTGTGTATATTCCATTGAGGGTGGTTATGTGTTTACCATTGTAAAAAGTTGTATGTTTTCCATTAAGGAAGTTGTCCGCTTTCCATTGAGGGAAGTTTTGTGTTTTCCATTGCGGAAAGTTGTGCTATTAGCACTGAAAAAAATTGCAAATTTTCCATTCACGGAAGTTAGATGTCTACGATTGTGGAAATTTGAGAGGTTTCCATAAGGGAATGTTGCATGTTTCTTATTGAATAACCTATAAGTTAGCTTTCTAGTAATTTCTAAAAAAACAATTGCCGATCGTAATGATTTGTGATAATGAATGTTCCTCACTAACGTTCCTCAACTTACTGCTCCTGAAACATTTCATTTGATACCCGACAAGTCAGGTTTCTATGAAGCAGAACAAAAAAAAACAAGTGCTGGTCGTAACGATTTGGAATAAAAAAATTTCGTCACTGCTGTCCTTCATTTCCTGTCATCAAAAAATTTCATTTAATACTTCATAAGTTAGCGTTCTAAGAATTTCTATAAAAATAATTTCCCACTTTTATAAAATTTCACTTGATACCCCATGAATTTTTAGCAAAAAACAATTGCCCATCGTATTTCATTTCATTTCACTTAAAAAAAAATAAATTATATCAGTCGTTCCATATTTTTCACAGATCGTTAGAACATGTCTATTCAAGACTTTTCATTTGATATAGCTTGTACAAATTTGCGTGGCGATTGATTCCATTAGTGTTTCTCAGCAGGTATTCCATAAGAGGATTAAAGAAATTTATGAGGGACTACTTTACAGGGTTGTACTAGATAATATTTTCAAATGAGTTTTACACAAACAGACACAAGTAATATCAAAATAAGAAAAATTTTAATAAAATTAAATATGAATACAGTATTGTCATTGTCGTTCAGTAAATATAAACATATATTGAATGTCGTTTTCTGAAGGGTATATATGTATAAAATTATCTTACTTAACAGTTTTCGGGGAAACTATTGAAAAGATAATCGTATTAAAAATTTCGGAGATTTGAAGCATCTAAGCCCAAAATTATAATAATCCACTCCTGAACATCAGACAAACTTGCACCCCGCTGGCTAGGGCTGGCTTATCCCATTAGCAAGTCAAGTCAATCGCCACGCAAATTTGTACAAGCTATACCGAACATGATATATTTTTTATGACTTTTAGAAAAACAATCGACAATCGGTCAACTTCCATTTTTTTTATGTAATCATTTATCTCGTCTTTTCGAGACATTTCTTTTGATACCCAATAAGTGATTTATAAAAATAATTAAATCAAACACAATTTACATTAATATTTGATCATGTAATAAAGACTTCTGTCAATCGGACACTTTTATTGTCATCTTGTCATTTTAAGTATCTACTGTCAATAATAATTTGCATCCTACATTAGCTTCAAATTCCGCGGTTTTACTTTATTTTTACTATATTTAATCGTGTAACATCCACTTTTCTAAAGACGTCAATATACAATCAAAGCAAAAAGTTTTATTCGACATTTCTAAAAAAAATTAAATTAACGTTTAAAAAATTGGCATAATATCAAACACGTTTGTTCATTTATTCTAAACATAGATAAATTTACAAAACTTCTCCAACTTGTCTACAATTAATGTAATTTATATTTAAAATGTTTAACTGAACTGTCAAAAGTGACAAACTGTCATAGATGTTCATCTTAAAAATTCCACGGCCGCCACACTCTTAGTTGATTTTGGCCCAAAAATGCATGTTTTTTCAAGTTTTCTCGCATATCATGTGCAGGAAAAATTTGAAATCATCAAAAGGACCTAATCCTAACCACACTATAAATATCTATGAAGGTTTCACTCAAATCCATCACTCCGTCTAAGCTCTAGAAATTGGCAAAGTTGCGTGATGAATCTATAGATCTATATATAGGCCCCGATTAACCAAAATAGTATATGGACTAGCGGTCCGACCTGCTTCGCAGGTCTGACCCCTAGGTTCCGCGACTTTAAAGATGATAGCAAATAAAACTATAAGAAAATAAATTGCAAGTTTAATCAAATACCTTAAATTTGTCGAAGAAAATTTGTCTCTTTGTTTCCCGCTTCCTTGTTAGTAAATTGGCGAAGAAAGCTCGTCACTTCGTTCCTCGCTTTCATGTCAGTGCATTGGCATTAAATACCCCTAAGTTAGGTTTCTAGTAATTACCACAAAAACAATTGCTGATCGTTATTATTTATGACAAAGAGGATTCATTACTATTTTTTCCTTGGGGCCTAAACCATTTCATTCAATACTCCACAAGCTAGGTTCAGGGAAATATTCAGTAAATTAATTGCCAATCGTGCAGATGTAATAAAGATGGGTCATTTATAAGTTCCTCAATATTTCACTTGTAAAACATTTAACTTGGTGTTCCACAGGTCGCATATTTATAAATTTTAATGTAAAACAATTGCCGATCATAATTGGTTTGCGGAAAAAATTACAGCAAATACAGTGTTTTAATTTTTGCTCCTTCAATAGATTTCAATTGACTTTAAAAAAATACCTATCTGCCAACTAATAAAACATTTAGTTACATAAACTACAAGTTAGGTATCTAAAAAAAATTTAAAAAAAGTTTAAACAATTGTCGATCGTAACGATTTTTGACAAAATTACGTCACTTCGACCTATCTTTCGATACCGAATAAGTGATTTTTAAAAGAAATTTATATTAAATACAACTTGCATTAATATTTGATCATGTAATGAAGACTTTTGTCAATCTGACATTTCTATTGTCTTCTTGCCAATTTAGAAATACCGTCAATAATAATGTATAATGATTTGCATTCCATATTGACAAATTTGGCAGATATACATTATTTTTACTACATTTGTTCGTGTAAAACCAACCTTATCCAGTCTTACGTCAGCTTGTCAGTTACACTTCAAAGTACAATCGAAGCGAAAAAATTAAAACTTGTCCATCAAGATTCTTATACGATACCAAACACATTTTTCTAATGACTTTTATGAAAACAATTGGCCAGCCTCCATTTTTTATATTATCATTTGTTCAGTCTATTCGACACCGTTCTTTTGATACCCGCGTCAATAAAGAAGATTACAACGGTAGAAAAATAAAATGAGTAGTCTTAAATAACTACCATTTAATACTAAACAAATGGCGAAGCAAGCTCATCACTACTTTCCTCGCTTCCATGTCAGTAAATTGCCGAAGAAAGCTCGTCACTTCGTTCCTCGGTTCCATGTCAGTACATCGGCGAAGCAAGCTAGTCACTTCGTTCCTCGCTTCCATGATACTACTTTGTGACACGTAATTAATTACCAAACAATTGACGATCGTGCAAAATAACTTTTTGATACTTAAGTTCAAATCCGCTCCTTGAGACTTTTAATTTAATATCAAACATGGTAGGATAAAAATAACATTTACACAAAACAATTGATAAACGCCCAAAACAACTTTTTGACACTTGAGTTCAAACCTCCTCTGCAAGGCCTTTAATTTGATTCCAAACACTGTTGGATTTAAATAATATTTATAAAAAAACAATTGACGTTCGTCCAAAATAACTTTTTGACACTTGAGTTTAAATTTCATGAGTGAGACCTTTAATTCAATACCAAACACGGTAGGATTTAAATAACATTTATACAAAACAATTGACAATCGCCCAAAACAACTTTTTGACACTTGAGTTCAAATCTCTTTTGCGAGACCTTTAAATTGATTCCAAACACTGTAAGATTTAAATAACATTTATAAAAACAATTGACGTTCGTCCAAAATAAATTTTTGACACTTGAGTTTAAATCTCATGAGCGAGACCTTTAATTCAATACCAAACACGGTAGGATTTAAATAACATTTATACAAAACAATTGACAATCACCCAAAACAACTTTTCGCCACTTGAGTTCAAACCTCTTCTCCGAGACCTGTAAATTGATTCCAAACACGGTAGGATTTAAATAACATTTGTAAAAACAATTAACGATCGTCCAAAATAAATTTTTGATACTTGAGTTTAAATCTCATGATTGAGACATTTAATTCAATACCAAACACGGTAGGTTTTAAATAACATTTATAAAAAACAAATGACGATCATCCAAAATAATTTTTTGACACTTGAGTTTAAATCTGATGAGTGAGACCTTCAATTTAATGCCAAACACGGCAGGATTTAAATAACATTTAGAAAAAACAATTAACGATCGTGTAAAATTATTTTGGGACACTTGATTAGAAATAAAAAACAACCGATGATTGTTTATAATAACTTTTTGACAATTCTACGAATTTAGATAAAAAAAATCTGAAAGATCTTGAAAATAATTTTCATCCTTTTTGTATAAGATAAATAATTAACTTATTTAAATATTACCGCCTAAAATGCTTTAAATCTTCGATGTTGCGGGCAGAGACATCTGTTATACTTTTACTTAAAATTTCAAAATGAACTGTCAAAAATGACAAGGTGCACACAAATTTGTGAAAAGTGACAGCTATAATTTTAATAATTTTGACTGACTTAAAATATTTACAAAATAGTACACATGTATGCTCATTCATTTAATCTCTAAACACAGATAAATTTATAAAACTTCTGAAACTTGTCTAGATTTAATGAAATTTATACTAATTTTTTTAAAGAAATCTGTCAAAAATGACAAGATGAACACTTTGTGAAAAGTTACAACTACAATACAGTTATTCATTTAAAATCAACAAATTTCACATTCATAGCAACGCTCGCATACTCTGATTTCCGCCTTATTTATTTAATATCTCGCACATCATGTGTACTAAAAATCTGAAACACCCAAAAGGCACATCTACAACAAATTCTTTACATCCCCAAATAGGTTTCACGCGAATCCATCAAACCGTCTAGGCTCTAGAGGGCGGCACATATTTGGTTACTAAGCAGATGAAAGTATAGAGAAATACTCTAGCCGATTAGTATATAGGACTAGCGGTCCGACCTGCTTCGCAGGTCTGACCCCTAGGCTCCGCGACTTTAAAGATGATAGCAACTAAAACTATAGGAAAATAAATTGAAAGTTTAATCAAATTCCTTAAATTTGTTAGCAAGCAATTGTCGAAGAAAATTTGTCTCTTTGTTTCCCGCTTCCTTGTTAGTAAATTGGCGAAGAAAGATCGTCATTTCGTTCCTCGCAGTGCATTGGCATTAAATACTCCTAAATTAGGTTTCTAGTAATTACCACAAAAACAATTGCTGATCGTTATTATTTATTACAAAGAGGATTCATCACTATTTTTTCCTTTGAGCCTAAACCATTGCATTCAATACTCCACAAGCTAGGTTTAGGGAAATATTCAGTAAATTAATTGCCAATCGTACAGATTTGTAATAAAGATGGGTCATTTCTAAGTTCCCCAATATTTCACTTGTAAAACATTTCACTTGGTATTCCACAGGTCGCATATTCATAAATTTTAATGTAAAACAATTGCGGATCATAATTGGTTTGCGGAAAAAATTACAACAAATACAATAGATTTTTTCGTGGACATTTTCAAGATAAAGTGTTTTAATTATTGCTCCTTCAATAGATTTCAATTGACTTTAAAAAAATAGGTATCTGCCAACTAATAAAACATTTAGTTACATAAACTGGAAGTTAGGTATCTACAAAAATTTTAAAAAAAGTTTAAACAATTGTCGATCGTAACGATTTTTGACAAAATTACGTCACTTCGACCTTTCTTTCGATACCGAATAAGTGATTTTTAAAAGAAATTTATATTAAATACAACTTGCATTAATATTTGATCATGTAATGAAGACTTTTGTCAATCTGACATTTCTATTGTCTTCTTGCCAATTTAGAAATACCGTCAATAATAATGTATAATAATTTGCATTCCATATTGACAAATTTGGCAGATATACATTATTTTTACTACATTTGTTCGTGTAATACCAACCTTATCCAGTCTTACGTCAGCTTGTCAGTTACACTTCAAAGTACAATCGAAGCAAAAAAATTAAAACTTGTCCATCAAGATTCTTATATGATACCAAACACATTTTTATAATGACTTTTATGAAAACAATCGGCCAGCCTCCATTTTTTATATTATCATTTGTTCAGTCTATTCGACACCGTTCTTTTGATACCCGCGTCACTAAAAAAGATTACAACGGTAGAAAAATAAAATGAGTAGTCTTAAATAACTACCATTTAATACCAAACAAATGACGAAGCAAGCTCATCACTACTTTTCTCGCTTCCATGTCAGTAAATTGCCGAAGAAAACTCGTCACTTCGTTCCTCGCTTCCATGTCAATACAACGGCGAAGCAAGCTAGTCACTTCGTTCCTCGCTTCCATGATACTACTTTGTGACACGTAATTAATTACCAAATAATTGACGATCGTACAAAATAACTTTTTGATACTTAAGTTTAAATCCGCTCCTTGAGACTTTTAATTTAATATCAAACATGGTAGGATAAAAATAACATTTATACAAAACAATTGATAAACGCCCAAAACAATTTTTTGACACTTGAGTTCAAACCTCCTCTGCGAGACCTTTAATTTGATTCCAAACACTGTTGGATTTAAATAACATTTATACAAAACAATTGACAATCGCCCAAAACAACTTTTTGCCACTTGAGTTCAAACCTCTTTTGCAAGACCTTTAAATTGATTCCAAACATTGTAGGATTTAAATAACATTTATAAAAACAATTGACGTTCGTCCAAAATAACTTTTTGACACTTGAGTTTAAATCTCATGTGCGAGACCTTTAATTCAATACCAAACACGGTTGGATTTAAATAACATTTATACAAAACAATTGACAATCACCCAAAACAACTTTTCGCCACTTGAGTTCAAACCTCTTCTCCAAGACCTGTAATTTGATTCCAAACACGGTAGGATTTAAATAACATTTATAAAAACAATTAACGATCGTCCAATATAAATTTTTGATACTTGAGTTTAAATCTCATGATTGAGACATTTAATTCAATACCAAACATGGTAGGTTTTAAATAACATTTATAAAAACAAATGACGATCGTCCAAAATAATTTTTTGACACTTGAGTTTAAATCTGATGAGTGAGACCTTCAATTTAATGCCAAACACGGCAGGATTTAAACACAGCATAAGAATTCACACAGTAGCGACACTTCAAATATTTTCATGATCCCAATATTTCAGTGGTGCGCAGCCGGGAATATGGCCGCTTAGTGTTCGCTGATAGGCTATCTTAGTAACCATAGAAAAGAAAATATGATATGGCAGTATCAGTTGTATCTGTCAAATATCAAGCTACAATATTTCTGCCATGTTAAGTTTATAAAATGATTGCAAAACAAAGAGGTAAACTTATTTGTACAATGAAAAATTATAGAAACTTTTATAGTGCAGGTGAAATAATATTTTTAGATTTTATCCCCTTTGCAACTGACATTTATTCAAATTTATAGCCGTATGCCGCAGCTGCCAATATGGCCGCTCGGCTCAAGGTCAACGGTCGATGCGACATAAAGATCAAAGGGACCGACAGCGAGTGTCGCTACTGTGTGAATTCTTATACTGTGATTTAAATAACATTTAGAAAAAACAATTAACGATCGTGTAAAATTATTTTGGGACACTTGATTAGAAATAAAAAACAACTGTTGATTGTTTATAATAACTTTTTGACAATTCTACGAATTTAGATAAAAAAATCTAAAAGATCTTGAAAATAATTTTCATCCTTTTTGTATAAGATAATTAATTTATTTATTTAAATTTTACCGCCTCAAATGCTTTAAATCATCGAAGTTTGCGGGCAGAGACATCTGTTATACTTTTACTTAAAATTTCAAAATGAACTGTCAAAAATGACAAAGTGCACACAAATTTGTGAAAAGTGACAGCTATAATTTTAATAATTTTGACTGACTTTTAAAATATTTACAAAATAGTACACATGTATACTCATTTATTTACTCTAAACACAGATTAATTTAAAAAACTTCTGAAACTTGTCTAGATTTAATGAAATTTATACTAATTTTTTTAAAGAAATCTGTCAAAAATGACAAGATGAACACTTTGTGAAAAGTTACAACTACAATACAGTTATTCATTTAAAATCAACAAAGTTCACTTTCATAGCAACACACACACTCTGATCCTAAAACAGTTTTCCGCTTTATTTATTTAATATCTCGCACATCATGTGTACTAAAAATCGCAAACACCCAAAAGGCACTGCTCCAAAAAATTCTTCACATCCCCAAAAAGGTTCCACGCGATTCCATCAAACCGGCTAGGCTCTAGAGGAGGGCAAATATTTGGTTGCTAGGTTGGCTAAAATATAGTAAAATACTCAAGCCTTTTAGTATATAGGATAGCGGTCCGACCTGCTTCGCAGGTCTGACCCCTAGGCTCCGCGACACTGAAGAAGATAGCAGTATCTTTGTTCCTCGCTTCCAAGGCAGTAAATTGGCGAAGAAAACACGTCACTTCATTCCTCACTTTCATGTCAGTACATTGGCGAGGAAAGCTCGTCACTTCGTTCCTCGCTTTCATGTCAATACATTAGCGAAGAAAGCTCGTCACTGCGTTCCTCGCTTTCATGTCAGTGTCTCTTAACTTCCCGTCTCTAAAACAGTTCATTTAATACCCCTAAGTTAAGTTTCTAGTAATTTCCACAAAAACAATTGCTGGTCGTTATTATTTATGATAAAGAAGGTTCATCACTACTTTTTCCAACTTTTTGAACCTGAAAGGTTACATTCAATACTTCACAAGCTAGGTTTAGGGGAATTTTCAAAAATCGTACTGATTTATAATAAAGATCGGTTATTACTAAGTTCCTCAATATTTCACTTTTGAAACATTTTACTAGATACCCCACAGGTCGCAAATATTCATAAATTTTAAGGAAAAATAATTGCCGATCGTAATTGGTTTGCGAAAAAAATTACAACAAGCACAATTAATACATTTTCCGTGGATATTACCAAGACCAAGTGTTTTAATTTTTACCCTGCAATAGATTTCAAGTGACTTAAAAAAAAAAAGATTATCTGTGAACTCCTAAAACATTTCATTTCATACCCAACAAGTTAGATACCTAAAAAAAAATTAAATTTTAATTAAACACAATTTGCATTAATATTTGATCATATTATAAAGATTTTTGCAAATCTGACATTTCTATTGTCTTCTTGGCAATTTAAAAATACCGCTAATAATAATGTATAATAATTTGCATTCCATATTGTCGACTTTACCTAATCTAACGTCAAAGTAGAATAAAATCGTGAAATTTTAACGGAAATTTTTTTCCTTTAAATTTCGCGGTTTTTTAAATTTTTATAAAATTTGATCGTGTAATATCAACCTTACCCAGTCTTACGTTATCTTGTCAGTTACACTTCAAAGTACAACGGAAGCGAATAAATTTAAACTTGTCTATTCAAGATTCTCATTTGATACCAAACACTTTATTTTTCTGATGTCTTTTATGGAAACAATCGACAGCCGCCATTTTCTATATTATCATTTGTCCCGTCTATTCGACATCTTTCTTTGGATACTTAAAAAGTGATTAAAAAAAAAATTAAATCAAACATTTAACAACTTAATTAGTATTTGATCATGTGATAAAGACTTTTGTCAATCTGATATTTCTATTGGTAATTTAAAAATATTATCAATAATAATGTACAATAATTTGCATTTTCCTTTGTCAACAAATTTGGCGAATTCACTTTATTATTATTAAATTTGATCGTGTAATACCAACTTCTATTATTATCTTGTCAATTTAAAAATACCGTTAATAATAATAAACAATATTTAGAATCCTACATTTTCGACAAATTTGGCGGATTAACTTTATTTTTACTTAATTTGATCGTGTAATACCTACTTTTCTTAGTTTAACGTCAAAATAGCATCAAATTGTAAACTGTTATTCGAAATAATTTTTTCCTGTCAAGTTCGCGGTTTTCTTCATTTTTATAAAATTTGGTAGTGTAATACCGTCCTTCTTCAGTCTAACGTCAGTTTGACAGTTATACTTTGAATTTGAATTTCCCGGTTTTATTTAATTTTCAGTAAATTTGATCGTATAATACAGATTTAGCGTCACCATAACATATAAACTTCAAAATGCAATCAAAAAGAAAAATTTATTAGCCATTATTTTTAATTATTTTAATTGACTTGTCTAGAATTAATGTAATTTTTAATTAAAATTTCAAACATCTGTCAAAAATAACACGTTGCACAAAAATTTGTGACAATATAAATTTTTGATTACAATAATGCAAATATTTGATTACAATAATGAAAATACTTGATTACAACAATGAAACTCTTTCATTACAATAAATGATTATATAAAACAATAAAAGTATATTATTTTCACACTAGAAATTATTATTCTAATCTCCATACCAATATTTTAAAACTGATCCTGGTCAAAATGTGTCCGTATAAATAGCTGCCGAAAAATATTTCCTCTTGGAATATTAGCAGGTTGTTAACAGGGTAGAGTAGCATAGTTTTCATCATGAATATGACAACTTTCGTCATCAACTGTTTGAGATTTAAATAATTACGTAAGATAATTTAATTGAATTTAATAAGAAAGCTGTTGACATATGTACTGTAATCTTCCTCTTCATGAATTTTTCTTATATTATATAATACAGCTAATGCTTTATAGCTTCATTAGTATTTAATAATTTTATGCGTAATTCTATAGTTGATATCTTGTAAATACAACAAAATTTCATTCTATCATTGATGCTTGATTTATTTGTATATGTTTTTCTCTACAACATAAAATAAAAATATATCTTCCTACTATGTATTATATTTAATTTCACTATTTATAAATGAAGAATCAACTTTTTTAACGATTCCCTCACTCGATATACCGTGAAATGTCAAAATTTTTCACAAATTCAGGAATACATTATGTTTACACTTTGATAACCCTTATACATCGAATATAATTAGTTTCATTGGTATTTAATCATTTCGTACATAATTGTATAGTATTTCATAAATTCTTCCGTGAAAATATAACCAAACTTATGGTTGATTTTTTTTTTTTATGGAATTCTTGAAATATGAGTTCCCTGCAATATAATCGGGAAAATGTATATTGTACAATTAAATTATACACACTTACCATAAATTATAATTAATTTTTGGTTGTTTATGTAAAAAACAACATTTTTAATCCATACACGATACTTCAATCTGTACAAAGATTTTGAATTAAAAAGTTGTATGTTTTCATTTTGACTGCTCCTAATTCATCCAATATAATTTGTTTTATAAGTATTTATTAATTTCTTCCGAAATTCTATAGTATTTTCAAATTTAATTTGTTCTTTGTCCATATAACCTATTTTATATCTGACATGTATAATGAAGTTCGTAATGTATTTCCTGCAAAATTATTAGGAGAAATGATATTCTATAATTAAATTATACACTTACCATGAATTTCATTTAATTTCAGTGTATTTGTAATTTAGTACGTGACCCAAACTATTTTTCATAAAATATTGACGTTTACAAATCAATTTGAATTAATTGCAACTGTCAAAATATGTAAATCATTTCTACCACTTTAAAAAAATTTACAAAATAGAACTCATGTTCGTTCCATTATTCTAAACACAAATAAATATACCAAACTTATCTAACCTGTCTACAATTAAAGTAATGTATAATTAAAATTTAAAACTGAACTGTCAAAAATGACAAGTTGTTCTTCTTTTTTTCAAAAATTTTAAGATAAAGTGAATTGACAATTCACTTTGAAATTTTAAAAATAAATTACTTTAATTCTAGACAAGTTAGACAAGTATGGTAAATTTATTTCTGTTTAGAATAAATGGGCGTACATGCTTAATATTTTGTAAAATTTTAAAACATCAATTTAAAAATAAAAAAATGAATTTGAAAGTGAACTGTCAATACCCTTTATCTTTGAATTTTTAACAGGAGTAGCAACGCGTGTTATTTAACAAAAGCTACACGAAACAAAAAATTAGTTTACATACTTAATATCTCGCACATCATGTGTAATAAAAATGTGAATTCATAAAAAGCACGTATTCCCAATCAAACTGTAGATGCCTGTAAAGGTTTCACTCGAATATATCAAACCGTGTAGGCTCTAGAGCTGCGCACAAATGGTTTCTAGGTAGCCAAAAATTTTAACTGAATAGTATATTGGATAGCGGTCCGACCTGCTTCGCATGTCAGCTTCCATGTCAGTACATCGGCGAAGCAAGCTCGTCACTTTTTTCTTGTTTTCATTAAGAGAAGTTCAGTGTTAACCACTGACAAAATGTATGTTTTTCATTGAGGGAAGTTGTGTGCTTACCATTGACTCAAGTTGTATATTTTCCAATGAAAGAAATTGTGTATTTACCACTGACGAACGTTGTATGTTTTTCATTGGGGGAAGTTGTGTGTTAACCACTGACGAAAGATGTCTGTTTTATTGAGGAAAGTTTTGTGTTTACCACTGACGAAAGTTGTATGTTTTCCATTAAGGGAAGTTATGTGGTTTCTATTGAGGGAAGTTTGTTCATCACTGAAATATTCTTATCACGTTGACTGCGTTACATATCCCTGGGGTACAGTATCAGTTATTCCATACAGACGGCGACATTTTTCATGAAACTTTCCTATTTTACAAATGTTGTGGATCATGTATTTTTTAGAATTTTTAGCTGTAATAAGTAGCATTATAAATGTTTATAGCCAAACTTTCTTTATATGTCAATTTAGTGGTACATATCCCCGGGGTACTGTACCGCACTGGAGTAATAAATGATTACTCCTGTGCGGCACATAACCCCGGGGTACTGTACAGTAAATGGTATTGAAATTGATTTGATGAATTATATTTAAAAGTTATACCGTGTTCGTTATATTTGCTGCAACATTTTAGATTAGTTTCATTTGAAATGTGACTGTATGATGATATTAGTGTATATTTTGTTCTGCATATTTTTACTATAACGTGAAGTGAAAACGGTAAGGATGTAAATATGTTTGAGGTATTTTTAAGAGATGTATGCTACTAAAAATTTAAAAAATAGTTTTTTATAAGCTCCAGGCGCAATTAAAGTTGATCATGCATACATATCCCTGGGGATCTGTACCGCAGTGAGAGACAGGCTTGGTACATATCCCCGGGGATATGTAACATGCTTATTTTCTAAACATACTTTTTGGGTGCCGCAGTCAACGTGTTATTTGATTCCAACAACTGTCTAGTACCTTGGCGAAGCAAGCTCGTCACTTCGTTCCTCGCTTCCATGTCAGTGCATAGAAGAAGCAAGCACGTCGCATTGTTCCTCGCTTATATGTCAGTACACGGTTGTGTGTTTCCCACTGTCGAAAGTTGTATGTTTTTCATTGAGGAAAGTTGTGTGTTAACCAGTGACAAAAGTTGTATGTTTTTTATTGTGGATATTTGTGTTTTTATCACTCACAGAAGTAGTATGATTTTCATTGAGTAAAGTTCTGTGTTAACCACTGACGAAAGTTGTAAGTTTTTTTATTGAGGAAAGTTGTGTGTTAACTACTGATAAAAGTTATATGTTTTTCGTTAAGGGAAGTTGTGTGCTAACCACTGATAATATTTGTATATTTTTCATTGAAAAAGATGTGTGTTTACCACTGACGAAAGTTGTATGTTTTCCAATGAGGGTAGTTGTGTGTTTCCCACTGACAAAAGTTGTATGTTTTCCATTGAGGGAAGTCATGTGTTTCCTATTGGGGGAAGTTGTTAGTTAATCACTGAAATATTTTCATTTAATTCCAACAATTGGCGATCGTCCAAAACAACTTTTTGATAATTGAGTTCAAACCTCCTCTGCTAGACCTTTAATTTGATTCCAAACACGGTAGGATTTAAATTACATTTATACAGAACAATTGACAATCATGCAAAACAACTTTTTGGCACTTGAGTTCAAACCTCCTTTACTAGACCTTTAATTTGATACCAAATACGGTAGAATATAAATAGCATTTAGAAAAAACAGTTAACGATCGCCCAAAATAATTTTTTTACACTTGATTTTAAATGTCTGCTGTGAAACTTTTAATTTAGTACCAAACACTGCAGGATTAGAAATAAAAAACAACTGATTGTTCAAAATAACTTTTTGAAAATTCTACGAATTTAGATTTTTTAAAAATCTGATATTGATTATAAATATTAAAAACGATCTTTTTATGTTAGATAAGTAATTAACTTAATTAAATTTTACCGCTAAAAAGAGCCATCTAAGTTGTCGAGCAGAGACATCTGTTTTTTTGAGAAGAAAAATAAACTGTCTATTAAGTAAAAAATAATTTTTAATTTTATTGTGTTAGATAAGAAGTTAACTCATTTGAATTTTACCGCCAAAAATCCTTAAAATAATCGAGGTTGCCGAACAAAGACATCTGTCTAATTTATTATAAAATTGAAAAAAATATAAAAAAATTTCAAATTAAAAAAAATTTACATAATAATAATCATGTTCGCTCATTTATTCTAAACACAAATAAATTACCAAACTTGTCTAAATAGACTACAATTAATGTAATTTATATTTAAAATTTCAAACAGATCTGTCAAAAATGACACGTTGCACGCAAATTTTTGAAAAGTGGCAGCTATAATTTAAATTTTTTTTAAATTGACTTTAAAAATATTTATAAAATAGTTCATATGTTTGCTTATTAATTATAAACACATATAAATTTACAAAACATCTTCAAGTTGTCTAGAATATATGTAATTTATACTTAATTTTTGAAACAGATCTGTCAGAAATGACAATTTGAACATAAATTATTGTAAAGTTACAACCAGAATCAACAAACTCCACTTTGATAGCAACCCGCACACTCTGATCCGTAAACGCATTTCCGCCTTATTTATTTAATATCTCGCACATCATGTGTACTAAAAATGTGAATTCATAAAAAGGACCTATTCCAAAACAATCTATACATGCCTGTAAAAGTTTCACTTAAATCCGTTAAACGGTCTAGGCTCTAGAGCTGCGCACATTTTTGGTTACTAGGCAGATGAATCTATATATAGAGAACCACCCAAGCCTTTTAGTATATGGGATTAAATCTTTCATTCATCTTTCTTTCAGGAAGATGAGTTAAATAAAAATTAGTAAAAATTAATTTTGATCGAACGTCAAATGTTTTTTGCAATAGTTAATTAAATATTCTCGAGTTTGGTAGCAAATTAAAAGTTTCACTAAAATGTCAACAATTATTTTTGAGCGATCTTCAATTGTTTTTACCTCCCGCCGCATCCTGCAAAAGAGGTATAGGAAACATACTAAAAAATCGGTCACGTAGTCATGTAGTGCCCACACCAGATTTTTAATAATTATACCGTATCGTAATTAATAAGATATAAATTATCAAATTTCTATGTGTCATATTGCGAAAATACGTTTCAATTAAAGTCGAAAGTACAAATATAAATATTACAACACATTACGTTACAATTGTTTATTGCAAATTTCCTTTACAGATAGTAAAAATATTTGACAGTAGCGAAACAAGTATTGCTAAAAATTCCGCCAACTTTGCACCGTTCAATACGCTTCTAATCGCATCAAAACTGCCTTCCGCAAGTACCGAGTTCACGACTTTTAATTTTACAATGTAAATCGAATATGTAGGGTTACATATTAACCCGCGTGGGCTGTATTGTGTAACAAGCCCGCCAGTGGCGTGCGCCGAGAATTACGTCGGGGCAAAGGCATTGAGGTTGAGATAGCATCGCCGAACAAAAAATTGACTAATGCTTTTTTAATTAATACGTGTCATATTGCACGGAACGGCCGTGAACTTAGCGAGGCTAGATATTCGCTATTGACAGCTTCTATTGTTTCGTTCATTTTTTCTAGGGTTCATTTGATTTAATTTGTTTTGGCGCACAAAATAAATTTCGAGGAATTATTTTTAGATAAATACAAATTATATGTTTGAATACATTCGATGTGATTCTTATTATTTTTAAATAATTCTGATGCATATCTTTGAATTTATTGCTTTTTTTGTTTTTGTTTATTGAACAACCAAAACAATTAATACAATTTATTTAAATAATATTTATTTATGCACTTAGTGGGATATATACAAAATTATCGCACGCATGGGAAACTTACACCAATAAACATTTAAGCCATTTTTCTGGATCGAGGTAAAGTAATAGATATTTACGATATAAGTGGGATAAGAGAATTATTAAAATACGTACGTGTAATCACATAAGTATATTAATAATGCATTATCACACGTGTATTGTATAATATTTTATCTATGCCAACACAAAGTTGAAAAATTCAAATAATTTGATTTTTTTTTTTGACAAGGATAAAATTAATCCAAGTAGTTGCTATAAAAATGTTTTTAATCCATGACGACCACAATTTGATATTAAACAATTATGTAATTGTTTTTTATAATATTTTCTAACATTTCGTGAAAATGAGTGATTTAGAAAGTATTTCATCGGATATAGATGAAAAAAATTAGTTAATTATATATTAATTAATTTTAAGAATTGTAATGATGTTATTATCAACATTTGTAATAAATAGTACGCTAATGAAAATGGGTGCGGTAATGAAGCTCTTAACTCAAGAAAAATGAGTGGAATAAGTGACATTTAACTCACGGGCGTAGATAAAATTGTTAATACCTACTATCGAAAAAAAAAAACTAGATTATAAATGACAGAAACATCTATTCTACAATATATATATATCAAGTATGTATAAAAAAATTTAGTTGTTACACATACTAATTCCGGTGTATATGTATAGGGAAGTTGTGTGGTGCCCACAGCATATTTTTTAATACGGAAATTAGCTGAAAATATAATGAACCATATGTGTGTAAATAAATATTAGTATTTGTTCTTAATTTGCATATAAATATTCTTCGGAAAGAATAATATTTATTTTACCTTGAATTCATTAACTCCGATTCAGTCAAAAATGTATTTATAGAAACGTAAAAAAAGTAATAGTGCTTTTGAATTTTAATTAAATTATTAAGTCAGTGGCAAATAAAAAAATTGTTTACTAACTTAGGATAGTATGTTTATATTCTAATTTAAGTATCTATTAAATTAGCTTTTATGTATAAATATAATTTGAGACCCACGCATAATCTTGTATGCATGAATTTGTCATGGAGCGATATTCAACTGTCAAAATAATTAATAAATTTAATTTTACAGCTGCAATAAATCCTTGCTATAAACTTCAAAAGTTTATTCAATTTTCATTGTTAATTAGTTTCAGAAATTATTTATCCGTTAGTAATTTCATTAAATAACAACCCTTTTAAACAGTTTGATGGAGGATATTTCAAATATACCGGGTGATTCATTCATTTTTTTAAACTTTTATTTTAAACGCAACGGACTGTAGATCATAAGATCCTAACAATTGAGAAATTTTAGAGAATTAATTTCACCACTTATTAAATTACCCCTGTGGCTCCTCAACACTACAATTCTTGGAGACCGTAATTTGACAGCTGGTAACTATAGTTTACGCGCAAAATATATCATAATATCGAGATCTGCATTGAGCAGAGTGCCACACCTTGAAATGGGTAAATGGCGTGATGATTTATTTATTTTATTTCAAATTATAGAGTAAAACTCTTCAAATAAAATCTATTTGATATTATCTATCTACTCACCATTAATATTTGTATACTGGGTGCTCCATTTAAGCGAGCCAATATGCAACTTTATATTTTTTAATGATGCAACTAGGTATAAATGTTTACTGAGTTTGATACCCTTCAAAAAAGTATAATATGATAAAGTGTCTAAACTTAAAAATTAGAATGTATTATATAATCATAAAAATTAGTATTTATTGTAAATAAATAGCAATTTAAACTAGAAATTGCATATTGTTGCTCTCAAATGGAGCACCTTGTATACACATGTTTATATTCATGTTCAATAATATATAAAATCAATTTTATTGGGAGAATTTTTTTTTTGCAACTTAAAATGTAAAAGTAAAAAAGAGTAGCGATGGATCAGCCTGTATTTTAGCTTCGGGAATATATGATAATTAATTGTTTTACTGGCTTCCATTTTCTCTCGAATAGAACTGTTGTCAGGAATTATTTAAATATAGAGAAAGAGAAATTCTGTGGTTCACTGCAGCTTGCAGCTCACTTCATACCCTTCCGATGTCGATATATCGTAGTGTCGATAGCAGATCACAGCCCTAAAAGGGCATGCATGTTGCATGTTCACTGATACGTACCCTCCTCCCCCCCAAGGGAAAGAGGGCTCGGTAACGTACATTTGATGCCATAATTATTGCAGCGGCTGCACCATGCTTTTTATTGCGTTATGTTGGTATTGCAGAGACCCTCAAACACTCGACCACGAAAAATTCTCAGTAATAATATAACAAGAGAGTGAGAATAAATTGAAAATAATTTGACAGATCTTTCGAAAACTTTTTCGGGCTTTCGTGGCTATTGCCAAATGGCGACAAGTTTGAGAAAGATACTGGAGAATTATTTTCTAATTTATCGAACTCTCGAGTTATATTTAATTAGATTATTTTTTGATTTCGCTATCAGGCACAGCACTAAATCTATCTTCTTTGCTCATTTTTACTTGTGTTGATGATATTTATCTGACATCTGACATCTGTCAACAAAAACAAAAAAGCTACAGAGATAATTGCCGGGAATAATCACAAGAGCATTATTCCCAGTATAATAATGAGAGGATTGGTTAAAACGCAGACACGTGACATACAATAAAGCATTTCATTGGTTTAAAGAAACGTCAAAAAATAATAAAGGTAGTTATAGATTGACAAAGCGCATGTGTTCCTGTATGTGACAAATAACACTTTATTCAAATTGAATATTGACACGATGTAAACCAATAATACAATAGTTATTTACTTTACAAGTGGGCAAAATAAGGAATTACCCTCGAAAGAAATTTTAGCACAGCCGAAGGCTGAGTGTGATAATTTTATCGAAAGGGTAATTCTATCTTGCAATAATCTTAAAAATTTTCTCACTACCATTTAATTCGTAATACTACAATCGTTAATAATGAATTATTATTATGGTTATTCAAGCTGGTGTTTTAAAATTAGAAATTCCTCAAAAAGAGAAAATCTGATAATGTATAGCGTTTTCGATTTGAAATAAGGCTGAAAGAATGAAAATTATCTTTCAATAGGAGCTAGGAGGGCAAAATGGTGTTACGCTTCAGAAAAATTCATTTGATATTTGGAAAATTACTATGAACCATCAAATTTTGATTTGTTGGACTATTAACAAAATTAAATACCTCTATTTCTATTTGTTTAGAAATTTAAACGGAATTTTAATTGTATCTCAATCAAAAAGTTATAAAATTGGTCATTTTGTTCATGAAAAAAAATTATAAACTAAGTACTTGTTAATGTAATTGTAATTATAATAAAAAATTGCTACAATTGCTAATTACATGCATACAAATGTAATTAATTACTGAAATTTCCATTACAGCACGAATGTAATTGAAAATTTAAATTAACAATTATATTTCTGAAATATGTAATTAATTACGTAATTGAATTACTTGTAATTAATTACTGCCCATCTCTGCTTTTTACCTAATCACTTTACAGCAAAAGTGTAAATACAAAGGTTGTTTAGAATTTTAAATGCACTGTAATAAATAAATCTAAATCTGTTTTATGAAATGCCATTTATTTTTGTTTTCGTTTGATTTTCCGTTGCCTTTTCTAATATATATTAATTTTAATTTAATTGATATATCATGAAACACTAACATTTAGGTAACCAAATGGACCTTATTGCATATATTTTTAATTAAGAACAACTTTTATATTTATACTTTTGTGGTAAAGTGAATAGATAAAAAGATACAGCAATATTTAAAAAAATAACATTGAAACCCCTATACGCCGCATTTCAATTCAACACCCGGTATTCGTGCGGGAAGTAAAACATTGCAATGTTGAGTACCGCAGACCGTTTGAATTTCTGCATCGCTTTTGCGTGTTTAATATTTAAAATTTCTGGTATCGACGCTTGTGCGAATGCAATTTTTAATTAGGGAACGCGTGCATTGAGCGGCTGTGCAAAATGTAGAGTAGTTTCACCCTGATCTCCCAATGGCATTCGTATTGAAATTAAGCGTTGGCCATTTGAATTATTGTTCTATTTAATGTTGAAAATTGTTCCCGTGAATTTTGCCCTTTGAAATGTAAAACCTGATTGATTTGAAATTGACCAATTTGGGTTACCACTTTCAGCGTTCGTTGGTAAATTGCTTGGTAATTATCACTAATTATATTATTTTTGTTGCAGAAGCGAGCAGTCTAGCAAAGAACTTCACAAATGGTAAGTCTGCTGTTAATAAACAACTCCATTATGGATTAATAAAAAACCCAGTAATGTTCTAAAATTTATAACATAATCGTTAAACAAGTCATCAAATTATTCGGGACAAAATAGCACGTCGAAATAGCACAAATGAATCAAGGTAAATTTGAATCAATAACAATGATTTATGAATACGGTAAACAATTTAAATATAGCGCATTACATCACGAAGTGAAAGCTTATTTTTGCAGCGAGTCCATGTATTGTCCAACGGTAAAAACTTTGCAATTTTGACTCACCGCAGCTGTTTGTTATATTTCTTATCTTATCTCGTTAATTATTAATTTTTTTTAATTGTGTTATAACGCAGGACCAACTAGACACGTTGTCTGTGATATTAATTGATAAATATTTTTTTTAAACGTGGTAATCTTATCAGTGTTGCAATGTTTAATTGCTGTACGAATATAATTAGTGAGTTAATATTGCCTTAAATGGAAATGCAAATATTGTAATTATTTCGCGGAATTTCTGACGAAAACTTCTGGTATTTTTTCAAGAAATTAACGGCTAAGACTCTCTTAATTACTCATGGTTTTTTATATTTTTAAGCTTGGAAGGAATGCAGATTGTTCCATAATTTGTTCAAAACAATATAATTGTTATAACATAGGTATAAGGAATAAAACTAATAATTTATACATATTCTCATAGCTAAAATCATCTTTTAAACGGTACAAAATAGAAAAAAGTTTAAAATAATAGTATATTATAAATTAAGGGAGAGAAAACTATTTTTTTCCCGCGGAGTAGAATTGAAGCATAAGCCACGAGGGCTACAATACGATGAGGGAAAAATACAATTTTTTTCTGCGGTTAATTTTTTAAAATTTTTTCACGACCCTTAATATTTATAATGGTTACTAATAATAATAATAATAAGCAAATACATTTCATTATAAAATTGCAGCTGTCCTGCATATCTGCAGAACTTGAAAATCCATTTATAAAGGTGAATTAATCCTTATTTTTTTGAGGTATTCACAGTGCAACATGCTTCTTTTCCTTTTCCACTATTTTCTACATTTCTTCCGGTTTATCATTTGCTTTTTCCACTGCTCTATCTTCATTTTCCTGATGTCTTCTTCTACTTGTTATTTCCATCTATTTCTCGGTCTTCCTCTATTTTTGCTATACTTTGGGTTCCAATCCGTTATCTTCCTTACACCTACATTATTTTCTCCTATAAATGTGTCCTATCCATTTTATCCTCATTGCTTTAATAGTACGCACTGTTTTTTTTTTGTTTTCCATTATCTCGTCGATTTCGTGGTTCACCAATTGTGTCCATTCCTTTTCATTTATTTTCTTCGGCCCCATTATTGCTTTTATTATTCTTCTTTCCCAAATTTTCAACTTTTCATTTTCTTTGCTTGTTAATGTTGTTGTTTTTGCTGTAATTATGGCAATTATGTATTTAAAAATATTTTTATATTATTTGAATTGTAATAAATTTTATGTTAGTTACTTTTGATTTGTTTAATATTGTTCAATTTTCACAACAAATGCTATATATGAGCACTTTTCCTCCCAACGGGAGAGAAAGTGCACAAACATCTCGTAGATATAAAATTGGTTATTTCTGTAACGATTTTGGTATTATAGAAACCGAGTTTCTCTTCCGGTCGTGAAAAAAAAAACAATAAATAATATTTCTCTATATCTTTTCGAATATAACAAAATATATTCTACGAGTAACTCTATTATGCAGAGAGAATTATAGAAATGGCGGTTGTGAGATTCGAGCTGAGGATTTTATAAATAATTTAATTAATTTTTAAATGAAATATGGCACATGAAAATTCATAAACTAATCGGGCTTGTAAATCTAAACATTATCCTTTTCCAAAACAAAACCCTTGCATAAAAATTGGATGCAAACTAAATTTTAATTTCTTCACCAGTAGATAACCTAATCTGCATTAATTATTTTTTCTTCCTTTAACGTTCAAGAAGTAATTTAACTTCACATGCTGCGCGCTGCAATTTTTTAATAATTAATAACTGCCAGGGGAGGAAATTTCACGGGAAGAATAAGACTGCTGCTATTGATTTTGTTGCGCAAGGTGGGGGAGATTTTTTGCAGTAGATTTCATACAGTCACTTGTTATTAAATTAAATACTCCTAGCTTTTTTTCTACTATTGAATACTAAGTTCATTTATTGTGCGTTTCTCGATAAATAATGATATACTTTACGCACTATCACATTTTATCCACTGTTACTATTAAATCTTTAACCAATCATCTGTTAAATCTTTTTCTACTCATCTGTCTTTTTGGAGGAATAGATGACAGCATTAATGTATAATTGGTGCTGTAATAGTTATTTGTATCACTAGTCCAGAAACTACAACTTTTCATGGTACAAATAAGTTTACCTCTCTGTTTTTAAACTTAGCATGAAAGAAATACTATTTGATTACATTCATGCATAGTGCGATTCATACATGCTCTTTATTCTTTACACTCAGAACCATTCGTACACGCAACAAACCATCAATCATACCCAACCATTCCTCGTACGTCCACGCAATCGTTCACTTTCAATTTCACCCACATATACGAGTATTAGTTTCACCAACCTTTCATTCGACTTTCGCTCAAAATGTTCAAACCGTCTCAATTGACTCACTTCTACTTTCTTAACAACATTCTTCTCAATCTCACACTCACCATACACCAATGTATTCCAGATACATTTCTATAGCAGGTATACGTCGTTCATGCTTCTTCATCCACACCCAACATTCAGAACCCTACATCAATGTAGGCTCCAACACACCATTATAAACCTGTAACATAGTATTCTATTCTTGTGATATTTGTAGACAAAAACATATTAGTTTTATAAAAACCCTAATGCTATGTAGTGACATTTGCACGTATAGCGATAACGGCATGAATTTGTAAAAAAGAATTCACACGAGTACGTAATTATAACTTTTCCTTTTTCGTTAATATATGTAAATATGCAATGCAATAACTATTTTTAAACGAAATAAAATTCTTGGAAACAAAACGCCGTCTACATTCCTGCGCATACAAAATAGTTTAATTACATGGAAACATGAAACATTTAAGTCGTTCTCCTCTTTCACACGCTTTATCTCACTCAAATAATAAATCTATTTAACACTTACTCCAAATTTATGTTGTAGAATCTCCCAAAAAAACCCACCATCATAATTCATACAAACAAGTTCAGTTTCTTGAATTTACATAAAACCAACTCTGCGATATTCACGAAAAAATGAAATACAGTTTTTGCTGTGTTTTTTCGTCTTAATATTACACGAAACATGTGTTTTTTCCTGGTGTCTGAAGGAGACTTTCTCTCGTTAGATGATTTACTTTTTTGCCGCCAAGGTCAAAGCCAACACTAGCTGTAATCTATTTAAAAACATGAAGCCATTTGGAATGGACTCGACGGGCTAATTTTTATTTAATTACAATCCATATTTCAAGATCAACCGGAAAATATATTATCGCTAGATACATCTGCAACTTACTATCTCTTTAACTGATATGCATCCGCAGATTTTATAAACGTACTAGAATACTTTGCCTATAGTTTTACTATTTGCACATTATAGAACAGATCAGAAAGAATGCGAAGATGGTACCACTAGATGTTTTAAGAAAAGTGTTTTAGATGGGAGGGTGCGAGCAAGCCTAAAATTCAAAGAGTACTATCCAATTTCCAATCGTTCGAAACTATTCTATTGTTCATTTTATCAAATGTGCTACGATCTAAAATGGATGAATTAGCAGCGAGATGAACCAAAATTCTTTTTAGGCTATCTCGATTCGGTCGCGCTTTTTCTAAACAAACCCTAAACACATTCGATCATTCTACAACTTTCGTTTCTTCAAAATATATTTCAATGGCATGACTAGTCATAGCGGATTTCTCTGGTTGGTTAAGACGAATGATCCGTTTATGTTCTGTAATTCTTGTTGTCGTTCTGTAGTCTATCCAGTGTAATATTTTTCATGAATATTATAATTACCTATTTCCTAAAGCTGTAAGTCTTCAAAGAATGAAAATATTGTTAATGAACAAACAAATTTAGGTTATTTCAAGTTTCCCTGTAATAAATATTATATGAAACTTGAGAACTCTTGGAAATTCCTCATTTCGAAGAATAGATCGTTCAAAATACATCGTGTAAATAGGTCCGTAGTAACGTTGATCGTGAGATCCTCAGTTCGAATCCCACAGCTGACAGTTGCCAATTTAAATTTACCCCCACTAACATCTTTGGGGGCTATGACTTGATATAAGAAAAAATATATCACTTACCGAGATCTGCGTAAGCAGAGTGCCACACCCGTAATGGGTAAAAAGCGTTATGATATATTTATTTATTTTAAAATACATCTGGTCTTCTGGACAGAGTGATAAACAATTATTTCCAAAACGTCTTTTTTGATAGAATATATAGATGTCATGTTTTCCAGGGTTCTAATCATCGTCTACTTATCCATTTAATTAATTATATATTTAGGTATCAATCAGCAACCCCCAAAAATGTTAGTAGATGGGTAACCACAGTGGTAAAGTTAAAATAGCACTAGAAATTTTGGGATTCAAACTGAGGATCTTATTATCAATAATTTTCAAATAAAATTAGCTGTTATTCTGTGTTTTTAACTAACGAAAGAAAAAAAAAAGGAGGAAGTTCTCAGGACGATGCGAATTTATTTTAAATATGAGCACGCATAACTTTTTACAGGGTAGTCCAATTTTGATAATTACTTTTTTATTGGATAGTCTATACCTCGAATTTGGTCCTATTTAAATTTGAAATGATATATTCTATAACAAGTAATGGAATGACACATATTCCACGCGAGCAAAAAATTTGTAGTCCGAGCCGAAGGAGAGGGCTACGGTTTGCGAGTGTGGGATATGCCATTCCGTTACATGTTGTAGACTATACTTTATATAACAAGATTTTAGAAATTATTAATAAAATACAAATATAAAACTGTTGAAAACGTCAAACTCCTATAAATCAAATTAATTCAAACAAACGTAACCATAGTAACTGAATCTAGATATTTCATATATCGCGCTAATAAGCGGTTCTGATTCGTCGAAATTATTCCATACGCGGCGTATGGATTGAAAGTTGTTCCAATATAGTTTTTAGTTGTAGAATGTGCAGTTTCCAAAACAGTGTTATAGAAAATTAATTCCACCCCTAAGAGTAGTAAAATAGGGAATGATTGATTATTCATCTACTGAATTTTTACCAGTTAATTTTATCACGCATAACTTGTATTGTATTGGGTTATCCAATTTCGATTATCCTTTTTTTTCTCCATTAAGGGAAGAACAATATTAGCCACTTCTCCAGTCGAACAACCATCTCTTCATAAATATTTTAACAAAAAATTAAACCGACGAAAAAAGAAACTGAAAAGCGAAAAATAAAATAAACTTTTTTAGTCTCAATAAGTAAATGCCTAAACTAATGTAATTAACTAATTTTGAGTTGGTGTTCGTTGATTGTTTTTAATTAATTTTGCACGGTGCAGGCATTAAAAATATATTTCCTGTTCCATGTGAAAATTGTATTTATCATTGCGAAATATGTTTACTTAAAACCTCAAAAACAATTCTTAGAAGTAATCATTTAGATTCATAAAACAATAGCTCTGATAAGTAGATTAAAATAGATAATTAAATATTGTTTCCTTCTTCGATAATTTGTAAGTACCATAGTTAAATGACAGGAAACTACACATATTTCTTTCATATACGTGTTAAACCAGTTTAATTTTATGTTGTCGTTGGAACTATGCATATATTTTAAAATATATATTAATTAATATCTAGTCTTTAAAACTTTCTAATTAATAACACAAATATTACTTTTATAATATTTCACGCAACACATATTTTTGACATTTCACAATTATTTGACACGTTGGACACATAGGTGTTAAAAATGTTTTAGTTTTTGTTCCCAGTGTAACTAAGATTACTGAAATATATTATTAACTATATAATTTAGTTTTTTTCAAAATTAGAAGCTTGTATAAGAAAAGTGCAAATAACATTTTATATTCCAAATATTTTTGCTAACATCTTTCATTTGAAACTTTTTCTCACAGCTGATTTTATTTTTAAAATAAATGGAATTTATTGTTTTGTATGTCCAGTAAACTTCCTCTTCCGGTATTTCAGTTTCATTCAAAATCAACTCAGCTCTTCATTTTTTCATGAATCTTATAAATTCCAAGTTTCGTTTACATATCTTGTCTCGTTCATGAGATATTGCGCACACGAACATCCACAGACATCATTGACAAATTGGTCTTAACGGATTCAGTGGACGTCAAAATATGTATTTCCGCAAAAATCTCGTCAACGATTTTTTTCGTGATTCCAATACTTCCTTATACTTTGTATAAGAAAGTAAAAATTATAGGAACAGGTCGTCTGTGAATTTGGGTAGAAACCCCAGTAATTTCGTCTTCACATCCCACTTAGAAGTACTTGACAGCGGCGGTCTATAAGTGCTTCCAGTGGAGGACTTAAACAAACTTTATATTTTACCCTTAATGTACAAACATTTACCGTTCGTATTTACAGTGTAGCTTCCTGCGCAATACCACATCCGCTAGCGCAAGGTAGCGCGGGTAATCGCGGAGTCCCACGAATGTTCCCCGACGCAAATTACTTTTTATGTGCATAATAGGGCACATATCTGGATTCATTACGTGAATGTTGCTTCCCTCGCTCGCTACAAGATGGCACAAGGGGAGGTTCACCCTTGGAGTCGAACGAGCAGAAATGATGGCGAGATGTGACGGCTGGTTGCTTGGTTACCGCGACGCCCGGTTACTTTCTTATACGTTGTGGGAATCATGAAAAACATCTGTAGCGAGATTTTTGCGGATATACATCTTTAAAAGCTCCTGAATCACAAATGGCAAACTATTCTTCATAATCAAATCCCTAATCCGTAATATTATTTAAAATGAACTGTTGTGGGCACTACAATACCTCCCACCATAGATTTCTTATCAAACAATGCAGGAACACAGACCACCACTATCAAGAAACACTCATCACTTCAAAAAATTTATTTTTCAATTATAATACATGTCATGAAACCACATTTTTCAAGCGTTTAGTTATTTTTGAAAAGCACTTGTTAGCAGTTTTAAACGAATATGTCGAAATGTAATATTTTTTTAAAGTGTTGTAATTCGTAAATGGTGACAGTAAGAGGAAATTGTTTCAAACAACAATTGTAGATAAACATGTTTTAAACATTATCCTAAAACAAAAATTGTCATTAAACCATAATTTACTGAGATATTTCAAAATAACTTGATAGGACTTCAAGTTAACTACCACCTACGGTTATTGGATTATCACCAAAAACTAATCAGCTCTTCCTAAGGGGATACAATTGATACACTGATAAAAATGTTTTCTTGGAACAAACAGATTCCTCTTAAATGAAGAGAAAAATTAATTTGAATAGTGCCAATCCGATTTCATTTTCATTGAAAGCTTTTGTAGGTTTAATAAATATTCTTGTATGAAAATTAATTTAGTATTGAAGGAACATATCAAATTATTCAATTGAGACTCCTTATGGGGACGAAGTAGTTTGAATAAAGTTTTAATTCAAAATGATATCGTTTTAAATAAAAACGTTTTGTTTAAAATTAAAACGACCTCTTTTTCATTATTTTAAAAAAACCAAATTTCTTTCTGTATAGAAAAAAAAATATAAATAAAATTTATATGTAATTTTTTTTAAATTGAATCTAATCATTTTGTAAGAAACAACATTGTTTTCAACGAATGCATACAAAAGGAATACTGAAAATTTTCTTGAAACAAGAAGTTATTTTTATGAGTGTATATACAAAATATCAAAATTTTCAGTTTAGTAGTTTTTAAAAAACCGTAAATCCAGATATCTACATAGACCGACAGACAAACACACATACACACACAGATATCATCACGAATTTAGTAAAATCGTATTTCACGGATCCTAAAACGACCGCATGTACTGAAAACTTACTATCGAATTTTTAGCATGAATCCTATACCTCTGTAGGTATATAGGCATGTGGCGGGAAGTAAAAATCTGATAATCACCCGCTTAAATCTTGAAAAAATTTAAATAATTTTGAAATGAAATAATTGATTACAGATTATAACAGTGTATTGATTACAATAATAATACCAATCAATCTGAAAATGTACTTATCAATATAGAATTTAACTAGTTCTAGGGTCAAAGAAATTTCATTGAGAATTAAATTTACAAAAATATAGACATATTTTTAAATAATAATAATTGCTTTTCTATCTATGTAAATATTAGTACAGATTTTATATTAAATTTTCATATTATTTACCAATTCTGGCAGATAGATGGGTATCAAAATCAAATCACCTTATAATTTGAACATCCAAGTTATAAAATTTTAATTTCCAAACGGTGCTAAATATAGAAAAAGGATACAAATAAATTTGTTTTTCAAAACATCTTGAATTATAATGCCTAAAGTTTTAATTTGAAACTCTTTTCTATATTTTGTACCGGTTCAAAATTAAAATTCAGATATTGTAACAACCTATATATTCTAAATGTTAATCTGTCAGAATTCTGGTTGTAATATGTAACACAAGAATGATTTTGCTGTGTTCATTTGAGAGTCTTGTGCTAAACAATATGCAGCTTTTGCCAATTAGTCCATTCCGGGTGGATCTGTTTAATCAAAGGCATCGCGCAAGAGAAAACTCCAGGCTGAGGGCGTCGTGGGCGTCTCTTTTGGCTCGCTGCGCGAAGAGACGAGCACATCATAAATAACGCCGTCGGGGCAAAAAGCAGCCGCCTTCCAACGTTAACGGATATAAATGTTACATTATATGGGGACGATCATTATCATCAGCGTGGAAAAGAGGGATACGTTTGTCTTTTAGACGAACGAATTATTCCTGGCTGCTGCCTAAGATTTCTGCTTTTTTCTTTCAGCTCTCCGCCAGCTTTGTGGTTTCATGTGACGGTATTCTTTACTTGAATAATTAGCTCATGGATAGTGGATACTAAACTAGACAGACTTCATCAGTTTTACTTTTAAAAAATGATTTGTCATTACGAAAATAATTAACTAATATCATTTAAAACATTACTAACAAAATAGTACAGATGTACGACACTGAAATATAGTGTACTGGAATGCGCACTTGTAATCTTTTACGAATGTGAAAATAGTTATTTATGATCAAGTACGTAAAGCTTGTCTTTAGTCACGAATGGGTCAATTAAAACACGAGCGTAGCGAGTGTTTTAAGACCCCTGAGTGACTAAAGACGCTTTACGTAGGTGTATCGTACAATATTTTATATACGATGAAATGAAAAACTAAAAATAAAATTGCTTGTTTAACAGAGTATGGAATCAATGTTTAATTTCAAAATTAAAATTATTTATGGGGTTTCAATAAAGATTTGTTAAAATTATTAATACAAGAAACGCAGGACTGTACGATTGTAGAATAGTTGTTATATTATTAGATAAATAAAAAGATCAAATTACAAATAATAAATTTATAAATCTAGACTTATAATATAATTATAAAATCATATGATATATTAAAAATAAATAAATAATTTAGGTATAACAAAAAAAAACTGGTGTGAGCACTACACTACTTTCTTATACAAATAAAACCAACTAAACATGTATGTCTTGTTCCTTGCGTATGACTTTATTTTGACAATTATTTGATATATGGATGTTAAACCTGTTTAATTTTTTGTTCTCACTGTAACTATGAATTTATTTTAAATTGAAATTAATTATATCTAGTCTTCAAACCTTTCTAACTAATAATACAAATATTACTTTTATAATATTTCACACGACACATATTTCTGACACTTTATAATTATTTGACATGTTTGACACATAGATATTAAAAATGTTTTAGTTTTTGTTCCCATTGTAACTAAGATTATAGAAATATATTCTTAAACATATAATTTAGTTTTTCTCAAAATTAGAAGCATGTACAAGAAAAATGTAAATAACATTTTATATTCCCAATATTTTTGCTAACATCTTTCATTTGAAACTTTTTCTCATAGCTGTTCCTATTTGTGAAATAAATGGAATTTATTGTTTTGTGTGTCCAGTAAACTTCCTCTTCTGGTTTTTCAATTTCATTCAAAATCTTCTCAGCTCTTCATTTTTTAATGAAACTTATAATTTTAAGTTTCGTTTACATATCTTGTCTCATTCATGAGATATAGCGCACACGGACATCCATCCTCACACACAGACATCATTGAGAAATTAACGGATTCAGTGGACGTCAAAAAATATATTTCCGCAAAAATCTCGTCAACGATTTTTTTTGTGATTCCAATACTTCCTTATACGTTGTATAAGAAAGTAAAAAATAAGATTATTATATCTTTATTTGCTTTTAATAAAACAAGACTGTATTCTAAGTACATATTATAGTAATGAGTACGAATAACTATTTTAAAAATGTACATGTACTCGAGTACGCCCAGCTCTGCCTGCGACTACAATATAATTTTAATTTCATAGGATTCACTGGTGTCCTAAGAAAGAAGAAATCCAGAACATAATGCGGGAGTATCGCGAGCGCATTTCTTTAAACTCGCGAGTTGTATTCCGTTTTTAGTGCGTTTACCGTTAAAACTATTCCATAAACATTGAATGGTACCTGTCCTGTCATCCATTGCTGTCAGGATTCATCGTCCAACTGAGAGGTCAGTAATTATTTGATTACCAAATCGTTGCCATGGATTTGTCCGCGCAGACAAAACAATTAAAAGCGTCGTTCGCCGTCACATATGTCACGAGCGGTGGGCGTAACTGCATAGCTCATGGCGTATGCATTTCGTGCCGCCAACAGAGATACGACACAACGAGCCGTTCCTTCTGCATTTTTAAAGACGCGAGCGACGGTGAGGGCAACGGTGAGGGCGACGGTGACGGCCGCGGTAACTGTATCAGTTGGTCTCGCATGATACCGACACATAAATTAAATAAAGTTTTTTAAACCACGATATGACCAGGACCGGATCACCACAATACTAATTTCTCAAGTAATATAATATGTTCGGAAAGTCGGCAATCCTAATGTAAAAAATTAATCAAATAATTCTACCTGAAGCTTATCATCAGTTTTCTGAATAAATACAATAGCGAGTGTTGAAATCGAAACACTAAAAATTAGTTTGATGTGTCCTGCTATAAATTTACTCTAACTCAAGTATTTACCGAGTGTTCAAAATACTTTAAAAGTTAACTATCCATTCTGAAATCGGGCCTTGGTGAATTGTTGTAAATTTTTTATAATTTAAATGAAAATATTTTTTAAATTAAAAAAGTTTCGGTGTAATTGCTGTAGAAAATTTATTAAATTACAACGTTTCGAATTACTAAACATAATTCTTCTTCAGGTAACCAAGTGAATAACACAAACAAGTAAATAGAAAAGGTAACTATGTAGAAACTATTGAAGAAGAATTACGTTTAGTAATTCGAAACATTGCAATTTAATAAATTTTCTACAATACTTAAACTAAAAGCCTTATTAATTTTAATATATGAGTTTTGAAAGTTTTTTAACTTATTGAAAAGATATTTAGCTGAAGTTCTTTACTTTTTTACTTTCTTATACAAAGTATAAGGAAATATTGGAATCACGAAAAAAATCGCTGACGAGATTTTTGCGGAAATACATATTTTGACGTCCACTGAATCCGTTAAGACCCATTTCTCAATGATGTCTGTGTGTGAGGATGGATGGATGGATGGATTTAGCTGAAGTTCTTTACTTTCTTTATTTAACGTTTTAGATTACTATATATAATTCTTCATCATTAATACAAGTAAACAATATAAACAATAAAATAGAAACTTTTTCAGTTTTTTAAATCATTTATTCTAGTTTAATATTAGTTAGTTAGTTAATTTATTCAAGTCTTTCGGCATAGAATCTACAAAATTTTTAGATATTTCTATGGTATTTATATTATATAAGTTAACCAAAAAAAAAATAAAAATAATTATATAGTCTTTTTCTGTTCCTTGGTAATTACAGACAGATTCATAAAAGGGATCAGAATTAACTCCAGTTTTTCAATCATCTGTAACTTCGCTTCTAAATTAATTATATTATCGAAATGCAGATATCAAATTTTATGCTAACAAATCTTGATTACAACCTTTCATTTCCTTCATTCTTTTTCCATTTCTCTACAATACAGTATTAAATGCTCTAGAGATTCCTTTTCTCTACCACATAATATACCTACATCTCTTTTCTTCTGCTGACAACAAATACATATAACTTTCATTCCTTGTTACCGCATCTAAATCGTGCTATTGTAATGACATTTATAGCTGTTAATACCTTGGTATATTTACTGTCTGTATATTCTTGTAACATAGATTATATTTTGTTTGTACAATTTCGCTGAATTGTTCTTATTCTACTTTAATAACGCACCCCGTTGGATCAGTACTTTCTGTCGGGCAACTCTGTCCTCTCCCTCAATGTTCTTCCTCCTTCCTGGAGTCCAGCCCTGTCGGCGAGGAGCATGCGACCACGTCGTGGATGTTCTCACGCGAGGAGTGTGTGACAGTGTGACACGTTGACACCCACAACGACGCCTGAAATGCAACGGCAATGGAATTTGCCACAGCGCTATCTCACCGAATGGCAGCCTATGAATGTGTAAATACATTGCTGGGATTGATGTTATCGGCTGCAAATTACTCCCGATGCAATTATGACAAGTGTTAACAATGTTTTTATTGCTGGAAGAAAGACTTGCGAGATGGTGCTGATAACTCGCCGGTGTTTGCTTAATGATAATTATTCTTTTAATAGCAATGGAGGTAGATCAAAAGACACTAGCTGCATTTGAAGTAACAAATATTTCATAGACAGTTGCTATTTTAAGACGTAGTAATATATCACTTACAGAGATCTGCGAAAGCAGAATGTCACGATACATTTATTTTTCCAAAAAAAATAGTAGCTAAAGTAAAAAATCAAATTTTATTTTACGAACTCATCTGTCAAATTACGTACCTAAAATAAAATAGTATATAGTATTATACAAGGGATTATGATAATCATTATCACTAAGATGAAGTGCTAATAATCCGAGTGAATAATGACCATAATCACTTCATTTCTTCATAATCATTTCTGGTTTTGTGATTGGTCGAGAAGAGTGCATTATGAATCGTAAAAAAATTGCAATAATAAGGATATATTTATACGGGAATAGAAAATACATATTATATAATACTATTGATTAATTTATTTATTATTTACATTTGATAATAATTTATAGGATTAATGCAGATCACGTCTAAGAACATATAAAAAATAATGAAAATTATATCCAATAATTTCGGAAAAAATATAACGTATACCTCGGCACTAAAGTATTTTTTATTACTCATAATATTTTTTCTCCCCGGCTATCGTCTCGAAAAATAAGTTTCATATTCGTAATAAAAAATTATACTTAAGTGCCTTTGATATACCATTTTCTACGACTACTTAGAAATCTGCTCATTGTATGTTTGTTGTTGCTAGAGATATGAGGTACATTGCAAGCATAGTGCGAAATGAATTTGTATTGTGTGTATTTCAATACAGAACATTTTTCATTTCATTTCAGTACAGGTACCATTGCTAGGATACTTAATTAGAATTGTCAAATATTGGAAAGGTGAAAGCGGGACAAATTTATTATTAAAATTAAAATTAATTAGGAAATAATATCTTGATTTTAGAAAAAATATAGTGTACAACTCGAATGGTTTGTCCATTTCATACTCATGCTGCAAAGTTTCATACTCGTAGGAAATGAGTACCATTCCATGCTTCTAGTACAATATACTAATATTGCACGTAGATGTCAGATAACAAAACCTAAAAATGTTACTGAAAAATTTAAAAAAAAATTATCACTTTCAGTTAATTGATTGCTCACAAAATCTGAACATACAAATACAAAATTGGAAATTTTAAAATGATATTGTTATTAGATTTTAGTCAAATATTTGGACCGTTACAATACCTCACGGGAGGTAATAGTATATTATTAAATGAGCATGTAATGTATGCTATTATTCATTCGAATGAGTAATAGCCATTACATGCGAGTAGAATACTGTACTTTATCACATTTCGTCAAATATTTGTTTTGAAATTATAAGATAAGTAGAATTGTTGCTCTGACAAATACAAAAAATTCTTTGTTTATCAACATAGACAAATTGTAGCAACCATCGCTAGGCTACGTACTGTTGTAACAAAATTTTGAAGTGATTTGACATTTAGCAGAAAATTTTAAATAATTATTCAGCTACAGTTTAAGCTTAAAAAGAAAATAAGAGTATGAAAAATTAGAAAACTAGTGTCTTTGGCTTTTTATGTGGAAAAAATTACTTAAAAGTCATTTTGATTTTACTCTTTTGACAGGTAAAATTTGAATTTGAAATAAGGATGAATAATATTGTTTCATCGAACTGTCAATAGTATTTTTTTAGCAACAGTAACAAGGATCATTAATTGATAAACAACGGTTGAATTATGGGTGTATTATTTGACAGTTGTGGATAAAAAAAATTGTTGCAAAAACGTTCGTTTACGTTTTATATCCATAATATTTTTATTATTCAAACAGATTTTAAAATACAATAAAACAGTACAGCGTTCATAATATTTGATGGACAATTTAAACATTTAAACGACGGCGACGTTGCATGTTGGTATTTAAATATTTTTATAGACAGGTACTAATTTTATCAAAACCTTGCTGTAGTTTTAAACGAGTCGATAATTTTCTGTACGTTCATAAAGTTTTTATTATTCGAGCAAAATGCAGTAGGCAATGATATGATAATAAAAATCCGGCAATTTAACAATTGAGAGCCGTTTGCATGTCACGGCTGCCGTGAAAGCCACGTTTAGCTGTTATTATTTTTATTATTCCGTGCGAATTTTCATTTAATCTCTTATTGTTCGCAATGCATCAGAACGCATAGAGCGCTGCAGTAATTATTCATTAAGGACAAAATGCACCAGTGAACAAAAGCCAGTGCGATTTCTTTACCTGCTGACGAATTCTTGGAAACAATAAACTCGAGACGAAACCCATTTCAAAAATTAATTCGCTTGAAAGTTGCGCAGGAAGTCATAAGTCTTCCATTGCAACCAGTTGCCGTGACGTCACATTAATCTACTCTAATTTATTTAATAAACTGCGCACTGTTCTCTACTCTAATTCATCGTGGCCCTCCCCTACGCAAAACCAGTGAAAAATACGTTCATTTGCAATTCACTGGGTTTTGTTGCTTATTTTTCTGTGGACCGCGAGACCAACTCAAATGAATATCGAAAACAGAATTTCTGATACTCAGTTTTATAATTGTAAGTTGAAAAAACTTTCAGAACTCATAGTAAAATTATTAAAAACTTAAATAAATTTCTAATGCTAAGAACAGTTAAAAAAAAATCTAACCCCTTCAAGTACCTAATAAAGAAAATATCTATATACATATCTTAATTTATTTTTTAATTTATTTTGATAATAGAACTTGTTATATCATCACTAGTCCATAAAGAGCCACTTTATGACCGCTGAACAATACCATAAACAAGTTATTTACAGTTGAAATGCATGCATTATAGGAGAGGAGTGTATGATTTTTTCCCGCGGAGTAAATTGAAGCACGACAAAGGAAAAATACGTTTTTCTCCTGCAGTGTATATGCTATGTTTTTCATGTTCCCAATATTTATGATGGCTTTTATGTATTTCCAAATTATTTGTATTGTAATATAATTTGATAGTTACCTTTTATTTGTTTAATTTTATTCATTATGCAAAAAGTGCCTAAATTTCCCGTGGATATGAAATTTGCTGTTTCTGTCATTATTTCGTTCAAATATTGTACATTGAGAAGCAGCTTTTCTATATAAACTGAACTGCGTGAAATAAAATGTTTCAATCCGCGTTTCAATATCTCAATTATTTTCCGAGTTACGGCAAATTTTCTTATTTTCCAAACGTCAAATTTAAGTCTATATCTCAAAAAAAATCATAGATATTATAATTTTTATGCCACCGGCATGCTTCCCGTACATTTTTAAACAAATAAACAAGTTTTAAAAATTTCGAATTTATTTTCAATTTTCCGGGTTTTAGATAATTACCGAAAAATCGAACCTATCAAAGATACAGTCTTGAAACCTTCACCAATCCATTCTGCGCGTCAAAATACATAGGTGTACAAATTTTCACTTAATTCGGTTAACGAACAAGTAGTTTAGAGCAAAAAGTCTGAAAATAGCTAAATTCGGGTCGAAAGTCAAGGGGTACACCCTTGACGTTTGGGCCGAATTTAGTCGTTTTCAGACTTTTTGCCCTAACCTTACTTTCAGTCGGAATATTTTAGTGAAATTGAATTTTGTTGATGTATTTCAACGCACTGAATCGATTGGTAAAGTTTTCGAGTCCATATTTCTGCTAATTTTCGGCTTTTCCGGTATTTTCCAGAGGTTTGGAAAATGCGAAAAAATCCGAAAATTTCAAAACTTGCTTATTTATTTAGAAATACACGGTAAGTACGCTGGTGACATCAAAATTTTAATATCTCTGCAATTTTTTGAAACATTTGCTTTCAAAGTTGACTCCTGGAAAATATGAAAAATCGCTGTAACTCAGAAAATAAATGAGATTATGAAATGCGGATTGAAGCATTGGATTTCTTGTGATCCAAAATATATAGAAACGCTGCTTCTCAATTTTCAATATTTTGAACGAAATTTGCACAATTTGCAAACGTAGTTTCTGGCCAATGTTCCCTTGGTTCTAGCATAAGTCTAGTTATTGTGAAATGGCAAACCAACAGTTTCCTTTTGTTCGTTGCCCAGTCTATATCCTCTAGCCTCTTGGCAATTTGGTAGTATGCAGTGGTTCTGTATTTTTTAAACCATTTAACTATTTTGTAAAACAATTAGGGAAGCCGATAATTGTACATTTCAAAAATAGCATTGAAAACATTATGGTGAGTCTTTCGATTCAGCACCTTGTATATAAAGTTAACTTAATTCTTACTGATCTATTTCGAAGACAATACGTGCATTTTTGCACGTAATGCATTTAGTTGAATATCACTGGAAAATAACTGTTTCTTCGTTGCCTTCAAATAATAAAGCACTTCTTGACCTCACGATGCATAAAACGGTTTTCCCTTTTTATAAAATCCTTAGTCATTTTATGACGCGCATCGAGACTATTCAAACATATTATCTATTAGTTTATCGTGCTTCGTTTGTTCCTATTGCACAATGTAATTTTGCGACGTAAAATTACAATCGAATTAGATTTACATCGCAAATTAGTATTCAGTAAATCGAGGAAAACTGGATGATTAGATGACGCATTTTGGAAGTTTCCTCAAAGGTGCTTCTGACCTCGATGGGAAGAGGAAAGTTGTATAAAATACGGAACAATAAACATTACACACATGTTGTGACGTACGATACCGACACCCATTTAGTCGGGGTTCGAATCTACTGTTCATCAAGTGTTACTGTTAAAATATAACATCATTTATTTAAATCACACTCAGGATCTTCAGACTGACTACTTCTTCACCTTAAATGTAATTCTGGCCGTACAAGAATCTCTCTTATAGTATCCAAAGGTTGTTTTTACAACTTGAGGTTCTGATTGCTCTAGGACGAATTGGTTGCGAGATTTTGGTCCTCTTAGGACTGTCGTGCCATAGATGATGATTAGAGAGCAGATTATATGCACAAAAGAACTGAATTTTAAGCGCATATATACACTGATTTTTTAGGAAATATGCACTAATATATACAGCAAAATATGCAAAAAAAATCTAAAATTAATAGATAAAAAGAATAAATGAATGCATTATGTATTTTATTGCACAATACAGTCTTAATCCTGATTCACAATTAACTAATATACATATAAACTAAGTCTATAAACATGATATTATAAGATTATGACATATTTACATAATTACAATAACAAATTAATTATAATTTTCTAAAAAAAAATAAAAGTGGAACATAAGTAAAAGATATATCCAGCTGAGAATTCTCGGTCTTATATTCATTGTACCCACTTTTGCCAGCTTTTGTGTATACTTTGAATACCTACCGTTACCGTTACAGATATTTCTCTAGAAATATTAGAGTTTATTGGTTTATCCATCACCACTCAATAAATGCTCTATAGCTATGGCGATTTTAAACAAGGAAAGTAACAGATTACCCACTAGTGGGTATAATTTTGAGGAAAGTCACTAATGAGTATTTTTTTATTTATAACAATAATAATAACACACAACACATTGGTAACTACTTCGATTGACATTTTAATTTAAAAATTTAAAGCAAATGTCACTGTCAAATAATATTTCTTTAATCATTTTTGCATTTATTAAGAGTTGTTGGATAAAACGTTATACTTCACACGTGGGCAAAGTGAAATTACCCACTCGATAAAATTATCACACTCTGCCTTCGGCTTCGTGTGCCAAAATTTCTCTCGTGGGTAATTCCTTACTTTGCCCACTTGTAAAGTAAATAACTATTCTGTATTTGTTTATTGTATTGTTTATTGCTTTTTCCGTTGCATTATTCTATTTATTGCGGCCAGAAATTTCAGAATGTTTATCACTAGACAAGGTCTTAAAAATATTGAAATATGCAATTATATGCAACTTTTGTAAAAATATGCATAAGAATGCCCAAATATGCAATATATGCAATTAGTAATTAGCATTAATTAACTATAATCAATGTAATTCGTCCCGAAAATTGATTTTATTTTAAGAGAATGCAAAAATTAGAATATATGCACTTTGCATATAATCCGCTCTCTAATTATCAACATAAAATATAAAATAAATATATCATCACGCCTTTTACCCATTATGGGTGTAGCACTCTGCTTACGCAAATCTCGGTAAGTGATATATTTTTGCTTATGAAGTGCGGTTACCAGCCGTCAACTCATAACCCCCAGAGATGTTAGTGGATAGGGAACCACAGGGGTAAATTTAAATTGGCAACTGTCAGGTGTGGGATTCGAACTGAGGATCTCACGATCCACAGTCCGACACGTTACCACGGAGCTATTTATCCCATTTATTATCAACATATGATGTGTATTTGTGTTATGAACAAATCAACGTGACCAAACCACAACAATCATCATTTAAATATCAGTATCTAAATACACTCATATGTATTTAATCATGAAACGTTGAAACCCTGGCAAAAACCATCTGCAATCATTCCATGTTGATCGAAGGTTGCTGTGCTGTGCTGTGCTGGTGATACGTCGGTGGATGACGCAGCACGTATATCAGTGCACGCACGCTAACGTAACGCTAGCACAACGCCATGAAGGTTACGATAAGTGGCGACCTCGCGGTGGTTATCGCCGCCGCTGCCAAGCGGTCTGGCCTGCACTCCGCGCCCAGATAACCACTATCGCAAAAACAAAACAAATGAACACGTGTTCACAGCCGATGCCGATTATTTGCGTTGTAGACGATTCGCGGAACTTGATAGGCTCACCGGAATTCAAATACCTGTTAACATGACGATGCATGGACAATTATCATATGATTTAGTCATATCTCATTTTTCATTTTTGTTGTGTTTTACTGGAATACATCTACGCTTTGCGATCGGATATTTTTACAAGGCTAGTCTTTTACTGTCTACACTTTTAACTTTAGCCCTACAATAACCGCAGTTTACAAGTAAAATAGTACATTATAAGCCAAGATTGAGATGATCATTATTGACCCAACGCCAAGATTGTACAAGACGCTTGGTCAATAATAATTTTCTCAACCGTGATTTAAGTATATACTATATTTTTTTACTACTAACTAAGATAAAATGTATTTCTCTCTACTCAAAATTATTTGAATAGTAATATATTTTTTGCACTTCCGTGTTTAAATGCCCTAATTTATTCTTCCTTCCCGTGGACTGAAGTGTCAGTTTTAATTTTGGAGAGATTAAATTGCAAAATTTAATCCCAAGGGATTAAATTAACAAGTAAACAAGTAACCACAACAACAAGTAAAAGATTTATTAATAGTTATTTACTTTACAAGTGGGTAAAGTAAGGAATTACCCACGAGAGAAATTTTAGTTCACGAAGCCGAAGGCTGAGTGAGATAATTTTATCGAGTGGGTAATTCCACTTTGCCCACGTGTGAAGTATAACGTTTTATCCAACTCTTCTTAATAAATGAAAAATTTATAAAAGAAATATTATTTGACAGTGACATATGCTTTAAATTTTTAAATTAAAATTTCAATCGAAGTAGTTACCAAGGTGTTGTGTGTTATTATTATTGTTATAAATAAAAAAATACTCACTAGTGGCTTTCCTCAAAATTATACCCACTAGTGGATAATCTGTTACTTTGCTTACTTTGCTTTGCTTGAGAGGTCTTGGATAAAATTATTTTACATAAATTTAATTTATTATTAATCGTGGATCATAAGATTCTCAGTTCGTATCCCACAGCTGACAGTTGCCAATTTAAATTTACCCCGGTTGTTCCTCCTCCACTAACATCTTTGGGGGCTATGATTTAACGGCTGGTAACCGCACTTCATACGCAAAAATATATCACTTACTGAGATCTGCGTAAGCAGAGTGCTACACCCACAATGGGTAAATATAGGAATATGTATTTTAAATCCTTTAAAATTAATCTTTATTTATAATGTATTGCTGAAACGGGGGTAGGAATATACCACATTATTAGAGTAGTTACCCTCACAACGGGAGAGAAAGTTCACAAGTTTCCCATGGATATGAAATTTATTGTTTCTGTCATGATTTTGGTATCATAGAAATCGAATTTCTCTCCCGGTGGTGAAAAATAGTAGTTTATGTACCACGGGACTGAAGTGCATGATTTAATCCTGAGGATGAAGTTTATTACACGAACAGTAGGCGAGGGAAATAATCACCTGTGGGATTAAAGGTACTGCAGTTCTGTGATATATACGCTGTTTTTGCTCCTTTCCAGTAATACATTTTAAATAATGATTAATAACACGTACTCGTATAATTCACAATTTGAAAACGGATGGCTTTGATAACAATGAAAAATTTGGTGTTTATTTTGAATTATATTTATTATGAATAATTTGATAAAGAAGTTACAGTGAAAACACTGCCGATAAAATCTAGAAAATTATATAAAAACTGCGTTGTGCAAAATATGAGATATTTATTAATAAATTTGTTATTGGTAGTTTTGTTTGCACAATAATCAGATAAGATAAAAACCGTGGGAATAACTTGTTTTTGATAATACAGCAAAAATAGATTTGTCACCTAAAAATATGTTCGTTTTATCTTTTCCTGCTTATGTTGCAACATTGATTAACACTTGTAATTTAAACAGAAATTTAATTTAAATTAATTCGTTCCGCAGTATTCGTTTTTTTGCCGCGGAATTCTGTAAAATTTAATATACGGGACCGCGTCACGGGGGCCTTTTGTATACGGGTGTTTATTGCACATGCGAATGTTTTTGTCGTCATGGCCAACTTTGATATTGCTGTCCTGGTGTAAAACTTTCCGTAAAGGGGAAATTCCGTGAATTTCATTCGTTTCACTTATTGGTTTTATGTTTATACTCATGAGAGGTTACTTTATCAGTTGAAAAAGCATTCAAAACTCATAATAATAAACGAAAATATTTTCTATTACACTATTTTGGAAACTAGGCATTCCACAACTAAAAATTGTTATGGAATCACCAACATTCCATACGCTGCGTATGGAATATTTTCGACGAATCAGAGCCGAATATTAGCGCGATATATGAAGTATCTTGATTTAGTTACTATGGTTACGTCTGTTTGTTTAATTTGATTTATTTGAATTTGACGTTTTCAACAGTTTTATATTTTTATTTTTTGTATAATTTCCAAAATCTTGTTATAGAAAGTATAGTCTACAACAGGGGTGGGCAACCTCCGGCCCGCGGGCCAACTCCGGCCCGCGTATAGTTCCAATCCGGCCCGCGAGATCTTTAGAAGAAATAATAAATAAATATTTTCAAAAACAAAAATTTTAAATTAAGTTAATACCCAATATAAAGAAAAAGGGGAGATTTACTGTATAATTTTCGATATAATTCGTCTAGTTTAAATTAAGAAATAAATGTAGTACTTAGTTAATTTTGTTTTATTATTGTTTTTTAAATTTTCAGAAAAAAATTATAAGTAACAAAAATATGCCAATTAACAACTACGGCCCGCGTACGAAACGTAAATCTTATTCTGGCCCCTGTTATACAAAAGGTTGCCCACCCCTGGTCTACAACATGTAACGGAATGGCATATTCCATTACTTGTTGTAGAATATACTATTCCCAAATCAGTTCAAAATTCCATTTGAATGTGGAAAATGTTATATTGAACTAGCATTCCGATAACAACAATGACTTTAGATAGACAACAATAGATGACAGGAGTATCAATAAAAAACAATTACTTGTTTTGTTCAACAGCTTACCTAAAATTCTGGTTTCCATAATAAAGATGTTAATGTTTTTTTTTTAACTTTGTGACCTATTATGTCGTTGAAAAGGAAGTACTTCGGACTATACATTCTAATAAAAAAAGTACCCCTATCCATTTAGGAAAATATAGCTTTCATTCCTCTTGCCACATCTCCCTAACAATTTTATTTTACCAACCGTACAATTATGTCCCCCTCCTTGTTGAATAAGCCTGTGTATTAATTTTTTTTTCTTTAAAGTTATTAGTTACTATGGTGTGGATAGTAATTTGTTGGGAGCGATTCGAGCGTTGTATGAAGGAAGTGAGGCTGCGGTGAGAATTGATGGAGGGTTGAATGATTGGTGTGAAACAGGGTTGTGGAATGTCTCCTTGGTTGTTTAATTTGTATATGGATGTGTTGCTACGAAAGGCATTGAATGGAACGGATCGTGTACGTATTGGTGGACGTATAGTGCCTGCGTTAGCTTATGCGGATGATGTTGTTGTGTTGGGTGAAACTAAGGAGCAATTCAGAAGAATCGTGAGCATAAATGAAGTAGGGATTGGTTTAAATCTGTTGCAATGTTTTAGTGAATGGTGTGAGATTGGAACAAGAGAATGAATTTGTATATTTGAGTAGTGTTTTCGAGGGATGTATTGACCGGGAGATTGAAAGGCGAGTGTCTGCAGGGTGTAAAGTATTGGGTGCTCTGGGTACATTTGCTCGAAACGTGAATGTATCTAGATGTGCTCGATTAAGTGTTTTAATGGTGCGTTAGTGCCTACATTGATGTATGGTTCTGAATTTTGGGTGTGGATGAAGAAGCATGAACGACGTATAACTGCTATAGAAATGAGATATTTGAGAGGAGTGTGTGGGTATACAAGACGTGATCGTATACAGAATACATTAGTGTATGATGAGTGAGGGATTGAGAAGAATGTCATTAAAAAAGTGGAAGTGAGTCAGTTAAGGTGGTTTGGACATCTTGAGTGAATCTTGAATGAAAGGTTGGTGAAACCATTATAATATAAACAGGTAAGATTGACTTACTCTGTATTTGACATTTCATAAATTAGTTTTAGATTTATTTATTAGTGTTGTATTATTTTCTGTAGTAATTTTGTTAGAAGATTCTAATGATATACTGGAGAATTTAAGAGTTAATTTCTTTGAGGTTAATAAATAAATTTAAATTTACATTTTTCATGGACGTCTTACAATTTTTCTAATGAACGTTAATCTTATTTTATTGGTTTATCATGAAATACTAATATTTAGGTATACAAATGGACCCTATTGCATGAATTTTTAAAGTTTGAACAAATTTTCTAGTTATGCTTTTGCTATAAAGTGAATAGGTAGGTGAAAATATACAATATAAAAAAAATAGTATTGAAATCCCTATATGCCACATTTCAATTCTACACCAAGTATATTTGGTAGCAGATATACACCCAATGCCATCTGTTGTTAGTTCGATAAAGTGAGCAATAAAATGTTTACTTTGTTTACTGTTTGTTATCACGTATATTATCAATTGAATTTACAAAAAAATGATATATGCAAAACCCGATAAGTAAATTTTTACAAATGTGAAGATTTATGTGTACAGCAATTAATTTCCATGATTATTCCAACAGATATGACATCCTGTTATTTGCAAAGGATGGTCTGAAACGCATGTGGGCGCGGTGAACGGCTTAAGATGCAAAAATAATTATCGTGATTGATAATGAATTGCAAATAATAATTAGTGATGTGAATGCAGAGACGGAAGATGGTTTTAATAAATGCACGCTATGATTATAATTCTCTGAGAACAGATAATTTTTAAATTACAGATTAAAGTGAAGTTAGGACGCGTAGCAGAGTAGCCACCACAAAGTGCCTAAACAGAAAATTACTTTATAATTTTTCTTCTAGCTAGTTATTATACGTGCATACATATTAACATTCTTACAGTAGTCGTAATTATAAAAGTAATCATTAAGTAGGAAGATTATACTTGGAGCTTCATTTCCAGGAGCTGAAGATCTTCAAATTTGACGCATTTCGGTAACAACCCATGAAACGCCTTCGTTATGAATATGCATTGCACTGTAATGACAGAAATAATTACAGAAATATTATTTTCCCACTTATTTAATTCTAAAGCATGTCTATCTTTTCGTATAATAATGTAGTTTTGAATTTACCTTTAATCCATTCTTTATGGGGTAAATAGCTCCGTGGTAACGCAGTGGACTGTGGAACAAAAGATCATCAGTTCAGTCTCACAACCCAAAAATTTTCGAAATTAAATTGAAAATAATTTGACAGATTTTTCGAAGACTTGTTGCCAGGCTTTCGTGGCTATTGCCAAATGGCAACAAGTTTGAGAAAGATATTGGAGAAATACTTTCTAATTTATCGAACTCTCGAGTTACATTTAATTACATTATTTTTTATTTTCTCATCAGGTACGCCAGTAAATCAATCTTTCGTGCTCATTTTTTACTTGTGTTTATGATAACTATCTGACATGTGACATTTATCAATAAAAACAAAAAAGCTACAGAGATTATTCCCGAGAATAATCACTAGAGCTTTATTGTCAGTGTTGACAGGATTGGTTAAAACACAGACACGTGACATACAATGAAGCATTTCATTGGTTTTAAGAAACGTAAAAAAGAATCATCGCAAAAAATTACTCCTGTGGCTCCTCGACCACTACCATCCTTGGAGGCCGTGATTTGACGGCTGGTTACCGCACTTCATGCGCAAAATATTTCATAATACGGAGATCTGCTTTGAGTTGAGTGCCACACTCAGAAATGGGTAAATGGCGTGATGATATATTTATTTATTTTATTTATCCTTTATTTCTTGTTTTGTGGGTTTTCTTTTTCTGAACATTTTAGCTTTTTTGCATACTGTCTCTCTTTTTCTATTGCCTTTTTTACATTATATTTCTATGGTAGGTCTGACACATTTCTTTTTTCTGTTGCTCTGGTTTCATAACTTTCTGCATTCTATATAAGTGTCCTCGTCTTCTTATTTGCCCTTCTCCTATGTCTCCTTTCATGGGTGTTATAAATTTGATCTGTGCTTCTAAATTTTAATGTAGTAGCATTTTGTTCTCTTTTTTACTTCTTGCACTTTTATACATGTTAGGAAATATTATGACCTGGCAAAATTTTCGATAATGTTTTCAACGGATTCAACGGATCAGCACGTTTTAGGGTCCCTTAAATACGATATTTACGTATCAGTGTTTTATTTCAAATATGGATTTTAGATGTTCATATTACGGTTAGATTTTGATAGCAATCCATCGAAGTACAAATTTATTTAAAGGTTTATCAGGTTCGAGAAAATTTTATTGTATTCAAAAACACATAGAATACTATTAGCTACAATTTTTATTTGAAATATTTTCTATATTTTGTACCGTTTAGAAGTTAAAATTTTAGGAAAGTTATGTGGTGGACACATCGGATTCTAATAGCAATATCATTTTAAAATTTCATATTTATAACTTGGATGTTTAAATTAGGAGTTGATTAGATTTTGATAGGAATCCATCAACCAAAAATAGTAGTTTACTTGAAAGCCTATAAGTTTCACACGCTCTTCTCAAATACCTCATTTCCTGAGCAGTTATACATCGTTCATGTTTCTTTAACACAAAAAAAATCACTAGACACTAACACACCATTACATACACTCAGTCTAGATGCATTCACGTTTCGAGCAAATGAACCCAGAGCACCCAATACCTTGCACCCTGCAGACACTCGCCGTTCAATCTCCCGGTCAATACGTCCATCCCTCGAAAACATATTAGCAAAATATACAAATTCATTAACATTCAGAACCATACGTCAATATAGGCACTAACACACCATTATAAAAACTCAATCGAGCACATCTAGATACATTCACGTTTCGAGCAAATGTACCTAGAGCACTCAATACCTTGCACCCTTCAGACACACACTTTTCAATCTCCCGGTCAATAACATCTATCCAAATATACAAACCTATTCACTTGTTCCAATTTCACACCATATTTATTTATTTACGTCGTCTCGAGATTTAGAAACGTTTCTATTTTTATCCTGTCCATCAATAATTACATACAACATCGTCGAATTCTAATTTCATTTGTTGAGAGGCGTGGAGTCGAAGATCACTCATCGTCCTGTAAATTAAATCTCACTTCTCGTCGGCGCTATCATTTTCGTTGCGTGCACGTGCACCGCCTCCCTCGACACCCCTGCCACCTCCCCCGAAACAACCGCCGCTGAAAGTTATTTGTTGACAACCATTTTTTGATTGTTTATTGCACATTGAAACTTTCTTTAAATCCCAGCGTAGGTAAATAGTTGTTAGTAAAGTATTATAGTTAGGTATTATGCTGTTACAAGAAAAGCTATGATAACTCTGTCCTATTGATTTCTTGTGGAAAGTTTGGAGTTTGCAAACTTCTCAGACAGTTCTTTAAAACGAATACCTTAACTTTATTGGTTAACAAAACTCTAAGAACATTTGTAAATTATAATTGTTAATCATGATTGCGAATTGTGTAGCTTTGAACGTAGTTTAATTAGCAAATAATATTATGAAACAAACCAAAGAATAATACAATTTATATGTAACTGCAACAGTTTGAGAGAACGATGACGCAGTATTACATCTAAAATAGGTACATGGCGTGATAATATATTTATATATTTATTTATGACGCTTGTATATAAAATTATCAAGCCGCTGTCAGATTAAGTATTTATTATTTCTGTTTGTTGTTTATCTGGTTCTCATTGATTTTGTTTTCTTGTGTAGCACGTAACAAATGAACTTGTCGGTTTCCTTTACTTGTTGTGAGTACGTCATTCCTTCTAATATAACAGATGCAAGCTATATCTAAATATAATAAATACAGAAAATATATTTCAATTATATTATAAAAGCCTTTTGGATTTAGTTTTGTTTGTTTCTTTAGGACGAAAAAAATGACGGAGATACTCAAGTCGATGTGTATATATATTTTATATATGCCCACGCATAACTTTTTACAGAGTAGTCCGATTTTGAATATTCTTTTTTTATTGGATAGGGTATACCTCAAAGTTGGTCCTATTTAAATTTGATAAAAAAACTCTACCCCTAAGGGTTGGAAAATAGGGGTTGAATAATTGTTCACCCACTGAATTTTTACCACGCTTAATTTTGTACTAGGTTATCCGATATCGATTATTCTTTTTTTCATTAATAAGGTTAGAAAAAAATTTAGCCACAAAAAATGAAAACTTTCTAACAAAAAAATTGAACCGACAATAAAAGAAACTGTAAACCGAAAAAAAATTAAATTTTTAGTTTTAATAACTAAGTTACTTACAATTTAGGAGCTTACTTATTGAGACTAACATTTTTTTTTTGTTAAAAAGTTTTTACTATAGAACTTAATCCAAATGTTTTTTTAAGGTAATCATTATTGAAATATAATTTAACGATACACGAATATAATTTAAAAATTTCGTGGGACAAAATAATTACGAAAAAAATATATGATACATAGTGAAATCCAATATGGATAAATTACCCTTTAGAAAGCAATAATTTGATGCCAATATCGATAGAATTCTAATTATTTATATTAAAACAATTGACGATCGTTCAAAAGTATTTTTTTTTTTATTTTAGTGCAGCTCTCTTCCAGAAGACCTCTAATTGTACACTTAACTCGACAAAATTCACTTAACTATTGTAAATAAATTGACAAATGACAATCGTCCAAAATTCTTTTTTAACATTCCTTCCTGTGTTCTCTAATTTGGCATCAATCTAGGTAGGATCGTATTCATTTCACTGTTGTAAAATACAATTGACGATCATTCAAAATTAATTATAGACTTTTTAATATAACTTTCCTCTCTGAGCCCTTTAGTTTGATACTAAACACGATATAATTTAATCAATATTTATTACGTCATTTTTCAAAATGTGTTGTTAAAAGAAATAAATATATCATGTTTTTCACCAATTTCTAGGTGTGGAATTCTGCTCAATTCATATCTCGGTATTATGATATATTTTTGTGCGTTAAGTGTGGTTACCACCCGCCTATTCATGATTATTATACTTCTTTATACTACACTCATAAAAATAATTTCTTGTTTCATGAAAATTTTCAGTTTTCCTTTTGTATGCATTCGTTGAAGAAAGTTTTATTTCTTACAAAATGATTAGGTTCAATTCAAAAACATATTAATAATGAATATAAATTTAATTTATATTTTTTTTTCTGCTTTGAAAGAAAATGAATATATTTTGAATTGTTTTTAAAAATAATGTAAAATAAAACGTTTTAATTTAAAACGATATATTTTTGTATTAAAACAACTCATATTAAAACTACTTCGTCCCCATAATAAGTCTCAGTTGAATACTTTGATATGTTTCTCCAAAACTAAATAAATTTTCATACAAGAATATTTATTAAACCTACAAAAGTTTTCAATGAAAACGAAATCGGATTGGCACTATTCAAATCAATTTTTCTCTTCAGTTAAAAGGAATCTGTTCCAAGAAAACATTTTTATCAGTGTACGTATAAGAATGTAATAAATGCGCAACAAGATAAAGATAAACGAAGGGAACTTCAGCGTAATAATAGTTGTAATAGGTAGAGCAGGTAAAGCAAGGTAAAAATTGAATGTAAGTTAGTAATTAAGAAGAGCATATTTGAAAGTAATGGTTGGCGAGTGCAGGCAGGAGAGACAGACATCAAAAGGGAGTTATGAGCGTAATACAGGCAAACGACTTGCACTAAGAAGAAGTCTTATTAATGCTAATCCCCCGGAATAATCGTTAAAACTTAGCGGAGCGGTGTCGCTGTAAAACTACTCCGTACGACTCCGTTCCGTACCTCCGTAATCATTCTACGAAAAATAACATATTTCACGAAAGTTTTTCTATAAAAACCTACTCAAAAAGCTAGTTAAAAATTGCACTAAAGCCGCTATTTCCGTTTAATACGATAGCGAACGCGAGGAGCCGGGCGATATTATGAAACTACTTCACTTTGAGTTTAAATCATAAAAATCTTGGTGCACTTTAGAATAGAATCTTTTAACTGAAAAGATGTAATCTCTGATTCTTTTGATTGGAAAAGCGCTATTAAAAAGGACATAAATTGAAACTAGGTTACGTTCACTTTATTTTTATTTTCTTCGATTCGCAAAGTGGGTTTACTTTTAATTTGGTTCACGCCAATAAACCCAAAAACTAATTGACGCACCGGACCTCATATTTCGCTAAATCTATGCATATACATTTCCAAACAGAAATTAAATCAAATTTCTTACAACCTATATAAACCACCTTCGATATTTTGTATAATTTCGCCCAGGGACCTAGAACATTTGAATGAAAATAATTTCTGACATTTCTCAATTATCTTATTTATCTCGATTTTTTTTCGTATGATTTTTATAACAAGTAATAATAGTACTCATTAAAAAGAGAAAAAATTGTTTTTATTTTATTTTTGTAAAACAATTATAGGTTTCCATTTGAAAAATAAAATTTGGTAGTCGTATCATGTAAACCAGACTTTATAAAAAAAAATCTGTATCTGTCATCAAATAGTATGTTTATAATAATAAAACTTCTATATAAAGAAAATTTTTCTGTTCCGTATAGTAAAAATCTGATGTGCCCAACACATAACCTCCCGTCCAATACTACTCTTAAACGATACAAAATATTGTTGATGATACAGAAACATACCTTATTTATTTATTTTCTATTTATATTTAAGAATTTTAATTTTCTATCGTATATTTATTTCATTTTTTGACTTATATTCCACAAAGAAAACAGCTTCACAATTAAAATGACATGTCACAATTCGTAAAAAATTTAAAATTTTTAAGTGTTTCCATGGTGTACAAGGAGTGCAAGACTTATGAAATCTAATTTCTTTATATCTTATTATCTCTAAATCGAATGAAAATTAATAAAATTAATGTAATCATAACAGATGTAAAATTAAATATTCTGCAACTTTCAAAATAACATAAATTGCTGGAAAAGGAAATTTAATTGTGCTTTTCACGAAAAACTGTTCTTCAAGTAAACTGCTACTTCCGGTTGACCAATTTTATCCAAAATCTAATCAGCTCTTCATTTAAATATAAGAAGCAAAAATTCACAAAATTGTATTTTTTGGTATTATAGTATTTGAGTTATGCGAGACGAAAAAATTGGCACTGACTACACACTCATACACACACACATACACACACACATACACACACACACACACACACACACACACACACACACACACACACACACACAGACACACACACACAGACACACACACACACATACATACATACATACATACAGACATCATGGCAAAAATAGTAAAATCGTATTGTAGGAATCCTAAAACGTGCTTATTCATTGAAAACTCACTACCCAATGTTTTGACTAAAAACAATACCTCCCTTACCTAGAGGTAGGCGGGAGGTAAAAAAGTTAATGGAGGTTAAAGTCGTTTTTCCCAGATATACCCTGTATTTATATTAACCCTCTATTGCATGAATTTTTTTTTAAATAAAGGCTAAAAAACATTATTTTTTACAAAAGAAATATTCATATATTTAAAATGAGTGTGTTACATAAATTTTTTTCTAAAAATAAAAAAATAATTAGTTTTTTTAGTTTTGTTCACTATTGGGAACATTATGAACAAATTCAACTTACAATAGAACTTTGGTCTATTGGGGCGTCTTTGCGTACTATACAAAATTGTTTGATAAACCACCACTTCTAGGAAAACATCAGATAAAAAAAATATTTGGAAATTTTGTAAAGGTGTATTTAGCTCTAATATATCAGCAGGTAATAAGCTGCTTCCTTTAAATTTTACATTTTATATCTCAGTTTCTGTAATTATCCTTTTTCCAGTTCAAACTTTTTTTTAATGTTGGTCAAACTGGGAAGAATGACCTAACTGGCAATTGACAAAGTGTATATAATGTTCCCAAATGTTACAACATGATTGCCATGAATGTAAACTGCATAAGAAAAGAAAACAAGAATTTTAAATTTTATGTTCCCGATCGGGAACAGTATGCAATAGAGGGTTAAAACAGATCTAATTTATTAGTCCACAAAAAAATCTAGTCAACAAGTAGTTGAATATTGTTTTCAATCATTACACATGCAATATTATGAATATGGTTGAAAAATATTTTCATTGTATTGTGATCACATTAAATTAAATTTTATAAATATCTAACGAAAAATTATCATTTACATAAAAGTATTGTACAATACATAGATGACGTAACATCTTAGACTTGTATAGTGACAACAACAGTGTGAAAAAAATAATTTCATTTGATTATAGCATATTTTTCAGGTGGTACAAATACATTCGTTATTGGGTTCGTATATAGTTTTTATGCTACAGCTCGATTGATTTATAACGATTTATTATATGTTTGTAAAACAGAAAAAACTGAAAGTGTATTTAAAATAAACTGCCAGTAGCTCTCTCCCCATGCCTACTGCGCCGTTATTCATTCCTGTCAAACAATCGAACGAATTCATTTATAAATTTCGTAGGCTGAGCATTGATTACTTATTTAATGGAAACTAGGCTACAATTGCTTTTGTTTTGTTTTATTGCATCGTATGTGAAACAGCAGCAATTTGGCACGATCGTATAAATATTTTAATAAGTTATCGTCTGGGAATATTGACATATGCACCCCTAAATGAGGTTACACTAGCATGTCAATGAAAATAGGTTACTGAGCGTTTTGAAAAGTTTAACAAACACTGAGCCAGTTGATTGATACTGCGGTAATATTTCAATATTTACATAAAATAAATCACGCGACTAATTATTATTCAATATTCTGCAGTGTGGTGAACGGAAAGTGCAAGTGCAAAGTGCAATAATAAGGATCAGTTCCTCTGAGGCAAGTGAAGATATATAACGACCTTGAATCCCGTAATATACTTGAATAAAACAGCAATAAATAATCATAAATATTCTACATTATGCGGTTACGTCCAATGCTCTGCCCACAAGCACTTCGGAAAAAATGCTAACTTATGTTTACGGTACGTCTGCGTTTGCGCTAATAGCTAGCCATCATTGCGAGGAAAATTACTGTGGTGACTGCGCACACCTTTGCAAAGTAACTTTACAGTAAATGATGCACTTACATTGTAATTTATACTCGCATTTTTGAAGATTCACTTATTAATGTTTGAATTTTGTTTAAATAAATTTGACGCAAATTTCGACAACAAATTTGCCATAATATCTGTTCTCCAATCAACGCAATCTAATATAGGATAATTCGTATTTCCGCCAAATCATCAAATTTCGTGCTACAGATTAACAAATATTATACTTATTATCTGAATATAAATAAAAAAAAAAAAAATAGATTTCTAAACTATCAATGCAGGAATACGAAAAACCACTAACATGAAACCTTTATCCCTTCAAAAAAATTAGTTTTAAATTATGACCTCTCAAAAAATTACATTTTTAAAGCGTTGTTTTGATGTCTTAATTTTTCCAACACCTCTCAAGAAATGCTCTAAAACTATGGCGATTTTAAACAAGGAAAATAACAGATTACTCACTAGTGCGTATTTTTTTATTTTTTTTTTTTATAAAAATAATAACACACAACACCTTGATAACCACTTCGATTGACATTTTAATTTTAAAAATTTAAAACTTATGTCACTGTCAAATAATATTTCTTTAATAAATTTTGCATTTATTAAGAGATGTTGGATAAAATGTTATACTTCACACGTGGGCAAAGTGTAATTACCCTCTCGATAAAATTATCACACTCAGCCTTCGGCTTCGTGTGCTAAAATTTCTCTCGTGGGTAATTCCTTAATTTACCTACTTGTAAAGTAAATAAATATTTTTTTCACTTATGACCCATGGCCAAAAAATGACGTTTCAAGCATTGTTTTGTTTTTTCAAAACGCATAGGTTAGCAAATTTAAATGAAAATATCAAAATATAATTTTTCTTTAATGCGTTATGATTCGTAAAGGGAGACAGAGAAAAATGGTTCAAACAATAATTGTAGATAATAATATTTGAAATATTATTCCAATAACAAAAATTGTTATTAAACCATAATTTACGGAGATATTTCAAAATAACTTGATAGCGCTTCAAGTAAACTACCACTTCCGGTTATTGAATTATCTCCAAAAACTATTCAGCTCTTCCCAAAGAAATACAATTGATATATACAAAATTTTCAGTTTACTAGTTTTAGAGAAAACGTAACTCCAGAGATCCACACAGACCGACAGACAGACACAAACACAGACATCATTTCGAAACTATTAAAATTGTATTCTAGGGACCCTAAAACATGGTTATTTACTGAAAACACACTACCGAATATTTAGCATGATTCCTATACCTCCCTTAAGGCCTGTGTCCACGGTGATAGAAATCGGTCCGAGATCTCGGATATATTTCTACATCATAAATAGTGAACTTGTATGACAACAGATGTCAGGTTAGTCGAATTTATGAAGTTAGCTTCAGTCAGTTCTACCAATACTAAAAACTAATAAAATATAACTCAAGAAATTATTCTGACATAAGTAAATTCAATTTGTTTATACGAGAAATAAATAAAAAATATATTTCATGTTTCAAAAACTGTTTGAAATTACTATTTATTTATCGTGTCAGAAACATACAGATTACATAAAATAATGAACAAATACATTTTATATATTGAAAATACTAATTTTCAGGTTTGATTGAAAAATTTTCAGCTTTTCAAACATTAAACGTCAAAATTTTAATTTGGTAACATCTATATGAAGTTAGCAACTAGTATGAAACCGATTTCTATCACCGTGGACACAAACCCTTACAAGATATGGCGGGAGGTAAAAATAAGTTTAAATAATGAAATAGCAGATCGAATCCCACTGCTGACTGTTATCATTTTAAATTAATCCCTGTCATTCCTTGTTAATTAATAATCGTACTTCACGCATTAGATAGATATTTGCAGAGTGCTACACCCAAAATGGGTAAATGGTGTGATGATATATTCATTTATTAATGTCTTATTAGAGAAGAAAGAACACAGTACGAAATTCTCAATCGAGATCGCGGGCAAACAATTCAACAAACGGCGCCATTAATTCCTTGAAGTGGAACGTAGGTCTTAATGCGGTAAAAATATAGGAACAACAATTTAATAAATAAGCTCGTCGGCCCTATAAGTAACTTCTTCCGGGCCATTTGCCGCCGCCGCAAACTGCGAATTTTTGCGGGAGAATTTTGCAGTGTACCCAAGCGCGAAAACATCGCTTATTAGAATTCCCATCTACCGACGGGTACATAATAAAAAATCTTTCCAAGTAAACGTTGTAAACGTTCCCATTTTAGTTTATGGATAACGTATTCCAACGTTGCGAATATATTTGCCGGGTTTTCGGGACGCTGAACGCCCGGATTCGACCGCCGACGATTTGGAAACTTTTAGAAATACTAAAGTAAATACCCCTTTAGTTTTTTCTTCACTAATATCTTTGGGGGCTGTTGTTTGACAGATGCGCACTCTCAGTATTACTGTCGTATTAAGTGGGTGCTACAAGTTGACCACTTGATCATCTGGCAAGAACCTCTTTGATACCTCTTTGGTTACATTAGTAACCATTGAGATTCTGTACTAATTAAGTACTATGGTACATAAGGCCCTGGTCTTACTAAGACTGGTTATGCACCCTACGTAAAACCCTCGATACAGAATTGGTATTTTTTGGTTACTAACTGACAAATCGCGAACCCCATGTTAAGGGAGGGAGGAGCAAAAACTAGAATTTTATATAGTTGTGTGAACTACGGACATCTCATGATCTTGTCCGTTTTACTTAAATGATAGTTTTCTAACACTATATCTGTGGTTTTGAGGATTTCGAGTAATTTGCGTTTCAAGTTTCACAAGTCACCTTCGTGAATTCCTCAAAGTGGCTCCGAATTTCTATCTGATATCATTTGTATTTAATGTAAAGTATAAAAAGTCATGAATGGTGATAAATTGATGTAAATACATTTTTTTGCAATACCTGTATTGTAAGTTACCCATTAATAACAAAATTTAAACACAGTAAGTGGAACTTTTATTGCACAATTGGTTTCCATGGTTACATCATTTACTTACCGTCCACGGTGGATGGTAAGTGAAACTTACCGTTCATGGTGGACGGTAAGTAAATATATATCATTCAAATTTTATTTTTAACCTCAATATGACAGCTGTTAATATTGATACCTATTTTTCTTTTTCTTATATTTACGCAGGTATTGCAAAAAATAACTTACTAACCTCGAACTGTAAGGCATTTTTTAGGTCTCAAATGTTTAGGAAATCTCGACCCTACGGGTCTCGACATCCCAAACTACATTCTCGATCTAAAAACTATCACTTACAGTTCACGGTACGTAATATACTATTAACGTGCATGTAAATGGAACTTAATTGGTTTTACCTCAAAACTGACACTTAACTGGTTATATTTTCTTCAAATTATATATCTAAATCCGCACTTAATTCAATTTGACGAGAAAAGTGACAACTGGGGTTTCCTCAAAACCACAGATATATTACGCCTTTTACCCATTTTGGGTGTGACATTCTGCTTGCGCAGATTTCAGTAGGTGATATATTTTTGCGTTTGAAGTGCGATTACCCGTTGGTGAGTCCAATAGTTTGTGTATAAATTAAATTGAATTTTCTCGCGTTTCAGAACGTAGCAGTTCAAAATTCGCCTCGTGTTCATCCAGTACAAGCATAGGAAGAGACATGAAACAAACGACTAACAAGTAAGTGTTTTAAAATTTTTTAATTGTATTTATGGGAGATGCTGCAGCTTTAAGATTGCAGATCTTGATTCTAAAACATATTAGGGTATATACAAGATATATTCGGAATTATGAAATGAGTACCTTGTGATCGGACGTATGACGTACTAAGGTTTATTTCATACCTGTATAAAATTTTTAAACGAAAGTTTGCCTTCTTACTTCCTTAGTTTTTGTTAACATGTGTAACATTTTTCAAAAATGAATTTAGAATATTATATTGTGACTGAAATCCTGTTAAAATATTGCTTACCTATGATACCGTAAAAAATATCAGTACTATAAGTTACTATTTACTTGACTGATAAATGGTACAGTATTTTTAAATATTATTATCGCTTAGTCTTCCGACATCCTAAAAAAATGTGCGGTGCTTTGAAAAACCATATAGACCACTTCCGGGTGATGGATTGCTTCAATAATCTAATCAGCTTTTAACATAGCCCTTCAAAATTTGAAATTTGAAAATTATACTGTCATTAGATTCTGAGTTATCCTGGACGAAAATTTCACATATACACAGATGTCACTGTAAAAATAGTGAAATCGTATTCTAGGGTGTTCTTAAACTTTAAAAAACTTTCTAAAGGGTTGAATCGCGCCAGGGCGAATTCCGCCATAGCAAACTGAAGTACGCACTCGTCTGTAAAAATACATAAAGAATATTATATGCTCCGAGTCGTAAATATCTTGTGCGTAAAAAATATATCAATATATTCGTGCTCCGTGTTAACGCCGATCGGAGGCTCCGGAGCCTCCGGACCCGCTCTGCGGCAGCTTGTGATAATGTCCGGGGAGAATCGTCTTCCCCCCTTCGAGCGGAAGTGCACCATGCGTGGAATATGTGCTCGTGATTCATACCCTGTTGAAGAGACGAAATGTTGCGTTGTAGTGGAACTTAAATCGCTGTACCACACAGCTTCCCAAACTATGTGGGGGTTGCCCTTTGACGGAACTGACACATAACCTCCCGTTTAATCAACTTTTAAAGGGTACAAAATAGAGAAACATATTTTAAATATAAATTCTGGCCAATTATCCTGCATTGTCTTGAATATGACAAAATTTACTTTAACTCTAACACTTATTGAGCAATTGAGATACACCCAAAAAACTTGATAGGCCTTCAAATAAACTGCCACTTTCGGTTTAAAGATAAATTAAATATTTAAATTCTATATTTATTTTTAACAAAATTTTTTTATCCCAGACGATCCACCGTTAATTTTTGTTAATTTAACAAGTTTCAAATTTGATAGCAAGTAACTTATTATTTTTGTGTATTTCGTAAATAAATATATTTGTGAATATAGTAATTATTAACATTTATTATTTATATTGAAGCAGAACAATAAATCATAGTTATTATCACAAATTAATTTGTTACAAAGTATCTTTAATAATTTCAAATTGATAAGTTAGCTAAATTTACTTGTTATTATTGACGAGTCTATTTGTTAAATTTTATAAATCCAACAAATAAATAAAAATAACAATTTTTCTTGTTAAAAATTCAGAATTGACAAAATTTTAATTTATCAAATTGTCATATCCGTTCAAATTGTTAAATTAACACAATATATTTGTTAATATTAACTACAAATATTTAACAACCGCAAAATTAATAAATACCAAATCAAATTTTTTTACTGTGTATGAATAGAAGTTACATATATGATCGTACTGTTCCAGATAAAATGGAACATAGGTTGTTAATGTTAAATGAACTTCCATCTCTTTAAAATTTTGTAAATATTCTCGAAACTGTGGAGGAATTTGGTCTAGGATGTTTAAGAAATAGTTTAGCAAATATATCACAAACATTTAACAAACTATAACCAAAATTGTATCAAGTAACCATTGGAATTTTTTCTTCATTAGTAAACATCTTTAAAATATGATATCTTATGTTATAGTTTATTTGGAACAGTACTGCATAACTGGTATCCATAAAAATTCTTGAAACAAGAAATTCAATAAAATTCGGTAAACTAAGGATATAAGATGCATTTTCGAAAATTTACCAAACTTTTTTGTTAATACTTCTTATTGTTTAGTAAATAATTGTGCTTAGTTTCTTAATTGTTATGACATTTTCCGAAAGTGTATCTTCTATGTTCAGCTTATCGAATAGTTCTGTAATTTCTACAATACTTTTTTCCATGTACATTAATGACATAAAAGTATATATATCGTCTTATCTGAAACTTACGATATGTATGTATTAGGATACAATTATTGAGCTTCCTGCTACCTATTATGGGTAGGGAATGAAAGGAAATATTTCCGTATTTCTCGGAAAATGTGTAATACAGTCCTGCCGCGTCTATTTATTAGGTGTGATGTATACAAGGCATTATTAGCGATATCTAAATAAACTTTACAAGACTTCCGAAGCCAATTTCATGATTCATGGCGTTATTTATACGCCAACAATGCATTTAGAATGCACGCTTATATATTTAAAACCAATATAAATATTAATCATCAGCTTTATCTCGTTGCGCGACAAAATCTAATGGAAAAAGCTCACAAGTCACGGATAACTCTATGCGATAAACACCCGAGTCCATTTGCAACACAATGTTGTAGTTATACATTAGCGAAACACCTATTATTATCTGCATACGTGCATTTTCACGTGGACAATTATGCAATGCGTGCGGGTCCCCGTGCACGCACGCCACTGCGTCAGGGGAGGCCAGCTGCATTAATCAATATGGTGACAGCCTGGCTTGAGCCCTGCTGCTGCTCTTTGCATTCAATGATTTTAAAATGATTCTGACAAGACGTTTCGTAATAATGTTTTGTTTTTGACATCGCGGGATACATCGAAATATCTATATAATCACATCATTCATCTATTCTGGGGGTGGATATCTGCTTACACCAAATCTTGATTATCTAACACCCCCTAAGAGGGTAGAAAAATAAAAGAGTGGGTCCTGTCGAGACTGGGAGTCAGCAACAAATAAAACGACTGATTTCGTAGCTTAACTTACATATTCTTTATTAAACGACGAACGTACTCTACAACTGACTTTACTGTGTACTCTCTACTGAATACTGAATACTGCCTATCCTACTGTCTTACATCCTAATATTTATATGTGTTACTACAAATTCTACATCAACAAAATAAGTGCTAACTAAATAATATTACTCAAACAATGTAACCTAATTACTCAATAATTAATAATTCTGTCAACGCTAAGTCAGCAAACATGATATATATTACCAGTTTAAATTTAGACAATTACTTACACATGCATTTTTAATTATTACACTATCGAGTATTGAACTCTCTCTACATGCTGACATTACTTATTACGTTATTAAATTTTGGAATCTCTATGTGGTGACTTAGCGTTTACAATTATTGTTTCACCAGCTGTCAAGTCACGATCCCAAAGATAATAGAGGATTGGGAACCACAGGAATAAAATTAAAAGTGGAGCTGTTTGAAAAATCTTTCGTACACTAATTAGGCCCGGTTGCATAAAGGGTTAAAGTAACAACGAGATTAACCTATCAAAATTCAACATTTTTCCTGTATCCAAGAATAGTTATTTACTTTAAAAGTGAGTAAAATAAGGAATTACCCACGAAAGAAATTTTAGCACAAGCCGAAGGCTGAGTGTGATAATCTTATCAAGTGAGTAATTACACTTTGTCCACGTGTGAAGTATAACGTTATATCCGACATCTCTTAATAAATGCAAAATTTATTAAAGAAATATTATTTGACAGTGACATAATATACATTAAATTTTTTAAATTAAAAGTTAATCGAAATAGTTACCAAGGTGTTGTGTGTTAATTATTACTGTTATAAATAGAAAATTACTTACTAGTGACTTTTCTCAAAATTATACCCATTAGGTAGTGGGTAATCTATTACTTTCCTTGTTTAAAAACGCCATAGTTATAGAGCATTTATTGAGAGGTGTTGGATAAAAAGGATTATTATCAAAATAAACAACAAAATACATTTTATACAGTTTGTGTTAGTTCTTACTAACCCTAAAGTCCTGAAGAAGTTTTCTAATAACTATTATAAAAACAATCAAAGATCGACGATGAGTATTTCTTCATATTATAGTTTAACTCTCCTCTTCACTTAATTTGACAGTAAACTGAACAAGATTTAATTTACTATTACAAAAAAACAATTGACGATCATTCAAAATTAATTTAATTAATCACTGAAATATAATGGAACGCTCACTAATGTGGAAAATGCAAGCCGAGAAACGATTTTACATAGCTACCTATCAACAAACTCATAGCAACCGTTGTTTTTATATAGCAACCGCGCAATGAAAGCATAGCGACACTTCTACAAACAAGTGTTAGATAAAGAACAGTAGCCCACAACATCTATCTGTCTCAGGCTTGTTTTTAGCTTGCGTGAAAGACTACAAGTGCGCGTTCCAGTATTACTATATGTCAGTGCCTACAATTTGATACCAAACTCGGTAGGATTCAAATAACACGTATTGAAAAACAAATGGCGAGCGCCTGAAATTAATTTGAGTCCATGTTTTTCCCTAAATAGATTGAAATCAAACTCGAGAAACAAGAAGATTAAATTTTGGACACATTATATATAATGTAGATTTCCAATTGAAAACTATAATTTAATATGAAACATAAATTATAAAAACAATTGACGATCGTTTAAAAGTAATTAAGTACAGATCTCTCACATGTAAAAAGCATTTGATGATCCACAAAAATTAATATTTGTCATTTACATTCAAGTCTTGTCCCTGAAATCTTTATTTGGATTTCAAATTCGATTTTAATCAATATTTATTAAATGTCATTTTACATAATGTGTTATTAGTATAGCAACCGTTTTACAAACACGTATTAAACAAAGAAGGGTAGCCTTATGACATCTATCTATCTCAGGCTCGTTTCTCGCTTTCATAAAGCCTACAAGTTAGCATTTCAGTATTACTATATTTCAGTGTACGTATCTGTGCAAACAGGAGAGGAATAATTAGCAATATGTGTAAGGAATGGCGCTGCTGGCGGTGGCAGGTTGACGCACTACGCGGGCACGACCCCCGGGTATCCATCACCCTCCCCACGCAGCAGCGCCGTCACCACCGTCAGCAGCACCGCGCACTATTTAAATAAGATGTATTTTTTTAATCTCTTACCTCGGCTCCTCACTGCTCGACTCCGCGGGACTTTGACAAATGATCGCTTTTTGTTAGCGTATGTGTGCCTTGTGAACCTGGCTTTGTAGTATTGTATTTGTCGTCCACTTCAAGATATTTATTGTCCTGCGTGATTTATGGCGGAAGCGCTCGACAAAAGAGGCTGTGTCACCGGCTGCTTCACCTTCATCGTCTTCTTCCTCGGCTTCATTAGCGCTGCTTCTTTGTCGCCGTCAAATCACAGCCCCCGATGATGTTAATTGATAAAATAGTAAATTCCCTGCGCAGGGCGTTGCACACAAATTGAATAGAGTTTTTCATCGCGGAGTTTGGAAATGACCTATCTTGCATCTGTGAACACAATTTCCAATCCGGGCGAACGAGAGAGCGAAGAGGGTGAATTTAAGGCACAAGTGGTGAGGGGAACATGCTGATGCGGTGGAGATTCATTCTCACCCTTCCCAACTCTTACACGAAGAATTCCACTACCACTTACCGCGTTTGATATTATTTCCTTGAACTTTCATTGATTATAAAATTTGTATTTCAAAATATTTTGTCATAAAAATTTACAACAATGACAATTGAAGTGTGCTGAATACGTCCAATCAAACAGATTTAATTTATCTCGTACCTTTTTTGATATATACGGGCTGATGTATTTTTCCAGAATTTATACCTGAATTAAGTTTAAGTTTAGACATTTTGCTGTAATACTCCTTCCTAATCAACGATTTTATTCGTATTTTACATTATTGACCCAATCAGAAATGAGAATTTTTGACGTATCTACCAATCAAATTTGGATTATACTGGAAATCCTTCTCCTGGTATGTAGGATAAGAATTTCCACTATAATTTGATTGATCATGCACGGTGCATAATTTCCAGTATAATCAAAATTTGATTGGTAGTCAAGCCAAAAATTCTCACTACTGGTTCAAATACACCATGCATAATTTTTTGAAATCATTTTGACTAGATGTAGGTAATGGGTAAGAAAAATATCCAGAAATTTATTTATTAATGGAATAACAATTAAATACGCAATTCTGATCTCTGTAGCACCAGATGACAGCTCTGCTTTCATTTGATTATTATTCCCACACGTACGCTTTCGAGTATTTTGAGTAGTAGTACCTTCAAGTGCTTGGTAGATTTCTCAAATGGACTTTTCATAAAAACGAGAGTTAATGTTATTTGTTGACATTTCGTTTTAAATTTGCAACCTTTCAAAATTTTTCCTATTGTTGTTTATTTAGATTCTATTTTGTTGAATACATATGATTTAAAAATAGTTCTATCAGCTAAAATATAAAATATAATTTTCTAGCTGAGTCTATTTCGTCCTAGATTTGATTTCCTATGGGAATTTACCTTCTAGAATATTTCGTTTTTATTGCAACTTGAAAATCGCCACTCGTCTTCTCCTCGTGATCATTTTCGTAGCAACAAAAACTCAATAGTCCAGGTGGTAAATTTCCAGTAATCAAACTACTACTTAATACAATAGATCATGTATGAAAAATTCCTCACATATGTAGTAATATGTACCGAATCTATTAGTGCAAGTTGCAAGTTCGTATCTCTTCTGGTTTTTAAGATATGACAGGCCTTGGTAATTATTGTGGGGCAATATTTTTTAATTAAAGCATGACAATTGTAAACAGGGACGGATGGGGTAACTTACACCGGCCCGGGAAATTAGGAGTGATCGGCCCCGGCATTTTTAGTTTTCCTATATAGGGTGTTGAAATGAAGAACGCAGCATAGCGTTTTGAATGTTATTTTTGAAATGTTTAATTATTGGCTTCCCTAATTATTTAACGTCAAAATAGTTAACCAGTTTATATAACGGAAGAAATTATGCATTTTTTAACACTAATATTTAAAATTTCAACTGAAAAAATGAGGAAATGTTTATTGATAATTTTCTTAAAATTATCAGTGCCATGATGAAATAACAAACAAATGTACCAATTGAAACTTATTGCTTTTGTTTGTCATTTGTTGTCATTAGTGTTTGATTTTAGGTCCAGTTGCACATTTACCACTTAAGTTTTTTTTTTAATCTTAAGTTTTAGTTTATGGTTTAGTTGTTGCACAGTTTCGTTTTTCAGTTTAAACTGTCACTTAAATGTCAAATACTTAAGCGGTACATATAATTTAAAGTTTAACATTTTTTTATGTTTTTCACTTGCTTTATCTACTTTAGATACATTTCTAAAATAGATCTTATAATTATTATTGATATTGATGACGATGAGGATGAAGAAACCTTATATATTGACATTTTCATGAGACCTTGTCGTAGTCCTGGAGAGAATAGGTACAATAATCTCAATGAATGGAATGATGAAGAATTTTATAAAACAGGTCTTCCCAAACATTATCAGTCCCCGGGTACTTACTTGTTCAGTATTTTGTCCCGGTGTCCTTGTCGAAATATGTGTACAGTGACATAAATCAGACACACGAATGAAAACAACTTAAGATAAACCTCACATTTATTAAAATTAAATATTTCAAACTAAAATTAAAACAATACAAAAAATAAGAAGTAAATGGTGAAAAACTTCAACAACTCACATTTTTTCAAAACTCGGAATAAGATTTGACTCTACCACTCTTATTTCTCTCTCCTCTCTCCACAACGATTTTTGAGGGATATTTAATTTTTATTACAGCTGCAGCTAAAAATCTTTACTTATTTCCAAATTTTCCATATTTACAAAACACTATTTTGTATATATCAAAATACGAGATAGAGATAAAACAGTAATAATTGATATTCCTGTTTGCCAACATTCATTTTTTTTAGTTTAGGTAAGTATTTTTTTATTGAGAACTGTGCAACATATACTGCTCTAGTATTTGGTTTAAACTGCAGTTTAAGGTTTAACTAAACTTATACTTAAGTGGTAACTGTGCAACTGACCCTTAAGTGTCTTAATTAAAAATTTATAATTTGGAAGAAAAGTTAGATATATTCTAATGGTTTAATGGTCAAAATAGTGCACGACAAAAATTTATTAAATAAAATAAACTCTTACAGGCAGATAAAAGGAATTTTTCAATCATCTGTAACTTCGTTTCTAAATTAATTGTATTATCAAAATGTGTCAAATTTTATGCTAACCAATCTTGATTACAACCTTAGTTAATATAATTTTGTGCTAAGAATGGAAAGTGAAGTTACAAGTAATAATAAAAATGGAGTTAACGTTAATCCCTTTTATGAATCTGCCTGTAAATTAACATAACATTTATTTTGCTTTTCATGGCACTGGCGATATTTTATCACTAAACATTTTAGTTATTTTTCCGATTCCATGTAGTGCAAAATTATAAATGTTATTTAGAAAATGCCTAAAGTTTATCTCTACAATTTAACTTTTTTGATGTAAAATAAATAGGGAAGCCAATAAATTGAACATATCAAAAATAACATTGAAAACGCCATAGTGCGTTCATAGATTCACCACCTTTTATACTAGTTTATTAAGTAACTATTTTAATTTAAGTTTTGATACTTAGAATTGAATGGAAACTTTTCAATGTATTTTGTTGTTGGAATATAGTTTTGTCTACATATTGTTTGTTAAAACTGTTCATTTTTTTAAAAATAATAAATAATTTTAAGTTCTTTTTGATATTCAAATGATGAAATAGATACAGAAAGTAAACGATGAACATAACTATATTTATTAAAGAGTTTGTCCATGAAGGTTTGCTATATAAGTATCTAATTATATAAAAAATTTATTTTAAAGTTAGTTTTTATCTTATCCATTTCTAAACTTGTCTATTCTTTTCTAAATGAAAATTATCTAACCGATCGCGACACCGGCCCCGGCGGCCCTTAAACCTTGCGGCCCACCGGGCAATTGCCCGGTGTCCCGGCCGTCCCATCCGTCCCTGATTGTAAAACTTTTGATCGCTTTTGGATATTTTACTTCATTTTATTTGATACGCTCCTAGAAAGTCATGATTTTTATGGATCTTCAATTTTCAAAATTTATATATTTATTTAACACCTCTATGGGGTAACGCCGTTTCTTATGCAGCTCTCTAGATCCTTTTATACATCAATCTCCGTTTCTTTTCCTTTAAATTCTTGTAAGTAGGTTTCTCCACATTTTCGTATATTTTGTTGTACTTTGCCTGCTACTTTGAAATCTTCTACTTCCTTTAATCATGCTGATTAAGTTCTGCCTCGTCTTCTTCTTCTTTCTGGTCTCCATTCTACTATTGATTTAATTGCATCCTTTTCTTCTGCCCTTCATATATTACCAAGCCATCTTACTCTCTGTTACTTGATCTTTTTCATTATTCCTTCTATTTCCAGCATTTGTTCTATTCAAAAGGTCATTCTTATTCTGCATTCGTTTTCTGGTATCTTTATTGGTCCTATTGTTATTCTTATTATTTTCCGTTCCATTATTCTTAAATCTTTTTGAGTTATTTCTAGTTCCTCCGTAGGGGATTAATAGATCCTGATAATTAGTTTGGGTTTGAGTTGATCTTACAATGACTATATTCCCATATAAAATAAACCAATTATTTGGTTCAATTTCGTCATTTCAGTCCAATAACATACGTATTGCATTTTTAAAAATGTCCTAAGAATTTTTAAGTTACATATCCACGACTACCAAGTTGGACAAAATATTTATTGCTTATTGTATTTTTGGTTCAAATTTATTTAATAATGGAAGCTTTATAATAAAATATATTTCAGGTCCATTATTTTGCCGGTAAAATTGGTACTCAACTTTGTTGCTTCTAGGTAAAATTCTTCGACAAGTGGAATGATAAAATTCGATCGTGTAATGTTTAAGCGGTCTCAACTGCTGAGGTTGTATACCGCTTGGGTTCCTCGTTTTCGGTGGTGTCTGCTGGTATGTGGTATGTGTTTTCGCAAAGCGGTCCCCATCCAACTACTGAACGCGGGTATTGTTGCTTAACTTGCGTTATCGCCCCTATTAGTTGTTTCGAAATATTACAAAGCAACAATCTTTCGAAATACACCTCCCTTAATACATTACCACTGAAAACAACAAGTTAAAGTAAACGTTGCCTGTTGGTCGAATCGAGAGGGGGTGCAAGATAGCGGTGTGGGGTTTGCCGGTGGTGCACCCTCGAGGGCGCGAATCGCTCGCCGCCAAACAGCCCCGTCAGCGTTAATATCGTGACGTCGTTACGTACCCGAACTGGAGCGTCGCGACGTACCCTTTCCTTTCTTTCCGCTAAATGGATGTTTGCTGGTATAATGGACGTCCGCGGCGTATCTGCGTGTCACATCTGGGATCCCAGGCGGCGGTGGCCGAACATGAACACCCCGCTGCACCCTGCGCGCAGCCTCAATCGCGATCAAATCGTAGTGAATGAGCGCGGGAATTTATTGAAGTGAAGACGACATATTGTTGCAGTGGTTGGAAATTGGATTAGTCCTGTTTTGTTGACACTAATATTAGAGCATAAATAATATAGGAATATGTGCATGCCACTACCCTGTCGTTCTATGGAATAATGGACAACAAAATAATGCTACAGTAATATAAAAACGTTCTTACTTTATTCCTCAAATCGATGAGGAAATTGTCACAGATATACATGTTTTGAATCATCTATATGAATAGATGGATTGATGCAATTCCTTAACACCTAAAAATCTGATGTTTGAAGTACACTATTCAAATTAATTTAAATTATTATCGATATTTTCAAGGAAATGCATGATATATCAATCAAATTAAAATTAATATTTATTAGAAAAATTGTAAAAAAAAACATTTTTGACAGTTCAGTAAATAAATTCAGATTTATTTATTATAGTGGTTGTATTATTTTCTGTATGGCAGGATATAATAATATGATAGGAAATTTGATAGTTCATTTGTTTCCAATTCTTTCTGTTAAATAAATAAATAAACCTTAAACTGTTAGGTATATGAAATGTCAAATATTTTCGTTTTTATTTAATTATTCATGGCCCATTTAGAGTTTTCCGAATAAAAAATAATTTAAATTTGATTCTTACATGTATTTTAAAAATTCTGAACAACTTTGATGTTTACATTTATGCTGTAAAGTGAATCCTTATACGTTACATTTCTACACCCGATGTATCATCCTAAGTTCCAGATAAAATTCAACATAGGTTGTCATAGTTGTTGTAGTTTTTAATTTTATCCTTTTCTTGTGACACATACCTAAACATCAATATCTTTTAATGATTGTAAGTATTTTATAAACTGTGGAAAGGTTTGATCTAGGACGTTCAGATTCTAAATTAGCAAACATATTACACCTATATCTCAAATTATTATTAGCAAGTAACCTTACTTTAACTATGATCTTTAAAGTTTGATGATAAGTTCATTTCATATTAACAATCTATGTACAATAGTACGGTAGTGTCAAAAACATTTATATTTTACATCAGTTTAAAAAAAAAAACATAACACAGTATACACACAAATATATCTGAAAGAGTACATTATATTGAACATATAAAGATACCTAGTAATATATTAATATTGTATCACAACTGAAACCGACGGTATTGGCAGCGTGTAAAGTATGTGGTGTGGGGGTAACTAAATAGACTTCAGCGTGAGCAGCGGACAAATAAGCATTTAATTATGCTCATGTTATTCACTTTACTATGAAAAATTATTTTAAAATGGTTGATAGTAGTTGTTGCAGAGTTAATTACAAAAATATAGATAGAAATAGTAAGTGCAACTTTACAGTTTTCCAACAACAAGTGGAAAAGTAGAAAAAAAAATTGGATTAAACCCGTTAAAAGAAAGAAATAAATATGATATAACCTTACTTTATAAGTGTCAAATTGAAATAAAATAATATTTTTATAGTCTTGATGGATCACCGAGAATCCCAAAACCAATTTGTAGTGATCATTTTATTGAAGATAAAAAGTCAGTAGATGATTAACAACGATGAATTACATATGTTGTGTTACGATTTTTAAATTATTAATTATTTTAAAATTGTAATTGTTAGTCAATTTTTTAGGCACTAGGCAACATATTTATTGATTAGGATATTGTTGTTGTTATTTTTTTTTGAGACTGAAAAATAAATGTTTTGATGTCAGTTCCTTGTTTTTATATTTAATTTTTAATAAATACTACACATATAACAAAGTTTCGTAAGGGGTTTAAAGTTACTGATGTTTGTCTTTTTACTTTCGCTGTTATCAAATAACTTTGTCCCGATTTTGGATATTCTTTTACATCTATGACGTGATCAGCTATCAGCAGTTGCCTTTTTTGAGCATTGTTTAAGGTTGAAAGATTATATTGTGAGCTATTGCTTCAAATCCAGTTTGAATAATTATGTTCATATTTTTACTGATAAATACTAACAAATTTTTATATAAATTTTTATCCTAATCTTTGTAGAATAATTGATGATTTATACATTTAAAATAATGTTAATCATTTAAATAAACACTGATAAATTTTAGTTAACCTTATTTCATGAGCATAAAAAAATGCAGTCGATCACGCACCCAGCGAATATGTGTAGGAGTTAATAAATCTATTCTATTGTCGAAAATGTGTCAATTATAATGAATAAACATTCAAATATTTAGTGAAATAATTAAATTATATTTAAAATATATAAAACACAGTAGATACTGTCGAGTACATTCTCAGAGTTAGCAGGACTATTCGATAAAACGTAGCAGTCCAAATGAATAATTAATTATGTGCAAGAACCGGTTGAATGCGACGCGCGCAAATTAAATTGAAGAAAACCTCGCAAAAATATCAGTCACTTTGTCGCGGAAATCCATAGACTTGAAGTACGAGTACATATTAGAGTCGAGCGCATTAGGAGAGTAAGCCCTGAAAACATCTCTCTCCCGGCGCATTTAATATCAATTACTCAAGAGAGGCTGCAGCAGTGAATAGCGCGAAAGAAAGCCACCCCCGCCCTCCCCCGCCCCCGCCCATGTCCACGTCTCGGTGTCCATTATTTTCCGCGCCGTCATTTGTCACCGAGATGATGAACAATCGTACTCGTTGTAAGAAACTACATTTTTATTTGGCGATAGTGCGACTGCCTCAAGGGATGATTGATACCGCCTTGCAGATAACTTTTTTATCATCTGGGATCTTCTTTTATTTCTGCGGAGCGTCATTCGGAGGTTTTTGACACTTGCGAGTCAGTATCGACCTGAGATACCCGGGATAACTCTGCTATTTATGAACCCGCCTTGGGCTACGTGGCCCTAGACGTGTCGCCCAGTCAAATGCGCAAAATTAATAACTTCTTTCGAGAATTTAAAGATAATTATTTTAATATAAATAAAATAACAAATTTAATGCAATTAAATCTAACGTAAGTCGAGTCATTGACGCACATCAAAGTGAAATTCTTGTTTCAAAATGATCATTTATCTTACTCCGCGGGAAATAATCATACACTTCTCTCCCTTTATGTATAATATATTATTATGTAACAAATAAAATTACTAATAAGTAATAGTATATTATTATATAAGGGATTATCATAGTCAATATTCACGAAGATGAATCGACGGAATATCCTCACTTAAAATTGTAATATTTTTTTATTGTATTTCTTTATAATATAAGCGCTAAGAAACCCATTGTAGCAGAGCGCATCGTCAGATCTCTAATATTTTTCGAGATACGTCGATTTTTGGTATTTTTCGAAGTGCAAGTTTAAGGGCCTGTAATCCAAAAACTACACGAGATATCTAAAAATTCTCTTCAGTTTAGCGTTTCTGGTGCCTTATATAACAAATTAGCAAATTTTTAAAATTTTGAAATTTTTTTGTTTTTTTTTTCAAAATTTCTATCGGCGATAACTCGACAAATATTACAGATACAGATTTGCAGTGTTCACCAATCGATTCAGCTCGTCGAAATACATAAGTATGCAAAGTTTCATAAAAATCGCTTTACGGGATGGAAAGTTAGAGCAAAAAGCCTCAAAATGGCGTTTTTTGTCCAGAAAGTCAATAGGTACCCCTTGACGTTTGGGCTGAATTTGGCCATTTTCAAACATTTTGCTCTAACATTTCAACCGGTTGTCCGAATTTTCTGAAATTTTCAGGGTTTATGTATTTCGTCGAGTTGAATCGATTGGTGAACACTGCAAGTCTGTATCTTTCATATTTATCGAGATATCTCAAAACGAAATTTTGAAAAAAAAATTCAAAAAATTTCAAAATTTTCAAAATTTACTAATTTATTATAAATGGCACGAAAAACACAAAACTGGAGGTATTTTTCGATATCTTGTATAGTTTTTGAGTTACAGCCCCTTAAAGTTGCTCTTCGGAAAATATAAAAAATCGTCATATCTCGAAAAATATTAGAGATATAACGATGCGCTCTGCTGTAATGGGTTTTCTGGCGCGAATGTTATAAAGATATGTAATAAAAAAAATTTACAATTTTAAGTCATATTTGGGGAAATTTCCGTATTTTGAAAAATATTACAAATCGCCATATTTCGATAAATATAAGACATATTACGATGCGTACTACAGCAATGAGTCTATTCCTATTTAAATTATACATAAGTAATAAATTTCAAGTAAATTTGGAGGAGTATTTAATTTATTTTGTAGTAAACCATTGATTTGTAAAAATTAATAAATAGTAAAAATTTATATAAAAACGAATAGTTCTGTTCTGATCGTTTTAGGGCTATAATGTATAAGAACTGTTTAAAAGATTATATATTTTTTAATTAAAAAAAAATTATTAAAAAGTATAAAGTTTAATATTTAAAATAATAGCATAAAATAAAAAATACACTCCGATGGACCACCTTGTATAGGAGTATAAAAAGTAAATTTTCATTTCTCGAATTGCATTTGTTACCAAAATTAACTCACTTGAAAACATGAAGTATCATTAATGTATTTTTTCTTGTTTATGCATTTCTGTAAAAATCCTACTATTGCGGAATCTAAATTTATGTTTGCAGTTTGCATTCCGCCAAAACAGAATTCGTTTGCATCGATCGAAAATGAGTCTTTAGATTCAATTAAAACTCTCTATAAACTAGAGCGTCCGCGTGGCTACAATTAAACAAGTTGTAAGGGCGGTTTACAAGCAGCCCAGAAAACCAATCAACACCCCAGATTGACTCGCCGGTTGAAGAGTTCGTCTGGGCGACTTTGCATTAACAAATGGTATTGAATAACGAAGCTTTTTATGGGCGAAATGGGTTCGAGTATTATTTGGATTTCTAAAATTGATCGGCGAACAGCTGACCCCCTTTCAAGGGTGTAAGCCGGCGGTTCAATCCATTGAGGGATAATTGAATTACTTTTTTGATAGATTAGTTGCAGCGAAATAACGAATATAAATATTTTACGGAATTAAGTTGGAGATTAAAAAGCATTAAAAGTTTTCGGAGAAATGCTTCCATTACAATTTTGTGTAATGGGTCGTGGCTTTAAATCCCTGCTACCTCATTTTCTAAATTGCTACGCAAATATTTTTATTTCTCTTTAATTTGCCGGTTACCTTTTTCATTATTTGGTCTGTGGACAAGAAACGTAATTATTTTAAAATAATTTATGCTTTGTTCCCGGCACATACTTTCAAAGTAATCAGCTTTATTTTATTTCACATTTTAATTGCCTCTGTATTTCAATTAGTAGGAATAATTGCTATGAAAAATACAAAATATAATTAATTATAAATGTTTTTCTGTATACGACAAAAGTGCAACTCACGTTCCGTTTACTGTTTGAAACATATAGAACTTTATAGAAATAAACAATATTTACCTTTTACCAAAAAAAGACCAACCAGCCCTGCAGCTCTAGACTCACGCAGAAATATATGTTTTTACGGATGTAAGGGTGTATAATACATCTCAACACAATAATAGTTATTTACTTTACAAGTGGGCAAAGTAAAGAATTACCCACGAGAGAAATATTAGCACACGAAGCCCAGGGCTGAGTGAGATAATTTTATCGAGTAGGGCAATTCCACTTTGCCCACGTGTGAAGTATAAAGTTTTATCCAACACATCTTAATAAATGAAAACTTTATTAAATAAATATTATTTGACAATGACATATATTTTAAATTTTTAAATTAAAATGTCAATCTAAGTAGTTACCAAGGTGTTGTGTGTTATTATTATTGTTATAAATAAAAAAATACTCACTAGTGCATTTTCTCAAAATTATACCTACTTGTGGGTAATCTGTTACTTTCCTTGTTTAAAATCGCCATAGTTATAGAGCATTTATTGAAAGGTGTTGGATAAAGAAAGTTATCCAATATCTCTTAAGAAATACAAAAGTTATTAACGAAATATTATTTGACAGTAACATATGTTTAAATTTTCTAAATTAAAATGTCAATTGAAGTAGTTACCATGTGAAGTGCTCTTGTTATTATTATTGTTATTGTTGTAAATAGAATAATACTCACTAGTGACTTTTCTCAAAATTATACCCACTAGTGGGTAATTTGTTACTTTTCTTGTTTAAAATCGCTATAGTCATAGAGCATTTATTGAGAGGTGTTGAATAAACATATTTGCGGAAATGCCTAGTTTTAGAGCTATAGCGTTTTTTATATTTTATTTCTGTCGTATACAACTCATACTTTTAACATTACAATAAAATCATAGTGGCCGTTTACAATGGAAAACAATTGAAGATAGTTTTTGTTTTTGTTGCTATATTGAATATTCTTTTATGATTTATAAATATAATTGACTGTTTTCAACTCATTGAAGTATGAATGATGAAATGAGTATGATAAATCGTCGTCAACGTCGAAATATGTCTCCGGACACAAGAAATTGAATAGTGTGACATATGCACTAATTAGACAAACCAATTACTTGTGAAAATAATAAAAAGAGGGTAAGCCACAGGTGACAATTTAGCTCGAAGGTAGAGGGCTCTACTAGGTCCTAATTACGTACTGAATTGCATCCCTTTGTGCAGAGGGCGTTGCTATAACTACATAGGTAGGACACATGCTTTAATCTGTGCAGCTGTATATAGCGTATAATATTGTGCTAATACGATTAAATTGAAATCAGCTCAACTATTATGCCGTTTAATTATAGCTGTATGCAGTTCTCTTCTTAATGATATTGCATGCTTCTAGTTAAATTAATATTTACATACCTACTCAAGTAATTACGCTTCAATGTACTCGATTTCAAAACCTTTGCAGTTCTGAGACTGCGTTTCTATATCATCCACGATAAATCCATCCGCATTTCAATACCTGTATTATTTTCCGAGATATAACAATTTTTCACATTTTGCAAATGTCCAGTTTGACAGTCCATATCTCAAAAACTAGCGGAGATAGTTCGATCGCCACTTAACTCTGGATAGTCACACTATTTTCACAGTTACACAACCGACACACTGGGGTCTGGGAATCTCAAGAAAAGAGAAACCTGCTTTCCCATAACTGGATGTAATTTTTCTAGAAATTTTACCCATGGAATTTTTCTTTTCGGTTTATAGAAAGGCATAAAACAGATTTTGCATACTGAATAATTGTTTAGGTGTGCAACAAGTGCAGAAAATTATATATTTCATGCGAATTGTGAAAGATTTATCACGAGACGAAGTCGAGTGCTGAAATCACACGAACGTGAAATAGGTAATTCTGCACGAGTTGCACACTGTATTTCTTCTACGATCACACTTTTGTCAAGATTTAATAATAATAATTCTTACACTTCATAAACAAGAAATGACATCTCAAACTCAAACTATATGACGTTTTTGATTACGGCATGAATTACGGCAAGCGCAGATGTATGTAGTGTTACCAACTATAAATCTATAAATTGTAATGCAATTGTAATGGCATATTTTATTTAAAAATTGATATGGTTTTTTTTGTAATCTCAATATTGAAAACGAAGATTTATATAAACTCTGAAATAATGATTAATTATTTTATGTTATATAAATATAATTATACTTGATACATTAATATATACAGTATTATATTATTAATAAGTTGGTCACACTTGGATGTGGAATGTTTGCCCACGCTATTCCACACGACTGTGCGAAATATATAATTTTCAAGTATTGTTTAGTGTAGAGAAAGTGTAATTTTCAGTAGTGATCGTAGAAAATAGTATATTCTATAACAAGTAATGCAATGGCACATATTCCACGCGAGCAAAAAGTTTGTAGTTCGGGCCAAAGGCGAGGGCTACGGTTTGAGAGTGTGGGATATGCCATTCCTTTACATGTTGTAGACTATACTTTCTATAACAAGATTTTGGAAATTTTACAAAAAATACAAATATAAAACTGTTGAAAACGTCAAACTCAAATAAATCAAATTATAATAAAGAGACGTAACCATACTAACTGAATCAAGATACTTCATATATCGCACAAATATGCGACTCTGATTCGTCTAAATTATTCCATACGCGGCGTATGAAATGATAGTTGTTCCAATACAGTTTTTAGTTGTAGAATGTGTAGTTTCCAAAACAGTGTTATAGAAACTGAATTTAAAACGAGGTAGGATCAAAGTTATGCATATACTGCGTATGTTGAAAATTAGATAAAAATCGTGAAGTTTCTCAGATCCCAGTGTAACATTACTATTTTCCTTTTAATTGGAAGTAAAACAAATCAAAAGGAATCATCGAAATTGTAGTTGAAGTAGCACATCGCATGATGACTTCTAATTTGAGTAGTTGTAAACTAAACAGTGACATAAGAGAACAAATCACCCCAAAACCACTTCATCCCTCATCCCGGCTCATCGCTCTTCATCCCCGGCGCTGTCTTCCACCTCCCCTCAATTTGTGAATGAACTTTGACAGGGCGCAATCTCCCCAAACATATTAAAGTTATTTTTTACGCAGCCGGGATCAGAGATCAGTGCAGCGCTCTGCTCTCCGCGATACAAGGGTGTGTATATCGACGCTATAACCACCATTACCACCCCGCCTGGCACCCTCCGCCCGCCGCTGCCGGCCTCGGCGACGGGGTATAATAATTCACGCTCGTGCGCGCCTGAATACGCTGCATCTGCCGCGGGACCGCCGACATCAATCTCGCTGTAACGATGCGAAACTAGAGTTTGCGACCTTAGAGGGCTTGCCAAATATTTTACCACCTGCCTTTTTGAGCCTTCTTTACCATCAAAAGTAAAAGAATATTAGTTGCAACTTTTACTTCACAATTTTTTACCTCCCGCCTACCTCAAGTTAAGGGAGGAATTGTTTTTGGTCAAAAAATTGGATAGTAAGTTTTCAATGAATAAGCACGCTTTACGGTCCCTACAATACGATTTTACTATTTTCGCGATGATGTCTGTATGGATGTAGGTATGTATGTGTATGTGTGTGTGTGTGTGTGTATGTATGTATGTATGTATGTATTTATGTATGTATATTGTAAATGTAAGTATGTATGTATAATACCAAAAAATACAATTTTGTGAATTATTGCATCTTATATTTAAATGAAGAGCTGATTAGATTTTGGATAAAATTGGTGAACCGGAAGTAGCAGTTTACTTGAAGCCCTTAACAGTTTTTCGTGAAAAACACGGTTAAATTTCCTTTTTCAAGAATGTTGTTAAGAAAGTGGGAGTGAGTCAGTTAAGGTGGTTTGGACATGTTGAGCGAATGTCGAATGAAAGGTTAGTGAAACTAATATATGTGGGTGAACGATTGCGTGGGCGTCCGAGGAATAACTGGTTGGGTATGATTGATAGTTTGTTGCGTGAACGAATGATTCCGAGTGTGAAGAATAAACGAGCATGTATGAATCGCACTATGAATGTGGACAAGGCGAAAGTGGTGTGTCAGGATTGGCATGTTTGGAGGAGATTGATTGTTAGTTGACTGTGATTCTGGGTTCGCTCTACCCCACTGAGTGGGTTATAGCGTAATATTATGTATGTATGTTTGAAAGGAAAGGCAAAAGTTGTAATTTTACGGGAGATGAACAATTTTTATTGACGAGATTTGATAATAAAAACATAGGTTAGGACATGACAGAAATATTACAATCTACTAAAATAATTACAAATTAACTGCAAATTTTTTAATGAAATGTTTATTCCTCTTTTAATCTTGAGTCATAAGATTTTTCATCTTGTTTGTAATAATTTTTATTGGGGTATTTGGTATTACCCATAATTAACGAATTTCCAAAGTGGCAGGCTCCTAATAGTTGCATTGCCATATGTATCAAAATCCCAATGAAACATTTGTGATAACTGTCATAAACAATAATTTAAATAAAATAAGGCAAATCTCTTCATAAATGTTTCCTTTTATGTTACATTATAACATACCCGATTGGATAATTACCACTTAACTATTAGATAAGGTATTACTTACCAAAAATCAGGGATAACTAATACTTTCGTGATTAACTACTTCTTGTAAAACAGACACTGGGCTAAAGTGTTGTTTCGGTTGGCGGTTAAATCCTACTATGAAATATAGGTAGAGTAATAGGAATTTCCTGTTATACAGAAAATCAAATATATATCTAATTTTATACAGAGAAATGCGAACCTGTTCTGTATATTTGTTGTAAATGTTTATTCACGGAAAATCTTCTGCCAAACAAATCCACCTTCAAAACAGATTCCAAGTGTTGAAGATTCTTCGGATTGTCTTCATCTTTGCAGACAAGTGCTCAAGCACGCTGCGCAGCGTTCAAGACATGAACATCGAACAAGACTCGTTGTTTTGCAAAATATGAACGTCCCACCGTCGTGCTCGCGTCGCCCAGTCGTAAATACAGACGTACCGATGTCCACTTCTTTGCAAATACTTCAATTTTATTACTGCGCCGGGAACATCTTTATTTACATATTGTAATACATGGACGCGACAGAGTATAATATAAAATGTACCAGCCCTATTTTGCTTGTCTTAGGAATATACAGAATGTAACATAAATATGTACATTAAATTTAACCAGTGATAGAACTCGTCGAGTACAACAATTTTTCGTAGTAACTTTTTCTATTTTTTGAAGTAATAAGTTATTGAAATGATAATAAAGCTAAAGATCAAAATATCCAAAACTACCCTAGCAGCAATAGAGAGATCTTAAAAAATCCATGATCTCGTACAATATGTACAAATGTATAAATATTCGTAGTTCTTAAAATCAGACAATTTTACAGATTATAACTTTTATAATAATAATTATCTGCAATATTCATTAACGTCAAACATACGCGTCGAAGAACGAATCCTTTATTCTTAAAAAAACAGCAATTTCTGTATTCTTCATTTATTTTCATGTTCTTTATGGTCCAACAACCTCCAACCGTCAAAATTTCATGGATTTTTACAGTGACTTGTACATTGCAATGTCAGATGAAGTACATATTTTCGTTGGGTTTGTTCACTCCCATGAATTTTGTTTTGCAAATTCAAATTTGAATAAATTATTTCTTACAATTATTCTTATCGTAAAACAAAACAATTATTACAGTAAGGTCTTTGAACATTCTAGTATTTATATATGTGGATGAAAAGGATAGCTAAAACATTAAACTATAAAAAAATTATCATTGAAGTCTAGTTGGTCAAAAATTCAGAATTTTGATACTGTATTTCTCATTCCCATGAACGACTACAGTAATGAAAATAATGCGTATATTTATAAATATGATCAAGTTTATTTTCAATTTGAATTTACAGTTTTTGAGAAACAAAATAAAAATAATCTCAGTATGTTATAGACGATCATATTTATAAATATACAAATTATTTGAATTACTGTAGTCGTTCATGGGAATGGGTGGCATATATTTGACTACTTTGAAAATTATGTTCATGTATAATTTGTAAACAAAATTAGCTTTTTAAAAATTATTACAAATCTATGGACTTTTATCAACAAATGTAGGTATAAAACATTATATATTTCATTTATTATAATAATGATATATTGTTTCAAAAAAGTCATGTTCATGTTGCGCTATCTTCAGCCCGTATGGTTGACCTTAATTTATAGGGTTTGGTAAAATACCTAAAAATGTGATTTGATGGTTAATTTTAATGTACTTATTTTTGTTGTACCCTATACAAGCCCAAAATCATTATTATTTTTCCCAGTTAAAATCATACAAAAGAAAATTGTTTTTATATGTTAAATTCTATCATTTTTACCTCCCGCACATACATATATACAAGATAGATATTGTGTTTGTTACGAATTGATTAGATTTTGGAAACAATTCATCAACAGTAACTGTTAGATAATTTGAAGGCCTATCAAATTTTGTGTGCGTAAATAAATAAATGAGAGTAAATTTCATTGGATGTAGATGTAGAATAATATTACCTATAGTCTTTATTTGAAATATTTTCTATATTTTGTTATCGGATTGAAAAACAGTGTTCGTGGTACCAACTAATACGTTTAGGAAAAATTAAACCTTTATGTTCGTGATTTTTGTTAATTCGTTATTATTTTTCCTTAAAATATTCTTAAAACTAACAGAATTTAAGATAGAAATAGAGTACAACAATTTTGTAAAGTTATTTTAAGTCCTTTTTGAGCCAAGTGATACGATTCTGGGCTCGTAAGTAACTAGAAACATCTTTTGATAATGTACAATTTTAAATTCGTAAATGAATTTTAAACTGCGAATTGTGTTGCATTGACAACGGTTGAAGGCAATTTTAAATGGAATTAATTCCCATTAAACCGCAGGAATTGTTTTGTCAAACGTCAAAGCCCCATCAATTATTCCATGGCGATAAACAACCCAATCCCAAAAATCCAGTTCATCCTGTATGGTCATCGATCAAGCATTACAAAGTAGTCCCTTATATCCAACTGGTAAACATTTTAAAGCGTGCAGCGTGTGAAATTGATCGTTCTATTATCCGCGAAAAGAAAATTCATCATCGCTGGTGTTCATTCCATTCCCGGAATCGACAATCGTCCAAGTTGTCAAGTATTGATATCCTGTCGTTAACTCGCAACTAGTTTAGTGTCTTTTGTTAGGGGAGGCTGGCAGCACTGACACTGGGGTGAAATGGTGATTTGTCATGGTGTCTGATTCGTGCAGCATATTTGGGAATGAATGAATTTGGCGGGGTGCTGTTCTAATTCAATTACGCAGGAGGTTGAAAGTGAAACCCTGTTTATATTTTTAAATCATCACAAACATTTGTCAAAACAGATTATTACTTGTATGTTAAGAATTACAAATAAAAGAACAGCACAAATTAATAATTAACTTTACTTCCTACGCTTAAAGTAATAATGAAAAATTTTTGCAGGGTGTTATTTTCAACTGTTCGCTTATTCATCAACTTAGCAATTTGTTTCATTTATATAATAACATATAAGCTAATTGATAGTGAATGCAATGACATGATTCCGGTTCATTCGATAACCCAAGTTAAGCAAAGCTGCCCGCGGTTAGTAGTTGGATGGGTGACCGCTTTGCAAAAACCCATACCAGCGAATACTGGGTGTCGTTGTCACACCACCAAAAACGAGGAACCGAGGCGGCATATAACCGTGCAGTTCAGAACGCTTTACAAAAAATAAATTAATTAATAGTGAATGTACATTCTTGATATCATTTTCAGTTTACTAGTAATTAATATTAACTTTGATATTTCAAATGGACCATACAAATTTGAAAAGTACGTCAAATTTGCTTTATAATCATGCAAAATAATCCATATGTTATATTATTAAAAAATAAAATGGCGAGCACTTAAATTATTCCTAATCGAATAAAGAAAACGCTGCCTCAAAATTATACTATGTCAACGGTACGGATATTCTTCTTGATACTCTTCTGCAACTGTACGATTATTTGTTAAACTCTGAAAATACACATTTAGCATATCAACTTTTTAAAGGATCAATACCTCAGATTAACTGGATAATAAATTTATCAGTGGAATAAAAAAAAAATATCGCATCAAAAAATGGCAGCTAGAATTATAATCCTCATTTAAGCTTTGATTTTGATGCGATATTTTCTGTTTATTACACTACTAAATTTATTCTCTAGTTTATCTAAGGTTGGAAAATCCGGTCTATAAAAGAAAATAATTTTATAATTAGGTAAGTACTTTATAAAGTTAATTTACATATCTATAAAGCAAAATAGTACTTTTGAAATTTGTAAAAAAATATAATAGCTATGTTCCGTTTGAAATTTCAAAGTTGATATTAATTATTACTAGTAAATCGGAAAAAATATCTTGAATGTACTGCCGCTGTCAATTAGCTTACGAGCTCAGAATCATTTGTCTCAGTTAAAGTCACACAAAAGAAAATTGTTTAATTCACCATATTTATATCATAAATTCATTTATTTTTACTTTCCGGACACACATATATGTAAGGGAGGTATGGCTTATGTTAGATATTAGATTTTGGGAATTATTCATCAACAGTAAGTGGTAGATTATTTGAAGGCACATCAGAGTTTTTGGGCATATCTTAATAAATAAATAAGATATAGTAAATTTCACTGGAATCAAAAATCTTTATTTGAAACAGTTTGAAACAATTTTGAGAAAAGTCACTAGTGAGTATTTTTGTATTTGTAATAATAATAACACACAACACCTTGGTAACTACTTCGATTGACATTTTAATTTAGAAAATTTAAAGCATATGTCACTGTCAAATAATATTTCTATAATAAATTTTTCATTTATTAAGAGGTGTTGGGTAAAACGTTATACTTCACACGTGTGCAAAATGGAACTGCCCACTTGATAAAATGATTTAATACCTTTGGGCCAAATTGTTAATTTGTTATTATTTCAGTTGTTATTTTTCTTTAATGTGTTCTTAAAAAGAACAGAAATTAAGATACAAATAAATTGAGTACTATAATTTTCCCTTCGTTAGATCAGTACTTATTTAAAAGTTTAATTGGGTCAAATAATATGATTTAGTGTTTTTACATGTTGTTGTATTGGGGTTCCAAAATTAAAATACGCTAACTAGTGGTAGAAAGCTTAACTAACCATAAGGTACATAAATTTCATTGTATTTTGAATTTAATTGTAATTTTTTTTAAATTAATAACAATAGTAGTTATTTTATGAGTATTCCAATGTAAATATAACATTTGTTTAAGCCGTATTATTTAAATAAGATGTAAAAATGAAAGGTTTATTGTATTTGTAGATTATAGGTTAAGATTGAATTTTCTCCAAAAAACCTATAAAAACGGGAAAATTTGTAGTGTGTATGGCAACAGTTCTACTGTCAATAAAAGCAAACTACCAATACTAATGCAAGCATTCGCCATCATAAGATATCATACAAAATGAAATTGACATGTATCTTATGAGAATTGTGACCAACGCCATCTCTTGATAATTTGGAAGCCCAATGTGAAACAAATTGTTAAGTTCATTAATAAGCGATATATTTGCTGGAACCATTTGAAAATAACACCCTGAATTCTAGTGACACCGAAACGTATATCCTAAAAAAAAATTTAGACTCATCGTAATACCTTCATTACATATGTATGCGGGAGGTAAAAATAATAATAATTCGTTCTAGAACGTCTCACGTTTGCCTATGATTCAGTAAGCGTCACGTGCACACCTGGTCTGAGCCAAGTCACCCTAATGGCACTCCGCTTACAATCCGAGTAACTAAGGCATGTGAGGAATGCCCCGGTGGCCGATCGATCGTCAGGTGTTCGAATGACCCCGGCCCGCTAGATTCATCAGCCCTTCTTTGGCCGTCACGCGGTGAAATATGAGATGACAGTTGTCAGTTTTGCTTCGGAATGAAAGGAATTTAATTTCTACGATTTTTTACTTTGTAACTCCAACCTTGATTTCATAGATAGAATCCTCAAAACCTTAGGTCTCGCTCAATCTTTCATGTTCGTATTAATCTGCGTCTGTGGGCGTCCGGAGTCCCGGAGTTCGCCCGGAGTCGCTCGCCCTCTGTTCACACACATCAGCATGTCAGTTGTCAGCGCTCCTGCATAATGTATTAACCACTGGACACGCACCCACGCACCGCGGGTACGCAGGGCGGGGTAAGTGGATTCGCTGGGTGCGGTGGGCAGAACAGTGGCGCCGGATATACGAAAATATGGCTGATAAAAATGCTAGGCTCAAACATAACTGACAATCTGTTTGCTGGAAGTAAAACAATTGCCTGTTGAACAAACACATCGCCAAGTTCCTCGTCTTTCTGTATTGAAAAAAAAACTGATGAGGACAACACATAATCTCCCGATTAAACAACTTTTAACTATACAAAATGAATAAAAAAAGTTTGGAGCAAGAATTCTGGCTAATAAAGTATCAAATTCTAATCAGCTCGTAATTAAAACTTCCAAATTCTATGGCTGGTTTATATTGGATTTAATTTACAGATTTAGATTTAGTAATTCAGATTTGAAATTTGCGATTTATCGCCTGGTTCATACTGAATTTATTAAATTTAGACCCAACACAACACTTTTTGCATGATAAAAATTTAATACATTTTAATAAACTTTAAAAATGCTAAATTAGATAATTAATCAGAATGACAGCAATTAATATAAATATTATAAATGACAACAACGTACAAATATGTATGTTAAATAGTTTCAGTTACCACAACATTTTCCAAACAATAATTACATAAAATTCTTGCTCTTGTTCTCTTGTAGAGCACTGTAAACGTGAGAAGTCTGCTCTTTTCAAATCTTAAATAACAATTGTCTGCCTTTTGTTTGGACAAACACACGAAACAACCTCAGATTTCAATATCCGAAATTTGAAAATATTTAACCCCAATGTCACCCTCTTAGCGCCGCCACTGGGCTAGGCATCTTGTAGTGCCTAACAGACATGTTTATATGCTCCTTACATTTTTTCTTGTTGTTTTTGTGGGGAAAGTTGGTAATTATGTAAATGTCAAAGGTCGGAAGTTTAGATTTTTTGTAGACAGTGAGGAAATACCTTCCGGGTTATGAAAAATTTGTTGTGTAATGAATAATTTAAGCAGCGTTTATGAAATTTTCATTTACTTAAAAGCAATTATTTTTATTTTGCGTTTTTCATGCATTTATTCACTTTAAATCTGGAAGTTTTATTTAACGAAACGACCATTTAATTAATTAATTAAATGAAAATTAGCGGCTGCCACAAACGAAAAATTAATTATATTAAAATCATGTATGAGAACAGATTTCGTTTTGTAAGCAAATACACAAAAGTAATAATAATGATTTATAAGGAAATGTTATTATTTTATTAATTGGTGCAAATGTATCTCAAATAAATAAAATAAATATATCATCACGCCTTTTACCCATTACAGGTGTGGCACTCTGCTTAAATAAATAATATAAAATGTAACTAATGTGCCAATAAAACTGGGCACATCTTCATATTACATTATACTACGATCTACTTTCATAATTTACAATACAACTCAGAAATCTGTATTTCAGCTGATACGCTTAAATATGCAGTAAAAGATGTAAACCTTTAAGGCGGGGGGGGGGGGGGGGGGGGTTATAGTACTGTTGATGTTATTTCCGTACATGTAAAATTCAATTTAAAAAAAAAAATTTGCACAAGACGGTAGGCGATTTTCCAAAACAATTATTTTGTTTATGAATTTACAAGAATAAATTAAAGTTAGTGCACCTACCATGCTATTATTATTGTCATTATTATTAATATTATTAATAAACACGCGATTGAATTTATGCAAAATAAATATTTATTTCGTGACAAAATGGTTAACTTCATTTTCCGTTATTCCGAACAACCATGATACATATTCGTGTACAGGAGGTACCTACATGACTATAAAATAATGCGGATATAATAATTCAGTTGTGCACTGAAAAACATAAAACAGAAGGAAAAGAAAAAGAAGAAATCCGGGTTCACAAGTTACATTTGTTGCACTGAAGTACAGTTACAATAATTCACTTGTTTATGGTTATATTTATTCTGCAGGTAATTCCGATTTAAACAGGAATAATATGTAAATGGATGCAACCGTTTTTGTCATATTTCTGCATTCATATTTTAAAATTACGTGACGACAATTTTACTCTGGCATTTTCTACAGATTTTACATATCATTTTTAAATATTGTAATACGAGTACTAACTAATATTACAGATATTTTTAGATGATATTGTTACTTGCTCATTAGATTTTGGGAACAATTCATCAACCGGAAGTGATACCTAGTTTATTTGAAAGATGTAAAATAATATTAGGTACAAATTTTATTTAATTTTTACCTCCCGCCTACCTCTAGGTAAGGGAGGTATTGTTTTTGGTCAAAAAAATTAGGTAGTGAGTTTTCAATGAATAAGCACGTTTTAGGGTTCCTACAATACGATTTTACTATTTTCGCGATGATGTCTGTATGTATGTATGTATGTATGTATGTATGTATGTATGTATGTATGTATGTATGTATGTATGTATGTGTGTGTGTGTAGTCTGTGGCAATTTTTTCGTCTCGCATAACTCAAATACTACATATAATACCAAAAAATACAATTTTGTGAATTTTTGCTTCTTATATTTAAATGAAGAGCTGATTAGATTTTGGACAAAATTGGTCAACCGGAAGTAGCAGTTTACTTGAAGCCCTTAACAGTTTTTCATGAAAAACACAATTAAATTTCATTTTTCAACAATTTATGTAATTTTGAAAGTTGAAGAATATTTAATTTTACATGTGTTTTGATTACACTAATTTTATTAATTTTCATTAGATTTAGAGATAATAAAATATAAAGAAATTAGATTTCACAAAAATCTTGCATTCCTAGTACACCATGGAAACATTTAAAAAATTTCAATTTGTTATGAAATGTGACACTTGTCATTGTGATTATGAAGCTGTTTACTTAGTGAAATATACGTGAAAAAATTAAATAAATATACGAAAGAAAATTAAAATTCTCAAATATAAATAGAAAATAAACAAATAAGAAGGTATGTTTCTATATCATCAAATACTATTTTGAACCGTTTAAGAGTAGTATTAGGCGGGAGGTTATGTGCTGGCCACATCAGATTTTTTTTATTTGGACTGCTGAAACGTTGTATATTATAATTAGTCAGTAGATGTAACTTGAGTCTATCCTTTCAATGATGTCTGTGTGGATGAATGGAGTGTGTCCGTATAAAGCACGAACGGGAAAAGATGGTATAACGAAACTTAATAATTTTAAATTCTTTCTAACTGCGTTGATTTTGGTAACAATTTACTTGATACGCAAAACAATAAATTATATTTTTCTACTCCTGTATAAATATATCACAATTATTTCAATATTTTCGATGAATTATAGTATCCATAATTCACTCTTCTCGACAAATCACAGAGCCAGAAATTCATAATTCACAGTTATTTTAAAGACGTGATTTGGATCACCAAGCAACAGCCGTTTGACAGTTGACATGTAGTCAGTTATCATTGTGTATTTTTATTTAGACTTTTTTCAACGAATTTCGATCATTTTCAAAAGTAATTTCCGAATTTACAGGAGTAGAAAAAGTATAGTATTATATTCGGGATTATGGTAATTATTCACTCAGATGATTTGCATCCCTCGCCTACGGTTCGTGACTATTATTTCCAATGTGAAATCAGCTGCACATAAAGGTTCAAATAAATGATGTTAGTAATATTATTGGATTCGAATTAAGAATTGACATTTACGATTTTCTATTAAAATTAATTTTGGACGATTGTCAATTGTTTTTGTTTAAATTAAAATAAAATGTAAAAAATTATTTTTGAACAATCGTCAGTTGTTTTTATAATAGATTTTTTAGAATAGAATTTTCGAATTTCGTATATCTAATTTAAGTTTTGTAAGGGTGGAATATAAATTATTAGGTTATTTGCTCGTTTTGATTTTGAAATATTTCTATAAATATGAACATAAATTTTTGAAGTCATCTGAATTTCCTTAATGTCTTTTGTGTATCTTTTAATAATTTTTGATAACCGTACTTGCAAGGAGAATAAATATATAACTGAATACTATAATCTTCAACAAGTAACAACAAACGAGCAAAAAGTTTGTCCTGTTTGCAAGTGTGGGATATGCCATTCCGTTATCTGTTGTAGACTATACTTTCTATAACAAGATTTTGGAAATTATACAAAAATACGTTGTTTATTTAACGTCAAATTTAAATAAATAAAATTAAAATCAAAAGATATATAACAATAGCAACCAAACCAAGATACTTCATATATTGTGCTATTGTGCGGCTTTGAATCGTCGAATTTATTCCAAACGCGGCTTATGGAATAATAGTTATTCCAATACAATTTTTAGTTGTGGAAGGCATAGTTTCCAAAACAGTGTATTCTACATTTAGGGATTTCAATGTTTTGTTTTTTTTTTATATGGCTCTAAATTTTTATCTATTCATTTTATAGCAAAAGTATAAATACAAAAGTTGATCAGTATTTTTAAATGCATGTAATAAGGCTTATTTGGTTACCTAAATATTAGTATTACATGATATATCAATCAATAAATATTGTAACATGATCATGGAAAATTAGACAAAAACGAAAAAAGCAATGCACCCGATATGTAACAGAAAGTTGTGTGGCGGCCACACTAGATTTAAATTCTTCGAATAACAAGCAATCTCATTGCTCAATTTCATTCCTACATTACTATTGGTGTTCCGTTTTCAACAACCGAACGACCGCTAGTGTATTAATATAATAAACAAAAATGACCCTCTGGTTCACCTAGTTGTTAACCAGGCGGGGTGAGGTAGTAGTAAATCGCGGTGATATGATAAAGATTCAGTGTCAAAGGCAGCTTGAAATCCGCAGCCTCATCAAACTTTAACGCTTTCCTCGCACGCAATATTTCACCGGAGCAGGCGATAAAAATACCCGGAGCATAATACACGGGACCTTGCATTATTAATTATGAATCACGCACCCACGCGCGGCAGAGTGCGTGCCGCGTCGACTGTGTATTTACATGTGTAAATTTCCATGAGCGCCTATATAATTATCGTCATTTCGGGCCGTCTTAACGAGCGCCGTTCCTCTTGCTTTAAATGTAATTTCGAACCCGGCCCGAAATTCGTTCGTAGCTATTGTTGTGTGCTGTGAAATTACGGCGAATTATCCGGACCGGTAGTGTGAAGTGCGACTCGCCACAGTTCAATGTTGTAATTTTCTTGCTGTGTTATGGAAATTTTTGTGTTATTATTTGTTACTTTGTTCTGGATAACAAACGAGTAATTGTTACATTTTTGGTAATAGTTGCGCTGTTCCATAGCGGGAATTTTAATTTCTAATGGCGAAATATATTTACATTAATTTTCTCGCTGGATGGATTTCAATGTTCGGGAGAAATATGCGGAAATGATGCAGAGACGTTATGGTAAAATTGTACAGCAGTGAATCATATAAACGCACACATTGTTCTGTTCCTCTTTACATTTTATCTGTTTATTAATTATTTATGAAAAAACGATAAACACTTTATAATTTTATTAAGCAATTGTAGCAATTCTATAAATATGAGACAAACTGAAAGATCTTAAAAGCTTTCCTTCCAACAACATCCATGAAACAGAGTATAATAATAAAATTTATCAACACCACTGATATAATAATAGTATATTCTACAACAAGTAGTGGAATGGCACATATTCCACGCGAGCAAAAAGTAGGCGAGGGCTAAGGTTTGCGAGCATGGGATAGGCCATTCCGTTACATGTTGTAGACTATACTTTCTATAAAAAAGTTTTGGAAATTATACAAATATAAAACTGTTGAAAACGTCAAACTCAAATAAATCAAATTAAAACAAACAGACGTAACCATAGTAACTGAATCAAGATACTTTATATGTCGCGCTAAAGCGGTTCTGATTCGTCGAAAATATTCCATGCGCAGCGTATGGAATGTTAGTGATTCCATAACAATTTTTAGTAGTGGAATGCCAAGTTTCCAAAACAGTGTTATAGAAACATATTATTCCCATAATTTTAGCGGCGGAATATAACATATTGTGTTTTACTTCACGAAAAAAATTGTTAATAATAATATAACAAGAGAGTGAGAATAAATTGAAAATAAATTGACAGATCTTTCATAAACTTGTTGCCAGGAAATAATCGCGAAAGCCCGTAGAGCTTGAGTAGCTATTGTCAATTTGCTAATTTATAGTATCTTTTGCTCCACGTCTCAAATGCTGAAGAGTGAGTGCGAAGAATATTTTCCCGCTCCATGTGAGTGTGGAAAATGTTACAATAGATTACTGAAATATAATAATATTGGAACGCTAACTGACGATGAAAATGAGAGTTGATATACACTGTCTGCTTTTGTCTACATTTTTACATAGACATGGTTTCTTCTGTTTTATAAATCATGATTTGTTGATTACGTAGTTACTGTTTCTATTTACTTGTTTATGTTATTCAATTGTTGTACTGATGAAGATTTATGTACAATAATACTAAATGTATTTCAATAAAATATTTATAGAACTTAATCCGAAAAGTCTTTTATAGGGTCAACTGGAGTAAATATGCAACGAAAAACATAACTTTGTGTTTAAAACGCATTAAACAGAATTGCATGCAAAGTATTAGATCGATGCGTTTTTGTTGTATTCTTCGATATATGGATACTTCATTTTTTTTCACACGAAATTGAATATGAGAATAAAGAAAAATCGCGTTTCACATTTAACCTGATTTTGGGGTAAAACTGGAACATCACTGGGAAAATGTAAAACATACATTTAATTCCTGTACTATACATGCTAGTTTAGAGATCGAGGTACAAATAAAATGAACGAAAAAACGTGCATCAAAAACATGTGTCAAATTAATAAATAAGTATAAGGTTTCTGAATTAAAAAAAAATACTTTACATAAAGTTGTTATTAAATGAACCCAAATCATTTTGGACAAGCCGGTATTTTAATAAAAGTTTCTGCACTTGTTTTTGAGCAAAGGTTTTAAGAGTTCATGAATGCAGTGATAATAATCTTCTCGTGTGCTCTATAAACAAGATCGGAAATAATTTTGATCGGATTCCCGGTTCGTTCGCTCGTCTGACAGCAAGACGTATCGCTCGAAGTTACTGGATATGATTGTACTCAGCACCTTGCAGACACACGCTGTTCTCTCTTCCTCTGTGACAAGGATAATAAATATCGCCTTACAAAATAGCTTTAAATATTTATGACTTATAATTAGGGCGAGCGCACGGTCGATTTGCGCTTCCTTTCGAGTGGGCCTGGCATGCCATCATGCCATGGCTCACTACGATGCATTACCTGCTTTCCTGTCGACTGTCGACTGTCGTTCCACTTGCCTGCTCGTTCACTTGTTTCCATCGCGCAAACATTCAATTATTGAATGTGTGTAGAAATATTCGCCCCTCTTCTTCTTGTTCTTCTTCATTTTCCGGGCTGGGTAACCGCGTGCAGTTAACTGTATTTTATATTCGTTGTGCTTTTTCCGGGGAAATGATTAAGGCGGATCAACGCTACCCGGGGCGCTCATTGCGGCTCCGCGCCAACATTTCCATGTCCCCGGAGTTTTCCCGGAAGGCCGGAGCCTGCCGGGGGATGACACACGTGTACACGATGTTATTACTAGCGCCCGCACAGATGGGATTGCGTTAATATTTTGCATTTTTTATGCACGGGTCGCGGGGGCACAACAGCGAGACACGTGTTATTAGCATGTTAGTGATTTTTGCTCTGCTTCCCATGCTTCTTTGCACACGTGACTCTGCGATTGCAACTACTATATATTTATTAATTTGAAAAATAAATGTGTTAATAGTCTGAATTGTCTCACACAAATCATTTTCTAATTTAAAAAATTAATTTTTTTACGCTGTTATTGGCGCTATACAAGTCTTAATTATTACGTTATCTATGTATTGCATTGTACTCTTAGGTAAATGATAATTTTCCATAGATATTTATGAGATTTACTGTCTTAAATAATTTGGTCGGAAATAATTTGACAAACATTGTTTCAGAAAACGGGTCAACTGTGGACCCATACAGTCTTGCTTATTTTATTTATATATTTTTCTGTTTTTGTGATTAACTTGAATTAAACAACATCATGGAATTTTTCGTTCAAGGTATATATTGCAAATTATGGACTTTCTCACAAGATTCTCTGAATCTTCCACATAATATAAGTACACCAAGAAAATCACGCATTTCAGCCAAATTATCCATTCATTCATTTTTTTCAGAGGTCACCGTTTGTTCAACATTTTTATAAAATTTATATGTTGATTTTTACAATGTATTAATAAGACTGAAAGTAAATAACAACTACAGCAAACGATGTATGAATTTGCAAAGCTCGACAAATAAACAATATATCACAAGAATTAAAATTTATATCAATATAAATGATATAAAAAATAATAGAAGATAACATATGAGGAGAACTTACGAAAAATCAAAATCGTAAAAAAATAATTTTAAGATATACAGCAAATAATGTGTCTCTACATATTGAAAAATTTGAAAGAAATATCTGAATTATTTGCAGTTTTGCTAAACAAAATCTCAGAAGCAAATTGTTTTAACAAATATGAAATACCCATAACATCTTTGGGGTTGTTAAATATATCATAATCCGAGACCCATTCTTAGCTTCAAAATGCAACAAAATAAATAAACAAAATTATATTACATAATGTCAAAATATTTAAGTACATGCTATGATTTATCAAAAACCCCAGTGGAAAAGAATCAAAGTAATATCAAAACCCGTGCATCTCCAATCACAAAAATGAGTTATATGTTGTCATAATTTATTAACCGCCCCTTTTCGGGGGAGACGAAGCCTACCAACATTCTCTTTTGAGGAGTACAATGTTTGGCTGCTACATATTTAATGTGTTCATATATTTGATCGCGTTTCCCAGCGATCGACTGAATAATTCACTTGTTCGAAGAGAGACGTGTTGCTCCGCTGTGCGTGAGGTGTAGAAGAGTGTCGCGTGTTTACCGACTGAGAACCCCGGGCTTGCTGAGGAATTATGGGTTATTTTTGTGTGAAAATGTTGGATGTGTTGTGAACAAATAGATTTGGGGGATTAATTATTTGTGCCCGGTTATTTTAAGGCACAATTTTCAAAGCAATTTTATCAACATTATTAGACACACAAGTAGATCCACAAAAGGGATTAGTGCTAACTCCATTTTTATTATTACTCGTAACTTCATTTTCCATTCTCAGAACATATTTATTTTAACTAGGGTTGTAGTTAAGATTGGTTAGCATAAATTTGATACATTTTGTTAATTTAATTAATTCAGAAACAAAGTTATAGATGATGAAACAAATGGACAGTTATTAGTCAAACCTAAATTACCATTTGAGGTAAATAGCAACTCCGTAGTAATGCATCGGAGAGGGTAAATAATATAAAAAAATAATTGGTTTTTTAGAGAATATCATCTTTCGCAATAATCTTTTTGACTCTTTCACATATATGCAAGGGAGGTATTTCGATTAAAATGGGCAAATTTTGGGATTCTTACATTATTTGCAATTTAATTTCGAAAATTTCGATCTGATTAAATACATCTATTGGAAGCGATAGTATACTTCATAGTATATCTAGTTTTCTTTTATCTGTATAAGTAATATATTCTGTCACGTGACAGTCGGTTACCGGCCGTCAAGTTACTGCGCCCAAAGTTACTTGTGAAGAGAAACCCACATGATAAAATTAAAGTGGGAATTATTGACAATGGGATTCGAACTGATGATCTTATAATCCACAGCCCGATGTGTTACCACGGTGCTTTTTATGTGTCTATTCACCGCATTCGGAATTATTCGTTCACACAAAAAACCATCAATCATATCTAACCACTTATTCCTCGGATGCCCACGCAATCGTTCTTATTAAATCTCACCCGCATATATTAGCTTCACCAACCTTTCGATATGTCCAAACCACATCAACTGACTCACTCCCACTTTCATAACAACATAATACTCAATCTCACACTCACCGTACACCAATGTATTCCGGATACGATCATGTCTCGTATACCCACACACTCCTCTCAAATACCCATTTCTACAGCAGTTATACGTCGTTCATGCTTCTTCATCCACACCCAACATTCAAAACCATACATCAATGTAGACACTAACACAATTTTATACCCACTCAAGATACATTCACCTTCCGAGCAAATATACCCAGAACACCCAATACTCTGCACCCTGCAGACACCCGCCTTTCAATCTTCCGATTACTACGTCCATCCCTCAAAAATACACTTCCCAAATATACAAATTCATTTAGGGCCAATTTTTTCATCTACGATTAAAGTTCCGGATAATTTATTCGCCGAATAGATGAAAAATATCGCATCGAAATCATAGCTCAAACAATATTTGTTCTAGCTGTCATTTTCTGATGCGTGTTTTTTTATTTATTCGACGAATAATTTATTCGGAACTTTATTCGTAGATGGAAAGACTGGCCGTTAATCTCACACCATTCACTGAAACATTATAATCAGTCACCAAATTATTCTTCTCAAACACCAACACTTTATATTTATCGACATTTAATAACAAATTTATGCTCACAATCATTCTTCTCAATTGCTCTTGAAAACATACTACCCAAATATACAAATTCATTCAGGTTTCAATGGTCCTCTTTTAGTAAAAGAAACATTTTGATAACGTAATGAAGAAAATAATTATTGAAATAGATATTCAAGTTGAGTGTTAGTTACTGGTATTGAAATATTAAAACTAAACAATTAAGACTTGAAAGATTAATAGTAATGGGATGATAATACCTTGTTTATGACAAAAATATCATGCAGTTGTAGTGAAGATAAATACCAAAGCGTTTGAAACGGTTTCGCAGACATAAACAGAGGTAAATTAATAATTTTATGAGAGGAGGAAATGCTGCTCTCGTCGAGAGCTGCAGGTGAACTTGGTCTGCATATAAATCGATGTATCGTCGTCCCTGAAGGCTAATAATTCTATCCTCTCTGTTGTAAACTTGCCATCTTCCTCGTATACTTACTATTTTATTAAACATCGTATTCTTTTCACCTCGTTCTATCAAAAGCAGCTTGCGTTAACAGCAAAAAATTTATGGAGTGCTTTATTACCTTTTCGCATACTTTTTATTATTTAACTTTTAACATGTCCCTGAAGGCTTAGAATAACACACAGAAAAACATAATGGCTTATGTTTCTAGCATCAATTAGATTGGGATTAAGGGTGCATTTGAGTTTCTGAAACTATCTGCGCTGCTAATATAATTTTAGAGCTTGTTTAGGTATATTGTATATACACATGAATACCATATAAAGACTACAAAATCTCTACGTGCTGCACAAATAGGAAAATCTTGTTGCATATACGTAAATGGTTCTTCTCTGAATCTTTTGCTTTCTGCATACTAAACAAGCTACTTACGTTAACAAAACTACCATTATTTGCCATTCAATTTTGCTTATATTACCAATTTAGGTATTATTTCTATACGGTTTACAATTTTATGACAGCACAAGTCGAATAAATTCAATTTTGCTGCAAATATTAACTTTGCAACTCTAACACATGCTATACGTAAAGGAGGAGGTACTGTAACAGATCAAAATATTCAGTTATATAAAAGAAGTGAGGCTGCCTTGAAAGTTAACGGTAGATTGAGTGATTTGTTTCGTATAGATGTTGGTGTTGCACAGGGTTGTGGAATGTCTCCTTGGTTGTTTAATTTATATATGGATGTGTTGTTACGAAAGGCATTGAGTGGAACTGATGGTGTACGTATTGGTGGACGTATAGATTTAATTTGTATTTGCATGTGTTGTTACGAAAAGCATTCTGTTATTGAATGTTGATAAATATAAAGTGTTGGTGTTTGAGAAGAATAATTTGGTGACTGAGGGCCGATATTTCCATCTACGAATAAACTTCCGAATAAGTTACTCGTAGAATAAATAAAAAAATACGCATAATAAAATGACAGCTAGAACAAGTATCATTTGAGCTATGATTTCGATTCGACATTTTTTATTTATTCGACGAATAATTTATTGGGTACTTTATTCGTAGATGGAAATATTGGCCCTGATTGTAATGGTATAAGAATAAATGAATTTGTTTATTTGGGAAGTGTATTTTCGAGGTATGAACGTATTGACCAGAAGATTAAAAGGCGGGTGTCTGCAAGGTGAGAGGTATTGGGTGTTCTGGGTGCATTTGCTAAAACCGTGATTGTATCTAAAGATACTCGATTGAGTGTTTATAATGGTGTGTTAGTGTCTAGATTGATGTATGGTGTGGGTATACTAGACGTAATCGTATCAGGAATATATTGTTGTATGATTAATGTGAGATTGAGATTAATGTTGTTAAGAAAGTGGGAGTGAGTCAGTTGAGGTGGTTTGGCTATATTGAGCGAATGTCGAATGAAAGGTTAGTGAAACTAAAATATGCGAATGATATTGAAGGTGAAAGATTGCATGGACGTCTGAGGAATAAATGGTTGGCTATGATTGATGGTTTTTTGAGTGAATAGACGAGCATGTATGAATTCCTCTATGATTGTGGATGAAGTGAAAGTGATGTGTTAGGATAGCAATGTTTGGAGGAGATTGATTGTTGGTTGACTGTGTTTCTGATTTCGTGCTACCCCACTGAGTGGGATATAGCGTAATATTATGTATGTATGTAACTACAATTGTACCAAGTACCCATATTCTTTTTGTAAGGAACCATATTTACAATCAAAATCAGTAAATATTTTTAGAGTATTCTATTAAATAATATATAAAGTTGCGCTTAAACAGAGCAGTTTGTAGATAGACTACGATATATCAAATAGAGTTTTACTCTATAACTTAAAATACAGTAGTTAAAAAGAAAGGACAGACTGTTGGATCATCCGGTACGTACGAAAAATAAAAATGTATTTTTAATAATATTTCTGCCTCGTGAAAATACCCATCCTCTGTGTTGTCAAACAGTGAGACCTGCGTATAATTTTAGTTGAAACAATCCACGGTTCAATTCTTTCCCACGGAATCGCAGCAACGTTATGTTAACTTACGTTACCGTCGCAGCTGTTTTAAGTAAACAGCTCCCCCTATTTGACGTCGCAGCAAGCGTTGGGAGAAAAGCGAATGACGCTCGTAAAATTATGAATATGTGAATAGATGTGCATTGGGTGCAGATGGTTCTGTTTGGCTTTGAAGCGCAGACGGGCTTCCTGATGATTCAATCCGTGGAGTTTGTAGACCCTATAGGCACTTTATGATAATCGGTGCTGACATTGGCAAGATGTAATAGTGTGATTGTTACAAAGAGAATGAAACTTTATCTAAATTTAAGACTATCTGCAGTTTTATAAAGTCTTAATTGTTATTCATTAACTCGCAATAATTTTTTTTAAATGTTATCTATGACTTCACTGTTGTAGTGTATTGTGTATCTCAAACAGTAGTGAATGTAAATAAATGTTCTAATTTATTGTTTAAAAAAATTATTAAAATTGAATTAAAATATCTTTTCAGCTATAATAGCCCTAGGTCATTAATAATTCGAAATAATTTTGTCACAGTTACCTTCAAGCAACGTTCTTGAGGTAGTTGTGATCAAATTATGAGTATTTATCAATGATCGAGGGATATTCGGTGAGAATTTTGTTTGCGTTAATTCTTATTATTTTCATTAACATACTGTGAAAATGACATTTTGAAATAAACAAATCCAATATTGAATTAACTGTCAACTGACTGTCAACAACTGATACTTAGAAACAAGTGATAATTTCTTGGGGAAATTATCATTGTAATTGTGATCTGATTGGTTACTTTTGCATATGTGCTCAGAAATACAGGGATTCGATTGGATATTTCTTTAACCAAAACATTTTCAGCTGTAATATCCCTAGGCCATTGGTAATTACGAAATAATTTTATCACAGTTACTGAATTTTTCAATGGTCTAGGCTCTAGGGATATTCGATGTGAAAATGTGTGCAATAATTTATATTATTTTCATTCACATTCTTTATTCATATGTTGAATTAACTGTCAACAACTGTTACTTAGCAACAAGTGATAATTTCCCGGGGAAGCTAATTTCGTCTTGTCGAGCTAAGCACGTGATTTCATTATCGCGCTAATTCTCAAACAAGTGTTGCTTAGTGTTATTTGGTTACGAATTCAAAACAAAACAAATCATCTTCAAATTAGTTGCCAACCATTTGACACTTCGACAATCTGACAGTTCAACAATAAGAAAAGTAAAAAGAATTTAGAATGGAATAGATGTAGGTGAGAGAAGTTTAACAGAGAAACATTATACTTGCAATCTTTAAAACTCAAATATCTTAACCCTGGAACGTTGCACTGGGTTCTAAGAAACCCCACGATTTTCATCTAATTTGCCAAATGCGCAGCATTCGTATAACTCGATGCTACCTCGTTGAAAATTCAGCAAATATTCCATAGGTCAAATCCCTAGAACAATTACATCCATTTATGGGAAAGTGGTTGTCCTTTTCTTGGGGTTACCCAGACCCTAGTTTGATTGTATTTTGTAAACTTCTATTACATCTATTGCGATGTTTTTGGTTCTAGTTTTAATAAAAAGACTTATTTGCCATTTTGTGGTTCTAGTGAATGATCTCTTTATAAAGAGAAGAATATAATAATCTATTAGCAGTGACTTCAATCTTTATTCGAGGCATTAAGATAAGTTGTAAGTAAGCTTGAACGTCTCTTGGTATATTCGCACGAGGATAAAAAGAGACATTACATCCGATGCGTAAAACTTGGCAAAAAATTATCGGTCTAATGCGCGATAAATTTCGCGAGTAATAGTCAAGCTCATAAATTTAAAATCTCCAGTCAAAGCATGTTAAACTGCACATAAACCAAACTCCTTAAACGTAATCAAAGAGAAAATCTATGTAGGAATAAATTTGCGTCGAATACACGACATAATAAATTGAGTAATAAAAATCGTGCAGGAAAAGAAAATGAAATTCTCGCACTGGTTTAATACCGGCTCTATTCGACGTTAAGGGTCCGTATTCGGCCCATCGCTTCTGCAACGCAGGGGAGGGCGGGGGGCGGGGGCAAGCATTCTAAATGCAAACTAAGCTACTGTGCACCCCACTGGCGCCAGCGTTCGGTCCACCCCAATTCGCTCACTGCCGATTCGATCAGCGCAGGATTCGTATAAGAAAATGGGCAATTGCTAAAGTCTGTTGTGGGCACCACAATACCTCCCGCCACAGATTTCTTATCAAGCAACACGGACCACAATTATCAAGAAACACTCACCCCTTCAAAAAATTACTTTTCAATTGTGACGTGAAAAATGATATTTTTTTCCGATCGGACGAAAACTGACTCCTTCCGGTGTGTTTTCGAACTGCAAAGTGCATTTAATCCGGTATTTTAGTGTCAATTCTTGGTTACGATAAATAACAGTACGGTATCTTTTCCGGATACTGGCAAGTATTCCCGTACGATTTAGCTTTTCAAATAAATTTGATGCTTGTGAAAATAAATAAACAAACCATGGATACGCTATCCTCAGATATTTTTATAAAAATGACGTTAATAAATGAAATATAAAATAACTAACTATTGAATACAACAGATTAAAAAAGAAATAGTATGTGTACCACATAGGACTTCCCAAACTCCTGATGTTGTAGGAATATATCACTTTTCCTACTAGATAGACAATATACTATTTTCAAACGTTGTTTTGTTTTTTTTTTCAAAAAGCACAGGTTAGCAGATTTAAACGAAAGATAATTTTCTTTAACATTTTATAATAATTCTTAAATGGTGACCGTAAGAGACAAATGTATCAAAAAATTGTAGATAATAATATTTAAAATATTATTCTTATAACGAAAATTTCAAAATAACTTGACAGGCCTTCAAGTAAATTACCACTTCCGGTTATTGAATATCACCAAAAACTAATCAGCTCTTCTCAAATGGATATAGTTAATATATACAAAATATGAAAATATTCTATTGAAAAGTTTTTGAAAATCTGTTGCTACAGAGATCCACACAACAGACAGACAGATACAATCAAACAAACATTATCGAGAGACTTGTAAAATCGTATTCTAAGGATCATAAAATGTGCACATCCACTGAAAAATCACTACCGAATTTTTAGCATGATCCTATATCTTCCTTACATGATATGGCGGAAGGTAAAAACATTTGACGATCATACAAAATTAATTTTTGACATTTGAGTCCAAGTCTTCTAACTAATTCCTTTGATTTGATACCAAAATTGGTATGATTCCAATAATTATTACAAAACATTTGACGATCGCCCAAATTGTTTTATTAGAAGTTAGGCCTGTAAACTGATTGTCAATTGTTTTTGAACCTTTAATTCCATACCAAACTTTACAAGTATATATTGACGTAGTACTTTTGTAAATTTAAAATCGCTGATCTAAAATATCTAGACAAGATGAGTTCTATATAAATTTTCAACTTTAAAATAAATAGTTGAGCACCATGAGATGCTTTGGGGATTATTATTTGACGGCGTTGCACGCGCAAAAATATACCTCTCCTGAAAAGAGAACCACATTGAATTTATTTATTTCGTTGCAAATAGCGCGGCTCATTTGTTGTTTCCTTTACGAGATAAAATATGTAGTTAGCCATGATTAAATACAGGAGTGGCCGATTCGGAGAGCCCCCAATGAATCTTCCTCCTGCTATTTTTACTTCTTGGCCATCGCTCATACGGCGTACGGTCTCATTACAGCGCCGCGGGCTACATTGACAGATGAAGGGGTGTGTTTCTGTGATATTTTGGCTTTGCAGCAGTTTGTTGTTTCAGCGAAGAAGCCAGACAGTCTAAACAAGGATGGTTTGATATTTGTTGTTTTCAAGAATAATATGTACGCAGAAGACAAAATACTAACAGACATTTTCAGAATAAACATCGCTGTTTTGATTTGGATTGACTGATGTTGAACTGTGGATTGGCGTTAATTTACTTGTAGTAATACTAAGCTAACTTACTTGCTACTACGATATAGGAATCATGCTAAAATTTCGGTAGTGAGTTACAATGGATAAACACGTTTTAGGATCCTTAGAATACGATTTTAATAATTTCGCGATAATACTCTGTGTGTGGATCCCAGAAATTACGGTTTCTCAAAAAATGCTCAACTGAAAATTTTTATATTTTGTATTTAACATTTTTATCTCCTTAGGGCGAGCTTATTAATTTTTGGTGATAATCCAATAACCAGAAGTGGTAGGTAGTTTACTTGAAGCCCTATCATGATATTTTGAATTATTTCTGTTTGAAACATATTTCTCTTGATAGCACCATTTAGAAATTACAATATGTTGAAGAAATATTTAATTTTGACATATTCGTTTAAATTGCCTGATCTGTGCTTTTTGACGTGTCATAATTGAAAATGCATTTCAAAGAGGGATGGGTGCTTCTTTATTGCAAAATTTATGCCTTTATTCATTTAAAGTACACATTGTTGATATTTTAATTATATATTATTTTTTTAATCTTAAAAACAAGATATTCATGTCATTTCTAAAACATTATAAAATGTAAAATATAGAGCATTCTCATTTTGAGCAGTTTTATGGGTGCTAGAAGTTTTTTGGTATTGAATGAAAACTACGGCGGGATGTAATGTGCTAACCACATCTGAAAATTCAAACACTTGATGTAGTTTCACAATAATTTTATTCGCATGATATGTTGATCGATTTCGGTTTATTAGGCCATCTTTAGAAGCAGTCGTTAACTGAATGTTAAGGATTATTTCTGAAGATGCCCTAATAAGCCGAAATTGATCAACATATCATGAGAATAAAATTTTGTGAAACTACATCAAGTGTTTGAATTTATTTTTATTTTACAATGTTAACAAGTGCCTACGGCTGAAACCTTTGATTCTAGTTTTCGAAATGTCAATTTAGTTTTAGTTTATTCAGGGTTCATCTGTACCTAATTTATTTAGTTATAAAAAATTTGATTACTGATATATTTTGTTTTTTATTTTCAGATGGGGAAACATGAACTACACATTTCTACACTTGGTAAGTCACAAGAATTTTAATAATTATTTCTTATACTCACAATTTTGGAAACATCTTTTGACAAGCCATTGACAACCATAAACTTTCAATTCGCAAACTCGTGCGGTAAAATATACAAAAAAACAGTAGTTTTCTCAGAGTTTTTTATAGCAAAATCATCTTAAAAATACCAAAATTTAGGTCATAGAATACATACAACGATTTCAGTGTTTCAAAACTCGCAAAAACTATCAAAAATATCTAAAAATGAGTATAAAAATTGTTTGTTCAACTGTCATATCATCAAATTCAGTATAAAAACCGATTGCTATGATTTTTCTGCTGCAAAATTTATAAATTTAGGAGCATTTTGATTAAATTTGAATTTCGTTAAAAATAATTTTGTTTGTGAAAAAAACACTCGAGCTTCAAATAAGCGCTTGTGCAGAAAAAAAAATTTCTTGCACTTGATACATAAATGACTATTTGCGTGCACATTGAGTCGCTGAAATATAATAATACTAGAACGCTCACTGACATTGAAAATGCGAGCCGAGATTGACAGCTAGTAGAGTGCTATCTGTCTTCATTGTAGAATGTTTTCACATAGTAACTGTTAGACGAAGAAGGGTGGCCCACGAAATCTATCTACCCCAGGCTCGTTTTTCGCTTTCGTAAAAGACTATAAGTGCCCGTTCCAGTATTACTGTATTTCACTGGTTAAAGTAACAACTCCCAAGATGTTATTACCCCCAGTGTCAACTCACTATACCATTGGACATGCCGCACCCATTTGAAAAATTATTTTCACATATATCCATGTATAACATTATCGATATAGTAAATCGGATTACATATGGCAGTAGGTATCTTTGCCGTAATAAGTGACGCACGTGTGCTACTAGTCACGGCCGCCTATTTCCATATTGGGTTTTCGCATCTGTGACCGATGTCCGTAAGCGGTACGCGGAACCATTAGTAATTACCTGGATTGTTAGATAGGCCCTGATCTGGGGAACGTCACCATAGACTGGATTCCGTAATATGAGACAGTGACAGTACCGTGGGGTTTATCAATGTAAATCACTAAGCATCTTTCCAGATAGGCTATAGGATAGTTAATTGTCACCATTTATCGATTTTGAGTGTGGCACTCTGCTCAATGCAGATCTCTTGTAAAATATTTTGCCGAGAAGAGCGGTTACCAGTCGTCAAATCACGACCTCCAAGGATGGTAATGGTGGAGGAGCCACAAGAGTAAATTTATGACTTGTAAATTTATTTTTGAAAATTGGTCGGCTATGAGGATTGAACCGAGGAACTTATGATCCACAGTCCGATGCGTTACCACGGAGCAAGAAATTGAAAATTGTTAATTGCTTATATACCCCTAAAAGATAATTAATAAAATAAATATATAATCACTCATTTTACCCAATTTATTTGTGGAACTTTGCTTTCGCAGATCTCAGTAAGTGATATATTTTTATCGCATGAAATACGATTACCAGCCGTCAAGTCATGGCCCTCAAAGATGTTAGTGGAGTGAGTTAAAATAGCAACTGTTGGTTGTGGGATTCGAACTGAGGATCTTATAATCTACAGAGCACAATTAAATTATTGTTGATGATTTTTTGTGTCATTGCTGGCCACGTATTTTTTAATCAATCCTGTCATTATTATAGCTGAGAATAGCACTCTAGAAACTATTTACTTTGGTAATCTCTGTATCTTTTTTTTTTTTACAAATGTCAGATATTTTGGTTAGGTTAGCATATCAGTGTAATACCTAATTTTGTTTTTAATATATGGATCAAAAAGTAATCTAATTAAATATAATTGTAATAATTTACAACAAAATTCTCACTCTCTTGAAATATTATTACTGGATATAATTTGGAGCCATTTCTGAACTGCTATGTCTTGCGATTGAAACAGGAGGTTCATTGTAAAAATGGCTAATAAATAAGAAGAGAAAAACCTCCTTTACGCGTTTCTCATTTCATGGAACTCAGCGAATAAACAATTTCTTTAAAGTTGAGTAAAACTGAAGATTTGATAGACCGTAGCAATCCACAAAAAATAATTGATGTGTAATTTAAGCTATAATAAAATTTGCAATAAATCTTTTTCTTTCTGTGAAACTTCTTGCAAGCAAATAAAGTCACAATGCCTTCCAGCATATTTCAAACAGAAAATTCTACATATTTTCTTTGCTCCGTGTTCTCTTTTTATGCAGACGTATGCCTTCAACAGAGATAAATATTTTGGAAACGCGCGTAAGAAACGAACTACTCACAAAGATATATTTGTACGCGGTATACGCCACATGAAACTGTAGCTCCGTCTGTTTCCACTGTATGGAATTGACAAGACAATCTGGTAGATTATTTGAAGGCCTATCAAGGTTTTTGAGCATATCTTAGTAAATAAATAAGATAGAGTATAATTGTACATTACATTGAAATCAAAAATATGTAAAATAATATATCCTACAATTTTCATTTGAAACATTTTTCTATATTTTGTTGTCGTCAGATTCAAAAACAGTAATCGTGGTACCAGCCAATACCCTTGAATAAAATATTTATGTTAATGATTTTTATTAATTTGTTATAATTTCAGTTGTTACCTTAAAATATTCTTAAAAATAATAGAGTATAAGAAACAAATAAAGTGAATCTAACAATTTTCCTTTTTAATTTACTTTACAAGTGGGTAATTCCATTTTGCTCACGTGTGAAGTATAAAATTTTATACAATAAATGTAAAGTTTATTAAATAAATATTATTTGACAGTGACATATGCTTTAAATTTTCAAAATTAAAATATCAGTCGAAGTAGTTACCTAGGTGTTGTGTGTTATTATTATTTTTATAAATAGTAAATTACTCACTAATAACTTTTCTCAAAGTTATACCCACTAGTGGGTAATCTATTACTTTACTTGTTTAAAAGTGCCATAGTTAAAGAGCATTTTTGAGAAGTGTTGGATAAATGTATTTTTCTACTCCTGTATAAATACATCCCCATTATTTCAGTTTTTTCGATGAATTATACTACCTATCCATAATTGTCAACAGTGAATTATGATTCATAATTTACTCTGCTCGACCATTCACAGAGCCAGAAATCCAAAATTTACTGTTATTTAAAAGACGTGACGTAAATCACCAAGCAACGGCCGTCTGACAGTTGACATGCAGTCAGTTGTCATTGTGTTTTTTTATGTTGACGTTTTTCAACGAATTTCGATCATTTTCAAAAATGATTTCCGAATTTACAGAAGTAGAAAAAATATAGTATTGTATTCGGGATTATGGTCATTATTCACTCGGATGATTTGCATTACTCGCTTATGGCTCGTGACGCAAACTTATTACATACATTATTATTTTACCAAATGATTCTGGGCTCGTAACTCCCGAACGTCAATGCTACGTATGTCCACGTAGATTCCACGGTACCCGGCTGCTGCATGTATTGGATACGTGTCCGAGGATATATTATGCATCCAGCGAACTCTGGCGGATCGAACGAGATAAATGTGTTAAGTTTTAGCGTTCGCGAGGTTTGTTTGTCGACGTGACGAACAACAAGCGAACGTGCGCGAAACGTGTACTGTTTTAAAGTTGCTAGTTTTGCGCTGAAATTGCAAATCGGGGTAATTTGACGGTTTACTGCTCCTTATTTGATTCTGCGCTTCTTGTTTTCCCAGTAAAATCAAAGTAAACACTGTTACGCTCACTGTTTGATATTATTTATTAATTTTAAATCCACCTTCGTATCAGAAAAATGCAATAAAGTGCAGGCTGCCTCGCTGCAGATATAACATCATCTCAGGAAATCCTTTGAAGACGCCGGGTAGTTTATCTAGTTCATGCGCAGGCTCCGAAGACCATTTATACGCGCAGCCTTTTACCAATGGCACATAAATTAAATTCCTGTTCGTATCGCTAGTCTCTTTGTGATATACTTCCGATAACACATGCGATTTTGAGACCTTACTAATGCATATTTCGACACAGCACTCAATGGAGTTATGTGTAATGGATATATGCACACTTGCAAAGATGAATCATGGAAGTAAGCCACTTTATTTCTCCCCTACTTATTATATATGTTACCACTGAAATATAGCAATACTGGAACGCTAACTTGTGGCCTTTTACTCGTAAATGAATTTTTTTTAAACAAAATATTAAACCGAAGAATAAAGAACTGAAACACGATAAATAAAAAAAACCTTTTTAGTCTTAATAACGAAGATACTAAACTAATTTAAGAAACTAATTTTAGGAGCTTAGTTATTAAGACTAAAAAAGTTTATCCAACACCTCTCAATTAATGCTCTATAACTATGGCGATTTTAAACAATGTAAGTAACAGATTACCCACTAGTGGGAATAATTTTGAGAAACATCACTAGTGAGTATTTTTTTATTTATAACAATAATAATAACACACAACACCTTGGTAACCACTTCGATTGACATTTTAATTTAAAAATTTAAATCATATGTCACTGTCAAATAATATTTCTTTAATAAATTTTGTGGGCAAAGTGGAACTACCCACTCGATAAAATTATCACACACAGCCTTCGGCTTCGTGTGCTAAAATTTCTCTCGTCGGTAATTCCTTACTTTGTCCACTTGTAAAGTAAATAACTATTATTTTATTTTCCGCTATTCATTTTCTTTTTTCGTCAGTTTAATTTTTTGTAAAATAGCTATTTTTAATACTAGTGAGCAAAGTAGTGCATTTAATCATAAGTCCAAAAGTGGATGAGTAATTAAATGCATGTTTGCTCACAAGTGTAAAATCTGATTTTTTCCACAATCAAAATACAAAACATGGAACACAAAATATTTATTTATGTTCCATTAATATTAAACTCAACAGAACAAAAATGTGTAGCAAATTAGTGCAACAAGGACAACATACAGCAACAGTTTTAAGCGAAGCCAGAGAGGTTAAATAACATGATTGACATTAGAAAATGACATAGGTATTATTTTGACAGATTCAGTACCAACATAATCATAGTCGGTATAAACATGAATTTCCCAATAGTTTCTAACATGTCAACAAATAATTTTAATTTTTTTCGTGAATTAAAATGTAGCATTACCTACAAGTTATACATTTTATGAAGACATAAATTCAACAATGCAATTATTTAAAAATTGCAATGTAATTTAATATCAAATTATGGGACAACATTTTTGGCGCCATATATTGACAATTTTAAACAAAAGTGAGTAAAAATATTTTTCTCACTTGTGATTAAATTGTTTACTTACAATCTGAAAATTAAACGATTGAGGAAAAAAGTTTTAATTTTTAATTTTTTTTTTTTGCTGCCTATTTTTATACCTTTAAGGGTGGAATTTTATCTTAACAATGAAACAAATTGAAATAACTTCGAGGTATACCCTATTCAATTCAAGCATTATACATGAAAGACAATTTTCAACGTCAGTTTGCGTTCCAGTATTATTATATTTCATTGAATGTAACACGCTGACTTTTGTATTCGTTATGATTTTGTTAAATGGACTGAAAAAACCGCTATAAAAAGTATCCTTGCTATTGAAATATAATGTGTTGATTAGCTTGTATATATTGCCAGTATTACCACCGTAATAAATAAAAAATGCCTAACAACAACTTCCTATATGCTACAAAAAATTTCGCATAAAAACAAGTTGAATTAAATGTCCAAATCTTTTTGTCGTAAATACATTAATATTTATAAACATACGCAACATGTTTCTCTCTCACACACAGTCCAGTGGCTCCCAACATTTTAAGATCTCAACACATATAATCAACCCATTTACTCATTTTTAATGTGGCACTTTCCACCACATTTTTCTCAAAATTTAAAGCATATATAAGAAAAGTGCAAATAACATTTTATATTCTAAATATTTTTGGTAATATCTTTCATTTGAAATGTTTTGTGTGCTCCGTAAACTTTCTCTTCTGGTTTCTCAGTTTCATTCAAAACCAACTCAACTTTTCATATTTTCATGAAACTTATAGATTTCAAGTTTCGTTTACTTATGTTGTCTCGGTCATGAGATATTGCGCACACGGACTTTCATCCATCCATCCTCACACACAGACAGCATTGAGATATTGCTCTTAACGGATTCAGTGGACGTTAAATATGTATTACCGCAAAAATTTCGTTAGCAATTTTTTTTCTTGAATTCAATATTTCCTTACACTTTGTATAAGAAAGTAAAAATTAAGTTTTGGAAAAAATTCTGTGTTTTGAATAAAATTTATGGTTAACATGAACAAATATTCCATAGATAATAGTTATTTACTTTACAAGTGGACAAAGTAAGAAATTACGCACGAGAGAAATTTTAGCACACGAAGCCAAAGGCTGAGTGTGATAATTTTATCGAGTGGGTAATTCCACTTTGCCCACGTGTGAAGTTTGACGTTTTATCCAACACCTTTTAATAAATGAAAAATTTATTAAAGAAATATTATTTGACAGTGACATATGCTTTAAATTTTCTAAATTAAAATGTCAGTCGAAGTATTTACCAAGGTGTTGTGTGTTTGATTATTGTTATAAATTTAAAAAAATACTCACTAGTGACTTTCCTCAAAATCATACCCACTAGTAGGTAATCTGTTACTTTTCTTGTTTGAAATCGCCATAGTTATAGAGCATTTATTGAGAGGTGTTTGATAAAATTACATCCGTTATGGGAAAGTAGTTTTCCTTTTCTTGGGGTTTCCCAGACCTCAGGGTGACGTTTGTGAAACTGTGAAAGGACTGTCCAGGGTTAAAAAACATAGCAGTATGATAACCGTTTGAGGAGCACTGGTGTGCCGAAATAAAAATGCATTCCCACTCTGAAAACACACACAGCAACACATGTTCCCTTGTCGAAGTGCACGGCTCGTCAACACGAACTTAAACACCAGATTTGTACGTAATTGCGCAAGAGGGTGTTCCGCCCCTGGCCCCGTGCTCTCCTCCCCGTCCTCCCCGTGCTCTCCTCCCCGTCCTCCCCGTGCTCCCCGCCCCATTGTAATGAATACACATCGTAATCAGGGCGGCCGATGTAATTAAGAGCGCGGCGTGAACTCAACCCTTCGCAGCGCAAGGGTGAAAAATTTCATAACGATTCATAATTTGATAACTGCAGTGTCCCGCGGATACAATCTTTTTTGCTGCGAATACAGGGTGTGCGGAATGTAAGGGCTGGGGGAATTGTCTACTGGGGACTGGGGTGGTAATTAGTTTTAGAGTTGAAAAATTAATTTATGATGATTGGAAAATTGATTGTAAATTTCATTGCAGCTTCATTATTTTGCCGATGTATATTTTGTTCTAAAGAGGTCTCATACTTGTAATACTAGTGTCTCTGTTTAGAGCAGGCCTTGGTTTAATATATCATTGCACGTGCAGTTCCGTCAAATTACAACCCCCAATAATATATTCCACACAGTGCGGTAGCACAAACCCTGAAACACAATCAACCAATAAAAATAGTGATTTTAAAATCTTTCATTGCTCAACAGCAATCAGAATCCTACTGAACTACTTTAATAGACACTCAAAGACTTCTGTTTGCACATTGGCGTACAAATTATTTCTTTTTTATAATTAATAACATGTTAGAATTTATTTTTGATCTGCATTTCATTCCTGACATTGTTGTATTCCTTTTTACTTTCTTATACAAAGTATAAGGAAGTATTGGAATCACGAAAAAAATCGTTGACGAGATTTTTGCGGAAATACATATTTTGACGACCACTGAATCCGTTAAGATCAATTTCTCAATGATATCTGTGTGTGAGGATGGATGGATGAGTGGATGGATGGATGGATGGATGGATTGATGGATGGATGGATATCCGTGTGCGCAATATCTCATGAACGAGACAAGATATGTAATCGAAACTTGCAATTTATAAGTTTCATGAAAAAATGAAGAGCTGAGTTGATTTTGAAAGAAATTGAAAAACCAGAAGAGGAAGTTTACTGGACACACAAAACAATAAATTCCATTTATTTCAGAAATAGAATCAGCTGTGAGAAAAGGTTTCAAATGAAAAATGTTAGCAAAAATATTTGTTGTACCTATATGTTTCTAATTTTGAGAAAAACTAAATTATATGTTTAAGAATATATTTCTATAATCTTAGTTATAATGGAAACAAAAACTAAAACATATTTAATATCTATGTGTCAAACGTGTCAAATAATTGTGAAGTGTCAAAAATATGGGGTGTGTGAAATATTATAAAAGTGAAAGTGAAGACTAGGTATTAATTAATTTCTATTAAATAGGTTTAACATCTATATATCAAATAATTGTCAAAATAAAGTCATACGCAAGGAACAAGTCATATGTGTTCTGCTGGTTTTAATTGTATAAGAAAGTAGTGTGGTGCCCACACCAGATTTTTTTTATACCTAGTGACTATATTTTATTTTCTGTAATGTTTGTACATTTAAATTAAACATTTTCTGGCACTACTATGGTTTTTATAACTTTTCTCTTACCACAGCGAAATTCTAAATTACTTCAACTCGCCAAGTTACATTGTCTGGAAAATATTATTGAGTTTTGAACGGGTCTTTTTGGTGAATCGATTCAAAATAATCGAATGAGCTACTCGAACGGGTCTACTCATTTCTAATAGAGGCGCATAGTATTCCTACAAAGTATTGAATAGATAAATGAAATAAGAATACGAACGTACGCATACGCAACGCAATGGTTCTTTCAACAGCGTCCCGGGGCAACATCACGAAGACAAATTGTTGGAAAAGATGAATAATCACGTGGTTGAGCGAATGTGTGTCCGTCTGCACCCCCCCAAGCCGAACAATCCCCCTGGCACCGAACAATCACATGCAGTGTTCACCTGGGCGACTCTGCAGCATGTTGCTGCATACGCCGCCGGTGTAGGTGTTAAGAATTAATTAAATGAGTTATTATTTTCTAGCAGCAGATCGACAAACTCGTGTCATTAGCCGCTGGCGCCTGCTGCTCATTTTTACTTTCTCTGTTTGCGCAGTAGGCGAGATGTGATTGTGTTTTGTTCCAGTTGCGAAATTCGGACTGCTGCTTATTAATTGAGGCGTGTTTTATTGTTTATTGGTTTAATAGATTAGAATTTAAATTGGGAAATGCATTGTTATACAGTTGGAGCTATTAAAATCGCAGTCAATTTAAAAGTGATTTCATCGTAAATGTATTTACTAACTACTAACAAAATTCTTGACATATACAGTCACCTCTGTGGGTTCTCTTCCTTTGGGGGTTATTATTTGATGGAACTGCATTCGCAAAAATATATTGAACTGAAGGGCTACCATTCAGATATTCGTAAAGATTATAACAGACTTTTGGATTAAGTTTTGTAAAAATATTTTATGTTGTTGACTGTATTTATAATCCCTGTTTCATACACTACTTAGTTACACATTACAACAGGAAGTGGTAGTTTATTTTAAAGTTTATCAGATTTTATTGAGCATATCTCAAATAAATATTATTGTTTACAATATGTTATCTGTGACTGTTGGTAAAAGTGGCAATTTTAAGGGTAGCTTATTAAGTTAAAAGTGTCATTTTCTGACAGTTGTGTTAAAAATATCATGACAACATGTTAAAAGTGATTTTATTGCTACTTTTAATACGTTGTTAACGATTTGTATCAATTAATCAACAAATAGAACCATACCTGTCAAAATATCATTCTACATTTTTTAGTATATACTAATACACTAGGAAGATCGTAGATAAAATTTTGTATGATATACGTGTTAAAAGTTATTTATTTCGTTCGTGGGTTGTTTCACTCGGTTTCGCCTCGTCTTACAAACTTCCCCACTTACTCTTACTCTTACTATTGTATTGCTTAGAAATTTAAATTTTTGAACAGGTTCTAATAACAATATCATTTTCATATTTCTATATTTAGATCTTAGATGTTCAAATTATTAGTTGATTAAATTTTATTAGCAATTTATCAACCGGAAGTGGCAATTCTCTTGAAGACCTATCACATTTTCTATACATATCTTGGTACATAATTGATTTAGAGTAAATTTTGTTATAATAGAAAGAATATAATAGTGATTTATACTTTACAAGTGGACAAAGTAAAGAATTACCCACGAGAGAAATTTTAGCATACGAAACCGTAGGCTGAGTGTGATAATTTTATCGAATGGTTAATTCTACTTTGCTCACATGTGAAGTATAACGTTTTATCCAACATCTCTTAAAAAAATTCAAAATTTATTAAAGGAATATTATTTGAGAGTGACATATGATTTAAATGTTTAAATTAAAATGTCAATCGAAGTAGTCATCAAGGTGTTGTGTGTTATTATTATTGTTATAAATAGAAAATTACTCACAAGTGACTTTTTTCAAAATTATTCCCACTAGTGGGTAATTTGTTACTTTTCTTAGTTATAGAGCATATATTGAAAGTTGTTGGATAAAATAATATTAACTAGACACTATTTTATATTTCTTGTACCGTTTAAAATTTGTGTGACTTTCAAATTTATTACGGGTATAATTTAAATATATATATATTTTTAAGTGAAGGACATTCAAAATTAATTCAGCTTAGTATCTTGGAAGATAGAAGGTATAGGGTACTCTGGGTATATCTGCTCGAAACGTAAGTGTATTTAGAGGTTTTCGAGTGAGTGTGTATATTGGTGGGTTAATACCTACATTTATATAATGATTCTGAATATTTGTTGTGGATGAAGAAGCATGACCGACATATAAGTGTTGTGAAATGAGGTATCTGAGAGGAATGTATGGGTATACCAGAGATGAATACAGAATACGTTGGTGTATGACGAGTGTGAGAAAGAGAAGAACGTTAAAGTGGCAATCAGTTATTGAATGAATATATGCGGACGAGGTTTAGGGTGATCGATTGTGTGGCCGTCCGAAGAATAATTGCTTATGTTAGATATGATATATCCAAGACGAACGTTATATTTCAAGATATAAACGTATAATTCCCTTGAACATTTTTTTGAATTGCCATAACAGCATAGCAACTCCTCGGTCGCTTACTTACAACCAGCAGCCGGTGCCGGTAATATAGACACCTGCGCGGCGTCGCATAAAAACCACACGGTTGTCATTCCGCATCGCGAATAATTAACTAGTCATTAAACAAGTTAACGAGCTTCCATGAAAAATGTAAACACTGCACAGTCAAGCGGAGTGTCTAGCGGCCGCCTGATTGCTCCGCATTGCTCGGATACTTCAACAATATTATTTTATTTCTAAGATTGCTAAGTGCGTAGTACATAGGGTGTGTTTCTTCATCCCCGTTGGTTCGAGGGACGTGAATCCAGCGCGTATTTCATACTGATAACGCCAGGCGGCAGCTCCTGCTCGCGCAGTGGAATTAGGAGGCCGTTTTCGAAGAGCTCGCGGACTTTTATTGGTAGTAACTTTGCGTAGAATTACGCGGGATTAGTGCGCACCCTTACTTGGCTCGCGCACATTTTTGAGAATTTAAATTCGGGACTTACGAGTAGACGATGCGACACTGGGGCGAATATGCTCCTATGTTTTGTATATACTTCTATAAGATTTCCAAGATATTGTACACGTAATTCTACAGCTCCCTAAATTATGCTTCTCTCTTAGTAACACATCTATCTTATTAAAAAATTTTGATAGATTTGTTATTTTTAGAGTTTCAGTCTTTCTTTAACAGTTGATTCTCTTGTTATATATTATATACCTTGGGAAGCTGAATTAGAGTTATGGCTTCGAAGAGAAATGTTCCATTGTTTATAATACGATGTAACACTATAAATGTGGACAAGGAGAAAGTGGTATGCCAAAATAGGGATATTTAATTGTTGGGTGATCGTGCTACCCCCGCTGTGTGTGTTTATAATGGTGTGTTAGTGCCTACATTGATGTATGGTTCTGAATGTTGTGTGTGGATGAAGAAGCATGAACGACGTATAACTGTTGTGGAAATGAGATATTTGAGAAGAGTGTGTGAAAATACGAGACATTAATGTATGGTGAGTGTGAGATTGAGAAGAATTTGATAGCAAAGCCGAAAGAATTAAAATACCTATTATATATACAATTGACAAACATGAAAATTAACCTGTATAATTTTATTTAACTCTTCTTCTTGATAACTTTTAATTCGATACTAAACAATAAAAGATTCAGTTTTCTATTGTAAAAAACAACTGACAGTCGTTGAAATTCATTTTTTAATATTTTAGTTTAACTCTCTTTTTTGAAATCTTCCATTATCATTTTGTATAAAAAGCAATTAATAATCGTTCAAAATTATTTATTTTATATTTTAGACATCTCTCCGAGTCCTTTAATTTGATACCAAAGTCTATAAGGATAATATTTTTCAAAAGTATTATTTAGGAGATAATTAGTTTTTTATTTGAATCTTATTCACAGCTTTTCACCAAATCTTTTTTTGTTTGTGAATTACACGAACATACATCCATCTATCCACTATATATTCACACAAACGTCATTGGGAAAATGAACGGAATCTGTAGACCTCAAAATATGTTTTTTACGTTAAAAAATGAGTATAAGGAAGTACAATTATGTTAATTTAGATAAAAACATACAAATAACATTTATTCTATATAAAATATTATAAAAAAATTTTGGATTAAAATCTGTAAATATTTTATGTAAGTACGACCTTTCAAATTATTGTAGATAACAATTATGTATCACTAGGACAACTGGGACAAGCGAATAACATAAACAAGTAAATAAAAATAGTAAACATTGTAAACACAGACAAACGAAGATGTTCAAATCATAACCTTCAATAATAATAAGTTTACAAAAATGAGTTCTAAAAGTTTATTCTATATGTTCCACGTGAATGTAGCGTAATTATTAACCATTATAAGCAGTGTTAAGAAAGTGGTTTAGCGTCAGTATCTCGTAGGGCGATAAGGGTGAAAAATGAGGCGTGTCGTGTAATTGGCAGAGTAAATACGTTATGGGAAATCCGGGATTAGTCGATGGCAGCGCCTTGAATCTGCGCAAACTTTCCAAGGTGCAGAAGTTGCAGAGCCTTCGCTAATCGCCGCGTCTGCTCCGCTCGCTAAATTAGGATTATCAGAGTGTCAGGCGCCGCGGGCACAGCCCGCTGCGAAGTGAAGACAACCGCCGACTCCGTCTTATGCAAATTCGTCTTGTATCATTCCATGTTTAATGTATAAGCTATTATGTTGAGTCTCCGTCGCCGAGTTTGGTGGCTTGTTTATGGTATAGTTAACAACATTAGCATAGCGCTCCGCCCCCGCCGTGCCCCCCCGGGCGATAATGATCGCGCCACCGGAATTAGGCTCCGTGAACTCAGCGACTGCGCCAAAAATACACCCACGCCGGATAAGCGTTCCTATTTGCTGGAAAAACATTTGGTTGTTTGTTGCAACGGTATTCCGAAGCGCTGTCTGACAATTTGAAAGATTGAAAATTATATAAATAAATACCTATAGGTTGTTCAAAAAGTTCCGGGACGGTGAAATATCTCGACAAATACACATCGAATCAAAAAACAAAAAAACGTGTGTTTAATATTTTTTGTACTCATACATTGAAATGTGTTGTTTAGCGTTGCCTAAGCAACTTCCAAATGTCCATTTCCCAGGACTCCACCAGATAGACAACCGGGAAATTTCGACGAAAACATTTCTATTTCTAAAGCGTTTATAAATAATTATATTTATAATAAAAAAATATTGTATTTAAATATCGCTTTACATAATATTAATATAAATAATGATGTAATAAGAATGAAATTGAATTTAAAACTAACATTCAATACAGATTCACATACCGATAGAAAAATTTGAAACTCACGGAATATCCTCACTTAAAATTGTAATATTTTTTTATTACATTTCTTTATAATATATGCGCTAAGAAACCCATTGCAGCAGAGCGCATCGTCATATCTCTAATATTCTTCGAGATACGTCGATTTTTGGTATTTTTCGAAGAGCAACTTTAAGGGCCTGTAATTCAAAAACTGCACAAGATATCTAAAAATACTCTTCAGTTTAGCTTTTCTGGTGCCTTATATAACAAAATAGCAAATTTTGAAAATTTTGAAATTTTTTGTATTTTTGTTCAAAATTTCGATCGGCGATAACTCGAAAAATATTAAAGATACAGATTTGCAGTGTTCACCAATCGATTCAGCTCGTTGAAATACATAAGTATGCAAAGTTTCATAAAAATCGCTTTACGTGATGGAAAATTAGAGCAAAAAGCCTGAAAATAGCGTTTTTTGTCCCAAAAGTCAAAGGGTACCCCTTGACGTTTGACCTGAATTTGGCCATTTTAAGACTTTTTGCTCTAACATTTCAACCGGTTGTCCTAATTTTCTGAAATTTTCAGGGTTTATGTATTTCATTAAGCTGAATCGATTGGTGAACACTGCAAGTCGGTATCTTTCATATTTGTCGAGATATCTCCAATCGAAATTTTAAAAAAAATTCAAAAAAATTTCAAAATTTTCAAAATATACTAATTTATTATAAATTGCACGTAAAACACAAAACTGGATATATTTTTCGATATCTTGTATAATTTTCGAGTTACAGCCCCTCAAAGTTGCTCTTCGGAAAATGTAAAAAATCGTCATATCTCGAAAAATATTAGAGATATGACGATGCGCTCTGCTGCAATGGGTTTCCTGGCGCGAATATTATAAAGAAATGTAATAAAAAAAATTTAAAATTTTAAGTCATATTTGGGGAAATTTCCGTATTTTGAAAAATATTACAAATCGCCATATTTCGATAAATATAAGACATATTACGATGCGTTCTACAGCAATGAGTTTATTCATGTTTAAATTATACATAAGTAATAAATTTCAAGTTAAGTATGGAGGAGTATTTAATTTATTTTCTAGTAAACAATTTATTTGTATAAGAAAGTAGTGTGGTGCCCACGCCAGATTTTTTTATAAATGAGATGAAATCGAAAATTCCGTATCAATTTCAGCAGATCGAAATTTATTTAATATCTATATGTCAATCGTGTCAAATAATTGTGAAGTGTCAAAAATGTGTCTTGTGAAATATTATAAAAGTAATATTATATAAATATTATAAAAGTAATATTTGTATGTATGATTCTGGTCTGTCAAGAAATAACATCTTAATATCTTTTGCTGCACATCTCAAATTACAACGTATGTTGAGGGTGCGAAAGATATTATCAAACTGAATATTGAAAATGTTACATTGGATAGACTGGCAAACGATAACAACAAAGGTAATTGCAAAGAGTATTGCAAAGTAATGATTTATATTCTAAACATGTGATTACAATTTCCATCTCCCATCAAATAACATTCATTTCCTTCTTAGGGTGGTAGTTCCTTTATTGAATGAGCAGTAAAGATCCCGTCGACTTTTTCTTGCATCGTTCTCCGCGTTCGCAGTTCGTACGTCGTTTCAATTCTGTTATTGAAAGTACAACCACATTCAAATAGATAGTGCACGTGCCTGCTGCTCGTAGCTTTTCCATTACCGTACAATTTGTTTGCTGGGTATCATTTGTGTAATTTGTACGTAAGTGCATGTATCTGATGCAGCCTCGTGATTAGAGTGATTCCTGCTGAATTCCGGGAGAATACACTAGGGTTTTTTACGAAAACGTGTGGAGGAATGCTATGTAAATTGATATATGTGGAATGCGTTGGTTGTGATAGTTATTAATGTAGCTACAGTGCACAACAGAGAGGTTGCCTATTGCTTATTTGTTGGAAAGTATCGGAAGGAGATCATATCTGACTTGAACTGAGAATATGTACAGATTTTTATACGTATATTTGTTCGAGTTTCTTGTCTTGGGTTTGAGTTTCAAGTAATTAAAAGTTACTTGTCTTGCTCATTTCTTTGCGACGTATTTCAAGAATTCTTGATATTTCTTGATGTTTTAGGGAAATTCCCTTTTTGTATCGCTTTATCCAATCCGAACGTTCAAGAACATAGCATTGGCATTTGCCCATGCCCCTCCCTTTTAGTTAAATTTTGGTCGCATCGTTTTGCACTTTTTTTGCACGAGGCACAGTGCACATTTTATTGTTGTTGATTGGTTATGATATCTCAATTAATAAAACCTTTTCTACATTTCCACTGTTTTACATAGAGAGTTCTGTAATTATTACAATGCCCGAAATTGTGAATTACGAGTACATTATCACTCCTCACAGAATATTACAATTATTTAGTAATATTAGAAATACTTTAAATAATAAAATGGGGCTAGCATTTTTATGTAGGAATAAACGAATCTTCCACTTAGAATTTCAATATTTGCGCTGAAAACTGCTTCGTTTTTCTTCTCCAGTAATTTCTTTCTAATTAATAGCTCGACTTCCTGAAGTCTTATTAAGACTTCAAAGCTACGAAACAAACAATCAATTTCTTTTTAATTATTTGTCTCTAAGGAGCCATACATCTTTCAAAAGAATATTTTTCTAACCACATAATTAATAATTATAACCAGTTAATTAGACCTTATGTAAATATGTCAAAGAGGCTTTGATTTATAAAGCGAGAAAACAGACGCTTCAAAGACTCAAGCGTGGAACATCTACTAGAGATGAGAGATGTTTTCATAGCCGTCTTCGTTGTGTCGAGTTCTTGAACAAACAGCTTGTTTAGCACATGTGCACATCATGGGCAAGGCTGTATATCGCCAGACGATACCTATTCAAATTTTCAGTTTTTTAAATTACCTTTAAGCTGACGACCAAATTTTAATACAAATTAAATATTGGGACTGCAGTGTTTATTATTTAATTCCGCATCATAATCGATCATCGTTTTTATCAAACATTTTAAATACAAACATTTGTTCATATATATAAATATATTCATGGATCCATGTGTGAGCGAAATTCGGCAGAATATTTGATGTACGAGCCTAGTATCATAATCATTTGGCCCAGTTAAAATCATATAAAGGAAAATTGTTTAATTCACCATATTAATCATTTTTACCTCCCGCACATACACAATTATTAGTGTTTCACAATAATCAGTATATACTCTTAATCTTGTCTTGAAATCAAGACAAGACCAAGACAAGAAGTATTTTTCGTTTCCCAAGACAAGACTAACAAGGAATTTGAAAGAAGAAAACTCCTGGAGTTAATAATTTATAAAATTTCACTTGAAAAATTACAACCAATCACGTTACTGTATTTTCTGAATATCGAACCAATGACAATCGAATATCAGTGTATATTTTTATCGAGTATTTGCACAAGTGCCGATACCCGAATATTTATAATAATTGTAAACACAATGAGGAATAGTTTAATTTATTCATTTTAAAAGGACAAAAGGGATAATATCTTCAATTTTAGATCAATTTCTTCAAAAGAATTACTTTAGAAACGCTGATGACTCATTTTTAACGTAATTTCACAAATGACATTTATCAAAGTCTGACGTTTATGTGACAGATTAAATTAATATAATATTTCTTTAGCTGTCAAAAAACGATTCATTTTTGTCACCATTAACAAAATAAACACCCGCTAGGATTGGGCCTAGTTTTTAATACCTTTGCTTTTTTTAACTGTGAAATTTGCTGTAACCACTGAAATATAATTATACAGGAACACCCACTAACGTTGAAACTGCGAGGGGAAAGTGACAGCTAGTTTAGGGCTATCTGTCTTTGTTGTACAATGTTTTACATAACAACCGTTTAACAAATACATAACAACTATTGTTTTTACATAGGAACCGCTCAACAAAGGCAGAGCAACCGTTCTACAAACAAATATTAAACAAAGGAGTATGACCTACGACATCGCTTGTTTTTCGCTTTCGTAAAAGATTACAAGTGCACGTTCCAGTATTACTATAGGTTTGTTCCAAGTGGTCATTTCTGACAAGTTTGTGACATGTTTGTGACAAATTTCAGTGCGCCTGCGAACAATGTAAACAAGTTAACTTTAAAACATTTCTTTTTTTGTGGCGAAAAATGTATGAATTTCTATATATATATTTATATTTAAGGTTAGCTGTCAAAACAAAATATGAGCATGCACATGCGCTTCATTCCATTCGCCGTTCCAGTTTATGTTTCAAACTTAACTTGTTTACATTTTTCGCAGGCGCACTGAAATTTGTCACAAACATGTCACAAACTTGTCAGAAATGACCACTTGGAACAAACCTAATATATTTCAGTGGCTGTAACTAAATATGAATCAAGTATCTTTTAACTCTTCTCTTTGAAAGTAGAAGAGATTTTCGAGAAATTTCGCCTGTGAAGTTCGACCGGTCAACGGACCCGTTTTATTAATTTTTTTATTCTCGCATTAACGCCGCTATCGCCTGTGCAGCCACTATAATGAACCTTTTTACTTTTGCTCAGGCAGGTCTTAATTTCCCCTAGTCATAAAAATACAACTTCCGTTCAAAATAATGTCTACATTACCGATTGGGTTGACATATTAGCGTTGCTCACGTATATGCGGCCTCCACCGGCTCGCGGCCAATTAAAACGTCCGGAAAACAAAACAGCAGCGCCCACACGCGATACATTACTTTTGTGTTTGTGTCAACCCCTTCACCCCTGACGTCTCTGCCCCGTTGCCCACTCATTTTTCAACGCCGCCTCTATATGTGTCGGGAAACAACTGCTGAGAGAAAACAAATTTGAGAATATTAATACAGTAAATATGTTATCACGCGGTCACCAGCTGTCACGCCATAACCCCGCAAGGTCTCTTATTTCATTATTAATAAGTATAGATTTCTCTAAATTTGTTCAGTTAATTAGATTAGCAGCTAATTATGGGGTTCGAGTTTTACGAAAACGGTTTCCAGTGTTGTGGTTATTTCTTTGTAGTGATAGCACCTCGTGTTTCTTGGCGTATGTTGTAAACGGAACCTGGTGGACATCTTCTGGAACAACTTTGGAACAGTTTTGTTCATAACAAGTAAAAATTATGGTTAAATTATAAATACTTTTGGATTTCCGTAGAAGATTGTAATGATACAACGGCAAATTTGAAAGTTCATTTCATTCTGTTAAAATTATAAATAAATCTAAAATTGTTTTATTAAATATCAAATAGTTCTCTTTTTTATTTAATTTTCCTTGGTCGTGTACAATTTTTCTAATAAATATTAATTTTAATTTTATTAATTTTTAAAATGCACCAAATAAACTAATTTCATTGATGTGATATATTTTTGTAAAAAGAAAGAGTGCCATGGTAAACAAAACATACAAAGAGTTGTATTGTTTAAGTTTGACAGATTGCATTTGGCATAGTTTTAATGATTATTGACTTGGTTAAATTATTTCTAAATGGTAAATGTGTCCATGATTACTGAGAAAAAATTTACATAAGGCAATGATCATTAATACTGTCAAATGTCATCTGTCAAACTCAAACAATACGACTGTTTATATGTTTTGTTTACCGTGGTACTCTGGAAATAGCTAAAAATTATACATTTAATTTTACGTATATCTCAAAACAGAAATGTATTACATCAATAAATTAAGGCTTGTTTTGTGCAAATTTTGTTGTTGAACATTTTTTATTTTACACTTTTGTTTTAAAATTCATAAGGAACGAACTATCTCATAATGAAAATTTTGAAATTGGTTTTCCTATGTCCTATAAAAAAAATAGACACCTTGTATATATGTAATTTAAATACAACTATTTGTAATTGTTTTCCTCATGTAGAATTTGTAAAATAATTGAAACGTTGTATTCAAATAAAGTATTTTTACGAAAATTATCCAAAAGTCTGTAATTTTACTATCAGTTCTGAAAGTTATTTCAACTTATTTATACAATTGTTTCTTTTAATGACTATGACTACAATATCCAATAAATTTGGAACAAAATATTTACGTATATTCCAATTATAAGAAAGACATCATACCTACTGCCTATTCCAATAATAATACAAGATAAAAATCGCGAACAACAAAACAAAATAGTAATTGTCCAATCAGACAAACTGTCTCAAACTATTGAAGCTACTTGTAAATTGCAAAAATTCAAAGTTTTTGTGGGTAATTTTTCTAGAAATATATTCCCCAATACTTATTAAACTAATATCTTAAGCAATTTTTTACTGTGGTAAATTAATAGGACATTATCTTTAAAAATTAATATCTCCCGAACTTTGCCTCGCGTTTGAATTAGGTATTCCAAAAGAAGACACTATTTTTGGAAATATGCAGCGAGCAATTTGTTTATTATCCTCTTCAAGAATTCAGCGGAGCGCAACCTCAGCAGTTAGGGCCTCCTCACTCCTCTTGTCGGATTTATTCCGTCTTCGCATTTTTGTTCTTTTACGAGTTTTTCCGCGGGGTTATTAAGTAAACACGAGGCCTTGTATGCGTGAATAAAACCGTAGTGCTAGTTTCACGGTCTCTAAAATATAAATATGATAGTATGAGTGCGGAGCAAAAGCTTTTTCATGTCGCTTCACGGTGAGCTGGCTTCAGGAATTAAAGAGTGCATGAGGAAAAAATGCCTTCGTGTGCATCAACCAAGCAAATCAACAAATTCCACGACGAGGAAGAGATAGAGGTGATTTTGATAAGTATTTTATGATTGTGAAGCCCTCAGAATTTATCCAGGAAACTAACTAAGCTATTGAAATTTAAAAGATTGCCGGATAAAGTTTGTCTTAACTTAAGTCTTAACCAACCAGAGAAATCTGCTGTAGCTATTCATGCCATTGAATTTTGAAGAAACAAATATAGCAAATTGAAATGTATCAATGGTAGACTCATAAATGAAGTTAAACAAGGTGAGTATTTTAAAGCAACAAATCAGTTTTGCTGGCTAACTAATAACTTTAGAGAAAAAATAAATACACTGGCTTATAAAGCATGCATGACTGACGAGGCTAATTGAAAGTTATATTTTCTTAAATGGAAAAAGGTACATGTTTATTGAAATGGATAGCCCGAAGTATTCCCTTTTCAATGATAACATATTCCTGTACCTAAAAATAAAATTAAATTCACAAACTTAAAAAAAATATTACATTTCATAATGGAAAATATAACTCCAGGTAGGCTGTCGAACAAAACAAGTTATTGTTTTTTATCTTCCACCATATCCTGTAAGGGAGGTATAGGAATCATCCTAAAAATTCGGTGTGTGGATCTCTGGAGTTACGGTTTCTCAAAAACTACTAAACTGAAAATTTTTATTTTTTGTATATATCAATCCTTGGGAAGAGCTGATTAGTTTTTGGTGGTAATCCAATAACCGGAAGTGGTAGTTTACTTGGAGTCCTATCAAATTAATTTGAAATATCTGAGTAAATTATGTTTTAATGACAATTTGTGTTATAAGAATAATGTTACAAATATTATTATCTACAATTATTGTTTGAAATATTTTTATCTTACTGTCCCATTTAAGAATTATTATAAAACTTAAAAAAATTTTATTTTGACATTTTTGTTTAAATATGCAAAGTTATGCTTTTTGATTAAAATAAAACAATGGTTAAAAAATGAAAAAAAATTAATTTTTTGACTAAATTAAATTTTTTGAAGGGATGAGCGTTTTTCAATGGTTGTGATCTATGTTTTTGCATTTTTCGATAAGAAATCTATGGTGGGAGGTATTGTGGTACCAACAACAGATTTTTTTTATTAATACTACTGTTAACAATGGCTTTGTATTGACAACAATTGTTGACAAATTGATGACAGGAATATCAATGATAAAAAATACGGTAACTTGGTTTAAGAATTATCCTTGTGGCTCATTCGTCACTGACGTCTTTGGGGGTTGTAATTTGACGGCAGGTCTCCCTCAGAAATATATCATATTGCTACTGAGATCTGCTGTTTGTAAGGAAAGCGTTACATAGGAAAGAAATTATTTACTTCGTATTATATAATTTGTAAATATGTTTTGTAAATTTTGAACCATCTAATCATATAATAATAGCTAACGATCTACAAATTATGTCATTTGTTGTAAATACATCATAACAATTTAAAAAATAAAACAATTCCAAATTCGAAAATAATAATCATAGAGTGTCACAACAACAAATATGAAACATATGCCGGTGTAAAAACAAACACGCAGCTAATTACACATAACAAAGTTCTAATTTACGTAGTGTGAACCTTTCACAAGGTTTCTGCGTTTAATAAACTCGAGATACAATCTCATCCGATTTTAATGATAATAATTTCAGTCAACAGTCATTTACGCTACAATGCAATTTGTCTCGATGCGTTGATGTTTCCGGTAAAAACAAAACGGAAACGTGCGCACCCACCCATTATCCGCACCCCGCTGCCGATCCACGAGCGCCGGGGGACATTTTTACTCGGGGGCGAAATTACGAAAATATTTTTAGAAAATTTGGACGCTTAATCGTTGTCTCAAACTGTTGCATGTTAAACCACAGTGTAAGAATTAATACGGTAGCGACACTTACTTTTGTTTTTTATGTCGCATCGATTGATGAACTTGAGCAGAGCGGCCATATTGGCAGTAGCTGTATACGGCCGTAAATTTGAATAGCTGTAAGCTGCAGATGAAATCAAATCTAAACAAATTATTTCACCTGGACTATAAAAGTTCCTACAATTTTTCATGGTACAAATAAGTTTACCTCTCTGTTTTGCACTCATTTTATGAACTTAACATGAAAGAAATATCATATTTGATACTTGACAGATATAACTGACAATGATACTGACATACTATACTCTCTTTTCTTTGGTTACTAGCCAATCAGCAAACACTAAGCGGCCAACTTCTCGGTAGCGTGCCACTGAAATATTTGGATTATTAATTATTTGAAGTGTTGTTACTGTATGAATTCTTGTACTACGGTAAAACAAAATAAATTTGAGAAAATCGTAACTAAAAATTTGGATCTTTGAAAATTGTTTACTATAACAAAAAAAAAGGATGTAAATAACAATTCATCTCATATGTCTTCTGTCAAGAATGGTCCAATAGATTTTCAGGATTTAAAACGTTCCATCAGTTGAAAAGAATTATATTGGTTTTTCACTTGTGATTTCATCGACATTTTTCGACAATTTTCACTAGTGATCGCATCGATAATTTTAAACAATTTAATTGTTATACTATTGCTGTAAAAAGGAATCTATTTGCAACTTAAAGAAAGAATTCAATGAGTCAAATTGTTCTCCGATTACCATTCGTGTTCGACAATTTTTGGGGATGCATCACTCATGGTTATTACGCTTGAAAATATCACTTGCACTGAGCATTCGTATAATTTAAAATTAAGCGTAACACCCATTCGTGATACAGAAAAAAAAATTGTCGACATAACTTGTAACAATAATGGTATTATGTATGAAAATATTTATTAAATTCAACGTTTTGAAATACTATTTGTTTTACTTCGTCAGGAAAACTAGCAATTAGAAACAGTAACGACAAATTATGATATATATAAAACAGATGGAGCCTTTATTCTAATTCAATGATAAATTTCTAAAGCTTCTCTTATGAGGCACATTTTGATCTTACAATAATTTTTGTTTCTTTAAAATTTATTCAATGGCATGGCTAGCTACAGCACACTGAAATATAATAATACTGGAACGTTCACTGACGTTGAAATTGCAAGACGAAAGAGACAGCTACTTAAGGGCTATCTGTCTTTGTTGTACAATGTTTTTACATAGCAACCGCTCAACAAACGCATAGCAACCGTTCTACAAACAAGTTTTAAGCTTGAATTACATTATACTTTTTTCATCTAGATTTCCGTTCGAGTTTCATTCGGGAAATTTCTAGTTATTTCTAGTATAATGTAAATCAGAAATTTCTATTCGAGTTTCATACTAGATTCTAGTATATAAATATACGCTCTTCCGTATTTTTCTATTCGAGTTTCATACTAAATTCGGCTACGCTTGCGCACTACTGTCAAAAATCAGGTACACCAACCTGTTTATTTTGAGGCCCATAAACTGTGGACGTTTTGTCATAAATTTGTTAGTTTTTAATTTGGTGTTTTTTTAAAGAATGTTTTTCTGAGTTATCCACTGTTTAAATAATTTTAATAAAATGTGTCAAAATACAGTAATTCAGTTTCAGTTGAAAAGTTTGTCAACTTGGTCTCTTTCGGAAGACGTTGAAATTACTCGATTTCGAACGAATGGTTTTAAAGGAAAGTATGTAAATCGAAGGAAACTCGAATGAAAATCGAACCAAAAATCTAGTATGAATCTAGACAAAAAAAGTATAATGTAATTCAAGCTTTAGCCAAAATCAGTGGCCCACGACATGTATCTGTCTCAGGCTCGTTTTCCGCTTTCGTAAAAGACTACAGTGCACGTTCCAGTATTAATATGTTTCAATGGTACAGTAACTTAGTAAATTCAGAATCAAGTGTTGACTAGGAGAAATGTAGCTCTCCTACGGCTATGGCGAGTAGCGTAGAGCCGTTACTGTTGCGTGTCCGTTAGCGTAACTTCTCGAACCTCCCGTATATTACCTCCAATGTGCAGGCAATTGTTTCCAAACGAATTGGGGGCTCAGGAATCCGTGTATGGAATACAGATGACGCATTTTACAATATTTGCATTAATTATTATTCCTGGGTTCAAATATTTAAACATGCCAATGAAAACAAAAAATGCAGCAAGGCAAAATACAAATATCAGCACGCGGGCCTCGTCCGCAATTATCATAAATTTTGGAATGCATGCATACATAAAAATAAATAATTTATTTCATTTATTGCCAAATATTTTCTTTACCCGAATAAATGCATTTTTATTTTCAATGCCGGAATTAATTGGATTTTTATGCATGATTGCCAATGCAACATTGGTTATTTTACTAATTAATATCTCGTTTTTATACAACGTTCATTTGATTATTATAATAATATTTGTTTGCAATGTGATCAGATTACAGAGAAATTAATTATTGTTCAAAATTATATTTAATTCGCATGAAATATAAACACACTTATCTATTATGTTTATAAAACGGATTTAAATGGATGATGCTTAAATTAAAGTACTATTGTTACCTATGTCTCTGAGTGTGACACTTTACATGGAACACACACACACACACACGCACACACACACATACACATATACAGCAATCTCATATTTATTTCTTTATTTTCTGTATAAATTTTTATGTGGTAATTTCTTTTTGTTACAGATGCAAAGGCTGTGGTTATCTTCATTTATACAAAGTAGGTAAGTACTTTAAAAAATTCTAAATTCGGTGTTACCTAACCCTTATTTTAATTACTACACGTCATTATTAGTTGATATTTTATGTATGCTAATTTATGTACATATTATCGTAAAAAATATGTCATATTCTATGATGAAAAAGATAAATAATAGTATATTATTATATGAGTGATTATGACAGTCATTATTCACGAAGATGAAGAATAATCCGAGTGAATAGTGACCATAATCCCGAATACAATACTGTACTTTTTCTGCTCTTAACATAATTATTATGAGTACTATAATTTATCGAAAAAATTGAAATAATTTCGATATATTTATACAGGAATAGAAAAATAGTATATTGTACAACGAGCATGGAATGGTACTCATTTCCTACGAGTATGAAAGTTTATAGTATGAGCCAAAGGCGAATGCTATAAATCATAAGAGTATGAAATGGACATTCTTTGCGAGTTGTACACTAGACTTTTTTTATGACCACGATATTATTTCCTAATTTCCTAATCAATTTAATTTTAATAATAAATTTGTCTTGCTTCCACCATTCCAATATTTGACAATTCTAAGTATGTATCCTAGCAATGGCACCTGTACTTAAATGGAATGACCTGTAGTGAAATACTCACAAAACAAATTCATTTCGCACGATGCTTGCATTGTACCTCATATCCCTAGCAACTACAAGCACACAATGAGCAGATTTCTAAGTGGTCGTAGAAAAAATATTTTATAATATAATAGAACAAACGTTGAACAAAAATATTACAAACCTTAAAAATGAAATGAAACACCTCAATATATTATTCAACAAATTGTCAACAGGAATTCCGACACTGAAAAAAACTTAATCTGGCAAAATATTTGTTGGAAAGAGCTACTATAAGTATGTGTTTTCATACAGTAGGCGAAATAAAAAAGTTGAAACAACATAAGAAATGGACCTTAAATTTTATACAAAATAATAATGTCTGAACAGTAATAACTGTCAACTTGTCAACTACAATTGAATTAAATGTTTTGTACAGTCATAGTTTTATATAAGAATTGCAAAAGACAACCTTAAGCAGCATCACTAATCCTACCTAACCAGCAGTGTTATTATGTGAATTAAATTTTTAATTTAACCCCTAGTGTTATTTTAACATTTTACGGTGCTAAAATTGGGGCTAAATTAGGGTTAAAAATAGTGCTAGGATAAACACAGGTTATCAGGTTACTTGCTTTGGGAATCGGAAATGCAGTTAACTACGTGTTAAAGTTAGTGTTAGTGATTAACCCGCTTAATGAATCTTCCAGTATATGAATAAATAATTACTCGTTTCACCCCCATAATTATTAAACTATAACATCTTTCCTCTTCGTCTCTTTTCCTGTTTATCACGATTTCCTCGCACCATGCGTATGTCGCAATTAGTGTGCCATGACAGTCTTGCTCGATGCTCAGTTGTTCAGTTGTTAGTTGACATTTTAATAAGCATATCTCGCCATGGTACATGACGCGTAGTGTCGGATATCGCGAGGCTCAATTGTCTGAACTCTAAAGATATCAATTTGAGAATTTGTATAAGTAGATTCGAGCCTAAACAAAAATGAATCGTTGTTTTCACAACTAATGAAATTTTCCCCATTAAACATGAAGTTGTGATACGATTTTGTCACTATTAGCAAGTTGCTATCAATTTCGTTAGAGAATTGGGATGATTACATGAGATAAAGGCAATGCATTTGTCGTTTGTTTCGTATGGTTTTGAGTCAGTGTAGCCGAGAGAAAATTAACGAATAATAATTTAACTTTCACATAAATCCCAAGTGTGAAATCTCGATAAATTATACATGTTGTCTTGAACGGCGCCACTGGTAAAAAATCTGTGTGTGTGGGCCGACGATGCGACGTCACCACATTACCTTTTCGACCTCCTGAACCTATAGCCATCTCGTTCCAGACTCTACTTCTTATATATCTTGACGAATCCAATAGTCTGTTTCTTGCTGTATGTAATTCGTAATTGAACATAGAGCAGTCCAACATACATTTGATTGGTTCGTAAATAACATCATGCTATATTCCACACAGTGTGGTAGTATGAACCTTGAAACACAATCAACAAACCATCAATCATACCTAACCACTTATTCCTCAGACGTCCACGCAATCGTTCATCCACTCCTCTCAAATACCTCATTTCCACAGCAGTTACATATCGTTCATGCTTCTTGATGCACACCCAACATTCATTAGCCACTAACACACCATTATACACACTCAATAGATACATTCACGTTTCGAGTAAATGTACCCAGAGCACCCAATACCTTTCATCATTCCTGTCTATAATACACTACCCCAATATACAAACTCATTTGTTCCAATCTTAAAAAATAATTTTAGACGATCGTCAATTGTTTTTTATACGAGTTAACAGAATCCTCTAGACTTCTAGACTATAGAGTTTGGTATCAAATTACAGGTTAAAGCAAAATAGTAAAATTTAATTTTGAGCAATAGTCAATTGTTTTTATAATAGATATTTTGGAATTCTTTCGAGTTGAGCATCAAATTGAAAGATTTAGCCCATTTTCTAGGGCAAATAGATCTGTTGTAACGCATCGGAAACTGGATACTCAGTTCAAATCCCTCAGCCGATAGTTACCATTTTAAATTTACCCCTGTGGTTCCCTCTCCTCTAACGTCTTTGGGGGCTGTTACGTGACGACTGTCAACAGCACTTTATACGCAAAAATATATCACTTATCGAGATCTGCGTAAGCAGAGTGTCACAATTATAATGGGTAAAAAGCGTAATGATTTAATTTATGTTTCTACTCTTGTGTAAATATATCCCCATTATTGAAACTTCCTTGATGAATTATAGTACCTATAATCCGCGTCAGTAATTCGCTTTTCTCGACCAATCATAGACCCAGAAATCCATAATTTACGGTTTTTTTAAAGACGTGAAGTTTATCACCAAGCAGACAGTTGACATGTAGTCAGTTGTCATTGTGTATTTATATGTTGACGTTTTTCAACGTGTTTTCAACGAATTTCGATCATTTTTAAAAGTGATTTCCGAATTTACAGGAGTAGAAAAAGTATAGTATTATATTTGGGATTATGGTCATTATTCGCTTGGAGGATTTGCATCACTCGTCTACCCCTCGTGTCGCAATATTTATCTTTGTTAATAATAACTGTTATAATCCCTCATATAATAATATATCATTATTATTCATCATAGAATATAACATATTTTTAAAGACAATATGAACAAAAAATCGCATATCTACATTCTTACAACATTGTTTTATTTTATAGGGATCAAGGGTGTCCCAAAAAGAAGAAGTCAAGACATTAACTGGTTCCTGTCCTGCCTTCATTGCTGTCGACTAGAATATTGGTAATTATTTTGCGTTTTATAATATCCTACCTAAAGTCAATGCCACAAATCTCAGCATAGACTATCCTCAGAGATCACAGATTTCTATTCACGTAATCGATATCGGTTTAACGGCCTCCGCAATTTTGTAAACGTTTTTACAATAACTGTTCATCATAGCTTGATTTTTATCTGCGATCAACTATAGTTTCGCCGTGCTTCAACAAACCGTATTTGGATGGGCTAAATTAATTGTACCTGGACGAATTGCCGTTATGGTTTGACTCGCGGATTTTCAACTGTTATTTTTGTTGTAGCATTTTAGAATTCTTTGATATAAATCAATACATATTATAAGCTTTGCTCTGTTCTCTAGTTTTGGATGAAGATACTATTTGGAATAGCTCTTCTCATGGAGATCTTCTTAGGTTTTAATAATTTGTCCTCATCTCTGTGCTATTTAGATTTAGAGTCTATCTGATAACCAAATTCTTGATCCGTAAAAGATCAAAATACGAATAATCTGTCCTTTAGAAATCTAGAAATATATTCATGTTTGTTTATAATTTTACGAAATCATTGCAAACTTTTGTCGACGGCCTGGGATGGTTAAATATGTGTTAGGTTAATTCGGAGTAATTCTTGGTGATCAGCGCGAAATGAAAAGCATTACCGTAATTTTATTAAAGCCACTCCAATATGCGTAATTTAGCAGTGGAAGGAAAAAATAATTTATGTCAGTGTGGATCCCAGGCGGCGGTGAGCCACGCAAATCGCGAATTAATCAGGCGGGGGTTCCGGGAAAGCCTACACTTTTCGAGCATTAGCTTCCAGTGCCGGCCACGCTAATTATTATGAATAGCGCTGCGCTCATAACTTACTCATTTTACAATAAACAATTGAGCAGCGGTGGCTACAGTTGTCGATACTGGGAAAAATTGGTGGCTGACATGCGACCAATAGTACTATAATGAACTGGAACATGGAACTGTTAGTAAAAAGAAATATATACTTTATAACTATTTGGAAGCTTTGAATTTAGGTGTTTGTCCATTCGTATTGGATAAGGTATCTGATAACTGTTTGCCAGCTTTCATTGAAACTGTTCAGGTCATGTATACATTGTAAAACTTTAAATCCAATTTAGTTTTGACTATTTTACTTTTAAATGTAGAAGATATGTCTGTTTTTGGTTTTAATATATATATCATCACGCCATTTACTAGTTTTAAATGTGGCACTCTGCTTTTACAGATCTTGATAAGTATTATATTTTGAAATACAATCAAGTCACGTTCGCCAAAGATATTAGCAATCCGTAGGAATTACGTTAAAAGTCACGATTGCTGGTTGTAGGAATTGAACTGTAGATTTCAAAATGCAACATTTTATAGATCGTACATACATAACTACACGCAATATACCACAGAGTGGGATAGCACGAACCCTAAAACACAATCAACCAACGATCAAACATTCCTATTGGCCTACCACCTTCGTCTCGTCCACATTCATACATGCTCGTCTATTCTTCACATTCGAAATCATTCGTTCACGCAACAAAGCATCAATCGTTCCTACCCACTTATTCCTCGAACTTCCACACAATCGTTCACCCTCAATCTCACCCTCACGTATTAGTTTCACCAACCTTTCATTCGACAAAAGGACACGATTACGTGTCGTATACCCACTCATTCTTCACTAATACACCATTATACACATTCAATAGAGCATATCTAGATTAATTCACGTATTCATCCTGCATATTCTCGCCTTTCAATTTCCCGGTCAGTACGTCCATCCCTCGAAAACTACCCAAAAATATACTGATTCACTGAAACATTTCAATAAGTCATTAAATCATTTAAAACACAAACACTTTACATTTATCGACAATTAATTAATTGCAGATCGCTTCATTTTTGAAGATGTTTCATTAAAATTATAAATAAAATACTAAACAAAACTATTGCACCACCTGGAATTTCGCGAATATTTTACAAAGTTGGCATATTTTCGGTATAGTTTTACGATAAATATTATATTACGAGAAGTAATGAAACATGTAGAAAATAACACAACATTTATCATTCAATTGAAGAACTACAATATTTAAAATTTCAGTTAGTACTACTTTGTATGAGTACAGCTTGTGAACACCCGGTAGAAAAACTTATACTTCAGATACATGGGCATTTTAATGTAAAATAAACTTTGTCTGAAAAAATCTTCGGTAATATTTATAATAATCGAATAAAATAAAAAATACAGACAAATGACAACATTCAGTAATAGTTTAGCGTGTGAATTGATGTACTTGTCGTAGTGGTCGTCGGAAAATGTTATTACTTCATTCAACTTGTATTTAAAAATAAATCTAGTAAATGAAAGTAATGTAATAATTTTTTCTAGCAATGTAACAATTTCTTGAAACAAATACTAAGTAAATCACAATTACAATTCCTAAATTTCATAAAATATACGATTTCTTTTTCTTCACAATGGTTTGTAACATCCCGGCATGCACCATTTTTTAGCAATTATCCTAAACGTTCATTTGAAACTGGTCCAGGGTAACTGAATTTGAACCCTTCGCCTTAGCATTTGCATGTCCTGGAAATGAATAAAAATCGCCTCCTTACTTTCGCCAAATCTGCAAAAAATACAGCGGAGGCTTCCGCTTCGATTAGCATCGGAATTAATTACGTAGAACGTCCCTCCTCTTCGCATTGAATTCGCGAGCGGCGGGCGACAGCCAGTGATTAGATAATCTACGGAGATGTTCACCGAATTCTCCTCAATCAAAATCGCGGTCGCCTCTTCCTCGCAGGGGACGTCAATCAAGTTTTTCTAATGAATTCTGTTTTAATCTGTACTTTTGTGCGGTTGCCCGACAATCGCTTGCTTGGATCAGGGTTTCACTTGAATTCCGTGATTTTCTGACAGGAAATTAAAGAGATTTTTTGCTGTTTTGTAGATATTTGTTTTTCATCAACGCAACACGATATGTGATTCCGGGAATGGAGGGAACATTCGTGGATGCAATCAAACTATATGGAAACTTCTGTAAATAAACTATTACACTGAATTGGTTCACACACTCAGGACTCGGCTTCCTGGAATATTCGACACGTATCCTTGTAAAACTCTTTCCATTAGGAGTGCTCTAAATTTAATAAATATTACTATGAAAAATCTGACACATTACCTTCCGCCTATATAACTTTCAATCAGTGCAAAAGTTTTAAGCTAAATTTTAGCTAATATTATTTTACATTAATTTGTACTTTAGATCTATTATTTACTGAAATATGCTCAAAATACTTTATTCATTAAATTATTCAATCACCTACCGACAGTTATTCGCGCACTCCCCGAGGAAAAGTTTAAAAAATTTATAAAATATTATCTATTGGAAATGGCTTTTACAGTGTAAATGAATTCTTAATGTGTGAAATATAATTAATTTGCCTAATTTTTAACGTGGTTTATATACTCATATATTTGTAAAAACTTAAAATAAATTCTATTCTATTCTATAATTCATCCAAAAAATTTAAATAATGGGGATATATTTATACAGAACTGCAACTTATTTATTTACTGAAATTTGCCCTAAACACTTTTTTTTTTCTGGTTAATGGATTGCTCCCAATATTTAATCAGCTCGTGATCATCTAATGATCATCTAAAATCTAAATTTGACTCATTGACAGACGTCATCAAGAAAATAGTGAAACCGTATTCCAGGGATTCCAGAACCTGCTTATTTGTTGAGAACTCACTAATAAAAATTTTAACCCGTCACAGTTCTTCCCGCAAATATATGTCAGGGAGATAAAAATAAAATCTAGAAATAATATCCGCTGTGTACTTAATTTCGAATGCATTTTGGGTCTTCAAAATAATTCGAATTTATAATTCTCAGAAAGGATCTGCGTAGATAAAGAAAGTTCCAGTTTCTTTTTACGCTGTAGAATTAAGAACGAATTTTAGCTCTGTATATTTAAGAGACATTTTAAAAAGATAAACGTACTCTACCGCCGGTACTTTTATTTTCTATAAGATTACAAGTGTTTATACAGCGCAATAAATGTCACTGGGACTCAAGAGTTTCGTTAGTGATGTGTCATGTTTACTTTCAACAAATTTTACGATTAGAGTTATGATTTCCTAGAAACATAAGAGTCAATGGCACTATACCATTGCATGTGATTTTCTTCCTCTACACTGTTGCATTACATTCGTTTATTGTACAACCAGGATGCGTAAGACAAAACCATACCTTCCCTAGGATAATACGATGATTTTTTCGTACATGATATCTCATAACTTAATGAGGCTATGAATGTCATACATAAAATTTAGATTTTAGATGATCATGTCAGGAGCAATCCATCTACGGGAAATGGTAGTTTATTTGAAGATTTATTGTATTGTATTTTGAACATATTTTAGTAAATATGTAATTGAATTAGAGCAATTTTTTTTTATAATAATTTAAATGTAATATAATATTAGCTATAATGTTTATTTGAAATTTTTTTTTATATTTTGTACCTTTTTAAAAGGTGTAAGTTGGAGACTATGGCTGGTACCACGAGCTCTGTTTTTGGGTATTTTAAGAGCAATGTTTTGAGCTCGGTTTTAGCGCTGTACAACGTTTTAAAATTATTTTATAAAAAAATACTTCAAATAAAAGTGGTAGATAACATATTTCTCTGTAACTATTATTATTTTTTACAATGCAACATATATTTGTTTATCCAACACCTCTCAATAAATTCTCTGTAACTATGAGGATTTTAAACAAGGAAAGTAACAGATTTCTCCCTAGTGGGTATAATTTTGAAGAAAGTCACTAGTGAGTATTTTTTTATTTATAACAATAATAATAACACATAACACCTTGGTAACCACTTCGACTGACATTTTAATTTAAAAATTTAAAGCTTATGTCACTGTCAAATAATATTTCTTCAATAAATTTTTTATTATTAAGAGACGTTGGATAAAACGTAATACTTCACACGTGGGCAAAGTGGAATTACCCACTCGATAAAATTACCACGCTCAGCCTTCGGCTTCGTGTGCTAAAATTTCTCTCGTGGGTAATTCCTTACTTTGCCCACTTGTAAAGTAAATAACTATTATATGGCCGTGAGAATATTCTGTAACGGGCAATGCAGCGACAGTAACAATCTAACAATTGCCGAAATTTGATAATAAATTTGGTTTTGTCACTGTAATAGCTCCAGTTAGATCATTACGTTAATAACAGAAAAAACTCTCGAATTCGTAGCGCACGTATTCAAATTTCCTTCGCTCAATTTGGCTGTCACGATGAACTTCTTAAATTAACCGTGAAGGCACTGGGAGATTGTAGGGGATTCAACACATTCCATTTTGGTCGGGACTGTTGACTACTAGTAAACACAAATTCACTGCTGTTCTACTCTCTTTCAAAAACTTTTGTTTGTATTTCAACATGATTTGGTGATAATTGTTGGAACAATTGGCATAAGACATGCCAAATTGTTTGAGTCGAGTGAAAAGAATGAATGTTGGGTCTTCTTTACTAAGCTGTCTGGATCCTTTTCATGTGGTGGTTCAACATCTTCCTGTCTCTCTACTTTTTTCATTTTTTTTGACTTCGTCTTCTCCTTTAACCTGGTTCCCACTCTATTGAGTCTCCTGCATCTGCTCTTCATGTATGTTTTAACCATTTCACTCTTTATTGTTTTATTCTTCTATTGACTCTACAGACTCCATATGTTTTGCTCACTTCTTCCTATCCTACACAAAACTTATGTACTCCGTATATCCTCTGCTGTCCTTCCATCTATTCCTTAATCTACTTCGACTCTTGTAAGCTACTGGGTTTCGATTGTATGTCGCATGCATTTGGAGATCTGCCTCAAAAAGGTTCATTTGATTATATCTTTCCATACGCTGTAATTTGGTGGAAACCGATGAAGATATATCTTTGAACTATTTTACTTTATTAAAAATATAAAGATAATAAAAATTGTCAACTGTTTGATAAAATACAGTCTCAGAATAATAACAAAAGTTATTAATTCACAGAGACCGGCCAAGCCAATCAATCGGGAACTACAGACGCGTTTCGTTCTTATTGGAGCTCAACAGTATAGTGTAACTCGTCAACTGCTATGAGGTAGTGACACCGATTGAATGGCTCAGAATATTTTACTTTAATTTAAATTTTAGATGTTCATGTTAACCCCCAACTGGTATAGTAATTTTTTATAACGTAACTGGTATAATGGGATCTTTATTGACCCCACTGCAAAATGTATGTAAAAAATGGAAATTTACGACAAAACTTGAGTTTATGTCTTTATGTACATCAATTAAACAGAGCATGTATAAAACTAAACAAAATAAAATTAACATTCAGCAAATAAACAATATAGAAAAAAATACTGATCCTCTGTTGCAGCCTGTTGGTTATTGGGGCATAAAACTGCCAAAAATAATTTTCAGGGGCCAAACGGGTAAAATTACAAATTAGTATACCTGAATACATCACCTATGATATAAAATTTATATTTTAGGACAACAGCTAAAAGACTAACAGGGGTATTTTTTACTTTCATTTTCTCCTCTTTTTGAATCTATTTCATTTGAAATCTGTGTTTGCTTCCTGGATTAGAAATGTTAGAATCAATCTCTTGTATTTCATCATTTTCATCTTCTCTCTCGATAATAAAATATCATACAACTCACTTTCAGTTAAAAAACACCGAGACATGTTAATTATAAAATCAACGTATTTGGTACAGTGGGATCAACAAATATATAGATTCGTGTGACCGTCACTAAGTCGAGTGTGTCGATTCATGAAACTACTAAAAAACACAAAAATTAAGTTTAAATTTTTAACACTAATCAACTATATTTAAATACACTGGGTTTTCGAAGACCCCAATATATCAGTTAAGGGCTAGGAGTTGATTAGATTTTGGTAGTAATCTATTAACCGAAAATGCTAGTTTATTTGAAGACCTATTAATTTCCTGGAATATATATTTTCCTTTCTAAACAAAGAAAATAAATCAAATTCACTTGTAAACAGTTCTCTTCTTAGTACATGCGATGTGAAACTGATAAGTCAGGTTTCTAATGTAAGGTGAATGGTCGCAAATATTTGTATCATTTTCAAAATGAAAAATCCATTCAAGAACAAATAAGCAATGTCCAAAATCAGCAGGCGTTGAATCTCTTCCTTCTCTGTTAGGTTGTACTGTGTTGTTAGAGTTTTAATTGCTTCCCCCAATGAGAAAATTCCGTCTCCACTCCCTCTGGCACACATCGCCTGTAATTACAGCCGCTGCAATAAAAATGAACGACGGGAAATGTGTATAAAGCACGGTGGATTGACGCTGCTGCCCTTTTGGCATTGTCTGGACGTCGTGGAAGCCATGGAAGGACTTCCACAAGTAAGGAAACCATATCTTTTTCAGTGTGGAAAGTGTTCAGATCGATTGGTAAGTTCAGTGTGCAGTTCAGGTGCACGCAGAGCGACATCCTTTTAATTACCTATTCGCGAGCGGCGCTGGGGGTCCTTTGACAAATGCAGTTACGTGCTCGCGTGTCTACAGACTATGAACCTAAACATCGATGTGGTAGCTTGAAGCTAGGTGGCACTGGCTACCGGCCACTCGTAATGTTCACCTTCCGTCATTTACGACGTTCGTAGAATCATCCATGAAATGAAATCAAATGGACACAGCAAGATTTAAAACTGTTTTACTAGTTGCAGCTGTGGCATTAGAGTCGATAATTTGCTAGGCTTTTTATTGGTTAATAAATTGGTTCAAGTTTCTCTTCAATTTATTGTTGTGTCAATTTTTTCTTAACCTATAAATTGATCAATTTATTAATGAATAAGAAAATGTTTTATTTTTCGACAACTATTTAGGGAATTATGTAGGATTTTAGTCATTGCCAACCATTTAAACTTGTTTATATTTTGCTTAATTTGTCATTTTTGTAAGTATAGCTTCCACCAAAAATATAAGAAACATATAGGTGACAACTGATATCTTTGCCAATTTAAATTTACCCCTGTGGTTCCCTCTCCACTAACATATTTGGAGCTATGATTTGACGGCCGGTAAGCGCACTTCATACTAAAAAATATGTCTCTTTCCGAGATCTGCGTAAGCAGAGTGGTACACCCATAATGGGTAAAAGGTGTGATGATATATTTATTTTATTTATTTTCTGATATCTTGGTAGTACTGTTGAAATAATCACAATAAATTGACGGAAAACTTAATGTCTATAAAAAAACCATAAAATTTTTCACACAAATATAATCTTTTACAAATAGCAATTTCTTAATTGTATAGAATGTAACAAATAATTTCCCATAAAATATTATTCTACATTTTTAGAATATAACAAAATTTACATTCTTCTTCTTTATCCTTATACCCAGATTGAGTATCGCAATACCTCATTTTAAGGTTGTTTTTATTCATTTTTCCTTTTTTATTTCATTTCTTCTCTTGTTTCCTATTTCTGCTATTCTTACTTCCCATGTATTCTCTATTTTAGTAATGTTTCCGGATTCTATTATTTTCCTAAGTTGTTTTGACCCCATTCCCAAAAAGTATTCGTACCATTCAAGTTGTTTTTTAACTATATCTTTTTCTTGATGTCCCATTTTTCTTACGAATTTTGTTTTGGGATAAATAGCTCTATGGTAAAGCATCGTGAATTATGAGACCATCAGTTCGAATTCCAGTTAGCAGTTGCTATTTTAACTTTACCTCTAACACCTTTGAGGCTATGACTTGTCAGCTGATAACCACACATTTTACTCAAAAATATCACTTATATATAGAGATCTGCATAAGCAGAGTGCCACATACATAAGTAAAAGACGCGATGTTTTATTTATTTTCACTTATGTTTTGATTTCTTCCCCTGTCTTCTTAATTTGTTTTTTTCCGGTAGCTGAATTTATTTTAAATAATTTTGTAAACATTTAAAGGAGGTGACAGGCTCGCCTAATGGGCTTGCCGGTTATTTTCTCCATTCAGCAGTAAAAACTGTTTTACCTTGCTTGTAATGTAAATAACTATTATGCCCTAAAAATTTTATAGGATCTTCAAATAAATTACTACTTCCGGCTATGGATTCTTACCAAAACCTAATCAGCTTGATACTTTCACATCCAAATAACGTATTAATATGATTATTTAAAAGTCTTAGACCTTCTTCGAGGTAAATGCATGGCCCAGCACCCAGTGTTGGCGTTGAGTATCGGCGTTAGAAATTCTCCCGTATCATAATCACTAGCGGTGAAACTAAAGAGACCGGAACCCATCGGATAGGGTTCAATACATCCGATCAGAATCCTCAATCGTCCTCAAAGCGTGCGTTATCGGTTATCAGGTATCGGGGGACCACTAGCGCCACTAACACCACTAGCGGCAATAATCGTAACTGCGATGTGGCCGGACATTACCCGGAGCCTGGGCGAGGGTAGCAAACTGCGAAGGACACTGGGGTGGACTGGATGTTAGGTTAATGTTCCGGGGTGTTTGGTTTTGGGGATTTTGCTTATGTAATGCCGCCCTGAGGCAGGGACTTAATCGTTATGTGGTTGCTAGTGCCTGCTTTTTGGATTTTTACCCCGTTTTATGCCCATAATTACAGTTTGGAATGACTGTAGACATAAAGGGTTTAATAACGTAAACATTTTGATTTCCATTCATTAAAGGGAAATTAAATTACCCCTTCAGACAATTAACACGGCACGTTCACCAAATGAAAATTTTAATTGTTATTAGAAACCGAAGCAAGTCACTGTAATAATTATGTTTTGAAAGACGTTGAGACTTTTAATGTCTTGAATTAAAAATAAATATATCACAATATATGAGACGTGATCGTATCCGGAATACATTGGAGTATGATGAGTGTGAGATTGAGAAGAATGTTCTTAAGAAAGTGGAAGTACGTTAGTTTAAATGAAAGGTTGTTGAAACTAATATATACGGGTGAAAATAGACAAGCAGTATGAATCGCACTATGAATGTGAACGAAACGAAAGTGGTGTGTCAGGAAAGGAATGTTTGATTGTTGGTTGACTGTGTTTCTGGGTTCGTACTACTCCACTGAGTGGGATATAGCGTGACCTTACGTATGGTATTAATTCCTGAATTTTATTCACAATCACTATAGTAATTTGTCAATTCCAAACCTTTTACAGGTTGGGAAATAAATCATTCCTTACTAATATGACAACCTCTTGTGTAGGAAATGACAGATTTATCCCATGGGTGAGAAGTGTTTATATAGAATTGCCTAGTAACACTGTCATAAATCTCTGAAAATAAGTTGAATAGTGCTGTCAAATATATTGATAAAACCTTATAATTACAATAAAACATAAATATTTACAATATTAATATTGAATAGAATCATTTTTGTTATAAAATAATATAAAATTCCAATGTAATGTTTTATTAGGATTTAAGTTTCCTGAACTGTTGACATATGTCAAATTATTGAAACAAATTGAAAAATTTGTACTACCATACATCACCTTTGTTGGATATACGAGTAGAATGAGAAATTAATTTTGGATAATTAAGGATGATTGTGAATAAAATAGTATACGAGCCCCAAATTAATAACATTTGGCCCAGTTAAAATCATACAAAAGTAAATTGTTTAATTCACCATATTTATATCTTAAATTCTATCACTTTGCCTCGCGCACATACATATCTGTAAGGGAGGTATTATGTTTATGTTACGAATTGATTAGATTTTGGGAACAATTCATCAACAGTAAGTGGTAGATTATTTTGGACATATCTTAGTAAATAAATGAGGTAGTGTAAATTTCATTGCAATCGAAAAGATGTAGAATATTACCTATAATTGAAACATTTTTCCATATTTTGCTGTCATCAGATTCAAAAACAGTGTTCGTGGTACCAGCCAATACCTTTGGGTCAAATAAAATCTTTATGTTAGTGCGTTTTATTAATTGGTTATAATTTCAGTTGTTATTTTTCTTCAAAATATTCTTAAAAATTACAGAATTTAAGGTAGAATTAAATTGAGTACAATTTTCCCTTTGTAAGTACAAAACAATTTTTTTTTAAAGTTTTTATAAGAGTCCTAATTGGGCCAAATAATATGATTCTGGCCTCGTACATAGTTCGGTGGAAGTTTATTATTTTTCCAGAAGAAGAAGTAAATGTAGAATTTATAAACGAATTTTAATAAAATTATTTACAGAAGTTAATACAAAAATCTATTATTAAATGATATAATTGATATTTGAAGGTTTCGAAGTATAGATGAAGCGTTGGTGTTTTCAAGTTTCAAAGACTTCAAGTCCTCAAACAATTGTTAGAATGTAATGGAAAGATAATATTTAAGAGCATATCCCGTACGAGTGTACGACAATGTTTATTTATTCATAAGTAAATACGCTTAAGTACCTACATTGTATAATCACCCAGCAAACATAGTTAATATTCTGAAAAATTTGAAATCATAAAGGTGTATGCAAATGATTGTAATGTATATAGAAGTATCATCGATTAGTCAACAAATATCGTGAGAAATTAACGCATTATTGTACCCACGCATCTGCGATGAAAACCAACGGATTTATTTCAAGTTGTTAGTTAATTATTGTAACTAAATGCTAAGGAAAATCCTCACGAAACCGAGCAGTAAGCAATATATAAATGGATTAAAATGAAACTTGTACGCTAGACATTTTTAAACCGTAACGACAAAATTAAATTATATTTTAAAAGCAGCGACAGTTTTCCTGGAATACCCAGCAAACTGAAATGCAACTAAATTACATTAATATCGCTCGCTGTAATGGAAAACGGAGATGCCAATCTTTAACGAAATATCCTCTTGATAAAACGCTTTCCTACAATAGAAACGGCGTCGCTAAAAATAGTCTTAATCATTTGTGAATGGCTGAGTAGAAAATGTGATATATTTTGAAATGTGAACAAGTTACAGTATCCAGTGGAAGAGGAACCACAGGGGTTAAGTTAAAATGGTAACTGGCAGCTGTGGGATTGAAGTGAGGATCTTTTATTCCATTCCGAGGATATTCAATAATCGAATTAAAAGCGGATATTTTATTACGTTTATTAGTTATTTATAATACAAGTATTAAAAGTGACATTTTATGAGTAAGTGGGGAAGTTTGTGAAAAAGCCAAGTAAAACAACACTACGAATAATAGTTATTTACTTTACAATTGGGCAAAGGAATTACCCACGAGAGAAATATTAGTACACGAAACCGAAGGCTGAGTGTGATAATTTTATCGAGTGGGTAATTTCACTTTGCCTACGTATGAAATATAACGTTTTAACCAACACCTCTTAATACATGAAAAATTTATAAAAGTAATATTATTTGACAGTGACATATGCTTTAAATTTCTAAATTAAAATGTCAATCGAAGTAATTACCAAGGTGTTGTGTATTATTATTATTGTTATAAATAAAAAAATACTCACTAGTGAATTTCCTCAAAATTATACCCACTAGTGGGTAATCTGTTAGTTTCCTTGTTTAAAATCGCCATAGGTACAGATCATTTATTGAGAGGTGTTGGATGAAATAAATAACTTTAAACACGTACATCACACAAAATTTTATCTAAGATCTTCCTAGAGTATTAGTAAATACTAAAAAATGTAGAATGATATTTTGCCAGGTAGGGTTATATTTTATATTTATTGATATAAATCGTTAGCAATGTGTTAAAAGTAACAATTAAATCAATTTTAACACGTTGCCATGTTACTTTTAACACTAGTGTCAGAAAGTGACACTTTTAACCTGCTAAGCAACCATTTAAAGGTCCACTTTCAACAACGGTCGTAGATAAAATTGTTTCTTTTCTATTTTGAAAAAATCTATCCTGTTTGACATTTTAAAGACCGATGAAAAGATAAATATGATATCTCTTATAACATTAATTATTCTCCAGTTTTTTAAGCGACGAAATAAAAGGAGCCTCTCAGATCAACTTGTAAATATGTGACCACGCATAACTTTTTATTGAGTAATCCAATTTTGATAATTTTTTTTATTGCATAGGGTATACCTCGATTAATTTGCAAAAAAAAATCTACTATTAAGGGTAGGAAATTTCAATTTTTTCAATGAATTATTTACTCTTCTCGACCAATCACAGAGCCAAAAATCTATAATTCATGGTTATTTTAAAGACGTGATATGGATCACCAAGCAACGGCCGTCTGACAGTTGACATGTAGTCAGTTGTTATTATGTATTTTTATGAGGACGTTTTCCAAAGTTTGTTTTCATTGAATTTCGATCATTTTCAAAAGTAATTTCCTAATTTACAGGAATAGAAAAAGTATAGTATTATATTCGAGATGACTTGCTTTATCTTCGTGAATAATGATTATCATAATCCCTCATTTAATAATATACTATTTGACTTCTACAATTTAACTAAAAATATTTTGACTAAGCCTGCCACAAAATCGTGTAATGGCTAGGGGATGATGAATAACAATTAACTGCAATGCGAATTACTAAACAGAAACTAGTATCCTCGATGGCAAGCACTCTTGAATTATAGGAAATTAGCAGCAGCAACACTTGAATCCCGCGATGACTATAAATAAACTCCTCTCTAGATAATCTGCTTATCGTGGAAACTTCCAAAATAATTGTTTAGTAGCGGCATCAAGTGCAGCGCAGCCATCACACATAAACAACGTTATTACCTGCAGGAAGCATCGCATCTGGGGAACGAATCCGTCGAGATGAAGCACCACGTCGACGGTAGAGCGTCGTATGCAGATATTCCATTTAGGGGATGATGCGATGATGTGACGAGAGGAAGATGCAAATGAAACCCCGCTGACGAGATATCGGATATCGCTCGACACGGCAGGACCGCATTGAAATTTATCAACGTAGTCCGGTCCTGCTTCCTGGTCCCCTCTGGCGAATGTTTACGTACGGACGTGCGACATGTGCTCACTACGACGACATGACTAGATAAATAACTGTCAAAATTGTTGTCGCCGCTGGTCGCAATGTATTTGTTCAGTTGCTGGGTGTCGTTACGTGACTCGTATGTCACCAGTTCCCCCTGCACACCTCTCCACGCCCGCAGCCATCCACGTAGGTTGGTTATTGGATTTCTGATTTCGCTGATGAAGAGGGTAAATTGACGCGATGACAGAACACGGGGAAACATTTTTTGACACTGATTTCTTCATGATTGTCATAAATAAATAGCTTGGTGACGTGCGTCTCTTCTTCTTCCTACTGGTCCCCATTATACTACTGATTTAATTGCATCCTTTCTTCTGCTCTCCATATACAGACTAAGAAACCAATCTGTGTAGCTGGCTGACTAATAACTTAAAGAGAAAAAATATATACAGCAAGGAAAAGGACATAAACCCTTAACTGGTATAGTGATTTTTTTATAATGTAATTGGTGTAGTGGGGATTTTATTGACCCCTCTGCAAAATGTAGGTAAAAATGAAAATTTACGAGAAAACTTGATGTTATGTCTTTATGTATATCTATTTAAACAGCATATGCATAAAACTAAAGAAAATAAAATTAATATTCAGCAAATAAGCAATATAGAAAAAATACTGATCCTCTGTTACAGCCTCTTGGTTATTGGGGCGTAAAACTGCCAAAAATAATTTTCAGGAGCCAAACGGGAAAATTACAAATTAATATACCTGAATACATCACTTATGATATCAAATTTATTTTTTAGGACAACAGCAACAAGACTAACAGGGGTGTTTTTGACTTACATTTGCACCTCTTTCTGAATCTGTTTCATTTGAAATGTGTGTTTGCTTTCTGCATTAGAAATGTTAGAATCAATCTCTTGTATTTCGTCATTTTCATCTCTGCTGAAAAACTGAAACATTTAGTTTAAATAACACTAAACAACTAGATAAAAAACCCTGGAATCTTCAAAGACCCTACTATACCAGTTAAGGGTAGAGGGGATGTGAAGGAGAGGAATGAATGTTTCATTTTCTTAAATGGAATAGGGTATTTTTTTATTAAAATAGATAGTGCGAAGTATTCCCTTTTCAACAGGGTAAATAAATTAGGTCGTGGTTCTCCCTTTTGTAATATTTTTGGGTATTAATGTTTGACAGCACTGCATGTGTAAATAGTTATGTACCTTACAAGTGGGCAAAGTAAGGAATTAGCCACGAGAGAAATTTTAGCACACGAAGCCAAAGGCTGAGTGTGATAATTTTATCGAGTGGGTAATTCCACTTTGCCCACGTGTGAAGTATAACGTTTTATCTAACACCTCTTAATAAATGAAAAATTTATTAAAGAAATATCGAAAAATCGAACTTTAGGTACCAAGGTGTTGTGTTGTTACTAGTGGGTTATCTGTTACTTTAAATGTTTAAAATCGCCATAGTTATAGAGCATTTATTGAGAGGTGTTGGATAATAGTATATTGTACAACGAGCGTGGAATGGTACTCATTTCCTACGAGTATGCAAGTTTGTAGCATGAGCCGAAGGCGAATGCTGCAACTCATACGAGTATGAAATGGACATTCCATGCGAGTTGTACACTATACTTTTTCTACGACCACGATATTATTTCCTAATTAATTAAATTTTAATAATAAATTTGTCCCGCTTTCACCATTCCAATATTTGACAATTTTAAATAAGTATCCTAGCAATAGCACCTGTACGTAAATGAACTGATCTTTATTGAAATACTCACAAAACAAATTCATTTCGCACGATGCTTGCAATGTACCTCATATCCCTAGCAACAACAAACATACAATGAACAGATTTCTCAGTGGTCGTAGAAAAAATACATTATCGAAACCTGCGAAAGCAGAGTGCCACACCAAATTTATCCAAATACATGGCAACACATTTATTTTAATTAAAAATATTGTTGTTTCAAATGAACATTACTGTAAATTATATTTGAATCTATAAGAATTAAACTGCTGTTTCGTACATTCAATTTAAGAAAGCAACCGATGTTGAAACATACATCAAAGAAGATGTATGTTTGCTTCAAGTGGATAATTCTATAACAGCCATAACCATAACCACCTGAATTATTGCTTAATAAGTTAGCACAGTTTCATCATCTGTGAAAGATAAATAATATATTTATTTATTTATTTAAGCGGACTCAACTGCTGATATTCCTCATTTACGGTGGTGTGATAACGGCACGCAGTGTTCACTGGTATGGATTTTCACAAATAAATAATATACAATTTTATTGTTGAATCCGTGTTCGATTTCAATTATTTTCTAAGTACATGCATCGTCTCAACTACCCTTAATTCTTCAAGACATCGACGGCTGCAGTAGTGGATGGAGTGCAGGTAAATAACACCCTCGCCCTCGTGCACAAAATGAACGTCAGTCAACCGCTGCCACGCAGCAGGCGCAGCAACAGTAGCAGGAGATGATTAATGAGTATTTGTGTACGTGGCGCATTTGAAAAACGACAAGGGTGCAGCTCATAGTCATAACCGCAACAAGTGCCCAAGACTCTCATGCCGTGACGTCATAACTTACAAAGCACGGAATTTGCTGGGCTAATCGCTTCATGCAAACTTGCTGCTAATTATTTTTACAGAGAATTATGCACGGGGTATTGATTTTACCGCGGTAGGAAATATGAAATACCTACACCTATGATATCGATGGTTGCACTATGCATAGGTTTTTTAGTTCCTTTTAAATAGGGTAGGGTGGAACTCTGCTAAATTTCAGTAGTGTTTAACAGATATAATGACTGGTACCAAGAACTCTGTTTTTGGGTGTTTTAAGAGAAGGGATTTTAGAGCTGTACAATGTTCTAAGATATTTTATAAAAAAATGCTTCAAATAGAAGTTGCGTAGAAATATAATAGGTTTGTTCCAAGTGGTCATTTCGGACATGTTTGTAACATGTTTGTGACAAATGTCAGTGCGCCTGCGAAAAATGTAAACAAGTTAAGTTTGAAACATAGACTGGAACGGTGAATGGAATGAAGCGCATGTGCATGCTCATTTTTTGTTTTGACAGCTAACCTTAAATATAAATATAAATAAAGAAATTCATACAATTTTCGCCACAAAAAAGAAATGAAGTTTATGTTTCAAAGTTAACTTGTTTACATTTTTCGCAGGCGCACTGAAATTTGTCACAAACATGTCAGAAATGACCACTTGGAACAAACCTATTATCTACCACTTTTATTTCAAGTTTTTTTTATATAAAATAATTATAAAACCTAGTACAACGCAAAAACTTCTCTTAAAAAATCCAAAAACAGAGCTCGTGGTACTATTGTATAAGTATTGTAATGAAATGTTTAAATGTTTATTGACAACCAAAACTAAGTATTATGCATTAAAATAAATTGACAAACTTGAAAATTATTTTTCATAGGGTTCTGTTTTTGTAAAACTACCAAGGACAATTCCCTAGAAAAGAAAACAGCCCGTACAAATAGATAAGTAGACTTTTCATGATCGTTTTCGTAATATGAAGTATTTTAACAAATAAATAAATAATATAACCATATTTGAGTGCGGTACGCAGATCTCAGTATATAATATATTTATTTCTGCGCATACACTGCCGTCAATTTACAACCCTCAAAGATTATTGGGATGGAGAAACGAAAGGGTTAATATTTTGTTTCAAACTATTTTTATTTGGATTGTAATTTTTTGATGACAGTCTGCTGTGTATTTCCTGCTAGAAAAAATTCACTAGATATTTAGACAGCCTCTACAAGTCACAATTAGAGTATTTTTTTATGGAATTAATTATTAATATAAATTGACAAACTTAAATACAAACTTGACAGTTTTTAATTTGGATCGTAATTCAATAAATATTCCTGTAGAGGACAGAAAGATCTTAGATTTTAGAAATTCTTTAAATCTGAGACATACGCAATAAGAACTACTGGCATTGATGTATCTATAAAACGGATTTTTTTCTACAGTTCAAATTTCCATGGTCGACCAAGTACATTAAGGGGGCCAGGTGCGAAAATAGTTTAGGGTCTCTCTTTTTTGACATATAAAAAAAAATCATGAAATGAAGAATTGTATAAACAAAGTATATTATTATATGTCATTATTTATAAAGATTAATTTCAAATCATCCGAGTGAATAATGATCATAATCCCGAATATAATACTGTGCTTTTTCTACTCCTGTGAATTCGGAAATCACTTTTGAAAATGATCGAAATTCTTTGAAAACACACGTTAAAGAACATCAAAATAAAAATACACATGACAACTGACTGCACTGTCAACTGTCAGACGGCCGTTGCTAGGTGATCCACGTCTTTAAAATAATCGTGAATTATGGATTTCTGGCTCTGTGATTGGTCGAGAGGAGTGAATTATGAAACATGATTCACTATCGTGATTTATGGGTAATATAATTAATCGGAAAAATTTAAATTATGGGGATATATTTATACAGGAGTAAAAAAATGTTATTAATTCTTTATTTGCAACAAAAGATAAATACATTTCGACATTAATGTTTTAAATAATGTAAGTATACAGGCTAATGAATTGAAGGACGCTAAATGCTCTTTTTAATATGTTTAATTATTGGTAGAAAATTACCAATAAATATTTCCGTTATTTTCCGGTTCTAGGTTGAATAAAATTATAAATATTAATGATAAAAAATGCAGAAATTTTTCCTCTACAATAAACTATGTAACTTTTTTGATGTAAATTAAATATTGAAGCGAGATCATTTCAAAAATAGCATTGAAAACGCTTATGATACGTCCTTCGATTCACTACCCTGTATAGCTTTTAAAATAGAACAATCTAAGTATTTCTGAAAATAGTTTTGTACAAATGATTTGTACATACAATATATAATGACATTCAACAATTAAATAATCTAATGAAACTCCAACACGTGCAGTTAGCGTACACATGTACCGGTGCGTATCACATGGGACTTGCGTGAAGTGCGTACGTCCCTACATGGGCGTCTTGTCCTCTCTCCCCGCGCACTCCCGGGCACCGTGAACATCTGAACGTGTCGGCCTTACCACAAACGCACCGTGTGGAATTTTTATATTTTCCGCTTCTTTGCGGAGCGCTGAACGGTTGAGCAGGAATTAGCCGTGAAAAGAAATGTAATGTTTTGCCGACGACATGAATTATTTATCAGCATGCTACGTTTTTTATTCTTAAGTTGCTAAATGTGTCACTATTGTACGAACGAGGATAGTACCCAAGAACACTGACTTATGTATCTGTAATTATTTCGAATAGGATTCATTTAAACCGTAAATTATTTTGGAAACAATATGGATGGAATTTTACTTTTTAAAAACTAGAATAGAGGATTTTTGTTTACTTTCGAACAGATGCCGCAAAGTAGATTGTTCATAAGATATTCTTGCACGTGCCAGCTGTCAAATCGGGGCCCCAAAATGCACATACCTCTCGCTGTAAGGCTGTAATTTTGAATTGTAAGGAAGGTATAGGAATCATGATAATAATTCGGTAGTGAGTTTTCAGTGGATGAGCACATTTTAAGGTTCCTAGAATACGATTTTATTTGCCTCGCGATGATGTATGTGGGTGTTTTCTCAAAAACTACTAAACAGAAAATTTTGATATTTTACATATATCAACTGTATCCTCTTCGGACGAGCTGATTAGTTTTTAGTGATAATCCAGTAACCGGAAGTGGTAGTTTACTTGAAGCTCTATCAAGTTATTTTGAAATATCTCAGTAAATTATGATTTAATAACAATTTTTGTTATTTGAATAATGTTTGAAATATTATTATCTACAATTGTTGTTTGAAACATTTTTCTTTTACTGTCACCATTTACGTTCAAGAAAAATTATATTTGAATATTTTCGTTTAAATCTGCTAACCTGTGTGAAAAAAAAAACAAAACAACGGTTGAAAGGATTTTTTTATTTAAACAATTTTTCGGTATCTATAATAACTTTGGAGAAAAAAGGTGTTTCCAGCTCTACTGAGCTAGTGTGAAATAAAACGGATATTATTTTTTTTCTTTAAGTTCACAGTTACTCTTTAATCTAATACTTTATTTTTATGTTTATAGCGACACGTGGACAACGTCACCGGAGCTTTGATCACCCTCAACAGTGTCTTCGGAGCCGATATCAGCTTTGAAGTACATTATTTGCAACGAAATCGTAAGTAAATTAATTTTACAATAATACAACATACTGATAGTTCATTTGTATGTTTATGTAGGACCTCCATGGACCTGGAACCATCTTCTGCTGCTGCATCATCATCGTAGAGCTGCTGGTATTCTGACCAGTTTTACCGGACACTGTATCTCGTGATTGGACGTTTACAGAAACATCATCAGGACCAGCGTCCGCTGCTAGCAACACAACTGTAAAGAATATTAATTATTGTCTTTTGGCCACGTAAATCATACTTGCACCACTTAAAATCTTAGTTTTTTACCAAATATTGTTCATGTTGTGTTTGTAATTGTTGATAAATTATTTTGTTTGTCACAGTTGCTATGGCGACGAGGCCACTCCCCTGTTTCAAATATTTATAGATTTATATGTTGTGATGATCAACGAAATATTAATAACTTGTATTATAGAAACAATATGTGATTTATTTATTTAATATCGTACATAAACTTATTGTACAGTAATACAAAATATTGATTCTTTATTTGTATGTTTACATAGGACTTCCATGGACCCGGAACCATCTTCTGCTGCCGCATCATCTTCGTTGAGCTGCTGGTATTCTGATCAGTCTCGCCGGACCCTGCATCATCACCAGAGCGCTCTAGATAGATCATGATCAGGACCGATATCCGCTGCCAGCAACATCAATATAGTAGTTTTTATTTTACATATATGTTATTTGTAACTAGAAGGTTGTTATCTTATAAATAATATAAATTAATATCATAAATAAACGAAATATAATAACATGTATTTATCCATAGAGATAATAAAGAAATTGTAACAAATTATTTGTGTTTTATTTACTTAAAAATATGCAATACAATAGTTTAAAATTAATATTGTCATTTAATGAATCGAAATTCAAAATTATATTTTATTATTTTCAATTTCAATCTTAGTGCTGCCATCTATTATTTTATCTTAGAAATATTGGTTCCTAAACTACAAAAAATCATGTCAGTTTGAAAATATTGTTGCCCTCTGCTCACAAGAATAGTTTACAAATTTTGTACGAGATGGCAGCACTACCTGGATGCGGTAACTCGGCACTCAAATTTTTTCGATTTGGTAATTCAAACTAATTGAAGATGCTCATTTTTGAAACTGTGACCTTGATTAATTAGCGGTTTTTAAACCCTTGGCCCTACGCCCTTCATACTCACATATGTTGTAGAGAAGGGTCGATTCTTCAGGGTACTACTAGAGGGACCGCGGTTTTTCGTTATTTTTGCGATATCTCTTACCGTTTTCGAGATATGACGCTTTAAAGTTTTCACATTAGTTTCCCTTAAAAATCACCCTTAATATTAACTTTACAGGGCTAGAAATGATTTTATACCCCTTTTAGAATGTGCTGAATACGATTCCACCAACCATTTTGCGATAGGATGTGTAGTTACATAATTAGAGCAGTATTTACTTTGCTTTATTTAATTACATAAGATTTAAGGGTGAGCGCCAATTTTCGAAACTGCCACGGGAGTTTTAAGGCTGAATCTATAGGAATCCACCCCTAACTCGATTTTTTTGGGTTTTTTCCAAAAAAAAGTTGGACTATAGTCTTGGTGTTTTTACGATAAAATATGGGGGTAAAAAAATTGAGATAAGGGCGCTACACCCTTCATTAGGGTCTGTAGATTCCGAATCTGTGATTTAAAATGTCCTAGGGTTAGTATTTCTTACGTAATTCGCATTTAACTTTTATATGTTATGACCCATTGCGGACTTGTGGTTCATAATATGTTTCACTGTTGACTTGTCGTTCATAATATATAAAATTGCCGGTACGCTGAGGAAATGTGACATGCAATAATGAACCTTATATACATACTACATAAAGCACATAAAATTGGATATGAAAAACCCCAAATTTAAGGGCGAGCGCCAAATTTCGAGACCGCCATTGCAGTTTTTAGGGCTGAATCTATAGGAATCCACCCTTAACTCGATTTTTTTGGGTTTTTTCCAAAAAAAAGTTGGACTATAGTCTTGGTGTTTTTACGATAAAATATGGGGGGTAAAAAAATTGAGATAAGGGCGCTACACCCTTCATTAGGGTCTGTAGATTCCGAATCTGTGATTTAAAATGTCCTAGGGTTAGTATTTCTTACGTAATTCGCATTTAACTTTTATATGTTATGACCCATTGCGGACTTGTGGTTCATAATATGTTTCACTGTTGACTTGTCGTTCATAATATATAAAATTGCCGGTACGCTGAGGAAATGTGACATGCAATAATGAACCTTATATACATACTACATAAAGCACATAAAATTGGATATGAAAAACCCCAAATTTAAGGGCGAGCGCCAAATTTCGAGACCGCCATTGCAGTTTTTAGGGCTGAATCTATAGGAATCCACCCTTAACTCGATTTTTTTTGGTTTTTTCCAAAAAAAAGTTGGACTATAGTCTTGGTGTTTTTACGATAAAATATGGGGGGTAAAAAAATTGAGATAAGGGCGCTACACCCTTCATTAGGGTCTGTAGATTCCGAATCTGTGATTTAAAATGTCCTAGGGTTAGTATTTCTTACGTAATTCGCATTTAACTTTTATATGTTAAAACCCATTGCGGACTTGTGGTTCATAATATGTTTCACTGTTGACTTGTCGTTCATAATATATAAAATTGCCGGTACGCTGAGGAAATGTGACATGCAATAATGAACCTTATATACATGCTACATAAAGCACATAAAATTGGATATGATTACCCCAAAGTTAAAGGCTTTACGCCCTTGTCATTCTACTATGTTATACCCTTATTATCCTTTAACTTATTAGAAGTAGGTTATGGAATGGATTTTTAATAAAATACGTCATTTTGACAATAATTATTTATTTTTATTATTCATTAATTTACATACATGTTTATTTATTATTTAATTATATTTATTTATTAATACATATATGTACATCACACTGTATCCCACTCAGTGGGGTAGCACGTACCCAGAAACACAGTCAGCCAGCAATCAATCTTCCCCAAATATTCCTATCCTGACACACCACTTTCGCCTCGTCCACATTCATAGTTATACGTCGTTCATCCACACCCAATATTCAGAACCATACATTAATGTAGGTACTAATACACCATTATACACATTCAATAGGACATCACGTTTTGAGCAAATGTACCTAGAGCACCCAATACCTTGCACCCTGCAGACACCCGCCTTTCAATCTCCCGATCAATACGTCCATCCCTAGAAAACATACTACCCAAATATATAATTTAATTGACTTGTTCCAGTCCCACACAATTCACTGAAACATTACAATCTGTCACCAAATTATTAATACATATTTTTTTTTATATTTAGGTGGACACATGTCCTTGTATTGAAACTGGTCAACAGACCAACCATCAATTTATCTCTAATCTAAAAAACTACTACAACAATGAGTCTATTGTTTATTCATAATTCACAATAGTTTACGTTAATTTGCGTTAACCCGCACTTTACTCTGCTTTTCACTAACTAGTTTCACTGGCATCTTAATACATAATGATGGAATATTATCCAGGGATAAAATCGTTGGCGAAAACATAGCATTGGATGTTGCAGGCACGCAGAAGATGCTTCTCAGGTCTTCAGAAGATGTTGAGGGAGACTCCGGACTGTGCAAACATTTCTTGTAATCGGAATGACAGACAGGCAGCAAATGACAATATATAATTCAAGATACACTAAATTACATTTAAAATATGTCATACTTAATTTACTAAAAATAAGCAAAGATAAATTCTATTACAACAGTTCTAGAGAAACATGTGTAGCAAAAACTAGCACATTTTTTCCTGTTAACTTATTTCGTAAAACAATGTTTATCCAACACCTCTCAATAAATGCTCTATAACTATAGCGATTTTAAACAAGCAAAGTAACAGATTACCCACTAGTGGGTATAATTTTGAGTAAAGCCACTAGTGAGTATTTTTTTAATTATAACATTAAATAATAACACACAACATCTTGGTAACTACTTCGATTGACATTTTAATTTAAAAATTTAAAGCATATGTCACTGTCAAATAATATTTCTTTAATAAATATTTCATTTATTAAGAGGTGTTGGATAAAACGTTATATTTCACACGTGGGCAAAATGGAATTACCCACTCGATAAAATTATTACACTCAGCCTTCGGCTTCGTGTGCTAAAATTTCTCTCGTGGGTATTTCCTTACTTTGCCCACTTGTAAAGTAAATAACTATTATATAGTTTATTTGAAATATTTAATATTACAATATTTGAATTATTTATAAATATAAACTATTTATTTCAAAGCCTGGATCACTTTTCTGAGGATTTGAAAAACAGAATTTGGCCCATATCCCGCGAGTATTCTCCCTATCGTCCTAGGATATCCCTTTGAAAGACCTGGAACAGGACAGCGTCTTTTTCATTGCTGCAATTTCACCTAGAAACACAAAATAAAATTAGAACAATTTAATTATTGGTTATAGACATTTAAAATGAAGTGTACAATAGTTACAAACCATTAATTTACAAAATGATTTTAAGTAAATTACTCATTCTGATGTTGCTAGCAACCGACTTGGAATTCGACGGCTTTAGAGTTGCAAAAGTCCATAATGTTCTAGAAGATGATGACTGGTAATGTTGTCCATGATGATAAAATGGTCCAAGTTGAGGTCAGAAGCTGATAACTCTGGTGATGTTGTCCATGATGATGGAATGGACCCGTTGATTCCAGGGGAAGATAATAACTAGTGATGTTGTCCATTGTGATATAATGGTCCACGTATTGGCTCCAAAGACACTGTTGAAAGTGATAAAGGCTCTGGTGACGTTGTTCACGTGTCGCTATAAACATAAAAACAAAGCATTACATAAATGAAGAACTGTAAACCTGAAAAAAAAAAATTTTATGGATAGAAAATATTTTTACATGTTGCTATGTTACTTGTATCACTAGTGTCAGAAAGTAACTTGCTAAGCAACCATTTAATGGTCCACTTTTAACAATGGTCGTAGATGAAATAGTTTTTGTTTTACTGATTTATTTAACAGAAAGAAATGGAAAGAGAAGACCTCTTTAATTTGCTATTATATTTTTAGAATTTTCTACGAAATTACTACAGAAAATAATACAACACTGTAATAAATAAATCTAAATCTGTTATCTGAAATAACAAATACACAGCCCTACAAAAATTTTTTTTTGAACTGCTATGAAGACAACTATAAGCGCTTTAAAACACCACTTCAACAGGGTAAAAATGACTTAGACGAATAGTCTAAAAGGTACTGCAACTATTTTTTGAGTGTCGTGTTATGTGAGGGGTAATTTTCAGCCTCTCATGAGGATGTCACTGAATAACTTTGGTGCAATGCAAAGTATTCACCTCCAAACTGCAGTGCTGCATATCAACAGCCAATTTTAGTATCGATTGAAATATAAATTACGATGACAAATTTTTTTCACCGGTATTCTCTCAAATTTAAATTTAGAGGTAGTTTCCGCCATGCTATGGGAGTAGTTTTTGACCCTATCATCAAGACTGATGCAGTTACTCACTATTTCACAACAAACTGAGACTTTGTAAGCATTTATTATATTTACTGCAGTTTTTCCGAGGGGTAATTTTCACCCTACCTAGTTGGGGTGGCACTGAATCAAGTTGGGGCTACGCGAGTATTAAGTGCTGCAGATTTTAATCCAATTTGAGCTCATATTAAAATAGAAATCAAGTTGACATGAGTTTTTCCTAGATTTTCCTTGTAATTTTATTCTAGGGGTGGTTTCCGCTACTGTATGGGGGCTGATTTTCAGTATTGCATTTGGACTAATTCAGTTATTCACTCTGTCAAAAAAAAAAATGAACATCGTAAGCTTTTTTTGCAATCACTGCATTTTTTCAAAGTATCCTGTTGTATGATGGGTAGTTTTCACCCGCTCATGGGGGCAATTTTCAATGGAAAGTATTGTTAACTCTGTGTTTATACGTTATGTACTTATATGTTTACATTTATTTCGATTTGCTGAGATTTAAGAATGTTCGTACTTCATAGAGCGTTAATTAATTTTTACCCTGTTAAGGTTGAGGTTTTTTAGCGCTAGGGGTAGATTTTGAGCGTGTATGATTTTTTTGACCCCAGATTCGGAATCAGCATCAAAAACTACATAGGAATATAGTTGACTCGATAGGAGTTCAAGGACTGTGATAGTTTTCGTTTATGTTTAATTTTCCATGACCGTATTACAATTTCCCTAATAAATATTTATTTTTATTTGATTGATATGTCATATTCTACTAAGATTTAGGTACCCAAATGGGCCTTTTTGCATGCATTTTTAACTTCTGAGCAACTTTTGTATTTACACTTTTGCTGTATAGTAAATAGGTAAAAATTTACGGCAATTTTAAATAAAATAGTATTGAAATCCAAATATATTACATTTCAATTCTACACCCAGAATATGCGGGAGGTAAAATCGAATATGAAAACAATTCAAGAAAAAATTAGCATACAGATTTTAATTACCCTAACCCAAATATTGTTGCTAAATAACTTCGCATTTAATTGGCACATTTAAACTACGGCTTTTTATTTATTTCGATCGTACAAATTAATTGATGTGTATTTCTACCTTCGTCGTTAAAAATAATTTAGCTTCACCAACAGATAATTAGCTAACTCGTTATAAAATTTCATTTCAGGAATTTTTTATGCGGCGCTCGCCGCGTTTAAACAAATTGCCGCAATTTTTTCGTCGCTTGTTCTACACTGTAAGTTTGTAGATTTTTTTTTTAGTTGGGTAATGTTTGCTCTGGAAAAAATGTTCTCTTTATGATGAAATTCTTGTTGTCATCTGGTTGTCACGTGGGAATTAAGCTGAATTAATTATGTAAAATGAGATGAAAGATGATTTTATAATTAGGTCAGTTTGACAACGCAAAAAATATGTTTGATCTATTTATGAGATGGAGACGGAAACGCGCTGACATGATGTTATAAATTACTTGTTGAAATACAAATTATACAAATTAAATTAATAATTATTGAACTAGTTGTTTTGTTGGATAACTACTCTTAGTTCGAGCCCCACTGTCAACAAATTGACCCCTTTACTACCTATTTGACAGATTTGCACCCACAAAAATATATCAACTGACATATTAATTATTGTTTATTAATATATAATTCATATTAAAATATCTATGATATTACGAAAACGAGTACCTTTTCATCTATTTGTATATGCTGTTAATATATGTAGTGAATTGCCGTTCGGAGGAATATTTATGTACAAAATATATACACGGTTTGTATTTCTGGAGAATTTACTTTGAGGGAGCAGCAAATGTATTGTTTTAGTTTCCTTGTCGTTATACTTTTCGTAAAATAAAATAATAAATTATATTCAATTTAATATTTTAATTGTGAAAAAATTTAAAAATTTAAATATTTACATTTGCTAATAAGCAAAATATAAAGAGAAGAAAAGAAATTGGGTTTTCCACGTAAACAAAGAATTACTATAAAAAAAAGATTTTAAATAACGATGCAAAAATGAAACGTAAAATACTAATAACAATATTAAGATCAATGAAGATATTAGATTTCATTTCATATTAATTATTCTAAATCTAAGTGCTCAAAAATCGTCATTAAAAGCTCAGAATCGTCACCCATTATACGACGATTTTGAGCAACCCATTGTTGGCAACCGTTAAATAATTATTGTACAAGTAAGATAATTTTGGTAGATATAATGATGTACTACAGTAAATTTGGACGTATTATGAAACAAAATTTGCAAGAAGAATTAAATAATTAATTCCGATGACGAAATTGAGGACAAAACACATAATTTTGAGTGTTATTTACGATAACTTCACTTCTCGAGGTTGGCAACACTGACTGTCAGTTTCAATTGACAACTGACAGATGTATAAACTTAATCTTTATTGTAATATTTTTACAGTTTTTCGAATTTTAGATTTCAAATAAAACTTAATATGAACCACGGCACTGAAGTCCCTCACATAGTCAAATAATAATAATAATTATTATTTGAGATATATTAAATCTGCACTAATTAATAATTATAATATGGTTTTCGGCCAATGACCAACGAAATTTTTCAAAATTAAATTATTAGATATTAATAAATAGCTACTTCCAAATAAAATCATAGTTACAATGAGAACAAAAATTTAAACATGTTTGACATATACATATCAAAATAAAGTCATACGCAAGGAACAAGTTATACGTGTTCAGTTGGTTTTATTTGTATAAAAAAGTAGTGTGGTGCCCACACCAGATTTTTTCTTTTATAATAGGATACAAGTGCGTGTTCCAGTATTACTATATTTCAGTGGTTCCAACCTATTTATAATTATTATTTAATATTTGGGGATTGTAATTTGACGGCACTACAGTAAAATTTCCTCTAAGCAGAGTGCCACACTAAAAACGCATACATAGTGCAATGATCTATATTTAATATTTTAAATATTAGCTTGTAATTTATTACAGCTTCGTTTACATTTAGTATCTCGCTGTGGGATCTGACCTCGTGGTACGCAATACCATTTTTTCTAGTTCTTAATGATATTCCACATTAATCATAATCATAATTTCCTCTTCTTTATTATCTCGTTTAAAACACGCCAGCACTCTCAATATCACAGCATTATTTACTCGAATATTCACACATCGTTAATTAATTCATCGATAAACATGGCCTTATCAGTCGATAAACTAACAACCATAATTCAATATCCACAAATGTAAATATGGAAATATGTCACAGTGTATGTACTGTTATGGAGTTGGAACAGCGGTGTTGAAAATCTATTTTAAATACATTATAAATAAAATCTTATCTAGAAATTTCATAGCTTATTATCTTGTAAATATACTTGAATTTTGTTTATGCAGCTGTCCATTTTGTGAACGGAGTGAAATGTTTGTGACGGCTGGTAATGCCTCTTTTATTACCTCCCACACATATGTGTGAAAGAGTGATAGTAACAGGAAATAGTAGTAGAAGAAAAGAAAATGGGAGTAAAAATAAATGAAGCAAAAACAATAATAATGCCACCCGGAAAAATCATTGGAAATAAAAATAGTTGAAAAAGCAAAGGACGAAGAGAAGCAGAAATCGAAAAAAAGATGGTAACAAATAAGGCTTTCCAGGTAAATAAAAAATTACGTTAATACAATATTTTATTTAAATATATCGGACCAATGACAATATACATTATTAAGGCTAAAACAAAAATAAAAGATGTAATAGATTTAAGAATAATGAAACGAAAAAAGTTAAGAACAATACTAGGACCAATAAAGATATCAGAAAACGAATACAGAATAAGAATGAACTGTAAAATAGAGCAAGAGTTGGAAGGAGAAGACATAGTGAAAAAGATCAAGCAAGAGAGAGTCTTGGCGAGCAGAGAAAATGATAAGTAGTAGAATGAAGACCAGGAGGAAGTAGAAGACGAGGAAGACCCAAATTAACATGGCTAAAGGAAGTAGAAGAAGATTTAAAAGCAACGGTAATTAAAAACACATCAGATAATTTTCAAAATGAAATTTCATTAAAATATACTAGCAAGCATTCAAGTAGCGCGCTATTTCACATGCAGCAATACACAGCGATATTGTGGTAAGTAGTGTGGCGAGAATTACGGTGATACATTTTAAAACTAATTATAATCTTCACAAATTAACACGCCGTAAATTAAGTCAACAACAACTAAGCGACCGTTCACCCACATATTCTCAAAAAAAAAAAATTCTCGTGTACCATTTCCTTCATTTTATAGTGTACTTTTCAACTAACACAAACATATGTGTTTATGACCCATAGACCCACTGCGTGTTTATGTCCTTTCCTGAGCTGGGCCTGCACAGGGCCGTCTTTAAATTTTTGTTAAGCCCATTCACATCGAAGTCCAGGTTATCTTAATTTCTAATGAATTTTTACATAATTAATTAAATACCTATTACCTAAAGTAATAGATGATATATTTCTTTGTAACTTCTATTCGAAACATTTTTTTATAAAATAATTTTTGAAGATTGTACATTGCTAAAACCGAAGCTAAAACACTTCTCATAAAACACTCAAAAACAGGGCTCATGATACCAGTCAAACTGTTTGCAATTTAATTTGTGATAATCCACTAAAACAGATACTGCCCCGGTTCTGTGTAGTTTTTCCACCTCCCCCTGATTACGGTCCATGTGTGGAAGGTTTATATGACAGTTTGACACCAGCATAGTTAGTTTCATTTACGTTAAATATAATTTGGGACACACATTTCATTTTGCGTCTGTTTGGAAGTATAGACAAACATAAACAACGGTTTTGTTTTATTTTTAATACCACATGTGTGTTATACATATTAAACTGGATACATCAATGTTTGATGAATGCATGGACCAACTAGAGGGTGTCCCAAATTTATTGGGACCCATCAGGAGCTTGGATAGTATTTGTAATAATTTATTAAATTCTTTAACCACTTGTACTTTAGGTTATAAGTCAAAGAAAACGAGGCATGGCCACATAAACACTCGCTTATGAAGCAAGTATTTTAGCCATTATGTCACACACAACTATAATATTGAAAAATCTAATGTGCTCAACACATAACCGCTCGTCTAATAATCTTCTAAATGGAACTAGATAAAAAGTTTCAAATAAAAATTGAAGTCAATATGATTCTGCATCATTTGTATTATAATAAAATTAACTCTAGCTCAATTATTTACTAAGATATTGTAAATAACCCTACAAGAAAACTACCATTTCCCTTTTCTTAATATTAAATCTGAAAGAGTTATTGTCTTTATATTTATACGAGAATCGTATAATTTGGCCCAGTTAAAAATCATACAAAGAAAAATTCACCATATTTACATATTAACTTCTATCATTTTTACCTTATACATACACACACACATATATAGTGCTTGCCAAAATAAATGGTAATGGTCGGTAATTTTTTAACTCTTCATTCATAATTTCCTTTATGAAGTTTCGTGGTTGCAAAATCGTGACGTCATCTTGTAATAGAATATACAGCATGGCAAGGCAAAAGAGGTGTTGATAACAAATAATAATTTGCTTTTCAGGGTTGTAATAATTACTTATTATTATTAAAATGAACACTCCGATAAATTAAATTAGGTATTCGTTAATTATAACGTTTTTAGACAAAGAGTTTAGGACGTATTAAAATAAAAATGCTTTGATGTACTATATTTTGTCACTTGTCGGTAATGTCGGTAGTCTCATTATCACACCTGTCATCTCAAATCATATATTGCAATTAACAACGATTTTGAAATTAAACTTATGTTTATTATATTTGTTATATTATTTTGCTCAGGTAATGTGAATAAACAATATTTGTAAAAACCTCTCAGTAAATAACAATGACAGATAACAGTCAATTTGACAGTTGATGTAGTTCCTCGCTCTCCGCAAGAGCGTGTTTCGCAGAATTACAAGATGACGTCAAGAAAAATTTGAAATGAGATGCTAATTTCAAAAAATCGTATCTTAATAACTAAATGCCTTTTAATATTAAAATTAGTATCTATACTTATAATTTTACTCAAACTTACTGAAAAAAAAAATGAAATGAAAAAAGATGTATGACCCCATTCTATGTACGGGTGGTAATTATTATTTGCAAAGTAATTGTAAACATTTTGATGTCCGCTGTCGGAATATAGTTATAAATACGCACTTCTTCATAGAGTCCAAAGATCAAGCAACACACCTCTGAAATTACAATCAGCCACTTAATAATAATTAAAACTGATTATATGAATATAAAGTGTCCGAGTGTGAGTAGTAATGTTTACACATAATATTCATTTTAAATTTGTTTCACATAAATAACGCTGCCGCTATAAAAATGCAAATGAAATTGAAATCAGTCATTTTATTACAAACCTACTACTTCCGCGCACCGCTCCAGGGCCTGCTGAGACTAATGAATACCATTGACCTTCGCCGTAGTAAGGAAGCAGAATTGTTTGGTCAGTTTCGTCATAAATTTTCATAAATTAACCAGAGATAAGATATGAATACATTCATATATCATTCCCGTTGAATATGATTGTGTTTCACTTCAATTATACATGTCAGTGCTTTTCTTCTCGAAACGAATGTTTGTTGTTTGACATGTAAAGGAAATAATATTGTGAGGCAATCCCAACAAATAAAATATTTCGAAAGTTGAAAAGTGGCTAATGAGATGTTTGCAGTTGTGAATATATTAAAATATCGCCGCTATATTACAGACATTTTTCACCGCGTCATTTTATTTTTGTACTAATTGCGAGGAAACAAGAAATTATCTAGCACACAGCTAATTAACACTCTGAAAGAATTCTTCAAATATCTGTAGAAGCGAGCAGATATTCATTACAGATATTAGCACTCCTCAAAAACAACAATATTTCTTACAAACTTTTGTAGCATTTTTACTATCATACATAATGGTGTGTTAGTGTCTACATTGATGTATGGTTCTGAATGTTGTGTGTGGATGAAGAAGCATGAACGACGTATGTACATGTAAATGCTGTGGAAAAGTGGAAATGAGGTACTTGAGAGGAGAGTGATTGTGTCCGGAACACATTGGTGTATGGTGAACGTGAGATTGAGAAGAATGTTGTTAAGAAAGTGGGAGTGAGTTAGTTCATGTGATTTGGTATATGCGGGGAGATTGAGGGTGAACGATTGCGTGGGCGTCCGAGGAATACGCGGTTTGGTATGATTCATGGTTTCTACCTAGAGATGCTTGATTGAGTGTGTATAATGGTGTGTTAGTGCCTACATTTATGTATGGTACTGAATGTTGGGTGTGGATGAACAAGCATGAATAACGTATAACTGCGGTAGAAATTAGATATTTGAGAAGAGTGTTTGGATATATGAGACGTAACCGTGTCCGAAATACGTTGGTTTATTATGAGTGTAAGATTGAGAAGAATGTCGTTAAGAAAATTGGGGTGAATGATAGAGGGTGAACGATTGCATGGTCGTCCGAGGAATAAGTGGTTGGGTATGATTGATGGTTTATGTGTGAACGAATGATTCCTAGTGTGAAGCATAGACGAGCATGTATGAATATGACTATGAATGTGGACGAGGCGAAAGTAGTGTATCAGGATAGGAATGTTTGAAGAAAATTGATTGTTGGTTGAATGTGTTCTGGATTCGTGCTACCCCACTCAGTGGGATATAGCGTAATGTTATGTATCTACTATCCCATAAATAGCGAGTTGTTTAGGTATTTTTGTAATATTTTGATCCAATAACAACTGCAATAAAATAATTATTTCTGACAAATGTTACTTGTAAAATTATTCAAATAAATTTTGACGTTTAATTCCTACGACTAGTTTTTAACCAATCATGGTGCAAAACATTTGACAATTCAACCAATAGGAATAAAAGTATTAAACTGATAAAACTTCAGTTCAGTTATGTTTGGCATTTGGTAGCTGTCATATGTTTTACATTGACGGGTAATCATATTTGTAACAAATCTATAAATAATTTTAACTCAAAATCTAACAGAAAAAGAATGAAGTTATTAAGATATATTGTTGCATTCGACGAATTCTATTACTTGTTAAATTTAATGTACTTATTTATGTTACATCCTTTATAAAATTATAGCAGTGATTCCTTCTTCCCTTACATTTTTGGGGGTTACTATTTGACGGCAATTTACGCGCAAAAATATTCTAATGGCAAGATGATAAATTAATTTATTTACGTGTTTTTAGAATTATTTTTCGCTAAAATCCGGTGTGACAAAAAACACGTTGGCATAATTATTATAAGAAATAAATGATGTACCGTCAAATTTACGTGAAGAAAAATGGCGAAATTTTGTCATTCATCGCGGAACCGAATCGTGTTAGGCGATTTCATGGACGACTTCAAACAGACGTGTGTTGTTTTCCACAGCCGACTTTCACTTTTATAACCGTTATAAATATTATATATCACGTAACAACAGGGGCGTGTACTGCCAATCGCAATTTTCAATGTCAGCTCAGCTGTTTATGTGGAAAAAAAAATCATTTGGAATTGTTAGTACATGAGCTGTATGTTACAGCCAATGTAATTATTATGTTATTTATCTCATTGAAATAGCTGCGAATTGTGATTAATCAATATGCGATTTCAATTGAAATTGCTCATGCAAGAAAATGCATTTTAGGGGGCATTATTTGACGGATGGGTGGGCTAAAATATATCACGAACTAAAATCTATAACATCTAGTAATCAAAAGTAGTTAAAATATTATTAAATAATTTTTTAATTTCACATAAATAATCTAGCAGTTTCTGAGATTGTTGGCCGCCATTTTTTATTAAGATGGCACGCTACTTTTTAAACAGCCTTATAACTCCAAGAATACTTAATGATTTGCGGAAGGTTTTATTTCAATCAATTTACTCTTTCTTAAAATGCAAATAATTTTCGGAATAATTGTTCAAGCAGTTTCTGATACAACTGGACGCCATTTTGTTTTCAAGATGACTGCCAACCATTAAAATAGGTTGTAATGGAGCTGAAAGGATGCTTAATGATTTGTAATAACATTCGTATTAATTAATAATAATTAAAATTGATCCACAGTTGAAACAACGGATCGCCATTTTGTTTTCAAAATTGTTGGGTAACTATTAAAATAGACAATAATATTGGTCGATGTAAACTTAATGATTTTTAGTAGGTTTTGTTTTAATTGATTCACTTGTTTTTGAAATGCGTAGAATATTCGGAAAAATTGCTCCACAGTTTTTGAATCGACAGGTCGCCATTTTGTTATTGAGATGGCTAACTACTATTAAAATAGTTAATAATGTAGCTGGATGGATGCTTAATAATTTGCAAAAGATTTCGTTTTAAATAATTGATCCGTTCTCCAAACATAGAACTTTCGGGAAATTTGTTCTACAGTTTTTTAAACAATGGGTAGCCATTTTGATTTCAAGATAGTGTGCTCCTATAAATAATAACCAATAATAGAGCTTGATGAATACTTAATGATTTGCAATAGATCTTGTATCAATCGATTCATTAGTTCCCAAAATATAAACAACTTTTCTAAAAATTAATTAAGTAGTATTTTATAAAACTGGCCGCCATATTGTTTCCAATTTGGTTGGCTCCCACTGAAATAGCTTGTATTAAATATGAAGATATGGTTAATAATTTACTAATGAAATCGTTTCAATCGATTCAACCATTCGCATAATAAAGCTGACAACCAATTTCATAAAAATTAATTAATCAGCTTTTGAAACTACTGGCCACCATTTTGTTTTCAAAATAGTTGTCTACTATAAAAATAGCTAAGAATGTAGCTTAATAGGTTCTTAATGATTTACAAAAAGTTTCGTATAAATTGATCCAATAGTATTCCAGATAATTGCGGACAAACAAATGGCCATACAGAAAATTTTATTTTATTTTGAAGTATTAGTTTAAAACATATTTGTTCTACTAAGATCTGTAATTGCAGAACTGCAGCATTCAGAATAGAATATTTTATATAACACTTAACCTATATAATCGTTTATGTATCAATGTGAATAAATAATGTACAAACAAACAATATTTCAAAATAATTGCAGTGTATTTGAATGAAGAAAACCATTGTACGATTTGTACTCAATTTTAAGAATTGTAAAATGTGTGTCCCCGTTAAAAATGGCGGTGGGCGTGTAGAACAAAAGTATTAAAATCTCGGCGATTGCAATCAGAATCAGAATCAGCGTAAATCGATTAAGCCATGGCCTGGCTGGCTTTTTAATTTGTCACAATCAAATCTGCAAATCAATAATTGAAATATCAACCGTAGAAAATGCGCTAAACGAACCTAGAACGGTTGTCATGGCGACCAGCCAAGGTTATCAGGCTCGGCGTTCAGTTCCCGATCAGTTCTTCGCTTTCCTGAATGTTATCTCGTGTTATCAAGCGATATTGTAGCGTTTTTCAAATGAAACAGTGTCATTGACCCCAAATAAAACTTGTATTATGAACATTCACGTTAAACCGCTCGCGCACCAGATCCCCTCAAACTTTATCCAACGTTTTTATTGCTAGCGAATTCACTTTGGCGGGAGATAATAAATTAATGTACCTTCATGCTATTTACCCATTTTAGAGCTTGCTGTACGGCAAATTTTTTATTTTGCAGTTTCAGCAACTCAAACGTAGTTTTATTAATTAAAATTGTGGTTCAAATCGTGTGTTCAGTTACTAATGTCAACAAAACTTAGATTAGTTCACCCGATTGGGTTGAGTTCAGTACATTTAGGATGCATTATCGTTCTCAATTCGCTTCACAACAAATAATTATTTATTATGTTCTCTGATTAAATATAAGCTCGTGATATGATTAATAATAGAAGATATATTGCTAGTGAAACTAAAACACCGTCTGTTCCACCCAAAAATATCATCAATGGTAATCAATTATATCACTTGTTGTATTACCTCTGAAAATACTATGGCTGGTACCACGAGCTCTGTTTTTGGGTGTTTTAAGAGAAGTGTTTAGTGATGTACAATATTTTAAAATTAACTTATAAAAATTGCTTTTAATTGAAGTTACAGAAATAGTTATTTATGTATTAAGGCACTGAAGTTTAACTTTCTATCACGAATATGGAATTCAAATAAAATTAAAATAAACCATGTGAGTAAAAATATACTTTAGTGCCACGTTACATATTAAATTTTATTTGAAATCTAAAATTAGAAAAAACTGTAAAAAATATTATATAGGTTAAGTTGTCAATAGGAACTAAAACTCAGTGTTGCCAACCTCGAACATTAAAGTTATCGTAAATAACACTCAAAATTATGTTCTGTCCTCAATTTTTCAGCGAAATTAATTAGTTAATTATTCTTGCACATATTGTTGTATTTTTCGTATAAATTTACTAGAATACGTCTTAATCTGCCAAAATTATCCTACTTGTACAATAATTATTTTACGGTTGCCAACACTGCGTTGCTCAAAATCGTCGTATAATGATGCAAATTTCATCTTCGTATATAATGAGTATCATAATCCCTCATATTATAATACAGTATTCATAATAATCTGATCGAGCTGTCATTTTTTGATACCTAATTTTTTATTTATTCGGCGAATATTTTATTCGGAAGTTAATTCGTAGAAGCCAAGATCGGTTCTATAGCAAAAAATTAACCAACTATTTCCAAGGGGATGTAAATGTAAAATATATTATTCAACATCTCTCAAAAATGCTCTATAACTATAGCGACTTTAAACAAGTAACAGATTACCCACTAGTGGGTATAATTTTAAGGAAAGTCACTAGTGAGTAATTCTTTATTTATAACATAAAAATAATAAGACACAACACTTTCGGATCTACTTCAATTGACATTTTAATTTATAAAATTTAAAACATATAACTGTTAAATAATATTTCTTTATCTACGATAGTGTGTAAAATTGATGTTTAACTGTTAGTTTCAAGTTCGTAAAACGGTTGTTTAGTAACACGATCCCATTAGTCACGGGCAGTCACGGGTTGCCAAGCAACGAGTGATTAATATTTTTAAACACGCAAAATTTGTAAAAATTTTGTAATCATGGCAATCTTCTCATTTAATATTGTGATCCTACTTCATAAATAAAAATATTTTTTTCATATTTTTTGGGGTTTTTCATTATTTCGTAGATAAAATTTTGTACGATACACATACGTAAGGCGTCTTTAGTCACTCAGGGGTCTTAAAACACGAGCGTAGCCCATTCGTGACTAAAGACTATAGATTTACGTACTTGTATCGTAAATAACTATTAATAAATTTTACATTTATTAAGAGATAAAATTATCACACTCAGCCTTACTTTGCCCACTATTAAAGTAATAGTAATTTATTGTACTAGTGTGGAATGTGACATATTAGTCACGAATCCGAAGGGTGAGTGGCTTCTTTTCTTGAGTGCATAGTGCATTCCACACGAATGCAATACAACGTTTTACCCAACACTACTCTTAAAACGTCTTAAATCTTTTGTATATTTTCGTTTTTTGTTTGACACTGACAAAACATTTGATATGCTCTTTATAAAATATAGAAATAACAAAGTGGCCATGCAATGATTGTGTTCTGTTATTGTAAGGTCAAAAATAGATGAAATTGTGGAAATACCTCTAAATATCACAAGAAGCATGTCTGAATTTAATTCCGAATTATTTTCTCCGCGATTTCTTTATTGGACATTATTTATTTCAAATAACCGTGGTTACAGCCATATTATGTGTCGGTATTGAATAATTATTTACTTTGGCGTTGGCTGGCAGGTTGAGTAAACAGTTTGGCGGTCGCTGGCATGCACTTAGTGCACGGTGTAACCTGGGTGCTGTCGCAACCGTGCAACGAAGAACGATTTTTTTACCGGCTGATGCTGCGATTACGATATGAGCGAGCGGCTCGCTGGTCGACCAGAGCGCACTGCACCAGCAGGAACTCACTCCGAACTCAGGCGGTGCAGCACACGCGCCCGCGCACCGGGGTTTTTCACCCTTGGAACTGGAAAAAAGTTCGGAAAAAATACCGACTCGGTCTGCTGATCAATAAAAGCATTAATTAACGCGTGAAGTGGAATCCGGGTAGTGTATTTAGCAATGTTCCCCGGTTGAATGAGTCCGCTGCCAGGCCCGGACTCACCGCGATTTGCACGCGATGCATATTTATCAGCCCCCCCGGACAAAAAAACATTTTGCAACTGTAATAACAGACCTTCGGTCGCACGAACATTATTTCGATTTTAAAAATAAACACATCTCATTCAATTCACTGGTTTTTATATTAATTAATTTATTAGCACCAGGAAATTAATCCTGATTACAGTATATCTGTAACCCTGTCTCAAATTTAAATTACTTTTTTCTTGACCGGGAGAGAAACTCGGTTTCTATGATACCAAAATCATAACAGTAACAGCCACTTTAATATCTATGAGAAATTTGTACACTTTGTCTCCCGTCGTGAGGGTAAGTACTCAATGTGAAAAATGAACGAATTTTCAGCTTCTGCTGTACACGATACTTTTCCGACGACCACAATTATGTAAAAAAAAAAAACAATATAAAATTTACATAAAAATATTAAAACAGATTATGTTATGAGTAAAACAAGAAAATGAACTATTGGACAATCATGAGAAACTGCGTAAAACATTTCTTGTAGATTAAGAAAAATAAATAATATAAGAGAAATATTGTTTTACCAAAAATAGTCAAACTAGAAATTCTGAGCTGAAAGTGGATATTCAATAATTTAATTTATATCAAATACAGAAACAATTGCAAAATGGTTTAAATAATAGAATCTATAACTATTGCTGAAATACCTTTTCATGTACATGTACACGATATTTTTCCGACAACTACAATTAAGTAAAAAAAACTATAAAATTTACATAAATCTATTAAAATAGATTATGTTAACATCATTGCTATCAGAATTCACAAAAAAATATGTTAAAATCTGATAAACCAGGGTCCAACCTTTTTAATCCGTGTAAATTCATCAAATTATCTGCAACTGTCAAACTTTTAAATACAATTTTTTAGGTTAGTTCACTCAGTTATCGCAGCGTGTGATAAAATCATATCACACAGTTGCGGACGCATCTGATTGGCTAATGAGCTTTCATATCACACAGAATTGTCTGTGTTATGAAATGACCAACTTTCAGTAAATTATCGTGTGAATTTATGTAGTTTTCGTAGTGGTCGTCAAAAAAATTTATATTACAATTCAAATAATTTTGAAATATATGAAAATCAACATAAATATTGGGGTAGTCAACCTCAACTGGCTCACTCCCACTTTCTAAACAACATTCTTTTTAATCTCACACTCACCATACACCAATGTATTCTGAATACGTGTCTCGTATACACATTCATCTCAAATATCTCATTTCTACAACAGTTATACGTCGTTCATGCTTCTTCATTCACATTCGCGTTTCAAGCAAATATACCCAGAGTTCACCTTGTAGACAACCGCCTTTCAATCCCCCGGTCAATATGTCCATCCCTCGAAAACAAACTACCCAAATATACAAATTCATTCACTTGTTCCAGTCTCACACAATTCATTGAAACATTACAACCAGTCACCAAATCATTCTTCTCAAACACCAACACTTTACATTTATCAACTTTCAATAACATATTTAAACCTTTCCCTACTTCATTTATGCTCACAATCATTCTTCTCAATTTCTCCTCAGTTTCACCCAACACAACAACATCATCTGCATAAGCTAACGCAGGCACTATACGTCCACCAATTCGTACATTCGTTCCATTCAATGCTTTTGGTAACAACACATCCATATACAAATTAAACAACCAAGGAGACATTCCACAACCCTGTTTCACACCAACATCTGTACGCCTACTTATATCCAAATTACCCAATAGCAAAATCAACTAACAATACAACCATAATAATATACAGCATTCTTTTTTTACGTCTACTTCAATAGATGATTCCCGAAACGTCAAGTTTCCCAACCAGAGATTCGACCTAAACATCTCTGATCAACAGTTCAATGCGTTAACTCCAAATACCAATATATGTATGATATATTTCTGCGGACTTAGCAACCGTGAGATAGCAACCCTGAAGAAGTTAATGAAGGAAGACTGGGTCCAGAGTAAAAGTGCAACAGCGATATAAAAACCAGCAAGAGTATGATTCATATTCTTGCAGGTAGATGGCAATTTGCTTTAATGCTATAATTACAATCCTTCAGCCGTTTATTAAACAATTAAGCCACGAATTAATTACCGAAGAACAAGTTCTCACATTCTAAAATCAACAAGAAACGTAACAAAAACTTGGAACATAATCACAGCGAACAGTTTGTGAGGCCTATAAAATACATTGTTGTGTGTAATGCTAGTAATTATTAAATTTTACGGATGATATTTACTGATATCGATAATAAAACCAATATTCTAACTGCAAAACATATAATCGAGCTGGTATATCAAGTAACCCACGCCTGTATTATGCTGTCGTCGATAATCAATTTTCTTGTAATGAATAATTATGGTAATTACAAGATTATATAGTTTAGTCACTATTTTTTGTAGCGGAGAATTATTACTCCGCGTTTTTTAACAAAATGTAATAAAACAGAATGTAAATGAAGCTGTGATTCTAGGAAACGTGGTTCCGTTACAAAATCAAGTGTTATTAATGAACGTTGTGTCGTATATGGATTTTAGTAATTATTTTGGAAATTATCTCTTTGGGACGTTCTATGATTTATTAGTTATTATATTGAAATTTCTATTCGCCTGTGTTCAAATTGACACCTTGTTTGATTTTGAATTAACGACTTGATGGTTAACGTATAATTTTATTTTCCATGATAATAAGTGAATAATTTGTTTAAATATGAAATGAGTTTGTTCCCCGGATGTTCCGTTATCTGTCGAACCAATCACATGCTCCAAGGTTGACCATGACTTGAATATTGAATTCATAATCATTATTCACTATAGACAATACTGTCCGCCAATAGTATTTTAAATATTCTGGACGGAAACATTCTGAAATTACCCACAAACTATAAAAATCTGATGTAACCAATTTTGTATAAAATTGTAGTTAACATCATTTATTTTAAAACGCAGACACGTGACATACAATAAAGCATTTAATTGGTTTAAAGAAACGTCAAAAAATAATCAATCAAATATTTTCTCTGATATATGTTGACGAATTTCTAGCAAAATCTAATCAGCTTACAGCTTCAACCATCATATTCTAAATATATATACAATTTGAAAATGAACTTGTTATATTTTGAGTTATTGTAAAAGAAAAAATTGCCGCATATACAAACAAAAAACAATTTTGTGAAAGGTTACCATATGTAATAAAATTTATAAATACGTCTTAAGAAGAATTAAAAACTTAAAGGTTTGGTATTAAACGATTAGTTACATTAACGCAATTTTACACAATTCATTTCAAATGTAAACAAAAATTATATTCCATAAAAAAATTTAATATTTTGCTTAATTCTATTCGCACATTTGTTGGCTTCGTGTGGCTTTACGAAGGGCTGTACAAATTTTTTATATTAGGATAATTGACTCAGAATTAACCAAAGAATTGTTCTACCTGAAGCTTATCAGTACTTTTCTGAACAACCTGTATATAGATATCATCGTGTTTAACCAAATATTTTACAATATTTTTCCTTCACGAAAATTATAATAAATTACCCGTAATAGTAAATAGTACCGACCCCTGTGGAAAAGCATTCCAACCCAACTACCTATCTAATTATTATGAAATGTTCATTCGTTACCTATAATTATTTAATTAATTTTTTGTTATTTCATATTTACTTGCTTTTATTACGAAAATTCTATCTTGTTACTCAAATTTATTGGTACCATTAACTTATTTAATCGAATGTTACTATTTGTTACTATATGCTATTCTAATTATTAATTGTATGCTATTGTTATATTCCATATGTTGTTATGTACAACTTTTTTTGGAAATAAATTATTATTATATGTATTAAGGGACAAAAAGGTACTATACCTAATTAACCGATTGTTTTATATCAAGTGGTACTGAGTTTAAATTCTATCCAAATCTTTAAAAATATTAAAGTATGTATAATTAAATTTACCTGCAGCAGATGAATCTTTGGTTTTCATTGGTGTAGCTTGTAGCAGATTTGACGGCCGGTAACTCAGGAACTATGCTAAAATAAAAATATGTTAATACATAGAAAATTATAAGAAAAGATGTTTCATTAATATGTATGATTAATTACAACAATCTGATGTGGTTAACATACGACTTTCTCAAACATACAATTGTAATAAATATAGAATGGATATTTCAGTTACATATTTATTCTTATAGGAACTATTATTATTAAAATATAATATATACACAAACGACATTGATAAATATTAAATTATGTACAGGTCTCGAAAAATATATCATACACCTTGTAGTCCAAAATGACGAACCTGATATTTTCCTCTTCAGAAAGTTTCAATTTGATACCAAACTCGAAATAATTCTTATAATTATTATAAAAACAATTGACGATCGTTTGGGAGATCTTTGACACAAAACTCGATAACCCTCAATTAACTATTGTAAAAAACAATTGATGATCGTTAAAAATCATGATTGACATTTAAATGATTTTACTTTTTTCCCCGAAACTTTAAATATGTTACCCAACTAAGTAGGATTCAATTAATTATTGTAAAAAATAATTGACGATCGACCAGAATAATTTTTTGATATTTGAGGCCAAATCTTCTCTTTGAGACTATTAATCTGATACCAACCTCGATAGGGCTTTATCAATATGTGTTACATGTAATTTTTCAAAATGTGTTATTTTTTCATCCATCCTTTCATTCATTCATTCATTCATCCATCCATTCATCCATCCATTCTATAATCTATTCATCAACCATCCATTCATCCAACCATCCATTCATCCATCCATTCATTCATCCATTCATCCATCCATTCATCCATCCATTCATCCATCCATTCATCCATCCATTCGTCCATCCATTCGTCCATCTATTCATCCATTCATCCATCCATTCATCCATCCATCCACACAGGAACCAGGGGACCTCAAAACCTTTATTTCCATGAAAATCTCGTTATTCATTTTTTCATGATTGCTATACTTCCCTATACTTCGTATAAGGAAGCAGAAATATGGCGTAAAATTTTGATATAATAAGAGAGATAAGACGTCACAACTGCTATCCATTACTACACTAAAAATATTCGGGTGTAATCATGCCCACTGACTTGATTTACAAGTTGTTTAATCTTAATTTCACTCCTTTCGAATCTACTGACTTACCAAAATATATATTTAAATATTTTTAAATTACGTTAAGACTTAGGGGTTATATTTAATTGTTTACATTGTTCCTAGCCTTAGAATGTTACAATTTATTTAAATAAAAGTACTAATTATTTGATATAAACGAACAACAATGTTAGTTGTATTTTTGAAGAGCTTTTAAATCATTACAAATTTCTAGTAGCAAATTTGTCTCATTTTGTTTGAAAGCGCTACTAATTAATAATACCACTACGGGCCTGTCTCATGTCTAGGCGACAGAGTGTTCATAAGCAACCCTTTCCGAAGCGCGGTCGTCGCTTTTTTCCTCTTGTTTTTCGTGTTGTTTTTAACCACATTTTTTGTCAAACGGCCGACGATATGTTGAAAACGCACGCATCACAGATTGCCGGGTTTCAAAATAACTCCGCGTATCACTCGTCAACTTGCAGCACGCTTCGTCGTTACGAGCGTGATGTGCGTGAGATGCGTGAGCGTGAGGATTTCTGTCGGCGCGTGAGGAGTGATGGGGCGACATGTGAATGATATGTGGAAGATGGAGGTTTCACCTGCTGAGAGAGGAATCTTTCAGCCTGAAATTATTTTGCTTTGTTGGCTGGTGACGCTATCTTTTAAAAGGAAACATATTGCTTTAAATGCTGCTTTCTAAAAGAGGCTCAAATAAAATTATTTCAATACAATACGGTACATCTTAAATGAGAAAAACAAAATGAAGTTGATTGCATGGTTCAGATGAGGAAATGAAGAGAAAACAAAAAAAAACAAAAGATTAAAGACGATTCAGATTATGCGGAAGAGAAAGAAGAACAGCCAAGTTTGACGAGAAGTAAAAAAAGAAAATGAGCTATTGGACGACCATAAAAAACTGTGTAAATCATTTTTTGTAACCTACGGTAAGAATAATAAGAAAAATAAATAATACAAGATACCCTAACGAGAAAAATTGTTTTTCTAAAAATAGTCAAACTTCAATTGCAAAAGTTATCTTTCAAAATATGGCAAAATAAAATAAAAAATCTGGTGTGGTCACCACACTACTTTCATAAACATATAAAATAAACTGAACATGTATGATTTGTTTCTTGAGTATGATTATTTTGACAGTTATTTGACATAATAGATGTTATACCTGTTAAATTTTTTTTTCTCATTTATGATTATAATTTAAAACATTAATTAATATTTAGTCTTTAAAACTTTCTAATTAATATTACAAATATTGCTTTTATAATATTTCAAACGACACATATTTATGACACTTCAAAATTATTTGACTGATAGATGTTTAACATGTTTTAGGTATAGTTCCCATTTTAACTAAAATTATTTAAAATATATTATTAAATAAATAATTTAGTTTTTCTCAAAATTAGAAGCATGTACAAGAAAAGTGCAAATAACATTTTATTTGAAATTGGCATAAAGTGCTCAAAAATCGTCATTTAATTTCAGAAATCGTCATCCAATATACGACGATTTTGAGCAACCCAGTGTTGGCAACCGTTAAATAATTATTGTACAATTAGAATAATTTTGGCAGATATATTGACGTTCTAGAGTAAATTTGGACGTAATATGCAACAATATTTGCAAGAAGAATTAACTAATTAATTCCGATGACGAAATTGAGGACAAAACAAATAATTTTGAGTGTTATTTACGATAACTTCACTTCTCAAGGTTGGCAACACTGACTGTCAGTTTCAATTGACAACTGACAGATGTATAAACTTAACCTATATAGTATATTTTTATAGTTTTTACTAATTTCAGATTTCAAATGAAACTTAATATGCACCTCGACACTGAAGTTCCTTTTTATCAATCACATGGTTTATTTTCCTCGGCCCTATGGGCCTCGGCAACTAAATTTCATATTCGTGATAAAAAATTGAACTTCAGTGCCTTGACTTTCAATTCAAACTTTTTTACAGCTGATTCTATTTTATAAAAAAAATGTAATTTAGTATTTTATCCAACACCTCTCAATAAATGCTCTATAACTATGGCGATTTGATACAAGCAAAGTAACAGATTATATAATTTTGAGAAAATTCACTAGTGAGTATTTTTTTATTCAGCTCTTCATATTTTCATGAAACCTGTAAATTCTAAGTTTCGTTTACACATCTTGTATCGTTCATGAGATATTTCGCACACGGACATCCATCCATCAATCCATCCTCACACAAAGACATCATTGGTAAATTGGTCTTAACGGATTCAGTGGACGTCAAAATATGTATTTCCCCAAAAATCTCTTCAGCGATTTTTTTATTATTCCAATACTCTCTTAAACTTTGTATAAGAAAGTAAAAATATGATGTACAATACAAACTAGACGAAAAGTAGCAAATAATAGTTATTTATGTATTAGCGCACTGAAGTTTTACTTTTATCATGGACATGAAATTAATTTGGCCCGTAGAAATGAAGAAAAATAAACCATGTTAGTTGTTTGAATAAAAAAAATTGTGTTGTCACATCAAATTATTCTTGTAGTTTTGTTAAAGGATAACAATTATTTAAGAATGAAATCCACAGTTCGATTCACTTATTACCCTTATGGTACCTCCTCCACTAACATCTAAGCGATAAGAAAATTTGAAGAATGAATTAGAAAATAAATACTTTGTAGGTATCTACCGAAATCTGCAACCGCAGAACTAATAGGTATCGTTTTGCTACTCCAAGCAGAATGGCACACCAAAAATGTTTGATTGTCGCGATGATATATTTATTATTTTTAAAAGTATATACTGCTACTTGTATGTATAATTTTTCTAGAGTGTATAGGTATAATTGTCCGTACCTTTTGGCGAAATGTGAATAATATTTATTATATAAAGTCTCGCGAGCTAGAGCCTCGATGTTATCGCCTCCCTCGCCTATAATTCACAGCCCAACAATATCTTCCATCTTTCGTAATTCAATATAATAAACAACGCTGGTAATGGGCATGTAGGCAGACACATATTTCCTAAACATCGAATGTGCAATTAATGTTTTTATCAAGTCAAGTCGTCTTGGCGAACAAGCAGCAATGCCTACGTTGATTGCGGCGGTTTCGTCATTTGTTAAATTGCGATTGGGACACGAAGTGGTTCACGTTGAGTGTAAGATGAGGTAGCGGTGGACGACCTTGGCAATATTCGCCATAGCCGTTAAACGAACGAACATGACATTCTCGGAGACTAGACTTTTCAATTGTACGTGACATAAGATTGCCATCATCTGATGCGCGGGCGGCAGAGTGAAAGTCTTTACTGCCAGGACCGTACTCCACACACCTAACAAAAATTTGGAAATGTTTTAGGTCTTTATGTCTTAAATATATTTGTTTCCGTATTTCTGATAGCGCAGTTTTACAAACGTAGGATCAACTCAAGTAATTACAAATATTTCATGACGGTAAGGTACAACCCTACATTTAACAATAAACTAGAAACAAACCCAGGGCACTTATAGTCATAAGTAGAGAGCGGATTATATACAAAATGCATCAATTTTCTGGACAAATTACATTGATTAGAGTTAATTAATGCTAATTACTAATTGCACATATGGCATATTTGGGCAATCTTATGCATATTTTTACAAAAGTTGCATATAATTGCATATTTCAATATTTTTAAGACCTTGTCTAGTAATAAACATTGTGAAATTTCTGGTAATGCACATTGATAATTCCCAAATATTGGAAGAGGCCGCAATAAATAGAAGAATGCAACGGAAAAAACAATAAACAATACAATAAGCAAATACACAAACCAATAAACTCTAATATTTCTAGGGAAATCCCTGTAACGGTAACGGTAGCTATTCATTGTATACACGAATGTTGGTAAAAGTGGGTACAATGAATGTAAGTCCGAGAATTCTCAGCTGGATATATATCTTTTACTTATATTACACTTAATTTTTTTAGAAAATTTTGAATAATTTGTTATTGTAATTATGTAAATATGTCATAATCAAATAATATCAAGTTTCTAGACTTAGTTCATATGCATATTAGAAGTATATTTGTTAATTGTGAATCAGGATTAATACTGTATTGTGCAATATAATTCATAATACAATAATTTATACTTTTAATCTAATAATTTAAGATTTTTTTTGCATATATGGCTGCATATATAGTGCATATTTTCCAAAAAAACCAGTGCAAATGTATGCGCATATAATTCAATTGTTTCGTGCATATAATCCACTCTGGTCCTAAATTTTGGACATGTATCTATGTCTAAGTGTAACACTTACGTAAATCTCTGTAAGTGATATATTTTATGCGCTTGCAGTGCCGTCAAAATGACAACCCCCAAAGGTGTTAGTGGCAGGCAAAATACAAGGGTAAAGTTAAAAGTAGTAACATTGAAGCCCAAATCTTCAAAATTCATTATATAATTTAACAAAGTTAATTAAAGTTAAAATCACATGTGAGATCTGATATAATAAGCATCAGATAATTTTCTTTTTATGACAAAATTAAAATCTTGTAAGAATCAGAAGACAATAATAAACGTTTGTTTGCTTCTCTGGTCTACGTATAAAATGTTACACACAAAATGCTGTCAAGAAATAACATTTTAGAATCAAATTACAATGTATGTCGAAAATTAAATGTGAATATGGAAAATGTTATACTGGACAAACTTTGTCTATTATTCCTTTCTAATTTCATTCGAGTAGTTTGTATTCCATAAAAAAAAAATCTGTAGTGGGCTCCTCCACCATTTGATTTCTTGTTAGTTTTTAAATTAATAGGTAACTAGATTGCCCTTATTGTATGCATTTTATATTTGTGAACAACTTTAGTTTTTACACTATTGCTGTAAAGTGAATAGGTAAAAATAGCCCCTAACAATTATGGAGAAAGCTGTCAACCTGCTGTCTTGTATATATAACAAATAACCAACAGAAATAGGTAGCAATTGTGACGTCACACAACCTAAATGTTTTTTATTGCTTTATTTATTTCATGTAGCGTGGGCATGCTGACTGAAACTATCCAACAAAATGACTGTAGGTTTATCTTACTATGTAGAATAGATGACAAAATGTTGCATCCAAATCATAACCTAAATGATAGTAAATGTTCTATCTGTCAATTTTTATGCATAATTTTTTATTTATTGGACAATCAACTTATTAGAAAGTTTACTCGTACATGGCTTTAAAGACCAGCTCTTGATGAAATAATGAATCATTTTCCCCCAGTACGGTCCTGGCGGACGCACAGCGGTTCAAATTACACAGCGGTGTAACTGCAGGCCACTAGTGTTTTGTTGACCTTATTCTGAGTGCAGCGTCTAAAAATATGTTGCCGTAAAGCCGTACAATAAATCAGAACTTATTATTTTTTAATTTACGCCTTTTCTGATACTTGTCACAATATAATTCTCAGTATAAATATGAACATTGCGAGAGTTAATATCGGATAACCAACACGAAACAGCAATCATAACAGAGTTGGCGCTGCGTACAGAGCCGGCTTCGCTAATTGTTATTTACCCGGGATATTTCGAAAAGGAAAATCGTGCACGCGAAATAAATATATTTAAGATATTTTGATACAATTGTTATTGAATCTAAAACAATAAATTATGAAATCTAAGTAGGCGGATTGAAGAATGAATATGTCACTGTTCCTTCCCATAAACTGGTTTCTTTTTATTTTATTTAAGTGTAAAATATGAGAATGGTAATAATCATTGTTTATGTGCTGCATTATGACACTATAAATAAAATATTTCATCACTAGTTTTACTGGTACTAAAAATACATGTTCTTCTATGTATATTTGTAGGTTAAATCGATGATACCAAATACAGATACGAGTCGAAAATTAATGACATCTATAAGGTTTTAAATTATTTCTAAAAAAATTGGTGTGGGCACCATACTACTTTCTTATACAAATAAAACCAACTGAACACGTATGATTTGTTCCTTGCATATGACTTTATTTTGCCAGTTATTTGATAGATAAATAAATAAATATTAAATTTATTTTGGCAATTTCAGCTATTGCTGATCTTCCAGATTTTAAATCTGTTTGATTTTTTGATCTCATTGTTCTATAAATTTATTTTAAAATAGATATTAATTAATATCTGGCATTTAAAACTTTATAATAAATATTGCTTTAATAATATTTCAAACTACACATATTTTTGACACTTCACAATTATTTGACATATAGATGATAAAAATGTTTTAGTTTTTGTTCCCGTTGTAAACAAGATTATTGAAATTAGAAGCATGTACAAGAAAAGTACAAATAACATTTCATATTACAATTTTTTTTGCTAACATTTTTCATTTGATTCTGCTGATTATATTTTAAACAAAAATAATGGAATTTATTGTTCATCATTAATTTTCCAATTTAAGACCTCTAATTTGATACCAAACTCGGTAACATTCAAAAAACTCTTATAGAAAAACAACTGAAAATCGTCCAAGGTTATTTTTTGACATTTGAGTTAATGTCTCCTTTAATATGATACCAAACTTGATAGGGTTTAAGAAATATTTAATAATTGTAAATTTTGGGGTCTGCGCTTGTAGATCTATCGTTTTTAATTTTATTACATATGCCAACCTTTTACATAATATTTTTTTGTTTGAAAAATAATTTGTCAAATTAATTTGATTTTTGGTTATAATATTTATTATTTATTTCATTTCGTATCAATCTTGGGTCTATTTTTAACAAAAATTAATTTTAATCTTATACTTAAATAAAGTAAAGCTGCTATCTAAAGTAAATAATTTTATTAAGTGCTCAAAAATCGTCATTAAAAGCTCAGAAATCGTCACTAAAGTAACCCATTATACGACGATTTTGAGCAACCCAGTGTTGGCAACCGTTAAATAATTATTGTACAATTAGAATAATTTTGGCAGACATATAGAAGTACTATCATTTTGGACGTAACATGAAACAAAATTTGCAAGAAGAATTAACTAATTAATTCCGATGACGAAATTGAGGACAAACACATAATTTTGAGTGTTATTTACGATAACTTCACTTCTCGAGGTTGGTAACACTGACTGTCAGTTTCAATTGACAACTGACAGATGTATAAACTTATCCTATAATGTAATTGTTTACAGTTTTTTCGAAAATTAGATTTCAAATAAAACTTAATATGTACCTCGGCTCTGAAGGTCCTTTTTATCACTCACATGGTTTATTACGGGCCTCGGCAACTAAATTCCATATTCGTGATAAAAAATTGAACTTCACTGCTTTGATACATAAATAATTATTAATTTCCAATTTGAATTTCCACAGACTGTACATAGGTGTGTCAAATGTTGACATAAAATTCGTAGTGATTTGCATAGTTACCTGATGACAGCTATAACAATTGTTTGGGTCCGTGTTGCCAAATTTACATTCTTTTAAGTAGCTCGTTTCTGTACGAAGGGCCGTACAAATTTTTTTCATTACGATTACTGCCACAGAATTATTAAAAAAATCGTTCTACCTGAAGTTTATCAGTACTTTTCTAAACACCTGTATATTGTGGGAAAATGTATAACAGGTATCAGTGAGCACATTTATTTAATTATTTATTTTTGTTAATTATTTGCAAAATTAAATTTTGAAGTCTACAATCATGAAAGAGCATTGAATAATATACAATATAATGTAACTTTCAGGTCTAGATAAATATTTGCAAATGCCGTGATGAAATCACACATTAGATACATGTTTTTATCTTTACAAATCAGAAAAAAATTACTGCTTTTATGGAACTGGCTTCTAAACAGGTACGAAACGAATCAAGGACTTAATTTTCCCACAACCCGTTAAAGTAAAGAAAAGATTTATTACGAAAAAACGACCAATCAAGTCATGAAGGAAAATTTGTTAATATCTTGACAAAATACTCTTGTTTCTTGGCAAGAATGCATGAATTTAACTTGTTGAACAATTCATGTAGGTTTAACGCAACAGCTCAAGATTATAAATATGATTAAATGCACGTGTTATAAATATTAGCATGAATATAGGCAAAAGGAAAAACTACGCGCTGAATCCAACTAATTTGCATTCAAAACTGCAAGAACTATACAATATACAATGCCCACATCGCGTGATTTTTAATCACTGCGCTATACAAACGCACATTAACGAATGTGAGGTTAGGTTAATGCTCCGAGTGCACATGCGCACTAAAACTCCGTTTACACCACAAGAAACTGCATTTTTAATATGCACTTTTCTTTGATAACCTACAGTATCAATACACACAATATTTTATTTGATTGAAGCTTGGTTTTGTTGTGTGAACGAATGATTCCAAATACGAATAGACGTGTATGTTTAAGATATTGAGTGTTTATAATGGTGTGTTAGTGTCTACATTGATGTATGGTTCTGAATGTTGGGTGTGAACGACGTATAACTGCTGTAGATATGAGATATTTGAAAGAGGAGTGTGTGGGTACACGAGAAGAAAATAAGTTGATGTACGATGTGTGTGAGATTGAGGGGAATGTTGTAAATAAACCATTTTGAAAGTTTGATGAAATTAATACATGCGGGTGAGATTGAGGGTGAACGATTGCGTGGGCGTCCGAGCAATAAGTGGTTAGGTTTATTGTTTGAACGAATTAATATGGACGAGGCAAAAGTGGTGTGACAGGATAGGAATATTTTATTGTTAGTTGACTGTGTTTCAGGGTTCGTGCTACCCCAGTGTGAAATGTATGGCATGTTTTTGTTTTAGTCCAGTAAATTCTTGTATAGTATTGTTATTTTTACGGTATTGTATCGTTGCTAAGCAATAATTTTACAGGATTTAATCCGTAATATTGCATTTATTTTCGAAAATCTGAACAAAATAATAGTCTATTACCTATATATTAAGGGAGGGAAGTGTATAATTTTTTCCCTCGGAGTAAATTAAAGCACGATACGTAGACGAGGGCTACAAAACGACAGTGGAAAAATACACTACTCTATTGCATTGTATTTACAATTTTTTTCACTATCTCAATATTTATGTTAGATTCATATATTTAAGAATTATTTGAATTGTAATACAATTTATGATAGTTACCTTTGTTTTGTTTAATTTTGTTCATTTTTCACATTATTTAAGCACTTTTCCTCACGACGGGAGAAAAAGTGCACAAATCTCCCTTAGGTATAAATTTAGCTGTTTCTGTCATGATTTTGGTATCATAGCAACCGAGATTTTCTCCCGGTCGGGAAAAATAAGTAGCTATCAATATATTTTTATTATTATTAAGACCAAAACGACCTGTGATACTGATATTTTCACGGTACCAACTCGTTTCAAAATTTGTACCGTAAAAACTCATAAATTAATTATTTACTGATACATATTTGAAAAACCTAATAAGTCTACAAGTAAAGTACTACATCCATTTGATTGATTCATACCAGAATCTAATCAGCTCGTATTTTGAACTGATTTCGTTGTAAAGCTAGTGTATTCTAGGGACCGAAAAAGTTTTGGCCTATCACAATACCTCCAAAATAAATTATGAAAATCTAAGGCTAAGAATTATATAAAAAAACTTAAATTTATCCCCTGAGCCTTAAAGTTGTAAGAAATCTAATAAAGAAATTTATGATTTCTACGATAGATTTCTTTATTAGATTTCTTAGGGGATAAATTTAAGTTTTTTATACAATACCTATCTTGCAGGTTTAATTATCCTTGTAACATCTTTGGGAAATATAATTTGAGGTATACTGAAATCTGCTCTGAGCATAGTGCCCACTCAGAAATGGGTAAATGGCATGATGATATATTTATTAAATTCTTTATATATCTCATTTAGAAGAAGCTGAAGAGGATAGAACATTTAAACGAGGCCAAATATTTTAAGAGAGCAGCATTTGAAATGAAGCTGCTAAGAAGAACATTGCACATATTTGTAAAAACCATTATAACTATATTTCTTCAAGAATATTTTCTAGTTTGGGGCAACTACTTGAAACAATTCATCCTGTACGATGTGAAGAACGATACAATCCGTGTAAACTCACCTTTAGGCAACAGCGGCCACTCAGTTACCAGATTGTGACTGGAGATGCATTCGAAATGAACGCAGAGATAAATATTTAATTAAAAATACACCGGCACCAGCGCATTTGCATGCGCGCAAGGTCGCGTGTGCGCCATCAGGTGATACACTGGAACGGGTGTATGACGATTACTTTTAAATTAAATGGAGTGTACATTATACATTATAACAACTATCTATTCGTTACGGAATCAATAAACAATAAGTGGAAGAAAGATGCACCACGTGCCCCAAGGCATACTACAGAGTGTACACGGAGTACATTTCGAGTCAAAAGTTAGTTATTGTAACAAACAAGAAAAAGAAGGTCAGAAATGTTTTGTAGCATTTTAAAACAACTTTATGAAACAGAAATGAATAAAATATTTTGATACGAGACATTAGCGACTTATAAAGCTCCACCACTCAACAACGCATTTCGGTTTGCACACCTATTTGAGACATAATTATAAGAATCTATAGAAGAATATATTATGTTGTATTCATTTTTATATTCTTATAGTACATACCTAGTGCAGATATAAAAAAATATGGTTAAAATTTTAAAACAAAAATTCAAATTATTCCATACATAGAAAATGTTATGTGGTCAACACATTACCTCTCGCATAAACAAATGTAAACGGTACAATGATAGAAAAATGTTTCAAATGAAAATTTTAACTAATATTGTTTTATATTTTTTTATTTTAACAATATTTACTCTAATTCATTTATTAACTAATATAATATATTATGCAAAAAAACCCAATATATTTTCAAATAAACTGTCACTTCCAATTTATGAATTGTTCTCAAAATCGATTCACTTTTGAAAATCTAATCTCTTAATAATTTATGAAGCTATACTTAAAACCACCACTTCCGATCAAGTATCAAGTGCAATTATTAAACAATTGAAGTTTAATTGATATGTATAATATATAGAGATGCTCGATTAAGTATTTATAATGATATGTTAGTGCCTATATTGATGTATGGTACAGAATGTTGGGTGTGGATGAAGAAGCATGAACGACGTATAACTGCTATGGAAACTGGAAATGAGGGATTTGAGAGGAGTGTGTGGGTATACAAGACATGAATTGGTGAACGGAGTGTACGGAGAGTGTTAGATTGAGAAGAATGTTGTTAAAAAAGTGGGAGTGAGTCAGTTGAGGTGGTTTGGCCATCTCGAAAGGTTAGTGAAACTAATATATGCGGGTGAGATTGAAAGTGTCCGATTGGGTGAACGTTCGAGGATTAAGCGGTTACGCTATATCCCACTCAGTGAGGTAGCACGAACCTAGAAATACAGTCAACCAACAATCAATCTCATTCAAACATTCCCCCACGTGTCTGGAATCATTCGTTCACGCAATAAACCATCAATCATACCCAACCTTTTATTTCTTGGACGCCCACGCAATCGTTTACCTTCAAAGATTAAAATGAACGAAGCAAAAATGGTGCGCCAGGATAGGAATGTTTCATTGTTGATTCATTGTGTTTCAGGGTTTGTGCTACCTCACTATGTGGAATATAACACGATGTTATGTATGTATGTATAAGAGAGTAGTTCGGTTCAGATATTTTGTGTAGTAATTAAGGTAAATAAATAAGTCATTAAAAAGAAAACAGAGCCCGCAATCAATAACCCAATTTACGTAAAAGCGCCATATTTCAGCAAACAATTAAACAGCAAATTCAATAGCGCTGGGTAAACAATTTCGGCCTAACATTGGCTGATCAATAAGTCATTAACGCACGAAATCTTCAGCGTCAACATGCTCCAGCGATAAAATATAACCCCGGCCAATCGAAGATCGTTATCAACACTGCCATGACTCAAAATATCACATAAATATAGATGAGTGCATTTAATGAAATATAAATTTTATTCGTCAAGAGTTATTGCCTTATTATAGTGGGTTATCTGATCGGTGCATACCCGGCGCGACCAACGTAAGAAACAAAATGCTGTTTACTTCTTGTAGCGCAGCACGACAATACCGTGCAGACAGCGGTTGTCAACCAGCACGGAATACAGTGCAGAGCGCTAGATTATTAACTCGCGAAACGTCTATTAGCCACTGACACGCCATTATACACCCTCAATGTACTGATGTACACGGTGTTTCATTTAAGTGTTCCTACGAGCCTAATCTCAAATGTATTCGTATCACCAGAAACACATGCTATAATCAAATGTAATTATTAATTTTTTCACGCTGTTATTGTCGCTATATAAATCTAAATTATTATGTCATCTATGTATTGCACTGTACTCTTAGGTAAATGATACTTTTTTGATAGATATTTATAAGTTTTACTGTGTTAATGAGATCACAATACTTTTTCGTAAATCTGCACCTAACGCACTTCTATGCACTATAATGAAAATATATTTCAAGCATATTAATATTATTGAATGTGTAATGATTAAAAACAATTTTCAATTAATTGTTGACTAGATTTTTTACGTGGATCTATTTAAATGTAATATATAAATTAGTAATTCATATATGAAATAGATAAATTTGTATTATTTGATTTGAAAAAAAATGTTCATAACTTATTTATATTTTACTTAAATATTGTAAAAAGCCTCATACAGACTAACTATGACCTTGCACACACAATGCTGTGCAAATAAAAGAATTATCTTTTACACTTATTGAGTTATAGTGGTTAGTATGACCAGCCGCCAAAAACCAAAAAATTTAAATAGCTCATATCTCAAAAAACTACTCTCTGATGTCAAAACTAAATCTTTTAGAAGATTCAGGTCTAAAATAAGAGGATAGGATATATAAATCATAATTCTAAGAGATGAAAATTTTTTTGAAAAAATGTAATACTAACCCCTTGAGATATTTTGGATTTTGGCCCATTTTCAGTCTTTTTGCTTTAGAGATTCTTTCCATAGAACGATTTGCACAAAACTATGCAAACTTATGTAACTTTTTCCATAGAATCTAATGGTGTAGGGTTCAGTTTAGTACCTTTTTTATTTTTTAAGTTATCGGAGTTTTTCAAGAAATTTTTGCTAAATTTCAAGGCGCTGTATCTCGAGAACGAAAAAAGATACTGATGTGCGTTTTCCAGTTTTTTAGGTCTTATACAGAGAAGATATTTTAAGGGTGTTTCAAGAAATTTGGAAGAAATTAAATTTTTGACCTCAAAATTCTTTACAAATTTTGAACTACCCACCACAACTTTCTAAAAAATACCGCAATTAATGCCAAAATTTCCAAATATTAGTAGTAAAGTACGATAAATTTAATGGTAAAAATGGGAATTAAATATCTTTATTGTTTTGCAAGATCCAGAGTCATGAATTGAAAGAAGTATGAAAATTTTCAATATTTTTGACACATTTTTTTCAACCAGTCGCCAATTCTATACATGTAGAGTAATTGCAATACAGATAATTACCTTTATAAAAGAAAGTGTGCAAAATGTAATGGTAGCTCGCACAATTAAATCTCTCTTCTAGATTTTGAGATACAGCAAAAATATTTTTTTCAATCCATTATAATCCTTGATCAACAATCTTTAAAGTGTACGAAAACGAATCATTAAAACACGCCGTGCTTTAAAGATGCTAAGCAACAACAATAGTATATTACGTACCGTGAACTGTAAGTGATTTTTTAGGTCTCGAATGTTTAGGAAATCTCGACCCTACGGGTCTCGACATCCCAAACTGCATTTTCGACCTAAACACTATCACTTACAGTTCGAGGTTAGTAAGTTATTTTTTGCAATACCTGCGTAAATATAAGAAAAAGAAAAATAGGTATCAAAATTAACAGCTGTCAGATTGAGGTTAAAAATAAAATTTGAATGATATAGATTTACTTACCATCTACCATGAATGGTAAGTTTCACTTACCATCCACCGTGGACGGTAAGTAAATGATGTAAATGTTGTTTTTCAGTTTTTTTTTCAGATTATGGTTCATTTTAAAGCCGTGATGACAGTGTAGTAAGTTGTCATGGTGTCAATCGATTTCGATCATTTTCAAAAGTTATTTTCAAATTTACAGAAATAGAAAAAACAGTATTATAAAGTTTTAAAAAAAATACTAGAATTCTCAGTCACACAGCATATATTATTCTTACATAACCGATATTTCGGTTTCGTCGGTTAAATAAGAAGAATATATGCTGTATGACTGAGAATTCCAGTATTTTTTTTATACTTTACAATTTACAATCGAAATAACATCCCTGAGATGATTTGCACACAATTTTTTAATGATATACTATTAAAACATTAACGACGTTAAAAGCACTCCACTTCGCTTCGTGCTCTTAAACTCGTCGTATGAACTTTAAAAGCTAACTTATACACTTGTATCATAATATATTATAAAAATTTACTGATTATTTTTTGACGTTTCTTTAAACCAATGAAATGTGTGTCACGTGTCTGCGTTTTAACCAATCCTGTCATTATTATACTGAGAATAATGCTCTTGTGATTATTCCCGCCAATATTCTCTGAAGCTTTTTTGTTTTTGTTGACAGATGTCAGATAGTTATCATCAAAACAAGTAAAAATGAGCAAAAAAGATAGATTTAGTAACGTGCCTGATGATGAAATCAAAAAATAATCTAATTAAATGTAACACGAGATTTCGATAAATTAGAAAATAATTCTCCAGTATATATATATTTCTAAAACTTGTCGCCATTTGGCAATAGCAACGAAAGCACGAAGATGAAGTTTGCTGGCAACAAGTTTTCGTAAGATCTGTCAAATTATTTTCAATTTATTCTCACTCTCTTGTTATATTATTACTGAAAATGCCTCTCTCTTCCAAATAAAAACCATACCCCTCGTGAAACTATTGAAAAGCACTGGCGGTCACAACGCAACATAACGAGCCCGTAACGCAAGCGCTGTCCTTGACTTTTGGTCACGAGCACGACGAGTAACTCCAGTCGATTAGTGCTCGCAGTGCGTGAAGTAGATCATAAATAAAACGCACTTTCTAGACACTGCCAGGGCCTAAGCCATAGTTGAAGCCTAAGCCCGCTGCGATTATCGGATCGTTGGGAAGATTTGGTGAACTGTTAGCTGTACAGTTGGTTAACGGGTCACTTGGTTCTCAAACCACAAGCGAATAAATTGGTTGTTGTTTGAAATGATAGTGAGTCATGTTGATTTGCCCAAAGTAGGTTTTTACCTCCCGGTGAACAAAAATATTGAACCAATTGTTTTTCCCGATTTATTTTTAAATAGAAAGAAGTATGGACTTTTGTTTGAATGCAATGGGGTCTTTCACCATTTTTTTTAAATATTTTTTTATGAAACTTTATCTATACTGAAGACTATCTACACTTTTAAAAAGTGTTAATTGTTATTCATTAAGCCACAATGATTTTTTTTTAAATGTTGTGACGTCATTGTAATGGTGTTGCTGGATATAAAACACTACATATTGTAAATAATTGCAGTCATATATTTTTTTACTTATTTTATTATTATTATTACAATAAAATAGAACATTTATGTAACAAAAATTATTTAAATATCTACTGTTTTAGATCTCTACTATGACGTCACAACATTTTAAAAAAATCATTGTGGCTTAATGAATAACAATTAAGACTTTTTAAAAGCGTAGATAGTCTTCAATATAGATAAGGTTTCATAAAAAAATGGTGAAAGACCCCATTGACACATGTTAAAAAGAAGGGTTAGAGGTCGTGTACCCGCCTCGGGGATATTCTAGTTTAGATGAACTAGAGGAAGATGTGCTACAAAAGTGGGAAGACATGTCTTAAAATTCAATGCAAATTATATTCGAAGCACAAGACTAAGAGGTCAAGCTATCATTAATGCACGAGTTGCTGATACAATGTACTAACTAAATTTTAAAATTCTATAATTTTTATGAATCTTGTGTTATTTTCTACATGTTTCTTTACTTCTAGTAATAGATTAATTATAAAAATCAAAAAAACTATATCGAAAATATGCCTAATTTGCAATGTATGTAATTGCAAAATTCAAAGTGATGCAATAATTTATAATAAATTTGTCTATATAGTATAGTGACAACAATAACAATATTACTAGTATAATTATAAATATTACACTATACGTAAGATAAATTTTTGCTATTGTAACAATCCATTTTTTTCGCGCAGATTTGTGAATATTTAAACAATTAGACTAGTTGCTCTCCGATTATTATTTATTAGTTTCACTTAGCTTACAACTTTTTGTTAAAATATTTTATTTAGTTTCTTACATTGATGTTGAAAGGCAGCTACTAGAACGTTTGTTCATAATAATTATTTATGATATAAGTGCTAAAAGTGACATTTTATGAGTAAATTGGGAAGTTTGTGAAGCGAGGGGAAGCCTAGTGAAACAATTCCACGAACGAAATAAATCATTATTAACACGTACATTATACAAAATTTATCTACGATTTTCTTAGTGTTTTAGTAAATACTAAAAAATGTAAAATGACATTTTGTCAGGCAGGGCTACATTTGTTGATTTTGACTAATCGTTAGCAACAAGTAATAATAAAATCACTTTTAATACGTTGCTATGTTAGTTTTAACACTAGTGTCAGAAAGTGACATTTTTAATTTGCTAAGCAACAGTTTAAAGGGCCAGTTTTAACAACGGTTGCAGATAAATTTATTTTTTGTTATTAAATTCATGGCATACTTTCAGTGTGTTATTGAAAACATGTCTGGTTTCTGTACTGAATTTTAGGATTATAATGTATAAGAAATATTTTTGAGAGAGTTAAAATATCTTTATAATTTTCCAAAATTATATAGTGTTTTATTAAAAAATATAAAATTGTGTATCAATGGCCTAAAATGGTACCTCTTTTATAAAATCGTATATTGCAGATACGTAGATATTTTAATTTAAAATAAACTTTGTTTTAAAAATTTTTCGGTCATATTTTAAATAATCACATAAGATGGACAACTCGGTATATCTTCACATCATGTACCCACTTTTCGATGTCCTCATAAAAATATAAAATCGGATGTTCCTAATAAATCCATAGCCTGCTGTGTCGTCCTTCACGTCATATCACTATACCTCCGGACATTATATAAATTCGAATCGGTGAAAGAAACTATCCTAACTTTGAACAAATATGCCCCCGAATGCTAGCATCGCTATCAGCAACTTCTCACCACAACCCAAACACATCCACACACATCCCTACGCGACATGAATAGCGCTCCCCTTGTGGGCACGTGGCACGTGGCCCACGTGGCCCCATTATCCCGACACGTGTCCTGTTTAGAGCCACTGGCTGTCGCCGAACACAGATGACCATGATTTAGATGCGGTCATACAGGAACATGGATGGCCGATGATGGAGAGCGCCGCGCCGTTTGGTTTTCGGGATAATTGTAGGGATTTTACACTGGGATAGCAGGGATATTTAACTAGCATTGTTAGGACAGAAGATGTGCAGATGTTCAGTTCGATCACTGCAAGCTCATCTAGATCTGATCTGGCATAGCAGGTCGATTCAATAAGCTTTACTGGACATAAAGTTTTTAACAAAAAATTTAATCGCCGAAAAAAGAAACTGAAAAGTGTAAAATAAAATAAACCTTTTTCGTCTTAATAACTAAGCTTTTACAGAAACTAATGTAACTAATTTTGAGTCAGCGTCAAACAAACTATCAACAAACGCTGACTAAAAGTTAGCTAATTATATTGGTTTAGGAGTTTAGTTATTAAGATTTAAAAGTTTCATTTTATTTTTCGCTTTTCAGTTTTTTTTTCGTGGATTAAATTTTTTGTTAAAACGTTTTTACTTGTAATTTTTTTTCAAATTTAAATGTAACAAACTTCGATGTATACCCTAATCAACAAAAAAACGATCATCGAAATCGGATAACCGAGTAAAAAGTTATGCCTAGTAGAATCGGTTAATAGGTAAAAATTCAATCATCCCCTATTTAGATGTGTATACCCTATCTAATAAAAATTGAATCATAAAAACCGGAATACTCTGTAAAAAGTTATACGTGGTCATACATAATTATTACCTAAATCAACTCAATTCTTCGCATTGCCATGTCAAAGCTTTGTTACTCTTTTCTCATCCATCCATCCGCACAGACGTGATAGCGGAGAATCAGAGGAACTCAAAACATGTATTTCTGAGAAAATTTCACAATAAATTATTACCTCCCGCCTACCTCTAGGTAAGGGAGGTATTGTTTTTGGTCAAAAAATTGGGTAGTGAGTTTTCAGTGAATCAGCACGTTTTAGGATCCCTACAATACAATTTTACTATTTTCGCCATGATGTCTGTATGTATGTATGTAGCCTGTGGTAATTTTTTCGTCTCACATTACTCAAATACTATTTTGTGAATTTTTGCTTCTTATATTTAAATGAAGAGCTGATTAGATTTTGGAAAAAATTGGTCAACCGGAAGTAGCAGTTTACTTGAAGACCTGTGAAAAACACGGTTAAATTTCCTTTTTCAACAATTTATGAATAATTTATAAAATTGTAGAATATTTAATTTTACATCTGTTTTGATTACATTATTTTATTTATTTTCATTGAATTTAGAGATATTAAAATATAAAGATATTAAATTTCATAAGTCTTGCACTCCTTGTACACCATGGAAATACTTAAAAATTTTCAATTTTTTACGAAATGTAACACATGTCATTTTGATTGTGAAGCTGTTTTCTTATTGAAATATATGTCAAAAAATTAAACTAAAATACGAAATATAATTAAATTTGTGAAATATAAATAGAAAATAAATAAATAAGAAGGTATGTTTCTGTATCAAGTACTATTTTGTATCGTTTAAGAGTAGTATTGGGCGGGAGGTTATGTGCTAGCCACATCAGTTGTTTTTTTTTCGTGCTTCCTTATACTATGTGTAAAAAAATAAAAACAACCCAAATCTTTTCCGAGTGCGTGCCAACATCCAATTCGTCCAAGTATAACACATTCACATTAATGTATTTCGGTATAATATACAATATTATTTCTACTCTTGTTGATTCATAATTTTCAACGAAGTATTCGCTGTTACTTTTCTCCTAAATTGTGAATAACAAGAATGATAATATTACCAACAACAGACATCAATAACATCATAACGAGAACCGATAAGTTGGAATAATGTTTAATGCATTAGCGGGATACAACTAGAATATTTTGTAGGTTATGTTTATGATGCGTATTTTAGAAAATATGCTGTGAAAGGTATGAAAACGATCAGCATTCACGCAATTTTCAAGGAAGTGCGTGTTTTTTACGTGGGTGAATTTTGTGCGATCACGGGGAATCCCCATTACCTTAATATATGGATGTAATTATCGAAAATTTGTGTGAGTCACTTTTATCATTTTTGTGTCATATTTATACTCAACCCTTACGAAATTACAATAAATGAGTTCATCTCATGCCATATACAGGCTGGTGCATCAAAAAACGCACCATAGCATTTCCAATGGTATTTTTGAAATGTTTAATTATTGGCTTCCCTAATTATTTTACATAAAAAATTTAAATAGTTTATTGTAGAAGATTCCTGTATTTTTTATATTAATATTTGTAATTTTACGGAGACTGTTAAGCTAGCACAGTCATTGTAGCACATTCAAACAAAACCTGTTAGAAAATTTAGTACTCATTAATTACTAACTAATTACCAATGTTTAAAATTTATTACTGTTATTTTTTAAAATAATTAGGGAAGACAATAATTGAACATTTCAAAAATAGCATTGAAAACGTGCGTCCTTTGATTCACCAACCTAATAAAGTTAAAAAAAAATCCAATGTAACTGACATTTGACATGTAGTAAGTTGCCATTGTGCATTTTTATGTTGACGTTTGTCAACGTGTTTTTTCAATGAATTTCGAACATTTTCAAAAGTGATTTCCGAATTTACAGGAGTAGAAAAAATATAGTATTATATTCGGGATTATGGTCATTATTCGCTCGAATGATTTGCATAATATACTATAGTCTACATCCATTGTTAAAAGTGGGCCTTTTAACAGTTGCTTAGCAAGTCACTTTCTGACACTAGTGTTAAAAGTAACATAGCAACGTGTTAATAGTTATTTGGCAAACTAGAGAGGAAAGCGCTTCTTTTTCCCCTCGAGTTCGAAGTATTTCGAACGAAAGTAGAAGAAGTGCTTTCCTCTCATGTTAGACACAACATTTTTTTCACGACATGTTTCTAAACACGATTTGCTTGGACCTAAAATAGACTTTGAGAACACAACTGACAGACTGACACGTTAAAAGTTAGGTTATCAGACACAAGGCGGTGTAGCAGTGTTGTCAATGAACCAATCTTAAATATCTTTAATAAGTTGTCAAATTGTGATTTAATAAGAAAAAGAATAATATAAGACATAATTGTAAGATAATTTAAAGTATGTACAATATAACTAAAATAAGTATTTTCAATAAAATTTATTTATAATTTTTATAATATATTTTTTGTAAATAACTTCCATGTTGGTAACACTTCTATATTTTCCTCTCTAGAGAGGAACTACACATTTTCCTCACTATTTCGGGAGAAGAACGGTGGGGTTTCCTACCATGTCATAAAAAAAGTGATTTAATTGTTATTTTAACACGTTGTCAAAATATCATTCTGAATTTTTTAGTATTTTCTAACACACTAAATCGTTGATAAAATTTTGTATTATATACGTGTTAAAAGTGATTATATCGTTCGTGGGGTTGTTTAATTTGAAGGATTAAATATCGCGCACCGAGATCTGTTATAAACAGAATACAACTCTGAAAAATGGATAAATGGTATGATGATATATTTATTTAATTTTCATCAAGAGCATATCAATTACGTTTTGGGCTAATACGATTTATTACTGAATTAAATTACTATGAATAAATTACAGTTTGAAAATTAATTATTTCGTTGAACTAACATCATCCGCAAATCTGTTTGAAATGTTGAATCAGAATTTAAATATTGCGAGACTTAACGAATAAATCATTAATGTTTACAGTTCATTAATTTTTGCACAGTTCCGGCTCCCATAATTATGTAAAACGCAATAAAATTCGTGTACTGAATTACATACAATTTTGTCTTTAAACAATATTCCTCATTGTAATATTTCAGTATATTGCACATGTATATTGTTGAGTGTCTATGGTAATCACATATAAATTCAAAAGTTAAACAAAAATCCGGATTTTGTTCCCGATTCCAGGTTGATCTTATAACAGTGCTCCAATCTCCAGAAAGTACATATGTACATAATATTTGCATTTTCCTGTAACGCTGTCTTCTTGTGAAGATATAGCACTGAAACTCCAACGAATTTCAGCAAAATGTAACTTGAAATAGAAACCTGGACATTTGTCAACCGTCTGATTATGAACCGGGACGGCAGTGGCGTCCACAGATATTTTCAGCAATGGAAATTGATCCAGTTATTTATTATTAAATTATTCGTGTTTTTGAAATCAATTCCATGTATTTATTGAATAGCATGTTCAGAAACTGCAGATTGGTTGGTTTAATCGAATATAACGTTTGTGTTCTTTTAATATTGTAGGTAGAGGTCTACCATTTTAATTAATGTTTACTTTATCACACTAGTACAGAAACTTATAAATGCCAGATCAATGTAAAGGAATGTTTAAAATTGCCACGAAGATCACGGATTTTTAAACTTAATTTATATGAACATGTGTGTAATTTATTAAGAAGCCTGTCAATTTTTAACCGACGAAAAAAATGGTGGAGGTTTCAAATCGACGCATTTATTTATTTTTTGTATAACCACGCATAACTTTTTACAGAACAGTCTGATTTCAATGATTCTTTTTTTATTGGATAGGGTTTTCCTCGAAGATGGTTCCTATTAAATTTGAAAAAATCCATCTACTAAGTGTAGGAAATTAGGGAATGATTGATTGTAGATCCACTGAATTTTTACCTGTTTACCGATTCTATCACGCATGACTTTGTACTGGGTTATCCGATTTCGATTACTCTTTTTTTATTAAATAGGGTAATCTTAAAGTTGGTTTTATTTGAATTTGAAAAAAATTCACCCCTAAGGGTAGAAATATAAGTAGGTAGTCATAAAAAATAAAAACTTTTTGATAAAAAATTGAAACGAAGAAAAAAACTGAAAAGCTAAAAATAAATAAACCTTTTTAGTATTAATAACCCAGCTCCTAAACTAATGTAACTAACTAATTTTGAGTTTTCAAACAAACAATTAACGAACGCTGACTAAAAATTAGTTACTTACATTAGTTTAGAAGCATAGTTATTCACACTAAAAAGGCTTAGTTTATTTTTCGCTTTAAAGTTTCTTTTTTCGTCGAATTATTTTATTGCTAATAGTATATAATAAAATTAATAATAAAATTTCTAAAACACTTAGTAATGTAGGAAATAGTATTAGAATGAAACCTACTAAATTAAGGGAGGGTATTGCAAACATATAATTCAGAATATTTGACTGATCGATGTCAATGTCAGAATGAATGTCAATATAAAATGTTTCTAATTGTTTTTTTGTAGTAAAGAACAAAAGTAATAATTGATAAATAAAATAATATCTTTTAATATATTTTCTGCCTATTTTATTATAAATATTAAATACTGTAAAAATAGTAAAATATAACAATAAGCAATAACAATAGTTATGTGTATATCAAGGCACTAAAGTATAATTTCTTATTACGAATAAAGCATATGAGTAATAAAAAATACTTTAGTGCCGAGATATACATTATATTTTTTTCGAAATCGTTAAATTATTCATTTAAAACATAAATAAATAGCATTTTGTATTTGTAAAACGGCAGCTAGCTGTTGCGACGGGGATGGCTGTGATAACAAAAGTACTGTCATTGTCAAATTTGGTCATAATTTTCATTATGTTTTATATGTTCTTAGACGTAGTCTGCATATGATGTGCATTAAATCCGATAAATTATTGTCACATGTAAATAATAAATAAATTCACCAAAAGTATTATAGAACAATTTGTTTATTATTTTAGGTTAGTAATGCATCATAAACGAAATTAATAAATTTGTATCAAAATCGTGTAACACGTACGGAATAATTAGTAGTAACGTTTTTATTTTTCTTTTAAATATTTTGCAGTAAAGAGATATAACGAATTGAACTATTTTGACGTCACGGGTACTCGCATTGATTCTATTGGCCAGATATATGAAATGTGCAAGTCGCGCGTCTGCCGCTGCGCCCAACGCCTATTGTGGGCTAAAATAGAACTACGTAATGTCATTTCATTTATTTTGGTTGATAGTATTTAAGATTAAATCTTTTGGGCTTCTATTACTTGTTTTATAATTTTACTGTTTTAATGTGCTGTGTTGAAAAACTATTGAATAAAATTGTGTGTTGAGGTTAGGTTACATCACTACTAGCGCCACTGTTCTCAAACTTTCGTATGATATTTACTCGAATATCAAGTAAAATACTCTAAAGTTATCAAAGAAATTTTATCCAACATCTCTCAATAAATGCTCTATAACTATGGCGATTTTAAACAAGCAAAGCCTTCGGCTTCGTGTGCTAAAATTTCTCTCCTGGGTAATTCCTTACTTTGACCACTTGTAAAGTAAATAACTATTATCTGTTGTTGTTGTAAATTAAGACTTATAATATGTAAATATTATTTTTACATTTAAAAATATATAATATCTACCTATCATGAAAAATCGTTCTTTTAGTGCCACTGGAGTAATACCAGTGACGTCACACAACATTTGAAAAATCACATCTCGGGTAACATACGAAATTTTCACATCGTGTTTTCACTGATCGTCATATATCCTAATAAAATTTCATAAAAAAATATATATAAAAATTTAGCATAAGAGTCTGTAAAGTTCAACTTTAGCTAATATTTTGGCTAACTTCGCATAGTATCTATCGATTTCGGAATAAAGTTTTTATGTCTGTTACATTAGCAATGAATGGTAAGGTGACAAATAACGAGATCTTCGTCGGTTTAAAAGTAGCGGTAGACGATAACGGACAGCGGGCAGTACCAGTACCAGTACGTCTAAATGAGTAACCGGCGAATGTGAAATTCAGTCGCAATGAATTCCGTCTCCGTCAGTCCAATATCGCGAGGTGAACCATCACGTCCCGACGCCGGTTGCGCTCCGTTAATTCCGTCCCTCTTCGTCGGCGAGAGCATCACAGTAGCGACGGAGCGCCGTTCCATTTGCATACAGTCCGACGCCAACGACGTTCGTCGCCGTCGCTTCATTTATCCGAGTATTGCAGCGAAGCCAGCCGGTGCAATTGCCGTGCAGCTTGCAAAGTGTCACGAGGCGCGGCGAGGCGGGCAGACAGCTTCAGCGCTCGAGAATAAGCGAATCCGTAACAAGGTCATATTTCAGATTAGCGCCAAGCGTGCAGCGAGGATAGCGTCGGAGATACTTGCACCCCCATACTTACAAAATAACTTGTTCCGAATTTACCGCATTTAAAATAACTCCGCCGTTTTTCCCGACAAGATTATTTAATGATAACTATATCCATATTATTTTATCCAACACCTCTCAATAAATGCTCTATAACTATGGCGATTTTAAACAAGGAAAGTAACAGATTTCCCACCAGTGGGTATAATTTTGAGGAAAATCACTAGTGAGTATTTTTTTATTTATTACAATAATAATAACACACAACACCTTGCTAACTAGTTGGATTGACATTTTAATTTAAAAATTTAAAGCAAATGTCACTGTCAAATAATATTTCTTTAATAAATTTGTCATTTAAAAAGAGGTGTTGGATAAAACATTATACTTCACACGTGGGCAAAGTGGAACTACCTACTCGATAAAATTATCACCTGTAAAGTAAATAACTATTACCCAAATGCATAATCATATTATTTATTATTCGCAAAAAAAAATCAAAGTCGTACAAGAATAAACTACAGGAGTAAAGAAATTAGTAATATTTTTTTAGTCGGTCTCAACTGTTTTAGTTATTTACATTACAAGCAAGGTAAAACAGTTTTTACTGTTGAATGGAGGAAATGACCGGCGAGCCTGTCACCTCCTTTGAAGCAGTAAAACGGTTACCTTGCATGTATTGTACAACATTTTACTTGTTACTCATTTATAAATCAAATTAATATTATAACCAAGTCCTGTCAGTTACACACAACTGTTCTGTCAAAAATTATTTGAAATGATTTCGCATAAGCCTTGTAAAATGTTTACAATGTAGCTATCAATTAGCAACTTTTAAAGATTCATTTTCAAAAGTAATAGAGGGTAAATGTTGTTTACAAATGAGTAACAAGTAAAGGTTATTTGCCACCAAGGTTTCTTGTTTTCAACTAAATTTTGGTATCAAATTAAAATCTCGGCAAAAAGATTGAACTCAAATGTCAAAAATGAATTTTTAGCGATCGTCAATTGTTTTTCTTTACAATAGTTAATTGAATCTTGTCAAGTTTGATGTCAAAGCTTTCCCAGAAGAGAGGTGCACTAAAGTATGAAATATTACATTTGAGCAATCGTCAATTGTTTTTCTTATAATTAATTTTATTACCTTATTCTTTATGTACTCAATTTTTTTAACAATGTTTATATTTCTATTATCATAGTTGTTATAAGAATAAACATATACCTAAAACATCTCTCTATTTATATGTATAAGAAAGTCGCGTGGTGGCCACACCAGATTTTTTATATTAAAATTACACTTTCCTTTAATAAAGCATTAGAAAAAGTCCCATTTTATTCTCTTTAATATAAACGGAATTTTTGATTAAAATTCTAGAAAATGTTAGAAAAAATGACACATATTTTCTATTAAAGAGACAACAATTAATGTTAGTAAATTAAATAGAAGTGTAAAATTAAAGGGCATTGTGAATAAATAGGGCATACGGAGCTATTCATGTCACTTCATTCATTAAAAATTGATCCCACTTAAATATAAATGCATGATATTTCAAAGAAATTTTGAACTAAATGTAAAACTAGCACTAGAAGTGTTAAATTATGGACTAGATGCCCCGAATCAATAATTCATTACTTCTATTACACTGTAAAAATTCTAGGTAGTTTTCTAAATGCACATGATTTTTTACGTAGTACGGTAGTTGAAGAAATTGATTTTAAAATTACAATTTCAGCCCACAAAATGCTGGGTAATTATTTAAATGACTGAAGTTAAATGAAACTCTATTTTACGTCAACATGCATATTTAATTTATATTCAACATTAATGCTGGAAAATGTATAACATTTTACGTTTTCTTTGCTCCTTTCCAATTACGAAATCGAAGAAAAACACGCGAAAGAAAATGTTACACAAGCAATGAGATCTGCTTCCTACATAGTTTACAAATTAACTATTTTAGAATTATTGGGTCGATTGACAACAGTGAGCTTGATTGAAAAATACCAATAACTTAAATTATTTATCGCAGCAAATTACACAAAAGTTTTTTATCAAAGATATCTACAATCAAACTATTAGGTATGTAATGAATAACCTACAGTATGAAATATTCAAAAAGCAAATTGATATTTCAGTATATTATTAACATAGTACTGTACATTCTCTCTAGAAATTCTAAATAACTTTAAATTTCTATCAATAATGCATTTATACACGTTACGTGTAGAAAAGAAATAAATTTTAAACTATATTCAATCCACATTATTAATAAATAAAATCGAGGTAGCATAGAAATATGATGTGGCTTTATACACATAACATTGACCAGCACAGGGCCGGACCCAATCACTACAGCCCATTGCCCGAAAAATTATAAGACACTCGAATTATTTTATATCGAATTTTTTTATAGTACGCAAGAAATTAATCATTAAAAATTAGGATAATGAACACGTGACGTAGTTTTGGTAAGAAAACGACGGATATATTTGAAGAGAAAAATGTCATCTATTTATATTTGGGGGTAGGAAGAAGATTTAAGAAATTAATAAAGGCAATATTAGAACCAACAAAGGTATCAGAAAACTAATACAGAACTATGAAATAGAACAAGACTTGGAAGAAGAAGACATAGTGAAAAAAAGCAACAGAGAGTGAGATGGCTTAAACATACGAGTATAAGGAGAGCAGAAGAAAAGGATAAGTAGTAGAACAGGGACTAGGAGGAAGAAAACGATGAGATAAACATGGATAAAGGAAGTAAAAGATTTAAAAACAGCAGAAATTAAAACTGGCAAATGAATTCAAAAGATAGGAAGATGTGGGGGAAAGCTAACTACAAGGATTTCAAGGTAAATGATCCACTCCAAAAAAAGGATCTAAAGGACTTCATAAAAAGCGGTGTTAGCCCATAGGGGAGTAAAGTCATTGCAGATGTACTTAGAGATATGAAAGTTTCTGTGCTTTTCTATTATGATACACCAAATTAATTTTTAATTCTAGGAACTGTAGTTTTAGCAAACGTCAATTTCAAATCCTCAAGTTATGGTCTACCAATTTGACGTGACGATAATGCCACGACAAAAAATTTCATTTCAAATAGAAAATACTTTAAAATTATAAGATTATATAGCCTTGTTTACAACAAAGTTTAGGGTGTTGGATATACGATGCCTCATTTTTAGTTTTGAAATAATTAAATATTAATTAATACCAAAACAATTATTGATAATCGATTCTTTTTTCAAAGAACTCACATTTGATACCAAACGCGCTAGGTTATTTTGGTAAAAACAATTGATAATCAGAGTGTATTTAGCAATCCTTTTCAAGACATATCAACAATGATTAATTTCTAATAACTTCAGACAAAACAATTGCCTGTCGCCCGGATATTTCATTTGTCTTACTCGACATTAAATTTCCTGAATCATTGTAGATTGGTTTCACCTTATACTGCCAAACTTGTCAATTTTCTATCTCTTAAAGTAATCTCAAAGTAAAAGTGTGTTATACAACTGGAAATCAAAACCAGTGTTTCAACGTTTTCACTATTTTTTTTTAATTTTCAAATATCCAATAGCCATTAACCCTCCCGCGGTCGAATTTTGTTTTGCTGTTATAATGTACTTTCTAGAATTCTTCTAGAGTGATCACGTGGACATAATGTCATCATCGGTGCCATTTGAATCATTCAAAACAACTCTATGTTATTCCTGTTTTTGTTAGAATCTCGTGTCTGCTTTGTAATTTTTGATCATGTTGATTTTCTTTCACATGGGTGATCAGTTTTATTATATTATAATTAGAAATTATTTAATAAGTATCAACATAGTAGTTTATATAGCAAGGGACTGAAGTGCATTATTTAATCCTGAGGGTGAAGTTTATTTCACGAGTCGCAGGGTAAACAATCAATCATCCCCTGTTTACCTACCCTTGGAGGTGATTTTTTTTTCAAATTTAAGTTAGACCAACTTCGAGGTATATCCAACAAAATCAGACAACTCTGTAAAAAGTTGTACGTGGTCACACTTAAAAAAATATACGCGCGGATTTGAACCTCCACCATATTTTTCGTCGGTTAAAATGAAAATCACATTTCTTCATCACTTTGATCAAGTGGTAAACGTGCACTAAAATAGTTTTGCAAAAGATTAATTTAAAAAGTAAGGTGTTTTGGGGTCCGTGGGGTATTTCGCGTCAGCCGGCCCTGGAGTGGCCAACCAGGAAAACGCAGACAGAGATATCGTCCGCAGGTGAATAAAGACATGTGGGAGAAAACAGTCTGTTCCAACTAATAATAATAGCTTGCCACAGTCAGGTACTTATCCGTAATTTACTCTACGACTTTTAGACATAAATTAAATATGAAGTAAAATGCATTTCGTTGTTTAAAAGTGCAATTTGAATTTTGTAGTCCGACTGGTATGATAGTTACGTGATGTCGGTAACTAGACGGCTGTATTACCGACTGAATTATTCAGGGAAAAATGTACCAATGTGCCTAGTTTGTTACTGCAATTAGATACTTTCTGTATAAAAATACAAGGCATTGTATTCGACTAGCATTTGTTCTGGAAACTTGGAATTAGTGTCGAGGAGATTCTATTGACAAACTAACCTAACTTCTAATTAACCTGCATAACAATTTCTCGACTTTTGCTTGAAATATTTACTAACAAACCATAATACATGACATTACGCTTCGAACACACTCTTCTAATCTACATATTTCACTGGTTTACACTTATTTTATTCACATAACTTTTAGGGCAATTTAGAATGACTTTGTGACGTTGTCATTCAGAATTAATACATTGGCTCTAGTAGACAGAACATTCTAAAATTGTACAAAATTAAATGTATAAAAATATTGAAAAGTATTGCATTAAATGTGGAGTATAAAGATTTCAATGTTATTTTTAAAGACCAACGTTCCCATTTTGAGAACATGGTGAAGAGCATAACATCGGCATTGACAGTTATGGCAATTACATTTAAAAATGGAGTAATGTACTGTAATTTTATAAATAAAGATTTTTATGATTGCTATCTTTTGTTTTTATTCAGTTTTGACAAATCGCTCTTTACTTTCGTATTAAAATAAAAGACGACCTTCGTATAAAAACAAAAGGTATTCAGAATTGAAAAACGTATGTACTAAGGCTCATTTGGTTACCCAAATATTAATATTTTACGATATATCAATTAAATTAAAATCAATATTTATCAAGAAAATTGTAACACCGTCTTGGAAAATTAAACAAAAAGGTTAGATTTATTTATTACAGTAGGTATTGTATTATTTTCAGTAATAATATAACAAGAGAGTGAGAATAAATTGAAAATAATTTGACAGTCCTTTCAAAAACTTGTTGCCAGGCAATAACCACGAAAGTCCGTAGCTTCAGTAATAATATAACAAGAGAGTGAGAATAAATTGAAAATAATTTGACAGGTCTTTCGAAAACTTGTTGCCAGGCAATAAGTTTGAGAAAGATACTGGAGAATTATTTTCTAATTTATTGAACTTTCGAGTTATATTTAATTAGATTATTTTTTGATTTTATCATCAGGCACGCCACTAAATCTATCTGCTAATTTTTACTTGTGTTGATGATAACTATCTGACAACTGGCATTTATCAACAAAAACAAAAACGCTACAGAGATTATTCCCGGGAGTAATCACTAGAGCTTTATTCTCAGTTTAATAGTGACAGGATTGGTTACAACACAGACACGTGACATACAATGAAGCATTTCATTGGTTTAAAGAAACGTCAAAAAATAATCTGTAGAAATTTTGCATAATGGTGAATTTCTTTTTCAGTTAAATAAAACTATATCCTACCCTAAAATATCATAGTCGCGGAGACTTTAAAACTTGTAGGAATCCAATTTCAACAGTATTAATATGGATCAAATAGTATCTATCTTAAAATATTTAATCAAATACCAATTACCTTAATAGTCCGTGTCTCAGCATCAAAGGGTATAGCAGGTTTGACTGGTGGTAACCCAAGATCTGCAAAGAAAAATACATAGAATTAAAGAAACTTTATAACTTTGCAATAAATTAAAACAACAAATCCAGTCCCTACTAGAATCTAATAGACTTCTAATCGACCTATTAAAGCATGCGGTCACTAGATGGTCAGTGCTCATTTTGTAGAACTCTAGAGTTCTGATAAAGTATCCTGAATAAGATTTATGTGCAATCGGAACGTTCAAACTATTGAAGTTCTTATTTTGTGCTGGCATGATGGATGGCGTATTTTTACTATTTAAAATACCTGAAATAATAAAATGGGGGCGACAGTTCTATATAAGAGTAGACTTCATTAGGTAGTCTACTGTGATTGAAGTAATTAAAATTATACTTCTTAGATACTGAATTGTCGTTCATTCAAGAGTATTTCGCATGATTCTGTTATATACTGATGGTTATGTGGTCGAAATGATACTCAATATATAACTAAATTATGTTTATTATTTCAATAACTGTATAAAATCTTTACAAATATTTTGACACATATATTTATTTTTATTTAGAATGATTGACATTATTCATTCAAGTGTTTTCATATATATCAAAATCTAGTTGTATCCAACAGATTCCATAACTGAATGGGGTCTTTCACCATTTTATTTTATTTTTTTTTTTTATGAACCTTTATCTATATTGAAGACTATCTACACTTTTAAAAAGTCTTAATTGTTATTCATTAAGCCACAATTTTTTTTAAAATGTTGTGACGTCATAGTAGAGGTGTTGCTGAATCTAAAACAGTAGAGATTTAAATAATTTTTGTTACATAAATGTTCTATCTTATTGTAATAATAATAATAAAATAAGTAAAAAAATGTATGACTACAATTATTTACAATCTGTACTGTTTTAGATCCAGCACCTCTACTATGACGTCACAACATTTAAAAAAAATCATTGTGGCTTAATGTATAACAATTAAGACTTTTTAAAAGTGTAGCTAGTCTTCAATATAGATAAAGTTTCATAAAAGACAATAAAAAAAAAAAAATGGTGAAAGACCCCATTGTAGGTCTGCCCAGCTTTCCGGACTCTATCCGCGAGATGTTCCGTCAAGGTTAACAGGTTACTACAGAGTTGAAGATGTGACGTTGCTCTTTGGGTTCATGGTCCGTGAGAAGTAAACCAGGTGGTCGTAATGGTATATTTGGGGTTGTGATACCATCTAGGCCTTATCTAATTTAATGATGAATGAAATACAGTGCATTGCGCGTAGTCACGAGATGCTGTGGACTATCATCAAAAAATTGTTACATGGAAAACTGGGGGAGAAGAGAACTTTTGATTGTGGGTGTTATTTTTTTTTTTTCAGGGAATATTTTAAGAACAATCAACTCATATGTCATCTGACAAAAATGGTCCAATAGATTTTGAGGATTTAAAATTTTCCACCAACTGAAAAGAATTATAGTGACATTTTTTTTCGACAATTTTCACTAGTGATCCCATTGACAATTTTAAACAATTGAATTGATACATTGTTGCTGTGGAAGTGAATCTATTTGCAAGTCAGTTGCAGTCAGAAAGAATAAATTTTGACTCGTAGGTTTGTCCTCCGTATATCATTCGTGTTGCAAGTTATGTAGACAATTTTTGAGGCTGCATCACTCATGGTTATTATATATCACTCGTGCTGGGCACTCGTGTTATTTAAAATCATTCGTGTTACAGCAACAAACATTGTCAACATAACTTGCAACACTAATAGTATTATATATGAATACTATTTAGCTCTAGTTTTAGAATGTTACGAAGCTCCATAAAATATTCGTGCGTACGGCACTGGCTGCTCTGCTACTCATCTCATCGTATTAGTAAATTGCTTGTCGTGTCGTTAATAAATTATTTACCCTAAAATTTAATCTGATATTAAATCTACAACGAATTAATGACACGAACCTTCTAATATTCACTTTATTGTGTTTTTTTATCCGTATTATTATTTAGTTTGTACCATTCACTCGTGAACGATATTTTATATAAATGAATTATGACTTGAGTGTTTTTTGTACTACGATAAAACGACAGCAATCTGTCACAAACCATCATATCAACCGCATGGTCTACTGAAAATGGTTTTTTTGTTGCTGATGACAGGAAAAACACGGTCAGTGGAAACTTCTATCTCAAACGATAGTTTTTACAATTTAAAAAGATTAATAAATTTGATAATAAAAGCATTTTTATCAATTGCATCTTGTTAGTATTAATGCGTCTTCCAAGCAAATGCAAAATGATTTCTAGTACAAAATGAACTCAATTTCATCAATGAGAATTAATGTAATCTTTTAGAATAGAGAAGCAACTTTAAGCTGTTGTAAATTTCACCTCATTACAGATGTAACAAAAACGTCAAATAAACACGCAAATTCTCAGAAACGCAATAAGAAAACAAAAGCTCGCTTCCTTCTACTTCAGCGTCAGTTGTTTAATAATTTCATGCGAAATAAAATAAACAAGTCACTGTAGAGCCAGAGTAATTCGACGAATACAACTCAGGTTTTGTATATTTCTTTATTAGAAACATTTATGTACTGCCTTTGTATATTATATTATCATTTATTATTATTGTTGTATTCAGAATTAATTTGTTTCAATCCACTCTCTTAATCCAATCAGTGCCTGGGTTTTCGTCGTGTAGTACCTATTTGTTGCGTAGATTTGTCATTTCTTAGGTCTTCTGTTTCAAAGTTTCTCCCACATATTCTACATTGTCTCTCATCGACTTTTGTCCAATAATTATTTCTTTCTTCTTCATTGCCTATTCTAAATCTTGCAATTATTTTTAGAGTTTTATTTTCTTTTGTATTTATATATTTATATCCTGGATTATAAGTTCTTTTACATATCTTTTCTTTTCTTAACCAGTCTTGTATGTCTAGAGTTTAGATTTCTCAGTATAATTTCGTGTGCCATACCAATTATGTGGTAAAATAAATACTTCCATTGTTAATTATTTAAACTCATGCTTTTCTGCTTTTCTGTGTAAGGCTGCTTGTGTTCCAATTTCTTCATTGTTATTCTTCAATTGATATTATCTTCCATACTTTTTCGCACACTTTTCTATCTTCCTAATGTCTGACTCTCGTTAAGTAACATCCCTTCGTTCTATTGCTACTAGGATTTCTTGGTTCTACGTTTTTATTAGCCTACCTCTTTTTCTTTTTCTCCCTTGGTTTTACATTGTATACGCCTTTTATAACTCTTTCAACCTTCATTCTATACAGGGTGTCAGAAAACAACGTTTAAAGATTTATAGTTGAAAACAAATTAAAAAGTCTTAATATACATAGATCCGCTAATCAACTGTTTTCGAAATAACAATGAAAATAGATTACAATCAAAGATGTTCAAAATGTTGTTCTTCCATATCCATACGGGATCTACATCTTCGTTCAAATGAAATCCGCGCCCGTTCAAAAAACCCGAATTTTAATTAAACAATATTCTATTCGTTAACGCAAATCTGAAAGATCGGTTACAGGCGCCTTGTAAACTAAACTTTCTAAATAACGCCAGATACAAAAGTCTATAGGATTTAAATCGGGAGATCTTGGGGGCAATGGAATGGGACTTTCTCGCCCTATCCATCTACCAGGAAACTATAAAAATTGCACTATTCCGACGAAACAAAATAAACTATCATAAACCAAAGTATATTACTCAATGCCAACACTGATCATTATTATTATTATGTAATTAGATCGTTGTAATCTTGGAAACGGTTGATTTGCGGACCTATGTATAATAAGACTTTTTCTCTTGTAAATCTTTAAATGTTGTTTCTAAATTAATTTTAGTAGAATTTCTTCTATCATATAAATCTAAATCTAGCTATTTACATTATACTATTAGCTCAATTTTCTGTCGGATGTTTCTTGCACGAAAACCGAGATCTGTTTAAAAATTTGTTTAGAAACTTTAAGATATACCAATGAGGTAATTCTTATCGTGCCATTTACATCAAAGTTCTTATGTAAACTACATTTTCCGAAGGAACAAGTAAATTTGATGAAGCCTAGTGGCTTGGGAATATGTCGAGCGCCCATTCCGCGGCCAAACTTCTTTATAGAGGGCGCAATGTTCGCGGGCGAACATTTCATTTCCTCTTCGAATTAAGTGGAGATCGTACGATATCAACCTGTGGCTTCCGGGGCCCTTACCCCTCCCCTCCCCCGCGTTGCCTGATTTGTAAGCACACGTCGTACCGCCACGATGGTATTGATCTATTTGTGCACGCATACACGCAACAGGGTCGGACACCCCCTGCAGGGGGGCATTCACATGATTTCTGAATGGAGGTCAAACTTTATTATATACCCTCTCAAGAACTTTTTCGCCATGAGCCAAATTTAATAAAGTAGAAGAACTTGAAGGTATTTAAAATCATTCTAAATTTTTACTAGATCTCATATCGATTTGTAAAACCCTTGCATCGTTTTGATATCACCTAGAGTCTTTACGAGCATCTACTACGAACTAGTGCAACATTATGATGTTTAATAGAAATACTCTGAAGATAGCAACAGTATGGAAGAAATAAATTCAAATATATGTTCCCAGCAGGAATGCACGTTACCTCGTCCACCCAACATTGTACATTCCGACTCAAAAGTTCATCAATCAATTACCTTCAAGTACAAAGATTAGTTAGCAGAGGAGGAATTACAGCGATTAAATTAAAAATTGCAACTGTCGAAAAAAGGATTCGAACTGGTGTTTGAAGTTTGTAAAGGTATGGCTCACACCTTCAAGATTAAATTTCGCATTGAAAACATATAAATATATAATTTATAAATCTACGTCAATATCTGAAGAACTGAATTGATATTTGAACAGATTTCAAACATAGTTTGCATTTTTAATTAAACAGTTTTAGATGTCCTAGTAGCAGGCTAGCAGTTGTGACGTCACAAGTAATTCATTTAGGTTAAATGTCGCATTTTCAACCTGTATTTCGTTTAGAAAACAGCATAAATATCTGCAAAACTTAAATAATATGTTAACAGGTATCCAAAATAGTTTGCAGTTTCAATTACAGGATTCTGGAATATTGAGTAGCAGTTGTGACGTACAAGTGACTCATTAATATTAAATATTGCATTATCAAAGTATATCTCGTTTAGATATTAGCATAAATATCTGAAAATTTTAATTGATACTTGAATAAATTTCAAAAATAGTTTGTATTTTAATTAAACAGTTTTAAGTCACCTAGTAGCAGTTGTGACGTCACAAGTGACTTATTTAGATTGAACATCGCAATGTCAACCTATATATCATTTATAAACTATCATAATTATCGAATATTTAAATGATATTTGAACAGATTTCAAACAGTTTGTATTTTGTATTTTTGAACAGTCTGCACCAAAAAGTAGCAGTTGTGACGACAAAAGAGACTCATTTATATTCAAAATAGTTATTTATTATGTAAGTGTTAAAAGTGACATTTTATGAGTAACTGGGCAAGTTTGTGAAACGAGGCGAAGCCGAGGGAAACAACCTCATAAACGAAATAAATCACTTTTAACACGTATACCATACAAAATTGTATCTACGAATTTCCTAGTGTATTAGTAAATACTAAAAAATGTACAATGATATTTTGACAGCTAGGGTTATATTTGTTGATTTATTGATACAAATCGTCAGCAACGTGATAAAAGTAACAATAAAATTACTAGTAGCACGTTGCTATGTTACTTTTAACACTTGTGTCAGAAAGTGACACTTTAACTTGCTAAGCAACAGTTAAGGGCCACTTTTAACAACGGTAGGACAGATAAAGAAATTTAAACATCAGCAGGCCCAGGTTCTTCTAGTACTACATAATCTATAAATTGCAAGGTGAGGAGCGAAGCGACGAACCGAGTACATAACTTAACCAAGTATATAACCTATATATAACGAACCGAGTACATAATCTATGTTTTCGCGAGGTGAGGAGCGTAGTTACCAGCCGAGTTTTCATTCCATACATACTATACGAGAATGCGGTCCACCTAAATATGCGTTCTACCTAAAAATGCGTTCTACCAAAGATAGATGACCCATTCAACTGGTAGATGATGAGCATATTATTTTATTTTATCTAGTAAAACTGTCCCCGTACGGTCCTGTCCCACGCACTCACGCAAGCCGATAATTCATGTTTAGTAAGCCTATATAAAAATACGCTGACCCACAACCACAACCACAACCACAACCACCAGCACAACCACTGGTTAATGCACCACATTCTACTTATGTAGTTCTTTTTTTGGCCACTAGCTGCTGGGCGCTCGCATTGCGACGGAAGATGAATGACGGCGATACGTCTCCTGACGATTTGATGGGACTTCATTACATTATTATTTTCATATGGATGTCGTTTACATTAAAGAACTATATGCTACTAGTCAAATTTATTTTCTTTATTGGAGAAAATAACTCATGCGGCTCATGTTGGAGCTAAATTGTATTAGGGGTCATGTTGAATTGGATTCGAATTAAGTTGATTTATTTATATCGTTAGAGGTAATAGCAAAATTCACACGAAAATACATTAGTCATTGGAAATGATACATATATGTAAGGGAGGTATTGTGACGGGTTAGAATATTCGATAGGAAGATAAGTACGTACGTTTTGGACTCTCTAGGATACAATTTCACTATTTCTGTGATGGTGTCTACGTGTTGATTTTATTTTGCCCATGATAACTCAAAATTTAGGTAATGAAGATATCATTTTAAAATTAACAAATAAAAAAATAATCTGATATGCCAGCACATAACCTCCCGCTTAAAACTTGAAAAATATTTAAATAATTTGGAAAGAAAACAAATAAATATACTTTTTGATTATTGTAATCAGTAGATGCATTGTTGTAATCAATATATATTAATTGTAAGAATAATAATTGATTGCAGTAATGTACAAATTGCAACAGTGTATTCATGACAAAAATGTATTGATTACAATAATGCACAAATTACAATAGTTCTATAGTATATTCAAGAGAAAAATGATCATGACAATGATGACAAAATACACTGATTACAACAATGTATCTATTGATTACATAAATTTAAAAAATTTTAATCACAAGCATCCTAAAAATACGCTCATCAAATTGGAATGAATATAACTAGTTTTTAATTTGAACATGCAAGGTATAAATATTAAGTTAGAAAATGGTATTAGAATCTGATGTGGCCACCACATAACTCCATAAATTTTAATTTTAAAATGGTGCAAAATATAGAAAAAAATTTCAAATAAAAATTGTAATCAATCATCTATTTTATTATGACAAAATTTACTGTAACTCAATTATTTACTGAGATATACAGAAAATGGCAAATATAATATTTTCATCCAGTTTTTTTATCATTTTTGAATCGGACGTAGAAAAAATAGTGTGTTTCTCGAGCAGAAAGTATCCTTGCCGCTTATGCATGTCCATGCGCAAGCGGCAATAGACTACTTTCTGCTCTAGATACACAAATAACTATTATCCATTGAAAACACTATTTTATTCAAGAAATTTCTTTCAAGTTTGTCACTCAAGAAAAATTACTCTAATATTGAAATATTTTATACAAAATAATTCAGTTTTTCTCAAAGTTGGAACGATAAAAGATACAGTAACGAAACTTCATTAGATATTATAAGTTTCATGGCAATGTGCAAAACTGATTAAATTTTTGTGGAATTAAAACATTATTAAATTTGCAATCTTTCTGTACCTGCCAAATTATTCCTTCATATAAATAACAATAACTGGGTTTAAGTTCTGTAAAATTTTTTATTAATAACACAACGTTTCGGCAGCAAAGTGCTGCCTTCTTCAGGTGAAATATAAATTATAAACAAATAAATATGTAGTCAAGGATACAAGTTGACAAAATAAAATCAGGGAAACATGGATCAAAGTAAACAATTATAAACAGAAAATTAACGAAGAATAACAGTTAACCATGACTTATTGATCTCAAAGCCTGTATTCAAGTTCAGATTATTTGAAGATCTCTTGATTTCAATAGCTTCTCTAATAAGTCTTCTCAACCAGTTATTTTCTCTTACTAGAATCCTTGTTTTTTTCAAAATCAATACCATGTAGTTCTTGAATGGCATGCTCAGCGACTGCAGATTTATCTGGTTGATTTAATCTAATATGTCGTTCATGTTCTTTTAATCTTGTAGCAACAGTTCTGCCAGTTTGGCCAATATAAACTTTACCACACTGGCATGGAATCTCATAAATGCCAGAACAATTTAGAGGCACAATATCTTTAAAATTGCCCAGAAGATCACGGATTTTTAAATTTGACTTAAATGACGTTTTAATGTCAAATTTATTAAGAATCCTGCCAATTTTGTCGGTAACATGAGCAATGTAAGGTAAAGTGGCAAATAATTTCTTCTCATTAACAACCTGGGGAACTTGTACAGGTTTATGTTTCAATTTCAGTGCTCTTTTTATCTGCGCTTTGCTGTATCCATTTTTTAAGAAAACATCATCAACCATGAGTTCTGAAAGCTTTTTTCAATATTATTCCTTCATAGTTCGAATCCTAGTTGCCAGTTGCCATAACCCTCCATTACCTTTTGGATGGCAGTGAGTTTTAACAGCCAGTAACCTTACTTCACGCATCAAACATACAAATTCAGTTTAATATGTAAGAAACCCCTGCGATGATTTAAAATTAATAATAATTAAATGAAATTACCTCCCGTTGAATTGGTCGTGTGTATCCACCGAACACAACAAAGATCTAACCCAAGTAAGTTTGTGTCAATAATAACGCGGTCAACAACACAGTAGGCAAAGGAAAGCAACTGTTTGTTTGTTCACGCACCCTCCTATATTACTCATACGTTGAGCGCGGTGGCAATTTGTGTGCGTTTGTACGGATCCCAGTTCCTGGGAACTGGGATGGAGAGTGAAAGCATCGGGAAGACACACGACGCCTCTCACACGATGCTTGTTTTGATTTCACATCAAACGTTTGCGCGCTACCACAAACATTATAATTTAACGCGTGGGGAGGACGACGTTAGAAAGGGTAGATGATGAGGAGATATGAAAACATTGAGGATGGAATGGCACTAAATTAGGATGGGCTTCTGTGTCGTGCTACCAGAAACCTTACAAATATTTTAGGTGCAACTGGCACATCTATTCCTTTTGGTTACTTAAAATAAATCACACAACTTTCTTTTACAATTTATATACAGGGTAATGAATCGAAGGACGTACCATATCCTTTTCAATGCTTTTTTTGAAATGTTTTTATTTTTAAAACTGTCTAAATGGGGTATTCCAGTATTTGAATTTATCCAAAGTAAAGGTAATCATTTTTTACCTCCCGCCACATTCTGCAAGGGTTTTCATCGAATGAGCACGTTTTAGGGTCCCTAATAGTTTCGCGATCATGTCTGTGTGTGTGTCTGTCTGTCTGTCAGTCTGTTTATGAGTTTGTGTGGATCTCTGGAGTTACGGTTTCTCAAAAACTACTAAACTGAAAATTTTGATATTTTGTATATATCAATTGTTCCCACTTTGAAAGACTTTTTGGTGACAATCCAATAACCGGAAGTGGTAGTTTACTTAAAGCCCTAACAGATTTTTGTTATTAGAATAATGTTTAAAATATTATTATCTACAATTATTGTTTGAAACATTTTCCTCTTACTGTCACCATTTTCGAATTACAACACGTTAAAGAAAAATTATATTTTCGTTTAAATCTGCTAACATGTATTTAAAAAAAAACAAAACAAAGGTTGTAAAATGTAATTCTTTTGACATGTGTCAAAAATTTTTGAAGGGATGAGCATTTCTTAATAGTTGTGGTCTGTGTATGTAATGTTACTTTTTATCTGGTAATGTATCCATTTTTAATTAAAAAAAAAAAAATATTGCATCTTAGCTGAAACTTACGATATCTATAAAATATTGCAATCGATTTTTTTCATGATTGCTATACCTTCTGATATTATTTACGTACTAAAAAAAACTTCATTAAATTCCTAATTTTAGACAGCTGTTTGACATATTTCATTTCCACAATCATCGTTATTTCCAGCTGATAAATTTCTTAATGAGTTGCAACATTTCTTGGTCATTGTTTCATTTAACATTTGCAGTTTTAATGTATGCAAATTTATTAATAGATTCTTAGTGATATTAATTATAATCTGTGTTATTGAATATCTAAACAATGTTAATAAAGACGCAAAAGCAAAAAAGATAATAACATAATGTTCATCAAGTAAAAACAAACTACTGTTAGTAATGAGACTCATTAACAAATCCAAATTCTTAAATGAATATTAATATTTAATTTTCCTACATTATAACTGTATTGTGAACTTTAACCTAGAGCAATAGGTCATCTTCTGCTTTTTGCTTCCTGAAATTACCTACAAATTATTTTCCTCTTTAGGTAATTGAATTTGCTTCGACAATGAGCATATATTACAAATTATCTGCTGCCCTAAATCACTCTTAATTTAGACAAACATATTTTGTTTCATGTTAGTAGTACAGTCAAAATTAAAATGATCTGGAAAAATTAGGAATTAAAAATAGGAAAACTAAAGCGAGAAATAGAAAGGAGTGGAAAGAATTTATACAAGCCCAGGGCCTGCAGGGCCTGTAGAGCTAATATATAAATATGTTATTATAAACATTTATAATAAATAGTACGTTAATGAAAACGAAGGCGTTAATGAAGCTCTTCACTCAAGAAAAATGAGTGGGATAAATGACATTTAACACACGGGCGTAGATAAAATATTTTACACATAATTACAAATTCTGGGCATTAATGGGTTAGGCAGATTTAATTATTTAAATTACGAAAGAAACGTATAAGTATCAAAAGGCTAGTACTAGTAAATTGTTTACTAGAAAATAAATTAAATACTCCTCCAAACTTAACTTGAAATTTATTTATCGAAATATGGCGATTTGTAATATTTTTCTACGGAAATTTCCCCAAATATGACTTAAAATTGTAAATTTTAAGTCACATTTCTTTATAATATTCGCGCCAGGAAACCCATTACAGCAGAGCACATCGTCATATCTCTAATATTTTTCGAGATATGACGATTTTTTTATATTTTCCGAAGAGCAACTTTGAGGGGCTGTAACTCAAAAACTGTACAAGATATCGAAAAATATCTCCAGTATTGTGTTTTTCGTGCAATTTATAATAAATTAGTAAATTTTGAAAATTTTGAAATTTTTTGAATTTTTTTTCAAAATTTCGATTGTTGATATCTCGACAAATATGAATGTTACAGACTTGCAGTGTTCACCAATCGATTCAGCTCGAAGAAATACATAAACCATGAAAATTTCAGAAAATTCGGACAACCGGTTGAAATGTTAGAGCAAAATGTTTTAAAATGGCCAAATTCAGCCCAAACGTCAAGGGGTACCCCTTGACTTTCAGGACAAAAAACGCCATTTTCAGGCTTTTTGCTCTAACTTTCCATCCCGTAAAGCAAATCTGTATCTTTAATATTTGTCGAGTTATCGGCGATCGAAATTTTGAACAAAAATACAAAAAAATTTCAAAATTTTAAAATTTTGCTAATTTGTTATATAAGGCACAAGAAACGCTAAGCTGAAGAGAAATTTTAGATATCTCGTGTAGTTTTTGAATTACAGGCCCTTAAAGTTGCACTTCGAAAAATATCAAAAATCGACATATCTCGAAAAATATTAGAGATCTGACGATGCGCTCTGCTACAATGGGTTTCTTAGCGCTTATTTTATAAAGAAATGTAATAAAAAAAATATTACAATTTTAAGTGAGGATATACCGGGACTCAAATTTTTCTATCGCAATAAGCAATAAGACAAAAATGTCATCAATTTTCGCGGGCAGTGGGAATCGAACTGCAGGCCAATTAAGCCATGACCAAACCTTGGTAAGCAATCGTCAATCTGACAAAGAGTTCGCGGGTAGTTCCGTCCATGTCTCCATGGTAACAAATGGCAGAGGTAAACTAATCCTGCTCCGGAAAAATAAAAGCCCTTCTTCCCCTTCAGTATACCGAGTCTACTTGCATTAATTGAATCTACGGAATCTACATCTCCTGGTCTCCTTGTGCGTCCGCTGGGCCCGAGGCCGGGGTCGAGGCCGGGCTAATCATTGTTTATCTGCTGTGTTTATGTCGCGGTTAAAGAGATGGATATTTGCCTACGAATCGCCCGAATTAGGATGGAAGCATCGGAGACTTTCAAATGAACTCAGGGTTTTGTTTCCTCGAGGTAGACAAGCGCTAATCACGAGCTATTGTTACAATGGACTACCCTTAAATGGAAATGGCTGAAAATTCAATTGCCTAATTATTTTACTGCTTCTCTAAATGCAACAACTAAAAAGACTTTTTACTTCCTGCCAAAAGGAGGATTTTAGTCAATAATTGATTATTACTGTATTCATGAAGATGTCTGTGTGTATCTGAGTACGTGTGGATGGATGAATGTATGTGCAAAATTTCGTTCAGACTGCTGTACAAAAAATTATAAAATTTTGCATTTTATATTTCTATACTCTAAAGATATACCCAGTTGATTATAGCGAAAATTTGTAAAGCGGGAGTCGTACTACTTTACTTAAAGAATGATAAGGTTATTCTTAAATATATCGATATATCAATTATTTATGACAATTTCTGTTAATATAAGTGAAAAAGTCTATTGTGGGCACCACAGTACCTCCCGCCATGAATTTATTATTCAAACAATGCAAGAACACAGACCACCACTATCAAGAAATGCGTATCCCTTTAAAAAAATTAGTTTTCAATTATGACACATGTCAAAAATAGACATTTTTCAACTAATGCTTATTTTTTTTTTTTAAATGCACAGATTTACAGATTAGAACAAATATATCAAATTTCAAATGTTCTTTAACGTATTGCAATTCATAAATGAAGACAGTAAGATAAAATGTTTCATACAATAATTGTAAATAATAATATATGAAACATTATTCTCATTAATAATATAACAAGAGAGTGAGAATAAATTGAAAATAATTTGACAGATCTTTCGAAAACTTGTTGCCAGGCAATAGCCACGAAAGCCCGTAGGACTTGAGTGGCTATTGCCACAAATTAGAAACATAATCAGATCGCCCTCTCTATGGTTACGAGTCTTGAGCATAAGTGCTGCACCCACAGGGGGGTGTAGTGACACTAAAATTAGACAAGGATAACAATAGAAGGATAGAAGATTGTTTTTTTAGCCTCCTTGATACTTTTTATTTTATATTTGTTGTACTTGTACAAAATTATAAGAGTAAATATTAGGAATATATTTATTCAATTAAATTCTGCTTACACATATTTAATTATTTAGACAAAAATGTTATAGATTTCTAATAATATTTAATTTATTAATTTTTAATATTAATATTTATTATGAAAAGCTTTATTTAAAATATTGAAAATGAGAATTTAATATAATTATTAGAAACCTTATAACTTTACTACAAAATAAGGGTTAAGAATACATATTAACACTTTCAATATGATTTTCCTCGTTAAGTGCAAATTTTGACAAATTGTAAATTTGTTCTTATAAAAATATTTTTAGTCTTACACAATCTTTTACATTCAAATAAAATCTGTAGCTTTTAGCGACAAATTTCTAAATATTTGTAGTTAAAGATATTACAATCATTTATAAGTTAGTTTAAACACAAAAATTCTTGTATTTAAAAAATATATTACATTGAATTTTAAATTCAAATATTATTTTGTTTCTTTAAATACAACATGTTATTTTTGAGTTCCAAAAACTCTTAAAACATGTAAATTTTACTGCTGCAAACTGTAATGAATTTGGATGCGGGGGTGAGATTTGTAAAAGTAGTAATATAAAATCCACGTCAGCTTATTAAAAGCCGAACGACTGATTAGTGATGATTATTATTATTATGTGATTATTTGATTCAATTTGTTATTATCTAAAGTGCCACTAATAATATATTTAATTGTAAAAGTAAATTTATAAGAGAACGAGGAATTGTGCTCAAGAATAATCAAAATGTAATTAAAACAGTGCTAATACTCGCAAAAAAATCCTCTTGTGAATAAGTTAAATTAAAAATTCCATTTAATAACCAGCACGAATTACTATTCTTTTATGATTAACCGACGCCGTGTGGGTGACATCCAAATGCTTGTTGTGTTATATGAGTACTTCTCAACCTGGTGGAGATATCCAAATACTGTTGTACAGCCTAAAACAAATATATTTAGTAAAAATGAAATTTATTACTTCTAGAATTAGCATACCGTAGATTCGCATCATCGATATTCGTTTTCACAAATCGATTCACTTCGGAGTCTATTAATCTATGAATTCATTATAAAATTTTCTTTATTTTTCGTTCTTCGTAATCCCTTTCCTTCAATTACAGTTATATGTGTTGTCTTGTGCCGTAAAACGTCTAACTTTTGATTTTTTTATTTGAGCCAATTGTATTGGTGAAGAAGAAAATGTTTTGTTAAACAATTAGTTATTAAGTCTGTCCACTTGGTCTCTTCTTGTAACACTGCTAAGCCAGGTCCTTAGTTGCCGAATGGTATTGTTCCCTGTCACAATCTTTAGTCGGTTCTTTACAGTTTCTTCGTAGAATGTTCATTCCCGGTCACTCAACTGAGACACTGGTAATCGCATTTTTTTCAAAAACCTACAAGGGTTTAAATTATTAATAATGTTTATATTAAAGAAACCTTTATTACTATACCATGTTCAGATGTCTCACATTTTCTCTTAAAAGGTCTTTCACTGTTAGTTTAGATGGTCATGTCCGTTTGTTGATCGTTAGGAATTTATCTGACGTTACCTACGTCTAACCCAAGTATATCCATCCGAAATTGTTGCATTTCCTTACATTTAGGGAAACGAAATAGCCTTTTGTCTTTAATTAGGCATCCCTTTATTCAACATAAAATAAGCATTGTTCTAAAATAGAAAGGAGAGGAAACGGATAAAAAAAGGAATTGGAAGAAATATACATAGTGGATATTTGTTATATGGAAAATGCATGAGTGCAATACAACTTTTAACATTGCTTTATAATATATTTGTGTACACATAATAATTAATGATAAAATATACAGTGATTTATTTTTAATGTATTGAAATTATATTTTAGGTGTGTATGTGATGTATAAAACAGAATATTAAATTTAACACTTACCTGTTGCAATATTTATACACAATAATAAACGACAATAACGAGAACGAATTATCAACATCAATTTTGACACTAAAATTGACAGTGATTTCTTCTTCTTTTTCCAAAGTAACTCGATTCCAATCTTATTTTATTATAAAGTGGCGCCTCCACATTTTAAGGAGTGGAGTGACACTAATCATCATTGTGCTGACATTTGTCATCTAAGTTGCCTCCCCCTGGCTATTGCCAAATGGCGACAAGTTTGAGAAAGATACTGGAGAATTATTTTCTAATTTATCAAACTCTCGAGTTATATTTAATTAGATTATTTTTTTATTTCATCATCAGACACGTCACAAAATCTATCTTTTTGACTCATTTTACATTGCGTTGATGATAACTATCTAACATCTGACATCTGTCAACAAAAACAAAAAGCTACAGAGAAAATTGTCGGGAATAATCAGAAGAGTATTATTCTCAGTATAATAATAACAGGATTGGTTAAAACGCAGACACGTGACATACAATAAAGCATTTCATTGGTTTATAGAAACCACAAAAAATAATCATAACAAAAATTGTCATTAAATCATAATTTATTCAGACATTTTAAAATAACTTGATAAGGCTTCAAGTAAACTACCACTTTCGGTTATTACATTATCACCAAAAACTAATCAGCTTTTCCAAATGGGATACAATTGATATATACAAAATATCAAAATTATCAGTTTAGTAGTTTTTGAGAATCCGTGACTCCAGAGATCCACACAGACTGACAGTCAAACAAACATACCGGGTGTCTGTCTTAAAGGTGTACATAGGAGATTAACATGGGAAATCAGTTTTTTACGTGCTGTTGCTCGGTGTTCTATCGGACAACAATGACTGTAGTACCAATCGAAAGATATAATTTTTCTGAATCAAATGATGTAAAATACATTACAATTTAGTAGTAATTTGGTTCCGTAAATTAATTTTTAAATTCTGAAAATCCTCCGATTTATTCAGTTTTTATCGAAAATAAATGTAGTTACCTATGACTGTTTTGTTTTGATTTCTGTCAAGCTATTTATTTGACGTTTCTGTCAATTTGTAAAATATGGTTATATTCAGTAATGCCAAGCGTACTTTTATAATTTTTGCGTAAAGATTTTATTAAATAAATTAAAATCTAAAAACCAGTTTTCTTTAAATAATATTAATTTATTAAGTTAAGTTTGTTTTTAAATCGACAAAAAATTTCATTTTTATTAGCTCTGTTTTTTATATCTTCACAAAATATTCTTCCACTTTCTTCATCAAATGGAAAAAAGTTCTTGATTGCAGTGCATTTTGTAGGAATAAAAAGAAGAATTCATTTCCAAAAAATCTAGTGCTATACGAAGGATCTACATTTATCATTCCTAAGACCCTTTCTTCCAATAAAGCACGTTCTTCTGCTCTTGCTAAATTCTTCAGTAGTATAATTAGCCATATTTTTACAAATTGTCTTAAACAAGTCCAAAAGTCAGAAACGTCAAATAAATAGCTTGACAGAAATCAAAACAAAACAGTCATGGATGACTATATTTATTTACGATAAAAATTGAATAAACTGGAGAATTCTCAAAATTTAAAAATTAATTTACGGAACCAAATTACCACTAAATAGTAGTGTATTTTACATCGTTTGATTCAGAAAAATGATATCTTTCGATTGGTACCACAATCATTGTTGTCCGATAGAACACCGAGCAACAGCACGCAAAAAACTGATTTCCCATGTTAATCTCCTATGAACACCTTTAAGACAGACACCCGGTATAGACAAACACACACAGACATCATCGCGAAACTATTAAAACGTGCTCATCCACTGAAAATTCATTACCGAATTTTTAACATGATTCCTATACCTCCCTTACAGGATGTGGCGGGAGGTAAAAATTACATTTTTCTTGTGTTGTTTTGTTTATTTTCAAAAAACACAAATCAGCGTTTATGTCAAAATTTAATATTACTTTAACATATAGGGCTTCAAGCAAACTACCACTTTCAATCACCAAAAACTAATCAGTTCTTCTCCAAAAGAAAGAAATTTAATTTAATACAAAATATAAAAATTTTCAGTGCAGCAGTTTTTGTATAACAATAATTCCTGAATCCCACACTCTAACATCCATTCATTAATACATCCAAACACACACAGATATCATCGCGAAAATACTAAAATCGTATTCTACCCTAAACGTGCTTATCCATTGAATATTTAGCATGAATCCTAAACCTCCCTTACAGGACATTGTGTGAGGTAAAAATGAAATAAATAAGGCCCTCAAAAATGTATTTCCAATTAAATAGCAAGAGAAACAAGCGAAAGAACTCCTTGAGAGAGGAGAGTAAATAGTCTCTCCTCTCACGATCAAAACATAAACATCCCCCTCAACCGCACATCACCAAGTTTCCAAATAACCCGAAACAGTGATTCAGAGTGTCTTTCCGCTTTCCCCTCCGCGGATATTATTTCCGGTGGCGCAGGCTCCGGAGCCCGGAAGGAGGTCGCAGCCATTGCCCGGAATTAGCGAGACGCGGACGGTGTTAAGACTCGGCTGTGTGTATGAGCTGAGACTAAGTGTGCAAGTTAATCAGCAGGATGCTTGGGGAAAGTTTTATAGTGTTTGGTTTTGAAAAGTTAAATAGTTTTATACTTTTGGTAAATTATTACTAAATACTGTGACTAGACGGACAAATAAAGTAGATCTGTAAAGTCAATAATGTTTATTTGAGTTTTGAGGTGAATTATAGCAAGTTGCACTTTTCATAATTAAATTAAATTGAAAATAGTATCATGGGATCAAAATATTGAAAATACAGAAACTGTGTTTCTGTATCTACCGGTTCAAGTCGCGCTCTGATATCTCAATTATTTTCCGAGTTACCTACAGTTACTTTTCACCTTTTCGACGAGTCAATTTTGAGATCACATATTTCAAAAATTAGCAGAGATATTGCAATTTTGCTTCATTAAAGCAAATTTTGAATTATTTTCTGATTTTTGGAAAATTGCTGAAAATTAGAGGAGATATTGTAAAAGTATATAAGTACACAAATTTCAGAAAGAATGCATCATGGATAAAAAATATAGAGCAAAAAGTTTGAAAATGGCTAAATTTGGGCCAAACGTCGTTTTTCAGATTTCAGGTTGTTTTCAGAATTTGTTATCTAAATATTCTTACAGTTGGAATATTATAATGAAATTTTATAAACTTATATATTTCGACGCGATGAATTGTTCAGTGAAGGTTTTTCAGCAATTTTCCAGAAGCTGGAAAAATCTGAAAAATATTGATAATTTTTAAAACTTGCTAAATTGTTATGAATTACTGGGGAAATACGCTGGAAACGTTCAAATTTTCATATCTCTGTTAGTTTTTTAGATATAGGTTCTCAAATTTGATCCTTGGAAAAAGGAAGAAATCTCAGTAACTTAGAAAATAATTGAGATATTTACATGCGGTGTAGAAAGTATAGTTTAAAAAAATTGATGTGGATACCACGCGACTTCCATGAACATGTAAATATAATAACTTTGGAAAACGTACACTTCTTTAAAAATATACCTAAATGTGTAAAAATATAAGTTTCTCTTCAAAAAATCGTTCGAAAATAATTTTTGACCATTTAATTTACCTATCATCCTCGAGACCTACAAAGTAGTAAGAGGAGTGATGATATATTTATTTTTTAATTAATATTTTTAATTTGAAGCATTTTTTGCATTCAACTTCATTCTCGAATTAAACTGAATTCATTATTTTATGTAAACTACCGGTTTTGCAATTGCTGCAACAATTCACTTCTTCGCAATGTCATTAAACTTATAATAATGTTTTGTTGTTTTATTTTTTCTCTTTCGTTAGTTTTAGAACATAATAAGTAGAAGAAATAGCTATTTACATACCTAGCGATGTTATGAGTATCATAACAGCTGCAGATGTCAGTTTGAAATCCGAGCTCGTAGAACGAGGATAGAAGACATCTAAGGGCTGTTATAACTCATAACATCTGTGGTTTGTTCAATAGTTTACCAGTTTCAGAATATGACCACGTTAACGTTAAATATTATTTTTCGAAATTCTTTTATGAATAACGTCTGTCATAATTTTAGAAGGTGATCAAGAAAAATTATTTTGGCGATGCTGAATTGCCTGAAAATATTTGGAACGCAGCAGGTGAAGCTCTGAACATCTTAATTCCGACTGTATTAATTACTTATCAGCCTATTTTTGAACATGTGAATATAGGTTTAATCTCTTAAACCGGTAAATATAATTTCTAACGCTACTGTACTGTGTTATGAGGCTCTATAAGTTATATTCGGATGTATATTTTGCTGGTGGACGATTAATAGTATCGGAGATATAAGCGGAGTAAGTATATCGCTTCAATATCGATGTTGGTGAAAATATCCATAGCAGAACATTCTCGCTCCACACAACGGCAATGGTCAAAATAAACGTCACTGAAAACGTAACACGGGCAAACGGTAATCTATTTGCTAATTCGCCCCGAGGCGGCGATCCGGCAGCGGGCGAACGGCACTATACACGGGCACGGGCACGGGCACGGTACGCCACGCGGTAACCGGGTACAGCAACATAATTTCCGGCCGTTCGGGCTCCGTTCGCAAATATTTAATTTGTTTTTGTTGCCGCCACAATCTGTCCCCGCGGACGCACTTGCTCGCAGTGCGTAAACACGCTGTTGGGCTGTTGATTATGCGTGGCGCGCATGCGCAGACGCCGCATCCGTGTCCTACGCCGCCGACAGATTTGTTTCCAATTGTTTATTTAAGCGAATGTTGTGAGCGCTCTGTTTATGTTGCGAACAAGAAGCGAGGAAGGCTGTGGAACACACACTTCAGCGCTTGTGATACTGGGGTAGTACCAGCACAAATGTAATGAATTCATGCTGGGTATAAAGATGCAAGAATACAGATGCATTTAAATATATAATTTGAAGGATGAACTTCTTGGTAGGAAGTTAGATGCTACCCATAACAGACTATTTAATTTATAAATATTTAATTTAAATATTATTTTGGTATACAGGTTGATGACTGACTATTTATTTTAGCACGAAATATTTGAAGAAATTGAAGAAATTTAATATCTGACACTGAGTGAACAAATTTCATTTTACTCTTCCAATAAAGGCTAAAAAAAAAAAAACGTTCAAAAATATCCAAAATTCAGTTAATAAGTAATTGTGGAAATGGAATTGAATTCGAGAAAATATTTAAGGTTATTCACGATCAAATTTAACTAGGCAACAAAATACCAGATATACAGCCTCTTCTGCCGTTTCATAGACGAGACGAAACCGAGGTAATGAATGCTGCCGAAGATGTAAATCTGTGTTTTTTGTCGGTTTGGAATTTATATTAATTTAGTAATTATTTTTAATACATATTTTGAGGGTTATCGCTTTCAAATTACGTTGCCATGTGTTTTTTGAACGATTGCTATGCATTTGTTCACGGTTACTATGCATTTGTTAAGCGGTTGCTATTTAATAATATTTTTACAACCTTGGTAGTAAAAGTGACACTTTAGAGTGTTAACAGTTCATAAAGCGTCCCCTTTAATGTCCATCAGGAAAAAACAATTTTTCAATTTAATTTTAGTGTCAGAATTATGCTCGGTATTATAATAGATATTTACGATATAAGTAGGATAAGAGGATTATTAGGATACGTATGTGTATAGTAATAATGCATTATCACATGTGTATTGTACAATATTTTATCTATGCCCGCCCAAATTTAAAAAATTAAAATAATTTAACTTTATTTTTTTGAGAAGTAGAAAATTAATCCAAATAGTTGCAGTAAAAATGTGTTTAATCCATGACGACCACAATTTGACAATACACAATTATGTAGTTGTTTTTCATAATTTTTTCAGCATTTCGTGAAAATGAGTGATTTAGAAAATATTTCGTCGGATATAGAAGAACAAACTTCAAAAATTATTATGTAATTAAATATTTAGTTAACTCACGCAAAATGAGTGGCATAAGTGATATTTTACTCACGGGCGTAGATAAAAATTTAAACTAGTTTACTTTCAAATCAAATTTACATCAAATAAATAAAACACAATAAAATTTTTGACAGTAATGTTAAGTAAGTTATAATAGTTATTTACTTTACAAGTGAGCAAAGTAAGGAATTACCCACGAGAGGAATTTTAGCACACGACGCCGAAGGTCGAGTGTAATAATTTTATCGAGTGGGTAATTTCACTTTGCCCACGTGTGAAGTATAACGTTTTATCCAACACCTCTTAATAAATGAAAAATTTATTAAAGAAATATTATTTGACAGTGACATAGGCTTTAAATTTTTAAATTAAAATGTCAATCGAAGTAGTTACCAAGGTGTTGTGTGTTATTATTATTGTTATAAATAAAAAAAATACTCACTAGTGACTTTCCTCAAAATTATAGTGGGTAATCTGTTACTTTGCTTGTTTAAAATCGCCATAGTTATAGAGCATTTATTGAGAGGTGTTGAATAAAATAATTTAAATTAAAATGCATTTATTAAAAACAAACAAATTTGCTTTAAAAGTAATTTAAATGACTTATATTTCTTTGTAATACCAAACATAATACAGATTCATTTCTATACGAGAGTCGTGGGGATACCAAGCCAGATTTTTCTATATCACCCCAATTTAGAAATAACTGAAGTTAAAGAAATTAAAGGAATATTACTGTTGCGTTTGTTCTAATTTAATACAACATACGTTGTTCAGCGTTAGCGCTCTATATTATGATAAAATCTTAATTTACGAAATATAAATATGAAAAACAATTTCTCCCTCTGCACAGCTCCACCTGTAGCGAACAGCGCCCTCAAATGAAGTTTCGTGCCTCCAAACCATATATCAACGCTAATTAAATTTTTGTTTTCCTTATGAAAACCGAATAAACAAAACACAAACACCAGAAACAGATAAGCAGCGAACAAACCTCAGCCGCTCAGGTTTCATTTATTATCCAGGAAGCCTTGAAACTCACACAACACACACAGACACACACACAGACGCACCAAGTGCAGCCTTTGATGTCGCCGTGTGCAACAGCATGCGTCGGACAATTATGGAGTAAAGCGCTGGAGAGAGACGGCTGGTAAAAAACGACGCCATTACAAACTGATCTGTAATTGGATGACTAATTAAGTTCCGATCGGGCGGTATTGGTTTTGAACGGCCGTTAGTGGCGCTAGTTTCGCTTTCGGGAGATTTGTGTCAGATAGTTTTTCTCTTTCCACTTTGTGATTCAATACTTGTTTTTATTGTTGCTACCTTTTATAGATTTTCTGCCGACGTTTCCGCGAATAGACCTCTTAACATCTTTCGTCTTCTTTTCCTACGACCACTGCGGAATATTGCATTTTTCGCACGCTGCGTAAAACTCGTTTTACGTAATATTTGCGGCATCAATACGCATGCAAATGTTTTCAACATATCACAATGTTAATATTTATGTCAACAGCTCCGTGGTAACGTACCGGACTGCGGATTATAAGGACCTTAATTCGAATCCCACAACTGACAACGTTATAGTGAAACTAGTGAAATTATACATGTATCATAACGTACTTATGGAAAAGGTTGAATGTATAGATAATAAAGTGGGCCAAAATAATGTTTTTTCCATAATAAACTTTTGACAAGAACTCAATAACTAAAAAAATTCAGCAAATTATTTTTTTTTTAAATTCCACCTATTGAATAATTGGGCAGAATTAGTAACATATGAAGAATAAACGAGCATGTATGAATCGCACTATGAATGTGGACGAGGCGAAAGTGGTGTATCAGGATAGGAATGTTTGGAGGAGATTGATTGTTGGTTGACTGTGTTTCTGGGTTCGTGCTACCCCACTAAGTGGGATAGCGTGATGTTATGTATGTATGTAAGTATGTATTACTAACATCATTATTTTTTTGTTTCCATAGAAACATATTTTTGTAAAATCTAACAATTTGCTGTTATTAATTTCGAGCCTCACTGTCGATAAATTTCTTGAAATTAAATTTCGAAAATTTCCACCAAAAAAAAAAAAATTATCCCTGTGGCTCCTCCACCACTACCAACTTTTGAGGCCGTGATTTGACGACTGGTAACCGCAGTTCCGCGAAAAATATATCATAATACCATGATCTGCTTTAAGTAGAGTGCCACACCCAGAAATGGGTAAATGGCGTGATTATATTTATTTGTACGACATCCAAGTAAACACCACCGTTTTTCTCCCGAAATAGTGAGGAAAATATGTTTTTCCTCTTTAGTGAGGAAAATATGGAAGTGTTACCAATATGAATGTTATTTTAAAAAAATATATTTTAAAAATTATAAATAAATGCCTAATTTCATTGAAAATCCTTATTTTAGTGATAAACGTACTTTAAATTGTCTTACAATTATGTCTTATATTTTTCTTTTTCTAGATTAAATCACAATTTATATTTAAGATTGGTTAATTGGCAACACTGCTACACCGTCTTGCGTCAGATAACCTAACTTTTAACGTGTTAGTTGTGTTGTCAAAGTGTATTATAGGTCCGAGTAAATAGTTTTTAGAAGCATGTCGTGAAAAAATTGTTGTGTCTAACACGAAAGGAAAGCCCTTTTTCCACTCTCGCACGAATTGCCTCATTCGCCGAGCTCGAGTGGGAATAAGAAGCGCTTTCCTCTCTAGTTTGACAAATAACTATATTTATTTATATAGGTATATAATTTTAAATTATGCACCCAACAAAAATAATTGAAAAACGCTGAATTTTATAAACTATAAATCTTTTAATAAATGTAACTTATTCCATAAAATATAAGTATGTCTTCATATTCTTCATTACTGAAAGTATTAACTATACTTTGACGTTGAATGAATTGAAATTTAAACGAATTTCAACGGCAACTAGTTTTCTAGTTGTTTTTTTGTTTTTAAGTGGCTTTCAACCGTGCAATTTTTGAGCAATAAAACTATTAAATTTTATAATCAAACATTGTTCAACTAACTTTTAAGTATTTCCAGTTTCAATTTAAAACATTATTAATTACAGTAGTTTGTAACTACTGATTATTAATTAATTCAAGTTTAATTTGTTACAATTTTTTTATTATTGAGTTTTGGCAAAAGTTTATTAAAGAAAATACATTACTTTGAGTCCCCCAAATTCCACTTTCAATCTTTTCCGTTAAATCTGAAATATTTCGAAGTTTAGCAGATTACTCTATTGGTTAGAAATGAAAACGATGTTCTTTTTTTGTATAATATTCTCAATATAAATTCTACTTGAGTTTATGATTACTCCAATTTGTGCTAATAGTAACTGGAGATTTCGCCATCGTGTTCAAAGAGCAACAGCTGTCATCATTATTGAAAATCGCTCTTGTGATCCGCTCCAGAAACAACATTTTACATTTTCGCTTGGCGTTGCCGTGCACCTCTCTAATTTCTTCTGTTTGTACTTGACATTTGAACAGTTCTTCAGTTCCATTTGCGAGCGCCAGTGATTGCCTCTTCATTATGAAACGATGGGTGCGGTGGCCCGTTATAATGAAATAATTAGAAAGGTGTGCTATGGAAATGTTCAATTTGGAAGCGAAGAAGCGATGGTCTGTTCCACGCTCACTCCGATCTTAAAGAACTGGCGATAATTAGCATATTGATAATTGCATTGCGATACAAATCATTTTCGATGAACTATTAAATATATCATTAAGCCATTCACTTATTTTGAACCGCTTTGCTTTCCTAGATACCTTCAAATTACTACCCCAAAAACCTGGTGTGGACAGCACACTACTTTCTTATAGAAATAAAACCATAACTGAATACGTATGACTTGTTCCTTGCGTATGACTTTATTTTGACATTTATTTGATACATATATGTTAAACCTGTTAAACTTTTTGTTCTCATTGTAACTATGAATTTATTTTAAAATAGAAATCAATTAATATCTAGTCTTCAAAACTTTCTAACTAATAATACAAAATATTTCACACGACACAAATTTCTGACACTTCAAATTATTTGACACGTTTGACCCATAAATGTTGAAAATATTATAGTTTTTGTTCCAATTGTAACTAAGAGTATAGAAATATATTCTTAAATATATAATTTAGTTTTTCTCAAAATTAGAAGCATGTACAAGATAAGTGCAAATTATATTTTATATTTCAAATATTTTTGCTAACATCTTTCATTTGAAACTTTTTCTCACAGCTGATTCTATTTTTGAAATAAACGGAATTTATTGTTTTGTGTCCTCTTCCGGTTTTTCAATTTCATTCAAAATCAACTCAGCTCTTCATTTTTTCATGAAATTTATAAATTCCAAGTTTCGTTTACATATCTTGTCTCGTTCATGAGATATTGCGCACACGAACATCCATCCATCCTCACACACAGACATCATTGAGAAATTGGTCTTAACGGATTCAGTGGACGTCAAAATATGTATTTCCGCAAAAATCTCGTCAACGATTTTTTTCATGATTCCAAGATTGTAGGTAATATTATTCTAAATCTTTTTGATTCCAATTTCATTTTTGTACTAAGATATGCCCAAACCCTGACAGGCCTTCAAATAATCTACCACTTACTGTTGATGAATTGTTCCCAAAATCTAATCAATTCGTAACATGAACATAATACCTCCCTTACATATATGTATGTGCAGGAGATGAAAATGATAAATATGGTTTCCTTTGTATGATTTTAACTGGGCCAAATAATATGATTCTGGGCTCGTAAATACCGAATTATCTCTAAAGATATATATACTACACGTACTGAATACAAACATAGATATGAATGTGTATAAATGTTAACTATTTTCACATTTCAACTATATTTGCGGTACATGCATTTTAATATCGTTGACATATAAAATAAAATTTTATTCTAGTGTGCCTCACCACATTTTTGTAATAATGTAATGTAATAAATTGATATTAAAAGCTGGAAAGTTCAGTAAAATGTCATTTTATTTGTAATCAGTGGTTTTCATTAATCAAATGTCACAATTTTATTCACAAAATATACTAGCGTTATTATTTTGTTACGTTGCTTTGTATCGCCCATTTTTATTTATAGTGAATTTATTTGCTTGCTGTATAGGTCAACTTATACTTCTTTCAACAGGGTGCGTTACTATTTATTTATTTAAATAGAAGAAGTAAGTATTCATACATTATTTTATTTTTCAATGAAAATTGTAAGTTGACTAATTATTTATGTATATGCAGAATCATGAGAGGATGATTATGAATTTATGTGAACAATACAAAAGACCATACTCTTCATTTGGATTCGAACCCACGACCTTAGACGTGCTATGATAGTGACATAGCCACTACGCCACCGAAATTAGCTATATTCATTTTTCGACAACAATATACAAACAACAAAAATGAACAATAGTTATTTGTCAAACTAGAGAGGAAAGCGCTTCTTTTTCCCAATCAAGCTCGATTGGGAAAAATGGCTTTCCTCTCGTGTTAGACACAACATTCTTTTCACGACATGTTTCTAAAAACGATTTGCTCCGACCTAAAATACACACTGACACGTTAAAGTTATCAGACACAAGGCGGTGTAGCAGTGTTACCAATGAACTAATTTTAAATATAAATTAAAGTTGTCAAATTGTGATTTAATCTAGAAAAAATAAATATATGTCATAATTGTAAGACAATTTAAAGTATGTATATTACTAAAATAAGGATTTTCAATAAAATTAGGCATTTATTTATAATTTTTACAAAACATTTTTGTAAACAGCTTACATATTGGCAACACTTCTATATTTTCTTCTCTAGAGAGGAAAAACACATTTTCCTCACTATTTTGGGAGAACGGTTGGGTTTCCTGGCATGTAATGAAAAAATCTTTTATCCAATAAATCCTTACAACACATCAATTTTCAGGCTTGTACTAAAATAAGTTTATTAAGGGCCGATATTTCCATCTATGAATAAACTTTCGAATAAGTTATTCGTCGTGTAAATAAAAAAATACGCATAAAAAAATGGCAACTAAAACAATAAGTATCTTTTGAGCTATGATTTCGATGCGACATTTTTCATTTATTTGGCGAGTAATTTATTTGAAAGTTTATTCGTAGATGGAAATATCGGCACTAAGTACATTTAGAATACTTAAGTACCATTTAAGTCTTAAGTACAAGTATTTTACCTATGGTACTTGAACATGAAGTAATTTAGGATAAATTTTTAAAATATTTAAGTTCAAGTATTAGAAAGTACTTAAATTGGTATTTAAGTATTCTGTGGGTGAGATTAAGGGTGAATGGAAAATGTGAGCTTCCGAGGAATAAGTGGTTGGGTATGATTGATGGTTTGTTAAATTTGGACGAGGCTAAAACAGTGTGCCAGGATAGGAAAGTTTGTTTGTTTGTTGATTGTCTTTCAGGGTTTGTGCTACACCACTGTATAGACCTTCTAGGGCAAGTTCAGTGTTGTCCACATTAGCTTTTTGTGTAATACTTATAACACTAATGTTTAGGTAAAACAAAGAATAAAACTGAAATGTTTTTAGACTGACTCGGATATATGAAAGGTGAAAGGTAGAAAAATACTCTTTCTTATTCTAATGTCTTAATTTATCTTTCATTTCTACAATGTTCTTTTGTGTAAATTTGTGTAAAACTTGAAATTTGTTTATTTAATTATGTATTTACTTGTAAATAGCTTTTTTAGCAACATAAAGATACTATAATTATTATTATTATTATATTATTTAATCAAAGCCCTTTGGCCTTCATATAAAATTTTGTGGAAGCCAGTCCTGTGCATAATATAGTTGTTTATAAAGCGAGTGGTTTTATGTTGAGCATTGGCCATACGCCCTAATTTACATTAACTATAATCAGTTCCAGTATTAATGAAATACGAGGCGCCATAAACCAAGTTTACAATGGCCAATAAACAGAAACAAAAACCCGTGGGTTAGGTAAACTGATCTGACCTGAATTATTTCTGCAAATAAAACAATATAAGTCCTTGTAAAACAATTACTAGGTGAAGCCATAAAAGCAACTAACCGATTTACTTGCGGTTAAAAACCGGTGCCGGGCTGCCAGATAATCTAACACATAAATTACGCTCGTAAGAAAATCATTCCGCTGCTGGGTCGGTCGCTTCGCCGGCTGGAATCGCGAGATAAATACACGCCAGATATTTACCGAATAAATAAAAAGCTGCTTTAAGATGAATGTGTGTTTTATCTATTACCATAAATAATGCATTATGTGGATTCTAATTTTTTGCATCGGGGGAACGAAATTTAAATTCCGTTACACACACTTGCAACGGGTTTCTATTATTCAGAATATATTTTGCTTAATTTTTCAACTCTAGACACATGCATAGGGCAATGCGAAAATTTCTATGTATTTATAAGAACTAAAACAAATAACCATTATCACTGAATACATAACATAATAATATTTTTTCTAGGACCACTGAGAAATCTGCTCATTGTATGTTTGTAGTTGCTAGGGTTATGAGGTACATTGCAAGCATCGTGAGAAATGAATTTGTTTTATGAGTATTTCAATACAGATCAGTTCATTTAAGTACAGGTGTCATTGCTAGAATACTTATTTAGAATTGTCAAATATTGGAATGGTGAAAGCGGGACAAATTTATTCTTAAAATTAAATTAATTTTGAAATAATATCTTGATCGTAGAAAAAGTATAGTGTACAACTCGCATGGAATGTCCATTTCATACTCGTATGATTTGCAGCATTCGCCTTCGGCTCATGCTACAAACTTTCATACTCATAGGAAATGAGTACCATTCCATGCTCGTTGTACAATATACTATTTTTCAAGCATCTATGTATTGCACTGTACTCTTAGGTAAATGATAATTTTTCGATAGATTTTACAAGATTTACTGTGTTAATGGGATCTTTATATATAATAGTTTTCAGCCATCTTATTTATAATATTAAATGTGTAATAATTAAAAACAATATGCAATCAATTGCTGACTAGATTTTTCCGCAGGCTAATAAATTAGATCTGTTTTAATATAAATACGAAGATATTTGTTTTTTGCCGATTGACATTAAAGATGACACTTCACGGACTGCTAACAGTCTGCAAAGTGTTACGTTCATGCCTAGGCTGTAAAAATATTTTTCGCGCCGCCGTCCGTCATTGATACAATTACATATCTCTAAATCGGTCGGAAATCATGTTTTTGTCGTACTAGTTCGACAAAAATTGCTAACATTTTATGGTTATATGTTGGCATCACTTCACTAATTTTAGCTAACTTCTGACGCTAGAAATGTCAAAGTATTACATAGACATAAAAATATTATGGCAATATATCTACAATTGAGTATTTACAATACAAGAAAACAGAATATTTATGGATTTTAAACATATTTGTAAGTAATTATAATTGTATTTGCAGTGTAAAATAAAAATAAAAATATGTAGATATATTTTGGTTATGATACTGGAAAATAAACATAATTGACATTCAAATATTGTGAAGTTAGCAACATAAAAAAATTCCCTGTCATTAAGAAAATGAGTAATAAATTAAATTTATTTATTAAATTTACATAAATGTTGGCGCGAAAAATCTTGTGTATCCCTCGTATTTGTAGGACTCGCCTACGGCTCGTCCTATCAAAATAAACTCGCACTCTCAAAATAGCAGTTTCCAACCTTGTGATACAAATAACTATTACTTAACAAACGCACAGCAACCGTCAATAAATACATAGCAACCGTTCAACACATGCATGACAACGTAATTTGACAGCAAAAACCTTCATAATATCTACATAAAATAATCACTAAATTAACATTAATTCCAAATCAGAAAAAAATTATGTGTTCACCTCGGTTTTGGAATACTATAATGTGTTTATTTGTTAAAAACTCGCGAAATTGTTAACCCGTCACAATACCTCATTGAATGATTATGTGTGAACAGTAAAAATTACGGATGGTATTTTGAAACGTACTTTAATAAAATTAAAATCAAATATCTTTATATTTATTACTGAGTTTTCGTCATTTAGAATAAAATTATAAATATTACTGTCAATATATGCAGAAATTCAATAAACTATTTAATTATTTTATGAAAAATAATTAGGGAAGCCAATAATTATTGAACATTTCAAAAATAGCTGCGAAAACGCTATAGTGCGTCCTACGATTTACCACCCTGTATATCAGCGAAGTAAAAAATTCTGTAACATCTTTGAGGATTGTAATTTGACGGCACTGTATCCGCAAAAATATATATGTTCTATACTCAAATACTCATTAATATTAATTCCTTAAAAAGCATATAAAATGTATCTCAAAATTGCGAGATCTTCTCGGGCGCCACTTATCCTCATGTTATCCGGAAACCCCGGAACGAATTCCGGCAAGATTGCTCCGGCGGCCCGGAAACATATCCGCGTTATCCCCCGTCGCCAGCGTCTCCTCGGTTTCTTATTCGCGTCGCCCTTCGTGCGCCGCGGGTAAATATAGATCCACTCCAGGGTAAACAAACACAACATAACTGATTTGGTCTCTTCTTTCATTCATTATATTCATCAGGGTTGTTTGTGACATGTCGCCGGGGAATAACATAACAGCAGCGTATGAATTGCAATGAGATAAGAACCATGTTTTTGAATATGATTTTTCATTCATTTTTTATTTTTCATCGAGACCAGACGTCACAACAACTGGGAGATAAATAAAGTATAACAACCAAGGCGAACAGCTAATTTAATCAAATCTAAACTCTAAGTCACAGTTTCACTGTACTTTTGTATTTCATTATTTGAAATCGAATAGACAAAAATTTATAGCAATATAAAAAAAATTGTTGTGTGTACCACAATACCTCCCATCACAGAGTTCTTATCAAACAATGCTGGAACATGAACCATTACTATAAAAAAACGCACATTCCTTCAAAAAATTTAGTTTCATTTGTGAAAAATGTCAAAAAATGACATATATTTTAAATCAGCACTAAAGTGCTCAAAAATCGTCATTAAAAGCTCAGAAATCGTCACTAAAGTAACACATTATAGACGATTTTGAGTAACCCAGTGTTAGCAACCGTTAAATAATTATTGTACAAGTAGGATAATATTGGCAGATATATTCACGTACTGTAGTAAATTTATACATTACATGAAACAAAATGTGCAAGAAGAAATAAACTAATTAATTCCGATGACGAAATTGAGGACAAAACACATAATTTTAAGAGTTATTTGCGATAACTTCACTGTTAGATGTTGGCAACACTGAGTATCAGTTTCAATTGACAACTGTCAGATGTATAAACTTAACCTATGAAATAATTTTTTAATCAAATCAAAAAAACACGTGTGTAATATTCAATAGTTACATCACGTGTACTAAGAATTTAATCGATTAAATTTGACATATCTTGCTTATGCATAAAATTTTGCTTAAAAAGTGTTTGAGTACATAATAATTTGAAAAAATCCCGAGACCGCAGGTCGAGGGGTTTTATCTTAAATTATTATGTACGATAACACTTTTTTAAAATAAGCTAGACATCAAATTTAATCGATTAAATTCTTTAGCACGAGGGGTATATGTCAAGATTATTTCATAAGTTCATAGCATAAACTTTAATATACTCGTATGCCGAAGAAATTGTACTAAAACGTTGATTTTGACACACATATTCACATAAATAAATCGGTACAGACATAAACAAAAAGCACTATAAAATTATGTTGTTATAGTGTAACTATAACAAATTGATTGTTTTTCGTTTTACTTGTCAAATAAATGCCAAACATTTGTAAATAAAAATAGCTTGAATTGAATAATTCAGCATGTTTAAAGACATAGAATACCAGTAAAGGTAAAAAACATGTAAGTATCTTGCTTCTGCAACTAATTATCCGGCTAAATTTGCCTTCAAAATGTTCAAAATTTGTATATAAAAGCTAGCTTCAATTTAATCGCGAATAAACAGCATGCTGCTGTTTAATCACTTATCTAAAATGTACAACAATGGAAAATGAGACATTCTGATTAGTCAAATTTGTAATGAGTGAAATAATCTTCAAAAAACCCCTGATGGTGGCGCTGGGGATCGTGATTGGTAGCATAAGAAAAATATTAAACACATGTTTTTCCTTTGTTTTTTTTTTTTTTTTCGATGTGTATTTGTTGAGAAATTTCACAGCCTCGGAATTTTTTGAGCATCCAATTTATTAAAAATATGTCGACTAATATTAACTACAACTTTTACTTATAGCCTAGTCTCTATTTTAGAAATGAATAAATTTATCATCAAACCATTTGAGTGTGGCACTCTGCTTCGCAAATCTCGACCATGAATCTACTTTCTACCACTTAATAATTATTATTACCAACAGTTGTCAATTTAAATTTACCCCTGTGGTTCCCGCTCCATTAACAACTTTGGGGGCTATGACTTGACGGCTGGTAACCGCATTTCATACGCAAAAATATAGCACTTACCGAGATCTGCGTAAGCAGAGTGCCACACCCTTAATGGGTAAAAGGCGTGATGATATATTTATTTTATTTATTTAATAATTATTCATCAGATATCATTCTAAAATTAGTTTGATCGCGATGTTATGATGCGTTACCAGTGCACTATTTCCTGGCAATTCTAGCTGTATGTAAGTTCGTCGGAGTTTCGTCTGGAACGCCTCCGCCATTTCGTGTTGTTTGTTTTGCGGTATTTTAATGAGTCGGCCGGCGCGGACGGATATCATTCATACCAACAAAACAGAAATAAACACCGTGGACAGCAGGCCGGTGCTCTCGCCGGTGTTAAACTCGCTGCGAGGACGCGGGGATGTGACCCCGCGGCCGGCCATGTAACGAAATACGGCCGAGCGGCCGCCCGCTCTTGTAATGTGCGAATAAATAACGCTAGATATAAATCTCTGGGCTGGCGATGGTACGTGTGATGCGGCGGCGAGGGTGAGAATGAGGAGGAAGAAGAGGTGCACTACGCCGCTAAATGAATTGTGTTCGCGCGATCATACCTCGTGATGAAAACTACCAATGTTAGTTCAGTATTAATACAGAGGATCAACCCGAAATTTAACGTTTGTGAAAGGTTGTACAATATTAATGATGATGCAAAACACTTAAAAATTTTACTAATGGGAACAGTATTATACCGATTATTTTTTGACGTTTATTTAAACCAATCATATGCTTTATTGTATGTCACGTGTCTGCGTTTTAACCAATCCTGTCATTATTATACTGAGAATAATGTTCTTGTGATTATTCCCGGCAATTTTCTCTGTAGCTTTTTTGTTTTTGTTGACAGATGTCAGATGTCAGATAGTTATCATCAACACAAGTAAAAATGATCAAAAAAGATAGATTTAGTGACGTGCCTGATGATGAAATCAAAAAATAATCTAATTAAATATAACTCGAGAGTTCGATAAATTAGAAAATAATTCTCCAGTATCTTTCTCAAATTTATTGCCTGGCAACAAGTTTTCGAAAGATCTGTCAAATTATTTTCAATTTATTCTCACCCTCTTGTTATATTATTACTGATAATTTAACTCCAATATAAAATAAGCCATGAAGAAAAATAGTTATTTACTTTACAAGTGGGCAAAGTAAGAAGTTACCCACGAGAGAAATTTTATCGAAGTGAAGTATAACGTTTTATAGTACGTTAATGAAAATGAGTAAGGCAATGATGTTAACTCACGCAAAATGAGTGGCATAAGTGATATTTTACTCTCGGGTGCAGATAAAAATTTAAACTAGTTAAATTTACTTCCAAATCAAATTTACATCAAGTTATCCAAATGACAATAAAATTTTTGACAGTAATGTTAAGTAAGTTATAATAGTTATTTACTTTACGTGTGAAGTATAACGTTTTATCCAACACCTCTTAATAAATGAAAAATTTATTAAAGAAATATTATTTGACAGTGAGATATGCTTTAAATTTTTAAATTAAAATGTCAATCGAAGTAGTTAGCAAGGTGTTGTGTGCTATTATTATTGTTATAAATTAAAAAATACTCACTAGTGACTTTACTCAAAATTGTACCCACTAGTGGGTAATCTGTTACTTTCGTTGTTTAAAATCGCCATAGTTATAGAGCATTTATTGAGAGGTGTTGGATAAACAATTTTATCGTTTTGATAAGGGATAAATAGGAAGGTAACTTTTTGCAATGGGGTCATAAAATTTTTTCGTTTTATTTTTTTTTTTTTTCTGTAAGTTTGAGTAAAATTATAAATATAGATACTAATTTTAAAATTAAAAGGCATTTAGTTATAAAGATATGATTTTTTGAAATTGGCATCCCATTTCAAATTTTTCGCTTCATCTTGTAATGCTACAAAACACGCTCTTGAGCGAGGAACTACACCTACTGTCAAATTGACTGTCATCTGACATTGTTATTAGCTGAGAGGTTTTTACAAATATTGTTTATAGGGCAAAACAAAATAACAAATATAATAAACATACGTTTAACTTAAAAATCGTTGTTAGCTGCAACATATGAATTGACATGACAGGCGTGATAGTGACACTACCGACATTACCGACACGACAAGCGACAAGGTATAGTATATCAAAGCATTTTTATTTTAACACGTCCTTAACTCTTTGTCTAAAAACGTTATAATTAACGAATACCTAATTTAATTTATCGGAGTGTCAATTTTAATAATAATAAATAATTATTACAACCCCGAAGAGCAAATTATTATTTGTTATCAACACCTCTTTTGCCTTGCCATACTATACATTCTATTACAAGATGACATCACGATTTTGCAACTGCGAAATTGTGTAAAGGAAATTATGAATGAAAACTTAAAAAATATTAAGAAATATTGAATAATATGTGACTGAAATGATCTAATTTTTTAGAATTTGTAAAAAACACAACTTTTTTTTAAGTGTATGACCCCATTTACCTTTCTTCTAGCAACCAGATCAACCAGAATTTTAACACAGCATGTACCGGAAGAATATTGTGCAAGAAAAGAGTGCTTGTAGTTTTGGAAAGCATGTGCAGTCCGTACCTGGCAGTGTTTCGCACTAGCGTCGTGCACCTCGATGATCGAGAGCCAGATTATTATTTATAAAACTCACGAAGAGGCAACGTCCGCAAATGAGTGTGACTTACTGCGCCGAGTCCATTGGTCGATCCCGATGGACTCTGTCGATGCCAGGGCCCTCGCCGATGCTGGGCTCAAGGTCACATGCAACGAATTATCGACCATATCACTTTGATTTACTTTTATTCTTTTGTATGTGCTGCACGGTGTAAAAACTCGCCGCGTGAGTGCAAGAGCAATAAGAATTTGTTGGAGTTTCAATCGCGAGGAACGATGTGTCATTAAGCCTTTATTTATGATGTGTGTTTCATATATCACGTCGTTATGTGCACGATGCTTGCAGAGGGACTCGATAAATACCAGATATTAATTGAAACAAAAAGATACACTGCAATTATAGTTAAAATAATAACTAACATGAATAAAAGATTTTTCGTTTAGGTTCTATAATTTTTTTTTATTCCACTGTATTATAATTACTTGTTTATGACATTGTTTGGGTTAGGTTAGGTTAGTCCGATAAAGTAAAGTAAAAACAATAAACAATTTGGTAACCAAACAACAGAAAAATACACACTTCGAAATTATCAAATTTTTTCATATCATCGTCATAATAGTATATTGTGTATCCTGTATCTAGTAGGAAAGTGATAAATTTCTGGATGATGGTGGAACACCAGGAATCCGGGAAGTTTAATTTCCTAGGTGATACACATACTATTTTTTTTTTCGATCCGTTTATATTCAATAATTAGTTAGCAGGATTTGATCCACAATATCGTAAGGTACATTGCAAGCATCGTGCAAAATGAATTTGTTTTGTGAGTATTTCAATACACGTCATTTCATTTCTGTACAGGTGCCATTGCTAGGATACTTATTTAGAATTGCCAATTATTGGAATGGTGAAAGCGGGACAAATTTATTATTAAAATTGAATTAATTAGGAAATAATATCGTGGTCGAAGAAAAGTATAGTGTACAACTCGCATGGAATGTCGATTTCATACTCGTATGATTTGCAGCATTCGCCTTCAGCTCATGCTACAAACTTTCATACTCGTAGGAAATAAGTATCATTTCATGCTCGTTGTACAATACACTATTTCAGAGTTCATTTTTGTAAAATGTTGTTAGAAATATCAACAAAACAAAATTGGTAGCTATCATTATTTTTATTATTTTTATTAAGACCAATATAAACTGATGGTTTTAAAAAAGAAAGAAAGAAATATACCTTCGTACATCATATATTCGTTACTGATTTTTATGGTACTCATTTCAAAATTACCTCACCTATCTTATTCGTACCGTAAAAACTCATTTACCGGACTTATAACGTAAATTACTATTGCAGTACGTAATACTTGGTCAGTTAAACAAATGAATAACATGAACAAGTAAATAAGAATAACTAAGTAACAAGTTTTGTTCAACTATATTTTTCTGCTTATAGATTTCTCTAGCTTCTCTTATGAGTCTGCCATTGGTACATTTCAATCTTACTATAATTTTTGTTTCTTCAATGGCATGACTAGTCATAGTAGAATTCTCTGGTTGGTTAAGACAAATGGTCTACTTGTGTTTTGCAATTCGTGTTATTATCGTTCTGCTAGTCTGTCTAGTGCAAGCAAGAAAATATCCTTTGCACTCTTTAACATACGTGGTAACTTTCTACTAAATTAATAACTAACATCTTTGGGAATATATATCGTACACTAAGTTATGTTCCAAAAATGAATTGCTGTAGTTTTTGATGCATGTACTTGACTATCTGTACAAGTGTGACATGATGCCATATTATTTATTTATTTCCACAGTCATTTTTCAACCTCACTTGAATAATGTACCACCACAGATCTTGACGCTACGACAACTACTTAAAATGTGATCAGTAAGTTGTACTCTAAAAGATATTAATCATTATAAGTATGACAAATGTATCTCTCTCTACTGCATTTTAATAATACTATTTTCGATTCTTCAAGGAATCTAACCCTAAACTATCACAAAAAATTTGAGATTGACGGAATAAAATGAACATGTATCAATGTTTCGTCTTAAACGATACTTTCTGGATTTGTTCGGTCCTCCAGTGAGGTTGGCAATACTGGCATCCATCAGTGCCTGAAGAAGTTCCGCCTTCAGTGTGAGATATGCGTACATGTGAATTTACATTGCCCAGTGACGCACTGGGTGTACGATGCGTTAAAAAGCTTAGAGAAGACTAACAAAGTTTGTGGGAATAAACATAGCATTATGATGTTTTTGAAACCTGACAATTGATATCAAATAATTATTATTTAGTTTAATGTAATTTATTTCATTTTAGAGGACTGAATATTAGTGATTTTAACACTTATTACATGTGTTGTTACCTGTCGCACGTATAGCGGGTGTCTGCTTTTTTATAGGACCTAGAAAATACAATGTTAAAATTTTCATTAGGCAGTAAATCGTTTCCTATAAATTCTAGAACAAAAGTGTCAATATAAAATATGTTCAGAATTAAAAACTTCACCAAATGAGCCTAAATTTATTGATGTGATATATTTGTGTCAGCATGAGAAAGTCATACGAAAGGAACAAGTCATACGTGTTCAGTTGGTTTTATTTGTATAAGAAAGTAGTGTGGTGCCCACACCAGATTTTGTTTGCTTCTTTTGACAAAACTGATTTCCTATATGTTTAATAAATTAATTTTAGTTGCTAGGGGAACAAACAAATAACAGAAACTGTCATTATTAATCATTCAATACATATTCACATACCGATGGAAAAATTTGAAACTCACAGAATATCCTCACTTAAAATTGTAATATTTTTTTATTACATTTCTTTATAATATAAGCGCTAAGAAACCCATTGCAGCAGAGCGCATCGTCAGATCTCTAATATTTTTCGAGATACGTCGATTTTTGATATTTTTCGAAGTGCAACTTTACGGGCCTGTAATTCAAAAACTACACGAGATATCTAAAAATTCTCTTCAGTTTAGCGTTTCTGGTGCCTTATATAACAAATTAGCGAATTTTTAAAATTTTGAATTTTTTTTGTATTTTTGTTCAAAATTTCGATCGGCGATAACTCGACAAATATTAAAGATACAAATTTTCAGTGTTCACCAATCGATTCAGCTCGTCGAAATACATAAGTATGCAAAGTTTCATAAAAATCGCTTCACTGGATGGAAAGTTAGAGCAAAAAGCCTGGAAATGGCGTATTTTGTCCAAAAAAGTCAATAGGTACCCCATGACGTTTGGCCTGAATTTGGCCATTTTCAGACTTTTTGCTCTAACATTTCAACCGGTGGTCCGAATTTACTGAAATTTTCAGGGTTTATGTATTTCGTTGAGCTGAATCGATTGGTGAACACAGCAAGTCTGTATCTTTCATATTTGTCGAGATATCTCCAATCGAAATTTTGAAAAAAATTCAAAAAAATTTCAAATTTTTCAAAATTTACTAATTTATTATAAATGGCACGAAAAACACAAACCTGGAGATATTTCTCGATATCTTGTATAGTTTTCGAGTTACAGCCCCTCAAATTTGCTCTTCGGAAAATATAAAAAATCGTCATATCTCGAAAAATATTAGAGATATGACGATGCGCTCTGCTGTAATGGGTTTCCTGGCGCGAATATTATAAAGAAATGTAAGAAAAAAAAATTACAATTTTAAGTCATATTTGGGGAAATTTTGAAAAATATTACAAATCGCCATATTTCGATAAATATAAGACATATTACGATGCGTACTACAGCAATGAGTTTATGTGTCGTTTTAAATATTATAAAAGCAATATTTGTATTATTAGTTAGAAAGTTTTAAAGACTAGATATTAATTAATATTTTAAAACATCATAGCTGAGAACACAAAATTAAACAGGTATAATACCCATATGTCAAATAAATGTCACAGTAGTTATACGTAAGGAACAAGTCATACATTAGTTGGTTTTATTTGTATAAGAAAGTAGTGTGGTGCCCACACCAGATTTTTATTTTATGGGTCGCAATTGTTACATTACAATGTAATACTAAAATTAAAAAGTTAAATGGTTAATTATAGAGCAAGTATTTCTGCATATTTGTAGAGAAATATTTATAATTTTACTCTACCTAATACCAGAAAAATGATGGAAATGTTTATAGATAATTTTCCTGTATAATAAACTGTTTAACTATTTTGATGTAAAATAATTAGGAAAGCCAATAATTGAACATTTCTAAAATATCATTGAAAACGATATGGTACGTCTTTCGATTTACCACCCAGTATAAATGCGGAATACTAAAATATGGGAAAGGACAGTTCTAAATTTTTATCTTTTAGACGCATCATACATGTGTTATTATAACGATTTGATATTAGTGTTGTGATATTTACACATGATTCCGTATTGCTCTCGTTAAAACATTTGACATTGACATTTTCTTGAAATAAATAGCCTTGAATGAAACGAGTTGAATATGATGCTGAATGTCAATGATGTTTAAGCATAAATGAAAAAGTAATTACCGTATTAAACAATATTTATAGTCTAGATTCCCGTTTATTTTCTTCTGAATGTACCTAGTGCTAATTTATTTATTAATAAAAAACTCAATGACGTTGCACTTACAGACAAACAGTAGTTATTTCTAATAATAAACATTTTATCACACATCACACTACAACAAATTACATCGTCCAAAAAGGCTAAACAAAAATCTTACTCATGATTTTCAACAGTAATCATAAAATAGTTTTTGCAAGTTTCAAATTACAAGAGATAAAATATGAATTATGCAGCTCATAAACTTAGTGGAGAGGAAAAATATAATTGCACAACTCAAAACCATTTTGTAAAATAAATGCAAAACAAAGCAGCATCAAAGCGAAAACAAGCCGCTAACATATCCCCAATTAAACACTAAATTAAACTTATTAAGCTCGACTTTAATTCAATTCATAATTACAACCACAACGCAATTAGCTATTAATTGGCAAACAAAATATTCATACATGTTTAACAAGACTGCAACAAGCTGTTAGGAACGAAATCGAAAGTGAGAAAGTGTGAATGATTATCAGGGCGCTAGCTCTGCACTAGTTCCATTAGTAGAGGCATTGATTACTTGGTATACTTCAGTCCACTAAAATCCGAAGGATTGTAATAAAACAATTGAACACCCCTCATATTAAAAGTACAAAAGAATCTTTTAACATTTGTACTCATCGGTTATTATTTTAAACATTACAGTTTTTTTTTTAATATTAACGAGCTCTGGTTTTGGGTGTTTGAAGAGAAGTGTTTTATCCTCGGTTTTAGCGCTGTACAATGTTCTAAAATTATTTTATATAAAATGCTTACAGAGAAATGTATTGTCTACCACTTATATTTGAAGTATTTGTTTATAATAGTATATTGTGTCACTAGGAGTAAATGTAATACTTTTTGTGCTGAGCATGTAAGTTTGAACGACGAGCGAAGCGAGTCAGACAATTATATGCGTAGCACCAAAAGTCAGATTTACTCTTAATAACACATGCTATTTTTTCTTCAAACATAGAAGATAGAATTATAAATCATTAAAAAATGCCAAAAACTTTAAAAAAATATTTTGTCTTACGAATATTTCAAGTTACCATAGAATATGCTGTTTTTTATTTTTGTTTATTTGTTTCATTTTAACTGTCAAATTATTGAATTACAACCTTATTATTTTTTATAATATTTTATACTTTGTTCGCCGCCGGAGTAGAAGTGTTGTCAAGGAAACTTCTGCTTGTTGAATACAAATACATAATAACGTACTTTTTTCGCGACCGGGAGAGAAACTAAGTTTCTATAATTCCCAAATCATGTCAAAAATAACCAATAATATACGGTAGATTTGTGCACTTTTTCTCTCGTCCTGAGCAAAAGTGATCAAATAATGTGAAAAATGAACAAAATTAAACAAATCAACGGTAACTATTATGAATTATATTACAATTAAAATAATTTTGAAATACATAAAAACCATCATAAATATAGAGGAGTGTTTATAATGGTGTGCTAGTGTCTACATTGATGTATGGTTCTGAATGTTGGATGTGGATGAAGAAGCATGAACGACGTATAACTGCTGTGGAAATGAGGTATTTGAGATGAGAGTTATCGTGTTTGGAATACATTGGTATGTGATGAGTGTAAGATTGAGAAGAATGTTGTTAAAAAAGTGGGAGTGAGTTAGATGAGATGCCTTAGCCATTTCGAAAGGTTGGTGAAACTAATATATGTGGGTAAGATTGAGGGTGAACGATTGCGTGGACGTCCGAGGAATAAATGGTTGGGTATGATTGATCGATTGTTGCGTGAACGAATTATTGCAAATGAGAAGAATAAACGAGCATGTATGAATTGCACTATGAATGTAGACGAAGCGAGAGTGGTGTGCCAGGATAGGAATATTTAGAGGAGATTGATTGTTGGTTGACTGTATATATTTATAAGAAGATTGTGTAGTAGCCGCACCAAATATTTAAAGAAGTTATAAAATTTATGCAACAAATACTAGAGGAAAGTAACCAAATATGGAATAGGATCTTAATGTGGAATACCGCTATTTAATATTGCACAAATTAAAGAATTAATTGGTAATTATAATCAGTCATATATTTTCACTTAAATTAGTAACAATCTTATGTTTTAAAAATTAATAACTAGTGTAATAATCGTATAAAAATCTAAATAACAATAAGAGAATGGACGGTATTCCATATTAGGACCCTATTCCAAATTTGGTTACTTTCCTCTAGTTTATTTATTGCTGTATAAAAGTCACATTCGCTAAATGGTAAATCTAAATTTAATTAGTTCTCTGAGTGTGTATAATGGTGTGCTAGTGTCTAATTGAGTAAGTGTAAGACTACAAAATAAACGAGTAAAGTTGAATAAATCTTTCTCGTCTGCGTGTTGCTGTAAACAGTATCACGTGACATGCAAATACGAATGCAACCATCTCTCAGCTCTCATGTGTTGGATGCGGTTGCCTCTCTTTCTCTCCCTCGTTCCTTCAGCGCCATCTATTTTTTACTATTCTATTTACCGGATTTCATTCAGGGAAATTCACTCGATTGCGATTTACGGCAGCCGAATGACGAACAACGAAGAGGGGACGTAAAGCGAACGAAGGAGAGCGAAAGAGACGGGAGAGGTCAGTGGCTAGGGAAGATGCAAACTTTGACAGTAATTCAGTGAAGTTGCGACTGATGCATGCCGGGATGAGGTTGGTCCCTTTTTTCGTTTTTTGCTACGAGGGCGAAAAGTCCCGGGAAGTGAATAAATGATCTTCCGACGTATGGTGGAACTATTAAAGATAATTGAATTCTTAAATTGCATTTCCGATATTAATGTTTGTTACCCTAAGATAAAAATCCAACTCATCGTCATCTGTCTACATCTCTGGTGCATTTTCTGTTCAGATTATTCTATCATGGGTCCATAGTTCGATCAGATTTATGTATGTAGATTCAACAAAACATATTTTATTAAGATATTTTTACGAATTAAATAAATATTTTATCACGCATTTTACCCATTATGGGTGTGGCACTCTGCTTACGCAGATCTCGGTAAATGTTTCCAAGGTTAAATCAACAACTCTGTTGGCAGTGGGATTCGAACTGAGGGTTTCCAAAATTGTAAAATGACAATGTAAAATTAAACAAAAACATAAAATATTTTACATTTCAGAAAACAGATTTAAATTTATATTTCTTTATTCAAAGAAGGTTGTAATAATATAATATAGTTCATAACTTTTTATTTCGTTCTATTAAATAAATAAATTCTAGTAAATTGTTTACTAGAAAATAAATTAAATACTACTCCAAACCTAACTTGAAATGTATTACTTATGAACATAAAATTTTCCTTGACTGGAAGGGAAAATTACTGGATTTCAGTCAATTATTATTTATGTATAATTTAAACATAAATAAACTCATTGCTGTAGTTCGCATCGTAATATGTCTTATATTTATCGAAATATGGCGATTTGTAATATTTTTCAAAATACGGAAATTTCCCCAAATATGACTTAAAATTGTAAATTTTTTTTCTTACATTTCTTTATAATATTCGCGTCAGGAAACCCATTGCAGCAGAGCGCATCATCATATCTCTATTTTTCGGGATCTGACGATTTTTTATATTTTCCGAAGAGCAATTTTGAGGGGCTGTAACTCGAAAACTATACAAGATATCGAAAAATATCTCCAGTTTTGTGTTTTTCGTGCCATTTATAATAAATTAGTAAATTTTGAAAATTTTGAAATTTTTTTGAATTTTTTTTACAATTTCGATTGGAGATATTTCGACAAATATAAAAGATACAGACTTACAGTGCTCAACAATCGATTCAGCTCGCCGAAATACATAAACCCTAAAAATTTCAAAAAATTCGGCCCACCGGTTGAAATGTTAGAGCAAAAAGTCTGTAAATGGCCAAATTCAGGCCAAACGTCAATGGCACTTGACTTTTTGGACAAAAAACGCTGTTTTAAGGCTTTTTGCTCTAACTTGCCATCCCGTAAAGCGATTTTTATGAAACATTGCATACTTATGTACTTCGACGAGCTGAATCGATTGGTGAACACTGCAAATCTGTATCTTTAATATTTGTCGAGTTATCGCCGATCGAAATTTTGCACAAAAATACAAAAAAATTCAAAATTTTAAAAATTTGCTAATTTGTTATATAAGGCACAAGAAACTCTAAACTGAAGAGAATTTTTAGATATCTCGTGTAGTTTTTGAATTACAGACCCTTAAAGATGCACTTCGAAAAATACCAAAAATCGACGTATCTCGAAAAATATTAGAGATCTGACGATGCGCTCTGCTACAATGGGTTTCTTAGCGCTTATATTATAAAGAAATGTAATAAAAAAATATTACAATTTTAAGCGAGGATATTCCACTTCACAATTATTTGACACGTTTGAAACATAAATATTAAAAATGTTTTCGTTTTTTTCCCATTGTAACTAAGATTATTGAAATATATTCTTGAATATATAATTTATTTGTTCTCAAAATTAGAGCATGTACAAGAAAAGTGCAAATAACATTTTATATTCCAAATATTATTGCTAACATCTATTATTTGAAACTTTTTCTCTAAGCATATAAAATTTTTCAAAAAAAATTGAATTTATTGTTTTCTGTCTCCAATAAAGTTCCTCTTCCGGTTGTTCAATTTCATTCAAAAGCAACTCAGTTCTTCATTTTTTCATTAAACATAAATTTCAAGTTTCGTTCACATATCTTATCTAGTTCATGAGATATTGCACACACGGACATCTATCCATCCATCCATCCTCACACACAGACATCATTGAAAAATTGGTCTTAACGGATTCAGTGGACGTCAAAATATGTATTTCCGCAAAAATCTCGTCAGCGATTTTTTTCATGATTCCAATACTTCCGTATACTTTGTATAAGAAAGTAAAAATATTTTAAGCACCAGAAATTGTAGATAATAATATTTTAAACATTATTCGAATAACAAAAATTATCATTAAACCATAATTACTGAGATATTTCAAAATAACTTGATAGGGCTTCAAGTAAACTAGCACTTGCGGTTATTTGATTATCACCAAAAACTAATCAGCTCTTCCAGAGAGGATGCAGTTGATATATACAGAATATCAAAATTTTCTGTTTAGTAGTTTTTGTGAAACCGTAACTCCATAGATCCACACAGACCAACAGACACACACACACAGACATCATCGCGAAACTAGTAAAATCGTATTCTAAGGACCCTAAAACGTGCTCATCCATTGAAAACTTCCTTACAGGAAATGGCGAAAGGTAAAAATTGCAATAAAATCTTTATAGTGCCACATTTCAATTCTATATCCGGTATATGAATACTGATAAGTCGGTTATTTTTATGTAATATAAAGATGTTCGATTGAGTATGTATAATGGTGTGTTAGTGCCAACATTGATGTATGGTTCCTAATTTTGTGTATGAATAAAGAAGCATGATGTGATATTAGCGGTTTGGCCATCTCGAAAGATTGAAAAAACTAATATATGTGAATGAGGCTGAACGATTGCGTGGGCGTCCAAAGAATAGGCACTATTTAATTGTTGTATTAAACATTTTATTGCAAAATTATTTAATGTTAATTTGTTTATATTTTCTTATCAACTTTTGAAGCGAACGTACAACAAGAACAGTTGAATCAACGACTGGCCGTCTGTCTCAGCACGTATTTTGAACGTCAGTTGACGTTCCAGTATTTTTATATTTCAATGGGTGTACCCGTTGTAATAAATACAAACAGTAAATTTATGAAAGGTTACATTTTAAGCATCTCCCACAATTATTTGATGCAAAAATTAATGTGTATATTTCTTCCAACGAAAAAGCTAAACATTACATACTATATTCCTAACATTACGTTTTATATTTAAGCATTATTTCAATTTGAAATCAATTTTTATATTTATTCAAAATGCTTAATAAAAGACAGAGTCACAATCGTAATAACCAATAACCCTAAAATCTCTATCCGTTGAACAGAAGTTCTCTCAATAAAATACTTCAATTCAATAAAGTCAAGATCGTCTCATTGGAGATGCTTTCCATCTGTCATAAATCTTTAACCATAATGGAGACCTTCATTGAAATTAAGAGGTTTATGTAAATTTTCTACGAGTAAAAATAAAATTTTAAGATTTCTGCTTTATCTTTCGTTGGCAAAGAGCTATTAAGGTTTTCATAGATAACATGTAAAATAAATATAACTAACCTGATGGCTTCTTGAGATGTCTCTGATGGTGGTAGGTTGATGAGGGCCTCCATAGACCATCTTTGAAGAAGGAACTCACTAATAAACACACATACATACACTAAAACGTCTTATCACTGTAATAACCACAACTCTAATGATTATTTCGCGGATTTTGCAGAAGTCAAGGCATATTTATTCTTAGTTTTAACTTGTTTATAACGTTGCAGTAGAATCTGTTTGGTAGCGTCCTACGTCATCAAAAAGGAATTTATTAATTTGTGAGACAGACAAACTAATTCTTTGCTCAACACAATATTACACTGCAAAAATCTTTTATTTAAAATGAAATATTACAACTGATTTATTTTTGTTTTTGTAGCAACAATCTTAAAATGCTATTGTTGTTTATACTTTGTTATTGTTAATGGCTAAATTGTAGAATTTAAACAATATTATTAATAAATGACATCTATATAAAGATGTTACTAGTTCTACAATATTTATAATATATTTTGATTATATTGATACAATTTATTTAACACTACAGTACTGTTTAAAATAAGATAACTATGTGCAAATTTGATTAAATGTCGGATAATGTTTGGCCTATCATCAAATCTCATAAGATGATTGATTTTAATCGATGTATAGATATTTTGTAGAAGCTATCAACAATTATCTGTTTAAAACAAAATTCGATATATACACTAATAACAGTTATTTACTTTACAAGTGGGCAAAGTAAGGAATAACCCACGAGAGAAATTTTAGCACACGAAGCCGAAAGCTGAGTGATAATAATTTTATCGTGTGGGTAATTCCACTTTGTCCACGTATGAAGTATAACGTTTTATTCCACATCTCTTAATAAATGCAAAATTTATTAAAGAAATATTATTTGACAGTAACATATGCTTTAAATTTTCTAAATTACAATGTCAATCGAAGTAGTTACCAAGGTGCTGTGTGTTATTATTATTGTTATAAATAAAAAATTTCTCACTAGTGACTATTGTCAAAATTATACCCACTAGTGTATAATTTGTTACTTTCCTTGTTTAAAATCGCCATAGTTGTTTTGTTTAGTGTTGGATAATAGTTATTTGTCAAACTAGAGAGGAAAGCGCTTCTTTTTCTCACGCGAGCTCGAAGTTTGTCTCATGAGCTCAGAGAATGAAGCAATTTGTGCGAGAGTAGAAGACGAGCTTTCCTCTCGTGTTAGACACAACAATTTTTCACATGTTTCTAAAAACGATTTGCTCGGACCTAAAATACACTTTGAGAACACAACTGACACGATAAAAGTTAGGTTATTAGACACAAAGCAGTGTAGCAGTGTTGCCAAGAAACCAATCTTAAATATCTTTAATAAGTTGTCAAATTGTGATTGAATAAGAAAAAGAAAAATATAAGACATAATTGTAAGATAATTTGTAAATAACATTCATATTGGTAACACTTCTATATTTTCCTCTCTAGAGAGGAACAACACATTTTCCTCACTATTTCTGGACAAAAACGATGGGGTTTCTTACCATGTCGTGAAAAAATATATTTACTCATGTCTAAATAGATCTTAGTTGGATATATTTTGCGGGTACAATTCCGTCAAATAACAGCCCCCAAAGATGTGAGTGGCAAAAAAGAAATACGGTTGATACAATGTAGAAGTAGCTTGTTTCCTAGATAGTGAGTGAAATCTTGGCGAGCGCTGAACGCGATGCAGAATTGCGTTTTTCAGACTCGTCTGCTGAAGACAGCTGATTTACTCGCTCCTCCGAACGAGAAGCTGCTAAAAGCGTGAAAATATATGCGCATTACTTTTTCATTGTTACGCTCGTCTTCATCTTATGCACGCCAGACTACTGCTGTATCATACTGCATATTTACATGGAATTTAACAACTGGAATTGGAATCGAGATGGAGATTGGGAACGCGATTTTGTTTCTTTACAACGAAATCATTTTATTTGCTTGTAGATGTGGCTGTTATCTTCTGGGTTCTAGGGTGTTTGGTTTGCAAATTAATACTGCCATATATCAATAACTTTATAATTAATATTCCTACTAGGTATTATAGATGACAGCTGTCTATTGGCAATATCCATTGATGTTATAGTTATTTACATTACAAGCAAGGTAAAACAGTTTTTACTGCTGAATGGAGGAAATGACCGGCGAGCCTGTGACCTACTTGAAGCAATAAAACAGTTACTTTGCGTGTATTGTACAACATTTTACTTGTTACTCATTTGTAAATCAAAATAAAATTATAATCAAGGCTTGTCAGTGACACACAACTGTTCTGTCAAAAATTATTTGTAATGATTTCGCATAAGCCTTGTAAGCATTACTGTGGCAACGTGTATTGTTTACCTTGTTTACTAACTTGTAAAATATTTACAATGCAGCTGTTACTTAGTAACTTATAAAGATTCATTTTCAAAGGCAATAGAGGGCTTGGATAAGTGGTGTTTACAAGTGAGTAACAAGTAAAAATAATACTCAACTATCTCTAGAAACCAAACATGATAAACCATCCTTCACATAATTTACAGTTTATGAAATTTTACTATTTTTCTGACTAGTACAATAATAATTATTGTGTAAAACATTTGTAACATTCTAACATTTATATACGAGCCCAGAATCGTATCATTTGCCTCAGTTAAAATCATACAAAGGAAAATTGTTTAATCCATCATATATAAATTTTACCTCCTGCACATACATATATGTAAGGGAGAAATTATGTTTAAGTTACGAATTGATTAGATTAGATTATTTGAAGGCCTATCAGGGTTTCATGCATATCTTAGTAAATAAATGAGATGGAGTAAATTTCATTGGAATCAAAAAGATGTAGAATAATATTACCTACAATTTTTATTTGAAATATTTTTCTATATGTTGTTATCATCTGATTCAAGAACAGTGTTCATGGTACCAGCCAAATGAAATATTTATGTTAATGATTTCTTGTTAATATGTTTCAGCTGTTATTCCCTTAAAATATTCTTAAAAATATCAAAATTTAAAATACAAATAAATTGATTACAACAATTTCCTCTGTAAGATCAGAACAATTTTTAAAAGTAATTCTAAGAGTCTTAATGGGGTCTTTTACCAAATTTTTTTTTTATTGTTTATGAAACTTTATCTAATTTGAAGACTATCTACACTTTTAAAAAGTGTTAATTGTTATTCATTAAGCCACAATGATTTTTTTTAAATGTTGTGACGTCATTAAAGATGTGTTGGTGGATCTAAAACAGTAGAGATTTAAATAATTTTGTCACATAAATGTTTTATTTTATTGTAATACTCGTAATAATAATAAAATAAGTAAAAAAATATATGACTACAATTATTTACAATCTGTACTGTTTTAGATTCAGCAACACCTCTACAATGACGTCACATCATTTAAAAAAAATCATTGTGGCTTAATGAATAACAATTAAGAATTTTTAAAAGTGTAGATAGTCTTCAATTTAAATACAGTTTCATAAAAGAAATTAAAAAAAAATAGTGAAAGACCCCATTGAGCCAAACGGTCAAGTGATATGATTCTGGGTTCGTAATAAGTTTGAATATTAATTTTGTAATGTGTTGTTACATTGAAACATTTTACTACAAACATACGTCGAGTATATTAGATAGTTCTGATCAATAAAAAATAGTTACAGTTCTATTGTGATGTTTTAGATATAAAGAAAAGACACATAAATTTATTGTTGTAAATTCATAAACATTTATATACGTTTCCAAATTTTATTTACACTTAAGTCTCCGTACAAATCTGTGCTACGTCACGGCTATTTAATTTAATTATGGTTAATGAATCACATTAGATCAACTATCCGATACATTATTTTATTTCTGAATCTTGATATTTGATATATGATTATTTCTTGTTAAAAATACAATACTGTCAATAATCACATTATGATTTCTTGCTTTCATACAAAATTTATTTTTGAAAAATGCATGGTTAACATATTAAAAATTTAATATAATAAATATACAAGTATACAATAAAATAAATAGGTATAAATGATATTAACAGTAAAGTTATATTTATATGTTTATATTATTTTGGTAAATATAATATATTAAAATGCAAGTCTCATTAGATTCTGTAGAACACTGAGCTACGTCACAGCGATTTAATTTAATTATCTTTAATGAATCTGCATCTCTCGGCTTGCCAATACAATATTCTTTTTTCTGTGTTTCTTTATATGATAAATATTTATTTTATATTAAAAATACTAATACGCTTCGTAAAGACATCATGATTTCTAGCGTTTGTAATAAAGTTATTACATATAATCAAATACATGTTTTGGGAATATTTAACTTTGATTAACTTATTAAAATGAGTATATAATTTACAAATGCATGATCCAAATGTATGTAAATACATATGGACTATGTTCCATATGAATTTAGAATTATTTATATATATTTGTATTATAATAGTAAATTTATTTGAAGCCAACATCTATTTTTAAGGCAATGATGATTTAATTAATTAACTTCAATTAGTAAATCATGGCGTTGAAACTTGTTCATCGTGTCTTTAACTATGTTTATTTCTTTCTAACACAATGCTTTGTTTCTTTCTAACACTTTGGGCTTGCGTTCTGGCTACAAAAAAGGGGTGGGGATCCGAGCTGTTCAGGTGTCAGACAATGTTCCTCGGATCACTCGCCGCTCGTCCGTCTCAGTACAAACCGCGCGCGTCGCGTATTCCGCCTTGCTAGAAGGCCATCATAATTCAGGTCGCGAAACTAGTTCCGCTGGGTGGGGGATCGCGAAATGGGGCGCATAGCATCTCAGAGAACTGGCTCCACGGGAGTTCAACGTAGTGAAACAAAACAACGCAACGACTTAGGCGAGTATTTGTCAAAGTTCTCTGTAGATGTTGTCGGTCCGGGATGTGCCGGTGCACCGCGACGTGTGTGTTATCGTAGGGGTGTAAGGCTTCATACCATTGTTCAATAGGCGTAGAGTAGTCCTTTGTTCCCATTGCGAGGCTTCAAGAGGTGCGTGAGTCACGCCGTGATGAAAACTATTGTGCAATAGTATAGTCGCCAAGCCCCGTAATGCACCCGCGTAACTAGGCGTATTTCCTCCATGGGAGGGGCGTACACCGGCAAAGTGTAACGTTTTGCTAATTGACAACACGCTCCGGTTGTTGTCCTAGAGTCACTTGCGCCCTAGATTGTAAGTTAGCTACAGTTCGGAAACTGTTAGGTAGGGCTAGACAGGCAAGAAATGAAACCAACATTGAAACCATCATTGAAACCATCATTGAAGCCAACATTGAAGATGGGGGTGTGCTGTGGGATGAGTGGTGTGCTGTGGAATGAATGGTGTGAGCTGAATGAATGATAACCATAACTTGTTCTCTTGTACAATTTACTGCCTTGTATTTTGAGTTTATGTTTCAGATATCATCAAACTTCAACAAATATTTCCTAATCACAACATGTATGTTTTTTTCAGGTTAACAATTATTCTTTTATCTAATACATTGTTTTTATGTTTAAAGGAACAGGTGGACAACATCAACAAATATTTTCTCGTAACTAAAGTATGTTTTTTTCAGGTTCACAGTTATTCTTTTATCTAATACATTGTTTTTATGTTTATAGGGACTCGTGGAGAACATCATCGGAGTCTTCATCAACCCACCCCGACCATCTGGGCTTTCGTCCGCGCCTAGCTTTAAGCAGGTCAAAGGTACCCAGCTTTTGCTGAGGTAGTGCGTTTTAAAGCTCATTTTTCAATCATCGTCATCGGAGCCTGCATCATCAACATCTACACCTGGAGGGCTCAAAAACCCTCCGTCAACAGATTCATCAGGACCGACGCCCGCTGCTAGGAACTACGATGTAAGAAAATTAATTTAATTCATAAAAGAAATAATTAGAATTTTTATTTGATATTTAAGTTCTGCTTATTTAAAAAAAACACAGTTTAAACTATTCATATATTTATTTTGATTGTTATTAATTTTGTTTTGTGTGTTTACAGATACAGTTTCAGCAGCGATGAAGCCGCACCCCTACTTCAGGTTTTGTGGGGAGTTTTCCTGGAGGGCTAAGGGAGGAATTTCCGGGGGTGAGGTCAGCCTACTCTCTCTAGCCAATGCAGGAGACTGATCCAGGCTTTACATTTCAAATTGAAATGTTGTATATACAAACATCAAAAATGTATATACCAAAAAAGCTATCATCAACGACTTTAACTTCAACAACGACTTGAACTTCTTCAACGTCTTCAACTTAATCAATGTCTTTAACTTCTTCAAGGAAATAAAATAAATTATGAACCAATAAATATGTATTTTACTTTCTAGTACCTGTTATACCAATTACATTTTCAGATTGCAAAATAAATAAATCTATGAACTAAATATGTATTTTAAATTTCTAATATCCTATTTTACCCAATATTTATTTAGATTGATAAATAAAGGAATAAATAAAACTTTGAAAATTATATGAAAATGTGTTTTATTCTATCAGCACCTATAAACTAAATTTAATATTTATATTTTTATGATTTACATAAATATCACAAGTATATAAATCATTTATTTAAATGCCGAGAATAAAAATTTTAAATATACAAAATAAACAATTTAATTCCAACTGATATATTTAATTATAAATCTGAAATATATTAGAAAAAATACAAGTTCAAATTTATGTAGTTTATTATCCCGCATATTTCAGGAGTCGAATGCCAGAGACCTACGCTTTCACGCCCTGGTATTGCTGGCTAAACTTTTGCGGTGAAAATTTAATATGTTTCTGGCAGTTCTAATAAACTGAGAAAAATAGGAAATACAGTGCTTTCAATTTAGACCCTGTTACCACTACATTCAAAATACGATTTCTACTGATATGTTTTAAGTAAATGCTTAATTATATGTGATAAAAATAGTTCAGATGAAATTATTTGAGCCCGCACATTCCTGACGCCAAATCTCAGTGAGCCACGCGTTCGAGCACTGGTGTTATTGGCTAAACTTTTGCGGTGATTTTTCTTCTCGTCTATTCGTAAAATAGTTCAAATAAAAACAGCTGAGAATGAAATAATAAACTATTAATGTCAATAACATTTTATTGTAAAATGATTTGTATAGTCATAAATTGCGAAACTTTGTTTCCAATATACATAGTTCTTGCCACCGCCTACAGGAATTTCGTAGATGTCGCCAGCTACCACGCTAAATTTGAACAAATTAGTTATAAACAAGGCAGACTACACACTTTCCGATTTTTATCACGAAGTCACTTCCTTTGCCCAACTTTTTAAGCGGCTGCACTTCTACCGCTAATAAGAGGCGGCGCTTTTACCGCTTAATGTGTAAAAACGTCAAATTCTGTAAGGGATGGTCAATTTACTACAGTCTAAAAAAACCGCCAAGTGTGTAACCGACCTTACATTAACAATTTTGAGATCTATGAACTAGACATTCCATTATTTTGAGTATGCGCATTAACAACTCTTGAATCGGATCAATACTTTGGATTCTGCGCAGTTGACATTATGTTTAAATATTTGAATAGAAATTGCTTGAAATAAATTATTTTTCCAATAAATCATATGTGATTAAAACTTGTTGAAGACAGCACGTGAGTGCTTATGTATAAATAAATCCAAATATTGTAGTAAACATTAAATCAATAATGAAATGGTAGGTACAAACAAAACAATAATAACAATTCTTACCATATGTGGGAATATTAAAATATCTGCTTTATTTTCTAAGCACTCCTAGAGGTCCTTGTACAACAATGAAGTACATTTTCAAAGCTAAATATATGGAAATACAACTAAAACACTTAAACTGTCATCGAACTGTAACGAAATTAATAAACAAACAGCCATTATTCTGCAATGAAATGTCATTGGTAATTATGCTTAATAGTTAATTAACAATCCAACAAATGACGCTAGGGTGTATAAGCAATAATGCAAATCATATATTTCAGAATATTTTGCAAAATAAACACATCAAAAACATTATTTTACAAATGAATTCGCCCTGAATCGCACTCTGCTCTATTTCTTGGAAATTTCAACGCCTGGTCAGTGCATGAAACTCTATATTTCAGCTTCTTCAAAGATCTGCATCCGTATATACATTTAGCAGAAGCATTGTTTAAAACTATGTTACTGTTAGTTTCTATAAATGTATTTATAAATAAATATTGAGTTTATTTGTATAAAATTATCATAATTTAATTAATAAATAAAACATTAGGAATAATATTTTCCATTGTATCTTTGGTAATGTACTTAAAAGATTTTAAACAATCATAAAAACATTATTATTAATCATTAACAGAAGTATTTGAACATATTTATTTATATTTAATTTAATAGAACGTATTGACAGCCTCGTACTGTTTTAAACACATTTTTAACTGAGTTCTACACGAAATAAATGTCTTCAAATAATTTTGATTCAAATTTCAAATTTAAACGCATTTGCGCAGAATCCAAATTATTGATTTTTTGAAAGAATGATCCTGAATGCGCATGCCTACGATCAATGAACTTGCTTTGAAATTTAAAATATGCGGAAGTAGAACACAAAGTATAGTTTAAGAATATGAATGAATGAAAGGATGAATCTCATCCTAATATTGGCAAAATAGTTTTTGAGCATTTCTAGGCAAACGGTTAATTTTACAAAATATGTAGTCGTAATGAAAGAAAATACTCGCTGATTTTTTTCTATCGAATATATTTAAAGCATTTTTTTGTATAAAGAATTTTTTATTCTATTTCTGACAACTTAGACTTTTTAAATGGGTTACTTTATTGACGATTTCTGAGCTTTTAATGACGATTTTTGAGCACTTTAGTGCCGATTTCAAATAATATAGTTTTGAATAAAAAATAAAAGAACAATAGTTATTTACTTTACAAGTGGGCAAAATAAGAAATTACCCACGAGATAAATTTTAGCACACGAAACCGAAGTATAACATTTTATCCAACATCTCTTAATAAATGCAAAATTTATTTTAAAAATATTATTGGACAGTGACATATGCTTTAAATTTTTTAAATTAAATTGTCAATCGAGTAGTTAATTTAACTATTCTGAACAACTAAGTATTTTTTTGTAAAGCCCACCAATTTCTAGAATATAGGAATCTCGTTTGAAAATTCCTGAAATCAGCATTGCTAATGCAGTGTGCTCTTCATATTTGGATTCAGGGATGTGTTTTACTTAAGATAAAACATATTTGGTTAATGGGAAACTCAAGTAAATTTAAATTTGGTCTCCGAATTTTCGATATTATAAATTTGCTTGCTAAGGAAATACCAGAAGAGTTGGAGATTCTTTGTAAAACTGTATCATGTGTGTATAGTATTTAACATATTAATTCTGGCGAGTAATTCAAAATGCAATAATTTTTTACTCGACCGGACGTAAGCGCGGCGATCTGCGATCTGATTTAAATAAACATGTTTCAGATTGTGCGAAATATAATACATTAGCCACGCGGAGGTGTTTTACACTATCTGCTGCAGTTAATCTCCCGCATACAGAATCCATAAACGCTGGATGGGCAAGCAAGCGCAGCCTGCAAATCTGCAATTGCGTCGCTGGTGCATTGGTGCTGGTGCTGGTGCTGGTGTTGGTCCCAGTTGGCCGTGACGAGACGCAGAGGACAGAGATGGAATAAGGAGAACAACACCATTCATAATTTTACATATAATATTTTGGTAATAAATATATAATCAAATCTTTCTATAATTATTTGGGCTAGTCCTCTGCTTAGGGCAGATCTAGGAAAGTAATCTTGAGGTCAAAGCACTGCACCAAATGTGGAGTTTTGAAGACCAGTAAATTTTTAAAGCATGCTTTTCTCATTGAAACACAAAACCAAAGACAACCAAAAAGGAGATACAAATGAAAGATGGACCAATTTATGGTAAAATTTTGATGGTATACAATAATTTAAATAAATATATTATCACGCCATTTATGCATTTCTGTGTGTGGCACTCTGCTTAATACAGCTCTCAGTATTATGATATATTTATTAAGAATGGTATTGGTGGAGGAACCATAGTGGACATTTTATGTGGTGAAAATTGGTCGGCTGTGAGGATTGAACTGAGGATCTTATGATTCACAAACTGATAAAATAAATAATTAAAAATTATTAAATAGATTATTACGGACAACAACGTATGCATAGGTATACCGGGTGTAGAATTGAAATATGACGTATAGTGATTTCAAATCAATTTTTTTATATTCCTATAAATTTTTACCTATTTATTTTATTGCAAAAGTGTACATAAAAATAAGTTAAGAATTTAAAAATGCTTGTAGTAAGGCATATGTGGTTACCTAAAGATTAATATGTTACCGATATATCAATTAAAATAAAATTAATATTTATTATATAAATTATTGTGACATGGTCATAAAAACTATTTAACATTTCACAAGACAGTTTTAGATTTATTTATTTATAACCGAATGAAAAGAACTACCAAATTCATCATTATATCTTTACAATCTTCTACGAAATTTATAAAGAAAATAATAAGTAAAACTATTGAAAAAACTTTCAGAACTCGTAGCAAAATAGTTATTTATAAGCACTAAAGTTCAATTTTTTATTACGAATTTGGAATTTAGTTGTCGAGGCCCGTAGGGCCGAGGAAAATATACAATGTGAGTGATAAAAAGGAACTTCAGTGCCGAGGAATATTAAGTTTTATTTGAAATCTTAAATTCAAAAAAACTGTAAAAAAATTACAATATATGTTAAGTTTATACATTTGTCAGTTGTCAATTAAAACTGACAACTTCGAGAAGTGAAGTAATCGTAAATAATACTCAAAATTATGTGTTTTGACCTCAATTTCGTCATCGAAATTAATTCGTTAATTCTTCTTGCAAATTTTGTTTCTTGTTACGTCCAAATTTACTTATATCTGCCAAAATTATCCTAATTGTACAATAATTATTTAACGGTTGCCAACACTAGGTTGTCGTCGTATAATGGGTTACTTTAGTGATGATATCTGAGCTTTTAATGACGATTTTTGAGGACTTTAGTGCCGATTTCAAATAAAATAAGTTTTTTTGAAACTTTTTTCGGTAATATTTAAAATAATAGCATAAAATATAAAATACAGACTGATGTATCTGTATAGAGAGATATTGAGTAATTTTTAATGAATGAAGGTTAGTTGACATGGGAAATTATCTGCTCATTAACTGTACTTTACTTACGTTTACCTAATTATTATAATTACAATTGTATAATTAGATAATATTATGAAAATACTCCATCTTAAGATAAACTTAATTATATCAACACACTACTTTGTACAAAGTGTGGCTGAATTATTTTCCATAGATTTCAAGTGACTTAGTAATATTAGTGAGTACGGCCCTGGCTGGGGGGCTAGCAGAGGACAGCAGGGGGCAGCAGGGGGACAGTAGGGGGACAGCAGGGGGGTAGAGCTCCGCCGACCGGCATGGAGTCTTGTTGTAAACAAAACTGATTAAAAAGTGCATACAAACATTGCAATTCGCGAGTAATGACTCGGCTAACCTTCATCCACCTGATGTCGGAGTGAACGCCCCGTCGGCCGGTGTTTGGCCTTGAGACGAGCCCCATGCCCATGCAAATGTCCGCGCATGCGCGTGCGCTGCATCTTCACTTCTCACCTACTACCACATTCAATCGACGGAGACATTCAGTTTGTTGTATTGTTAGAAATTCACAAGAAACCGAAAAAGTGCGACGTCTTCCTCTTTGCCGCCGCAGCAGTTCATTGATACTCCGCGGCGGGTTTCGTCGGTGTCACTGCACCCTGCACCGCCCGCCCCCGCGCCGCCGCCAGCCGTGGGCGGTCCAAACCGCGACAACGGGTTATTATAAATAACGAAGGTGCCAGACACTACGTCAATTTTGGGTAGAGATGAAATGTTATTGTTTCGTGATGCTAACTGAATTTTAATGGGTACAGGATGTTAATTTTTCGGTAATTGTACCCAGGTAGATGCAAGAACTGTTACACACCCACTTTTAGGGGATTCGAAGAATAATGCAATTGTCATTTAATCTTCTTTGTACCTGATGGTGTTGTTTTTTTATTTTGTTGGTTGGTTGTAAGGAAATATCTGATGAAAGAACAGTTACCCTACTTTTTGGGAAATGACATACTCAGGAAAAAAGATATATTTTTTAAACCCACAATCTTGTAATCAAAACGGTGCTCACATCCTTTTCCTTTTTCTTTACTTTTCTCTGTTCTTACATAAAAACAAACATATTTAATTCGCATTGTATAGCAAGTTCTTATTACTTTCTTATACAAAGTATAAGGAAGTATTGGAATCATGAAATAACCGCTGACGAGATTTTTGCGGAAATACTTATTTTGACGTCCACTGAATCCGTTAAAACCAATTTCTCAGTGATGTGTCTGTGTGAGGGATGGATGGATGTCCGTGTGCGCCATATCTCATGAAAGAGACAAGATATGTAAATGAAACTTGGTATTTATAAATTTCATGAAAATATGAAGATCTGAAATAATTTTGAATAAAAATGACAAACCGGAAGTGGAAGTTTACTGGAAACACAAAACAATAAATTTCATTTATTTCAAAAATAGAATCAGCTTTGAAAAAAAGTTTCAAATGAAATATAATAGCAAGAATATTTAGAATATAAAATATTATTAGCACTTTTCTTGTGCATGCTTCTATTTTTGAGAAAAACTAAATTATATATTTAATAATCTTAGTTACTGGGAACAAAAACTAAAACATTTGTAACATCTATGTGTCAAACGTGTCAAATAATTATAAAGTGTCAAAAATATGTGTCGTTTGAAATATTATAAAAACAATATTTGTATTATTAGTTGGAAAGTTTTAAAGGCTAGATATTAATTAATATTTTTAAATTAAAGTCTATATTTAAAATAATTGTCAAAATAGTTATATGCAAGGAACAAGCCATACATATTCCGTTGGTTTTATGTATAAGAAAGTAGTGTGGTGCCCACACCAGATTTGTTTAGTGAATTCACATTCGCAGATTCTAATTAGTTGTTGGCACTACATTACCTCCCGCCATAGATTTTTTATCAAACAATGCAGAAACACGGACCACCACTATCAAGAAACGCTCCAACAAATTTATATGGACTTTGGAATTTAAATAAGATATATTTTTAATTAGTTTTCCAATTCTTCGTAAGTTTCCAATATGTGAAAAGGTATATTAGTTCAATGCTTCAATAAATGAAATTGCAGTATGCCAGTTAATTAAATAGTTTCATTATATCGTGTACTATTATATTCTAATCAAATACGCGAGTTCTCTGGTGTGCACAATTCTAAAATTAATTAAATAATTTCCATTATATTACAGTACATGACAACAAGAAACAAAAGCAGTTCAGTATATGAAGTATACGGTCCGGTATGTCTTTCATCGTATTCAATCAGTGCTTCTGAAACTATTGACATTACAGGGTTCTGCCATTGAAACATAATAATACTGGAACGCTAATTGCAAGCCGAGTGAGCCAGCCAGACGTTGGTCCAACTGTCTTTGTTGTACAGTTTACTTAGAAAGTTAATAATATAAAGAAATTAACATTAAATGATTTTGAAATAAAATATTTAATATAAAAATTAAATAATACATTAGTTGATCAATACACTCTTAAATATTACATATAACTTTTAAAGAAGACACAAATAACTAAATTACAAAATGAAATATCACACAATCGACAGTAGTCATTTTTAACTTAACCCCTGTGTTTTCCCTCCAATAACATCTCTGAGACTTGTAAATTGACAGCTGATAACCTACAAAAATCACTTACCGAGATCTTTAAAGTATTAGCAAGTTGTTTACGGCCGAAATCGTAATCAGTCACTTTTCGTTCGAGGTACATACAAAATTTTATTTCATACTGGTTACTAAAGTTGTTAAATTATAGTATTTATTAAAAGAAATTATCAAAAATTAGTAGAAATATAAGTTGATATAAGCAGGCTAAATAACAATTTCTATAGGAATAAGTATTTGTTTATAAATAATGAACCAATTAAAAGTCAAATTTTACTTTAAAGTTGTAGGACTTTAAAGTTTTACTTTTCGTACGATAAATAGTCCGAAAAATGTAACATAAGTAACCAGAATGAAATAAATAGAATTAAATATTTTTAAATGTAAAAACTTGTTGTAATATTTGACAAAATTTTTTTGAAAATTAATTTTCACTTGTAAATCCATGGACAAGACCAAAATAACAAAGTATCGTCCACCGTCTCGCCAAATTTTTCTTTCAAATTTGATTAAAAATCAAACCTACGAAAAACACATCAACAGTATCACAGGATATCTACCCAAAATAAAGGTTTACGTCTTTTATTGCATATTCAAGCAATAAAATGCAGATTTGAGTTGTAGGTGCATTAATTACATTTCATATTATTTATCTGAAATACTTCAGTCGTGGTACCAACCAATGTGGCTAAATAAGATGATATATTTATTTATTTTAAAATATTTGGAACCACTGTGTATGTGTCATGCTCGCAAGCATGTTCTTCCTTGCGGTGAGAATATCGGTCGAACACAAAGGACAATATTAAATCCAGCTTTGTTTCTTGACAACAAAGACCGCATTTTATTTTATCAGGTTTAGGAAATAGCGTCTTTCTTTAACTTTCAACAATTTAATATATAGATATTTTTATCTCTCGCCGAACTTACGTATTTCCGGGATACCTAACGCGACTTATGCATTTTAGCAAAATTGACCTCGCGAACCAGATACGGTTTATAGCGGAAGTTAGAGAATTATATTTTCCTTCGTCCGCAGCAGAATCAGATCGGAGATGCAATATGCTTAATTTAAAGTTTATGAAAAATGCACCTTCGCTAAGAGGAGACCGTATTTACTATATGTGGATGCTCTTCAATCCATTTTACTTTATTCTGCTCGTTCAAATATATCTCTAGTACTCATAAACTATTAAGGACATTATATTTCCAGTTTCTTCAAATTTGTTTTATCTTTCGCTGAATTACATTCTTATATCTTCTTTACGAGTCATACAAGAATTAGAGAGAATAATAAGTCAAAATTTGCAAGAGTTATATCTGATTTTTGTCAGCAATGTGCACTGAAATATAGTAATACTGAAACGTGTACTTGTAGTCTTTTACGAAAGATACAAACCAGCCTGGGACAGATAGATATCGTGGGCCACTCTTCTTTGTCTAACACTTATTTGTAGAATGGTTGCTATGAGTTTGTTGAGCGTTGCTATTTAAAAACATTGTACGCCAATAGTTATTATCCAACACCTCTCAATAAATGCTCTATAACTATGGCGATTTTAAACAAGCAAAGTAACAGATTATCCACTAGTGGGTATAATTTTGAGGAAAGCTACTAGTGAGTATTTTTTTATTTATAACAATAATAATAACACAACACCTTGGTAACTACTTCGATTGACATTTTAATTTAAAAATTTAAAGCATATGTCACTGTCAAATAATATTTGTTTAATAAATTTTTCATTTATTAAGAAGTGTTGGATAAAACGTTATACTTCACACGTGGGCAAAGTGGAATTATCCACTCGATCAAATTATCTCACCCAGCCTTCGGCTTCGTGAGCTTAAATTTCTCTCGTGGGTAATTCCTTACTTTGCCCACTTGTAAAGTAAATAACTATTATATGAGGAATAATGGTAGTCATTATTCACGAAGATAAAGCAAATTATCCGATTGAATAATGACCATAATCCCGAATATAATACTATACTTTTTCTACTCCTGTAAATTTGGAAATCACTTTTGAAAATGATCGAAATTTTTTGAAAACAGGTGAAAAACGTCAACATAAAACACACAATGACAACTGACTACATGTCAACTGTCAGGCACCGTTGCTAGGTGATTCATAATAACAGTGAGTTATGGAATTCTGGATCTATTATTGGTCGAGACGAGTGAATTATGAATCATAATTCAGTGTCGTAAATAATTAATCGAAAAAAATCGAAATAATGGGGATATATTTATACAGAGATATAAAAAAAAAATTTGCGCCATTTACCCATTCTGGTTGTGACACTTTGCTTTTGCAGGTCACGATATGTGATATATTTTTAGCCGTAAAATGCGGTTACCAGCCTTCAAGTTATGTTCCTCAAAGATGTGTGTAAACTATTAAAATTTTGAAAAATTTTAAAGAATCATACCTTATTTCTCCACCCTATAAATAAAAAGAAATTGATCAGAGTCCCCATTATACTAAGAAACAAATTCCATGTATGTTTAGCGGCTGTAAGGCTTCTATTAGCATACAGTTAATTAAATTGCATAACCAGGTATTATTAGTATGCTAATATGATTGCGAAATATATGAGTCAGGTGTATTTATCGCTGTTGTAAAAATAAATAGACCTCAACATTATAAAAGTGCATAACATTACGACGCAATGTAAGGAAAAGAGAGAAATTATAACTGGCGTGAAGGCAGGAGCGAAATGAAACACAGGAATCGAATTAGAAAACTGTGCTGAATGCTTCGATGATCACTGAGCGATATTTAATTCAGACTAATTTGTTAATATGTGTAATATATTCGGAATTTTGGTCGGTACACCAATATGCGTGATAATATATTTATTTACTTTGTCAGGCTATTGTGTATAGGATTGTAAGCAAGAATAATAAAAGGATAAGAGATGCGACACGTAATTTTGTCAAGAGAAAGATGAACATAGTTGAAGAAGAAGATGGAAATACAAATTTCATTTGTTGTAGTTTTATACATGATAGTAAATCGAAGGATGCATCTTAGCGTTTCTAATGCTATTTTCTAAATGTTCAATTATTGGCTTTCCTAATTATATTTCATTAAATTATAATTATATTACATTAAAAAAGTTAAATAGTTCATTGTAGAGGAAAAATGTATGCATTTTCTTATATAATATTTATTATTTTACTCTATCTGGAACGGAAATGTTTATTGGTAATTTTCTTAAAATCATCAGTGCCATAAAATAACAAAATGAATATCTAATATACATATTACAACGCTAGAAAATAAATATGGTAAAATCGAAAGGTTATTGTGGATGTGCTAACTTTGACGACTGGTAACTCATTAACTAAGAATGGGACTTTCATTTTAAGGGCAAATTTGAATTCCTCGAAGAATTCTCTTTAAAATGCATATAAACTTTAGTATATTTATATAAATAATACGCATATTACAAAGCTAGAAAAGAAATATGATAAAATCGAGAAGTTATTATGGTTGTGGTAACTTTGACGACTGGTAACTCATAAACCAAGAATGGGACTTTAGTTTTGAGGACAAATTTGAATTCCCTGAAGAATTCTCTTTAAAATTCATAGCAACTTTAGTATATTTAAATAAATAATACGCATATTACAAAGATAGAAAAGAAATATGATAAAATCGAGAGGTTATTGTGTGTTGTGATAACTTTGACGACTGGTAACTCATAAACTAAGAATGGGACTTTCATTTTAAGGACAAATTTGAATTCCTAGAAGAATTTTCTTTGAAATGCATATAAACTTTAGTATATTTAAATAAATAATACGCATATTACAAAGCTGGAAAAGAAATATGGAAAAATCAGTGCCATCAAGTAACAAAATAAATGTGATATTAATTAAGAGTAGGTATAATTTATTTAATACATTTTTGTCGAGCACTATTTAGAGCATAGTACAATTTTACTATATCTAATTTTTCTTCCAAATTATACATTTTTAATAAAAACATTTGAAATCAAACACTGATGACAGCAGATGACAGATAAAACCAGTAACTTTCAATTGGTACATTTGTTTTGGTGTTTCATGGCACTAATGATTTTAAGAAAATTGCCAATAAATATTTCCGTCATTTTTTCGATTTCAGGTAGAGTAAAATTATAAATATTAGTGTCCAAAAATATAGAAATTCTTCTTCTTCTTTGATGTAAAATAATTAGGAAAGCCAATAATTGAACATTTTGAACATGTCATTGAAAGAGCTATAATGCGTCTTTCAATTCATCATCCTGTATAAAATAAATAAATAAATATATCATCATGTTGTTTACTCCTTTCGAGTGTGGTACTTTGTGAAATGCGGTTACCAGCCGTCATGTTACAGTCTCCAAAAGTGTTAATGGAGGGAGAAACAGACGAGTAAAGTTAAAAGTAAACTATCTATTGTGGGATTCAAACTGAAACTGAAACCTAATAATTTATTATTTTTAAATTCAACTCCAGTTGTTAATAAATGATCGCGTCCATCCTGGCAAGGCTCGCTTCTCGGCAAGGCGCTTTCCAAAGCCTCCTATGTCGTTCATTGATCATTTATAAAGGCAGGCGAAACGTCTGGCTCTATTAACGTGGGTGGGTCTTACGTAACGTCGACGTAATGCTAGCCGTTAGCGTATTGACGTAACGTGGAGCGTAGTCTTGAAACACGCGTATCCTGCGTCCTGCTGGGACGGGATTCACAAAGGTGTAATTAATAAATAATTCAAAGGTTCGGAGTAGTTTTTAAATCTTGATTCCTGCAGCGGGAAATGGGAATTTGCTATACGAGTACACGGAAATTTGATTGGTTAGCGAAATATGTGATACAACAATGCTTGATGGAGTTAATAAATTATTTGGGAAGGGTGGATCCAGAACAGGACTTGGCAAAATGATTCAAGCCGCATTTCAGTATCTTTATTATTTTCCGGGTTTTAAGGGTCTATTTTGAGGGTACATATCTCAAAATTAACAAAGATATTGGGCGCATTCAGCCGAGCCTAGCAGCTAGATCGCTAACTTAGCGGTCACAGCTGAACGTATTGCTAAGTAACCGCTAGATTTCAGCAGCTAGACTAGCGTCCTAGCGAAATAAATTTGCGCTAGATGAGCTAGCGAACCTTCTAGAACTGTCAAATGTATAAAAATTTATTTGTAATTTCATCAATATTATCCATGCCTGCAAAAAAAAAATTAAAATGTAGTGAAATATATGAAGTATTTGACATCTATTACTTACCAATTTTAAAATACTGTTTTGGATTTGTCTGTTATCATAATTTGAGGTTAATTCCACCTAACTTGACTGACACAAGATGACAGTACCAGCAAAATTCCGTTTCTGTTCATATACTACTTTTCATCTGCTAGAATCTATCACTAGCAAACACTAGCTAACCGCTAGGTTCGGCTGAACGCGCTCATTGACTTATAGTTTCATCAGACTGCTTTTCTGCTATTTCTAAACATATTAGTAAATTTTAGAAAAGTGAAATAGTTTATTGTAGAGGAAAAATTTATGCATTTTCTTATACTAATATTACTCTACCTGGAACTGGAAAATGATGGAAACGTTTATTGGTAATTTTCTTAAAATCATCAGTGCCATGAAATAACAAAATGAATAATTAATACATATATTACAAAGCTGAAAAGAAATATGATAAATTCGAGAGGTTATTCTGGTTGTGATAACTTTGACGACTGGTGACTAATAAACTAAGAATGGGACTTTCATTTTGAGGATAAATTTGAATTCCCTGAAGAATTCTCTTTGAAATGCATATAAACTTTAGTATATTTAAATAAATTATATGCATATTACAAAGATAGGAAAGAAATATGATAAAATCGAGAGTTTATTGTGGTTGTGATAAAAACACTAGCTAGCCGCTAGGTTCGGCTGAACGCGCCTATTGACTTATAGTTTCATCAGACTGCTTTTCTGTTATTTCTAAACATATTATCAAATTTTGAAAATTTTGTAAATTTTTTCTAATCCTAAACATATTAGATAGTTTTTCTACTGGGTGTATTTTCGAGGAATTATTATTATTTGCAACTTGGCGAGTTGAGCGAAAGCACAGAAATTCTCAGCGGTCAATGTCGCTCGACAATATTGCGAAATATGAAAGTGTGCTGCAATACCGACGCCCTGGCGTCCCGGCGCCCACCCTCGCTATCTCCAGCGCTCCTCGACGCTGAGTTATGGCCAATGACCGCTACCGTCCGCACAAATCATGGCGATATGAGGTTTTGGTTGCTCTCCCAGGATTTTTCGTTTGGTTTTAAGCTTATATCGTGTTGTATGGGGATGATAATGTCATAGGAAGGGAGTATTTATACGCAATTGGCACATTCTTCACTTGGATGCGAATGGAGATGATCACTTTGTTTGTTATGTGAAACAAAAGATTGTAAAATGTGTTTTGGACTCTGATTTGTGGCTGACAAGCTTTGCCCATTGTTTTTTACAACAATTATGTTTTGAACTGTAATCGAAACATCATAATCTTTTTAGCTTTTTTGAACCAAACAGAAGTGAGAATTTTTGACGTATCTACCAATCAAAATTGATTTTTAAAAATATTCTGTCAGTTAAAACATAAAATACAATTTTCTAGCTATATATATTTCCTACTAAATTTGATTTCCTACATGAAAATAACCACTCGTCTTCGACTCGTAGTCATTTTCGTAGCAATAAAAACTCAATAGTCCAGGCGATAAATTTCCGGAAATCAAACTAGCATATTATGTATGAAAATATCATCAATTTTGGTCATACTTCCTTATACTACGTATTAAACGATCTACTTTTAAATATTGGGTCAAGTGACGTCAAACTGGACTTTTTGTTTGCTCCAGACTCTAATACAAAATAAGTCATAGTAAAATGTTTTCACTTATGTCACAGTGTGTAAGTATGAGCAAATAAAATTAAAAATATCTGCAAAGAACAACAAATCTGCCATCGCTGTGTCAATATTTAAAAAATGTTGTAACTGATATATCTTTCGCAACAGATTATCAAACAGCTGAAATAAGCAGCGCCTCCTGAGCAGCTGTCGCGTTGGTTTCAAATGTAAACATCGGCGGATTCGTTGCGCCAGATGGCGAGATTTCCATGAGTAGATGGACTTTCCATTGACTAGCAGATATAAATACATACGCACAACATTAGCATTTTTAATTTTAGCGGCTCGGTACAGTCGAATCAAATAAACAAAGATGTTTCAGCCTTTTGGCTTTCAGCGTAAATTAAACTCGCACTTGAAAGTGAGAGTTACTGCCTATAAAAAAGATTTATTTCTTGCAGTACTGCACTAATTAATTGCTTGTATTTTTACTTGAAATAAAGTATTTAAAGACCGACTTTGCACTTCTGTATCTGCTAGACAGGGTTGCTAACGTACGGAAAAAATTGACAGTTGGGATAAAATAATATTTTTTGAGAAAAACTCAACAACCAAAAAGTAACAGTAAATTAAATTAGCTATTTTTAAAATTATTACATAAGCTATTACCAGAGTGTACTAAATCTTAATATATTACACAGACCCACAAACAATTTTTTTTTTTTTGAACTTCTATCGAGACAACTATAATCCCCATGTAATTTTCGTTGGTGATTCCGAAGCAGAGGTAAAAAACAAATCGTCATCCTCAGCTCTAAAAACACCTCCTCAACAGGATAAAAATTACTTAACGCTCCACGAATAGTCTAAAAGGTACTGCAACTATTTTTTGAATGTCGTGTTATGAGAGGAGTAATTTTCAGCCTCTCATGAAGATGTCACTGAATGACTTTGGTGCATTGCAAGTATTCACCTCCAAACTGCAGTGCTGCATATCATCAGCCAATTTAAGCATCGATTAAAATAGAAATCACGATGACAATTTTTTTTCACAGGTATGCTCCCAAATTTAAATTTAGGGGTGGTTTCCTCCACTCTATGGGAGTAATTTTTGACCATCGCATCAAGACTAATTCAGTTACTCTCTGTTTCACAAGAAACTTAGACTTTGTAAGCTTTTATTACATTTACTGCAATTTTTTCAAGGTGCGCCATGCACGAGGGGTAGTTTTCACCCTCTCTTTTGGGGGTGGCACTGAATAACATTGGGGCTACGCGAGTGTTTATCATCAAGCTTAATTTTTATCCAATTTGAGCTCATATTAAAATAAAAATCACGTTGAGCATGGAATGGTACTCATTTCCTACGAGTATGAAAGTTTGTAGCATGAACCGAATCATACAAATATGAAATATACATTCCATGCGAGTTGTACACTATACTTTTTCTACAACCACAATATTATTTCCTAATTAAATTTAAATAATAAATTTGTCCCGCTTTCACCATTCCAATATTTGATAGTTCTATAGTATATTGTACAACGAGCATGGAATGGTACTCATTTCCTACGAGTATGAAAGTTTGTAGCATGAGCCGAAGGCGAATGCTGCAAATCATACGAGTATGAAATGGATATTCCATGCGAGTTGTACACTATACTTTTTCTACGACCACGATATTATTTCAAAATTAATTTAATTTTAATAATAAATTTGTCCCGCTTTCACCATTCCAATATTTGACACTTCTAAATAAGTATCCTAGCAATGGCACCTGTACTTAAATGAACTGATGTGTATTGAAATACTCACAAAACAAATTCATTTCGCACGATGCTTGCAATGTACCTCATATCCCTAGCAACGACAAACATACAATGAGCAGATTTCTCAGTGGTCGTAGAAAAAATAAGTATCCTAGCTATGGCAACTGTACTGAAATGAAATGAACTGTATTGAAATACTCACAAAACAAATACATTTCGCTTGATGCTTGTAATGTATCTCATATTTCTAGCAAACAACAAACATAATAAAGAGCAGATTTCTAAGTGGTCGTAGAAAAAAATATTTTCATTATGCTCCATGGAAGAGCATTAGGTGAAGATTTACGAAAAAGTATTACGATTCTATTAAGACAGTAAGGAAGAATTATCATTTACCTAAGAGTACAGTGTAATACATAATAATTTAAACTTATGTAGTGACAAGAGCAGTGCGAAATTATATTTAATTATGGAGTATTTCTAAAGTGGTACGAATACATTTGGGATTGGCCTCATAGAAATGTGTATTTATTAATCAAATATTATTTATACCATCAAGTCTGATGAACTACAGACCCTGGGATGTATTTCTCATTTTCTAAAGTCATGTCTACGTAATTACTACTAACCACACAATCAATAAATAATATGAAAATTATCCGGCATTAATGGTGGCGGCCGCTGCATTATCCCATATCAATACGTCACCACTTCACCGTCCAATAAAGCCATCATCTGGCATGAACGCTCTGCATCAGCGATTTCCCGTTCCGTTCCATTTCCAGGCGACTGGAGCCACGTGACGTCACGACTCACGCTCACGAGAGACGAGACGAGCTATTGGTCGATGAGCAATGGCTGTGATCAGTGATTCGTCATTAAATCATTTACCACGCGAACACGCTGGACGCCGGGGTCTGGGCTATGGCACTGACCACTGACCTCTGAGGGCGAGAGGAGTGGAGCGGAGAGGCGGGAGGGAGAGTGCAGAAAGCAGGGCTGGGTGTAGGATGATCATAAATGTTCATTGTCGAGAAATTTAAACGTGTTTATTACTTTTCTGTACATTTTATTATTAATTAATAAAATTCTGAATTGTGCGACACAGAACTTCTCACTTAATAGTGTATTATTATATGAAGGATTATGATAATCAGTATTCACGAAGATAAAGCAAATCATTCGAGTGGATAATGACCATAATACCGAATATAGGTAATACTGTACTTTTTCTACTCCTGTATATTCGGAAAAAAGGTTTAACACTTTTGAAAATGATCGATATTGTCAAAATACACAATGACAACTGACTACACTCTCACTGTCGTGAATTATAACTTATAATTAACCGAAAAATTTAAATAATGAGGAAATATTTTACACAGGGGTAGAAAAATACCTATTTAGTACAAAAATAATGTATACTTAAATGATATAAATTTGTAAAAACTATTATCATAGATTTCTGACAAAACAGTACACCAAAAAGCATCTATCCCTTTTCGAAATATACTTTTCAATTATGACACATGTCAAAAAACAATATTTTTTCTATGATACCAAAATTGTGACAAAAACAGTAAATTTCATATCTACGAAACGTTTGTGTACCCTCCTATCGGGAGGGAAAGTGCTGAAAAAATGGCATTTTTTGTAAAAATGAACAAAATAGAACTGATGAAACTTTATCGTACCTATTGGAAATTCTAAATGATGCTAGTAAAAGAAACAATTTTCAAACAGAAATTATAGACAAAACATTTGAAACCATAAAACTATAATTTACTGAGATACTTTAAAATAACCTGATAGGTCTGCAAGTAAACTACCACTTTCAGTTGCTGGACCAAAATCTAATCAGTTCGTAATTTAAACATCCAAGTTCAAAATATGAAATTTTAGAATAATAGTTCCACCACCTAACATCCTGAATTTTTTAATTTTTAAACTGTACAGCATATTACAAAATTTTGTTGTGGACACCACAATACCTCTCGCCAAATATTTCTTATCAAACAATGCAGAAACACGGATCACCATTATAAAGAAACTCTCATTCTTTATAAAAATTTGACACATTTAAACGAAATTGTCAAAATATAATTTTTCTTTAACCTGTTGCAATTCGTAAATGGAGACAGTAAGAGAAAAATGTTTCAAACAATAATTGTATGTAATAATATTTAAAACATTATTCTAATAACAAAAAGTGTTATTAAACCAGAATTTGCTGAGATATTTCAAAATAACTTGAGAGGGCTTCAAGTAAACTACCACTTCCGGTTATTGGATTATCACCAAAAATTAATCAGCTCTTCACAAAGAGATACAATTGATTTATACAAAACATCAAAATTATCAGTTTAGTAGTTTTTGAGAAACACACACACAGAAATCATCGCGAAACTAGTTAAATCGTATTCTAGGGGCCCTAAAATGTGCTCATCCACTGAAAACGCACTAGCAAATTTTTAGCATGATTCCTACACCTACACACAGAATGTGTCTGAAAGTGAAAAGTGTTTTGGAATACAACAAAAGTTACTCTTCTTCATTTATTTACTTAGATACTCCTAAAGTACTTGATAGGTCCCGGTTGATGAATTTATATAAAATAGTTTTTGAATTTTGCGCGCGCCCTCACTTGTTTATGTTTAATAGGAACAATTTATTAACAGGTAGATCCATAAATTTAGTTATATTTATTATAATTTATATTGTATTAGTTCTGTAGGTGGAACAGAGAGGGGAGAAATTGACAGGTTGTAGCATCGTTTGTTTGATGTTTCTTGATTAAAGTGTTTGGTTTGTTGTTATCAGTGAATCATTTGTTGTGTTATGAAAATCTAGTGCCCTACGAGTTTGACAACCACCAATAAATGTAAGTATTTATAATTATAACTTTTTCAATATTGTACAGTCGTCTCCATTCCACCTGCATATAAGTGCTACGTGCCCTAATTGCAGCACGTGTGAATGTTGTGTCTACAGCAACCAAATTTAATTACGCCGTATGTAAATTTCACTCCGTCGTGCTCTGTTCCTTACGTTTACGTTTGCGATCAAGTAAGTTATGGAAGTGTAGCCAAGCAATCAAAACAGCAATGAAACCTTGAGGCAGCTCATGTTTCAGCTGGAGTTGTTGGGAATTTTATTAGAATAAGGTTAAGTGGAATCAAGCAAAGAAATGAATAAACTGTTGAGATTAATTCTCAACTCCCAAGAAATAAATGATCTGAAAAGTAAAGGACGTGATGATAATATTTTATGTTTAATAAATAATAAAATCCCCGTCTCTTCGTTTTTAAAATGGAATATAAAGCTATTCATGTTTCTTTTATGAAAGCATTTTTTTAGAAAGTGCTTATTTTCGTGGAAAATTGTGTGTGCTTTTGTAAGGGAGGTAACTAAAAGAAATGCGAGTTTTTTGTATCACCTCACGAAATACAGACGCTGTTCTCCGTTTATTTCATCTTATATTGCCTTCTAAAAATATGTTTACGAGTCGTAGTTCGTGTTGTTTGTATTTATTGTTTCACCAAGTATATTGTATTAAATACATTTGTGTGCTCAAATATCGTCATTAAAAGCTCAGAAATCGTCACTAAAGTAACCCATTATACGACAATTTTGAGCAACCCAGTGTTGGCAACCGTGAAATAATTATTGTACAATTAGGATAATTTTGGCAGATATATTGACGTACTATAGTAAATTTGAACGTAACATGAAACAAAATTTGCAAGAAGAATTAACTAATTAATTCCGATGACGAAATTGAGGACAAAACACATAATTTTGAGTGTTATTTACGATAACTTCACTTCTCGAGATTGGCAACACTGACTGTCAGTTTCAATTGACAACTGACAGATATATAAACTTAACCTATATTGTAATTTTTTTATAGTTTTTTCGAATTTTAGATTTCAAATAAAACTTAATATGTACCTCGGCACTGAAGTTCCTTTTTATCACTCACATGGTTTTTTTCCTCGGCCCTACGGGCCTCGCCAACTAAATTCTATATTCGTGATGAAAATTTGGTACTTCAATGCCTTTATACATAAATAACTACTACTGTATAAATATATCCCCATTATTTTTTTTTTTCGATTAATTATAGTACTCATAATACACGACGATTCATTCTCCTCGACCAATCACAGAGCCAGAAATCGTTTATAATAAAGACATGGTGACGTGGATCACCAAGCAACGGCCGTCTGACTGTTGACATGTAGTCAGTTGTCATTGTATATTTTGATGTAGTCATTTTTCAACATGTGTTTTCAAAGGATTTAAATAATTTATTAAACGCTATTTCTGAATTTACAGGAGTAGAAAAAGTTCAGTATTATATTCGGAATTATGTTCATTATTCACTCGGATGATTTGTATTTCTATCACTCGCCTACGGCTTGAGACGCAAATTTCATCTTCATGAATATAGACTATCATAATCCCTCATATAATAATTATACTAATGGATTCTCTGCAGTAAAATATTAGGGAAATAAAGGTTAGATTTTAAAACGAAAATGAATTAATTCTTTTGTAGTGCAGTATGTATTACCTACAGTGTGGATCGTAAATGATTAAAATAACTCCACCATGTTGTAAGTTGGTCTTTATAAGTTTATAAGGGTATCATTTATACTGCATTAGTCACAGTAACGGATCTGACGATTGGTTAATTATACCCGGCATATTTTTTTACGGTCTTGTAATTATTTGTAAGTCTCTACAACGTCGCGGGTCATTAAGACAGATGCAGGTGGAGCAGAATTTAGAACATTGATTTGAGCAATCAAAATTTAATAAAGAATATTACATCACAACTGCTATACAGGGTGGTGACTGACTCAGCAGATCATAGGCGTTTAACATGTTCAATAATATTTGTTAAATTTCCTGCTTCCTTCATTTCCAATGATTATTCTATATTTTTACATCCCGCCTACCTCTAGGTAAGGCAGGTATTGTTTTTGGTCCAAATATTGAGTAGAGAGTTTACTTGTTTTCATTACACTAATTTTATTAATTTTCATTAGATTTTGAGATAATAAAATATAAAGAAATTAGATTTCACAAATCTTGCATTCCTTCTACACCATGGAAACATGCCATTTTGATTGTGAAGCTGTTTTCTTAGTGAAATATATGTCAAAAAATTAAATGAAAATACGAAATAAAATAAAATTTCTCAAATATAAATAGAAAATAAATAAATAAGAAGATATGTTTCAGTATCATCAAATAGTATTTTGTATCGTTTAAGACTAGTATTGGACGGGAGGTGTTGTGCTGGCCACATGAGATTTTTTTTTAATATGACAACATTTAGTCTAACTCAATTATTTTTTAAGAATTGTCGAAAAGAATTGATACCACTTCATTTTAGAGAAAAAAGTTTCATATTAAATTTGAAGAGAATTAATATCTGCATCTGAATCAATGAACAAATTTTATTGTATTTATTTAATAATGGTTAAAAGACGTTCAAAAAACATTTCAGAAAACAGATTTAGCTTTATTTATTACAGAATTACAGTGTTGTATTATTTTCTGTAGAAATTTCCTAGATTATTGTAATGACATAATAGGAAATTTGACAGGTCTTTTCTTTCCATTTCTTTATTATCAATTTTACAAATTATTATAGATTTAACGTCATTCAAATCAGGCACAAAGTATCAAAGGCGAACCAATTCTAATCACATTCATTCTTCTATTCCCCTCGTCTAACGAATATCACATCACACAAGAGCGACACCATTCGCCCGATGTGCTTAATGGGGTATCCATCACCCGTCGCCGCTACTGTGCTCAGTGGCGGCGATGTAGGGGTTGACTTCTTGTTTACTGCACCCCACTTGGCGCCTGCCATCAGACTGCAAAGATTCGCGAACGTTCATTAATTCCTTTAAATGCAAGATTGCTAAAGATGTGCTGGAATCTTTGGTCTGCCCACAAATCCACAACAACTTTTCTGTGGAGTCAAAATTTTCGGTAGTGAGTTTTCAATGAATAAGCACGTTTTGGTGTCGCTAGATTTCACTATTTTCACGATGTTTTCACTTTGGTTGGGGCATCTTGAGCGAATATCGGTGAAAGAAAGGTGAAACTATTATATGCAGATGGGATTGAAGGTGAACGATTGAATAGGAGTCAGAAGAATAAATGGTTAGGTATGACTGATGGTTTGTTGCGTGAACGAGTGATGAATGTGGATAAGAAAAAGTAGCGTGCCATAGTTCGATATATTAGAAAATATTTTTCTATAACACTGTTTTGGAAATTAGGCATTCCACAACTAAAAATTGTTATGAATCATTAACATTCCATACGCTGCGTATGGAATAATTTCGACGAATCGGAGCCGCATATTAGCGCGATATATGAAGTATCTTTATTCAGTTACTATGGTTACGTCTATTTGTTTTAATTTGATTTATTTGATTTTGACGTTTTCAACAGTTTTATATTTGAATTTTATGAATAATTTCCAAAATCTGGTTATAGAAAGTATAGTGTACAACATGTAACAGAATGGCATATCCCACACTCGCAAATCGTAGCCCTCGCCTTCGGCTCGGAATACAACCTTTTTGCTCGCGTGGAATATGTGCCATTCCATTACTGGTTGTAGAATATACTATTTAAGTTTCAGCCAAATTATTTTCAGTTTATTCTCACTATCTTATTCTATTATTACTGATTATTTTAGACGTTTCTTAAAACCAATGAAATGCTTCCTTGTATGTCACGTGTCTGCGTTTTAACCAATCTTATCATTATTATACTGAGAATAAAGATCTAGTAATTATTCCCCGGAATAATTTTGTAGCTTTTTTGATTTTGTTGACAAATGTCAGATGTCACATAGTTATCATCAACACAAGTAAACATTAGCAAAAAAAAAATAGATTTAGTGGCGTGCCTGATGATGAAAAATGAAATAAAAAAATAATCTAATTAAATCTAGTAACTTTCTCAAACTTGTTGCCATTTGGCAATAGCCACTCTAGGCCTACGGGCTTTCGTGGTTATTGTCCAACAGCAAGTTTTCAAAAGGTCTGTCAAATTATTTTCAATTTTTCTCACTCTCTTGTTATTTTATTACTGATAATTTTTCCCAAAGAGTTCTTTTAGTGTCTTATATAACACCAAGAGTTTGAAATAGGAACAATACTTGCGACTAATAAAAATAGCAGTAGCACTTGTGACGTAACCAAATTGTGTACTTATATCTGTTATAATTGAAGTATACATATTGTTTAAATTCTGTAACTTCTTTATTAAAAAATCTCTACATTATTTGAATGTCAATTCCACAACTATCCTATAAAGAAGAGAGCTATCGTCTCTTGGAGACCTTTGCAGAGTTCCGCCCCTGTTCTTGTGTGCGAAACGCGTTAATAATCAAGCTGTTTGTAGTCGCGCGATGAGAAAGATGTCAAGTGATACTTATGATTTTGTGCGATCATGGCGTTCGCTTCACGGAAGCCGAAGAAATTCTGATTGCTGCCTTCTGAATTTTGCGGTTAAATTTAACCAATTTATGGGGATGTTTCTATGAGTATGTTGAAGAAATATCGTAATATGAACAGCACAACTTTAAATTTACAATTCACGGACGAGAAATAGAGTAATGAAACTGTATAATTGTAAGTTTGTTGCATTGGAAGAGGCAAGAGTTAGATAGATTTACAACTTCTGTATTTATGTAATTTTTACTGTAAATCTACACTTGGTGTAGTATGTAAAATAAAGTAATAACAGTATAACGGAAGGCTCTCTAAAGTAGTGGAGATAATCGTCGATTGTTCTGGCCTCGCTAATGTCAACCACAAGCGCCAGAGTCGAATTAGCAGTCAACTCTAGCGTCCGCAGTTCAAATCCCGATTTGGACGCAACGTTCATCTGCGGCTTCACGCACTCGGCCTTATTGTTTACTACTGGCAGCGTTCCAACGCCCATAAAAATAAATCACAAAACAAAGATTGCCTATTAATTATAAGTAAACATATTGTGCGAACAGTCTTATTTATAAACATAATACAAACACTGACAGAATTACTAATCAGCGAGCGAGAACAAAAAATATGGTTTGTGAGACGAAAAATATATTATCACTAGATGTGCATTGGAAATAGAATTAGCTACGAATGGGAAACTATTCTGCAACACATGCGTACGATCTTTTCATTTACTTATAATTAAATTAGCATTAATTATTGACATATCGTTTGCGTTAATTGTCTGCCAAAGCAATATTTTTTCGATCGGACGAAAACTGACTTCTTTCCTGTGTGTATTCGAACCGCAAAGTGCATTAATCCGGTATTTTAGTGTCGTTGGCTAGGTTAAGATAAATAACAGTACGGGAATATCTTTTCCGGACACTGGCAAAGTATTTAGCTTTTCAAATAAATTTGACGCTTTTGAAAATAAATAACCAAACCATGAATACATTATTTTTATGTCTTATTGGTTGTCTGATGTTTATAAATGAAATATAAAATAACTAATTATAGAATATATACTAATATTACGTAGGAAAAGTAAACTTCCCGGACTCCTGGTGTTGCAGGCCTCGCCTGGGAATATATCACTTTTCCTACTATACGTACAATATACTATTTCCGACGATAGTGGACGACTATAGAAAGTTGACTTTCACGCTTCCAATTGTCAAAGCAAAGTTCATATTACTTGAAGAATTTTAGATTGTCGATCGTCTTCAATAGTAATAAACTAATTCATCACCATGGATATGAAGTAAAAGAACAGTAACAACAATCTATGACAAGAATGTCATACATGCGTTTGTTTTAATAAAATTATATCAATGTTTTTACCTCCCGCCACATCCTGTGAGAAAGGTACAGTTATCATGCTAAAAATTCGGTAGTGAGTTTTCAGTAGATGAGTACGTTTTAGAGTCTCTAGAATACGATTTTTATAGTTTCTTGATGATGTCTGTGTGTGTGCCTATCTGTCTATCTATTTGTCAGTCTGTCAGTCTGCGTGGTTCTCGGAGTTACGGTTTCTCAAAAACTACTAAACTGAAGATTTCTATATTTTGTATATATTAATTGTATCCACTTTGGAAGAGCTGATTAGTTTTTTGTGAAAATCCAATAACCAAAAGTGGTAGTTTACTTTAAGCCCTATCAAGTTATTTTAAAATTTCTCAGTAAATTATAGTTAAATGACAATTTTTGTTATTATAATATTTCAAATATTATTATCTACAATTATTGTTTGAAACATTTTTCTCTTTCTGTCTCCATTTACGAATTACAAACCTTAAATAAAATTATATTTTAAATCTATTAACCTGTGTTTCTTAAATAACAAAACATCGCTTGAGAAATGTCTATTTTTGATATGTGTCATAAGTGAAAACTATTTTTTTTAAGGGATGAGCGTTTATTGATAGGGGTGGTCCATATTCCTGCATCAATTGATAATAAATCAATGGCGGGAGCTATTGTGGTATCCACAACAGATTTTTTTTTTATAATCATTCGTCTTAAAAAATATTGGGTATAATTCGAGCGTGAAATATTTTTGTTGAAATTCATTGTATACGCTTCAGTCTTGAAAGATAAACGTATAAAACTATATTTTGTCACAACTACTACTGCTAGTAAAACAACAACAACAAAAGTAAAAGAATCTGAAGTGTGTCGAAAACATAACATCCCGCTTTATTAAATTTTAAACAGTACAAAGTATAAAAATAAATAAGTTGAGTTTATTGCATTACGTTCTGTGTCCACTTGTCCAGTAACCTCCACACATTTTCATATCGAGTGTACATTTTTGTGTTAACTGTACCTCGTGTACTTTTATGAGATGCTAATCAAAACGCTATCCTGAAATCATTCATTAATTCAATCAAATACCCCATATCTTCCTCTACAATCCAATCAGTGCTGGCGTCCATCAAATAATCCAGATTCCTAGTTACATCCATCATCGGTGATGCGTCGTTCGACGTTCGATCGCCGCAGTCCGCTATGTACAGCTGCGGTTACGTCTACGGCTGCGTTAACTTTACGCCAGGTTCCCACGCCGCGCATACACGTAACCGAGCGAATAAATAAACATAAATTACAACGGGGGCACCGATGCGACGGAACAAATCGGAGGACTCAAAATTGCTAAATTAATACATTGATAAAGATTTCACTTACCCTCATATCTGCTTTAAGTATGTTCGTCTTAATCGTCTTAAGATTTAATGTACTGTGAGAAAATACTTAGCAATTTGCAAGTCAAATGCAAAGTAAATAAAACTTCATAAACATACGATAAACGTGTAAGTAAAACATAAGAAACTATTTTTAAATAGGTGCAATAACTTCTGCGGTATCAGAAGTAATAAATTGTTAAACGGCTTTATACATATTACGTACAGTTTTCGCACACTTATTACATTTTATCTACGAGACGAAGTATTCATATTCTGAATGTGCAAATGTTAGCAAATTAATAATAAAGTAACAAACCAAATTCAAGTAAACATAATCCTTTTTACCTCTTTCCTATCTCTAAGTAAGGGAGGTATTGTGGTCTGTACCGATTTTTTCGTCTCGCATAACTCAAATACTATAATACCAAAAAATACAATTTTATGTATTTCTGCTTCTTATATTTATATGACGAGCTGATTATATTTTGAATAACTGGAAGCAGCAGTTCACTAGAAGCCCTTAACAGTTTTCCGTGAAAAACACTGTTAAATTTAATTTTTCAATAATTTATGTTATTTTGAAAATCGCATTTTACAATTTTGAACCAATCAGAAATGAGAGTTTTTGATGTCTCTACCAATCAAATCTCAGTATACTGGAAATCCTTGCAGGAGAAAAATTTCCAGAAATCAAACTAGCACTTAATAGATTATTTATGAAAATTCTAGAATATTTAATTTTACATCTGTTTGGATTACACTAATTTTGATTAGATTTAGTGATAATAAAATAAAAAGAAATTAAATTTCATAAATCCTGCATTCCATGTACACCATATACAGGCTGCAAATCAAAAAGCGGGCCATAGGCGTTAAACATGAGAAATCAGTTTTTCCATGCGCAAAAGTTCCCTAATGGTTTTAGGCGAAAATGATTCAAATAAAAATTGTAGAGAATTTAATTCTGCATCTAAATCACTAATCAGATTTTATTTTACACGTCTTGTAATCTGTAAAATCGACTTTAAAGTTTTATAAATATTGCTAGTGATATGTAATTGTTTGTAATTTTGTTTCAATTCCATGGCTATCACTACAAATGAGCAATATTTATAAAACTTTAAAGTCGATTTTACGGATTACATGACGTGTAAAATAAAATCTGATTAGTGATTTAGATGCAGAATTAAATTCTCTACAATTTTTATTTGATCCATTTTCGTCTAAAACTATTTGGGAACTTTTGCGCACGGAATAACTGATTTCCCATGTTAAACGCCTATTGCCCGCTTTTTGATTTACACCCTGTATATGTAGCACTTATTATTGTGAAACTGTTTTCAGTGCAATATATGTCAAGAAATTAAATAAATATGTGAATAGACATTAAATTTCTCAAATATAAATAGAAAATTATTTTTCCGCCTACCACTAAATTAAGTATGATATTATTACCTTGGTAACAGGGTTGTAAGTTTGATTTTGCAATCACCGGGTGGTAATTTTTTTTATTGCGACCCTAGGGGCGTAAGTAAAATTGTAATTATATATTAATCAAATAACACAATTCTTTAATCTATATATTTAATAGGCAACTATTACAGTTTGCACAATTCATTAACACATTTTATAACAATTTATATTTTATCTGGTAAATGTTTCTGATTTTTTCGGTTGATATCCATCATTTTTTCGCTTCAGGAACGCTTTTAATTTAGGGTATTTTGAAATATCATAATTTTCATAAATATAACTTGTAGTCTTCAATATTGAATATTCACACCACAAACTTGATGGTGACTTTAGTACTTTTGATCTTTGTAGAAAAAAAGCTAATAATACATTTTCAGTGATCTGGTCACTAACGTTTTACATTTTATACCAATTTTTAAAAGTTTCATAAGCTGCTTCATACTTTTGTTTAGATTTTGTCGGTAATAGTATTAACGATGCTACATTTTCAAAATAAAATTGATAATGAATTAAATTATAACTATTTTTAAATAGAAAATTGACCTGGTAGGCGGAAAAATATTATATGAATCGCGTGTCGTAAATGTTTTCATGGTATCGTGTATTTGTAGCCCTCGGCTGCACCTCGGGCCACAAACTATACCCTCGACCACAAAACTCCACTTACGACTCTTGATACATAAATAACTATTGTACCGTTTGTTATATTGGATGGGAGGTTATGAACTGCACACACCATCAGATTTCATATTGACTCTTCAGTAAATTGTTCAAAGGTTTCTCCAACGAGGGGTAGTTACAAGTTTCTACTAGGGGATCTTTTTAAACACACTTACTGAGGACTGCGACAAAGAGCTCTAAATTTATTTAAATAAATTTTGATAGCCCCCCCCTCATAATTATCGCCATAGTTTTTCTTTCATCTCATACAAACTTCATCCTTACATTTTCATCATTTCATCCTACATGAACGCGGTCGCTGCTATAGTATATTCCAGCTCGAGTCGTAAATTCGCCGAATACGTCCCTGGCTGCGAGTCCGGCTCTCCGTGCAGACTCCGGCTACTGTGTTCCGCTCCGGTGTGGAACGAGAACGGCTCTAGAGCTGCACCGAAGCGGTTCTTGGGATCTCGCGGTGCTCCGAGCTAACTCTATTTGCATACACGTATTTCGTTTTTACAACGAGGATGCGAGACCAGTGGACCTCAAACTGCCAGAGAGAGAGGTTTCTAACATCTATCTTTTGCATATTCATCAATATTTTTAACAAATATATCATCACTTCATTTAATAGCTCGGTAGTGCTGGACTCCGACACCTTTTGGGGACCTGACTTGACGACTGGTAACCACACTTTATGTGTGAATTATGTAATTAATGACAACAATCTTATAGGTTCATTTCACAGGGTGTTATTTTTAATTGATTGCAGCAAATATATCGCTTATTTATTTATCAACCTAGCAATGTATTTCACATAACATGATATTTGAAAAGTAGTTTAAATTTGCTTGTAAATTAATTCATATGTTACATTATTAAAAAATAAAATGGCGAGCACTTTAATGGGGTCGTTCACCATTTTTTTTATGAAACGTTATCTATATTGAAGACTATCTACACTTTTAAAAAGTCTTAATTGTTATTCATTAAGCCACAATGATTTTTTAAAAAATGTTGCGACGTTATAGTAGAGGTGGCTGGATCCAAAACAGTAGAGATTTAAATAATTTTTGTTACATAGATGTTCTATTTTATTGTAATAATAATAGTAAAATAAGTAAAAAAATATATGACTACAATTATTTACAATCTGTACTGTTTTAGATCCAGCAACACCTCTACTATGACGTCACAACATTTAAAAAAAATCATAACAATTAAGACTTTTTAAAAGTGTAGATAGTCTTCAATATATATAGTTTCATAAAAAAAAAAAATAAAAAAATGGTGAAAGATCCCAAACTATGTCGACGGTATGGATATTCTTGTCCAGAAAAAAAAAACTATGCGATTATTTGTTAAACTCTGAAAATACACCTCTAACATATTAACTTCTAAAAGAGATAAATTAATTAGCTTACATATTGTTGTATAAATCATGTTAAATGAAAAAAATCATCAAATACAAAATCTTATTCTGGGACCAAAAAACGTACTTATCCTAATGGAGAGTTATACAGAAGCAAATTTTCGTGCTGCCATCTATTGATGTTTTCATTGAACTACGATGAAATTCACGTGGGCGAAATACAAACAAAACGCTGTCAAAATGACAGATCTTATAATAGTGATGCTAAATATTAAAAATGAAGTGTCTGTATGATTTGAGCAATAGTGATTCCCGTTCTTACTATAAAGAATATATGCCCAGTGTTAAATTTATTAAGTTTCCTAAATAATTAACTTCAAAAATAAAAACATAGCCTTGTTAAAACACCATCTCAAACGTCAAAATATGGATGTTTGTATTATGAACTTCCATCTTAACTTTTACCTCATCTTTCTCTTTCTTGACTGTGACGTCAAAATCATAACCCTCCATTGAAAACTTTGTACCGTCACAATATCTCCCTTACACATGTGTGCAGGTCGTAAAATATACGTTAATTATCCTTGAATCTATGAGACCATAATGTGCATAATATGTAACAAATTTCTATTAGAATAATACTATTTTCTTTTAAACTACGATTTCTGAATGAAACAAATTTAATTTCGTGACGAAAAATTATGTAGAATAATTCGAAACGTTGCATTAAAATGAAATATTGTACAGAATTTATTCCGAAAGTCTTTATAATTTATTTTGAGTTCTGAAAGTTCTTTCAACTTGTAGAATGAGTTTGGTGTTGCGGTGAGAGGTCGCAGAAGAGTTTGAGGAGCGCAGGTGTGAGGTATATAGGTGGCGTGGCCTGACCTCACCAAGTGTGCCATGAGCATGGCGCCTGCCTCTAACTGTTCTGGTCCAGCCTTTTGAACTTCCTCTGTCCGAACGAAAATACGCAACGATTACTATCTTCTCCGAAGATGTGTAAACCAACGCGCAGTAACACTCGCCTAATAAAAATATAATCATTACACATGCTCGATAACAAAAACAGAAACAAATGCACACAGCGCAGAAAAAACGAGCCGCAAAAACAAATGACAAAGATAAATTATATCACAGCACATTTGACATGCGTATTTCGTAATGATGTCAACAGAATTTTATATGAACTATCGCATGGCTGATTATTATTTCTTGTTGAATATTTAAATATTTTGTTTGGTTTCATAATATGTTTGTAAATATTCACTAATTGTCAACACAAATATTGTTTTAGACAATTTTGCAGATAAAGGTCGTTCTCCCGTTTGTCATTTATCTAAACGAATTTGTTAATTATTTTATTATTTATTCGGACCGCCGCGCCGGCGGGTCTAATAACCTCTTGTAATTAAAAAGGTTACATTTATTGACCCGTGTAATATAGTTTTTCACATCCATACTATGTAGTTGACAGACTGTTTACCTCATTTGAGGTTTATAATTGCGGGATGCTATAAAAAATCTTTACTGTTCAAGTGTACAATGCGAAATCTATTTGCTTTAATTTAACAAAATGTTTCTTATACCTTGATAACAGAATAAGAATTTATATAGTAATAATAATCGCTGTCGGCACTTCTGATATTTACGTCCCATTGACCAATAACCTAAAGCCGAGCGGCCATATTGGCAGTAGCAGTATATGGTGGTAAATTTGAATTGCAAATGAGATAAAATCTAAAAATATTATTTCACTTGCACTATAAAAGTTCCTACAATTTTTCTCGTACAAATAAGTTTTCTTCTCTGTTTTGACTCATTTAAGAACTTACCATGAAAGAAATACTATACTCTTTTTTCTGTGGTTAGTAATAGTGTGTTCCGTAACTTAACCAGGGTGACCACGGTTACTTTTTTCAGTAACCGCTTGACTATCGTAACGCGGTTACTGAAAATTTTGGTTAGTTTTAACTAACCACCCTAACCGTGCTCGACTGGCGGTTAGTATAGCATGATTGCAGTTAGTTGGATCAGCAGTTTTCCATTGACAAAAAAAAATCGATTTGTTTAAGTTTATTAAGTATTTTCGTATAGGTATATCTATATTTAAATTTATAGATAAAATATGTTTTAACAAACATCCAAACTTGATATCTGATTTATTTTCGTCACTGAGGAGAATGATGATAACTAGAGAGCAGATTATATGCACGAAAAAACTGAATTATATGAGCATATATATGCACTGATTTTTTGGGAAATATGCACTATACATATATGTACAAATATGACAATATATGCAGCGAAATGCAAAAAATAATATATTAAATTATTATATAAAAAGTATAAATGAATGCATTATGAATTTGATTGCACTATACAGTCTTAATCCTGATTCACAATTAACAAATGTACTTACTACTAATACACATATAAACTAAGTCTAGAAACTTGATATTATAATATTGTGACATATTCACATAATTACAATAACAAATTATTCTTAATTAAAAAAAAAGTGAAACATAAGTAAAAGATATATCCAGCTGAGAATTCTCTATTTATATATTCATGTACCCACTTTTACCAGCATTCGTGTATACATTGAATACCTACCGTTACCGTTACAGGGATTTCCCTAGAAATATTAGAGTTTATTGGTTTATGTATTTGCTTATTGTATTGTTTCTTGCTTTTTCCGTTGCATTCTTCTATTTATTGCGGCCTCCTCCAATATTTGGGAATTATCAATGTGCATTACCAGAAATTTCAGAATGTTTATCACTAGACAAGGTCTTAAAAATATTGAAATATGCAATTATATGCAACTGTTGTAAAAATATGCATAAGAATGCCCAAATATGCAATATATGCAATTAGTAATTAGCATTAATTACCTCTAATCAATGTAATTCGTCTAGAAAATTGATTTGATTTTAAGATATGCATATAATCTGCTCTCTAATAATGACAAAAATAATTTGTCAAATAATCTGTGTTACATTAATATAAAAATTATTTGTTTTTTTTTTTTAATTTTTGTTGATCAGCTCTCAACTGTTTGTATTTGTCACATATACGCACGTCATTCCGAAACTTACCAGAAATTTCTTTAACCATATTGTAACCGGTAACTTGGTAACCAGTTGTTTGGTTAAATTTCGGTACATACTATAAGATATAAGCTTATCACTGGATACTGAGCAGATAATCTCAAATGACTATTTATGATAACTAAAATTCTAAAACACATGTGTAGCAATAAATTAAACTCAAGAACTCCTGTCAAGACGATTTTCGATGCATTTAAGTCCAAACGCAGTTTGAAACTTGATATTTTAAAATCGTTTTGACAGTAAAAGAACGTTCGCCTTGTTACAATTGAAAGTGTCGTTACTGTGTGAATTCTTATACTGTGTTAATACATTTTTACGTGAAGTGCAATTACCAGCCGTCAAGTGACGGTTCCCAAGTTATTATTATTTTAAAATGTGGGGGTATATTTGGTGGGGTCAGTGGTTGAGTGTCAGGTGGGTGACCACTCCACGTACGCCAATGGCATATCACGGATGCGACGATAACACTGTTATTTCCTTACCGTTCAGTATGCGTGAACTATATAATCATTCCATCATCTCAGCGAAGCGGAACGCACGGTAGAAGCGAGCAGACACCCCCGCGGCCCAACGTAGTCTACTGTTTCCGCTCTTGCTGTTTTGCTACTGCTGATTTTTTATCCATCAGAAATAAATTATACTGTTAAATACGAGGTCTGTTCAGATATAGCCTAACATTTTGAATTACGCGGCAACGGTTGGCAGCATTGCATTGTGCATGGGTATTATCACATTTCACGAAAATACAAATCACGAAAATACATTTTTCGATTATACAAATGTCGAAAATTACAATGACATTTACCGAATGTACAAAAGTCGAATGTTGGAAATATTACAAATAACGAATGTTATAAATCTCGAATATACATTTAACGAAAGCGAACAGTAACAAATGTCGTAGTTCTATCTAGTAAGCAAAGATTACAATACGACATTTCATGTTCGCTTTCGACAAATGTATTTTCGAGATTAGTAACATTCGTCATTTGTAATATTTCCAACATTTGACATTTGTATAATCGAGAAATGAATTTTCGTAATTTGTATTTTTGTGAAATGTTTTTTCGAGAAGTGTATGCAACCTCCCCTGTAATCACATGTACTTGGATTGTTGATATTTCGTTTAGTTTTCGAGATATTGTTATTTAAATATAACAGCTGATACCACGAGCTCTGTTTTTTGGTGTATTAAGCTCGGTTTAGCGCTGTACAATGTTCTAAAATTATTTTATAAAATAATACTTCAAATAAAAGTGATAGATAATAAATTTTTCTGTAACTTATATTTGAAGCATTTTTTTATAAAATAATTTTAGAACATTGTACAGCGTTAAAACCGAACCTAAAACACTGCTCTTAAAACACCCGGAAGCAGAGTTCGTTGTACCAGCCAACATGTTTAAGTTTTAGTAGCGATTTTTGAAATGTGCGAATTTTGAAATGTGTGATTTTTTAGAGCCACGATGCAACTTAAAATTTTTGATGAAACTGGGTAAAACTTTCAAATGCGTCACAGATCTTAAAGGACATTTCAAATGAAACTACTTCGCGAAATGGAAACAAATGTGTGAAAAGGGGAAAGGAGTACTTTGAGGACGAATAATTTGTAAAGTTGCATTGGTAAGGTTCGAATCGGCAGGTGTGGTTTTCGGTGTGGCCGCAGCCTTGGCCGCTCATCGGAACTCAGGGAAATTAATTCCGGAACAGCTAGATGAAGGGTAATTAGGTTACAAATTATGTTGTATTATTTAAATGAGAATATTTGCTTTTCAAATTAAACACCGACGGATCCGGCGCGCATGCGCACTAACGTAATTGTTGCTGCGCCCGCATTGCACAAAAAATACTATTAAAGTACTGTTAGCGCACACCACGGACAGCTCAAGTTAGACGCGATGGGGGGAAAATTAAAGGATGTTTAAAATTTTGCAAAAATATATAATGTTCCATTAAAATATATACGGTTGCACATTTTCGAAAATTTGTCGACTGTGAGACTCGAACCTAGGATCTTATGATCCACAAGTAAATTCACTAGAAAGATAAACAGACTTCTCCTTCATATTCAATTAATTTTTAATGCACCCGAGATATTTGCTTCGCGAGCCATCTCGTCAACGCCTCGGGCTCCACATTAAATGTATAAATTAATAAATAATGTATGCTGCGTGTCAATGGTTTCCACATTTACATATCAATACCCTAAACAGCAGTAATTCTCATCCTTATATTATCCTTTCATATTTAAATACCAACAGACATTATCCTCACGCAACGCTCAAAATTCTGAATCCGTTTTATTGTTTAGTAATTTAACTGTCAAAAAATATATAATTAATTATAATAGATAGTAGGTTTTTGTTTTGAGTAGATTCAGAAACGGCTACTAACACCTAGCTAGTTTAACAATTACAAGATCCGCATTCCAACTAAAAAAAAAAATTATGTGGACTACACAGAACCTCCCATCCAAACAAATTTTATACGCTAGAAAATAAGAGAAATGATTCAAATAAAAATGGTAAAATAAATGAAGTGCAATTACCAGTCGACAAACCATAGTCCCCATAGATATTAATAGAGGATGGATATGGATAAAGTTAAAATGGCATCTGTCGGTTGTAGGATTCGAACTGAGGATTTCACAGTCCACGGAGCAACTAATTATTTTTTTTTTTTAATTGTACACAATATTATTTTACATCTTTTATAATAGGTACAACAATATTTATTGTATATATGAAGTATCTTATTCAGTTACTATGGTTACGTCAATTTGTTTTAATTTAATTTATTTGAGTTTGACGTTTTCAACAGTTTTATATTTGTATTTTTTGTATAATTTTTAAAATCTTGTTATAGAAAGTATAGTCTACAACATGTAACGGAATGGCATATCCCACAATCGCAAACCGTAGCCCTCGCCTTCGGCTCGGACTACAAACTTTTTGCTCGCGTAGAATATGTGCCATTCCATTACTTGTTGTAGAATATACTATTACGAGACGATAACCAAGGAGAATAAACCATATGAGTAATAAATAATACTTTAGTGCCGAGGTATACATTATATTTTTTCAGAAATCATTAAAATATTATTTAAATACATAAATAAATAGCATTATGTATTTGTAAAACGTCAGCTAGCTGTTGAGATGGGGATGGCTGTGATAATATAAGTACCTACTGTCAAAGTGTCAAATTTAGTTATAATTTTTTTTATTTTTATATATTCCTAGTCGTGTTCTACATGTGATCTGCATTAAATCCGATAAATTATTATCAAAGGTAAATAATAAATAAATTCACCAACAGTATTGGAGAATAATTTGTTGGTTATTTTAGGTTTGTAATTAAAGTTTGACAGATTCTGTAAAGTAAAATTTTTTCATAAGAGTCTGTAAAGTGTTACTTTATCTACTATTTTGGCTAACTTTGCGGAGTGATATCCATATCCAAATTAAAGTTATGAAATTTGTGAGATATATCAGTAGTAAACTCACTATCAAAATTTTTCTCCCATCAATGATAAACAATTAAATATCGCACGTACACCGATGGATCATCTCAGTCATTTATCCTTTTCGAGATCATAATGATATTTGTAGTGTTTTGAAATTGATTTATTTTTTAAAACGGTTCATTAAAAAATTCCTAAAAGAATTGTAATTCCTTTGATCTCATGGTAATTAATCAATAATATAAAAATTGGCTTTTAAGATTTGGGCCGCGTATGCTATTAGCAGATATTTAGTAGGAATTTTAATTTGACGTACTGGGTTTATTAAAAACTTGATATCAATAATGTAGAATTCTCCTCATTAACAGTATCAGGCTTTTTAAAATATATCTTAGGTATTTTTAATAAAATAATTATGCGTAATTATATTACTTGTAAATAAAAATTAATAATTATTATTATGTTCGACTGTATTGTAATTAATTTTTATGATATTGTTTAGCGGGCATAAAGTTGCTCTTTATGGAATAGTTCACAATGATTAAGTTAAATGGCCTATTATCTAAACAAACAAAAAATAAATTTCATTACTTTATTAGGAAATTATTAGTAATGGTACAATTAATTACATCAAAAGAAATATTACTATATTGATACTATTGAAATGTTTTCTTCCATTTTAACTGGTCAGTATGATTGCATAAATAATAATAAACAATAAACGATTTGGTAACTAAATAATAGAAAAAAGTACAATTCGAAACTTTTAAAACGTCATGTGTCAAACACAATAATTGTTATTCTGTGGACCATTATTTCCAACCTCAAATAAACTAGAAAATAAAAAATAAATATAAAATTTCGCATCAAAATCATGGCTTAAATAGTGATTATTATTCTAGCTTTCATCTTTTGATGCGATATTTTTTATTTATTCCACTGATAAATTTATTTTATAGTTTATTATATGTAAGTTTTGTAACAGGTACATAATAGAGTTTTTTGACTCTCTCTTTTATGTGCCTCGCTGTGCTCGCTTTCCCTCTAAACTGTGTCGTCTATAAAATCCTAAATTTGTAATGTTCGTCTATATTATAATTTTTTTTATTATATTGTTTAGTGATATTGACTCTTTATGGACTAGTCCGATAAAACACACTTTGATACTATCAAATTTTTCATGTGAATGTCATGTGTGAAATATAAATGTAATTCTAAGCTAAAGATTCTCAGTTCGAATTGCACAGCAGACAGTTGCCAATTTAAATTTACCCCTGTGGTTCCTTCTCCACTAACAACTTTGGGGGCTATGACTTGACGGCTGGTAACCGCATTTCATACGTAAATTATATCACCTACCGAGATCTGTGTAATCAGAGTGCCACACCCATAATGGGTAAAAGGCGTGATGATATATTTATTTATTTATTTAGAAAAAAAAAACTAAAGCAATCAAACATGAAATATTTTGTGTAAGGTTTTATTGAATCACTTCTAAACTGTCTCGTGCATAAAACTCTACATTATGTACTTGTTACAAAATATTTTTTATGATCTCGTCCGAAGTAGGAATGGTCGAAACAGGAAATAATATTTGGGAACGTAAACTAACCATCGACCTGGATTTCAAAAGATATGGAGTCGTTATAGATGTTGATGACACCAAAAAAGCAACATTTTTCCTAAAATTCTTTATGGTTCATTTTAAATATTGTACCGGTAAACTACTTCTGTAAATCAGTGGTGACCGTAACTAATAAAAATAATCTAGAAAGGTCACATATTGATTTTATCGTGCCTAAGAACGTATCGGTTTACTTATAACGAAAAATTAACTGCCGAAACATATAACACTAATGTGTCGTCTTTGCCTGGTTCACCGGTAATCTGTGAGTTGACAGTACGACGTGTCACGTGTCACTGACCATATAATCGAGGACCCGTGTGTGTCCGACGATGACCGCGGTCGTCGCGCCGGTGTGATCTACTAGAAGAGCTTGAATATCAGCTGGTTTAGATTATGACCGCTGAAATGATGTTTAGGTGATGTGATGACGAAACATCAAAAATATATGACGGTCGTTCAGACAGTAAGGTGCGATTTGGCATAATTAAATATATAAGAAAGATATCTACACAAAACTTTATTTATAAAGTTACAGTTACATCTTGTATTGTAACGTGCTACCAGTTTTACTTTTCAACCGCCAAAAATCTGAGCCAGGATGTCACTGCTTCTTTGAGGTCTTCATCGTTTACGAATTGTTTTAAACCCAAAAAATCCTTCAGTTTTAGAAACAAGTGAAAATCGTTTGGTGCCAGTTCAGGGCTATAAGGAGAATGTCCACGAATTTCCCACTGTGTGCGGGAAGTAAAAAGTGAAATATAACAAATAATAGTTATTTATGTATCAAGGCACTGAAGTTCAATTTATATGACGAATATGGAATTTAGTTGCCGAGGAAAATAAACCATGTGAGTGATAAAAAGGAACTTCAGTGCCGAGGAACATATTAAGTTTTATTTGAAATCTAAAATTCGAAAAAAATGTAAAAAAAATACAATATAGGTTAAGTTTATACATCTGCCAGTTGTCAATTGAAAATGACAGTCAGTGTTGCCAACCTCGAGAAGTGAAGTTATCATAAATAACACCCAAAATTATGTGTTTTGTCCTCAATTTCGTCATCGGAATTAATTAGTTAATTCTTCTTACAATTTTGCTTCATGTTACAGCCAAATTTACTATAGTACGTCAATATATCTGCCAAAATTATCCTAATTGTACAATAATTATTTAACGGTTGCCAACAATGGGTTGCTCAAAATCGTCGTGTAATGGGTTACTTCAGTGACGATTTCTGAGCTTTTAGTGTCGATTTTAAATAAATTATTTTTCTACTCCTGTATTTAAATTTTTCCGATGAATTATAGTACCCATAATTCACTCTTCTCGACCAATCACAGAGCCAGAAATTAATAATTCCCGGTTATTATAAAGACGTAATGTGGATCACCAAGCAGCAGCCGTCTGACAGTTGACATGCAATCAGTTGTCATTGTGCATTTTTATATTGACATTTTTCAACGTGTGTTTTCAACGAATTTCAATCATTTTCAAATGTGATTTTCGAATTTGCAGTAGTAGAAAAAGTATTGTATTATATTCGGGATTATGGTCATTATTTACTTGGATGATTCATTCAAGTTCGTGAATAATGACTATCATAATCCCCAATATAACAATATACTATTTTTCACGACCGGGAGAGAAACTCGGTTTCTATAATACCAAAATCATGACAGAAACAGTCAATTTCATATCTACTAGAGATTTGTGCATTTTCTCTCCCGTCGTGAGGGGAATTACTCAAATATTGTAAAAAATGAGCAAAAGTAAACAAATCAAAGTTAACTATCAAATAATATTTTGGTCGTGAAAAAATAGTATGTACACCGAGGGAGAAAAGTTTATTTTTCCCTTGTCGTATCGTGCTTCCATTTACTCCGCGGGAAAAAATCATACACTTCTCACCCTTAACCCATTAATGCCCAGAACTATTTTTCTTTAAGCATTGATTTCATAATTCTTTATGTTGGTTCATGTAAGTATAATTCTGAATATCACATTTTACATTTAAATATACACAGCAATATCAAATTAATAACTTGATATAGTTTATCCAGTTTGAAATGCCATAGCCTGGCAGAAACATTATGTTAAACTAAGACATCTTTATGTATGATTTATCATACGCCGGGTATTAATGGGTTTGTATAATTACCACTTCCGGTTAATGGATTGTCACTAAAATCTAATCAGCTCATGATCTGAACATCCTAAGTTTTTAATTTTTAACCGGTCTCAATGCCTCCCTTGCAAATGTGTGTGGGGGATAAAAATGGTTGGAGAATATGTGTCCAAATTTACTTCATCTTGCAAGAAACATGAACGTGGGTTCAAAGGCCTATGAAACAGCTTTGAAGTATGTGTTTTTCGTGTGTAGTTTGAATAACAATGTAGATTTTTTGCGGTGAACAAACGTTTAAAATTTCTTTTATAATTAACTCGTAATTTCTACAATGACATGAAAAGTTGTTGTTTGAAAAACGAGGAAGCTTCCCAAACAAAAAACCGAACAATCACCATCGAAAGAACCGTACAGCGCTTCCGTGAATATTTAGCATTTCATTTCATACAACATAGTTTCAAATGTGACGAAACACTTAATAAATGACAGCCATCACAGATTTTATGGGCAATTAGTAGAAGTTGTAACCGATTTTTTATCAGCGAGATTAAAACCAAAACTGCTGAGTGTCCGATAAACTAGTTCTGCTAAACCAGTTTCGGTAAAGCTCCGGTTAAAATCCCATTAGGAACAGATTCGTTCATTCGACGGCTCGTCAAACGGGTTCATCAAATCCTCGACATCTTAAGACGACGACGATTTCGACCGCTCTCACATCGCCCTGCGACATTGCAAACATAAACTTCTTAGAGCACATTACCATCTCATCTGAAAGAATATGGACCAGATTTAAAATGTTCAATGCAAAATAGAAGTTTATTTTTTCCTTCGGCTCGGACCACAAACTTTTTTCTCGTGTGGAATACGTGCCATTCCATTACTTGTTGTAGAATATACTATTATACTCCTGTATATATTATATTCCCATTATTTTAATTTTTTCGATGAATTAGAGTCCCTAATATTCACGACAGTGAATTATTATTTATAATTCACTCTTCTCGACCAATCACAGAGCCAGAAATCCATAGTTGACTGTTATTTTAAAGACGTGATGTGGATCACCAAGCAACGGCCGTCTGACTATTGACATGTAGTCAGTTGTCATTGTATATTTTTTTGTTGGCGTTCTTCAACGTGTGTTTTTAACGAATTTCGATCATTTTCAAAAGTGATTTCCGAATTTACCTGAGTAGAAAAAGTATAGTATTATATTTGGGTTTATGGTCATTATTCACTCGGATGATTTGCATCACTCGCCTACGGCTCGTGACGCAAACTTCATCTTCGTGAATAATGACAATCATAATCCTTCATGTAATAATATACCGAGTAATATACTATTTATATGTCAAGGCACTAAAGTATATTTTTTTTTACGAATATGGAATAAACTATATGAGTAATAAAAATACTTTAATTAATTTAATTATATACTTACACAAATAAATAGCTTCATGCATTTATAAAACGTCAACTAGCTATTACAACGGGGATGGCTGTGATAACAAAAGTACTGTCAAAGTGTCAAATATGTGTGTATAATTTTTCATTATTATATGCATGTTCTTAGACTTGGTCTGCATGTGATCTGCATTAAATCCGATAAATTATTATCATTAATAATATACAAGTGAGTTAGAATAAATTGAAAATAAATTGACAATCTTTCGAAAACTTGTTGCCAAATGGCAACAAGTTTAAGAAAGATACTGGAGAATTATTTTCTATTTTATCGAACTCTCAAGTTATATTTAATTAGATTTTTTTTTTATTTCATCATCAGGCACGCCACTAAACCCTTGCTACTTTTTTACTTGTATTGATGATAACTATCTGACATCTGACATTTGTCAAGAAAAACAAAAAACTACATAGATTCTTCCCGGGAATAATCACTAGAGCTTTATTTTCAGTATAATAATGACAGGATTGATTAAAACGCAGATACGTGTCATACAATGAAGCATTTCATTGGTTTTTAGAAACGTCAAAAAATAATCAAAGATAAATAATAAATAAATTCACCAATAGTATTACAAAATAATATGTTTGTTATTGTAGATTTAGGTAGTGCTAAGAATTTGACAGATGAGTCTGTAAAGTTATATTTTTTTTTTACTTTAGTTACTATTTTGGCTAACTTCGCGGAGTGATAGATATCATGGTACTTTAGTATCGAATTCGGAGAAAAATATATTTCAATAATTTTAGTTGCAGTGAGAACAAATACGAGCATACAACTGAAACAACTTTTCTATGATATATCAAACATTTATTGGTAGTGTATTAATTCTAGAAGCTGATATTCAGCAAAGGCCGGGAATATGAATAATTGAAGTAGTGTAACAGACGAAAAAAAAATCAATAGAGCGAAGTTAAAGTTTCGCAGAAGCGTGCGCTGTTTTATTGCATGAATTTTAAACATATGCTGTAAAAAGTGCTATTGTATACAGATGACACAAAGCTGGGCAAACTCATAAAACTTTTAATGATTCTAATGAACTTCAAAGTGAGTATAGTCACAGAATACGAGTACACTAGCGGAACGAAAGATAATGTCTAAAAAGAATTTCATTGTGTATGCATTACTTTAACATACATACACATATTTGCAAATTTTATTGTGGGCGGAAATATTGCTGGAATTTTATGAACAATAAAATCGAAGATCAAACCATATTATTTTACATATCATTGTCAAACAACCACGACAATATATTACCCCAGATTAAATTGATTGCTTTAAGTAATACACCACTTAGAAATTACTAATTGGTGTGATGATAGACAAGCTGTTCCATTTAAACGGTGCTATCGGCAATTCCTTCTTAACTTTCTTGCTATAGGGTATCTAGAAGGCGTGCATAATGTCATCGTCACTTCATTTGTTTTTATTTAGTAACTAGCTAATACCCAGCATGCGTTGCAATGCCATTTAAAGAAAGATATTTTCTTAAATGTCTTACAATTGATACCAAACAATTGGAGAAGCAAACTTATCACTTCGTGCCTCGCTTCCATGTTGGTACATTGGCGAAGCAAACTCGTCACTTCGTTCCTCGCTTCCATGTCAGTACATTGGCGAAGTAAGCTCGTCACTTCGTTCTTCGATATTTCGAAATATCCACAAATGTTTTGGAGTGTCCCAATTTATCCTCTTAGGGATGAAATTTCAAAAAATCCTTTCTTAGGGGTTATCCATATTATTATAGGAATGCACTATCAAAATATCAGCTATTTACGTCCAACGGTTTGGTTTGTGCATTGTCTGTCAATCAATTGTGGAACTCTTTTATATACATATAATATTTACACCCTTAAATGCTGAATTTTTATAAATGCAGAAATACGTGTTTCGTTATTTATATTAAAGAGTATGCATACTAAATTTCAGGTCAATCAGAATTATAAGACAATAATCAAACAAAAATTATTTTTACCAGATAAACTTTCAGCCCCTATTTTATACCCTTAACTGGTGAATTTTGATAAATGCTGATACACGTGTTTCATTATTTTTATTAAAGAGTCTAAGTACAAAATTTCAAGTGGAAAGACAATGTTTTTACAAACAATCCATACAAACTTTCAACCCCTATTTTATACCTTTAACTGATGAATTTTTTGGTTCTGAAAATAAAACTCTGGGTCATATCTGAGCTCTCCTCGTATCAACTTAACAAATTATTTCACATAACAACATATATTGGAAACATTAAAGTATGTTAAAAGGAATACTTTTAACTTTTCTGCTTTAAATTGTAATCATGAGTATAATACTAGAAACAAAGATACATTAATAATTCCTAAACACAATTTAGAATTAGAATACTTGTGTAATTAAATAATTAATTTCTTTACATATATATTATGATTTTGTAATTGACTTGTTCGATTTCATGTACTACATGATCAGTGAGTAAATAAAATTTAACCTAATTGGTTTTCGATTTACTAATAATTAATATCATGTAGAAAAAACTATATTCACTAACAAATTTGAAAAGTATGTCAAATTTGCTTCGCAAGCATGTAAAATAATTCATATGTTACATTATTAAAAAATAAAATAATAAAAAAAATACTTTAATTATCCCTAATCGGAAAAAGAATAGTAAGCCATGACTCTTTTTTTGATATTTTTTTAACGTCTTTTTAACATTTATTAAATAAGCAAAATAAAATTTGTCCACTGATTCAAATTCATATATTAAAGCTCTTTAGCTTTTATTTGAAAAGTTTTTCTCTAAAATAATTATGAAAGTATGAAACTGCATAAGTATTATTTAACATGTAAAACGCGTATTATCAGCTGACTCAGTCACCACCCTGTATGTAAGAAGGGAATAATTGAATAATTTGTAAAGTAAACAGTGTGACAAAAGGATACTATAATATATTGCAATGTATAATATTTTAAGACTATATTCACGTATTTTTGCCGTATATGAACTTGTTAATACCTATTAATTAGTAGCATCGCTGTCGAGTTTCTGAACAATTACATTTACAGTCAGTAGTTCGGGAACTTTGCAGTGATTTGTATCGTGTGCTCTACATTTAATGGAATATTTCTACAGTGAAATTATATATATATGTAAGATTCTTTAACTATTTAGTAAGTAAACACATACTACGTACTCGTATACCATGAGTTTATCTAAGATGTAACATTTACTCTTCTGTCATCCATGAATTATTGTACACATTGTTTCAAATAAAATGCAACAGAAGTTGTCAATGGCAAATGAACTTTTAATCATTATCATTCATATCTAAACATCTATTACTTTTAAATATTATGAATATTTTCGAAATTGTGAAAGGATTTAATTTAGGATGCTCAAGAAATAAATTAGTAAACATTTCACAAACCTATAACCAAAATTGTACCAAGTAACAATTTAATAAAATTGTAATTCGTGTGACACAAGAATCATGAGAGAAATAATAAATTTTAAACCGTCATATTCATATTTATCGTTACCAATAACGATAGGGGATAAGATTAAAATATTTTCATCATTGGTATATATTTTATTTATATATGTACTCCCAAATTCAACATTCTAAACAATAAAATTATTGCAGTATATGTTTTTGAGATAGGCAGTAGTTTTATTGCAGACAATATGAAAGACAGTTTTGTTAAAACGAGTAATATCAAAATTATTCAAATAATATTTGAATGTTATATTTCTTGTATATTGTGTAGAACAGGGGTGGGCAACCTTTTTTATAACAGGGGCCAGAATAAGATTTACGTTTCGTACGCGGGCCATAGTAGCCATAATTTTTTTATAAGTTGCTGCGTTACGACATTCTATGTTATGATATGTGTTTAATTTAAACAAGACGAATTATATCGAAAATTAATCTTCTTTATCTTTATGTTGGGTACTAACCTAATTTAAAAATTTTGTTTTTGAAAATATTTATTTCTTCTAAAGATCACGCGGGCCGGATTGGAACTTTACGCGGGCCGGACTTGGCCCGCGGGCCGGAGATTGCCCACCGCTGGTGTAGAATACTTGCAAAATCGCGGATCTAGTTTCAGCGGTCACAAGCTAAAAATAGAAACATCACTCCTCAGGATTTTTCAGGTTTAGCCGCACTTTTAATCGCATAAAAATTCGCCGGCTGCTAGATTTTATATTCGATTTTGATTATAAATTAACTGCATCGGCTGCGCAAGTCACTCATTTATATTTGGTGGGGAATATTTTGTTTGTTTGAAATATGCTATTTTATTTCTAGTAATTCATGCTTTGAAGTAAATAATAAAATACCGTAAATATACAATTACATTAAATTTAGACAATTTTTTTTAATGTTACAATAAAACTATGACTCATAATTAATTAAAATACAAGGAATCTTATAGTATACAAATATGTCCGAGTGCAATTTTTAATCCGATACGACATGTGTTGTCATCATACTTCAAATACTTCAAATACTTCAAATACTAATAACTAATAGAGAAAATCCATGTTGAATTTTATTTGAGACTGTACGGTAATAAATATATACAGGATGGTGAATCGAAGAACGCACCATAACGTTTTCATTGGTATTTTGGAAATGCTCAATTATTGGCTCCCCTAATTATTTTATATCAAAAAAGTTTAATAGTTTATTGTAGAGGAAGAATTGCTTCATTTTTTGATACTAATAGTTATAATGTTACTCACTCTATTTGAACCAGAATAATGATGGATATGTTTATTAGTAATTTTCTTAAAATCGTAAGCGCCATGAAATAACAAAATAAATGTGATATTAATTAAGAGATTATTTTGTTTCATACATTTTGTCGAGCACTATTTTGACCATAAAAGCATTTCACTATATCCAATTCTTCTTTCAAATTATGCATGTAATCAAGACGCTATAAATCAAACACTGATGACAGCATATGACAGATAAAACCAATAACTTTCAATTGGTACATTTGTTTTATTATTTCATGATACTGATGATTTTAAGAAAAATATTAATAAATATTTTCGTCGTTTGACGACTACTAACTCATAAACTAAGAATGGGACTTTCATTTTAAGGACAAATTTAAATTCCTCAAAGGATTCTCTTTAAAATGCATATAAACTTTAGTACATTTAAATAAATAATACGCATATTACAAAGCTAGAAAAGAAATATGATAAAATCGAGAGGTTATTGAGGTTGTGATAACTTTGACGACTGGTAACTCATAAACTAAGAATGGGACTTCCATTTTAAGGACAAATTTAAATTCCTCAACGAATTCTCTTTAAAATGCATATAAACTTTAGTATATTTAAATAAATATTACGCATATTGCAAAGCTAGAAAAGAAATATGATAAAATCGAAAGGTTATTGTGGTTGTGATAACTTTGACGACTGGTAACTCTTAAACTAAGAATGGGACTTTCATTTTAAGGACAAATTTGAATTCCTCGAAGAATTTTCTTTAAAATGCATATAAATTTTAGTATATTTAAATAAATAATAAGCATATTATAAAGCTAGAAAAGAAATATGGAAAAATCAGTGCCATAGTGATATTAATTAAAAGTAGGTGTATTTTATTTAATACTTTTTTGTCGATCACTATTTAGAGCATAATACCATTGTACTATATCTAATTTTTTTCAAATTATACATTTTTATTTAAAACATTTGAAATTAAACACTGATGACAGCAGATGACAGATAAAAACGGTAACTTTCTATTGATACATTAGTTTTCTTATTTCATGGCACTGATGATTTTAAGAAAATTGCCAATAAATATTTCCGTCATTTTTTCGGTTCCATTTAAAGCAAAATTATAAATATTAATGTCAAAATATTCAGAAATTCTTCGTGTATAATAAACTATTTAACTTTTTTCAGCTAATAATTGAACATTTCTAAAATAGCATTGAAAACGTTATGGTACGTCATTCGATTCATCAGCTTGTATAGCTTGTATTCAAAGTAATAAATTAATGACAGAAATATTGCAGCTTAGCTGAAACCCACAATATATACTAGTAACAAAATGTTGATTAATTTAATTTTGTTTCAGAGTGCAGTCCAGTTCCAGGGTCCAGGGTTCGATCCAGGACTTCGAAATCCTTCCAGAGCTCCATGTAAGTACTCATTGAATAATTCTTCACATTGCAATTAAAATGTGCAAACTCATACTCACAATAACAGTGGTAATAAAATCAAATATCTCGCGATAGACAAACCGTCCATAGGCAACGTGATCACTAAAGTGAAATGAAACCCCGATTCAAAAACAAAAGCAACGAAACGATGATGACATTCCCCGCTAGATAAATGAGCGCAGAATAGAAGCGAAGCGAAGTGATCTCGCCGAATGGACGGCATCGCGACGCTCTCGTTCGACGCCGTCGCAGTAACTTCCAAACGCTAAATTTTATTATAGTTTCGATTTGCCATGTAGATTCAAATGCGAGAGAAGTGTGAGTCCGATAGGTGAAATCCAGGCTTAAATTTTGTTAATGGGAGCGTTTCTTTGATAAGAATGACGTAAATAGGGGAGAGCGATTCGGGGAATAAAATGTTTACATTGTTCTTTAACGTTCTTTAAATAAAACAATGTTTTGAAAACGTTCAATAAATGAAATAATATTTTCAATGATATTTTTGAAATGTTCAATTATTTTACATCAAACAACTTAAATAGTTTATTGTAGCGGAAGAATTTTTGCATTTTTTGATATTAATATTTTTTATGAAATCCATTGCAAGTGTCATCTGTTGTCAGTGTTTGATATGAGGTGTCTTGATTAAAAATGTATGATTTGTGGTCAATGTAATGATCGATAAATAGTTATTTATGTATCAAGGCACTGAAGTTTTATATTTTATCACGAATATGTAATTTAATTGCCGAGGCCCGTAGGGCCGCGGAAAATAAACCATATAAGTTATAAAAAGAACTTCAGTGCCGCGGTACGTATTAAATTTTATTTGAAATATAAAATTAGAAATATCTATAAAAAATATATTTTTCCGAAATCGATACTAAAGTATACGAAGCAAAGTTAACCAAAATAGTAGCTAAAGTTAAACTTTGCAGACTCTTATGACAAAATTTTACTTCACAGACACATATGTCAAACTTGAATTACAAACCTAAATAACAAACAAATTATTCTATAATACTATTGGAGAGTTTATTCATTATTTACCTTTGATAATAATTTATCATATTTTATGCAGATCACATGCAAAATACGTTAATGAAGATTATAAACAAATTTGTCACTTTGACAGTAGTTTTGTTATCCCTGCCATCTCTGTTGCAACAGCTAGCTGACGTTTTACAATAGCTATTTATGTAACCAGTTAGGAAATGCATCATTTTGTGTAACGAGTGGGATGTTTGCGGGACGAGCGAAGCGAGTTCCCGCAAAATCACACGAATTACACAAAATCGCATTTCCTATCGTGTTTCATACAAGATTTTTTCTATTTTTGATTAAAACAGTTTTTTTTAATTATTAAATTATTAATTTCATAACTTTCATTGACATCAAGTAGCTACGCGTATTTCGCTTGTTTGTTTGAAATTTTGTTTATGCTTCATTCATTTCATCACCAGTTGTGAAATATTTTTCTTTTCATCACTAGTTATGAAAAATATGACGTTTCGCAACGTCAATCAATTTTGAAAAGTGACACTTTATATGTCAAAATTAGAAAAATACATAATGCTATTTATTTACATTTTTAATGAATAATTTAACGATATCGGAAAAAAATTATTTATATACCACGGCACTGAAGTATTTTTTATTACTCATATGGTTTATTCGTAAAAAAAATATACTTTAGTGCCTGGTTATACAAATAACTATTTTAGATTAAGTTTGCACATTTGTCAGTTTTCAGTTAACCAAACATTGGAACTTGCACTTAGTGTTGCCAACCTTCGACATTGAAGTTATCGTAAATAATACTCAAAATGATGTGTTTTATTCCCAAATTTCTTCGTCGGAATTAATTATTTCGTTCTTCTTGCACATATTGTTTCATTTTACATACAGATTTACTATCGTACATCCTGCACAAGCCGAAATTATCCTACTGGTACAATAATTATCGTACGGTTGTCAACACTGCTTTTCTCAAAATAGTACATAGTATAATGGATTACTTTAGTGCCGATTTCAGAACTTTTCACGTTAGTACCGATTTCAAACAATAGTATGTAATATATGAAGGATTATGATAGTCATTATTCATCATCCGAGTGAATAATAACCATAATCCCGAATATAAAACTGAATACATGTCAACTGTCAAACGGCAGTTGCTTGGTGAACCGCATCACGTATTTAAAATAACATTGAATTATGGATTTCTGTCTCTATGATTGGTCGAGAAGAGTGATTTATAAATCATCATTCACTGTTGTGAATTATGGGTAGTACTAATTCATCAAAAAAATTTAAATAATGGTGATATATTTATACAGGAGTAGAAAAATGTAATAAATAAAATAATCTCTTAATAATTTTAGGAAAATTACCAATAAATATAACCGTTATTTTTTGGGTTCTAGGTAGAGTAAAATTATAAATATTAGTGCCAAAAAATGCAGAAATTCTTTCTCTACAATAAACTATGTACAATTTTTGATGTAAAATAATTAGGGAAGCTAATAATAGAACATTTCTAAAATAACACTGAAATGGGTATGGTACATCCTTCGATCCTTTATCCTGTATATTATTATGTACAGCTATGTAATAAATAAGCTGTTCAGGAAGAAGGGTAAAGTATCTCGGTCGTAAATCATACGCGGTGAAAATGGGCAGTCCGTCCCTGGCAGGTCACTATCGTGGTAAACTGTCCCCTCGTGGGCCCTTGGCGGCCAAATGGCCTTCCAATAAAATGCCGATCGTAAGATAGCCTCAAACGCCGGCGCAAGAATCAAACGGCCGTTTTTAAATTAGCGTAATGCTGCGTTTTTATAGCAACTTATTCTCAAATAGCTGGCAGCATGATGCAGAGTTAAACGGACTGAAAAGAGAATTCGCGAATTCGTTGCGGAAGGGTTGTGTTTGCGCGGTTTTATGCAATTCTTTTCGCTTGTCGTAAAAATGGAATGGCTGTTTTAACGCACGGATTATGGAGATTCCTCTAACGAATTTTACGGGGTTTCTTATGTTGATGGTTTGTTTGTGTGCTTGTGTTAAAGTTTTACGGATATGCTTACTGCTTTCCGAGTTTTTCTCATAGTTTAACAAGAGCCATTTCCCGAAATGCAGTTTCTACACATTTCATTCAAGCTTCAGGTAACCAATAAAATTTTGATAAGTTGATAACTACACACTAACTGGATTACGGTTTTGAAATAACACTAGATATTTTTAATCGGGTATGGAGCAGTGAATATATCGACAAAATATATCCAATATCCGATTGTAAAATGTGACTTTTATTCCTTATTCATTAACATCTTTGGGGGACAAATTCACCAATCTTGGTACTAACACATTATTATAAACACTCAAATAATCATCTTTAGATACATTCAAGTTTCGAGCAAATGTTCCCAGATCACCCAATACCTTGGCACCCTGCAGACACCCGCTTTTGAATACTACCCAAATATACAAACATTACAATCAGTCACCAAATCATTCTTTTCAAACACCAACATTTATCGACATTCAATAATAGATTTAAACCTTTCCCTACTTCATTTATGATCACAATCATTCTTCTCAATTGTTTTTCAGTTTCACCCAATAAAATCATTTGCATATTCTAACGTAGGCAAGAATAGTATTTTTTAAATTAGTTTTTCTGTATTTTGTACTATTTAATAGTTGTGTAAGCGAAATTTCTCTTTAAAGTATGAGGACAAGTTTATTTGATATAAACATATTATCTTGCATTTAATTTGGAACAGTACGACATATGACTAGTATCCATTGTAAACATATTAATGATAGAATAGTATATTCTACAATTAATGGAATGGCACAAATTCCACACGAGCAAAAAGTTTGTAGTACGAGCCGAAGGAAATGGAAATTATACAAAAGAATACAAATGAAAAACTGCTGAAAACGTCAAAATCAAATAATAGTTATTTATGTATCAAGGCACTGAAGTTTAACTCTTTATCACGAATATGGAATTTATTTGCCGATGCCCGTAGGGCCAAGGAAAATAAACCATGTGAGAGATAAAATAAGTTTTATTTGAAATCGAAAATTAGAAAAAACTGTAAATAATTATTATATAGGTTTAGTTTATACATCTGTTAGTTGTCAAACATTGAAGTTATCTTAAATAACACTAAAAATTATGTGTTTTGTCCTCAATTTCTTCATCGGAATTAGTTAATTCTTCTTGCACATTGTTTCATTTTACGTATAAATTTACTACAATACGTCATATATCTGTCAAAATTATCATACTTATACAATAAATATTTTACGATTGTCAACACTGTGTTGCTCAAAATCGTTGTATAATGGGTTATTTTAGAGCCGATTTCAGCTAAATAAAATTAAAACAAAGAGACAACTATAGCAACCGAACTAAGATACTTCATATATCGCGCTAATATGCGGTTCTGATTCGTCGAATTTATTTCAAACGCGGCGTGTGGAATGATAGTTATTCCAATACAATTTTTAGTTGTGGAATGCGTAGTTTCCAAAACATTGTTATATTGAAATTTGACAGATTTGGTGGAAGAGGCTATGGTATATTTATCGCTCGCAAATGGAAAGTTTTGCTGTCTCGTTTATGTGGCAATAAAGAGGCAAACAGTAGCTCCCTGAGAACACATCGTAGGCTGCGGTCGTGTCGAACGGAATTTTTCGTAAATTTGATTATAATTTGAATGGTCGATGTAAACGAAGCGAAGCGAGACGGTCGGGCACGGGAACGCGCACGAAATGAGATTTTAATTTGACAGCGGCGGTCACCGGTCGTCTCGGGCAACCGCCATCCAGCGCCGCGGAGGTGTTGCCATGCAGCAGCCGCAATCACTAGGAAATATGAGAATTAGCATCATCAGCAGCGGTAAATGATTTTCCCATCCCGCCTCGCATCACAAATATAAATCAACAGTCATTACCTACACACACCCATCTTCATCTCACGTTGTAATCATTTCTGCTCCACTTACCGCTACTTCCAGTAGCGCTGGTAACAGTTACCCTGACACATCGGCTCACGCAGACATCACTGGATGCTTGCGGAATCAGGCCCGGACCCACTGCGTCTGCTCTTTCATCTCCGAACATTCATATTTTTGTGTCACTCAACTATCACAGATTTCCGTAAATAATATACAATGGAAATTTATGAACAATGCTATCAATAGAAGCAGAATTTTTTTCTCTAGATAAAATCTAAACAAACTTTTCTTCTAAATAATTAGGGAAGCAAATAATTGTACACTAAGAATTTACCATTGAAATCCCTATGCTGCGTCGTCCGAGGCACCACCCTGTATATTACGCGTGAATCACAAATTGATTAAAATTTTGAAGAATAACTTATACAAATTCTTTTATCTCCCGCCACATTCGATAGTGATTTTCAAAGGATGAGCTCGTTTTAGATACCCTAGAATACAATTTAAATAGTTTCGCGATGATGTCTGTGTATGTGCCTGTCTGTTACTGTGTCAGTCTGTGTGGATCTCTGAAGATACGGTTTCTCAAAAACTAATAAACTGAGCTGATTAGTTTTTGGTGATAATTCAATAACCGAAAGTGGTAGTTTGCTTGAAGCCCTATCAAGTTATTTTGAAATATCTCAGTAAATTATGGTTAAAATAATATTACAAATATTATTACCTACAATTATTGTTTAAAACATTTTTCTCTTACTGTCTCCATTTACTAATTACAACACGTTAAAGAAAATTATATTTTTGACTTTTTGAAATAACAAAACAACGCTTAAAAAATATCCAATTTTGACATGTGTAATAAGTGAAATAGTATATTCAACAACAAGTAATGGAATGGCACATATTCCACGCGAGCAAAAAGTTTGTAGTCCGAGCCGAAGGCGAGGGCTACAGTTTGCGAGTGTGGGATATTCCTGATGAAGAATTATTTACCTCTAGTAATTGGAAACATTATTTTTAAATAAAATAATTTTATTTCATTTACTGTATTACATTTGCATTTTTACCGGACTTGTTTCAGTTTCAGATAAATGGGACTTTAGACTGTTATTATTATTTACGGTACTATATCCGTTGATAAGTAATATTTTAAGAGGAGTTGGTCCATAATATTGTTTTCTCGTTTATATTTGAAAACTGTTTTTAAAAAAGTCAACAAAACAGAATTATTAAGACCAAGGCGACATAAATATGAAATAAACCATACGTCATACATGCGCTAGTTATTTTTAAGGTACTCATTTTGAAATTCCTGACTGGGTTCTTTGGAAACATATTATTCGGACTTTAAAATTCATTTACAGGACTTATAACGTAAATAACTGTTACAAAACTGAATCCTTTTTAATCTTATTGAATATTTTTCCGACGATCATGTAATGGAGAGATTTTTGCTTCTTGGTGAATCCGGTCCTGGACCAAGTAAAGATCCGGTAGCAGTACACGCGCCTTCGCACGCACGCTAAGTCATTAGCGTCACTGGTAATTTCATCTAGAAAAATCATAATTAACAATGTTAATGTACGAGTATTATATGACATATGCTTTAAATTTTTAAATTAAAATGTCAATCGAAGTTGTTACCAAGGTGTTGTGTATTATTATTGTTATAAATAAAAAAATACTCACTAGTGATTTTCCTTAAAATTATACCCACTAGTGGGTAATCTGTTACGTTCCTTGTTTAAAATCGCCATAGTTATAGAGCATTTATTGCGAGGTGTTGGATAAAATATATTATCAGATCATTAACACATTTTGGACTTCTAGAGTATGTGATATATTTTTTGAGGTCCTAAGAAATTTATCAATGTTGCTATAACTATATTCAAAACTGGAATTATTATAAATTTATTAAGTGAAATATCATTAAAATATATGAAGATCCATCAATTCATTACATTTATAAATAATAACGTTAAAAATAACCTATGACCAATAGAAACAGGTAGCAGTTGTGACGTATCACAATTTCAGCCCTCAAGGCGAGTAGCGTTCATAAAATGAGTTGATAATATTTTGATAGAGTGATATTTTCAGAATAAATATCTTTAAAGAAAAGCTAGACGCTAGACGAAGCTTTCAGCGGAATATAAATTTCCAGAGTACAGTTTGTTGAGCTTGATAAATATTATGAATTTCGCATAGAAATAGTTTCCAGAGCTCCATGAGCTATTTGTATGATTTACTGCGCATACAAGTCGACTAACTTCTCAATAATTTCCTAAGTTATTACGCGATAAATGTTAGTTCGCGACTAGGAAATCGTCTCTGGTTATTTAAACTTTTTAACAGTCTGATATTTCAATTCCGCCACTGGCTCTTTTTGTTTGTACTTCTTTTAAACTTCGCGTATATTGAAATTTAATCGCACTAACTCAAACTTCTCTGTACAGACAGCGTCACTGACATATAATAGTACTGGAATGCTAACTGACGTTCAAAATGAGAGCCGAGAGAGATAGCTAACCGCTTATAAAGTTGTTAAGAAAATATAAACTTTCAATTATTTTAAAATAAAATGTATAATATGAATATATGGTGTGCCCAGCACATTACCTCCCGATCAACTCATTTTTAACCGAGGAAAAAAGGAGGAGGCTTTCAAGTCGACGCGTATATTTTTTTATTTATGACCACGCATAACTTTTTACAGAGTAGTTAGATTTTGATGATTCTTTTTTTATTGGACAGGGTATACATCGAAGTTGGTCCCATTTAAATTTTTTTTTAATTCCACCCCCTAAAGGTAGGAAAATAGGGGATAATTGATTGCTCACCCATTGAATTTTTATTTGTTAGCCGATTCTACCAGGCATAACCTTGTACTGGATTATCCGATTTGGATTATTATTATACACCGCTAAGTTGAGAAAATGTATTAAAAACGGTTGTAGATAATCAGAATTTCTTTCATTTATATTAACAAAAATTGTCATAAATAGTTTATTTATCGATATATTTAAGAAAAACCTTAGCGTGCCACTTCCGGTTGACAAATTTTCATTATAATCAACTAGGATTTTCCTTAGAGTGTACAAATATAAAATACAATTTTTTTTACTCCTGTATAAATATAATTCACAAAATTCACAGAGTCAGAAATCCATAATTCACGGTTATTTTAAAGACGTGATGTGGATCACCAAGCAACGATCGTCTGACAGTTGACATGTAGTCATTTGTCATTGTGCATTTTTATGTTGGCGTTTTTCAACGTGTGTTTTCAATGAATTTTGATCATTTTCAACTGTGATTTCCGAATTTACAAGAGTAGAAAAAGTATAGTATTATATTCGGGATTAGGGTCATTATTCAATCGGATGATTTCCTTCACTCCCCTACGGCTCATGACGCAAACTTCATTTTCGTAAATATTGATTATCATAATCCCTCATATAATAATAATATACTATTATAAATTTATGTTCAGTAGTACTTGAGAAAATGCGTCTAAACGAAATATGCACATACATTCATCCATCCCCACTTACGCACATACACACACAGACATCCACGTTTCACGATCCTTATACCTCCATTTTGGTAAGGGGTAAAAATTAAATAATACATTAACATAAATGAGTTCAATTAACTAGTATGTATGACATTTTAAAAGAATTTTACAATAGTTGAACAATACGCTGTTAAATATTATTTATAACGTTTGGATAAGACTGTACACAAACAACTGTTAGACAAAGAAGGGTAGCCTTACAACATCCATCTATCTCAGGCTCGTTTTCCACTTTCCTAAAGCCTACATGTTAGCATTCTAATATTACAATATTTCAGTGTCTTTGAAAGGTTGAATCATTTTGCGTTTATGCTGAATTCAATCATTATCAATTAATTAATTAATAGTATAATTTTTCTGAGCATTGCCAAGGTCGCACGCGTTCTCACGCACTTCACACGCACAAACCAACGGGCTATTTCGGTAACAGGACCTACTGCTAACTGTTCTCTTCTTCATCATTAGCTCATTAAGGCAGAGGTCAACTACGCATGTCAAAATAGAAAATATTAAATATAGGAACAACGGACGCAGTGGAAATTACAATGTGTCATTGTAACCAAATTAATTTTGATATTTTATGAAATAACATTTTTGGTTCAAAATATCAAAAATTCGGAATCTGCATTTCTATATCATTTGGCCCACGAGAAATCCAATGGTTCAAACCGCACTTAAATATCTCAATTATTTTTCGAGTTACAGCAATTTTTCACATTTTCCAAGGGTCAATTTTGAGAGCCCGTTTCTCAAAAACTAACAGAAATATTAAAATTCTGACACCACCAGAGTGTTTCTCGTACATTTTTTGACTACTTAGCAAATTTTGAAAATTTCGAAAAATTTCCCGATTTTTCACCATTTGGAAAATTGCTGAAAATCGAAATTTATCAGAGATACGGACTTGAAAACTTCACTAATCGATTCAGCGCGTCGAAATACATGGGTATACAAAATTTCATTAATATATTCAAACTAGCAGGAACTTTAGAGCAAAAAGTCAATAGGTACCCCTTGACGTTTGGCCCGAATTTAGCCATTTTCAGACTTTTTGCTGAAAACTATTTATCCGTTGTCCGAATTAAGTAAAATTTTGCACTCTTATGTATTTCGATGCGCTGAATCGATTGGTGAAGGTTATAAGTTCATATCTCTAGTAGATTTTGATTTTCCGGCAGTTTTCCGAAACCCGGAAAATCTGGAAAAAATCCGAAATTTTCAAAATTTGTAAATTTGTTAAGTAATGTATGAAAAACACGCTGGTTGCATCCAAATTTCAATATCTCCGCTTGTTTATGAAATATGAGCTCTCAAAGTTGGCCTCTGAAAAATGTGAAAAATTGCTGTAACTTGGAAAATAATTGAGATATTTAAACGCGGTTTGAACCGGTGGATTTCTCTTGGTCCAAATGATATAGATATATTAATTTTAGAATTTTCAATTTTTTGTCCGTAACTTACATTTGTGGATTCAAAAAGTTATCAATTTAATATAATTTAATTTCTAGATCCTTTTATTGGAGTTGATCAATCTCTTAAATCTTGATTGTTGGGTTTCTCCACATTTTCCTATTTTTGATTTCATTTTGTCAGTTTTTAATTCCTGCTGCTTTTAAATTTTCTACTTCCTTTAGCCATGTTCATCTGGGATTGTTTTGACTTCTTCTTCATCCTGATCTCCATTCTAGTACTGAATTAATTATATCTATTTTTTCTGCTTTATATATATGTCCAAGCCATCTGACTCTCTATTGCTTGATCATATTTAACCTTTCAACTCTTGTTCTACTTCATAGTTCATTCTTATTCTGTATTATTTCTCTGATATATTTACTGTTCCTAATATTGTTCTTATTATTTTCGTTTCATTATTCTTAAATCTTCTTAATCTTTTTGTCATTGTAATAATAGGCTTAGTAGCGTATATACAGTATAGTCAAAATTTTTCAAATTTGTTAGCAAGTAACAAATTATTTTTGTGTATTTCGTACTAAATATATTTGTAAATATAGTAATTATTAACTTTTATTTTTATGTGCTTTTAACTAAATATTTTTGTAAGTATTTATTTTTGTGATTATAACAAATTAAGTTGTTACAAATGATACAAACTTTCTTCAACAATTTCAAATTGCTGAGTTAGCTATATTTACTTGTTATTATTAACGAATCTATTTGTTAAATTTTACTAATCTAGAAAATAAATAAACACAAAAATTTTTCTTGTAAAAATTCAATTCAATCAACAAATTGTCATATTTGTTCAAATTGTTAATTTAACACAATATATTTATCAATATTAACTAAAAGTACTCAACTGCAAAATTAACAAACTGCAAATAAAATTTTTTACTGTGTATTGTTATTGGTTATATCGTTGCGTAATTTTTTATTATTGTATATTTAATATATCAACAATTATTTTATTGAATAACTATAAATGTTGTTTTATGAACTCGATAAATAATAATACGAAAAGTATTACAATAAACTCCAAAGGGTCAATATCGTATTACAGTATCTAAAATATTTAGTTGTAATAATTTCTCGCACAATCTAACAAAATATTTAAACAAAATAACAGTTCCATTATCGAAGTGTACCGCATAACTTTGATACTGTAAATAATAAGTTCAAACTATGAATTATCTAAAAAAACAAACTGAAAGGAAAACATTTGAATGTAGGTAAGCGATAATCATACCATACAATTAAACAAATCGCAAAATTGCTGCGCAAATATTCCGCAATAAATCTTGCAGTTAACAATTATTGTTGTTCCACCTTCAACCGCTGTTTAATTAGGGGCATTATCACGGACAAACAAAGAAATCGAAGTAGGTTATGTTATGATACCAGCGGGTTTCGTTTGTCAAGCCCACGAGATCTGGATCATTTGTTTTACTTTGTTGACAGAAACATTTTTTCGACATATCTACACGTTGCTTGTAATTATTAAGTGGGTTCGATGAGTAAACGATAATTTAGCCTAGTTAGCTGTGAAACAAAAGACAATCTACAACTGCGTAGTCAATTTGAGTATTTCTAATGAATCATAGGAGCCTTGATGCGTTGAGTGCGTTACATCTAGCATTGAACTATATTAACGCGACTGACGATACAAATAAGTCAAATATAGATGGACCAAGGCCATTATTTCTAAGCACTAAAAATATTTAAAAAACTGCTGTGGTTAACACACGACTTTCTTATACTTATAAACCTGTATTTGAATGTTTAATAACTGCTCTAAATGTCTCAGTTATTTGATTGTTATCATAACAACTATGATTTATTGATATATCTTATTAAAATATTGTTTTGTGTCCAGTAAACTTCCACTTCCGGTTTGACAATTATGACCAAAATCAACACAGTTCTTCATATTGTGAAGTAAATAGCTCCATGGTAACGCGTCGGACTGTGGATCGTGAGATCCTCAGTTCGAATCCCACAGCTGATAGTTGCCAATTTAAATTTAGCTCTCTCCACTACTATCTTTGGGGGCTATGATTTGACGGCTGGTAACTGCACTTCATACGCAAAAATATATCACTTACCGAGATCTGTGTAAGCAGAGTGCCACACCCATAATGGGTAAAAGGCATGATGATATATTTTTTTATTTATAATAAACAAATAAGAAGGTATTTTCCTGTATCATCAAACACTATTTTGTACCGTTGTAGGTATTGGGTGGGAGGTTATGTATTGGCCACCGAGGTCTGTGTAAGCAGAGTGCCACACCCATAATGGGTAAAAAGCGGGATAATGTATTTATTTAATTTTTATTTTTATTTAAGTTTTGTTAGTCTATTTTGTCTCGTTCGTGAGTTCTTAAATATACGGATACACATCCATCCACTCGCACAGACGTCATTAAGACCTCAAAACATGTATTTCCGTGAAAATTTCGTCACTGCTGTTAACAGATATGGTTATACAAAACACTAACAATTATCGATTTAATTAAAAATATCTTCATTGACGCATTTATTAATTTTGACAGTAGATTGTAGTATTAATGTTTTCACATGTAGTGCCGAACATTCAGTATTTGTCATGACAATGTATTATATTTCTTTACAAAGGTTCCATATTTAAAACTATTTATTTGGAGTCCTAAAGAAATTATAGTTTGTCTTATTTTATGAAGGCACTTAAATATAAATTAACTTGTAATATAGTACCGTACTTCCGTAAAAAAATCCTATGTCATTATTTAAGTTTTAAGTAGTAATAAATTTTACATGCGAATTTTTTTGTGGAACAAATACGTCAGTTTTTAGGTAATAATCACTATTATTGTATATGAATTATTTGTAGATAAAGAATATAAGAAAGCGCTGATGTCATATATAACTACAACTGCGAATTTAAATTTGACTTTTTTATGACTATTTGTCTCATCTATTACCAGTCAAAAGTAAACCAATAAAAATGCAAGATTTTAATTTCACAACCAATCAAATTGAATTATAGCGAATAGAGAGCGGATTATATGCAAAGTGCATATCTCAAATAAAATCAATTTTCTGGACGAATTACATTGATTAGAGCTAATTAATGCTAATTACTAATTGTATATATTGCATATTTGGGCATTCTTATGCATATTTTTACAAAAGTTGCATATAATTGCATATTTCAATATTTTTAAGACCTTGTCTAGTGATAAATAATTTGAAATTTCTAGTAATACACATTGATATTTCCCAAATATTGGAGGAGGCCGCAATAAATAGAAGAATGCAACGAAAAAAGCAATAAACAATACAATAAGCAAAAACACAAACCAATAAACTCAAATATTTCTAGGGAAATCCCTGTAACGGTAACGGTAGGTATTCATTGTATACACGAATGCTGGTAAAAGTGGGTACAATGAATATAAGACCGAGAATTCTCAGCTGGATATATCTTTTACTTATGTTTCACTGTTTTTTTAAATGTTGAATAATTTATTATTGTAATTATGTAAATATGTCATAATCTTATAATATCAAGTTTCTAGACTTAGTTTTTATATATATATATATTGACTCACTTATTACTAATATTATAAATAGAATATTATTTGACTAACTTGTGTTCATGAGCCAATGGATAAAGAAGGGACTGCGCTAATCATCAGCTTTAAAACATTTGATTATTAGCAAAGAGGAGATGAAATTGTGTACTTGTAGCTATATTTAGTCGGGATAAAGAGCCAATTTCTCCAGCTCCAGCGAAGTAAATTCTTCAAGTTGTCAGAAACAAGATTCTGCAGATTTCCGCGCACACCGAACATATGAACCGTGTTCCTCAGCCAATTACATAATGGAATATTCCAATTTACTAATGCATGCTTAAAATAGTTTTCAACTTTGTTGATAATCCTTGAATGCGAGCAGTGGCTACCAGTTTTTAAGCGCGGTTTTAAGATATGTATGTACAAGGACAGCGCGTTCATTTATCACTAACCACTTCAAATGTTGATGGATGTCCTCTTTTGCTCGACTCGGGCCCGGTTTAAACATTGGAACAGATGGCGCGCCTTTCACTTTTTTCTGATAAGGTTTGAGTAATTTATTAAGTATTGTGTTTCGGCTTAAGAGATGTTGATCTTAAGCGATGAAAGAAATAAATTACGACTTGCGTTTCCTTCTTTCCTTAACACTGATTAATTGACATCATGTTTATATATTTTTTTAAAAGTACGGATTAAAATTCACTTATAATACCGTAAATAGTTAAAGTTATATCACAGTATAAGAATTCATACAATAGCGATATTTCAAATATTTCATGATCCCAAGATTTCAGTGGTGCGCTACCTACAAGATGGTCGCTTAGTGTCCGCTGATATGTTGATTTCTTAGTAACCATAGGAAAGAGAGTATAGTATGTTATATCATTTGGCCTAATTAAGTCTTTTAAAATAACTTAAAAAATTGTTCTAATCTTACTAAGGGAAAATTGTTGTACTCAATTTATTTGTATCTTAAATTCTGTTATTTTTAAGAATATTTTTAGGAAAATAACAACTGAAATATAACATAAATATTTCATTTGGCCTAAAGGTATTGGCTGATACCTCGAACACTGTTTTTGAATGACAACAAAATATAGAAAAATATTTCAAATAAATATTGTATGTAATATTATTCTACATCTTTTTGATTCCAATAAAATTTCCTTTATCTCATTTAATTACTAAGATGTACCCAAAAACTCTGATAGGCCCTTAAATAATCTATCACTTACTGTTGATGAATTGTTCCCAAAATCTAATCAATTCGTAACATAAATATGATACCTTCCTGCCAAATATGCTCGACTTGAAAATGCACAAAAAATGGCTAAATTTCAAAGTGCTATAACTCGGTTGCATTTAGTTAAAATTGGATGAATCTTTGGGTTCTATAAACTTTGAAATATTCTCTTCAATGTGATGCTAGTCAATATGATTTCAAATTCAGTATACCCCCTCCCACCGATATATAAAAAAATAGTTCATAATGTCAAAAAATATCCAACTTTGACAGCTCGTACGCAGTGCCAAAAAAATCGTAGACTCAATTGGCAAACAGGACAATAAAGTTCAAACATTTTCCTTTAAGTTTCTCAAGTTTCGAGTACCTATGACAATGTGGTGCGAAATTTTATTTTTTAAAAAAATCGCTTTTTGCGCTTTTTTGGCTATAACTTTGCCGATTTTGCACCTAAACCGATGAACCTTGGATTTTGAGATGTTTAAAAATTTCTCTTTGCGGTTCTTTAAGTTAATGTGCCACAAAACCCGTTCCACACACCCCCCCCCCCCCGTTGACTTTTTTTTGAAAAAAGGGCAGTTTGCGTTTTTTTTTTTTTGCCCTAACTTGAATTGTTTCGGACCAAAATCATATATGAGCTGCAATTTACGAATTGTGTTAGAGACTGTTTTTATGAACCATTTTAGAATATTTATCCATGTTTGAACAGATTAAATAATAACCACCAAAGATGCGTATAAAAGATTTGTCAGCTGTGGATTTAAAGTTATAAATATGAATGTTGGCTTGTCGTTGACAACCACAAATGTGAAAAATTCTATTTTTGTTTGCTATCACGGTCACAAATTACGTAATCAGTAATTTAATACTTCTAGAATAATACTGAATCACATGACATTATTATATTGTGTGTGTAATGTTCCTTATCGTTGCTATTTTTATTTTAGTTTTGTATTCAATCATTAATTGTTATGTAAATTAATTACTAATAGCGTAGCTGATAATTTTCTAACCGCGGAGGAAATATAAATAATTTATTACTGTTAATACTGTTATTATATTGTAGTTAATTCTAGCTTGAGTCATGCGCTGCAACTGCAGAGCTCTGGCATAGCTAAATGTCCACGTGCGTAATATTAAAAAGTAGTGTGGTGCCCACACCAGATTTTGTTTGCTTCTTTTGACAAAACTGAATTATATGTTTAATAAACTAATTTTAGTTGCTAGGGGAACAAACAAATAACAGAAACTGTAATTATTAATCATTCAATACAGATTCACATACCGATAGAAAAATTTGAAACTCACGGAATATCCTCACTTAAAATTGTAATATTTTTTTATTACATTTCTTTATAATATAAGCGCTAAGAAACCCATTATAGCAGAGCGCATCGTCAGATCTCTAATATTTTTCGAGATACGTCGATTTTTGGTATTTTTCGAAGTGCAACTTTAAGGGCCTGGAATTCAAAAACTACACGAGATATCTAAAAGTTCTCTTCAGTTTAGTGTTTCTGGTGCCTTATATAACAAATTAACAAATTTTTAAAATTTTGATTTTTTTTGTATTTTTGTTCAAAATTTCGATCGGCGATAAATCGACAAATATCAAAGATACAGATTTGCAGTGTCCACCAATCGATTCAGCTCGTCGAAATACATAAGTATGCAAAGTTTCATAAAAATCGCTCTACGGGATGGAAAGTTAGAGCACAAACCCTGAAAATGGCGTTTTTTGTCCAAAAAGTCAAGTGTTACCCCTTGACGTTTGGCCTGAATTTGGCCATTTTCAGACTTTTTGCTCTAACATTTCAACCGGTTGTCCGAATTTTATGAAATTTTCAGGGTTTCTGTATTTCGTCGAGCTGAATCGATTGGTGAACACTGCAAGTCTGTATCTTTCATATTTGTCGAGATACCTCCAATCGAAATTTTGAAAAAAATTCAAAAAAATTTCAAAATTTTCAAAATTTACTAATTGATTATAAATGGCACGAAAAATACAAAACTGGAGATATTTTGCGATATCTTGTATAGTTTTCGAGTTACAACCCCTCAAAATTGCTCTTCGGAAACTATAAAAAATTGTCATATCTCGAAAAATATTAGAGATATGACGATGCGCTCTGCTGCAGTGGGTTTCCTGGCGTGAATATTATAAAGAAATGTAATAAAAAAAATTTACAATTTTAAGTCATATTTGGGGAAATTGCCGTATTTTGAAAAGTATTACAAATCGCCATATTTCGATAAATATAAGATATAGTACGATGCGTACCACAGCATTGAGTTTATTCATGTTTAAATTATACATAAATAATAAATTTCAAGAAGTTTGGAGGAGTATTTAATTTATTTTCTAGTAAACTATTTATTTGTATAAGAAAGTAGATTTTTGTTATACGAATAATGTTTCAAATATTATTATCTACAATTATTGTTTGAAACATTTTTCTCTTACTGTCTCCATTTACGAATTACAACACGTTGAAGAAAATTATATTTTGACATTTAAATCGGTACTTTTTAAAGCAACAATATAATGCTTGAGAAATGTCTATTTTTGATATGTATCATAATTTAGCGTTTCTTGATAGAGGTGGTCAGTGTTCCTGCATTGTTCGTTAAGAAATCTTTGGCGGGAGGTAATGTGGTGACAACCTCAGATTTTTTTATATCATGTTCGTGTTTATTAACCCCAAACTAATACTCACTATCAAAAGTTTCGAGGCGTGCGGTAGGTAACGAATTCGTAGCATAAATAATAGTAACGCACAATGTCGACAACATGTTTGTTGTGTAAATATTGAAGTAATTCAATGTTATCGCTGGGAGAACATCAAAATTTGAATAAGCGTAATTGTTTAGTTATGCACCCATATTTGCTAAAGTGTCAGAATGGATTAGGGCGTGTTTACACCGCGGGGCGGAGATAACATTTGTGCTAATGTCTGCGCGCTGTATTTAGCCAGGTGTAAAATAGATTCTCCTCAAGTTATTACGCTGAAGTACCCTCATTTAATTTAATGTAAGATTAGCATATTGAATTCGGGGGTCGTGTTCGCAGCATGTTCTCTAACTCCATAAAATACACATTTAAATAAGACGCACTTCCAACGAAAACAGACACTTACATTGCCACTGCCTCCAAGTACAACGCTAACTTAACAGGGATTTATTTTACAATTATTAATATAATAATCATATACGCAGTTAGTGGAATGTAATAATTATTTATGTATCAAGGCACTGAAGTTCAATTTTTTATCACGAATATGGAATTTAGTTGCCGAGGCCCATGTGAGTGATAAAAAGGAACTTCAGTGCCGAGGTACATATTAAGTTTTATTTGAAATCTAATATTCGAAAAAACTGTAAAACAATTACAATATAGGTTAAGTTTATACATCTATCAGTTGTCAATTGAAACTGACAGTCAGTGTTGCCAACCTCGAGAAGTGAAGTTATCGTAAATAACACTCAATATTATGTGTTTTGTCCTCAATTTCGTCATCGAAATTAATTAGTTAATTCTTCTTGCACATTTTGTTTCATGTTACGTCCAAATTTACTATAGTACGTCAATATATCTGCTAAAATTATCCTAATTGTACCATAATAATGTGAAATGTGAAGTCAAGTGAAGTTGACGTGTCGTTGTCGCTGCTGACCTTTTCTTCATCTTATTGTGGTATAAGTGACTTTTGTTTATTTTGTGGTGTATGAGCCTCTTTAGGGGATCATCACGTCTATTTCTCAATAAATTGATCATGGACTTCTTTGATCGTGAGTGAGTTATTCTTGACTTTATTCCACGTTTTAATATATTTTAATACATGTGTTTCTAAACATATTCTATCAGCGAAGCGGCGCTGAACAGACAATTTCGGACTTGCTTGGCTTGGAGTTTCAGGCTAATTCTACTTTTAAATTTGATTTTTAAATTTTATTTTAAAATTCCAGTGTACCCTAAACTTTTCTTCGTCATTAAAACGTTCATGATAAATATCAATTTTAAATTATGTCTAATAAATGTGCAAAGTGTCGCATCAAAAAGCATGAAGATCTAGTGGGCTGCGAAGGGACGTGTAACCGATGGTTCCATCACTCTTGCATGAATTTTACTGAAGCTGAATTTAAATTGTTAGAAAAATCAAGGAACTTGTTTGTTTGGTGCAGTGATTGTCGAGTGAATTGTGTTTTGATACATAAGTCCAAATCTGTCTGTACGGATTCAATTGTTAATGACATACACACTAAAATTTCGGCTCAGCTTAACTCAGAGAATATAAATGAGCTGTTTAATAATACGTTTGTTAAACTGAAAAATGATTTATCTCTTTTTATCGAGTCAGCTATATCGGCCGCCAAAATTGAATTTTCAAAAACAATTGACACTAAACTGAATGATATCAAGAATGCCTCTACTTCTCAACTACCATCTGAAACCAGACTATCGTATGCTGGTGTTGTTCAGCGATCTGATCCACCGATATTAATCAAACCCAAGAACTCTTCTCAGTCAACCTCAAAAACAAAGTCTGAAATTTTAAAAACAATTGATCCCGTTTCCTCTAAAATCGCTCTTACTGACGTTAAAAATGCAAGTAATGGTGCTCTTATTATTACTTGTAACAATAACGAAGACCCTAATAAATTACAAAAACTTTTAAACAACAACCTTGGTGATAAATATGATGTAAAACAACTGTCAGTTCTAAATCCAAGAATTAAAATCGTTGGGTTGACTGGTGAACTTACTAAGGAACAACTTAAGACTTATTTACTTGAACAAAATAAACTGTGTTTCCAAGATGAATCTAAGTGTGATATTTTAGATATATACCCCTTGAAAAAGAACAATAAAATTTACCAGGCGCTATTGCAAGTTGACCATAAAACGTATAACAACATTATTCAGTCAGGTGAACTATTTGTAGGCTACGACCTCTGCACTGTCTACGACGCTATTCAACTTCGTCGTTGTTATAAATGCTGTGGTTTTCACCATATAGCCAAAAATTGTTCTAAAAGAGTTTACTGTCCTAAATGTGCAGGTGAGCATCAAATCAAGGATTGTAAGTCCACTGAATCCAAATGTATTAATTGTATTAGATTTAAGTCGTCAAGCAAATCTGATATTAAAACCGATCATTGTACTTGGGACCCATCCTGTCACGTTTATATAGAGACTTACAAAAGATTCAGAAGTAGTATTTTAGGCAAATAGCAATTACAGAATTGCGAGTACAATAACTCACATAATACTTCTACAATGTTGAACTGTTATTATCAAAATGTTCAGTCTTAAAAATAAAATTGATCATCTTTTTTCAATAAGTTCAATTCTTGATTACGATGTAATTGCCTTATCTGAAACTTGGCTAAATGAAACTGTTCTCAATTCTGAATTATGTGATGGTACTTTTAATGTCTATCGTACTGATCGTAACTTTCAAGCTTGTAATTTAAATCGTGGTGGCGGAGTTGTCTTACTCATAAATAAAAGTCTCACATCCTTCAAAATTGATCTTAGTGATTACTCTAATATACTTCCTGTTAATATTGATATTGTTTGTTCTAAAATTGTACTTAATAAAAGTACACTGTATATTTTTGTGATTTATATTCCCCCAGCTATGAATACCTCTAGCTTTAACACAATTTTTGATTTTTTTGAGCATTTGCCATTTTTGCAATTTAACAACTTTGTTATTGTTGGTGACTTCAATATTCATGAACTTATTTTTGATCATGTTTCTCCTAGAGTTGAAACATTTAACAACTTTCTTTCCCTTTTCAATGCTGAACAATTTAATGATGTACGTAATCAGTTTGGTAACTTACTTGATTTGGTTGTCGCTAATATTAATTGTAATGTTACACGTTCCAATGATTTGTTATTTGAATCCGAGTATGCTCATCACCCGGCAATTAATTTCGAAATTTTATTTGATACTTGTAACCGTAGTAATTCCCCTTTAAAAGTGAACTGTGGCACTTATGATTTTAAACGTGCTGATTTCTGTAAACTTTATAATCTCATTGACCAGTTTGATTGGGATACGTTACAACAATTTGACAATGTTAATGATGCCTGTGAATTTTTATATAGCACGCTATATAAATTTTTTGATTAATGCGTACCTATCAAACAGGTCAGTAAGAAACGTTATCCGCCATGGTTCACTGCTGATATTAGATCATGTATCAGGAAAAAAGAACATTACAGAAAGTTATCTAAGAAATATATTAATAATCAATACTACTTAAGTACTTTTAAATTCCTTCGTTCTAAACTAAAATATGATATTAGGATAGCACATATCGATTATGTATCGAAATGTGAATCGTCTCTTAAGAATAACCCCAACAAATTTTGGGAATTTATAAATCATAAAAGAAAAAAATCAACAGTACCGAGTAGTATGATTTATAACAGTTCTTTTATGTCTTCGCCCACTGATATATCAAATGCATTCGCTTCTTATTTTAATTCTGTGTACACCCTTCCTTCTAACCTCCCACCCCCTCCTGTTAACACTACTTATTCTAATTCTATTTCTCTTGTTCACATTACCAGAGAGGATATAATTTCATCAATTAAGCATTTAAAATCTAACCTCACATGTGGTCCTGATCTCATCCCAAGTCTACTCATTGTAGCACGGCGGGCGCGAGACTGAACTTAAGGTTTTCAAAATAAAACACAACACTTTTTAAATGATAAAAATAATTTATATTTAATGAAATGATAAATGCTTAATTGAACAATTTTAGAAACAAATACAAATATTACAGCGGCGACAACGTACGAATATGCTTAAAAGTTTCAGTTACCAAGACATATTTATTAACGAATTTTACTTGAATTTCTACATCTTGTAGAGCACTGCAGACGTCAGAAGACGTCTGCTCTGTTCAAAATCTAACAACTAACTCCTCATTTGTGCTGGCCAAACACACGTATCTACCCCATAAGCGGGAACGCGGGGGTAGGAAATCTCTTGAGGACCAACACAAAGATTACATAAAAACTAGAACACTTAAAAACTAAAACCATATCTAGGGTTCGACCAGGATCTGTAAATCTGTCAACAGCAGATGGCATCTCAAGCCGATATTTCAGAATATTTGCCGCGATAATCTCATATGACTATTTATGATAACAAAATTCGAACTCACATGTGTGGTAATAAATTAACTCAAGAAAGCACTCCTGTCTAGGCGATTTTCGATGCGTTCAAGTCCCAAACGCAGTTTGAAACTTGATATTTTAAAATCGTTTTGACAGTAAAAACAATAAATCGTATTCTGAATGTTCGCCTTGTTACATCATAAAGGATTGTGCCTATCCCCTGTCAAATGCCTTGTTTCACATTTTCAACCTTGCTCTTAGTACCAACTCGTTTCCTAACTTATGGAAAAATACACGCATCACTCCAATACATAAGTCTGGCGACTCGTCCAATATTCTTAACTACAGGCCCATTGCTGTACTATCCAACTTTAGTAAGGTTTTTGAAAAGATCGTTTATACATCAATATTTCAAAAAATAAAAAATATGATTTCTTTTACTCAGCATGGGTTCATGGAAAAAAGATCAACGGTCACTAATTTGTCATATTTCTCTCATGTTGTTTCCTCCATTCTTGATGCTAGAGGTCAAGTTGACTGCATATACACCGATTTTTCTAAAGCATTTGACAGGATTGATCATAATATCTTGATTCATAAACTCAAGTCATTCTCAATTTCTTCGTCGCTTATCTCTCTTCTCTCTTCATACCTCTCAAACCGTACTCTTTTTGTTCAATATTTAGGACATAAATCTAATTCATTCATTGCTACATCTGGTGTTCCTCAGGGATCTAATTTAGGCCCGCTTCTATTTTTACTATTTATTAATGACGTGACAGAAAATTTCGAATGTGATAACCTATTATTTGCCGATGATCTCAAAATATTTCACCCTATATATACCTCTGATGACAGTCTTCTTCTTCAAAATGATTTAAACCGACTTAATCTTTGGTGCCTTAATAATAATCTCTGCCTTAATATAAACAAATGTCATATAATGTCTTTTACACGGAATTCTTCTCCATTTCTCTTCCAATATTCACTAAATCAGACTCCTTTATCCCGTTGTAACTCTACTACTGACCTCGGTGTTACCTTCGATCCAACACTAACATTTACTTCTCATATTAATAATATTTGCAGTGCTTCTATACGTACTCTTGGTTTCATCATTCGTAATACTCGTCACTTTTCAGATGTTTCATCAATTTTCTCTCTCTATTTTTCCTTTGTCCGCTCTAAGCTGGAATATTGTTCTCTTATATGGAATCCTCTCTATGAAATACATCAGAACCACATAGAGTCCATTCAAAAAAAATTTCTCAAATATATTTATTTTAAAATTTATCATTTTTATCCAGAAATCACCATTTCTTATACTTCATTATTTGAAATGTTTAATATTCCAAGTTTGTACTTACGTCGTGAACTAAATTCAGCCCTCCACCTTTGCAAACTAATCCATGGAGAAATAGATGATCCAAACTGCCTCTCGCTCCTCTCTTTCCATGCTCCTTGTATACAAACTCGCAATTCCTCAACTTTTTATTTACCTACCGCTAGAACGAATGTATTTTCTGCGTCCCCTATTTATCGTATGTGTTTAATTTATAATCTCCGTTTTTCTACTGTTGATGTTTTTCAGTTGAAACCCAGAAGTTTTCATTTTTGTATTCTTGATATGTAATTTTATGCATGTTTATTTTAAATATTGTTATTTATTATTGTTTTAACACGTTGACTGCGGCACCCAAAAAGTATGTTTAGAAAATAAGCATGTTACATATCCCCGGGGATATGTACCAAGCCTGTCTCTCACTGCGGTACAGATCCCCAGGGATATGTATGCATGATCAACTTTAATTGCGCCTGGAGTTTATAAAAAACTATTTTTTAAATTTTTAGTAGCATACATCTCTTAAAAATACCTCAAACTTATTTACATCCTTACCGTTTTCACTTCACGTTATAGTAAAAATATGCAGAACAAAATATACACTAATATCATCATACAGTCACATTTCAAATGAAACTAATCTAAAATGTTGCAGCAAATATAACGAACACGGTATAACTTGTAAATATAATTCATCAAATCAATTTCAATACCATTTACTGTACAGTACCCCGGGGTTATGTGCCGCACAGGAGTAATCATTTATTACTCCAGTGCGGTACAGTACCCCGGGGATATGTACCACTAAATTGACATATAAAGAAAGTTTGGCTATAAACATTTATAATGCTACTTATTACAGCTAAAAATTCTAAAAAATACATGATCCACAACATTTGTAAAATAGGAAAGTTTCATGAAAAATGTCGCCGTCTGTATGGAATAACTGATACTGTACCCCAGGGATATGTAACGCAGTCAACGTGTTAATATGTATATGTAATTTTTATATTATTATTTGTATTCTTTCATGTATTGTTCCTGTCCATTTTGTTAGGCTTTTGCCTGTTGGGCAGCGTAATAAATAAATAAATAAATAAATAAATAAAAAAAAAAAAAAAAAAATAATTATTTAATGATTGCCAACACTGGGTTGCTCAAAATCGTCGTATAATGGGTTACTTTAGTGACGATTTCTGAGCTTTTAATGATATTTCGAGCAAACTATTTAAGGGTTGTAACCTATTTTTCATGACTGTGTATACATTAGAGTTTTAAGATAGATTTAATTACTTAGTCAGGACGTTTTGCCAGATAAGTTTCATAATTGTACTTACAGCTTTTTAATAAATATTTTTTGTTTTTATATTTGTAAAATCATTACCGATATACAATATAATTAGTAGTGTCAGAAATGGGTAAATATATATTGCATACAACATAATTACTTGCATCAGAATTGGGGTGATATACAACAATATTGTTGCATTTTATCTACTGCTTTCTTTGGGGGTTGTAAATTGACGGCACTAGGTACACAGAATACCATACAGCAAGATCTGCTCTGGACAGAGTGCCACACTCCGAAATGAGTAAAAGGATGACACATGTATTTATTAAGTAATTCTTATAAGCCTTGATCAAGTCCGCATATATCACCCTTCGCCCCACGATCACTTAATTACTTAGCCTCGGCGGCGGTGGCGGTGGAGGCAGCGGCGGGCGCACAGCAGCGAACTGCGCAGTACCCGGCGAGTCATCAACCTCGGCCCCCGGCCGCACCGTAATCAGCACGTGCATAAAATGTGTCTGATTACAGCTGATCCGACCGCAGCGGCGGCGGTGGCGGCGGCATACTCCCAACCCGCATGAGATAAGCCGCGCTGAAATACTTGCCAATTGTCGATAGTCGCACTGTTGTAGGGTTGGTAAAACGCGGCCAATTCCTGTGCAATGTCAACGCAGTTTCGTGTGTTTTACTTTTTCCAAATGCGCGCGTTTATAAGCACGCGGCGTGTCTTGTTTACACGACCGTGCTGCAGCTGATAACTCCTGCTGGACGCCTGCGAGCCGCAATGCGATGCACCCGGAGTTTTCTCGCTGATAAGTCAATAAAAATGTTTGAATTATCTGCGCTCGTAAAGTTTTTAATACTATGTTTGTTTGTAAATAATTTTAAAATGATACCAACGTAATGTGTTTACGCCATGCTTTTACACAAATTCTTTTTAGGTGGAGAACGTTTTCATTTATGGTGAATTCACTTGGTTCCCTGAAAAAGGATCCAAGTTTTTGGGTGTTTTAAGAGCAGTGTTTTAAGCTCGGTTTTAACGCTGTACAATATTCTAATAGTATATTATGATACAAGTGTATAAGTAAGCTTTTAAAGCACATACGACGAGTTTAAGAGCACGACGCGAAGCAGAGTTTTTTTAACGTCGCTAGTGCTTTAAAAGCACTTATACACGTGTGTCATACGCTATTTTTTATTACACCTGCATCATACTCTGGAAAAAACTGTAAAACAACATTTTGATTTTGATTCATTTCATAATTTTGCGCGTGTGACGTTTGACATATATCGTTTACATGAATGCTGGTTAGCATTTGTTGTTTACGTTTACAGTTTTGACAGATATTAATAGTAATTATTTTTGTTGTTACTTAGCAACCTTTAGAGCACGGCGTGTTTTAATTTTGCGTTTATGAACGCTGTAGCGTGTTTTAAACACGGATTATGATGCAGGTATAATAAAAAAATATTTTATAAAAAAATACTTCAAATAAAAGAGGTAGAAAATTAATTTCTCCGTAACTTCTATTTGAATAATTTTTTTATAAAATAATTTTTGATCATTGTACAACGCACCATAAAACACTGCTCTTAAAACACCCAAAAACAAAGCTAGTGGTACCAGCCTATGAGACTTTCAGTTCGAATCCCACAGACGGCTTTATCTCTGTATAGTACTGCACTAACACCTTTGGGGGCCGTGGCTTGACGGCTGCTAACTACACCTCACACTCACCAAGCACGATCTCCCATCGCCACCCCCTGGCTAAATTTTATTATATTCTAAGAAATGTATTTCAGGTGAAAAGTACATATTATATTGAATCTAAGATGATAATTCAAGTGATATATTGACTTATGTATTGACAGATTTTGTAATTTTTTTTTATCTGTTGGATTATTATAGGTTGTTTGGTATTTTGCGCGAGACAACCATGCACGAAAACATGTTTGAAATGTTTTGTATTTTATACTGCTTGATTAAAATAATTAAAAGTGAATGCCCTATTATCGTATGGCCATAAAAAAGATTTACAAATAATAAAAGTAGCTCTATGACATCTCCATACATACATACATCCCGATATAAATCTTTCATGCACAGCGAACGTTATCATGCAAAATTATACACGTAACACAATAATAAAATTACAGCTGTAATATAAATATTAACTAGAATAGAAATGAACTTCCTGTTAGCAGGCAAAGTTCACTGTAATTACTTGACAGCGAACTTTTTTAATATCAGAACTTTGTTCTTTATGCATGTACTGCTCCTCTGTCACGGCCAAGTTCTTACTAACCAATAACCATCTTCGCACCTTTCATAAACGCTCTGAAAGATTTGTGGCAGCAGAAACAGATCCCGGATAAATTCCGTCAATTCTTCATTAATACAGTTCAAGCGAAATAATCCCAAATGAAAAGTAAAGATCGCTCAATGAGGTGTGATGAGAATAAAACGCTAAACGAAGCGCTCACGTGACCCAGATCCCAAATGACTCCACCAACATTGCGCTACGTTCTTACGTTGCTGTACGTTAAGGCAGGGACACAACACAACTGGAACCTACATAACAAACAGTAGACGAAATATTCAATATTTAATTTTGTGGTTAATTTTATTCCTACTAATGTATCCATTTACATTTAAGAAAATATAATATTCATTCCCTCCGCCACATCCCTCTAATAATTTTATTTTACCTACCTGACAATTATGTACCCCTCTCGCTGTATTAGCCTGTGTATTTATTTTTCTCTGTTATTAGTTAGCCATCAAAACTGATTGGTTGAAAAAACTCACTCTATATAATTACCTGCATCATATACGGGGTGTGGAATTGAAATATAACGTATAGGGATTTCAATGCTATTTATTTATATTGCAGTATCTTTTTTGCTTATTCACTTTACAGCAAAAGTGTAAATACAAAAGTTGATTAGAATTTAAATTTGTATAGAATAAAGCCCTTTTGGTTATCTAAATATTAGTATTTCACGATATACCAATCAATTTAAAATTAATATTTATTAGAAAAATTGTAATACGGCCATGGAACATTAAACGAAAACGAGAAATATTTGACATTTCAGAATACAGATTTGAATTTATTCATCATCACTAATATTTTGGGGAGGGCACATGACTTAACGGCTGTTTACCTCTCTTCATGCAGATCAAGCGGATAATAGTTATTTGTTTTACAAGTGGGTAATTCCACGTGTGAAGTATAACGTTTTATCCAACATCTCATAATAAATGCAAAATTTATTACAGAAATATTATTTGACAGTGATATTATGCTTTATATTTTCTAAATTAAAATATCAATCTAAGTAGTTACCAAGGTGTTGTGTGTAATTATTATTGTTATAAATAAAAAATTATTCACTAGAGATTTTTTATACCCACTAGTGGGTAATTTGTTACGTTCCTTGCTTAAAAGCACCATGGTTATAGAGCATCCATTGAGAGGTGATAGATAAAATAATTTTCTGACCTCCTGAACTGTAAACATAACAAACAACCATCATTTAGGTTTGCGGTAACTACGATTTTACAGTGTTCATGATTTTTGAAACACCGCGGTGCGGGAACGCGCACCGATATTTTTTAGCTTTTTGAGGCCATTAAAATAAAAAGTAACTTTGTAATAATAAAGAATGATTTAAAAAACTCTAGTTACCGCAAAAATCGTTAAATAAAGTAACATAGAAATAAATAAAACTATAAATTTTATATAAAAATGACATTGGCCAGCAGCGCCATCTCTTAACACTTATCCTAACTAAGTACAGATATTTCACAGTTGGTAAATATGACATAACTAATAAAATGTCAAAAGATAAAACTGATTGATTGGATTGATGAGAATTGGTGATTTATTTTAGTTTAATTATATTAAATTAATTGTAATACAGAATATCGAGAAAGGTAGGTAACATTTGAATCGCTCATGTAGTCTATGCGGGAATTATTAAATTGTCATATTTTTAGGTTATAAATGGAAATCTTTCTTTTCAAGTAGTAGGTATATCGGCCAGAAAATGTAATACATTATGTGTGCGTTAAGTTTATTATACAGCGCTCAGTTTTATTAAAGCACTCCGCTGCGCGTCGTGCTTCAATACAAAACTTCGCGCTGTAAAACTAAACTTACCGCACGTATAATGTAAATAACTATTGTCTACTACTGTTGTTAAAAGTGGCCCTTTTAACAGATGCTTAGCAAGTTAAAAGTGTTACTTTCTGACACTAGTGTTAAAAGTAACATAACGTGTTTAGTATTTACTGATACATTAAGATCGTAGATAAAATTTGTATGAAATATGTACGTTTTAAAAGTAATTTAATTCGTTCGAAGAGTTGTTTTATTCGGCTTTGACTCATTTCGCAAACTTCCCTTCATATAATTTCAACTGGCTTGACGGGAAATTTACATAATTTAAATTATCTACATTGACTTAGTATAAACAATGTATTTTGTATAAAATAGTGAATAAATACTCTATTCTTTTAACACATCTAAATAACTATTATGGTTTGCCTAATAAAATTATACACCATTTTCGCTTAATAAACAAACCAAGAATGAAAAATATACCTAAAACATAAACCACTTTGAATATAAAGTCCCCTAGAATTCCTAAAAAATTGTCGAAAATATAACATATCCTAATTTATCAATAAATTGACCAATTTATTGGCCAAGAAAAAATGGACGCAATTTATCGTATTACACACAACAATAAATTGCCAAGACAACATGGCCAATTTATTGACGAATAAATTTTGTCGTGTTAAACAAAAATAAAGCAGATCTTTATTTGAAATGTTTCCATGTTTAAATATTTTGTGAACCTGGCTTTAAAGTGATCATTCTCCTGCTGCAGTACTACAGCGTACCAACGTCAGGACCGTCACTAACGCTGGAATATCAGCGCGACGCTCGGCGTCGCCTGAAAATCAGCTTACACGTTTGTGTCAACTATTGAATGTAAATGGCCCTGCAATTTGTTTTGGAATCATGCATTTGTTTTTGAAGGACACGGTTACTTTGCATGCGCGCATGACTCATGGGATAATTGCTTCAATTTACATTTTAAAAAGATTCGTATTTGTATGCTGAGTGTGGAAGATATTTATTATATTTGCTATAATTGTTTTGTTGACATTTTGATGACAAGTCTTTGTGGGTTTCTCAATCTGTTTACGTCTTTGGCTTTGACTTTTTATCCTGTCTGCGGCTACGAAAATATTATAAGTAATTGGGTCAAATCTGTTTCATTTGTAACATAAACACACTGTAATAACACATGCACGAATCATTGTTACAAATACAGAATTAAAGGAATGAAACCTTATATTGTTCACGTTTCGTTCACACATGCTCTGTTAGATAAATATAGATTTAAGATTAACACTATTCTTATTTAAATATAATTCATTATTTACTTTTCTTGATAATAATTTATTTTAAAGTAGTTAACCACATATTTAAACAATTTAAATGGTAGTTTGTTATAAGTCATATTATGCTGGTCGAATTTAATGATTGATAATAATTAATAATTGATAATGGTAGGTACTGGGTTTAAAATTCAAATGTGTCGTATAGGAACTTCAATTAATTTTTTACCTCCCGCCACACCCTGTTAGGGAGGTAAAGGAATCATGCTAAATATTCGGTAGTGAGTTTTCAGTAGATGAGTACATTTTAGGGTCCTAACAATACGATTTTTATAGTTTTGCAATGATTTCTTTGTGTTTGTCTATCTGTCTGTCTGTCTGTCAGTTTGTCTGTATGGATCTCTGAAGTTACGGTTTCTCAAAAACTACTAAACTAAAAATTTTGATATTTTCTATATATCAATTGTATCCCATTTGAAAGAGCTGATTATTTTTTTATGATAATCCAATAACCGGAAGTGGTAGTTTACTTGAAGCCCTATCAAGTTATTTTGAAATATCTCAGTAAATTTTGGTTTAATGATTATTTTTTGACGTTTCTTAAAACCAAAAAAATGCTTCATTGTATATCATGTGTCTGTGTTTTAACCAACCCTGTCACTATTATACTTAGAGTAAAGCTCTAGTGATTATTCCCGGAAATAATCCCTGTAGAATTTTATGTTTTTGTTGACAAATGTTACTTGTCATATAGTTATCAACACAAGTAAAAATTGAGCAAAAAGATAGATTTAGGGCGTGCCTGATGATGAAATAAAAAATAATCTAAATAAATATAACTCGAAAGTTCGATAAATTAGAAAATAATTCTCCAGTATATTTATTAAACTTGTTGCCATTCGGGCTTTCGTGGCTATTGCCTGGCAACAAGTTTTCGAAAGTTCTCTCAAATTATTTTCAATTTATTGTCACTCTCTTGTTATATTATTACTGACAGTTTTTGTTATGAGAATAATGTTTTACATATTATTATCTACAATTGTTGTTTGAAACATTTTTCTCTTACTGTCACCATTTACGAATTACAACACGTTAAAGAAAAATTATATTTTGACGCCTTATTTTAGTAAAAATATAAATGATTGTGATTCTAGTCACCCAGCTGCGCCATGCGCGTTTCAGGCACTACGTGTTAAACATGTGTTTTTCAAGATTCCACATTTGAAGTTGTATGAGTTGTTCGCTGACATCTTAGGTCGAAGTTGTTGCATTTGTTTCTCAACTCGCGCTAATTCAAGGACAATTGGATTAAAGCAATTAATTGCTACTGTCAGCCGTATAATTAAGACGAGATATCATACACAGATTAGGTAATTAGAATTATGAGGTTTGACATTGGTTCGACTAATTCGAATTTACAAATTGCTTCTGCATAGCGTAATATATGATTCATTATAGACATATTGCACATTGGTTTAGTAATGTTTATCGCAATGATCATGGTAAAAAAAGTATTATTATTTCATTTCAATAGGATTTCAATGACACTTATTCTATTATATAAAAGCCCAAAAGAAGTTTGCCATAGTATGAGAACCAATACAGTAACGACATTTAAAATATTTCATGATGATATTTTAGTGGGCGTGTCTCGGTGCGCTACTGACAAGATGGACGCTCACCGTCCGCTGATACACTAATATCTTAGTAACTGTAAAATAGAGAGTATAGTATGATAGTGACGTTATTTCTGTCATATTTCAAGCATGTATCAAATATGAGCAATTTACTGAAAAAATGGAATTAATTACTTTTTTATAATTACTGTCTCAACGTTAATTAAATTACAATCGATAAATTACATTATTTTACGATCAAAATGTAATTAATTAATTAGCTCATTTACATGTAAAAAATGTAATTAAATTACATTATATAATTAAAAATTCCAATTACTTTTATTTTTATGGGAATTGGTTGAATTTTCAAGTGTTTTGCATAATGATTAGTTAAAAACTAGTCGTGGGAATTTATCACGTTCAAAAAGTTACTTTCCTATTTATCCGCTGTCAAAACGATAAAATTGTTTATCCAACACCTCTCAATTAATGCTTTATAACTATGGCGATTTGAAACAAGCAAAGTATCAGATTACTCACTAGTGGGTATAATTTTGAGGAGAGTCACTAGTGAGTATTTTTTTATTTATAACAATAATAATAACATACAACACCTTGGTAACCACTTCGATTGATATTTTAATTTAAACATTTAAAGCTTATGTCACTGTCAAATAATATTTCTTTAATAAATTTTACGTTTATTAAGAGGTGTTGAATAAAACGTTATACTTCACACGTGGGCAAAGTGGAATTACACACTCGATAAAATTATCACACTCAGCCTTCGACTTCGTGTGCTAAAATTTCTCTCGTGGGTAATTCCTTACTTTGCTTATTTGTAAAGTAAATAACTATTTTTCTTTATGGCTAACTTTAAATTGGAGTTAAATTATCAATGAAAAACGTGCTAGAATTATATCATTAATTACTGAACTTTCCATTACAAAGCAAATATATATAATTGAAAAATTAATTTCGTAATTTAATTACTTGTAATTAATTACTGCCCATATCTGGCATGTATAGTTAATTTTTATTGGATTAAATACTGTAAAATGAGCAAATTTTATAGTGCAAATGAAATAGTTATTTTTTTAGATTTTATCCAATTTGTACTGACAGCTATTTAAATTTGCCGCCGGATACAGCATACAGCTACTGCTAAAATGTCCGCTCGACTGAAGGACAACAAGATCAAAGTGATTAATTCTTATACTATGAGCTTGACGTGCTATATATTGAATTGTTTTCTATGTTCGCGAATATAGTTAGTCCTCCCCTGTTCCGATTACCCCCCCCCCCTGTGTTTCGCGCTATCACTTATCGTCCGTTATCTCGTCGTTTCGACACAATCGCGGCTCGCGGCGGCCGCTGACTAATGTGTCCTTGACTGTTGCTTCAACCGCCGCCGCCGCCTGCTACGATCACTGCAGCGCTGTCGCCGTGCTGTCTGCTTCTAACGCGTGTAGCCTGCATGTGTGTATGTGTGTGTGTGATGTCACATGTGCATATCCATGTGTGGGTTCGATGAAAGGATGAGTGCGCTGTTTATTCGGATTTTTTACTGATTTTATTTGCGTTTTAATATTTATAGTTTTAGATAAATGTTATAGGTATATGGGGTGTAAAATTGAAATGAGTTTGACAATAAAAATGTGAGGGTAAAGGTTATGCATTCAATAAGGACCACTTGGTTACCTAAATATTAGTATGTCATATTAAAATTAATATTTATTAGAAAAGCTGTAGTACGAAAGTGAAAAATTTAATTACAATAAATATTTGCCATTTCATAAAACAGATTTAGATTTATTTATTACAGAGTTATATTAGTTTCTGTGAACTGTGCTTTATTCCAAGGTTTTCTTGAATTCTAAACATAGTTTATTTTGACACTTTTGCTGAAAAATGAATGTGTATAAAGATACATCAGCAATACTTAAAAAAATCAAACGATACAAAATAGTACTTGATGATACAGAAACATCTTATTTATTTATTTTCTATTTATATTTCAGAAATTTAATTTAATTTCGTATTTTTACTTAATTTTTTGACATATATTTCAATAAGAAAACTGAACATAAAATAGTAAAATCGTATTCTAGGGATCCAAAAACGTGCTTATTCATTGAATACTCACTACCGAATTTTTTGACCAAAAACAATACCTCCCTTACCTAGAGGTAGGCGGAAAGAAAAAATAGCATTGAAATTGACTATTTTATTAAAAGGGACTGTAATCATTTCAATATGTTTTAAATCTTATTTATATATAACCAAAAATCGACATATAAAGTTAACTTTAGTGTTATCAAAATTTTACTTAATGTGCTTCATTTTTTATCCAGGAAAATATAAATCAGAAGTACTCCCTAGAGAAATAAAGTGATTCAATGCCATTGGAAATACCACTTAGAAAGAATTTTATTTTCTTAATATTCTTTACTAATTAATATTTTTTTACTCCTGTTTAAATATATCCCCATTATTTCAATTTTTTCGATGAATTATAGTACCTATAATTCTTGGCCAATCACAGAGCCAGAAATCCATAATTCACGGTTATTTTAAAGCCGTGATGTGGATCACCAAGCAACGACCGTCAGACAGTTGACATGTAGTCAGTTGTCATTGTGTATTTTTATGTTGACGTTTTTCAACGTGTGTATTCAACAAATTTCGTTCATTTTCAAAAGTGATTTCCGAATTTACAAGAGTAGAAAAAGTACATTATTATATTCGGAATTATGGTCATTATTCAGTAGTATGATTTCATCTTCATGTATAATGACTATCACAATCTGTCATATACTATTATAAACAGATATGTTGAAAATTATCAATTATATTTTGGAATAAAATTGAATAAATTTAAAATAATATAAATTAAAACCTATTTATTTATACACTTTCGTAATAAATGGTGTAAGCTTCTGTCTTAGCAGTTATTTTGTTTGTTCTTTACAATACAATAAATATTGACGTATATTTGGCAGTGAATTAAATATTGAGAACGAAAAATGTAGCATTCTAACTAGTTTTGTTAAATATTTTTTCGGTTGAAAAAAAAATTATTAACACGTGAGTAAAGTGTCATTATTTGCCTCAGGCGATTGCATTCCTTGGGATACGCCCTCAGGGTTCAATCTTTGCTTTCGATAAATAATGACCAACTTTACTTCCATGATATATAAACCACTTATTTAAAGCATGTTTTGCAGGGCAATAATAATTCATTATTGACTAGTAAAAAAAGCTAAGGCACTCATTTAAAAGCAAATAGTAGTAGATACGTGATGTATTTTGCAGACAGCGTGGGTTTTCTAGTTCGTACTATTACGAAATAATAGCGGCTGTTATGTTTGATATTTCTTTATAATTAAGTTATTTTAAATCTATATCGTAGCTGTTTGAAAATAGCATGATTTATGTACTGGCACAATCAGAAAAAATTGTGCGGTTTCTCGTGTATAAATACATATAAATTGAGCGCTTTTTAGTAAATATTTGATATGAAAAACATCAATAGTCATTTGCCGAACATGAAACAAATTATCTCATTAAGTGATTAAAATACTAATTTGCCTTTTCTTTGAATTGTAAATTGAGTGGACCTTGAGTGGCCGGCATACGTTTATTATTGTAAAAGTACATTCAGTCGCAAAAACGTTTCGCAATAAACGCGTTAAAGTGCGAAAATGTTTTCAATTCCAGAGTCCATCTCAGCGAGCTGTGTTTGTTTTGAACTTTGACAGGCGCGAGCGGCAGTTGTTCCGCGAAGGTCACAGGTGGCTGGGCTTGGAGAACATCAGCGTTAGCCTTGGCTTGATGCTCAACTGTTATGTTACACATAAGCCAGTATGGTTTCCCGGGTGCCGACCTTGTCAGGCTGATTGGATTCAACTTTAACATTAAGCAGATCAGAGACGGCTGCGGCTGGGTGCCGCAAGCCTCGGCCAACGCGATGCAGCTGCGAGCGAGAGTCACTCTGATGATAATGGCATGATTCATGCACACCAATGATATTTTACACTGGATTGTATTCCACAACATCAAATACACATACATTTATTTATTTACATACGGTACGATGTACAATCAGAACCGTTCACGATACAAATTAATTAGTTTAAGGGTGATTTAACTGGGGAAGAATAATAAATATAGAAGTTACAGGGATTTTAGACAGTACAAAATGATTTCAAAATGTACAAAAAGTATATAACAAAATTTACTCCAACTACCACAATTTTAAATATTTAATTTCAAAATGATATCTCCGAAATAACATACTTATTTATTCTAAATATGAAACAAAGGGATGTCCTCATTTTATTTTGAATTATCGTGGACAAAAATAAAATCGTCATTTCATCATACACATACACCCAGGTTGTTTTCGTGGAAATAGTCAAATCGTTTTCTAGGGACCTTACAACGAGCGTATCTGTTTAAAATTCACTACCATATATGTTCATTCTAACCTATACATACATATATACATAACATCATGCTATTTGGCACTTAACGGGGTAGCACGAACGAAGAAACACAGTCAACCATCAACCAACAATCTCCAAACATTCGAACACTTTCGTCTCGTCCACATTCATAATGCGATACATACATGTTCGTCTATTCTTCACACTCGGAATCATTCGTTCACGCAACAAACCATTAATCATACCCAACCATTTATTCTTCGGACGACCACTCAATCGTTTCAATCTCACCCGCATATATTAGTTTCACCAACCTGTCATTGGACATTCGTACAAGATGTCCAAATCATCTCAACAGTACTTACTGCCACTTTCTTAACAACATTCTTCTCAATCTCACACTCATTGTACACCAATGTATTCCGGATACGATCACGTCTCCTCTCAAATATCTCATTTCTACAGCAGTTATACATGGTTCATGCTATCCACACCCAACATTCAGAACCATACATCAATGTAGGCACTAACACACCATTATATACACTCAATCAAGCATCTCTAAGTACATACACGTTTCGAGCAAATGTACCTTGCACCCTGCAGACACCCGCCTTTCAATCTCCCGGGCAATACTTCCATCCCTGGAACATATACTCGTACTACCCAAATATTCAAATTCATTCACTTGTTCCAGTCTCACACCATTCTATGAAACATTACAACTAGTCACTTAAAAATCATTATATGTACGTGAGGTAAAAACACCATATTTTAAATACCTCCAAAATAGAACAATTTTTAGAAAATAATACAGTAAAAACTATGAAGTAAGTTTTGGGTTTCTTGAAAATTTAAGACATTTTCAAACTTTTTGTTCTAATAATTTCTGGCTCCTCGACAGTAATGTACCACTTTCCTGACTCTAATGTAAATAGCTATTTTCCGTTGGGTGGAAAAGTAACGATTTTTTAATTTATTTATATATTATTTATATTATTGACGAGAAGATTAATTTGTGTTTTTTTTATCTATATATTTATTAATTTTAAATGTTTTGTAATAGTTCTTGAAAGTTCAGTCCTGAAAAAAAAAAAACACATGTGGGGTCGAAACTAGTAGAGCCTGAATTTAGATATGATTTTTAAAAGTTTGTGTGACGTCACGGGTACTTCTCCAGTGGCACTAAAACAACGATTTTTCATGATAGTAGATATTATATATTTTTAAATGTAAAAATAATATTTACATATTGTAAGTCTTAATTTACAACAATTAAACTTAATATAAATAAAGATATAATTCCTTAATATTCTAGTTTAAGAACAGTCTCGCTGGTAGTAATGTAATCTAACCTCATCATACAATTTTATTCAATAGTTTTTCAACACATCACAATAAAACAGTAAAATTATAAAACAAGTTATAGAAGCCCAACAAATATAAATAAAAAAAAGTACAAACAAACAAATCAAATGAAATGGCATTTCGTAGAACTATTTTAGCTCACAATAGACGTGGGGCGCAACGGCAAACGCGCGATTTGAAATTTTCATATTTCTGGCCAATAGCATCAATGCAAGTACCTGTGACGTCAAAATATGTTCAATTCGTTATATCGCTTTACTGCAAAATATTTAAAAGAAAAAAATACGTCATTACTAATTATTCCGTAAGTGTTACACGATTTTGATGTAAATTTGTCATATTTCGTTTATGGTTTATGCGCCCATTCGTAAAAATAATCACAGAGTGCTACACTAAAATCACTAATGATATATTAATTTATTTTGTTGTCTACTTGTCCATCCAGAGTTTTTAAGTCAATTGTACACAATTTGTACAACTCGGTAGTACGCTACAGTACGTCGTATTTATTACACAACATATTGTTTGAAGCCAGCAGCTACTAAAAAATGCAGTACGCTGGACCGACCATTGACCTCGGCTGTTTATATCGTAATAACAGATAATTAACCCCGCCGTATATGTCATTCGAATGATAATACAGCGTGTGGTACCTAATGCGTATATCACCATAATAAATTAGCCAATGTTTAATGATATTCATGACTGATACAGCGCCAATGGACCTTCGTTTACGATCACTCATAAAAATTACTACATTTTATTACGTCCATCTTTTATGTTTGATGATAATAGATTTGGTTTTCGTATATTATATATGAGCCCAGAATCATATCATTTGGTTCAATTAAAACTTTTAGAAAAACTTCAAAATGAGGGAAAATTGTTGTACTCAATTCATTTGTATCTTGAATTCTGTTATTTTTAAGAATATTTTAAGATAAAAGAACAACTGAAATAATAACAAATTAACGAAAATCACTAACATAAAGATTTCATTTGGCCCAAAGGTATTGACTGGTACCACGAATACTGTTTTTGAATCTGATGACAACAAAATATAGAAAATTAAATCAAAATTGTAGGTAATATTTGATTCTAATAAAATTACTCTATATCATTTATGTATTAACATACGTACATAATATCACGCTATGTCCCACTGAGTGGGATAGCACGAACCCAGAAACACAGTCAACCAACAATCAATCTCCTCCAAACATTCCTATCCTGTCACACCACTTTCGCCTCGTCCACATTCATACATACTAGTTTATTCTTCACACTCGGAATCACTCGTTCACGCAACAAAACATCAATTATACCGAACCACTTATTCCTCGGACGCCCACGCAATCGTTCACCTTCAATCTCACCCACATATATTAGTTTCACCAACCTTTCATTCGACATTCGCTCAACATGTCCAAACCACCTCAACTGACTCACTCCCACTTTCTTAATAACATTCTTCTCAATCTCACACTCATCATACCCCAATGTATTCCGTATACGACCACATCTCGTAAACCCACATACTCTTCTCAAATATCTCATTTCTACAGCAGTTACACGTCGTTCATGCTTCTTCATCCACACCCAACATTCAGAACCTTACATCAATGTAGGCACTAACACACTATTATAAACACTCAATCGAGCATCTCTAGATACGTTCACATTTCGAGTAAATGTACCCAGAGCACCCAATACCTTGCACCCTGCAGACACCCGCCTTTCAATCTCCCGGTCAATCTTACCCAAATATACAAATTCATTTACTGGTTTCAGTCTCACACCATTCTCTGAAACATTACAATCAGTCACCAAATCATTCTTCTCAAACACCTACACTTTACATTTATTAAGATATGTCCAAAAACCCTGATAGGCCTTCAAATAATCTAGCACTTACTGTTGATGAATTGTTCCCAAAATCTAATCAATTCGTAACATAAACATAATACCTCCCTTACATATATGTACGTGCGGGAGGTAAAAATGATAAATTCGGTGAATTAAACAATTTTCTTTTGTATGATTTTAACTAGGCCAAATGATATGATTCTGGGCTTAGTAAAGTATTTAGTAAACAGTATAGTAAGCGTGACGCTGTACTTATTAATATCGCGTGTCTTCCGAGATCTAATTTCAGGTAGTCATAAAATCGCCAACAGCTAACGAATTTTAATGATCCTAAATAATTAATTAATCATTGTTGCATCGCGTTTCACGTTTCAGAACAGATAATAGTAATAGATGTTAGATTTCGCACAGAAATTATTCACAACTTAACAGACAAATGATATATTTATATCAATGCAGTATAGACGCCTTCATTTTCGTCGCGTGTGTGTTTATGCACAAAATGGCGGATCACTAGGATTTGAAAACATAACATAAATAGTCGACGCGTAATTTTTTTTTATGTATGAACTCGCATAACTTTTTGCAGAATAGTCAGATTTTGATGATTATTTTTTTATTGAATAGTGTAACCTCGAAATTGGTCCCATTTTTTAATTAGAAAAAAAATTCCACTCCTATGGGTAGGAAATTAGGGGATGATTGATAACTTTATACTCAGTTATCCACCACTAAGGATAATAAATTGGTAGTCACAAAAAATGAAAACTTTTTAACAATAAATTAAACCGACAAACAAAACTGAAAAGCGAAAATAAAACAAACATCTTTAGTCTTTATAACAATGCTCCTAAACTAATAGAAGTAACTAATTTTGAGTCATTTTCCTTTATTTCTATAGTACACTTAGGGCCGATATTTCCATCAACGAATAAAGTATCGAATAAATTACTCGCCAAATAAATAAAAAATGTCGCATCGAAATCATAGCTCAAACGATACTTATTGTTCTAGCTGTCATTTTTCAATGCGTATTTTTAAATTTATTCGACGAATAACTTATTCGGAAGTTTATTCGTAGATGGAAAGACCGGCCTTAAACATTATATTCTACTATAAATGGTTTGAATAAAGTTAGTTCCCGTTTTCATAATAACTTATTATTTTCTTTCTTATTTAAGACATGTGTAAGTATATAAAATGCAACCCAGTTAACTGTTCAGTACTGCAAGCTGTGTTATTACAGTTCAATACTATTTCGTTATATATTCTGTCGAACTAAATATATACAGGATACATGATGTAGAATTAAAATGTGGCGTCTAATTTGATTGATATATGGTGAAATACCTACCAGGGCCTTATTGCATGTATTTTAAAATTCTGAATAATTTTTGTGTTTTCACGTTTGAAAAGTGAATAGGTACAAAAATACAGCAATATTTAAAAAATTGTATTGAATCCCCTATACGCCACATTTAAATTCTACACCCTGTATAACAACCCCGAAAGCTGTTAGTAGAGGGACAAAGACAGAGGTAAAGTTAAAATGGCAACACTGTAAATTCCAAATAAAATAAATTATTGTGGACAAATATCTCCCGGCATAGATTTCTTATCAAACAATGCAGAACATGGACCAACTCTATCAAGAAACGCTCATCCCTTCAAAAAAATTAATTTTCAATTAAGACACACGTCAAAAATATTTTTCAACTGTTGCGTTGTTTTTTCAAAATGAATAGATTAGCAGATTTAAATGAAAAATAGTTTTGTAATTCGTAAATGAAGACAATAAAATAAAAATGTTTCAAACAATTATTGTAGATAATAATATTTGAAACACTATTCTTATAACAAAAATTGTCATTAAACCATAATTAACTGATATATTTAAAAATAATTTGATAGGGCTTCAAGTAAACTACCACTTCCGGTTATAGGATTATTACCAAAAACTAATCAGCTCTTCCAAATGGCATACAATTGATATATACAAAATATAAACATTTTTCGCTTTAGTAGTTTTTGAGAAGTAACTCCAAAGATCCACACAGATTGACAGACAGACAGACAGACAGACACACACACACAGACATCATCGCGAAACTATTAAAATCGTATTCTAGGGATCCTAAAACGGGCTCTTTCACTGAAAACTCGCGACCGAATTTTTAGTATGATTCCTATACCTCCCTTACAGATAAGTGGCGAGCAGTAAAAAAAAAATTATTATAGTATCATGAAAAATAGCCATATTTAAATGTGGCACTCTGCTTATAACAGATCTTCTGCGGGAGGGGTGGGGGGGGGGGTGGTCATAATTTGACAGTTAGAAGCCACAATTCCCATACAATGCCATAACATATAGATATATGTCTTTGTTATGATATATTTATTATTTTTATATTACTGTAGGAAAATATGTTTCGTTTAATAAAAACCCCGCATACTTTCTCTCATAATAAACCGATATTATTCTTCCGGTTTCCTCCTCCGGGCATTCTCGTCTCGGTCGTTTCGAACCGGAGCCAGTACCGGTAACCTTAGCAAAATAATTCGCGGAGAAATCCCGAGAATTTTTTGCGTCGTGGAAACCAATTCAGTTAATTCCATTTCCATGCGTCGTGTTTATTCACCTGACCCGAAGATAGATGGCAGCAGCGTTCATTACTTAAACAGGAAATTAATGGAGGCTGCAACTGCGTCATCACAGGAATGTATTAGAGGGCGATTAGAAAGACGAGTGGTTGATAAATGAATCTGGAGATCCTTTACTAGTCGTTGAGCATGTTAGATTGATTATTATACCCTTATTTTGTTGTTGGTAATCTGCAATTTACGAGATGTTTTTGTTGAGATAATGGCGGCCATCAGAACAGCTGAAAAGCGCAGTTAAATTGTTAAAGACTATTTGTAGAGTTGACTTAAATTGTCTTTGGGATTTGTACGCCAGATTTTTTTATGCTTGCTTAGTAGGCAGTATATAAATACTTCAATAAATTAAAAGAACTATAATGTGGCCAACACATAACCTCCCGCCCAATACAACTCTTAAATAGTACAAAATAGTATTAGATGATACAGGATAATACCTTCTTATTTGTTTATTTTCTTTTTATATTTAAGAAATTTAATTTTATTTCGTATATTTATTTAATTCTATGACATATATTTCACTAAGAAAACAGCGTCATAATCACAATGCAAAATTTTTAAGTGTTTCCATGATGTACATGGAATGCAAGATTTATGAAATTTAATTTCTTTATATTTTATTATCTCTAAATCTAATGAAAGTTAGTGTTATGTAACAGATGGAACATTAAATATTCTACAATATTTAAAATAACACAAATTGTTGAAAATTTTAATTTAACCGTGTTTTTTCACGGAAAACTGTTAAAGGATTCTAGTGCGGTTGACCAATTTTATCTAAAATCTAATTAGCTCTTCATATACATATAAGAAGCAAGAGTTATACGATTCGAAAAAATCGGCACAGACTACATACACTCACACATACATACATCCAGACATCAAGGCGAAAATAGTAAAATTGTAAAGAGAGGACCTTAAAAAGTGCTTATTTATTGAAAACTCACTACACAATTTTTTGACCAAAAACAATTCCTCCCTTACTAGAGGTAGGCGGGAGGTAAAGAGCATATTAATAGTATATTATGATACAAGTGTATAATTAAGCTTATAAAGCACGTACGACGAGTTTAAGAGCACGACGCGAAGCGGAGTGCTTTAAAAGCACTAATACACGTGTGTCATACGCTATTTATTATACCTACATCATATTCTGGAAGAAAACTGGAAAGCAACATTTTGATTTTGATTCATTTCATAATTTTGCCGTATATTTATTTATTGTTTACGTTACTAAGTGATTCCTTTTTTTTTTATTTATAATTTGTCATGACTGTGTTGATAGATATTTATAGTAATTACTTTTGTTGTTGCTTAGCAACCTTTAAAGCACGGCGTGTTTTAATCTTGCATTTGCATACGCTGTAGCTTGTTTTAAACACGGATTATGATGCAGGTATAATAAAAAAATTATTAAATAATAATTTTGTATTGTGTAATGTTTAACATTTTCTTATTGTTCCAGGTATCTGGTCGACCCCTTCTGTCTTCAAAACGGTAAGAATATTAAATTAAAATCTGCGCTGTGGATCTGTTATCTATTAACGGAAGTCACTTATCGTTAAATCTCATAATAAAAAATAATAAATACGGCGCGTAATTAATAATGAATGCGAGTTGAACGGCTATTTCGTTTAATAAACATTTAAACAACGTGAAATATAATTACGCTGTCTAATCTTATGCGGCTGGATTCAGGTTGCACCGTGGATTATAATGTTTATAATTTATGCCGCGTATCTGCATATCAAATTAGCATACATCTAAATATTTAATCAGATGAACGTATGCCACTTATAATTAACCAGTCAAAGTAAATTTGCAACGTATTTAATAATTAACAAGCCACTACCTACTACCTTCTCACTACACTTACAAGCACACTTGCTTCAAGATTGGAAGCTGTTAGTACTTTAAATTTAATACAGAAAACACTAGCACAAAAACACCTAATTAAATAATAGCCTCCACTAAGTCAGGGGCTACAATATAATATTCATTCTTAGGCACTAACACACCATTATACTTGATAGGGCTTTATGACAATCCAGTCGAACAACCCCCTTAAGACAGGATTTTTTGGAGCTACAAGCCTTCAAACTTTGAGATTTTTTATTGCTCAGACATGACATCACATAAAGCGATTTTTCAGGGGGTCGGGCGGAGCGAATCTCTTCGGGATTTTTGGAGAACGTAGAGGAGGAATGTATCTCCAGAGGGAATTTTCAGATTTTGGTTTACACGTCCTTGAAAGAAAAGCCCCACATTTTAAAAACAGTCATTTTCTTGGTTCGGCCAAGTGGTTCGATTTTTTTTTTTTTGAGCAGTGTATTTATAATAATCGTATAAAATAAAAATACAGACCGATGGACCATTCTGTATACTGTCTAAATATTTTTTCTTCAAGCGTATAATATTCATATTTTGCTACTACATATACGACATAGAAGTTAATCATTTTGGCTGCTATTCGCAGGTCTATACTAAGGGCTACTAAGTAGGGCATTTTAACCCTCTATTGCATGAATTATTATTTTCTTTAAATAAGGGCTCAAAACCATTATTTTATACAAAAGAAATATTAATATATTTAAAATAAGTGTTACATAAATTTTTATCCAAAAATAAAAAAAAAAATTTTTTAATTTTTGGTACACTATTGGGAACATTATGAACAAATTCAACTTACAATAGAACTTTGGTCTATTGGGTCGTCTTCGCGTACTACACAAAATTGTTTGATAAACGATCACTTCTAGGAAAACATCAGATAATAAATTTTTTTAGAAATTTTGTAAAGGTGTATTTAGCTGTAATATATCAGCAGGTAATAAGCTGCTTCCTTCAAATTTTACATTTTATATCTCAGTTTCTGTAATTATCCTTTTTCCAGTTAAATTTTTTTTTTATGTTGGTCAAATTGGGAGGAATGACCTAATTGGCAATTGACAAAGTGTATTTAATATTCCCAATTGTTACAACATGATTGCCATGAATGTAAACTGTATAAGAAAAGAAAAGAAAAATTTTAAATTTTATGTTCCCGTTCGGGAACAGTATGCAATAGAGGGTTAAAATTTAACACTGTTGCTATGAACAAATTGTTGATCTCCAAGGTAATCAACAGCTTTTGCAAAGTAACAGTGCCAAATTTTAAATTGTCCTAGTTAGTAGCACTTAGTATAGACCTGTGAATAGCAACACAATTGTATAAAAATAATTGTACGACGTACAATAATATTTTAGTTGTTTCATATACCATTGGTACAGTACCTATAAGGGTAGCTGTAACAGTTGTGTTCTGTTTTAATTTTCCAGCATCTACTTGTAAAATGTTATTTTATCCATTGAATTCTTCATACTAATACAATAGTAAGGATGAATAAAGTATTACTTTATCCGCTAGTAATCTATTCATTTATTTGTAATTTTTGTATAACGTGTCAGTTACTATATCTCTGGACACACTATACTAAGTCGTAACTTGACGGCTGGTAACCGCACTTCAAGCCAAAAATATATTACATATCGAGATCTGAGCAAAATGTTACATCCAACATAGGTAAAAGGCGTGATAATATAAAATATTTGCTATACTCAATAACCAATTTCTATTCCCCAATTATATACAAATATTAATTCTAAATAAACATGACGTCAGTGGTGGTACATCCCCCCCCCCCTCTTCATTTCCAGCGGCGTTTTTTCGTTGTCCTCAGGGTCGACACAACAAGAACCGCGGAGCCAGCTAGAGCAATCCATGAATCTTGTTAACTTTTTCTTTGCACTAATTCCAATTACTAACCGCGCTTTAATTTCATGGGTGAAGTGCACGGGTTAGGACGGTTGCTGTGCTTCAGCCGTCGAGTTTAAAATTGCTACTGTAATTAATGGTTCACGTTTAGTGGGTGCCCGACCCACTGGCAATTGTCTTGCCCGCGCTAAGATTGAGATTGTACAATGCATGAAATATAATTGTGTTGTACAGACACTGAAAAATATTTTTGTATTTGTACATTTCAAAGGTTTCCAGCAGATAAGCGTGCGGGAAATATCTAAAAAAAACACTACTACTTGTAGAGCATTTGTTATAAAACTACAGTTGTAATACAAATTTACAGTTGAACATATAACTGCTCAAAAAAAAAAAATCGAGCCACTTGGCCAAACCAAGAAAATGACTGTTTTTAAAATGTGGGGCATTTCATTCAGGGACATGTTAACCAAAATTTGAAAATTCCCTCTGGAGATACATTCCTCCTCTACGTTCTCCAAAAATCCCGAAGAATTCGCTCCCCCCGACCCCCTGAAAAATCGCTTTATGTGATGTCATGTCTGAGCAATTAAAATTTCAAAGTTTGGAGGCTTGTAGCTCCAAAAAATCCTGTCTTAAAGGGGTTGTTCAACTCGATTGTCACAAAGCCCTATCAATTTCCTTTTCAGAGCTGAAAATTTCGTCCTCATCGGTGAAGAATTGAGTGAGTGATCGTGTTTCAAAGGAACCCCTGTTTTTAGGGCTTTTTTTCAAAAAATCATCGGATAAGACGCATGAACGATGAATAACTGTTGTAGAAATGAGATATTTGAGAGGAGTATGTGGGTATACGAGACGCGATCGTATACGGAATACATTGATATTTGCTGAGTGTGAGATTGAGAAGAATGTTATTAAGAAAGTGGGAGTGAGTCAGTTGAGGTGATTTGGACATGTTGAGCGAATGTCGAATTAAAGATTGGTGAAACTAATATATGTGGGTGAGATTGAAGGTGAACGATTGCGCGGGCGTCCGAGGAATAAGTGGTTGGGTATGATTGATGGTTTGTTGCGTGAACGAATGATTCCGAGTGTGAAGAATAAACGAGCTTGCATGAATCGCACTATGAATGTGGACGAGGCGAAAGTGGTGTATCAGGATAGGAATGTGTTGGTTGATTGTGTTTCTGCTACCCCACTAAGTAGGACATAGCGTGATGTTATGTATGTATGTATTTTTAATTCTATAAATATCTTGTGAAAATTGTGAAAAATATATTCGACGTTTGGTAATTTTTTTTCTCATTGTCGCCATCATCCGTGTGCTGAAGCGTCCTATGGTAATCTTGGCCTTGCCGGTAGATTTATCCGCGCTATAAACCGAGTCTTCTTCTAGCAGCATTCGCGAGTTCATTAATGGGTTTCAAAGATGCATTATCCGCATTATTGCCTACATTTATATCCATTATGGCGGGCGGATCGCGGCTCGCAGCCTCTTGTTGCCGCGTAAGACCGGGGTAATCTCAGATTTGTCCTCCGACGCCGCCAATGTGTTCCGGGATTTATGAATGTTTTCAATGAGCACGACGGCTGCACAGAATTAACTTGTAATTTCTTATTGTTAGCGCGCCCGAGGATAAGTGTTTTCGTTTCTAATGGCGTCTATTATTTCTCCTAACTTACTGGTAATTGAGATTTTTGTTTCGATTCATTTTAAGTCCCACTATAGCTAAATAAATTACTTATAGGTACCGTGTGTCCCACGTAAATGTTGGCACAGGCAGTTAACATGTAAAATTAGTTTTTTGTAAATAAAAAGTGTCCGGCAAAAAGTTATGCATCCAAATTGTATATCACAATACTGCCAATATCCCTACATCTTATTTAATGCTGATTATTTTATTTTGATACCGCAATTTAATGTAATTAATAATAATAATTCCTAATTTTCCGCCTACTCTTTTCATTGCTACTGATGTATAGTGCCTGCAATTAAAAAATATTTTTATACGATATGCCCTTAATTCAACCCTGAAAATTCAAAAAATATCACATAATTTATCTAGAGTCTCTAGTTTTGAGGAATCGCAGATTAAATCATAACACATTTATTACTACTGATATATTGCTTACATTTTGAACACTTATTTTCATTGAGATAAAATTAGTTTTAAAAATGTAGTAAAAAAAGGTTATATATTATACCCTTAATTAGACCCTGAGGATTCCAAAAAAGTTCACATAATTTATCTAGGATACCTAGTTTTCGAGTAATAGCAATTTAAATCATAACACATTTGCTGTTACTTGATACATTGCATTCAGTTTGAACACTTATATTTGTTGAGCCAAAAAATGTTTAAAAGAAATATATAAAATTATTTTTATATACTGTACCTCTAATTCAAGCCTGGGAACTCCAAAAAAGACTACAAAAATTATCTAGGATACCTAGTATTTGAGTAATTGCAGTTTAAATTATAACTACTTTACTACTATTGATTCAGTTTAGCGGGAGTTAGAAAATGTTTAAAAGAAATATATAAAATTATTTTTAATTAGTTTAACCCTCATTGCACCCTGGGGATTCCAAAAAAGTTCACAAAAATTATCTAGGCTACAAAATACAAATATGAATTGACAGCCAAGAAGTGAAAAAACAGCTGATGACATTTTTATAGTTTCAAATTTCTCTAGTGACATTACTGTTATTGGCTGTAAATAATTGATGTAGCTCTAACGTAGATACATCGATAAAGATTTGAAATTTGATACTGTTGAAAAATTAAATCTCGAAAGCTAAACATTTGTTAGGCGTAAAATATGATCTAATAATTATTCTAACAAATACAGTTTTAAGCATAAAGAAACCGTAACTGTGAAATAAGCCCAATGTTATATTACAAATTGGGAATCTAGTCACGCATGAGAAGTTTATTTATTTCCTTTTGACATGAGAGACATCAGACAGTCAAGACAAAATTATTATTTTTTGATGAGGTTATTTCATATTGTAAATGTTATTCTGCGCGTTTTCTGTAAGAAGCCACGTGGAAATTAGCAGTAAATCTAATGTGGTGTATCGGTGTGTCGGTGGTGCGTGAAATAGTGCGATCTTGACGCCATGACTTTACCGGGGAGTAGAAAATTGGTCAGTGTTGGCAGCTACAAGCTGACGGGTCGACGACTGGGCAAAGGGAATTTCGCGAAAGTTGAAGAAGCCGTACACACGATCCTCAAAACCAAAGTAAGTCACTGTGACATTTTCTTCTCTCGCTTAATCCATATTGACGCTGATTTTGACAAATACTTTTTATTTTAATTCTACTTCGCCATTGTTGACGATTCAGTACACGGAAATCCAATTCAAAAGATACTTTTATGGAATGAAATAAATATTTCTTCATAATGTTTATGCATTTATGATAGTTAGTTGCGACCACCAAAGATAAACGGGGAACATTTTTCCCGACTGTACGATTTCAACTGAGGAACCTATGACTTGCTGGCCTGCAGTTCAAATAATGTTAATTAAAAATGTATACGTGGAATTATGGGATAAAGAGCTACGTACTACATGCTAGTAGATCATTAGGTCCTCGATTATTATTATTTTATGCCAATAATACTAAATTTTATTAATTCTTCTTTCCTTATTTTCTATGGACTTTGTTTGCTTGATTAACTTATGGCCAGTTGCACCTCCCGTCCTTAAAATTAAACTTTATTAAACATTACTTATTATTAAAGAATCTTAAGTATGTTGCTCACGTTGAATTTAGACATTGCTTAGTTCTACATTCTGTATCTAAAACTAGAGATCTGAAACTGAATTTCTAAAACGAAGAAGAATTTTTGGTAAGTTAACATTAGAAAGCCCAGATTGACTAAGAACATTTTAAATTGTATAAACGGTCATTTTAACCTGCCCGAGCATTCTAATGTTAACGAAATTTTCATTTTCTAATGGTAGAATCCAGTAAGTTTAATACGAACTGTCAAAAAGATTTGTTTATTGTTTGCGACATTTGAAACGTCCGGGAAATTAATTAATTTATCGAGAAGGATTAGCAAGTTAATAAATTTGTAATAATATTATTTAGTGATATTAACAATCACAGAAACACGATTCTAGTATTCTAGTATTTTTTGTAATAAATAACTGGTTGGGTATGATTGATGGTTTGTTGCGTGAACGAATGATTCCAAGTGTGAAGAATAAACGAGCATGTATGAATCGCACTATGAATGTGGACGAGGCGAAAGTGGTGTGTCAGGATAGGAATGTATGGAGGAGATTGATTGTTGGTTGACTGTTTTTCTGGGTTCGTGCTACCCCACTAAGTGGGACATAGTGTGACGTTATGTATGTATGTATGTAGTATTTTTTGGTTAAACGAAATCGTTCAAAAAATTGACTATTCGACAAATTATGAAATTGATTAGCTCGTTCATATATTATTCTCGGACGATTATTTGTAAATCGAATATCTTTCAAATCATCCATATCATTATCGTCGTAATCAATATCATAATAATTTAACATTCTTTCTGACCAAAAATACAACTCTTGGCAGTTCCTTTGATAAGTAAACGTTAAGTGGCCAATGTGGGACACTTAATTTAAGGATTCCTTAAGTCAATTTAAGAGTTGAAATTTGGCTGGAACAACGAAGTCTTTATATTTAAGGATTACTTAGAATTTTAAGGAACTCTTAACGTTTACGTGAGAGTGCTGCAACAATAGTATATTATCTACTCTTTTGTATATTATCTATCTATTATCCTATTGGTAATTTTTAATTGAACATGGAAAAAACAAAACAGGGTTTACCAGTCGAATAAATTTATACCGAATTCCTAACTGAAGGTGGAACAACCTAAGTAGGGTGCCACACTCATAACTGGATAAACCGACTAATTTAATTCCGCATCAAAGGAGATATTTACTGATATGTAGTTGGTAGCATTGCGTTGCGCATAACCTCCTCTGTAACCCCATGTAGGATATAGTTAAGAGTTGCATCTAGGAAGAACTTTGCGAAAAGTAAAAATTAATCTCGAAAAGCTTTAAAGAACGTTATCTTTGTAAATAGTAGGGTAGTTAGGAACGGGAAGAGTTGGTAAACAACAGAGAAAAAACAACAAGTAAGCAAGCAAGCAGTAGGGGTGGGTAAAATTTATCAGCGCGCGAATAGTACGGCGTAATCGCGTAATCGATTCTGGACATTGGGCCATTCCTCCGCGACACTTCCCGGTCTCGGTCCTCGCTCGACGATACAAAAAATGACTGCAGCAGCGTCCTGTTTTATCTGCGGCCATAACTAGCGCGCGCGGCCTCCAGCCACGTGTAGCTCCAACGAGGCCACATTTCTCCGGAATTGACCATCCGGAGCCCGGAGCCCGGAGCGGGAGATTCCCGCTGCGATGTTCCTTTCTATTTTCCTCCTTGTTTTGACGTCGTCCAAACATTTTTTGTTGGATTTGTAACGGCTTCTTTTTCGTGTCATTCTCATGAAAGTTTTCTGAAAGATTAAAACTGTAATTGTTATTTATCACATTGGGGTTATTAAAAAAGGATCTACTCAACTCATTTTATTAATACCTTGATAATACTCACAAATAAATTTAATAGTTTTATGTAAACAGTTTCTAAACAAAAATGAGAGCAATGAATGATGTCAATTTACTATCACTGTCATAATAATTTAAATTTTATGTGGAAACAATGGTCAAACAATCATGGACTACAAGATCAGAATTTCAAACACTGAAATAATAAAATGAATTTTCTGACAATTTGAGGGATTATGATAATCATTCTTCACGAAGATGAATCATCCGAGTGATTAATTGCCATAATACTGAATAAAATACTACACTTTTATTTGAAATGGGCACTAAAGTACTCGAAAATCGTCATTAAAAGCTTAGAAATAGTCACTGTGCGACGATTTTGAGCAACGCAGTGTTGGCAACAATAAAATAATTATTGTACAAGGAGGATAATTTTGATAGGTATATGACGTATTTTAGTAAAATACGTCAAATGAAACAATGTGTGCAAGAAGAATTAACTAATTAATTCCGATGAGGAAATTGAGGACAAAACTCAGAATTTTGAGCGTTGTTTAAGATAACTTCTATGTTTAAGGTTGGCAACTCTGTGTGTTAGTTCCAATTGACAACTGTCAGATGTATAACCTGTATAATAATTTTTTACAGTTTTATCATTTTTTAGATTTCAAATAAAATTTAGTATGTACCGCGGCACTGAAGTCCCTTTTTATCAGAAAAGTTAAATTTCAGTGCCTTGATACATAAATAACTATTTCTACTCCTGTAAATGCGGAAATCACTTTTAAAAATGATTAAAATTCGTTGAAAACACACGTTGAAAAAAATATAAAATGATATTTTGACAGGTAGGGTTATATTTGTAGATTTATTGATACAAATCGTTAGTAACATGCTAAAAGTAACAATAAAATTACTTTTAACAACGGTCATAAATAATAATTATTTATTTTTAACACACGAAGCCAAAGCTTGAGTGTGATAATTTTACCGAGTTCATAATTCCACTTTACTTACATGTTAAGTATAACATTTTATCCAACACCTCTTAATAAATGCAAAATATATTAAAGAAATATTATTTGACAGAGACATATGCTTTAAATTTTCTAAATTATAATACCAATCGAAGTAGTTACCAAGGTGTTGTGTTATTATTATTGTTATAAATAAAAAATTACCCACTAGTGGCTTTTCTCAAAATTATACCCACTAGTGGGTAATCTGTTACTTTGCTTTTTTAAAATCGCCATAGTATAGAGCATTTATTGAGAAGTGTTGGATAAAAGTTTTTTAGATTTTATTGCACTTGCAACTGACAGCTATTCAAATTTACCACCGTATACAGCTACTGAAAAAATATAAAATATAATCTTACATGTACAGTTTGATTCATTCATTCATAAAATAAATAAATCTGAAAATATGAAACGTCTCCATTATTAATAAAGCAGCTTCATTGAAGCCCGGTGCATTGGGCCGTCAATGAGCGCAGTGAGCTACGATTCCAGTTATGATAAAAGTTCCGCGATAAAACTGCCATCGCGGCCGAGCCTGCGAGCTGAGTTGTGTCGTAATCTGTTTCCCTCGCGACAACAAAACTCCTGCTTCTTTATTGGCGCCCCATCGTTCGCCCATTGTTGCCAAATTACGCCAGTAAAAGTCGGAAAACAATCCGCAAGACGTATGAAGTTGAGCAGCCTCAGCCTTGCTTGTCACGCTGCGCGCTGAATAATTTATCTGAGCGCTGCGGTAATGAAAGCGACGATTCATCCTCTGACGCCGCGACGCTCGAGACGCTACAGACGCTGCAAACACTTTGCTAAAGCGTAGCTCACAATCGCGAACATACACATTGATAATTAAACTTGTTTATTTATGCAGGAAATTGTAAAAACAAAAAACGGACTAGCAGTCAAATAATTTATTGAAAAACTATGTTTATTTATATTATACTTCTTTAGGTGGGGGGGAGAGGGTTATTTGACGGCTGATATCCACAGTAAACGGACAAAAATATATTACTTACTACGTTAGCAAACTACTACACCAAAAATTGGCGAATGGTTTGGTGATATATTTATTTTATTATTTCGTAATGGCGCCTCCACCAAATTTCATGTTTTTTTTTAACTTACGCGTATCTAAATAATTTTCAGTTTTTTAACTATCCTACATTATTTTTGAATCCAACATTTCAAATAAAGCTTCACAATTTTTGTTCTTTACTTTTTACTTTTTAATACAAAGTATAAGGAAGTATTGGAATCACGAAAAAAAAAACGTTGACAAGATTTTTGCAGAAATACATATTTTGACGTCCAGTGAATCCGTTAAGATCAATTTCCCAATGATGTCTGTTTGTGAGGATGGATGGATGGATGGATGGATGAATGTCCGTGTGCGCAATATCTCATGAATGAGACAAGATATGTAAACGAAATTTGGAATTTACAAGTTTCATGAAAAAATTAAGAGCTAAGTTGATTTTGAATGAAAGTGAAAAACCGGAAGAGGAGGTTTACTGGAAACACAAAACAATAAATTTCATTTATTTTAAAAATAGAATCAGCTGTGAGAAAAAGTTTCAAATGAAAGTTGTTAGCAAAAATATTTGGAATATAAAATGTTATTTGCACTTTTCATGTACATGCTTCTAATTTTGAGAAAAATTAAATTATATATTTAATAATATATTTCTATAATCTTAGTTACAATGGGAACAAAAACCAAAACGTTTTTAATATCTATGTGTCAAACGTGTCAAATAATTGTGAAATGTCACAAATATGTGTCACGTGAAATATTATAAAAGTAATATTTGTGTTATTAATTAGAAAGTTTTGAAAACTAGATATTAATTAATATCTATTTTAAAATAAATTCATAGTTACAATAACAACAAAAAATTAAATAGGTTTAACATCTATATATCAAATAATTGTCAAAATAAAGTCGTATGCAAGGAACAACTCATAGGTACGTGTTCAGTTGGTTTTATTTGTATAAGAAAGTAGTGTGGTGCCCACACCAGATTTTTTTATTTAATGTGCTATAAGAATGAAGTGAGCTAAGTGTATATTTTCTTGCATTGTGAACCGGGCTTTCGTAGACAGATGGGAGCAGCGGACGGATCGCATCGTAAAGCAACACGTCACGAACGAGTGAAATCTCACGGGACAGCATTCTCCAAATTAAATGCCATTAGATCCAATTCCAGACGATCGTTCTTATAGTACAATTCGTTATTTGTACCTAAACTGTGTTACCGACATTCTTACCTCCGGAAGTCGCATCATTGGTGATCATGGAGATGTATGAAGTCCATTGGCTTGGCTAGCATCGCCGTCATAACCAAATAAAAGCAAAGAATAATTCCACCGCTACATCAACATTTACGGACACGGGGCGGCCATTGTGTCGAAGGGAAATTGATAAGCCCGTATTTTTCAATAGATGGATGCAGTGGCGTCCAGCGGGGTTTTATTATGTTTGACGGCGACCCTTGCTAGGGTGCTTTATGCGTTTCTCCCGCGCCATTCACCCGGCTGGACGACACTCGCCCGATCAAAGGGGGTAATCACTCGGTAACCGATCCGAGGATGAGGCGGGCTTTGCTAACGACTGCATTTTCGCGACGCGCGGGGTTTGCTTTATGACGCTGTCCTGCAGACCATTGCCGGATTTACAGATTGACCGAGGAGTTTTCTGATGGTATAGATGTTAAGCCGGGAATTTATAGGCTAGTAGAAAGCGTTTCTGCATTAGAAAAACTTACAAAATTAGACACTAGTAAGTATTATAACAACCTGGATAAATAATAGTCAACTGTTTGTATTTTATTAGAGTTCCTTTCCTTGAGTAAAACACAAGTGGTGTCGAAACGTCTATAATATACTATTTTCATTTTAAACTGGAGGGATCGGCATAAAACGATTAAATGCACCGCAATTACGTTTACAAAGGAACTCAAAATATGACCCGCTATAACTGCTTTCACAAGGTTCGCACAGGGTTGTACGGCCCTATTCGCCGGTACGTGTATAAGAAATACAAAAACAAGAACACTGCAATATTTAAATAAGTATATTTCCTTATTCATACGATAAATGTCAAATTCAAATTAAAAAAGGTTTTATTCACATTTTCGTTATATACATAAAATATTTACAACAATATACAATTATTTTTGTGCCGTTTTAGGGCTTGGCCCTCTTCAAATTTACAAAATTCGGCTGTTTTTTTATGGTTTGAAATTCACCGTACTCACTGGCGCACTTTCTGTACACGTTGATCACTATTTGTTGTGCATGTTCATGTAAATTAATTTTAGATAAATTTATTTTACTTTCTTCTTGATTTTGACCCGTAGTATCTTCTTCGGAATTGCACTCAGATAACACAATTTCATTTAAATATTGTTACTCGTACCAGCAACTTCATTCTCACATATCCACTGCTGCCACATGTTTTTTTTTTTTATATATATTTGTCCTTACTATCACGGGAGTAGAAGTACAAATAGCTGTATATAATTATTGGCCCCTTATATATGAGAAAATATGTTATTATAACGATATTTAATATTCTTATTGAACAATAAGTAACATAACTGCTAATTGGTTAATTTAATCCGGATTAGTAATTTTTAAATTTGCAATCATAGGAAAAAAGTAAGAGTAATTTTAAGCTGAATACGACCCTTGAAATTTTACCTGTTGTGACCATCGTGAAGCGATTTGCGGTAACCGCACTAATGGCATTCATTGTAGTTATATGGGACAGGGACGTTTAATCGTTTTATGCCGATCCCTCCAGTTTAAAATGAAAATAGTATACCTACCTTCAAGAAAATAAAGACTGTTAACTCTATTCCCAGACTATTTTTTACCTACATGATTTCTTCAATCCAGCGATCATCTTTTCATATTACAACAACCTTTCTTATTTACTAACTAAATCCCGTCTCTTTTTTCCCTTTCTGTTTTTCTGCAATACAGCTTTAGATTTTCGAATGTATCTTATTCTCTTCCACGTAGTCTACAAAGCCTCTATTCTGCTGGTAACCAGTACATATTGCTTCTTTCTTCATTTCCTTCTCGAAATCTTAAAGTTGTTACGTAAACTAGAATATGGAAGAATAAAACAAGATGTTGGAGAAGCAGTCAATTTAATAAAATCCAATAAAAAACACCAACGTTTCGACTGCTAATCAGTCTTCATCAGGGTGATAATTGGTTTTTAAGAAATAAAGAATATCACGTAAAAAATTATTTTACAGAAATCTGTCGTCAAAAAGGATAAAATACACACACAAACATGTTACTTAACAGTCATCAACTAACTGAAGACTGATTAGCAGTCGAAACGTTGGTGTTTTTATTGGATTTTATTAAATTGACTGCTTCTCCAACATCTTGTTTTATTCATTCAACATCCAGTCGAGAAACAACCCATCTATTTAGAATATGGAAGTTGACATTTAAATTTTTTTTCTACGATCACTACTGTAAATTACACTTTCTCCACACTAGTTTGAAAACTGTATATTTTGCACAGTCATGTGTAATAGCGCGGGCAATTATTGCACACGCAAGTGTGACCAACTTACTAGATAATACTGCTAGATATTAATATGTCAAGTACATTTATATACCTATCATAAAATAATTAATAATTATTTCGGAGTTTATATAAATTTCCGTTTTCAATAATGAAATTACAAAGACTATTTCTCTCATAAAATTGAAGCCAATCAGAATTCTGACATTTCTGAATGTCCTCCAATCAACGTAGATTTACACGATAATTATTATTGATAATTCGCACTAGTGCAAATTACCAATGTGATTATGATTTGCTGTCAAATGAAGTTTTTAAATGTTGCTTTATTTTTTATGAGAGAAACAGCGTTTGGCTAAATTTTAATCGGGAAATAGTCCTTCGAATATCCCTCGTGCATGTAATTGTCGATAATTTTCTCTCGCGCGTATTTGCTCACTTGAGCAAAATTATCAACAATTTGACATGCACTTGGGATATTATATATGAAAAAACAATATCAATTTTTTAATAAAATATGTATACAATCTATAGATTTATAGTTGGTAAAACTGCGAACACATGCTCTTGCGCCGCCTTCATGCTGTAATCATAAACGTCAAATAGTTTGAGTTTGAGATGTCATTTCTTGTTTCTAAAGAGTAATAATTATTATAATAAAATCTTGACAAAAGTGTGATCGTAGGAAATGTATAGTGTGCAACCTATTTCACGTTCGTGTGATTTCAGAAATCGACTTTGTCTCGTATAAAACTCTTACAACTCGCGTGAAATACATCATTTTCTGCACTTGTTGCACAATATACTTTTATGGTCGTGGTAGTAAAGAAATTTATTTTTTCCCTTGTCGTATTGCAGCTCTCGCCTATGGCTCGTGCTTCAATTTACTCTACTGGAAAAACATACACTTCTCTCTCTCTCTCTCTCTTAATGTATAATATACTATTGCATAATCGTCAATTGTTTTTTTTTTCTAATAGTTAATTGAATCTTGCCGAGTTAGTATTAAAATTAAAGGTTTTAAAGATGACGATTAATCTCAAATATCAAAAAATTAATTTTGGTTAATCATTAATTGTTTTTTATACAAGTTAATTGAATCCTATCTAGTTTGATAGCAAATTAAAGATTTCTTCTGTTGCAAAATGTTGAGACACTTTACTTTTCTTCTTGAATTCTGTAGTTGTAAATTAATTAGAGTATAGCACATTTTCCTATCTAGTGAATTGGTTATTGAACAAAATATGAGTATTCTGTCACTATATTCATTCTCAAGATGAGAATATAATCTTGTCATGTTTATCTGGCAGATAATTATCCCAATTCTCTACAAAGCCAATCCCGCCTCGAAATTGAAACAAAACAACCGTCAACTTCAGACTCTAATTTAGCATTTTCTTGAAGTAATCACTCACATGTATTGTGCGTGCGATACCAACTAATTACGCACTCAGCGGGACGCTGCGGAACGACCCAACGCACCCTTAGATACAAAACAGGGGAGCAGAGCGAAACCCTCGGCGGAAGATCTTGTCCTGGCGACATTAGCCGCAGGTCCGCAATAAAACCGAAGTTAGGGCGAGGAGGGAGGGAGGGAGGTGGGAAGAGGGTACGGTGGTGACGTCATTAGCGATATGACAGGAAGAAGGCGTAATGTGCAAAAAGTCGACGCTTCGCTCGGCGCTGTCGAATCTCGGTGTAATTGCCGAACGATGTAAATTTTAACGTTTTTGCTTTTATATCGCGCTGGACAGGGATTAGCGGCGCGTGGAATCTTTTAATTAAGACCCGACCACTGTAAATTAAACACCTCTTTTACATCGTCTTCTTTTACTTCTTCCGGGTTTCGCCTGGATTTTTTGGGGTAAATCACTAGCTCCAGGCTGATATGAAAAATGAACCGCTTAGTGGAATTTCAACGCCGAGGATTTGCACTTTTCATCATTTTCCTTTTTTAATATTTAATATTTCGCTTGGAAGTAAACAAATTGTTATGAATTTGAATAATTTATTAAATTTTATAATGAGCTTCTCCACCGAATTTTATTAATTTTTCAAATGAAACGTCATTGAAATATGAAAATACTTTTTGCGCTGCCACCATATTTCTATATTTTAAATAAAATTGTGATAGAAATAATTGACAATCACGTGACGTTAAAACTCACCATAATGTAAATGTCATTTATGATGTCACATTTGCTACATAGTGGCCCGAAACTGTTCATTTTAATTAGAACAAATAATATATTTTATAACAAAAAATAATTATGAACGAAACAACTGTCAAATTAGGTATTTTTTGCTTTGTTGCTTAGAGAAATGAATTAAAAAGTAGAAAGAATAGTTCTTTTAGGTGGACTAATAAATTAGATCTGTTTTAATATAATCAACAAATAATTGTGTATTATTTTTAATCATTACACATTCAATATTGTGAATATATTTGAAATATATTTTCATTGTGATCCGCGTAAGTGCGTTAGGTGCGAATTTACGAAAAATTATTGTGATCCCATTAAAACAGTAAATCTTATAAATATCTATCGAAAAATTATCATTTACCTAAGAGTACATTGTAATACATAGATGACGTAATAATTTAGACTTGTATGTCTGCAATAAAAGCGTGAAAAATAGTCAAAGAGAAGAGTGGAATTAAGAAACTAAAAATTAATGTTAAACGAGAGTAAATTATTTTTTTCAATAGTTAATTGAATCCTGTCGAGTTTGATGTTAAATTAAAGGTCTCTAAATTATCGAAAGATATTTTGAGCGATCGTCAATTGTTTTGGTTTTTCATTTTGTCATTTTACCTTTCAATCTACTAGACAAGGAAAAACACAAGACAGCAACAAAAAAGACACTAAAAACCAAAAGTTGTTATCCAACATTATGAGTGTAGTATTTTCTCGCTTTTTGATATTAGAATGTCATTCTTGCACGCATTTAGTTTCGAGAAGGACCTTTATTCTTACGCGGAACTGTCAATGTCATTTATGTTGCGTGTATTACCAATTCTACCAAAAAATTCCCTACCGAAAAAACTATTAACTAATTTGGTATATGATAATAGGTTTGTTCCAACTGGTTATTTCTGACAAGTTTGTGACAATTTCAATGCGCCTGCAAGAAATGTAAATGTAAACAAGATAACTTACAAACATAAGCTTCATTTCTTTTTTTGTAGCTAAAAATGTATGAATTTCTTTATTTATATTTATATTTAAGGTTAGCTGTCAAAACAAAAAATGAGCATGCACATGCGCTTCATTCCATTCGCCTTTCCAGTGTTACAAACTTAATTTGTTTACTTTTTACGCAGGCGCACTGAAATTGTCACAAACATGTCACAAACTTGTCAGAAATTACCACTTGGAACAAATCTATTGTAAAGTAAAACTAAACACACGTGACAAGCCAGAATGCAATTTAGGTACAAGTGGGTGAACGAGCACATTAGTTGCCTACTGTCACTTGTATTAGAATATACTAATTGAAGTTGTCAAATATTTTTATAATATTTGCTATTTTCATTCTCACCCTTAACTTGCGGTCATCTCTCCGCAATTCTAGAGTGTAAGGCTGTGTGACGTCAGGCGCCGATAAGGCCAGTATGTGTTCATCCCAATAATAAATACCCCCCTCTTGGCCACGCTCCGCCGCCGCCGCTGCTGTTTTCGATTAAGCGCAATATCGGGGCACTTGACAGCGCGGGGCGCGTGAATCATGGCCGCTGCACGTTGCGCTGCGTTGCGGTCATAATCGCACATAACTGCCGCCGTAATTCATGGCGGTGATAACGCCAGGGGGTGGGCGGGGGTGCAGCGCGCAGGGGATTTATGCTGATTGCAAGCGCATATGTCGGACAAGTTTCCATCAATGAATATTAGAAAAATCATCAACTGTACGAGGAATACTCGTATCTCAATTAAATACAATTTCATAGCAAAGCTTGACTTTACTACTTGAATGCCCACTTACGTGTTATATTAAGCCAAGTTTCTAATAAGCACCGAGATAGAGCTCACGGTGTATATACATATACACGTACTCGTACCGGATCAAGGGCTGCAGCCAGGGACGGACTGGCCCCCTACTCAATTATAAATCATTTTTACTTTCCTGTACAAAGTATGAGGAAGTATTGGAATCATGAAAAAAATCACTTTTGCGGAAATATTTTGACGAGCACTGAATTCTCATTGATGTCTGGGTATGAGGATGGATGGATGGATGGATATCTCATGAACGAGACAAGATATAGAAACAAAACTTGTAATCTATAAGTTTCATGAATTAAAAAAGAGCTAATTTGTTTTTGAATGAAATTGACAAATCGGAAGAGGAAGTTTACTACACAAAACAATAAATTCCAAACAGCTGTGAAAAAAGATTCAAATTAAAGATGTTAGCAAATATATTTGGAATATAAAATGTTATTTATACTTTTCATGTACATGCTTCTAATTTTGAGTAAAACTAAATTATATATTTAAAAATATATTTCAATAATCTTAGTTACAATGGGAACAAAAACTAAAACATTTTTAATATCTATATGTCAAATAATTGTGTAGTGTCAAAAATATGTGCCGTGAAATATTATAAAAGTAATATTTGTATTATTAGATAGTAAGTTTTGAAGACTAGATTTTAATTAATATCTATTTTAAAATAAAAAATAAACATACAATGAGAACAAAAAATTAACCAAGTTTAACATCTATATATCAAATAATTGTCAAAATAAAGTCATACGCAAGGAACAAGTCATACGTATTCAGATACATAGTTTCATAATAAATATGTGCATCTGATGATAACAAAATTCATAATTTTCCTTTATCCGTTCCATATTTAATTTCAGTCCGGTAAATTGAGTTTTGTTATTTTTACGGTACCGTTACGTTGCTACGCAATATTTTAATATGATTTGATCCACATCATTTTCCACAACTATTTTCGAAAAATGTCCACAAAATATTTTTTTCTAATTTTTATTACCTTTCGTCAAAAAATGCGAAACAGCTATAGTATAAATTGTATTAGTTCATACGTCCTTTTAAAAATTCCTTCTTCGGCTCGTCCAGAAACATTTTATTCGTACCGTAAAACTTATTTTCTAAAATACTGTTTTGGAAACTATACATTCTACAAGTAAAAACTGTATTGAAACAACTATCATTCCATACGCCACGTATGAAATAATTTTCACGAATCAGAGCCGCATATTAGCGCGATATATGAAGTATCTTGATTCGGTTACTATGGTTACGTCTGTTTGTTTTAATTTGATTTATTTGAGTTTGACATTTGCAACAGTTTTATATTTGTATTTTTGTATAATTTCCAAAATCTTGTTATAGAAAGTATAGTCTATAACATGTAACGGAACACTTGCAAACCGTAGCCCGCGCCTTCGACTCGGACTACAAATTTTTGGTCGTGTGGAATATGTACCATTCCATTACTTGTTGTAGAATATACTATTCCGCATTTATAACATAAATATCTATTACATCCTGTGTAACAAATACTGTTGGTAGAGAGAGAGGAGCAAAACTGGCATATTGTTTGTAATTCAGTTATTTTCCACCTTATCCCCTCATAACCCATGTAGTTCCTCTTCTTCTGACATCTAGAATGCCGTGACTTGACCTGCGAGACCTGCGGTATATCCCTTCACATTTCCCGTTGAGTCCGCTCCTGGTGTATCGCAATCAAAGTGCATTCATACCTCAACCGTTTATGTGCGCCCGGCATACCGTTATTATAGCTTTATTGCAAATAGCAGCGCAGCTCCCAATGCTTGCGCGGCCCGTAGATGGACTGAAATTGATGTGGAGTTATATTACAGATGTTTGATGCTTGAGTGATTATCCGCTGCAGAGGTGTGTGTCTGACGCTGGCTCTGATGCCACCGAGAGATATGTTAAGCCATCCCAGCCCGTATTAAATCTATTGATCTGCCAGGGGGCTGTTTGTACTTTGACAATGTGCCCGAGAACCAGATAGTCAAGGTCGGATTGGGGTCATTACATATATTCAGTAATAATATAACAAGAGAGTGAGAATAAATTGAAAATAATTTGACAGATCTTTCGAAAACTTGTTGCCAGGCCCTATGGGCTTTTGTGGCTATTGCCAAATGGCGACAAGTGTGAGAAAGATACTGGAGAATTATTTTCTAATTTATCGAACTCTCGAGTTATATTTAATTAGATTATATTTTGATTTCATCATCAGGCACGCCATTAAATCTATCTTTTTTGCTCATTTTTACTTGTGTTGATGATAACTATCTGACATCTGACATCTGTCAACAAAAACAAAAGAGCTACAGAGAATATTGCCGGGAATAATCACAAGAGCATTATTCTCAGTATAATAATGACAGGATTGGTTAAAACGCAGACACGTGACATACAATAAAGCATTTCATTGGTTTAAAGAAACGTCAAAAAATAATCGATTAAATTTAATTTTTTTATGAAATGGTGCATAAAACTGTATTTATGTTCGATCATATTTTATACCTTACAAAAGTTTAGTGATAGAGATATATAATTTTTTAAAAGTACCCTCAATTTTCAAATTTTCCTCAGAGCTGTGTCATTTATTTGCGGCCAATGAGGCCTATTCCGTAACATTCATGTTACAGATAACACACTTTACTGAAAAGATAGTGAAAATTTCATTTGACACATATATTTTTATAGGTTAGAATTTTTACTGGCAGTTATATATTTTTATTTATTTATTAATCAATCCAACAGGATACAAGATCCCAATTATGGGACGATTATATAAAGATAATTCACAAAAATTAAATGGTTGCAAAAAATTAAGAATTCTAAAACCAAGATAATAAAAATATCAGACTGAAAAATTAAGAAAAAATAACTAAGAGTAAACAAATGTACTTAAAATGCTAATATTATATTGCTGTAAATTTTTACTTACTCACTTTACAGCAAAAGTGTAAATAAAAAAGTAGTTCAGAATTTAAAAATGCATACAATGAATTCATTTGGAATTAGAATTATTAGATTGTTGAGTAAACGAATGATTCCGATTGAGAAGAATGGACGAGCATATATGAATCGCACTATGAATGTGGACGAGGCGAAAGTGGTGTATATGGATAGGAATTTTTGGAGAGGATCGATTATTGATTGACTGTGTATCTAATATCTAGGTTCCTTCTACTTCACTGAGTGGGATATAGCATGACGTTATGCATATATGTATGCAGTATTAGTTATTAGTATTTCACGATACATCAATCAAATTCAAATCAATATGTATTAAGAAAATTATAACAATACCATGGAAAATTTAATAAAAACAAAAAATATTTGACACTTCATAAAACAGTTGTGGTTTTATTTATTTAACAGAAAGAAATGGATAAAAGTAAACTCTTAAAGTCGTATCATTAAAATCTTCCACATAATATATAGGACATGGTAATAAATAAATCTAAATGTTTTTTGATTATATTTCGCTATTGTTTAATTTTATATTATTGTACTTCAATTTTATTAATAAATACCTATTAATTTTAATTTGATTGATATATCACAAAATACTAATATTTAGGTGAACAAATGGATCTTATTGCATGCATTTTTAAATTCTAAATAATTTTTCTATTTATATTTTTGATGTAAAGTGAATAGGTAAAAATTTACAGCAATATCAATTAAATAAGCATTGAAATATTTATATCCCACATCTGGTATGTAGATATTAGTATTTGTTTTACATTTATATTTTGTACGTATAAAAATTGATAACACTGATATTTGACGTAAATATGTTTATCCAATAAATGCTCTATTACTATGGCGATTTTAAACTAGGAAAGTAACAGAGTTCCCACTAATGGGTATAATTTTGAGAAAAGTTACTAGTGAGTAATTTTTTATTTAGAACAATAATAATAACACACAACACCTTGATAACTACTTCAATTTACATTTTAATTTAGAAAATTTAAAGCATATGTCATTGTCAAATAATATTTCTTTAATAAATTTTGCATTTATTAAGAGGTGTTGGATAAAACGTTATACTTCACACGTGGGCAAAGTGGAATTACTCATTCGATAAAATTATCACACTCAGCCTTCGGCTTCGTGTTCTAAAATTTCTCTCGTGGGTAATTCCTTACTTTGTCCACTTGTAAAGTAAATAACTATTAATTTTAAAAGTTTCTTTATTGAAATATTAATAAAATAAACCCTACTTTGCATTTCTATAAAAAATGTCCCCATTGGAATAGTACAAACCGCAACAAACCATCCTCTTAAGATTAGTAATCCCCCCTCTGCTGAGTGGCCGGCGGCATTCGAGTCACGGGCGGCGGTGGAGACGGCGGTCGCATTTAATCTGGACCTTAGAATTTGTCGCCGCCTTTAATTTATCCCCGGCTTTGTGGGATATCGGAAATAAGCGGGGCCGAACGAAAAATATGGCGCCTTTAAATGCGGAATTTTAAATTAAATGTTCACAATTTGCAGCTAGAGCTGCTGATCTGTGAGCAAATGGCGCCGCGAGTAATTGCCGCGAGGGAAATACTGATTTGTTGTGTTTTGCTGCCGCGTGACACGATTTGAATTTGAAACGGATTTCCGCTGCTTGCGAATCCGCCACGCAGATTTAATCAACTTGCGCAGCTTTTTACTCGCTCTACCATCAACCCTCTCGCCCAATTATGGGTAAATTCAACCCACTGCAGTAACATGCTCTTGAGATAACTTCTATAAATACTTAGTTCTTCTGTATGTACGAAGTTTTCAAAAAACTTAATGATTGTTTACAAATGCATTTGTTACAAGATTGTTTGTTGTAAGTGCTTACTAACCCTGAAGAACGTTTAAATATAAAACGTAACGTCGGTTATGTAAGAAGAATACATGCTGTATATGACTGAGAATTCGAGTATTTTTTACACTTTCTAAAAATATTATTTCCCCTGCACTATAAAAGTTCCTACAACTTTTCATGGTACAAATAAGTTTACCTCTGTGTTTTGCACTCAATTTATGAATTTAACATGAAAGAAATGTTGTGGCTTGATATTTAACAGATATAATTGACACTGACACTGTTATACTGTACTTTTTTTTGTAAGGTAACTAAGATATCAACCCTGAGCGGCCATTTTTTCGGTAGCGCACCACTGAAATATTGGGATCATGAACTAGTTCGTTACTGTGTGAATTCTTATGTTATGTACAATATACTATGAATAGGCAATGTATCTAAAATATCTTCAAAATTATTTTATTACATATTTAAATATCTTGGGTCATTTTAAATATCGTTTTTCTTCAAACGTCATAAAAGTACGTTATTATATATTTGTATTGAACAAGCAAAAGTTCAATATTGTCGCCGCCGGTGTAAAAGTGTCTCCTTGGAAACACTTCTACTCCGGCGGCGGACAAAGTAAAATATTATGAAAAATACATAAGTTGTAATTCAATAATTTTTCAGTTAAAAATAAAACAAAGAAACAAAAATAACAAAAGATCATATTCTACGGCAATTTGAAATGCTGGAAAAGACAGAATATTTATTGAAGTTTTGGGCATTTTTTTAAGATTTATAATTCTTACTTGCTATGTTTAAAGAAAAAGTAGCATGTATTATTCGGAGTAAATGTAATTTTAGGTGCTTTGCATGTCATTGTCCGACTCGCTTTGCTCGTCGTTCAAACTTACATGCTCAGCACACAAAGTATCACATTTACTCCTAATAACACAATATACTATTAATATGACTGAGCCAATTAATCACTCCACACATTGAAACCAAATCTTATTTGATGGCGAAATTATTTTATCGAATTTTTCCATAGTAACAAGAGCACATTTTTCAATTCAATTTCATTATAAATAATAAAATTCATAATTTTTTCTATTAATTATTAAAATAACACTAGTACTATTTTATAAAATTAATATCAGTAAGTCGTAAATGGCTAGTTATAAAAAAAATTTGAGTACCCAAATCACCGTTAACAAAGTGTCATAAAAAATGTAAACAAAAATCTCGTGTTATTTCAAATAAACGACAGAAAATCGCTACATTTATTTTGGCCATTATCTAGTGACCTATGCATTAAATTTAAAAAACAAATACATGCTCAAACTACCCTAATAATGGGGCAACTTTTGTCTAATTTAATCAACCTCGTAGCTCTTATGGTTCTCGAGATCTCAATGCATGCGTACCTTAAATGGGACACTCTGTATTATAGAAAGAAAGTAGAAGTAGAAGAAAGAAGAAAGTATTCCTTTCCATTTAAGAAAATATAACTTTCATTCCCCCCGCTGTATCCCCCTAATAATTTTATTTTACCAACCGAACAATTATATCCCCTTCCTTGCAGTACGTGTATTTATTTTTTTTTTTCTAAAGTTATTAGTTAACCACAAACTAGTAAAACACATTGGTTTTTTTACCACAATACCTCCCGCAATAAATTTCTTATCGAAAAATGCAGAAACACGAACTACCACTATCAAGAAACGCTCATCCCTTCAAAAATTGAATTTTCAATTATGACACATGTCAGAAAATGACAATTCTTCCATTTTTCAATCGTTGCTTTGTTTTTATCAAAAAGCATGTTAGTAGATGAAAATGTCAAAATATGATTTTTCTTTAACGTGTTGTAATTCGTAAATGGTGAAAGTAAGATAAAAATACTTCAAACAATATTTGAAACATTATTCTCAGTAATAATATAACAAGAGAGTGAGAATAAATTGAAAATAATTTGACAGATCTTTCGAAAACTTGTTGACAGTCAATAGCCACGAAAGCCCGTAGGGCTTGAGTGGCTATTGCCAAATGGCGACAAGTTTAAGAAAGATACTGGAGAATTATTTTCTAATTTATCGAACTCTCGAGTTATACTTAATTAGATTATTTTTTGATTTCATCATCAGGCACGCCACTAAATCTATCTTTTTTGCTCATTTTTACTTGTGTTGATGATAACTATCTGGCATCTGACATCTGTCAACAAAAACAAAAAAACTACAGAGAAAATTGCCGGGAATAATCACAAGACCATTATTCTCAGTATAATAATGACAGGATTGGTTAAAACGCAGACACGTGACATACAATAAAGCATTTGATTGGTTTAAAGAAACGTCGAAAAAATAATCATAACAAAAATTATCATTAAGTCATAATTGATTCACATATTTCAACTTGATAGGGCTTCAAGTAAAGTACCACTTCCGGTTATTGGATTATTACAAAAACTAATCACATTTTTTAAAGGGGGTACAATACAATTGATATACTTATACAAAATATCGAAATTGTCAGTCTAGCAGTTTTTGAGAAAACGTAACTCCAGAGTTCTACACTGATTGACAGAATGACAGACAAACAAACACACACACAGACATCATCGCAAAACTATTAAAATCATATTTTAGGGATCCTGAAACGTACTTATCCACTGAAAATTCAATACCGAATTTTGAACATGATTCTTGTACCTCACTTACAGGATGTGGCGGGAGGTAACAATTTACACTGTATATGTCTAATAGAAAATGCTATAAACTTCACGAAAATTTCATACTTTATGGAGTATTCTATGTGTTTCGCGAATGTTCGATACCTTTCTAGAAACTAGAAAGTTCTACTAGCTATGGGAACGATCTAGTGTAGATAGAAAGTTCCATTAATTTCGAAGCCGTTTGGAAATGTTCATTCTAGAATATTCCAGACCGCTTCGCTCGTATTTACTCTCTACGGCGCCCACTTTGGAAACCCCTGGTGTAAAAGAATCGTAGCTGTGGCGTTGCAGTGGAAACGATCCCAGACCCCAGTTCACTTGGCTTGGCAGTGTCATCGTGAACCCGGACCCAATTTCACGTCCGTTGGTAGCCCTGCAAATCAGACCTCGTTCTGTCGGGGGCGGCGTGGCGGACGCTCGCTCGTAAAGAGACGGCGGCGGCGGCGACGGGCGAACCGCGACTGCAGCCAATTGCCTCGTAAAACTCGCTCGCTTAATAAAGCTAATAGAAGTTTTATGACGTTTTTAAAAACATTCACGTATTGAAAATATCGCGCGATTGTGCTCTCTTCAGGTAGAGACCGCCTTACCGCGGTCATCGGTAATCGGAACACGTTGCGAAACATTTGTTTTTGGTATTGGTTGCAGAGGAGTACCACTGCACTGTATACGATCGATTTGGTTTCATTTGTTCGCCAGACTTGCTAACCAATGTTTACCGCGAAAATAAAAACAATACAAACGTCGAACGGTTTTAGCTATTTGATCATTTCGTGCTCAATAATACTTTTAGAAATGAATGGCTGGCAACGAACATCGTTTGTTTCGTTCGTACAATCATAAAAAAAATTAGTATGGGCAACAGGCGACTTTCTTATACGTTTGAATGTTTAATTACAGAAAAGTAACCAAATATGGAATAGGATCTGAATATGGAATACGTTTATTTCTAATTATAATCAGTCATACATTTTTGCTTAACTTAATAACAATCTTGAATCAAAATTAAAGTTGTCAAATTGTGATTTAATCTATAGAATAAGAAAAATATAAGACCTAATTCCTCTCATGTTAGACACAGCATTTTTTTCACGATATGTTTCTAAAATCGATTTGCTTGAATCTAAAATAGACTTTGACAACACAACTGACACGTTAAAAGTTAGGTTATCAGACGCAAGACGGTGTAGCAGTGTTGCCAATGAACCAATCTTAAATATAAATTAAAGTTTTCAAATTGTAATTTAATCTAGAAAAAGAAAAATATAAGACATACTTGTAAGACAATTTAATTATGTACATCACTAAACTAAGGATTATCAATAAAATTAGGAATATATTTATAATTTTTACAATATATTTTTTGTAAATAACATTCATATTGTTAACATTTCTATATTTCCCTCTCTACAGAGCAAAAATAGTTATTTACTTTACAAGTGGCTAATTCCACTTTACTCACGTGTGAAGTATAACGTTTTATCCAACACCTGTTTATAAATAAAAAATGTATTAATGAAATATTATTTGACAGTGACATATGCTTTAAATTTTTAAATTAAAATGTCAATCGAAGTAGTTACTAAGGTGTTGTGTGTTATTATTATTGTTATAAATAAAAAAATACTCACTAGTGATTTTCCTCAAAATTATACCTACTAGTGGGTAATCTGTTATTTTCCTTGTTTAAAATCGCCATAGTTATAGAGCATTTATTGAGAGGTGTTGGATAAAAAAAAAAAGAAGAAATGTAGTTTCCTGGCATATCGTGAAAAAAATATTAGCATAGTTATTAACAATATTATTTCTCGTGAATTCACTTCTCCGATCAGCGTTCTTGGCCCTAGTCATGTCGGCAGATCTGTCAACGTCAGCAGTGCGGCTTCGACGCCGACGCCGCGTCGTCCTGCCGCAGCAAAGCGACGGACGACACGCGCTCGTTATTATCAACAAATCACAGGGTGCGTCATGTGAGAATGGAAGTCGTAAAATGAATATGGTGGTTGTTTATGGGGTGTATTGGGGATGGATGAGGGTGAAGAACAGCCGATGATTTGTGAAGATGCTACGAGAGAATTTAACGGGAACTATGACAACTATTTATATCTTCGTATATGTACCTAATTAAATTTAAATTTCGGAATAGCTTCTTTACCAAATTTCAATCGACATTATCTTATTATTTTATTTTATTTATTTATTATCTACAAACGAATATTATATTTCTTCACGACCTTTGTTCTACCGAAATATTGAGGAAAATGTATTTATCCAACACCTCTCTATAAATGCTCTATAACTATGGCGATTTTAAACAAGGAAAGTAACAGATTACCCACTAGTGGGTATAATTTTGAGGAAAGTTACAATTGAGTATTTTTTAATTTTAATAATTAAAGCATATGTCACTGTCAAATAATATTTCTTTAATAAATTTTTCATTTATTAAAAGATGTTGGATATACTTATTATATTATATTATTATACTTCACACGTGGGGAAATTGGAATTACCCACTCGATAAAATTATCGTGTGCTAAAATTTCTCTCGTGGGTAATTCCTTACATTGCGCACTTGTAAAGTAAATAACTATTTTCCTCTCTAGAGAGCAAATATACAAGTATTACTAATTTGAATGTTTTTCACTAGAAAATATTTTGTAAAACTTACAAATAAATGCGCATTTAATAGAAAACTTTGTTTTAGTGATATACATACTTTAAATTATCTTACAATTGTGTCTTATATTTTTCTTTTTCTAGATTAAATCACAATTTGACAACTTTAATTTATATTCAAATTAAGTTCATTGGCAACACTGCTACATCGACTTGCGTCTGATAATCTAACTTTTAACGTGTCAATTGTATAGTCAAAGTGTATTTTAGGTCCGAGCAAATCGATTTTAGAAACATGAAAAAAATGTTGTGTCTACCACGAGAGGAAACCCTTCTTCCACTCTCGCTCGAATTGCCTCATTCACTGCGTTTATGAGGCAAAATTGCAGTTCGAGTGGGAAAAAGAAGTGCTTTCTTCTCTAGTTTGACAAATAACTATTACTTCAATTACTAACAATCAGATATTACTGATTACTGCAGGCCAAACTTCGAATGTATTCGTACCAATTGAAAAATATGCTAAAATCATATAATTATTTATAGACAATTTCGACTGGCAATGGTTACTTGCCGGTTACGTGTTTGGTTGGTTTCAAACAATGACGTCACACTGACCAAATGGTTACTGAAAACGTGCTGCATATTTTGACATTAATCAAATTTGACAGAAAAAATGAAAAATATGACAGGGTACTAGTTTGAAATCATAACAAGTGAAATTCAACCAATTATAATACTAACCGTTGGACGAACTGAGCTCTCGAGCATGTTACAGATTTGACTTACTAAAACTGTCAAAAGTGCGAATAGAAATCAATTGGTTACTCTATTTACTAACCATTCCTGTGACCAAGTACTAACTGGTGCCAGTCGAAATCGCCTTATTATTTACTCAAAATTAATCAAAGAATCGTTCTACCTAAAGCTTATTACCTCTTTTCCAAATACCCTAAATATTTAGAGAAAATGTAATAAAATTTGTAGAATGGAATACGGCGTGTTACTATATTAGTTTGAACGATACTGAAGGAGTTTATCGATGGCAACTGACCAAGGTTAATACCATCGCAACCGCAGGCAAACTTCCTTCTCTAATCACCGGCAAAGGAGCAAATTACTCCCAAACCGTTAGCCGTTCAGTTTCCAGATGATCGGCCGGCGCACTCCATGCTCTGGTCAAGCGCACGTCAATTACAATTTAAGATCGAACGCGAGGAAGACAAGACGCCGTTATTCTATTACGTCCCCCTCGCCGTCGCTTGTTTTGTTGTGTAGGGTGACAAAATCACGCGCGAGAATCGATTGATGCGATGATGACCACTCGGCAGACGACGGAAGTCAACGTCCACCGGAAACACACACACTTTCTCGAGTGTGGACGCCGCGGCGCTGTGATTGATTGCGGAGTGGATAACAAACCTAAGTAGTGTAAAAAAGTGTTGGAAAGAATAATAAACGCGCTACAAATATTTTTTTTGGGAGCCGAGAGGGAAATAAATCAATATGGATTTTAATGGTAACAAAATTTGTTTACCCGCGTAGACGTCGACTGGTTTTTATCATAGAATAATAGTTATTTGTCAAACTAGAGAGGAAAACGCTTCTTTTCCCCATCGAGTTCGAAGTTTGCCTCATGATCTATCCTCTCGTGTTAGACACAACATTTTTTTCACTACATGTTTCTAAAAAAGATTTGCTTGGACCAAAAATACACTTTTAGAACACAACTGACAAACTGACACGTTAAAAAAAGTTAGGTTATCAAACACAAAGCGGTGTAGCAGTGTTGCCAATGAACCAATCTTAAATAACTTATAAGTTGTCAAATTGTGATTTAATATGAAAAAGAAAAATATAGGACATAATTGTAAGATAATTTAAAGTATGTATATCACTAAAATAAAAATTTTCAATAAAATTAGGCATTTATTTATCATTTTTATAATTTTTTTTTTGTAAATAACTTTTTTATACGACATGCTAGGAAACCCCACCGTTCTTCTCCCGAAATAGTGAGTAAAATGTGTTGTTCCTCTCTAGAGAGGAAAGTATAAAAGTGTTACCAATATGAATGTTATTTACAAAAAATATATTACAAAAATTATAAATAAATTCCTAATTTGATTGAAAATCCTTATTTTAGTGATATACATAATTTAAATTATCTTACAATTATGTTTTATATTTTTCTTTTTCTTATTAAATCACAATTTGACAACTTATTAAAGATATTTAAGATTGGTCCATTGGCAACACTGCTACACCGCCTTGTGTCTGATAACCTAACTTTTAACGTGTCAGTTTGTGAGTTGTGTTCTCAAAGTGTATTTTAGGTCCAAGCAAATCGTTTTTAGAAACATGTCGTGAAAAAATGTTGTGTCTAACACGAGAAGAAAGCTCTTCTTCCACTCTCGTTCGAAATGCCTCATGAGCGCAACGAGCGGGAAAAAGAAGCGCTTTCCTCTCTAGTTTGACAAATAACTATTATTTTGGTAACAATTCTATATTTTCCTCTCTAGAGAGGAATAACACATTTTCCTCACTATTTCGGGAGAAGAACGGTGGGGTTTCCTGGCATGTCGTAAAACTGACAATCAGTGTTGCCAACCTTGAAAATTGATGTTATCGTAAATAACACTCAAAATTATGTGTTTTGTCCTCAATTTCGTCATCGGAATTAATTAGATAATTCTTCTTGCAAATTTTGTTTCATGTTACGTCCAAATTTACTATAGTACGTGAATATATCTTCCAAAATTATCCTACTTGTACAATTATTATTTAACGGTTGCCAACACTGGGTTGCTCAAAATCGTCGTATAATGGATTACTTTAGTGACGATTTTTGAGCACTTTAGTGCCGATTTCAAATACACATCTATGATTCAAATCGTGGCAATATTTTTGCGATTGCTTTGTTTGTTGAGCAAACAATTGTCTCAATAAAATCACGGCCATCTAAGTAGGCTCACCATTCCGAGTCCTACTCTCATGTATGGTTTTCATTAGCTTTCCCGCACACCCGTATTGATTCCCGTGTCGTCGTCTCCGTCGTGTGAACGTGCACGTTGTATAACGAACTGCACTAAAAGGAATTTCGCCTCTGGCGACGACATTCCGCTGCGCTCCCCTGGTGCTTTTGTTGGCGAGAGACTTCAGCTCTAGCTCCACTTGCCAGTTGTTATGGAAACCCGTTTTCTGCTGGGACGTCTTGAAGTAACAGTTCTGATTTGTGAAGCGAAGGGTTTCAATCATACTATTCGGAAAATCGCGAATTTGGTTGTACAGAAACGAGATCACGAGATCTGTTTTTGGGGGTTTTAAGAGAAGTGTTTCAGTTGTACAATGTTATAGTTATTTACATTACAAGAAAGGTAAAACAGTTTTTACTGCTGAATGGAGGAAATGACCGGCGAGCCTGTCACCTCCTTGAAGCAGTAAAACAGTTACCTTGCGTGTATTGTACAACATTTTACTTGTTTCTCATTTGTAAATCAAATTAAAATTATAACCAACACAGAACTGTTCTGTCAAAATTTATTTTGAATGATTTCGAATAAGCCTTGTAAGCATTACTGTGGCAACGTACATTGTTTACCTTGTTTACTGACTTGTAAAATATTTACAATGCAGCTGTCAATTAGTAACTTGTAAAGATTCATTTTCAAAGGCATTAGAGGGCTTGGGTAAGTGGTGTTTATAAGTGAGTAACATGTAAAATGATTTTATCCGACACCTTTCAATAAATGCTTTATAACTTTGTCGATTTTAAATAAGGAAAGTACCAGATTACCCACTAGTGGGTATAATTTTATAAAAGTCACTAGTGAGTAATTTTCTATTTATAATTATAATAATGACACACAACACCTTGGTAACTACTTCGATTGATATTTTAATTTAGAAAATTTATTTTTCTTTTATTCGTTGCATTTTTTAATTAAATAAATTAAGAACATTGTATAGCGCTAAAACCGAAGTCATTTACCAATTTCTGGGTGATGTTGCACTGTGCTTAAAGCATATCTTGATATTTTGATATATTTTTGCGAGTGAAGTTCGATTACCAGCCGTCAAATCACGGCCTCCAAGGATGGTATTGGTGGAGGAGCGACAGGGGTAATTTTATGTAGTGACAATTTTCAAAATTTACTTTCTAAATAGTTATTTACATACCAAATCCGGGAACCGAGTTCACGCAAGAGGTTTGTACAATATTTTTTGTACGAAAAGTATAGACCTAATAACAATCCATAAAAAGAAATGAAGTTCTTCAAGGAGTTCTTTTGATATTTGTCAAAGTTGCACTATAAATATAAACACACAAACTAATTTGTCTAATATATTAGAAAGCAATTAAAATATTTATAATATTTACCGTATTCACTTGTAAATTTATTATATTTCTTATTTCCGTAAAACATTCTTCTTACTCATTTAAACACAGTTCATATGATGTACTTCACGAAATATCACTAAAAATTGGCATGTACTTTTATTGTATTTCTATATAATATAAACCCTAAAAAACTCACTGGTGCAGAGCGAATCATCATATCTCTCAAATTTTTCGAGATATGGCGGTTTTTGATGTTTTTCAAAGTGCAACTTTGAGGAACTGCAACTCAAAAATTACGCAAAATATCGAAAAATACTCTTCAGTTTTGTATTATTCGTGCACATTTTAGCAAAATAACAAATTTTTGAAAAATTGAAAATTTTTGAATTTTTATACAAAATTTCGATCAGCAATATTTCAAATAATAAACGAGATACGAACTTGCAGACTAAACCATTGGATTCAGCTCATTGAAATACATAAACCCTAAAAATTTCAGAACATTCGGATTGCTGGTTGACATTTTAGAGCAAAAAGTTTAAAAATGGCCTTTTTCAGGCCAAACGTCAAAGGGTACCCTTTGACGTTTTCCGCCAAAAACGTCATTTTCACACTTTTTGCTCTAACTTTATAACGCGTAAAGCAATTTTAATGAAATTTTACATACTTATGTATTTTAATGAGCTGAATCGAATGGTCTAGTCTGCGAGTTTGTATCTTTTATATTTTTCGAGTTATCGCCTATCAAAATTTGGGGAAAAAATTCGAAAAATTTCAAAATTTTGAAAATTTGCTAATTTGTAGTAAAATGCATGAAATGAACAGAACTTTTTATTTTTCAATATCTTTAATAGATTTTGAGTTGCAGCCACTCAAAGTAGCATTTCGAAAATCATCGAAAATTACCATTTCTCTATAAATTTAAGAGATATGACGATGCGCTCTACAGCATTGAGTTTCTTACGGTTTATATTATATAGAAATACAATAAAAGTATATGCCAATTTTTAGTGACATTTCGTGAAATCTGAAATTGTGCAGTACTTTCTTAACATGTATTTGTTGTCAATAGTAAATGAACTTGTATTAAATTTTCTTACTTGTACAGATATTATAAACATTTTTCAAATTATAATCACAAACCTCGTTTAAATAATTGGGCCATATTGTGTAGTTCCAGATAATGTAACAATTTACTGATCTACAGATAAGTTATCCTCAGGAGTGAACCATCAATATAAAATACAAAGTAATTTTTAAAATGTTATTAGTTGTCAAAAATTAATTTTTGACAACTGCATGTTTATTATTATTTAACAGAAAGAAACGAACTTTCAATATATTAGAACATAACTTCACAATAATTTTAAAAAAATGATTGTGACTTAATGAATAAGAATTAACACTTTTTAAAAGTGTAGATAGTCTTCAATTTAGATAAAGTTTCATAAAAAAAAATGGTGAAAGACCCCATTCTACAAGCTATGTTTGTCGGGAGGTAATAATGCAAGTGTTAACTTTTCAACAAAGCTAAGTTATCTTCCTTGCGATTTTCAGTAAAGCAAACATATCGAATGTTTTTTGCAGCGGCGTGCGTGGCCAGCGTTTAATTAGCGTGGTGGCGACACGCGCGCCGCACGCAGCGCGGACCCGAATTAAATTTACTACGTGACTCAACTGTGAATTAAGACAGCGTCGCGGAAGTCGTTCGCCGCTGCAGCAATTACTCAACTAATTAGGCGCATAACTGGCGGCGGCGACACCGGGGAAAAATGTCTACGCGCGCCATTCATTAGCCCGCGCCGCGGCGCCGAGCGTCGTGACGGAATGTTGTAAATCCGTAGAATTCGCCTGATTCGTCTTCATTATTCTCAGACACTTGAAACGGCTCCGCTCGTAATTATTGCAAGAACAAATCTCTGTTATTGAATGTAAAAATATGATGTACCAAACACATAACCTGCCACTTAAAAATATATATTTTAAATCACTGAAATATAGAAATACTGAAATGCTTACTTGTAGGCTTTCATGTCTGAGACAAATAGATGTTGTAAGGCTATTCCTTTTTGTCTAACACTTGTTTGTAGAGTAGTTGCTATGTAAAAACATTGTATAACAAAGACAGATGGCCCAACAATTATGTGTCTCTCTCGGCTTACATTTTCAGCGTCAGTTAGCGTTCCAGTATTACTATTTTTCAGTATTTATTATAAGTATAAAAATGTTTTTTAATATAACAAAATTTACTTCAAGTGTATCATTCGCTGTGGTATGCTGAAAAAATGAGTAAACTGTATAAAATAGAGAAGAAATTTTAAATAAAAATTTTAGTTATTTATTCTGCATTTTTTTAAATTATAATAATAGTATGTTATTATTTGTTGGATTATGGATTATGATTGTCAAATCTTCGTGAATAATGAACATAATCCCGAATATAATACTAAATTTTTTTACTGCTGTAAATGCGGAAATCTCTTTTGAAAATCACCGATATTCGTTGAAAACACACGTTGTAAAACAACAACATAAAAATAAATACTGACTGCTTATAAGTCAACTGTCAGACGGCTATTGCTTGGTGATCCACATCACGTGTTGAAAATAACAGTGAATTATGGATTTCTGGGTCTGTGATTAGTCAAGAAGAGTGAATGGTACTAAAATTCATCGAATATATTTAAATAATGGGGATATATCTATTTATACAGGAGTAGAAATTAGAAAATAGTATATTGTACAACGAGCATGGAATGGTACTCATTTCCTACGGCTCATGCTACAAATCATACGAGTATGAAATGGATATTCCATGCGAGTTTTACACTATACTTTTTCTACGACCACAATATTATTTCAAAATTTGTCCCTCCAATATTTGACAATTCTAAATAAGTATCCTAGCAATGGCACCTGCACTTAAATGAACTGACCTGTATTGAAATACTCACAAAAAAAATTCATTTCGCACGATGCCTGCAATGTACTTTATATCCCTAGCAACTACAAACATACAATGAGCAAATTTCTCAGTGGTCGTAGAAAAAATTATTTTGTAATATATGCTCAATAAATCTTATAGGCCTTCAAGTAAACTACCACTTCCGGTTCACGTATTGCTACCATAATATAATTACCTCGTAATTTGTACATTCAATTTCTAAATATGAAATTCACAAATAATATTGTTAATAGTAATATATTAGGGGAAAATTATTTTGCCGGAAAAAATTGTATTTCTAAAGTATGCTTCATTAAATTACACATACAAATAAACGGCATAATGAGTAGTGAAATCTAGGGTGAAATCCGTTGTAAACTCACTACCGATAATTTTGTCCCGTCACAATACCTCCCTTACATACAAGAGTATTTAGCGCAAAAGGTAAAAATAAATCTGTATTTTGTTGACTTGTCACATCAATAGTGGTGTGCGTGGTGTTCTATGCTAGCTAGAGACTAATTACGCACACGCGTGCATGTGTCACGTGAGCGGTGACCGCGCGGGCGGGCGCGGGGGTGGCGCGGTGCGGGAGGGTGCGACACGCACGTATTGATCGGACGTGCAGCAGATAGCGGCTCGACCGCCACTAGCCGAAGCCGTAGTCACCCTGGCTTGTCCCACGGATGCACTTCCTGCTGGACATTGATTTTAATATTTGGATGGGGTGGTATTTTTAGTTTTTCACTAGGGGTTGCTTGGTATTGACAGCCAAGCCTGTGTTAAGGGGTGGATTAACTTGTTGACTAACATTTGAGTATACTAGATGCATAAGTATATGTAGTAATGTGTGGTTGGCAGTATTGTAACCTCCTCTGTAACCACATCTTCTTGAATTGTTGATATCTTATTTAGTTTTCAAGATATTGTTATTTGAGTGCAAAGTGTTTAAGTGATAGTAGCGATGTAACATAAAATTTTGAGTGAATCTTGTAAAAACTATAAAATAAACGTAAAAAGAGACAAATCATGGTCCTTGCACTAGGACAATAAGCCCACATACTGAGCTTTGTCAATTCGTCAGTTTTGTTCCAAAAATCATCCCTCAGCCTGCTTAGTCGTCAGACCTGAGTTTGACAGATGGCTTTTGGTATACTTTTAATAATTATTGACTAAATGGTAGATATGTCCATGTTTATGGAGAAATAATTTAAACAAGTAAATAATCATTAAAACTATACCAAATGTTATTTGTCAAACCCAAACAATACTATTGTTTGTATGTTTTGTTTACCATGGCACTCTGGAAGCAACTAAAAACTATTCATTTTATTTTACGTCTATCTCATGACAGAATTTCATCCCATTAATAAATTTAGGCTCATTTGATGCAGATTTTATTCTGAACATTTTTTGTGTGGACACTTTTGCTCTAAATTCAAAGGAAACGAACCATGGCGTAATGAAAATTTTTACATTGTATTTCCTATGTCCTATAAAAATGTAGATACCCGCTATGCAGTGTCATTTTTCAAAATTGACTTATGTTTTGAATCATTATACTTTTCAAACTGGATAGGAAATGAAAAATATTTCACAACTGGCGATGAAAAATTAATCACAACAATAAAATAATAAACAAGCAAAACAAGATTTGAATATATTTTTCAACAACATAGGAAATCCCTCATTTTTTCTCCTGAAATATATTTTATTATTAATATATATTATAATAATATAATAAAATATGTTTTTCCTCTCCAGAGAAGAAAATATAAAAGTGCTATCAATATGCATGTTATCAGCAATAAGTCTATTGTAAACTTTGAGCTTGAGTAGGAAAAAGAAGCGATTTCCTCTTTAGTTTTACTGTAGCATATTGTATAACTAGTGCTGAAACTCGAATATTTTACACGAGTGTGAAATACCATTTCAGCACGTGTTGTACACTATACTTTTCCGACGACTACAATTAAATCATTGCTATAAGAATTCACCAAAAATTATCTTAAAATCTGATAAATCAGGGTCCAACCTTCTTAATCCGTGTAAATTCAGCGAATTATCTGCAACTGTCAAAATTTTAATCACAAATTTTTAGGTTAGTTCGACCAGTTATCGCAGCGTGTGTTAAAATCATATCACACAGTTGCGGATGCATCTGATTGGCTAACGAGCTTTCATATCACACAGCATTGCTAATGATACGCAATGACCAACTTGCAGTAATAGTTTAGCGTGTGAATTTATGTCCTTTTCGTAGTGGTCGTTGGAAAATATCTATTGCTTGCTCCAATCGTGCAAAAAAAAAAATAAAACCATCTCAAATGTTAAGGAAATGTCAGACAAAATTGGAACCTTCGCTTCTTTCAATCTCTAAACATTGTTTTCAATCGGTAAATTGTCGTTACCGTACTTGATACTTAATATACTATTACAGTAATAACTAAAGTATCAAAATTTGAAAGATAGGATGTAATCTATCCAATTTATAATTACGAACAGAAAATAGTACTGCGCATCTATTCCGTAAGTGTTCGCCGTCTTCCAATGCAATGCGGGCGCTGATTATTCCATTTGTATTCGCACGCGGGACTCGTGCCTCGCGCGCCTTCGCGCATTACCATTTATATCTTCTTATCTCTGTTCCTGACTGCCGAGACCCGCCCCCAACGCCACGAGTTGTGCGACCATCCAAATTATTCATGGCTTCAAGCGACACTTCTCAAAAAATATGTTACAATTAAGAATTTACTATTTATAAACCATCTCATCGCGCAGCGTTTGAAAGTTGCAGCTGCAGCAAGCTGCAAAAGCTCGTAGATAAGCGCCGTCGTCTAGATAACACCTCCTTGCTCTAGTCTAGTGAAATAACCAAATCGCGGTGTCCGGAAAGTAATTCCGGGAACTCCGGGCGAGGCTGAAGTATGGCGGCGGGAATATTGCCCAAAGACGCTTACGTTGCCGCCTTTGCTGGTAATCTTTACTTGATCGACTGGCGATCAATGTCACGGGACCCGGATTTCATGACGTCATGACGTTCAACTTGTGTTGCAATCGAAAATTGGAACGGGGTATAGTTTGGTAAATGAGAAAAATAGTTTCAAATAAAATTGTAACAAATATTATTCTACATATTTTGAATACAATTACATTTACTCTAACTCATTTATTTACTAATATATGCCAAAAAATCTAATAGACCATCAACTTAACTGCATAATTAATAATAAATAATAAAAAAAATATTAGGTTAATGTTTCAAAATTTTATGTTTCGACGACCACTACGAAAAGTACATAAATTCACACGCTAAACTATTACTGAAAGTTGATCATTGCATATCACTAGCAATACTATGTGATATGAAAACTCGTTTGCCAATCAGATGCGTCCTCAACTGTGTGATATGATTTTATCACACGCTGCGATAATTAAGCGAACTAACCTAAAAATTTATATTTAAAAGTTTGATAGTTGCAGATAATTTACTAAATTTACGAGGATTAAGAAGGTTTGACCCTAATTTATTAAATTTTAACATAACTTTTGATCAAGTAGAATGTATATTATTATATGAGGGATTATGATAGGCATCATTCACAAAAATGAAGGTTGTGTCACGAGCCGTAGGCGAGTGATGCAAATCATCAGAGTGAACAATGACCATAATCCCGAATGTAATACTATACTTTTTCTACTGCCGTAAATTCGGAAATCACTTTAGAAAATGACCAAAATTCGTTGAAAACACACGATGAAAAACGTCAACATAAAAATACACATGTCAACTGTCAGACGGCCGTTGCTTGGTGATCCACATCACGTCTTTAAAATAACCGTGAGTTATGGATTTCTGGCTTTGTAATTGGTCCAGAAAAATATCGTGAATTATGGGAACTATAATTCATTGAGAAAATTTAAATAATGGGGATATATTTATACAGGAGTAGAAAAATATTTTTATGTATGTTTTTTTTTTTACTTAATTGTCTCGTCGGAAAAGTATCGTGTAAAACAACACTTGCTGAAAGGGTATTTCAGCACTATAGTTATACAATATACTATTTACTACAGTCTCTAAAATATGACAAATTATTACTATTATCAGAGACCGGCCAATCCAGTTAATCGGTAGCGTAGTGTAAGTAACAGTTGATGGGTTACACTACGCTGATGAGTGTAAAACAGGCATTACTCGATACACTTTTACCAAATACAATGCGGTTACCAGCCGCCAAGTCTCGCCCCCAGAGTATCAAATATGAATGAGGCAGTAGAGTCGAATATAAATCACTAGAAGCAGGTCATTCTCTTCTCCCAATCTGCCCCCTGGCAACGTACGTCCCTGGGTGTGCTGACCACGCTGAACGCTGAATGTTTGATTATCGCGCAGTGGCGGAGCCGGGGGGCGGGCGACAAGGTCCCGGGACCGAGGCTTGGTAATTTAATCTGTTCGGCAATCTCCCGGGCGCATGCGCCCGCGATGGGCAGGACATCCGGGGCAGGGGTCAACTGGCCGACCGCCGACCTGAGATGGACACGAGATCATGATAAGTGTGGGAAGAAGTCGAGGAAATGAAGTACGCATTGGTGTTGAATGTACACATGGTACTGCTGTTTTAACTTGGATAAATGATGTTAATTAACGCTGGTAATTGCTGCCAGCCACCTACAATTCATTTGGGTTTCGCAGTCAAATATGAAACTTGATATTTCAAGCGGCTGATGTCTGTATGTTGTTTATGTTCTGTCTGGAAACCTACACAAAAACACACATTAATAACAATGAAAGAATAAAACATACAACTTCTACATTACATTATTTATACATATAGACCACTGAAATATAGTATTACTGGACTGGAACGCGCATTTGTGGACTTTTATGAAAGCCAAAAACCAGCCTGAGACAAATAGATGGGTCACTCTTCTTTGTCTTGTCCTTTTTTTATAGAGATTGCCATTTAATAACATTTTGTATAGTCTTGTCCATTAATATTTTTTATTTTAATATTTAACAGTGTATTGTTCAATTATTTTAAATTCAAATACCAGAATAGTTAATTGAACTAATTTCTATTAATGGATTATTTCATTTCTATATTAATTATTTTATTTCAAAATTAATGAATGTTAATTTCTTTAAAATTTCTTATCAACTTGTTAAATAGACTGTACCTACGACAAAGATTTTCTCTCTAGGCTCACATTTTCAACGTTAGTGAGTTTTCTGGGAAATGCGACAAATAGATAATTATAATAATATTTCATACAGAAGAAAGAAATCCGATTCCCCCCCCCCCCCCCCCCCCCGACAAATTTAAAATTTTAAATGGCCACACCTATTTTTTATTGCAGATAATAGTTATTTATGTATCAAGGCAGTGAAGTTCAATTTTTTATCACAAATTTTGAATGTAGTTGCCGAAACCCGTCGGGCCGAGGAAAATAAACCATGTGAGTGATAAAAAGGAATATAGATTAAGATTATAAGTGTTTATAAGTGTTGCCAACCTCGAGAAGTAAAGTTATCGTAAATAACACTCAAAATTATGTGTTTTGTCCTCAATTTCGTCATCGGAATTAATTAGTTAATTCTTCTTGCAAATTTTGTTTCATGTTACGTCCAAATTTACTATAGTACGTTAATATATCTGCTAAAATTATCCTTATTGTACAATAATTATTTAACGGTTGCCAACACTGGGTTGCTCAAAATCGTCGTATAATGGGTTACTTTCGTGACAATATCTGAGCTTTTAATAACGATTTTTGAGCACCTTAGTGCCGATTTCAAATAAAATAATTTTAGATAATTAGACAAAGCTAAAACATTTCTTTTTCTTCTAGAATAACATAAAACAAAGTATTGTGGTAGTAGCCATTCTGAAAACGTTATAGGTGTATAAAGTATGCAACTAGCCCGTAGTAGTTATGTCACCGTGATGAATGGTCAAACAGCTCATATTTTTCATGATATTAACTCTGAAAGGGTAACAAATTTCCCGTACAAAATAACAAATGAACTATGAACTTGCAACTTATCCAACATGGGATTATTAATAGCGGGCTTGTAGCCACAACCAGTGCCTCTTAAACTGTCTGCCGTGCAGTCATGGTTCTAAAACAATTAGGTCTCGCACACTCAGTTCAGTGCGGTATGAAGAGTTATTATAAGTTATAAGCGACGTGCGTTGCTAATCAGTACGCACCGGGCGAAAACTGACACACTATGATGGATGAGTATACGTACAGTCGGTAAAGTAGTTTACCCACGGTTCGCTGTTCTAGTTTACCAGTATCCGTGCATAATTTTCATTGCATTTTAATTATTCATTAAGCGACATTAAAATTCATATAATGAAACACTTTACTCAACATAAAACTGTTCTCCAAATGTTAAGCCTATTATAAATTTTATTGAAACAATTGAATTTCATATTTTATTAGTTATTTGAAGTCAATATCTCTGTGAATAAACTGTTGTGGCCACCACTATCAAGAAACGTCCATCCCTTAAAAAAAATTAGTTTTATTTGAAATTGGCACTAAAGTGCTCAAAAATAGTCATTAAAAGCTCAGAAATCGTCACTAAAGTAACCCATTATACGACGATTTCGAGCAATAGGATAATTTTGACAAATATATGACGGATTGCGGTAAATTTATATGTAAAGTGAAACAATATGTGTAAGAAGAATTAACTAATTAATTCCGATGAACAAATTGAGGACAAAACACATAATTTTGAGTGTTATTTATGATAACTTCAATGTTCGAGGTTGGGAACACTGAGTGTCAGTTCCAATTGACAACTGACAGATGTATAAACTTAACCTATATAATAATTTTTTACAGTTTTTTATTTAATTATAGATTTCAAATAAAATTGAATATTTACCGCGGCATTGAAGTTCCTTTTTATCACTTACGGGCCTCGGCAAATAAATTCCATATTCGTGATAAAAAATTAAATTTCAGTACCATGATACATAAATAACTATTTTGTGAAAATATAATAACATTTAAGAAACTAAACACGATTATTTATTAAGCAATTAGTAGAATTTTCAAAACAGTTTGGTAAATATTTTTCTATAACACTGTTTTGGAAACTAGGCATTCCACAACTAAAAACTGTTATGGAATCACTAACATTCCATATGCTGCGTATGGAATATTTTCGACGAATCAGAGCCGCATATTATCGCGATATATGAAGTATCTTGATTCAGTTACTATGGTTACGTCTGTTTGTTTTAATTTGATTGATTTGAGTTTGACGTTTATAACAGTTTTATATTTGTATATTTCCAAAATCTTGTTATAGAAAGTATAGTCTACAACGTGTAACGGAATGGCATATCCCACACTTGCAAACCGTAGCCCTCGCCTTCGGCTCGGGCTACAAACTTTTTGCTCGCGTGGAATATGTGCCATTCCATTACTTGTTGTAGAATATACTATTATCCAACACCTCTTAATAAATGCTCTATAATTATGGCGATTTTAAACAAGGAAAGTAACAGATATGTCACTGTCAAATAATATTTCTTTAATAAATTTTTCATTTATTAAGAGTTGTTGGATAAAACGTTATACTTCACACGTGGACAAAAAATGGAATAACCCATTCGATAAAATTATCACACTCAGCCTTTGGCTTCGTGTGCTAAAATTTCTCTCGTGGATAATTCCTTACTTTGCCCACTTGTAAAGTAAATAACTATTAGATTACCGAATAAGTCTAAGTATTTGTCTCTGGCTTGTTTTTCGTTTTCATGAAGGCGTTCCAGTATTACTATATTTCAGTGGAAATATAGTCCTAACTTGGCTTCTTTCAGTTTTCACAAATCAAAAAAAAAAAATTGAGGAATGCGTTTTAAATGACATACTACCAGGAAAATAGAAAAAAATGTACTGGACATGGATTACTTCGAATGCATAAATATCGTGTTTTACTATATTGGGTTCAACATTTATAGACCAGCCCTCGTATTTCTCTCGATTGGCGAATAACAGTTAGTCCTTTTCACTCAAGGATCTCGAGATAATCAACACAGACGCGCTATTGTTCGCAATCCTCGGGTCTCGTCACCCGCTAATCTATTTTCCCAGACATTATCCTCTTACGCTTCAAGAATCCGTCACTTCACAACTCATCTTCCCGGTGAACTGAAACATCTTTAAAATCCTTCGGAGTACACGATTAATTGTATCGGGTTGGATAGAGAAAGGCAGAAAAGCGATAGGCTCGTCTTGACGTCGTCAATGAAAAAGTCATTAACGCAGTGGTTTAATTTCCTCGTGCTGCGTCTCGGCGCACCTCCGGAGGCTCCGGGCCCGGGGAAATCCCTCACGTCTGACAACAAGCTCCGGTTGCTAACAACCGGACCCGCTCACGTCGTACGTGTGTAATTTAATCCGCATTGGAATCAATCGATGCGTCGTGTTATTAACCCGGCTGTAAAGGATTTGGCGGGATTTGTAAGACGCTTGTCTACGAGTGTCCTGTAGGAATACATCATCGTTGCTATTACTTAATGTTCTCGCACTTCAATATCTGCTTATATTTATTTGTAATGATTTTAAATACCTACTTACTTTAGATTGTGTAGTTTGTATTACGCCAGATTTTGCCAAATTCATGCAGCCAATTTCATTTACATTTAATTTAACAAATAATTACGTATTATCAAATGTAAGCATCCATTTAATTCATGTACTCGTTTTCAGTTTTATATAATTTAATTTATAAGATAACCAACTTTTTATCTTTTAAATGAAACTGATAAATTTTTTACGTTTGTGATTGAAAAGGTTATATTTTAAATCATTGGGAATTGAAATTCGTTGCAAAAATATGCATGATTTGATTATTTGACTTAAGTAGAACTGAAAATGATGCGATGATCAACTGATTATCTTTTGACTCAGAGTTTTTCTACGTGCTTTTATAATTGTTATTTGTTCGTATGTGTCCATGTCAAATAATTTTCGATCACTTATAGGTTCTTCATTTATTGTATTTGTATGTTTTATAATTATGTTCACAACGTTACAAGCTTACGGAGCTCTGAAGATGACAGCAGTTACATCGAATCGTAGTTTTTAAAATAAATATTTGACTGCTGGTCTGTTTGTTTCAATTCTTCTCTTAAGTAGAACTGATCAGAAATGAGAAAACACATAATAAATATGAAAAACACTCGGTTAACGTTTCAAAATTTTATTTTACAGTCTCTGAAATATAACAAATCATTATTATTATCAGAGACTGGCCGATCCAGTCAATTGATAACTACGGACGTGTTACGTTCTAATTGGAACTTATCAGCGTAGTGTAACCCGCCAACTGCTGTGAGGCAGCAATATATAATATCAATATCACAAACTTATCATCATACTTGTAATATGTTTACTAATAAAAAAAAATTTGATTGATATTTCGTACAATTTTTATTACAGTTTAAAAAACAATTGTATTATATTTGTTAATTTAGTCTTTGAGAAAAAAATTCAAACAAAAAATGTACATCTTTTTAATAAATAAATAAATATATCATCACGTCTTTTACTCATTGAAATTGACTGTTTCTGTCATAATTTTTATATCATAAAAACAGTCAAGATATGAAATCTACGGGGGATTTGTGCACTTTCTCTCTCGTCGTGAGGGAAAGTGCTCAAATAATGTGAAAAATAAACAAAATTAAACAAATCAAAGGTAACTATCATAAATTATATTACAATTCAAATAATTTTGAAATACAAAAAAAAAACCATCATAAATATTGGGGTCGAGAGAAAAATTGTATGTACTCCGCAGGAGAGAAGTGTATTTTTTTTTTCTTGTCGTATTGTAGTCCTCGCCTACGGCTCGTGCTTAAATTTACTCCGCGGGAAAAAATTATACAAATCTCTCCCGTAATGTATAATATACTATTATATACATATTTGTGACAGCGTTCGTCAAATGTTATTTCCAAGGTTGTGAGTACTCATGCTATATTATTTGTCATTATTAAGTATAAGAAAGTCGCGTGTTTCTCACATTAGATAGTTCTGATTACGATTAGGGAAATTGTATTAATACTCCATGTGTTGTAGTAATTATTTTGCTGAAATTGTAATTCAAATTTCCGAATTATCTTCCATGTCAGTAGATTGAAAGCTAATTATTTGTCCGCATTGTACCTAAATGATTCCATTCGTAGATGCATTAAAGGAATTTAGTTTGAAATGTAGTGAATGCATTTGAATTGCATTTAGTTCATTTGGTTCCAATGAAATTATATCTCCACTAAATTAAATTTCCTGGTATTGATACCGCAAATTACATTAATACATCCGATGTTATGTCGGAGAATATCATTATAGCTAATTAATAGAACATTTCAATTAAATAATATAACAAATAATACAAATAACTGCTTTTCTATTATGGATCTCGCTGGCTTATTGGCGATCGGTGAATGAGCGACGTCAGCGCCGCTCAAGTGGCGGCTGGAGGAACTAACGGCGCCGGAAGGAAACGCCGAGTGCGTGCGATGTCTTGCCTCGCTCTAACTTTAATTAAACATCATGTCCTACGTGCCTAAGACTCCAAAACTGCCGGAGTTACTGAATAAACAACTCCGCACTTTCTCCGCTGAACAGAATATGAATGCGGGATGAATTCAAGCGGCACATGAAATAATTCAAACTTTAACTTGTATTGTTATTATTTAAAATATATACAAACATATTGCCGCGCGTAGACTAAACAACTACACGCTCAATTACAACAAGGACAATTAAAATTACGGCTATTTACCAGGCAGCAGGCAGCTAGACGTCAACAACAAAATTACCGTGCTACAAACTTAATTTTAATTTATTCAAAACGAACATTCGTTGCCAAGTTGCCCGAGAACGCTGCTGAACGGGGCACGCTCTGCGAAATTTATACTGGGGCAGAACTGGTAGTAAATACATGGACCATAAGTTTTTTTTTTTCTGAAATTGATATTAAAGTACATGATATTACTCTGCGAAGTTAACCAAAATAGTAGGTAAGGTAAAACTTTACAGAATCATCTGTCAAACTTGAATTACAAACCTAAAATATCAAACATATTATTCTTTTATACTATTAGTGAATGTATTTATTATATACTTTTGATAATAATTTATCTGATTTAATGCAGATCACATGCAGACCACGTTTAAGAACATAACAAAAATCTACTAATTTGCTATACATGTAAAACCAACTGAACACGTATGATTTGTTCCTTGCGTATGACTTTATTCTGACAATTATTTAACATGAAGATGTTAAACCTGTTTAATTTTTTATTATAACTATGATTTCATTTATAAATAGTTATTTATTAATTAATATCTAGTCTTTAAAACTTTCCAACTAATAATACAAATGTTACTTTTTTCAACTCAATTATTTCAAATTTTTCGGTGAATTATAGTACCCATAATTCATCTTCTCGGCCAATCACAGAGCCAGAAATCCTTAATTCACGGTTATTATAAAACCTTGATGTGGATCACCAAGCAATGGCTGTCTGACAGTTGACATGTAGTCAGTTGTCATTGTGTATTTTTATGTTGGCGTTTTTCTACGTGTGTTTTCAACGAATTTCAACCATTTTCAAAAGTGATTTCCAAATTTACAGGAAAAAAGTAGAAAAAGTATAGTACTGTATTCAGGATTATGGTCATTATTCACTCAGATGCTTTGCAGTGCTCGCTTACGGCTCGTGAAGCAAACTTCATCTTCATGAATAATGACTATCGTAATATACTATTGTACTACTAATTGGATTATTTTATAGTCACACCTGTTCCTCTTTAATTGTTTATGTTAATTGCGTTTTTCTTTTGTTCTAGGTGAGTACAGAGTCTATTGCTTCTATCCAATAAATCCAGTATGCACTGTGAGTACTATCATTGTTAACTTTTAATTGTTATATAGTTCACGATATTTTATATTCCAAATATTTTTGCTAACAACTATCATTTGAAACTTCTTCACACAGCTGATTCTATTTTTGAAAAATATGTAATTTATTGTTTTGTATGTGGACGTCAAAATATGTATATCTCATCAGTGATTTTTACATTATTCCAATACTTCCTTATACTTTGTATAAGAAAGTAGTAATGAAAATTATAACTAAATTTGATAATTTGATAGTTTTTGTTATCACAGCCATCCTCGTCGCAACAGCTAGCTGACGTTTTCCAAAAACATAATGCTATTTATTTATGTTTTTAATTAATAATTTAACGATTTCGGAAAAAAAAAATATAATGTAGAATATCTCGGCACTAAAGTATATACCTATGGTGATTTTAAACAAGGAAAGTAACAGATTACCCACTAGTGGGTATATAATTTTGAGAAAAGCCACTAGTGAGTATTTTTTTATTTATAATAATAATAACACACAACACTTTAGTAACCACTTTGACATTTTAATTCAGACAATTTAAAGCATATGTCACTGTCAAATAATATTTCTTCAATAAATTTTGCATTTATTAAGAGATGTTGGATAAAACGTTATACTTCACACGTGGGCTAAGTAGAATTACCCACTCGATAAAATTATTACACTCAGTCTTCGGCTTCGTGTTCTAAAATTTCTCTCATGGGTAATTCCTTACTTTGCTTACTTGTAAAGTAAATAACTATTTTTCTCCTCGCTTGTCGCCTCGAAGAATATATTCCATATTCGTAATAAGAAATTATACTATAGTGCATCGATATAAGTAACTATTGTTTCTCGTTTTTCGTGTTTTAATACTGACTGTTGCTCTCTTCATTATCATTACACGTTTCAATTTTCCTTGTGTATATCTAATTTCTTTAAACCAAACTATACTTTTCATTGTAAAGACCTTCCGAAAGTTTCCTTCCTGTCTTAGTGAAAGGTTCCTCGCACTTTCCGTGCTCGTGTCACCCCGGGGCCAAGTGCCTCGCTCCTCAAATGTCACTCCCGACTCCCCTGGCCGCCCCAGGAAACGGCTTGTGGCAACGTTCACACTTAAAACATGTGACTTCCCCCGTTGTCGAACTCTGCACTCAAATGTCTTTGGGACTTGTTCCACGAGGGGAAAATATGCAAGGCTGGCAGGATTTCAAGGCGTTACATATGACACTAGATCAAGAAGCTGTGAAATGAATAATTGTCGGTTGAGTATGAGTTGTTAGTCGTGGCGCGAGCGAGTTTTACGTGTCGTTTGTGTGTATTTTTAAACAGATATTAATAAGAAATTGGTCCGGTACAATGTGGTAGTTTATAGTCTGTACAGAGCAAAGATGTGGGAGGAAACACGTGATAATATTTTTACTGGACTATACGTCCTGCATCACTAGCGAAATGAGATTTTCTTCTTCGTGGTTACTGACATACGAAGGAAGAGGATTAAATATATAACCAAGGGTAGCGTAGTTGCCGTAACTAGATTCGGAAGAGTATTTAGAATATGAATTCTATTCAACAATAATATAATTTTGTAATATTTAATAACGAATAACAAGCTTCAAATTTAGAGAAATTTGTTTGACATATTGTTGAGTGTTATTATCTAAGCCTTGAAGAAACTACAAATATCAATGAATCGTTAGCTTTAAGAGTTAAAACCACTGAAATATAATAATATTGGAACGTTCATTGACGTTGAAAATGCGAGTTAAGAGAGACAGCTAGTTCACGGGCTATCTGTCTTTGTTTTACAGTGTTTCTACTTAGCAACTGCTCAACCGAAACATAGCAACCGTTGATTTTAAATAGCAACTCCACAACAAACGCATAACTCAAATACTATAATACCAAAAAAATACAATTTTGTGATTTTTTGCTTTTTATATTTAAATGAAAAGCTGATTAGATTTTGGATAAAATTGGTCAACCGGAAGTAGCAGTTTACTTGAAGCCCTTAACAGTTTTTCGTGAAAAACACGGTTAAATTTCCTTTTTCAACGATTTATGTTATTTTGAAAGTTCTAAAATATTTAATTTTACATGTATTTTGATTACATTAATTTTATTAATTTTCATTATATTTAGAGATAATAAAATATAAAGAAATTAGATTTTATAAATTTTGCATTCCTAGTACACCATGGAAACACTTAAAAAATTTTAATTTTTTGCGAAATGTGACACATGTCACTTTGATTGGGAAGCTGAGTGAAATGTATGTCAAAAAATTAAATAAACATACGAAATAAAATAGAAAATACACAAATAAGAAGGTATGTTTCTGTATCATCAAATACTGTTTTGTATCGTTTTACTCCACGGGAAAAATCATACACTCTCTCCCTTAATGTATAATATACTACTCTTGCATGTATTTTCAATACTTGAAGAAATATTGATTATTCTTTCGTGTCAATTGTCCGAGCGACAGGCAATCGTTTTGCCAAAATGTCAACTTTCTGTACCTCTATGGAATTAGTACGTTGTAATTTATTAATAAATAAATATTCAATTTTGGTGCGTCCATCTTGAGGGCGAGCACAAATTTTTAAATAATTAACGGTAACCAAAGCACAGAGCCCCCATTAATCTCGGGCCGTACGGCCCTGGTCGGCTCGGCTGGCCGGCCCAGATATCACTTAATCCGTTAATGATAAATTATGAAAGTGGTCCGATGATCGCGGTGCGAGCCATAGGCGGGGTACGGGTTTATTTATGGAAGGGTCCGCGTGTCCCTATGCCCTAGTATGTCGGGTTTATTCACTGTGGAAGGGAGAATATGAAATGGAATGTTGGTTGGGTTTATGGTTTGTTTACTGCTGGATTTGGGTTCACGCTTGATTAATTTCTAATGGATTTATTGTTTTGAAGTTCCGGGAATTTCACGGGAATTTGTTCGCGGAAGTCTTAAACATACATAATTATTAATTGAAATGCTGCGAATTACTATATTCATTAAGCTACCTTCATTCATTTAATTGGTTTATTGTTATTATTATTATTACAGCCTTCTCTAATACATTTATAAAATTAAACAACGAATTAATAAATAAATAAATCTAAATCTGTTTTATGAAATGTCATATATTATTTGTTTATGTTTTATTTTCCATTGCCGTGTTACAAATAGTAATGAATATTAAATATAATTTTTTACAACCCGCCACATCCTGTAAGGAGGGAGGTTTAGGAATCATGCTAAAAATTCGGTAGTGAGTTTTCAGTGGATGAGCACGTTTTAGAGTCCCTACAATAAGATTTTAATAGTTTCGTGATGTTGTCTGTGTGTCTGTCTGTCTATCTGTGTGTTTGTCTGTCTGTCTGTCTGTCTGCCTGTCTGGCTGGCTGGCTGGCTGGCTAGCTGGCTGGCTGTTTGTCTGTCTGTCAGTCTTTCAGTCAGTCAGTCCGTGTGGATCTCCGGAGTTACGGTTTCTCAAAAACTACTAAACTGAAATTTTTATATTTTGTTTATATCAATTGTGTACTCTTTGGAAGAGCTGATTAGTTTTTGGTGATAATCCATTAACCGGAAGTGGTAGTTTACTTGAAGTCCTATCAAGTTACTTTTAATTATGTTTTAATGAAAATTTTTATTAGAAAAGTGTTTCAAATGTTTATATCTACAATTGTTGTTTGAAATATTTTTATCTTACTGTCATCATTTACGAATTACAACATGTTAAAGAAAAATTATATTTTAATATTTTCGCTTTTTGATAAAAACAAAATAACGGTTGAAATATGTTATTTTTTGACATGTGTCATAATTGAAAACTAAATTGTTTGAAGGGATGAGCGTTTCTTGATAGTGGTGGTCCGTGTTTCTGCATTGTTCGATAATAAATCTATGGCGGGAGGTATTGTGCTGCCCACAACAGATTTTTTTTATGAAGATGTTAAGCGGACACCACCAAGATCGACTTTATTTTAATTTAATTGATATATTATGAAATACTAAAATGGAGGTAATCACATGGACCTTATTGCATTTATTTTTGAATTCTTTTGTATTTATATTTTTGAGATAGCAAATAAAAAAATAGTACTAAAATCCCTGTACTCCACATTTCAGTTCTACGTATATCAGCTCATTGCAAAACCTTTGTATGTACAACTTTCCTCCAGTCTCTTCTGGACTATTACATTCTCTTGTGGCCGTCCTGATTTTTCCCCACTACTATCCTTGTCCCACTAATTAAGTTAAATTATAAAAACAAAAACAGTCGAAACTTAGACCGCACTGTGAAAATATTCCGAAAAAATCTCTCCGTTCCGTTGAGTTGCTTTGCATTTTGTCATCATTATTTAGTTATAGATCCATAAACTTCAAACACTATTCCTTTTATGGGGTAAACTAACACTGATTACCTACCCCTAGCCATCATTATAAAATCATAAAACCAGGGAGCAAAACTCAAGTTGGCTTTTTATCCAGTTCGTCACTTTTATCTATCAAATTCCATCTATTACAATCGGATGGTGCGAGATTGGTCCCCTTTTATTTCTGATTTTTACGAGCGGTTTTTTTTATTGGCGTCGGTTTTATATGCAGGCGCGCGACCCTGCGAACCGCAGGACGACGTCGAAGGACGATCTGGGAGATAATTCCTGACTAGGCAGCCTTCCTGCTCTGCTTCACAAAAGGAACGGAATTGAAAGAGTGAGGAGCAGTTCTTTGTACATCCTAGTTTATTTCCCATCCATGGTTGCAAGAACAGATGCCACGTACAAAGGGATATTTAATACTGTTCATTTTAATTCACAAATCTAAATTAACTGCCTGAAATTTTGAAGAATTGGGTCATTTCTCATTTCCTAATAAGTCAGTTATATTATAAATAGATCCAAAAACATCGTTCTAGATATAATATGTTTCTCTGTTTAAGCTTCTCTCACACACATCAATTCTATTCTAAATTATTTATTCTTCTCTTATTATTGAGCTGTCAGATTGTCGAAATGTCAAATGGTTGGCACCTAATTTAAAGATTTTTGTTTTGTTTTGAATTCGTAACGAAATAACACAATAGTTATTTACTTTACAAGTGGGCAAAGTAAGGCTGAATGTGATAATTTTATCGAGAGGATAATTCCACTTTGCCCACGTGTGAAGTATAACTTTTTCCAACAACTCTTAATAAATGCAAAATTTATTAAAGAAATATTATTTAACAATGACATAAGCTTTAAATTTTTGAAATTAAAATGTCAATCGAATTGGTTACCAAGGTGTTGTGTGTTATAATTATTGTTATGTATATGCTAGTGGATTTTCTCAAAATTATACCCACTAGTGGGTAATCTGTTACTTTCCTTGTTTAAAATCGCCATAGTTATAGGGCATTTATTGAGAGGTGTTGGATAAATCACATTTGTTTGACAATTCGCGAGATAATAGGTTTGTTCCAAGTGGTCATTTCTGACAAGTTTGTAACATGTTTGTGACAATTTCACTGCGCCTGCGAAAAATGTAAACAAGTTAACTTTGAAATATAAGTTTCATTTCTTTTTTGCAGCGAAAAATTCATGAATTTCATTATTTATATTTATATTTAAGGTTAGCTGTCAAAACAAAATATGAGCATGCACATGCGCTTCATTCCAATCGCCGTTCCAGTCTATGTTTCTAACTTAACTTGTTTACATTTTTGCAGACGCACTGAAATTGTCACAAACATGTCACAAACTTGTCAGAAATGACCACTTGGAATAAACCTAATAAACCACAGGGTTAGCAAAATTTATCAGTGGTAATCAAACTTTTTACCTCTCGCTTACCTCTGAGTAAGGGAGGTATGGTTTTAGGGTCCCTACAATACGATTTTACTATTTTCGCCATGATGTCTGGATGCATGTAGATATGTTTGCGTGTACAACTCAAATACTATATCAAAAAATAAAATTTGTGCATTTTTGCTTCTTATATTTATATGAAGAGTTGATTAGATTTTGGATAAAATTGGTCGACCGGAAGTAGCAGTTCACTAGAAGCCCTTAAGAGTTTTCGGTGAAACATAGTTAAATTTAATTTTTCAACAATTTATGTTATTTTGAAAACTGTAGAACTTTTAATTCTACATGTATTTAATTACAGTAATTTTATTAATTTCATTAGTTTTAGAGATAATAAAATATAAATAAATTAAATTTCATAAATCTTGCATTCCATGTACATATATGTATCAAAAAATTAAATAATTATACGAAAGAAAATTAAATTTCTTAAATATAAATAGAAAATAAACAAATAAGATGGTATTTTTCTGTATCATCAAATACTATTTTGTACTGTTTAAGAGTTGTATTGGGCGAGAAGTTATGTGTTAGGCATATCAGATTTGTTTTAAATTGATCCCATTATAAGAAAGTTTCTATCTAAAATTTTATACCAATGATTACAATGGACAATCAAAATTCTATTTGATTTTGTCGGTAAATATTTCGGAACTTTATGACTGTAAGAATATTCGTTAAAACTGCATCATATAACCTGACTGAAATGGGCCATAAAAATATCATCTTCTGAATATAACGACATCGCAGAAAAATGTAGAATGATATAAATTAGAAAATATGTTTGTGTCCCTTATCTTTTAATTCCCAAATAAATTTTGCGGTAGGTACATAATCAAATATAAACCGCATTTTACGTTATCCATAAGGCTGACATCTTTAATGGCGTATTTTATTCTCAAATTAAAGTTTATATTGCAACGACGAAGTGTATTTTCAAAATCTTGGTACGTATGCTGCATCAAGATTAATGGGCAATGACATATTTGAAATTTGTTTCGTTAAATCACAAGTTCTATCCAATATATTACCCAATAAATTTTAGAGTTATTACTGATGCGATGATAAAATGCATTTATTTATTCACTGAAAAATCTGGAGTATGTATCAACTAAGAATTCTTTGAAACTCTCAGTATAATTACGTGGAATACCTGAAATTACAAAGTATAAAAAATACCTGAATCATACTATAACAGAGCGAAACATCCGAAAACTGAATTCATCCGGAATTCCAGTATTTCAGAATTCCGGGAAAAACTTCCAACGTGGATTCCATTGTTGAAATTTCTTCCGGGCGGGAAAGGCTTACGCGCGGGGCGGGTCAGCTATCCGAATTATAAATCATATATAAACGAGATAGATCATTTTTAACTTGATTATGAAATGGAGCAGCGACTCCACCAAATTTCGTTTTTATATATTCGTTAATATCTATGATGCCTTACTACAAACGACCTTGGCGTCACTTTTAACTTTAGCCCTGTGGTTTACTCTATACTTACAATTCTGGGGATGTGACTTGACGGCTGGTAACCATTAATATGTAAAATTGGTAAAATACATGTTTATTAATATAATTAGTTTTTCTTCTGCTATCTTTAAAGGCGTTAATTTTAATATTAATTTGTATCACTAAACTTTATGTATGTATTTGATAAGAAATCTATGGCGTAACAAATTTTTCTAATTTATACTCAGTAATACTATAACAAGAGAGTGGGAATAAATTGAAAATAATTTGACAGATCTTTCGAAAACTTGTTGCCAGGCTTTCGTGGCTATTGCCAAATGGCGACAAGTTTGAGAAAGATACTGGAGAATTATTTTCTAATTTATCGAACTCTCGAGTTATATTTAATTAGATTATTTTTTTATTTCATTTTCATTTCAGGCACCGCACTAAATTTTTTTTTTTTGCTCATTTTTACTTGTGTTGATGATAACTATCGGACATTTGACATCTATCAACAAAAACAAAAAAGTTACAGAGAATATTGCCGGGAATAATCCCAAGAGCATTATTCTCAGTATAATAATGACAGGATTGGTTAAAACGCAGACACGTGACATACAATAAAGCATTTTATTGATTTAAAGAAACGTCAAAAATAATCTTTAAAATTTGATAAATACAATGAGCTTTCTTCAACAATGAAATAATTGGTTTTCTTTTAATAATAAATATATATGATTATTCTCGTTTAATGTTATAAATCTTGTGAGAAATTTCAAGATGTGTACATAAGCTCTGTAGGGTATGAAAGTTGTTTATGGTAGCATACGCATAGTTCCGAAAGTAAGAATGAAATATAAAGCAAAAGCAAAGCAGTAAAAGTGAAAACTTGCAGTTATTCAAATGTTTCCACAGCACTCTTAGTGGCAACAATAACCAAACAACAAGAATACATTACGTGGCGCATGAGTGACGCATTCCCGGAAACGGCGGGGCGAAGGTGCTCCGGGCTCCGGGCTCCGGGTGCTGCCACTTCCCCCTCCCACAGCGCCAGCTCTGTCACAGCTAACTTTGCGCGGCACCGGAAAACTTTAGATGTTGTTTAAATGTACTTGAATGGTTCGTAGTTTAGCACGAATGGGTTTATAAATTTCAGACGCGGTGTGAGCTCCAAGTCGCTTGCCAACTTTCATATACGACTAGCAGCCGATGTCACGTTTTGTTGCTCTATCAGCTAATGCGCTAATACAATATCATAAACGTTACTCATTCCAATAAGAACAATACAATATTTAGGTAAAGTTCTGTAAAATTTTAATTACTTACTGCAAAAATACCTTTGGGCCAAACGAAATTTGTATGTTAGTGATTTTCGTTATGATATCAGTTGTTATTTTTCCTTAAAATATTCTTACAAATAACACATGTTATTCTAAAAGTCTTATGCCCGATATTATAAAGAAATTTAACTGTCAATTAAATTTACTTTTGAAATAAATTTATTAGTTTTTAATAAGTGCACATCATTTAAAATTATTTTGTGACTTACTTAACATTGCTGTCAAAGATTTGATTGTCATTTGGGTAACTTGATGTAAATTTAGTATGAAAGTAAATTTAACTGGAGTTCAAATTTCTTTATAGTATCGGACATTAATTGGGCCAAATCATATTAATCTGAGCTCATAATACCAGCTGGACAAATATAGTTTATCCAACACCTCTCAATATGCTCTATAACTATGGCGATTTTAAACAAGGAAAGTAACAGATTACTCACTAGTGGGTATAATTTTGAAGGAAGTCACTAGGGAGTATATTTTTATTTATAACAGTAATAATAACACACAACACCTTATAAACTTCTTCGATTGAAATTTTAATTAGAAAATTTAAAGCATGTCAGTGTCAAAAAATATTTATATAATAAATTTTTTATTTAAAAGAGGTGTTGGATAAAACGTTATACTTCACACGTGGGTAAAGTGGAATTACCTACTCGATAAAATTATCACACTCAGCCTTCAGCTTCGTGAGCTAAAATTTCCCTCGTGGGTAATTTCCTACTTTGCCCACTTGTAAAGAAAATAACTATTATTTCTTGCATATGACCTTGCTTTGAAAATTATTTGACATGTTAAACCTATTTAATTTTTATTTTCATTGTAACTATGACTTAATTTTAAAATATTAATTAATACCTAGTCCTTAAAACTTTCTTACTAATAATACAAATATTGCTTTTATAATATTTCAAATGAAACACATTTTTGACAATTCACCTAAAGATTCATTCGAATTAGTAAAAGCTATTACACACTAAACAAAGATTAAACGTAGATCATTATTTGTCAAAGTGATGCCGCCAATCAAATCCACAAAATGTCTAGAATTGTCAATGAATTAATAACTTAGTTATTATTCTGAGGCGGTTTTTTATGAAACAATTGACAATTTTTATTGTCTTTATATTTTTTAATATATACTCGTATGTTTCATAGACTATTTTCAACTTTTGATGTCTAGAATATTTAACGTAAGAAGAAGAATAATCTGTCCAAATATCATGCTAATTCATAAGTTGTAGATCCAATAGAATTAACAATGTCTTCCTGAAGAAAATGAAACATCTGAAAAGTCTCGTTCATCTCTTTGTTTTACTTGCCACTACTCTTCGTGGTTCCGCGTCATTTCTTCTAAGTTGAACTGTTAAAGTTTTACTGAAACTTATTCAATATATTCCGATCCTGCGCTACTAATTACTGAGCGGAAATAGGTCTGAATTAAGTCTTATAATTTTCGAACTATGTTGAGAAACTTCAACAGGTTTTATTGAACTGTTTACAAGTAGATCGACTTAAATAAATGATAAAAACTTTGCGGCCATTATTCTCTTCGGGATCTTTTTGTTTGTCTTGAGGAACTAAACTCGTTATGGACAAAAATGATAATGAATTTTAAAATTCGTTTCTGCGCAGATAATATTTATTAGGGTGAATATAAATGCGCTAGAATGTCGTGAAAAGTGAAGCAATTTCCAGTGAAATCTCTGTAGTAATTAGAGTTCACAGAATTACAAATGAGCTACTAAATGCGGGTTAACGTTATACGTTCTCCTAATCCCTTTGCTAACACGCCCATGTCGAATGTAGCTACGAACTATTGCCGAACGTTATTTCGACGATTTAATTACGGTAGCACATGGAAATTGTCCCGGGTTCGACTCCCTCGTACCCACTTTCACTGATCCTATTAATCGCCGCTTTCGCCATAAGTCTTTTCCTAGAATCTACCTTGCTAAAACATTGGCGATATTCAACTGTTTTCGTTTGCATTTACATTTTTACCTCCCGGCCAAATCAGGCTAAAAATTCTGTAGTGAGTTTTCAGTGGATAAGCACGTTTTAGGGTCTCTATAATACGAATTTTATAGTTTCGCAATGATGTTTGTGTTTGTCTGTCTGTCTCAGTGGATCGCTGGAGTTATGGTTTCTCAAAAACTACTTAACAGAAAATTTTGATATTTTGTAAATATTAATTGCATCCCTTTGGGAAGAGTTGATTAGCTTTTGGTGATAATACAATGATTTAAGTGGTAGTAGCGCTATCAAGTTATTTAGAAATATATCAGTAAATTTTGTTTTAATAATATTTGTTATTATTAGAATTGCTAATATTTCAAATGTTATTATCTACAATTATTGTTCGAAATATTTTTTTCTTACTAGCACTATTTAAAAATTACAACACATTAAAAAAATATAGTATTTTGTAATTTTTATCTATGCTGATCTGAAAAAAGAACCTTTGAAAAATGTCATAAAAAGAAATCTATGGCGAAAGGTATTGTAGGGCCCACAATAGTTTATTTATAGAGGTTTTTATAATATAATGTAATTGAAATTGATAATTTAAAAATTTGTAAATATGTTAAAAATTGTCTAAAATTTAAAATGCTTAATGGTACAAATTATATATTTAAAAACGATATTTTTGGTTTGAACAACTTAAATTTAACCTATCAAACGATAATCGAGAAAATTTTTTTAGGTTATGCATAATAATTTTTTTTTCATTCCTGCTGAAATATTTGTTGAGCCATATCTCCAAAACCAGAAAAGATATTTAAATTTCGCGAACAGCGTTATACGCGCCTTGCCTTAGAGTAACTTTCAAAATATAAAAGAATTGAAAATATTGTGTGGTGCAGCGCTGAAAATTAATAGAAAAATCCCTGCTGAAAATGTTTGATTAGTGATATCTCGAAAACTATTCCAAATATTTGAATCTTATTGACAGTTTTGGATTCAGGATTAATAGCTTAATGTTTTAGTGGAGTATCGTTAAATTTTTTTTGGAAAATTAAACAAAAACGAAATAATTTGACATTTCGTAAAACAGGTTTAGTTAGATATATTTATTTAATTAACAGAAAGAAATGTAAATAGAAAAAAATAGTACCATTACAATCTTATGCGAAATTTCTACAGAAAATAATACAACACTGTAATAAATAAATTTAAATTAACTTTTTGAAATAACAACTTTTTTGTTGTTGTTGTACAATTTTCTTTAAAAATCTAAATTTGCCCACAAACACAATTAAAGATGTTTTATGTTTCGCCACTGAAATATATTAATACTGGAACGCTCACTGATGTTGAAAATGCGAGCCGATAGAGACAGCTGAGGGTTATATGTCTTTATTGCACAATTAGATAGCAACCTTTCTACAAACAAGTGATAGACAAAGAAGAGTGGCCTATGATATTTATCTGTCTCAGACTGGTTTTTCTCTTTCGTAGAAGACTACAAGTACGCGTTTCAGTACAACTATATTTCATTGTGTTTCGGTATCAGCCTGCATTTGGTGAATGATTTTTCCGCTTTAAAATCATCCTGGTTCCCTTCCTAAATTAATCGCAAGACGCTTGGAATTCGCTTGGAAGAAGTTAACGATTGAATGAAAAAAGAATATTAAAAAACAAATCACGAGGCCCGCATCAAATCCCGATTTCGTCCAAGTAACTGTGAAACCATGGGATTCCACTCTCGGCCTCGGCGCAACCGGAGCACGTTTTATTGAAACATTCATCATAAACCCGCGACCCGTATATATCACCAACAACATGGCGATCCATCATGCCTGCAGACGCCCACGCCGAATACTCCACACTGCAAATTGGTGAACCTAAAACTGTATTCTATCTTAACCTAACTTAAAACGCGAACGATGGTTAGGAAAGTTAACACTGCAATACTGTAATATTGAAACGAGAACTTATTGTTTTTTACGAAAGATTATTTTTTGACTTTTCTTAAAACCAACGTAATGCTTCATTATATGTCACATATCTGTGTTTTAACCAATCCTGTCATTATTATACTAATTATTTTTTGACGTTTATTTAAACCAATCAAATGCTTTATTGTATGTCACGTGTCTGTGTTTTAACCAATCCTGTCATTATTATACTGAGAATAATGCTCTTGTGAAAATTCCCGGCAATTTTCTCTGTAGCTTTTTTGTTTTTGTTGACAGATGTCAGATGTCAGATAGTTACCAACAACACAAGTAAAAATGAGCAAAAAAGTGACGTGCCTGATGATGAAATCAAAAAATAATCTTATTAAATACAACTCGAGAGTTCGATAAATTAGAAAATAATTCTCCAGTATCTTTCTCAAACTTGTCGCCATTTGGCAATAGCCACTCAACAAGTATCTTTCTCAAACAGCACCATGCTGTTTATTCGCGAGTAAATTGAAGCTAGCTTTTATATGTAAATTTTTAATATTTTGAAGGCATATTTAGCTGGATAATTAGTTGCAGAAGCAAGATACATACATGTTCTCTATCTTTACTGGTATTCTATATCTTTAAACATGCTGAATTATTCAATTCAAGCTATTTTTATTTACAAATTTTTGACATTTATTTGACAAATAAAAAGAAAAACAATCAATTTGCTATAGTTACACTATAACAACAAAATTTTATGGTGCTTTTTGTTTATGAGTGTACCGATTTATTTATGTGAAAATGTGTCAAAATCAACGTTTTAGTTCAATTTCTTCGGCAAATATTGAAGTTTATGCTATGAATTCATGAAATAATCTTGACATACAGGATGGGCCATTTTAAGTTGCGTTCAGGAATATCTCGGAAACGAAGCATCGGATGAAAAATCCAAAAAACACGACTAAAATATTTTCGAGGGGGACATCCCATGACACCAAATTCAACCCCCCCGCCCCAACCCCGGTGGGGTGGGGCGGGGGTAAGTTTGAAATCTTAAATGGGAACCCCAAATTTTTTTTGCAGATTCGCATTCTACGTGAAAAACGGAATTCAGTGACATCAAAATTTTCGCCCCCGCCCACCCCCCCGGGCCAGTTGGGGGGTGGGAAACTTTCAAATTGGTTACGGGAACACCCACTTTTTCTCGAAGATTCGATCCAATTCTCGAGTCCCCCCGCATCTAACCAACGGGGTGCACGGCACTGGCACGGGGGTGGGGGACAGGGGCGCAAATTTTGATGTTACTGAATTTAGTTTTTCACGCCGAATGCGAATCTGTAAAAAAATTTGGGGTTCCGATTTAAGTTTTCATACTCACCCCCACCCCAACTTCCAGGGTCGGGGTGGAGGCAGGGGTGAAAATTTTGATAGTACTGCATGTAGTTGTTAACGTAGAATGCGAATCTTTGAGAAAAAGTGGGTGTTCCCGTAACCAATTTGAAAGTTTCCCACCACCCAACTGGCCCGGGGGGGTGGGCGGGGGCGAAAATTTTGATGTCACTGAATTCCGTTTTTCACGTAGAATGCGAATCTGCAAAAAAATTTGGGGTTCCCATTTAATATTTCAAACTTACCCCCGCCCCACCCCACCAGGGTTGGGGCGAGGGGGTTGAATTTGGTGTCATGGGATGTCCCCCTCGAAAATATTTTAGTCGTGTTTTTTGGATTTTTCATCCGATGCTTCGTTTCCGAGATATTCCTGAACGCAACTTAAAATGGCCCACCCTGTATACCCCTCGTGCTAAAGAATTTAATCGATTAAATTTGATGTCTAGCTTATTTAAAAAATTTTGCTTTTAAAAAAGTGTTATCGTACATAATAATTTAAGATAAAACCCCTCGACCTGCGGTCTCGGGATTTTTTCAAATTATTATGTACTCAAACACTTTTTAAGCAAAATTTTTTGCATAAGCTAGACATGTCAAATTTATTCGATTAAATTCTTAGCACTCGTGATATAACTATTGAATAATTTGTTTGTTATTTTAGGAGTTTAAGAGTCTGTAAAGTTTAACTTTAGTTACTATTTTGGCTAACTTCGCATAGTAATATCGTGTATCCATTTCACTTCAGTTAAATTTACTTCCTTACTAGATTTACATGAAGTTTACAAATAACAATCAAATTTTTGACAGCAATGTTAAGTAAATCCTAAAATAATTTCAAATAGTGTGCACTTGTTAAAAACAAATAAATTTATTTATAATACAGTGCATGAGACAGATAGATATGCTGGGAAACTATTCTTTGTTTAATACTTGTTTGTAGAGCGGTTGCTATGTAAAAACAATGGACAACAAAGACAGATAGCCCTCTCGTCTCGCATTTGAACGTCAGTGAGTGTTCCAGTATTACTACATTTCAGTGAAAGTAAGCAACGGGGTTTGCTGTAAGCCGATTGCCACACCTAGAAATGGGTAAATGGCGTGATGATATATTCTGGCTGTGTAATAGGGCGTTTAATGACAGAGGCGCACAAGAGGGTATTGTTTTAGGGCACAAGGGTGCCAAATAGCACGGGTTCACCTTTAAAACGGAACCCTGAAAAGGAAATGATTTATGAGGAGATATTTGAGGCGGGGATAGATTTATGAGTATTGGTGCTTTCATTGAAATATCTTGCGTGCCTATACACCAATATATTCTAAATAAAATCTAAGGTTAAGAACTAATTTACGAGTAATGGAATAAAATTAAACCAGTTATGTATATAAGTTCTCATCACCAGTAGAATTAGAAATTATTTAGATTTTTAAATATTGGGAATCCTCGTTAAAGCGCACATTAATAATTTCTTTCCTTCTTTTTAGCCATTTTATAGAAAATGTGCACTAGAAATAATGAATTATTAATTGTAGAACTTTAAAACTGAAAGATCAATATTCTGTGAGTTTCAGTTAAGTTGCAATATTTAATTTTCATTAATGTGAATACTAGTTGTACTTGATACTGTCCCAGATAAAATGCAATGTCAAATAAACTTGCCATTATGCTTTAATAGTAGATTACACATTAAGGGAGAGAAGTGTATGTTTTTTCCCGTAGGCGAAGGCTACAATACGACAAGGGAAAAATGTACTTGTCTTCTGCAGTGTGCAGTGTATATACTAGTTTTTCTACACCTGTATAAATATATCCCCATTATTTAAATTTTTTCGATGAATTATAGTACCCATAATTCACGATAGTTATTTTAAAGACGTGATGTGGATCACCAAGCAATGGTCGTCTGAAATTTTTCACAACCCCAATATTTATGATGGTTTGTATCTATTTCAGAATTATTTGAATTGTAAAATAATTTATGATTGTTTATTTTTCCTCACGACGATAGATCAAATGCACAAATTTCCCGTAAATATTAAATTGGCTGCATCTGTCATGATTTTGTTATCATAGAAACACAGTTTCTCTCCTGGTCGTAAAAAAAATATATTAATACATTAATTAATCTTTTTGGGCATATATCAGTAACTAATTAAAATACAGAATATTATTATAGACTACAATATTTGTATATAATTTTGAGAACTTCTGGAACAATATTTAAGAGAGAAATGCTTAATATTATAAGTAACCAATGTGTTCTTGTCGTTTTTATACTTGTTCGAACCAATAATGAGCAGCGACGCTGCTAAATTCATGAAAAATTCTGTTTGCAATCAGTAGTGCGGGATCTTTGCAGTGATTTGTGTCGTGTGCTGGATTCTCTATGAAATATTCCTTTAGAGGTATAGAAAATCATTAAAATGTGAATGTACTTAATTATTTAGCACCTTAACTGCATAGTAAATTAAATAGATAAGATCTAGATTCTCTCTCGGTCGTCAATATACTCGTAGTTATTTACTTTACAAGTGGGCAAAATAAGGAATTACCCACGAGAGTTATAGCACACGAAGCCGAAGGCTGAGTGTGATAATTTTATCGAGTGGGTAATCTGTTACTTTCCTTGTTTAAAATCGCCATAGTTATAGAGCATTTATTGAGAGGTGTTGGATAAAAGATATCTATTAATTAAGAAAAAATTGGAAAGATTATTTGGTACAATTCAATTCTCATCATCATAGGATACAACTTAGCAAATTAAGAGCAAATAACGCTAGAGTAGCCTAAAAAATTTAATGTGGCGAATACATAATCTCCCGTACAAAATAATGAAAGAGGCTTCAAATAAAAATTGTATTTAATAATCTTTAAAAATAAAAACTCAATTATTTATTAAGGTGTTCTAAAAAAATTCACTTCCTGTTAATGGATTATTAAAAAATGAAACAATTTCCTATGAGGTATAGAATATATTCAGAAATTAAACGCATCTAACAGACAGATTCATAAAAGGGATTAGCGCTAACTCTATTTTCATTATTAGTCGTAATTTAATTTTCAATTCTCAGAACATAATTATTTTAACCCTCTCTATTGCGTACTATTCCCGATCGGGAAAATAAAATTTAAAATTTTTCTTTTCTTTTCTTATGCAGTTTACATTTATGACAATCATGTTGTAACCATTTGGGAACATTATATACACTTAGTCAATTGCCAATTAGGTCATTCCTCCCAATGTGACCAACATAAAAAAAAATTTGTTTGAAGTGGAAAAAGGATAATTACAGAAACTGAGATAGAAAATATAAAATTTGAAGTAAGCAGCTTATTGCCTGCTGATATATTACAGCTAAAAACACCTTTACAAAATTTCAAAAAAAATTTTTATCTGATATTTTCCCAGAAGAGTTTGTTTATCAAGCAATTTTATATAGTACACAAAGAGGACCCAATAGACCAAAGTTCTATTGTAAGTTGAATTTGTTCATAATGTTCCCATTAGTGAACAAAACTTTAAAAACAAATTTTTATTTAAAAAAAAATTATGTAGCACACTTAGTTTAAATATATTAATATTTCTTTTGTGAAAAATAATTTTTTTGAGCCCTTATTTACAAAAAAAAAATAATTCATGCAATAGAGGGTTAACTAAGATTGTAATCAAGATTGGTTTGCATAAAATTTGACACATTTTGATAATATAATTAATTTAGAAACAATGTTACATACGATTGAAAAAATGCAGTTAACGCTAATTCTTTTTATGAATCTGCTTGCAATTGTTTATCGTTAATAGTTATGTTCATTTATCGTGCGAATGGCGTGGTGAAGTATTTATTTATTGTGTATAATTAATGCTGTGCCATAAAATGTGCAAGTGCATCGCAGGGCCGGGGGGCGGGGTGTGTGTGTGTGTGTGTGTGCGCGCTAGTAGCGTCGACATACGACGTCGGTCGTAAACCTAGCACGCGCGGTGCAGTACTCGTATCTACCGGCGAAATCAAATCGCGCCCGCGTCAAGCTCAACGTAATGCGCGCCCATTTGCATGCAAATGCCGCCGCCCCCGCCGCTGAATAATTAAAAGCCGGACGCCACCGTCGAATATGCGCCGGCACGCGCATCGCCCATCAAACGCAACGCAGCGCAACACAACTATCCGCTACTACGTTACGCTTACGCCAACGCAAATAATAAAAGATGCCGAGGCGAGAGATAGTCATACATATTTAAATCAGGCCGCGATGGAATTACGGGCAAGGAAACGCGAATTCTTTTCGAGTTAATTGTGCCGGCACCAGAGAATTGTAAGCGCCATTAAACGAAAACAATTTACGCGCAACTGAAGAGAACATCTACCGGTACCCTATTCTGTAAGTAGCAAAGCCATAACATCACGCTGTATTCCACTCACTGGGGTAGCACGAACCCAGAAACACAGTCAACCAACAATCAATCTCTTACAAGCCTTCCACTACTGTCGCTTCATCCACATTCATACATGCTCGTTAAGGTGGACCTTAAAAAGAGTTAAATCCAATTTTAACTGGAGCACACCACCCAAATTCGCCTATTCTTTACATTCAGAATCATTCGTTCACGCAACAAACCATCAATTATTCCTCGGACATCCACGCAATCGTTTCACCAACCTTTCGAAATGGCCATACCACTTTAACTGACTCACTCCCACTTTCTTAACAACTTTCTTCTCAATCTCACACTCCCCATACACCACAATCACGTCTCGTATACCTACACATCCCTTTCAAACATCTCATTTTCACAGCAGTTATACATCGTTCATGCCAATTCAACATCACTCAACCGATCATCTCTAGATACATTCACGTTTCGAGCATATGTATCCAGAGCACCCAGTACCTTGCACTCTGCAGACACCCAAAAAAAACTATTTATTTTAAAATATAAAACTTATAATTTAGTTTGCAAATTATGTTTAGGACCTGGCTTATTGAAAAAAATTTAAAATTAATAAATATAGAAGTATAAAGAGTAAATTTAATATCTTTATTTAGTCAACAGCTCATCCACACATACTATCCATAATAGAGAAACATCTAATATATAATGGCTTCCGAAATGTAATAGTTTTTTGAGTAATATAACAAAAGTACCCTACATACATCAATAAAGTATGAGGAATCCGTATTTTAAATCCGATTCAAATTATCTGTATTGGCTTTATAGTTACAGGTTGTCAAATTCGGGAAATTTTTGAATATGTTAAATATTTTTCTATCAGCTTTGATAGTTTACAAAATTTGTATTTTATGAGACACTACCATAAAAATTTACATAGAAGCTAAGTAAAGTATGCTGAACACGCTCATTGAAACCAATTATAATTATCTTTTATAGTTTCCGAGATATAAGCACACAAACAATTTTTGAGATTTTTTTCTGAATGCAGTGCTGCATGAAATCGCTCATATATCAAAAACTAAAGTTTATTTCTCGCTAAAAATACTTTTTTCGTAAGTTTCGGGTCGAAAATAGGGGGATAGAGTATAATAATCAAAATTCTAAGAGATGAAAATTTTTGTCAAAATCTTAATACTAACCCCTTGGATTTTTTTCGATTTTAGGCCATTTTCAAACTTTTCGCTCTAAAAATTCTTTCCGTTGAGCGATTTCAATGAAACTTTGCACACTTATGTAATTCACCAAGCTGAATCCAATGGTTTAGTTTCCAGCCCGGTATCTCTTCTCGTTGTTGAGATACTCTTCCTGGAACACTTTTCAGGGAGGCGATTTTGGGTAAAATTTTGAAAAAATAAAAATCCCTGAAAATTTGTTTGTAGGGTAAATGAAGCATAACATTTTCAAAAATGGAGACGGTTTTGTGATATCTCGCTTAGTTTTTTAGTTACGGTCTTGCAATGTTGAAATTTTAGACAAATTTCATAGATTTTCGCCATTTTTTACAATTCTTTCAATAAAACTTGTTTTAATAAACCAAATGTGCTAAAAATTAATAGAAGAATTAATTGAAGAATCGAGCTAACTGGGAAAATTCAGAAAATAATTTATTTTAAGTCTGGGGGTTAATTTTGAGGGTTTAAATAATATGGTACATCTGTTGACAACAATGAAATTCTTTACAATTTGAATAGGCGTGGAGAATAAAATAAAAATGAATTAATTTACGGTGTATGCCGTCAAATAGTGACCCCCAAAATTGTGGAGTTAGAGACTACAGATAGAAAATTGAAGATCGCTGTGGGCTGCAGAAAGATGGGCACACGTCCCTCGCAAATAATTTATGAGAAGCGGAATGAAGTCTGCGAGGTCCTAAAAGAAATTTAGGATTTGTGTGCGTTTCATTGGTCAGCGCAGGACATCAGAACAGCAGGGGTTCCGTAATAGCAGGAGTCGAAAACGACGAACAGAAGAGAGGCGGCAATTGTGTGATGCTGTAAGCGAATCCATTTGTTATACGTCGTTCCCTCCATCTTGCTGCTCCTGTAATTGTAATGCCTTCCCACTGAAATGTAGCAATACTGGAATGTGTGTGTGTGCCTGTCGGTCTGTGTGGATCTCTGGAGTTACGTTTTCTCAAAAACTACTAAACAGAAAATGTTGATATTTTGTATGTATTAACTGCATCCTTTTGGGAAGAGTTAATTAGTTTTGGTGATAATGCAATAACCGGAAGTGGTAGTTTACTTGAAGCCCTATCAAGTTATATTTCAGTAAATTATAGTTTAATAACAAATTTTGTTATTAGAATAATGTTTCAACTATTATTTACAATTGTTGTTTGAAACATTTTTTCTCTTCCTGTCACTATTTACGAATTACAACACATTAAAAATAATTATTTACATATTAAATCACTAAATTATAATTTATCTATATTCTCCGTGGCTATTGACCCGAAGAATAACCATATGAGTAATAAAAAATACTTTAGTGCCGAGATATACATTATATTTCTTCCGAAATCGTTAAATTATTAAAAACATAAAAAGCATTATGTATTTGTAAAACGTCAGCTAGCTGTTGCAACGGGGATGGCTGTGATAACAAAACTACTGTCAAATATTAAATTAAATGTTATAATTTTCATTTTTTATTTATATGTTCTTAGGCGTAGTCTACATGTGATCTATATCTAATCCGATAAATTATTGTCAAAGTTAATAATGAATTAATTCACCAATAGTATTATAGAATATTTTTTTGTTATTTCATGTTTGTAATTTAAGATTGACATAAGGGTCTGTAAAGTTTAATTATTTTTACACTTGCGTTTAAATTTGATAACCTATGCATTTTTAAATAAAACAACGCTTTAAATAGTATATTCTACAACGAGCATGGAATGGTACTCATTTCCTACGACTATGAAAGTTTTTAAATCATGCGAGTATGAAATAGACATTTCATGCGAGTTGTACACTATACTTTTTCTACGGCCACGATATTATTTCCTAATAAATTTAATTTTAATAATAAATTTGTTCCGCTTTCATCATTCCAATATTTGACAATTCTAAATAAGTATCCTAGCAATGGCACCTGTACTGAAATGAAATGACCCGTATTTGAAATACAAAACAAATTCATTTCGCACGATGCTTGCAATGTACCTCATTTTTCTAGCAACAACAAACATACAATGAGCAAATTTTTAAATGGTCGTAGAAAAATATCATTTTTTTGACATGTACCATAATTTTTGAAGGGATGAGCATTTTTTGGTAGTATGGTGATCCACGTTCCTGCATTGTTTGATAAGAAATCTAGGGCTAAAATTATTGTGATGCCCACAGTAGATTTTTTTGAATATATACGAAAACATTTCATATTTTGTATGGTTTTAATGCTACGATACAAGCTTTGTAAACATACTAAACAACAAGGATAGAGATCCCCGTTGATCGCTTTCTCTTTCGCCAGTGCTCATTCCAGTATGACTACATTTCAGTGATTGTACTCCGTGGCGTGCGGGTTTTTAATCGGCCGACGATTGGGACCCAATGCCTCCACTTAGCTAATGGGTGGCAAGGACCTTCACTTTGATGTCCTCTTCATAATTCATCACAGGCCGTAAGGATTACTAGTAATATCTCCGACCATTCCGCTGTAATCTGTTCGGTCGTCCGTGCTTCGTGTGCGCTGTGCGCTGGCAGCCGGCCATCAAATTGGCGCACTTTCAACACGGCGCTGGTTTTTGTTCCATTTCATTTTGAATCGAATTTGTTACACTGTTCGGTTCTACAAGTATTCTTTCAGCTCTTTTAATTGCCTTTGTAACTTAGGGTTTGTTTTGTTCACTACCTCGCCCAATCAAATGAACACTTCTATACGATTCTATTAACGAAATTGCTAAATTCAATTCCATTGAACTCGACAGACTTTTTGCTAATACATCTTGATAAATTGCGATCCTCTGTTCGACCCCTGCTGTCGACAAATACTACCTACTTTTTTTATATAAATTACATTATGATGGGTCAATTCAAAGACACGGGAAAATTCTCAGGAAATTCCCCGGAAAATTTTTGGAAAATATCCCGGAGAATTTCGTGGAATATTTTTTTCATGAAATTTCGCGAAGAATTTCCAGAATAATTTCGAGATATTTCCCAAGAAATTTCTAATGTGAATAATAATTTTCTTTCACCCATTGTTAAATTTTTTTTACGACCACTTAGATATCTGCTCATTGTATGTTGCTAGGGAAATGAGGTACATTGCAAGGATCGTGCGAAATGAATTTGTTTTGTGAGTGGTCAGTTCATTTCAGTACAGGTGCAATTGCTAAGATACTTATTTAGAATTGTCAAATATTGGAATGGTGAAAGCAGGACAAATTTATTATTAAAAAGTATAGTGTACAACTCGCATGGAATGTCCATTTCATACTCGTATGATTTACAGCATTCGTCTTCAGCTCATGCTACAAACTTCCATACTCGTAGGATATGAGTACCATTCCATGCTCATTGTACAATATACTATTCTTATGATCGAGATGTAAACTAGGTTTTTATGATACCAAAATCATGACAAAAATAGTCAATTTCATATATGCGGGATATTTGTGCACCTTCTCTCCCGTAGTGAGGGAAGTGCTCAAATTAAGAGAAAAATGAACAAAATTAAATTAATTAAAGGTAACTATCATAAATTATATATTATAATTAAAATAATTTTGAAATACATAAACACTGTCAAGTATTGGGGTTGTGAAAAAATAGTATTTACACCGTAGGAGAGAAGTTTATTTTCCAAAAGAATTCCGCAAATCATAGCTCCATGAATTTCCGGGAATTTTTCCGGGGAAAAACCATACCCCAATGTATTCCGGACTCTATAATCACACAATTCTCTCAAATACCTCATTTCCACAGCAGTTGTACGTCGTTCATGCTTCTTCATCCACACCCAACATTCAGAACCATACATTAATGTAGACACTTACACACCATTATAAACACTTAATATCTAGATACAGTACGGCCATCCCTTGAAAATAAGCTAACTAAATATGCAAGTTCATTCATTGTCACATTGTTGAAATATGATTGAAATTAAAAAGTTCTTATATCATGTTGAAATTCTTACAATAAACTTGCGGAAAACTTCACGTGTATAAAACGAATAACAATATTTTATTGACTAATAAATTGTGTCGTGTAAAAGAGGCATAATAAAAGTGCTCCAATGAGAAACGCTTGAATGACGCGATGATATATTTAATAATTAAGTAGAAAATGTGTCTGGGAAATCTGGTAAAGCACCTTAAACCCATCAGCAATTTTCCAGTTCGTTCCGCCGCTTGAATAATGCATCCCCCAATGATTGAATATCGACTGCAACAGATGCACCGATGCAGTGTACCGTGAGAGCCGGGAGTCTTATCGGCGCATCACGCGCTCGGGTGTAGAGAACGTGCGCTATCGTCCATCGGACGTAATTCGTGCCGCCGCGTGACCCGCCGTGACCGTGAACCTCGTTAGTAATAACATCATATTCGAAAAGATTTTCCTACATCGAAACGTTAGCTTTTAAAAGCTTTATAATGTGGCGAAATTCTAAACTCTTGTTCCACGATAATAACCAAACTTGTTACTGAACTTCAAGCGGCGGCAAAGAAGAAAACTCCTGCGAAATTCCTGCGTCTAAATACCTACAACAAAGTTTCGTGCAAGTAGCAGGCAGCAGACGCTGAAACTCTGCGAAACAACGAGAAACATTCAAACATCGCTGCAGCGCTGCAGACAACACACAATCGCGATCAGCGGACAAAAGCAAAACGCCAGACCCTCATTACGGTGTCATTGTGCTCGGACTGACCGCGCCAATATTCACGCAGGACACTAATTAATTATCCTCGAGATCTTCCTCCACTAAGGTCTTTATTTTTACCGAAATGTCTCTGAGATTTTGTAATACCCTTGCAACTTGCAAAATTCACATTTACTTTATTATAAATAGTTCAGTGAATCATATGATCTTTGGATTGATCCCTACTGCCAAAAAAATATCAGTTGTAATATAACAAGAGTCAGAAGAAAATGATAATAATTTGACAAATTTTTCTAAAACATGTTGCCAGGCAAAAGCATAGGGTTTGAATGGCTATTGCCAAATGGTAACAAACTTGAATTAGGAACTTTTCTAATTTATTGAACTTTCATACTATATTTAATTGGACTATTCTTTCATCTGTCAAAGTCAAAGCCAATAGCATATATACATAAGTCACACTTTATCCCTCTTAGTGGAGTACATCCTCCAAGCATTCCTATCCTGGCACACCATTGGGACTTTCACCTCTTCCACATACATAGTACGATTTATAGATTCACCTATATTCTTCACATTCGGAATCATTCGTTCACGCAACAAACCATCAATCATATATCATCCGCATGTATTAGTTTCACCAACCTTTCATACAACATTCGCTCAAGATGACCAAACCATCTCAACTGAGTCACTTCCATTTTCTTAACAACATTCTTCTCAATATCACACTCAACATACACCAATGTATTCCGGATACAATCAGTCTCCTCTAAAATACCTCATTTCCGCAGCAGTTATACGTCCTTCATGCTTCTTCATCCACACCCAACATTTAAAACCATGAATCAGTGTAGGCACTTACACACCATTATACACACTTAATCAAGCATCACGTTTCGAGCAAATGCACCCAACCACTCAATACCTTGCACCCTGCAGACACCCGCCTTTCAATTTCGCGTCAATACGTCCATCCCTCGAAAACCTACTACCCAAATATACAAATTCATTCATTTATTCCAGTCTCACACCATTCTCTGAAACATTACAAACAGTCACCAAATCATTCTTATCAAACACCAACACAACTAACGCAGGCACTATACGTCCACCAATACCTACACCATTCGTTCTACTTAATGCCTTTCGTAACAACACATCCATATACAAAATAAACAACCAAAAGTCAAAAGTAAACCAATAAAATTGTAGAATTTTAATTTCACAGCCAACTAAAATTAATATTTTGTACTAGTAACGTAGTGTAAGTAGATATACCGGGTGGAGCATCATACCTGTGTACATAGGCGATTAACATGAAAAAACAGTTTTTCCGTGCGCATTGCTCCCCAAATTATTTTAGGCAAAAATGCTTCAAATACATGTTGTAGAGCATAAAATTCTGCATCTAAATCAATAAACAGAATTACTTTTACTTGCTTTGTAAAGACAGAAATTAAATATGAAAACATGGAAAATTACGTTAAAAATATCAAATAGCCATGGAATTGAAACAAAAATAAATAAATGCTTATCGTTTTTCTGTCTATTTGATATTTTGCCCGTCAAATTAATTATTCATCTGTCAAATGTCAAAAATTTATTTATTTTTGTTTCAATTCCATGGCTATTTGATATTTTTAACGAAATTTTCCATGTTTTTCATATTTAATTTCTGTCGTTACAAAGCAAGTAAAAGTAATTCTGTTTATTGATTTAGATGCAGAATTTTATGCTCTACAACATGTATTTGAAGCATTTTTGCCTAAAATAATTTGGGGAGCAATGCGCACGGAAAAACTGTTTTTTCATGTTAATCGCCTATGTACACAGGTATGATGCTCCACCCGGTATATAAATATTTTTTTTTTTTTTGGTATAAATAAAAATAAAAAAATTTTCGATATTATTATTTTTATCCTTGAGCGTAATTATAATATATATTTGATTAAATGGGGCTAGTAAGAGAAAAATGTTTCAAATTGAAATAGTAGATATTATTCTAATAACAAACATTTTCGTAAAACTATAATATACAAAGATGTGTGAAAAGTGGTCATCGGCAATATGGAATATGGAGGTCCTTCCTTGCTGGACATGTGATAAATGGCGCGAGGAATTTAAAGAGACTGAGTCATCCTCAGTGACGGGGTCACCAGAATACCGAAATAAAATTACTTTAACGTGAAATAAATCAAGTTTAAAAGTTTACAAGTTCTTTCTATCAGACAAATTGCTTGCAGTGCTGTCAGTTACGCGGTTCCAGATAAAAAATTTAGAAACACGCGCTCGCTGGATTTGGGAAATCCGATTTTCGTACGCAAAATAAGCTGGGAAATCCAGACCGGAAGCTGTACATCGGTTCTTGAATACGCAATCGCGCACCGACACAAGACGCACACAAATTTAATGTTGCGTGCGAAACACAAGATGACATTTGTGTTGATGCGCTATTTCTACCATCTTTATCACCTTAGGAAGAGCTGAGTAGATTTTATTAATAATTCGTCAATCGGAGGCAAAATATAGTTGGCGCTCCCGAAATTACGTGCTAATTTCATCTTAAGTTTAAAAATTTCGTGCTGGCTTACTAATAACTTAAGCGAAAAAATAAATACACATAAATGTACGGTTAATAAAATTAAATTATTAGGAGAATGTGGCGGGGAGAATGAAAGTTATATTTGTTTAAATAGAAAGGGGTACTTTTTTTTATTGAAGTGGATAGTCCGAAGCATTCCCTTTTCAACTATATAACATATTCCTATACCTAAATTTAAAAACAAAGTTCAAAGTAATATTATCCTTTTAATATGGAAAATAAAACTTTAAGTAGGCCGTTGAGTAATAGATAATTACGATATAAGTGGGATAAGAGCATTATTAAGATACGCATGTAAAATTTGCACAACGAGGGGATAGCTGAGTTGTATAATCATATAAGTATATTAATAATGCATTATCACACGTGTATTATACAATATTTTATCTATACCTGCCCAAAGTTAAAAATTAAAATAATTTGACTATATTTTTTGACAAGTAGAAAATTAATTCAAAAAGTTACTGGAAAAATGTTTGTAAATCCATGAAAATGAGTGATTTAGAAAGTATTTCGTCGGATATAGAAGAACAAGCTTCATAAATTATTAATTAAATTAATTGATTTAAAGAATTGAAAAGATTGTATTATCAACATTTATAATAAATAGTACGTTAGTGAAAACGAGTGCGGTAATGAAGCTCTTAACTCAGGCAAAATGAGTGGGATAAGTGGTGTTTAACTCACGGGCGTGGGGCGTACATAAAACAAGTTATTGTTTTTTTATTGATACTTCTGGCAACAATGGTTTTACATCGGCAACAATTGTTGACAAATTGATGACAGGAGTATCAATAATAAAAATAATAACTTGTTTTTTCTCCAAACTTCATATAAGTACGTTGTTATGTATTTGTATATAACAAGCAGATGTTCAATATTGTCGCCGCCGGCGCAAAAATATCTCCTTGGCAACACTTTTACTCCGGCGGCAGGTAGAGTAAAATATTATGAAAAATAGTTAGGTTGTAATTCTATAGTTTGACAGTTAAAATGAAACATATAAACAAAAATAATAAAACAGCATATTCTATGGCAATTAGAAATGATGGATAAGATAATATTTTTTTAAAGTTTTGGACATTTTTAAATGATTTATAATTCTATTTTATCGCTTTTCACGTTGTTTAAACTTACATGCTCAGCACACAAAAATCACATTTACTCCTGATGTTACAATATACTATTATTCAACGGCCACCTGAAGTTATATTTTCTATATTAAAAATGATAATGTATTTTAGAACTTTGTGGCTTTAATTTTAATTTTATTTATAGTAATATATTATATCGTTGAAAAGGGAATACCCCTTTCCATTTAAGAAGCTTTCATTCTCCATCACCACATCCTTCTAATAATTTTATTTTACCAACCGTACACCTTGCTGCATAAGCCTGTGTATTTATTTTTTCTCTAAAGTTATTAGTTACCCATCAAAACTGATTGGTTATTTTATTGTATATTCTGCCCTGTGTCTCAAAATGCACACAATCATCATGGATATCTTGAGTTCACTCGACCAGTTGCCTTGTTGGGTTTGCTTCAACCCTAGCGCGTACAATTTGAAAGCATGAGTGGCAGTGCGCTTGCAGGTTGCAGGCTGGACACTAAGCTCACTCGACATGGTAACGCACTAAACGTGTCCATGTCACATTGCCTGAATTACGCAGCTTGTGTCCTGCACTCCTGCATTCATCCTGCACCGCGCCAAATGGATTCCGCTGCGTTGGAATTGGATTCTTACCTCTATTACTTTCAGTAATTGTGTGTGTATATTTGTTGCTCGCTGCGCTAAATAAATGTAGGCATAAATAAATGATTTGCATAAGGCTGTGTTGTCCGATTGATTGCAGTAAATTAGTAAAGCGTTTTAGGGATCGATAAAATAACTGTAAACTTATAACCTGTAATTTAAACTATATACCTCGCCGTCTGACTCGCCGGACTACATTAATTTATTATTGAGGTATCAGACGGTGCATGGTGCATTAGAAATTACACGATATGACATATGCATGAGCTTTACGAGTATTCCACTCTGGGGATGGCTTGACGACGACAGAACATCATATTTTACAAATTCTCCAACGCCAATTTTATATTTGTTTCTCCCAAATAAACTAAATAATTACAGCAGTAGAATAAATTAGAGGAATGTGGAAAACATGCATCGCTTACATTGAAATACGTGCCATTTCGATAGTAATTCCTAGTATAATAGTATAGTACTATTTGAGGAAATATGATATTCACGAAGATAAAGTGAATAATGACCATAATCCTGAATATAATACTGTACTTTTTATACTCCTAGAAATTCGAAAGTAACTTTTGAAAATTATTGAAATTCGTTGAAAAACGTCAACATAAAAATACACAATGACAACTGACTACATGTCAACTGTCAGAGGACCATACACAGTAAAAATTTATACTCAAAATTGACAAAATGTTAACAAAATATTTAGTCCCAGTCGACTTACCATTAGTAATTATTAACATTTATTTTTATGCGGTTTTGACTAAATATTTTAATATTTATATTGAAGCAGAACAATAAATTATAGTTTTTATAACAAATTAAGTTATAAAGGATACAAACTTTCTTTAACAATTTCAAATTGAAAAGTAAGCTAATTTCACTTGCTATTATTGACAAGTCTATTTGTTAAATTTTATAAATGTAGCAAATAAATAAAAACAATAATTTTTCTTGTTGAAAATTCAGAATTGACTAAATATAATTTAACAAATTGTCACATTTGTTCAAATTGTTAATTTAATGCAATATATTTATTAATATTTACTAAAACACTTAACAACCACAAAATTAACAAATCGAAAATCAATTTTTTTACTGTATAGCTTGGTGATCCACATCACGGCTTTAAAATAAACAGGATTATTTCACTCTTTACAAATTTGACCAATCAGAATGTCTCATTTTCCATTGTTGTGCATTTTAGGTAAGTGATTAAACAGCACCATGCTGTTTAATCGCGATTAAATTGAAGCTAGTTAATTTTGAAGATTTTGAAGGCATATTTAGCCGGATAATTAGTTGCAGAAGCAAGACCTACCTGAAATTTTAAAGCACTCTTGAAAAATTTTAAAAAAATCTCGGCAATGTTGATGTTTGGAAATTGAAAATGTGAACAAAATGAGTCTAAAATGAATATATAATAGATTCCAGACGTTAGTAAAAACACAGTATAATAATTCACAGCATAACGACACTCGCTGTTAGCACTTTTGATCTTTATGTCGCATCGGTCGACGACCTTGAACAAGCCATATTGGCAGTAGCAGTGTACGGCGGTAAATTTGAATAGCTGTCAGGTGCAATTTTTCATGGTACAAATAAGTTTACCTCTTCGTTTTGCTCTCATTTTATGAACTTAACATGAAAAAAATACTGTCGCTTGACATTTCACAGATACAACTGACACTGAATATTTTTTCTATGGGTACTAAAATATCATCAGCCTATTAGCGGACACTGAGCGTCCATCTTTTCGGAGCACACCACTGAAATATTGTGTTCATGAAACATTTGAAGTGTCGTTACTGTGTGAATACTAATACTGTGGTAAAAATACATCAATTCCCAGTTAAATTCACATGACATTAAGTATAAATAGATGAGTAAGATAAATGTGCACTATTAGTTAAAAAGCGAAATATCCCGCAAGCGTTTAAACCCCCGGCAATAAATCTCCCATGCGTCGATTGCTGCGCTAGTACAACAGTCGATAGCCCGATGGGGGCGGAAACGGTGTGCAGTCGCGCACCTGCTCACACCACCCCGCCGTAATTGCGCTTGATACAGCAATTAACTTGTTGTTGTCCGGAGCCGCCCGGACCGCCCGGAGTGACCGATAGTCGCCCGGTTAATTGCGGCGGAGAGTGTGGCTCCGGACACCTGTTTGCGGATTTGTCAAGTGTTTCATATTCAGGCACCGTGAAAAACTCTGAAGTTTGATGACACTTTTACAGTTTTCTTCCGGTGCAGAATTTGCTCCTTACAACTCTAGTTGCGCAATATTAACAATAATAGTATATTATACATTAAAGGAGAGGAGAGTATGATTTTTTCCCGCGGAATATATTGAAGCAAGAGCCGTAGGCGAGGGCTACAATACGACAAGGGAAAAATACACTTCTCTCCTGCGGTGTATATACTATTTTTTTCACAACCCCAAATTTATGGTTTTATGTATTTCAATAGTATATTGTACAACAAGCATGGAATGGTACTCATTTCCTACGAGTATGAAAGTTTGTAGCATGAGCCAAAGGCGAATACTGCAAATCATACGAGTATGAAATGGACATTCCATGCGAGTTGTACACTATACTTTTTCTACGACCACGATATTATTTCCTAATTCATTTAATATTAATTACAAAGTTGTCTCGCTTCCACCATTCCAATATTTGACAATTCTAAATAAGTATCCTGGTAATGGCACCTGTACTGAAATGAACTGACCTGTATTGAAATACTCACAAAATAAATTAATTTCGCACGATGCTTGCAATGTACCTCATATCCCTAGCAACAACAAACATACAATGAGCAGATTTCTAAGTGGTCGTAAAAAAAATTATTTTAATTGTAATATAATGTGTGATTTGTTTTATTTTGTTTATTTTTCAAATTATTTGATCACTTTCCCTCACAACGAGAGAAAAGCATAAATTCCCGTAGATATGAAATTGGCTGTTTCTATCATGATTTTGGTATCATTAGAAACCAAGTTTCTAGCTCAGTCGTAAAAAAATAATTTAGTGTACAATCCTGAAACTCATGTTATAATATATTTCATTAATAAGTATAAGAAAGTCGCGTGTTGTGCGTAAAAACAATATTATTCACAAGTTATTAATAGTATATTGTGTCATTAGGAGTAAATGTGATACTTTGTGTGCTGAGCATGTATGTTTGAACGACGAGCGAAGCGAGTCGGACAATTACATGCGAAGCTTACAAAGTCACATTTACTCCGAATAACACATGCTATTTTTTCTTCAAACATAGAAAATATACATTAAAACATTAAAAACTGCTCAAAACTTCAACAAATATTCTGCCGTATCCAGTATTTCTAGTTGCCACGGAATATGTTATTTTGTTATTTTTGTTTATTTGTTTTATTCTTAACTGTCAAATTATTGAATTACAACCTTACTATTTTGCATGATATTTTACTTTGTCCGCCGCCGGCGTAAATGTGTTGCCAAGGAAACACTTTTACGCCGGCGGCGACAATATTGAACTTCTGCTTGTTGAATACAAATACATAACAACGTACTTTTATGACGTTTGAAGAAAAAATGTTTTTTATACACAGAACTATCAATTAAATAGCATAACACTATAGCATCCGAGTATAACATAATTAATTTTTCATAAAACGTCATTTTCATTTATTTAAAACAAGCATAGATTTAAATTATTATCATATAAAAAGATGACACTGTAAGATAAAACGTCGATTATCACACATGAGTAAAATCATATTCTTTCGTGAGAATTATGATAAAAGTCTCACTCATGAATAATATCTAATTTCACTCTCTCATAATATAGGTAATATACTATTTTCTACCATTATTTAAATTTTTCAGTCAATTGTCATTATGTATTTTTATGTTGTGTTTTCAACTTATTTCAATCATTTTCAAACGTTATTTACAGGAGTAGAAAAAGTACAGTATTATTTTCAGGATTATGGTCATTATTTACTAGTCTACGACTCGTGAGGCAAAATTCATCTTCGTGAATAATGACTATTATAATCCGTCATATAATAATATACTATTGTACTACTAATTAGATTATTTTATATTCACACCTGTAAACTCATTAATTTTTTATGTTAATTGCGTTTTTCTTTTGTTCTAGGTGAGTACAGCGTCTATAGCTTCTGTCCAATAAATCCAGTATCCACTGTGAGTACTAAATCATTATTAACTTTTAATTGTTATATGGTTCACGATATATATTATAAATATAAAAAGCTGTAACAAGAAAACTACTAAGGCAAAAATAAGAATACAGGAACATATTCATGCTCGGTAAAATGCAGCAATCTTTCATGCAACTTTATTGAAATTTACTATCCGGGTAATTGGCGAACACTGCCATGTAGAACACATTACAAAACTTTTATAATTATTAACAAAACTTGTAAACATTTTCTACTGTGTTTATAATAAGCGAGGATCCAACGTTCAGTGCAAATGTTAATTTCTTTTAAACACAGATCCCACAAAAGAAAATAGTTAATCAAAACCCGACGATTCTTCAGATTTACATCAAAGACTTTACGGTGACGGCGACGGCATGCAAGTTAAACTGCAGCTGTCGTGCTGACCTCAAGCGTTGTTCTCATCAAAACTTTTAATTACTTTTATTCGCGGATTCCGGGAATTGTAAGCGAACGGAAACAGACAAATGCAGTGTTTTACCCGGACTTTCTACTCCGGTTCCCGGAAGTTTTGCTTTGGCATTGCGTAGAAAATGATGAACGACAAAAAGGCACATTGCCACCCACCGAAAGGACATTTATCACACCATAGCGTTTTCAGTGCTATTTATGAAATGTACTGCACAATTTCAGATTTCACGAAATATCACTAAAAATTTGCATATACTTTTATTGTGTTTCTATATAATATAAACCCTAAGAAACTCAATGCTGTAGAGCGCATCGTCATATCTCTTAAATTTATAGAGATATGGCAATTTTCGATGTTTTTCGAAATGCTACTTTGAGTGGCTGCAACTCAAAATCTATTAAAGATATTGAAGAATAGACTCAGTTCTGTTTATTTCATGCATTTTATTACAAATTAGCAAATTTTGAAAATTTTCAAATTTTTCGATTTTTTTCCTCAAATTTTGATAGGCGATAACTCGATAAATATAAAAGATACAGACTCGCAGACTAGACCATTCGATTCAGCTCGTCAAAATACATAAGTATGTAAAACTTTATTAAAATTGCTTTACGAGTTATAGAGTTAGAGTAAAAAGTGTGAAAATGACGGTTTTGGCGACAAACGTCAAAGGGTACCCCTTGACGTTTGACCTGAAAAAGGTCATTTTCAGACTTTTTGCTCTGAAATTTCAACCCACCATCCGAATGTTCTGAAATTTGTAGGGTTTATTTATTTCGATGAGCTGAATGTAATGGTTACTCTGCAAGTTCGTATCTTGTTTATTATTTGAGATATTGCTGATCGAAATTTAGAAAAAAAAATTCAAAAATTTTCAATTTCTCAAAATTTTTTTATTTTGCTATAATATGCACGAATAACACAAAACTGAAGAGTATTTTTCGATATCTTGCATAATTTTTGAGTTGCAGTACCTTAAAGTTGCACTTCGAAATACATCAAATACCGCCATATCTCGAAAAATTTAAGAGATATGATGGTGCGCTCTGCACCAGTGAATTTTTTAGGGTTTATATTATATAGAAATACAATAAAAGTATATGCCAATTTTTAGTGATATTTCGTGAAATACATTATATGAACTGTGTTTAAATGAGTAAGAAGAACGTTTTACGGAAATAAGAAATATAATTTGCAAGTGAATACGATAAATATTATAAATATTTTAATTGTTTTCTAATATATTAGACAAATTAATGCAATTTTGACAAGTATCAAAAGAACTCCTTGAAGAACTACATTTCTTTGTATGGATTGTTATTAATTCTATACTTTTCGTAAAAAAAATATTGTACAAACCTCTTGCGTGAACTCGGTTTCCGCATTTGGTATGTAAATAACTATTTTCTATTCCTCCTTGAGGGTAGAAAAATAGGTAATCAGAAAAAATTTAAAAATTAAATATTTTTATAAGAAATTAATCTGAAAAGCGAAAAATAAAATAAACCTTATTAGTTTTAAATTACTAACTCCCTAAACTAATGTAAGTAACTAATTTTGAGTCGACGCCAAATAAACTAATGTAAGTAATTAAACTGTCTGAGGTTAGTTTATTTATTTTTTCGCTTTTCAGTTTCTATTTTCATCGGTTGAATTTTTTGTTAAAAGATTTTATTTATTAACTTTCTAAGCGAACTGTACAACAAAAATAGGTTGTTTCTCTCTCGGCCTGCAATTTAATCGTCAGTTAGTGTTCCAGTATTATATTTCAGTGATTTTACCAGTACAAATTAACTTATTGAAATCGTGGCAATCCACAAAATTCGTACACTCTTCATCATATCATTCACCCCAGTTTTCCGCATGCATCGTAGTACAGCAATCACCGTTCCTCGCCGCCCCAAGTGGCTTCCGTCGCGACGCCCCGTCCCTCGGGAGATACGCTGTCATCACCGACGCCGCCGTCGCTTGCACCGCCGCCATGACATGACGTTATCGAACTGCAATTATTAATAGAAATGAAGAAGTAGGTTGGTCGTTCGCCGCAAAAACGTTTATCAATATACCGGCGACCGATCGATATTCATACAGACACGTACTCAGGGGGAGAAAATTCAACTTGATAATAATTACTCGTGGGCAGAATAGATGAATGTTGTTTTCTTGTTGGTCGGGCAGTGTGTGGGTATTAAGTTTGCCTTGAGCCGGTCCTGCAGGCTGCGTGATGGGGGCACGTATCAAATATGCATGTGTGCAGCGCGGCCTGTTTGGAAAATGAAAAAGAGCGCGCAACTTTCGTTCATTAAAAAATAAAAATTGTCGCTGCCGATAAAGTGCAGCGTATTAATTACGATTTACTCCGCTCTTTAATTAGACATATCATGCATATTATTTACTTGTATTTACTGCAGATGCATTATTCTTTTCAGTCTGAATTTTATCTTTTATTTAGAGCTGCTATTACATTACGTAGTTTTGTACCTGAATAATTTATAATACTAATATTTCTCCTTGTTTGATATCGGATATATAAAAAATATCTGGTGTGGGTACCACGCAACTTTCTTATACTTATAGCAAGTATTATACAAGTTATTTTTCATTTTATAAAATTTTTTCAGGTTGATAACGTGCGTCTTGTTCCTAAATATTTTTATTATATGTAGTTAACAAGTTGTTAACAATTGACAAAATTTAAGGTACTTCAAAGAATATATGTACACAAAATAACTTAATAATATAAATTTCTCACTTAGTTTGGTACCAAACATGAAAGAATTCTAACAACTATTATAAAAACAACTGACTATTATTCGAAAATACTTTATAATTGATATTCTAGTACAACACTACTTTATAAGACCTTTAATTTGGCAACAAATCTGCAAGATTCAATTAACTATTGTAAAAAAAAAAACATTTGACATTCGTTCAAAATTATTATTGACATTTTAATTTAACTCTCCCCACTCAGATCTTTAATCTGATACCATATTCGGTAGGACTCAATTAACTTCTATAAAAAACAATTGATGCTCGTCATAAATTTATTTTGGACATTTTTATTTAACTTTCCTCTCTGAGACTTTTAATTTGATATCAAATTGGATAAGATTCAATAAACTTGTATAAGAACAATTAACGATCGTTTAAAAGTAATTTTTTATATTTTAATACAGCTCTCTTCTGTAAGACCTTTAATTTGATACCAAACACAACAAGATTTAATTAATTATTTTACAAAAATAATTATCGATCGTTAAAAATTAACTATTGACATTTTAATTTAACCTTCCTCCTTAAGACCATTAATTTAATACCAAATTCGGTACGATTCAAATAACTTGTATAAATAACAAATAATGCCCGTCAAAAAACATCTTTCCTCGTTTATTAGTTATAGAACATATGGACACATGCATCCATCCATCCACACAGACATCATTGAGAAAAATGATCAAACATGTACGTATATCCATAAAAAAAATCGCAATTTATTTTTTCATGAAAATCTCAACTTCTGGCGTTATTGCCGTCAATAATTTTCTTTTCCCAACAAACTGTAGTATGAATATAAATTTAATTAAATGAATGAATTCGTTGTATAGTAGTGGGTAGAAAACGTAACAACAAAATATCTTATTCTGATAGAGGCGATAAGCAGTGAAGAAACAAGGCCAGCATACAAAACGCTTCGCAAACAGCAGTGAAACTTTGATCTCGAAATCTTCACAGGCCAGAAAAAACTAGACCTCGGTGAATCGTACGTGAACGTAAACCCGCGGACACTAATTGAATTTACGGTGACAGCGGAGTGGTTTGTGTCCTTGGCGCCCGCACACCGGCACCGGCACACCTGCCGTCATTGTCGGTGCATAATTAACGCGCTACACCGCCATCGACACGGGATTTCGATTATTTTTTACATTTTGCCAAAATTGCCGATGCTCCATTCATGAACTGAATCCATTACATTGCAACTCTGAGTGAGTGGTTGGGCACAACATATGCGCTAATTGTTCATTCAAAACTTCCAACTAAATTGTTTGATTATATTTGCATAGTTTTTCATTGGTCATCACCATAATAATACTGTAACTATGGGAGCTCGAAATTATGCCTTTATGCATTTATTATCAAACAATGCAGGTACACGGACCACCACTATCTTGGAGGAAAAAAGATAAAAAGAGAGAGCATAAGTATATATTAATGGCAAGGGGAATGTAACCTGGTGAGGGCAGACGCAAGCAAGCTATGGTTCTCATAGGAGTGGGGAAAAACAGTACGACTGTCAAATGCTGATGTTGCTATAGCTTGTACAAATTTGCGTAGCGATTGATTCCATTAGTGTTTCTCAGCAGGTATTCCATAAGAGGATTAAAGAAATTTATGAGGGACTACTTTACAGGGTTGTACTAGATAATATTTTCAAATGAGTTTTACACAAACAGACACATTATCACTTTGTAGAAAGTTAAACACATTCAGAACTATTTCTTTTGCGTCGTTTGATAAATATTTTTGTGTTGGCTTCGCGACCGTGGTAATTTCTTCAAAATCTTCGTATTCAACTTGCGACATTGTGTTCACTGTTACAGTACTGCTGAACTAATGAATTTTAAATGTCGTTTTCTGAAGGGTATATATGTATAAAATTATCTTACTTAACAGTTTTCGGGGAAACTATTGAAAAGATAATCGTATTAAAAATTTCGGAGATTTGAAGCATCTAAGCCCAAAATTATAATAATCCACTCCTGAACATCAGACAAACTTGCACCCCGCTGGCTAGGGCTGGCTTATCCCATTAGCAAGTCAAGTCAATCGCCACGCAAATTTGTACAAGCTATATAATAACGCGATAAGAGCGGTTCTTATTGTAGTGGGGGTAACGGCTTCATTAACGCTTGCTAAAGCTCTTTCCTTTATATTCTTTCCTCCGAGAAACGCTTATTCCTTCCAAAAATTTACTTTTTAATTATGACACATGTCAAAAAATATTCTTCGAATTCGATACTAAAGTACACAGTATTACTACACAAAGCTAGCCAAAATAGTAGCTAAAGTTAAACTTACAGACTCTTATGTCAAACTAAATTACAAACCTAAAATAACAAACAAATTATTCTATAATACTATTGGCGAATTTATGTATTATTTACCTTTGATAATAATTTATCGGATTTAATGCAGATCACATGCAGACTACTACCAACAATATTTAGTTAAAAAAAAATTAATAATATATTATCATAAAAGGTGCGGTTGTATTATTACTGTCCACTTGGTTGAGAGCCACTTACAAATAAAAATAAATAAATTTCATACTTGAGTTTAATTTCCAAGGTTTCCAAGATCGAAAGTGAATCTTATTGAAGCTGTCTCCGCTATAGTTTATACCTCTTGCACACTCTCCTATCATTGTAGGAGGTGTGATTTATCCTTGCAGTAAATTAGCGCCGAGGGCGTCGCGGCGGCAGCGGCGGCGTCGTGATTGCGCCCCGCTGACGGATTGCGGTGTCCGGGACCCCGAACTCCGCGCTAATAACGTCGCTAGCGTCGACGCGATGCTAAATAATAAGGAACGACCTGGACCGCCCAACCATCGACCCGGGATCTGCCTTGGAAGTAGAATAAATAAATATACGAGGTCCGATTTTGATGATTCTTTTATTTTTAATAGAGTTTATTTAAATGGAAACACAGCTGAGAAAAGTGGGTGAATAGGGAACGAATAAAACTAGGTTTTTTTCTGAAGAAATCTCGGACCATCCTAATTGTGGAATGATGGCTTTAGTATATCGTAGGAGAAAGTGCAAAACAAATATGCGAAATGAAAATTACATGAAATTTAAGTATGTAGAGTAGCTGTTGTTGGAATTCCGCAAACAAGAACGTTATGCAAGTGTTCTCGTCAGCCATCGCGAGTACATAAACACGAGAGCAAACAGAGTGAAGTTTTCATCTTAAGATGAATAATAATAGCAGTTGCACTCGTCCCAGCTATTAAATCATGCAACATGGAAACATGCAAAGTTTCGTGAGATGCATTTTACCATTTTTCCGTCTTTTTATGAAAACATCGTGCTGGAGGGACGGCCACGGAATGCTTGTTTATTCAATATGTTCACGGCGAATTATCCGACAACTTGTCTATTTGTTATATACAAATACCACCCCCATTTTATTATTTCAAGTATTTTAAATAGTACTAAATAATTGCAGTATATGTTATAATTACAGAACATTCTGTGTAAAAAGTGGAAGTGTAGGAAAGGTTTTATTGATTGAAATATAATAAACAATTGGCAGCAATAAAATACATGTAATATGGATGATACAAAAAAAAAATTCATACCATAAAAGGGCAATAACTTAACTCATTAATGCCCAGTAGATCATACATTAAAATGTCTCAATTTAAGATTATGTTTCTGCCAGGCTATGGAATTTCAATCTGGATAAACTATGCCAGGTTATTATTTGATATTGCTCTGTACATTTAAATGTAATAGTTATTTACTTTACAAGTGGGCAAAGTAAGGAATTACCCACGAGAGAAATCTTAGCTCACGAAGCCGAAGGCTGAGTGAGATAATTTTATCGAGTCGGTAACTCCACTTTGCCCACGTGTGAAGTATAACGTTTTATCCAACACTTCTTAATAAATGAAAAATTTATTAAAGAAATATTATTTGACAGTGACATATGCTTAAAATTTTTAAATTAAAATGTCAATCGAAGTAGTTACCAAGGTGTTGTGTGTTATTACTATTGTTATAAATAAAATAATACTCACTAGTGGCTTTCCTCAAAATTATACCCACTAGTGGATAATCTGTTACTTTACTTGTTTAAAATCGCCATAGAAATATAGCATTTATTGAGAGGTGTTGGATAAAATATTTTATCCAAGACCTCTCAATAAATGCTCTATAACTATGGCGATTTTAAACAAGCAAAGTAACAGATTACCCACTAGTAGGTATAATTTTGAGGAAAGCCACTAGTGGATATTTTTTTATTTATAACAATAATAATAACACACAACACCTTGGTAACTAATTTGATTGACATTTAAATTTCATAATTTAAAGCATATGTCACTGTCAAATAATATTTCTTTAATAAATTTTTCATTTATTAAGGGGTGTTGGATAAAACGTTATACTTCACACGTGGGTAAAGTAGAATTAGCCACTCGATAAAATTATCACAGCCTTCGGCTTCGTGTGCTAAAATTTCTCTCGTGGGTAATTCCTTACTTTGCCCACTTGTAAAGTAAATAACTATTATCCAAGACCTCTCAATAAATGCTCTATAACTATGGCGATTTTAAACAAGGAAAGTAACAGATTACTCATTAAAAAAGTCACTAGTGTGTAATTTTCTATTTATAAAAATAATAATAACACACAACACCTTGGTAACTAGATTTCTTTAATAATTTTTTTAATATTAAGAGATGTTGGATAAAACGTTATACTTCACACGTGGGCAATAATAAAATTATCACACTCCAGCTTTCGACTTCGTGTGTTAAAATTTCTCTGGTGAGTAATTCCTTACTTTGACCACTTGTAAAGTAAATAACTATTAGCCACCACCGACTCATAATAAGGCTGTAACTATGGTTATTTGAAATAAATATAATGTCCAACATTCTTTTCTCAATGAGAGAATAATAGAGAAGTAATGGAGATAATAATTCCTGATTAAATTCACTAAATTCTTTGTTATATGTCTCTGGATTTCTTCGGAATTAAATTCAGACATGCTTCTTGTGATAGAGGTATTTCCATATTTTCATCTATGTTTACAATTTACAATGACATCAGAAACAATCATTTCATGACTACTTTGTAATTTCTATATTTTATTAATAAAATATCAAATGTCTTGCCAGTGTCAAACAAAAAACGAAAATATACAAACGATTTAAGATGTTTTAAGAGAGGTGTTGGCTAAAACGTTGTATTGCACTCGTGTGGAAAGCACACCTTTTTCTTTCGTGACTAATATGTCATATTCCACAATAGTACAATAAATTATTATTATACATAATTATACTTACAAGTTACCAATATACAGTAAATATGTAATCATTATTTAAAGAAAAATAGTTATGGGTATTAATGGGCTGAAATATTCTCTACGTGGGGTTCCAATCAAAAATATATCAGTTCCCAAATGTTTAAATGTTGCTTTTCGCATTAGTTCGTTCAAGAGGAGAGCATAAGGAGAATTTGCTAAAACAATCATCTACAACTAAGATTTTGCCAGAGGTCCTATCAAATTTGTACTGATTAGTTCCCGCTTTCGCGATACTTTGGAATGTTCACCCATTTGGTCGGTCTAAGCCCTCTGCTCAGGTTTATTTATTGGAGTTGACATACCATAATTATAATTTTAGTCTTTTAATAAAACAAACTATGTATTAAAGCAGATATGATAGTAGTCGATAAACCAAATGGACATTTAAAAGAATAATTTGTTTATTGCATAAATTGTATATACATATTTTGAAATTTTGATTTTAGATGTTCATGTTATAAGTTGATTAGGTTTTAGAAGCAACTCATCCAACAGAAGTTGTAGGTTTTTTGAGCACAAAAGAAAACCCCCTATGATCAGGTCTATATAGTTGTAAACGTTGGGTTCATTAGTTAAGTTCTTGCTGCGTAGAATAGTAAAATATGTAACGGTCGTCTGGTTGTTTCGATAATTTATTTGCCAAGTAAATCTGTAAGTTTGAGTAGGAAAAACAATTGCAAAGTTCCGTTGTTTAGTGTGGAGCAGTCGGTGAGTGGTGTTGTGTGTAGTTGCCATAAATGCGAACTACAAATTACTTTTATGTAAATGTGGGAACTTTACGACAAAAACATAGCGAGGAGGAGCTCCACTTGCATATGAACTCCTCGCGAGTTATCGCCGCGGTTACAGCCAACCCCAACCCCCAAATACTTTCACACACACACCCCTAACAAGCCACTGACATTCATCTCGTATTGATTATCTCCTGCAGCCATGAAAATTTTAATAAAGTATCGTGTTACATTTGCGCCCGGATAAATTTCAGCACGGAAGACAATCTCCAGGGTGGGCGGGGGTGGGGACGGGGTGACGTCATTAGGGCGAAAGGCGGAAGAGGAGGGAAGGTAAATATTTGGTGGAAGCCAGGTGCGAATATTGGACAATGGCGCTTGTTTGCCAACATTGAAATTTATAATTTAGTGAAGTATTCATTACCAATCACAAGTTTGAACCCAGAAGCATATTATCATTTGGCCCAGTTGAAATCATACAAAATTATTTTTACCTCCCGCACATATGTTGATTAGATTTTGGAAACAGTTTATCAACAGTAAGTAATAGATTATTTGAAGGCCTATCAGGGTTTTTGGGCTTTAGTAAATAAATGAGATAGAGTAATTTCATTGGAATCAAAAAAGATGATAATATACCTACAATATTTATTTAAAATATTTTCTATATTTTGTTATCAGATTCAAAAACAGTGACACCAACCAAAACCTTTGTGCCAAATGAAATCTTTATGTTAGTGATTTTTGTTAATTTATTATTATTTCAATTGTTATTTTTCCTTAAAATATAGTTAAAAATAACAGAATTTAAGATACAAATAAATTGAGTACAACAATTTCCCTTTAGTAAGATCAGAACAATTACTTAAAAGTTATTCTAAAAGTTTTAATTAGACAAAATGATATGATTCTGGGCTCGTATTCCTCTAATGAAGAGTATAAATTACTCAGAATTAAACTTTTGGCTTGTTCAGAGCAAACTAGAAACATAAAAATTAGTTTTCTATAACACTGTTTTGGAAACTAGGCATTCCACAACTAAAAATTGTTATGGAATCACTAACATTCCGTACGTTGCGTATGGAATATTTTCGATAAATCAGAGCCGCATATTAGCGCGATATATGAAGTATCTTGATTCAGTTACTATGGTTACGTCTGTTTGTTTTAATTTGATTTATTTGAGTTTGACGTTTTCAACAGTTTTATATTTGTATTTTTGTATAATTTCCAAAATCTTGTTATAGAAAGTATAGTGTACAACGTGTAACGGAATGGCATATCCCACACTCGCAAACCGTAGCCATCACCTTCGGCTCGGACTACAAACTTTTTGCTCGCGTGGAATATGTGCCATTCCATTACTTGTTGTAGAGTATACTATTTCCTGAAATTGTCGGCTATTTGATTAATAAAAACATCTTGACTGCAGCCCTGACTATTTTCTACCTTTCATAAATTCAAAACAGTCGATAGAAAACTTCATTTCTTCTAATGCTAACATCATTAATCTTGGTTGGATGTCTTCTTGCTCCCCTTGATCCTCAGGAGTAGCGCAGAAGTTACATAGGATAAACAGAAACTGTAGAAATCAAAACGTAAAATTAATTTCGATTGGAAGAAAGTTTTGCATCGTAGGGTAAAGGCTGAGTTTGTGATGTTCCCCCCGTGTATCGCAGTTCGCAGAAGGGTTGCCGTTGATTAGATATCCTTGGGTCGCGGCTGCAAAATGGCGGCGGCTGTGACATCTTCATTACGCGCTATGCGACCCTCCGACGCATGATGGTCACGCTCTCACGCACTCACGCACGTGCTCTAATGGTTTTTATGTTTCACCAGGTGAACGCTCATTTTGCACACATGCATGAAGTCAAGAATAAAATTATCTTATATGGGCTGCACACAACTTTCCTATACGTAGAAATATAGAATATATGTTTCATAAAGAAACAACATTGAAACACTTAAGAAAAAATATATATACAAGTTTCAATAAATAAATTTAAAAAACTGTTAAGTACAAAATCTGTAAATGACCTAAAAACATAATCTCCCAAACTGGAAAGAATTCTAATAAATATTAGCAAAACAATTGACGATCGCTCAAAAGTTGTTTGTAATATTTTAATAAAACACTCGTCAAGAAGATCTTTATTTTGACACCAAACTTGAGGTTCAATTAACTATTGTAACAAAAAATTAAATAACGTCCGTTCAAAATTATTTTTTTTTGACATTTTAATTTAACTCTATAATAGCGACACTCGCTGTCGGTACTTTTGATCTTTATGTCGTATCACCTGATGACGACCTAGAGCCGAGCGGCCATATTGGCAGTTGCAGTATAAGGTGGAAAATTTGAATAGCTGTCAGTTGCAAATGAAATAAAATTATATCAACTGCACTATAAAAATTTCTACAATTTTTCATGGTACAGATACATTGACCAGTCTATTTTGCACTCATTTTATGAACTTAATATGAAAGAAATATGGCGGCTTCATATTTGACGGATATAACTGACACTGACACTCGCATATTATACTATCTTTTCTTTATCAATAAATTGGTAATTTCAGTGCCGCGGTACGTATTAAATTTTATCCAACACCTCTTAATAAATGCTCTGTAACTATGGCGATTTTAAACAAGGAAAGTAACAGATTACCCACTAGTGGGTATAATTTTGAGGAAAATCACTAGTGAGTATTTTTTTTTATAACAATAATAATAACACACAACACCTTGATAACTATTTCCATTGACATTTTAATTTTAAAATTTAAAACTTATGTCACTGTCAAATAATATTTCTTTAATAAATTTTTCATTTATTAAGAGGTGTTGGATAAAACGTTATACTTCACACGTGGTCAAAGTGGAATTAACACTCGATAAAATTATCACACTCTGCCTTCGGCTTCGTGTGCTAAAATTTCTCTCGTGGGTAATTCCTTACTTTGCCCACTTGTAAAGTAAATAACTATTATTTTAAATCTAAAATTAGAAAAGACTGTAAAAAATGATTACATACGTTAAGTTTATACATTCAATTGGAACTGACACTAAGTGTTGCCAACCTCGAACATTGAAGTTATCGCAATTCTAGAGGATTTTAGTCATTGCCAATCAGTTAAACTTTTTTATGCTTAGGTTGGTTGTCAGTTTTGTGCATATAACTTGAAACAAAAATATTAGTAGTATATAGATGATAGCTGATATCATGCTGATACTACTGAAATTATCACAAGAAATTGACAGAAAACTTGACGTGTGTAAAACGAACAACAATATTTTTGTTCTTGGCAAATTATTGACAATAAATTGCGTTGTGTAAAGATTAATTCATATTATATTAAGGTTTCCCTTTGCTTGCTTCAAATCTTGGCATATTTCAATTTCGGCAGATGCGGTTTCATTTGAAAACTACTTAGCTAATGCCGTCATGACGTCAGATAAGCTCGCCGGTAATATTCCCGTAGATACATTTGATGAATTCGCAAGTTTCCGGGTGTTCCGGTTGTTCGGGCATCTTGCGGTTAGTTTGTTGTGGGTCCGGGCCTGGATGTCGTCGCGGCGGCGGCGGCGGCGGCGCTGGAACGTTTTAATAAAAACACGCGAACAGGCCGGAGCCGTCCTCGATGTTCCTCGTTATTCGGTGATTTTGATGAAAACAGAAGTGGATAAATGGAGAGGGCAATTTTGTTGACGTAACAAGACTGAAAGGGAAGTGAGGCCAGGATGAGTTTCCCGGATCTCGAGGGAGTGGTGGATGGCGGGAGCGAGGGACGCGGGACGGACGGGTCACCGCGCGCGCCACGTTAATTAGAACGCCATCACTGCGCCCAATAAGAAACTATTTTACTCCAAATTCTCACAACTCAAATCCTATAGTCTTGAAGTATGTTTTAAAAAATAATTCATAATTTGTTTCTGTCTGAATGATTTACTTGCATGTTGTATAGTGGCAGGCTCGATGATTTTGTGCCCAGAACAAATAAATTAATGCATTATACTTTTACAAGCAGATTCATAAAAAGGATTAGCGTTAACTCCATATTTATTATTACTCGTAACTTCATTTTCCATTCTCAGAACATAATTATTTTAACTAAGGTTGTAATCAAGATTAGTTAGCATAAAATATGATACATTTTGATAATATAATTAATTTAAAAACGAAGTTACAGATGATGAAAAAATGGAGTTAATGCTATTTTCTTTTATGAATCTGCCTGTTAAATTATTAATTGGTTTGACTGATTGCTAAAATATCTACTCGAATATGTAGTTTATTTTATTAAAATATATGACAATCCCAATAAATCAATTTGGACAGAGGGCTCTGGCCGGCCAAATATATGGAAAATCACGTTAAGGCTATTTTTTTACTTTGGCTGTAGTTAATTGTTTTAGCCAATTTTCCTTATGTTTCCCTCTTGGGCGAACTAATATGAAATGCATAATTTAACATTTGGAAAATGATATATTTTAAATGATTGGAGTCCCGCGTACACTGATAAAAATGTTTTCTTGGAACAAACAGATTCCTCTTAAATGAAGAGAAAAATTAATTTGAATAGTGCCAATTCGATTTCGTTTTCATTGAAAACTTTTGTAGGTTTAATAAATAATCTTGTATGAAAATTAATTTAGTTTTGAAGGAACATATCAAAGTATTCAACTGAGACTCATTATGGGGCCGAAGTAGTTTTGAATAGGAGCAGTTTTAATTCAAAATGATATTGTTTTAAATAAAAACGTTTTGTTTAAAATTAAAAAGACTTCTTTTTCATTATTTTTAAAACATAATTTAAAATATATTAATTTTTTTGTCAATGTAGAACAAAGAAGATAAATAAAATCTTTATTCAAAATTAATATTTTTTTTTTTTTAATTGAACCTAATCATTTTGTATGCAATATAATTTTCTTCAATGAATACTTACATAAAGGAAACTGAAAATTAATAATGGAGAAAGTTATTATCATTTTATGGTGTGAAACATTCATCAGCTTCCTTATATCTTTTACAGACACAGTATACTTATTTTATTGCTGTTAATTATTGTTTATTATATTTCAATCAATAAAACTTTTCCTACACTTCAACTTTTTACACCGAGTGTTCTGTAATAATTACAATGCCTAAAATTACGAGTTATATAGTTTCTCCTTACAAAACACAACCATCTTTGTCTACAATACATTACTACTATAATTATTTAGTACTATTTAAAATACTTGATATAGTAAAATGGGGGGTGGTATTATTATATAAGAACAACGGCATCTAATAGATTAGGATCAGGTACGAATTATAATTATTTTTGTAAAGCTAAGTGTCCTGAACCTTCTTGTCCAGCAATGGCTGTAAAGTATGTTTGAAAGCAAGCACATCTTCTAACAGAGCTTTCTAAAACAGATTGATTTATTCTGTTGCATCGACAACCCTATCTTATGCGGTGTCCTGGTCCCATCTCCTCGCTTTGCGTTTACGTTTGCGTTTGGACGCTGTGATACACCCGTTAGTTATTAGTCTCTGGAGAAATTACTATTAGTGCTGGAGGCATTATGTAAAATACGCGCAGGACACCAGGGGAAACGGTGAAGGGTGGACATCCACTCGATTGCGCTGGCCTCTTTGGAATGTACTTAGCTTGCCTTTGAGGTTTCACCATCGACAATCTCAACAGATATCCACTAGCATCTTTACGGTTGTAATTTGATACTACCACAGAAATGGCCCACAACTTCTGTCAGAGATTCAAGAAGAACAGAAAAAAATTACCCAACCCGTGCGTAATAGTTTTAAACTCACAATACCTCCCTTACATATCGGGTGTCTAATTTTTTAAATGAAATATGAAATACATTGTTAAAATTTCCATAAGCCAGTAGTTCGTTCCCTATGAATTTTAGAACAAAAGTATAAATGCAAAAAATGTTCAGAAACAAAAACTGCACTAAATGAGCTCAAATTTATTAATTTAATACATTTTTCTACGACCACTTGGAAATCTGCTCATTGTATGTTTTTTTACGACCACTGAGAAATTTGCTCATTGTATGTTTATTGTTGCAAGGGATATGAGGTACATTGCAAGCATCGTGCGAAATGAATTTGTTTTGTGAGTATTTCATTACAGGTCAGTTCATTTAAGTACAGGTGCCATTGCTAGGATATTTACTTAGAATTGCGAAATATTGGAATGGTGGAAGCGGGACAAATTTATTATTAAAATTAAATTGATTTGGAAATACGAGGGTTGCCTTTTATATTTCGGGATTAGAGAAAACAAATGAATATTTATCATCAAAAATGGCTTTATTGCTTTTCAAAATATTCACCATGTAGATCAATACACTTTTGCAACGTGTGAACCAATTTTCGAAGCACTTTTTCCATTCCGATTGAGGTACCTCCAAAACATGCATTTTGAGCGCATCGACCGCTTCATCAAGTGTCGAAAAATGTTGACCTCGCAATTTATTTTTAATATTCGGGAATAAAAAGAAGTCATTGGGTGCCAAGTATGGACTATACGGCGGATGACTCATCAAATCGACGTTTTGAGTGCTCAAAAATTTCCTTGTCTCAGCCGATGTGTGCGAGCTCGCATTGTCGTGGTGGAGAATGATCCGTTTTCAGCGGTTGGTTTTTCTTAATTTTCTGAAGACTTCTGGCAAACAAATGGTTGTGTACCATTCAGAATGGACCGTTCTACGTTACCCCAATGGTACGATTGAGACAGGTCCAGTTTTTCCGAAAAAACAGGCGACCATTTGCTTCGAAGTGCTTCGTGCCCGAACGACTTTTGTTGGGTTTGGCTCGCCTTAGAAGACCCCTACAGTCGACTGCTGTTTACTTTCGGGCTCATACGCATAGATCCACGATTCGTCACCTGTCTCGATGTCAAACACATGTTTTGAAGCACCGCGATCGTATTTTTGGGCATTTCTTGCGACCCATTGACACGAGCCTTTTTTTGAGCGATTGTCAAATTATGTGGGATCCAACGTGAAAAAAATTTTTTTACAGCCATATGTTTATGCAATATTGTATGTATGCTGGTCCCACTAATGTCCAAGGTTGCTTCAATATCACGATAAGTTACATGACGATCTTGCAATATCAGTTCGCGCATAGAATCAATGTTTTTCGGAACAACAATCAATTTTGGACCACCTTCACGAAACTCGAGGTTGAGCGAACTACGGCCGCGATTGAATTCAGTAAATCATCAATAAACACTGGTCCCTCATGGTGCTTCATCCACAAAATTCGAATTAAGTTCATCGATGTACTGTTGTTGACTTAATCCACGTCTAAAGTTGTAAAAAATAATCGCACGAAAATGTTCACGATTTAAATCCATTTTTTGGCCGACATGAATTTTTCAAATTACTGTTAACTACACAAAAAGTGTTCGTACGTCAAAACGTTCTGAGTACATATATTGTCAAAAATGCCAAACTTTACTATAGGAACGTTAGTTGCCAGATAGCAGCACTAGGATTGCCGAATCCCGAAATATAAAAGGCAACCCTCGTAATATTGTGGTCGTAGAAAAAGTATAGTGTACAACTCGCATGGAATGTCCATTTCATACTCTAATGATTTGCAAACTTTCATACTTGAAGGAAATTAATACCATTCCATGCTCGTTGTACAATATACTATTGTTGTTGTTAGGCATATGAGGTATATTGTAAGCATTGTGCAAAATGAATTTGTTTTGTGTGTATTTCAATATAGATCACTTCATTTCAGTACAGGTACCATTGCTAGGATTTATAATTGTCAAATGGAAGCGGAATAAATTTATTATTATTTCATACTCGTTTGATTTGCTCTTTGCTCTTTCACATTCATAAGAAATGAGTACCATTCCATGCTTGTTGTACAATACACTATTCTATAATCCTAAACAAATATTCATATATAATATCCCAAGTGCATGTCAAATTATCGACAATTACATGGACGAGGGATATTCGAAGGACTATTTCCCGATTAAAATTTAGCCAAACGCTGTTTCTCTCATAAAAAAAACCAAAATTTAAAAACTTCATTTGACAGCAAGTCAGAATCACATTGGTAATTTGCACTAGTGCAAAATTATCGTGCAATTCTGCGTTGATTGGACGACATTGAGAAATGTCAGAATTCTGATTGGCTTAAATTTTATGAGGGAAGAATGTAAAGAATCTATGGGTTTATTCTTATAATCCAAAATAAAAAAGTTAAGTTTTGGCAAAATGCTGTGTTTTGAATAAAATATATGGTCCAGAAAAGTTATTAACTGTTTAACGTCTTTCTATAAACCTAAACATATATTTCATAGGTAAAATCTCTAAAAAAATTATGGGAAAGCAGCTTTTCTTATCTTAGAGTTTCCTAGACCCCAATGTGACGTTTGTATACAAGTGTCTAGAGTTTATATAGAAATAAAACTTTGGGTAGGCTGTTGAACAAAACAACTTATTGTTTTTTTTTATTGAAGACGGCTCTGCTAATTCTCCTCTCCCAGGGTACAATTAGACGGCGCCGCCGGCCCGATCAATCCTCGCTGCATTTTGTCAGCCGGCTTCACTTGTTCGACTCTTGCCTCTTGTGAGTTCCACTTTACATCTCATTAACAGAATCTATTTATTAGCATGACATTGTTACGTGTAGCAGTTTTATTTTGTTTGCGTGATTGAAATATGAAAATCCGCTAGAGACACTAGTAATTATATCAGAGAAGGTATATGAATAGATAGACTTCTTCACTGGTTAGTCAATTATTGACTGCTAGTCCGTTGTTCTTATTTTTCCAATTTTCCGCATCAGTCGATCATCGCATCCTTTCATCAAGTTTTCACTGGACATTCGCACAAACAATGAAACAAACTACAAAGCATAAAACAATTACTCGTAAAACTTTCATTCTCTAGTTGAAGTATAGGTAGTTAGAGAGATAGAATTTGTGGTCCAAGGGGGTAATTGTGTGTCGTGCAATAAGTTAGAGGGCACCAGTGCGTTTTCAATTGATTTGAATTTAAAGCCGTATATTTTCATCACTGTTAATACCAGTGTCGGCCGAGCAAGAGTTATTCCTGCAGATTCGCGGCGACAAGACAGCCGCAGCTGCCAGGCGCAAGTTTAAAACATTAATGGAAAAACAGAACCGGAAACGATAATAATCGAAATAGCCTTTTTTACTTTTTACAGATACACTCAGCTCTACTTTTCGCATCGCGATGTTTTGGGCGCGACGCCGCTGACGTTTTTAATTAAAAGCTCTTCAGGTCGTCCTGTTGTTTGTAAAAAAAAAAAAACAACTGCTTCTTTTCATCGTGAGCCTACGAAATGTAATCACGTAATGGCGACCGAGGTACGACTCGCGTTTCATACAAATTCTTTCTCTTTTTGTCGTCATATTCCTGACGAGGTATCGGCTAAGTATATTTATTTCTTCTCGGCAAATAATAAATCTTTGTTCGTGGAACAATGCGAAGGCATTGCTTTGTTGATGATCTTATATTTGAAAATGAGGGAACTGCGAACAAGTTGCAAACTTTACTACTAATTCTGAGTGTCACTAATACCTGCAGCAGGATTAAACTTTAAATTTCACGAGTAATTGAAACTTTCACGCTAAAGAAGAAATGTCAAAAATTAACGAAAGTACACTTACGCCGAACTTACTCCGGCCCAAGTTTTCTAATTAATAGTTTAGAATGTTTTCACCCCTTTGATTAATTCCATTCGTTCTCAACCAAAATGTGGTTTTATCATAGGTAATAAATATACCAAGAATCAAGAATTTGTTGGTAAAATTTCCAATAGTTGTAAAAGTGTCATTTTTTCGCAGGAATTATGAGGAATTTCACCAAATAAATTCATGACTCGAGTTATATTCTGTTAATTATTTCGTAAATTCAAATAAAAATAGACAAACTAATTGTTTAAATGTAACAATTTTCAATACCAACAAACGTGTACCTAGAATTTGATGTAGGCATTTTTTCAAAATTTGATCGCTGAAAAATCTTCCTCTTGGTGCAAACGAAGAATTCTGTTTGGCTTGTAATGTAATGAAGGAAATAATAATCATATATTTAAGTATGTTTTCGAGGGATGGACGTATTGACCGGTAGATTGAAAGGCGGGTGTCTGCAGGGTGCAAGGTATTGGGTGCTCTGGGTACATTTGCTCGAAACATGAATGTATCTAGAGATGCTCGATTGAGAGTTTATAATGGTATGTTAATGCCTACATTGATGTATGGTTCTGAATGTTGGGTGTGGATGAAGAAGCATGAACGGTGTATAACTGCTGAGAAAATAAGGTATTTGAAAGGAGTGTATATCGTATGTGTGAGATTGGGACGAATGTTCAGTCAGTTGAGGTGATTTGAGCATCTAGAAAGGTTGATGAAACTAATATATGCGGTTGAAATAGAGGGTGAGCGATTGCGTGGGCGTCCGAGGAATAAATGATTCGGTTTGATTGATGGTTTGTTGCGTGAACGAATGATGTATGAATGTGGACGAGCGAAATGTTCGATTGTTGATTATGTTTCAGGGTTTGTGCTAGCTCACTATGTGGGATATAACGTATTATGTATGTATATATCAATTTAAAACATTTGTTTGGATTGTTGTAAAATTGACACAATTTGAAACAATTGGCTCCTCCACCATTATAGTATGCAAATGAGGTTTTTTTTCGCTAAAGTAGCTTGTTAATTTTAGGCAAAAATGCTTCAAATAATTGTTGTAGATAATCGTAATTAAATTCTGCTTCTGTGTCATTAATCATATTTCATTTTAATCACTTTTTAACCAAAATAATTTGTTTAAAGTTTTATAAAAAAAAATTATATACTTATAAAACTTTACAAACATTTATTTTAGTTACAAAACGAGCAAAATAAAATGTGATTATTATCTTAGATGTAAAATTTAATTATCTACAACATTTATTTGAATCATTTATATATAAAATTAACTGATCACTTTTGCGCAAGGAAAAACTGATTTCCTTACATAGTCAGCTTTTAATGTTACACCCGATTATGTTAGTTTGTGAATTCCCTAGAAATGAAAACGGGCTATAATCGGTAGTAATATACAATTAAAGGTAGTGTAGGTATTTGGGTAAAATCAGTTGAATGATTTGATGAGTCTGGGGACAATAAAGTGATCGTGTAGCAGATTGGGCGTGCGCGCCAGCGATTCTATTTCCGTCTGCAAAGCAGCACTCAGCATACAAAGAAGAGATCTCGAGGTACTCGGGATGATATACCGCGCGGGTATCTGCCAAATCTTCCCTCGTTGTTTTAATGACGGCCGTCTCGCAAGTAGTGCGTTCTGTCCCGTTCTGTTCCGTTCTCCTGGCCCCGGACTAATTACAGCGAAATAACGAGGCGGCGATCGGACGGCGCTAACAAGTGCCCCTCGGGCGGTTGAGACACCAGGCGCTCCTTGTGCACGCACGCCACCCCACACAGACACCCTCAAACAAGCAAATCACCTCGCGAAACAACACAAAATACACGGCAGTTTCAAATAATTTTTTTTTACGTCACCTACACGTAAACAACCAAAATCTAATCACTTCTAAATATGAATTTTTATAATATTCGTTATAATCAAAAAGATGTGCAATAATTATTTGAAACTTTTTAAAATATTTTGTACCGTTTTGGAATTAAAGTTTTCGAGTCTGTCTTAATTACTAGCTGATTAGATTTTGGTAGCTGACCATCAACCGGAAGTAGGAGTTTACTTAAGGTATTTTTAGCACATTACACTAAGATGTAAAACAATACTTCCTACGATTTTTATTTGAAACTTTTTTTTCTATATTGTAGTGTTTAAAATTTTTTATGTGGGAGGTTATATGTTGGCCACATATTAGATTTTCTGTTTAAAACTCACTACTGAAAATTTTGATCCGTCACAATAGCTCCCTTACATATACTGTGTGTAGAATGGAAATGTAGCGTATAGGGGTTTCAATGCTATTTTTTATTTATATTGCTGTATTTTTTTACCCATTCACTTTACAGCAAAGGTATAAATACCAAAGTTGTTCAGAATTTAAAAATGCGTGCAATACAGTTCATTTGGTAATCTAAATATTAATATTTCGTTCATCAAATTAAAATGAATAGTAGAAGATTACAACACGACAATTAGATAGGTATGTAGTCAGTTGTCATTGTATGATGTTTTCCAATGTGCGTTTTTAACGAATTTCGATCATTTTCAAAAGTGATTTCCAAATTTACAAGAGCAGAAAAAGTATAGTATTATATTCGGGATTATGGTCATTATTCATTAATCAATAGTTATATCACGAGTGCTAAGAATTTAATCGATTAAATTTGACATGTCTAGCTTATGCATAAAATTTTGCTTAAAAAGTGTTTGAGGACATAATAATTTGAAAAAATCCCGAGACCGCAGGTCGAGGGGTTTTATCTTAAATTATTATGTACGATAACACTTTTTTAAAAGTAAAATTTTATAAATAAGCTAGACATCAAATTTAATCGATTAAATTTTTTAGCACGAGGGGTATATGTCAAGATTATTTCATGAATTATAGCACAAACTTTAATACTTGCCGAAGAAATTATACTAAAACGTTGATTCTGACACATTTTTACATAAATAAATCGGTACACTCATAAACAAAAAGGACCATAAAATTTTGTTATTATAGTGTAACTATAGCAAATTGATTGTTTTTCTTTTTATTTGTCAAATAAATGTCAAAAATTTGTAAATAAAAATAGCTTGAATTGAATAATTCAGCATGTTTAAAGATATAGAATACCAGTAAAGGTAAAGAACATGTAAGTATCTTGCTTCTGCAACTAATTATCCGGCTAAATATGCCTTCAAAATGTTCAAAATTTCCATATAAAAGCTAGCTTCAATTTACTCGCGAATAAACAGCATGGTGCTGTTTATTCACTTATCTAAAATGCACAACAATGGAAAATGAGACATTCTGATTGGTCAAATTTGTAATGAATGAAATAATCTCTCATATACTATATATTTCATGAAACAAATATCATTATTCATTAACAGAAAGAAATAATCTTTCAAATTCGCTATTATATCATTACAATATTTTATGAACCCTCTGCAGAAAATAATACAACACTGTAATAAATAAATCTAAATTTGTCTTCTGAAATGTCAAATATTTTTCAGTTTTTTGCGGTAGTGAATAGATTAAAAATACAGCAATATAAAAAAACAGAGTCTTTTAGTATGTTGAACAGAAAGAGCGTATGTGTTTTATTTTACTCTTTGGCGATAGATTATTGCAAAAACTTTTACTTGTATATCTTATAAGTTATAAATTAGTCGAAATGTCAGTGTATAATTAATTGTTAATTATGTTTTTATGTAATAAGAAGCATTGAAACCCCTGTACGCTACATTTAAATTCTACACCTGGTATGTGTATCGAAAGTTGTAGAATGTGTGAGGTGGTACAGTTTGAGGACCTCTGTGCGGACTGTTCAATTTTTCCTCCCTTCTAGTATTCGTGTTGGTCGTCTTCGGCTTCCGATAAACCGATACGACGACGCCCGTCGCCCGTAGATTTATAGGATAATTTAATTTGTTCACTCGCACTCATTTCCATCTCATTTCAATTTTTTTATCTGCTTTCCCCCGCCAGACCAGCGGTCCACAACTGATGCTCACCGGACTCTCATTTACTCCTAGCGAGTTTCATTTGTTTTAGTGGTAATTAAAAATGGCGACGTCGAATTTAATTTGTATGAGTTACTCTGATATGTAAATGAAATAGAGTTGGCCGGCCGGGCGTGTTTGTATGAAATATGAATAATTTTACTTTAACAAAAATTCAAAAAAGAAATTAATTACACTGGCGCAGAATAGAATTTAATAATTACCGCACATTGTTGGTTAAATATTAATTAATACACCTACCGCAATTATTATTTGCAGACAATTAAATGCGATGTTAAAAAATACTCTGAAATCTACCTCCTGTAGTGGCGTCTGCCCACACCGACATCTGGAGGTGTCTTGTTTTGCAATATCTGCAATAAACAATCTTTTCAGAGCTGTCATACCCAGTATTGTGTTAACGACGTAATATATTTTTTTTACAAAATAATCACAACAAATATTTCCTCGGCAAAAGTTTACTTTTCAAGCTGAAAGGTGACTTACACTACCAGTACTTCCAACCCTTGTAACCGACAATTCCAGATCAAATATCAAAACGCTAACACTAGTCTTCGCTTAGTGAAATTGGGTGTATTCCAAGGAATTATTATTGGACCGTTTCTATATTTTCTGTACCTTGGACCAAAAACAATTGCTACGTATACAAAACACCGTTTCTTATTAAGCCCTCTAGATCCTTTTGTTGGAGTGGATCAATCTCCGATTTTTTTTTCTTTAAATCCTTGTTAGGTTTCTCCACGTCTTCCTGTCTTTTGTATTACTTTGCCAGATTTTTTCCTGCTGCATTTAAATCTTCTATTTTCTTTAGCCATGTTGATCTGGGCACTTCATCTTCATTTCATCTATTTCTTCTATTCTTCATGTATGTCTAAGCCATCTGACACTTTCTTGCTTGATCTCCCTATGTCTTCTCCTTCCAACTCTAGTTCTGTTGCATAGTTCATTTTTATTCTGTATTCGTTTTCTGATATCTTGTTCTTATTATTTTTCATTCCATTATTCTTAAATCTTCTTCATCTTTTCATGTCTTTATCATAGTCTCAGCAGTGTACATTGTTATTGGTCTTATAGTCGTTTAGTAATTTAATTTTGCGAGGACTGGATATCTCTAATTGTTTCCATTAACTTTTGTTTGATTTCTTCTTCTCTTTCTCCTGTGTTTGTTAGCATAACATGTTAAAATTTTTTAATTTGGTCAACTTACTCTGCTGCCACCAATTTTTCCAAATGATTTTGTTTTGTTTGTTTTTTTTTTTTAGAATTTACAGCCTGATTCAAAATCGAAATTAGTTCTTGTTTTATGTTTTTCGTGTAGCATGTCTTTCATTTGTAACAATTCACTGAACTGTATTTTGTTTTTGTTTTAACACAAAAGTTTGTAAACTCCAAACTTATGTTTTGGAATTACGTTTTAGACTTAAGAATCGACCAATAACAGGTTGCGTAAAATGATGTAGCGATATACAGTTATCTCTTTCTATCAACTGTCATTCAAAATACGTACATAACCAAATATTTTATCTAAGATAATTGATATATTAAAATGTATCGTTTTTACATAATTTTATTTATTATTGCATATCAACAAAATACATATGTAATTTTCTGACAATTTAGTTTAATATCGTCTATTGTAGATAACTGAGTTACCGAATTAGTTAAATTAAAGTACCTAATAATCAAGTTAGTTTGGACCTATGGCATCAAACTATGGGGGTCAGCAAGTACCTCCAACATCGGAAAAAAAAAAACGAAAGATTTCAATTAAAAATATTTTGCCCTATTGTCAATGTTTCATGGTTTATCCCCAATTCATTATTCTACATTCTACAAGATAATCAAATGCCTTGCGTTAAAGAAGAAATCCCCAGACTGAGAATAAAATACATTAAAAGACTAAAGTGTCACAAAAATAATAATATACGTTTAAAATGCAATAACTCTCTAGTTTTACCGGACCGATATAAATATTTACTTTCATAATATTATTTTATCAATCTTCTACCACTAAAATTCTCTGAAAATTTTTGTACAGACAGATGGTAAATACGAATGGGATCACCAAAAAAAGTTTCCCAATCTCTGTTTGAAGAGACAGGGCTTATTGAATTATGCATGCATTTACAGCAAGCGTGGCAGGCAAGAAAGCGAGCAACTGGGACATTTCCATCCAAACAAACGAACGATTAACTCCCAACACATTTTTAAATTATGTAAGGCCGACTGAACTACGAGCTCTACCACCCCTCTGAATATTTACGCTATGTTTTCAAGTTAAATTGATAACAAGATTTTTCGAGGAGAATGTTCTCTCATATAATTGTCTTGGAGCAATCGATTTGGTCGCGTGCAACCTGTAGGCAAGTTATGAATTACAAACGAGTGCTGGTGGATCGGAGTCGGCGTTGAAAGCTGCCCAGACGCCGACGCCGCCGCCGCGACTCCGTGGCTAATACGATTATGATTGTTGAATCGTGGACACGACATGAAGTCGTTTGTTGCACTACAAAAACACAATGCAACCGCAATCGGGGAGGGGGGGGGGGTAGTTTTAAGTAGGATTTAAGTTTATAATGCGATGATTTCGTAGCCAATATTTTGCCGTGAATCTGCGCTTCATAAAATATATCTTATTTTGATTTTTGTTGGTGATATATGGATGCATTTTTAAATGTCTCTGATTTGATTTTGGTAACAATTGCAAAACCAAATGTGGAAGTTTAATTGAAACACTAATACATTAAGGTACCATAACTTGACGGCTGGTAACGTAATACATATCATTTACCGAGATCTGCATAAGCATAGTGCCATACCCAAACGTAAAAGGCAGGATGATATATGTATTTAATTTATTTATAACATGCAAGGTGAGTTTTTTATCTTGGACCATGAAATGTTTCAATAACTACGCATCGGATTAAAAAACGGAAAAATACTTATTCACTGTTCTGTAATAAAAAATGGGAGTTCATATTTAAGATTTCAAAGTTTTCCAGAATGGTTTCACCGAATAACATTTTTTTAAATACTGAACACGTATTATTCTAGTTTTTAATACGATGCGTAGTTTTTGAGATAACTCGTTGTTTCAAGACAAAAGACTCAATTTGTATATTATAGATATTTACGATATAAGTGTCATAAGGGCATTAATACGAATGTGAAATTTGCACAACGAGGCTGTAGCCTCATTGTGTAATCACATAAGTATATTAATAATGCATTATCACACGTGTGTTGTACAATTTTATGTACGCCCGTTCAAAGTTCAAAAATGTAAATAATTGGGCTTTATTTATTTGAGTGAGTCAGTTGAGGTGGTTTGGACATGTTGAGCGAATGTCGAATGAAAGGTTGGTGAAACTAATATATGTGGGTGAAGTTGAAGGTGAACGATTGCGTGAGCTTCCGAGGAATAACTGGTTGGGTATGATGGATGGTTTGTTGCGTGAACGAATGATTCCGGGGATAAAAAATAAACGATCATATATGAATCGCACTATGAATATGGACGAGGCGAAAGTGGTGTGCCAAGATAGGAATATTTGGAGGAGATTGATTGTTTGTTGACTGTGTTTCTGGGTTCGTACTACCCCACTAAGTGGGATATAGCGTGATGTTATGTATGTATGTATTTTTTTGACAAGTAGAAAATTGAACCAAGTAGTTGCTATAAAAATGTTTTTAATCCATGACGACCACAATTTGATATTAAACAATTATGTAGTTGTTTTTCATAATTTTTTTAAGCATTTCATGAAAATGAGTGATTTAGAAAGTATTGCGTCGGATATAGAAGAACAAGCTTCAAAAATTATTACCTAATTAATTAAATATTAATTAATTTAAAGAATTGTAAAGATTGTATTATCAACATTTATAATAAATAGTACGTTAATGAAAACGAGTGCGGTAATGAAGCTCTTAACTCACGCACATTTATTCTATATTTCTTATAGATTTGTAAACATAAGAGGGTAGTGTGTTAGCCACAGCTGATTTTTTAGAAATGAGTTGCGTTGTGAAGAGAATGTTCGCATCTGTTAGATATCTCTAAATGCATTTTAGAATTAGTGGCAAATGCAGTTATAAATATCCCAATCGCGGAATAAATTTCAGGCGCGCATTTTTAACGAGCCACTGGGGCAAATGTGTCACAATTAGTCGCGTTAATGTCGCACTCAGCTGATAAATCTACCGCGGCAGAACGGCGGTGCAGCCAAGCGCGCCCGACTCGAGAACTGGTGATCCACTAATTTGGTTCCGCGTCGCTTCAGAACGTTTCTCAATTCACACGAGGACTTTTCACAAAATAACCGCACATTTTCAACTACGCGCCATTGGAGATATTCAGTGATATTTGGTTGGCAGCAATGCATTGCACATCTCCTCTAGAAACATGCTCTAAATGAAAATGAATGCATGCACCTAAGCACGTCATGTGTCACATTTAAGTCTGTTAATCTTAAATATTGGAATAACAAATACACAAATAGTTTTTTTTTTTAAATAGTTATCATGATCATATACAAGTGAATATGTGCTCTCTCATATCATTTAAAAATGAAGAAACGAAGACCTTGTTTGTCTAACAAACAGATTCTATAGGGAAAAAGATATCTTCAATACCCATTTGAAATTGAAATTTATGTTACTACATCCTGATCAAAAGAGCTTCTTTATTTTAAAATAAAATTTTATTTTTATCATACAGAAAAGTATATATTATCATTGTTGATCATTTCTACTAAACTCGAATTATCAAAATCATTCGTATTTTAGCAAAGAATTTCAATTCTCCACGATTTAAAATATAACCTTTTCAATTTGTCAAAATATATCTTTTTTATTTAAAAGATAAAAGTTGGTTATCTTATAAATTAAATTAAATTAAATGAAAATGAAAATGAGAACATAAATTAAATGATTGCATGAATGCTTACATTTAATAATACGTATTTAATTTTTAAATTAAATGGAAATGGCTGCATGAATTTGGCTTTACTGTATCCATTTACAAATTACAATACGTTATAGAACAATTAAATTTTGACATTTTCATTTAAATCTGCTAAACTAGTGCATTTTGAAAAAACAAAACGACAGTTCAAAATGTCTATTTTTGACATGTGTCATAATTGAAAACGAATTTTTTTGAAGGGATAAGTGTTTCTTGATTGTGGTGTTCCTGCATTGTTTGATATGAAATTTATGGCGGGAGGTATTGTGGTAACCACAACAGATTTTTCTTATTTCCGAAATTGACATCAATTCTGAAAGGACATCGTTGATATCATCAAAGTAAATGCGTCACAGACATACAGGTCATTTCAAATGAAGCTATCCAGGACTGCTTTGCGAAATGGAAAAGTGTGTGAATAGTAAAAAGGACAAGCAACAATAGAATAGAAAACATACCTAGTAAAAAGTGTGAATCTCTACGTAGAGAGAAGGGGTATTTGGCCGATCTATTATCAATTATGTTTTGATGAGGGTGCGTGAGCGTCGCGGCGGCGGCGGCGGCGCCACCGCACAGATAATATATACAAGAAAGTTTCGGGTAAATTGTTAAAGTTGGAAACTGCTGCACACGATATTTTCTTATAAAGCGGCGGGCGGCCGCAAAGCAACCTACAAGATGAATATTCCTAGTTGTACCCTTTCGCGACGTATTAATATATGCGCTTACATTACCAGAGAAGAGACACCTTTATGTTATGACTTATTCATGACTTCGATTCATGCCCCGGAACATTGCAGCGTTTGAATTTTGATTGCGGGAAACTTTAATTTCATTGAAACCATTGAAATCTTACAAATTACGATTACAACACTTCATATTCTTGTGTTAAGTTACGTAGCGTAAGCCGTGCTCGGGCATCGTCTGTACATATTACCTCCAGCTCGAGTGAGTCTGCGAGCTCTTTATTTGCGCGACGCCTGACGTCGTGCCAAAGAGATAGCGACGGAAAGACATAGACGTCGACATATTTTAACGATACAACTCTACACATTTATTCCTCGCTCACCCTCATATATATGATTCATCAACATTCTTCCCAATCCTATACCATATAATGGTGGCAGGAATTGCGACGGGTCTAAATTTTTGATAGTGAGTTTCTAACGGATAAGCACGATTTTGAATCTCTAGATTAGATTTTGGTACCATTCTATCTACCGGAAGTGGTAGGGCAATAATTAATTACAACTAATTAAATTCCAAAATTAATTACATTTTGCAGAAATGTAATTGTTAATTTAATTTTTCAATTATATTTGCTCTGTAATTGAAAGTTCAATAATTAATTAAATTATCTATGCAAATAATTAATAATTCTGGCACTTTTTCATTGTAATTACAATTACATTGACAATTACTCAGTTTTCAATTTTTTTTTATTAACAAAATAATCAAGTTCGAATTTCTATTCAAATAGAAATGGGGATCCTTAATTTTACTGAAATATAACGCCATATTGTCTTCCTCATCTCCTGTTGACAAATTATTTTCATTCGCAGAACTTATTTTAAATCCAAGACGCTGTAGATTATCAGATTTTCTTTTTGAGTACTTACTCATTTTAAATACAGTACCACAATATTAGTCAGAACGTTATGTTTTTTGTAAGACTTCTAATCCAAATTTTTTTTTTATATATTTTAATAATAATTTTATATTTCTACATTTTGCTTTTGCTTTATTTTACTTTGATAGTATTTTGCGAAATAAATATAATAAAAATGAAGTGTTCTTTATTTCCATAAAAAATAAAAAGTATTTGCAATTTATAATTATTTAATGTAATTTAATTATATTTTTTACATATTTTTGAGCAAATTATATTTTGATCGTAGAATAATGTAACTGAACGATTGTAATTTAATTAACATTAAAACAGTATTTAATTACATTTTTTCAGTAATTTATCGGTACTCATCTCTGATTACACTGGGGTCTAAAAAACCCCAAGATTTTCATCTAATTTTCCACATGCGCAGCATTCGCATATCTTCGATGCTAACTGTAAATTCAGTTTCTATAATTTTAAACAAATATTTAATATGTAAAATCCTTATGTGTTTGTTCTCATAGCCCAAAATAGAAAGTTACGTCTTGGCAAAATGCTGTGATTAAAATAAAATATATGGTACAGAAATTGTATTAACTGTTTCTATAAATCTAAACAAATATTCCATAGGCAAAATCTAGAAAAATTATATCCGGTTATGGGAAAAGAGTTTTCCTTTTCTTGGAGTTTCCCAGACAATTTGGCTGTCTTCAAATACTTCAAAATATATACTAGGTGACTTAAGCTAGTTCTGCTAACTTTCTGACAAACATTTCGCGGAATATTTTGAAAGGGATTCGCGATTTTGTATTTAAAGTCTCCTACTGTATTTAAACATTTTAAACCCAATTCCGAGGTGGATAAATACCTTCTGTCCTATCGTAACAATATTAGTATTTAAGTTGTAATGAGATTGGGTGATGCACTTGCAAGGGCAAAGCACTCTTGGTCGAAATGTATCCGCAGCGAGCGTCGAAGCATCGCAACCAAATTGCGCGTAAAATCTGTGTCCGGCGCAGTCGTCCGTTAGCCTCCCGACATATTTATGCCCTTGTTGGCCGCGCTGTCTGTGCAACACAAGCGTTGCCGACTGTCGCAATATTGCATCCCTCGCCGTATCAGCTTGTAATTGTTTTAATTGAAATTCCGGGCCGGCTGTGCTGTCCCGAGGGACGCCGACGCCGTCGCTGGACCACGTCGACTGTTGTTGCTGATATTACCGATACAATTGCTCGTAAGTTGTGCGATACGATTATTGGTTTGCATTTTTACCGGAATTATTATTGGTATTTAATTAAGCGTGGCGTAATGAGAACCGGATGGTCATGCTCATCTGACCAAAAACAAACACACAACGTTACATTTCTTTTGTTTGTGAGTGAGTAAGCAAAAGAGCACGATGACTAAGTAGAATCTACTGACAGCTTAAATAGCGCTTACTCACAAGAAATCCTGTTCCCGCTTCAAATTAGATTTACTTTCATGTAAACACCAACAAACTGCTGCAAGCTGCACCAAATCCTCGCAACATGCTAAATCAAGAGCAGCGAAATACGTTATTATCGTGAGATGAAGTGGAAGAGATATGTAAACGAATGGGTATTACGCTTGATTTTAAATAGCACGAGTGATATTTTCATGCGTAATAACCATGAGTGATGCAGCCCCAAAAATTGTCTACATAACTTGTAACACGTATGATATTCGGAGGACAAATCAACGAGTAAAAAGTATATTCTACAACAAGTAATGGAATGGCACATATTCCACGCGAGCAAAAAGTTTGTACGGTTTGCGAGTGTGGGATATGCCATCCCGTTACATGTTATAAGACTATACTTTCTATAACAAGGTTTTGAAAATTATACAAAAAATACAAATATAAAACTGTTGAAAACGTCAAACTCAAAAAATTAATTAAAACAAACAGACGTAACCATAGTAACTGAATCAAGATACTTCATATATAGCGGCTCTGATTCGTCGTTAATATTCCATACGCGACATATGGAATGTTAGTGATTCCATAACAATTTTTAGTTGAAGAATGCGTAGTTTCCGAAACAGTGTTATAGAAAATATATTCTTTCTTTAAACTGACTTGCAAATAGATTCACTTCCACAGCAACAGTGTAACAATTCAATTGTTTAAAATTGTCGATGGGATCACTTGTGAAAATTGTAGAAAAAGAAGTCGATGAAATCACTAGTGAAAAATATCTGTATAATAATTTTCAATTGGTGGAAAATTTTAAATCCTCAAAATCTATTGGATCATTTTTGACACATGACATATGAATATGAGTTGAATTGTCATATATAATATCCCAAGTGCATGTCAAATAATCGATAAAAACATGCACGACGGATATTCGAAGGACTATTTCCCGATAAAAATTTAGCCAAACGCTGTTTCTTTCATTAAAAATAAAGCAAAATTTAAAAACTTCATTTGACAGCAAGTCAGAATCACCTTGGTAATTTGCACTAGTGCGAATTATCGTGTAATTCTACGTTGATTGAGTGACATTCAGAAATGTCAGATTTCTGACTGGCTTAAATTTTATGAGGGAAATAGTCAATGATATATCTAATAGAATTTATTTGAAGAGTTTTAATGTAACTATAACTTAAAGTAAAAGAATTAAAACAGACCAATGAATCACCCGGTATAATTATATCCATATCCGACATTGAGAAAATATAGGGGTCTTCAAAAAATATATGTGCATGTCACAAAAAATATGTTATACACTGTAGCTTTTAATAACTGTTAAGAAAAAATTTACGATCGCTCAAAATTACTTTTAGAATATTTAGGATAGTTTTTTGTGTGACATTCATTTCATTTCATAATCAAAATTAATTGACTTTACTATTTTGTGTGTCAAGTAAACTTCCACTTCCGGTTTTGCAATTGTCACAAACACACACATCCATCTGTCATCTATCCATTTATCCGTCATGTATTTCCGTGAAAATCTTGCAATCAATTTTTTATGATTGCTACAATACTTCCTTTATACTTCGTATAAGAAAGTAAAATGAATATCTCAGCAACTGTAACATCAAAAAATTAATCCTGATTTAAGTTTTAATAAATGGATGTCTTGGAATCTACAAACACACTAATGACAACTTTGTCAGCTCATTTGTGAGGGAACAAACTACCAAAATCAAAGTCAAAAGAGCGAGTGCGTAAACCGCAGCGGAAACAAACGCCAATATAAAGCTGCGTTTACACCGCACCATTCCACCTTGCAATATTAATTTATTAATTATGTCAATGCAGTTTGTAGCTTTAAACTAAATATAGTATTAAATTAATATGATAGTATAAGAATTCACACAGTAACGATACTCGTTGTCAACACTTTTGATCATTATGTAGCATCGATCTAAGACCTTGAGCCGAGCGGCCATATTGGCAGTAGCAGTATACGGCGATAAATTGTAATAGTTAAATATTTTTCTTGGTACAAATAAGTATTTTGAACATTTTATTTACTTAACATGAAAGCAATACTGTGGCTTAATATTTGACAGATACAATTGACACTGACACAGACATATTATACTCTTTTATCCAACACCTCTCAATAAATGCTCTATAACTAACAAGGAAAGTAACAGATTACCCACTAGTGGATATAATTTTAAGAAAATTCACTAGTGAGTATTTATTTATTTATAACAATAATAATAACACACAGCACCTTGGTAACCACTTCGATTGACATTTTAATTTAAAAATTTAAAGCATATGTCACTGTCAAATAATATTTCTTTTATAAATTTTAAATTTTCTCGTGGGTAATTCCTTACTTTGCCCACTTGTAAAGTAAATAACTATTTTCTGTGGTTACTAATGTAATATATCAGCGAATACTGAGAAATATTGAAATATTGTTATCTTGAAATATTTGAAGTGTCGTTACTGTATGAATTCTTATACTGTGATTGTATCTAACACTAAGAAGAGTTTTACTAGATGGATTTACTAGTGTTTTGTCAACGTAACTTAACGTGAAAATAACGCGTAACAAACATCAAAGTCCGCAACGTTCGTCTGATTATAAATTTAAAATAAGAGTCAAAGCTAGTGACCGCGCACTATTTCACTGCAGAGCGGATGCGGTATAGTACAGTAGTGTCCTAGTATCAACCATGGTTATTAATAAGAAGTGGTCGATGACTGGTGATGTCGGCTGAGTTGCAGACTCTTTAGTCGAAGTATGGATTTATAAAAGAGCCGCGAGCAACAGATTGGAATTATTTATGGAGAGATTTGTTTGATCACAGAAATACTAAAAAAGTTATTTAGATTGCGGACGGAAACTGTGTTTTTAACCTGCCTATTGCCACTGAAATACAGCAGAGTGGTGCTTGTGTTTGGATTTGTCAAATATTATCCACGCAACAAATAATAATTCGTAGATTAATTGCAAAATTTGCACAATTTAAAAGCGCCGTCGCCGGCGTCTTCTAGCAGTTAGAAAGTTTGTCGGGGAGCAGCGACTGCTCAATTTGCATCCGATTAAAGTGTGCTCGGAGCTGCGCCATTAATTTAGCGAAATTTTCGTTTGCCATCACGTCACTTATTATAAATTAATCGCACGGTGCGCAGCTAATAATGAGCGAACAGCGAACGGGGAGCCCTTCAGCCCTTTGTGCACCGACAAAACTTTTCTCTTCAATGATAAATTCATCAAGTTTGCCCGCTGGGCCGGCTGATGCCAAGCGATAGAAAAACTCCACAATTTGCATAGCATTACCTCATTCTTTCTAATATTGTATTGCTAAGATTACAATAGCAAAATCGATAATGAATTGGTTTTACTTCCCGCACATCGTAAATTGAATATCCTTAGTACCATAGTCATCAATAGAGAGCTGATTATATATGCGCATATATATGCACTGATTTTTTGGGAAATATTTATTTATTTATTATATCCCATCCATCCTACGGGATCGAAATCCCAGTTACAGGATAGATGCACACAAAATATATACAATGTTTATTTAGAATGTTACAACACACACGAAAATAATTATAATACAATACAAATCAAAATTTGTTTCTATGAAAATGAAACTAAAATATATTTACTAATGCTTGCTTGAATTGGCGAAGTGAAAGAAAAAATCATATCAATATTTATAGGGATACTATTAAAAATATAGCAAAACTATCTAATGAGCGATCTTACCTATTTATGCACAAATATAACAATATATGCAAGACAAAAAGTAAAAATGAATGCATTATGAATTTTATTGTACAACACAAGTCTTAATCCTGATTCACAATTAACAAATACTGCTAATATACATATAAATTAAGTCTAGAAACTTGATATTATAAGATTATGACATATTTATATAATTACAATAACAAACTATTTTATTTTATTTCATTTTATTTTATTTAATTATTTAAATTTAAAAAAAAGTGAAACAAGTGAAAGATATATCCAGCTGAGAATTCTCGGTCTTATATTCATTGTATCCACTTTTACCAGCATTCGTGTATACAATGAATACCTACCGTTACCGTTACAGGGATTTCCCTAGAAATATTCGAGTTTGTGTATTTGCTTATTGTATTGTTTTATTTATTGCGGCCTCCTCCAATATTTGGGAATTATCAATTACCAAAAATTTCAGATTGTTTATCACTAGACAAGGTCTTAAAAATATGCAATTATATGCAACTTTTGTAAAAATATGCACAAGAATGTCCAAATATGCAATATATGCAATTAGTAATTAGCATTAATTAACTCCAATCAATGCAATTCGTCCAGAAAATTGATTTTATTTAAAGATATGCAAAAATTTAAATACCGGAAGTTTTTTTTATCAGTACCCATACATAGGAATGTGCCATTACCATATTTATAGTTAAAAAGTAAACATAGGGATAATTTACATTAATTATTAATAATAGTTAATCAATGTATGTAATGAAACAAACAATGCCAGTTTAAACAAATAAGAAATTTGTTTTAATTGCTTTAGTACTTAATAAATTACATTGAATTGATAGAAATTATTATTTTAATTACTGTAAGTTATCCCTATGTTTATTCTTAAAAAAAAAACGCTTTAATACATTGCTGTCAATCATTTTGACTATAACTATGGTAATAACACAGCCCTATGTACACTGATAAAAATCTCCCGGTATATGCACTTTGCATATAATCCGCTCTCTAGGCATTATTATGTAAGACCTCAAAAGCTCACTGTCGAAATTCCTCCATAAATAAATATGTCATAAATGACCTTGTTGTCATAAAATGTGTTGGTGATATTGTAGAATTTCCAATTTGCTCTGGTGAAAGCGGCGCGTTAGTATTTGAGATCGTCGAGTGTAAAAGCGGTGGAAGTGAGCTTGTTTGGTTTAGCAGTCGTTTCTATTGAATAATAAGGCTTTATGAGTTCGAAGGTGCTTGTAAGTGCCGTAGTTTCGCATGCAATGGTACTTCAAGTTCTGAACAGGCTGCAATATATGCAAATCACTTAACTTACTTGCGATTCTTGTTGCAGTTAACTTATCTTTTTCCGTCATCTACTTGCCCAAGTTTTTACTACATAACTGACTATATATTTCTGTACTTTTCGTTACGGCATTACGAAACTTTTCCTATATTTGCATTAACGATTTTTCTACTGCCAATTGCTTAATAATTACCCTACTTTAATAATAATAATAACGCCGGCAACATTTTTAAATTACACCAAGGCAAACTTCCTTGCTATTGATCTGATTGGCAACTTTGCAGTGCTTTTTAAATATTTACTCTGCACTTTCAAACAGCGATTCTCAACCTTTTCAATTCATTTAAATAAAGAAATAGCTGCTAAAATATAGTATAGTAATAGTAGCAGGACGCATCATCGCATTTTTAAAGTTATTTTAGAAATGTTCAATTATTGGCTTCCCTGATTATTTTACATGAAAAGAGTTAAATAGTTTATTGTAGAGGGAGAATTTATGCACTTATTGACAATAAAATTTATATTTTTACTCTACTTGGAACCGGAAAAATGACAGAAATGTTTATTGGTATTATTCTTAAAATCGTCAACGCCGTGAAATATCAAAATAAATGTGATATTAATTAATAATTTATTTTTTATCAAACTTTAAAAAAGTACGTTGTTATGTGTTTATATACAAGTTCAAGACTGTCGCCGCCAGCGTAAAAGTGTCTCCTTAGCAACACTTCTACTCCGGCGGCAGTTAGAGTAAAATATTATGAAAAATAGTTAGGTTGTAATTCAATAATTTGACAGTTAAAATGAAGCAAATAAACAAAAATAATAAAACAAATAACAATTAACAGGCCGGCATTTTTGTCATAGCATTTCAATAAATGTGTAATTGTAAAAATTATTAATTTTAATGACGTTGTTGTTGTCGGCAGGTGGCGTTGAAGGTGATGAACATCTCAGAGATCAAGGAAGAGTACGTGATCCGAAACCTCCACCGGGAAGCCCGCCTGATGTCTCAGCTGAGCCACCCCTGCATTGCCACCCTCTTCGAGACGATGCAGGTACGTCTAACTCCACTCACGCTTGCTTGCACATTATTGTTACCTGCACTGTAACCTTGTTAGATGACCCTTTGATGCCGTACAACCTCAGAGTTAGTTATGTACTTGTTGTTGCTCTACACGGATGACTTACGATTTGTATTAGTAACACAAGACGTTCGAACTTTGAGAAAACAGAAATCTTGGGAGGTGTTGTGTGATGAGCGTCCGGGCACAGATGCAGCGTTATTAAATTTAAGGAGTGTTAAAGGGTTTGCGTAACCGCCCACCCCCCGTTCGCATCCCTAATTTTGACAAATCGTTCCCTGTAAAATATTACCCTCAACGTTCGCGCAGCATTGTCGACGGGCTATAATTTAAATTTAACGGGAAAAAATGCTGCGTTTTATTTTCTCTTCGTTTTTCAAGCTTATTTTTTGATTAGTCATTGCAGCTTAATGCCAATAAATTATTTACTAAGACCAATACTAACTAACTAATACAATGGAGTAAATAGCTCTGTGAATCGTAAGATCTTCAGTTCGAATCCCCAGTTGTTATTTTTAACCGACGAAAAAAAAGGTGGAGGTTCCCAAAACCACGCGTATGTATTACCACGCATAACTTTTTACAGAACAGTCCGATTTTGTTGATTCTTATTTTATTGAATAGGGTATAACTCGAAGTTGGTCCCATTTAAATTTGAAAATAATCCAACCCTTAAGGATAGGAAAATAGGGGATGATTGATTGCTCATTCACTGAATTTTTACTTAGTAATCGATTCTACCACTCATAACTTTGTACTGGGTTATCCGTTTTTTTTTTTACCCTTAAGGGTAGAGAAATATTTAGCCACAAAAAATTAAACCGACAAAAGAAACACTGAAAAACGAAAAATAAAATGAACCATTTTATCCAACACCTCTCAATAAATGCTGCATAACTATGACGATTTTAAACAAGGAAAGTAACAGATTACCCACTAGTGGGTATAATTTTGAGAAAAGTCGCTAGTGAGTAATTTTCTATTTATAACAATAATAATTACAACACACAACACCTTGGTAACTACTTCGATTGACATTTTAATTTAAAAAATTTAAAGCATATGTCACTGTCAAATAATATTTCTTTAATAAATTTAGCATTTTTTAAGAGATGTAGGATAAAAAGTTATACTTCACACGTGGGCAAATTGGAATTACCCACTTGTAAATTAAATAACTATTTGTCTTAATAACTAAACTCCTGAACTTTAGTAACTAATTTTGAGTAGAAGTTCGTTGATTGTTTGTTTGGCACTGACTCAAAATTAGTTACTTACATTAGTTTAGAAGCTTAGTTATTAAGGCTTTTCAGTTTTTTTTCCGTCGGTTAAGTTTATTGTTAAATAGTTATTTGTATATCAAGGCATTAAAGTATTTTTTTTTATTACGAGGAGAATAAACCATATGAGTAATAAAAAATACTTTAGTGCCGAGGTATACATTATATTTTTTTCCGAAATCGTTGGATTATTAATTAAAAACATAAATAAATAGCAGTATGTATTTGTAAAACGTCAGCTAGCTGTTGCGACGGGGATGGCTGTGACAAAAGTAATGTCAAACTGTCAAATTTGGGTTATAATTTTTATTATGTTTTATATATTCTTAGACGTAGTTTGCATGTGATCTGCATTAAATCCAATAAATTATTATTAAAGGTAAATAATAAATAAATACACCAATAGTGTTATAGAATAATTTGGTTGTTTATTTTAAGTTTGTAATTAAAAATTTGACATAAGAGTCTGTAAAGTTTAACTTTAACTACTATTTTGGGTTGTATCGATTTCAGTATACTAACAACCATTCATCTATCCACACAGATTTCATTGACAATCAGGGGACTTCAAAACATGTATTTCATGCTTGCTGTTCTTTCTCTTTTTTGTTATACGTATAAGAAAGTTAAAATAAATGTTTAACGTTTATTTTCGCGTTGTCGTAAAGTGAAAACAATGAGAGATATTGAAGTGAAATCATATTCAATAAGCAGTTGGGTCATTTAAACAAATTTGTAGAGTTCGTCGGCGTGTAGCGTGTATAGCATGGAAGGTGGCGGAACTAGAGGTAGAGTGTATTATTAGTTGAGCGTCAGCGGCAGCAGCTTTCACTGAATGAAGTTCGCGGACCCAGGGGACGACGCCAGGCTGTAATGAGTTTCGCGTACGGGCCGGAGCCGTTGCCGGAGCCGTGCCGGAGCTTCCCAGCGATCGATTCCGGGCGACGCGGCGAGACGCGCTCCGCTAATCTCAGATGTAAAATATTATGTTTGTACCACACTCGCTACGCGGCCAAATAAACCGGTTAATGTGCAGCCATTTATTTCAAAGACTTGTCGGACGGTAATTGTGAGTCTTTTTATTATTTTAACGGGCGGTTGAAAGATGCCGCTAGATGTCCTCGCCATCGCTTCGTAAATTATTTGCACTTAATGCGCTCTTTTATACTTTATGCTTCATTAAGATTTTACTTGTTCTGTTTGCTTCTTTTTATCAGCGAACATCGCTAATTTATGGTAAAATAATAGTTTTAATGATACGAAAGTCGAACAATAAAACTAAATGATTTCAACGGGAAAATTAATCGTATAATTTTACAATTCTATTTTACTACAATGAGGCACATTTTAATATATTTTCAAGTGATAATTGCTCTACTTTTTCACTACACAAAACATACACAAATATATTTCTTGTCTCTTCTTTCTCTTTACCTTTGAGTGTTGTTACTTTCGAGATATGTATCCTAAATTTTCTTACTGTCATTTGTGTATCTATTTATATTTCAATAATATGAGGAATAATGACCATAATCCTGAATACCTATTATACCATACTTTTTCTATTTCTGTAAATTCTAAAATCACTTTTGAAAATGATCGAGATTCGATGAAAAACATCAACATAAAAATACACAATGGCAACTGACTACATGTCAACTGTCAGACGGTCATTGCTTGATGATCCACATCACGTCTTTAAAATAACCATGAATTATGTATTTCTGGTTCTATGTGATTGGTCGAAAACAATGAATTATGATTCATAAATCATTAATTATGGATACTATAATGCGTCGAAAAAATTGAAATAATAAGGATATATTTATACAGGAGTAAAAAAATATATAATAACACATCTATTCTATATTTATTATATTTATAATAGTATGTTAGTGCCTAAATTGATGTATGGTTCTGAATGTTGGGTGTGGATGAAAAAGCATGAACGACGTATAACTGCTGTAGAAATGAGATATTTGAGAGGAGAGTGAACGTGTCCGAAATACATTGATTTATGGTGAGTGTGAGATTGAGAAGAATGTTGTTAAGAAAGTGGGGGTGAGTCAGTTGAGATGATTCGGCCATATTAAGCGAATGTCGAATGAAAGATTGGTGAAACTAATATATGAGATTGAACGTGTACGATTGCGTGGGCATCCGAAGAATAAGTGGTTAGGTATGATTGATGGTTTGTTACGTGAACGAATGATGTATGAATGTGGACGAGACGAAAGTGGTGGAATGTTTGGAGGAAATTGATTTTTGGTTTCTGTGTTTCTGAATTCGTGCTACCTCACTGAGTGGGATATAGTGTGACGTTATGTATGTATGTATGTATGTATGTATATAAAAGTCGAGTGGTGGACACATCAAATTTATATATTATAGCAAAATAGATAATGGTCATAAGCGTTTTACACGTTAAATAATACTTTTCTATAACACTGTTTTGGAAACTAGGCATTCCACTACTAAAAATTGTTATGGAATCACTAACATTCCATACGCGGCGTATGGAATATTTTCGACGAATCAGAACCGCTTAAGAGCGCGACATATGAAGTATCTTGATTCAGTTACTATGGTTACGTCTGTTTGTTTTAATTTGATTTATTTGAGTTTGACGTTTTCAACAGTTTTATATTTGTATTTTTGTAAAATTTCCAAATCCTTTTTTTAGAAAGTATAGTCTACAACATGTAACGGAATGGCATATCTCACGCTCGCAAACCGTAGCCCTCGCCTTTGGCTCGGGCTACAAACTTTTTGCTCGCGTGGAATATGTGCCATTCCATTACTTGTTGTAGAATATACTATTACAATTTACTGCTCTTTAATTGCATCCTTTTCTTCTGCTCTCCACCTTAATTAATAAATCTGTAATTGTTTTTCTTGTAGAATGGCCCAGTCTACTACCTGGTGACAGAGCTAGTCGGTGGAGGCGACTTATGCAGCTTCATCAAGGCACAACGTGGAGGCAAACTGGAGGAACGACCAACGAAAATCTTCGGACGTCAGCTGATCTCCGCAGTGGCGTATATGCATAGCATGGGAATCGTCCATCGGTAAGACTGCTTCCATTTTTAACGATAATTGCATGTAAATAAACTTAATTACTTACACTAAAATCCCGGCATAGCATTCGATAGTAAACCATCGCAAGATTACGAGGTATAATGAGCCAAATATTTATTTGAATCTTACGCGAAAATAATCATTATTTACGATTAGGTTGTGTGAAGATAAAAACAAATCAATAATGGGGTCCTTCACTATTTTATTTATGAAACTTTATCTAATTTGAAGACTAAATGCAGTTTTAAAAAGTCTTAATTGTTATTCATTAATCCGCAATGATTTTTTTAATGTTGTGACGTTAGTGTTGTCGTGTGTTGTAAATCTTAAACAGTAGGGATTGTAAATAATTGTAGTCACATAATAAATGTAATATTTAATTGTTTAGAAAATTATTTAAATGGAATTAAAATAACTTATCGCGGCAAATAATTAAAATATATTCGAGAAAGAAACATAAATAAACTGTAGGATTATTTTAGGCAACCACTGCTAAATTTTTGCTAACCTATGTCAATCAACATGTCTTTAATGCCAACCATTTGACACTTCAGCAATCTAACAGCTCTATAATAAGAGAAACACAAAGAATTTAGAATAGAATAGATGTGTGAGAGAGAAGCAAAGAGAAACATAATACTTTGACAACGTCAGAATTGCTATCTTTAAAACTTAATTATTTTAATAATTATAGTATATTTATTTTATGAGGGATTATGATAGTCATTATTCACGTAGATGAAGTTTGTGTCATGAGCCGTAGACGAGTAATGCAAATCATCCGACTGAATAATGACCATAATCCCGAATATAATACTATACTTTGTTCTACACTTGTAAATTCAGAAATCACTTCTGAAAATGATCGAAAATCGTTGAAAACACGCGCTGAAAAACGTCAACATAAAAATATACAGTGACAACTCACTACATGTCAAATGTCAGACGAATGTAGCTTGGTGATCCACATCACGTCTTTAAAATAACTGTGAATTATGGATTTATGACTCTGTGATTGGTCGAGAAGAGTGAATTATAAATCATAATTCACTGTCGTAAATATGGATATTATAATAGAATAGAATATACATATTTTATGTATTTAGCTTCATGCTAGTTACAATAATATATAATATTTAATCACAATGATCGCTAGTAAGAACGCTGATTAAGGGCGATTAACTAGCAGTTGACTATCTGTGTTTTTCAGCTGTCAAACCTTCTTACATGATTATTGAGAAAAATATTTGAAATAGAAGAGGTAGAATATTTAATTCTGTATGTCTTTTATTTGAAGCTTATATCTCTAAAATAATTTAGGAACGCTTGACAATGTAAAATAAAGTTAGTCAACTGCTTGTTAATCACTCTTAATCGGTTGTTCTTACTAGCAGTCGATGACATTTATGAGTAACTTCACTAAAAATTGATAGAAATATATAAGAAAAAGTAAAAAATATAATACAAGCTGCAACAAATTATAAGTTGAGAGATAATGCATCGAAAAAATTGAAATAGTGGAGATATTTATACGGAGTGAAAAAATAATAATAATAAATAATAACTTCTATTATATCTAGTACGATGTTTTTGGGCCTAGTTATAATATAATAACTTATTTGCCATTTTGTGACTCTGGTGAAGGACCCCATTTTTTTTTAAGAATGCTGCTAGTAAATGATAAACGAGAAACGCACGAAGACACTTAATAATTTATCCACAACATAATAGACGATAATCCGCTAACGCTGAGATTTACAAAAATCTGTTTAGTTTAAAAATCTTGTAAGTCCACCATTTCATCATAATGATTTGTTTAATTATTATAACAGCTCTACGTTTCGCACAAATGGTAATATGTAAGTGAGGCAGCCTCTTGCCTCTCTTGAGTGAGTGAATGCTTTTAGCGCGATATTCCACGGTTCACTTGTCGCATGCGTTCGCGCGCCGTGCATTCAGATCTCGTGCATCTCTCTTCTTCACCCACGTCCCTTGTATAGCCCTCTCACTCACTCTCCAGTCCGCTTCCAGCACCGGTCATGCGATATGTTCATATTTTAAGAATATATAAGCCGGGTTTACACTAGAGAATTCATCGTTGCGTCCCTGCCACATAACATTACACACATGGCTGGATAGTGTAATTACTATTTCAGGTTTTTTTCCCTTTTATGGTTGGTAATAAGATGGTGGAAATACGAGCGTGAATTTTAACACCTTCGACGGTATAATTAAATTAAGTACTAGTTCACTGTTTTCAAATTAAACTTGTTTTATTAGTATTTGATATAACGGTTTAAATTTCTAAGTGTATGTTTAGAAGAAATTATTGCTTTGGATCTAGTGGTTCAGAAGAAATTATTTTAAAAATAATAAAAGACTTTTGGATTAATTTCTGTAAAAATATTTTATTTCATACCGTATCACAATTGTACATTTGCGGACAGAAACCAATATTATTTTTTTTACGCTACTGTATCTTTGCTAATATTTTAATGATATTTGATCCACAATATAGTTTTTCTACGATCACTACTGAATATTACACTTTCTCCACACTAAACAAAGCATGAAAATTGTATATTTCGCACAATCATATAGAATAGCGTGGGCAATTATTCCACACGCAAGTATGACCAATTTACTAATAATATAATACTGTATCATATTAATATGTCAAATATACTTACATTTATATAATAATAATTAATAATTATTACAGAGATTACATAAAAATAAAATATCAATATTTTAATAAAATATGTCATATTATAATCTATAGATTTAAAGTTGGTAACACTGCGCATAACTGCGCTTGCGCCGCCTTCATACTGTAATCATAAACGTCAAATAATTTGAGTTTGAGATGTCATGTCTTGTTTCTGAAGAGCAAGAATTATTATTATTAAATCTTGACAAAAATGTGATCGTAGAAAAAGTATAGTGTGCAACTCGTGCAGAATTACCTATTTAACGCTTGTATGATTTCAGCACTCGACTTCGTCTCGTAATAAGACTCTTATAACTCGTGTGAAATAGATCATTTTCTGCACTTGTTGCACAATATACCATTTCCACATTCGTTTTTGAAAAATGTTGTTAGAAATGTCAACAAAACAAAATTGGCTTCTATTATTTTTAATTTTTGTCAAGACAAAGACGACACGATTGTTTTAAAGAAAGAACGCAAGAAAGAAAGGAAGCTTTCGTCCAAAAATGTGTCACATGTATGAACAAACAATTGTAGTAATTTCGAAATTCCTGACTTCGTATCTTAAAAACATATTTATCGGGCTTAGAACGTAAACAACTATTATTTAAATACAACGTTTCGAAATTATGTACATAATTCTTAATCAGAAAAATAAATGAATAACATAAACAAGCAAATAGAATTAGTAACAACAAATATGATTTATCAAACACAGGTAGCCACATCTTGTTTAATTCGTATTCTTCGTTTTGATTCAATATACAGGGTATTAAAAAAAGGGTAAAACAATTTGACACGTAATTTTTAATTAAAATAATAATGGATTTTTTTAACCACGTAACTGATGTTGAATAACAAATGAATTAATTTTATTCTGACACCGTTAACCAGTGGCACTAGAAATGTACGCTTCTAGAAGTATGTCCATAAATTTGAAATAATTTTTTTTGATTGTGAATCTGCACATCATAATGTATATACCTTGAAATTATTTTACCTTTTTTTTAACACCCTGTAGATTTCTATAGCTTCTCTTGTCACATTTCTATCTATAGCTATATTTTGGTTTCTTCAAAATGTATTCAATGGCATGACTAGCCATTGCAGATTTCTCTGACCCTTTTGTATACAGTAATTCTTGTTGTTATCGTTCTGTAACATTTTCAACATTCACATGGAATTCCAAATGTCTTTCCTACCAAATTAAACCATTATGGTTTAGTTTGGAGCATATCTGGGTAGATGGTATATGGTGCGTCTTCCCCTCGCCTCCCCGCCGCTAATTGAATGTAAATGACGCATTAATCTCACACACGCAGCTGCATTAGCACCGCATGAATAGTGCATGATGCATGCTGGGCGCGTGAGCACGTACTGGCGTCGCGACGCCCGACGCACTGAGTTGTGCGTTCTGAGCCGGTGATTGTCAATCGGCTTTAATGGATTTGCTTGATATATGCTCGCTGTAGTAAAGCGATTATTGTGTCCTGTCGCTGAGACCGCGCCCGTGCCAAAAATGCTAATGGAAATATCATACTTACTACTTACAAATTCGCTAATACTAAAAGTGTAGCTAGAGGAGCTCAAAATAATGTACAAATTAAACTTGAATCAATTAATAAGCAATGGGGACTTTCACATTTTTTTTAAAAATTTTTTTATGAAACTTTATTTAAGTTGAATAATATCTACATTTTTTTTAAATTCTTAATTATTATTCATTAAGCCACAATGATTTTTTAAAAATGTTGTGACATCATTGTAGAGGTGTTGCTGGATCCAAAGCAGTACAGATTGTAAATAATTGTAGTCATATATTTTTTTACTTATTTTATTATTATTATTACAATAAAATAGAACATTTATGTGACAAAAATTATTAAAATCAATACTGTTTGAGATCCACCAACACCTCTATAATGACGTCACAACATTTAAAAAAAATCATTGTGACTTAATGAATAACAATTAAGATTTTTTTAAAGTGTAGATAGTATTCAATTTGAAAAAAGTTTCATAAAAAAAAAATAAATAAAAAATATGGTGAACGACCCCATTGGTTCAAACCACAGCAGTTTAATATGTTTTAAATAAAAATTGGAAATACTTTAAAGTTAATTGAACAACGGTTAGTTAAAAAAGTAATAGTAATGTATTATTCATAAAGTTACTTCTATATTGCTCAAAAGTTACTATCCACATGGTTGAGAGCCACTTAAAAACAAAAACACAACTAGAAAACAAGTTGTCGTTGAAATTCATTTAAATGTCAATTCATTAAACATCAAATCATAAGTGCAAAATGGTTACCATCAGTAACGAGGAATATGTAAGACATGATTTATGGAAATAGTTTCATTAATTATAAAGATTCCAACAATTCCCCGCTTTTGCCATTATTTTTTGCAGGGTGGAATAATTTAAAATTAACAGTTATTTACTTTACAAGTGGGCAAAGCAAGGAATTGCCACGAGAGAAATTTTAGTACACGATCCGAAGGCTGAGTGTGATAATTTTATCGAGTAGGTAATTCCACTTTGTCCACGTGTGAAGTATCGTTTTATCCAACATCTCTTAATAATAAAAATAATATTAAAGAAATATTGTTTGACAGTGACATATGCTCTAAGTTTTTTAAAATAAAAATGTCAATCGATATGGTTATCAAGGTGTAGTGTATTGTTATTATTATTGTTATATATAAAAAATTACTCACTAGTGACGTTTCTCAAAATTATACCCACTAGTAATCTGTTACTTTCCTTGTTTAAAATCGGCATAGTTATAGAGCATTTATTGAGAGGTGTTGGATAAAAGAACAAATTATCGGATTTGAATAAAATATATTTCTATGGCAACGAAAAAATAATTATTTTCAACATTTGGTTATTGGATTGTTATCAAAAAGTTTATTAAGAAAAATGCATTATTTCGCCTACACTTTCAATTTTTTTCTGATCGTTATGGCTCACCCTGTATATCATCAATTACATTATTTTGAATTAAATTATAGTATAATTAATACTAATTTAATTTGAATTGTCTAATGCTTAAACTATTACGTAAACTTATTCGTTCATAGTAGAGTCAGTAGTGTTTAATCGTTGAAGGTGATAACATTCTTATGGTGTAGGTGATATATTTTGTGAGATTTATATACCTGGAGGTCATCTTCTAGAGTGACCTGACTTGTAGCATCAACCATTCTAGTAGGTAGATGTTTTTTCTTGCAATTACACAATGTATGTTTCTCTTTATAACAATATTTTATGCGCGGTTCAGAAATAATTAACCTACGACAAATATTCGCATTTACATTAAAACAGAACTAATTTGTTAGCCTAGGAAAAAATCTAATCAACAACTAATTGAATATTGTTTTTAATCATTACACATTCGTTCTTCGAAGTTTGTGTTAGGCTCTGCCGTAATAAATGTTATGTATGTTGGCGTAGATGGAATGATAGTGTAGAAAGGATTATGTGCAATGAATATCGCGAAGATGATTAGATTTGTCGTTTCATTTTCACAGAGGAGCTTGTATGAAAATGATACGCTTTTGCTTCTCTCTTTGCTTTGCAGATTAAGTTTAAAGGGAAACTAATGCCGGCTCGGATAATGTAGCTTAAAGCGCTAAATCGTAGTTTCGCTGCGGTTTCAAATACTAAAATCTCAGGTTCAGACTTCAGACTCACGTAAAATAAATTCACGCTGTTTGTTACTCGCTTCACTTCACTAAATAACTTGCTAATAGTGCCAATGACGTTACAACTGTTTCATTGCTTTTATCTCTTGTACTCTTGTATTTCCTTTGAGAAATGTTTTGCTTCGTTATTCGTTGTTACACCGAATAACAAATTTATTAAAATACGTTGAAGAAGAATGTTGTTAAGAGAGTGGGAGTGAGTCAGTTGAGGTTGTTTGGACATGTTGAGCGAATGTCAAATGGAAGGTTGGTGAAACTAATATATGCGGGTGAGATTGAGGGTGAACGATTACGTGGGCGTCAGAGAAATAAATGGTTGGGTATGATTGATGGTTTGTTGCGTGAACGAATGATTCCGAGTGTGAAGAATAGATGAGCATCTATAAATCGCGCTATGAATGTGAAAAAGGCGAAAGTACTGTGTCAGAGAAGAAATGTTCTAGATTCTTTTGTTGGAGTGAACAATTTACTTTTTTTTTCCTTTAAATCCTTGTAGTTAGGTTTCTCCATATTTTCCTATCTTTTATTTTGCTTTGCCAATTTTTAATTCTTGCTGATTTTAAATATACTTCTACTTCCTTTAGCCATGTTAATTTGGGTCTGTTCCGTCTTCTTCCTCCTGGTTTCTATTCTACTACCCTTTTCTTCTGCTTTCCATATGACATATGGTTCTCTATCGCTTGATCTTTTTCATACTGTCTTCTCCTTCCATTTGTTTTTCTATTTCATAGTTCGCTTTAATTATGTATTCTTTATTACTCTTAATATTGTTATTATTTATACCTCCCATCATGCTAAAAATTCGGTAGTGAGTTTTCAGTTCATGAGCACGTTTTAGACTTCCTATAATACAATTTTAATAGTTTCGTAATGATGTTTGTGTGTGTTTGTCTGTTTATGTGAATCTCTGAAGTTATGGTTTCTCAAAAACTACTATATTGAATAAATTGATATTTGGTATATATCAATTGTAACCCTTTGGGAAAAACTGATTAATTTTTGGTGAAAGTCCAATAACCGGAAGTGGTAGTTTACTTGAAGCCCTATCAAGTTATTTTTAAATATGGTTTAATGGCATTTTAACTACAATTTTTGTTTGAAACATTTTCTTTTTACTGTCACCATTTACGAATTATAACGCTTGAAAAATATCATTTTTTGACGTGTCATAAATTAAAACTAATTTTTTTTTTTAAGGGATAAGCGTTTCTTGATAGTGGTGGTCCGTGTTCCTGCATTGTTTGATAAGAAATCTATGGCGGAGATATTGTGGTGCCCACAACAGTTTATGATTATTATGAGAAGACGTAACGGCTAATTTATTTCTTTAAATTCGAGTATGGTCGACTTTTCCCGCACACATTTCTGTCCGCTAATCGCACATCCGGTCGTGGAGAAGCGGAAACCACTCGAATTGGAACGCGGCCGTCAGAATCCAATTTGAGCGGACACGGAAGTTGCCGCTCGGTAAGTCTGCGACTGGCGCTGCGCGCAGCAGCCACTAGAAAAGTTACGCTAGGCCCTGGCCTGCGGCCCCGCAGCCCTGCCATCAAACCCAATTAGAGTCGCGGATGTGCGCGAGCGAAACTCAAGACTTTGACATTTGAGGAAGGTATTCGAATTACCCCAATTGAGATTTGTTGAGAAATATTACCGGCACTTTTAATTGGGATTTCATTTAAATTATAATTAAGCCTGGTGTTCTATTTCAATTTTAATTGCACGGACAGAATTTAAATATTTCATTCTTTTAAACATACCACACATTGTGGGCAACACAATATTTCCCGCCATAGATTTCTTATCAAACAATACAGGGACCAACACTATCAAGGAACACTCCCTTCAACAAATTATGTTACGCCAAAAAATAACATTGTTGAACCTGTTTGTTTTTTCAAAAACTATAGGTTAGCAAATTTAAAAGAAAATTTCAAAATATAATTTTTCTTTAATGTGTTATAAATTATAATTCGTAAATGATGGCAGTAAGATAAACATGTTTTAAACAACAATTGTAGATAATAATATTTGAAACATTATTATAATAACAAAAATTGTCATTGAACCATTATTTACTAAGATGCTTCAAAATAACTTGACAGGTCTTCAAGTAAACTACAACATCCGGTTATTGAATTATAAAAAATTAATCATCTCTTCATAATGAGATACAAATATACATACATAACGTCACACTATATCCCACTCAGTGGGGTAGCACGGACCCAGAAACACGGTTAACCAACAATCAATCTCCTCCAAACATTCCATCACTTTCGCCTCGTCCACATTCATACATCATTCGTTAACGCAATAAATCATCAATCATATCTAACCACTTATTCCTCGGACGCCCACGCAATCGTTCACCCTCAATCTCACCCGCATATATTAGTTTCACCAACCTTTCACCTCAACTGACTCACTCCCACTTTCTTAACAACATTCTTCTTACAAATATAACATATAAAATATCAAAATTTTCAATTCAGTAGTGCAGGTAGGCAGACACACACGGATATCATTGCAAAACTATTAAAATCGTATTCTATGGACCATCCATTAAAAATCTCTACCGAATTTTTGCATGATTCCTATACCTCCCTCACAGGTATGTGGCTGAAAGGAAAAATGAAAATTTGATTAGAGGTCCGATTACAAATAAAATAGTATTGTTAGTTATTTAGCGTAGTTGTAGAATCAATGCAGCAAGCAAATGAAAGTTGTCCGTGATTTTCGATTAGCAGTGTTCGTGAACGTGAAATCCTTTATTTGCGATGTTTCACCATTGAGCGTCGGTGGGCGTCCGGGCGAGATGCCGACGCCGAGGCGTCCACTTTGCCAGCGGATGTCGAGCGCTGAATGGCAAATATCGCTCGCTGCGCCAGAACTGCTGCGGTCTGCATTGAAGCAATACTCGAGAGCTGCGACTCTCAATGCTGTAAAGAGCTTTTCTTTTGATGAAATGTTACTTGGTGTTGAATGCCGTCACTGCAAAAAATTCAAACATTGCAAATCTACTGCGTTTTAATTACGACTGACTCACTTTCAAATATTATATGTTCAGTTTTATCTTACATATTTTGAGGTCCTCTGGTTCCGTTTTGAATGTTTTCTCAATGTTGGATATGAGTCTGGATGTTATACAAAATTGCTGTGAAATAAATTTTAAATAATAGTTATTTGTTTAACTAGGCACCAAAATATCAGAATAAATGCTGCTGAAGCTGTAAATTTGTGTTTGCTTTCGTGTTGAACATATTATTTTTTGCCGATTTGGAATTAATATTAATTTAGTACATATTTTGAATGTTAAAAATGTCTGACATCTCTTGCTGAAAACTCTTCAAGCTTCTGTATAATCTTTTGACGATCGTCAATTTTTTTTATACAAGTAATTTGAAACAAACCTAGGTAGCAGAGAAAAGAGTTAAATTAAAATGCCAAAAACTATTATTGGGCTTTTTCAATTGTTTTTATTATTATTTGCAGGACTTTATATTATATACTCAAGACAACTTTTACTTTTATAAATAGTTATCATTCTTAAGTTTCTGTATTAAGTTCTTTTGATGATGACCCTAACAGCTGAAATTACAATAATAAATATATTTGTAAAACTTTTAGAACTTTATCGAATGTTTAAGTAATTTATTTTTATATTATCAGGTTATTTTTCGGCACTTTTTAAAGTACCCTAATTTTTTTTTTAATATCGGTTGTGTATCTATTTATATTTGAATTTTTTTATGAAGATGATAAGTGGACTAACTACTTATAGTCATATGCCGCTTAATGAATGGATGATTGTGAATTCATGTGAACACGAACGACCATGCTTTTCAGTGGGATTCGAACCCACGACCCCTAACGTTTTAGGATAGTGGCAAAGCCATTACGCTATCAGCTATATTTCAATTATTATAGTTGCTATGAAAATAAACATCTATCAGATTTTAAAAATTCATATAAATAAAAACCAAGGATTGATGTATTATTAAATAATGAAATAATTGTGAAGGGGTAAGTGTAGGGTGGCTGGTGTAAAAATTTCAATTTGGATGGTTTGTGGCGCAGGGTAACGGCGTAGTTTCCCACTTGGCAGTTTCCAATTTGTGTGCGTGGCGTAGCATGCATAACGAGGCCGGTGGCTTTGCTGCGTGGCCGACGTGAGTATTTGATGTCGGTAATTAACCTGGCCGCCCCGACGCCACGCCACCGCGATGCGCTTATGCGAGCAATCAATTGTCGAGAGTCGAGCACCGCACGGCACCGCACAGCGCCGGGATCTAGCTGGCAGCATTAGTGGTACATGTACACGACACAGTATTAAATAAATATCTTGTCGCAAGTCTCGCGATACCGATAAGCGGATCACACGATCTGCATTTGTAAACGACGCAAAAGAGCACGCGATCAAATCCCAGCAGGCCGCGCCGAAAGGCTTTGAAATAAAATCGTTCGCGCACCGGAAATTCCAGCGTCGGCCCTCCGGTAATCGGATCGCAGATCCGTCGGCCTGATTGCATTCCACTCGCCTGTAGCGCCCTCTACACCATCTCCCTTCACCCTCCGCACTCCCTCGGCACGCGATGGATTCGATGCATCGGCCTTCTTTCTGCGTCTCTTACTTACTTTCAATTACATTTTATTAAATATCATCACATCTGGAGGTGAACTCTGTATAACATATTTATGCGCATAAAGTAATCTCCTATTTATTCTTTACATCCTTGTAGTTAAGTTTCTCCACATCTTCCTATTTTTTTACTTACTTGTTTTTAATTCCTATATCCATTTTGATCTGGGTCTTCTTCTTCCTCCTGATCTCCATTCTATTACTGATTTAATTGCATCCTTTTCTTCTGCTTTCCATATTATCTCCAAACCATCTGTTTAATTCCTTTTATCTCTTGCACTGTTTGTAGGTTTGTACTTCCTTTGAGAAATGTTTTGTTTCTTTATTCATTATTACAGCGAATAACAATTTTATAAAAATACACCAATGATGATATATTATAATTTAACATTCTTATGGGATAACGTTGCTTCTTATGTAGCTCTTTAGATCTTTTTTGTTGAAGTGGATCAATCTCCGTTTCTATTCTTAAAATCCTTGTAGTTAGATTTCTGCACATCTTCCTATCTTTTGTATTACTTTACCAATTTTTAAATCCTGCTGCTTTTAAATCTTCTTCTTATTCCTTTAGCCATGTTAATCTGGGTCTGTCTCGTTTACTTTTTCCTTCTAGTTGCCATTCTGCTACTGATTTAATTGTATCCTTTTTTCTGCTCTTTATATATGTCCAAGTCATCTAACTTTCTATTGCTTGATCTTTTTACCCAACTTTTGTTCTTTTTCATAGTTTGTTCTTATTCTGCAATCGGTTTCTGATATCTTTTTTGATCCCAGTATTCTTTCTTCAAAGCCAAATTTTCTGGTTACAAACGGCGGGTTTGAATTTCCATGATCTGATTTGGTTCGGTACTTACTCCCGTTGGGGTAAAATTAACTGGGCAACCACAAAGCTATCGGGCATCGGCTAGTATTTGTAACAAGGACTTGCACCGGATGGGCAACACACATGACATCTGTGTAAAGAAAGTGGCACTATAAAGGGCATACATACATTTTCACGTTACAAAAATACCGGAAGTACGATTAACACTAGTAGCATTTATACCGTGATTTCGATTCCATATATATTTATTTACGGAACATACTATATGTGTACGTTATTGGGTGGACGAATTTGAGCGCGTTATGAAAGATTCAGGGCAAATTAATTACATTATAAATATCTTTGTGGAGGGGTAGCCGGGTAAATAAAATGGAATATACGTTTGGCAATCGTAGGTGGGCTCCGTTTAGGTTTCCCGGGGCGCGTAGCCGCTGCGTGGCCTGCATAAATCAAAGCGCAGCCGTGACTAACATGGCAACGAGGAAATCTAAATCGCGTGGCCCGCTCGCACGCCGCTGTGTGCATTACGATGACATTAAACGTGCAAATCGCCCCGTTTTATCTTTTCACAGTCACAAATTGGAGCCGGTGCCGAGGTGCCTCGGTGCACGGTTGCAATAAAGACATAACTGCTCCTGAACGTATTTCGTATCGATATGCACAATTTGAACGCTCGCGCAGCGAATACGAATGCCGACAACGATTAACTACGGCCATTCCAATAATACCCTGTTGATTTCTGCTTTACTGCTGTCATTCCCAGTTTACGCGAACCACAGATAACACGCTCAACACAAACTATTTTGTTTATTTATTTATTTACAAAAATCACTTGACACAATTCCCTTCGGTGCGGAGCAGGACTCAAGCTCTCACTTAATTACCCAATAAATCAGTCTGCCTAACCAATAACTGTTCAACTAGGACACTAGGAGTGAAGTCCAGGCCGCTACCGTCGTTTGTCTCACATCCTGCCCTTACACTCACCACCATATATGGGGGTTGTTATTGTTGAGTTTGTCATTTTCAGTTGGGTTTGATACTTGTCATAAAAATAATTTCAAGTTGTTTATCATTGAAATATATGACACTTTTGTAATAAAATATGTTTGATAATTTTGAATATAGTTTTTAAATAAAATATTAAAAATATATTCATTTTCTGCGTAACTCCATCAAAAGTTTTTTAACAAATAGAAATTTAACAAGTAACTTTTACTGGTTTCTGCGGTTTAGTGGGGTAGCACGAACCCAGAAACACATTCAACTAACAATCAATCTCCTCCAAACTTTCCTATCCTGACACACCATTTTCGCCTTGTCCACATTCATACATGCTCATCTATTCTTCACACTCGGAATCATTTGTTCACGCAACAAACCATCAATCATACCCAACCACTTATTCCTCGGACACTCACCAATGTATTCCGTATACGATCACGTCTCGTGTACCCACACACTCCTCTCAAATATATCATTTCTACAGCAGTTATACGTCGTTCATGCTTCTTCATCCACACCTAACATTTAGAAAATTCTAGATACATTCACGTTTCGAGCAAATGTACCCAGAGCACCCAATACCTTGCACCCTGCAGACACCCGCCTTTCAATCTCTGGGCCAATGCTACCCAAATATACAAATTCATTCACTGGTTCCAGTCTCACACCATTCCCTGAAACATTACAACCAGTCACCAAATAATTATTCTCAAACACCAACACTTTACATTTATCGATATTCAGTAACATATTTAAACCTTTCCCTACTTCATTTATGCTCACATATTCTTCTCTATTGCTCCTCATTTTCATTCAACACAACATTATCTGCATAAGCTAACGCAGGCACTATACGTCCACCAATACACACACCATCCGTTCCATTCAATACATTTTGTAACAACACATCCATGTACAAATAAAACAACCAAGGAGACATTCCACAACCCTGTTTCACACCAACATCTATACGAAACCAATCACTCAAACTACCATCAACTCTCACCGCAGCCTCACTTCCTTCATACAACGCTCGAATCGTTCCCAACAAATTACCATCCACACCACGTGTACTACTAGTGTAACTTGTAATAATCGTGAAAAGTAGCACGATGAAGATGTCCTCTCCTTGCTGGTGAAGCGAGCACCATTCATCACCGGCGACCAGTGTGCGCGCCCACCGAAATGAAATGAGCAATAAATAAAATGCTGTAAAACCACCCTCTTTCGCACACACGTGGTTCTTTCTGCGGCCTCATCCATCACCGCCTGCCGGCCTGCCCGAGCCACTCGCACGCCCTTATCAGCTGCACTTTCTTATCACACAGCGGAAGATACTTTACAAAAATCTACCACCTAGATATATGTAATATAGTGGTAATTTCATTTATTTATAATACTACAAAAATTAGCTATGTACAAATATACAATCAGTGTCTGGGTTTTCGTTTTGGGCCTTCTTAGATGATTTATTATCTCAAAATATCTCTCACGTACTCTGCATTAAATGTCATCGACTCTTGTATAGTAATTATTTCTTTTTTCTTCGTATTCTTAATTTTGCAATTATTATTAAACTTTTATTATCTGTAATAGATATTGGCCTGCTTGTAATTAATAGGTATTTATATTTTGGATAACTTATAAATCTTTTCTCTTTTTCACTGAGTCTGTATATTTTGGTTTCTCCGTATAATTTCAACCCCCAAATTCTGACCTAGATTTTGTCGTCTTTCTATATCCGTTCCTTTCATAAAAATTTTGTCCTTTTTATTCCCCATTGATCCTTTCCCTGCTTTCATTCTTCTTATTTGATATTTCCGCCCAACAATCATATGCGAGACTTTTCCATGGTGTTCTTTTTTTTGTAAACGAAATAAAGAAGGATATTTGTTTATGTATGGCCGCGCATAGTTCAATTTTGATGATTCTTTTTTTATTGGATAGGGTATACATCGAAATTGATCCCATTTCAATTTAACAAAAAAATTTTACCCTTAAGGATAGGAAAATAGAGGATGATTGTTCACTCACTGAATTTCTATTCTACTACGCATAAATTTGTACTGGTTTATCCGATATCGATGATTTTTTTCCATCTTAAGGATAGAAAAATAGGTAGCCTCAATACTGGATTCTTTCTATTTTGTTTTGTTCTCACCAACACCAAATTTTCAGTCCATACATCACATGGTAACAATCAATTTATCGAAAAGTTGGTATTACGTGTAGTAATACGAAACGTTGTATTTAAATAAAATATTTTTATCTAACACCTCTCAATAAATGCTCTATATCTATGGCGATTTTAAACAAGGAAAGTAACAAAGTAATTTTTTATTTATAACAATAATAATAACACTCAACATCTTTGTAGGTAACCACTTCGTTTGACATTTTAGTTTAGAAAATTTAAAGCATATGTCACTGACAAATAAAAATTCTTTAATAAATTTTGCATTTATAACTATTACGAAACTAAATTCAAAAGTCTTTTTATATTAATAGTATTAATTTAAAGTTCTCTATATGTAACATAATTATTGCAATTAAGTTATGTGAGGTATACAGAGCAATTTCCAATTTCCGGAGTCTATTTTAGTGCTTCCTGTATCATAAACAACTTTATATAACCAACTTATTAAATATTGTCGTTGTTTATGATTAAATTTACGGAGAAGCAAACCCACTGAAATACATTTATATTTTGGTGTTAAATAATTCGTGTATTTGAGCCAAACGTAGTGATCTAGCACGTGGAGTTCCACATTTAGTTCGAGCGTGTCCCGGGCGACAAATTGCATCGCATCCCGCTGATTTCGCGTTCCCGAAGGATAACCAATCATCATAAATTATTGCCAGTCGAACAGGAACGCCTCCCCAGTGGCCCCACTCGACCTCATCGCGAACTTCGGGCTTTTTATCTATCATTAACTGATCCGGGTCACTGAGCGTCAACAAAATCAGAACCTGCAACTGATAATGAATCAAATACTTTCAGTGACTTGAAAATGGAAAACATAATGCTGAACGACGCGCGGACGCAACTCAAAATTGTGGATTTTGGTCTGAGTAACACCTGGTCCGCTGAAAGTCCTCTCCGAACGCATTGTGGGTCACCGGAGTATGCAGCTCCGGAACTGTTCGTCACCGGACAGTTGTATGGACCCCAAGTGGATCTCTGGAGCCTGGGAGTCATCCTCTACGGTATGGTGTTGGGACAATTACCTTTTCTCACATCCAGAGACTCCAGAATATCCAGCCAAGATAGAAGGAAACATTTATTGGTGCAAATTAATCGAGGGTTAGCACCTGTACATAGAAAAGCTCTTGCTAGTTTCAGCATAGGTAATCAAGAACTCTAGAACTCTTAGCACAATCAACCAATAATCAAACGTTCTTACAACAAACGAACAAACAATCAATCATACCTAATCACGTATTCCTCGGACGCCAACGCAATCTCACTCACATATATTAGTTTCACCTACCTTTCGAGATGGCCAATCCACCTCAAATGCCATGCAACTTTTTCCATACCCAACATACCATACAATTGAATACATACATAAGTAACGTCACGCTATAACCTACTCAGTGAGGTAACATGAACTCAGAAACACAGTCAACCAACAATCAATTTTTTCGATCGCACATTCATACATTCTCGTTCACCTTCAATCTCACCCTAAATATTCGCTCAATATATCCAAAACCAATTCAACTGACTCACTCCCACTTTCTTAACAACATTCTTCTCAAACTTATACTCACCAATGTATTCCGATTACCCACTAGTGGGTATAATTTTGAGAAAAGTCACTAGTGCGTAATTTTCTATTTATAACAATGATAATAACACACAACACCTTGGTAACCACTTCGACTGACATTTTAATTTAGAAAATTTGAAATATATGTCACTGTCAAATAATATTTCTTTAATGAATTTTGCATTTATTAAAAGATGTTGGATAAAACGTTATATTTTATACGTGGACAAAGTGGAATTACCCACTCGATAAAATTATCGCACTCAGCCTTCGGTATAATAGTTAATTGAACTCATTTGTATTAATATATTATTTAACTTTTATTATAAACATTTTATTTATTTATTCCAAGATCATTGAATGTTAATTTCTATATATTTTCTTATCAACTATACTGTACAACAAAGACAGGTAACCTGTCTCTTTCGGCTTGCATTTTTAACGTCAGTTGGCATTCCAGTATTATTATTATACTTCAGTGGTCCATCCCTCAAAAACATACTACCCAAATACGAGTGTACAAACTCATTCATTGAAACATTACAATCAGTCACTAAATCATTCTTCTCGAACACCATTACATATATCGACGATTTAAATCTTAAACTTTAGAATTTCGTGCAATGTTGGCTCGCCTTCTAATCCCGGACCCGGCAAAGCGAATCGGAATAATCGACTTAGTACGACACCCATGGCTAACTGACCGAAATCGAAAACCTCTTCGAATTACTGGAATCGACGACTTGGCCACTAATTGGAAAACTATAGTTCGTCACCACACCAATATTCTTACATAAAATCAGTTACAACAACACGCTTTTCTTGATGCAGATATTAAAAGAAGTAGGAAAGTTACTACGCATGGAACCTGCTCGAATCGTCGCAGCTCTTCGCGCTGACCCATACAGTGCAATCGGAGGCGTCTACAACATTATGACATACAAACGTTCCCAACAACTTGAGATAGCAGCGAAGGAATCTGTAGCCGCTCAGCAACCACAAGCGAGGCCAGTTACCAGTGCTGGTACAGGGACCACTACCACTCATCACGTGCAAAGATTCCACCCCGTCAGTAGACCAGTCACTGCTTATACTTGCCCTAGAAAAGAGCCTGCCACTACACAGTCACCCGCGAAGACTGAGCAGAAAAAGATTAAAGACTGGACTAATGACATTCAAGTATTGTTATTGGTCAATAAATTGACCAAGTTTTCTCGTCAATTTATTGTTGTGTGTAATACTGCGTCAATTCTGCGTAGTGTGAGATTGGAACAAGTGAATGAATTTGTATATTTGGGTAGTATGTTTTTGAGGTATGTATTGATAGGGAGATTGAAAGACGGGTGTCTGCAGGGTGCAAGGTATTGGGTGCTCCGGGTACATTTGCTCGAAACGTAAATGTATTTAGAAATATGCTCGATTGAGTGTTTATAATGACGTGTTAGTACCTACATTGAAATATGGTAATGAATGTTGGGTGTGGATGAAAAAGTATGAACGACGTATAACTGCTATAAAGAAAAGATGAATATGTATGAATGTGGACGAGGTGAAAATGTGTGTCAGGTTATGAGTATTTGTATAGTTGGTTGATTGAGTGTGGATAATGGTGTGTTAGTGCCTGCATTGATGTATGGTATATTGGGTGTGGATGAAGAAGCACGAACGATGTAACTGCAGTGTACTTAAGATAATTGATTGGAGTGTTTGGGTATACAAGATGTGATCGTATTCGGAATACATAGGTGTATGGTGAGTGTGAGATTGAAAAGAATGTTGTTAAGAAAGTGGGAATGAGTCAGTTGCGGTGGTTTGGACATCTTGAACGAATGTCGAATAAAAGGTTGGTGAAACTAATATGTGCGGGTGAACGATTTGTATGGCAGTGCAAGGAATAAGTGGTTGGGTATGATTGATGTTTGTTGCGTGAACGAATAAATCCGAATGTGAGGAATAGACGAGTGTCAGGATAGTAATGTTTGATTGTTGGTTAACTGTGTTTCTGGGTTCGTGCTACCCCACTGAGTGGGATATAACACGACGTTATGTATGTCATTTTTGTATGTATTGCTTGAACAAAAAATATTAGTAGCATAGATAACAGCTAATATCGTGTCGGTACTATTCAAGTTGTCACAATAAATTAACTGAATACTTGATGTGTTTAAAACAAACGACAGTATTTTGTTCTTAGTAATTTATTGACAAGAAACCTTGACCAATTTACAAACCAATATATTGCGTCGTATAAAACAGGCATTAAATATTAAATTATTAAAACATAATTATTTAGGGCACGCCGAGTAGACTGCGAGTGATAGGTTCTCGTAACATCAACAAGCCCTATGCCCTTCGTAGTTGCACTAATGCCAAACCTGCGACACAATCTGCAGCACGACCATCGTTAGCAAAGTCTTCGCCAGAATCGCTGGTTAGTCGAAGGACTAAGTCGGAACCGTTGTCACAAGCTTCACCGAAGAGAGCTACAACTGCTGTGTCTGCACCTGGAGGAAAACCTGAACGCGCTGTCAAACGCAGAAGGTACATACTTGTACAGTTCATTCAATTGTGATTGTACATCACGCTATATCTCACACAGTGGGGTAGCACGACATCTGGAACACAATCAAATAAACCACTTATTCTACGGACGCTCACTCAATCGTTCATTCGACATCTGAACACGATCACTTTCCTCTCAAGTACCTCTTTTCCATAACAGTTATACGTCGTTCATGCTTCTTCATCCACACTCAACATACAGAACAATATATCAATGTAGGCACTAACACACCATTATACACACTCAATCTACCAACAATACAATTATTCATTCATATCCTAATACATCACTTTCGTCTCGTCCACATTCATACATGTTCGTCTATTCTTCACAGCAATTAAATTATATGTCGTTCATGCTCCTTATCCACACCCAACATTAAGAACCATATATTAATGTAGGCACTAATACACCATTAGCAACACTCAATCAAGTATCTCTAGATACATTTACGTTTCGAACAAATGTATCCAGAGCACCCAATACCTTGTACCCTGCAGACACCCGCCTTTCAATCTCCCGGTCAATACTTACCTCAAAAAGATACTACCCAAATATAAAAACATTACATTCTGTCATCAAATCATTCTTCTAACGCGGGCAATATACGTCCAACAATACGTATACCATCCGTTCCATTCAATGCCCTTTCATCGCCATTAATTTACCTATTCACTTTATAGCAAAAGTGTACATAAAAAAGTTATTCAGTATTTAAAACAGCATTGCAATAAGGCCTATTTGGCTACCTAAATATTAGAATTTCACGATATCATCATCATATTAAAATTAATATTCATTAGAAAAATTATAACAAGAAGATTAAACAAAATGAAAAATATTTGACATTTCCTGAAACAGGTTTAGATTTATTTATTACGTGTTGTATTATTTTCTTTAGAATGGGCCTTCTTATTACATGCATTTTAAATTGGGTAGGTTAAAAAAATTGCCACATTTAATTCTACACCAGGTATGCATCTAGGCTCTAACACTCCATTATAAACACTCAATCGAGCATCTCTAAATACATTCTTATTTCGACCACTCGCCTTGTAATCTGCTGGTTAATACGTCCGTCCATCCCTCGAAAATACAGACTACCCAAATATATAAACATTACATACAGTCATCATATCATTCTTCTCAAACACGAACACTTTTCATTTATCGATATTCAATAACAGATTTAATCCTTTTCCTACTTCATTTATGCTCACAACAATATAAGCTAACGCAGGCACTATATGTCTACCAATACATATATCATCCGTTCCATGCAATGCATTTCGTAACAACAATTTGTATATGGATACAAATTAAACAATCAAGTAAACATTCCATAGCCCAGTTTCACATCAACATCTATACGAAACCAATCACTCAATCTACCATCAACTCTCACCGCTTGAATCGCTCCCAACAAATTACCATCCACACTATATTCTACAAATATATCCGATATAGTCTCTCAAAGAACACTGTCATACGCTTTCTTTAAATCGAGGAAGCCACAGAACGATTGACTTCTCAACTTGAGCAACAACAAAACATAAATATTAGAGTTGCGAGACATTGAATAACATTGAGTTTTCGAGGGTCTTGAGCCTAACATTGAATGACAGTTCGCGTGCAGTGAGCAGCAGCAGCGGTCTAGCCGCGCGACACACAGCAGCGGACGCAAAACAGCCCCAGGTTCAAACCCCACCAAGTACCGGCCGCCGCAGCAAACTCCCGAGACTCACTCCACCGCCGAGCCGCACATCAGCCGCCGCCTCCTCAACGAGCCCATCGCCAGGTGCATCGCCGGATACGTCGGGAAGTATATGAATGCCCACGGAGCCAAGGTACGAACTCGCACTTCTGCTGAACAAGTAAGCGCGCATACTTACCCAACACCCGGTAGCCACTGAATGTACGTTTCTTCAGTTCAGATGGATCAAAGATTTTGCCTCGTTCAACCATCCCGGCGCGGTGATCATCGCCGCCGAAACCAAATAGCGGCGCGTGCAGCTAAAGAATGTCAAGTCGGTTGCTAGATACGATAGTACGAGAAATAAAACGACACAACTCGGCTTCTTTTATATTTCCAAAACTAAACACCAGCTATACAACAATGTCATGTAGAAAAGAAATAGTTATAATTAATAAATAACTGACAATTTATCACATTTTCTAATTCACTTAGGAAGATTTTATTTTAAGGCCTCTTTCACGAAGCATAATTCACTATTAAATACTGATTTACACACTGAAATATTGCAGACTTTTAAGAGAGCGAAAAACGATCCTGATACACATAGATGTCGCAGGGCCACCCTTCTTTGTCTAACACTTGTTACTACGTAAAAACATGCTGCACAGTCTTATCCTAAAACGGTAATAGATATTTATGCAACAAGGGTTTTATAATGAGGCAAATAAAAGGGAGTTAATAAAACCCTATTATATACGTGGAACATACAATATTGTTTGTTCGACTCTATATCGGACTAGTCGATAAAGAGCACTTTATGCACACTAAACAATATCATAAACAAGTGATTGTAATACAGTCGATTATATGTAACAAATACATAATTTAGCGCAGTGAATTAAATAATATTTTTTTGTTGTTTAATACCAATTTATTTATTGTTTAGTGTTTTTACTTCATTGGATTAGTTCATAAAGAGCTACTTTATACACGCTAAACAATATCATAAAGAATTGATTGTAATCCAAACATAAATATTATTTATTACACACTTTCAAATCATACATTTTTTTTATGTCAACGTCATGGGTCAAATTTAATTGTCATTGTAAGCTAAGAAATATAATCTGCAGTACAGTCGAACGTAAAATATAGTATGCAACACGTACAAAATTGGGTTTTATTGATTCACCCTTTTATTACTTTACATCACATAAATATCTATTAACAGTGCATAGCTCAATAATTTTTATTTTCTTATCAGCTTTCTGAGCGAACTGTACAATCAAGACAAATGTCTCAACAACAGGCTCGCATTTTCAACATCAGTTACCCTTCCAATATTATATATTTCAGTGTTTTCACATAAAATATTTTTACTGTTGCTTCACAAGGGTCATCTTAAAACAAAATCGCTGCCAGTTAAGCTAAAAGATAATACTGTTCTTCATACCCTGCACATGTCTTAAATAATAATAATAATTAAAAAATTTAAATAAAAACATAACGGAAACTACAGGTAAAAATAAAAAATAAATAGTTAAATAAAGTTTGTAAAATGTGCAGTTTCCGTTTTGTCTGGATAGTAAGAGTGGATATTAAATGGAATTGAAACTTTTACGAAGCCTGAACAGGTAAGGGGTGATGGTTTTGGGCTGCAGAGGGACCAGGCGCTGGTAACCAAGCGGAATGGTAGCGTTAGCGGAACCGGTAGCAATACTGGGTCGAACCGCGTGCACACTCATGCTGCAACAGACACCACATCACAAATGAAAACATGCGACACCGACAAACATCAATCAAAAATAACGAGAACACTGTTACACACTCTTGGAGTTTTGGATTCAGTTCTGTAAATATTTTATTTAAATCTTCTTCCTGAAACGTCGAAACGAAACGTCTTATACCAGGAGTTTTTTTTTTGTCAGTACATATAGAGATGTGTTAAAGTGATTCACTGTAATATAAATAGTAAACTGGGGTAAAAGAACAGATTTTTTTGCAGATTCACATTAAACTTGACACTTTACAGACTTCGCCTCATCAATGAAACGGCAGCCTCTGCTGTAAATCTATATTTTGGTGCCTAGTTAAACAAACAACTATTATTTTAAATTCTGTAAAACCTTTTCAATTATTAGTGAGAATTCTGAAAACATTTAAACTTATTAAAACATATGTATAGTTTGCAATAATTAAACCAACTTCATGTAATTTATTAAGTATAATATAAACTTTTTATTTGTATAAATTTGGGAGTTATATTTTTTTATTGTAAACTATTTTTTATGAACGCGAATAACTTCTGAATTTGTAATTTTACCCTAGACACTTGTCATATTGCACTTTTTTAAAGGGAATCTAATTTACTATCCAAATCAGTAAATATTTACAGTGTTCCATTGATAGTTATTTGTATATCATGGCACTAAAGTATATATATATTTTTTGCGAATATGGAATTTATTCTCCGAGGCTATCGCCTATCGCGATATTTTAGTGTCGAGGTATACATTGTATTTTTTCCGAAATCGTTACATTAAAATTTAAAACATAAATAAATAGCAATATGTATTTGTAAAACGTCAGCTAGCTGTTGCAAGGGGAATGGCTGTGATAACGAAAGTACTGTCAAAGTGTCAAATATTTGTGTATAATTTTCATTATTATTTATATGTTCTATACGTGAACTGCATTAAATCCGATAAATTATTATCAATGGTAAATAATAAATAAATTCACCAATAGTATTATAGGATATGTTTGTTATTTTAGGTAGTGCTAAAAGTTTGACAGATGAGTCTGTAAAGTTTTACTTAGCTATTATTTTGGCTAACTTCACGGAGTGATATCATGTGTTTTGGTACATGAAATAAAAAAACAGATATTATTTGAAGTTTGCTGTGTTACGTAAAATAGAACAAGACTTATGAATCACCCGGTATATTACTGATATAAATAAAATATTTACAGAACTTAATCAAAAAGTCTTTTCGAAATGCCTTATTGCTAGGAATGGTTTTCAGCCATGCATTGTGAGCAACATAAACGTTTGAGTGATCTTATCGTAATAAATATGTTAGTAGTTGCAGATTCCCAGATGCAGTTATTTCTTAGAGAGTTTATGAGTGGCGCAGGGAGGAGGCGGAACAGACTGCGCAGGCTCTGCGCCGAGCCAAGTGCTCTTAATGAAGCGGCCCTTGACCACCGGCGGTTGCCACCTGCTGACGGACGAAACCACCAAGTATAAAACACATCGCATTTATTCAGTACAAAGAAATCAGTATACAGCAAGGCTACATGGTTTGGTAATAGATTCAGTGCCAGGGGACCTCGCGCGAACTCGTGATCGTGCCGAGCTTGTAATACCTGGCCGTGATGGAGGGCGTCGCGACGCCGCCGCCGGCTGCTGGCGCGGCCGCGCGCTCGCGCTCACCGCCCGCTTGAGTTCCGTCGCCCTTCAGCACCGCCACGCATTTCCACGAGTTCATGTAGTTCACTGCAACACACACAAACACCAACAACTCGCACACATCAAATGACAACGTACACACTTACTTTTCCATAACCGGACGCATCCGTCATCACCGGAAGATGCCAGAATGGTTCCGGTTACATTCCAGCACACTCTCCACACTGTACAAGCGTGGTCATCGAATTGAGCAGCGACTTGGGTATCGAGACGGGTAAGGCCACTTGCTACACCCACGCTGTCCCTACACACAACAAATCATACTATTTCACGATCACAAAATCGATTTTGTGACACTGTTTTTCTCAAAAACAATGCTATAAAATTTTGGGGAATTTAATATTTGTAAAATTGTCAGTCTGTCAAACTTGGAGCTGTCATTGCTCACGTAAAATTATTGCAATTTCACCATGATATATCAGTTGTATCCCCTTTGAAAGAGTTGATTAGTTTTTGATGATAATCCAATAACCAGAAATGGTAGTTTACTTGACATGGAAGAGATTTCAATTAAAGTGTCAAAAAGTTATTTTGGACGATTGTCAATTGTTTTTTACCTCCCGCCCCGATAAGAAATCTATGGCGAGAGGTATTATGGTGCCCACAACAGATTTTTTTATTGAAATAATAATACAAATAGTCAAACTGTAAAGCACTTTGTTTTATTAATACTTCAGTGAAAGGTACTTATTTATTTTTATTTTTATTGAATTTGTGAATTTGAAATAGGAAAAGTAGTAAGAAAAACACGTGTAACAATGCTTAATTATAACACTATTGATTTTGTTGCAGCTGCAATATTATTAAAGTAATAATTAAAAACAGAAAAAGACGAAATAATGTAAAGAAGAGAAAGTGAACAAGAAATTGGCTACAACGCAAATAAATGAGCCACAATTTTAAATAACACACTGTTATTGGAAGATAACATTTCATCTAGAAATTTGAGAATGTCTGAAAAATTGTATTTTTCAATTTGAATGTGTCGAAGATGAATGAAAAACATATGTTGCTTTTACAGCTATCACAATGTTATTAAATGTTGAAAACAATAAAAATCTTGCAGCAATTTCAAACATTTCGCAGAGGACGAAATCGTTTTGCGCTCATTTAATTGAAACAAAAATTAATGAGAACACTTACGATATGGGTGTCAGAGAAATAATCCTGACATCTTTGGTAGCAACGGCCAACAGATGAAAACTTCTCCCTAAATTAGGAGCAAAAGAAATATCATGAACTGGATCAATTATATTATTAATAGTTTCTGTTTTATTCCATCTTCTTGTGTTTTCGCTGTACTCATAAATGAAAACTTTGCCGCCATTTGCCGGATTGGAATCATCGCTACCCACTGCTAGCATTGGTGGATGAATCCTGTTAATTTAACATGAAATAATTAAATGGCGAGTACAAGTAATTAATACATACTTTGAAAGCGATGGATTCCAAGTGAGGCAGCTACAAGGAAGCTTACAAACAACTTCATGCTGGAGAGTCCACTGACTTAGATTCATCACATCCGGCGCTTCGTAAATTCGGATTACTCCATCGGCTGAACATGTAGCTAATAATAACCCTAAAGTTTTTGGTGCAAATTTGACATCTGTAACGGATGTACGAGAATCGACTAAATTTGTACGTCGCACCCAATGTCGAATGCCTCTTTCACCAGGGCCTGGAGTTTCCCCAACTGAAATAAAAATAATTAATTAATCTCTTACCTATGGAATTCTTGATGAATTCTACCAATTTCCTCCCAAACTGCTGCAGTGCGGTCAAACGAACAGGTGGCCAAAACTTGGCCGAATTCTGGATGAGCCCAAGTTACTTTCCAAACTGATCCACTGTGTGCTTTCCAACTCGCTGTTAATTGCCATTTACCGTATTTGTCTTGATCCCACACCTGAAATATAAACGAATACATGGAAATGTGTCACTCTGGTTTTGTAAACAAACTTGTTACTTTCACAAATTGATCACTGGAACATGTTGCCATACGTTGACCATAAAAATCATAAGCAACATCGTGAATTAAATCTTTGTGTTCTGCATTTATTTCTTGAGCTTCAAACATTTTTATATCTGTTTAAAACAAACCATAACCAAAATGAAAAATGACAGTTAGCTGGCTTGTGCGCAAGCGGTAAAAGCGTGCAGTCTCTACTGTTGCCACCATAGGGATTTTATCCCTAAAAATTTTCGTGATATTACAATATTACTATCTTTTTTGTTTTTTCTATATCAGTTTCTATAATTTGATTTGATAAAAAAATGCTTCGAATCGAAGTAACAGAAATATATTATCTACTATTTTATTAAATAAAATAATTTAGAACATTTTACAGCGCTAAAACCGAAACTCAAACACCCACAAACAGAGCTCGTGGTACCAGCCTGTTGAGTGAGTTAAAAATTTGAGGTTTATTTTAAATTTTAGTTGTTTTTTAAACATCATGAGTGATGTGTTTACCACAGTTGGCAACACTGGCCCAAAGCCGCAAACCATTCCGCTTACAACTGTAACCTGTAACATGTTGGGAGCGTGGTAGCTTGTTTCTAGGAAAATATTTTTAATTTTATTATTTTTATGTTATCAAGAGTTTGGAAAGGGTAACTAATACAATAAATAATTCAATTTTTACAGAATTATAAAATAAATAACAGGTTTCTAGCGATGGCATCAAATGAGAAGAAGTCAAAAAAGATTATAGGTACACACAGTGGTGTATTTCATTGCGACGAAGTATTGGCATGTTTTATGCTGAAACAATTACCTCAGTATAGGGATGCAGAAATAATTCGTACTCGCAATCCTGAGGTATGTATAGATCTAGGTTAAGTATATAAAACCTAATTGCTTGATTATGTTTGAAGGAATTAGCTACTTGCGATATTGTAGTTGATGTTGGCGGAGTGTATGAACCTCAAAAACATCGGTATGATCATCATCAACGAAGTTTTACTCATACTCTTAGCTCAGTACGACCTGATATTGCGAAAAACAAAACCATCAAGTAAGTGAACACCTGTAAATAAATGTTTTTTTGTTTTTCAATTATTAATATTTGTAGATTAAGTTCTGCCGGTTTAGTTTATGCTCATTTCGGGTTTGATATTTTAAAAGAGATTTTATCATGTGAGAAATATATTTTTACACCTGAGGAAATGGAACGTATTTACATGGCAGTATATGATGGATTCATTGAAGAAATTGATGCAATTGACAATGGAGTTCCAATGTATGCTGAAGGAACGCCAAGATATCGAATTGATACTCATTTGAGTGCAAGAGTTCATAACCTAAATCCCGAGTGGAATGAATCAGCAGATATAAATATTTATTCTCTTTTTGAAGATGCCATGAAATTAGTTGGAAGAGAATTTTTGGATAAAGTTAAACGAGTGAGTAAAGTGAGACATGAATTATTCACAATTTATTTTAAAATACTTTATAGGTTGGAACTGTTTGGTTTCCCGCTCGAGTTCTAGTGAAAAAGGCGATAGAAAATAGGAAAGAAGTCCATGAATCCGGACAGATAATCGAGTTGACGGAACGTTGTCCATGGAAACAACACTTACTTGATTTGGAGAAGGAACTAAACATTGAAAATGAAATCAAGTTTGCTATTTATCACGAGGGTCTAAATGATTCTTGGCGAGTGCAGGGAATTCCAATTCAACCTGATAGTTTTATCTGCAGGTACTTGATACGAAATTATTATTTTTATTTTGTGACAACTGACAATTCAAATTGTTTCAGAGTATTTTTGCACAAAGATTGGCAGGGAGTTCGCGATGAAGAACTTTCGAAAGTTTCCGGTATTCCAAACTGTGTTTTCTGCCACGCTACAGGTACATATTTTATTCATGCATTAACACTGAAATATAATAATACTGGAACGCTCAATGACGTTGAAAATGCGATGTTTTTACATGGCAATTGTTCTACAAACAAGTGTTATCCAAAGAAGAGTGATTCACGACTCTGGCTCGTTTATAGCGTTAATAAATGACTACAAATGCGCGTTCCAGTATTACTATATTCACTAATCAGCAGTGAAAATATACATATAAATGAATTGTTGCAGGGTTCATTGGGGGAAATAATACTAGAGAAGGCGCCTTGGAAATGGCATTAAGAAGTTTACAAGCACAAGAAAGTTGATGTATCTTCAAAGATGTATGATCTGAATAAAATGTGGCAAATTATTTGTTTTTTTATCTGTATTGTCTTTGTATTTTGTACAAGATTTCTGCGGCAGTATGAGCAGTTTTATTGAAAGTATTGTTTGATAATATAATTAGAGTACTTCCGATAAGCCAAATAATTAAAGGCTGCTTTGTATTTGGGGTAGTTATTAATTAATTAGACATGGAAAAGAAATTGTTGACTAAGTTTATTTTGGCGTGTAGACCCCCGTAATTATTTTATTGTGATATAATAGTTATTTTAACAGTCTACGACTTTTGCTTGAAGTATTTTTCGCTAAAATTACACCGTGCAACAAATTTATATTTGAGTCAACACACGTGAACTATATATCCGAAAAATTAGATTTTTTCCCTTTCAAATCCTTCAAACTGCTTGCTTATATCACATCAGTAATTTTTTTAAATCAATATTGCAGTTTTAGAAAATTATATTTTTTGCAATTTAAGGGTATTTTTAAATATTCATATCTTTTGCAATTTTTGACATTTTTAGATGATTATTTGACGAATCGAAAGCTTAAAAAGTAATCTTTCAAAATAATTATGCGTTTATAGGTTTGTTCCAAGTGGTCATTTCTGACATGTTTGTCAATTCACTGCGCCTGTGAAAAATGTAAACAATTTAAGTTTGAAACAGATACTGGAACGGTGAATGGAGTGAAGCGTATGTGCATGCTCATTTTTTGTTTTGACAGCTAACCTTAAATAAATATAAATAAAAAAATTCATACATTTTTCGCTACAAAAAAAGAAATGAAGCTTATGTTTCATACTTAACTTGTTTATATTTATCGCAGGCGCAGTGAAATTGTCACAAACTTGTCAGAAATGACCACTTGGAACAAACCTAATATATAATCAATAGATAAGAAGTAATGCATCCATCCCATTATTATGTGTTCATGATTTGTAATTGTGCTTTGTATACACATCTAGGTTCTATTGCAGCAGCGCTAAAGATACGTCGGAACTTCAGGAATTCGGTAAGCCCTAAAAAATTTATTATCAAATATATAATAATATCAAAATTTACAAAGTTCTATGTGATCAATGCCTTCAAACAAGTCGTGCATTATGTCAACGGATAGGTTATCTGTAAAGATGCGTGTGTTATAAAAAGTAAACTATTTTATTATGGTTATTATTATGTTCCTAAACAAATTTATATTCATATGAATATTTTCATATAAACTACAAATATTATTTTATTTTGTATTTAGAAAGTAGCTATTGAATAAATAATTCATACACAAATAGAATTTATTTTATCAGATCAAGCTTGTCCAATTAGGTTCAATTAAAACGCCTCAAATAAATTCGTACGTGACTAGCTAAGCGCTACGTTTACTGCTGTTCTTGTGCATTGTAAGCATAGGCTTGGTTTGCTGAACGTATGTCGCAGCGGAGTTGAGACGTCGCAGTCGAACATTCCAGCGCCATTTTGTGTAGTCAGTTGGCTGCAAACTCTCCGCCATTGCGGGTGTGCTAGACACTCGCTCCGCGTATTTTTGCTATATGTCCACACTAGGTGGGCCAACATATGTTAAATTCGGTGCTATCGTTCCGTGGGGGGTGTGTATCGAGAATTCGGGCGAACGTTGAAGCGCTGTCCACCGGGACCAACGTAGTGCAGCCAATTATTAAGCGCTTATTCGCGATGGAGAATCGGGTGCACTGGACCGGGTTCCAGTCGGGCCCCATTTGGGGAAGCGAGTCTGTGTTAGCGTGTAGGTCTTCACCTTTTGGGGGATCGGGGGGAGTCCCCACCAATTGTGGGCCCTGGAGTCCAGGGGAGGTCTGATCCCCTCGTCAACCTGACGGGTAGGCGTGAAACCTTCAGGTCTCGCTCGCGTAACTAGGAGCTCCCGGAGTGGGTCGTCGACACGGCATATGTCGAACGTCTTTGCTAACGAGACAACAACAAAGCCGGTTGTTTGTCATTAGAGTCATTGCGCCTTAATTTATAAGTTAGCTACACTTGAACAACCACTTAGGTAGGGTTACAGGCAAGAAAGAAGTCAAGAAAAGAAACCATCATTGAAGTCATCATTGAAGCCAACGATGGGGGTGTGCTTTGGGATGAATGGTGTGCAGTGGAATGACTGGTGTGCTGTGAAATGAATGAATACCATAACTTGTTTTATTGAACTATTTTACTGCCTTGTATTTTGAGTTTATGTTTCAGATTTTATTAGACATCAACAAATATTTCCTCGTAACCATGCCATGTATGTTTTTTTTCAGGTTCACATTTAATATTTTATCTAATACATTGTTTTTATGTTCATAGCTTATTGTGGACAACGTCATCGGAGCCTTGATCATCTCACCCCGACAGAACATCTGGGCATTCGTCCGCGCCTAGCTTTACATTTTGTGGAGCAGGTCAAAGGTATCCAGCTCATGCTGAGATAGTGCGATATAAAGCGGAAATCATTTTTTAGCAAATATGTTCAACAAATATTTCCTAACTATAACATGTATGTTTTTACTAGGTTCACAATTATTCTTTTATCTATTATATTGTTTTTATGTTAATAGCAACAAGTGGACAACGTCACCGGAGCCTTGACCACCTTCAGCAGTGTCTTCGGAGCCGATATCAGCTTTGAAGTAAATTATTTACAACTAAATAGTAAGTTAATTAATTTTACAGTAATACAATTATATCAATACTTTATTTGTATGTTTACATAGGACTTCCATGGACCCGGAACCATCTTCTGCTGCCGCATCATCTTCGTTGAGCTGCTGGTATTCTGATCAGTCTCGCCGGACCCTGCATCATCACCAGAGCGCTCTAGATCATGATCAGGACCGATATCCGCTGCCAGCAACATGAATATAGTAGTTTTTATTTTACATATATGTTATTTGTAACTAGAAGGCTGTTATCTTATAAATAATATAAATTAATATCTTAAATAAACGAAATAGAATAACATGTATTTATCCATAGAGATAATAAAGAAATTATAACATATTATTTGTGTTTTATTTACTTTAAAATATGCAATACAATAGTTTAAAATTAATATTGTCATTTAATGAATCGAAATTTTATTTTATTATTTTCAATTTTAATCTTAGTGCAGTACAGTATACTACATGAACTCACTCTTAAAATTAGTTGTAGCATAATTTGGTGTTGGATTTTCGATTTTAATCTCAGTGCTGCCATCTATTGAGAAAAAGCTGAACCAATATACAGTAAGTACACAAAAAATATATCTATAAATTGTGGATGTCCATAATATATAAAAACAATTTGTCGATTTGTTCACCAACTGAAAAAATTGTCGATGTTTCTGCTAATTGATTAGGGTATGCCCTACGCCCTTCATACTTACATATGTTGTAGAAAAATAGCGGTTCTTCAGGGGTCAACTCACAGGGGACGGCGAAATTTCGTTATTTTTGCGATATCTCTTACCGTTTTCGAGATATGACGCTTTAAAGTTTTCAAAATAGTTTCCCTTAAAAATCACCCTTAATATTAACTTTAAAGGGCTAGAAATGATTGTATACCCCTTTTAGAATGTGCTGAATACGATTCCATCAACCATTTTGCGATAGGATGTGTAGTTACCTAATTAGAGCAGTATTTACTTTGCTTTATTTAATTACATAAGATTTAAGGGTGAGCGCCAATTTTCGAGACCGCCACGGGAGTTTTTAGGGCTGAATCTATAGGAATCCACCCCTAACTCGATTTTTTTGGGTTTTTTCCAAAAAAAAGTTGGACTATAGTCTTGGGGTTTTTACGATAAAATATTAGGGTAAAAAAATTGAGGTAAGGGCGCTACATCCTACATTAGGGTCTGTAGATTCCGAATCTGTGATTTAAAATGTTCTAGGGTTAGTATTTCTTACGTAATTCGCATTTATCTTTTATATGTTATGACCCACTGCGGACTTGTGGTTCATAATTTGTTTCACTGCTGACTTGTCGTTCATAATATATAAAATTGCCGGTACGCTGAGGAAATGTGACATGCAATAATGAACCTTATATACATGCTACATAAAGCACATAAAATTGGATATGAAATACCCCAAATTTAAGGGCGAGCGCCAAATTTCGAGACCGCCATTGGAGTTTTTAGGGCTGAATCTATAGGAATCCACCCCTAACTCGATTTTTTTGGGTTTTTTCCAAAAAAAAGTTGGACTATAGTCTTGGTGTTTTTACGATAAAATATTGGGGTAAAAAAATTGAGATAAGGGCGCTACACCCTTCATTAGGGTCTGTAGATTCCGAATCTGTGATTTAAAATGTCCTAGGGTTAGTATTTCTTACGTAATTCGCATTTATCTTTTATATGTTATGACCCACTGCGGACTTGTGGTTCATAATTTGTTTCACTGCTGACTTGTCGTTCATAATATATAAAATTGCCGGTACGCTGAGGAAATGTGACATGCAATAATGAACCTTATATACATGCTACATAAAGCACATAAAATTGGATATGAAATACCCCAAATTTAAGGGTGAGCGTCAATTTTCGAGACCGCCATTGGAGTTTTTAGGGCCGAATCTATAGGAATCCACCCTTAACTCGAATTTTTTGGGTTTTTTCCAAAAAAAAGTTGGACTAGTCTTGATGTTTTTACGATAAAATATTGGGGTAAAAAAATTGAGATAAGGGCGCTACACCCTTCATTAGGGTCTGTAGATTCCGAATCTGTGATTTAAAATAGCCTAGGGTTAGTATTTCTTGCGTAACTCGCATTTGAAATCTGTTAAGTTTATTCATTGGTTCATAATATATATGGATAGTCTGTAAAGTTTATTCGTTGGTTCATAATTTATATGCATAGTCTGTAATGTTTATTCATGGTTCATAATTTATATGCATAGTCACAATGGTTTCCCTTAAAAATCACCCTTAATATTAATTTTAAAGGGCTAGAAATGATAGTATACTCCTTTTAGAATGTGCTGAATATGATTTCATAAACCATTTTGCGATAGGATGTGTAAGTTACATTAATTAGAGCAACAATTTCCATTCCTTTAAAATTACGTATTTTCGACACCGACTGACTGGCGTAGCGAAAATCGGATTTCGTACCAGGGCAGCAAGGATTGGAAGAGCACTTTTGGATAAGAACTTATTCATTTTTGCTATAGTTGGCAACACTATAAAAAATCAATGTTGCCAACGATAGCAAAAATGAACAAGTTCATTTCCTTATCCGAGGGCTCTGCCAATCTCTGCTCCCCGGATACAAAGTTAAAAATTTGACTTTCTAGCCAAAGTCAAGCATTTTCTAAACGTGGTATCTATCAAAATGCAGTAATTTTTTGACGTTTGGGAACCTGTACTTCTAAAATAAAATAATAGATGGAAGCACTAGGATTAAAATTAAAAAAATTAGTTATCTATGTCAATTTAAATACATTCTTTTTATTTTATAACATACGAAAGGAAATGCGTAAATAAAACATTATAAACTATTATAATTAGAGTATTTTATTTAAATAAATGGAATATTTTACAAAATACAAATAATATGTACAAAAATTTTAAATTGAACACAAAATTAATATGATCTTAACAATTATAATAGAACATTTCTTCGGACACGTGGAAGACAATTGTGAGATGCTGGAAGTCGTCAAAGGCACATGTATTCTGCAGAAGGCGACCATAGGCTTTGGAACTTGCTGCAAAAGAAAGAAAAACATACTTAATCTTTATTACATCATCTTGTTTTTAAAAAAAATGTCTAAGTTTAAAAGGGTTGTAAACTAAAATCTATCCCCGTTACAAATTTAATAATTACACGCCTGGATTAAGGGTGATTTGTACTACAACTAGTTGAGGCTACGTTAAATTTCATTGGGGGGTTCATGAATAATGAGGGTGGAAAGATAGAAGTGTGTCGAACGAAATACATTACTGTTTAAAAAAAATTGTCTAAGTTTAAAAGGGTTGTAAACTAAAATCTATCCCCGTTACAAATTTAATAATTACACGCCTGGATTAAGGGTGATTTGTACTACAACTAGCTGAAGCTACGTTAAATTTCATTGGGGGGTTCATGAGTAATGAGGGTGTAAAGATAGAAGTGTACCAAACGAAATACATTACTGTTTAAAAAAAATTGTTTCAGTTTAAAAGGGTTGTAAACTAAAATCTATCCCCGTTACAAATTTAATAATTACACGCCTGGATTAAGGGTGATTTGTACTACAACTAGTTGGGGCTACGTTAAATTTCATTGGGGGGTTCATGAATAATGAGGGTGGAAAAATAGAAGTGTGTCAAACGAAATACATTGCTGTTTAAAAAAAATTGTCTAAGTTTAAAAGGGTTGTAAACTAAAATCTATCCCCGTTACAAATTTAATAATTACACGCCTGGATTAAGAGTGATTTGTACTACAACTAGTTGGGGCTACGTTAAATTTCATTGGGGGGTTCATGAGTAATGAGGGTGTAAAGATAGAAGTGTACCAAACGAAATACATTACTGTTTAAAAAAAATTGTTTCAGTTTAAAAGGGTTGTAAACTAAAATCTATCCCCGTTACAAATTTAATAATTACACGCCTGGATTAAGGGTGATTTGTACTACAACTAGTTGAGGCTACGTTAAATTTCATTGGGGGGTTCATGAATAATGAGGGTGGAAAGATAGAAGTGTGTCGAACGAAATACATTACTGTTTAAAAAAAATTGTCTAAGTTTAAAAGGGTTGTAAACTAAAATCTATCCCCGTTACAAATTTAATAATTACACGCCTGGATTAAGGGTGATTTGTACTACAACTAGTTGGGGCTACGTTAAATTTCATTGGGGGGTTCATGAATAATGAGGGTGGAAAAATAGAAGTGTGTCAAACGAAATACATTGCTGTTTAAAAAAAATTGTCTAAGTTTAAAAGGGTTGTAAACTAAAATCTATCCCCGTTACAAATTTAATAATTACACGCCTGGATTAAGGGTGATTTGTACTACAACTAGTTGGGGCTACGTTAAATTTCATTGGGGGGTTCATGAATAATGAGGGTGGAAAAATAGAAGTGTGTCAAACGAAATACATTACTGTTTAAAAAAAATTGTCTAAGTTTAAAAGGGTTGTAAACTAAAATCTATCCCCGTTACAAATTTAATAATTACACGCCTGGATTAAGAGTGATTTGTACTACAACTAGTTGGGGCTACGTTAAATTTCATTGGGGGGTTCATGAATAATGAGGGTGGAAAGATAGAAGTGTGTCGAACGAAATACATTACTGTTTAAAAAAAATTGTCTAAGTTTAAAAGGGTTGTAAACTAAAATCTATCCCCGTTACAAATTTAATAATTACACGCCTGGATTAAGAGTGATTTGTACTACAACTAGTTGGGGCTACGTTAAATTTCATTGGGGGGTTCATGAATAATGAGGGTGGAAAAATAGAAGTGTGTCAAACGAAATACATTGCTGTTTAAAAAAAATTGTCTAAGTTTAAAAGGGTTGTAAACTAAAATCTATCCCCGTTACAAATTTAATAATTACACGCCTGGATTAAGAGTGATTTGTACTACAACTAGTTGGGGCTACGTTAAATTTCATTGGGGGGTTCATGAATAATGAGGGTGGAAAAATAGAAGTGTGTCAAACGAAATACATTGCTGTTTAAAAAAAATTGTCTAAGTTTAAAAGGGTTGTAAACTAAAATCTATCCCCGTTACAAATTTAATAATTACACGCCTGGATTAAGGGTGATTTGTACTACAACTAGCTGAAGCTACGTTAAATTTCATTGGGGGGTTCATGAATAATGAGGGTGGAAAAATAGAAGTGTGTCAAACGAAATACATTACTGTTTAAAAAAAATTGTCTAAGTTTAAAAGGGTTGTAAACTAAAATCTATCCCCGTTACAAATTTAATAATTACACGCCTGGATTAAGAGTGATTTGTACTACAACTAGTTGGGGCTACGTTAAATTTCATTGGGGGGTTCATGAATAATGAGGGTGGAAAAATAGAAGTGTGTCAAACGAAATACATTGCTGTTTAAAAAAAATTGTCTAAGTTTAAAAGGGTTGTAAACTAAAATCTATCCCCGTTACAAATTTAATAATTACACGCCTGGATTAAGAGTGATTTGTACTACAACTAGTTGGGGCTACGTTAAATTTCATTGGGGGGTTCATGAATAATGAGGGTGGAAAAATAGAAGTGTGTCAAACGAAATACATTACTGTTTAAAAAAAATTGTCTAAGTTTAAAAGGGTTGTAAACTAAAATCTATCCCCGTTACAAATTTAATAATTACACGCCTGGATTAAGAGTGATTTGTACTACAACTAGTTGGGGCTACGTTAAATTTCATTGGGGGGTTCATGAATAATGAGGGTGGAAAGATAGAAGTGTGTCGAACGAAATACATTACTGTTTAAAAAAAATTGTCTAAGTTTAAAAGGGTTGTAAACTAAAATCTATCCCCGTTACAAATTTAATAATTACACGCCTGGATTAAGAGTGATTTGTACTACAACTAGTTGGGGCTACGTTAAATTTCATTGGGGGGTTCATGAATAATGAGGGTGGAAAAATAGAAGTGTGTCAAACGAAATACATTGCTGTTTAAAAAAAATTGTCTAAGTTTAAAAGGGTTGTAAACTAAAATCTATCCCCGTTACAAATTTAATAATTACACGCCTGGATTAAGGGTGATTTGTACTACAACTAGCTGAAGCTACGTTAAATTTCATTGGGGGGTTCATGAGTAATGAGGGTGTAAAGATAGAAGTGTATTTAAAAATAGAATTAGAATTTTGACTTACCTAAACACCTGTCCTCATCGAACAGCAGCGCGCACCGCTGGCAAAAACAGCAGTGCTCACAGGGCAGCACTGCCTGGTGCCATCAGCAAATACAGCACAATGGCAGGTGTGCGAGCTGCGATGACGCTAGCCATACGGTGGGGCCACCACGGCATCGACCTCCATGGCTGCTGGCTCAGCCTCATCATCCGGCTCGGCGACCACCTCGGCCGGCACGGTGACCACATCGACGCGAAACCGTCTTGGAGAAGACCACGCGCCTGCGGCCATCTCCGGAGCTCTTCTACATAGATCTGCTGCAGCCTCGTGTTTTCGTTATTATATCTGGCGGAGGCCCTAGACAACATACAACAATTGCAATTAGTTCTATTTCAAAATGCCTGTTTGAAAATAAAATTAGGTAATATTATTCTACATCTTTGTGGTTGCAATGAAATTTAATCTATCTTATTTATTTATTAAAACCCTGATAGGTTTTCAATTAATCTACCACTTACTGTTGATCACGTGAAATTTAAAATGACTGCGAAAAGTGTGAAGTACAGATGAGATACGAAAACAGTGTTGTTGGTTATAAACATATAAGAAAACTTCATTTAATCAAATCACTATCTTTAATATATCCGTACTACAATATTTATAACAATGTATAAGAATATAATACTTGTATCATTTAATTAACAACTCTCTCAGCATTTAACAAGATAGCATCTTTAGGACTGGCTATGAAAGCACCAGGATCCAAAATTGGAGGATTCACAGTCATCGGGTTTAAAGTAAACTTGTAATTCAACAATAACTGACACAGCCCGACTTTTACTTGCATCATTCCAAATCTTAAACCTGTAACGAATGAAATTAACACCTTAATAATATTTCACTTTAATTAGCTGTTAAGATTTTACCAATGCAAACCCTGGGTCCTTCTCCAAAAGGCAGCCAAGTATAGTCTGGCCGAGTGGCTTTGCCTTCCTCAGTAAATCGATCAGGGTCAAATTTTTCTGGTTCGGGATAAAATTCAGGGTCTCTTTGTACAGCCAAAACAGGAATTAAAATAGTTGTACCTTTTTCCAAAACAGTATTTGTATCAGGGATAGTATAGTCTGATGTAACAACACGTTGTAATAATGATAATGGCGGGTGTTTTCTCATTGCCTCTGTAATTATTTTAATTATATATTTTTCGTACACAATAATTAATGATATTTATACCTTGGACCACGCGTTCCATATAATGCATTTGCATTATAGCGTCGTATGTAATTTTGCCGTCGTGTTTTTTCAGCACGCGCACGATTTCTTCTCTGAGTTTATTTTGAATTGTTTGGTTTTGTGCTAATTCAAACAAAGTCCAATTCATTGTTGTTGAAGAAGTCTCAAATCCAGCTACAAAGAATATAAAAGCTTGCGCAGATAATTCGTTCATGGATAATTGATAATTTGCACTATTTTCTTTGTCATCTTGATGTTCCTTTTCATGTTCATCATCATGTTCATCATATTCTATGATTCCTTTATTCTTTAGCTGAATTAAAAGCTGTAAAAAGTCATTCCTAGTTATGTTATGTTTTTCACGATACTCAATAGTTTCTTTGACAAGATTTCTATAGAAAGTATCAACATCCTTGTTGGTAACTCGTACTTTAAAGAATTTTGCAAGTTTTGGAAGAGTAAAAGCAAAAAACATTTTTATTCTATCAAATCCAACGGGCGAGAATATTTTTATACCCAATTTACTGAATTGCGTGTCAGGATCTTTAAAGCTATTGCATTCGATTCCAAACGCACAAGATCCAATTACATCAGTTGTATAATGAACTAAAATTTGTTTAATATCAACTGGTTCACTTTTACGTATCGATTCATTTAAGCAGTCTTTCAGTTCGACACTGCAGTCAACTAGAGTTTGAAACATTTTTTTTAGTTTTCCAGAAGTAAATGTTGGAGTTAACTTTGCTCTCAAATTTTTCCATTTCTGTCCTTCCAAAGAAAACAAAGTTGCAGATAATGGATCATTTTCTACATCGTGGTAGACTCCTCTATCGTAAAAATTTCCGAAATCTCTAGACATTATAGATTTAATTAATTCGGTATCCACGGCCACAAAGACTGGATTGTGGAAAAGATATACACCGAAATATCTATGACCTTTTGCTTTCATTTCATTGTAATAATTAGTTAGTACCAGCCCAATTGGTAGTTTTAGAGTTGTAGACTCTTTGAAATTGCCAAATGGGAATTTCGGCTCCAAATAGGGAACGCCCAGATTCTTCCAATGCGTGTAGTGATATTTGAAGTACAAATAAACAGCAGAAAACACAAAAGCTATCACAGCTAGTATATTATACAACGCGTACCCCGTTAACAATACCATGTTTGTAGACACGCACTTTTCACAACCATATAAATGTCAACATACGCCACAACTATTTGAATACATACTGCGAGAAATTGTCTAATTTAACATGATACAGTGTTGTGAAATGACCTTGGCTCGAGACCTTGTCTCACGAAGTATTTTTGAGATGACGCAATAGATAAATTTTGATAATAGAGATAGCATATAACACTAGATTTCGAGAAAATATTTCTTATTTTATATTAAATCTACCGCTATATTTATGTTATAAAATGAATGAATATAAATTCATGTATTATTTTAAGTTAAATTTCATGAACGGTCGAATAGTGCCATACAATTACATATTCGATAATTATAATAAACAAAATTTAAGTTCATGATATTGAGATTTTTTATGAAGTTTCTACTGATAAAATTACGAGTACTTATTGCGATAACATCTAAATAGTATAAAAAATTTTAATTACCCCGGAGTTATTGTAATTATTGCAGTATCTGTCATCTATTTGTATTCACCTGTGGCACCTGTGTTTAAAGCTTAAATTTTTCTTGCCGAAATTCATTGACTGACTTTATCTTAATAATCTAGGATCTATACAAAATCAATTATTTTATAAAATCTTCCACAGTCATTTGGGGTTGCTATTTATCGACAGCGCACTTGCAAAAATATATCACATAAGCGAATATTAATTATTTTTGAAAGAAGTAAATTTGTGGTCTATGTTTTTATGTTATGCCTACAGATTTTATAACAGTAAATTAATGAAAACAGACGACTAACCTCATGTTTGGTGACAGATAGAATGAACGGCCATGCATCCGTGTGTTTCATGACACCACGACACCAGAAAGAAGTTCTTGTAGAACATGCTGTTGAAGTATATAGTCATCGTAACCGATTTCTCCTGACTTCTTCGTGAAGCTATTTTTTTACTACTAATGTAGTCTACTAGAAATTGTGAAGAATTAACCACAAAGCGCAATACTTGAATGTTTCAACAAAAATTATACAAACCTAGCAATTCTCATTCAAATTAAATATTATTTTGCGTCTCCGTCCAAAAACACTAGTTTTAAACCCTCTTGCATATCTCAAAATCGCCCAAAAACTTCTTGTCATGTCGTCCGGCCACCAGCTAAAACTAGAGACTTTTGTAAGGTTAGTGTTGGAATCCACTGGTTGTCAATTAATTAGACCTTACACCCACTGAAATATAGTAATACTGGAATGCTCACTAACGCCGGAAATGCAAGTCGAGTATTTAATAAATCAGAAATTTTATTTTATAAATGTATTACAAAATCGACACAAAAAATAATGTGTATCATACATCCAGTACAGTTTTGAATTAGTGATACAAATATACCTATAACAATATACAAAATATAATACTTAAAAATAATACTTGTAACATTTAATTGGCAACTCTCTCTACATTTAACAAGATAGCATCTTTAGGAGTGGGTACGAAAACTCCGGGTTCCAAAACTGGAGGATTCGCAGTCATCGGGTTTAAAGTAAACTTGTAATTCATCAATAACTCACACAGCCCGACTTTCATTTGCATCATTCCAAATCTTAAACCTGTAACGAATTAAATTAACACAATAATATTTCACTTTAATTAGCTGTTAAGATTTTACCAATGCAAACCCTAGGACCTTCTCCAAACGGTATCCAAGTATAGTCTGGCCGTGTGGCTTTGCCTTCCTCAGTGAATCGATCAGGATCAAATTTTTCTGGTTCGGGATAAAATTCAGGGTCTCTTTGTACAGCCAAAACAGGAATTATAACAGTTGTACCTTTTTCCAAAACAGTATTTGTATCAGGAATAGTATAGTCTGATGTAACAACACGTAGTAATAATGGTATTGGTGGGTGTTTTCTCATTGCCTCTGTAATTATAAAACAAATTATTATTTTTTAAACAACAATTAATGATATTTATACCTTGGACTACGCGTTCCATATATTGCATTTCCATTATAGCGTCGTATGTTATTTTGCCGTCGTGTTTTTTCAGCACGCGCACGATTTCTTCTCTGACTTTGTTTTGAATTGTTTGGTTTTGTGCTAATTCAAACAAAGTCCAATTCATTGTTGTCGACGAAGTCTCAAATCCGGCTACAAAGAATATAAAAGCTTGCGCAGTTAATTCGTTCATTGATAATTTATAATCTTCTTCATTTTCTTGATGTTCCTTTTCATGTTCATCATCATGTTCATCATATTCTAAGATTCCTTTATTCTTTAGCTGAATTAAAAGTTGCAAAAAGTCATTTCTAGTAATGTTATGTTTTTCTCGATACTCAATAGTTTCTTTCACAAGATTTCTGTAGAAAGTATCAACTTCCTTGTTGGTAACTCGTGTTTTGAAGAATTTTGCAACTTTTGGAAAAATAACAGCAAAAAACATTTTTACTCTATCTAGTCCAACTGGTGCAAATATTCTCGTACCCAATTTACTGAATTTCGTGTCAGGATCTTTAAAGCTATTGCATTCGATTCCAAACGCACAAGATCCAATTACATCAGTTGTATAATGAACTAAAATTTGTTTAATATCAACTGGTTCACTTTTACGTATCGATTCATTTAAGCAGTCTTTCAGTTCGACACTGCAGTCAACTAGAGTTTGAAACATTTTTTTTAGTTTACCAGAAGTAAATGTTGGAGTTAACTTTGCTCTCAAATTTTTCCATTTCTGTCCTTCCAAAGAAAACAAAGTTACAGACAATGGGTCGTTTTCTGCATCGTGGTACACTCCTCTATCGTAAAAATTTCCGAAATCTCTAGACATTACACACTTAATTAATTCGGTATCCACGGGCACAAAGACTGGAGTGTGGAAAAAGTATGTGCCGATATATCTATGACCTTTTGCTTTCATTTCATTGTAGTATTTAGTTAGTACAAGCCCAATTGGTAGTTTTAGAGTTATAGACTCTTTGAAATCGCCAAATGGGAACTTCGGCTCCAAATAGGGAACGCCCAGATTCTTCCAATGCGTGTAGCGATATTTGAAGTACAAATAAACAGCAGAAAACACAAAAGCTATCACAGCTATTATATTATACAACGCGTACCCCGTTAACAACACCATGTCTGTAAACACGCAGTTTTCACAAGCATATAAATATCAACATACGCCGCAGCTATATAAATACATTCTGCACGAAATTGTCTGATTTTATATGATTCAGTGTTGTGAAATGACCTTGGCTTGAGAACCTGTCCCACGAATATCTGGAAAAATTTTCGAGATGACGCAATACAGATATTTTGATAAAAGAAGTGGCAGATAACATTTCTTCATAAATATTTCTTTTTAATAATAAATCTATCGCAGTGTTTCTTAGAATTAGAAATTTGTTGATTTATAAATAAAATATAACATTTTAGTTCACGATATTCAGATTATTTATGAAGTTCCTGTTGATAAAATAATACCGGCAATAAACTATCTTGCGCGACTTTTTAAATATTTTAACACATCTGTAATTAATGAACCATTATAACTTGAAAAACCAAATCGTTTTTTCTATACACCTGAATCTTTAATATAAACGTATAACAATAATATTTATAATTATAACAATGTACAATATAATATTTAAAAATAATACTTTTAATACTTAATTAACAACTCTTTCCGCATTTAACATTATAGTATCTTTAGGAGTAGATATGAAAGCCGCAGGATCCAAAATTGGAGGATTCACAGTCATCGGGTTTAAAGTAAACTTGTAATTCAACAATAATTGACACAACCCGACTTTTACTTGCATCATTCCAAATCTAAATGCTGTAACGAATTAAATAAATGTTAATATTTTACGTTAATTATTTGACAAAGATTTTACCAATGCAAATTCTGGGCCCTTCTCCGAATGGCATCCAAGTATAGTCTGGCCGAGTGGCTTTGCCTTCCTCAGTAAATCGATCAGGGTCAAATTTTTCTGGATCGGGATAAAATTCTGGGTCTCTTTGTACGGACAAAACAGGAATTATAACTGCTGTACCTTTTTTCAGGACAGTATTTGTATCAGGAATAGTATAGTCTGATGTAACAACACGTTGTAATAATGATAATGGCGGGTGTTTTCTCATTGCCTCTGTAATTAATTTAATTATATATTTTTCATACACAATAATTAATGATATTTATACCTTGGACCACGCGTTCCATATAATGCATTTGCATTATAGCGTCGTATGTTATTTTGCCGCCATGTTTTTTCAGCACGCGCACGATTTCTTCTCTGAGTTTGTTTTGAATTGTTTGGTTTTGCGCTAATTCAAACAAAGTCCAATTCATTGTTGTTGCAGAAGTCTCAAATCCGGCAACAAAGAATATAAAAGTTTGGGCAGACAATTCATTCATGGTTAATTTGTCTACTCTATTTGATTTGTCAGTTTGTTCATCATTTTCTATGTGTCCTTTATTCTTTAGCTGAATTAAAAGTTGCAAAAAGTCATTTCTAGTTATGTTATGTTTTTCTCGATACTCAATAGTTTCTTTCACAAGATTTCTGTAGAAAGTATCAATATCCTTATTGGTAGCTCGTAGTTTAAAGAATTTTGCAATTGGTGGAAGACAAAAAATAAAAAACATTTTTAGTATATCTAATCCAGCGGGTGAAAATATTCTCCTTCCCAATGTACCGAATTGCGTGTCAGGATTTTTAAAGCTATTGCATTCGATTCCAAACGCACAAGATCCAATTCCATCAGTGGTATATTGATCAAATATTTTTTTAATATTAATTGGTTCACTTTTACGTATCGATTCATTTAAGCAGTCTTTCAGTTCGACACTGCACTCCACTAAAGTTGAAAACACTTTTTTTAGTTGTCCAGAAGCCAATGTTGGATTTATTTTTGCTCTCAAATTTTTCCACTTCTGTCCTTCTATAGAATATAAAGTTGCAGACAATGGATCATTTTCTGCATCGTGACAGATTCCTCTGTCATGAAAATGTTCAAAATCTCTAGACATTATAGATTTGATTAACTCTATATCCACAGGCACAAAAGATGGATTGTGTAAAAAATATACGCCGAAATATTTATGACCTTTTGCTTTCATTTCATTGTAATAATTAGTGACTATTTGCCCACCTTGTACTTTTTGGTTTACGGACTCTTTGAAATTGCCAAAAGGGAACTTCGGCTCGAAATAAGGAACACCCAGATTCTTCCAATGCGAGTAGCGATATTTGAAGAACAAATAAACGACAGAGAACACAAAAGCTATCACAGCTATTATATTAAACAACGTATAATCAGTTAACACCATGTTTATAAACACTTAAAATTCTGATTTAACTTTACTTTTTGTAGCGAGCAGATATACACATAATGAAATAAAATGTCAGGTAGTCCAGTGATGCGAAATGACCTTGGTTAGAAAACCAGTCTCGTGAATATTTTGAAAGGAAAGAAACATTAGTATTTTTAGGATATTCTTTTTACCTTCCACCACACCACCAGTTTGGATCTCTGAAGTTACGGTTTCTCAAAAACTACTAAATTAAAAATTTAGATATTTTGTATATAGGCGTTTAACATGAGAAAACTGCTTTTTCATGCGCATTGATTCCCAAATTATTTAAGACAAAATTGCTGCAGTTAAATGATGTAGAGCCTAAAAATTATTTTCTGGTTAATCGCGAAAACATCTTTAATATAACTGTCTTACTATATTTTAGAACAATGTACAACAATATAATACTTAAATATAACTATTTTCTATACATATCAATCTATATACTTATAACAATATACAAAATATAATGCTTGTAACATTTAATTGGCAACTCTCTCTACATTTAACAAGATAGCATCTTTAGGAGTGGTTACGAAAACTCCGGGTTCCAAAACCGGAGGATTCACAGTCATCGGGTTTAAAGTAAACTTGTAATTCAACAATAACTGACACAACCCGACTTTCATTTGCATCATTCCAAATCTTAAACCTGTAACGAAAAAAATAAACACCTTAATAATATTTCACTTTAATTAGCTGTTAAGATTTTACCAATGCAAACCCTAGGACCTTCTCCAAACGGTATCCAAGTATAGTCTGGCCGTGTGGCTTTGCCTTCCTCAGTGAATCGATCAGGATCAAATTTTTCTGGGTCGGGATAAAATTCAGGGTCTCTTTGTACAGCCAAAACAGGAATTATAACAGTTGTACCTTTTTCCAAAACAGTATTTGTATCAGGAATAGTATAGTCTGATGTAACAACACGTTGTAATAATGGTATTGGTGGGTGTTTTCTCATTGCCTCTGTAATTATAAAACAAATTATTATTTTTTAAACAACAATTAATGATATTTATACCTTGGACTACGCGTTCCATATATTGCATTTCCATTATAGCGTCGTATGTTATTTTGCCGTCGTGTTTTTTCAGCACGCGCACGATTTCTTCTCTGACTTTGTTTTGAATAGTTTGGTTTTGTGCTAATTCAAACAAAGTCCAATTCATTGTTGTAGACGAAGTCTCAAATCCGGCTACAAAGAATATAAAAGCTTGCGCAGTTAATTCGTTCATTGATAATTTATAATCTTCTTCATTTTCTTGATGTTCCTTTTCATGTTCATCATCATGTTCATCATATTCTAAGATTCCTTTATTCTTTAGCTGAATTAAAAGTTGCAAAAAGTCTTTCCTAGTAATGTTATGTTTTTCTCGATACTCAATAGTTTCTTTGACAAGATTTCTGTAGAAAGTATCAACTTCCTTGTTGGTAAGTCGCATTTTGAAGAATTTTGCAACTTTTGGAAAAATAACAGCAATAAACGTTTTTACTCTATCTAGTCCAACTGGTGCAAATATTCTCATACCCAATTTACTGAATTGCGTGTCAGGATCTTTAAAGCTATTACATTCGATTCCAAACGCACAAGATCCAATTACATCCGTGGTATATTGAACTAAAATTTGTTTAATATTAACTGGTTCACTTTTACGTATGGATTCATTTAAGCAGACTTTCAGTTCGACACTGCAGTCCACTAAAGTTTGAAACATTTTTTTTAGTTTGCCAGAAGTAAATGTTGGAGTTAACTTTGCTCTCAAATTTTTCCATTTTTGTCCTTCAAAAGAAAACAAAGTTGCAGACAATGGGTCGTTTTCTGCATCGTGGTACACTCCTCTATCGTAAAAATTTCCGAAATCTCTAGACATTATACACTTAATTAATTCGGTATCCACGGGCACAAAGACTGGACTGTGGAAAAAGTATGTGCCGATATATCTATGACCTTTTGCTTTCATTTCATTGTAGTATTTAGTTAGTACAAGACCAACGTGTTGTTTTAGAATTGTAGACTCTTTGAAATCGCCAAATGGGAACTTCGGCTCCAAATAAGGAACGCCCAGATTCTTCCAATGCGTGAAGCGATATTTGAAGTACAAATAAATAGCAGAAAACACAAAAGCTATCACAGCTATTATATTATACAATGCGTACCCCGTTAACAACACCATGTTTGTAAACACGCACTTTTCACAACAATATAAATATCAACATACACCGCAGCTATATAAATACATTCTGCGCGAAATTGTCTGATTTAATATGATTCAGTGTTGTGAAATGACCTTGGCTGGTGAACCTGTCCCACGAATATCTGGAAATATTTTCGAGATGACGCAATACACATATTTTGATAATAGAAGTGGCAGATAACATTTCTTCATAAATATTCCTTTTTTAATAATAAATCTATCGCAGTGTTTCATAGAATTAGAAATTTGTTGATTTATACATAAAATATAACATTTTATTTCACGATATTCAGATTATTTATGAAGTTCCTGTTGATAAAATTATACCGGCGACTTTTTAAATATTTTAACACATCTGTAATTAATGAACCATTATAACTTGAAAAACTCATTTACACCAAATCGTTTTTTCTATACACCTGAATCTTTAATATAAACGTACAACAATAATATTTATAATTATAACAATGTACAATATAATATTTAAAAATAATACTTCTAATACTTAATTAACAACTCTTTCCGCATTTAAAATAATAGCATCTTTAGGAGTAGATATGAAAGACGCAGGATCCAAAACTGGAGGATTCACAGTCATCGGGTTTAAAGTAAACTTGTAATTCAACAATAATTGACACAACCCGACTTTTACTTGCATCATTCCAAATCTAAATGCTGTAACGAATTAAATAAATGTTAATATTTTACGTTAATTATTTGACAAAGATTTTACCAATGCAAACCCTAGGTCCTTCTCCGAACGGCAGCCAAGTATAGTCTGGCCGAGTGGCTTTGCCTTCCTCAGTAAATCGATCAGGATCAAATTGTTCTGGATCGGGATAAAATTCTGGGTCTCTTTGTACGGACAAAACAGGAATTATAACAGCTGTACCTTTTTTCAGGACAGTATTTGTATCAGGAATAGTATAGTCTGATGTAACAACACGTTGTAATAATGATAATGGCGGGTGTTTTCTCATTGCCTCTGTAATTATTTTAATTATATATTTTTCATACACAATAATTAATGATATTTATACCTTGGACCACGCGTTCCATATATTGCATTTCCATTATAGCGTCGTATGTTATTTTGCCGCCATGTTTTTTCAGCACGCGCACGATTTCTTCTCTGAGTTTGTTTTGAATTGTTTGGTTTTGCGCTAATTCAAAAAAAGTCCAATTCATTGTTGTTGAAGAAGTCTCAAATCCGGCAACAAAGAATATAAAAGTTTGGGCAGACAATTCATTCATGGTTAATTTGTCTACTCTATTTGATCTGTCAGTTTGTTCATCATTTTCTATGTGTCCTTTATTCTTTAACTGAATTAAAAGTTGCAAAAAGTCATTTCTAGTTATGTTATGTTTTTCTCGATACTCAATAGTTTCTTTCACAAGATTTCTGTAGAAAGTATCAATATCTTTATTGGTAGCTCGTAGTTTAAAGAATTTTGCAATTGGTGGAAGACAAAAAATAAAAAACATTTTTAGTATATCTAATCCAGCGGGTGAAAATATTCTCCTTCCCAATGTACCGAATTGCGTGTCAGGATTTCTAAAGCTATTGCATTCGATTCCAAACGCACAAGATCCAATTACATCAGTGGTATATTGATCAAATATTTTTTTAATATTAACTGGTTCACTTTTACGTATCGATTCATTTAAGCAGTCTTTCAGTTCGACACTGCAGTCCACTAAAGTTGAAAACACTTTTTTTAGTTGTCCAGAAGCAAATGTTGGATTTATTTTTGCTCTCAAATTTTTCCACTTCTGTCCTTCTATAGAATATAAAGTTGCAGACAATGGATCATTTTCTGCATCGTGACTGATTCCTCTGTCATGAAAATGTTCAAAATCTCTAGACATTATAGATTTGATTAACTCTATATCCACAGGCACAAAAGATGGTTTGTGTAAAAAATATACGCCGAAATATTTATGACCTTTTGCTTTCATTTCATTGTAATAACTAGTGACTATTTGCCCACCTTGTACTTTTTGGTTTACTGACTCTTTGAAATTGCCAAATGGAAACTTCGGCTCGAAATAAGGAACACCCAAATTCTTCCAATGCGAGTAGCGATATTTGAAGAACAAATAAACGACAGAGAACACAAGAGCTATCACAGCTATTATATTCAACAACATATAATCAGTTAACACCATGTTTGAAAACACTTAAAGTCTGATTTAACTTTACTATTTGCAACGAGCAGTTTTACACATAATGAAATAAAATGTCAGATTTAGTGGTCCACTGATGCGAAATGACCTTGGTTAGAAAACCAGTCTCGTGAATATTTTGAGTGGAAAGTAACATTAGTATTTTTAAGATATTCTTTTTACCTTCCACCAGGAATCATACTAAAATTCGGTAGTGAGTTTTCAGTGGATGAGCACGGTTTAGGGTCCCTAGAATTAATAGTTTCACGATGAAGTCTGAGTGTGAATCTCTGCAGTTAGGGTTTCTCAAAAACTACCTACTGAACTAAAAATTTTGATATGGGAAAACTATTTATCCGTGCGCATTGCTTCCCAAATTATTTTAGGCAAAAATGCTTGTTAAATTTTGTAGAGCTTAAAATTCTGCATCTAAATTATTTTCTGGTTAATTGCGAAAAAATAACTATTTCCTGTAAACATCAATCTTTAATATATCCGTCCTATTACAATTTTATAACAATGTACAACAATATAATACTTAAAAATAATATTTGTAACATTTAATTGGCAACTCTTTCTACATTTAAGAAGATAGCATCTTTAGGATTGGTTATTAAGTCCAGGGGATCACAAACTGGTGGATTCACAGTCATCGGGTTTAAAGTAAACTTGTAACTCAACAATAACTGACACAACCCGACTTTCACTTGCATCATTCCAAATCTGAAAGCTGCAACGAATTAAATGAATACAATACAAATTTATTTTAATTATTTTTTTAATATTTTACCAATGCAACCCCGAGGCCCTCCTCCGAACGCCAGCCAAGTATTGTTTGGTCGAGTGGCTTTGCCTTCCTCAGTAAATCGATCAGGATCAAATTTTTCTGGTTCGGGATAAAATTCAGGGTCTGTGTGTACAGCCAAAACAGGAATTAAAACATTTGTACCTTTTTTCAGGACAGTATTTGTGTCAGGAATAGTGTAGTCTGATGTAACAATACGAAGTAAAACTGACACTGCCGGGTGTTTTCTCAATGTCTCTGAAATTATAAACCAAATATTTTTTTTCTAAACAATAATTAATGACATTTATACCTTGAACCACGCGTTCCATGTATTGCATTTCCATTATAGCGTCGTATGTTATTTTGCCGTCGTGTTTTTTCAGCACGCGCACGATTTCTTCTCTGAGTTTGTTTTGAATTGTTTGGTTTTGTGCCAATTCGAACAAAGTCCAATTCATTGTTGTTGAAGAAGTATCAAACCCGGCTACAAAGAAAAAAAACACTTGCGCAGACAACTCATCCATGGATAATTTATCTGCTTCATTTTCTTTCTCATCTTGATGTTCCTTTTCGTGTTCATCATCTTCTAAGATTCCATTATTTTTAAGCTGAATTAAAAGTTGTAAAATATCATTTCTTGTTATGTTATGTTTTTCACGATATTCAACTGTTTCTTTGACAAGATTTCTGTAGAAAATATCCATATCCTTGTTGGTAATTGACACTTTGAAGAATTTTGCAACTTTTGGTAATGTCATACCAAAAATGTATTTGAATCTATCGAGACCAACTGGTGCAAGTATTCTCATACCCAATTTACTGAATTGCGTGTCAGGATCTTTAAAGCTATTGCATTCGATTCCAAACGCACAAGATCCAATTACATCAGTTGTATAATGAACTAAGATTTGTTTAATATCAACTGGTTCACTTTTACGTATCGATTCATTTAAGCAGTCTTTCAGTTCGACACTGCACTCCACTAGAGTTTGAAACATTTTCTTCAGTTTTGCAGTACTAAACGTTGGACTGAACTTCGCTCTCAAATTTTTCCATTTCTGTCCTTCTAAATAAAACAGATTTGCAGACAATGGGTCGTTTTCTGCATCGTGGTAGACTCCTCTATCGTTAAAATGTCCGAAATCTCTAGACATTATACACTTGATTAATTCGGTATCCACGGGCACAAAGTATGGTTTGCAGAAAAGGTATGTGCCGAAATATCTATGGCCTTTTGCTTTCATTTCATTGTAGTAATTAGTTATTAGTGGCCCAGGGTGCAACTTTAAAGTTATACCCTCTTTGTAATCGCCAAATGGGAACTTCGGCTCCAAGTAAGGGACGCCCAGATTCTTCCAATGCGTGTAGCGATACTTGAAGAACAAATAAACAGCGGAGAACACAGAAGCTATCACAACTATTATATCATACAACGCGTAACCTGTTAAGAACACCATGTTTGTAGCTAGTTACATAGATAATGCGATATGTGACAAATTGTTTGATTTAAAATGATTCGGCTGCGAAACCAGTTCACGAATATTTTAATTTTGATAAAAAAGTGGTAGGTAACATTAACATTCAAGGATCTTTTTTTTAATCTTCCGCAGTGTTTATGTTACAAAATCTGTGAAAATAAGTTACATTTCATGTAGGGATAATTATATACAATTATTAACTAAATTACAAATTTATTGATTTATAAATAAAATGATTATAATAAACAAAATACAACATTCTAGTTCCATGTTATTGAGATAATTTATGAAGCTCCTGTTGATAAAATTACGCGTATCGCGATTTCTTTGGTTGCGTTGGACCATCTTCGTCGGAATCTAAAGGTCCCATAACACCGGAAGGAAAAGGCATCCCTAACTCCTTTGCGCGTTTCTCGAAATATTTTAACAAACGGACTCCACACCTGAACAGCAATAAAATTCATTAGTTTCTATGTTTTCTTCCAGTGTTTACAATGACACATACTTATATACAATTGCCTCGGAATTATTGTAAGTATCGCAGTTCTCAAAGACTAATGCTGCGTCTGTCATCACTTCGGCATCACATTTGTATTCGCCCATGTTTAGTTTGTATTTTATTTTGCCGAAATCCATTGGCTTTGTGATTATTTCATAATAATCTGGCACCTATATAAAATCAATTTGTCTATAAAATTTTCTACTATCATTGGGGTTGTTATTTGACGGAGTGTATGTGCAAAAATATATTATATAAACGGATAATTATTTGTAAGTCAACAAGAATGAAGAACATCTTTTTGCTTCTGCAGTAGCTATAATATTATTAAATGTAGCTATAATAAATTAAAACAGAAAAAAAAAAAACGGAATCGAGTAACTACAACGCAGAAACTATTTTTTTTTTTTATGAAACTTGATTTAAATTGAAGTCTACCTGCATTTTTAAATAATCTTATTTGTTAATCATGAAGCCGCCAGTTTTTTAAAAATGTTGTGACATCAGAGTTGTCTTAAGTTGTGGATCTCAAACAGTAGGGATTGTAAATAATTGTAGTCACATAAATGTTCTATTTTATTAGTTATAAAATTATTTAAGGGCCGGTATTTCCAACTTTAGATAAACTAGAGTTTTGTCAGTGAAATAATCAAAAATATGGCATCAAAATCACAGCTTAATAATATATTACACATTATGGGATAAAAAGCTCCATGGTAACGCGTCGGGCTGTGGATCGTGAGATCCTCAATTCGAATCCCACTGCTGACAGTTGCCAATTTAAATTTACCCCTGTGGTTCCCCCTTCACTAACATCTTTGGGGGCTATGATTTGCCGGCTGGTAACCGCATTTCATCTGCGTAAACAGAGTGCCACACCCATAATTGGTAAAAGGCGTGATGATATATTTATTTATTTTATTTTAAGGGTTAGAAGTGTATGATTTTTTCCCGCGAAGTAAATTGAAGCATACACTTTTCTCCTGCAGTGTATATAATATTTATTTCACGACCCCAATATTTATGATGGTTTTTATGTAATTCAAAATTATTTTAATTGTAATATAATTTATGATAAGTTACTTTTGATTTGTTTAATTTTGTTCCCTTTTCACATTATTTGAGACGGTAGAGAAAGTGCACAAATCTCCCGTAGTTATGAAAGTGTCTGTTTCTATCATGATGTAATAATAAAATGTAATAAAACTGGAACGCTCACTGACGTTGAAAATGCGTGCTTAGAGTGGGCTATCTGTCTTTGTCGTACAATATTTTTACTTAGCAACCGTTCTACAACCAAGTGTCAAGTGTTTTTGAGATGAGTGGCCCACGACATCTATCTGTCTCTGGCTCATATTTCACTTTCGTAAAAGACTAGTTTCTCTTCCGGTCGTGAAAAAATGATTATTATTTTAGCTGTCATCTTTTGAAGCAATATTTTTTGTTTATTTCACTTATAAATTACAAAGTTACAAAATTCCGGTCCTGGAATTAAAATCACTTTTCGTGGTAAATAATTAAAATTGATTTTAAGTGATTTTTAGATTACAGAAACAATAAATTAATGGCAATTAATGACTGACCTCATGTTTGGTGACTGGCCGAGTAAAAGGCCACGCATCCTTATGTTTCATGACGTCAGAAAGAAGTTCTTGCAAAGCAACATTATGTAGAAGCATATCGTCATCCTCGCTGTTTTTCTCTTGAGTTCTTCGTGCGGATCGCCTTTGAGGAGCTTCTTCACTGCTGCTGGAATCTACAAGAAATAATGAAGAATTAACTACCAATCGGAGTACTGAGTGTATCCACAGAAGTTAATAGAATGTTATTTACATAACTACAAACATATTAGTAGCGGATTAAAAAGACATAAGCGCCCAATGTGAATCAATAATTTTTATTTCGTTTGGGCGCCCCAGAAATCTTTTAAAGTTATACAACAGATTTCCTGTCATTGTTTATTATACTCACCTAACTTTAAAAGATTTTTTTATCAAGCACAACATTAACATCAATTATAAATTAAACACTAATATTAAATTCAAATGGTTACGCAGAAAAACTTTCTTAAAATATACAATAAAAAATTCGTTCTGATTTTTTTCAGATGAATTTTGAAGGTTTGTGTATCTAATTTACAGGAAATATATATTTACGATATAAATGGGATAAGAGCATTATTAAGATACGCATGTAATCACATAAGTATACGAGGTGTTCGGAAAAGTACTGATAAGCTTCAGGTAGAACGATTCTTTAGATAATTTTGAGTTGAAAACTCTAATGAAAAAAATTGTACGGCCTTTCATAAAGCCAAGTGAGTTACTTAAAAAAATATAAATTTGGAAATAATATTTGAAACATTATTCTAGTAACAAAATTTCTATTAAACCATAATTTACTAAAATATTTTTTCTACGACCACTGAGAAATCTGCTCATTGTATGTTTGTTGTTGCTAGGGATATGAGGTACATTGTAAGCATCGTGCGAAATGAATTTGTTTTGTGAGTATTTCAATACAGATCAGTTCATTTCAGTACAGGTGCCATTGCTAGGATACTTATTTAGAATTTTCAAATATTGGAATGGTGAAAGCGGGACAAATTTATTATTAAAATTAAATTAATTTTGAAATAATATCGTGGTCGTAGAAAAAGTATAGTGTACAACTCGCATGGAATGTCCATTTCATACTCGTAGGAAATGAGTATCATTCCATGCTCGTACAATATACAATTAAAATAACTTGATAGGGCTTCAAGTAAACAAACACGTCCGGTTATTGGATTATCACCAAAAACTAATCAGCTCTTCCAAGGGGGATACAATTGATATATACAAAATATCATAATTTTCAGTTTAGTAGTTTTTGAGAAACCATAACTCCAGACAGACAGACAGACACATACACAGACATCATCGCGAAACTATAAAAATCGTATTCTAGGGACTCTAAAACGTGTTCATCCAATGAAAACTCACTACCCAATTTTTAGCATGATTCCTATAAAATACGTCTGAAGAGGAATTTAATTAAAGTTTTGGTACTGAACAATTAGTTACATCAATGCAAATTTACACAATTCATATTGAATGTAAACATTCCATTAAAAAAAAAATATAATTTCGCTTTATTCTAATCGTACATTTACAAGTTTGATGGCTTCGTGTGGCTTTTTTGCATTAGAATTATCGACTTAGAATTAACCAAAGAATCGTTCTACAGTACTTTTCCAAACACCCGTAATTCAATGCCAATGAACGTTGATTCTTAACTGAAACTCACGGTATATGTTGGCAATAGATTTTTTACTGATTTTGCAGTAAGATGAACCAACTTGTGACAGTTAAGAAAGTTTGTCTGGGGTGAGATGTAAATCTGTAGTGTGTGAACTAGTCAAACTGCGTGCGAACAAAAACTGAATAATTGAAATGAACGATGGCTCTAACGTACAAGAACTCGGTACGAGAACCCACCGACAGAGGTGCGTCGGAGCGAGCGTACGAATCCGTGAATCTTGTTGCGGGCCCTGGTGGCGCAGCGGCGGCCGGCGCCACCCCCGCCACGGGCCACGGCAGCCCCTGAGCTACTGTCGCTGCCGCTGCCCTCGGACAGAGCGTCAACTGAACAGTCGCATATTTATTTATCTTTAGACACATCGACAGTTCCAGTGCAAATATTTAAAGTTACAAATCTCTAATGAATGTCTCGTACCTGATCCTGAATGGCTACTCTTGTCTCCATTTCTGCACTTGTGACATTTCCACTCGCCTCGAGGGACTCTTCGGAGGACGGGCTGGGTACACTCCAAGTGGTACACTTTGGGACAAAAGTCACAGCATATGACATGGCCTCCGGAACCGCACTCTTCACATACTTCAAACATCGTTATATCCGTTGGTCTACAAAAACACAAACATTCACAAATCTGATGTGCTCATAGTTATCTAGGAAGAGATTAGTTTTCTATAAATGATGGTGTGAAACAGGGTTGTGGAATGTCTCCTTGGTTGTTACGAAAGGCATTGAATGGAAAGGATGGTGTACGCACTGAAATATAGTAATTCTGGAACGCTCACTAACGTTGAAAATGCGAGCCGAGAAAGACAGACAATTTATGGTAATTGTAGTATATTGGAAATAATATAGTAGAGTTAGGATATTATTGTAATTAATTAAATAGCTGTTATGAAAGTACGTAATATTAAGATGTTGAGATGTAAAAGGTAAACAGTTAGTAATAAACGGTAGAAGCGAACGGATGCAAGTGTTTCAGTGTACACATAGTGAACCCTATTTCCCTGTCACACTGATAGTTCCAGTAACGTACGAGTACAACGAGGATTCTACAGTAATAAATAAAACAACTACTTGGAATGGGGTCTTTCACAATGATTTTTTTAAAAATATTGTGACGTTATAGTAGAGGTGTTGCAGGATCTAAAACAGTAGAGATTTAAATAATTTTTGGTACATAAATGTTCTATTTTATTGTAATAATAATAATAAAATAAGTAAAAAAATATATGACTACAATTATTTACAATCTGTACTGTTTTAGATCCAGCAACACATCTACAATGAAGTCATATTTAAAAAAAAAAATCATTGTGGCTTAATGAATAACAATTAAGACTTTTTAAAAGTGTAGATAGTCTTCAATACAGATAAAGCTTCATAAAAAAAAAATGGTGAAAGACCCCATTGCAGTCAATATATTAAAATTAATTATACATCAATGTTTCGACAGTTAATCAGTCTTTATCAGGGTGATAATTAATAACTTAAAGATATACATGTACAATTAATTTTAATATATTGATTGATTTGGTGACTGATTGTAATGTTTATATATATTTTAGATAATGTCTGTAGGGTGCAAGGTATTGGGTGCTCTGGGTACATTTGCTCGAAATGTGAACGTATCTAAAGAGGGTCGATTTAGTGTATAATGGTGTGTTAGTGCCTACATTGATGTATGGTTCTGGGTGTTGGGTGTGGATGAAGAAGTATGAACGACGTATAACTGTTGTGGAAATGAGGTATTTGAGAGGAGAGGAATACATTGATCTGGGTATCTACTAATTAATAAAAACGAAATTAAAGGATTTTTCAAGTATTCCAGGATAATTTTTAAAGAATTCCAGGCGATTTAAAGAAATAAGTACTGGATAGTTCATCGGATCTGTCTGTATTTTTATTTTATTTTACGCGATTATTTTAAATATTATAGAATTCTTTGCAAAGTTTATTTTGTGAGATTTTGAAAAATGTTGTTAAGAAAGTGGGAGTGAGTCATTTGAGGTGAAAGGTTGATAAAATTAATATATGCTTGTGAGATTGAAGGTGAACGATTGCGTGGGCACCAGAGGTTATAAGTGGTTGAATATGACTGATGGTTTGGTGCGTGAATGAATGAAAATGATGTATCAGGATAGGAATGTTTCGAGGAGATTTATTGTTAGTTGACTAAATTGGATTTTTCAAAATGTATTATTAAATATATAATTTTTAAATTTTAAAGACGAATCAAGTTCTGTAAAATATTTTATTTAAATTTAAATATAACGTTGTCTTTTTTATTTTCCTCGTGAGTTTTAAAAGTTTTTTCAACTTATATAATTTGTTTTTATCATGACCGGAAGTAATTTCAAGAAAATTAAATAACAATTTTTTACTTATTACTTTAAATTGAATTTATTGTTCCTGTTTTACAATTGCTGCTAAAACCAACGTTTTTTCGCATTACCAAGAAACTTATATTTATGAATTTCCGTTGCTCTATTTTTGCTAGTTCGTGAATTACAGAACATACGAACACACATCCATCCTTCCATACATCCACCCACACAGACGAATGACAAGTACTTACTTTTCGGCGTCGGCGTCTTCCTCCTCCTCCATCTCCTCGTCTTCTTGTTCCTCTTCTTCTTCCTGTTGGTCTTCATCCTCGGACTCCTCAGTAAAAATCTTTCTTGTTCTTCTCGATTCTCGAAGCAATGGAACTTTTTCCTCCGGTTTGCATTTATCACAGAACCAATCACCAGATGGAACCGTCTACAATGCAAGACACAATTAATAAACAATTTCAATTAGTTTAATTCGTAACTTACGGTGAGTTTGGGCTTGAGGCAGTATAAATGGTGTCCCTTATTGCAGTTATCACAAAGTAGCATGCTTTCTGGGTCGCTGAGTCTGTGGCAGATTCGGCAGCGGGCTTTGAGCACACTTCTCCCCCACATGATGCAGTTATCCAGCGTGCAGTAATGCAGAAATACTTGGGAGTAACTGGTTGAACACAATAAAGATTGTTCCCATTTTTCGAAGATGTCAATGATATTTTTCTTGGATTCTTTTTCCTTTTTGTTTTTCTCCATAGCGTGACCTAGTGGTTTTTTGAGGTATTTGGACTCAACCGCTTGAGCAACTTGAGCTAGAGCTATAGCTAGTGACTTTACAGCTAGTTGCTGTTCGCCGGAAGCTGTTGTTGAGATTTCTTCAGCGTCGAGGTCGTTATTTCCGTTTAATTCAACTGTTGACGCAAGATATCTTCCTGGGTCTTTATACAAGCTGTCAGGAGTACCAGGTCTACTGTTTTCTTTTTCTTCTTTTTTTATTCTATCTAACGTATCTTCTTTTTTAATCAACGTCTTGTCTAAATCGTTAAACTTTCGATCTAATAGATTCTTCCTCCACCTCTCGCGGTCTTTAACTTTTAAGTGTCCTAAGCCCCCAGCAAAAATTTTCTCTTCCATTTCTAGAATGTTGTCTACTAACGACAGATTAAGTACTTCAGAAACCTCAGTATCACTTGGAAAACCTAAATTAGAATCTTCGTATCTGTTTTTACTTTGTACTTTTTTCACTGGTTTAGATGTTTCAGTGTCTTCTAATTTCTCTATAGTTGGGTTCAGTCTTGAAGCGTTTGTAACCGTAATTAAAGTCTCAATATGTTCTCGATCGGTTTCGAGGGTTTGCCTAAGTTCGCTTTCGCGGATTCCGCGTTTATTTAAACTAGAAATAAGAGCCTGTACTTCGTCTTTATTGTGGTAGAATGACCACGACGGTTTGTTTTCTCTCGAGTGTACCGGACATGGATGATTATTGGCTGTACACAACATAAGATCCCTTGCGAAATTAACATCGCTATCATTTTTAACTGAATTTCTAATTCCGTTGACTTTTTTCGCATTTTTTTTTATTCCGTTATCGTTTTCTTTATCGCTTCCGTTGCATTCTTCATATAACTTTTTGACGTAATCTAAAGTTTCTGCTTTTTGTGCATCAACTAATTCTGGTTTTTGTACAACGATTCTATCCAGACAAATTCCAGGGTATCTTTCATCGTTTTCGATGAAAAATCCGGGGACTGATTCAATTTTCACGTATTTCCGGAAAGCTCGATCAGATCCTAAGACAGTGTTAAACTCTGAGAGGGAAGTTAACACTTCTTTGGTTCGATATTCTACGTCACCTCTCTTTTTCGCAAGATCTGCTTCTAATTTATCGAGTTCCTTTTTTATTTGCTCGTCATTTCCTTTATTTTCCCGTTTGATTTTCATTCTTGTAGAAATCAATTCTTGTTCGAATTTTTTTTCGGAAGCTTGGAGCGACCTCAATTCAGCTTTTAATTGTCTTGATTTATCTAAACGTTCTTCAATAGTGTCTCTAACATCTGCATAAGTCAACAGTTGATCAACTAGGCAAGTTAATACTGTAATTTTGTCTCCAAGTGGCAATTGATTTATGTTGTGTACAGATAAAGCTTTTAATATGTAAGGTTGTTTGATTCTAAGACTCAAACCCGGGTCATCTTCGCTCATGTAGCCGCCTCTTTGCTGGTACCGCCACTTCGTGGCGTTTTCGCTAAGGCGAGCTCCAGAACTTAGTAAATGCAAGCGAAGAACTTCGGAAACTGTTAACGGGTATAAAGGAAGCTTGCTTATCGACATTCCTTGGTACACTTTGCTCCAATTAAGCGCTAAAGTTGCTAAACGGGACGCTTCGGATAATGTCATGGATTCTGTTGTGTCATCTGTGTTTACCTCTGAAATCGAAGAAAAATTATAATAAAAATTACTGCTTCAATTGAAGATAGGTAATTTGCAGCAACTATGAGCCATATCCAAATGTATCTAATTTATTATCTCACGTAAAAATCTAATTAACAAGCAATTGAATATTATTTTTTCTACGACCACTTAGAAATCTGCTCATTGTATGTTTGTTGTTGTTAGGGATATGAGGTACATTGCAAGCTTCGTGCGAAATGAATTTGTTTTGTGAGTATTTCAATACAGATCAGTTCATTTAAGTACAGGTGACATTGCTAGGATACTTATTTAGAATTGTCAAATATTGGAATGGTGAAAGCGGGACAAATTTATTATTAAAATTAAATTAATTTTGAAACAATATCGTGAACGTAGAAAAAGTATAGTGTACAACTCGCATGGAATGTCCATTTCATACTCGTATGAATTATCACACTCAGCCTTCGGCTTCGTGTGCTAAAATTTATCTCGTGGGTAATTCCTTACTTTGCCCACTTGTAAAGTAAATAACTATTATTTTCGAATATAGCATATTTTTCAGGTGGTACGAATATATTGAGCCCGTATATAATGAATGGCAAGGCTTCGACATAAGATTGAACTGGATTTTCGCGCTATTCAATGACATTCATATTTTAATTTTTAAATATTTTAATAATTAAATGAAATATAAAAATAAACACAACGGGGTTGTGTTACAAAAAGAAAATGTGTCTTTCTGTTATTTTGTAGCAACTATATAACGGCTAGACTTGAAATAAAATTGGTATGAATTTCTGTGCTTTCATTGACCTTCATACTTGAATATTTTAAATATGTTAACAACAAAATGTGATATCAAAATAAACTGAATGTAGCTGTGTCAAGGAAAGAAAATGCTATAATAAAATGAGTCTATCAGTTATTTTGCTACAACTCAATAACCTTAATAAATAATCACATAGAAAGTATGCCATGATTTGTGTGTGAATAAACCAATAGATTAGTTGCAATTATTTGTTTTTTACCATTTACGAATTACAACACGTTAAAGAAAAATTATATTTAGATATTTTCGTTTAAATCTGGAACCTGTGCTTTTTGAAAACAACAAAACACTTGAAAATGTTATTTTATTAGCATGTGTAATAATTGAAAACTAATTTTTTGAAAGGATATGCGTTTCTGTAGTCTGATAAGAAATATGGGTCAAAAGGTATTGTTGGTGCCCACGACAGTTTATTTCATTAAGTTTATTAACTTTTGTGTCATTTTTTATTTAGTTTATTGTATTGATGTGACAGGGTAGGCATTCGAACAATTTTTTTTGTATATATTTGTTTGCGATTATTAATATAAATGTTTTTAAATCTCTTTAAAAATTTGTAAAAATATATTGTATGTTCCAATTAAAAAATATAAAGTTGCATATCATTGCGGGACAATTGAACAATCTGTAAAAAAAAACTTATACTGTGCGTACGATTTTCTTCTAATTTTCAACACGCGCAGCGTTCGCATAACTTCGATGTTACCTCGTTGTAAATTCAGTTTCTATAATGCTAAAAATATATTCAATATATAAAATACCTTTGTGTTTATTCTCATTGTCCAAATTAAGACAGTCAAAATGTTGTGATTTGAATAAAATATATGGTTCAGAAAAGTTATTAACGTTTAATGTAATTCTATAAATCTAAACAAATAGAAAAATTACATCCGACTATGGAAAAGTATTTTTCTTTTTTTGGGGGTTTCCCAGACCCCAGTGTGTTGTTGTGTAAATGTGAAAGTAGTGTGAGTGTCCAAGGTTAAAATACACTTTCTTTGAAAAATTTTTCAGTGATATTAAAAATGTGGTGGAATTGTTTTTGCGAAAATATTTTGGGAACATTCCGAGAAACTGGTACAGAAGGTACAAAGGTTTTTAAGATTAAAATTCAATAACAACTATTATAGAATACATAAGAGATAAAAAGTTGATAAGAAGCTTTAGTTGTCTGCTGTGATACGAAGCGAAATACAAAATTAAAACAGTGTATAGAATTGAAACATAGTTTATTAACTAGTTATAAAAAAAAACTAAAGCATAAATTCCCAGGCCTGTATGTAAATGTGAATCAGTCGCCATTGAAAACAAATCAGATTAAAGATCAAAGTTTATCAGTTCACATCGTGGTCAGTTCAAGAAATTAGTGTTAGTTCCCAAAGAGAAGATGGAAGATTTAATGCACGCAAATATATTCGAAGTGATTGAATCCAATCATATGGAGGACCCAGCGTGTTTACCAGAAAACCCACAAAAAATAACCTTCGAAGATGTGACTTCTGCGTCATACATCGTCAAATCCGGTATTACAAACACTCCATGTATACGATCCCACCTTTCTGACACCACCGGAGTTGACATCTACCTCAAAAAAGACTTTTTACAATATTCCGGAAGTTTTAAAGAACGCGGTGCGAGAAACGCTTTGATGATGCTTCCCAACGACAAGAAACAAACTGGAGTGATTAGTGCGTCTTTAGGTAACCATGCACAAGCTTTAAGCTACCATGGAATGAAGTTAGAGATACCTGTTACTGTGATAATGCCCATTGTTGCACCAATTATGAAAATACAAAAATGCAGAAACTATAATGCGAATGTTATTGTGCATGGCAAAGATATGGTTGAAGCTAAACAGTATGCGATGCAAGTGGCAAAAGAAAAATCATTGACCTATATTAACGGGTATGATCATCCGCATATTATGGCTGGACAAGGGACAATTGGTTTAGAAATCATCGATGAAGTTCCCGATATTGATGCAATTATTATTCCAGTAGGAGGTGGAGGCTTAATTGCAGGTATTTTTCATGGAAAATATTAAATTGTTTTTATCACTGCTAGCTTAACAACATGCCATATTATTGAATACGTTTTCGTTCGCGAAATTGTTGCTTTATCTTTAGTAACGGACGATAATGTTTATTGTCTTAGGTTAACAATTAAAACTGTTTTTTTTTCAAAGAAATTCAAGCTTTTGAATTTATTTCATTAAACACACTGAGAATGGAGCATAACTTGTTTCGTTTAAATTCTACAAGATTATGCTTTATTTATTGTAATATTTACGAGCACAACTCCGAATATATTTGGACCACCTGAAAAATATGATATAATCAATGTAATTATATATTTTTCATGCTGTTATTGTCGCTATACAAGTCAAAATTATTACGTCATCTACCTATTGTACTGTACTCTTAGGTAAATGATAATTTTTCGATAGATATTTATAAGATTGTCTTAATGGGGTCACAATATTTCTAACGCACTTCCACGAACCAAAATGAAACTATTTTTCAACCATATTTATAATATTGAATGTGTAATAATTAAAAACAATATTCAATTATTTGTTGACTAGATTTTTCCGTTTGTTTTAATATAAATACGAATATATTTGATTGTTTGAGGCAATTTAATTATTTTTCAACAGCGCATAAAATATTGTTAAGACAAATTTCTTAATAAATAATAAGAATCCAGTCGCACTTGAATTGGGCCAAAGAGAATGGAAATTGATATTTATATAAATTAAAATTTATAAATATGAATCAATTTTAACATGAGTTAGTTTATTAGATACGATATAATTTTAACAATTAATCTACAATATTAAAAGCATTTTCCATTTAAAATAATTATAAAAAACGAAATGTGCCGGCAGAAATACATGTTTAATTCTTGATCAAAACGCCGTCAGCTGTTTTTTTTTGTGTTGATATCTTATAGAATACTTTAAAGTAAATAAAAAATTGTTGCTATGTCAAAGTAGCAAGATTGTCAAAATGGTACGCGTTAAGTTAAGCGAAAATCTATTGTTTCTGTTCATCAAAATAGATTTTCTGGGCATCAGTTTGCAAAGAATTTAAGTACTCCTCAAGGAATGATAAAGGAATCTACATATATTTCTCATTCTATAAATAATTTCAACTAAGAAAACTTTAAATTAATTAAATATAACTTTGGTCCAGTTCATGTGTGACTGTGTTCGCATATTCAGATTCAGTACACTCAAAAATATTATTTGTTAAGAATATATTATACTTTCAGCAATAATTAATCTGCGTCAAATATTCTTATTTAGATTAAAACATTTCTAATTTATTAGCCCACGTAAAAATCTAATCAACAAATAATTGAATATTGTTCGAAATCATTACACATTCAATATTATGAATATGGTTGAAAAATATTTTCGTTTTGGTCCGTGGAAGTTTTGTGATTCCATTAAGACAGAAAATCTTATAAATATCTATTGAAACATTATCATTTACCTAAGAGTACAGTGCAATACATAGATGACGTAACCATTTAGACTTGTATAGCGACAAAAACAGCGTGAAAATAATAAATATTAAATTTTGATTATAGCATATTTTTCAGGTGGTACGAATACATTTGGCGTTGGGTCTGTATTGATAAATGTTCGAAAAAAGTTTATTTAAATGTTATTTAATTATCTTACATTGTACAATTTTTTTTAAAGCTTAAATTTTCTCCAAACATAGTTTCCAAAATGAAATATCAAATTAAGACAATGTTAAAAACGAAAGAATTTAATTACTGCCTCGTCAATGAAATATAATAATACTGGAACGCTAACAGACGTTGAGAATACGAGCCGAGAGAGACAGTTAGTTGGTGGGCTATTTATGTTTATTGTACATTATTATTTTTACATAGCAACCACTCAGCAAACATGTGTGAAGACAAAGAAGGATGGCCCACGACACCTGTCTGTCTCAGACTCGTTTTCCACTTTTATAGAAGCCTACAAGTGCGCATAAAATTCGTGAGAAATAAAAAGAGCTAGTAGTGAAAAAGCAGTATAATAATCATGTTATCAACCTTGTTTTATAATAAACTATTATGCAATACAGGTGTGGCAACCGCAGTAAAAGCGTTATCCCCTAACACAAAAATCATTGGCGTAGAATCCGAAAGATGTGCAAGCTTTTCCCGAGCTTTAGAAGCAGGAAAGCCCGTCTACGTCCCAATAGAAGCAACCCTAGCAGATGGTTTAGCAGTTCCTACAGTTGGCTACAATGCTTTTGAAACCGCTAAAGATTTGGTCGACAAAATAGTCATCGTCAAAGAAGAACTCCTTGCAATTTCGATCCTCGCGTTGGTGGAACAAGAAAAATGTATAGTGGAAGGCGCAGGCGCCGCTGGTTTAGCTGCAATCCTTAGTGGTCAACTTCCGGATTTAAAAGGAAAAAGAGTGGTAATTCTGCTTTCCGGAGGCAACATTGACACCACGATCTTGGGAAGATGTCTCGAGAGAGGTTTAGCAGTTTTAGGACGAATTTTAAAATTTCAAGTGACTGTAAGTGATCGGCCTGGAGGTATTTCTGAACTTACGGAACGAATTCACAAAGTGGGAGTTTCTATTAAAGATATTATGCACGAAAGGGCTTGGGTCACTACGGATGTGTTTAGTGTACAAGTTAAAGTTATTTGTGAAACTAGAGGCATTGAACATGCGGTGGAACTAAAGGAAATGCTAGAAAAGTGCTATAAAAAAGTTGATTTTACTCATTTTCCCGATGTTGAAACTGCTAGATCGTTGGGAATTTAAATGTGTTGTCTTTTTTAATTTTTATAAATAAATGTTTGCAAAAACAAAGTGTTAATTAAATACTATTCTTATTTCACCTATTAACTGACGAGTTCTAAAATAATATTTATGACCTGGTTTAAAGTAAATATCTTTTTGAATACATCATAAATCACTCAAGTAGTTAATAAGATCTGCTCAAAATATCTGATAAACCTACAAGTAAACTACCACTTCCGGTTGATAGATAGGTACCAAAATATAGCCAGTTCGTACAGCTATACAGGATGGTGGAATCGAAGGACGCTACTTTGGAAATTTTCAGTTATTGGATTCTCTAATTATTATTTTACATAAAAAAGGTAAATAGTTTATGGTAGAGGAACATTTTCTGCATTTTTTGAAACTAATACTTATAATTGTACTCTAGCTGGAACCGGAAAAATGACGGAAATGTTTATTGGTAACTTTCTTAACATAATCAGTGTTACGAAATGACAAAATAACAAATTTAAAGTTATAGGTTTTATCTGTCATCTGCTGTCATCCAAGTTTGATTTCAAGTGTCTTGATTAATAAAAAAAATTTAACAAAAAATGAAACCGACAAAAAAAAAAGAAACTGAAAAACTTTTCAGTTTCTATAATTTTAATAAGGTGGAATTTTTTTTTTCAAATTCAAATGCAACCAACTTTAAGATATACCCTGTTCAATAAAAAAAGAATAATTAAAACCTAATAACCCAGTACAATGTTATGCGTGGTAACAGGTACAAATTCAGTGGGTGAACATATTATATTTTATTTATTTTTTAATTAACCCTTTAATTATTATAAAAATATGAGATAATTTTCTATATAATTAGTTAATGAACTTGTTATACGTATGTGTTTTGAAAACATAATAAAGAAGTTAAATCTTCTATTGACTTATACTAAAAATAATTCACTAAATCAATAAAGAAAAATATAAATGAATCATCCCCCTAATTTCTTACCCTTAGGGGTGGAATTTTATTATTTTACTCTGCCTGGAACCGGAAAAATGACGGAAATGTTTATTGGTAATTTTCTTAAAATCATCAAAATGTACCAATTGAAAGTTAATGGTTTTATCTGTCATCTGTTGTCATCAGTGTTTGATTTCAAGTGTCTTGATTAAAATGTATAATTTGGAAGAAAACTTAGATATAGTAAAAATAAAATAAAAAACATAACTGTATTAAATAAAATAAACTCTTAATTAATATCACATTTATTTTGTTTTCATGGTACTGAATATTAACAATAAACATTTCAGTCATTATTCAGTTACAGGTAGAGTGAAATTATAAATATTAGTGTCAAAAATGTACAATAAACTATTGAACTTTTTTTTATGTAAAATAATTAGGGAAGACAATTAAACATCCTGTATATGAAATTTGAGAATAATATTGATATTGAAATTTTAATTGCAAAAGACTATTAAATATAAAATTAAACTCTCGACGAAATAACTTTTAACAACTTGCGAAAAAGAGAAAAACGTTTCAAATTAAAATTGTGTACAATATTATTCTACACCTTTTTGACTAGGACAAACATTAGTTTAACTCGATTATTTTTCGAGATATTCCTTCAAACTGATAGCTCTTCAAGTAAACTACCACTTCCGGTTAACAGATTGATCCCAAAATCTAATTAGCTCGTAACATGAACATGTACAACCTAATTTTAAAATATGACTTCATTAAATTTGTAATTATCCTGGACGAAAAATCGTTACAGACGTGGAAAAAATAGTGAATTTTAGGGACCCTAAAAGTAGTGGAATCTTACCTGTTTCGCTTTTTCGATTTTCGGCAGTTTCTTCCTCTTGAACATTGAATAAAGCGGTCAACAACATCAGAACTATGTCGGTAAGTGGACCAGCCACCTGTTTAAAATTATTCCGTTAATTAATGATTTAATAAATAAAATAAAATAGTTACCTCCTTTTCCAACAGCGCTCTTTCAAGAAGATCGATGGTCAGGCCACCAGGGAAGAAGTCTTTTGTAGACAAAAGTGTTGAAAAAGAATTTACAAATTCTAAAATCATTAAAGCGTCTCCGAAATATTTCGCAGGAATTTTAGTTTGTACTGGAGTTGGAGTTGGTAAACACTGCAAAATTATTAACATTAATTTTTAGTTAATTAAATATTAAAATAGTTACTTTTTGGTCCTCAAGTTCCAAGTCGTCCCTGGGTTTGTACCATTCTCTAACATAACTTGACATTTTTAAATTTTCCTCTTTGCGTTTCTGTTTTTCTTTCTCCTTTTCCTCCAGCTTCTTCTGTTTCATTTCTTCAACTTTTTGTTTGTACTCCATTTCTTTTCTCTTCATTTCCTCCAGCAAAGATTTCCCATTGACAGTCGTAGCATGATTAGTTTTATCTAAATACTTCGACAAAGTTTCTTGTCGGACTTTCTTTCCATTTACAACTGATGTTTTTGGAATTATTATTTTTGGAACTCTTTTAGTTTGTTCAAAATCTGGTAAAGGTCCATCAAAAATTTGGTCAAACTTCACGTTGTCCAGTTTATATTTTCGTTTGATCGATTCTTTAATAACAATAATACCCTGTTCGCTACATTCAACAAACTGTTTCAAAAATAGACGATTTTTTTCTTTAGTATAAGGTCCTTTTTTACGACGTACATGATTGGCTTCCACTATCATAACTTGACTGGAATCCTGATCATCTGCATCGAGTTGTTCCACTTCGTATCGAAATAATGATGCTGAGGGAGTAAAGATGTTCTTTTCAGGAGATTTACTGAAAATTATTTGTTTATTACTAGTATTTAATTTGTTAATTATGCTTTCAAAACTACCTTCTTTCCCTCAGTCTGCTTTGTAACACAAATTTAAAATGTTACAAAAGATAATTTTTCCAATTTCACGTTCTCAAAGTCAATTTTATTATACTGTTTTTCTCACAATGCTACAAAATTTAATTTTGTACAACTGTTTTTGGAGAATTTAATATTTGTAAAATTAACAGTCTGTTAAACTTGGAGCTGTCATTGCTCAGGTAAAATTACTGCAATTAGTTTTTACCTCCCGCCACATCCTGTAAGGGAGGTATAGGAATCATGTAAAAAATTGTGTAGTGAGTTTTCAGTGGATGAGCACGTTTTAGGGTCCCTAGAATACGATTTTAATTGTTTCGCGATGTTATCTCTATATGTCTGTCTGTGTGGATCTCTGGAGTTACGGTTTCTTAAAAACTACTAAACTGAAAATTATGTTATTTTGTATATATCAATTGTATCTCCTTCAGAAGAATGATTAGTTTTTTATGATAATCGAAAAACCGGAAGTGGTAGTTTATTTGAAGTAAATTAAGGTTTAATGACAATTTAGTTATTAGAATAATGTTTGAATTTTTGAATCTAATGTCTCCATTTACGAATTACGAAACACGTTAAAAAATTATATTTTGACATTTTTGTTTAAATCTAATAATCTGTGCTTAAAAAAAAAACAATTGAAAAATGTCGTTTGTTTGACATGTGTCATAATTTTGTTGAACGGATTGTGCGTTTCTTGATAGTAGTGGTCCGTGTTTTGCTTTGTGGCGGGAGTTATTGTGCTGCCCACAACAGATTTTTTATTGAAGTAATAACACACATTGTTTTACTAATATTTCAGGAAAAGGTACCTATTTATTTTTATTTTAATTGACTTTGTGAACGTGTAATAAGAAAAGTAGAATGAAAAAAAAAAGTGTTACAATGCCTAATTTATTACAAAAAGTCATTGTAACACTAGTTTTATAATATACTTAAGAAAAATATATACCCATTTGTTTTGGCATGAGCTTCAATTTGTTGGTCACTTGGTGCAATAACTTGAAGCACATGTGATTCTTTCCAGTTGTTTTCAGTAAAGCTAGATTCAACAATTTCGCCAACAAAGAATCTGTCCTTGATGAAGGAAAACACATCTTCCGCCATGTCTCCAAAAGCAGAGCGTTTGGTTTTGCTTGCTAGATATAATACTGGTATTCTAAGTTCCATTGGAAAATCTTTTAGACTCTTCTTGGCTGCTTGTTCACTTTGCAATGCCTCAGCGTAGGTTAAATTTGTCTTGCCAGTCATGGCACACGACCAGACCATCGAATTGACGAGAATAATACGTTGACAGAATTCACTAAAACAAAGTATATAATTTACTACGTCGATATTGCGTGACATTGTTCCACTAGTACATTTAATTGAATCAATAATCATTTTAATGTAAAAGACGTAGAATAATTAGAAATTGTAATTGATTATACAAGGATATTTAATATAACCTAATTTTGATGACATGTTCTAGAAAGAATGTTTTGTAGATAATGAAAGTATGAACTGGGAAAATGTGGCAGTAAAGTTCAACGACATGTCTCTGTAAATCATTTCGAACTATCTAGAATAACATCAATTTTTACATCCCCTCAAAAAGACAGCATGTAATAATAGTACAAGCGAAAAGTATGTTACAAATAAAATGGTATCAGGGCAGCTTGTGATTGTACGATAGTAATCATCCCAACAAAACCGTTAGAACGTGGTAACTGAATTAGAACGCATTAAAAGCAGTCATGTATTTATCATGATACTCACTCATAATCGCGAAATATCTCATTTGTAATTTCGCAATGGAAAACCTCCTCGTCATCACGAAGTAATTCTGGAATCGTGGACTTTTGAAACTCCTTTTTCCTTAGCAAAGGCATGATAATATTCTCTTTAACTGTTTGGAGGGAAAAATTACATACTTGATACTACTTAAAATAATCACTACAATTATCACTGGCCACTAATTACGTACTGTTCGTCTATATCTAGTATCACTATTGTAAATTTAACAAGAATTATAATGAATTAATGTAAAAAACTATGAACTTTTAACGTAAATCAGTAGACAAAAGCCGTGTAAGTTTGTGCGGTACGTTCTACAAAAAATTTACATCTGTAAATGCCAGGTGGTAGAGTTTGCGCATGAGCGGAAGTTACACAAGGCGGGAGAAATAGCAGTCAGTGCAATCCAGAGGTTTCAAAACTATATTCATCAATAATATATCAATATATTTACATAAACTGGATTACTTAAAAAATTATTAAATCAGACACTTGTTGCCTTTCAAGTCTCAATTGTTTCGCTCACAGCCAACCATCAATACTTTAATATGAAACAAAAGCGGGGTGTTAAAAAAACAAAAGAAAATTAAGAAAATAATTTATAATAAAAAAAACTAAAACAAAATGGTGTAAACAAATAAGGAATTATTATATTATTATAAAGAAACTAGAAATAAACACATATTATAACGTAGTAAATGCTAATAATAACAGACAAAATATAAATCAAATGGATTAAAAATTACTTACAGCTAGTTTTTTTCTGAGTTTTAGTTACACTCTTGACTAAATTACTCGATAACAAGTTTTCAACAGTAAATTTATGAACATTTCCAACAAGACTTGCTTTTAAAACTTCATTTTTTCTTTTCTTTTTTTGGATTCCATGAGAAGTTTTACTTAAATTCATTACAGTAACAGTGGGGTCAGTCCAGCCGCTGACGCTAGGCTTGATAAGATTCTTATATTTATTTGCTTTATTAGGGAAATAGTTTACTGTTAAAATATATTCACTTTTAGATGGCTCTATTTTGGCATTTTTAACAGTAAATTTAGTAACAGCGCCTTTACTTTCACATTTTGTAGTAAAAAGCGTAGCTTTAGGAGATATATTTTCTAAGTATGATTTACAATCGGATAATACTACACTGGACTTTTTTCGACGCTTAATTTCAGAAGAATCTGATTCCGCATTCGATTCTGAACTGGTAGATTTCTTCTTCTTGCGTTTCTTCTTCTCCGCAGACGATTCATCAGCTAGTTCAAGCAACGTTTCAGGCTTTTCGGCTATTTTCTTTTTTACAACTTTCACCGGTTTCGCAGTCTCTTCATTTTCAATGTCTTCAGTATTTTTTAATTTCTTCTCTGCTTTCAGTGGTGATTTCTTCAAGGGTGATTTGATCTTCTCAGTAATCGGACTCTGCAATTTAATAACTTTTACAGCTTTCGCCGATTTATCAGTCTCTTCATTTTCAGTGTCTTCAGTATTTTTAATTTTAGGTTTTTTCTCTGCTTTCATTGGCGATTTCTTAACTGGAGTTTTGTTTTTCTCAACAAGAGGACTCTGGAATATGTTAACTTCCGCAAGATCTTCAAACTGTTCGTTTTTCTTCTTCTTCTTTTGGTTTAGTTTTCTAGGAGGAGTTTGGAACATATTGACCTCGGATAAATCTTCAAATCGGTGAGTTGAAGAATCTAATTTTACTTTTTTCGGTTTCTTTTCGTTGTCTTCTCGTCGTTTTGTGACGGTATCAAGGAATTCTTTTCTGACTGATTCCATTTCTTCATCCAGACAATTATTAAAATCTTTTAGCATTTCTATTGCTTCATTCATCAGCTCAGATTTACGCTTTACTGTTGTTGTATCTTCTGGTTTTAACGGACTGACTACATATACACCGGAAGTGTTCATTTCAAGAGATAATGAATTTCTGCGTATTGATTTTTTTAATTGATCCATCTCTTGGTCTTCATCTGCTTTTTCTTCTTTGGCTGTTTCTTCATTTTCAAGTAATGATAGCGACTTCTTGTTGCGTTTTAATTTTTTATTTTCATCCACGTCTTGTTCTTCAGCTGCTACTTTCTCATTCTCGTTTTTACTTTCGTTTAATGAGAGTGATTTCTTACTGCGTCTAGATTTTATATTTTTATCGACCTCTTGGTCTTTAGTTACTTCTTCTTCATTGGATGTTTCTTCACTTTCGATTAAAGGCAGTGACTTCTTCCTACGTTTAGATATTTGATTTACACCCACCTCTTGTTCTTCGGCTGCTACTTCTTCATTCTCGTTTTTACTTTCGTTTAATGAGAGTGACTTATTACTGCGTCTAGATTTTTTATTTTTATCGACCTCTTGGTCTTTAGTTACTTCTTCTTCATTGGATGTTTCTTCACTTTCGATTAAAGGCAGTGACTTCTTTCTACGTTTAGATATTTGATTTTCATCCATCTCTTGTTCTTCGGATGTTACTTCTTCATTCTCGTTTTTACTTTCGTTTAATGAGAGCGACTTCTTATTACGTCTAGATTTATTATCTTGTTCTTCAACTAGTATTTCTTCATTTTCGTTTAAAGACAGTGACATCTTATTGCGTTTAGATTTTTTATCTTGTTCTTCAACTTCTACTTCTTCATTGTGTGATTCTTCACTTTCTATTAATGGCAGTGATTTCTTATTTCGTTTAGATTTTTTATTTTTATTTATCTCTTGTTCTTCAACTGCCATTTTTTCATTGTACGTTTCTTCATTTTCATTTAAAGACAGCGACCTCTTACTACGTTTAGATTTTTTATCTTGTTCTTCAGCTGCTACTTCTTCATTCTGTGTTTCCTTATTTTCGTTTAAAGTCAGCGACAGCTCTTGTTTTTCAGCCTCAATTTCTTCAGTTTTATCTTCTTGAGTTTCATTGCTTTCACTCAATTTCTTTTCTCGTTTTTGTATAAACTTTTGGCAATATTCCTCAAATCTTTTTCGGGCTTCTTCGACTGCATTTTGTGATCCTAAACTTTGACGTCGTTCTCTATTACTTTTTGGTTTATTTTGCTTCTCTTCAGAAAATTCCCCTAATGTTTCTCTTCGCGTTCTTTTTTTAGATCCATCTTCATCGAATTGTTTGAAGTATCTATCAAGAATTTCTTGGTATTTTTCATCCTTATCTTTGCTTGTCGTTTCTTCCGCATTTTCAGTTTCTTGTTCTTCTTTTTTGTCTGAAATATTTGATTCATTTAAAATCTCGTCTGTATCTAGTGTTGGTTCTTTGTTATCTGATTCTTCTGGGTCTGCAATATCTGATTTATTTAAAGTCGTATCCATTTTTGTTGTCTCTAAATTTTCTTCTTCAATTTCGGTGGTATCTTCTTCAACTCCATCTTCCTTTTGAAGTTCAACTGTTGTATCTTCGAGTAAAGATTCGTTCTCAGCAATATTTTCTTTCTTTTCTTTTTCTACAGTTTCTTCTTCGACGTCTTTATTCGCGACATTAGAATCATCTAACATGATGATGGTCTCATCAATTTTAGCAGATCTTTCTTCAATCTCTTTGCTGAGTGCTTCATTATTTCTCTTCACTAAATCTAAATCAGAATCTACTGAGCTAATTTGATTGATAGACAAACTCGGCGACATGCCTCCAAATGGTCTCATCGACAAATCATCGAGATTCTCTTCATCTGAAGAGTCGCTAATTGTAATAATTCTCTTGCGTTTTTCTTTATCTGATGGAGTGTTATCTCCTAGAAGAGAATCTTCTCCTGATAGAAGTTCATTGCCGACATCATCGTCTACGACGAATGAATCATTTTCGTACTCTTCGTCCGAATCAATTTCTGATTCGGTGCTTCCGACTGACTCGCCTTCATCGATGATTTCGTTGCTGTCGATGGATGGGGTGTCTTCGGAGCCTTCCGATGCCATGTCGTCGAGGAATTCGTGGCGGTTCTCGTTGTCGGAGTCATCTTCTTCGCTGTCGGAGAAAGTTATGGCTGAAAACAATAAAATGATTGCTTGTTCTTGTTACGTGCAAAATAACTAAATACCTGTGACACTTTTTCGTTTTTTCTTTTTATCTGGTGAAATAATAGATCCAACTGTTTCATCAAAATCCCCTGAAAATATATTTAAGAATATTAAATTGTCCAAAATATAAAATGATCAAATTATAAGTTTGAAATTTACTTACTTTTTCTTTTCTTTTCAGAAGTGTTCCTAGATTTTTCTGAATCTGAATCACATAAACGAAAACAATTAGTTACCACTCAAATATAATTTAACAATTTTCTTACCTTTATCTTCTTCAAGTTCTACAACCTTCTTTTTAGGTGATGGAGTTTTCTTGGATTCTAAAACATACAAAAAAATATAAATAAACTGTTGTGGGCACTATAATACCTCTCGGCATATATTTCTTTAAGATATACTTAGAATTTATAAGTTTCATGAAAATATGCAGAGCTGAATTGATTTTCAAAATGAAACACCGGAAGAGGAAGTTTTCTGGACACACAAAACAAAAGAATCCATTTTTTTTTTCAAAAATAGTATCAGGCTGTGAAAAAAGTTTCAAATGAAAAATGTTAGCAAAAATATGTGTAATATAAAATGTTATTTGCAATTTTCCAGTACATTCTTTTAATTTTGAGAAAAACTAAATTATATATTTAAAAATAAATTTCAATAAACTTATTTACAATGGAAACAAAAACTAAAATATTTGTAACATCTATTTGTCAAATAATTGTGAAGTGTCAAAAATATGTGTTGTTGGAAATATTAAAAACCAATATTTGAATTATTAGTTAGAAAATTTTATAGACTAGATTTTAATTAATATTTTAAAATAAAATCGTGGTTACAATGATAACAAAACAATTAAAAAGGGTTTAACATTTATATGTCAAATATTTGTCAAAATAAAGTTACCACTTATTGGATTACCACAAAAAGGTAATCAACTTTTCCTAAGGGATACAAATGATATATACAAAATATCAAAAATTTTTAGTTTAGCAGTTTTTGAAAAACCGTAACTCCAGAAATCCACACAGACAGACATCGCCAAGATATTAAAATTATATTCTAGGGATCTTAAAACATGCTCATGCACTGAAAACTCACTACCGAATTTATAAAACGATTCCTATACCTCTCTTACAGCTGCGGGAGATTAAAATTTTAGTAAAATAAAATTAAGTCTTACCATTTTCTTTTATATATTTCTTCCTATCACTTAAAACTGGCGAATCTGGAACTATAAATAATATTACATACATTTTATTTAGGTTATGAATAATTACATTATCTACCTTCACTAATTTCTACAGATGTATTAGTATTTTTTTCTTCAGCACAAGAAGAATTAACAATTGAATCATCTGCCAAATGTTCAGAAATATTTTCAGGCACGTTAATAATCTGTGAATATGATTTCCCATCATCATTAACTAGAGATAAATTTTGAGTGTGCTCTTCAGCATCATTTTTAACTTCTTCAGCCGAGATGTTGATGTTTGTAGGACTAGAAGCAACGCTCCCAACAATAACAATATTTGTTTCTTCTTCTTCTTTATCTGGGATTATTTCAATTGTGTTCTTCTCGCATACTAATGAAATATTACTTTCGCCATCGGATTTCATTGACTGGTTATTTTCTTTATCTTCAGCTGTTAAGTTTAATTCTGTTGTTTTATCCGCGTCTTCTGTCTTATCAACTGTTTTGTTAACATCTGCGTCTTTGGTCTTATCAATTGTTTTGTTAGCATCTGCATCTTCTGTCTTATCAATTGTTTTATTAGCTTCTGCATCTTCTGTCTTATCAATTGTTTTATTAGCTTCTGCATCTTCTGTCTTATCAATTGTTTTATTAGCTTCTGCATCTTCTGTCTTATCAATTGTTTCATTTAATTCTGGGCTAAGCTCCGGATTTCCTGTCTTGTTCAAATTATCTTTTTCGACATTTTCTTTTGCTTCAACCACTTCATTTATTTCTGTAGGTTTCTCTTGTTTATCTTTTGTTTGTTTGGGTGTTTTAGGGGATTCAATTGTGGGTTCATTTTCTTCTAAGAAGAGCTCGATTTCTTCTGAAGAAACTGTTTCATTATTTGCATCTTTAGGAACTTTATCAGTATTTTCTTCTTTGTTATTTATCTCATCTTGACTCGTATCGTGAACTTTTGAATCTGTTTCTACTTCCGTATTAGATATTTCGCTTTTCTGTGTAGTTTCTTCAGAAATATCCTCTTCAACTATTTGTTTATCGTTTTCTTTAGGAACTTCTTCAACATCAGGTTCAGTCTTATCTTCTTGGTTGGATATGTTTAAACCTTCAATTATAACAGTCGGAATTTTCTTATTATTATTTAACAAATCTTTTTCAGTCTGTGGAGAAGCCGATTTTTCTTTTTCTGCTTTATCAATTTCATCTTCATTTTCACTAATTATATCTAGAGCAGTTCCTTTTGCTACTTCCTGGGGCTCTTTATTCAAAGAGAGTCTGTATTTTCTGGGAGCTGTTACAGAAGTGGAAAGTTTCGTGTTTTTAACATCAACAGGAGATCTACTCATAGATCTAGTCACCCTTCTTTTCGGTCGACCAGTAGCTGTTACTTCGTCTTTTTCATTTTCCTTCTCGTCTTCTTCTTCTACAAGCGGTGGAATGTCCTTTAACGATTTCCGCGTCCTTCTAACCGGCTTCAAATCTGAATCTTCACTGACATCACTGGTGAGGGAAGAAGACCTAACACGTCTTGTAGGAGTGGCTGGTTTGTCAGAATCCACCAGTTTATTTTTTAGTGATTCGTCTCGTTTTTGCAAGTCGTGTTCGATGTCACTCAAAGATTTTTCCTGGATGGATTGCGATCGGCGAGTACGTCTAGCAGCCGGTTTATCGGTGTCCTTTTTTGGAACGGGAGAATCAATATGAATTGCTCTAATTCTGGAAGATCTTCTTGGAGAAGCGACTGAGAGTTCATCTGGGTCCACAGATGTGCTTCTTCGGCCTGGCATGTTACTATAACACAGTAATGCCCAATAAATTTTTCGCGCCCGATTTCTTGCTTGTTTTTTATTTAAAATTTGTGGCAAAAACTATGAAACCGGTCAAAATAATTCGCAAAATAACTGTAAATATGCAAGAATATTCACGTACAAAAGTTATAAAAGAGGACATGTATTTATAAGATATAAGTAAATACGAATACTTACTTTCTAATAGACATCTTTACTTAGATATAATAACGAAATATTTCAAGCTGACATTAATGAAGTCTTGTATAATTCACGTTTATATAAAAGTAAAAAGGTTAATTTCAGTCACATGTACAACACACTTTACTTATTGTAGTTTTTAAACATACCTGAATTTTTATATTAATACGACAATAAATAATAAAACAAACACAAATTAAAATTGTATTAGACACTAGTTATTAAGTAACGACTCTTTTCACAGTAGAGCACGTTTTGAAACAGTTTTCAAAATTAAAATCCGTTGGACAGTTTTCAACTGCAGCTGATTCCGTTGGCGCTTGCGTACAAACACGGAAAACAATTTCGCATAGACAGCGGTTGTAAAACAATTGAAACAATTGAATATATTTCCGGACTATTGGCGCTAATTTTCTAAACTAAATCACTTAAAATTTGAAGAATATAATAAAATTATATAAATATTAGTTTCAAGTATAAATATTTATATATTTTTCGGTTTACAATTGAAAAGGAAAGTTTGATAAACTCTGGTGCAAGTTAGGGGAAATGTGTACCAGTGTGTAATACTGGTTGCAGTCAGGGGATGGTAAGGTGCAAAGTAGTGGCCTTCGAACCTTCGTAAGGTGACCACTTCACCATCGAAGCGACGTTATTCAGTAAAAATGATTATTCGTTCCTCTAAAAGGATACTCATATAAAAACGGATCAATTTCTTTTCGTACGTTAATATAATACAAAAGCAGACCTGCACAGGATGAACAGAACGAAAATAATCCTTTTCTGCCTTTGTCTCTTGTTTACAACCTCCTTCGGAGATGGTAAGACTCTCATTTTTATTGCTACCGTTTATTTGTGGAATGTGTGTTGATTTTATTGTTGTTATGTTTCATCTAATACGTCAGACAGGTATATTTAATCAATACTTTTGCAAGTCAATCATGTGTAGATTTAGGTCGAGAAAACATTTAATGTAATTTAATATGTTATTTGCATAAGATGTTTTCCATAAAAGCTGCACTTCGTACAGCTTCATCGTTATTACTTTACCGTGTTGATTATTTTGTTTTTTATCATATTTTTTACTTTTTGCTTCATAAAATTATTATTATATATTTTAATGGTTCATTAATGACCTATATTAATTTCATTATTTATTTCAGGGTCTAAAGGAGAAAACAAGAATAGTTCTGCAGAGGTAAATATTTAAAATTATTCTGTGTTCGTGTAGAAATATTTACAAACATTTTATTTTATAAATCAATAAACAATATAATTCTGCAATTTTAGTTGTTTATTTATTCGTTTGAGTGTAGTGTATTTTTATTTAATATTAAATGTTATAGTGATTGCTGTTTAATTACAATTTATTTTATTGTTGATTCACTATTTAAATGTTTATATTTATATCAATAATTAATATTTCTGTCCATACATTTTTGATTATTTCTTAAAATAGGACAGTTAACAATTAAAATATTAGTATCAGGAGGATTGTAATTAATTGGATTGGATTAATTAAAGATTTAGTTACAATAGAAACGTTATTTTTTTCTCTGTTTTGTTAAAAAATTAAGACTTAGAAATAGATAATTTATTAAAACATATTTCAAATTTGGCGGGAGAAAATCTTATAAAAATATTTGTTATAATTAAAAAGATGTGACTTATTCAATGTTGCACAGAGAGTTATTTCCAACATTCTACAGCTACATAATTTAGTAGTTACTAGTTAGTAAAACAAGTGAATTCTCATGTAAAATCAATGGCGCACAAGTGATTCGCAAACTATTACTTGGGTTAATATCGGAATTTTATAATGAAATACCTGCGGTCCCTTTGTTCCAACATATTGACATTTATCGGAAAGCTAGTTGAACTTTCTTGCCATATAAGTTGAAGACATCGTACATATATATAGTCACCAATAATTTATTATTGGTTTTTGGAGCCTTTTAGTTCGTGGTCTAAGTTAGAAATATATTTCCAACTTATTTGGTTCATCAAAAAAATTTAAAATATTACAAATATTAGAAAATTCTAAAAAAAAATTTAAGTTGTTTTAGGGTATTAGAAGATAAGTGTTTTAGTGTTGTACAATGTTCTAAAATTATTTTATAAAAAAGTACTTCAAATAAAAGTGGTAGATAATATATTCCTGAATAACTTTTATTGGATACATTTTTTTATGAAATAATTTTAAAACATTGTACAGCGCTAAAACACTCAGAATACCCAAAAACAGACCACAGATTTAAATAAATTTTCAGTATTTTTACCTCCCGCCAGATAGTGAGTTTACAGTGGAAGAACACGTTTTAAGGATCCTAGAATATGATTTTAATAGTTTTAGGATGTCTAGTACTAAACAGAAAATTCTGATATTTTATATATTATGAAAGGATGCGATGATCAACTGATGTAGGAAAAGGTAAATCAAAAACGGACTAGCAGTTAAATATTATATTTGTACTCCCTTGGGAAGATATGAATAGTTTTTGGTGATATTTCGATAACCGGAAGTGGTAGTTTACTTGAAGCCCTATCAAGTTATTTTGAAATATTTCAGTAAATTATGGTTTAATGACAATTTTTATTACTAAAATACTGTTTCAAATATTATTATCTATAATTGTTTGAAACATTTTTCTCTTACTGTCACCATTTACGAATACAACACGCTAAAGAAAAATTATATTTTAATTTAATAAGGAATCTATGGCGGGAGGTGTTGTAAAGTTCGACTCAAAAACTGTTAAAAAAATATGCGTAATATTAAAATAAAATATGATAATTTAACTTCAATGTAAAGTAAGCCATAAAGAAAATAGTTATTTGTCAAACTAGAGAGGAAAGCGCTTCTTTTTCCCCCTCGAGTTCGAAGTTTGCCTCATGAGCGCAGCGAGTGAGGCATTTCGAACGAGAGTGGAAAAAGAGCTTTCCTCTCGTGTTAGACACAACATTTTTTTCACGACATGTTCCTAAAAAATATTTGCTCGGACCTAAAATACACTTCGAGAACACAACTGACAGACTGACAAGTTAAAAGTTAGGTTATCAGACACAAGGCGGTGTAGCAGTGTTGCCAATGAACCAATCTTAAATATCTTTAAAAAGTTGTCAAATTGTGATTAAATAACAAAAAGAAAAATACAAGACATAATTGTAAGATAATTTAAAGTATGTATATCACAAAAATAAGGATTTTCAATAAAATTAGGAAATTATTTATAATTTTTATAATAATTTTTTTGTAAATAAGATTCATATTGGTAACACTTCTATATTTTCCTCTCTAGAGAGGAACAACACATTTTCCTCACTATTTCGGGAGAAGAACGGTGGGGTTTTCTACCATGTCGTGAAAAAACAATTTTATCCAACACCTCTCAATAAATGCTCTATAACAAGGAAAGTAACAGATTACCCACTAGTGGGTATAATTTTGAGAAAAGCCACTAGTGAGTATTTTTTTATTTATAACAATAATAATAACACATAACACTTTGGTAACTACTTCGATTGACATTTTAATTTAAAAATTTAAAGCATATGTCACTGTCAAATAATATTATTATATATAAGAGATGTTGGATAAAACGTTATACTTCACAAGTGGGCAAAGTGGAATTACCCACTCGATAAAATTATCACACTCAGCCTTCGGCTTCGGGTGCTAAAACTTCTCTCGTGGGTAATTCCTTACTTTGCCCACTTGTAAAGTAAATAACTATTATCGTTTTGACAGCGGATAAATAGGAAGGTAACTTTATGTAAGTGATGAAACATTTCTCCTAGCAGTCTGATCAAAATACTAACTACATTAATGTCATTTGCATTAAATATCCAAAATATGATATAATAATTGTACTTTCACCAATTACACTTTTAAATCAACCTTTTCATAAATAATGTTGTTAAATTATCTCGCCGAATTACACTCAAGTATTTTAATTTCTTCGGATAAATTTCAGTTTGACAACTCAACCTTGTCAGCTGGCAGCCATTTGACAAGAAAACTGTTTAAAAAATAAAATCACTTCACCTACGGTGTCGTGAGTTTTTAGGTAACAAGGTTTCGTACAAACAGAAATGTATCCGGCAAAATAAAAAGCTCTTGTTAAATTTATTATTTTTTGTTTAATATTTCGATGCATCAGCATGGACGGACATGTAACGGGTGTGAGAACGTAACGTAGCACGCAACGGTGTTGTTATTTATAGTAACGCGTAACGGTAATCGTTAACGTAAATCGTAAGAAAACAAAATCACAGCGTTGCCATGTTGCCCAACTTAAGGGTGAAGAAAGACTCGAGCACCTAATGACATTTGCTAAACGCGATTGTGTGGCTTCCAATCACTGCTAGGCTTGGAACTTCTTGATTAAACTGATTGGTTTGATATATCCGCATCCTTGGAAATTCACAGCTGACTGCGTCGTCGCTCGCTTCAGATAAGCTCCGGAAACTCCGGGATGGAGAGCATGAGCGAGCTTTCTTCCAGTTTTATTGCTGGCGTACTTAATGTACTGCACACTGTTCTACATATGACGTATTTCGTTTTTATCTTCTCACAAATATTATCTATCCGTGTGCCAGTCTGTGTAATACGAGCGCAGAATCATTTGACCAAATTAAGACTTTTAAAGTAACTTTTACAAAAATTTGTTCTGATCTTACAAACGAAAAATTGTACTCAGTTTATTTGTATCTTTAATTCTGCTATTTTAAAGAATATTTTATGGAAAAATAACATATTTAAAAAATCTGTTGTGGGCACCAATACGTCCCGCCATAGATTTCTTATCAAACAATGCAGGAACAAAGATCACCACTATTAAGAAATGCTCTTCCCTTAAAGAAATTATGACACGGTTGTTTTGTTTTTTTCAATAAACATAGGTAGATTTAATCGATATATAAATATAATTTAACTTTAACGTGTTTTAATTCGTAAATGGTGACAGTAAGAGGAAAATGTTTCAAACAATAATTGTAGATAATAATATTTGAAACATTATTCTAATAACAAAATTGTCATTCAATTTACTGATATATTTTAAAATAACTTGATAGGCCTTCAAGATAATTACCACCAAAAACTAATTAGCTCATTCAAAGGGAGATACAATTGATATATACAAAATATCAAAATTTTCAGTTTAGTTTTTGAGCAACCGTAACTCCAGAGATACACACAAACTGACAGACAGACAGATACACACACAGACATCATCGTGAAACTATTAAAATCGTATTCTAGGACCCTAAAACGTGCTCATCCCTTGAAAACTCACTACCCAATTTTTAGCATGAATCCTGTACCTCCCTTACAGGATGTGGCGCGAGGTAAAAAATTACTAACAAAGATTTCATTTGGTCCAAATCTATTTGGCAGGCACCACAAATACTGTTTTTGAATCTGATGACAACAAAATATAGAAAAATGTTCCAAATCAAAATTGTATACGTCCAATAATCTGAATAAGGATTTCAAATAATCTAGCATTAACTGTTGATGAATTGTTCTCAAATCTAATCAATTCGTAACATAAACATAATACTTCCCTTACATATATGTATGTGCGGGAGGTAAAAATTATAAATATGGTTAATTAAACAATTTTCATTTGTATGATTTTAAATTGGCCAAATGATATGATTCTGTATTCGTAGAAATTGTTTCGTTATCTAAACATCGTACTTACTAATTAATGTAACTTGGCCGGCTCCTCCGCCAAAAAATTCAAATAAATATCGTAGACAATACTTTTCTACATCTTTTTGATTATTACAAATATTTCTATATTTCTGTATTTCAATTATTTACTGAGATATGCTAAAATACCTTATAGATCTTCAAGTAAATTATAACTTCATCAAAAACTAACCAGGGAATACTGTTCATATATACAAAATATCAAAATTTTCAGTTTTGTAGTTTTTAAGAAACCGTAACTCCAGAGATCCACACAAACTGACAGACAGACAGATACACACACACAGACATCATCGCGAAACTATTAAAATCGTATTCTAGGGACTCTAAAAAGTGCTCATCCACTGAAAACTCAGTACCCAATTTTTAGCATGATTCCTATACCTCCCTTACAGGATGTGGCGGGAGGTAAAAATACGTCTGAAGAGGAATTTAAAACTTAAAGTTTTGGTATTGAACGATTAGTTACATCAACGCAATTTTACACAATTCATATTCAATGTAAGCATAAATGATATTCCATTAATAAATGACAGACAGACAGATACACACACAGACATCATCGCGAAACTATTAAAATCGTATTGTAGTAACCTAAAACGTGCTCATCCCCTAAAAGCTCACTATCCAATTTTTCGCATTAATCCTATACCTCCTTTACAGGATGTGGCGGGAGATAAAAATGTCTCAAATGGATACTCTGATCCACTAATACATTTTTGGGGCTGTTATTTGACGGCATAAAAACATAGTTGAGACTTGCTGTAAGCAGAGTGCCACACTTAGACATCAGTAAATATATTTATTCTCAAGATATTTTGCGTAGAAAATAAGCGGTAAAAATAAAGCAGTGGAATCTTAATTTGACTGTTACGGATTTGAATTATGTTTACTCTTGACAAAGAGATTTGAATCATATTTTTAAAATTAAATATCTACTTTGTAGATAAATAAACATAATTAATTCTTTTGTTGGGACGATTCTTCAACTTGTCTTATATTGAATTGTACGAGCAGCCACCGTGAATTCTTAAAAGTGTATTCGTACCTGCACGTAGCGAGAAGCAATGCCGTATCAGACACATCAAATTAAAGAACAAATCTCATTTCTGTGTTTCCATACTTTTAATGTGTTTCTTATCGATTGGTATCCCATCTAATAAAAAGTTTGTGCAGCGGCGGGCGCGCGATCACGTCGCCGATGCATTTCAATCAAACATGAATAGAGTAGCAGATAAAAAGAATTGCGAAGGCAGTTTTTGTCCGGGAAATAAGGGTCCATGATTAAGTTCGTTGCAAATTGAGTCTTGGGGCGACCATAAGAAGCGATCGCAGAGTCCGTCAGCGTTTTTTCTAACACATCTGATACTGTGCTCAAATGTTCGATTCGACATCGGGAATTTGTTTCCCGAAGGTTGGATAAGTGAAATGTTCTCCTCGCCTGGAATTTTCAATGGAATAAAGACAAATTCGATTTCTGTTACGAGACACATTTCGCTTACAATCATTTTTGAATTTCCACTGAAGATAAGCACATTTCACTGCGCTTGTTGTTCAGATGGATTTCCGCATAAATACCCAACATTTCTTCATGACTCTCTTTCAACTACAACATCTTTGGGGGATGCTATTTGACGGCCACTCTCGGTGGCCTAGCACGCCATAGGTCGTAGGTTCGAATCCCACTGAAGAGTGTGGTCGTTAGTAGTTTCTGTGTTTGTACTTCACTTCGACTTATAGAAATTTCAGTTACTTGTATGTATGTATGTGAAATGGGTCGGAATACCGAAACGTGTTGCCCAATCGTCAGCACGATAATTAAAATGGAGATCACTCGTTTTATAGTTGAAATATGGCTTCCTGTCTTTTTACGAAGATGGAAAGCGGACTCTAGTATACCTATAAATAAAGAACAGATATAAAAAGTAATTTAAATAAAACAGAAAAATTCGGGTTCAAACAATATAGCTTCCATTTAATACCAAACTCAAAAAATTGTAATAGGCACATAAACCAATTTTTTTTTATAAAACTTTATTAGAATAAATGACGATCAGTGAAAACCCGATGTGAAAATTTCATATATTATTGTAGATATGATTTTTTAAAGTTTGTGTGACGTCACTGGTACTCCTCCAGTGGTACTAAAACAACGATTTTTCATGATAGTAGATATTATATATTTTTTAATGTATAAGTCTTAATTTACAACAATTAAACTTAATATAAATAAAGAAAAAATTCTTTTGGCAACTTTTAGAGTATTTTACTTGATATTTGAGTAAACATTATACGAAAGTTTGAGAACAATGGCGCTAGTAGAGATGTAACCTAACTTCAACATACAATTTTATTCAATAGATCTTCGACACAACACAAAAAAACAGTGAAATTACGAAACAAGTAATAGAAGCCCAACAAATATAATCTTAAATACCAACAAACAAAACAAATGAAGACATTTCATAGTTCTATTTTAGCCCACAATTGACGTTGAGCGCAACGGCAGACACGCGATTTGCACTTTTCATATTTTTGACCAATGGAATCAATGCGAGTACCCGTGACGTCAAAATATGTTCAATTCGTTATACCGCTTTACTGCTAAATATTTAAAACAAAAAAAAAAACATTACTACTAATTATTCCGTAAGTGTTACACGATTTTGATATAAATTTGTTATATTTCGTTTATGGTTTATGCGCCCATTGTAGTTTGATACCTTATTCGGTAACTATTGTAAAAAACAATTGACAATCGTTTAAAATACTTAAATTAATTAATTAATGTGGCACTGTACTCAAAGCAGATCTCGGTATTATGATATATTTTTGCGGGTGAAGTGTGGTTACCAGCAGACAAATCACGGCCTCCAAGAATGGTAGTGGTAAAGGATCTACTCGGATAATTTTATATGGTGAAAATTTTCGAAAATTAGTAAGCTGTGAAGCTCGAACCAAAGATCTTATAATCCACTGTCCAACGCGATACCACGGAGCTATTTTCCCCAAATTAAAATTAATTTGTTGACTTGGTAGGATGGTGTACCTCAATTTTTTTTTTGTTATAAGTTATAGAACACACGGGCACACATCCATCCATTCACTCAGACGTCATTCAGAAAATGAAATAGGGATCTCAAAATGTTGCAATCAATTTTTTCATTATTGCTATATTTTCATTACTACGAATAAGAAAGTAAAAATGGCTCATCATTTCTTATTTTAGAACTAGAAATAAAGCAAATAATAGTAGCGTGATAAAACCATTGAAATATAGTAATACTGGAATGCGCACTTGTAATTTATGAAAGCGAAAAACAAGCTTGAGACAGAAAGATGTCGTGGGCCACTTTTCTTTGTCTAACACTTGTTTGCACAACGGTTGTTTTGTAAAAATACTACAAAAAAAGATAGCCCTCGCCTCGCATTTTCAACGTCAGTTAGCGTTCCAGTATTATAATATTTCAGTGACTAAAACGATGTTGATGTATTCTTAATGCGCAAGGAAATCAATTCGCAAAATAAAACCACAAACCACATTTTTCAAATAAAATGCCGGAATTTATCAAATAGTTTTATCAACCACATCAAAGGATTCATTCGGTAAACAGTTTCTGAAACCTTGCGGGTTAATAAGGAATTTTATTATGAAATAGGGGTCGCTGTTTCTGTTCGCTGTTACACGCTTTATTGACATTCTGGCAGAGATATACTGCAGTGTAACATATACGTCATGGTGCTTCAAATCACCGGAGAATTCAACCAAAACGTTTTGTTAGTTCAGTTTTGTACGTCTTCAAGTATATCAAGAAATAATTATTATTGTTCGTTGTAATTAGATAAATTAAACAAGGCGTAAATTAATTTAAAAAATAAACAGAGAAACTCAACAAAGTGCTTTCGTCAAAAAATGAATACAATCAGAATTGTTTTACTTTTATTAACTCGCTCTTACAATACATGTGCAGAGCTCGGACAAAACACACAGAAGCTAATTGAAAGTAAACTGCAACTTCTAGAAGTACTTTTTGCGATTGCAGTCTTTGGCAAAGTTGCGAATTAAATTCACGAACTTACAGAGTACTCATTTTATGTACTAACGTTTATGAAAAAACTTCCATTTCATACCAAATATTCTTTTACCTCCGGCACATACGAGCCCAGAATCATATTATTTGGTCCATTAAAATCATACAAATAAAAATTGTTTATTTGAAATCGGTACTAAAGTACTCAGAAATCGTCACTAAAGTAACTCATTATACAACGATTTTGAACAAACCAGAGTTGGCAACCGTTAAATAATTATTGTACAAGTAAGATAAATTTGGCAGATATATTGACGTACTATAGTAAATTTGGACGTAACATGAAACAAAATTTGCAAGAAGAATTAACTAATTAATTCCAATGACGAAATAGAGGACAAAACACATAATTTTGAGTGTTATTTACGATAACTTCACTTCTCGAGGTTAGCAACACTGAGTGTCAGTTTCAATTGACAACTGACAGATGTATAAACTTTACCTGTATTGTAATTTTTTTACAGTTTTTTGTTGAATTTATTGTCATCAGATTCGTGGTACCAACCAATACCCTTGGGTCAAATGAAATCTTTATGTTAGTGATTTTTGATAATTTGTTATTATTTCAGTTGTTATTTGTCCTTAAAATATTCTTAAAAATAATAAGATTTAAGATCAGTAAATTGTTACATTATCTGGAGCTACACAATATGGCCCAATTATTTAAACGAGGATTGTGGTTATAATTTGAAAAATGTTTATAATATCTGTACAAGTAAGAAAATTTAATAAAAGTTCATTTACCATAGACAACAAATACATGTTAAGAAAATACTGCACAATTTCAGATTTCACGAAATATCACTAAAAATTGGCATATACTTTTATTGTATTTCTATATAATATAAACGCTAAGAAATTCAATGCTGTAGAGCGCATCGTCATATCTCTTAAATTTATAAAGATATGCCAATTTTCGATGTTTTTCGAAATGCTACTTTGAGTGGCTACAACTCAAAATCTATTAAAGATATTGAAAAATAGATTCAGTTCTGTTCGTTTCATGCATTTTATTACAAATTAGCAAATTTTGAAAATTTTGAAATTTTTCGATTTTTCCCCCCAATTTTCGATAGGCGATAACTCGATAAATATAAAAGATACAGACTTGCAGACTGAACCAATTGATTCAGCTCGTCAAAATACATAAGTATGTAAAATTTCATTAAAATTGCTTTACGCGTTATAGAGTTAGAGCAAAAAGTGTGAAAATGAGGTTTTTGGCGAAAAACGTCAAAGGTACCACTTCACGTTTGGCCTGAAAAAGGCCATTTTAAGACTTTTTGCTCTAAAATTTCAACCCGCCATCAGAATGTTCTGAAATTTTTAGGGTTTATGTATTTCGATGAGCTGAATCCAATGGTTTAGTCTGCAAGTTCGTATCTCGATTATTATTTGAGATATTGCTGATCGAAATTTTGAAAAAAAAAATCCAAAATTGTCAATTTAAAAAAAAATTGACATTTTGCTATAATATGCACGAATAACACAAACCTGAAGAGTATTTTTCGATATCTTGCGTAATTTTTGAGTTGCAGTTCCTCAAAGTTGCACTTCGAAAAACATCAAAAACAGCCATATCTCGAAAAATTTAAGAGATATGATGATGTGCTCTGCACCAGTGAGTTTTTTAGGGTTTGTATTATATAGAAATACAATAAAAGTATTTGCCAATTTTTAGTGATATTTCGTGAAGTACATCATATGAACTGTGTTTAAATGAGTAAGAAGAATGTTTTACGGAAATAAAAAATATAATAATTTTATAAGTGAATACGGTAAATATTATAAAGATTTTAATATATATAAATAGTTTACTTGTTTTCTAATGTATTAGACAAATTAATCTGTGTGTTTATATTTATAGTGCAACTTTGAGAAATATCAAAAGAACTATTTGAACTTCAATCCTTTGTATGGATTGTTATTAGTTTTATCTGTCAACTACTAACAGCAGTGTTTGATTTTAAGTGTCTTCATTAAAAATATATAATATGGAAGGAAAATTAGATATTGTGTAACGGTTTTACGCATAATTTTCCGATTTTCAGGTTTGATGAATGGTATTTAATATGTCGTCAATTTGCAAACGGATATGAACAAATTTGCATGAATATCATTCGAATTGGAATCTGTAAAAGATATTAAAATTTTTGTTTGAACGTATGAATCGACTACGGTCTGATTGATGTACGTAAATAATTTTGTTTGATCATTCGATGCGTGTCGCTCAATTCAAACAATATTTTAAAACTTTTTTTGCATATCACTAGCGCGGAAAATAATAAAATATTACAACTGTGTTTAAATAATACCTCGAGTTCGTCTCCCACGGCGTGTTTAAAATATTCACTGCATATAAATTACTCTTGTGATTTCCCTTAACACATTAACCCTTTGGGGGTCAGGGCCTGACGACTGGTTGGCTCTTTTCATCTAGCACAATTATATTGTTATATTTTGTCCATACAAAGTTCAATTTCTTTGATCAGAGGTCTGTTGGAAGATATTCTTGCAAGAAGTAAATCACGGCATTTTATAGGAGGTACTTACTCTTTACTGTTCCAAGGATTTGTAAACTCAGCGATAAAATATAGCAAGAGATATTTTCGTATTATTGACAACTTGAGCTGTCAAATATGACACATTATAGACATTTATCTCTTTTAAAATTCATGAAATTGACGATTATATTCTATGCATTTTTCAATTACAATCGTTACCAATAGGAAACACAAATGCAAGCCTTTTACTCATATATGAGGCAGAGCAGATAATGAAGATAATATTGAATGAATACTCTTTAACTATACTTGTTATTTCATCAAAAATTATCTCTTTGAACTAGAAAATATAGTTCTGTTCTATAAACTAAAAACTTCCCGCGTTTTTTCATACAGCAGAACAAACTGTTCTGGTATATTTTTTAAAGTGCATTACTAGATATTAAAAAGTCTAGAGTCAATCACCAAAGCACTAGAATCATAGCCACAAAGTAGTGTGCAATGTTCGCACTATTCCAAGCATCTCAACGAATATCAAACGAATTGATAAAGGTAACTAATTAAATAAAGTAATAACATACAAATTTTATCAACTTTTTGTAATAAGTAATAGAGTCAAGGAACAATAGTGTGTTCGCGTAGCTTACTGCAGAAACATTAGTTTCAAATAGAGAAAATAAGATTTTATTACGTAGCGGTAGGATAATAGTTATTTACTTTACAAGTGGGCAAAGTAAGAAATTACCCACGAGAGAAATTTTAGCACACAAAGCCGAAGGATAAGTTATAATTTTATCGAGGGGGTAATTCCACTTTGCCCACGTGTGAAGTATAATTTTTTATCCAACACTTCTTAATAAATGAAAAATTTATTAAAGAAATATTATTTGACAGTGACATATGCTTTAAATTTTTAAATTAAAATGTCAATCTAAGTAGTTACCAAGGTATTGTGTGTTATTATTATTGTTATAAATAAAAAATATTGACTAGTGACTTTCCTCAAAATTATACGCACTAGTGGGAAATCTGTTACTTTCCTTGTTTAAAATCGCCATAGTTATAGAGCATTTATTGAGAGGTGTTGGATAAAAAAATTTACAGTAGCTCAGAACATACTCAGAAACGGATAAATTAATAACGTCGTGAAATATTTATTTTTTCTGAAACTGGAGCGAAAGTACTATTTTCGTGTCCAAAATGCGGAGCGAAAGTAGAATTTCCCTGCCTAGGCAGGAAAACGTTATTGTATAAAAAAAACTTTGAACGGTTATTATACATTTGTTAAACGGTTACTATGTAAAATACTTTTATTCACAATCACTATAGTAATATGTCAAGTCCTAACCTTTTAGGGATTGGGAAATACGTCATTCCTTATTAATAAGACAAACTCTTGGGTGGGAAGTGACAGATTTATTTCATGGATAAGAAGTGTTTATATAGAATTGCCTAACAACACAGTCATAAATCTCTGAAAGTAAGTTGAAAAGTGCTGTCAAACATATTGATAAAACCTTATGATTACAATAAAACATCAATATTTACAATATTAATATTGAACAGAAGCATTTTTATTATAAAGTAATATTAAATTTTAATATAATGCTGTTTTATTAGGATTTAAGTTTCCTGAACTGTTGACACATGTCAAATTATTGAAATAAATTTAAACATTTGTTTCATAGACTATTACGCATACATCACCTTTGTTTGTTGGATATACGATTAGAATGAGAAGTTAATTTGGATAATTAAGGATGATTGTGAATAAAATAGTATACATAGTTCGACGAGAGTTTCAGCCTTGCGCTATATCTGAGCCTCTCGGTCATGTAATAAGCCCTTGGCTGTAATGAAACATTTCCCACCTCACATGTAATATACTATTATAGCCTCGGCATAAAAGTGATATTTGCAGACTGTTAACAGTCCATAAACTTTAATGTCAATCGGCAAAAAAATACTTTTACTTTTGTATTTCAAATAAATTTTAATATGTACCGCGGCACTGAAGTTCCTTTTTATCACTCACATGGTTTTTTTTTTTTGGGCACTACCGGCCTCGGAATAGTATATTCTACAACCAATAATGGAATGGCACATATTCCACGCGAGCAAAAGGTTTGTAGTCCGAGCCGAAGGCGAGGGCTACGGTTTGCGAGTGTGGGATATGCCATTCCGTTACATGTTGTAGAGTGTAGATTATACTTTCTATAACAAGGTTTTGAAAATTATACAAAAAATATAAATATAAAACTGTTGAAAACATCAAACTCAAATAGATCAAATTAAAACAAACAGACGTAACCATAGTAACTGAATCAAGATACGCCATATATAATGCTAATATGCGGCTCTGATTCGTCGAAAATATTCCATACGCAGCGTATGGAATGTTAATGATTCCATAACAATTTTTAGTTGTGGAATGCCTAGTTTTCAAAACAGTGTTATAGAAAATAAATTACATATTTGTGATAAAAAATAAAACTTCAGTGCCTTGATATATAAATAACTATTATTTCAATTATCAGTAAGAACGGCGGGAAACCCCATATATTTCGATGCAATTATTGTATTTATAGAGAGTATAACATGAAATAAAAAGTTTGTTTCAGAACAATAGAGTCCAATAAATTTGGTTGTAGATAGCGCGTGAACAATACATGGGTGTAGAGTTCTAGTTGTGAGCTATTGAACAATAGATCTTCACTTGAAGATATATAACAAATAATAACGGCACAAAGTGAAATATGTATGTAGTATTATTGCAGAAAAGCAGTGCATAAAACTTGAGTTATTTCCAATTTTATTATCTATCGTAAGTGAATTTAAACACAAGTTAAACTATAAATTTAAAAACAGATTTTCTTTGTAAAAGTCACGAAACTTATGAAGATACGTGGCCTTTATTTGTAACCGCAACACACGATGTCTGCGTGCGAAACTTCACCAACTTCACGGCACACATCAGCGTGAAGTTAGACGAGCTATCTGTTGCAAACTGCCAATTTACAAGTTCCGTAAACTGATCCTGCCGCGTAATAAAGACGGGAGTAAAATAGTGTTTATAGCATCAAACGCCGCGGCTGAATACTCGTAAATCACGGGAATTCTCACAGCACAAACAACTTATATTACAAGCCATAATGACTTATGAATTGAGCTGGTTGCGATGGGAGCCCGGGTGCTTGAATCTTCTTGATGAACGGCTTGTAATCAAACATGAAATTCTGTATTGATTCTTCCTGGAATGTATGCTATAACGTTTAGGGCGCTCAATTCGAATCGCCTCTTCCATCTTATAATTTATTAGCTTTGATGAATGGATTCCTTTGTTTACTCACATCTCAATTAATACCTACTACTTTATAAAAATAAAATATCTGATGTGGCAACACATAACTTCCGCATAAACGACTTTTGTTTTAAATGCTAAATATCAAATCATTTAAAAATTTTGTTATAACAGTACGTAGCCTATCGATGGTTGTTACAATTTGTCTATGTTGATAAACAATAGTATATTGAACAACTAGTGTTACAATTAGGCATTGTAACACGAGTTGTTCATACTACTTTTCTTATTTCACGTTTATAAATTCAATAAAAATAAAAATTAAATAAAATTGTACGGCATGTTTAATATACCACTGGTCACCAAGGGGCTTTGCCCGCGGGGCCTATCGGGTCCCAGGCCGCAACCCCGACGCAGGGGCTCCGATTCAATAATGTTACGTGAGCAATAACATCCCCAAGTTTGACAGACTGTTAATTTTACAAAATATAAATTCCCCAATAACAGTTGCACAAAATTCAATTTTGTAGCATTGTTTTTGATAAAAACAGTGCCACAAAATTGACTTTGTGTACGTGAAGTAGGAAAACAATTTTTTGTATTTGTCATATCTTATAATTTCAAAACAAATATTTGACGAAATATTGTGGTTAAAGTATAATATTCTACTCGCATGTAATAGCTATTATTCGCTTTCGCTGGTGATGCAAACTTTATTCTCATGAGTAATAGTATACATTACATGCACATTGAATAATATACTATTACTCTACCTGGAATCGGAAAACTGACAGAAATGTTTATTGATAATTTCGGGAGGTAAAAATATAGGGTAATATATCATACACCGAGATCTAAGTGGAGTTGAATTTCGTAAAACCTTGTAATTAATGAATTTTGTAAAGTGTGTTCAGATTGCGAAAACATTTCAATCAAATGGAGGCCGTTGGCTAATTAATTGTAAACACTTTGAAATGAAAACTAGTGGCGCATGAAGATTTTAATAATTGTAGTTTGCAAAACAAAGAAATTTATTTAATTGTAGCTTAATTTGAATATGTAACTCTGTAATGTTGTATGCGTGTGCATTGCAATAATCTAGTTAATTAGTTGAAACAATGAAGATGTATGCATTTAATATTTTCGTGTAGAGTAAATTATAATTCTGTACAATTTGTTAATGCAACAGCATTATGACGGTACACGATACATGGTTTATGTTTCAATTATAATTTGCAGCAATTTGAAATTTTCCGACTAATTTTGTTATACGAACCCAACTCCAAATGTATATGTATCACCTGAAAAATATGCTATAATCAAATATAATAATAATTTTTTTCATACTGTTATAATTACTATACAAGTCTAAATTATTATCTCATCTATGTATTGCACTGTACTCTTAGGTAAATGATAATTTTTCGATAGATATTTAAAAGACTTACTGTCTTAATGGGATCACAATACTTCTAACGAATTTCCACGGACCAAAATGAATTTTTTTTTCAGTCGTATGTATAATATTGTATGTGTAATGATTAAAAACAATAATCATCTACTTGTTGATTAGATTTTTTCGTGGATAATAAATTAGATCTCTTTTAATATAAATATAAATATTTGACGCAGGTTAATTACTTCTGAACCACACATAATAGTATATTATATAAAAAGTGTAGAAAGTTATCTATTTCACGCGAGTTGTGAGAGTTTTATCACGAGACGTAGTCGAGTGCTGAAATCATGAGCGTGAAATAAGTATTTCTGCACAAGTTGTACACTAAACTTTTTCTACGATCACACTATTGTCTAGATTTAAAAATAATAATTCTTACTCTTCAGAAACAAGAAATGACATCTCAAACTCTCAAATTATTTTACGTTTATGATTACAGCATGAATATGGCGCAAGCGCAAATGTGCGCAGTGTTACCAACTTTAAATCTGTACATTGTAATATAAAAACTTTAGACATATTTTATAAAAAAACTGAAATAATTATTAATTATTTTATGATATATAAATGTAATTATACTTGATATATTAATATTATATAGTATTAAGTATATTATTAGTAAGTTAGTCACACTTGCGTGTGAAATAATTGCGTAAACTATTCCACACGACTGTGCGAAATATACGATTTTCAAGCTTCGTTTTGTATGGAGAAAATGTATTTCTCTGTAGTGATCGTAGAAAAATTATTTATTTTTCACGACATAGTAGGAAACCCCTTCGTTCTTCTCCTGAAATAGTGAGGAAAATGTGTTGTTCCTCTCTAGAGAGGAAAATATAGAAGTGTTACCAATATGAATGTTATTTACAAAAAATATATTATAAAAATTATAAATAAATTCCAAATTTTATTGAAAATCCTTATTTTAGTGATATACATACTTTAAATTATCTTACAATTATGTCTTATATTTTTCTTTTTCTTATTAAATCACAATTTGACAACTTATTTGAGATTGGTTCATTGCCAACACTGCTACACCGCCTTGAGTCTGATAACCTAACTTTTAACGTGTCAATCTGTCAGTTGTGTTCTCAAAGTGTATTTTAGGTCTGAGCAAATCGTTTTTCGAAACATGTCGTGAAAAAAATGTTGTGTCTAACACGAGAGGAAAGCTCTTCTTCCACTCTCGTTCGAAATGCCTCACTCGCTGCGCTCATGAGGCAAACTGCGAACTCGAGGGGGAAAAACAAGCGCTTTCCTCTCTAGTTTGACAAATAACTATTAATTTTTATTTTAACAATATTTTATGCGTCAAATATACATACATATTCGTATATACATTAAAACAGATCTAATTTGTTAGCCCACGTAAAAATCTAGTCAACAAGTAACTGAATATTATTTTTAATAATTACACATTCAATGTTATAAATATGATTGAAAAAAATTCATTTTGGTTATAAATATCTATCGAAAAATTGTAATTTACCTAAGAGTACAGTACAATACATAGCGTAAAAAAATTATATTTGATTATAGAATATTATCAGGTGGCACGAATACATTTGGGGCTGGGCTCGTAATATATTTTTGCGGATATTCCGATATCAATTCTAATTAATAAAATGGCCTACTTAGTTCCTCATCTTGAGTTACATAATCAATTAGCTATCGTAAGTCGCGGTAGGCCTCACCTCAAACATATAAAATTTCATTTTCCGTCGCATATTTCAAGGCTGTCAGCGGGAAAAGTTGACATTTTATAAAGGTCGGATATTGCGGCAAAACGCGAAAGGAATGCCGAAATTAATAAAAGAAAGCTGTGCGCCCTTCGCCCTAAGGGATGTTGTCTTTACCGCGAGGTTGAAGGTCAGGACTTTTCGCAGGACAGGACAACAGGATGAACGGGATTAGGGAACTTCTTAGTTGGGAATCCTTTAAGCAACTTGCGCGGGGTATTTAACACTGTTTACGTAAAGACTTCGTCACTAAAATAATAGATTTTTACTACCCGTACATAACAACGTTTTTATGTTATACAAAAATTTGTTGTGGGCACCATATTACATTCCACTATAGATTTCTTATCGAACAATACAGAAACACGGACTACCACTATCAAGAAATGCACATCTCTTCAAAAAATTGAGATTTCAATTGTGACACATTTCAATAAATGACATTTTTCTAACCCTTGTTTTGTTTTTATCAAACTGCATAGTTTTGCAGATTTAAACGAAAATGTCCAAATATAATTTTTCTTTAACGTGCTGTAATTCGTAAATGGTGACAGCAAGATAAAAATATTTCAAACAATAATTGTAGATAATAATATTTGAAACATTATTCTCAATAATAATATAACAAGAGAATGAGAATAAATTGAAAATAATTTTACAGATCTTTCGAAAACTTGTTGCCCTAAGGGCTTGAAGTTATATTTAATTAGATAATTTTTTGATTTCATCATCATGTATGCCCCTAAATCTACCTGCTTTGCTCATTTTTTACTTGTATTGATAACTATCTGCCATCTGTCAACAAAAACAAAAAAGCTACAGAGATTATTCCCAGGAATAATCACTAGAGCTTTATGCTCAGTATAATAATAACAGGATTGGTTAAAATGCAGACACGTGACATACAATGAAACATTTCATTGGTTTTAAGGAACGTCAAAAAATAATCGTAACAAAAATTGTCATTAAATTATAATTCCCTAAGATATTTCAAAATAACTTGATAGGGCTTCAAGTAAACTACCACTTCCGGTTATTGGATTATCACCAAAAACTAATCAGCTCTTCCAATTGGTATATACAAAATATCAAAATTTCCATTTTAGTAGTTTTTGAGAAACCGTAACTCCAGAGATCTACACAGACCGACAGACAGACACACACACACATAGACATCATCGCGAAATTATTAAAAAGTTAAGAATAAAATACCGCACTTAATGAGCCTAAATTATGTTAATCAAAATAGAAGCAAAAAAGCCTAATTACAAATTACCATAAAAAATAAAATAAATAACTTAACATTTTTGTTTATAGATGCGTTAAAATATTTATAATACAAGCCCAGAATCATATCATTTGGCCCACATAACATCATACAAAGGAAAATTATTTAATTCACTATATTTATCATTTTACCTCGCGCACATACATATATGTAAGAGAGGTATTATGTTTATGTTACGAATAATTAGATTTTGGGAACAATTCGTCAACAGTAAATGGTAGATTATTTGAAGGCCTATCAGGGTTTTTGCATATATCTTAGTAAATAAATGAGATAGAATATATTCAATGGAATCAAATATTACCTACAATTTTGATTTGATTTTCTATATTTTGTTGTCACCGTGTTCGTGGTAGCAGCCAATACTTTTGGGCCAAATGAAATCTTTCTTAATTTGTTATTATTTCAGTTTTTATTTTTCCTTAAAATATTCTTAAAAATAACAGAATTAAAGATACAAATAAATTGAGTACAACAATTTTTATCCTTTTTAGTTATTCCAAAAATTGTAATTGGGCCAAATGATTTAATTCTGGGCTCGTCTGATCATATATTGCAATTGGAAGTGTAGTAAATCTAAGAGAATGCAAACAGATTTTATGAATCTCGTCTGTTGCAGATAATCAGCGAGCAAAATTCAAAACAAACAAAATGCGAGGACGGGGAAGAAGATTGCGATATCGATTACATAAATTCAAATGAAACGGGTCCTCTGGATTCCCACGAGGCGATGAACACACGAGAGATGAAAACGAGCGGCGCCGTGAGGAATAAAAGGAGCAGTGAAGTGGACAAAAAGGCTTTCAGGAACATGCTACTCGGCCTAGTGCACAAAAAATCCCAAGATATGAAGGGCCAAGACGGCCAGCAAAAAGTAAGTAGCCGTAAATAGTTAATCGTTCACGCCCTGTTGTTGCTTTGTTTCAACAACGGTTTCTTTATGTTTTCATTTATTTTTATGGGAGACTTTACGCCAGGCAATTGTTAATAAATGCTTATTTATTTAGCTTCATTACCCTCATTAACCATTAATATATTTGAGTATACAGGATGGTCAAACGAAGGACACACCATAGCGTTTTCAATGCTTCCTTATTTAATATGAAACATAAAAAAACTTAAATATTTTATTGTAGTATTTTGTGACAATAATATTTATAATTTTTTCTACGACCACTGAGAAATCAGCTCATTGTATATTTTTTGTTGCTAGGGATATGAGGTACATTTCAAGCATCGTGCGAAATGAATTTGTTTTGTGAGTATTTCAATAAAGGTCAGTTCATTTAAGTACAGGTGCCATTGCTAGGATACTTTTTTAGAATTGTCAAATATTGGAATGTTGAAAGCGGGACTTTATTATTAAAATTAAATTAATTTTGAAATAATATCTTGGTCGTAGAAAAAGTATAGTGTACAACTCGCATGGAATGTCCATTTCATACTCGTATGATTTGCAGCATTCGCTTTCGGCTCATGCTACAATCTTTCATACTCGTAGGAAATGAGTACCATTCCATGCTCGTTGTACAATATACTATTACTCTACCTGAAACCGAAAAAATGTCGGAAATGTTTATTGGTAATTTTCTTAGAATCATCAGTGCTATGAAATAACAAAATAAATGTGATATTAGGTTTGTTCCAAGTGGTCATTTCGGACATGTTTGTGACATGTTTGTGACAAATTTTACTGCGCCTGCGATAAATGTAAACAAGTTAAGTTTGAAACATAAGCTTCATTTTCTTTTTTGTAGAGAAAAATGTATGAATTTCTTTATTTATATGTATATTTAAGGTTAGGTGTCAAAACTAAAAATGAGTATGCACATGCGCTGCACTCCATTCGCCGTTCCAGTCTATGTTTCTAACTTAACTTGTTTACATTTATCACAGGCGCAGTGAAATTTGTCACAAACATGTCAGAAATGACCACTTGGACCAAACCTAATAATTGAGTTTATTTTATTTAACACATTTTTGTGGAGCACCATATCTAATTTATCTTTCAAATTATATATTTTAACCGACGAAAAAATGGTGGAGGTTCTCAAATTGATGCGTATATATTAACCACGCATAACTTTTTACACAGCAGTCCGATTTTAATGATTCAGCCTTTATTAAATAGGTTATACCTCGAAGTTGGTTCCATTTAATTTTTTTTTAAATCACTTCTAAGGGTAGGATAATAGGAGATACTGAATTTTTACCTGTTATCCGATTCTACCAAGCATAACTTTGTACTAGGTTATTCGATTTGTATAATTCTTTTTTTATTGAACAGGGTATACTTTAAAGTCGGTTCCATTTGAGTTTAAAAGTAAAATTACACCCGTAAGGTTTAAAAAATAGGTAGCCATAAAAAAATATTTTTAACAAAAAATTAAACCGACCAAAAAGAAACTGAAAAGCTAAAATTAAATAAACCATTTTAGTTTTAGATAAAAATTAAGCTTCTGGAATAAAGTAAGGAACAAACAATCAACGAACGCTGACTCAAAATTAGTTACGTTTTATTTTTCGTTTTTCAGTTTCTTTTTCGTCGGTTTAAGTTTTTGTTAAAAATGCTTCGATTAGTCACTGGCTATGACAGATATACACGAATAACAACACTTCATGAAGAAACTTGTATTCCATACATTTCAAATTCAGGAATAACTGACAACATTTTACCACATAATATTTAACTATCACTCTGTTTCTGTTATTTTTTATTTAAAAATACTTTTCTTGCTTTGAATCTCATAATAATCTTTAAAATTTTCTGTCAGAATTCTTAGTGTTATTTAGTTTTAATTAGTTTATTGTTAAAATAGGTTCAAATTTTAGGTAGTTTTATTTTTAGTTTGTAACTTTTCAAATATTTAAAATGTATTTGCTTTGTGCAAACACATACCGTGTGTCCCACGTAAAGGTTGGCATAGGCAGTTAACATGTAAAATCAGTTTTTTGAAAATAAAAAGTGTCCGGCAAAAAATTATGCATCCAAATTTTATATCACAATACTGCCAATATCCCTACATCTTATTTAATACAGATTACTTTATTTTGATACCGCAATTTAATGAAATTAATAATAATAATTCCTAATTTTCGCCTACTCTTTTTATTGCTACTGACGTATAGAGCCAGCAATTTGTTTTAAATATTTTAATCTGTCACTGTCAATTTCTGGCGATGGAAACCATTCGGCGTTCATTCCTGTGAAGTCTTCAGATATTTGTCTTGCACTGTGCCCCCATAATACATTCTAATAATATTCACACGGTTCTCGACATTTAATGTATTCTTAATGACAGTGACAGATTAAAATATTTAAAACAAATTGCAAACACTATACGTCAGTAGCAATAAAAAGAGTAGGCGGAACATTAGGAATTATTATTATTAATTTCATTAAATTGCGGTATCAAAATAAAGTAATCTTTATTAAATAAGATGTAGGGATATTGGCAGTATTGTGATATAAAATTTGGATGCATAATTTTTTGCCGGACACTTTTTATTTTCAAAAAACTGATTTTACATGTTATTTGCCTATGCCAACCTTTACGTGGGACACACGGTATATTTAATTACACCTTTCATCCTATTTTCTCCACATCACTCCTTATGACCCTGTTACCTTTTTTAAACTTTATTGTATATAATTATTTTATTTGATGATATGTTAGTTATCTAACAGGAGCATTAACCTACCATAGTTGTTACCACTTAGATTTAAGGTAATCTTTGTAAAATAATAATTAAACTTTAAAAAATAAATTGTTCAAAAAAAAAAAAAGTTTTTGTTAAAAAAATTATTAATCGAGATACTTGAAATCAAACACACATCAAAATAACAGGAGATGTCACAAAAATCAATAACTTTTAATTGGTACATTTTGATAATCTTAAAAAAAATACCAATAAACATTTCCGTCATTTTTTCCCGTTTCAGGTAAGAGTAAAATTATAAATATTACTGTCACAAAATACTACAATAAATTATTTAACTTTTTTATGTTAAATAATTAGGAAAGCATTCACGTGTCCTTGAATTCACCGCCCTTTATAATTCGGAGCATGAAAAAAAAAACATATTTATGCGAGGCCAGAATATATAAAAATTAAGTCAATAGATAAAGAAATTTCCATATTTTATACCGTAATTATTTCGTTAATATTTCTCTCGTACAAAGGTGGCGCTTCAAAATTTGTTTAAAGGGGATATTCCACAATTTTTTCGTTTAAATTATATCCTTTGAGCATTATTTTGTATGTTTCGTTGTTTCGCATTTTAAAACAGCTACCTACTATAAATTTATATGCTAATTTAAATTATTCGAATTAGCATATTATCGGTTCATGATATATGTACCAAGGTAAAATGGAATTTTTATCAGGTCACCTCAAAACAATAAATGCGCATTTTTTATCGTTGTATCAGTTTTCCCCTCTGGAGAATATTTTAAATAAAAATAATAATTCATAATTTATCTTTGGTGACTAAATAAATGGGTTTATAAATTAACAATTCATCATTAGTCATTAATCTATGAATTATGAATTACAAAATTTGACGTGCCCTATTTATACTGTCATTTATCATTATGTATTATTATTTTAAAAACATTTATTATTATTTATATTCCAGATACTGAAACCTATTCTGGTCAGATTTACATTTCGAAATGTGAAAAGGTTTTTAAGCAAATCTATTAAAAAAATAACAATAAAAAGATATGTTCAAAATACTTCATAGGCTTTCCGCTTTCAAGTAAACTACCACTTTCTGTTGAAAAATTGCTACAAAAATTTAATCAACTCTTAATTTAAATATACAACTTTTAAATATGAAATTCGAAAATGATATTGCCATTAAAATGGTTCAATGACTAAATAATATTAACTCTAGTTTAAAAAAATGTTAATTTCATACCAAATTCGAAATTATTTTAATACCTATATAAAAACAATTGACGATCATAAAAAAATTAATTAAAATCTTGAAATTATACCAAACTCAATAGGTTTTAAGCACTGAAATATAATAATAATGGAATGCTCACTAACGTTGAAAAAATTAAACGAGAGAGACAGCTAGTTTTTAATAGCAACCGCTCAACAAACGCATAGCAACCGTTCTACAAACAAGTAGTGTTAGACAAAGAAGAGTGGCCCACGATATCTATCTGTCTCAGGCTCGTTTTTTCGCTTTCATAAGAAACATGTGCGCGTTCCAGTATTACTATATTTCAGTGGTTTTAAGGACATTTAAAATGTATTATTAAACAAATAATTATTTCTCAAAAAATCAAAAATCATAAGTAGATACTGCAAAATTGCAAATGACATTTTATATTGCAACTAATATTACTAACAGCTTTTGTTTAAAACTTTTTTTAGCATCTATCATTCGTGAGTACACAAATCCATTCAGTCATTCACACAGACGTCATTGAGTCAATAGTCAAAAATGAATCAGGAGGAATCTTATACTACATTATAGGAAAGCAATAAATATCATTTCGTAAAGTTTAAAACGAACAATTTATAATTCTAGTGTCCAATAAATTTTCAATAAAAATTTTAAAATTAATAAAAGCGATGCTAGTAAATAAAAAATATTTACTACAATGCTGTACGTTCAACAAATCAGAATTGCTTACAAAATGTCAAAAACATTCATAATGTCTGGATTGGGGAAAAACAATTAATTTTGACGTGAAAAAAACATATTTTGTATAGGTAGAGATATAGGGAATAGAATATTGTTATAGTTATTGATCGGCATATAGCGCTTGTCCCTAAATGTTTTTTAATTGGCTATTGATTCGTCTGTTCCAATAAAGAAAATACTTTTAGAATATTGATTTTACAGGTGTTCGGAAAAGTGGAATAAGATTCACGTAGAACGATTTTTTTGATTATTTCTGAGTAGACAATCCTAATGTAAAATATTTGTACGGCTCTTTGTCAAGACACACAAAGCCATTAAATTTGTAAATACGCGATTAGAAATTTTTGAATTTTTTATGAAATATCATAGCTGTTCACTTTCAAGAAGAATTGTGTTAAATGGCGATGATGTAACTAATCGTTTAATACAAATACTTTAAGTTTTTAAAAGAAAAGTTAAGCTTTACAGATTCTTGACAATATTTTACTTCACTTATGTCAAACGTAAAATGCAAACTTAAAAAACAAATAAATTATTCTATACTACTATTGGTGAATTAATTTATTATTTATCTTTGATAATAATTTATCGGATTTAATGGAGATCAAATGCAGAACACGTCTAAGAATATAAAAAAAATAATGATTATTATAACCAAATTTGACATTTTGACAGTACTTTTGTTATCACAGCCATCCTCGTCGCAACAAATACATAATGCTATTTATTTATGTTTTTAATTAATAATTTAACGATTTCGGAAAAAATATAATGTATACCTCTGCAATAAAGAATTTCGAGACGTTAGCCGAGGGGAATAAATTCCATATTCGTAATAAAAATTTATACTTTAGTACCTTGATATACAAATAACCATTAATGTGAAAGAAAAATATGAAATGGTATCGTACGTTCGTACAATTAACAAGCACCTCACGTCTAGAATTACATGATGCGTGCAAAATACTGTTGTACAAAAATATAAATATAGCAAGCTGCATCGAAATACAACAGTTTCTCATTTCGCGAGATTGAAATTTTATGTAAATCGGCGCCAGGCTCTCAGGCTGTCCTGTAGGACTTGGACGTCGTGTTTGTAGCCATTTCCTGCAGCTATCAAATTGTTTGATCTCGATATTTAGCGACGGAAGTGCAATTAGCAAGAGAATTGCCTCGTAAATGAATTTCGCGCGACAAATTCCTGTGCTAATTAAACAAATTTACCTTCATCGAACTATCGATTTTGGGTTACTTCAAGCCCATGATATAAATTCTTATTGCTTTGCGTTTACGATTCGTAGGCTCCGGGGATTCTATGGAAATTCGTGCAAATACTTTCGGATTACTCATTTCGAATCTATCGACAGATATCCTCAACTACCTAGATATACAAGCCCAGGAAAATTGTTTAATTCACCACATTTATCATTTTACCTCCCGCACATACATATATATAAGGGAGGTATTATGTTTATGTTACGAATTGATTAGATTTTGAAAACAATGCATCTACAGTAAGTGCTAGATTATTTCAAGGCCTATCAGGGTTTTTGGGGATATCTTACTAAATAAATGAGATAGAGTAAATTTCATTGGAATCAAAAAGATGTAGTATAACATTACCTACAATCTTTATTCGAAACATTTTTCTATATTTTGTAGTCATTAGATTCAAAAACAGTGTTCGTGGTACCAGCCAATACCTTTGGGCCAAATGAAATCTTTATCTTCGTGAATTTTGTAAAATTGTTATTTCAGTTGTTATATTTCCATAAAATATTCTTAAAATAACAGAATGAGAGATTCCAACGTTTTCTGTTTCATTTTTAATTTCTTATACAAAGTATAAGGAAGTATTGGAAACATGAAGAAAATCGCTTGAACTTGAAAATCACGGAAAATTCTCACTTAAAATTGTAATATTTTTTTATTACATTTCTTTATAATATAAGCGCTAAGAAACCCATTGTAGTAGAGCGCATCGCCAGATCTCTAATATTTTTCGAGATACATCGATTTTTGGTATTTTTCGAAGTGCAACTTTAAAGGCCTGTAATTCAAAAACTACACGAGATATCTAAAAATTCTCTTCAGTTTAGCATTTCTGGTGCCTTTTGTAACAAAATAGCAAATTTTTAAAATTTTGAAATTTTTTGTATTTTTGTTCAAAATTTCGATCGGCGATAACTCAACAAATATTACAGATACATATTTGCAGTGTTCACCAATCGATTCAGCTCGTTGAAATACATAAGTATGCAAAGTTTCATAAAAAACGCTTTACGGGATGGAAAGTTAGAGCAAAAAGCCTAAAAATGGCGTTTTTTGTCCAAAAAGTCAAGTGTTACCCCTTGACGCTGGGCCTGAATTTGGCCATTTTCAGACTTTTTGCTCTAACATTTCAACCGGTTGTCCGAATTTTCTGAAATTTTCAGGGTTTATGTATTTCGTCGAGCTGAATCGATTGGTGAACACTGCAAGTCTGTATCTTTCATATTTGTCGAGATATCTCCAATCGAAATTTTGAAAAAAAAATTCAAAAAATTTCAAAATTTTAAAATTTTACTAATTTATTATAAATGTCACGAAAAACACAAAACTGGAGATATTTTTCGATATCTTGTATAGTTTTCGAGTTACAGCCCCTCAAAGTTGCTCTTCGGAAAATATAAAAAATCGTAGTATCTCGAAAAATATTAGAGATTTGACGATGCGCTCTGCTGCAATGGGTTTCATAGCGCGAATATTATAAAGAAATGTAATAAAAAAAATTTACAATTTTAAGTCATATTTGGGAAAATTTCCGTATTTTGAAAAATATTACAAATCGCCATATTTCGATAAATATAAGACATATTACGATGCGTCCTACAGCAATGAGTTTATTCATGTTTAAATTATACATAAGTAATAAATTTCAAGTTAAGTTTGGAGGAGTATTTAATTTATTTTCTAGTAAACAATTTATTTGTATAAGAAAGTTGAGTGGTGCCCACACCAGATAAATTCAATTATACTTGAATACTCCATTTAAGATACAAATAAATAGAGTACAATTTTCTCTTTCGATTAGGATAAGCACGTTTTTGGGTCCATAGAATAATTTCACAATTTTGAATTGACAAATTACGAACAGATTAGATTTTGGAAGCAATATATCAATCAGAAGTGGTAGTTTACTTGAAGGCATATAAAATATCTCAGTAAATATTTGAGTTAAGAGTTGTAAAATAATACATATCTCATTATATATTAATATAAGGCCCATTTGATTATCTAATATTATTATTACACGATATATCAATCAAATTAAATTTAATATTTATTAGAAAAATTGTAACACGGTCATGGAAAATTAAACGAAAAATATTTGACATATCATAAAACAGTTTTAGATTTAGTTATTGGAGTGTTGTATTATTTTCAGTAATAATATAACAAGAGAGTGAGAATAAATTGAAAATAATTTGACAGATCTTTCGAAACTTGTTGCCAAGCAATAGCTACGAAAGCCCGTAGGACTTGAGTGGCTATTGCTATTACCAAATGGCAACAAGTTTGAGAAAGGTACTGGAGAATTATTTTCTATTTTATTGAACTCTCGAGTTATATTTATTTCGATTATTTTTTGATTTCATCATCAGGCACGTCACTAAATCTATCTTTTTTTGCTCCTTTTTTATTTGTGTTGATTATAACTATTTGACATTTGACAATTGTCAACAAAAATAAAAAAGCTACAGAGATTATTCCCCGGAATAATCACTAGAGCTTTATTGTATTTTGTATTTAAGTATTGTATGCATTTTAAAATTTTGAAGAACTTTTGTATTTATAGTTTCGCTGAAAAATGAATAGGTAAAAACTTTTCAATTCTACACCCGCTCTATTTATATAATGTTAAACAATTAGTAAAGATTGAAATCGGCAATGTTTAAAAGCGGCGGTATCGTTTTTTTAGTTTGTAATTATTTGATTTTACGGGTTCCCGGAGTTAAAGTGTAACATTATTAGTCCGGGTGTGTGTATTGTCTTCCAATTTCCCCGGAGAACTTTTTACAGCGTTTCCGTCGTTAACGGCTCTGTTTTTAGTTCCAGTCCGACGCGAGTGAATTGCTATTAGAGCTAATGGTTCGCATAGCAGCGCACCCGCAACAGTGGGACGAAGTTCACGACCTATTACGTGAGTACCATTGTTTTACAAGCACTGACGATTCACACTGACCCACAAGCATAACATTACGCTATATTCCACGAACCCAGAAACACAGTCCACATTCATACATGCTCGTATGGAATCATTCGTTCACACAACAACCCATGAATCATACCCAACCACTTATTCTTCAGACGCCCACGCAATCGTTCACTCAGAAACTATAAAAGCTACTAGTACATACCTACATACATAACGTCACGCTATATCCCACTCAGTGAGGTAGCACGAACCCAAAAACAAAGTCAACCAACAATCAATCTCCTCAAACATTCCACTACTTTCGCCTCGTTCACATTCATACATCATTCGTTCACGCAACAAACTATCAAACATACTCGACCACTTATTCCTCGGACACCCACGCAATCGTTCACCCTCAATCTCACCCGCAAATATTAGTTTCACCAATCTTTTACCTCAACCACATTCTTCTCAATCTGACACTCAACATTCAATGTATTCCTGAACGTTGTTCATGCTTCTTCATCCACACCAAACATTCAGAACCATACATCAATAGGCACTAACACACCATTATAAACACTCAATAGAGCATCTGGAAGATACATTCACGTTTCGAGCAAATGTACCCAGAGCACCCAATACCTTGCACCCTGCAGACACCCGCCTTTCAATCTCCCGGTTAATACGTCCATCCTTTGAAAACACACTACTCAAATATACAGATTCATTCGCTTGTTTCAGTCTCACACCATTCAATGTAAATAAATAATATAATTGGTCCGTTTCAATTTTGCGGAAGGGTGGACTGTTAATAAAAGGTGTTAGTCCGTCCCTGCACTGTTTTTTGATTGGGGGATGTAAATGTGTTTTGTTTTAATAATTGTTGCTTTTGTTAATGGATTTGTGGAATGAATTTATTTTAATAAATGCTTTTTGTTTTACTGATTGCGCTTTTACTTTTTGTGGAAATCATTTTTGTTTTGCTTGTAATTATTTTATCTCTATTTCATATTTTAAATAAATGGCTGTTTTATTTGAAGGCCTATCAGGATTTTAATAAATGAATTAGAGTAAATTTTATTGTAGTCTAAACGGTATAGAATAATATAAGCTACATTTTTTATTTGAAGCATTTTTCTAAATTTTGTACGGTACACTCAGATTCTAATCATATAATTTTTAATTTAATATTTATAAACTTGAAGGTCATAATTCGAGCGTGTAACTATTCATCTATAACTTAATATAGTTTATTAACATAACATATGTATTCCTAAATTCAACATTCTAAACAATAAAATGATTGCAGTATATGTTTTTGAAATAGACAGTAGTTTTGGCATAGACAATATACAAGACAGATTTGTTAAAACGAGTAATAGCAAAATATTTCAAATAATATTTGAATGTTTTATTTCGTGTATATTGTGTAGACTGTAGAATACTTGCAAAATCGCGGATCTAGTTTCAAGCTAAAAATAGAAACATCACTCCTCAGGATTTTTCAGGTTTAGCATTACTTTTAATCGTATAAAATTCGCCTGTTGCTAGATTTTATATTCGAGTTTGATTATAAATTAACTGCATCGACTGCGCAAGTCATTCATTTCAATTTGGTGGGAAAAATTTTGTTTGTTTGAAAACATACTATTTCATTTATCCCATAATGAAAACACAATATTAAATATTTTGAACGAATTTTTAGCCTTTATTAAATAAGTAAAATGAAATTTGTTCACTGATTCAGATGCAGATTTTTCTTCAACTTTAATGATTCGAGAAACAGAAAATTCTGTCACCGCCTTATATATCAATAATTGTATCCCCTTGGAAAGAACTGATTAGTTTTTGGTGATAATCTAATAACCGGAAGTGGTAGTTTACTTGAAGCCCTATCAAGTTATTTTGAAACCTCAGTAAATTATGGTTTAATGACAATTTATAATTGTTTCTTTTACTGTCACCATTTATGAATTACAACACGTTAAAGAAAAATTATATTTTGACATTTCGTGTGCTTTTAGAAGAAAAATAAACCACGCTTAAAAAATGATATTTTTAACATGTGTAATAATTAAGTTATGTATGAAAATAATGGATGTACATTGAATGAAAACAATAGTGACAAATAATCCGGGAGATAAATCTAGCAATCTACTTTAAAATCTGTTAAATATTCACGTAACATTCCGATCCATTTATCAAGAAATCTGTAGCAGAAAGGACTGACTCAGATGTTCAATTATTCAGAACACCGTGTTCAGAGCTCGCGACAAAAAGAGAAAAGGAAAAATCAAAGTGAAATTCAATCTTTTGAAACGCAGACGCTCACAATGAAATATTAATATTTTAAGCTGTACACGTATGCGCGGCATCGCACGTACACAACGAATTGCTGTAAATTGTGCCGGCGAAATCCACAAATTCTAGTTTACATTACGTATTAGGCCAGATTTGATCATATTATTCTGCTTCTGTATTCGACGCTTTGCCAGAATAGACGTTCACGGTTTTAACGCCGGCTCCCTCTACATATTTATAATTTAGTTTGTTTAATTAACAATCCAAAATAGTCTTGATATACGAACCTAGAATCTTACAAAGGGAAAATTGTTACACTCAATTTATTTGTATCTTAAATTCTGTTACTTTAAAGAATATTTAAAGGAAAAATAATAACAACAAAATATAGAAAATATTTCAAATCAAAATTGTACATAATATTTGATACTCTATCTCATTTATTTATTAAAAATTTTCGTTTCCTATGAATTGTAGATCAAAAGTTGTGTAAATATTAAAATTGTTCAGAAACAATAACTGCAACAAATGGTTCTAAATTTATTGATGGGATACATTTCTGTCATGAGATAGACGTAAAATAAAATGTATAATTTTTAGCTTTTTCCAGAGTGCCATGGGAAACAAAACATACAAACAATTGTATTGTTTGAGTTGGCAGAGTTTTAATAATTATTGACTAGTTTAAATATAGTATATTGTACAACGAGCATGGAATGGTACTCATTTCCTACGAGTATGAAAGTTTGTAGCATGAGCCGAAGGCGAATACTGCAAATCTTACGAGTATGAAATGGACATTCCATGCGAGTTGTACACTACTTTTTCTACGACCACAACATTATTTAAAAATTAATTTAATTTTAATAATAAATTTGTCCCGCTTTCACCATTCCAATAGTTGACAATTCTAAATAAGTATCCTAGCAATGGTACCTGCACTTAAATGAACTGACCTGTATTGAAATAATCACAAAACATATTAATTTCGCACGATGCTTGCAATGTACCTCATTTCCCTAGCAACAACAAATATACAATGCGCAGATTTCTCAATGGTCGTAGAAACAATTATTTCTCAGTAATCATGGACACATTTACCATTTAGAAATAATTAATGCCCGGTTGCACCAACGTTAGTCAAATTTTAAACTTGGTTTCAATAAATAAAAGCAAATCGAAGTTATATGTCATATGGAGTAATGGACATTGATGTCAAAAATTAGATTTGCTTTTATTTATTTAAACCAAGTTTAAAATTTGACTAACGTTGGTGCAACCGGGCATTAAACAAGTAAATAATTATTAAAACTCTGCTAAATGTCATTTGTCAAACTCAAACAATTCGACTGTTTGTATGTTTTGTTTACCATGGCACTCTGGAAATAGCTAAAAATTATATATTAATATTTTATCTATTTACACTTTTGGGAGCTTAAAATATTAAGATTGTATTTCCTATAGCTCAAAAAAAAGTAGACACCCGGTATGTTAATTAAGTTACAGTAATTTTTGTCATTTTCAAAAAGATGTAGAATAATATTAGCTGAAATTTGTCTCTTTTGATAACACATTTTTCTGTGTGCAACTGCAGATCTTTGCACACTGGTGAAAATTGTGTGAACATAAATAAAAAATAAACGTGAATGTAGTAGCAATTCTGTTTTATAAAGCATCTGTTACATTTTCTGTCGCCAGTTGTTTTAATATTTCAGTTGTTTTGCTCGGGGCTAATGGAACGTAACCATCTAGTCACCTCTGTAATACAAGGGTCGCGCTCCCAGCATAATTCATTCCGCTTTTTACAAAAAAAATATTGCATACATTTCGTTTTTATACAAGTTATATTGTACATCTAATTGTTGTAATAATTCCAGAGAAAATCGATAGTGACATTCTGACGTCAAAGAAAATATTAACGGACATTCAAAACACAGCGACGACTACGTCAGCGAGTCCATCACCAACAGAGTCAAGCCAAACAGTAACAACAACAGAAGACGAAGTACAAAAACTAATCATCCTCTTGGACAATGAAAAACAATACTCGGAGCAAAAGAACGCAACTAGAAACTGGCCGAATCTCGACGACGACACAGCCGACAAGGAGAAACCAACCACGCAGAACATCTACCCGTGGAGCAACAAGCCGAAGAATTCAACACGGGAATTCGAATTTGCGTACCATCGCGTCACGGGCTTGCCGCTGCCCTATAGATCTAATTACGATAAGGCAAGGGCTAGAAATGCGTACATTGCCGTATCGGTGATCGCCCCGAAAAGTAGAGATGTACGACTTGAAAAACAAGATAACTTGCTGGAGGACGAGCTCAGGCAGCTGAAGCCTTGGAGCCACGAGGAGAACTTGAGCAAGATGGAGAATATACGCAAGAAGTGGTTTATTAGGCAAGACTCTGGGGATGAGAAACAACCGGAGGCGCCGTAAAAACCTACGGTGATGACCTCCACGACTGCAATCTCTTCTTTATTGTTATTATTATATTTTTATGCTCATTGAAATTTAATAGTTCTGGAACGAGCATTTGTAGGCTTTTATGAAACCGAGAAACGAGCCTGAGACGGATAGTTATTATAGGACCACTCGTCTTTGTCTAACACTGATTTCTTTATATTTTAAATGAAGTTTGAAATGGTTGGTTTCAGGACAAATCAAAATAAACAGATATATAAAAATATAATATATTTATTAGGACGTTTCGATTTTTAAGTCATCATCAGCTAAATTATATAAATAATTAATTGTCGAACAATATAAATAAATAACAAAAATTTACTCAAAAATAAAATACAAATTAAGAATTATAAAATGTGGAGCAAAGAATATAAGTAAATTGTAACAAATATTTTTATTTTCTTTACACTATATTTTATAATTTGAATTTTGCTTCTTGGTAAGATTTTTGAAATTTAATTTATATTGTTCAACAATTAATGATTTATATATTTTATCTGATGATGAATTATGGTTATATTAAAGTCTTAATAAAAATAAATAAAAACTTTAAATATGACCTCTTAAAGGGCCTATTCTGTCACTTACCTGTTTAATTTTAAACGGCCTGTTAAACATTTTAACCAATAAAAATATATATGTCAAATGAAATAATCAAATTTTATTTAGTGCCGTCTGTTATCATTTGTTAATTTTTTTAACAGACTGTTAAAAATTAATAGATAAGTTACAGAATAGGCCCTTATGAGGTCTATTCCGCAACTTTCCTGTTAATATTTAACGGCCTGTTAAAAAAATTAACCAATGATACCTCATTGAAAAATATTGAATATTACATTTGATACATATATTTTTATTGGTTAAAATTTTTAACAGCCCGTTAAAAATTAACAGGTAAGTTACAGAATAATAATTATGCTTCTTTATATTTTCTTATAAACTTTTTAAGCGGACTGTACAACAAAGACAGTTGACCCAACAACTGCATGTCTCTCTCGGTTCGTATTTTCAACGTCATTTAGCATTCCAGTATTATTGTAATACTGGAACGCACACCTGTAGGCTTTTATGACAGCGAAAAACGAGCCTAAGACAAATTGATGTCGTGGGCTACCCTTCTTTGTCTAACACTTAACACTCGTTAGATAAATAGTACCGTGGTATGGGCACAGTATAGGAGCTATATAGCTCCTATACTGTGGTATGGGAGTGTAGATCATAAGATCATCGGTTCGAGCCTCACAGATTTTCAAAATTAATTTCCAACCACTACCAGCTTTGGAGGCCGCGATTTAACGGCTGGTATCTATCTGTTTCAGACTCGTTTTTCGCTTTCATAAAAGCCTACAAAGTTAACGTTCCAGTATTACTATAGTTCAATGTTGTGCTAGGAACATTGAAGTCAAAATGAAAAAGAATTTATTGTTTCAAATGAACATATCCTGTATATAACCAAAAATCTTTTATTTATGAAAAAATAACATTTAAAATTTTCAACTAAATTATTCAACAAAATACTGAACATCTACAGATATATAAGAAAATTGTATGTTATCCACTCTAGATATTTCTTTTATATAAATAGTAGGGTGGTCCAGTTAAAATTCGATTTAATCATTTTTAAGGTCTATCCTAATAAATAGAAGTATCTCTGAAATACAATTTTTATTTTAAGTTTAAGTAAACTTGAGTAGGTAAGGAAAATATTGGGTCAAGTAAAATAATTCCCTAGAACACGATTGTACAATTGAATATAATTTTTAGTAACTTGATTGGTTGGGCTGGTACCTAACATCATAAATTTGAGTATATAACGTTGTATGCTATTTTTTAAATGTTCAATTACATCCCTAATTAGTTTACATCAAAAAAGTTAAAACGTTTATTGCACATTTTGTAACACTAATATTTATAAATTTACTCTACCTGGTACCGGAAAAATAACTGAAATGTTTATTGGCAATTTTCAGTGTCATGAAATAACAAAATAAATGTGATATTAAATAAGAGTTTATTTTATTTAATACATTTTTGTCGAGCACTGTTTTGGCCATAAAACCATTTCACTATATCTAAGTTTTCTTCCAAATTATGCATTTTAATCAAGACACTTCAAATCAAACACTGACAGCAGATGACACATAAAACCAATAACTTTCAATTGGAACATTTTGACGATTTAAAAAAAATTACCAATAAACATTTCCGATATTTTTCCGGTTCCAGGTAGAGTAAAATTATAAATATTAGCGTCAAAAAATGCAGAAATTCTTCCGCTACCTTCGATGTAAAATAATTAAAATTAATTATGGTGCGGCCTTCGGTTCACCATCCATTTTATTTTAGTTTGAAGATGTGAGATTGCAGATCGTGGCGAGGATGTAGAATAAATCGTGATGTAAATTTGTGTACAAGTGGCATAAATATCGTAGATGGATGTTTATAAAACATTGGTACCAAGTAAATAATACATTTATTAGCAATATCTAAACATATGTAAAATTGAAACAGGTAATTTTGTAAATTAACACTTTTTGTAACTCCTGCATTTTGTACACACCACATTTTGAGGTGCGCAACCAGTCGTTGTTTTAACTGCAATTTGTACACAAATGATCCACTTGCACTAAAATTACTTTCTGAACATTCAATGTTGATAGTTTCAAAGAGATCAAATATTTTATGCAACTTAAACGTTAGTTTCAGTAGTCAACTCATTTTAGTCATAAATTAGCATTAATTTTTATTAATTTGTATATGTAATTATACAATAAACCCCAAGCATATATTTACAATACGTTGTAACTATCATTAACCATAACCATCAACCACTAACTAAATATTTAGTCTCTGGTCTGCGGATAATTCATCGGCGTCCCTGGGCTCTGATACATGGGGCGGCTGGACGCCGTGTACAGCGAGGCTGGGGGCTGACTCTGGTATTGCGTTTGTGTGCGCACCGGATATCCTGCGGTGATGCTTCCTGCCTTGGCCGGTGGCTGCGCTGGCGTCAACGGCAGCCTTCAAGAATCGACACAATGAATTTGTATTTGTTTAGAGGCTAGGACGGTGAAAGAGGAACCAAAAACTAAACTCGAATCCAGGCTTGAAAGTCAAACTTTTGCAGACTAGAGGTGTAAGGCAGAACGATTCTTCCCAAAATGTCTCGCGTCCCGATCGGGACAGTAAATGTCCCAATTTTTGAAATTTTATGAATAATCTAATATATATAATAAGCCAGCGTGTGTCCCTGTCTATTTAAATAACAGTCCGCCATACAAATTTTTATCGAACACTCGATCGGATAACTCAATAGTTTATAATTGGGCGATTGGAAAATCGACGTACAAATCCGTCAGACAAATACTCATCGAACGCCGAATACTCGACCCGAAATTCTAATAGTGTTACATAGTTTATTAGAGAGAGGTTATCGTCTGCCAATTTTACTGTATCACTAACTCGTCATCATCCCAAAAAATATTTGGTTTTAGTGAAAGTAAGTACGAAAAATGTGACTTTCTTTTCTTTGTTATTATTTTTATATTTTATAATAATGTCAAGTCAAGCAAAAAAAAGTATAAAAATTCTTTAAAATCTTTCATTTTTAATTTGTCCTGATTTTTCGTGAAAATACGATTTCCAAGTTGCGTTTGAGACAAAACTGAATGTTTGGACCACTTTCGTAAAGAAATAAAAAGCATACAGGAAAAGGAGTGTGGAAACCATGAATTGTCATTTATAGTTTAAATATGTAAATTGTGTTCAGTTTAAAATCATTTCGATGTTGTAACATAAGTCATTTGCGTACCAAGTGCGGGAAATAGTATATTCTAAAACAAGTAATGGAATGGCACATATTCCAAGCGAGCAAAAAGTTTGTAGTCCGAGCCGAAGGCGAGGGCTACGGTTTGCGAGTGTGGGATATGCCATTCCTTTACATATTGTAGACTATACTTTCTAGAACAAGATTTTGGAAATTATATAAAAAAATACAAATGCAAAATTGTTGAAAACGTCAAACTCAAATAAATCAAATTAAAACAAACAGACGTAACCATAGTAACTGAATCAAAATAATTCATATATCGCGCTAATATGTGACTCTGATTCGTCGAAATTATTCCATACGCGGCGTATGAAATGATAGTTGTTTCAATACAGTTTTTAGTTGTAGGATGTGTAGTTTCCAAAACTGTATTATAAAAAACATTCTTCCAGCATGAGCGCTTATTTAATCAAAATACTCATAGCAACAACCGGTTGCTAAGGAATTCGATGATTTGATAATAGAAAAAACAATTTGTGTATATTTTTCATTAAATTATTGGATGTTCCAGGAAAGTTAGTGTTTTTACCGTACAAGTGCGCGAACTGAAAGTTTCTGGTTGTCAATAGCGTGCCGAAAATGTTGTGGATGTCAGTGTATCATATTTAGAAAATATTTCACTTGAATGACATGTATAAAATCATTTACCGAAGAGCGTAGTGTTGCTCTTGATGATAGCTTCCCCTAGGCGGGGGCGGCGGCTCGTACCGCGAAATCGGAGGGTAGTAAACAACTTCCTGGGACGGAACGGTATAGAATGTTCCTGGGGCCGGTTGAGAATATTGTCCGGTTTCTAAAATATATTATGAATTAGGATAGTTCGAGTTAAAATGCGAGGAGAGCTTACTGTTCCACAGAACTGCCCGAACTATGTCGTGTCCTCTGCGGTTATCATCTTCTATAAATAATTACACAGTATAAACACAACACATACATGAATTCTAAATTTATTAATTAGAAGTTGAACTTTAAATGAAATCACTCACGAACTGATTTACAATTTGATATTCATTCAAATCTATTTAGTTTAAAAGAAATTGAATCATGCATGAGAGAAATCTCACAACTTAACCTAAAATTTCGGCGCAACAAATCGAGAACAATTTGTTAATCTGTAACATTTCCATTTTCAATAATCATGATTGATTGATTCAAAAGAGCAAAGCCAGCCCGTTTCCCAAATATTAGAATGAAAAAATCGTAAGCGGAATGCGAGTGAAAGTATTGAGCATGTATTTACTTTGTGGGGGCGGCGGCTGCTGGTAGGAAGTATTCGGAACAGTTTGCGGTTTATACGCATAGCCCTGATGGTAGAGCGAAACTGGAACGGCCGGAGGAGGACTAGGGCTTCGAGTTCGCTTATTTGAGGTTTTGAAAGCCTGGGGCACCACGGGAGCTGCACGCGGAACTGTTTGAGGAATGAACAGTTGAGGATGCACCAAACCAGCCGATGGCAGTGCTTGAATTGTCAACATCTCGCTGGAAATCAATACAACGGTTGGTAACTAGGTCACTAACCTACATTGTCAACCATACTTATTCTCTTTAACGAGTTGTCTCCTTCTGTTGTCATCCTCGTTTAGAACCTTCTTCAGCTGTAAGAACAACTGATGCTTCTCTTCCTTAAGCTGTGATAGTTTGATTTCTAGTTGTGAGATTTGCTCGCGAGTTTCACCTAAAGACATAACATCTTGCTGTTCTCTAGCTTCACGTTCTTTTCGTAAACGTTCTTCCTCAACTTCTGCCTCGCGTTCCTGTTTCTTTCTTTGCCTTTCGCGAATAATGTGTTGCTTTAAGGCATTCCACATTTGCTCTGACCCTTTGGTCTTATCGTTCACTGCGATAGGCATTGTGATCTACAATTATGTATTTATTTATGTTTTGCTTTGAATATAACCTCTACGTTAATGATTTCTGATACGTACATTATTATTCGGACTCATGCGGATAAATTATACTATTTACCTTGCTATGCACTTTATTATAACTTATTTATTTTAAAAATGCCACTGATTCACACTACTATATCGCAAATAACTGTAAAACAAATCGATGACATTCTCCTACCATCCTACAACAAACGCTAGTTGTACTTTCTCTTACAGATGGCAGTATCAACTGGGCGGTTGTTAGCGGATGATATCAAAAACATATAAATTAAATTCTTTTGATAATATTTAAATTTAATCGTTGTCTATATTCAACAATAAAACCGCGTGAATTCTACATACAGCGGCTGGCAGTGCAAACCTTGATTAACTTTATTTAACTACTAGCAAACATTCCTCGATTATATTAAATGTAAATGCTATTAATAAAACTAATCAATTTTAATACATTTCTCTACGCGGGGAAACGTTAACAAAATTAAAAATTATGTGAATAATCTTAGAAAAACTTCAGGGGATATTTACTTTAAGTTATTTAATAATTAATATTTTATAAATTCGCATAACTTAAAACTAATGTGTACGGAACGGGGGTAGCTAAATATATAAATACAAAGAAGAGCGAATTTATAAAAACATAGCGAAATTACTGAAAAGAAATTAGTTTTCATCCCCATCATGTGCAAAACCTAAAAAATATGCTTAATTAATTCAAATACATGCAAATAATTATGTATTATTTTTATTTCAAGCATTTATCTCCAAAACAATCAAGTAACGTTTGACAACGGAGAAATGATCATCTTCAACCAACGCTCAACTAACTATTTATAAAATATCGTAATATTTTACGTAAATTTGATTGTATATGCATTTGCAACTAAAATTTAATTTTCAAAAAAAAATTGCGAGGGATGGTGGACGATTTTTCGAAAATTTGCTATTGTTTATGGATTTGCATGTGAAATTTAACTACCAAAAAAATTTTTACGATGAACGGTAGACGATTTTTCGAAAAGTTAGTTTTGTTTATGCATTTCGATGTGAAATTTAATTTCCAAAATACATTATAAGAGAGACAGTGGACGATTTTTCGAAAATATGATTTTGTTAATGAATTTGCAAGTGAAATAAAATTTTTTAAAAATCTGGTGTGGGCACCACACTACTTTCTTATACAAATAAAACCAACTGAATATGTATGACTTGTTTCTTCGCACCTATGATGTTATTTTAAAATATTAATTAATATCTAGTCTTTAAAACTTTCTAACTAATAATACAAATATTGCTTTTATAATATTTAAAACGACACATTTTTTGACACCACAATTATTTGACACGTTTGACACATAGATGTTAAAAATATTATAGTTTTTGTTCCAGTGTAACTAAGATTACTGAAATGGATTACTAAATACATAATTTAGATTTTTTTAAAATTTGAAGCATGTACAAAAAAAGTGCAAATAACATTTTATATTCCAAATATTCTTGCTAACATCTTTCATTTGAAACTTTTTTTCACAGCTGATTCTATTTTTGAAAAAAATTGGAATTTATTGTTTTGTGTGTTCAATAAACTTCCTCTTCCGGTTTTTCAATTTCAGTCAAAATCAACTCAGCTCTTCATATTTTCATGAAACTTATAAATTCCAAGTTTAGTTCAGATATTGCGCACACTGACATCCATCCATCCATCCTCACACACAGGCATCATTGAGAAATTCGTCTTAACGGATTCAGTGGACGTCAAAATATTTATTTTCGCAAAAATCTCGTCAGCGATTTTTTTTCGTGAATCCAATACTTTCTTATACTTATAGTACATTAATGAAAACGAAGGCGTTAATGAAGCTCTGCACTCACGAAAAATGAGTGGGATAAGTGACATTTAACTCACGGGTGTAGATAAAATATTTTACACATAATTACAAATTCTGGGCATTAATGGGTTAGGCAGATTTAATTATTAAAAATAAGAAAATTATTTAAATTAAGAAAGAAACGTATAAGTATCAAAAGGTTAGTACTAGTAAATTGTATACTAGAAAATAAATTAAATACTTCTCCAAACTTAACTTGAAATTTATTACTTATGTATAATTTAAACATGAAAAACTCAATGCTGTAGTACGCATCGTAATATGTCTTATATTTATCGAAATATGGCGATTTGTAATATTTTTCAAAATACGGAAATTTCCCCAAATATGACTTAAAATTGTAATTTTCTTTTATTACATTTCTTTATAATATTCGCGCCAGGAAACCCATTGCAGCAGAGCGCATCGTCATATCTCTAATATTATTCGAGATATGACGATTTTTTATATTTTCCGAAGAGCAACTTTGAGGGGCTGTAACTCAAAAAGTATACAAGATATCGAAAAATATCTTCAGTTTTGTGTTTTTCGTGCCATTTATAATAAATTAGGAAATTTTGAAAATTTTAAAAATTTTTGAATTTTTTTCAAAATTTCGATTGGAGATATCTCGACAAATATGAAAGATACAGACTTGCAGTGTTCACCAATCGATTCAGCTCGACGAAATACATAAACCCTGAATATTTCAGAAAATTCGAACAACCGATTGAAATTTTAGAGCAAAAAGTCTGAAAATGGCCAAATTCAAGCCAAACGTCAAGGGGTATCACTTGACTTTTTGGAAAAAAAACGCTATTTTTAGGCTTTTTGCTCTAACTTTCCATCCCGTGAAGCGATTTTTGTGAAACTTTGTATACTTATGTATTTCAACGAGTTGAATCGATTGGCGAACACTGCAAATCTGTATCTTTAATATTTGTCGAGTTATCGCCGATCGAAAATTTGAAAAAAATACAAAAAAAATTTCAAAATTTTAAAAATTTGCTAATTTGTTATATAAGGCACCAGAAACGCTAGATATCACGTGTAGTTTTTAAATTACTGGCCCTTAAAGTTGCACTTCGGAAAATACCAAAAATCGACGTATCTCGAAAAATATTAGAGATCTAACGATGTGCTCTGCTGCAATGGGTTTCTTAGCGCTTATATTATAAAGAAATGTAATAAAAAAATATTACAATTTAAAAAATTTTTAAAAAATTGCGAGGGACGGTGGACGATTTTTCGAAAATTTTATTTTGGTTATGCATTTGCAAGTAAAATTTAATTTCAAAAAAAAAAATGACTAGGGACGGTGGGCGATTGTCGAAAATTTGAAATTGTTCATGGATTTGCAAGTGAAATTTTATTTTAAAAAACAAATTGCGAAGGACGGTAGGCGATTTTTTGAAAATTTGGTTTTGTTAATGCATTTGCAATGAAAATTAATTTCTAAAATACTTTATACGAGAGACAGTGGACGATTTTTCGAAAATATTATTTTGTTAATGCATTTGCAAGTAAAATTTAAGTTTAAAAAAAAATTTGCGAGGGACGGTGGACGATTTTTTGAAAATTTGGTTTTGTTAATGCATTTGCAATGAAAATTAATTTCTAAAATACTTTATACGAGAGACAGTGGACGATTTTTCGAAAATATTATTTTGTTAATGCATTTGCAAGTAAAATTTAAGTTTAAAAAAAAATTTGCGAGGGACGGTGGACGATTTTTTGAAAATTTGGTTTTGTTAATGCATTTGCAATGAAAATTTATTTCTAAAATACTTTATACGAGAGACAGTGGACGATTTTTCGAAAATATTATTTTGTTAATGCATTTGCAAGTAAAATTTAAGTTTAAAAAAAAATTTGCGAGGGACGGTGGACGATTTTTTGAAAATTTGGTTTTGTTAATGCATTTGCAATGAAAATTTATTTCTAAAATACTTTATACGAGAGACAGTGGACGATTTTTCGAAAATATTATTTTGTTAATGCATTTGCAAGTAAAATTTAAGTTTAAAAAAAAATTTGCGAGGGACGGTGGACGATTTTTTGAAAATTTGGTTTTGTTAATGCATTTGCAATGAAAATTTAATTTTAAAAAAATTTGCGAGGGACGGTGGACGATTTTTTGAAAATTTGGTTTTGTTAATGCATTTGCAGGTAAAATTTAATTTAAAAAAAAATTGGCGAGGGACGGTGGACGATTTTTTAAAAATTTGGTTTTGTTAATGAATTTGCAAGTAAAATTTAATTTAAAAAAAAATTGGCGAGGGACGGTGGGCGATTTTTTGAAAATTTGGTTTTGTTAATGCATGTTGGAATTAGCGACAGACTACTACGATCCAACCTTATAATATAATTTATATGATCATGTATGTGTCGATAGACTTTTGTTATATAAAATAACTCTGACAGTTTATTCAATGTACTGAGTTCATTTTCCAGTTTAATAAAATCAGTCCTTGTATTGTATTTATTATTTTCACTGCACACCCAACCTTTGCTAATAATGCATTTGCAAGTAAAATTTAATTTAAAAAAAAATTTGCGAGGGACGGTGGGCGATTTTTTGAAAATTTGGTTTTGTTAATGCATTTGCAAGTAAAATTTAATTTAAAAAAAAATTTGCGAGGGACGGTGGGCGATTTTTTGAAAATTTGGTTTTATTAATGCATTTGCAAGTAAAATTTAATTTAAAAAAAAATTTGCGAGGGACGGTGGGCGATTTTTTGAAAATTTGGTTTTGTTAATGCATTTGCAATGAAAATTAATTTCTAAAATACTTTATACGAGAGACAGTAGACGATTTTTCGAAAATATTATTTTGTTAATGCATTTGCAAGTACAATTTAAATTTAAAAAAAATTTGCGAGGGACGGTGGACGATTTTTTGAAAATTTGGTTTTGTTAATGCATTTGCAATGAAAATTTATTTCTAAAATACTTTATACGAGAGACAGTGGACGATTTTTCGAAAATATTATTTTGTTAATGCAATTGCAAGTAAAATTTAAGTTTAAAAAAAAATTTGCGAGGGACGGTGGGCGATTTTTTGAAAATTTGGTTTTGTTAATGCATTTGCAACGAAAATTAATTTCTAAAATACTTTATACGAGAGACAGAGGACGATTTTTCGAAAATATTATTTTGTTAATGCATTTGTAAGTAAAATTTAATTTGAAAAAAAATTTGCGAGGGACGGTGGACGATTTTTTGAAAATTTGGTTTTGTTAATGCATTTGCAACGAAAATTAATTTCTAAAATACTTTATACGAGAGACAGTTGACGATTTTTCGAAAATATTATTTTGTTAATGCATTTGTAAGTAAAATTTAATTTGAAAAAAAATTTGCGAGGGACGGTGGACGATTTTTTGAAAATTTGGTTTTGTTAATGCATTTGCAACGAAAATTAATTTCTAAAATACTTTATACGAGAGACAGAGGACGATTTTTCGAAAATATTATTTTGTTAATGCAATTGCAAGTAAAATTTAAGTTTAAAAAAAAAATTGCGAGGGACGGTGGGCGATTTTTTGAAAATTTTGTTTTGTTAAGGCATTTGCAATGAAAATTTAATTTAAAAAAAAAATTTGCGAGGGACGGTGGACGATTTTTTGAAAATTTGGTTTTGTTAATGCATTTGCAACGAAAATTAATTTCTAAAATACTTTATACGAGAGACAGTGGATGATTTTTCGAAAATATTATTTTGTTAATGCATTTGTAAGTAAAATTTAATTTGAAAAAAAATTTGCGAGGGACGGTGGACGATTTTTTGAAAATTTGGTTTTGTTAATGCATTTGCAACGAAAATTAATTTCTAAAATACTTTATACGAGAGACTGGACGATTTTTCAAAAATATTATTTTGTTAATGCATTTGCAAGTAAAATTTAATTTAAAAAAAAATTTGCGAGGGACGGTGGGCGATTTTTTGAAAATTTGGTTTTGTTAATGCATTTGCAAGTAAAATTTAAAAAAAAATTGGCGAGGGACGGTGGACGATTTTTTGAAAATTTGGTTTTGTTAATGCATTTGCAATGAAAATTAATTTCTAAAATACTTTATACGAGAGACAGTGGACGATTTTTCGAAAATATTATTTTGTTAATGCATTTGCAAGAAAAATTTAATTTAAAAAAAAATTTGGGAGGGACGGTGGACGATTTTTTGAAAATTTGGTTTTGTTAATGCATTTGCAATGAAAATTAATTTCTAAAATACTTTATACGAGAGACAGTGGACAATTTTTCGAAAATATTATTTTGTTAATGCATTTGCAAGAAAAATTTAATTTAAAAAAAAAAATTGCAAAGGGACGGTGGGCGATTTTTTGAAAATTTGGTTTTGTTAATGCATTTGCAATGAAAATTAATTTCTAAAATACTTTATACGAGAGACAGTGGACAATTTTTCGAAAATATAATTTTGTTAATGCATTTGCAAGAAAAATTTAATTAAAAAAAAAAATTGCAAAGGGACGGTGGGCGATTTTTTGAAAATTTGGTTTTGTTAATGCATTTGCAATGAAAATTAATTTCTAAAATACTTTATACGAGAGACAGTGGACGATTTTTCGAAAATATTATTTTGTTAATGCATTAGCAAGTAAAATTTAATTTAAAAAAAAATTTGGGAGGGACGGTGGACGATTTTTTGAAAATTTGGTTTTGTTATTGCATTTGCAATGAAAATTAATTTCTAAAATACCTTATACGAAAGACAGTGGACGATTTTTCGAAAACATTATTTTGTTAATGCATTTGCAAGTAAAATTTAATTAAAAAAATTCTTTATACGAGAGACAGTGGACGATTTTTCGAAAATATTATTTTGTTAATGCATTTGCAAGTGAAATTAAAATTAAAAAAAAAAATTGCGCGGGACGGTGGGTGATTTTTCGAAAATTTTGTTTTAATGCATTTGCAATGAAAATTAATTTGCAAAATACATTATACAACGGCTGGTAGTGCCAACCTGGATTAGGGATGACTAACTTCATTTAATTGCTGGCAAAAACTCCCCAATTATTTTAATGATAAATAAAACTAATAAATTAGAGATACATTAACAAAAAAAAAAAATGTTTGATTATTTTTAGAAAAACTTCAGGGGATATTTACTTTACGTTAATTAATAACTAATATTTTATAAATTCGCATAACTTAAAACTAAGGTGTAAAGTGTACGGTACGAGGGTAGCTAAATATATCAACACAGGATAGAGCGAATTTATAAAAACATAGCGAAATTACTGAAAAGAAATTAGTTTTCATCCCCATCAAAAGATATGCAAAAAGTAAAAAATATGCCCTGAATATAGATCATGATTAATTAATCCAAATACACACAAATAATTATGTATTATTTTTATTTCAAGCATTTATCTCCAAAACAATCAAGGAACGTTTGACAACAGAGAAATGAAGCCACTATTTATAAAATATGGTAATATTTTTCGTAAATTTGATTGTATATGCATTTGCAAGTAAAATTTAATTTAAAAAAAAAATTTGCGAGGGACGGTGGGCGATTTTTTGAAAATTTGGTTTTGTTAATGCATTTGCAAGTAAAATTTAATTTAAAAAAAAAATTGGCGAGGGACGGTGGGCGATTTTTTGAAAATTTGGTTTTGTTAATGCATTTGCAATGAAAATTAATTTCTAAAATACTTTATACGAGAGACTGGACGATTTTTCAAAATATAATTTTGTTAATGTATTTGCAAGTAAAATTTAATTTTAAAAAAAATTGGCGAGGGACGGTGGACGATTTTTTGAAAATTTGGTTGTTAATGCATTTGCAATGAAAATTTAATTTTAAAAAAAAATTTGCGAGGGACGGTGGGCGATTTTTTGAAAATTTGGTTTTGTTAATGCATTTGCAATGAAAATTAATTTCTAAAATACTTTATACGAGAGACAGTGGACGATTTTTCGAAAATATTATTTTGTTAATGCATTTGCAAGTAAAATTTAATTTAAAAAAAAATTGGCGAGGGACGGTGGGCGATTTTTTGAAAATTTGGTTTTGTTAATGCATTTGCAAGTAAAATTTAATTTAAAAAAAAAATTTGCGAGAGACGGTGGACGATTTTTTGAAAATTTGGTTTTGTTAATGCATTTGCAATGAAAATTTAATTTAAAAAAAAATTGGCGAGGGACGGTGGGCGATTTTTTGAAAATTTGGTTTTGTTAATGCATTTGCAATGAAAATTAATTTCTAAAATAATTTATACGAGAGACAGTTGACGATTTTTCGAAAATATTATTTTGTTAATGCATTTGCAAGTAAAATTTAATTTAAAAAAAAATTGGCGAGCGACGGTGGGCGGTTTTTTGAAAATTTGGTTTTGTTAATGCATTTGCAAGTAAAATTTAATTTAAAAAAAAATTTGCGAGGGACGGTGGACGATTTTTTGAAAATTTGGTTTTGTTAATGCATTTGCAATGAAAATTAATTTCTAAAATACTTTATACGAGAGACAGTGGACGATTTTTCGAAAATATTATTTTGTTAATGCATTAGCAAGTAAAATTTAATTTAAAAAAAATTTGGGAGGGACGGTGGACGATTTTTTGAAAATTTGGTTTTGTTAATGCATTTGCAATGAAAATTTAATTTAAAAAAAAATTGGCGAAGGACGGTGGGCGATTTTTTGAAAATTTTGTTTTGTTAATGCATTTGCAATGAAAATTAATTTCTAAAATACTTTATACGAGAGACAGTGGACGATTTTTCGAAAATATTATTTTGTTAATGCATTAGCAAGTAAAATTTAATTTAAAAAAAATTTGGGAGGGACGGTGGACGATTTTTTGAAAATTTGGTTTTGTTATTGCATTTGCAATGAAAATTAATTTCTAAAATACCTTATACGAAAGACAGTGGACGATTTTTCGAAAATATTATTTTGTTAATGCATTTGCAAGTGAAATTAAAATTTAAAAAAAAAATGCGCGGGACGGTGGGTGATTTTTCGAAAATTTTGTTTTAATGCATTTGCAATGAAAATTAATTTGCAAAATACATTATACAACGGCTGGTAGTGCCAACCTGGATTAGGGATGACTAACTTCATTTAATTGCTGGCAAAAACTCCCCAATTATTTTAATGATAAATAAAACTAATAAATTAGAGATACATTAACAAAAATAAAAAATGTTTGATTATTTTTAGAAAAACTTCAGGGGATATTTACTTTACGTTAATTAATAACTAATATTTTATAAATTCGCATAACTTAAAACTAAGGTGTAAAGTGTACGGAACGGGGGGTAGCTAAATATATACAGGGAAGAGCGAATTTATAAAAACATAGCGAAATAACTGAAGAGAAAATGTTTTCATCCCCAACAGAGAATGTGCAAGAAGTAAAAAATATGCCCTGAATATAAATCATGATTAATTACTCCAAATACATACAAATAATTTTGTATTATTTTTATTCCATGCATTTATCTCCAAAACAATGAAGGAACGTTTGACAACAGAGAAATGAAGCCGCTACCCTCAACCAGCGCTCATACTAACAGCCACTATATATAAAATATCGCAATATTATTAATGGACACAGAAAAAAATTAAACTAAATTATTCAAAGCTAAAACACGAGCTAAATTTCTTATTTTATATGATATCGATCACAAATACTTGATCGCTATAATTTAATTAGTGAGAAGACTACCCTCAAAATGTTATACACCAAGGGTGAGTGTGTTTTCAGATGAATAAAACTAAGACAAATTATTTTCTTACTTTTTTTACAATTTAAATATTTCAAACTGTTTTGTAAAAGCGGTTATGTAGCTAATTATTACTTTATATATTTTTTTAAATCTTAATAGGTCTTTGAAAAATTTAAATTAAATTATTTATGATAAAATATTAATTATTATAATAATTCTTTTATATTTTAATTGTTCAATTCTCAATCAACTTTCATACTGCTGTCTCTGATTTAAATTACTCAAATAAGGCTACACAGAAAATCTCACGAGAATTAGTTGATGAATTATTTTAATTCACTTCGTAGTATTCTTAGATTACCTCCACCTTTAATCTATAACAAATTAACGACAACAATCATACTAGGCAGTTGATTTCATTTGCCTAACTTTATCTTTGATAAATCAACGAAATTATATCGCTCAAATAATTATAATTGGTATCACATAAAATTCAAAATATAGATTATATTCGAACTTAAAATATTTTATTTTAATCGTTGTCTGTATTCAACAATTATACCGCGAGAATTCTGCATACAACGGCTGTTAGTGCCAACCTTGATTAGGGGTGACTAACTTCATTTAACTGCTGGCAAAAATTTCTCGATTATTTTAAAGATAAATGCTATTAATAAAACTAATCAATTTTAATACATTTCTCTGCGCAGAGAGACGTTAACAAAAATAAAAATTGTGTGAATAATTTTAGTAAAAAATTCAGGGGATATTTACTTTATGTTAGTTAATAATTAATATTTTATAAATTCGCAGAACTTAAAACTAATGTGTACGGAACGGGGGTAGCTAAACATATAAATACAGGAGCGAATTCATAAAAACATAGCGAAATTAATGAAAATGAATTAGTTTTCATCCCCATCATAGGATGTGCAAGAAGTAAAAAATATGCCCTGAATATACATATAATCATTATTAATTAATCCCAATTCCTAAAAATAATATAGTATTATTTTTATTTCAAGCATTCATCTCCGCAACAATCAAGGAACGTTTGACAACCGAGAAATGAAGCAGCCACCCTCAACCAGCGCTCATACTAACAGCCATTATATATATAGAATATCGCAATATTATTAATGGATACAGAAAAAAATTAAACTAAATTATTCAAAGTTAAAACAGAAGCTAAATCCTTTATATTATATGATATCGATTACAAACACTTGATCGCTATAATTTAATTAATTCATCAAAAGTAATGCTAGGTAAATGAAAAGAAACTACCGAATGAGAAAACTACCCTCAAAATGTTACACATCAAGAGTGAATAAAAGTAACGAAAAATTATTGTCTTTTTTTTTTAAACAGTTTTTACTGTAAAGGGGGTTGTACATATACTTAGGTATTTTGGTAACGAATACTACAATTGAAATAAAATAATCAATAAATAAATATATCATCACGCCTTTTACCCATTATGGGTGTGGCACTCTGCTACAATTGAACATTAAAAATATTTAGTAATGAAAGCGTATGTACAGTGTATTTATTTATAAAGGATTGCTGAGTTAAATTACGATTTAATACAAAAGATATAGAAATAAATTGTAGTCATACATATTCATGTTATCCGATATCATTTTTGTATTATTGTGACTTTAAAAGTTTGCCAAATTTTAATATTTTTATTAATTATCCTAAGATATAATTTATTAGTAAAAAAGATCATAAAATAATAAATATGGACACAGCAGAAGACTGTAAAACTGTCGTTTAATTTTAATAGAAACACACAGAACCCTAATAAATATTGTTTTTTACAAAATCACCCTCTATCATTGTAGGCTCTTCGCCCTCTATCAACTCTTACATACTCATAGCGTAGTAATTCTTATATTCTTTATACTATCTTGATCAGTTTTTAGTTCAAATATATTTCAAATATAGTTTCATATTGCAGATTAAATATTTTTTTACAATTGTATGTTATTTATTTATGTAAATCATTTTCACAATAATTGAAATTTAATTCCTAACCCCAAATTACACTTATTGTTAAGTATTATATTCGAAGATATTTTATGATACGTTTTATTAACAATTTAAATTTTACCAGAAATATTGCTGGCAAATATCGCTGTGAAAATGTTATATTATTTATATTTGTTCTTATTTATTTCTTTCGCAGATATATTTTGTAAAACTAGTGGCAGTATAAAAAAATTAAATTTATTTCCTAAGTTATAAACAAATCTAATAAAGAAGTCTAAATACGTATTTAGATAGTTGTCATCATCAGCAGAACAAAAAGAGGATACAACCAAGATTACACAACTTGTGAACCAAGCCAGTGGTCAAGATTGAATCCAACTTTTTTTATATTATTTAAAGCCCTAGATTGTCAGAATTTATTCTAGTTGTAGAATATTTTATGTATTATTTTTGGTAAAAGTATTTTAAGTGTACACTAACCATTTGTTAGGTACGGTATAACTAAAGTCAAACACAATAAATATATAGAACACCCGACCTGAAAACCGAATCAGAATGTGTATAAACTATTCGAGTGTACTTCACGATTTTAAATCCTAACATTACCTACATAAGCCGCATATTCTACCTGAAATGCAAAAAAATAACCGAATCATTCGATACTACCGGTCTAAGTTCTACAACTTATTCCTTGTAGAACATAGCGGTAATAGAAGAGCCCGCAGGGCCCCGGGGCCCACGTCCTGACGGCGAGTGAAGCTAAACTAATTTTATAGAACCAGGACTTCTAGCTAAATGATGTGTGTGCAACGGACGGACGGACGGACAACATATAAACATGGCGCCTTCCTCGTGATATCCTGAATCATTATTTATTAATTCATTAATAAATAATACTCAAAATGTCACAAGTTTTTGTGTTCCCAGCGTTTGTGATTTTATATGTCTCAACTATTAATTAAACTGAATTAATTATTTGTAACAATAAAATTAATTGAAGCAGTACAGCCTATTATTTAAATAAAATCCCTGAATACGTACAACTAATTTTGAATTTCCAATTATTTTTATGAATCTAAAAGCAAGAGACATAAGAATCACGGCAAATACCATCAAATATAAAAATATTTCAATAAATAATTAATTAATCAATTGAAATATTTTAATGACGGTACAATATGAAAATATTTGGGTCCGCCACTGGAACTGGAACTGCAATCTTCTCCATAGAGACCTGGAGAACCATGGAACCTCGACGATGCTACCTAACCCAGACTTAATGCTACAAATTTTAAAAATAGTTGCTATTACATAATTATCAAACTATATCTAGCTGAAAGAAAAACACAAAAAGAGCTGTAAAAAAAATATGTAACTGAAAACAACAGTTTGTATTAGTACTAAAACTAACGACAAAAATATAATAGCAACTATATAAATTTAATTCCAAAATTGGAAAAACATTGAGCCCAAAATTGAGCTAAAATACACATTAGTACATGGCTGGGAACAACAAAACGGCTAATGAAAACCTTCACTTACCTTTGACCTCTGACTGCTCCTGCAGAGATCTGACTTCAACTCCGGGCTGCTGCACCACTGCATACTGTAAACAAAGAAAAAAATATTGTATCAGTCAAGTCACAAAAATAAAACAGAGATTTTGAGATTTATTACCCAAAAATTAAATAGAATAGCGGAATGATTTAATAAGTAATACTAACCTCTCAGCTCCGACGGCGACTCCCGGCTCCAATGATCCTTAAACGCGGACCGGTCAACGCACTAAGAACGGATTACAACTCGCGACTTTAACACTATTTAAAAGTAATAACACTCGCGACACTCCCGCACTACTGCTGCCCCCGAGGACGCCACTGGACCCTGCAAATAAAACCCACATTGTACACACAACCTCACACACAACAAACCGTTTCTGCTGCGGGATAATCATTTCAGCAACTGTTTAAAAAAATCATAGCTGGAATTAAAAATTAACTTACCAAAATATCTTCCAAACTGCGCCTTCCACTGGCACGGTGGTAACAGCTGGGCTACCCCTCGTGGACGCCACTGGACTGCGCCCCTCTGCAACCCCAAGGACCGCCACTGTGTTCTGTAATCAAATATTACACTGTACAAATCAAAAATTATATACAAAATTATTGTATCACCCTATATTACATTGGATGATGTATTATAAATCGAGGAATCTGGGTTCGATCCCAGAAAACCACTATTTAGTTACTAACAGTAACCACCAACTTTTGCTGTTTGCAAAAGTAGTGTTGGGTGAACTACAGAGCTGGTGTCCATCAGAAATAAATATATGGTATCATCACACCAATATTTATTTATTTCCACCAAAATCTGCAAGAGCAGATCTGTAGCTACCCCCAAATTGAGTAGGAGGCTTACCAATTCATGCTGCATCAGCAACTCCGCCCGAACTGCCCCAGGAGTCGGTTCGAACTGGAGGCGTCTTGAACACTGCGATCTGAAAACAGAAAGTTCCAATAATATTAATAATTTTATTTCAATTCATAATTATTAATTGAAATAAAATAATTAGGTTATTTACCATCAGTGTTTTCTAGGACCTGGAGCTCCACTCCGTAGTGCAGACTGCTGGACTGGATGAGGTGCCCCGGGTCCACCTAAAACAAGACCAAAATATTATTAGTTTTAAATAAGTTTCTGATAATTAGTTATTATTATTCAAGTTAATTTCCAAAATAAAAAATTTACTGTATATTGCACATAGGTAGGGCTGTGCGTTTACATCGATGTATCGATATTATATCGATATATCGATATATCGAATACCGATATTCAGTAGCAAAAATATCGATATATCGATACATCGATATATCGATATATCAATATATCGATACATCTATATATCGATATATCGATATATCGATATATCGATGTATCGATATATCAATATATCGATATATCGATGTATCGATATATCAATATATCGATATATCGATATATCAATACATCGGTATATCGATGTATCGATATATCAATATATCGATATATCGATGTATCAATATATCGTTGTATTGATATATCGATGTATTGATGTATCGATGTATCGATGTATTTTGTGAAAAAAAAAACTAAAATTTACCTACAATGCCATGTAATGAAAGGGGTTGTGCTCGATTTATTGATAGCATTGCATGCTGATATTTATTTTAAATTTCACTCTGGAGTCGGCATTAAGGGAAGAATTAATAATTGGGATGATGTATAGGTACTATTTCCAGCAGAAGTTTTCATAAAACTACCTTACAGTCATGGCATAGTACAATTTCAAATATTTTAGGTAGATTCCCGTTTGTTTTAAAATGCTGGCGCCCAGCACCATAAAGCAAGTACACAAACACCCCAGATGTTAAAATTTTTCGCCTTTGAAACACCCGTTACTTCTCTTCACAATAGAATTGCCGACATCCTGAACCATTGTAATCCTTCCATAAAATCTATCTGTATTAGATTGTTTACTATTTATATAGTACAGGTCGACATCCTGAATAATTAATCATTGTTTAATTACCAATAAAATCTAACTATATTAGATCGATACATCTATACATCTATATCTCGATATATCAATATATCGAGACATCGATATATCGATATATCAATATATCGATACATCGATATATCGATATATCGATATATCAATATATCGATACATCGATACATCGATATATCAATATATCGATACATCGATATATCGATATATCGATATATCGATATATCAATACATCGATACATCGATATATCGATATATCAATATATCGATACATCGATACATCGATATTATCGATATTTTTCTAATATCGTTTATCGATATTCAAAACAAGATATCGAACAGCCCTACACATAGGCAAGTATACAATTTTTTGAGAAAAGTTTAAATTTTGACAAAAGAATGATAAATATTATTAATTTCATCAATAATAACAATGAAATCAATAATTATTGACCATTTTTATAGTTTCTGTAGCAATAATATGAAATAAATGTTTTTCATAGTATTGTTGTACATGTTCGACCAAGCCAAAGTATGTATTAAGTTATTCAATCAAAATTTTTTGGTTTCGCATATAAAATTATACATCAAAATGACCAGCAGAACATACTGAATCGATTGATATACTTTTTACATATCGGAATCAAAAAATTTTGGTTGAAAACTCAAATTTGGTACGGACATACACACAAGTTGTCAAGATCGCGCCAGAAACAAGTGAATTAATGCGAGTGTCATGGCCGCCGTACCAGTGGCTCTCAACCCATGGCGCCAACATCGAAAACATGTTTACAAATTTTTTATTTAGAAATGTAATTTAAACTTACCTAAAACTTTACAATAAATATTTTTAAATATAAAATAATTAAATTACTACTTTTTATTACATACTTCATTATTTAATTGAATTTTAATATGTATCATGTATGTCCACATGAAGCTGATATTGACCAGACGTTATGTTTATGAAAATTCCAAATTTACGATTATTCCATGCTAAAAACTGGACTCAAAGATCGATTCTACAGGCTTTGAAATGTATCTACAAAAAATTTTATTAAGATTGCTTCTGATATAAGAGATTTGTTTCGTTTGCAATATGTTGGAACAGTAAATTTTGTATGTAATCAGGAAATACCAGCCAAATCATAAACTTACTATTAAACTTATAGATATGTATATAGTTCGATTCAGCAATCTGTACAAAGCAAATATCCATAGTTTCGAAAGGAAAGTTACAATTTGTTTCCAATTTTTAAAAGCTCATCTCAGTTTCACTGCAAGCATGAAGGTTCCAGATCTCTACTATTTTTCCTTATGCTAACTTGATTGACAACTGCAAAAAATGTAACCACGTCCTTTATTTAATGTTTATAAAGAAATATAGTTCTTGTTTGATTGAAATCTGTGCTTAAATAAAGCCGTAAATTCGAATTGTGTTTGGTAGTAATTATTCATGAATATGTACTTTCTAACCTCAAAATTTACAGTGTCCAAGGCGTTTTAAAAGTTCTCAGTGTCACCTTGCTACAAAAACTGAATTCAAAGCATGAATACATGGCGTTGAAGATCTAGATATAATATTCCAGTTGGATTAGTTTACTGTCAATGAAATAGATTACCAGGTACCTAAGGTGTTTGTTTGGAAATGGAACACTTGTAGCAATGAACAAAGCACACAAGATAAACACTTACGTCCAGCTTCAACTTCACTAAGTGCAAGTACAGAAGCCTTATTGAAGGTGTCAGCACATTTTATTTAAATATGTACAAGCAATCTCATGTACTTACGTTTAAGTCGGTGGGAAAAATCTGCAACAACTCTGTGTCAAGCAAAACTACTTGAAACTATGTGAAAACTAAAAAATCAGAAACGTAAATATAAAACTGGTATTGGGTGCTACTAGATGGACAAGTGGTGGTTGCTTCATGTTACTATTCACAGAAACGGTGCTTTCACAAACTGCATCATGATGTACGAATCACTGCACACGAATTGTACTTTCTGTGTGTGTGGTGTTCCTTCGATTATGGGTAAGTAAATTGACCTGGTGATTGTGTTCATGGTTGCTGTTGCATCATTTATAAATGCACCTACTTCTTGTTTACTAAAATACGAAGTTACGAGACAACCACCAGGAAAGCAACAGAGCAAGTAGACCCACGTGATATATTTAAAATGATGTTGCAGAGTGCAAGAATTTTGGCGCTCTTGGTACATTTGCTCGAAATGTGTATGTGTCTAGAAATGCTCGATTGGGTGTATATAATGGTGTGTTAGTGCCTACATTGATGTTTGGTTTTGAATGTTGGGTGTGTATGAATTAGAATGAACGACGTGTAACTGCTTTGGAAATGAGGTATTTGAGAGGAGAGTGATCGTGTTCGGAATACATTGGTGTATGGTGAGTGTGAGATTGAAATGAATGTGGTTAAGAAAGCGGGAATGAGTCAGTTGAGGTGGTTTGATCATCTCGAAAGGTTGGTGAAATTAATTTATGCGTGTGATCGATTGCGTGGGCGTCCGAGGAATAAATATCTGTACATATTATGTTTTAAGTTTCAAGGCATTTAGCAATCAAATTTCAAGTTTACTAGTCTTTTTAAAATTATTTCTTTGTTAATGAATGTATAAATTATGTTATTCGAAATAAACATTTAAATTTGTACAAGTGTGTATTGTGGAATATTTATTTATTTGATGTGCAACTCCATTTTAAGGGTTGCTAGGGAATACAGCTGCGCAGAGTAAATATATGAAATCCGCCCCAAAATAGGCGTGGCTTGTATTCACCCTTTTTTCAATTTAGAATTTATAGGTTTGTTGATTATTTCTGATGCTCAATATTCTATACTTTTATTAGAAATTTTGTTTAAGCCAATTTTACTACAGCCATTATTTGAGAGTTCATAAAATGTATTTCTATTAAAGAAGGGCTACACCCCAAAACACTGTATTGTTATTGGATGAGCGATTCACAATACAGAGTCGAGGGTGAAAAATAGGGATTCGAACCCTTAAATTACCTCCACCTTTAAACAAAAAAAATTTAATAGCAACAATCACACTAGGCAGTTGATTTCATTTTCCTAACTTTATCTTCGATAAATCAACGAAATTATAGCTTCCAACTAATTATAATCGGCATCACATAAAATTAAAAATATAGATTGTGTTCGAACTTAAAACATTTTAATTTAACCGTTGTCTGTATTCAATAATAAAACCGCGAGAATTCTACATACATCGGCTGGTAGTGCAAACCTTGATTAGGGGTGACTAACTTCATTTAACTGCTGGCAAAAATTCCTCGATTATTTTAAAGACAAATGCTAGCAATAAATCTAATAAATTTTAAAACATTTCTCTACGCAGAGAGACGTTAACAAAAATAAAAATTATGTGAATAATTTTAGAAAAACTTCAGGGGATATTTACTTTTTGATGAATAATAATTTTTTTTTTATAAATTCGCATAACTTAAAACTAATGTGTACGGAACGAAGGTAGCTAAATATACAAATACAGGGAAGAGCGAATTTATAAAAACATAGCGAAATTAATGATAAGAAATTAGTTTTCATCCCCATCAGAGGATGGGATGAAGAAGTAAAAAATATGCCCTGAATATAAATATCATTATTAATTAATCCCAATTCATACAAATATTTTTCTATTAAATTCATTTCAAGCATTCATCTCCAAAACAATGAAGGAACGTTTGACAACAGAGAAATGAAGCCGCCACCCTCAACCAGCGCTCATACTAACAGCCACTATATGTATATAAAATATCGCAATATTATTAATGGATACAGAAAAAAATTAAACTAAATTATTCAAAGTTAAAATACAAGCTAAATTTCTTATTTTTTATGATATCGATCACAAACACTTGATCGCTACAATTTAATTAATTCATTAAAACTAATGCTAGGTAAATGAAAAGCTAAACTACCGAGTGAGAAGACTACCCTCAAAATGTTACACATCAAGGATGAATGTGTTCTAAGTTGAATAAAAATAACGAAAAATTATTCTTTATTTTTTTCAAACAGTTTCTAATGTAAAGGGGGTTGTGTAAATATTTAGGTATTTTTTGGTAATCGATACTACAATTAAACAATACAAATATTCATTAATAAAAGGGTGTGAACAGTTAATTAAAATTTTATTATGTGAAAAAAGTGAATGAATCGGAAATATATAATGTAAACAAAATTTTTTTCCAAAAAAACTGCCCTTGATTTAGTTCCCTGTTATGTACGAAATACTAAAATATTAGGAATTATTGTTATGCCGTAGTAACTATTTATCATTACTGGATAAAATCGTGTACATATAGTTGTAAAATTACATTTATTGTTAACTATTATATTTGAAGATATTTTTGAGAACCCTTTTATTTTTAATTTATTATTAGATTCTACCAAAACAAAATTAATGTTTGTTTAGAATTATTTAAACAGTGAACCTAAAATATTGTTGCAAATATGCAGGACAAAATGTTATAATATTTATATTTGTTGTAATTTATTTTATTCGCAGATATATTTTTAAAAACTAGAAGTAGTGAACTTAAATATTTGCCGTATAAAATTTTTTGTAATTATTATTTATCCAATAAATATTTATAATTGTTTTACAGCGCAGCAAAAATTACTTATTTGCGCAGCGAAGATTTACGACTCGTAGAATATTTTATATATTATGTTTTCTACTACATCGTTCGTAAGTATCTGTATTTTTCTGAAGTGTTTTAGCCGTACACTAACCATTTGTTAGGCTCAACTAAAGTCAAACACAATAAATATATAGAACACCCGATCCGATAAACTCTAACTTTACATAAATAAATTGCAAAAAAATACCCGAATCATTCGATACTACCGGTCTAAGTTCTACAACTTGTCCGTTGTAGAATATAGCGGTAATAGAAGAGCCCGCAGGGCCCCGGGGCCCACGTCCTGACGGCGAGTGAAGCTAAACTAATTTTATAGAACCAGGACTTCTAGCTAAATGCTGTGTGTGCAACGGACGGACGGACGGACAACATATAAACCTCCTTCCTCGTGATATCCTGAATAAATATGTATTAATTCATTAATAAATAATACTCAAAATGTCACAAGTTTTTGTGTTCCCAGCGTTTGTGATTTTATATGTCTCAACTATTAATTAAACTGAATGATTAATTTTTAACAATAAAATTAATTGAAGCAGTTTGAGACATGTAATAATCACGACAAATACCATCAAACAAATTTAAATAATTCGATTAGTTAATTAACCCATTAATGTCCAGAACTATTTTTTTAACCATTGATTTCATATTTCTGTATGTTGGTAACTTATATAAATATGAAATATAATAACCTGGAAGTTTATCCAGCCTGGTAGAAACATAGTCTTAAAGTGAAACATCTTAACAAATGATTTAATATACACTGGGCATTAATGGGTTAATTAATAGTACAATAAAACACAGTTGAAATATTCTAATCTTTATTCACAGTACAAAACATGAAAATATGTGAGTAACTGGAACTAGAATCTTCTCCATAGGGACCTGGAGAACCATGGAACCTCGGCGATGGTACCTAACCTAGACTTAATGCTACGAATTTTGAAAATAGTTGCTATTACATAATTATCAAAATATATCTAGCTGAAAGAGAAACACAAAAAGAGCTGTAAAGAAAATATGTAACTGAAAACAACAGTTTGTATTAGTACTAAAACTAACGATAAAAATATAATAGCAACTATATAAATTTAATTCCAAAATTGGGAAAACATTGAGCCCAAAATTGAGCTAAATTACACATTAGTACATGGCTGGGAACAACAAAACGGCTAATGAAAACCTTCACTTACCTTTGACCTCTGACTGCTCCTGCAGAGATCTGGCTTCAACTCCGGCCTGCTGCACCACTGCATACTGTGAATAACGGAATAGAACTCGCGACACTCCCGCACTACTGCTGCCCCTTTGGACGCCACTGGATCCTGTAAACAAAAACCACATTGTACACACAGCCTCACACACAACAAACAGTGTACAAATTACACTGTACAAATAAAAAATAAAATACAAAATTTTAATTTAATTTATTGTATCACCCTATATTATAATGGGTGAATTATAAATCTAGGGAAATCTGGGTTCGATCCCAGAAATTCTCATGTAGGTGATAACTATTTAGTTAATAAAAGTAACCAAATAATTTTCCACTAACTTCTGCTATTTGCAAAAGTAGTGTTGGGTGAACTACAGAGCTGGTATCCATCAGAAATAAATAAATGGTATCATCACACCAATATTTATTTATTTCCACCAAAATCTGCAAGAGCAGATCTGTAGCTACCCACAAGTAGGGTAGGGGTCTTACCAATCCATGCTGCATCAGCAGTCCGCCCGAACTGCCCCAGGAGTCGGTTCGAACTGGAGGCGCCTTGAACACTGCGATCTGAAAACAGAAAGTTCCAATAATATTAATAATTTTATTTCAATTCATAATTATTAATTGAAATAAAATAATTAGGTTATTTACCATCAGTGTTTTGTAAGACCTGGAGCTCCACTCCGTAGTGCAGACTGCTGGACTGGATGAGGTGCCCCGGGTCCACCTGAAACAAACCAAAATATTATTAGTTTTAAATAAGTTTCTGATAATTAGTTATTATTATTCAAGTTAATTTCCAAAATGAAAAATTTACTGTATATTGCATATAGGCAAGTATACAATTTTTTGAGAAAAGTTAATATTTTGACAAAAGAATGATAAATATTATTAATTTCATCAATAATAACAATGAAATCAATAATTATTGACCACTTCTATAGTTTCTGTAGCAATAATATGAAAAAAATGTATTTCATAGTATTGTTGTACATGTTCGACCAAGCCAAAGTATGTATTAAGTTATTCAAACAATTTTTTTTTTAATTTCGCATATAAATTATACATCAAAATGACCAGCAGAATATACTGAATCGATTGATATACTTTTTACATATCGAAATCAAAAATTTTTGGATGAAAACTCAAATTTGGTACGGACATACACACAAGTTGTCAAGATCGCGCCAGGAAACAAATGAATTAATGCAAGTGTCATGGCCGCTGTACCAGTGGCTCTCAACCTATGGCGCCAACATCGAAAACATGTTTACAAATTTTTTATTTAGAAATGTAATTTAAACTAACAAAAACTTTACAATAAATATTTTCAAATATAAAATAATTAAATAAGTACTATTTATTTCGTATTTCATCATTTAAATCAATTTTTATGTATGTCATTTTTTTCGCAAAAGCAATAATTTATTCATACCTTTGTAATAACAAATTATTGTTTTATTAATGGATTAATAAAAAATAATTATGAATTCTAAGACCATATTATATTCCTAAATAAAAGGAAACACTCTTTTAGCAATAGTAACACAAATAAATCGACATGTAGTTGCAGCATTACCTTGATACAAATATTACTGACACACATGTTTTAAAGCTATATTTATTTCCAGGGTGCAATAAAATACTATTAAAGAATACAAGATTGTCTGATAACACTTCTGGCAGTCGTATTTTGATGACCAGTATTTGCATATCAGTGCTAATCAATTTCCAAGCTTTTGCACACCACAAACATCTGTATTTCTTTATTCAGAATCACCAGACTCCTATTTATATAGCACAAGAATAATATTTTACCTTCTACCAAACCCTATGAGACGACAAATAACCACTATCAGTGTAAAACACGATTCACCGGGAAGAAAACTTCCATTTTTAATATGATGATTTGGTTACACCACAATTTAAGATACATATAAACAAATTTACCTTCTATATTGACACATGAACCACATCTGTGTAGACTCTAGGTGCAAGGAAAGACCTAGTAATCATATAAGCAGCTTTTGGAAATAAGTGATACCTTTTAGAAGTCTAACCATACTTAGGAGCTTCCTGGTAGAACATAAACTTTAACCTCAAATCCGAATCAAAATTTGTTTACATACATAACAGTGACAAATAATTGTACCACATATTCGTTGGTTATCATTAAATAAAAATTATATATAATAAAACAGCATTTTCTTCTAGGATGGAGTTGATGATTGTAATCAACAACTTAGAACATGGTCTACATTTTCCAGATTGTCTCACAGTACGTACATCATAAGATGCAGAATTATATAAATAAATCGGTAGGTATACAGCTAAGAGATCATAATGTATTCATCATCACAAAAAAAAGTAAACACATGTAACTACGTAACCTGCATGACCGTAGACAACATCACCATGAGTAACATCTTCACCTGGAGAGGCCCAAGAACCCTCTGGCAACAGTTTCATCAAGACCGACGCCCGCTGCCAGCAACTTTTAACGTAAGAAAACTAATTTTATTCGAATAAAAATAAACAGAATTTTATTTAATATTTAAGCATTCATGGAGGGGTATTTCCGGGGGTGAGGTCAGTCTACTCTATCTAGTCAATGCAGAAGACTGATTTAGGCTTTACATTTCAAATAGAAATGTTGTATATACAAACATCTAAATTGTATCAACATCAATGTCTTCAACCTGCATCAACGTCTTCTACTTCATTAACGTCTTCAACTTCATCAACACAGTAAAATAAATTACCTACAAATAAATATGTATTTTTATTTTCTAATATCCCATTTTATCCAATACTTATTCAGATTAAAAAATAAAGGAATAAGTTTCATGTTTACAAATTATTTGCAAAAAGTATTTTAATAATAAGCACTTATAAACTAAATCTAATATATAAATATCACAAGTTTTCAAATCATTTATATAAATGTGAAGCATATGAATTGTTTCTCTTATTAGCAGTTCTAATATATTATACCAAATAATCAGATTAATTTCAACTGATATTTTGAATCCAATTTAAGCTATACTACCATTACACTTACATTGTGATTTATACTGATAAGTTTTAAGTAAATTTTTAATTAGGCGCCATAAAAATAGTTCAGATGAAATGATTTGAGCCCGCACATTTACGGCATCGAATGTCAGCAAGCCACGCGTCCACAGATTACAAATATACTCTAGTATAGTATACAACAGTAGGAGCGTCTCTCCAGTAATTTTATGTATAAAGATATATATTTTATATATATATATATATATATATATATATATATATATATATATATATATATAACTTGAGTATTTTAAAAGAATATTATTCTAGTTTTCCACCCCATATAATAAATGTAATCCCATAATATTTGTTTTAAAAATTGTCGCAAACCAAGTCTATATTCTGTGCAACTCAGTGCTGTGTGTACGGACAATTTAATTTAATTATCTTTAATGAATCTGAATTATTCTGCTCGTCGATGGAATATTATTTGGTTTTTGAAGCCGATCTCATGAAAAATATTTATTTTATGTTAAAAAATCAAATGCTATTTACAGAGACATAAAATTCTAGGTTTTATAAGAAATATATTTTACAAAGAATTGACATGCCTTGCAATCATTTTGTATTGGTTATCATATGAAAATTATAATGGAAACTTATAAATATTTAATAATATTCAAAGTGAAATAATTACTATATTTAAATAAACAATAATTTACTTTTTCGAAAACATTGAATATAACAAATGTGTTTTTATCATTTTTTTTCTATTTTTATTTCAAATTTCATTATTCAGGTCAAATCAATTAAGCCCAATTAGTAATTAATATGATTGCATCGTCGCTTCAACTTGAATCATTAGTGGCCAGCTAAAATATAAATGAGCAGTTGTTAGTGTAGACGGATGTTTTCTATACTTTCATCTCCTTCTAACACATTGAAGGAATACAAGTGAACGTAGAGTGGAGTACCACAGCAGCGCGATAAATTAGCTGTTTGAAATTCCTCTACAATTTGTTCGTTCACTCGCCACTCGTCCGTCTCAGAGCAAAGTCGCGTCGCGTATTACGCCTTCTTAGAAGGCCATCATATCTAATTCAGGCCGCGAAACTTGATCCGCTGGGTGGAGGGATCGCGAAAGGGGCGCATAGCATCTCAGAGAATTGTCTCTACGTGAGGTTCAACCTAGATCTTCGAAAAAAAACTAAAAAAGGCGAGTTTTGTCAAAATTCTCTGTAGATGTTGTCGGTCCGGGATGTGCCGGTGCACCGCGACGTGTGTGTTATCGTAGGGGTGTAAGGCTTCATACCATTGTTCAATAGGCGTAGAGTAGTCCTTTGTTCCCATTGCGAGGCTTCAAGAGGTGCGTGAGTCACGCCGTGATGAAAACTATTGTGCAATAGTATAGTCGCCAAGCCCCGTAATGCACCCGCGTAACTAGGCGTATTTCCTCCATGGGAGGGGCGTACACCGGCAAAGTGTAACGTTTTGCTAATTGACAACACGCTCCGGTTGTTGTCGTAGAGTCACTTGCGCCCTAGATTGTAAGTTAGCTACTGTTCGGAAACAGTTAGGTAGGGCTAGACAGGCAAGAAATGAAACCAACATTGAAACCATCATTGAAACCATCATTGAAGCCAACATTGAAGATGGGGGTGTGCTGTGGGATGAATGGTGTGCTGTGGAATGAATGGTGTGTGCTGAATGAATGATGACCATAACTTATTCTCTTGTACAATTTACTGCCTTGTATTTTGAGTTTATGTTTCAGGTATCATCAAACTTCAACAAATATTTCCTAATCACAACATGTATGTTTTTTTCAGGCTAACAATTATTCTTTTATCTAATACATTGTTTTTATGTTTATAGGAACAGGTGGACAACATCAACAAATATTTTCTCCTAACTAAAGTATGTTTTTTTTTTCAGGTTCACAGTTATTCTTTTATCTAATACATTGTTTTTATGTTTATAGGGACTCGTGGACAACATCACCGAAGCCGTCATCATCTTACCCCGACCATCTGGGCTTTCGTCCGCGCCTAGCTTTAAGCAGGTCAAAGGTACCCAGCTTTTGCTGCGGTAGTGCGTTTTAAAGCTCATTTTTTAATCATCGTCATGGGAGTCTGCATCATCAACATCAACATCTACACCTGGAGGGCTCAAAAACCCTCCGGCAACAGATTCATCAGGACTGACGCCCGCTGCTAGTAACTACGATGTAAGAAAATTAATTTTATACATAAAAGAAATAATCAGATTTTTAATTTAATATTAAAGTTCTGATTATTTTTTTTTAAAGATATATATATAGTTTAAACTATTTATATATTTATTTTGATTGTTTCTAATTTTGTTTTATGTGTTTACAGATACAGTTGCAGCAGCGATGAAGCCGCACCCCTACTTCAGGTTTTGCGGGGAGTTTTCCTGGAGGGCTAAGGGAGGAATTTCCGGGGGTGAGGTCAGCCTTCTCTCTCTAGCCAATGCAAGAGACTGATCCAGGCTTTACATTTCAAATAGAAATGTTGTATTTACAAACATCAAAAATGTACATACCTTAAACGCAAACATCAACTTCATCTACGTCCTCAACTTCATCAATGTCTTCATCTATGTCAATACAATAAAATAAATTGTCTACCAATAAATATGTATTTTTACTTTGTAGTATCCCTTACACCAATTACATTTTCAGATTATAAAATAAATAAATCTATATACTAAATATGTATTTTTATTTTCTAATATCCCATTTTATCCAATACTAATTCAGATTGAAAAACAAAGGAATAAATAATATTTTAAGTAAATGCTTAATTATATGCGATAAAAAATAGTTCAGATGAAATGATTTGAGCCCGCACATTTCAGGCATCGAATGCCAGCAAGCTACGCGTCCGAGCACTGGTGTTTCAGGCTGAACTTTTGCGGTGATTTTTTCCTCGTCTAATCGTAAAATGGTTCAAATAAAACATGCTAAGAATTAAATATTAAACAATTAATGTCAATAAAATTTCACTGTCAAATGGCTAGTTTAATCATAAATTAAGAAAATCTATTTCCAAGAAATTTGTCACATGTTAGGTTCGATGCCGACTAAAAAAATTTCGCAGATGGCGCCAGCTACCACGCTGCACATTGTACAAAATAGTCCTAACTCAGGCAAGCTACACACTTGTCGGTTCTTACCAAGAAGTCACTTCCTTTGCTCAAGTATTTAAGCGGTTGTACTTTTACCGCTAATAAGTGGTGCTGCTATAACCGCTAAATGTGTAAACACGTCAAAATATTTACGCGACGGACAATTTACCGCAGTAAAAAAAAAACTGTAAAGTGCGTAACCGGCCTTAGCTACAGATCAGAAATTCAATTCTTGATTTCGATCAATACTTTGGATTCTGCGCAGTTGACTATGTTTAAATATTTCAATAGAAATTACTTTTAATAAAATAATAAATATTTTCCAATAAATCATATGAATTTGTGCTTAAGACTTGTTGAAGACAGCACGAAGACACTTGTGTATAAATATACCTAAATATTGTTTATAATATTTATTAATTTTTTAATTTTAATCTACAGATAAATATCTGAGTTTTACATGTATGTTTATATCTCAACAACGCACGAATAAATCAAGAAATATATACTCAAAATACAAACATCATCAACACAATAATAGTATATTATTATATGAGGGATTATGATAGTCATTATTCATGGAAATCATCCGAGTAAATAATGACCACAATACCGAATATAATACTGTACTTTTTCTACTCCTATAAATTCGGAAATAACGTTTAGCGCTATTAAAAATGAACGAAATCGGTTGAAAACACACGTTGAAAAACAGCATCAAAGTACACAATGACAACTGAGTACACTGTCAACTGTCAGACAGCCGTAGATTGGTGATCTACATCACGGCTTTAAAATAAACAATTATTTTGCAAGCTTGGACTTTAATCGAAAAATGTTTCAAATAAGAATAGTAGAAACTTATAAAACTAAACTGTTCTATATGAAACATTTTTTAATTTAACCCTTTGTTTAAGAGAAAATAAAACTTTTATGTCTTTCTATATCTGACATCATTTTGAAACCAAGAGCCTTAATCAAAAAATTCTTCAAATAAAAAATATAGACTATTTTAATAGTATACTATATTGTTTGAAACAATTTTCCATTTAACGTTTACTTTTAGAGAAAAACTAGATTAATTTTTTCATCATAAATCCTAAATTATCTGTAATACCTTTTTATATGAAATATTTCTTCATATAGCCCTTTGTTTCAGAATAAAATAAAATTATATAGTCATACCAAATAGCTCGATTTATTTCGAAAATTAGGGCCTTAATAAAAAAATAGTTCAAATAAATCAGGTGGAGAATTTAATGCTGAATATTTTTAATCTTAACAGTTTTTCTGTAAAGTGGCTCATTTACCCATAAATCGGGAAAATCTGTTTTCAGCTCGATTCAAACGAGCTTGCTGTCGCCATCTATCGCAAAACTTTAGAACTATATACGTGCAAAATTATCTCTGGACTGAAGGCAGCAATTAAAAAATACTTCAGATAAAACTTGTAGAGAATTAAAAACTGAAACTATCTTATTTGAAATATTTTTTCATTCATCCCTTAGTTTCAAAGATAGATAAGTTTTTCTGTGTCGCATATATTTGAAATTATTTTGAAAACTAGGGCCTTAATCGAAAAATGTTTCAACCAAAAATCGTAGGGCTCTATAAGTTCAATCTAGTTTATAAGAAACAATTTTTAATTCAACCTTTTGTTTCAGAAAAAGAAAAGAACAATTAAATATTTCACTCATAATCTTTATATATTTATATATTTTGAAACCAAGAGCCTAAATCGAAAAAGTTTCTAACAAGACTTGCAAAGAATTATAAATTCAAACTATCTTGTTTGCAATGTTTTTTAATTTACCCTTTAGTTTATGAGCAAATTACGTTTTTATTTGTTATTATATATCTAACATTATTTTGAAAAATAGGGCCCTAATAAAAAAATAGTTCAAACAAAAAAGGTATAATATTTTAATATTAAACTTTTTTATTTGAAATATTTTTTCATTTAACTCTTAGTTTCAGAGAAAAACTAGATTTATTGTAGCATCATTAAACCTAAATTATGTTATATATAAGGGCCTTAATCGAAAAATACGTCAAATAAGAAAAATGTAGAATAATTAAATAAAACTTTTTTATTTGTAAGATTTTCTCATACAACTCTTAGTTTCAGAATAAAAATGAATTGAATAGTCATATCATATACCCTAATTTAATTCGAAAATTCGGGCCTTAATAAAGAAATAGTTCAAATAAATCAAGTAGAAAATTAAATACTGAACAATTTTTGTCTTAATAGTTTTTCTGTAAAATTGCTAGTTTAGCCACAAATCGGGAAACACTGTTTTCAGCTCGATTCAAACGAGCTTGCTGTCGCCATCTATCGCAGAAATGTAGAACTATATACGTGCAAAATTATCTCTGGACTGGGGGCTGCAATTAAAAAATACTTTGAGTAAAATTTGTAGAGAATTGGATATTTAAACTATCTTATTTGAAACATTTTTTTTATTTAATCTTTAGTTTAAAAGATAATTATATTTTTCTATAATTGTTTTGCATGGCAGAAGAGAGAAACAAGCAAAAGAAATCAAATTTATCTTACAGTGAAGATGAATAAACATAGACTATACACCAAAAAAATACTTAAAAACAAATCCGTAATATACAGACACAATACTCGAAGGGATGACAAATTTGTGTCCAACAGAAATTTTACTTATATTTCATACTTAAAGAGTGTAATATTACCCAAAGTTTCAGTGTAAATAAGACAACATATTCCTTATGATGCATAGTTTATTTTATTTGCTTCTAAATCTAATATTTTTGGTACAATAATTTAAACAATTTCTGAGATTATATAATAAGTATATATGAATAACATATTTGCTATACACAATTTAAAGGCACAAATTAATTCTATAAACTTTAATTTTTATATGTTCTTTACTTTTAAATTAAGTAAAATTCAATTAAAATATAAAATAATTCAAAACGTGCTATTGTTCGCTATCTACTAACAACCTGCTGAACTATGAACCAAATATGTTCGGCCGATAATTGATAGGTAAATAAAACGACATCAAATAAATTCTATATTTTAACTACACTATTGTTTTAATTTATAAGAAATAATTATGTTGTAAAATTTTCAGAAAAGGCATCAAATTAAAAATTAATTTTCAGTACTTGACAGCATCTGCTCTCTTGCGGCGACTTATCGAACTTGACATATCAATTAAATGACGTCAAATTAATTATATAAATTAAATATAATGTTTTATTTAATAAAAATTAGCGATTTCAATGAAAAACATTGAAAAAAGCTTAAAATTAAATAAAAGAAATTAATACAGCCGATAAAGTAACATATCAAATTACCGACAATGTACAAATTTAATTCTAGATGTATGGCAACACTGACTGTCATATTATTTTTTGTAATTCATTATATTTAGTTTCTGAGTGAAATAAATTCTATAATTTAAATATAATATTGCCTTAATTTCCAAAAACTAAATGCAGATTTAATTGCAGCCTCCAGTCCCTAGATAATTTTGCACGTATATAGTTTTATAGTTCTGCGATAGATGGCGACAGCAAGCTCGTTTGAATCAAGCTGAAAACAGTTTTTCCCGATTTGTGGCTAAACCAGCAATTTTACAGAAAAACTGTAGACAAAAAATATTCAGCATTTAATTCTCTACTTGTTTTGTTTGGACTATTTTTTTATTAGAGCCCAAATTTTCGAAATAAATTAGAGTATATGATATGACTATATGAGTTTCCAAATAGAATTTATTATGTATTCATTTTAGAATCATTTTATTCACATTTTCAATTTCATTTTTTCAATTCCCAAATATTTTTGAACCAAAAATTAAAATAAAAAAAATTCAAAATTTCAGGTGGGTGATTACCCACCCCGTAAAATTTCAGGTGGGTAGTGCTACCCACACTACCCATGCCTTCCGCCGGCCCTGCTTGCACCATGTAACATTTGCGTTCGCAGTTTTCGATTTTTAATTTCGTTTCAAACATATTAACATATACAATTTATATACTGGTAGAAAGAGGAGAGTTCAGCGGTCATTTTGATGTATAATACATGTTCCTTAATCGCGTATAATTGTTATTTCGAGCAAGATAAATTAACGTGTTTTTAAACTTCCTGTGCCTGCTGCTCTGCATCCTCCTTGCAGCAGGTCAAATTTGCACTCGCTGTTTTCGATTTTTACTTTCGTTTCAGACATATTAACATATACAATTTATATACTGTTAGAAAGAGGAGAGTTCAGCGGTCATTTTGATGTATAACACATGTACTTTAATCGCGTACAATTGTTATTTGGAGCAAGATAAATATACGTGTTTTTAAACTTCCTGTGCTTGCTGCTCTTCCTCCTCCTTGCAGCAGGTCAAATTTGCACTCGCTGTTTTCGAATTTAATTTCGTTTCAGACATATTAACATATATAATTTATATACTGTTAGAAAGAGGAGAGTTCACCGGTCATTTTGATGTATAATACATGTTCCTTAATCGCGTATAATTGTAATTTGGAGCAAGATAAATTTACGTGTTTTTAAACTTCCTGTGCTTGTTGCTCTTCCTCCTCCTTGCAGCAGGTCAAATTTGCACTCGCTGTTTTCGATTTTTAATTTCGTTTCAGACATATTAACATATATAATTTATATACTGTTGTTTTTCTGTCTATTTGATATTTTACCCATCAAATTAATCATTCACCTGTCAAATGTCATGCATTTATTTATTTTTGTTTTAATTCCATGGCTATTTGATATTTTCAACGTAATTTTCCATGTTTTCATTAATTTCTGTCGTTACAAAGCATGTAAAAGTAATTCTGTTTATTGATTTAGATGCAGAATTTTATGCTCTACAACACGTATTTGAAGCATTTTTGCCTGAAATAATTTGGGGAGCAATGCGCAAGAAAAAACTGTTTTTTCATGTTAATCGCCTATGTACACAGGTATGATGCTCCACCCGGTATAATTTATATACTGTTAGAAAGAGGAGAGTTCACCGGTCATTTTGATGTATAATACATGTTTCTTAATCGCGTATAATTGTTATTTGGAGCAAGATAAATTTACGTGTTTTTAACATTCCTCTGCCTGCTGCTCTGCATCCTCCTTGCACCATGTAACATTTGCGTTCGCTGTTTTCGATTTTTAATTTCGTTTCAGACATATTAAGATATACAATTTATATACTGGTAGAAAGAGGAGAGTTCAGCGGTCATTTTGATGTATAATACATGTTTTTTAATCGCGTATAATTGTTATTTGGAGCAAGATAAATTTACGTGTTTTAAAATTTCCTGTGCCTGCTGCTCTTCCTCCTCCTTTCAGCAGGTCAAATTTGCACTCGCTGTTTTCGATTTTTAATTTCGTTTCAGACATATTAACATATACAATTTATATACTGGTAGAAAGAGCAGAGTCAGCGGTCATTTTGATGTATAATACATGTTTTTTAATCGCGTATAATTGTTATTTGGAGCAAGATAAATTTACGTTTTTTTAACATTCCTCTGCCTACTGCGCTGCGTCCTCCTTGCACCATGTAACATTTGCGTTCGCTGTTTTCGATTTTTAATTTCGTTTCAGACATATTAACATATACAATTTATATACTGGTAGAAAGAGGAGAGTTAAGCGGTCATTTTGATGTATAATACATGTTTTTTAATCGCGTATAATTGTTATTTGGAGCAAGATAAATTTACGTGTTTTTAACATTCCTCTGCCTGCTGCTCTGCATCCTCCTTGCACCATGTAACATTTGCGTTCGCTGTTTTCGATTTTTAATTTCGTTTCAGACATATTAACATATACAATTTATATACTGGTAGAAAGAGGAGAGTTCAGCGGTCATTTTGATGCATAATACATGTTTTTTAATCGCGTATAATTGTTATTTGGAGCAAGATAAATTTACGTGTTTTTAACATTCCTCTGCCTGCTGCTCTGCGTCCTCCTTGCACCATGTAACATTTGCGTTCGCTGTTTTCGATTTTTAATTTCATTTCAGACATATTAACATATACAATTTATATACTGGTAGAAAGAGGAGAGTTCAGCGGTCATTTTGATGTATAATACATGTTTTTTAATCGGGTATAACTGTTATTTGGAGCAAGATAAATTTACGTGTTTTTAACATTCCTCTGCCTGCCGCGCTGCGTCCTCCTTGCACCATGTAACATTTGCGTTCGCTGTTTTCGATTTTTAATTTCGTTTCAGACATATTAACATATACAATTTATATACTGGTAGAAAAAGGAGAGTTCAGCGGTCATTTTGATGTATAATACATGTTCTTTAATCGCGTATAATCGTTATTTGGAGCAAGATAAATTAACGTGTTTTTAACATTCCTCTGCCTGCCGCGCTGCGTCCTCCTTGCACCATGTAACATTTGCGTTCGCTGTTTTCGTTTTTTAATTTCGTTTCAGACATATTAACATATACAATTTATATACTGGTAGAAAGAGGAGAGTTCAGCGGTCATTTTGATGTATAATACATGTTTTTTAATCGCGTATAATTGTTATTTGGAGCAAGTAAACTTAACTTGTTTTTAACATTCCTCTGCCTGCTGCTCTGCATCCTCCTTGCACCATGTAACATTTGCGTTCACTGTTTTCGATTTTTAATTACGTTTCAGACATATTAACATATACAATTTATATACTGGTAGAAAGAGGAGAGTTCAGCGGTCATTTTGATGTATAATACATGTTTTTTAATCGCGTATAATTGTTATTTGGAGCAAGATAAATTTACGTTTTTTTAACATTCCTCTGCCTGCCGCGCTGCGTCCTCCCTGCACCATGTACCATTTGCGTTTGCTGTTTTCGATTTTTAATTTCGTTTCAGACATATTAACATATACAATTTATATACTGGTAGAAAGAGGAGAGTTCAGCGGTCATTTTGATGCATAATACATGTTTTTTAATCGCGTATAATTGTTATTTGGAGCAAGATAAATTTACGTGTTTTTAACATTCCTCTGCCTGCTGCTCTGCGTCCTCCTTGCACCATGTAACATTTGCGTTCGCTGTTTTCGATTTTTAATTTCATTTCAGACATATTAACATATACAATTTATATACTGGTAGAAAGAGGAGAGTTCAGCGGTCATTTTGATGTATAATACATGTTTTTTAATCGGGTATAACTGTTATTTGGAGCAAGATAAATTTACGTGTTTTTAACATTCCTCTGCCTGCCGCGCTGCGTCCTCCTTGCACCATGTAACATTTGCGTTCGCTGTTTTCGATTTTTAATTTCGTTTCAGACATATTAACATATACAATTTATATACTGGTAGAAAAAGGAGAGTTCAGCGGTCATTTTGATGTATAATACATGTTCTTTAATCGCGTATAATTGTTATTTGGAGCAAGATAAATTAACGTGTTTTTAACATTCCTCTGCCTGCCGCGCTGCGTCCTCCTTGCACCATGTAACATTTGCGTTCGCTGTTTTCGTTTTTTAATTTCGTTTCAGACATATTAACATATACAATTTATATACTGGTAGAAAGAGGAGAGTTCAGCGGTCATTTTGATGTATAATACATGTTTTTTAATCGCGTATAATTGTTATTTGGAGCAAGTAAACTTAACTTGTTTTTAACATTCCTCTGCCTGCTGCTCTGCATCCTCCTTGCACCATGTAACATTTGCGTTCACTGTTTTCGATTTTTAATTACGTTTCAGACATATTAACATATACAATTTATATACTGGTAGAAAGAGGAGAGTTCAGCGGTCATTTTGATGTATAATACATGTTTTTTAATCGCGTATAATTGTTATTTGGAGCAAGATAAATTTACGTTTTTTTAACATTCCTCTGCCTGCCGCGCTGCGTCCTCCCTGCACCATGTACCATTTGCGTTTGCTGTTTTCGATTTTTAATTTCGTTTCAGACATATTAACATATACAATTTATATACTGGTAGAAAGAGGAGTGTTCAGCGGTCATTTTGATGCATAATACATGTTTTTTAATCGCGTATAATTGTTATTTGGAGCAAGATAAATTTACGTGTTTTTAAACTTCCTGTGCCTGCTGCTCTTCCTCCTCCCTTCAGCAGGTCAAATTTGCACTCGCTGTTTTCGATTTTTAATTTCGTTTCAGACATATTAACCTATACAATTTATATACTGGTAGAAAGAGGAGAGTTCAGCGGTCATTTTGATGTAAAATACATGTTTTTTAATCGGGTATAATTGTTATTTGGAGCAAGATAAATTTACGTGTTTTTAACATTCCTCTGCCTGCTGCTCTGCATCCTCCTTGCACCATGTAACATTTGCGTTCGCTGTTTTCGATTTTTAATTTCGTTTCAGACATATTAACATATACAATTTATATACTGGTAGAAAGAGGAGAGTTCAGCGGTCATTTTGATGTATAATACATGTTTTTTAATTGCGTATAATTGTTATTTGGAGCAAGATAAATTTACGTTTTTTTAACATTCCTCTGCCTGCTGCGCTGCGTCCTCCTTGCACCATGTAACATTTGCGTTTGCTGTTTTCGATTTTTAATTTCGTTTCAGACATATTAACATATACAATTTATATACTGGTAGAAAGAGGAGAGTTCAGCGGTCATTTTGATGTATAATACATGTTTTTTAATCGGGTATAATTGTTATTTGGAGCAAGATAAATTTACGTGTTTTTAACATTCCTCTGCCTGCTGCTCTGCATCCTCCTTGCACCATGTAACATTTGCGTTCGCTGTTTTCGATTTTTAATTTCGTTTCAGACATATTAACATATACAATTTATATACTGGTAGAAAGAGGAGAGTTCAGCGGTCATTTTGATGTATAATACATGTTTTTTAATTGCGTATAATTGTTATTTGGAGCAAGATAAATTTACGTTTTTTTAACATTCCTCTGCCTGCTGCGCTGCGTCCTCCTTGCACCATGTAACATTTGCGTTCGCTGTTTTTGATTTTTAATTTCGTTTCAGAAATATTAACATATACAATTTATATACTGGTAGAAAGAGGAGAGTTCAGCGGTCATTTTGATGTATAATACATGTTTTTTAATTGCGTATAATTGTTATTTGGAGCAAGATAAATTTACGATTTTTTAACATTCCTCTGCCTGCTGCGCTGCGTCCTCCTTGCACCATGTAACATTTGCGTTCGCTGTTTTTGATTTTTAATTTCGTTTCAGACATATTAACATATACAATTTATATACTGGTAGAAAGAGGAGAGTTCAGCGGTCATTTTGATGTATAATACATGTTTATTATTCGCGTATAATTGTTATTTGGAGCAAGTAAAATTAACTTGTTTTTAACAATCCTCTGCCTGCTGCTCTGCATCCTCCTTGCACCATGTAACATTTGCGTTCGCTGTTTTCGATTTTTAATTTCGTTTCAGACATATTAACATATACAATTTATATACTGGTAGAAAGAGGAGAGTTCAGCGGTCATTTTGATGTATAATACATGTTTTTTAATTGCGTATAATTGTTATTTGGAGCAAGAAAAATTTACGTGTTTTTAACCTTCCTCTGCCTGCTGCTCTGCATCCTCCTTGCACCATGTAACATTTGCGTTCGCTGTTTTCGATTTTTAATTTCGTTTCAGACATATTAACATATACAATTTATATACTGGTAGAAAGAGGAGAGTTCAGCGGTCATTTTGATGTATAATACATGTTTTTTAATGTTTATGGGGTAAATAGCACAGTGGTAACGTGTCGTACTGTGGATCGTGAGATCCTCAGTTCGAATCCCACAGCTGACAGTTGCCAATTAAAATTTACCCCTGTGGTTTCTCCTCCACTAACATCTTTGGGGGCTATGACTTGACGGCTGGTAACCGCATTTCGTAGGAAAAAATATATCACTTACCGAGATCTGCGTAAGCAGAGTGCCACACTCATAATGGGTAAAAGGCGTGATGATATATTTATTTATTTATTTATTTAATTGCGTATAATTGTTATTTGGAGCAAGAAAAATTTACGTTTTTTTAACATTCCTCTGCCTGCTGCGCTCCGTCCTCCTTGCACCATGTAACATTTGCGTTCGCTGTTTTTGATTTTTAATTTCGTTTCAGACATATTAACATATACAATTTATATACTGGTAGAAAGAGGAGAGTTCAGCGGTCATTTTGATGTATAATACATGTTTTTTAATCGGGTATAATTGTTATTTGGAGCAAGATAAATTTACGTGTTTTTAACATTCCTCTGCCTGCTGCTCTGCATCCTCCTTGCACCATGTAACATTTGCGTTCGCTGTTTTCGATTTTTAATTTCGTTTCAGACATGTTAACATATACAATTTATATACTGGTAGAAAGAGGAGAGTTCAGCGGTCATTTTGATGTATAATACATGTTTTTTAATCGCGTATAATTGTTATTTCCAAATAGAATTTATTATGTATTCATTTTAGAATCATTTTATTCACATTTTCAATTTCATTTTTTCAATTCCCAAATATTTTTGAACCTTTCCAAGAATTTTTTCAAAATTAAAAAAAAAATTCAAATTTTCAGGTTGGTAATTACCCACCCAGTAAAATTTCAGGTGGGTAGTGCTACCCACACAACCCATGCCTTCCGCCGGCCCTGGCGCTGAGTAGCCAATCAGTATGATTTTATATAAATTCACAAGAGTAAAGTACCTCTCTGGAGAAGTGTACGATGTTCATACATTACAGTGAGTGTTTAATTTATAATTCTTTGCAAGGCTTGTATAAAACGTTTTCGTTTAAGGCCCTTGGTGTCAAAATAATAAATATATGTATAGATTGTGAGTAAAATGTTTAATTTTTCTTATCTTTTTCTATAGCACAGGGATGAATTAAAATTTGTTTCATTTAAAACAGATTAAACTTATAGAACCCTACTATTTTTGGTTGAAACATTTTTCGATTAAGACTAGTTATTCAAATTATTGCACATAATGCATATGCGACACCGAAAAACTTATTTATCTTTGAAACTAAGGAATGAATGAAAAAATATTTCAAATGAGATAGTTGCAGTGTTTAATACTCTACAAGTTTTATTTGAAGTATTTTTTAATTGCAGCCCCCAGTCCAGAGATAATTTTGCACGTATATAGTTCTGATGTTTTGCGATAGATGGCGACAGCAAGCTCGTTTGAATTGAGCTGAAAACAGTTTTTCCCAATTTATGTCAAGATTAAAAATATTCAGCATTTAATTCTCTACTTGATTTATTTGAACTATTTTTTCATTAAGGCCCTAGTTTTCGAAATAAATTAGAGTACATTATATGTCTATTCAATTCTATTTTATTTTGAAATCAAGAGTTGTAGGAGAAAATGTGTCAAATAAAAAAGTTTTATTTATTTATTCTCTATTTTTCTTATTTGAAGTATTTTTCCATTAAGACCCTTATATTTAAAATAATTAAGGTGTTATTATGCAACCATTAATCTAGTTTTTCTCTGAAACTAAGGGTCAAATGAAAAAATATTTTCTATAAAAAAGTTTAATATTAAAATAGTCTACCTTTTTTATTTGAAGTATTTTTTTATTAAGGTCCATATTTTCGAAATAATGTCAGATATATAAAGGGCACACAAACGCTAAATTTGCTCTCAAACTAAAGGTTAAATTCAAAAATGTTTCAAATAGAATAGTTTGAATTTATAATTCTTCGCAAGTCTTGTTTAAAACTTTTTTCGATTAAAGCCCTTGGTTTCAAAATAAATAAATATATACAGATTATTAGTGAAATGTTTAATTGCACTTATCTTTTTCTGAAAAAAAGGGGTTGAATTAAAAATTGTTTAAATTAAAACAGGTTAAATTTATAGAGCTCTACGATTTTTGGTTGAAACATTTTTCGATTAAGGCCCTAGTTTTCAAAATAATTTCAAATATATGCAACAGAGAAAAACTTATCTATCTTTGAAACTAAGGAATGAATGAAAAATATTTCAAATAAGTTAGTTTCAGTTTTTAATTCTCTACAAGTTTTATCTCAAGTAATTTTTAATTACAGCCCCCAGTCCAGAGATAATTTTGCACGTATATAGTTCTAAAATTTTGCGATAGATGACGACAGCAAGCTCGTTTGAATCGAGCTGAAAACAGTTTTTCCCGATTTATGGCTAAACGAGCCACTTTACAGAAAAACTATTAAATATAAAAATATTCCGCATTTAATTCTCTACTTGATTTATTTGAACTATTTTTTTATTAAGGCCCTAATTTTCGAAATAAATTAGAGTACATTATGTGTCTATTCGATTCTATTTTATTTTGAAACCAAGAGTTGTAGAAGAAAATGTTTCAAATAAAAAGGTTTTGTTTTTTTATTCTCTATTTTTCTTATTTGAAGTATTTTTCGATTAAGGCCACTATATTTAAGATAATTTAGTTGATATGATGCAACAATTAATCCAGTTTTTCTCTGAAACTAAAGATTAAATGGAAAATTATTTCAAACAAAATAGTTTAATTTTAAATTAATCTATATTTCTTATTTGAAGAATTTTTTGATTAATACCCTAGGTTCCAAAATAATGTCATATATATAACGGCACAAAAACTTAATTTTCTTTAAACTAAGAATTAAATTAAAAAATATTTTATATATAATAGTTTAGTTTTACAATTCTCTACTTACTTGATATATTTATCGATTTAGGCACTTGGTTTTAAAATAAATAAATAAATACAGATACATAAGCATACTGTATTATTATTACGATTTTTTTTTCTCAATCTAAAGGCTGAATTAAAAAAAAAGTATCAAATAAAATACATCCCTATGATGTTTGTTTGAAACACTTTTAGATTGAAGCTCTAGTTTGCAAAATAATCGCATATGTATGCGGTCCAGAAAAACTAATTTATCTTTGAAACAAGATATCCTCATTATTTCAATTTTTTCAATGAATTATAGTAGTCATAATTCACGACATTGAATTATAGATTTATAATTCACTCTTCTCGGCCAATCACAGAACTAGAAATCAATTATTCCCGTTTATTTTAAAGCCGTGATGTAGATCAACCTTCCTACTGCCGTCTGACAGTTGACAGTGTAGTCAGTTGTCATTATGTATTTTGATTTTGTTTTTCAACGTGTTTTCAACCGATTTCGATCATTCTCAATAGCGCTAAACGTTATTTGCGAATTTATAAGGGAAGAAAAAGTACAGTATTATATTCGGGATTATGGTCATTATTCACTCGGATGATTTCTGTGAGTAATGACTACCATAATCCCTCATATAATATTTTATTATTGTGTTGACGATGTTTGTTTTTTGAGTATATATTACTTGATTTATCCATGCGTTGTTGAGACATAAATATACATTACATAGCTAAGATATTTGCGTATATATTAAAATAAAAAAATAATAAATATTATAAACAATATTAGGTATATTTATACACAAATATCTTCGTACTGTCTTCAACAAGTTTTAAGCATAAATTCATATGATTTATTGGAAAATATATATTATTTTATTAAAAGTAATTTCTATTCAAATATTTGAACAAAATGTCAACTGCGCAGAATCCAAAGTATTGATCCGAATCATGAATTGAATTTTTGATCCATATATCAAGGCCGGTTACGCACTTGACAGTTTTTTTTACTGCGGTAAATTGACCGTCGCGTAAAGATTTTGATGTGTTTACACATTTAGCGGTTATAGCGGCGCCACTTATTAGCGGTAGAAGTACAACCGTTTAAATACTTGAGCAAAGGAAGTGACTTCTTGGTAAAAAACGACAAGTGTGTAGCTTGCCTGAGTTATGACTATTTTGTTCAATGTGCAGCGTGGTAGCTGGCGCCATCTGAGAAATTCTTTTAGACGGCATCGAACCTAACACGTTACATATTTATTGGAAATAGATTTTCTTAATTTATGATTAAACTAGCCATTTGACAGTGAAATTTTATTGATATTAATTGTTTATTATTTAATTCTTAGCAGGTTTTATTTGAACTATTTTACGATTAGACGAGGAAAAAAATCACCGCAAAAGTTCAGCCTGAAACACCAGTGCTCGGACGCGTGGCTCGCTGGCATTTTGTGCCTTAAATGTGCGGGCTCAAATAATTTCATCTGAACTATTTTTTATCGCATATAATTAAGCATTTACTTAAAACTTATCAGTAGAAATCACAATTTGAGTGTAGTTGTTGCGTAGTTTAAATTGAACTCAAAGTATATCTTTTTCTCAGTTTGTTAACTTCCAACAATAGAGTAAATGTTTACCGCAAATGTTTAGTCAGCAACACCAGGGCCTCGAAGCGTGAGTAGCTGACATTCGGCTCATAGAATGTGCGGGATAAAACCCCACATCTGAACTTGTTTCTTTTAGAATTTTCTTTAAACATATCAGTAGAAATTAATTTGTTTATTTTGTATATCATATTAAAACTTTTAATAAGAGAAACAATTCATATGCTTGACATTTAACAAATGATTTGTAAACTTGTGATATTTATGTAAATCAAAAAAATATAAATATTAAATTTAGTTTATAAGTGCTTATTAAATAAAACACATTTTGCAAATAATTTTTAGAAATTAAATTTCTTCCTTTATTTTTCAATCTAAATTAGTATTGGATAAAATGGGATATTAGAAAATAAAAATACATATTTAGTTTATAGATTTATTTATTTTATAATCCTAAAATATAATTGGTGTAAGGTATACTACAAAGTAAAATTACATATTTATTGGTAGACAATTTATTTTATTGTATTGACGTAGATGAAGACATTGATGAAGTAGAGGACGTAGATGAAGTTGATGTTTGCGTTTAAAGTATATACATTTTTGATGTTTGTATATACAACATTTCTATTTGAAATGTAAAGCCTGGATCAGTCTCTTGCATTGGCTAGAGAGAGAAGGCTGACCTCACCCCCGGAAATTCCTCCCTTAGCCCTCCAGGAAAACTCCCCGCAAAACCTGAAGTAGGGGTGCGGCTTCATCGCTACTGAAACTGTATCTGTAAACAAATAAAACAAAATTAGAAGCAATCAAAATAAATATATAAATAGTTTAAACTATATATTTCTTAAAAAAAAAAAATAAGCAGAACTTTAATATTAAATTAAAAATCTGATTATTTCTTTTATGTATAAAATTAATTTTCTTACATCGTAGTTACTAGCAGCGGGCGTCAGTCCTGATGAATCTGTTGCCGGAGGGTTTTTGAGCCCTCCAGGTGTAGATGTTGAAGTTGATGATGCAGACTCCGATGACGATGATTAAGAAATGAGCTTTAAAACGCACTACCTCAGCAAAAGCTGGGTACCTTTGACCTGCTTAAAGCTAGGCGCGGACGAAAGCCCAGATGGTCGGTCGGGGTAAGATGATGACGGCTTCGGTGATGTTGTCCACGAGTCCCTTTAAACATAAAAACAATGTATTAGATAAAAGAATAACTGTGAACCTGAAAAAAACATACTTTAGTTAGGAAAAAATATTTGTTGATGTTGTCCACCTGTTCCTATAAACATAAAAACAATGTATTAGAAAAAAGAATAATTGTTAGCCTGAAAAAAAAACATACATGTTGTGATTAGGAAATATTTGTTGAAGTTTGATGATATCTTAAACATAAACTCAAAATACAAGGCAGTAAATTGTACAAGAGAACAAGTTATGGTCATCTTTCATTCAGCACACATCATTCATTCAGCACACACCATTCAATCCACAGCACACCATTCATCCCACAGCACACCCCCATCTTCAATGTTGGCTTCAATGATGGTTTCAATGATGGTTTCAATGTTGGTTTCATTTCTTGCCTGTCTAGCCCTACCTAACAGTTTCCGAACTGTAGCTAACTTACAATCTAGGGCGCAAGTGACTCTAGGACAACAACCGGAGCGTGTTGTCAATTAGCAAAACGTTACACTTTGCCGGTGTACGCCCCTCCCATGGAGGAAATACGCCTAGTTACGCGGGTGCATTACGGGGCTTGGCGACTATACTATTGCACAATAGTTTTCATCACGGCGTGACTCACGCACCTCTTGAAGCCTCGCAATGGGAACAAAGGACTACTCTACGCCTATTGAACAATGGTATGAAGCCTTACACCCCTACGATAACACACACGTCGCGGTGCACCGGCACATCCCGAACCGACAACATCTACAGAGAATTTTGAAAAAACTCGCCTTTTTTAGTTTTTTTTTCGAAGATCTAGGTTGAACCTCACGTAGAGGCAATTCTCTGAGATGCTATGCGCCCCTTTCGCGATCCCTCCACCCAGCGGATCAAGTTTCGCGGCCTGAATTAGATATGATGGCCTTCTAAGAAGGCGTAATACGCGACGCGACTTTGCTCTGAGACGGACGAGTGGCGAGTGAACGAACAAATTGTAAAGGAATTTCAAACAGCTAATTTATCGCGCTGCTGTGGTACTCCACTCTACGTTCACTTGTATTCCTTCAATGTGTTAGAAGGAGATGAAAGTATAAAAAACATCCGTCTACACTAACAACAGCTTATTTATATTTTAGCTGGCGACTAATGAATCCTGTTGAAGCGACGATGCAATCATATTATATACTAATTGAGCCTAATTGATTTGGCCTCAATAATGAAATTTAAAATAAAAATAGAATGAAATGATAAAAACACATTTGCTGTATTCAATGTTTTTGAAAAAGTAAATAATTGTTTATTGAAATATAATAAATATTTCACGTTGAATATTATTAAATATTTACGGATTTACATTCTAATTTTCATATGATAACTAATACAAAATGATTGCAAGGCATGTCAATTCTTTGTAAAATACATTTCTTATAAAATCTAGAATTTTATATGACTTTGTAAATAGCATTTGATTTTTTAACATAAAATAAATATTTTTCATGAGATCGGCTTCAAAAACCAAATAATATTCCATCGGCGAGCAGAATAATTCAGATTCATTAAAGATAACTAAATTAAATCGTCCGTATACACAGCGCTGAGTTGCACAAAATATAGACAATTTTTAAAACAAATAATATTATGGGAATACATTTATTATATGGGGTGGAAAACTAGAATAATATTCTTTTAAAATACTCAAGTTTAAAGGGTTAAAAATTAAAAACTACACTAGACAAATATCTAATAACTACGCTGCTGTATTTAGGGTAGTTTTTAATACAACTGTCTAAAATTGTTTTGATATTCATTGGGGGATGCATTTTGTTTGTGTATTTTTCTTAAAATCACGTAGGCTATAGCAACTGTTTTATTACTATTTTAATAAATTTGTATTAAAAACTAAATATCTTAGAATCATTTTAGCTAAGTATTTATATTTGAGACATGAAATAAATTCATACCACGCCAAAACAGACAAAATAATTAATATAACGTCGTCAAACAGCTGTAATTAGAATATAATTAAATAAACAGACGACACAAATGACACACCAACAGACGTTTTGAATTTAAACTCATATGAAATGTAGAAATATTAATATTTATCTTTTAACATTTTATTTGGGGTCTATGGAGAACATTTAATTCATTTTGGATTTTTTTTCAAGTTCGGGAACGTTTGCGGCCACAACTTATCTGATTGCAACAATCAAAACGAATCTGAATCATATAAGTAGCTAAATACGCAGAATATGCAATAAAAACGAAACAGTATATGGGGGGGGGGGTCTATTCTTATATAGAAATTATATATAATTTAATTTTCGGTGAGAAAGCTCTGCTATTGCAGATTAAATAATGTAGAAAAATATATATTTTAGCTAAGTTAGCTCGCATCCACTTGGTTGTACTATACAATGTGATGCGGGTCTTGGAATGTCAAACTCACATTAGTTCTTTGACATGTAGATGCTGTTGACTTATTGAAATTTCTTAGCCCTGTATTTGCTATTTCTTGTGTGAATTAATAATATTTGTATGCAATATTAGTAAGTTTAGACAATATTAATATAATATATATCTTTATACATAAAATTACTGGAGAGACGCACCTAATGTTGTTTACAATAATAGTTGCATGTTATGTTATTGACATATTGAGTTTTTTGAGTTAAATTTCAAGTAATTTTGTATAAAATCATATTCAAATAGAAGCTTAAACTGTGCTCTATTGCTTTACAATATTTTTGACTAACTGTTTAAATAATTTATATGAAATATATTTTCAAATATTGCTACTAAATTTAAAGAAAGTTTACATACATAAATTTAATTTTTCCGGACCTAAATAATTCGTTGAGAACCAAGATCTTTTAAATTATGTTTCTGCATTTAATCATTTAAAAATACAGTTTCGGTGAATGTTTGTGTTTCCAGTGAAGTAAATATGTGCAGTGATTTAATCGCTACAATAAATCGTATAATTAAAGCAAGATAGTGATCAGTGGCGATAGGACATCTTCGAGGAGTTTGGACCCAGGAAGACCACCAGGAAACATTTTTGTAATAAATATTATTGCACGCTGTTTTAAATCTGAACAACTTTTGTATTTACACTGTTAACGTATTTTAAATACGATCCATGATCCCTATTGTAATGTATATTCAATTGTTCAATTGTATGAATAAAAATAGAAAATAATCAAGTTGTATAAGTTGTCAAAATAAAAACAGTACAAGATTTACGTATTTTCTCTGCGTTTAAATAAAATACTTCAGGAAGTTTTCTTTATAATTTTAACATACACTTTTTCACTTTTGCTGTAAAGTGAAAAGGTACAGTAATATAAGAAATAGCATTGAAACCCCTATTCGCCATATTTCAATTCTGCACTCGGTATTTTGTTTGTAGTTATTTGATTGCACAGATAATATTTTTTATCCAACACCTCTCAATAAATGCTCTATAACTATGGCGATTTTAAACAAGCAAAGTAACAGATTATCCACTAGTGGGTATAATTTTGAGGAAAGCCACTAGTGAGTATTTTTTTATTTATAACAATAATAATAACACACAACACCTTGGTAACTACTTTGATTGACAATTTAATTTAAAAATTTATAGCATATATCACTGTCAAATAATATTTCTTTAATAAATTATTCATTTATTAAGAGGTGTTGGATAAAAGATTATACTTCACACGTGGGCAAAGTGGAATTACCTACTCGATAAAATTATCACACTCAGCCTTCGGCTTCGTGTGCTAAAATTTATCTCGTGGGTAATTCCTTACTTTGCCCACTTGTAAAATAAATAACTATTATACATGCCTTACTGTCAAATAACGGCTCCCGAAGATTTAGTTAGAAGATTCATTTTGCACTGATATTTAGCGAAGATAAATCTATTTTGGTTTGTGTCTTGGGTGTATTGGCATTTTAAAACAATTACTTTGATGGTGCATGAACTATATTACATTCAAACAACGGTTAAGCGAAAACTTAGCATTGTGTAAAAGCTAAAATATAGTATTATTTTACGTTTCTGTTTTATTATTAATAAATATTACTGTTGTTACAAAAATTCATACAAAATACATATATTATACTATAGTAGTAACTATAAAATAACAAAAGGCCTTATCGCTTGTATGTATTGGTACGGCGTTCGATAAATGCGCGCGCAGTGATGTCACATTTTTCGCGACGCCTGCTACCGGCGTCGCGTATGGACGCCGCTGCGAGCTGTCAGTCGATTGTTATAAAGCATAATGTGTAGACGCCAATTGTTGCACCCTATCAGGATACGACACAGCGGTATTAGTAAGTACAAGTATTTTATTAAATTATATTGTTTTATTATTATAATAATTGTATTGTTAGTTATTTGTTCGAGAATACAAAGTTAAATTAAATAAATATATTATAAATTGATATTTATGTATTTTGAAAATACATAATGTAAATATTAATTAGTATAATGAATGTAATGAGTGGTGCAAAAATAAACAGTGCAATAATATATCTAACAGTGCGCTGGGAAAGGTGACAAGCTATTGTTTCTGAAAGTATTTTTGTCGTCATTATATAATAACACTTTTCTTTGAAAACTTCTGGAATTATGCCAGTTATTTTAAAGTTTTATAAAACAATGTAGAACATTTATTGTACACCCACGACAGATCATAAAATAACATTTATGAATTAGAATTTAAGATATATTTATTATCTGGAAAAATATATTGACTGTTTACTCGTAAGGCAAAAATGTACTTTTATATTGAAATAGCGACTTTCGCCACTGTGTACACTAGTTTTCTTACTTAAGTCAAGTATAAAATAAATCAGACTTGACTCATATAAGCAACTTTACTTTATAATCAGTGACATTGAATTCCCTCGCAAGTTGAAATATATCTGCATTTGTTTTCTTTATTTATATTGCCTCCAAAACAGTGATTGCAAACATCATATTAAAACAAAATCGCGCTAGAATTTAATGTGTTTAATTTTAAATTACTGTCCATAGTTTTTCTATAAATTGTATAAATACCATGAATTGTAATTTTTTATCCTGTTAAATAAAGTTTTTACCTAAAAACTTGTTCACAAAATTTAACATAAGCGAATAAGTGAAGAACAAGTCAAAAATCTAATGTATAGTAGATTTATTCTCAAAATGTAAAGTACTATTAAATTTAATTTTAATCTAGATTTTGGTGCAAAATATTGAAAATTGGGACACTATATTTCTATATCATTTAGAGCACGAGAAATTCAATGCATCACACCGCATTGCAATATCTCTATTATTTTTAGAGTTACAGTGATTTTTAACTTTTTTCTAGGGGTCAACTTTCCTAGCATGTATCTCAAATATTAACAAAGATATTATTATATAGTTACACTACAGTACCTTTCGTTCGTTTCTAAACATATTAGCAAGTTTTGAAAATTTTGGATGTTTTTCGGTTTTTCCGGCTTTTGGAAAATTGCCGAAAAGTCAAAAACTAGCAGAGGTATGGCAATAAAACCATCACCAATCGATTCAGCGCGTTCTATTACATAAGTATACAAAATTTCATTAAAATATTCCCACTGGAAGAATATTTAGAGCAAAAAGTCTGAAAATGGCCTTAAATCTGAAAAACTTGACGTTTAGACCGATTTTAGACATTTTCAGACTTTTTGTCTGTTGACCGAATTAACTGAAATTTTGTATACATATGTATTTCGATGAGCTGAATATGCTATTGTGTTAAAAATGTATTAAAAGCTCTATAGTGACGTAAAATTTCGATATCTCAACTAGTTTTTAAGATATGGGTACCCATAAGTGAAACTTGGAAAATGTGAAAAATGGTCGTATCTCGAAAAATAATAGAGATATTGAATCGCGTTTTGAAGCATTATATTTCTCGTGGTCCAATTGATATAGAAACATAATTACAGTATTTTGAAAATTTTGAACCACAATTCTGCAACTAGAGAAAAAATATGGTTTTCTGTTCTCTGCTGCTTTAACGAGAAACCCTTTATTGGCAACCGGCCGCCGCCCCCGCACGTGACGAAGTATATTGTAAATACATAGATTGATAGAGAGCCTCGTGCTGTATGTAATTTGCAAGACTTTGTTTTGTTTTATTCTCGAATCCGTAGTAAATTGATCCCAGTTTATGATTGCGTGGGAAGGTAAACAAATGAAGCCCTATTAGGATGTGTATTTTAGGGGCAATTTGTTTTTGCTGCTCTCATGTACTACTTGATTAGTTTATTCATTTTGCAGACTAGTTAATTAGTAGCTTATTTTTGTAGCAATGTAGCAATCATATCAGCATTGATTAAATATCACATATCTAATTAAATCATATTCATGTGTGTCACTATCTTCCTGAAGGAGGTATTATAATCACTGAAATATAGTAATATTGAAACGCTAATTTGTAGACTTTTATGAAAGCGAAAAACGAGCCTGAGATAGATAGATGTCATAAGGCCACCCTTCTTTATCTAATACTTGCTTTTAGAACAGTTGCTATGCAAAAACAAGTTATACAGTAATGTCAAAAGTGATAAATAATATTCAACAGTGTATTTTTAATTATTTGAAAATTCATTTAAATTAATAATAGCTAATTGAACTCATTTCTGATATTTTATTTCAAAATCATTGAATGTTAATTCCTTGTCAACTTTCTAAAGTCTAAACGAACTATACAACAAAGACAGTTGGCCTAACGATTGGCTGACTCTCTCGGCGCGTATTTTCCATGTCAGTTAGCGTTCCAGTATTATTATAATTCAGTGATTGTGACGGATCAAAATTTTCGGTAGCGAGTTCTCAATAGATAAGCATATTTTGTTTTTTAAATGGCAGCTATTGTTGAGCGGTTGCTATGTAAAAATAACAGTTGGTATGTGTTTGTTGAGCGGTTGCTATATAAAATCATTGTACAACAAAGACAGATAGCCCTCATCTAGTTGTCTCACTCAACTCGCTTTTCGACGAAAAATGAGTCTGCGACAGATAGATGTCTTGGGCCACTCTTCTCTGTCTAAAACTTACTATGCGTTTGTTGAGCAGTTGCTATGTTAAACAACGGTTGCTATGTAAACACATCGTATAACAAACACATATATCCCTCAACTAGTTGTCTCTCTCAACTCGCATTTTCAACGTCAGTGAGCGTTCCAGTATTACTATATTTCAGTGACTATAAGCATCTCATAGTAAATAAATGAGTTAAGTAAATTTTGTAACAATTTATAAAATATAAAACATATATTTAACGTAGTTTAATTTGAATAAAATAATTAGAGAATTGATGGTTAATGAAAAACTGAACTAACGAACTAATTTATTTAATTTGAATATTTGAATTGAATTGTTCAACTTTCATCTCATTTCTATTATTCTCTGCTGTAATATTTGTGTTTTTCCCTTTGACCTGTTTTCATTTTCACCTCTCTTATTTACTGTGCTATTAATTATTCCAGTTTCAATTACGAATGTTAATTTCCGGGTTCCTAACAAAGCACTTTTATTTTAATTGTTTTCATATCTATTTGAAACGTAAATTATTTGTAACAAATTTTTAAATTATACTGCGAGATGAAGACAGTTTACATGTTTGCACGTAGAGTGCTCTGCTGCAATCGTACTTTGTTAAAACAAGTGCTTAGTTTGACGTTTAAGCAGGAAAGACGCTTTGATTTTTGTGCTGACAATTTGAAATATATTTAAGTGAAATTCAGTGAAACAAGTGCAGTAATTTGTTTATTAGTGCTTTAAGATAACCTTTATATGCATTTGCATATAGTTTTATTATATTTATTACAATTAATGTTGATAACAATGAAGAAACACAGTGACAGCTATGCGATTGGACTTTGTACCTTCAACTACATCATTGAAAATAAGGTAGGAATATTTATTCATATCATTTAAAAAGTTGCATTGCCAATATATTTACTTGCTAACAATTCCAATTGATCCAAAACAACATCCAAGAGGTTAAGAACCTACCATAAAGGCCTTAGCAAGCGAGCTAGCGAAACTACTAGACAAAACTTAAGACAAAGACAAAGTTACTATACAATACACGAAACTCAAACATCGAATGTCAAAATATCAGAAGGTAAATTTAGTACATGCGAGAAAGTTTACCAATACCAATAAAGTGAGATGACATTATCGCAGTTGACTTGTCAAAAAGCTGAATCGGAGCTTTCTAGTGGAGGACAGAAACGCGGAAAGAATATATCGCCGATTTATTTTATCACGAATGTTCTATAAAGAAAAAAGATTTTTGGCTGTTTCTATTACTATACATGTTTTAATTCCTCATAGCGGTGTTAATTAACATATTTGGGGATTGTATTTTGACGGTTGGAAACTTGACGACAGCTCTAAGCATTCATACTCTGTTGGACAAGAAAAAATGCTATAATTTTTCTCATCGCTTTGTTTGTGACTTCATTTTATGTTTATTAATTTAAAAAATGTGTGTTCCTTAATTATTACATTTTTATTTTACCGTCTTTAAAATTTTCATGGACTATCAAACGTTTTATTAAAATTTAACGGCGATCGTAAAGATAAAACTAATCAGCTCGTCTTAAGGAGACACAAATGCGAAATACAAAATATATCCTGTATAATTATGGCGATTTTAAACAAGGAAAGTAACAGATTACCCACTAGTGGGAATAATTTTGAGTAAAGCCACTAGTGAGTATTTTTTTATTTATAACAATAATAATAACACACAACACCTTGGCAACTACTTCGATTGACATTTTAACTTAGAAAATTTAAAGCATTATGTTACTGTCAAATAATATTTCTTTAATAAATTTTGCATTTATTAAGAGATGTTGGATAAAACGTTATATTTCACACGTGGGCAAAGTGGAATTACCCACTTGTAAAGTAAATAACTATTATACGTGCTTATCCATTGAAAATTCACTACCAATTTTTTGCATGATTCCTATACCTCCTTACTGTATATTATAGTGGGCGATATTGATTTTCTCAGATAAAAATACAATACATAAAAAATTTCAACTCAGCAGTTTTTGAGAAACCGTAATTTCAGAAATTTACACATCCGTCCACACACACATATACAGGCATCATTACAAAAATATTAAAATCGTATTATAGGGACTCTAGAACATGTTTATCTATTGAAAACTCAATACCGAATTTTTAGCATATCTAGTGTTTTGTTTTTTTTTAGTATTTTTTTACCTACACCTAATATTTATTTAGATACACCTCTACTAAAAGCTAGTTAGCTAGCACTTAGTGCGACACTTGATTAAGGTTTAAGGCTAGTGCATTCACTAGAGAGAAAAACATGCTACACCATTAATTTTATTTGCATATGACAGCATTATTATCATGAAATATTTATGAAAATTGTTTACTTAGCTATATTCGTAAAAACGAAAATTCCCTATAGACAGAATATTTTCGTTTTAAATTGTAGGTCACGTAATTTATGTGGCTCCCCTGGGAAATCTACAAATGCAAATGTTTAATGACATTTTAAATTATTTTCAAAAAATGTCATTAACAAAATAGTAATAATACATTTCGTATAATTATAATTATGTTTTCTACAATTTTATGATAATTATTGCAACTCACAAACATATTACAGGAGGCAATCGAAATTTCTATTTTAATAATCTGGTGTGGGCAACACAGAAGCTCCTGCAAATTTTATTTTCCGAACGGTACAAAATATATAAAAAAGTTTCAAATAAAAATTATAACCAATATTGTAAAATCGAACTTGCTTATCTGAAAACTCACGATCGACGATTTTCCGTCACAATATGTGTGGGAGGTAAAAATAGTAAAGAATGTAAACTGTTCAAATATAGATATCGATATTAAATTTGCATCGAGCATATCGAGTTTTTGCAATTTAAAAATAAGACCTATTCGAATGAAAAAGCTCTGGCTATATTCCATTGCGCGTATTTCTATTTCGACTTTGGAATTGTGATCAGAATGCCGATAAAAAAGAATGCGACTCTCAGAAATATTTCATTGCATGATGTCAAATATTCTGCAGTCACTGACATCAATATTGAATAAAACATGATGTCGCTAAATCAAAAAGAAAATATGAAATGCAAAATCGCGATGAGGCGGGCTTAAAATTTTATTTCCGATTATTGGGAAAGAAAGGAAAATCTTTTGATATTTACATACTTTCTTTCAACAAACTACAAGTATTTCAAAAGCACAGAAGGTGAAATGGCGGACACTAGCATTGTTTGAACTTTAGGGGTTGTCTGAGGGGGAAAACTTGAACTCGAATGACAAATATTAATTTTGGACGATCGTCAATTGTTTTCTATATAAGTTAGTTGAACCCTACCGAGTTTGGTATCAAATTAAATGTATCAGTTAGAAGACTTGAAATAAAATGTCAAGAAATTAATTTTAGGCGATCGTCAATTTTTTTTTTTTACAGTTTTATTGATTTCTATTGAGTTTGGTATCAAATTAAACTTTTCAGGGAGGTCACTTGAACTCAAAGAAACAAAAATTAATTTTGAACGATTGTTAATTGTTTTTTTTTTTAAGTTTATTGAATCGTATCGAGTAGGGTATCAAATTAAAGGTCTCAAGGAGGAAGGGTTATACTCAAAGAACAAAAATTAATTTTTAACGATTGTCAATGGTTTTTCATGCTAAACCTGTATTCAAATGTCAAAAATTAATTTTTGTCGATCGTCAATTGTTTTTTATACAAGTTTATTGAATCCACTGAAATATAGCAATACTGGAACGCGCACTTGTAGTCTTTTACGAAAGCGAAAAATGAGTCTGCGACAAATAGATGTCTTGGGCCACTCTTCTCTGTCTAACACTTGTTCGTAGAATGTTACTAAGCGTTTGTTGAGCGGTTGCTGTGTTAAAACAATTGTATAACAAAGACAGATATCCCACAACTAGCTGTCTCTCTCGGCTTGCATTTTCAACGTCAGTGAGCGTTCCAGTATATTATATTTCAGTGATTGAATCCCATTGAGTTTGGTATCAAATTACTTAATAAATTGTTTACTAGAAAATAAATTAAATACTCCTCCAAACTTAACTTGAAATTTATTACTTATGTATAATTTAAACATAAATAAACTCATTGCTGTAGTACGCATCGTAATATGTCTTATATTTATCGAAATATGGCGATTTGTACTATTTTTCAAAATACGGAAATTTCCCCAAATATGACTTAAAATTGTAAATTTTTTTTATTACATTTCTTTATAATATTTGCGCCAGGAAACCCATTACAGCAGAGCGCATCGTCAAATCTCTAATATTTTTCGAGATATGACGATTTTTTATATTTTCCGAAGAGCAACTTTGAGGGGCTGTAACTCGAAAACTATACAAGATATCGAAAAATATCTCTATTTTTGTGTTTTTCGTGCCATTTATAATAAATTAGTAAATTTTTAAAATTTTGAAATTTTAAATTTTTTTTTTCAAAATTTCGATTGGAGATATCTCGTCAAATATAAAATATACGGACTTGCAGTGTTCACCAATCGATTCAGCTCGACGAAATACATAAACCCTGAAAATTTCGGACAACCGGTTGAAATGTTAGAGTAAAAAGTCTGAAAATGGCCAAATTCAGGCCAAACGTCAAGGGGTAACACTTGACTTTTTGGACAAAAAACGCCATTTCCAGGCTTTTTGCTCTAACTTTCCATCCCGTAAAGCGATTTTTATGAAACTTTGCATACTTATGTTTTTCGACGAGCTGAATCGATTGGTGAACACTGCAAATCTGTATCTTTAATATTTTTCGAGTTATCGCCGATCGAAATTTTGAACAAAAATACAAAAAAAATTCAAAATTTTAAAAATTTGCTAATTTGTTATATAAGGCACCAGAAATGCTAAACTGAAGAGAATTTTTAGATATCGCGTGTAGTTTTTGAATTACAGGCCCTTTAAGTTGCAGTTCGAAAAATACCAAAAATCGACGTATCTATAAAAATATTAGAGATCTGACGATGCGCTCTGCTGCAATGGGTTTCTTAGCGCTTATATTATAAAGAAATGTAATAAAAAAATATTACAATTTTAATTGAGGATATTCCGTAAGTTTCTATCGGTATGTGAATCTGTATTGAATGATTAATAATTACAGTTTCTGTTATTTGTTTGTACCCATAGCAACTAAAATTAGTTTTTTTTCGTGATTTCAATACTTCCTTATACTTTATATAAGAAAGTAAAAATAAAATTTATTTTCGAAAATTTCACCACAAAAAATTTGTCCTGTGGCCCCTCTACCACTACCTTGGAGGCTGGGATTTGACGGCTGGTAACCGCACTTCACACGCAAAAAACTATCATAATACCGAGATCTGTTTCGAGTAGAGTGCCACACTCAGAAATGAGTAAATGGCGTTGTGATATATTTATTTATGTAGCTAGATGTAGTGCTGTCGTGCGAGGAAAAGGTAAATGCAGTTTCAGGATTTCACTTATTTCAGTGAGCAACAGATTTAATTCATTATGCGCTCTCTATTTATTTATTAATTTATTACTCAACTTTGTAAAGCTAACAAAGTTTGCGTTTGGCGTATTTCAAATGATATAATTGTACCTATATTTATTTACAATCTCTAACAATTTGTAAACATATCTTCCTGACCTATATATTTGTGTGTTTCTCATATTATTATCGCTGGTGGTTTCGCACTGGGCTCACTGTTGCGTACAGCATCAAAGTCGAAACGTTTACGAATATATTTTACTGATTCCGTAAGTGTATGTTTATTGAGGGCATACACTGCGAATTTCTAAACATAAATTTAGATCATTTAGAGAGCGCAATTAACTAGATATGCTGTGACCTATATTTCTTGCACTATTATATGCAAGTGTAGAACATTGATTTGTGATACAAGTATTTCATTTATCCCTGCTAATTTATTTATAGCTGATAGATTGGCTTTACACAAAATTATTTCTGATCAGACAAATTAGTACATTTGATTACTGTAATATATATGCGAAATACAAAATAAGTATCAAATTTCTTAGGTAGAATTTGTATGTTCAAGTTACTGATTACAGATATTGGTAGTAATACATCAATCGAAAGTGGTTGTTTACTTGAAAGCTTAAGGTAAATAATTGAGATGTAATAAAATATTCTGTTTTGTATTGTTTAAATGTTGTTTATTATCTCTATATTGTACTGTTTAAAATATCAACAATCAAAACTGACGAATGTGTTTCAGGTGTGGTAAATATCAAATAGTTTGTTGACTGAATCAGTAGCTTCATAAAATTATATCATACGAGCTCGGAATCATATCATTTGGCCCAGTTAAAATCATACAAAAGAAAATTATTTCTCCTCCATATTTATATATTAAATTCTATCATTTTTACCTTCCGCACATACATTGGGTATCTAATTTTTTTTTTTTAGCTATAATTAATTATTTTAATTTCGCTCTAAACTCTTACCTATTAATTTTAGAGCAAAAGCGTAAATTAGGTAAAAACTGCACCAAATGAGCCTAAATTTATTGATGTAGAACATTTCTGTCATGAGATAGTCGTAAAATAAAATTTATAATTTTTAGCTATTTCCAGAGTGCCATGGTAAACAAAACATACAAATAGTTGTATTTTTTGACTTTGACAAATGGTATTTGGCAGAGTTTTAATAGTTATTAGCTTGTTTAAATTATTTCTCAGTAATGGTATATTGTACAACGAGCATGGAATGGTACTTATTTCCTACGAGTGTGAAAGTTTGTAGCATGAGCCGAAGGCGAATGCTGTAAATCATACGAGTATGAAATAGACATTCCATGCAAGTTGTACACTATACTTTTTCTACCACCACGATATTATCTCCTAATTAATTTATATTTTAATAATAAATTTGTCTCGCTTTCACCATTTCAATATTTGACATTTCTAAATAAGTATCCTAGCAATGAAATGAAGTGACCTGTATTGAAATACTCACAAAACAAATTCATTTCGCACGATGCTTGCAATGTACCTCATATCCCTAGCAACAATAAACATACAATAAGCAGATTTCTAAGTAGTCGTAGAAAAAATTATTTCTATATGATAAATGTGTCCGTGATTACTGAGAAACATTTTTCTATATTTTGTTGTCATTCAAAAACAGTGTTCATGGTACCAGCCAATACCTTGAGCCAAATGAAATCATTATGTTATTCTAAGTCTTAATTGAACCAAATGATATGATTCTGGGTTCGTAAATTAATCAAGGGCTTAGAATGAATTTATAATAATTTAAGCTAGTAGGGATGTGTTGATTTGTGGAACTGTGGTTTATTTGGTAAGCAAAGCATGTTCGCCGAAATGAAATTGAATTTGAAGTGTTAACAAAATTCCGCTGAAACTGAATTACACGTGATCCGTCATTTAAACACTAATTTAACTAAATGTCAATCTTCGTTCTCGCGTCGGCATTCCGGAACAGGCAATTCTCGCTTTCGATTTCCGGTTGGTCTGGTGGAGTCGGCACTCGGCAGCGACTCCAGGTCGCCTCGGCGGCGGCTTCCACTGACCTTGGCGTCCGCGGCCCCGAAAATTCGTGACCTTGACGCGTTTCGACCCTGTGGCATTGTAGAGGCCACTAGCATCGATTTTTACAAGCGCAAAGGGTAGCCACGTGCGAGACTGTCACAGAGAGAGAGAGAGACAGAGAGGGCACCACGCGATTTATAACCATAATGTTTTACATTGTAATATAACGGATGTGTAGAACTTTAAAATGAAATAAAACACATTAAAATCGTCGCAATGGTCATGGCTTATTTGGAAAGACAATTTTATGCCATTAATGTGTGAATATGATTTCGGAAATATGGACTCAAATACAGCGCAATCTGGAAGTCTAATTTTCAATCACTTTTTGAGGCAGCTGAATGTTGACTTCCATGTCGTCCATCATCCCTGGTTTATCTAAAGGTGTTAAATTACAAGAACTTGAAGGCTAAATCCACAGGTTCATTGCGCGATATTATACACTCATCGAATGTATCCCTCAATAACTCGATTGAGGCGCGCATTGTGTGACATGTTGCACCGCCTTGTTGAAACCATTGCTCTTCCACATTAATGCCATTCAATGGAGGGTTATGATTTTGACGTCACAGGGAAGATAGAGAAAGATGAGGTAAAAGTTGAGATGTAAGTTCATAATACAAACATCCATGTTTTGACGTATGAGATAGTGTATTAACAAGGTTATGTTTTTATTTTTGAAATTTATAATTTAGGAAACTTAATAAATTTAACACTGGCCATATACTTTTTATAGTAATAACGGGAGTCACTATTGTCATTTTGACAGCGTTTTGTTTGTATTTCGCCCACGTGTATTTCATCGTAGTTCAATGAAAACATCAATAGATGGCAGCACGAAAATTTGCTTTTGTATAACCCTCCATTGGGGAACAAAAAAGTCAGTAATCATGGCTCTATAAGGTCTCCATTCTGGCCGGCATCATTTAAAAAAATATATGGACCAGTCTTGTTGAAACCACCGCTCTTCCAATGTTTAAGTAATTTAGCTGTAGAACATACGTACATACAGAACATCGCACTATATCCTATGCAGTGGGGTAGCACGAACCCAAAACACAGTCAACCAACAATCAATCATTCTTATCCTGACACACCACTTTCGCCTCGTCCACATTCATACATTCTCATCTGGAATCATTCGTTCACGCACCAATCCATCAATCATACCCAACCACTTATTCCTCGGACGCCCACACAATCATTCACCCTTAATCTCACCCGCATATTTTAGTTTCACCAACCTTTTCCACTTTCTTAACAACATTCTTCTCAATCTCACACTCACTATACAATACACACCAATATATTCCGGATACGATCACTCTCCTCTCAAATACATCATTTTCATTTTTCAACTACAACCAACATTCAGAACTATACATCAGTGTAGGCACTAACACACCATTATAAACACTCAATCAAGCATCTCTAGATATATTCACGTTTCGAGCAAATCTCCCGGCCAATACGTCCATTCCTCGAAATACGTGTCTTTGACATTGCTCTCTCGCGCATTCCCAAATATTACACCAGCCGTCAAACGGCGATTACAATACACGTTCACATATTTTCTGGCCTAAGTTTCACGTGACTGCGCTGTATGTCGTGCTTTACGATAAAGTTCTGAATTATTTATGTACAAACAAACTAACACACAACTATTTGAAGAGTAATGTTACATCACACAACTGAACTCATGAATAGTTTACTACCCCTAAATCCACTCCTGGCAACAGCCCTCTATCACATGCGTTCGACCCGATTCTCGCCGTCAACAAAAACCGATTTTAAACGTGAAAAATGAACAACCCTTGCGTGAGTAATCAAATATAGAAAATTTGTTATAGCAGTTAATATTTATTTATGTTACCTTTCGGTGTTCAAATTTCTACATTATTGTGTGATAATTTTATTTATTACTATTGCTATATAATATAAATATTTAATTTGTTTCATCCAATCAGTGCCTCGGTTTTCATCGATATTATCTGTTATTTCTTAGTTCTTTTGTTTCAGTCTCTTCCACATATTCTGCAATGTCTGTCATCGTCTCTTGTCCAGTTATTATTTCTTTCTTCTTCGTTACCTATTCTAAATTTTGCAATTATTTTTAGATTTTTATTTTCATTTTTCATATTTAAGCAACCAATCAATTTTGCTGGCTAACTAATAACTTTAGAGAAAAAATAAATACACAGGCTTATACAGCAAGAGGGGGGACCGAATTGTACGGTCGGTAAAATAAAAATTTAGGTGGACGTTGCGAGGAGGGGGGGGGGAATGAAAGTTGTATATGTTGGATATGAATCATGCTAAGAATTCGGTAGTGAGTTTTCAGTGGATGAGCACATTTCAGGGACCGTATAATACGATTTTAATAGTTTCGCGATGATGTCTGTGTGTGTGTTTATATAAAAACTACTAAACTAAAACTGTATATTTTTTGATATGTGTCATAAGTGAAAACTAAATTTTTTGAAGGGATGAGCGTTTCTTGAAGTGTTAGTTCAGTGTTCCTGCATCATTTGATAAGAAATTGATGGTGGGAGGTATTGTGCTGTCCACAACAGATTTTATTTTATTGGAATGGAATGGCCTGAAGTATTCCTTTTAGCTTTTACAAAGATATAACATGTTCCTGTACTTAAAATTAAAGTCACAAAGTTTAAAGAAACATTAACATTTTTAATATGGAAAATGTAATATCAGGTAGGCCGTTGAACAAAACAAGTTATTGTTTTTATTATTGATACTCCAGTCATCAATTTATTAACATTTGTTGTGGATCTAAAGCCATTGTTGATAGGAGTTTCAATAAAATAAACAATAACTTGTTTTGTTCAACGGCCTACCTAAAATCTTATTTTCCATATTAAAATCGTTAATGTTTTTTTAAATTTTGTTACCTTAATTTTAATTGTAGATATTTAACATGTCACATTGTTGAAAAGGGAATACTTCGGAATATCTATTGCTTATTGCAATAAAAAAGTGCCCCTTTCCATTTAAGAAAACATAACTTTAACTCCCTCACCACATCCCCTAATAAATTTATTTTTCTAATCGTACAATTTTGTCCCTCTTCTTGCTGTATAAGCCTGTGTATTTAGTTTTTCTCTAAAGTTATTAGTTAGCCAGCAAAACTAATTGATTGTTTTAAAAAACTCACCCTGTAATAAATAAGCATTTATATCTTGGATTATAAGTTTTTTCGTAACTGAGTCATATGTTTCAATCTCTCTGCATAATTTCAATTTGTAGGAGCGTTAGGTTCTTCGTTATTTGCTTTATTTATTTTGGGGCGAACATTATGCAGGTCCTATTTTATTTGAAGTATTTGAAATATGTTTAAATTGGAAGCGATATTTTTCACTCGATAAAACTCCATATTTCTCCGAACAAACACCAAAAGGAAAAAGGTTATGGGCGAAAGGAAGGACCGTTGAATTTTATTGAGAATTCAGGGATGCGAATAGAACTTTGCATCCAGAAAATACGATTGCAACGTGGTTTAATAATGTAAGGTTCTTCATAAGATGCTAGTTTCAGGGAAAATAAATGTTGACGTGTGCGCCAAATGAGTTTATAAACAAATCAGTTTTTGTTTTATTGTAATTTCACGTTTATAGAGCCTTAGGTACACTGAGGCAAACATGCAGTAATTATATCAGCTTTATATAAGCTTGGCGTCTTTACTATAAAATCGTGGAGAAATAAAATTATAAAATTAGATTTTCTCTATATAAGAAACAAGCCTGCAATTTACAAAGACACATTTTTACAATAATTTGCAGAGAATATAATATTTATTTACTTTACAAGTGGGCAAAGTAAGAAATTACCCACGAGAGAAATTTTAGCACACGAATCCGAAGACTGAGTGTGATAATTTTAATCGACTGGGCCACGTGTGAAGTATAACGTTTTATCCAACATCTCTTAATAAAAGCAAAATTTATTAAAGAAATATTATTTGACAGTGACATATGCTTTAAATTTTTAAATTAAAATGTCAATCGAAATAGTTACCAAGGTGTTGTGTGTTATTATTATTATTATAAATAAAAAAATACTCATTAGTGACTTTTCTCAAAATTACACCCACTAGTGGGTAATCTGTTACTTTCCTTGTTTAAAATCGCCTTAGTTATAGAGCATTTATTGAGAGCTGTTGGATAAAATAATTTATGCTTGAATAATTCGATTCATTTAACGGATCAATTGACTAAACATTGAATTATTAAGCTAGTACTAATTGTATTCCAGTGATGGTAGAATAATTAGTCTAGCCTTGACTTCGATTATTGAAAATCATAATTTATTCATCTCCTCAATTATAATTTAATTACGATTTGATTGAGAACTATTTAGTTAATAAAAATTACCCCTGTAGTCTTTCCCTACTGACGTATTTGGGAATTGTAACTTGTTGTAATATATTAAGAAATATTATATTTTTTACATACCACACAAACATCGTAAAAATAATGAAATACACTCGAGGAAAACAAAACGCAGCACTTGAAAATGCACAAAAAATGGCTAAATTTCAGAGTGCCATAACTCGATTGCATTTAGTTGAAATTGGATGATTCTTTGAGTTTTAAAAACTTTGAAATGTTCTCTACAATGTGATGCTTATCAATATGATATCAAATTCATTCCACCCCCTCCCATACGCATATAAAAAAAATGTTCCTGGTGTCAAAAAATGTCCAACTTTGACAGCTCGTACGCAGTGCCAAGAAAATCGTAGACTCAATTGGCAAACAGAGCAATAAAGTTCAAACATTTTTCTTTAAGTTTCTCAAGTTTCGAGTACTTACGACAATTTGGCGCAAAGTTGTGAATTTTTCAAAAATTTTCCCATTTTGAAATTTAGCCATTTTTGGTGCATTTTCAAGTGCTGCGTTTTTTTTCCTTGAGAGTATTTAATTATTTTTATGATGACGTTTGTGTCGTATGTATAATAGTAGTATAATATTGACTATATTTTCATATATTTTGTACAATTTAAATATTAAAAATTGCGGGAAAATTATTTAGGCATATCTCAGAAAATAATTGATTTAGAGAAAATTGTATTATATTCAAGAAGATGTAGAAATAATATTGGCTATAATTTTTGTTTGAAATTTGTCTACATTTTATCCCGTTTTAAAACTAAAGTTTTGTACTCTCTAATTGTTGAGGGCGAATATCATCTAAAGAAGGATTGTCCTGGGGTTTTTAGCGGCATGTTTAACAAATTTATTAATTATAATAATTATGTTTCACTTTAGTGCGAAAAATATTTTGTGCTAATATTATAATGTAATAATTTCCCTTGTGAATGGCAATGGGTCATTTATAATAAGCGAGTTGAAATAAAAATAGTTCCTTACGAAATATGATCACGTGATCTTTGGAATATATTTTTCGGAGTTAATAGATTTTTCGCGTGAAGGACTAACCTAGTATTTATGAAAATATGAAGTAAATTGAGTGATTAACTTGTAAAATATTATAATTAATTGGCGTAGCTTATAGAGCCGAGCTTAAGTGCTTGGGAGCTCTATGCATCCCGGATTACAGTTGCGTAATTTGTGTTGCTAGGCGTCTGGAGAGCTCCAGGAGGTCCTGGATATTCTGGAATATCGCGTCGTGTTGTTTCAGCACACCGCAGCAATTTACATTATAAACATTGTCGCCTGGAAACGATGCGTTCCTGTTTTAAATAAAAATAGAGTGTTCGCGTTGCTATGTTTATTCATGGCTTTAAACGGCAAATAAAACCAGCCAAATGCTTTTCTATCGCTCGTTTTCGATTAGAGGGAATTTACCTTGGTGCGGCCACGCTACATTTTATAATGTTACTTATTTGTATACGAGCCCAGAAACATATCATTTGGCCCAGTTAAAATCATATCCTAATTTATATCATTTTTACTTTCAGTACATACATATATGTAAGGGAGGTATTATGTTTATGTTACGAATTAATTGGACTTTGGGAACAATTCATCAACAGTAAGAAATAGATTATTTGAAGGTCTATCAGGATTTTAGGCATATCATAGTAAATAAATGAGATAAAGTAAATTTCATTGGAATCAAAAAGATGTAGAATTTTGATTTGAAACGTTTTCCTATATTTTGTTGTCATTAGATTCAAAAACAGTGTTCGTGGTACCAGCCAATACCTTGAAATAAAATTTTTATATTAGTGTTTTTTGTTAATTTATTATTATTTCAGTTGTAAATTTTCTTTAAAATGTTCTTAAAAGTAACAGAATTTAAGATAAATAAATTGAGTACAACAATTCCTTTGTAAGATCAGAATATACATAATGTCACGCTATATCCTACTCTGTGGGGTAGTACGAACCCTGAAATACAATCAACTAACAATCAAACATCCCTATCCTGGCACACGCTCATCTATTCTTAACATTCATACTTCAAACCATCAATCATACCCAATCACTTATTCCTCGGTCTCCCACGCAATCATCTCTTGTATTTAATAAAATGTATTAACAAAATTTCATCCAAAAGTATTATAATTTCTGTAAAATTTTTCATCTTGTTGTATAATTATTGTTTTAATTATTTAAAAGGTGTAGCAATTATAATATCTAAAAGTTAAATAAAATTTGTATCAGGGTTCTATTGGTAGCAAATAGGACCCTTCCTATACTACCTATTTAGTAAAGGTGTACTAAAAATAGAAATGCTAAAGTAATCTTTGCTAGGCGGAATATTGAATCTAATAAAAGTTCTTGAAATCGGTGAAAATGCTCGAAAAAAATGTGCAATTCCATGAATAAAAGATTGAATTTAAATCCGAAAGTTCTATCCAAATTCTATTATAAAAACTCGGCATTTCAATAACGCAGAAGATTCCGGATATTTTTTATTTTTTCTATCGTCCTCCGCCGATTCCGAATGTCAAATAAAGTCGCGCTTAATTCAAATGCGAAATGGAAAAATGCGGTTTTATTATTTCTTGCTTTCATCATCACTTCCGTTGTCAATTAGGGATATTTTAATGGCGCAACTTGCGCAGGAAATACTACCCTAGCAATTCTATAAATCACCTGCGATGTTGATTATTCTTTTTAAAGTTTTAGTAATATTTTGCAAGCACCTCCACCAAAATGCGTTCACGGTTTTTATCCAAGTTTTTTTGTCAAATTGCTAGGTAGCAAGGTTTCGGTACAAACAGAAATTTATCCGGCAAAATAAAAAGCTCTTCTGGTGTAGAATAGTATATTCTACAACAAGTAATGGAATGGCACATATTCCACGCGAGCAAAAAGTTTGTAGTCCGAGCCGAAGGCGAGGGCTACGGTTTGCGAGCGTGGGATAGGCCATTCCGTTACTTGTTGTAGATGTAGACTATACTTTTTATAAAAAGGTTTTGGAAATTATACAAAAATACAAATATAAATCTGTTGAAAACGTCAAACTCAAATAAATCAAATTAAAACAAACAGACGTAACCATAGTAACTGAATCAAGATACTTCATATGTCGCGCTAATAAGCGGTTCTGATTCGTCGAAAATATTCCATACGCCGCGTATGGAATGTTAGTGATTCCATAACAGTTTTTAGTAGTGGAATGCCCAGTTTCCAAAACAGTGTTATAGAAAAATATTTTATCCAACACCCTTCAATAAATGCTCTATAACTATGGCGATTTTAAACAAGGAAAGTAACAGGTTACCCACTAGTGGGTATAATTTTGAGAAAAGTCACTAGTGAGTATTTTTTTATTTATAACAATAATAATAACACAACTCCTTGGTAACTACTTCGATTGACATTTTAATTTAGAAAATTAAAAGCATATGTCACTGTCAAATAATATTTCTTTAATAAATTTTACATTTTCTAAGAGGTACTGGATAAAACGTTATACTTCACACGTGGGCAAAGTGAAATTACTCACTCGATAAAATTATCACACTCAGCCTTCAGCTTCGTGTGTTAAAATTTCTCTCATGGGTAATTTCTTACTTTGCCCACTTGTAAAGTAAATATTTCTGTGAAGAAAAGGTTTCTCATATAGAAAAAAATATGCTCTACCAAGCATGAAACACAACAAATAATTTAATATTTTTTTGAAAGTTCGTTCACATTAAGTTGAGCGCCCTTTTGTCTTGTCGTATATTTTATTGTGATCGTATCTTCAAATGTAATTATACCTCAGTAAAGTTTCCTTCTTGCAGTACCTTACCTAATGAACTTTAATATAATGAAAGTTTGCTCACCTAAACCAGCGGTTCCCAAGCTTTTCAATCCTCGTACAACTAGTCAAACACTTTTATGCAATACTTAAATTGCATTATAGTTTGAAATGGCGAAAAATACTGAAGAACATTATAATGAAAACTTCCTGAAAGCTTTTGTTAAGTGTTTAAAGTTTGTTAACTTTGTTAAGGGCCACTGATTTAAGGTGAATAACCTGTAACTGCTTCAGAAGCTTTTGAAATTTCTGAAATTTACGAGTTTGCTAAGTTGTTAATCATATTCTAATATTTCCTGTTTAGCTACCCTGCAAATTTCATTTATATTAATTACATAGCCCTCTTTTGAATTTCGTGTTATGTGAGGAGTAATTTTCAGCCTCTGAGTGTCGAAAATTACATAGAGATATAGTAGTCTAGATAGAAGTTCCATTTTTTTTAATTTTTGTGGGGCTGCGTTATAATTAATGTAATTTTTATTTGGTTTTGAAATGTGGTAGATTGTTAAAATATAGGGCACTCCCTGCAGTCACCAAGGCGTCAGAGATCACAGCAAAAGCAAAACAAAATGTAATCAAGAAAATTAATTCCACGGCACACTTGCAAACAGAGACAAATCTTTAATAATTCATTTCGTAACACATTCCCATTAAGCTGGTTGACTTTCAGCATTAGTTACAGTCCTTGCCGTTAGATATGTCTCGGCGCGCTGACGTCACACTGGGGTTACTGCTGCTAAGATTCACTTTATGACCTTGACTTAGAAGTCGTAACGGTTTCATTTGCATTTTATTACGGCTGACAAAATAAGGACGGAATGAGTATGTGGGTGGATATTTTACAGCTGTTAAACTTCCAAACTTGAAGTAAAAAGTTGGTTAGCAGTTCATAGCTTATACATTTTGAGCTGTGACGTTTTTTAATTTTTTATGAAACATAATTTAAATGGGGTCTTTCACCATTTTTTTTTTATTTTATTTTATGAAACTTTATCTAAATTGAAGACCATCTACACTTTAAAAAAATCTTAATTGTTATTCATTAAGCCTCAATAATTTATTTTTAAATGTTTTGACGTCATAGTAGAGGTGTTGCTGGATCTAAAACAGTACAGATTGTAAATAATTGTTGTCATATATTTTTTTACTTATTTTATTATTATTATTATTACAATAAAATAGAACATTTATGTAACAAAAATTATTTAAATCTCTTCTGTTTTAGATTCAGCAACACCTCTACTATGACGTCACAACATTTAAAAAAAATCATTGTGGCTTAATGAATAACAATTAAAACTTTTTAAAAGTGTAGATAGTCTTCAATATAGATAAAGTTTCATAATTTTTTTTTAAATGGTGAAATACCCCATTGAAGCCTATATGCAGTTTTAAAAAGTATTAATTGTTATTCATTAAGCCGCAATTAATTTTTAAAATTGTTGTGACGTCATTGCTGTCGTTTGTTTTGAATCTCAAACAGTAGGGATTGTAAATAATTGTAGTCACATAAATGTACTGGTTTACTGTTTAAAAAATTATTTAAATGGAATTAAAATAACTTTTCGTGGTAAAATATATTGCAGGAAGTAAAATAAATAAACTGTAAGATTATTTTTGTTAACCACTGATAAATTTTGCTAACCTATATCATTCAACATGTCATATCGCTCGAATTCTCAAACAAGTGTGATTTGTGTTATTTAGTTACAAATCTGACAGCTCAATAATAAGAGAAGTGCAAAGTATTTAGAATAGAATAGATGTGTGAGAGAGAAGCACAGAGAAACATGACACCATATTTGCTATCTTTAAAACATAAATATCTTAATAATTAATAATATTTTTTAAGCTTACATTATATCTAGTATGATATTTTTGAGTGTAATTATAATATAAATGACTTATTTGCCATTTTGTGGCTCTGGTGAGGGACCCGATTAACTAACCTGAAAAACTGTCGTATTTCATTAAATCAGTTTTCTGAAGAAACGACCTCAAGCTCTACTGCTGTTCGTTTTATTGGCTATTTTATGTCAGCGAGCTGGCACAAAATATCGACCACCTACAGAATATGCGCTAGATATTACAATTTTACTTTTTAATGATATCTCTTATCCTATTTTGTGACCTTATTATAGCTGATACCAGCCGAATTTTATGAGAATTATTTTCTGTTTTGTGGGACTGTAATACGATTCGATTACATTACCTCATATAAAATTATGGAAGAAGAATAATATTTCAGAAACTCAAATATCTCTGTACCTTCTTATACTACGTACAATAGATTGTGGACTTCTGATTCCCTTTTGATCATTTTCTCAAAAAAAGTTAAAATAGTTTATCCAACACCTCTCAATAAATGCTCTATAACTATGGAGATTTTAAACAAGGAAAGTAACAGATTACCCACTAGAGGGTATAATTTTGAGAAAAGTCACTAGTGAGTAATTTTCTATTTATAACAATACAACACCTTGGTAACTAAACTACTTCGATTGACATTTTAATTTAGAAAATTGAAAGTATATGTCATTGTCAAATAATATATTTCTTCAATAAATTTTGCATTTATGTTGGATAAAACGTTATACTTTACACGTGAACAAAGTAAGAAATAACACACTCGATAAAATTATCACACTCAGCCTTCGGGTTCGGGTGTTAAAATTTCTCTCGTGGGTAATTCCTTATTTTGCCTACTTGTAAAGTAAATAACTATTGTTGTAGAGGAAAAATTTGGAAATTTTTTTACACTACCATTTATAATTTTACTCTGCCTGGAAACGGAAAAATGTCGGAAATATTTATTGGTAATTTTCTTAAAATGCTATGAAATAACAAAATTAATTAAGAGTTGATTTTTTAAATTAATACATTTTTGTTCACTATTTTAACCATAATAGTTTATTATACATTAAGTTAGATAAGTGTATGATTTTTTCCCGCGGTGTAAATTTAAGCACGAGCCGTAGGTGAGAGCTACAATACAAATACTTCTCTTCTATGTTTTATATACTATTTATTTCAAAATTATTTGAATTGTTATATAATTAATCTTTGATTTGTTTAATTTTGTTCATATTTCACGTAATTTAAGCACTTTCCCTCACGACGGGAGAGAAAGTGCACAAATCTCTCGTAGATATTAAATTGGCTGTTTTTGTCATGATTTTGGTATGATACAAACCAAATTTTTCTTCCGATCCTGAAAAAAAGCATTTTACTATATCTAATTTTTCTTCCAAATTATGTATTTTTAATCAAGACACTTGAAATCAACTACTGATGTTAGTAGATGACATATAAAACTAATAACATTCAATTAGCACATTATTGATAAATTACCAATAAGAATTTCCTTCATTTTTCCCGTTCCAGGTAAAGTAAAATTAAAAATATTAGTGTTAGTTGATGATAGAGGAAGATTTACTGCATCTTTTTACAGTAATAATTATAATTTTATTCTATTTGGAACCGGAAAAATGTCGAAAATGTTAGTCATAAAATCATTTCATTATAATCTAATTTTCCTTTCAAATTATACATTTGTAATCAAGACACTTGAAATCTAATACTGTTGACAGCAGATGAAAACCAATAACTTTCAATTGGTACAATTGTTTTGTTATTCCATGGCACTGATGATTTGAAGAAAATTACCAATAAACATTTTTGTTATTTTCCCGGTTCCAAGTAGAGTACTAATTATAAATATTAGTGGCAAAAAATGTACAATTAATTATTTAATTTTATTGATGCAAAATAATTAGGGAAGCATTGAAAACGCTATGGTGCGTCCTTCGATTTACCACCCTGTATATTTATTATATTTATAAGTATAAGAAAGTCGTGTATTGGCCACACCAGAGTTTTCATAAAGTGTGTAACAGTTTTGACAGTTGTGGAACACAGTGAAGTATTGGTCCCAAGTGATGTTATTGTAACATAACAACTGCTGTAAGTTCATGAAGTTTTCAGCAGGATTTCAGCCTGAAATAGCTGCTATTTATCTGCCGCGATATACACGAAAGTTCTAGCATTTTTTTCCTCGACCATTAACGCATATTTGGTGGTTGAAATATAACGGCAATGCAAGCGCAAAACTAGAGAAATGATGAATGGTTTAATGAATTTTTATTATTCACGTACCCCAATTTGGCATTTGTTTGAAGTGTCAGCTGTTCTTATAAATAATTAAGGTGACATAGGGTGACATTTAACCTTGCAGGAGAAGGAAAAGAGTACATTTTTTATTTACACTATCGACCTGATGTACAAAGAGAATATTCCTGTACAGCACTTGTAAATTTGCAACTCAAAGGAATATGGAAAACACTTTTTTTGGTAAATTATATTTGGAGTAATGTTAATTTTAGCAGACAGTCTATATTTAGAAATGCTTTAGATGTATTTTTGAATTTTTAATTAATACAGTTTGCAAACATGTTAAATATATTTTATTTGAACAATAAAAGTATTGCAGTAAATATTTTCGAGATAGATAGTAGTTTTGTCATAAAATAAAACCAGTAATAGCAAAGTATTTCAAATAATAATATTCCAATGTTTTATTTTGTGTATGTTATGTAGAATACCTACAAAATCGCAGAGCTAGTTTCCGCGGACACAAGCTAAAAATAGAAACATCACTCCTCAGGATTTTTCAAGTTTAGCCGCACTTTTAATCGACTGAGGGTTTGTTGGCTGCTAGATTTTATATTTGAATTTGATTATAAATTAACTGCATCGACTGCGCAAGTCAATCGTTTCAATTTGGTGGGGAAAATTTTGTTAGGTTAAAAATTATGTTATTTCAGTAATTCATGTTTTGATATACCTGTATTTGTATTGTGGCAATTGTTTTCAAAATAACAATGAGAAACTATGGCTCGTAAATAATTAAAATATAAGGAATCTTACAAACTAATAGTTCTGAATGCAATTTTTAATCCGAATATTTTTTCTTTCAATTTTGACTACTTATATATTTTATTTTATTTAAGAAAATTTGCGTATTTCATAACTAAAGCATACCTAATGTTATTATATTCAAAATAATATCGTACAATACAGTAATAAATAATTCTAAATCTGTTTCATAAAATGTATTCAAAGTATTATATTTTTCTGCTTCATACTCTTTCTCACACATATATTTTTTTTCCTAATGGGGTTTTTTATTTTTTTTTTATGAAACTTTATCTATATTGAAGACTATCTACACTTTTACAAAGTCTTAATTGTTATTCATTAAGCCACAATGATTTTTTTTTAAATGTTATGACGTCATAGTAGAGGTATTGCTGAATCTAAAACAGTAGAGATTTAAATAATTTTTGTTACATAAATGTTCTATTTTATTGTAATAATAATAATTAAATAAGTAAAAAAATATATGACTACAATTATTTACATTCTGTACTGTTTTAGATCCAGCAACACCTCTACTATGACGTCACAACATTTAAAAAAAAATCATTGTGGCTTAATGAATAACAATTAAGACTTTTTAAAAGTGTAGATAGTGTTCGATATAGATAAAGTTTCATAAAAAAAAATGGTTAAAGACCCATTCTTCGCACTTTTCTTAATATTTAGAAGTTGAGGACTTTCGTTTTGTTTTGAATATGTAACCAAATAACACAAATCCACAACACACAACAACAATGACGTCATAACATTTCAAAAAAATCATTGCGGTTTAATCCTACACCCTGTACAAATGTAATTTTTAACGGTCACACCCCGTAGGTTCTTCGTGCTAGTAATTTATATGACGATAAGTCAGCACGTGTTGCTTTGTCCATGGCCTGTTTCACCGCCCCTGCATTCCAGTGTCCTGTTCGTGACACTTCATCCCACTATCCTGGATTGACGTCCTTTATTACCTTTTTCCCATCTGGCGGCTTTGTTGTCAACAGGGCCGGACTACAAATACATCCCCTTTACTCCGTCCTGCAGTTATGACCACTGGCAACACTTGCCGTCTTCAATACGCCGGACGGCTCTCCGCATCTGGGTCACTGGATCCTGTGTTCTTCTGCCGCGACGTCCGACGTCCCGACGCATTGATCAGCGATCCGTGACGTGACCTTGAATCTGTGCACGTGGGGGTGCGGGTTTGGGTGATTGTTTGGCTTGGAAGATGTTTGATTGAGGAGTGATGATTGATATTTTCTATTGAAGTTTTTGAAGAAATACTTTTGTGGTTGTCGGTGGAGTGTAAGCTGTTTTCTTGCTAGTGAATTGCAAGATATTAAAGTATAAAAGTTCTGAGAAATATAAAGTGTAATATTTTTATTTGTTTTGTGGAAATGTTTCAATACTACATTGAAATATTCCTTACAAATAAGACAAGATTTAATCTTTTTGCATTTTGTAGCCTTGGTTGCCAAGCCAATAAAACCATGTGTAACCATCTTTATTGATTTTCCTGACTTTATGTTTCGTTGTGTTTGTAGTTAACTTGTTTTATTTCAACACTTGTATGTTATATATTACACTGAGTGTAAAATTGAAATGCGTCATATAGAAGTTTCAATGCTATTTTTTATATTGCCGTAAATTTGTATTTATTCACTTTACAGTAAAAGTGTAAATTCAAAATTTAATAAGGCACATTTGATTACCTAAATATTAGTATTTCACGATATATTAATCAAAAAAAAAATTGTAACACAACTGAGGAAAATTTCATAAAACATATTTAGATTTATTTATTATAACGTTAATATTATTTTCTATGGAAATTTCGTACAAAATTATAATGATATAATGACGAATTTTAGAGTTCATTTCTCTCTCTGTTAATAATTAATAAATAAATAAATGATTGATGGTTTGTTGCGTGATCGAATGATTCCGAGTGTGAAGAATAGACGAGCATGTATGAATGTGGACGAGGCGAAAAAGAGGTGTATCAGGATAGGAATGTTTGATTGTTGGTTGACTGTATTTCCGGGTTCGTGCTACCCCACTGAGTGGGATATAGCGTAATGTTATGTATGTATGTATGTAATAAAGAAATCTTGACATGCTTTTGAAATGTCAAATATGTTTCGTTTTTGTTTAATTTTCATGGCCGTGTTACAAATTTCCTAATAAATATTGATTTGAATTTGATTGATATATCGTGAAATACTAATATTTAGGTAACCAAATGGGCCTTATTGCATACATTTTTAAATTATTAACAACTTATTTATTGACACTTTTGCTGTAAAGTGAATAGGAAAAAATTTACAGGAATATCAAAGATACATACATATTTTTTGCAATATCTTAAAAATTAGAAGCAATCTGCAACTGCAAACCTCAAAAATCAATTATTTGGACAATTTTACATTGATATGCAAAATAATTACGAATTTCTATGACTAGTATTAATTAAAATAAATAATTAATTAAATTCGCCATGTACTTTACTTCAATTTTCTGCAATATCTTAAATACTAGATGAGATCTGCAATTGCGGACATCAAAAATCCATTCCTCGGATTATTTTATATGGGTATGGAAAAAATTAAACTTTCTATAGGCAGTGTTAATTAAAATAAATTAATAATTAAATACATCCTGTAGTGTAGTATGTATACTGCTAGCTATTGTCTTTATTTTTCGGCAATATCTTGCAAACTAGAAAAGATCTGCAACTGCGGACCTCAAAAAACGATTCTACGGAAAATTTTACATCGATTTGAAAAAAAAAATCGTTAAAATAGCTCTATATTAGAACAGTTTTTAAATACAGTCTTAAATACAAATTATGTACATATTTTAATGAATTTTAACGTTTGACTTTGATTGTACTGTACTATACCTACCCCTTGAATTATAACTGTCAAAAGTCATCCACTTGGATGGTTAATCTTATAATAATTAAATTAAAATTTAAAAATGTTTGTGGTACTCTGTAAAATGGTTCAATGTTGAAACAATTTAAGTGAGTTATTTTCTTTCCCAAAACGATCGATTCTGCTAATAAAAAATAAACTGTTTCCTCCGCTGCAAGGTCAAATGTCAGCGTGTCTGTTTAATTATTCACACCCCCGTGAAAAGCGAAAATATGAATGTCAAACTATTTTGAAACTTTTGTCCCAAATGAATATTAAATCGAGACGACCTCCCCTTTTGTACGTGCAGCCTTCCTGTTAATTTTTGATTACGCCGAAGGTTATTAAATTGTTTGGAAAACTTAGTAAGAACACTCGTCGAGCGCAGCTGAAATTTTGGTGTAATTGTTGGAAATGAATAGTTGTTAGAATTGAAGTTGAATTTTGTAATTAAATATTTGCAGGAAACGCAATGAAATTAAAATGAGAAGAGTAAATAACTTTGTAAATTAAATTGTAAAATTATTAATATTTCTGTTGTATCTACGAATTGTAAAATAGAAATAATTACAACAGCTATGCCGTTGTAATATATTTATTTATTTATTTAATATTGCACAATATACTACTGCTAACAAAAGCGGCAAAAAGTATGATGAAAAACTATTTATTAAACGTTCTGAAAGTAAAACAGAAAACAGAAACAATATATGTTATTTTGTGCGCTGTAAATACAATAAATTCCATATCAGATTCAGAAAACCAATATTAGGTAAAAGGTATTTAGATACAGTTGAAATTAATCAACAACTTGATGGGAAATCCCGATAAATCGCTCGGTAAATGATGAAATAAAAGCATTATTAGTTCTTTGTTTTATTTGATAGATAGAGTGTTTTGCAATGATTATTTTCATGAGACTGATTACATTGAAATCACTGAAATATAATAATACTGGAACACTCACGGACATTGAAAATGCGAGCCGAGACGGCTTTCTGTCTTTGTTGTACGATGTTTTTTTACGTAGCAACCGTTCTACAAACAAGTGTTAAACAATGAAAAGTAGCCCTAACTCAGGCTCGTTTCTCGCTTTCGTAAAAGACTACAAGTGCGCGTTCCAATATTACGATATTTCAGTGATTGAAATATACTGAAAACAATCACATACTTAACATATTTCGATATACGTGTTAATTTATAACCTCCAAAGATATGACAGATATTTTTACTTCCCGCACATATACTGAGTGTAGAATTGAAATACTGTTTCTGATATTGCTGTATTACCTTTTCACTTTACAATAAAAAAGGAAATACAAAGCTATACAGAATTTAAAAAAATTATGCAATAATGCCCAGATTGTTACTTAAATATTAATATTTCACGATATATCAATTAAATTAAAATTATGGAATGTCAATTATTTATTAAATTTATTTTTATAATATATATTTAGGTGTGATTGAGGGTGAACGATTGCGTGGACGTCCGAGGAATAAGTGGTTGGGTATGATTGATGGTTTGTTGCGTGAACGAATGATTCCGAATGTGAGGAATAGACGAGCATATATGAATCACACTATGAATATGGATGATGCAAAAGTGGAGTGCCAGGATAGGAATGATTAATTGTGTTTCAAGATCCGTGCTATCCCACTGAGTGGGATATCGTGTAACGTTATGTATGTATGTAATTATTTTCCGTTTTTCCTGACCGTGTTGTAATTTTTCTAATAATATTATTAATTTTATTTTAATTGATATTAATATTTATAGATAATTGTTTGCATTTTAAATTCTGAACAATTTTTGTATATTATACTTTTTTGTTGTAAAGTAAATAGGTAAAAAATACAGCAATATAAAACAAATAGCATTGAAAAGGAGGTATTTTGATGGGTCGAAATTTTAGTAGTGAGTTTTCAACGGATAATGCTTCAAGAATAATAGTGGTAGATAATATATTTCTCAGTAACTTCTATTCGAAGCATTTTCTTACAAAATAATTTTAGAACATTGTACAGCGCTAAAACCGAGGCTGAAACACTGCTCTTAAACACCCAAAGAGCTTGCAGCCATTGTCTTTTCATATAAATTATAAAACATATCACTCTTAAAGATGAAAGTTTGTGAGTGTTTTCGTGCTGGTTGTCAGTCACGAGTGTGACCTCTGCAAGGTTAAGGACAAATAGAGCCTTCTGGCTTAATGGAAGATGATGAATGACTGCTTCTATAGCTCCTTGAAACGAAGGGTTTTTGTTGTCATGTCCGATCCACAGCTTTTACTATCCTGTAATAGGATTGAAATAATTTAATTTGCCGGATTATCCCGCGGTGACTTCCTTTCTCAAATAAACTTATAGAACACACTTAAAATTATCAGTTTTCAAGGTGTAATATGTTTATTAAAACATATGTTTCAGCAGGAAAGGAAGCTTGGTTTATTTACTTCTTTGAAAGAATTTCGTTGTTTTGTTTTCTTTCGTGTGAGCAGAGAGTATTTTTCTTTTCTGAAACAAATTGTTTTCTTTTCATTCTTTGCGAAATATCTCGCTTGGTGCTTTATAAGAAATTCTTTACGTGTTTCATGGGATATACGTCAGCACAATTTTTTTAATTTCAAACAAATAAAATTATATAAATAAATCAATATACCATCATGCATTTTTATCTCCCGCCACATTCTGTATCAGAAGTATAGGAATCATGCTAAATATTTGGAAGTGAGTTTTCAGTGGATGAGCACATTTTAGGGTCCTTCCAATACGATTTTAATAGTGCGAGATTGGAACAAGTGAATGAATTTGTATATTTGGGTAGTGTGTTTTTGAGGGATGGACGTATTGACCGGGAGAATGAAAGGCGGGTGTCTGCAGGGTGCAAGGTATTGGGTGCTCTGGGTACATTTGTTCGAAACGTGAATGTATCTATAGATGCTTTATTGAGTGTTTATAATGGTGTATTAGTGCCTACATTGATGTTTGGTTTTGAATGTTGGGTGTGGATGAAAAAGTATGAACGACGTAATAACTGCTGTGAAAATAAGTTATTTGAGAGGAGAGTGATCGTGTATGGAATATGTTGATGTACGGTGAGTGGGAAATTGAGAAGAATGTTGCTAAGAAACTGGGAGTGTGTTTGGACGTTTCAAAGGGTTGGTGAATTTAAAATATGCGGGTGAGATTAAGGGTGAATAAGTGGTTTAGTATGATTGATGGTTTGTTGCGTGAACAAATGATTTCAGACGAGCATGTATGAATGGAGACGAGGCAAAAGTGGTGTATCAGGATAGGAGTGTTTGATTATTGGTTGACTGTGTTCTGGGTTCGTGCTACCCCACTGAGTGGGGTATAGCGTGACGTTATGTATGTAAGTTTGTGTGTGTCTGTCTATCTGTCGGTCTATGTAGATCTCTGAAGCAACAGTTTCTATAAATTTACTCAATTGAAAATTCAGATGTTTTATATGTTACATTTGTATCTCTTTGGAAAGAGCTGATTAGTTTTAAGTTACAATCCGATATCCAAAAGTGGCAGTTTAATGACAATTTTTGTTATTATAATAATGTTTCATATATTATTGTCTACAATTGTTGTTTGAAACATTTTTCTCTTACAGTCGCTATTTACGAATTATAACACGTTAAAAATTTTTTTTGACATTTGACGGTTGAAAAATGTACTTTTTTGAAAACAAAGTTAATTTGTAGAAAGGATGAACGTTTCTTAATAGTGGTGGTCCGTGTTCCTGCCTTGCTTGATAAGAAATCTATGGCGGGAGGTATTGTGGTGTCAACAACAGATTATTGTCAGTAACAAGCAAATTGAAATAATTTTTATAGATTTCTCTGACATTAGTGTAACCTTTCCTCAAGACGTGTCCCGGTAATCGATTCTTAAAGGGAATAACAAATCACTAGCTGAAAAGCTTCTTCCTTTGCCCTTTTCACTAAAAATAAACGTCACTATCTGATGACTGAGCCACACTATTAAAAATTTACTAAAACACGCAATCACTTTATAGAGACATCAATTCAATAAAGCTTATGATTTAAATTTAGATCACTTCAAAGTAAATACTAATTATTATAAAAGCCAGAGCGGACGAAATGCTATTCCGCTTCATTAAAGTGATATTTCGGTGGACAGAAAACGATTCCTTTGTGGACTCTGTTCATAGGAACTTCCTACAAATTGTGCAGCAACTGTTTGACAAAAGTGGTGCTTTGATACTTGTTGCTATGGAAATGCAACATTCCAACACACATTTGCCCCACTTGTCATTAATGTCATTATTGGAATAAAATTCAATCGCTTTATGCAAAAATGGCTGTACAATGTTTTAAAATAATTTAATGCTGTTCGAAGCATTTTTTTAATAAAATAATTTTAGAATATTGTACAGCGCTAAAACCTAGATTATGGTAGTACAAAATGAGTATCATTCCGATTTAATATAATTAATTTTACAGACTATAGTTAATATAATGAAGAAACTTGAACCTTATAAATGGATGAACTGTAATTCAAGTTGTTCATTAATTAAATCTTGCTACCAGCTTCTTAATTAAAACACCCAATCGATTGTTTTTTACCTCACGCTACGTCCTGTAAGGGAGGTATAGGAATCATGCTAAAAATTCGAAAATGAGTTTTCAGATAATGAGCACGTTTTAGGTTCCCTAGAATACGATTTTAATAGTTTCACGATGATGTCTGTGTGTGTGTCTATCTGTCTGTCTATCTGTCAATCTGTCAGCCTGTGTGGATTTCACGAGTACAGTTTCTCAAAAACTTCTAAACTTAAAATTTTTATATTTTGTATACATCATTTATACCTCCTTTGGAAGACCCAATTAATTTTTGGTGATAATTGAATAACCGGAAGTGGTAGTTTACTTGATGCCGTATCAAGTTATTTTGAAATACCTCAGTAAATTATGATTTAATGACAATTTTTGTTATTAGAATAATATTTCAAATATTATTATCTACAATTATTGTTTGAAATATTTTTCTGTTGTTGTCTTCATTTACGAATTACAACACGTTAAAAATAATATTTTGACATTTTCGTTTAATTGTGTTAATCTATGCTTTTTGAAAAGAATAAAATAACTGTTAATAATGTCAATTTTTGACATGTGTCATAATTGAAAGGGATGAGCGTTTTGTAATAGTGGTAGTTCGTTTTTCCGCATTGTTTGATAAGAAATCTAAGGCGGGAAGTATTGTGCTTCTCACAACAAATACATAGTATAAGGACAAGTATAGTATATTGTACAACGAGCATGGAATGGTATTCATTTCCTACGAGTATGAAAGTTTGTAGCATGAGCCGAAGGCGAATGCTGCAATTCATACGAGTATGAAAAGGACATTCCATGCGAGTTGTACACTATACTTTTTCTACGACCACGATATCATTTCAAAATTAATTTAATTTTAATAATAAATTTGTTTCGCTTCCATTTGACAATTCTAAATAAGTATCCTAGCAATGGCACCTGTACTTAAATGAACTGATCTGCATTGAAATACACACAAAACAAATTCATTTGGCACGATGCTTGCAATGTACCACATATCCCTAGCAACAATAAACATACAATGAGTAGATTTCTCAGTGGTCGTAGCAAAAATATTTTAAAATTTGTAAATATCAGAATGAAGAATATACTTTTAAATAAAATTCTGTTAGCATTTAAATCTTTTCAATTTTCAATTATACTCATATTTACATTCCATAAGTGGTTTGTAAGCTCATCGTACATTTGTATAATTCCTTTCTCAACTGAAAGCATCTCGCAATATTTATATTGAAACTGAAGACGTGACGTCAACAAAACGCGTACTACGATTACATGTACTCCACCAATTTTAATTTAACAAAAGGAGTGCAGACAGATTTTAATTTCGTTCTTTCTCGTAATATTGTTTTAATATCAAGAGCAGAGCGGAGTTATATTTAGTCTGAGTTGAATGTTGAACATCATCCCTAAACGTCAAATATTAAATACGTGACGACGTAGCACGTTCGTTACTTTGTTACCTGTTACCCCAAAACCCGGCTGCGAACACACAAACCCTACTTGATTGTAGACACAAATTTATCCAGAAAATTTTAAATATACCATGGACATTTTTCTTGATATTAAAAGAAGTAAACATAACAAAATGACATAATAATTAATTAACTAACATCACCAACATAAAGTAAATAGTTCCGTGGTATCGTGTTGGACTGTGGATCGTGAGATCCTCAGTTCGAATCCCACAGCTGACAGTTGCCAATTTACATTTACCGCTGTAGTTCTCCCTCCACTAACATTTTTGGGGGTTATGATTTGACGGCTGGTAACCGCACTTCATACGCAAAAATATATCACTTACCGAGATCTGCGTAAGCAGAGTGCCACACCCATAATGGGTAAAAGGCGTGATGATATATTTATTTATTTTATTTTACCAAAATAAAGATTTGACCCAAAGGTATTGACTGGTACTAAGAACACTGTTTTTGAATCGACAACAAAATATAGAAAATATTTCAAATAAATAATGTAGGTAATATACTTCTACAAATTTTTGGTTCAAATGAAATATACTCTATCTCATTTTTTTTACTAAAATACGCCCGAAAACCCTGATAGTCCTTCAAATAATCTAGCACTTACTGTTGATGAATTGTTTCCAAAATCTAATCAATTCGTAACATAAACATAATACCGCCCTTACATACTGGGTGTCTACTTTTTTTGTAGAGCTATGGGAATAGGAAATACAATGTCAATATTTAAATTTCGCTTCAAGTCTTTTCCTATTAATGTTAGAGCAAAATTGTAAATAGATAAAATGTTCAGAATTAAAAACTGCACCAAATGAATCTAAATTTATTGATGTGATACATTTCTGTCATGAGATAGGCGTAAAATAAAATGTATAACTTTAGTTATTTCCAGAATGCCATGGGAAACAAAACATACAAACATTCGTATTATTTGAGTTTGACAGATGATATTTGGCATAGTTTTAACGATTATTGACTTGTTTAAATTATTTCTCAGTAATCATGGACACATTCATCATTTAGACATAATTTAAACAAGTCAATAATTATTAAAACTCTTCCAAATGCCATCTGTCAAACTCAAACAATACAACTATTTGTATGTTTTGTTTCCCATGGCACTCTGAAAATAGCTAAAAATTATACACTTGATTTTACGTCTATCTCATGACAGAAACGTATCACATCAATAAATTTAGGCTCATTTGGTGCAGTTTTTAATTACTATTATTACAGTTTTCCTCTAAAATAAATTAAAATATTAACATTGTATTTCCTATAGCACAAAAGAAAAGTAGACACCCAGTATATGTATGGGCGGGAGGTGAAATTGATAAATATGGTGAATTAAACATTTTCCTTTTGTGTGATTTCAACTGGGCCAAAAGACACGATTCTGGGCTTGTATATTATTTTGTATTGAGTAAGTCTGCCGGAGCCAAAGTCAAAACCCGGAAACAACATCCTCCGGCTGCGAGGCACGCCGGCAATCCGCACGAATCTTGTCAACTATTCCGAGTTATGTGTTTGCCGGAGTTTGGTTTGCTCGGAATGCTCCAGGCCCCGGAGTTCTGCTTTCATATTTAATACTGTGAACTGATTATGCTCGTCTTGTATACAGCACACTTGAGGCCATACATTATTATGAAACTCCTTCACGGATGCGAATTCACAACGCGGATTCTTAAATCAGAAATTCTTTATCTAAATTGAAGACATTTGACATAGTTTGAAAGGTTATTGGCTTATTGAAATTATTTCTCAGTAATCAATTCATATACCATTTAGAAATAATTTAAATAAGTCAAAAATCATTAAAACTATACCAAATATCATCTGTCAGACTCAAACAATACGACTGTTTGTATGTTTTGTTTATCATGGCACTCTAAGAATAGCTAAAAATTATAAATTTTATTTTATGTCTATCTCATGACAGGAATGTATTTAGGCTCATTTGGTGTTGTTTTTGATTCTGAACAAATTTGTTTTGACACTTTTGTTCTAAAATTCATAGTGAACGAACTATCGCCTAATGAAAATTTTAGTATTGTATTTCCTATGCCCTATAAGAAAAATCTGATGTGGCCATCACATAAGCTCCCGCCCAATACTACTCTTAAACAACACAAAATAGTACTTGATGATACAGAAACATACCTTCTTATTTATTTATTTTCTATTTATATTTTAGAAATTTAATTTTATTTCGTATTTTTATTTAATTTTTTGACATATATTTCAATAAGAAAACAGCTTCACAATCAAAATGACATGTGTCACATTTCGTAAAAAATTGAAAATTTTTAAGTTTCCATGGTGTACAAGGAGTGCAAGACTTATGAAATCAAATTTCTTTATATTTTATTATCTCCAAATCCAACGAAAATTAATAAAATTAATGTAATCAAAACAGATGTAAAATTAAATATTCTACAACTTTCAAAATAACATAAATTGTTGAAAAAGGAAATTTAATCGTGTTTTTCACGAGAAACTGTTAAGGGCTTCAAGTAAATTGCTACTTCCGGTTGACCAATTTTATCTAAAATCTAATCAGTTCTTCATTTAAATATAAGAAGTAAAAATTTACAAAATAGTATTTTTTGGTATTATAATATTTGAGTTATGCGAGACGAAAAAATTGCCACAGACTACACACACACACACATACATACATACATCATGGCGCAAATAGTAACATTGTATTGTAGGGACCCTAAAAGTACTTATTCATTGAAAACTTACTACTCAATTTTTTTACTAAAAACAATACCTCCCTTACCTAGAGGTAGGCGGGAGGTAAAATGTAAAAACCCAGTATACGAAAATGAAGAATTTTCGTTTTGCTGTCATTCAATAGTTATTTGTCAAACTAGAGAGGAAAGCGCTCCCTTTTCCCCCTCGAGTTCGAAGTTTGCCTCATGAGAGCAGCGAGTGAGGCATTTTGAACGAGAGTGGAAGAATAGCTTTCCTCTCGTGTTAGACACAACATTTTTTTTCCCGACATGTTTCTAAAAACGTTTTGCTCGGACCTAAAATACACTTTGAGAACACAACTGACAGACTGACAAGTTAAAAGATAGATTATCAGACACAAGGCGGTGTAGCAGTGTTATCAATGAACCAATCTTAAATATCTTTAATAAGTTGTCAAATTGTGATTTAATAAGAAAAAGACAAATATAAGACATAATTGTAAGATAATTTAAAGTATGTATATCACTAAAATAAAAATTTTTAATAAAATTTGTATAATATATTTATTGTAAATAACATTTATATTGGTAACACTTCTATATTTTCCTCTCTAGAGAGGAACAACACATTTTCCTTACTATTTCGGGAGAAGAACGGTGGGGTTTCCTACCATGTCGTGAAAAAAAAAACAATTTGTTTTCATTGAACGATGAGCGCAATGAATTAACATTTGTTAATTAAACCATTCTGTTGCAGATCTCTTCGTCGTGTCATCAGGATAACCGCCCCCTCCAATGGATGTCGCGAATAACAGCCAGAGTTTCGTAGACTTTGTGTATCAACTCCGCGAGTTACAAAACGATTCATCCGAAGAAGAACAAGTGAACATGACCCGCGTCCCTCGACTGAACTCCCCTCTAGCGGTCACCATCGCAGTCCTCCTCGTCTTCCTCTTCTCCCCAATGATCCTCATCGGGAACTCCCTGGTCCTGGTGGCCATGTACCGCTTCAAAAGACTCAGGACACCTAGTAATTACCTCATGACGTCGCTGGCCACCTCTGACTTGGGGATCGGGATGTTCATGCCGGTGGGGATGTATTTGGAGTTGGGGGGTGCGCGGGAGTTCTCCAGTGCGTACGTTTGTCTGATGTCGTATGGGGTGGCTATCACCTTGTGTTGTGTGTCAGTGTTAGTGATGGTTGCCATCGCAGTGGATAGGTTTACTTCTTTGGCGAGACCGCTGAGGTATGCCAACTTGATCACGCATTCTGCTATCGAGAGGTACATCGCCGTCTTCTGGGTGTATGCTAGTCTAGTGGGGTTTACGCCTCTTGGATATGCCCTACTGCATGGAACCAGCTTAAGGTAGGCACATACAAATATTTAAATAAATATAGTTATAATAAAATAATACTTGTATGCCTAATTTAATATGAAATTTTCATGAATAATTTACGGGAAATCAATAAAAACTAAATTAAGTTTGTGAACAAGGACTATAATAAATGTAAAATTAACCACCATGCTAATTTACATTTTAAAATAGAGCAAATATTTGTTCAACTTTGCAATGTTACTAAAATAATTGAAAATTACATTATTAATGAGGTACTTCTATAAATATCCATTCAAACTTGAAAAATCGAGCTTTTCATATTTAACATTTTGTTTGAGTAAACCGCCAACTCGTCGAATAACGAGTAACCTACATTGTTGATAGGGGTATGTCAATTTTGTTGTACGTATGTACGAACAATGAAGATGTAGAAGGTGGTTAGATGACACTAGGGTCTTAGAAACCCTACGATTTTCATCTAATTTTCCACATGCGTAGCATTCGCATATCTTTGATGCTACCTCGCTGTAAATTCAGTTTCTATAATCCTAAACAAATATTCAATATGTAAATCTGTGTTTGTTCTCATAGTTCAAAATAATGTTTTGGCAAAATGTTGTGTTTGGAATAAAATATATGGTTCAGAATAGTATATTGTGTATCTAGTAGGAAAAGTGATATATTCCCGGACGATAGTGAAAATTGCAGGACGAGCCAGCAACACCAGGAGTTTGGAAAGTTTACTTTTCCTACGTCATACACATACTTTTTTTTCGATCGGTTTAGATTCAATAATTAATTATTTTTTTTCATTTACCTATAAACTTGAGACAAGCAACAAGACAAAAACAATGCGTTGTTTTGATAAAAATATCTGAGGATAGCGTATTTATGGTTTGTTTATTTATTTTCAGAAGTGTCAAATTTTTTTGAAAAGCTAAGTCCGGAATAGTATATTGTACAACGAGCATGGAATGGTACTCATTTCCTACGAGTATAAAAGCTTATGCTGCAAATCATACGAGTATTAAATGGGCATTCCATGCGAGTTGTACACTATACTTTTTCTAAGACCGCGATATTATTTCCTAATTAATTTAATTTTAATAATAAATTTGTCCCGCTTTCATCATTCCAATATTTGACAATTTTAAATAAATATCCTAGCTATGGCACCTGTACTGAAATGAAATGCCCTGTATTGAAATACTCATAAAACCAGGGCCGGATTAACACTATGAGGGGCCGTAAGCACAGCATATTTTGGGATTTTCTGGACCCCAGTTTGACGTTTGTGTAACTGTGACTATCCTATATTGTCTATGACTATATTGTCACTATTTCATACGGCTCTCCAAAGCTCCTGGAGTTACCTAGTGATGTATTTGTGAAAAATCCCGCCATCAATGAATTTCAGGCATCCAGCACCCTAAATCATAGTTGGCTCGGCTCCAAATGCGGCCATCCTCGAGCTATTTGAGCCATTGCAATTTATTCAGTACATACGGTATATTTCACGGGTAATTAGGTTCGGGTCCGTGGCTGGATGCTGTAACACAACTATCGATTTACTGACAGACCGACGCTGTGAACACCACAGACGGAACGAACTGTTTCCTGAAATTAATTATTTAGCGCTTGTGCAGTGGATTATGTGGAGTTTGCATTGTGGGGTTTAAGATCTTCAAATGAATTGATTTGACCGGAACTAGGAATACATTTAGGGAACGTGTGTGCATTTAATTACCTCAGGAGAAATTTGTTCAATGATTTTATTTTTACTTTCTTATACATGGTATACAAGTTGGTGAATCAAAGGAGCAAAAGACGCACCATAGCGTTTTAATTGCTGTTTTTGAAATGTTCAATTATTGGATTCCCTAATCATTTTACATCAATAGTTACTTAATTAATTGTACACAGTAAAAAATTTAAAGCCAAAATTTTTAACAAAATGTTTAGTCCCAGACGATCCATCGTTAGTTTCTGTTAATTTCTCAAGTAAAAATTTGTTAGCAAGTAACAAATTATTTTTGTATTTAATTCATAACTAAATATATTTATGAATATAGTATTATTAACATTTATTTCTATGTGCTTTAACTAAATATTTTAATAATCGTATGAAGAAGAACAACAAAGCATAATTAATATAACAAATTAACATGTCACTTGTTATTATTGACGAACCTATTTGTTAATTTTTTTAAAGTTATTAACTAAATAAAAACAAAATTTGTAATATTTTTAAAAATACGGAAATATCCCCAAATATGACTTAAAATTTTTTATTACATTTCTTTATAATATAAGCGCTAAGAAACCCAATGTAGCAGAGCGCATCGTCAGATCTCTAATATTTTTCGAGATATGTCGATTTTTGATATTTTTCGAAGTGCAACTTTAAGGGCTTGTAATTCAAAAACTACACAAGATATCTAAAAATTCTCTTCAAGTTAGCGTTTCTGGTGCCTTATATAACAAATTAGCAAATTTTTAAAATTTTGATTTTTTTTGTATTTTTGTTCAAAATTTCGATCGGCGATAACTCGACAAATATTAAAGATATAGATTTGCAGTGTTCACCAATCGATTCAGCTCGTCGAAATACATAAGTATGCAAAGTTTCATAATAATTGCTTTACGGGATAGAAAGTTAGAGCAAAAAGCCTGGAAATGGCGTTTTTTGTCCAAAAAGTTTGGCCTGAATTTGGCCATTTTCAGACTTTTTGCTGTAACATTTCAACCGATTGTCCGAATTTTCTGAGTTTATGTATTTCGCCGAGCTGAATCGATTGGTAAACACTGCAAGTCTGTATCTTTCATATTTGTCGAGATATCACCAATCGAAATTTTGACAAAAAATTCAAAAAAATTTCAAAATTTTCAAAATTTACTAATTTATTATAAATGGCACGAAAAACACAAAACTAGAGATATTTTGCGATATTTTGTATAGTTTTCGAGTTACAGCCCCTCAAAGTTGGCCTTCGGAAAATATAAAAAATCGTCATATCTCGAAAAATATTAGAGATATGACAATGCACTCTTCTGTAGTGGGTTTCCTGACGCGAATATTATGAAGAAATGTAATAAAAAAAATGTACAATTTTAAGTCATATTTGGGGAAATTTCCGTATTTTGAAAAATATTATAAATCGCCATATTTCGATAAATATAAGACATATTTCGATGCGTACTACAGCAATGAGTTTATTCATGTTTAAATAATACATAAGTAATAAATTTCAAGTTAAGTTTGGAGGAGTATTCAAATTATTTTCTAGTAAACAATTTATTTGTAAAAGAAAGTAGTGTGGTGTCCACACTAGATTTTTTTACATTAATATTTATACTGTACCAGGAATCGGAAAAATGACGGAAATATTAATTGTAAATTTCTTTTTGTTTCGATCGGACGAAAAGTGACTTCTTATACTATAAATAACAGTACGGTAATATCTTTTCCGGACACTGGCAAAGTATTCCCGTACAATTTAGCTTTTCAAATAAATGTGACGCTTGTGAAAATAAATAAACAAACCATGGATACGCTATCTACAGATATTTTTTATTAAAACAACGCAATATTTTTGTCTTGTTGGTTGTCTGACGTTTAAAATGAAATATAAAATAACTAATTATGGAATACAAACTGATCGAAAAATATAGTATGTGTACTATGTATATTAAAAGTAAACTTCCCGGATGTCCTGCAACACTAGGAGTCCGGGAAGTTATATAATTTTTCCTATTAGATACACAATATACTATTATATAAAGTGTTAATAAGCATAAGTTGCTATAATAAAGAATAAACAAACAACTGAATCGTCTGTTCTTTATTTATTTTGTTTGTTGCATTTGGTGCACTTTAGTTTTGCATCGTACCGTCGTATCGTGCAATACTATAATACCATGTGCATTTAGGTTCCAGTAGATTTATTTTTACGAGACCGTCTTTGTTTCTTTGCAGTGCCCGTACCAATAATGACAAACGAAATATGTTTCTTTGTGATATGATCGATATTACAGTTGCACGATGCACCCTACATACAGGATAATCGATCTCCTTGTTGCTTATTTATGCAACATATGTTACTAGATACGTTCGTGCATTATAGGTTATAGATACGTACAGGTCAACGACTTGAGGTCTTAAATAATTAATTTTTGGTGTGGCAGCTGACACTTACTATTTGCACTTTACATCTATGGTTCTCTCTTCACTCCATCTTTGGGGTCCGTGATTTGACGACAGGTAACCTCTTTTATACGGTACAAAATAAAGAAACAGTTGTAATTTATGTATTTGGGTGCTCTGGGTATATTTGCTCGAAACGTGAATATATCTAGAAATGCTCGATTGAGTGTTTATAATGGTGTGTTAGTGCCTAGTTTAGAAATGAGATATTTGAAGGGAGAGTGTTGGTATACGAGATTTGGTCGTGTTCGGAATAGTGAATGGTGAGTGTGTGATCGAGAAGAATGTTATTAAGAGAGTGGGAGTGAGTCAGTTGAGGTGGTTTGGACATGTTGAGCGAATGTTGAATGAAAAGTTTGTGAAACTAATATACATGGGTGAGATTGAAGGTGAACGAATGCGTTAGCGTCCGAGGAATACGTGGTTGGATATTATTGATGGTTTGTTGCGTGAACGAATGATGTATGAATGTGGACAAGAAGAAAGTGATGGAATGTTTGGAGGAGATTGATTGTTGGTTGTCGTCTGTGTCGCTGGGTTCGTGCTACTCCACTGAGTGGGATATAGCGTACCGGTATTTGTATATGTATATTTTTGAAATCAATGAAATATATTTACTAAAATATACTCGAAAATTACCAAAATCATTACACATTCACACTCAGACTAACGTGATTTGTTATAAACTCACTATTGCAAATTTTGATCCGACTAATACCTCCATTACATATATAGAATAATAGAATATTATTATATATTACGAAAACGCAAATAATCCGAATGAATTAATTAAAAGAATTTAAAAGACGTATAGGGATTTCAATGCTATTTTTTTTTATATTGTATTTTTTTACCCATTTACTTTATAGCAAAAATATTTATGTAACCAAATGGGCATTATAGCATGCCTTTTGAAATTCTGTACAATTTTTGTATGTACACTTTTGATGTAAAGTAAATAGGTAAAAAGAAACCTCTATTCCTCACATTTCAATTCTACACTCGGTATACTCGTATACGGGAGGCAGAAATCTTATATTTATTAGAGCGTGCACTACAGTACAATGAACTATTCGATCAAAACCTCCCGTAGAAAAACCAGTACTCATTAATAGTTTAGTATAAGTGTTAAATTTGTTGTTTCCAGGGGCGACGACTGCTCCTTCGGGTCTCTAGTAGCCCGACCTGTACAACTATTCATGTTCTGCGCGGTGTACGGTCCCTCCGCACTCGTCCTAGTGGCGTGCTACGGCTACGTGTACCTAGTGGCGCGGGGTCACGCGCGGGCCATCTCCGAAGTGAGACACTCCCTCCAGCAGCAGCAGCACGGCATGCCGTGCCCGGCGAGGTACGGTCTAGCCTTGGCCATCACCACGGGGATGTTCCTCGCCCTCTGGTTGCCCTTCCAGGTGAGATTTGCATAACGACAATAAATAAATATAGAATATTCAAAGCAAAACGGAATTATAAATTCGAAGATTATAATATTAAAGGATATTTGGGTTGAATGAAAGATGGAAGGTAAAGAAAGATAATAGGATTAGCGGAACAGTAGCTGAGTATAACCGGTGGTTACATTTACATTTTGTCCGCCCGAATCTGGAGAATTGTCGGGAGCAAATTACGTTTTAAGTATTTAACAAGTTAAAGTACAAGACAGCTTTAATCGACTTAGGCTTAAAGAAGAGGGATGGAAAGGATTTGGTTCTTTGCTAGAACATTTTCAAGGTCTTTCACTACGTCACCATACATTCATCATCTCCTGACTTATATTCTGTACTTTGTTATTTGCAAAATTACTTAGATTCATGAGTATTAATTTTAACGTACACGACAAAAAAAACCTTTATAATCTCCACAATATTTTCTTATACATATAAAATCAACTGTACGCATATGTACCTCATGTGACTTGTTCCTTGCGTATGATTTTATTCTGACAACTATTATATGTTTAATAAACTAATTTTAGTTGTTATGGGAACAAACAAATAACAGAAACTGTAATTATTAATCATTCAATACAGATTCACATACCGATAGAAAAATTTGAAACTCACGGAATATCCTCACTTAAAATTGTAATATTTTTTTATTTCATTTCTTTATAATATAAGCGCTAAGAAACCCATTGTAGCAGAGCGCATCGTCAGATCTCTAATATTTTTCGAGATACGTCGGTTTTTGGTATTTTTCGAAGTGCAACTTTAAGGGCCTGTAATTCAAAAACTACACGGGATATCTAAAAATTCTCTTCAGTTTAGCGTTTCTGGTGCCTTATATAACAAATTAGCAAATTTTTAAAATTTTGAATTTTTTTTGTATTTTTGTTTAAAATTTCGATCGGCGATAACTCGACAAATATTAAAGATACAGATTTGCAGTGTTCACCAATCGATTCAGCTCGTCGAAATACATAAATATGCAAAGTTTCATAAAAATCGCTTTACGGGATGGAAAGTTAGAGCAAAAAGCCTCAAAATGGCGTTTTTTGTCCAAAAAGTCAATAGGTACCCCTTGACGTTTGGCCTGAATTTGGTCATTTTCAGACTTTTTGCTCTAACATTTCAACCGGTTGTCCGAATTTTCTGACATTTTCAGGATTTATGTATTTCATCGAGCTGAATCGATTGGTGAACACTGCAAGTCCGTATCTTTCATATTTGTCGAGATATCACCAATCGAAATTTTGAAAAAAAATTCAAAAAAATTTCAAAATTTTCAAAATTTACTAATTTATTATAAAGGGCACGAAAAACACAAAACTGGAGATATTTTTCGATATCTTGTACAGTTTTCGAGTTACAACCCCTCAAAGTTGCACTTCGGAAAATATAAAAAATCGCCATATCTCGAAAAATATTAGAGATATGACGATGCGCTCTGCTGCAATGGGTTTCCTGGCGCGAATATTATAAAGAAATGTAATAAAAAAATTTACAATTTTAAGTCATATTTGGGAAAATTTCCGTATTTTGTTAAGTTTGGAGGAGTATTTATTTTCTAGTAAACAATTTATTTGTATAAGAAAGTAGTGTGGTGACCACACCAGATTTTTTTAAATCTGTTGTGGCCAGCACATAATCTTCCGCCTACACAAACTTTGAACGAAATAATGTTAAAAAATATATTAAATATATTTCTGTAAAGTACGTGAAGGTATCGTATAGCCAATAAAGATTGTAATTAATTTTGCTATGATGTTGAAGTTTCCGGCGTGAATGAAAAAGTAGGCAGTTTCAGCGATCATAAATTAGAAACTACTAAAGTTTCGGTAACTTTGCTTGCTTCAAACTTCTCGCGAGTTTTTTGTTGCCTGTTTGTATTACTTTATGTTTTTAATTTGAATTATAAAACTTCGTTGCTATAAAAAGATTCCAAGTTTTTGCCGGAGGGTTAAGCGAAAAATGAAATCTCAATTATAATGAAACAAAAATACTTTTTTCTTTAAAAAGTAAGTAAATATTTATTTGTTACCTACCTTTAGAGTTTATTTTATGTAATACCTTTTTGTCGAGCACTATTTTTCCATTCATTCTACTATATCAAATTTTTCTTTCATATTATACATTTTTTTAATCAAGATACTTGAAATTAAACACTGATGACAACAGGCGACAAATAAAACTAATAACTTTCAATTGGCACATTTGTTTTGTCAATTCATGTAACTGATGATTTTAAGGATATTACTAATAACTATTTCTATCATTCTTCTGGTTCTAGTTAGAGTAAAATTATAAATATTAGTGTCAAAAATGCATTCTATTTTCTATTTCTATTCCTCCTCATTACTATGTTTTCTTGCTTTCTTGTCCTTCCTTTATTGAAAACAACAATCATGGATTCTTGTGCGTTTAACCCATATCTTTTTTTGTCTAGATATACCTTAAGTCTCTTCATTAAGGAGTTCATTGTGTTGTGTTTCTTGCAGGCCTGCATGTTGATGGACGTCTTCATCGGCACAAAAATCCTAACCGCCTGGGTAGCCGTCTACCTCGCACTACCCATCCTGGCATCCAGCGCCTTCAACCCGTGGGTGTACGGCTACCGCAACTCCGAGCTCCGCAGCGCAGTCCGTCGCGTCGTGGACGACTTCCTCACAGCCCTCGGCTTCACCTACCACTCCCAGCAGCCGTGCAGCGACCCCGTGGCACCTAGTGCAGCCGTCACCAACGGAGAGCACGCGAGTTTCATCAACCACGTCGCGACGACGCAGAAAGAGGAACCTGCTAAGTGTCCTGAGTTCCTCTTGGTGCCGATCGCTAGACCAGAGTCCTCGGGGATATTGTCGGAGAGTCCTGACACTCCCGTGAAAGGAGTTAGGATGTCCAGGAGTCTGGTTATTGATACGGTGGTTTGTAGGGATTGCAGGGAGTTGGTGACGGTCAGGAGAAGTGAAAGTGGGAGGTGTTTGACTTATAACAGTGCTAGTGCAGTGTGAAGAACGAAGAGATTAATAGTGGTATGATGCCCGAGCTTCAAGATCATCTTCCAACTGTTTAGAAACTGTAAGGTTCTTGAAAACACGTCTAGTTTCTAATCTGTGTCGAAAAGAAAGTCAATTCATGAAAGATATCCAAGAATACGAGTAGTTTTAAGAAGGCTCCAAGGATGTAAGTACTGCATTACACATTGAAAATTTATACGGTTCAACAATACTATGATCATTGTTGCTTAAATTGTTTATTTGTTGAGGTTTCTTCTCATAGGTACCCATATAAACACTGGATTTAAAATACCAGAAACACTGGAATGTAGTAATACTGGAACTCTAACTTGTAGGCTTTTATGAAAGCGAAAAACAAGCTTGAAACATATATAAATTGTAGGGCCACTCTTCCTTGTCTTACACTTGTTTGTAAAACGGTAGCTACGTAAAAACATTGTACAAATAAAATAAATTAGTTTCGGTTCGTATTGTTAACGGTAGTTACCGTTCCAGTATTATTATATTTCATTGTCCAGAAGTGCATTGGTATGTCTAATAAAAAAAAAACTGATGTCTCCAGCACATTACCTCCCGCCACATACCTGTATAGGAATCATGCTAGAAATTCGGTAGTGAGCTTTCGGTGGATGAGCACGTTTTAGTGTCCCTACAAAACAAAAATAGTTTCGCGGTGATGTCTGTGTGTGTCTGTTCTGTCTGTGTGTGAGGATTTCTGAAGTTACGATTTCTCAGAATCTACTAAACTAAAAATTTTGATATTTTGTATGTATCATCAACAAATATTTTAGTTTTTTTTCCGGTTCCAGGTAGAATTAAATTATAATTATTAGTGTCAAAAAATTCAGAAATTCTTCCTCTACAATAAACTATTTAACTTTTTTGATGTAAAATAATTAGGGACGTCAATAATTGAACATTTCAAAAATAGCATTGAAAACGTTATGGTGCGTCTTTCGATTCATAACCCTATATGACATTTTTCATACGTTGTTTTGTTTTATTTAAACACTCTTAAACGATACCACAATACCTCCCGTCATAGATTTCTTATCACGTCAAAAATAGACATTTTTCAAGCGTTGCTTTGTTATTTCAAAATGCACAGATTAATAGAATTAAACAAAAATGTCAAAATTAGATATTTCTTTAAGATGTGTTAAGATGTGATTCGTACACCGTGTTAGAAAGAGACAAATGTTTCAAACAGAAAACACTTGAAACTACAAATTCTAGTTATTGGATTACCACCAAAAACTAATCAGCTCTTCCCAAGGGAATGCAAATGCAAAATACATTTTTTAAAATCATATTTTAGGAAACGAATGTTTGGAATGGTGCCTATACCTCCCTTATATTCTGCTATTTTAAATCCAGTTTGTTGATAGGTCGTAAATAACCCAAAACCTAAAATAATTTCATCAACATTCATACTTTGCCGAACTACAGCAAAGCAGATTGAAATTTGTTTGTGTATAATACGTTTTTATTTCTAGTGAATTAACTATATTTTAGGTATAAAATTTATTGTCGGATAAATAGCACGATGAAATATTTATTTATTTTACTAATTGCAAGAAGATTCACTAGAAATATAAATGAGGTAAACGTGGATGGAATATTCTATATACTAAACATTTCAATCTTCTTCTTCGCCCTTGACTGGAAGGTCAATGCTAGGCCTTGGGTCATTACGGTGGCATCGGTTTGTGGGGGGAGGGGGTTGTTGGTGGTTGTGGAGGGCGTAGGCTGGTTGATTGGAACCGGCTAAATTTAGAATCGATTGTGATAGTACGGGACGCACTGCAAATTGACACACTTTGATTCCAATTGTATTATTTGATACATCCAAAACTTAAATTCATTGCGGGAAAATAGTAATAGAGTGTAGTTCTTCTTTATATTATTATAAAAAGTCTTTTCGGCTGTCCAATTATCTATTATTTAATTACACTCATCAATTAAAAAAATAATAGTTTTTTTGTTCTGTACATTTAATTAATTACCTACTAATTGCTTGGCGTTAATTATACATCAGACACAATTTTCACAAAACTGTTTTATTTCCATATATACATACATAACTTCACACTATTCACTGAAATACAGTAATACTGGAACGCGCATTTGTATGCTTTTATGAGAACACAAAACAAACCTGACACAAATAGATGTTTTGGGCTACCCTTCTTTGTCTAACACTTGTTTTTAGAGCGGTTGTTATGTAACTACATATTCCACAGTCTGGTCAAAAAGTGATAAATAATATTTAACAGTGTATTGTAGAATTATTTGAACATTTCTTTAAACTCCTTTATTTTAATGTATTATTTAATTTTTATATTAAACAAATAATTTCAACAACATTGAATGTTTCTCTTATCAACTTGATAAGCAGACTGTACATAAAGATAGGTTGCCCACATATTGCCTGTCTCTCTCGGCTCGCATTTTCAACGCGAATAAGCGTTCCAGTATTACTATATTTCAGTGGCTATATTCCACACTGTATAGAGTAACACACAATAAAACATTCCTATCCTGGCACACTACTTTCCCTTCGTCTACATCCATTTATTTCTCACCCTCAATTTCGCTCACATATATTAGTTTATTACATCATTAGACTCACTCCCAATTTTTACAACTTTCATCTCAGTCTTACATCCACATCTCATATACCTACACACGACTCGTTCATGCTTCTTCATCCTCATCCACAACCATACATCAATTTAGGCACGAACACATCATTATACACACTCAGTCGAGCATTTCTCTGTAGAGTGTTCGGAAAATGGTAAAAAGCCTCAGGGAGAACCTTGGAGGAAAGAATATGAAGGAGAGAGCGTAAACAAGCGATAGTGAATAGTAGTAATTTCTTTTTTCCTCCAAGGGTAGAACGATTCTTTGATTGAGTCGACAATCTTAATGCAAAAAAATTGTGCGGCCCTTTGTAAAGCCATACAAAGCCACCAAACTTGTAAATAAGCAGTGAGAATTAAGTCAAACCGTTGAATTTTTTTATGAAATATCATTGCTTTTTACTTTCAAGAATTGTGTAAAATTGCGTTGATGTATTTAATCGTTTACTACCAATTATTTTAGTTTCTTACTCCTCTTCAGACTTTTTCTTTAATTTTATTACATATTGCAACATTTCATAGAAAGATTTATTTGTTTGACAAATAAATGAAAAATAATGTTAGTCAAATTGCAGTGTGTCTTTTCGCTGTGGAGCGTTTCGTTTCGTTTCGTATGAAATCAACCAAAATAGAAAATCGCCAAAACACTCATCTCTTGTCAGGTTTCAATGAAACGAAATATGCATGTATCTAGTCAATTAATGACACCAAACAATGGACTCAAATAATTACTAAACTAAGTTTTAAATTACCTGAATGTAGTATTTCAGTATTAACTAATATAGAGACCCTTGTGCACAAATGCGAATACAAAATACAACACCAAGGATTACATGCGTTTGAATTCGTATTTGCGCATTTGTGTCAGAGATGGTTTCCACATTGAAGCAACAAATCTAAACAAATATTATTGTTGAAAATATGTACTGCCCATCCCCTATAAACATATATTGGGTGCTAATTTTTTACATGTTATGATACAGAGGAAATACAATATTATTTTCGTATTGTAGTGAAGCGACAGTTTGTCCCCTAGAATTTTAAACTAAAATCGTAAATATAAAAATGTTTGGAATGAATAATAAGCCTAATTTTGTTTTGACCCCACCTCTGAAATATAGTTATACAGGAACGAGCACTTGTATGCTTTTATGAAAGCGAAAAACGAGCTTGAAACATACAGATGTTATAGGGCTAGCCTTCTTTATCTAACACTTGTTTTTAAAGCGGTTTCTATGAGTTGTTTGAGTGATTACTACGTAGAAGCATGTTGCACAGTCTCGTCCAAAAGTAACTAGTAATATTCAATTGTATATAGTTCAATTATTTATACATAATAGTTAATTGAAGTCATTTCTAATAATGGATTATTTAATTTTTAATTATATGTATTAAACATTTTATTTCAAAATCATTGAATGTTAATTTCTTTATATTTTGTTATCAACTGGCTAAGCGGATGTACGACAAAGATAGGTTGCCCACATATTACCTGTCTCTCTCGGCTGGCATTTTTAACGTTATTGAGCGTTTCAGTATTACTATATTTCAGTGCTTATTACAGATTGTCAAGAGAAACAAAAACATGAACATTTTTGCTAACATATCTGCTAAAATAATTTTAATATTTTCAAACTGTTCTAATTGTTACTGATTGACTATTTGGGTTTAAAAAGGGAAAAATGTTTATAGAATATGTTTATTACTAAACAAAAATATTCAAGTTATTTTTTTTTTCACGACCAAAAAAGAAACATGGTTTCTATAATACCAAAATCATGACAAAAACAGCCAATTTTATGTCTTTGGGATATTTGAGCACTTTCTCTCCCGTCGTGAGGGAAAGTGCTCAAATAATGTGAAATATGAACAACATTAAACAAATCAAAAGTTACTGTCATAAATTGTATTACAATTCAAATAATTTTTAAATACATAAAAACCATGGGTTGTACAAAAACGTATTCTTCAATTTACTCCGCGGGAAAAATCATACACTTCTCTCCCTTAATGTATAATACACTATTATTTCTCTTGGCAATTTATATGGCTCAAATTATGAATTTGTTTCTATTTCTTGAAGGAGACCGATTTGATTAACATTATTTAAGTTTAATGGATGCACTTTTTCATTCTATACATTTTTTGTATTTTCGTTTTTGACTGATATGAAAATAAACAATAATGTATTTCTTATGTAACATAAAAAAGTTAGTACCTGCTATAAGTGTGGTTAAATTCATAAATATTTTGTTGTAATTTTATTTTTCAGGATAATTGTCAATCGCGGTTTGTTGTGTCAAAAAGTTCGTGGGTCCTAAAAAGGTATTTATTTTTTGCAACTTATATTTTTTTGAATAAACGGTTGCTTCATTGTGGCCTTCATTAGTATAACTTCAATTTAAAAATTTGCGTCGAAATTTTTACGCATCTTTTTAAATAACTGTTCAGATAGATAAGACCATAGGTTATTTCACATCAGTACTTTATGTGTTAAATATCAAAGAAACTAACTAGTCAAAGAATATTATAATAATGTAGAACTTAAATCAAATACTTAATATTGTCGATTATCGCAGGGTAATATAAAATATTTTTTGCATTTATTTATAAAGAAAGGAACAGAAGGAAAGAAAATATTTTGAGTATAAAATTAATAGAAATATCTAACGCACATGTTTCCATATTTTTCTGATACTGCCTTATAACAGTTACGAGCTCAAATCAAGAGAAGTATTTTCATTTATGTACGAAAGACGAATGTGTAGCATAATATACTGTCATTAGAATGTGGACAACATACGGATAATTATTTTAATAAACACCATAATTAATTCATAGGTTTATTTACTGTGCAATGTTCAACAGATGAAAGAATAATAACCAATTTGTAAACAGGGTTGGGTCGTGTTGTGAAATTACGGTTGTGTAAACATTCCGCAGCCCCTTGTTTGTCCAGGACTAGGGAGTTTTTTATCTGGAGACCATTCGTTGTTATTGGCTAGCCTGTTGAATTGGACATTAATCAGGAATGCATTTTAACATCATTACAGATTATTGTGTTTTTTTACGATGTTGGCTGTTACCACGAGTTCTGTTTTTGGATGTTTTAAAAGAAGTATTTGATTTTAGTGGTGTACAATGTTCTAAAATTATTTTATTAAAAATGATTCGAATAGAAGTTAGAGGGAAATATATTTTATCCACAACTATCAAATAATACACTCATAGTCCAATCGTTGTTTGTCAATTAATGACCTTTGATACTGTTGCTAATGAAATAATATTGACAGTTCGATGAATTAATATTATTCATTCGTTATGTTAAATTCAAATCTTATCTGTCAAAAAAGGAAAATCAAAATGACTTTTTTATCTACATAAAAAACCAAGGAACTATTTTTCTCATTTTCCATACATTTATTTTCTTTTAAGCTTAACCTGTAGCTGAATAATTGTTGCTAAATGTCAAATCACTTCAAAACAGTTTTTTGTGTTTTTGTTATAATTTCAAATCAAATATTTGACGAAATGTTGTGGATAAAGTATAGTATTCTACTCGCATGAAATGGCTATTACTCATTCGAATGTTTTTGATCACTCGTTCGTGATGCAAACTTCCTTCTCATGAGTAATAGTATACATTACATGCTCATTAAATAATATACTATTTTCTACCCTTGTATAAATATATTCCCGTTATTTAATTTTCTCGATGAATTATAGTTCCTACCAAAAAAACACGAAAATAAATTATGATTCATTATTCACTGTTCTAGAATCTAGACCAATCACAGAGCCAGAAATCCATAATTCACGGTTATTTTAAAGACGTGATGTGGATCACCAAGCAATGGACATCTGACAGTTGACATGTAGTCAATTGTCATTGTGTATTTTGATGTTGACGTTTTTCAACGTTTTCAACGAATTTCGATCATTTTCAAAAGTAATTTCCGAATTTATAGGAGTAGAAAAGTATAGTATTATATTCGGGATTATGGCCATTATTCACTCGGATAATTTGCATCACTTGCCTACGGCTCGTGGCATAAACTTCATCTTCGTAAATAATGACTATCATAATTCCTCATATAATATACCTATTAATACAACAAAATTTACTTTCACATAATTATTTACTGATATTTGTCCAAATTATTTGATGTGCCAACACATAACTTGCCTCAAATTTTAATTCTTAAACCATACAAAATATAAAAAATGTTTGAAGTAAACTACCACTTCCGGTTGATGGATTGCTTCAAAAATCCAAAATCTAATCAGCTCGAAACATCTAAGCTCATTTAAAATCTAAATTTGAAATTTTACTTTCCTAGTTTTATTGCATAGAAGTCTTTCATAAAAATAATGAAAATTTTCGTCACAATATCTGCCTTACGTATTATGTAAGGCCAGGGCCGGATTAACCATGTCGGGGCCCCTAGGCAATGCAATTTTCGGGGCCCCTTTTCCCTTTTCTAACTTCCCCAAATTAATTTTTTTCTACCACAATACAATTTTCACTCGATGAAATATGTTAAATTTTTTTTTCTCGGTGCACGGGACCCCTTTCCGATGCGGGGCCTTTATGCAGTTGCCTACACTGCCTTATGGATAATACGGCCCTGTGTGAGGCGTGTGGGTGATAAAAAGTTATCGTATTTTGTCCAGCTTCCTAATGACTGTAAAAAAGCATTTAGTAACAATTGTTTAAAATAAGTAAAATAATTAAAAAGGGAGTGCAATGAAAGTGTGGGTGAAAGATTCCAGGCTGTGAAATGTAATACTTCTCTATCAATCTTGCCAAAGAAAGTTAATTTGGTACCACTGGAGTACTGGAGAAATCCCGGTTGTTTTTCTGCGTCTGTAAACATGTAAACAAAATCCGTAGAATCCACCTAGTCGAGGTAGGTTCAACGTTCTCTTCAAACCCAAACTTTATCACTACATTATGAGGTATAGCGACAGCTACTTATTGTAAATGTGCCAACAAATATTAGCAACAAATCGTTAGCATTCCTTTCTTATTGGATGCACTTAAATTCATTTGTTTTTGCGGAAAATGTTAACGTAAGAGCAAAGGTCACATGAGAAAATGTTTTTGTTTATTTACGTAATAAAAACGCAGTAATATACTGCTTGAAATTTATTTTCATTGTCCTACGTTACTCAGGTCAGGCTTAACCACTGAACTATAAATGTACTGGAACGCACGCTTCCCCTGAATTAGTTCTTCACTAAAGTCACAAAATGGCCAATAAGTCATATATATATATATATATATATATATATATATATATATATATATATATATATATATATATATATATATATTATAACTAGGCCCAAAAACATCGTACTAGATATAATAGAAGTTTAATAGTTATTTATGATTTAAGTGTTAAAAGTGCCATTTTATTAGTTAGAGGAAAAATTTGTGACGCAAGGTGAAGGCGAGTGAAACAACCCCACCAACGAAATAAATCACTATTAACACATATATCATACAAAATTTTATCTACGATCTAAAAAATGTAGAATGATATTTTGACAGGTATATTTGTTGATTTATTGATACAAAAAAAAATAGTTATTTACTTTACAAGTGGGCAAAGTAAGGAATTACCCACGAGAGAAATTTTAGCACACGAAGCCGAAGGCTGAATGTGATAATTTTATCGAGTGGGTAATTCCACTTTGCCCACGTGTGAAGTATAACGTTTTGTCCAACAGCTCTTAATAAATGCAATTTTTTTAAAGAAATTTTATTTGACAGTGACAGATACTTTAAATTTTCTAAATTAAAATGTCAATCGAAGTGGTTACCAAGGTGTTGTGTGTTATTATATTGTTATAAATAAAAAAATACTTACTAGTTTTTTAGTTTCAAAAAAATAATAATAATAAAGGACCCTATTCGAGAGAGAGAGACAGGATCTTAAGGGCCATCCCTGTCCTTCTCTCAACAGTATACGCATGCGTAAAGCAGTCGACAAGGATGGAAATGGCCCTTGTGCGCTTTCTCTCTCGACTCGCTTCCTTTCTATTAGCGGAGAGCGCGTTCCAGTAATATATAGTTCAATGGGCTTCACGTAAACTGTTCTATCAAATGTGAATTCTTTTGTCAAGTCAAGAAGCATATGAGATTTTATTATGAATGTTAGTCATATGTTTATATTATGAAAGATTTTATTGGTTGGTTACCAAGCAATGTGTCACGCATGCTTGATTTAAAAAATACCTATTTTCATGAAAATAAACAGACTGGACCCTGAATCAATAGAATTATTTTAAATTATTATAAACTGATTCAATGCTGGTCTATAAAATAATTGTTTATAAAAGTATTATTAAGAAAACAATCCAAAGAAATATCGATTTATTTATTTAAAATTTTGACTCATCACAATATCTCCCTTACGTACATTTGCGGGAGGTAAAAATAAATACAAGATAATCGATTTACTGAATCGTAAACCTACTATTATTGAGCTCTGTATCTAGCTGAAAAGAATCGTTTTACGGGCTCTTCAAAACCATAGTAACATGTATATTTAATATGCACGTTTTCAGAAAATATTTCGCTCCAATAAATTATTTACGATTCAGTTTATTATAAAACATTGTACAGTGCTCGACTGTAACTCGAACTTTACATGCTCGCACGGATAACAAGCTCGCCAATAAAGTTATAAGTAACAGTCTTGCAAAGTAAATTACACAGTAACAAATTTGATTTGCGATTTGTTAAGTATTTTTAAATAATATAGACAAATATATTATGTTAAATTAACAATTTGAACAAATATGACAATTTGGTAAATTAATATTTTGTCAATTCTGAATTTTTAACAAGAAAAATTGCTATTTTTATTTATTTGCTGGGTTTATAAAATTTAACAAATAGACTCGTCAATAATAACAAATAAATTTAGCTAACTTATCAATTTGAAATTGTTAAAGAAAGTTTGTATCCTTTGTAACAACTTAATTTGTTAAAATAACTATGATATTGTTCTGTTTCAATATAATTACTAAAATATTTAGTCAAAAGCACTTAAAAATAAATGATAATAATTACTGTATTCACAAATATATTTAGTTACGAAATACACAATAATAATTTGTTAGGTACTTGCTAACAAATTTGAAACTTGTTAAATTAATAAAAATTAACGGTGATTCGTCTGGGACGTAAAATTTTGACTATAAATTTTTTACTGTGTACTATTTATCTAATTATTTGAGAAACAAATTTTATATACGACAACAATGTGTTTGTCCTCTTGGTCTATCTACATTTTCTGATTTCTGAGAATCTATAAATTATTAAATTTCCAAAGTCGATATTTCTTTGGAATCAGCCCAGTCTGTATATCTTCATTTCAAAATGAATGAATATGTTATTTATGTATAAACATTTCTAAGTTTATGATGTTTTAGCTGAAGTAAATATTTTTAAATTGATAGATTGTAAATAAAAGGGATTGTTAAAAAGGACAGGCTGTGAATAAAATGTTCGATTTTAGTACAAAGTGTGTTTTAGTGTTAAGTTTATTTTCAATTAAAATGCTTCGATTTCTACTGGCTAATTTATTCATTAATTTCTAACGATACAAAATAACACTAATCATAATTTATTTTACAAAATGAAGCACAGTCTTACTTTTTACAAGATATAAAATGTTGATCCTTCTAATTCCTACACGACTTGTTAATACTTTTTTATGTTTAATACAGTTTTAAGATGGTACAAATATATTCATCTTAGGCACTTTTGATTTCAACCGCTACACAGGGCTACCGCTAAATATTCATAATAATAAATTATTATTTACCCTATGGCTTAATCTACATAATTTAATTAATAATAATGGAGACATGTCCGGGATTTCCTTTACAAGAATTTTTACACATTTTATAATTTTGATGCCTGTTTTACACAACCCCAGCTTTCTTGGTTATTGTAGTGTGAATATTTTTAGGGTAAATTGCCAATCAGTTCAATTTTTTATGCTTAGATTAGTTGTCAAAATATTAGTAACATAGGTCGATATCATGTTGGTACTACTGAAATTGTCACGGAAAACCTGACGACAGTATTTGTGTTCTTGCGTCGTGTAAAACAGACATGAAATCTATACGAATTGATTTTAGAAAAACAATAAAATGCATAAAGGAATACCCTCTTATGGCTATTAAGAAAATAAATATCCCTGGCTAAGTTCTCAACACTGTCGACGTCGGCGCCATCTTGCAGCAGGAGTTATTCTCGAGCTGTTCCATCTTCTTCAGGTTCTCCACAACGGCGTTGTGTTCGTCGATCAACTTCCAGAATTCATTCTTCCGCGACTCTGCTTCTTCCTGCAAACAAATAAATGCTCATTCGTTTCTTCGCTTCTTCTAAGAGGTATGTACTAATTTATAAGTATATACATAGTAAAATTATTTCACAGATATTTCGAAGTTTCGAAATATGTATATTTAATTAGATTATTTTTTGATCCACAAATTCAAAACAATAGTATATTATTATATGAGTGATTATGATTATCATTACTCACGAAGATGCAGTTTGAGTTATGAGCCGTAAAAGAGTGAATAATAACCATAATCCTGAATATAATACTATACGTTTTCTACTCCTGTAAATTCGGAAATCACTTTTGAAAATTATCTAAATTTGTTGAAAATACAACGTTGAAAAACTGACAACAGTCGTTGCTTGGTGACCCACATCAAAACAAAGAAACAATCAACAAACACCGACTCAAAATTAGTTAAACACATTAGTTGAGAAGCTTAATTATTAAGATTAAAAATGATTATTTTATTCTTCGGTTTTCAGTTTCTATTTCCGCAGGTTTAATTTTTTATCCAACACCTCGCAATAAATGCTCTATAACTATGGCGATTTTAAACAAGGAAAGTAACAGATTACCCACTAGTGGGTATAATTTTTAGAAAATCCATTAGTGAGTATTTTTTTATTTATAACAATAATAATAACACACAACACTTTGGTAACCTCTTCGATTGACATTTTAATTTCAAAAATTTAAAGTATATGTCACTGTCAAATAATATTTCTTTAATAAATTTTGCATTTATTAAGAGTTGGATAAAACGTTATACTTCACACGTGGGCAAAGCAGAAATATCCACTCGATAAAATTATCACAATCAGCCTTCGACTTCGTGTGCTAAAATTCTCTCGTGGGTAATTCCTTAATTTGCCCACTTTTAAAGTAAATAACTATTGTTAATTAAAAAAAAATATTTGTGGCTACTTATTTTTCTACCCTTAGTAATTGAAAAAAAGAATCATCGAAATCGGATAACGCAGTACAAAGTTATGCGTGATAGAATTGGTAAACAGGCAAAAAATCAGTGGGTGAAGAATCAATCATTCTCTAATTTCCAACCCTTATGGTTGGAATTTTTTTATCAAATTTAAATGGGACCAACTTCGAGCTATACTCTATCCAATAAAAATAGAATCATTCAAATCGGACTACTCTGTAAAAAGTTATGCGTGGTCATAGATAAAAAACTATACGCGTCAACTTGAGAAGCTCCACCAATTTTTTTCATCGATTAAAAACAACAGTTACAGAGATTATCATTGAGAATAATCTCTAGAGCTTTATTCTCATTATAGTAATGAGAGAAATTCATTGGTTTTAAGAAACGTCCAAAATTAATCAGTTGAATTTCTTCACACCGAATCGTAAACCGTACATTATAAATTGCGCAGTGTTTGTTTTCGTATATTTGAATAGGCGACAATCGTGTTTCGTAGCAACAAAGGATGATATGTTGTTATGTACATGGCTAGGAACAATAGTATGTTTGTGGTTATGTTTCCGGGTATAAATTGTTCAAAAACAGATGACAGATGCCGCCACAAACAACGCTAAGCAATTAATTTCACGGTGCTTTGGTAATTGTTGGAACAATGTCTTATAAGTGAATTTTTTACTGATTATATTTACTCAAACTTCAAACGTTGTTCCTAGTATATAACTACCTCCCGAAAATATTAAAAATACATATATACGCTATATCCCACTCAGTGGGTTAGCACAGACCCAGAAACACAATCCTCCAAACCTTGGAGGAAAGAAGAAGATAAAGGAGAGAGAGCATAAGTTTATATTAGGGCAAGGGGAATGTAATCTGGTGAGGGCAGATGCATACAAGCCATGGTTCTGGTTGGAGTAGGGATGGTTGATATAACAACGCGATAACAGCGGTTCTGGTTACAGTGGGGGAAGAGGCTAACGCTCTCTTCTTTGTATTCATTCCCCCAAGCCCCAAATATTCCACCACTTTCGCCTCGTCCACATTCATACATGCTCGTCTGGAATCATTCGTTCACGCAATCATACCCAACCACTTATTCCTCGGACGCCCATACAATCGTTCACCCTCAATCTCATCCACAAATATAAGTTTCACTAACCTTTTACATCCATTGACTCACTCCCACTTTCTTAACAAAATTCTTCTCAATCTCACATTCACCATACATCAATGTATTTCGGACACGATCACTCTCCTCTCAAATATCTCATTTATACAGCAGTTATACCTCGTTCATGCTTCTTCATCCACACCCAACATTCACAATCATACATCATTGTTGGCACTAACACATCATTATACACACTCAATTGAGAATTTCTATAGATACATTAACGATTCGAGCAAATAATAAAACTACTTGTAATAATTATAATATGTATATGTACCTGAAAAAGTTTAGTGCAAATGTAATTAAAATATCATCTGTACCCATTATTGGGTGTGGTACTCTGATAAAGTGATTTTGTTTGTGATGTATTAATGCGCGTCAAAACATAGTCCCAAAAAATGTTAGTGGAACTGGAGCAACGAAGACAATTTTGTGATAAAAATAAATGATATTTATTTATATTTTAAACTTAAACGTAGCGACTATGAAATGTAATGCAAAATAAAAGCAAACATTTACCAACGTATGATACATCCAGAGGAAAGAATTTCTATTTTTAAACTTTTGATTGTTTCGTGATGCAAACCTAAAACGTAGTTTAAATCGAAAATAACTGAGATTTTATCTTATAATAGAAATACATTCAAACATTATAGGCAAATACAAAATGCACATGATACGTCGTTTATATTTTAGTTCATATATTTTGCTACCTAATTTTGTACAATGTTCAAAACAATAGCAGGTCTATTGTTTAGCAAATTCAATTAAAATTGTAATATATAATACAAATCAAAAACAAATATCATGTGAAATTTTCAATAAAAGCTGTAGATATTCCCGTTTTCCCAATCGACCGGCTGTTAAAAGCATGGAGTATATGGCCAACCAGTGACGTCATGGGATTCATATTGTAACGGAAATGTATGTAGCACCCCTAAGGAATGACCAGTTTAATTAAATGAAAACCATTCCAAACTTTAAATCAAAATATGGTCACAATTTATAATCGACGAAAAATGGTGGAGGTTCTCTAGTTTTGTTATATTTGACCACGTATAACTATTTACAAAGTTGTCACATTTTGATGATCTTCTTTTATTGGATAGGGTATACCTCGAAGTTGGTTTCATTTATATTTATGAAAAAATTACACTGACGAAAATAGAAACTGGAAAGCGAAAATAGTTATTTGTCAAACTAGAAAAGAAAGCGCTTTTTTTCTCACTCGAGCTCGAAGTTTGCCTCATTCCTCATGAGCGTAGCAAATGAGGCAATTGGAACGAGAGTGGAATATGCGCTTTCCTCTCGTGTTAGCCACAACATTTTTTTCACATGATTCTAAAAACGATTTGCTCAAACCTAAAATACAATTTAACAACACAACTGACACTTAAAAGTCAGGTTATCAAATGCAAGGCGGTGTAGCAGTGTTGCCAATGAACCAATCATAAAGATAAATTAAAGTTGTCAAATTGTGATTAAATCTAGAAAAATATAAGATATAATTGTAAGACAATTTAAAGTAAAGATTTTCAATTCATGTTGGTAACACTTCTATATTTTCCTCACTATTTCGGGAGAAGAACGATGGAGTTTCTTGGCATGTCGTAAAAAATAAAATAAACCTTTTTAATCTTAATTAAGGTTACAAAGTTCAAAGAAACATTAACATTCTTAATATAAAAAATATAATTTTAAGTAGGTTGTTGAACAAAACAAATTATTTTGCTGCTCATTTTATGCTTCAAATTTATAATTGTTTGACTTGGAAATCGGTACAATGAGAACACAAATGTCTTTATGAAATATTCCAATCCCGAAATAAATACTAGGTCAGTTCTGCATCCAGAAATCTACAAAATGATTAGGTATCTCCCAAGTTTCAAATTATGGAAGAATTTGTTAAAATTATCATCCGCATCTCATAAATCAAATCGCAAAATTTACAGCAATTTGTCATTACTAAAGAGCAAGTGTTATAGCCAATATTTTTAAAGCTGATAGACTACCGTGAGATCATTGATGGCTGAGAGTTGACAATTGACAAGCGCACCGCGCAAAAATGCTGCTAAATTGTTTATCTGTTGTTTGGATGTCGCAGGTTTGTTTCGTACCCTTGTCAATAATTTTTTTGTGGCCGTTTTAATTTTTTCAATGGAGGTAATTAATCTTTTTTCTCATTACATAGTTTTTTATTGATTGTATCGCAAAAACTCGAGTGTATGAATAGGGCCTGATTTTTCCGTAATTTTTCGTTGAATTCTCCTGGTATTTATAACAATGTTAATTAATTACTGTCATTTTTAAATCTATGGACAATTTTTTATATCTTTACAATCTTTTAAATAGATTAAAGTCTAAATATAGATATTGTTTATAAAATGATTTTATTTTCTTGTATGTGAATTTATACGTCAACTTCATATATTAAATATGTCAGCAACAGACAGAAACAGATTTCAAATTAATTCGCAATTTCAAAAGATGTCTTCGCTTTGAAAGCTCTAAGAAACATTGTATAGAATACGTAGAATTATAAATTTATTCCCTATATTTTTACCTCCCGCATATACTGAGTGTAGAATTGAATGAATGCGTATAGGGGTTTCAGTGCTATTTTTTTATAACGCTGTATTTTTTATTCAAAATTTAACATACTAACAGAAAAACTAAATTTCGCCATTATATCTTACAATATTCTAGGTCAGGGGTGATCAACCTCCGGCCCGCGTAATGTTCCAATCCGGCCCGCGAGATCTTTAGAAGAAATAATAAATAAATATTTTCAAAAACAAAAATTTTAAATTAGGTTAGTACCCAACATAAAGAAAAAGGGGAGATTTACAGTTTAATTTTCGATATAATTCGTCTAGTTTAAATTAAGAAATAAATGTAGTACTTAGTTAATTTTGTTTTATTACTGAAAAAAAAATTATAAGTAAAAAACATGCGTCAATTGACAACTACGGCCCGCGTACGAAACGTAAATCTTATTCTGGCCCCTATTATACAAAAGGTTGCCCACCCCTGTTCTAGGTAATTGCTACAGAAAATAATACAACAACACTATAATAAATAAATCTAAATCTGTTCCCGTATATCGGGTGTCTAATTGTTTTATAAGACATAGGAAATACAATGTTAAAATTTCCATTATGCAATAATTCGTTCCGTATGAATTTTAAGAACAAAAGTGTAAATATGAAAAATATACAGCAAAAATAATTGCACTAAATGAGTCTAAATTTATGAATGGGTTTTATTACTGTCATGAGATAAAAATAAAATAAAATGTATAATTTTAGCTATTTCTAGAGTGCCATGGTAAACAAAACATACAAATAGTCGTATTGTTATAGTTTGACAGATGATATTTGGCATAGTTCAATGGTTATTAATTTGTTTACATTATTTGTCAGTAATCATGGACACATTAACCCTTTAGAAATAATTTAAATCTGTCAAATTCAAACAACACGACTGTTTGTATGTTTTGTTTACCACGGCACTCTGGAAACAGCTAAAATTTATATATTTTTATTTTATGTCTAATTCATGACAGAAATGTATCAATCAATTTAGCCTAATTTGGTGCAGTTTTTGATTCTAAACATATTTTGTATTTACACTTTTGTTCTAATTTGTTTAATTTTCCTGGGTCTTATTACAATTTTTCTAATACGTATTAATTTTAATTTGATATATCATAAAATTTAGATAACGAATTAGGCTTTATTGCAGGCATTTTTTAATTCTGAACAACTATTTATTTCGAATTTTGCTGTAAAGTGAATAGGTGAAAATTTACAATATAACATAAAAATAGCATTGAAATCCCTACACGACACATTTCAGTTCTACACCCGGTATGTAAGGGAGGTATTGGGACGGGTTAAAATTTTAGATAGTGACTTTTCAAGCACGATTTGGGGTCCCCAGAATACGATTTCAGTATTTTTACGATGACGTCTGTGTGACGATTTCTTGTTTACGAAAATTCCAAATTTAATAATGATATCATTTTGTAGGTTCATATTATAAAAATAAATAAATAAATATATCATCACGCCTTTTACCCAATATGGGTGTGGCACTCTGCTTACGCAGAACTCGGTAAGTGATATATTTTTTCGCATGAAGTACGGTTACCAGCCGTCAAATCATAGCCCCCAAGGATGTTAGTGGAGGGGGAACCACAGGGGTAAATTTAAATTTGTAACTGTCGGCAGTGGGATTCGAACTGAGGATCTCACGATCCACAGTCCGACACGTTACCACGGAGCTATTTTCCCCATATTTACAAATTGAATGTTTAAGTTACGATCTGATTAGATTTTGGTAGTAATCTATTAATTGAAAGTGGTAGTTTACTTGAAGACCTATCAAAGTTTTGTACATTTCCCAGTATAAATTTGAGTTAGATTTATTTTATTATATTCCAAAAGATGTAGAATAGTATTGGCTACAATATTTATTTGAAACTTTTTTGTGTACTTTGTACCGTTTAAACATAAAATTAATTATTATATAAATTGAATATTAGTTGTGTATTTGGAATCGAAGCGTGCCATGGAACAAGCGAGAGTTGCATTTGTTTCGAGCGTCATCAGTTCCACACTGTCATGCTGCTGTGAAAAGTTGCAAATTAGTGAATATTTTAAAGAAATATAGAAGAAAAGGTATATAAATCGTTTTAGTATTTATAAACGATCAATTATTGCATATTTGTTGACTTGACAGCTTTTTGTAAATGAAAATTATCGGGTTTTAAATTTGGTTGAGTTCAACTTGCGGCTAAGTTGTTAATACGCATGCGCGGCCTTTGCTGCAATGTGCTGTTAATTCTAGATTTAATACATAAATGTCAAAATTTATTTCAGTTTTATTTTTGCATTGAAATAATGATAGATTACAACAAAATGTTGTTGTAAATTATATTTTGTGTTGTTTTTATAATGTTTATTTATGTTTTCTTTTAAGAATAGTGGTACTTATGTTTTATTTTTATAATATTAAACTGATGGTACACGTAACAGACAAGTTAAAACAATTAAATATTTTGTTGCAGAAATCAGTCGTTCGCCGGCGATTGTCTCTGTTCTGTGTGTGTTTTTGTGAAGTGAAATTAGACTGTATTACATGTAAAGTGATAGTAAATAGTGCGATCCAGTGATCCAGATGCAGAGAAATGCTCCACCTACTACAAAGTAAGTTGTACAAACATTTACTTTAATACTCGCGAAAGTCTGGTGTTGTTCTTTACAATATGCAGTAACTAATTTCTGTAGAATTTGCTGTCTCTTCGTGTGTATAAACTTAAACATTGGTATTTCACGAGACCATCTGAACAAACATTCCTCTATCGTTTAGCGTAAATTCTCTTGCTCAATACTACAACTATAACCTCGACTAAAACTAAAGATGAGATTTGGAAATAGGCCGGAATGAATATATATATTTCTCAAATTGTGCAATCAATGTTTATTTTGAGTCCCACAAATGAATGAACTGTTGAAATATACTAATTAATTTGTTTCAAATTGTGGTCGGACCATAAACATAAATGAAATTCGGTACTCTGGTATAAATTTCATGTCGCTTGCCCTAACAACTAACAAGGTCCTGAGGGATCGTAAATATCCACGATATACTTACAAGTATTTTTTGGATCATTGCGTCTGATGACTGTCTTGTATACGGTCTTGGAGGCGGTTGGTAAAGTGATACTTCCGGCATGGTCTCCGACGTTTTGGGACTGTTGGTGTTGCTGGAATCGCAGTCGAAGTCGTCCACCACAATACTGGAAGCAAATAAATAAAATTAGTACTTTCTATTGTTCTTAATATTTACCGGGAATATAGGGAATATAGGGATTTCAATGCTATTTTTTTTTGATATTGTAAATTTTACCTATTCACTTTAGTCGTGCTTTAATTGATCCATTCGTGAGTAAAGAATAACTTTACGTACTTGTATCGTAAATAACTATTACATTAAAAACAGTACAGAATAGTGTTTGATGATACGGAAAAATATCTTCTTATTTGTTTATTTTCTATTTATATTTGAGAAATTTAATTTTCTTTCGTATATTTATTTAATTTGTTGACATGTATTTCAATAATGTTACAGCTTCACAATCACAATATGTGTCACATTTCGTAAAAAATTAATTTTTTTAAGTGTTTAAGTGTTAAGTGTGTACATGGAATGCAAGATTTATCAAATTTAATTTCTTTACATTTTATTATCTCTAAGTCTAATGAAAATTAATAAATTAGTGTAATCAAACATATGTAAAATTAAATATTGTACAATTTTCAAAATAGCATAAATTGTTGAAAAATTAAATTTAACCCTGTTTTTCACGGAAAACTGTTAAAGGCTTCTAGTTATCTGCTACTTCCGGTTGACCAATTTTATCCAAAATCTAATCAGCTCTTCATATAAATATAAGAAGCAAAAATACACAAAATTGTATTTTTTGGTATTATACGAGGTATTATAGTATTTGAGTTATGCGAGACGAAAAATCGGCAAAGACCACACACACACAAACATATATACATATACCATACATACATACAGACATCATGCCGAAAATATTAAAATCGTGCTTATTGATTGAAAATCACTACCCAATTTTTTGACCAAAACAATACCTCCCTTACTCAGAGGTAGGCGCAGGTAAAAAACAGATTTAAATTTATTTATGTCATACTGGTTACTTATGTTACATTTTTCGGACTATTTATCGTACGAAAAGTGAAACTTTAAAGTCCTAGGACTTTAAAGTAAAATTTGACTTTTAATTGGTTCATTATTTATAAACAAATACTTGTTCCTATAGAAATTGTTATTTAGCCTACTTATATCAACTCATATTTCTATGAATTTTTGATAATTTCTGTTAATAAATTCTATAATTTAACAACTTTAGTAACCAGTATGAAATAAAATTTTGTATGTACCGCGAACGAAAAGTGACTTTAAGGTCCTCGCAAGTAATTACGGCCGAGGCGGGTAGCCGAGGCCGTAAACAACTTGCTCATACCTTAAAGATTCACTTTTCGTTCTAGATACATAAAATACTATTATTACAGTGTTGTATTATTTTCTTCTGTTCATTTCTTTCTGTTAAATAAATATTTAACCTTTACATCAGATCTGTATATGACATTTGTAGCTTTTCACAATATTACAAACACACAATTCCGTAAAGTTCCATCTTCCCCGCCGTGGCCTTTCACACCGCCAGTTCAATTTCCCCTCTGCCTCGTCCATTGAGTCTTCTCTGAATGAACTCCATTAACGGAAGGATACAAAAAGGAGTAAATAACCGCTAATATTAGAATCATCCCTGTACGTCCTTCACTTGTTCTCCATCTTCACCGTCAGAGCCAGCGCCAGCTTGCTCCAGGACCGTACGGGATTCATTTATGGGAATCGATAGCGTATCCCAGCGGGATGCCCGGTAATAGTATACTAATGTATTTATGAAGCCAGAAGTAGGTCAGGAAAAAGACCCCGGAATTTGTAATTATGAATTTATGAACACTACAAATTTATCCAACGTGTCTTAGCGTTATTTTTGGGGAAATTGAAAGTTTTGTCTCTGGGTTTATTAGTATTCGAGCCCAGAAACGTTTCATTTCGCCCAGTTATAATCATACAAATGAAAATTGTTTTTGCAATACCTGTTCTGTAAGTTACCCATTAATAACAAAATTTAAACACAGTAAGTGGAACTTTTATTGCACAATTGGTTTTCATGGTTACATCATTTACTTTCCGTCCACGGTGGATGGTAAGTGAAACTTACCGTTCATGGTGGACGGTAAATAAATATATATCATTCAAATTTTATTTCTAACCTCAATCTGTCAGCTGTTAATTTTGATACCTATTTTACCTTTTCTTATTTTTACGCAGGTATTGCAAAAAATAACTTACTAACCTCGAACTGAATGTGATTTTTTAGGCCTCGAATGTTTAGGAAATCTCGACCCTACTGGTCTCGACATCCCAAACTACATTCTCGACCTAAAAACTATCACTTACAGTTCACGGTACGTAATATACTATTAATTCACTATATTTAACATTTTTACCTTCCGCACATACATATATGTAAGGGAGGTATTATGTTTATGTTACGAATTGATTAGATTTTGGGAACAATTTATCTACAGTAACTGTTAGATTATTTGAAAGTTTATCAGGGTTTTTATGCATATCTTAGTAAATAAATAATATAGAACCGATCTCGGTGGCATAGTGGCTATGTCACTAGCCTAGTACGCCAGAGGTCGAGGGTTCGAATCCCAGTAAAGAGGATGGTCGTTTGTGTTCACATATATTCATTATTGACCATAGTAGTTAGTCCGTCTCCCATTTTCGTAAAAACAAAAAAAAATAATATAGAGTAAATTTCACTGGAATCAAAAAGATCTAATTCGTATTTGAAATATTTTTCTATATTTTGTTGTCATTCAAAAACAGTGTTCGTGGTACCAGCCAACACCTTTGGGCCAAATGAAATATTTATGTTAGTAATTTTTGTTAATTTCTTATTACTTTTACTTGGAATATTCTTAAAAGTAACAGAATTTAAGAAACAAATAAATTCAGTACACCTATTTTCCTTCCTGTGAGATTAGAATAATTGTTTTAAGTTATTCTAAAAGTCTTAATAAGGCCAAATGATATGATTCTGGGCTCGTATAACTATTGATAACAGAGAATTTCATTCAGCCGATAGTTCTGCGAATGAGAACCACTTTGCACGTTTAGTATTCTAGTCACGAATTACACGTTTAAGCTAATTGCTAAACTAAAAATAGAACTAGAAAACATCGCTTCCACAATTCTTCAATGATTTAAATTCAAATCTAACACATTTAACTACTATTATATATGCCTGAAATAAACTTAAATTGATTCAAATGCATTATTCTGAACAATAAAAATATTGCAGTATATATTTTTAGGATAGATAGTAATTTTGCTGCAGACAATATAAAAGACAGATTTGTTAAAACGAGTAATAGCAAAATATTTCAAATAATATTTGAATGTTTTATTTCGTGTATATTGTGTAGAATACCTGTAAAATCGCGAAGCTAGTTTCCGCGGACACAAGCTAAAAATAGAAACATCACTCCTCAGGATTTTTCAGGTTTAGCCGCACTTTTAATCATCTAAACGTTTGCAGGCTGCTAGATTTTATTTTCGACTTTAATCATAAATTAATTGCATCGACTGCGTAAGTCACTCATTTGAATTTGGTGGGAAAAGTTTTGTTAGCTTGAAAATGTGCTAGTTCAGTAATTAATGATTTGAAATATATGTAAAAATACCGTAGATATAAATCCATCAAATTGTGACAATTTTTTAATATATTTACAATGTAACTACAACTCGACAACAATTAAAAAACTAAAACACAACCTACTATTATCTATAAAATTTATATTAACAAGACATTGTTATCAAAAATTTGTATATTTTATAATTAAAGTATACTGATACCTCTGTTAAATGTAGAATATTTGACGAACAAACATAATATAAATAAAAATATGGCAGGTTAATAGTTATTTACTTTACAAGTGGGCAAAGTAAGGAATTACCCAGGAGATAATTTTATCGAGTGGATAATTACACTTTGCCCACGTGTGAAGTATAACGTTTTATCCAACATCTCTTAATAAATTGAAAATTTATTAAAGAAATATTATTTGACAGTGACATATGCTTTAAATTTTTAAATTAAAATGTCAATCGAAGTAGTTACCGAAGTGTTGTGTTATTATTATTGTTATAAATTTAAAAAAACTCACTAGTGGCTTTTCTATAAATTATACCCACTAGTGGGTAATCTATTACTTTCCTTGTTTAAATCGCCATAGTTATAGAGCATTTATTGAGAGGTGTTGGATAAAATTTATTATTTCTGTCATTATTATTTACTTTAAGCAGAGTGCCACACTCACTCAGACATGTATAAAAAATGTTTGTATTTACACGATAATGGTAATAATTATAGTTTGTAAAACTTTAATACAATTCTATGATACGAGGCGGACGACGAGACAGGAAGAACTTGTTATTTTCTTCCGGTTATTTTTAATAAGCAAAAGGTCAATCAACTGAACATTTCACACTACAAACAATAAAAAAACTTGGTGTCCTTCCTTAACTTATTATTCATACTCAAATAATTTCGCAAAACAGACAACTTGACTGGCTGTTGAACCAGGAACTATTTTTTTGAAATTATTATCATTGAAAGTTTACAGACGTAAAATGATCTTCATTGTTGTTAAGTTTAATAAAACTAATTTAGACTTCTCGTATTGAATCACCTTGACAACTGGATTACTAGTAATGGTCAACGCTTCCATTGACGTCATATACCACGTGGCATATCGTCGAAAGGCTTAATTATTAAGTGCTTGATTATCTAGTTTGTAGTTTAAGTGGCTCATGATGCTTCTGTTATCATGCTGGTTATGATTCTATGATTTGCTATTGATAAGAATGCACTTATCAGAGTAATTATTAATTTTTTCCTGAAATATGACATATTGTTTATTTGTTATTGACGCAAATTCACTTAAATATATTTTGAAAAACAAAAACAATGAGGTCCTTTACTAGCGTCACAAAATGACAAGTTTTTATACTATAACAAGATCAAAAAACATTATAGTAGTTATAATGCAAGTTTAAAAAATATTAATAGTTATTCAGAAGTTTGACTTTTCTGTTTCTCTCATACATCTATTCTCTTCTAAATACTTTGTACTTCACTTATTTTTGTCGAAGTACCAAATTTGTGTCTCCTAATTTTTATTTTCTATTGGTAACCAAATAATACAAATCACACTTGATTAAGAATTCGCGAGATAATGAAACTCATGTTGAATGACATAGGTTAGCAAAATTTATCAGGTGTTGACTAAAATAATCTTACAGTTTATTTATGTTTTTTCTGGAATGTATTTTAATTATTTTCCAAGAAAAGTTATTTTTTCACGACCGGGAGAGAAACTAGGTTTCTGTGTTACCAAAATCATGACAGAACCAACTAATTTTTGTGTACTTTCTCTCCCGTAATGAGGAAAAGTGTTCAAATAATGTGAAAAATAAATAAAATTAAACAAATAAAAGGTAACTATCATAAATTATATTACAATTCAAATAATTTTGAAATACATAAAAACTATCATAAATATATGGGTCGTGAAAAATACTATATTATTATATGAGGGATTATGATAGTCATTATTCACGAAGATGAAAAATCATCTGAATGTAAAATGATCATAATCCAAAATATAATACTATATTTTTTCTACTCATGTAATTTCAGAAATCACTTTTGAAAATGATCGAAATTCGTTGAAAACACACGTTGAAGAACGTCAACATAAAATATACAATGACAATTGACTACATGTCAACTGTCAGACATCAGACGGTCATCTATAAAATAACAGTGAATTATGGATTTCTGGCACTGTGATTGGTCGAGAAGAGTGAATTATGGGTACTATAATTTATAGAAAAATTGAAATAATTGGGAGTAAATAAATAATATATACACCGCAGGAGAGAAGTGTATTTTTCTACAATTAATTTAATTTAAATAATTTTCTAAACAATTAAATCAAACATTTATGTGACTTCAATTATTTACAATCCCTCCTGCTTGAGGTTTACAACAAACTACAACTCTGACGTCACAGAATTTTTAAAAAATCATTGCGGCTTAATGAATAACAATTAAGACTTTTTAAAACTGCATATTATAAGTCTTCAATTTAAATAACGCTTCATAAAAAATATCTCCGATCTGTGTTTGATTCCTTGCGTGCCCGTGACGTCATGAGGGTCGATGACGTCACAGCGTGCTTTTCGGTTTTGACCTACAACCTCCTTGCGTGGATAGAATTCATTGCTCGATCTTTTATTCATACTGTAGGAAATTATGGCCGGCGTTATTTATTAATACAATAATATGCACGTGAACTTGTTAGGACGAAGGACTGGTCTTTTTATATGCTAAGAAAATCGAACTTATCATTAACAGTACGGGTAAAAATAGATCGGGACCTTCGATTTTTAAAACCTTGTTTAATTTAATAAAGCAGCTATTTTTAACTGCGAGTAATTGACAGAACCAGTATTTTACCTTACAGATGAATTTTACGATAAATATATGTTATTAAACGCTGTTATTTCGTTTGGAATAAAATAAGGAACCATCAAAGTAAAACCTGAATTTAGCATTTATTGCAGTTGCAGACGACATTCAATTGTTAATGAGGTCCTTCACTAGGGTCATTTATTCACCACCGACTTATAATAAGGCTGTAACTATGGTTATTTGAAATAAATAATGTCCAACATTTCTCACTCAGTGAGAGAATAATAGAGAAAGTCACGGAGGAAATAATTACTGATTAAATTCACTAAATTCTTTGTTATAAAAGTGTCTAGACTTCTTCGAAATTAAAATCAGACATGTTTCTTGTGATATTTAGAGGTTTTTTCACATTTTCATCTATTTTTTAAGTATAAGGAAGTATTGGAATCACGAAATAAATCGCTGATGAGATTTTTGACGTCCACTGAATCCGTTAAGACCAATTTCTCAATGATGTCTGTGTGTGAGGATGGATGGATGGATGGATATCCGTGTGCGCAATATCTCATGAACTAGACAAGATATGTGAACGAAACATGGAATTTATAAGTTTTATAAAAAAAATGAAGAACTGAGTTGATTTTGAATGAAATTGAACAACCGGAAGAGGAACTTTACTTTACTTTACAAAACAATTCCATTTTTTTTCAAAAATAGAATCAGCTGTGAAAAAAAAGTTTCAAATGAAAGATGTTAGCAAGAATATTTGGAATATAAAATCTTATTTGCACTTTTCTTGTACATGCTTCTAATTTTGAGAAAAACTAAATTATATATTTAATAATATATTTCAATAATCTTAGTTACAATGGAAACAAAAACTAAAACATTTTTAATATCTATGTGTCAAATGTGACAAATAATTGTGAAATATAAAAAATATGTGTCTTGTGAAATATTATAAAAGTAATATATGTATTATTAGTTAAAAAGTAGTAAGCTGTCAAATTGTCGAAGTGTCAAATGATTGGCAAATAATTTGAAGATTTTTGTTTTGTTTTGGTAACTAATACAAATCACAGTTGTTTGAGAATTCGCTCGATAATGGCATTAGGTTAGATCGACGCAATGAAATTAAAGACATGTTGAATGAGATAGGTTATCAAAATTTATCAGTGGTTTAACTAAAATAATCGTACAGTTTATTTATATTTCTTTTTTTATTTTAATTCCATTTAAATAATTTTTGTAAACAATAAATGTATGTTTTCAAATTGATAGTTTAATTTAAAATAAATCTATGGGACCGTGATTTGACGGTTGGTAGAAACGGGTAAATGGCCTAACGATATATTTATTATCTTCTATGAGAATTTATGTTTCCTGTTCCGCTGAAAATTTAATTAACACAAGTTAAAAATCTGTTGACATTTCTCAAGAAGTTCTACATATAATAAAGCAAGATTCCAACCACAAAACTATCAAGCCACGTAAAATAAAAATAAATTGAAATGCACGCTGAGAATAGAGACTCCATAAACATAATTCATTTCAGTCAGATTCACCGAGCACCGAGGATATTTTTAGCGTTTCGTCTCGCACTTCGCTGCTGCTTCGAAATTCAACTCAACTTCTGCGTGATTCCGAGAACACAATCTAGGGGGGGGGGGGGGGGGGGGTGATTTATTATTTTGTTGGTAGAATACATGGCTAGAGAGATACTATATATTTTATAGCTTTATAGCTTTTATTAAATAAATAAAATGAAATTTGTTCATTGATTCAAATGCAGATATTAAAGCTATTTAATTTTTATTTCAAACATTTTTATCTCTCGCCACATACCTGTAAGGGAAGTATAGGAATCATGCTATAAATTCGGTAGTGAGTTTTCAGTAGATAAGCACGTTTTAGGTTCTCTACAATACGATTTTAATATTTTCGCGATGATGTCTGTGTGTTTGGATCTCTGAAGTTACGGTTTCTCAAAAGCTACTAAACTGTATATTTCACATGTATCCCCTTGGGAAGAGGTGATTAGTTTTTGATGATAATACAATAACCGAAAGTGGTAGTTTACTTGAAGCCCTATCAAGTTATTTTGAAATATCTCAGTAAAAATTGTATGATAATTTTTGTTGATAGAATAATGTTTAAAATAATGTTATTTACAATTGCTGTGTGAAACATTTTTCTCTTACTGGCACCATTAAGAATTACAATACATTTTAATTCAAATCTGCTAACTTGTGCGTTAAAAAAACAACGGTTCAAAATAGTACATAATTTATTATATGAGGGATCATAGGATTATGGTAAATTCAAATCATCAGAGTGAATAATGCCCATAATCGCAAATATAATACTATACTTTTTCTACTCCTGAAAATTCGGAAATAATTTTTGAAAATGATCGAAATTCGTAGAAAAGATACGTTGAAAAACGTCAACATAAAAATATACAATGACAACTGACTACATGTCAAATAAATCAAACGACAGTTGCTTGGTAATCCACATCACGTCTTTAAAATAACCGCGAATTACGGATTTCTGGCTATGTGATTGGTCGAGAAGAGTGAATTATGAATCGTAATTCACTATCATTGAGTTTTTTTAAGGATGAGCTTGCTTGATAGTTTTTTCCGTGTTCTTGCATTGTTTGATAAGAAATCTATGGCGGGAGGTATTGTGCTACCCACAACAGTTTATTTTCTAAACTAAATACTCTGTATGTAAAGAGTGTGATAGGTTAAAATTTTAAGCACGTTTTGAGATCTTTAAAATATAATTTCACTATTTTCAGTAATAATATAACAAGAGAGTGAGAATAAATTAAAATAATTTGACAGATCTTTCGAAAGCTTGTAGCCAGGCAGTAGCCACGAAAGCCCTACGGGCTTTCGTGGCTACTGCCTGGTAACAAGTTTGAGAAAGATACTGAAGAATTATTTTATAATTTATTAAACTTTCTAGTTATATTTAACTAGATTATTTTTTGGTTTCATTATCAGGCACATCACTAAATCTATATTTTTTGCTCATTTTTACTTGTGTTGATGATAACTATCTGACATCTGATAACTGTCAACAAAAACAAAAAATCTACAGAGAATATTGCCGGGAATAATCACAAGAGCATTATTCTCAGTATAATAATGACAGGATTGGTTAAAACGCAGACACGTGACATACAATGTAGCATTTGATTGGTTTAAATAAACGTCAAAAAATAATCAGTATAATAATGACAGGATTAGTTAAAACGCAGACATGCACGTGACATACAATAAAGCATTTCATTGGTTTAAAGAAACGTCAAAAAATAATCACTGGAACAACAGGCTGTATTAAATTTCAAAATTAGATTTTAAATGTTCATGTTAGAAGCTGATTACATTTTCATAGTAAATCATCAACTGAAAGTGGTAGTTTAGTTGAAGAACTATCAAGTATTTTTAGCATATTTCAGTAAATAAATGTGTTAGTCAATTTTGTTATAATAAAAAAGATGTGTTATAAATATGAGCTACAATTTTTATTTGAAACTATTTTCTCTAATTCGTACCGTTTAAGAGTAAGATTTTTCTGTTGATTGCTATCCTTTCTGTGGCAATTTTTCTCGGTGAAAAATGCAGTTGCACACGCGTGGGCGTAACGGCGTCGCAGTCGCCGTCAAGTATTTCCATCGCGTAGCAGAACTGGAACGACGTTGTGTTGTTTCTTTTCCTTGGTTTGGTTTGTGGAATTGTGGTGTTATTCTTGAATGGATCAAGTTGACTGTGTTTACGAGAATATTACGCGGAAAGTAGTCGCAGTTTGAAAACCCGCCGCTATTTTAATTCTCACAAGATTTATCGAGGTTTCAAATTATTATTTAGTTTATGGCTCGTTGGGGCAAATATATGAGGTTTTACTTTACGCATTCAAGCAACTTTGATCGTATTTTACTGCCGTTTACAAATAGCTTTCTAATTGGGAATGCTGCATATTTTTTTTTTGTACTCATACATTGAAATGTGTTGTTTAACGTTGCCTAAGCAACGTCCGAAATGTCCATTTCCCAGGTCTCCACCAGATAGACAACCGGGAAATTTTGACGAAAACATTCCTATTTCTAAAGCGTTTATTAATAAATTATATTTATAATAAAAAAATATAGTAATTCTAACTTCCCGTTGCATAATATTAATATAAACAATGATGGAATAAGAATGAAATTGAATTTAAAAATAACAAATTTTTAATGCATTTGGTTACCAATGTTGGCAATAAAATCTGCCCGATGTGACAGCTGTAAAAAATATATTCTACAAATATAATGTTAGTTATCTCAATATAAATAAGAAATATAACAAATTTACAAGTGATTACGGTAAATATTAATTAATTAATTTTAATTGTTTTTTAATTTATTAGACAAATTAATTTGTGTGTTTATATTTATAGTGCAACTTTGCCAATTATCAAAATAACTACTTGAAGAACTTCATTTCTTTGTATGGACTGTTATTAGTTTTATACTTTTATACAAAAAATATTGTACAAACCTCTTGCGTGAACTCGGTTCCCGCATTTGGTATGTAAATAACTATTGTGGTTGCTTCAAGATTAAAATATAACATAATAATAGTATATTCTACATCAAGTAATGGAATGGCACATATTCCACGCGAGCAAAAAGTTTGTAGTCCGAACCGAAGGCGAGGGCTACGGTTTGCGAGTGTGGGATATGCCATTCCGTTACTTGTTGTAGACTATACTTTCTATAACAAGATTTTGGAAATTATACAAAAATACAAATATAAAACTGTTGAAAACGTCAAACTCAAATAAATGAAATTAAAACAAACAGACATAACCATAGTAACTGAATAAAGATACTTCATATATCGCGCTAATATGCGGCTCTGATTCGTCGAAAACATTCCATACATCGCTTATGGAATATTAGTGATTCCATAAGAATTTTTAGTTGTGGAATGCCTAGTTTTCAAAACAGTGTTATAGATTTTTTTAATAATTGCATATTGTCCCCAAGGATTAGATTATTTAAATAGAGGGCTTTCAGGTATCTGGGTGGGTGTTGAGAACACAAAGAGATTCAGTCGTAAAGAGGATGAGTCTCATTTAACGGGCGATGCCTCGGAACTTTCCACTGAGTAGTGCATGAGCAGTGTTGATATGTTGAATACGGTGCGCAGATAACCCACCGCAGGTTTTGCTCTTCATGCTTCGACCACTTTAATTCGATTAAGTGGAAGTGCTGCTTTCATTCTTTTAAAGCTACCTTCAAAACGTTCAGCTACAATTAGTAATCGGTTGAAGCATCTTAAAATTGTCGATTTAAAATATGACACTTAGAATTGCCACTTACTGGAATATTGTTAAAGTAACCAGAAAACAGTGATATAAATTATTTGTCAAAGACCGAAGGAAAGAAAGGATATAAATTAACTACTTTTTTCTGCAGAGAGGCGACCAAACATGGTGGAGTGGCAATTTTTGTTGATTGCAATATTGAATATATTCCTCTAGATATTTTACAGTATAATGTAGCACAACAGGCTGAATTTTGTGGTATTCATTTAAAAAGCTACAATATTAACTTAATTGTCACCTATAGGACTGGACTAGGTAATTTTAATATCTTTTACAATAAAATTGATGGAATTCTTAACTTTTTAGACTCTTCACACAAAAAAACAATTATCGCAGGAGATTTCAATCTTGACTTTTGCTCTGAATTTCCCAGTAAAGATCTAACAGATTTCAATAATTTAATTGATTCTTTTGGTATCAGGGCTACTATCGACGTTCCCACTAGAATTACCACTACATCTTCTACTAGTTTGGACAATATTCTTACAAATTTAAATGCATGTTTAATTTCAGTCGGCGTCTTGGATCCATGTCTTTCCGACCATGGGGGTCAATATCTTATTTTAAAAGAAAATATTGAGACATCTAAACAAATTCCAGTGTTGGCAAGAAGCTTTTCGACCCGTAATATTAATTATTTTATATATTGTTTGAGTTTAATTAATTTCTATACTATTTTTAATATTCAAACAACAACTGCTGATGAAAATGCGAAAGCACTGGTTGATTGTTTAAACAACTATATAGAAATTTGCTTTCCGTTAAAAGAATGTAAAACTAACTATAATAAATATTCTATCCGTTGGTTTGATTTATCTCTAAAATATATGAGGGATAAATTAAACCTTTTAAAGTTAATTTCTGATAGTACTAAAAGTGTATATTTTTATGATCTGTATAAAATAACTTTAAGAGATTATAAAAATAAAATTACACAATGTAAACGTACAGCGTACAGTAATTTTCTAAGTTCTTCTGATAACAAAAGCAAAGACAGTTGGAAAATAATCAACTCAGAGCGTAACATTGACAATAATACTAATAAAGTGCACCCGGATTTATCTCCTGATAATTTTAATGAATTTTTTACATCTGTTGCTACAAAAACCATAGAGAACATTAAAAATGGAACTCTTAGCGGTACCCCGGTCGCTTGTACGGTGTCGAAAAGTTTTACCTCCAATAATAAATTTGTTCTTGAAACTATTGAAATTGCTGAAGTGTACAATGCAGTTCGATCTTTAAAAAACTCCAAATGTCTTGATATCTTTAATATCAGTAACAACCTACTGAAAGAAATAATTGATCATGTTGTGGAACCATTAACATTTTTATTTAATAAATGCATTACAGAGTGTACTTATCCTGATATCTTTAAAAAAGCAAAGGTTCTTCCTTTATATAAAAAGGGAGACTCTTCAAAAATGGAAAATTATCGACCTATATCAATTATTCCTACAATTTCAAAGGTCTTTGAAATAATTTTAAAAACAAGATTAGTCAAGCACTTCGAAAATAACAATTTGTTAAATAACAATCAATTTGGTTTCCGTCATGAGCGCTCTACAATTCAAGCTGTTTTAAGTATTATTAATAGGACAGTCGAGGGCCTTGAGAAGGGCAATAAGGTAGCACTTACTTTATGTGACCTTTCGAAGGCCTTCGATTGTGTGTCACATGCTAAATTGCTTTCCAAACTAGAAGACTATGGAATTGATCAAAGTGCGTTAAAATTATTCGCTTCATACCTGGAAAAACGGACTCAATCTGTTTTTATAAGATCCGATTCATCTAATCTTAGAATCCTGGAACATGGCGTGCCGCAGGGTTCAGTACTGGGACCACTGTTTTTTATTATATACATAAATGACTTTAGTAGTTTTATGCAGCCTTGTAATTCTGTTTTATTTGCAGATGACACTACTCTTTTAAATGATCACTCAGATCTGAATGTTCTTTCAGAAATTTGCAAATCAAATCTTCTAAAGGCAGAAAAATGGTTTTCATCTAATAACCTACTTTTAAACACGAGCAAAACTCAGGAATTGATTATCTCATCTAATAATAAAATTGTTTCAGGAAAGTCAGTATCCTTATATGGTTTAACATTAGATGATTCTCTTAGTGGTAATATTCACATTACAAATATATGTAAAAGATTGGCTTCGGTTCTTTTTCTACTAAGGAGACTTAAACTTATAGTAGACATAACCACACTCCGCGTAACGTACTTTGCCCTTTTCCACTCTGTTTTAACTTATGGTGTAGTTTGGTGGGGCAACTCATCAAATGCAATACAAATTTTTAGACTGCAAAAAACAGCTGTAAGAATTATTAATGGTTTACACTATAGAGACCACTGTAAACAGTTTTTCATCAATCTGGGAATTATGCCCTTACCTACAATTTTTATATATTATTCTGTAGTAGAAATACATAAAACGAAACCGTCTTTTTCTACCAACAGTGATTGCCATTCCTACCATACGCGTTCAGCATCTTTGTTACGAAAACCTAGGTTTAAATTAACTAGGTCTGAGAAAAACTCCTTGAATGTTGACCTTTATAATGTTCTACCTGAACAAGTCAAACTTCTGGATGAAAAGAAATTTAAAATAATTTTTAAAAAATACTTGCTAAGACACTGTTTCTATACAATAGATGAATACTTAAATTTTAGCCATAAAGATAATCTTTTATTGTAATTAATATTATTGTATTTTCATTTGTAATTGTTTTAATTTGACGTACTATAAACATGCCAATGTAATATAGTCAATAAAAACTAAACTAAACTAAACTAAACTATTACTTGTATCACATAAATAACTTGTGGCTAGTTTGCAAGCTTTACTAAAGGATTTAAACACGTGTTAATGTCCTCAAATCTGATAAATGTTCGAAATTAACTTCTGATAATTTAATTCTAATATAAAGTAAGCCATAAAGAAAAATAGTTATTTACTTCACACGTGTGAAGTATAACGTATTATCCAACACCACTTAATGAATGCTAAATTTATTAAAGAAATATTATTTGACAGTGACATATGCTTTAAATTTTCTAAATTAAAATGTCAATCGATGTAGTTACCAAGGTTACCAAAAATACACACTAGTGGCTTTTCCCAAAATTTTCCCACTAGTGGGTAATCTGTTACTTTCCTTGTTTAAAATCGCCATAGTTTTAGAGCATTTATTGTAAGGTGTTGGATAAACAATTTTTTCTTCAAACGTCATAAAAGTACGTTGTTGTGTATTTGTATTCAACAAGCAGAAGTTCAATATTGTCGCCGCCGGCATAAAAGTGTTTCCTTGGCAACACATTTACGCCAGCGGCGGACAAAGTAAAATATCATAGAAAATAGTAAGGTTGTAATTCAATAATTTGACAGTTAAAAATAAAACAAATAAACAAAGTAACAAAATAACATATTCTGTGGCAACTAGAAATACTGGATACGGTAGAATATTTGTTGAAGTTTTGAACATTTTTTAATGTTTTAATGTCAATTTTCTGTTTGAAGAAAAAATAGCATGTGTTATTCGGAGTAAATGTGATACTTTGTTTGCTGAGCATGTAAGTTTGAACGACGAGCGAAGCGAGTCGGACAATTACATGCGAAGCTAATGACACAATATACTATTATCGTTTTGACAGCGGATAAATAGGAAGGTAACTTTTTGAAAGTGATATAACGTTATTTACATTTCTCCTAGCAACCAGATCAAAATACTAACTATTATACATTAAAATTACTTGCATTATATGTCAAAAAATATAATATATAATAATTATACTTTCACCTATTGCGCTTTTAAATAAACCTTTTAATAAATAATGTCGTTAAATTATCTCGTCGAATTACACTCGAGCATTTTAATTTTCTTCGAATAAATTTCAGTTTGACAACTCAACCTTGTCACCTGACAGCAATTTGACTCCAAAACTGTTTAAAAAATATAATCACACCACCTACGGTGTCGTGATTTTATTAAAACAATTTTCTAGTCAAATTGCTAGGTAACAAGGTTTCATACAAACAGAAATTTATCCGGCAAAATAAAAAGCTCTTGTGTAATTTCAGTTGAAAATTTTCACCACAAAAATTACCACTATCACTACCATCCTTGAAGACCGTGATTTGACGGCTGGTAACCGCAATTCAAGCGCAAAAATACATCACAATACCGAGATCTGCATTGAGCAAATGTCATATCACTTAGTAGAAGTAAATCTGGCATACTTTGGAGCATTTTATACAATAATATACATAACAATAATAATTAATAAATATATAGCAGAACGTAACATAGGGTTAAATCTTATGTGGTGTAAATTTGCCCTATTTTTGATTACTACATACGTATTTACTGATGTTTATATTAAAAAAAAAAACCTTTTTAAAACAACATTAATTGCTCGACGCAAACAACGTATGTAAACCCATCAAAATACATGTTTAGATAAAAATAAAAACTGCCTTGAAAATAGATTCTTGTTCGGGAAAACAACAATAAAAAATTTGTAATGGAAACTTTCTACGCTTGAAATAAAAATTATAAAAAACGTCATCCAGCATTTACTCACCTGAGTGCTCCACTCTCCCTGGGGTTGTTATATTTTTAAGATAAATAACTACCCTTAAAGATAGTGGAAAACTAATCAGAGATACACAATCTATGAATCTCATGACAGACAGACAAACTATACTACAACTGGGTATTGAAGATGCATACAAATGAAGTGGGCACCACATAACTTTCTTATACATATAAATATAATACATATATACATAACATCACGCTATATCCCACTCAATGGAGTAGTACAAACCCAGAAACACAGTCAACCAACAATCAATCTCCTCCAAACATTCCACTACTTTCGCTTCGTCCACATTCATACATCATTCATTCACGCAACAAACCATCAATCATACCCAACCACTTATTCCTCGGACGCCCACGCAATCGTTTACCTTCAATCTCACCCGCATATATTAGTTTCACCAACTTTTCATTCAACATTCGCTCAAGATGTCCAAACCACCTCAACTGACTCACTCCCACTTTCTTAACTACTTTCTTTTTAATCTCACACTTACCGTACACCTATGTATAATAAATATATAGAATAAATGTTTCCGTTATATACTTTTTTGTCATATAAGCAACTATAATTATTAAAATATAAACAAACACATAAACGACTAAAAAAAATTAGGGGACTTCAAAAATCAATGTAGTTATTTTTAAAAAATAACATATTTGGGGGGCTATGATTTTACAGCTGGTAATCGCATTTCATACACAAAAATATATCACAGAGATCTGCGTAAGCAGAGTGCCACACCCATTTCATGATATTTATTTAGATAGTTTCGTTTGATAGCTCCGTGGTAACGTGTCGGACTGTGGATCGTAAAATCCTCAGTTCGAATCCTACAGCTGACAGTTGCCAATTTAAATTTACCCTTTTTGTTGTTCCCCTCCACTAACATATTTGAGGGTTATGATTTGACGCCTGGTAACCGCACTTCATATGCAAAAATATATCACTTACCGAGATCTGCGTAAGCAGAGTGCCACACCCATAATGGGTAAAAGGCGTGATGGTATATTTATTTATTGAATTTGATATTAATTCGAAGAGATTCAATATATTTGTTTAAAAACAATTGACGATCGCCCAAAATTAATTTTTGACATTTGAGTTCAAGTCTTCGTTAAGTTTAATTAATATTTTTAACATATTCTTTTACAGAATCTTAAATATTTACTTATTTCAAATAATATTAAATTTTTTCGCTGCTGCTTTGTGTGTGTGTGTGTCAAGTAAACTTCCACTTCCGGTTTAGCATTTGTTATCAAATTCAATTCAGTTTCTTTGGATTTTCATAAAACGTATAATTATGAAGTTTTGTTGCTCTATCTTTTTTAGTTTGTAAGTTATAAAACATGCGGACACATATCCATCCATCCATTCACACAGACGTCGTTATGCAAATAATTAAAACAGAATCAGGGCACCTCAAAACATCTATTTCTCTTTCGCAAACATTTTTTTACTATACAAGGTATAAGAAAGTAAAGATGAGTGTTCTGTCAAACAACAGTCCCAAAATTGTTTGTGGTTTGAAGTTGAATAAACTTATTAGTTATCTGGGGTCATAACAGTGTCAACTTCCAGATTACAGAATTCACTTGGAGTATTTGTAAACAATCCAAGCTCGGAATAGCTCAAGTCTTGTAGGTCGGCGTGTTCACTCATTGACCCACAAATTATGATTATTTATTTGACTAACAGTGAGTCACTTTTGGACTTTGCATATTTCAATGATTTATCTAAAGTGTAAGTGTATTTTCGTACGCGCTACGCCGTCCGGTGATTCACAGACTTTTCCACTAATATTTGACGATCGAAATAACAGATTTTGCGCATACTCAGAGGAAATGATCCACGAAACTTCCAGAATATACAAATTGTTTATTGTTGATTTTGATATATCATATTGAGATCTGTTACAAATAGGATGGCTCGTTTAAAAATTGGTGAATGGCGTGATGATATATTTATTTTATTTGCAGTTATTTTGGCAATGTATGCACGATAACTTATCAATGACAACCATTTATATATTTGAAGTAATTTTCATATTTTAACAGACGTACACTAATAATGATAAATACGAGTCATTAGGAAATAACTTACGAAGCATTTTGGAGAGGCACTACAAATATAAAATGTTATCTTTCGTTTAGTAGATGCGTAAATGCAATTCTGCAACTATTTAGTTCTAAGAAAACTTTACAAGTTTTCAGAAATTGTTAACGAAGTATAAATATACATTTTAATTCAGAATCTTGCAGTTATTTTTTAACAGTTAATATATTTTCAACTGAGGATTTTAAAAAGTATAACAAACACTAATAATGTTAAAATATTTGAAAGGAAAATATTACACATTTGTTTGTTATTTTGTTTTATTCCATGGCAAACACTATTAAGGTCAACCATTCGGACTGAAGATAGTTCAACATGAACATGACTTTTTTGAAACAATAAATCATTATTATAATAAATGAAACATATAATGTTTTATACCTATATTTGTAGATAAAAGTCCAAAGTTTTGTAATAAATTTTAAAAAGCTAAGTTTGTTACAAATTATACATGAACATAATTTTCAAAGTAGCAAAATATATGCCACACATTCCCATGAACGACTACAGTAATGCAAATAATTTGTATATTTATAAATACAATCGTCTCTAACATACTAAGTTTATTTTCAATTTGAATTTACAGTTTTTGAGAAATAAATGAAAATATTCCAAAAAGTGTGTTTTTTCTGTCTCAGGCTTTCAGAACTCATAATAATGAATTATTAAAACTTTTGGATACAGTTCTGTATATTTAAATTTATTAAAATTAAATGTTTCGAATTATTGAACATAATTCTCGTCAGGAACAATAGAAACAAACAAGTAAATAGCAACAGTAACTATGTAAACAACAAATTATAACTTATATACAGAACTATATCCAAAGTCTTTTATTTCATAAACATAATACCTTCTTTACTGATAAATGAGGTGAATTAAACAATTCGTGATATGATTCTGGGGTGGTATGATAAAGTATAGTGTAGTTTGTGTTCCTCGGGGTGACGGCTGGGAAACCTTGAAAGCCATTATATTTAGCATAAACATAACGTCCTGTTTTAAATCCGTCCGTTTATCAACACTGGCGTATAAATAGAATTGATAGAAAGATGCTGGCAGAAAATAAGCGAATCCACCGGACTGTTGCGAATGTACGTCAGCTGCGGACTCGGCTTCATTGACGCACACCGCTGGACACGCGGACATCACCCGTTCACCAGCTGTGGCGACGCCTCTTACAAAACTCCTTGTTCGCCCACATCTTTTAGGGGTTGTAATTCAATATAAAAAAACTGCCGCCCAATACAACTCTTAAACGGTACAAAATAGTAGATGACACGGAAAAATACCTTCTTATTTGTTTATTTTCTATTTATATTTGAGAAATTTAATTTTCATTCGTATATTTATTTAATTTTTTGACGTATATTTCACTAAGAAAACAGCTTCACAATCACAATAACTTGTGTCACATTCACATTTAATAATAAAATGTAAATTTTATTTAAATATTTCCATGGTATTTATGGAATGCAAGTTTTATGAAATTTAATTTGTTTATATTTTATTATCTCTAAATCTAATGAAAATTAATAAAATTAGTGTAATCAAACAGATGTAAAATTAAATATTCTACAATTTTCAAAATAACATAAATTGTTGAATAGTTTAAATTTAACTGTACTTTTTCACGGAAAACTCTTAAGGGCTTCTAGTGAACTGCTACTTCCGGTTGACCAATTTTATCCTAAATTTATTCATCTCTTCATATAAGAAGCAAAAAATACAGAAACCTCTATTTTTGGATTTATAGTATTTGAGTTATGCAAGACGAACATACATACAGACATCATGGCGAAAATAATAAAATCGTATTATAAGAACCCTAAAACATACTTATTCATTAAAAATTTACTACACAATTTTTTGACCAAAAATAATACCTCCCTTACCTAGGGGTAAGCGGGAAATAAAAATACCAATTGATACATACAAAATATCAAAATTTTCATTTTAGTAATTTATGAGAAACCGTAACACCGGAGATCCACACAGACTGACAGAAACTACTAAAATCATATTCTAGGGACCATCATCTGAAAATTCACAATCGAATTTTTAGCATGGCGGAAAGTAAAAATAAGAGAATTTAGAATACTAATAAATTGAAAACAACAAATTTTCCTTTGTAAGATCAGAACAATATTTTTGAAGTTAATCTAAAAGAAAATATGCAATAACTTTGTGCAGCAAGGTATATGAAAAGAGTAGTCCAGTTAATGCAATTATTATTACGGTTCATAATCATTAATCTAGCGTAAAATTTATTCATTGTTCTTTGACATTAATGATTGCAATAATAATTAAAAAGCAACTAAGTCTACAATCAAATAACATTACGGCCGTAAAAAGCAGCAGTTTCTTTAATAACTCCTTTAATGGCATATAGAAAAAATTCCATTAGCGTTATCTTTAAATACGGTATTCGACATTTCTTATGGGTTACAGTTTCAGTAATAAATATGTGTTCGACAAACTAAAATAATTGTTTTTACCTGTTTTATAGTTTCACGAAGATGACTGTGTGCGAGAAAATATTTATTTTTTGAATATATCTATTGTATCCCCTTGGAAAGAGCTGATTAGTTTTTGGAGTTAATCCAATAACCGGAAGTGGTAGTTTACTTGAAGCCCTATCAAGTTAATTTGAAATATTTCAGTAAATTATAGTAATGACAATTTTTGTATTAGATGTTTCAAATATTATTATCTACAATTATTGTTGGAAACATTTTTCTATAACACTGTTTTGGAAACTACGCATTCCACAACTAAAAATTGTATTGAAATAACTATCATTGCATACGCCGCGAATGGAGTAATTTCGACGAATCAGAGCCGCATATTAGCACGATATATTATGAAGTATCTTGATTCAGTTACTATGGTTACTTCTGTTTGTTTTAATTTTATTTATTTGAGTTTGACGGTTTCAACAGTTTTATATTTGTATTTTTGTATAATTTCCAAAATCTTGTTATAGAAAATATAGTCTTTATGTAACGGAATGGTATATCCCACACTCGTAAACTTTTTGCTCATGAGGAATATGTGCCATTCCATTACTTGTTGTAGAATATACTATTCTCTTACTGTCGTCATTTACAAATTACAACACGTTAAAAAAATTATATTTTATCAGTTGTCAAAATTGAAAATAAATGTTTTGAAGGGATGAGCGTTTCTTGATAGTGGTGGTCCGTGTTCCCGCATTATTTGATAAGAAATCTATGGCGGGAGGTATTGTGGTGCCCAAAACAGTTTATTTTTGTATGTTAAGTATCTGTGTATTTACGTGATTTTTTACGGCAGTACTAAAATTTCCAGAACTTTTAAAAATTGAAAACATCATTTCTTTCCTCAAGGATATTTCAACACACCGATAAATGTTAAAATACATCGAGAACGTTTACAATAAACGATAAATACATCAGGTGATTCCAGTCGTAAAAAATGTTTTTCTCGAAGGAGTAATTAATTCTTTAAACATACAAAAGTAATTGATTTTACTTCAAGTGAAACAACATTATTCATCCGTTAAAGATTTCACCCCAGGGACACAGATCACGTGACGACGGCCATCGAATAAAACATGTGTTTTAATGCCCCACACGTGCTACTAATTTTAACCCACTTACTGTTTAGTGACGCGAGGAATAGTGACACCCTAGTTTTTACCTCTCGCATTTTCATTGTGTCCGAAAAAATGGCAATAAGATTAAGGAATAACAATTCCTTGATTCTTTGAGTCGACAATCTTAACGCAACAAAAATTGTACGGCGATTGAAATTAAACAACAAAATTTGATTTTTTTTTATGAAATATCATTGGTATTTACTTTGAAGAAGGATTGAGTAAAATTGCGTTACAAAGAAATTTATCTACGATCGTTGTTAAAAGTTGCCCTTTTAACGGTTGCTTGGCAAGTTAAAAGTGTTACTTTCTGACACTAGTGTTAAAAGTAATATAGCAACATGTTAAAAGTGATTTTATTGTTTCTTTTTAACACGCTACTAACGATTTTTATCAATAAATCAACAAATGTAACCCTTCCTGCCAAAATATCATTCTACATTTTTTAGTATTTACTCTAATACACTAGGAAGATCGTAGATAAAATTTTGTATAATATACGTGTTAAAAGTGATTTGTTTCGTTCGTGGGCTTCGCCTCGTTTCACAAACTTCCCCACTTACTTATAAAATGACACTTTTAACACTTATATCATAAATAATTATTAACTGTCACTTTAATTTACTTTTAAAGTATTTTTTTTTTGTTTTAACAAGTGCACATCATTTAAAACTATTTTATGGATTATTGAACATTGCTGTCAAAAATTTGATTGTCAATTGGGTGGATGGATGTAAATTTAGTAAGAAAGTAAATTTATTTTGGGTTTAAATTTCTTTATAAGTAATAACGGGGATAAATTTTTAAATCTTTCTCAGACGTATTTTTTTATTTTTTTACATGTAGCAACTTTTTACAAAATAGTATATTGTACATTAAGGGAGAGTAGTGTATGATTTTTCGCCAAGGAGGAAATTAAAGCACGAGCCGTAGGCGAGGGCTACAATACGACAAGGGAAAAATACACTTCTCTCCTGCGGTGTACATATATACTATTTTTCACGACTCCAATATTTATGATGGTTTTTATGTATTTTAAAATTATTTCAATTGTAATGTAATTTATGATAGCTACCTTTGATTTGTTTAATTTTGTTCATTTTTCACATTATTTGAGCACTCACGACGGGAGAGAAAATATATAAATCTCCTGTAGATATATGATTTTAGTATCACAGAAACCGACTTTCTCTCCCGGTCGTGAAAAAAGTTTTTTTATTAAAAAAATAAATGTAAAATAATTAGTCAAATATGGACATTTAACATTTGATATTTTAACATTTGTACTGATTTGCCTAGTTACCTGATGACTGCTATAACAATTGTTTAATTCGGTGTTGTCAAATTTACATTTCATTTTAATAGTTTGTGTGGCTCTACTAAAGGCCGTACAAATTTTTGGCATCAGGATTGTCGACTGAGAATTAATCAAGGAATAGTTCTACTTGATACTTATCACTACTTTTTGGAACACCCTGTAGAAGTGTTTGATTAAATTTCATGTATAATTTCTATATTTTATACCATTATGTGGTCACAATATTATTTTCAAATTTCATATTTAAACTGGATTAGATTTTGGTAGTAATCCATTAACCGGAAGTGGTAGTCTATAAAATATTTTGAACATATCTCAGCAAATAATTGAGTTTAATTTAAAATGATGTTAGCTACCTCTTTTATTTTGTACTGTTTAATGTTTGTTTAAACGGAAAGTTATGTGTTGGACACATCAGGATTTTCATTGTTTTATTGTGGCACTCTGCCGTCAAATATCATCCTCCAATCTAGAACAGCCCTCTTGCAATGTTTGAGTTGTGATGGTAGACGTCTAATGTTAGAAAAGCGCAGAGAATATTCCTGTCTCTGTCGGGTCGTAGGAGGCGTGCAGTGTCAAGGTCAGGATTCCGTACAAGCGGAAGTCAGGGCCGGAGTCGTGCAAACCGGAGCGTTTCCGGTTAGATGCACTATTATATAGAATCTTTAAAAGTACATCGAGCAACCATTTCTTCTTATATATAAATAATTATTATAATAAAAAACAAAAGTTTCTAAGCCTACCTTAAAGACGATAACCTTTTGGTGGTTTCCAAAAGGGGTACTTCCATTTTAACGGTGGTCTCCATTTTAAGTCTATACACAAATCTTGAATCACAACACAAAGAGGTTTGTTGAAACGCAACGAAATAAAATTGCTGCGACCGTCAACTGAATGCTACTTGCTGTATAGTTGAGAAACAGAAACTCGGAGTATTCGAACGATAGACCGGTATATTGGTATAATTCCCCCACTCCGACCAGTATCCCCTCCCTTTGTTCGGAGCACATGTGCGAGTATATGTGTATTCAATTCTTACACGATTTCTTTGTGTGTGTAATTTTTTTCCTTTGCGTCATATGGTTTAGATTAAATAATAGATGCAACAATGAATGATTATTAATGGTTATTGTATGTTTTGGCTGAGTGTGTGATTGGTGAAATTGAACTAGTGACGTAGCAAAAATGGGAAAAATTGTTAGATTTTTTTGTATGAAAAATACTTGGGATTTCTAATAATAATGGGTTTGTTGGAACTTGGAACTAGGTACATTATTATATTATTAATTATTAATCAATGCAAAATCATTGCAAATTGCAGTTTTGCGTCATCAACAAGGATGTATCATTTAAAACATAAATAATTCGATAGCGTAGGTGTAACTATTTTGCTTGCTCTGTTTTTGAGTGTTTTGGGAGGTGGTTTTGAGTTGGTTTTAGCGCTGTACCTTAAAATGGGTTAAATTGAATTTTAACCGGCCACCCCTAAAATGGTTACAAATAAATTAAAAAATTGTTCTGGTCTTTATTCCGTTTAATATTTATATTTGACCGTACTTAAATGTATTTGACTTTTCCCATTTAAATAACATAGAACTGTGACACATTTTGAAACTCATTTTTTTCCGAGGCAATAGAGGGTCCAAAAAATACATTTAGTGGTGAAATACATAATATAAAGATACGAGAATATTAGGAAAAATTAGAAGTTCCAGTTACTGTTCTTAAAATATTTGAAGATATAGGTTTTCGGTCTTTTGAGCGATAATTTGTCTATCTTTAAATATGTTTTAAGAATAATGATTGGGACTTGCAATTTTTAACAAGTATTCCCGGACCATTATATTATATATTCCACCATTAAATAGATATTTCGAACCTCGTATTGCCTCGGAAAAAAATTAAGTTCCAAAATGTGTCACAGCCGTATGTTATTTAAAGGAAAAAAAAATCAAGTACTTTTAAACACAGTTAATATTAAGCGGAATAAAAGCCAACACAATTTTTTAAATTTATTTGGAACCATTTTAGCCAGGGGGCAGCCCAGTTAAAATTCGATTTAACCCTTTTTAAGGTTCACCCTAATATTTATATCGTTGAAATAAAAAAAAATCTAATGGACTAAAAATTTATATAGATTACTATTCAAAAAAAGAAATTTGTTCTACCATTTGAGAACCACTGGATGAATTTTCTGTTTGTTATTCCAATTAAATGTGGCCACTTTCCTGGTCAATTCTGATATATAACATTTTTCTCAAAAGTAATTAGTTTGCCGAAAAGAGCTCTAGTTGTTTTAAAGGAAACAAAAAAATAAAATAAATATATCATCACAAAAATAACCCATTTCTGAAAATTTTGGAAATTTAATTTCGAAAATTTATCTTCTGTTAGGGTCGAACCGAGGATCTTATGATCCACAGTCCGATGCGTTACCAAGGAGCTATTTAAGGGAAACATCCTGTATAAAGGCGTTGATGGCGTATAATAAATAAATTAACGAGTTTTGAATTATCGCAAAAATAGAATAGAACAACAGTAAGATGCTCTATAATTATGATGAATGTAATTAGGGAATTATTGTGTTGACAGCGAGTAACAATGAAACAAAAATAAATTTCATAGTTTGTCATCTGTCCTTCGTCTAAATTTGTCAACGTTGTATTTGATTTCAGCACATAATTGCCTGCGATTCATCGTTGTCAGCACCGCCTTGCTTATTTACCTCGCTTCTCTTAGTGCACTGTGGAAAAAATATGAATAACGTTCAATAACTGAATCATAAAACAAGTGAATCATTTGCATGGCCCACAGCGCCGGCACGCACGCATATTCAACTGTTTATTTTTATCCCTGCCGTATATGATGCCGCATTTAGCGATTTGGTATTTTTAGATGAATTGAGCGTGTTTTGTTTTCGTGTTATCACGCCCTCAAATCTACTACGAAAAGGAAAAAAAATAAGTCCCCTTATGTGATACAATTCTGTATTTTAAGAACATACTTTTGTTAGGATTCGGACTAAAATAAAACCGTTTTATTATTATAATATGCTATACGCGGATATCCAAGAATATAAGCGCTTTTATTAAATTATTATTTTGAGTTATTTTTAAGTATTTTAAAACGTTACTGCACAAGTAACAAAGTAAAGAATGATAAGAAACACACAGAACAAGTAGAAGAAGGTAACAAAATATGGAATAGGATCTTAATATAGAATACCGTCATTTAATATTGCACGTGTATTAGTAATCATAATCTGTTTGTAATAAATATCATATTCGTGATAATAGTTATTTACTTTACAAGTGGATAAAGTAAGGAATTACCCACGAGAGAAATTTTAGCACACGAAGCCGAAGGCTGAGTGTGATCATTTTATCGAGTAGGTAATTCCACTTTGCCTACTTGTGAAGTATAACGTTTTATTCAACAACTCTTAATAAATGCAAAATGTAATTAAAAAAAAATATTTGACAGTGACATATTTCTAATTTTTTAAATTAAAATGTCAATCGAAGTGGTTACCAAGGTGTTGTATGTTATTATTATTGTTATAAATACAAAAAATACTCACTAGTGACTTAAGTGCCTTGATATATACGAGTAAATAACTATTTTGATCTAAGTTCTGTATCATTTTTTAAATAAAATACGTTTCGAATACTGTACGTAATTCTTCACCAGGAAAACAAATGAATAACATAAACAAGTAAATAGAAATAGTAACAAATTATGATTTATAAAACATAGAAAGCCATGTCTTGTTCAACTCGTAAGCCTTCACTGTAGATTCCATAGCTTCTCTCAAAATTTATTTTAATAGCATAAGTAGCCACTGCAAATATCTTTTCTTTATTGGTATTGTAATGTTTCAGTGAATTGTGTGAGACTGGAACAAGAGAATGAATTTATATATTTGGGTAGTATGTTTTCGAGGGATGGACGTATTGACCGGGAGATTGAAAGGCGGGTGTCTGCAGGGTGTAATGTATTGGGTGCTCTGGGTACATTTGCTCGAAACGTGAATGTATCTAGAGATGCTTCCATAATGGTGTGTTAGTGCATACATTGATATATGGGTTTGAATGTTGGGTGTGGATGAAGAAGCATGAACGACGTATAACTGCTGTGGAAATGAGGTATTTGCGAGGAGAGTGATCGTGTCTGCAATATATTGTTGTACCTATGGTGAGTGCGATATTGAGAAGAATGCTGTATTGAGCGAATGTCGAATGAAAGGTTGGTGAAACTAGTATGTGTGGGTGAGATTGAAGGTGAATGATTGCGTGGGAGTTCGAGGAATAAGTGGTTGGGTTTGATTGATGGTTTGTTGCGTGAACGAATGATGTATCAATGTGGACGAGGCGAAAGTAGTGTGTCAGGATAGGAATGTTTGATTGTTAGTTGACTGTGTTTCAGGGTTCTTGCTACCCCACTGAGTGGGTTATAGTGTGATGTTATGTATGTATGTACCGAAAGGTTTTTCTATTCAATATATTTTTAAAACAACTATAGATATTTTAAATCGGATTTAAAATATGTGAACCTTTACTGTTCCCGTTACATAATATCGCTATTTCGGTGGGATTCAACGTTCAATTGTTTCATCGCATGCATGTTTATGACACATTGGCCAGTGCTCCTGACGCTTAACACAATTATCCTTCCCGTTGCCATAGCAACTAAACTGTTCCTGTCACTCGCGGGACAAATATGTTTGTTTAGGTCGAGTTCCGATGCAGGCAACTTGGTCACGCATTACCGGGACAGCTTTACCGGTAATGCGATTAAATGTTACCGCGGTTTCCTCGTTCGTGTGTTTCGCTATTTGATTGTTTTGTTGGATTATCGACTGTTTGTAAATTGGTAGTTTGCATTCTTATTTCTTTGAAGTTTGAATGATTTATGTGACAGCAATAATAAAATGAAATCACAATTAAACTGTTATTAAATAATATGTATTGTTTAGAAATCAATCGATAAGAAATATTTATTAGTAATAAAAGTAAAATGGTATTTGAACACGTATGATTCGATAACAATGTGCGTCAATCGTATTATCGTTCAGTTCACATGTAATCTAGTTAGCCGTGGTTTGGTGGACGGCTATTTTAAAGCGATGGTCCCAAGATAGCCTTCGTGATTACAGCTGAGATTACTAGTGAAATAAAGAGCCACTTGACTTGATAGGTGTGGGTCTACGGATTGACGTCAAAAGGCGAGAGGACATGTGAATATCCAAGTGGGCTTTGACACTACTTACGGCACCCAGTGACGTACATGAACTCATTCAACGGAAACCAAATATTTTTACTAAAGTAAATAAAAACATTTGAATTAAATCAGGAAAACAAATAAACATATAAATATTATTTAATTGTTTTCCTGAATAATTCAAAACGTATTTATATGAAATATTTTCTATAACACTGTTTTGGAAACTACACATTATACAACTAAAAACTGTATTGGAACAACTATCACTCCATACGTTGTGTATGGAATAATTTCGACGAATCAGAGCCGCATATTAGCGCGATATACGAAGTATCTTGATTCGGTTACTATGGTTATGTCTGTTTGTTTTAATTTGATTTAAGTTTGACGTTTTCAACAGTTTTGTCTTTGTATTTTTTGTATAATTTCCAAAATCTTGTTTTAGAAAGTATAGTCTACAACAGGTAACGGGCCTCGCCAACTAAATTCCATATTCGTAATAAAAAATTGAACTTCAGTGCCTTGATACGTAAATAACTATTATAAGCATTACGAATGTTTTCAATATATGAAAGTATTTTTGGATTAGACTGGATGTATCAACATTTACATACATAAGTTATTTACTTATTTAGGGGTTGTATGCTCGGCCGGAAGTTAACAATTCAGAACAATATTCAAGTTAAACCAAACTATCCCCTAGCATATCGTCGTATTCGCCCATTAATTACAGCCAGCTATGAGACATCATCAGTTATTAATTTCTAGACCGCAACTAACAACAACGTAGTGGCACTCTAGTCGTCTAGTCGAAACCTAAAGTCTATACTTGACATACAATAACCAGTGGCGGACTTATCGTTGGCACCAAGGTCTCTAGAAGAAATTATTTATTTATTTAAATGACAGTAAATTGAAACATAAATAACCCGGGTCAAGTCAACTCCAAATAATACTGTAAAAATTGCTAACACATTTTTGGAAGTTTTCTTGATAGTAAAGCAATCAATGAAGTCGTTCACCATTTTTTTATTTATTTTGTTTTATGAAACTTTATTTAAATTGAAGACTACCTACACTTTTAAAAAGTCTTAATTGTTTTTTATTAAGCCACAATGATTTTTTTTATATGTTGTGACGTCATTATAGAGGTGTTGGTGGATCTTAAACAGTAGAGATTGTAAATAATTTTTGTCATATAAATGTTCTATTTTATTGTAATAATTATAATAAAATAAGTAAAAAAATATATGACTACAATTATTTACAATCTGTACTGTTTTAGATCCAGCAACACCTCTACTATGACGTCACAATTTTTTTTTCTAATTATGAGGCTTAATGAATAACAATTAAGAATTTTTAAAAGTGTAGATAGTATACAATTTAAATACAGTTGAATAAAAAAAAATTTAAATGGTGAAAGATCGCATTGTTTTCTGACTAATCTCGTTTACACCCGATTACAATATAGTATTTTAATTTGAAGTGAGCAAGGTTTGAACTCTCAACTTCTTGGTGACGAGGCCGCGACGATTATCTTGTATAAATATGTACGCCATTGGTTGATGGTACTAGGTTCTGTACACCCTTAACCTAGCATTGTCTTATAGCTCTTACCGGGCGTTGAACCCAGTTGTTGAAAATTGAATCTGAAGACAATGTGCGATGCTGTTACATACAGTTTATAGCTTTATGTGGCAAATTCTAATTAAATTTGAAATTGTGGTGCAATAAAATATAGGCATATGATTGTATTAAAATGTTCAAATTGTTCTTCCTTATAAACCCGGGGATTAACAAAAGAAGTAAAGTAGCTAATGTAACAACAGAGCATCAACGAACCATAACAAAAACGTGGCAGTAAGTTTGGTCCTTCGAGTCGGATTCAACCAGCGCTCGCAGCGGCGGAACAGCGAAGTAATTTAATTCGCGAACAATGACCTCGGAAGGGTGAAGTTACTTCAGAATATAAGATGCTTAATTCCTTAGAGTCCTGCAAAAACTATTTCAACTTTAAAGCTTTAATCCGTTGGTTCTCTTACACTAAAATTTTGTGACGCACGAATAGGTTGGACTTTTTTTAACCCTGGACAGTCACTTGTTTCGCAGTTACACAAATGTTGCACTGGAGTCTGGGAAACCCCAAGAAAATAAATGCTACTTTCCCATAACCGGATATGATTTTTCTAGCGATTTTACTTATGGAATATTTGTTTAGGTTTAATAATAATAAGTTAATAATCATTCTGAACCATATATTTTATTCAAAATTTTGCCAAAACTTTTTCCTCTCGCCATATTCTGTAAGGGAGGTATAGGATCATGCTGAAAATTGGGTAGTGATTTTTCAGTGGATGAGTACGTTTTAGTGTCCCTCCCAAAAAAATGATTTTTAATAGTTTCGCGATAATATCTGTGTGTGTGTCTGTCTGTCAGTCTGTATGGATATCTGGAGTTACGGTTTCTCAATAACTAATAAACTGAAAATTTTGATATTTTGTATATATCAATTGTATCTCCTTTGGAAGAACTGATTAGTATTTGGTGGTAATCCAATAACCGGAAGTGGTAGTTTACTTGAAGCCCTGTCAAGCTATTTTAAAATATCTCAGTAAATTATGGTTCAATGAAATTGTTGTTATTAGAATAGTAGTTCAAATATTATTATCTACAATTATAAGATACAGAATACGCCCCTAACTGTTTTTGGTCATATTCCGTTTAATGAGTGGATTATTATGAATTTATACAAACAACCATGCACTTCAGCTGGATTCGAACCCACAGCCTCTCGTGTGCTAAGCTAGAAACATAGCTACTACATCACCAAGATCGGCATGTATCATGAAATTGAATAAACAATTTGTTTTGGTAAAATCGTATGTTGATATAGCAATCGTATAGCTGTGGCGGTATGAACTGCATCTTTTGCACATCAGCTAGCACTTTCCATGTCCTGGGAATTTACATTTAATAATTGCTCAACGAAGTTATGATGTATCGTGCTGTGAAATTCGAGACACTTAAAGACACTTCTTCGAAACTTATAGACTTTCAAATGAATAAATTAGTTTTACAATTTGTAACACTTCAGAGTTTATATAATTATAAATAAATATATCTTCACGGCTTTTGCACAATTCAACTGTGAAACTTCACTTAGAGCAGATCTCGATATATGACATATTTTTGAGGGTGCAGTTCCGTCAAATAACAACCCCCAAAGAAGTTACTGAAAAAGAAGATATAGGAATAGTAAATTGCCCTCATAATAGCATGAACCTCCAATTACCACTGACCTATATTTTCTAAAAGCTATACAGATGCTGATGTTCTGCAATTGCAGTTCTTGCTAGATGCTACCTCTATACACAAATTGACGTTCTACGAATTAACATCTTTGATATGGAAAACAAAACTCGAGGTAGGCTGTTGAACAAAACAAGTGTTTTTTTTTTATTGATACTCTTGTCAACAATGGCTTATTTTGTTTGACAGCCTACTTGAAGTTCTATTTTCCATTTTAAAGATGTTTTTTAAACTTTCAGACTTGAATTTTAATTTTAAATATAGGAACACGTTATATCGTTAAAAGGATATACTTCTGGTTATCCATTCTAATAAAACATAGTACTCCTTTCAAAATAAAAAAAAGTTTTGTATGTAGTTCTGTAGATTAATATGACATAAAACAGAGGAAGCCATGTCTTGTTCAGTTCGTAGCCTTCATAATTTGTTTACTTGCTACTCACTTGTAAACACCATTTACCCAAACCCTCTATTGCCTTTGAAAATGAATCTTTACAAGTTACTAATTGACAGCTAAATTATAAAAATTTTACAAGTTAGTAAACAAGGTAAACAATGCACGTTGCCATAGTAATGTTTACAAGGCTTATGCGAAATCATTTCAAATTATTTTTGACAGAACAGTTGTGTGTCACTGACAGGACTTAGTTATAATTTTAATTTGATTTACAAATGAGTAACAAGTAAAATGTTGTACAATACACGCAAGGTAACTGTTTTACTGCTTCAAAGAGGTGACAGGCTCGCCGGTCATTTCCTCCATTCAACAGTAAAAATTGCTTGTAATGTAAATAACTATCACTTAGTTACTGTTTCTATTTACTAGTTTATGTTTCTTTTGTTTCCTGACGAAGAATTACGTTGAATTTTAATAATTTTTTATTTCAATAATATGAGTTCTGTAAGCTTGTTCCACTTACCCCTTTCCATTTAGGAAAATTTAACTATCCCTCTGATTATTTTATTTTACCAACCTTAAAATTATGACCCCCTCTTTGCTGTATAAGCCTGTGTATTAATTATTTTACTAAAGTTATTAGTTAAACTGATAGATTGCTTTAAACATTTACGCATTTTCCCTGTAACACATAGTGCGATATATTTGATCAGACCTATGTATTCGAGTATATCTATAAACGCACAGTAAGCATTTGGTTTGAATATGAATATCATGATCTTTCAATTAAGCATCAAAACATCCGAAATTAGATCGTGGCCTATTTACCAGCTAATTTGTTCTAATTCTTCGCGATATTAATGTTTATTTTTACAACGGCAAAAAACGCAATTACGATTCACGGAGAATACTTTTAAAGTGCTTTTATATGTTTATTTTTTATAAGGTAGTCTACAGAGGTTTAGACGAAATCATAGTTATGTCGTATTTGGAAACAAATACTTGAAATTTTTCTGGATTTAATCATGGCAGCTTTTCAAATACCCATTAATATTATTCTTTTTTAAGATAAACATTGTTTGAATCCAGTTCGCTCTGAATTGTTACTTAGCAGATAAAATCTGGTGATTCCGAGCTTCTAGAAATCGCAATTTATCTCTGTACCTCGACGATTTGCAAATATAAATAAACTATGAATCCAACTTATCTATCGTTTGACGTAAATCATACTGGTCTGCGTTAACTAACTCCGCGACACCTCTACGTCAATGCGTCCTTTTTTTAGATTTTGTATTGTTTTGTAACCTTTTTCATTCGTTATGGTTATTGTTTTTAACAATAACACTTGCTTATCAAATGAAACACTGTAAATAATTACCTGCCATTGTTTGAAAAAATAATGCTGCCGGGAAATAACGTGGGATTAAATTAAAATTATATTTTTACAATGCAATAAATTTTTAATTTGGCGTTTTTATTTTCTTAGTCATAGGGTATACAAATAATGAAAAAACCGGTGACGAAATTGAAAATAATCTGTTGTGGGCAGCACAATACCTCCTACTATACATTTCTTATCAAACAATGTAGGAACACCAAAGACGCGGATCCCTTCAAAACATTTTGTTTTTCCGAAATCGATACTAAAAGTACACGATATTACTACGCGAAGTTAGTAGATAAATTAAAACTTTATAAACTCTTATGTCAAAATTTTAATTCACAAACTCTTAGGTCAAACCTAAAAAAATAAACAAATTATTCTATAATGCTATTATTGAATTTATTTATTATTTAACTTTGATAATAATCTATCGGATATATAAAAAATCTGATGTGGCCAGCACATAACCTCCCGCCCAATACTACTCTTAAACGATACAAAATAGTATTTGATGATACAGAAACATATCTTCTTATTTGTTTATTTTCTATTTATATTTGAGAATTTTAATTTTCTTTCGTATATTTATTTAATTTTTTGACATATATTTCACTAAGAAAGCAGCTTCACAATCACAATGACATGTGTCACATTTCGTAAAAAATTGAAAATTTTCCATGGTGTACTAGGAATGCAAGATTTGTGAAATCTAATTTCTTTATATTTTATTATCTCTAAATCTAATGAAAATTATTAAAATTAGTGTAATCAAAACAAATGTAGAATTAAATATTCTTCAACTTTCAAAATAACATAAATTGTTGAAAAAGGAAATTTAACCGCGTTACGAAAAACTGTTAAGGGCTTCAAGTAAACTGCTACTTCCGGTCGACCAATTTTATCCAAAATCTAATCAGCTCTTCATTTAAATATAAGAAGCAATAATTCAAAAAATTGTATTTTTTGGTATTATAGTATTTGAGTTATGCGAGACGAAAAAATTGCCACAGACTACACACACACATACATACATACATACATACATACATACAGACATCATCGCGAAAATAGTAAAATCGTATTGTAGGGACCCTAAAACGTGCTTATTCATTGAAAACTCACTACCCAATTTTCTGACCAAAAACAATACCTCCCTTACCTAGAGGTAGGCGGGAGGTAAAAATAATGAAAATTATAACCAAATCTGACACTTTTACAGTACAGATTTCGAAAAAAATATAATGTATACCTCGTCACTAAAGTATTTTTAATTACTTGTTTAGTTTATTTTTCTCGACTGTCGCCTAGGATAATAAATTCTATATATTCGTAATAAATAATTATATTTTAGTGTCTTGTATTTAAATAACTATTTTCAAGGGTTGTTTTATATTTTTCAAAAGGCACAGGTTAGAAATTTAAACCATAATTTACTAAGATATTTCAAAATAACTTGTTAGGATATCAAGTACACTACTCCTATGGTACATGAAATTTACCTTTCACTATCCCTTGCGTATATTCAACATACATACATAATTTTTCGCTATATCCCACTCAGTGGGGTAGCACGAACCCAGAAACACTGTCAACCAACAATCAAATTTGTCTAACCTGACACACCACTTTCTCTTCGTCTACATTCATACATGCTTTCTGGAATCACTCGTTCACGAACAAACCATCAATCATACCCAACCACTTTTTCCTCGGACGCCCACGCAATCTTTCCCTCACATATATTAGTTTTACTACCCTTTCAAGATGTTCAAACCACCTCAACTGCCTCACTCCCACTTTTTTAACAACATTCATCTCAATTTCACACTTACTATAAACCAATGTATTCCGAATATGATCACTCCACAGCAGTTATATATCGTCTTTTTCATCCACACCCAAGATTCAGAACCATACATCAATGTAGGCACTAACACACCATTATAAACATTCAAATCGAGCATCTCTAGGTACATTCATGTTTCAAGGCAATTATTTAGTTTATTTAAATTAACTGTAAACACTGTTAAGTATTTCGAATGTTTTATTAATTTAATACAATATTAACAATAGCGCTGAAAACGCTGTACAAGAAATTGACATATACACAACTTGATGTATTAAATTTCTTAAATAATAATAATAATAATATTAAATTTCACTTGACGAAATTGTAATTTATTATTGTGCGCCTGCATCAAATTCAATAGAAATATGAACAATAAGTTACTTACAAGTACGAATAAATACAATAAATAAATGAAAGAAAATGCAAGAACTTCGATGTTGGATATGAATAAGTTATTCTGCATCTTCCGGTGCCTCCGGAGTCTCGGGCTCCTCGACGATGGGCTCCGGCTCGGGCGAGGCTACAGGCTCGGGGTCAGAGGTAACAGGTTCTTCGGTGGTTTCTTCAGCGGGAATGTTGGATTCAGCAGCAGCCACTTCCGCCTCGTCCTTTACCTGGTCGGCAAGCTCGGCTTCTTCTTTGCCGGCTTCGGCGGCTTCGCGTTCTTGTCGGTCCAGCTCGGCAAGTTCCTTTTCTTGCCTGGAAATTTTGTTTTTCACAAAGGACGCATCATAGCGTTTTAAATGCTGAATTATTGGCTTCTCTAATTATTTTACAACAAAAAGTGAAATGGTAGTTTATGGTAGAGGAAGTATTTCTACATTTTGCGACACTAATGTATATATAATTTTATTCTATCTGGAGCCTGAAAAATGGCGGAAATATTAATTAGTAATATTCTTAAAATCATTCAAAATATACCAATTGAAAGTTATTGGTTCATCTGCGATCAACCAGTGTTTGATTTCAAGTGTCTTGAAAAATGTATAATTTGGAAGAAAAATTAGATATTGTGAAATATTTTTATGGTCAAAATAGTGTTCGACAAAAATGTGTTAAATAAAATAAACTCTTAATTAATGTCACATTTATTTATTTTGTTATTCCATGGCACTGATGATTTAAAAGAAATTTCCAATAAACATTTCTAAAACACTGTTTTAGAAACTACGCATTCCACAACTACAAATTATATTGGAATAACTATCATTCCATACGCCGCGTATGGAATAATTTCAACGAATCAGAGCCGCATATTAGCGCAATATATGAAGTATCTTGATTCATTTACTATGGTTATGTCTGTTTGTTTTAATTTTATTTATTTGAGTTTGCCGTTTTCAACATTTTTGTATTTTACATTTTTTGTATAATTTCCAAAATCTTGTTATAGAAAGTATAGTCTACAACATGTAACGGAATGGCATATCCCACACTCGCAAACCATAGTCCTCGCCTTTGGTTCGGACTACAAACTTTTTGCTCGTGTATAATATGTGTCATTCCATTACTTGTTGTAGAATTTTCCTGTTCCAGATAGAGTAAAATTGTAAATATTAGTGTCAAAATAACGCATAAATTCTTCCTGTATAAAAAACTATTTTATCCAACACCTCTCAATAAATGCTATATTACTATGGCGATTTTAAACAAGCAAAGTAACAGATTATCCACTAGTGGGTATAATTTTGAGGAAAGCCACTAGTGAGTATTTTTTTATTTATAACAATAGTAATAACACACAACACCTTGGTAACTACTTCGATTGACATTTTAATTTAAAAATTTAAAGCATATGTCACTGTCAAATAATATTTCTTTAATACATTTTTCATTTATTAAGAAGTGTTGGATAAAACGTTATACTTCACACGTGGGCAAAGTGGAATTACCCACTCGATAAAATTATCACACTCAGCCTTCGGCTTCGTGAGCTAAAATTTCTCTCGTGGGTAATTCCTTACTTTGCCCACTTGTAAAGTAAATAACTATTATTTTTTTAAATGTAAAATAATTAGGGAAGCAAATATTTTTATCCAACACCTCTCAATAAATGCTCTATAACTATGGCGATTTTAAACAAGCAAAGTAACAAATTATCCACTAGTGGGTATAATTTTGAGGAAAGCCACTAGTGAGTATTTTTTTATTTATAACAATAATAATAACACACAACACCTTGGTAACTACTTCGATTGACATTTTAATTTAAAAATTTAAAGCATATGTCCCTGTCAAATAATATTTCTTTAATAAATTTTTCATTTATTAAGAGGTGTTGGATAAAACGTTATACTTCACACGTGGGCAAAAGGGAATTACCCACTCGATAAAATTATCACACTCAGCCTTCGGCTTCGTGAGCTAAAATTTCTCTCGTGGGTAATTCCTTACTTTGCCCACTTGTAAAGTAAATAACTATTTTCTACTCCTGTAAAACATATGTCCATTATTTAAATTTTTTCGATAAATTATAGTACCCATAATTCTTGACTAAACACAGAGCCAGAAATCCATAATTCACGGTTATTTTAAAGACGTAATGTGGATCACCAAGCAACGGTCGTCTGACAGTTGACATGTAGTCAATTGTCATTGTATATTTTTATGTTATTGTTTTTCAATGTGTTTTCAATGAATTTCGATCATTTTCGGAAGTGATTTTCAAATTTACAGGAGTAGAAAAAGTATAGTATTGTATTCGGGATTATGGTCATTATTCATTTTATCTTCGTAAACAATGACTATCATAATCCCTCATATATAGTAACGTCGAGAAATAACAATTTGAATTATTTTTCTTTGTCTCACCTTTCGAGCTCAGCAAGCTCAGCCTCCTGTTTCGCAAGCTCAGCCAACTCAGCCTCCCTCTTGGCCTGTTCGGCCAACTCCGCCTCCTGTCGTGCAAGCTCGGCAAGCTCTTCAGCCTGTCTGGCAAGCTCCCTTTCCTTTTCTTCTTCAGCTTGACGCGCGATTTCTTCCAGCCTCAACAGCGCTTGTCTTTCTTCCTCCAGACGTTTTTCTTCTTCGATTCTAGCCTTCTCGGCAGCTTCAGCTGCAGCCTTTTCAGCCGCAGCCTTTTCGGCAGCTTCGGCGGCAGCTTTTTCAGCGGCAGCTTTTTCAGCGGCTGCTTTCTCGGCGGCTGCGCGAGCTTCTTCTGCAGCTTTCTCTTCGGCCGCCTGAAATTTCAAAGGGAATTGAGTTAGCGGTTGTTTTGTTGGGACTGTAAGAGGTTTGTGGGGGTAATTGAGTGAATGTTTGGGGTTGTTGACTATTAATGGGTAACGCAATTAAGTTTAATGTGAAATGCGGTTTACTCAGGAGTTAGACAATGTTATTATGAATATAGAGGTTGAGTTTTTCAAAACAACCAGTCAGTTTTTCTGGTTAACTAATAACTTTAGAGAAAAACTAAATATACAAGCTACTGTCATAAGCGGGACATAATGGGGTCTTTCACATTGTTTTTAATTTTTTTTTTTTATGAAACTTTTTGAAGACTATCTACACTTTTAAAAAGTCTTAATTGTTATTCATTAAGCCACAATGATTTTTTTCTTCAAACGTCATAAAAGTACGTTGTTATGTATTTGTATTCAACAAGCAGAAGTTCAATATTGTCGCCGCCGGCGTAAAAGTGTCTCCTTGGCAACACATTTACGCCGGCGGCGGACAAAGTTAAATATTATGAAAAATAGTTAGGTTGTAATTCAATAATTTGACAGTTAAAAATGAAACAAATAAACAAAAATAACAAAACAGCATATTCTACGGCAACTTGAAATGCTAGATAAGACAGAATATTTTTTGAAGTTTTGAGCATTTTATAATATTTATAATTCTATTTTCTATGTTTGAAGAAAAAATAGCATGTGTTATTCGGAGTAAATGTGTCTTTGGGTGCTTCGCATGTCATTGTTCGACTCGCTTCGCTCGTCGTTCAAACTTACATGCTCAGCACACAAAGTATCACATTTACTCCTAATGACACAATATACTATTTTTAAATGCTGTGACGTCATTATAGATTTTTGTCACATAAATGTTCTATTTTATTGTTCAGAAAATTATTTAAAAGCCGATCTTTCCATCTACGAATACAGTATCGAATAAATTCTATTTTATTGCAATAATAATAATAAAATAAGTAAAAAAATATATGACTACAATTATTTACAATCTGTACTGTTTAAGATTCAGCAACACCTCTACAATGACGTCACAACATTTTTTTTAATCATTGTGGCTTAATAAATAACTATTAAGACTTTTTAAAAGTGTAGATAGTCTTCAATTTAGATAAAGTTTCATAAAAAAAATAATTTTTAAATGGTGAAAGACCCAATTATGCAGTGGATAAAATAATGAATACTTTTTATTGGAATGGATAGCCAGAAGTATTCCCTTTCCAACGATATAACATTTTCCTATACCTAATATTAAAATTAAGGCCGCAAAGTTTATAGAAACATTAATATTTTTATATGGAAAATATAACTTTAAGTAGGCCATTGAACAAAACAAGTTATTGTTTTTATTATTGATACTCATGTCATCAATTTGTCAACAATTGTTGTCGATGTAAAATCATTGTTGACAGGAGTATCAATAAAAAAACAATAACTTGTTTTGTTCAACGGCCTACCTAAACTCTCCATATTAAAATTGTTATTGTTTCTTTGTGCCCTTAATTTTAAATTTAGGTATAGAAATATGTTATATCGTTGATAAGGGAATACTTCGTGCTATCTATTCCAATAATAAAAGTACCCCTTTCCATTAAAAAAAATGTAATTCGCTACATCCCTTTAATAATTTTATTTTACCCGCCGTACAATCATGTCCCTCTCTTACAGCAAAACTGATTTGTTGCTTTAAAAAACTCACCTTGTATAGTGAAACCAAACAATTCGAATGATGATATTTTTAACCGACGAAAAAAGGAGTAGGTTTTCAACATTGATTTTGATATTTTTTTTTATTTGGAAGAGTATATCTTGTATTTGATTTAAATTTTTAAAAAAATCCATCTTTAACGGTAGGAAAATTTTTACATATGAACCGATTGCACCACGCATAACTTTGTTCTGGGTTACCCGATTTTGATGATTCTTTATTCATTGAATAGGGTATACATCGAAGTTGGTTCCATTTTAATTTGAAAACTTTTAAACAAAAATTAAACCAACGGATAAAGAAACTATAAAATAAAAATTAAAATAAACTGTCTTAATGTCTGCAGGGTGCAAGGTATTGGGGGATCTGGGTACATTTGTTCGAAACGTGAATGTATCTACAGATGCTCGATTGAGTGTATATAATGGTGTGTTAGTGCCTATTGATGTATGGTGCTGAATGTTGGATGTGGATGAAAGAGCATGAACGAAGTATAACTGCTATGAAAATGAGATGAGATAGGGTGAACGATTGAGTGGGCGTCCGAGGAATAAGTGGTTAGGTTTGATTGATGGTTTGTTGCGTGAACGAATAATTCCAGATGAGCATGTATGAATGTGGACGAGGTGAAAGTGTTATGCCAGGATAGAAATGTTTGTATAAGAAAGTTGTTTATATCTACCTTCTTGGCGAGTTCAGCCTGGCGGTCCAGCTCAGCCTGACGCTCAGCAGCTGCCTGGGCTGCCAGAGCCTCCTGGCGGGCTAACTCTGCACGACGAGCTTCTTCTTCCTTCTTAGCAGCGGCCTCTTTCTTCGCCTTCTCCTCCGCGAGCGCTCTGTACAAGAACAACGCTACCGTCAAACATCTTTTCTCTATAAACCACTACATATGCAAAATAAAGTTATTTTATTCCTTGGATTTAGATGAAAATGAATACGTACACTGATAAAAATGTTTTCTTGGAACCAACATATTCCTCTTAAATGAAGACAAAATTGATGTAAATAGTGTCAATCCCATTTCGTTTTCATTGAAAATTATTGTAGATTTAATAAAATATTCTTGTTTGAAAATTAATTTAGTTTCAAAGTATTCAATTGAGACTCATTATGGGGACGAAATAGTTTTATTCAAAATGATATTATTTTAAATAAAAACGTTTTGTTTAAAATTAAAACGACTTCTTTTTTATTATTTTTAAAAACAATATTTAAAATATATTCATTTTTTCAATGCAGAAAAAAGAAGTTAAATAATATTTATATTTAAAATTTCAGTAAAATTTTTTTCAACGAATGCATACAAAACGAAAACTGAAAATTTTCTTGAAACAAGAATTTATTTTTATGGGTGTATGAAAGCTTTAGAACGAATCAGAAGGGTTCAACAAAATATTGACACATTTGACATAGAATTACCCATATTTTAGATGATGATGACTTATATTAAAGTCGAAACTTTATATATCTGTTTATCCAACACCTCTCAATAAATGTTCTATAACTATGGCGATTTTTAACAAGCAAAGTAACAGATTACCCACTAGTGAGTATAATTTTGATAAAAGTCATTAGTGAGTATTTTTTTTATCTATAACAATAATAACACAAAACACCTTGGTAACTACTTTGATTGACATTTTAATTTAAAAATTGAAAACATATGTCACTGTCAAATAATATTTCTTTCATAAATTTTTCATTTATTAAGAGGTGTTGGATAAAACGTTATACTTCACACGTGGACAAAGTGGAATTTCCTACTCGATAAAATTATCACTCAGCCTTCGGGTTCGTGTTCTAAAATTTCTCTCGTGGACAATTCCTTATTTTGCAAAGTAAATAACTATTATTTCGATTGATCCTGAGAACTATCATTCAAGCATCAATTAAGATTATACTACGTTAAAATCGAGACTAAAACGCTTCTCTTAAAACACTTAAAAACAGAGCTCTTGTTATTATCCATACAATTTGCATGAAAAGTATTTAAAACGATGAACTTTCCGAAAGAAAATAATTGATGATTCGTGTGTGTTCATTGTTACACACTTCCACGTCTACCTTTCCTCTGCTAACCTCTCCTCCTCCTGCTTCTTCGTGGCGCGCTTGATCCTGGCGGCCTCCAGCTCAGCCGGGGCGGGGCTCGAGTCCTCCAGCTCCTGGATCTTGCGCATGCGCTCCGCGCGCTGCTCGCGCAGCTCCTTCACCTCCTCGGTGACGGCCGGCTCCAGCATCATCTGCGGCTTGCTGTAGTGACGGCTGGGTCGCATCGGGTTCAGCGCGCTGCCTGAAGCTGCAAGAAACGTAGGCCTGAGAGGGTGCTGATGACGGGGAGTGATTGTTGTGCCTTCTTATTGGATGGTTTGTTTTAGGGTCGTTCACCTCAATGCTTTTGAAATGAGGTATTGGTTTATTAATTAGAGGAAAGTTACCAAATGTGGAATAGGGTCTTAATATGGAATACCGCTTTTAAATTTGAACATATTAAAATTTATTAGTAATCATATATATTCACTTAACCTTGCCCAGATTTTATATTTCTGTATGTTGGTAACTTGTAACTTGTAAGTATAATTATGTATAAAATATTTTACCAAGTTTGAAATGACAGCCTGACAGAAACAATCTTAAAGTGAGACATCTTTACGTATGATTTATCATACACTGGGCATTATTGGGTTAACTTAGTAACAGTATTATGTTTTGAAAATTACTTAACAATATAATAATTGTATAAACATCTAAATAACATTAAGAGAAAAGGCGGTATTCCATATAAGGATAATATTCCATATTTGGTTACTTTCCTCTACAATTTAATTTTTGAGTGTGGAATAGACATACATAACGTCAAGCTATATCCCACTCAGTGGGGTAGCATGAACCCTGCAACACAATCAACCAACAATCAAACATTCCTATCCTGACACACCACTTTCGCCTCGTCCACATTCATAGTGCGTTTTATAAATGCTCGTCTATTCCATTAATCATACCTAACCGTTTATTCCTCGGACGTCCACGCAATCGTTCACCCTCAATCACACCCACATATATTAGTTTCACCAACTTTACACATTAACTGAGTCACTCCTACTTTCTTAAAATTCTTCTCAATCTCACACTCATCATACACCAATGTATTCCGGATACGATCACTCTCCTCTCAAATACCTCATTCCCTTATTACCTTTCGAGATGACCAAACCACCTCAACTGTGATTCCCTCTCATTTTCTTAACAACATTCTTCTCAGTCTCACACTCACCATACACCACCAACACTCCTCTCAAATACCTCATTTCCACAGTAGTTCATACCCAACATTCACTAGACACTAACACACCATTATACACACTCATCAAGCATCTTTAGATACATTCACGTTTCAAGCAAATGTACCCAGAGCACCCAATACTTTGCCAATTAGGTGGAGATTTTAATTAAAGTGGCACAACAATCGAAATATAAAGAAGAGCGCAACAAAAGCAATATTTGAATAAAATAACTTATTTATCGTACAGATATTTTTGTTTATAATTTAGCCATATTTAAGCAATTATGATTTATTTATGTGACAACTTACTGAAGTCCTGGAAGAGGCAGGGAACCATCTCCACATCCGGTGCAATTTATCAAAAATTTATTTGTTTTTTATATTTAATAATAATCAAAATTCAAAAATCGGAAGCTTCAAAATCACACCTATACAAAATCTATGTCAACGCACATCAAAAATATCAAAACTACGCACATCATGCGCGAAAAATAGTGACAGGAAAGAAAAAATAGTGAGTTGTGAGAAAATATTTATTTCTTCATCGATAGCACTATTGTCAATATATAGTGTTTTTCGTTCGTGTTAAGTGTCGCATGGTAGAACCAGTGTTATGGCTGAAGCAATGTCTCCCTTGTTAGTCGAGCGTTGTTAAATCAAGCTTTGTGAATAAGGATAATATAGAATAGATCACGGTTTATATTAACTATTAACACACATAGAAACACAGTTCTATGTGATATATATTTACAACAACTAAAAAGGGAGATTAATACTTCGAATATTTTTAAATATATTTATTACAAAATCATTTAAGTTACATTTAATCGCGCTTGCTTCACGAATGTATTCGGTATTCAAATTTGTATATAAGCTTCAATAACACTCCTTATAAATATATATTTTTATATATAAAATCACTGAAATATATTAATACTGGAACCTTAACTTGTAGGCTTTTTTGAAACCGAAAAACGAACCTAAAGCCTCTTTTACATTATTCCATTTTTCGTTAGAAACTTAAATTAGATTTTAGAAGCTTTTTTGTCTAGCAATCCTGCCAATCCAACAACAAAATTCAGTTTTCTTGTCAATGTTTCTAGTCAAAAAAAGTGTAGTGTAAAACAGGCTTAAGACAGATGTCTATCGTAGGGCCACCCTTCCTTGTCTAACACTTGTTGCTATGTAAAAATATATTGCACACTCTTGAAAATTATTTTCAATTCACATACTTAAAATCAAAATCATTGAATGTCATCTGTATCGGCTCGCATTTTCAACGTGAGTTGTCGTTCCAGTATAATTACATGTCAGTGTATATAGTAGACTGTTAACAAGTTAGTTACAGTCTGCACGTAGCATTTGTCATTTGGATAAACATTTGACAAATTAATATAATAACAAATATTTTGTTATTGCAAATAAAAAATTAACAACAATTGGCAGTGGTTTTTAATCACACACACATAAACAAACAATTGCTAGTCCATTTAATATTTCATTTGTTTGAAGCTTACTGTGATCACTAAATATATCAAAAAATATTTTTCTCTCTCTCTTTCTAATTTTGACCACAGCAAACCCTCTCTCCCTCTCTCTCTTACTTTTTTATGGATAAATACATAATGAACTGAATAATTTTTCTCTCTTTGAACACCGAATACATTCAACCAAACAAATGCCGATTCTGTTTTGTTTTGTGGGGTATAGTGTATAAAGTGTATTGTGGCAAATGTTTGTAGAGTAAAAAAATAAATAAGAGATAATAATCAGAGGTGGCCATGGTTATTCTGTAAGTTGGGGGGCGGGGGCGGGGGCGGGTGTGCGCGGTGCATCCTCTACGCTCTCAGGCTTGGCTGGAAGGAAAAATTATACCAAGTCACACAACAGAACTGTTAGCTTACAAACAGGAAAGTTAATTCTGTAGATCTGACCTATCGGTATCAACTAATACACATAACATTTAGATTCGGGGACAGACGAAACAAAACACATGTGGAAACTAATTATTTCAGTCATTTGTGTTTTGTGGTACATGGTCAAATTAATATAAATAAGTATGACACTAAAAATGGTCAGTAAATTACCCCTATTTCAAAACCTGTACTATATAGATTAGTGGCGTACTCAGGGGACACGATTAAATTATTTTTGGGTTGAAGTTTTTAAAATTTTTGTGTGTGTACTACACAATTCTTCTTACACATATCGTGAGTTTCAGCTAAAATGCAATATTACTTTTCTATTATTAATGTATTACTATGCAGTCAGATTCACAAAAGGAATTAACGTTAACTCCATTTTTTTCAAGATCTGTAACTTTATTTCTAAATGAATTAAATAACAAAATGTGTCAAATTTGATGCTAACGAATGTTAACTACAACCTTAGTTAAAATAAATAAGTTCTGACATTGGAAAATGAAGTTACGATTAATAATAAAAATGGAGCACTAATCTTTTTTGTGAATCTACTTAATGGATATTAGTTTATATATCCAGCCTACTGTTTCCAGATAAAATGCAATATAAGTTGTCAATGTTTTTGCAGATTTTAATCTTGCCTTTTTCTTATGATTAACATGCATCAACAGCGCTCATTTAACTATTGTAAATATCCTCTTAACTACGGAAGGATTTAGTCCAGAACATTCATCAAATATATTAGTAAACTTTTCACAAATGTTTCTTAAACTATAACAGTAATTGTACCAAGTAACAAATCGAATTTTATCTTCATTAGTAAACATCTTTACATTATAATGACAAGTTACTTGCATTTTATCTAGAACAGTACGGTAATGTTTACATATAATTAGTATCCATAGAAATACATTAATGACAGAAAAGTGAATGTTGCATCTTGCTGAAACTTATGGTACAATAGTATACTATATAACTAGTGCTGAAAGTTGGATATTTCACACCCTTTCTGCACGTGTTGTACACGATACTTTTCCGACGACCACAATTAAATAAAAACAAAAACAATATAAAATTTAAATAAAAATTTTGTTAAAATCTAATAAATCAGGGTGCAACCTTCTTAATTCGTGTAAATTCAGCAAATTATCTGTAACTGTCAAACTTTTAAATACAAATTTCTAGGTTAGTTCGCTCAGTTATCGCAGCGTGTGATAAAATCATATCACACAGTTGCGGACGCATCTGCTTGGCTAACGAGCTTTTATATCACACAGCATTGCTAGTGATATGCAATGACCAACTGTCAGTAATAGTTTAGTGTGTGAATTTATGTATTTTTCGTAGTGGTCGTCAGAATATTTTTTTTTAATATAAACGAGATTTTGTACTAGTTCTGATTACGCCACTGTACTAGGGGATTACAGGATGATCGAAAATGAAAGGTCTCTGTCTTTCTTTGTCTTTCCACAGAACTATTATATTATATTGCTCACCATACATAAAATACATTAAGAAAATTTAGGGTACTTAAAAAAATGTATATACATATCTGGAAAAATAACCAGATAATTTAATTATCCTTTTAAAATGCTTGAATTTGATACCAAACATGATAGAATTATAATAACTAATATAAAAACAATTTACGATCGCTCAAAAGTAATATTTATCATTTTAATTTAACTCTCCAGTCTGAGACATATAATAAAGTAAAAATGCATTATTATTATATATATATATATATATATATATATATATATATATATATATATATATATATATATATATTTCGTATATGTAAACAAGTTTGAAAAATATTACTTTTTGTCTAACTATTGGTATTGCATTTCCATGGTGAGCAGTATTTATTTATTTATTTATTGACTCTAGGTTCATCTGCACAGCTACAGATTTACACCAGCTGTACTTTTAGTACAAGTTGCATTGAGCGAGACTTGAACTCGCGACCATACTTGAGACTGCAGTGCTGCAACTGCCAATTAAAAACGCTGCTTTTAAAGTAATTTAGTACGTACCGGGAATTATAGTTAGTCGTCTGGTGGGTGCGGAAAAGTTTTCGATCACTCTGCAGAATAATAATCAAACACTATTTTATTGTGAATATTATTAAAGTTTGAATAAAATATGTACTGACCATTTTAATATTTCGTTCGACATTATTTGTTATTCGTTTAAATAAATAATAATACGTATATTTGTACATTGTGTAGATGAAAGTATAAAAACATTTTTAATATTTTTAAAATAGTTTTTAGAGATTTAATTGCAAAAAGATATAAAACTAACAGGTATTCCATAAAAATAATTTAGCAAAAATATTATTTCTACTCTACGTTATTATAAATTCAATGAATGGCAGTTACTTATATTATATTCAATGATTTGCAGTCGTAGAGAATTGTTATCTGTAGGTATATGAATTTAATCAATTTTGAGCACAGTTCCTTCAAAATGTATAAAATTTCAGTAGCCTTATCCTTCGTCAACACAGAAAAGGGTCAACTCTATGTGACATAAAACAATTTAATACTTTTCCTGCGAGACTCACGTCGCTACACTTTACAAACTGGGTAAAATGTCATAAATATCATTTGATCCACAGGTTTATCTTAACATAAAATGAAGTCTAGGACTAAATAAAATTCACTGCGGACAAAAAGAAATGTACACTTTTCTTTAGGATTTCCGTTTAATTATAATAAAGCATTTGATTGTGTTTCTGGGTTCGTGCTACCCCACTGAGTGGGATAAAGCTTGATGTTATATATGTATAATAGTCTCTGAATAGTATAAAGATAATAAAATAGAAGTAAAATAAAACATTTTAATTAATTAACATAAACTAAAGAAAAACTAAAGGTAAAAAAAACTATGAAAAAGAAGTGCGACTTTATTTTTGTCCAGCAGTGTATATCATCACGTTATTTATCCATATTTCAGTGTGACACTGCTTTGAGCAGATCGCGGTGTATGATATATTTTTAAGGGTGCCAGCCGTCCAATTATAACCCCCAAATATGTAAAGAGATACTACAAGGATAATTTTTATGTAGTAAACATTTTTGATCGCAGTCTATTTATAATGCAGTATTATTTTGAAAAATTAATTGAGTGTTAGACGTAGATGATCTACAGTTGCAGATCATGACAAAAAAAAATAAAATAATGACCAACACTATTTTAAGGGATGAAAATTTTTGATGGCATGATCTTTAGTTATCACATAGCAATATTTTTTTAAATTGATTTTTTTTTGGCCGTAGATGATCTACAATTGCAGATCATAGTACATGATATTTTAAATTGTATGCTATTTTTTATGGATAATTTGAATCCAATATAAAGTAAGCCCTAAAGAAAAAACAATTTTATCCAACACCTCTCAATAAATGCTTTATAACTATGGCGATTTTAAATGAGGAAAGTAACAGATTGTATAATTTTGAGAAAAGTCACTAGTGAGTATTTTTTATTTATAGCACCTTGGTAACCACTTCGATTGACATTTGAATTTAGATAATTTAAAGCATATGTCACTGTCAAATAATATTTCTTTTATAAATTTTGCATTTATTAAGAGGTGTTGGATAAAACGTTATACTTCACACGTGGGCAAAGTGGAATTACGCACTCGATAAAATTATCACACTCAGCCTTCGGCTTCGTGTGCTAAAATTTCGTGGGTAATTCCTTACTTTGCCCACTTGTAAAGTAAATAACTATTTACGTTTTGACAGCGTATAAACAGGAAGGTAACTTTTTGCAAGTGATAAAATGTTATTTACCTTTCTCCTAGCAACCAGATCAAAATACTAACTACATTAATGTCATTTGCATTATATGTCAAAAATATGATATATAATAATTGTATTTTCACCAATTACATTTTTAAATAAACCTTTTCATAATGTTTGAAAAATTAAATCACTCCACCTACGGTGTCGTGAGTTTGTTAAAACAGTTTTCTTATCAATAAGGTTTCGTGACAAACAGAAATTTATCCGGCAAAATAAAAAGCTGTCGTGTTGTACATTCTGCAATTGCAGATCATGCCAAGTCTGAGTGTGGCACTCTGCTTAGTTTGGTATATTTCTAAGCCGTCAAATTACAACCCTCAAAGGAATGTAAGGAAAAGTTTTATGCTCAAAATGACTAAATAAGCGATAACAATTCTCTGTGGCGACTGCTCATGATCGCTGATGGTAAAGTTGCCTGGTGTTTGTGTGTTTACCTTTGCCGAGGCCCTCGCGGGCTTTGCGCTCCTTATTGGCGTGAATGTAGTAGCTCAGCAGCTGGATGTCATTTCGCACCGTGTCGCTTTGCATCGCGTAGATTTCCTGCAAGGTGAGATTGCGGCGGCGCGAGTACGCCTTGTCGCCTGCGTAACGCACGCACGACAGGTGCGACGGCCCTACGCACACACACCACTACAACACACATCCACACGCATGGCGCCAGCACACCTCACTTATTTTACTCGCTACATATTTCATTAACACTCGGTAGGTTTTAATTTCAATCATTTTGCCGGTTCCAAGAAGTGTAATACCGAATTCACGCAACCATTTTAATTTAATTTAATTTTAAATTTTAACTGAAAATGAATGCACCAAAGCTCGTCATGTGTCACATTTAAGTTTGTTAATCTTAAATATTGGAATAACAAATACACAAATAGTTACGCGATTTATTCTTTGCAAGCATGAAGTTTTTTAAGTAATAATATAATAAATAAATCATAACAGCTTTTTTATTTTTGAATAAAATTTCTTTTTTATCTGACACAAATTGTATTTCTCATTTCTGATCATTTAATTTTAATTAAGTCAAACTATCAAATTTATTCATATTTTAGCACAGAATTTCAATTCTCAATAATTTAAAATATAACCTTGTCAATCACAAACGTCGAAAAGTATGATTTTCATTTAAAAGATAAAAGTTGGTTATCTTATTTATAAATAAATAAATAAATATATCCTCACGCCTTTTACCCAGTATGGATGTGGCACTCTGCTTACGCAGATCTCAGTAGGTGATATATTTTTGCTTTTGAAATGTGGTTACCAGCCGTCAAGCCATAGCCCCCAAAGTTGTTAGTGGAGGGGAACCACAAGGGTAAATTTAAATTGGCAACTGTCAGCTGTGGGATTCGAACTGAGGATCTCATGATCCCCAATCCGATGCGTTACCATAGAGCTATTTATTTATCTTAAAAATTAAATTAAATGAAAATGAAAATGAGAACATAAATTAAATGATTGCATACATTTGATAATACATATTTATTTTTTAATAAACATAAATTTAACTTAAATGTAAATGAAAATGGCTGCATGAATTCGGCATTAAATTATCAATATTAGTGTAAAAAATACTGAAATTCTTCCTGTTGTACAGTAAACTATTTAACTTTTTTGCTGTAAAATAATTAGGGAATCCAATAATTGAATCTTTCAAAAATAGCATTGAAAACGCTATGATGCGTCCTTCGATTCAACTCGCACAAATATATTCAAATTAATTCATCCTTTTATGTATACCTGATGCCTGATGATGGTCTAAATCTAGTAAACCGCAATTCGTTTAGTAAATAAAATACTGTTTAAAACGAAGCGAGTGTTATTTCTTTCTTTATAAAATTTGTGATAATATTTCAACGAGAACCAACAGAAAAATCCATTCAAGTGTAAAATAAGTCAGATGTTTAAGTATTTCCGCCATGCTACCCCTAGTAATTTTTTTTTTCTTATGTTTGGACATGCGTGTGCGCCGTGGTTGCAATTAAAGCGGCCGTGTTTGCGCAATTGCGCGTTTACAATTATTTGGTATCATTTGGTGAAAGTACTAACTTCCACAAAAAGCAGCAATAAGCTTCGTGCTTTTATAAAATTGTACATTTCTTTACAACTACTAATATAAAAATAATCTAGTTTAACAAATTGTAATCTAGGTACTAAATAATAAACCTAACAAAATTGATTTAACAAATCCATATATTTAAATAAAAAATAAGAGACGACTCAAATGGAAAATAGTTGAAATAAAGGAATAAAACCAGTAAAAATCAGATGCAAAAGATGCAATGTGTAAAGTGTTATGCTGAGCAAAGCATGCAATATAAGCAGACATCAAGAAAAACCCATTTTCCAATCTTTGGTTCAAAATTTTGAAAATTCAAATGCAGTGTTTCTTTATAATTCGGAACGCAAGAAATACTGCAGTTCAAACCGCGTTTCAATATCTGTATTATTTTTCGAGTTACAGCAATTTTCCACTTTTTCCAAGGGTCAACTTTGAGGGCTCATATCTCAAAAACTAGCAGAGATATTTCAATTTACTTGCTACCAGCGTGCTTCTCGGGCATTTGTAAACAAATTAGGAAATTTTGAAAATTTCGTAAATTTTTAGGATTTTCCTGTTATTGGAAAATTTCCTAAAATCAAAATTTAGTAGAGATATGGACTCAAAACCTGCACCAATCGATTCAGCGCGTCGAAATACATAAGTATACAAAATTTCAGTTAATTTTGTTAACAAATAAATAGTTTAGAGTAAAAAGTCTGAAAATGGCCTCAAATCCGAAAAATGTCAATGGGTACCCCTTGACGTATGGGCCGAATTTGGCCAGTTTTAGATTTTTTGCTCTAAATTATTTGTCTGTTGACCGAATTAACTGAAATTTTGTATACATATGTATTTCAGCGCGCTGAATCGATTGGTGTAGGTTTTGAGTCCATATCTCAGCTAGTTTTTGATTTTCCGGTACTTTTCCAAAAGCCGGAAAATCCGAAAAATTTTCGAAATTTTCAAAACTTCCTAATTTATTTAGAAATGCGCGGGAAGTACACTGGTAGCAAGTAAATTGAAATATCTCTGCTAGTTTTTGAGATTTCAGCCCTCAAAGTTGACCCTTGAAAAAAGTGAAAAATTGCTGTAACTCAAAAAATAATAGAGATATTGAACCGCGGTTTGAACCATTGGATTTAGCGTCATCCAAATTATATAGAAACTTAGTGTTCTAATTTTTCAATTTTTTTTCAAAAGTAGATTTTTTTTAGAAATAGGTTTTCCTTTTCGATGTTATTTCTAGTTAAGTGTTTCCAATGTACAAAAAGCATTTCAAGCTCTTTCTTACCAATGTATCTCTTGATGGGTTCAGTGATATAATGAGAAATGTTGTAGATGTCAGATTTGACAGATTTAATAGGTGTCAACATTCTGTTAATGTAATCGTCAGATGTAATCCTAGCCTGTGGCAGGTCATAATGGTACCTAACATACACAAATCATATTTTATTTTCACCTTAACGATTTGATGAATCTTCTATAACTGGGAGAGATATTATAGGTGGAGAAATTACCGGTAATAATGGAGTAAACGTCCTGAAAATCGGTCATATGTTGTAACAGATACGGACCTAAAATCAACAGTTTATTTCAAAATGAGTATTTGAAACAAATTGTTAATATTAATGGAATTATTATTTACTGAACGTATTTTATGAGTCGAAAGTATTACAGTTTATTAATCACGTAAAGCATTACATTTATTTGCAATGAATACTATTTATTATATAAAAATATCAAAATACAAAACAACTAAAATATTCTATTTTTTTTTTTTTCAGGAAAAAATTGTTCCTGGGGAAAGTGGTGTTCTGTAACAACCAAATGGGGTAAGTCCTGACTTTTCACATCGTTATTTTGTTTTTGGCGACTGGTCAACTTATGAGCAAGAATAGATAACTTTGTTTTGTCCGTTGCTATAGAATGCCAAAGGTATTTTAAGATAAACGTTACGAGAATTTTCAAATTTACGAAATGGCATAAAAATAAGTATCGTTTTGATGCCACGTGCATATATTAAACAATACAGGGTGTTTCAGGACTAGTGTAACAAACTTTAACAGCTTATTCTTGAGGTTATTTTGAGCCAAAAATGTCATATGAATATAGGTCCTATTCCTTCTAGTTACCAAAATACAAGAAGTTGAAGTTCTATAAATAACACGAAATTTTCTAATGTTTGTAATCAAGGTACTTTCGGAAAACAAGAGTTTTATTGAAAAGTCATACCTTATTTGTCTCAATTAAAAATTGTTGTACTTTTGATTGTATTTTTGCTTCATAATAGATGGTTATAGTACTGCTGAATATGCAGATATGATTTTTATTTAAGGATTATATAATGGTAATACCCTTTACGCGTTTAGAGAATACCAGGACAGATACCCAAACAGACGCTAACCTTCTCATGTTGTTATGTTGTTCTGTGTTTAGAATTTATTTATTTGTCTATTTAATTGTGTCATTGTGTGTTTTGTTCTCTAAATTGTATTCGTTAATATTAATAAATAAAATTATTAAGACAAATAAGGTATGACTTTTCAATAATACTATTGTTTTCCGAAAGTACCTTGATTACAAACATTAGAAAATTTCGTGTTATTTGTAGAACTTCAACCTGTTGTATTTTGGTAACTAGAAGGAATAGGACATATGTTCATATGACATTTTGGCTCAAAATGATCTCAAGAATAACCTGTTAAAGTTTGTTACACTAGTCCTGAAACACCCTGTATAATTTATAAATTACTGAAGTAGAACAAATTCATAGTTTTACATTTATTATTATTATGAAATATTCAGGCATGTTTTACATCAAAATAAGAATATATCGATAGTATATTAAGAAAATTTTACGAGTATTTTTTAGGGGTAGTAATTAACATTCTTTTTATCTCTGATGAATTTCCGTTTTAATGTTCATTAACGTCAGTTCCCAGAGAATTTTTTTGACTCGCAGCAAAATTAAAATATTTTAAAGGAAATTAATTTTATTTTTACCTCCCACGCATACCAATATGTAACGCATAAAATTTTCAAATTTCATACTTAAATTGCGGATGTTTAAGTTACATACATACATACATAACGTCTGGCTATATTCCACGAACCCATAAACACAGTCAACCAACAATTAATCTCCTCCAAACTTTACACTACTTTCGTCTCGTCCACATTCATACATCATTCATTCACGCAACAAACCATCAATCACACCCAACCACTTATTCCTCAGACGCCCACACAATCGTTCACCCTCAATCTCACCCACATATATTAGTTTCACAAACCTTTCATTCGACATTCGCTCAAGATGTCCAAACCACCTCAACTGACTCACTCCCACTTTTTAATAACATTCTTCTTAATTTCACACTCGCCATACACCAATGTATTTCAGACACGATCACTCTCCTCTCAAATACCTCATTTTCACAGCAGTTATACGTCTTTCATGCTTCTTCATCCACACCCAACATTCAGAACCATACATCAATAGGCACTAACACACCATTATACACACTCAATTGAGCATCTGTATTAGGCCTGTAAGGTTTATTTAAACATATTTTAATAAATAATTGAGGTAGGTTCAATTATATCAATTTAAAATAGATACAAAATAATATTGACTATAAATTTGATTTGAAACTTTTTCTCAGTTTTGAACCGTTTAAAAGTTGTTTAGGTGGGAGGTTATATGTTGGCCACATTAAATAATTTATTAATTATTGGTTTTTAAGTTCTGTAAAATACAGTTTATCAGAAATAAGGCTTACGAGCTGAACGAGACATGGCTTCCTCTGTTTTATAACTTATAATTTGTTATAATATAGTTTCTATTTACTTGTTTATATTGTTTACTTGTTTGCCAGACGTAGACGTACGGTAATTCGAAACGTTAAATTTTAATAAAATTTAACAGAATTTAAACCAAAATTATTTTATTTATTTACTATGAGCTTTGAAAGCTTTTCAACAAATATATTTATTTATTATTCTTAATATAAGTTGAAGTGCACGAACTCTCGCTTATAAAACTAGCTACCAACCTATAATCAAAAATAATAAATTTTCAAAAAATTCAAAGTATTTAAAAGATATATGTGTCATTATTTCACAATTAGCAGGCAATATTTTTTAAGTTGGCACGCCTCAACAATTTTTTTCGACACATTCGAAGGACAAACTAAATCTTGCGGCATGTTTTAAAAACATCTGAAATTCTAAAACAACTTGTTGGCTTTAAATATACGACAAACAAGTGTTTATCGGAATTTATCAAAATATAAATGGTCCTGTCAAAAATTACTTAACTATCTGCCAAATTTGAATGTCAATGCGGGCATTATAAATAAAACTGTTACAAAATATTTCAACAATACGCCCTTTAATCATTCCAAAAAAAAAAAAAAACGTAAAGTTATTATTTTATGAGTTAGGACTGAACATATATTGTATGAATACATATACAGGGTGGTGAATCAAAAGACGCACCATAGCGTTTTCAATGTTATTTTTGATATCTTCAATTATTAACTTCACTAATTATTTTAGATCAAAAAAGTTATATATTGTAAGCATTTTTTTAATATTTATAATTTTACTCTAACTGGAACAGCAATAACATAAATGTTTAATTGTTATTTAAATCATCAGTGCCATGAAATAACAAAATGAATATAATATTAATTAACAAGTAGATTTTAAAAGGCATTAATGCTAACTCCATTTTTATTATAAGTCGTAACTTCATTTTCTATTCTCAGAACATAGGTATTTATTTTAACTAGAGTTGTAGTTTAGATTGGTTAGCATAAATTTAACATATTTTGTTAATTTATTTAATTTAAAAACAAAGTTACAGATGTTGAAAAAATTTTGTCAATCTGCCTTAAAAGGATTATGTTATTTAATACATTTTTTCGAAATTGATACATTTATTACTACGCGAAGTTAACCAAAATAGTAGAGTAAGTTAAACTTTACAGACTCTTATGTCAAACTAAAATTACGAACGTAAAATAACAAACAAATTATGCTATAATACTATTGTTGATTTTATTTATTATTTACCTATGATAATAATTTATCGGATTTAATGCAGATCACATGCAGAACACGTCTAAGAATATATAAAAAATTATGAAAATTATAAGCATATTTGACACTTTAACAGTATTTTTATTATCACAACCATCCCAGTCGCAACAGCTAGCTGACATTTTACAAATACATAATGCTATTTATTAATGTTTTTAATTAATAATTTAATGATATCGAAAAATATATAATTTATACTTCGGCACTAAAGTATTTTTTATCACTCATATGGTTTATTTTCCCCGGCTATCGCCTCGGATAATAAATTCTATATTCGCAATAAAAAATTATACTTTAGTGCTTTGATATACAAATAACTATTTTGTCGAGCACTATTTTGACTATAAAACGATTTATATATACCAATTTTTTTTCCAAATTATACATTTTTAATCAAAACAATTGAAATCAAACACTTGATGTCATCTGCTGTACAGATAAAACCATAACTTTCAATTTATACATTTTTGATGATTTTAAGAAAATTACTAATAAACATTTTCGTCATTTTTCCGGTTCCAGGTACAGTAAAATTATAAATATTTGTGTCAAAAAAAGCAGAAATTCTTCTTTAACAAAAACTATTGATGATGAACGGGATACGCCCAAGTGTGAAGATTAAATTTGATTAAATAAATGTTTAGAACAGTGTGAATCAAGACTGAAAGATTGTTTTTGCATTTTTTCCTTATACTTTTCCTCAATTCAAAAGCTATTGAATATATTTGATGTAAAATAATGGAAGCCAGTAATAGAACATTTCAGAAAGAGCATTGAAAATGCTAAGTTCGTTCTTTGATTCATCATTCTGTTGAATCTGAGCAATATTTTTGGTAGTACGTACCTCAATTTAGAGCTGGGCCATGGGACGCGCACCCTGCTTACTGGTGCATGGATTGTCTTCAAGAGTAAGTTGGTCTGCGCCCTGATTAAGTTGGCCTCACTGTCGAAGTACTATAGCACACAAAAACATTAACATTTATCGTCATTTCATTGTAATTTCAATTTCAAAGTATTGTAACATGTACGAGTTCTGTATTATCTCATAAAAGAAATGCTCAAAATCAATTTTTCATCGCTGCCTTTGATCAATACCCCAACCGGAAGTCTAGTACCTCCTTGGGAAAACAACTGAATAACGGGCAATAAAAACAGACTCGTTTGTTTTAAAGCATCAAAGTGTATTCAAGATAAAATTTATCCGGTCGAATAATAAAACACATGAAGATCGCATACTCTGTCACGGGGGGGGTCATCGACCTTGATCACGCGTGCATTGTTCCTGGGTCGTGACCTTAAAGGTTTCAGTTAGCGTTAAAGATAATGGCACCTTCGACGTAAGATTAGAACCGACGGCAGCGGTTTCAATGGAATATAATAACACTGGAAGGATAACTGATGTTGAAAATGCGAACCGAGAGAGACAGGCAATCGTAGGGCCATTTATCTTTGTTGGTAAAGAGACAAAATTAACATTGAATGATTTTCAATTTAAATGTTTAATATAAATTTAAGATAATACATTATTAGAAATAAATACAATTTACTATTATGTAGGTATGTGAATTTAAACGAATAATACACTGTTAAATATTATTTATCATGTTTTATATAGCAACTGCCCAATAAACAAGTGTTAGACGAAGAAATCATATAAAAATCTATAAATTATCGTTCCAGTATTACTATATTTCAGTGGGCGATATGAATTTAAATTACCCGCAGGTTTATGATGTGTAAAATAATAAATTAATTGAAATGAAAGTTCATTAAAAAATACTACGAACAAAGAAAAGACGCGTACAAATCTCGCTATATAGGCTATTTCAATAAATTCGTTCACTATTTATAACTTTCAAATTTGTAGAAGTCAAGGATGAATAAATGAGCCATTTTAAATAAGAAAATTAATGAAATCAGCCAAAATATATTGTATCAAACAATTAGAGAAAATCTTCAAATTGAAATGTGTTTATATTAATACAGTAAATAACATTAAAGAATTTTTTATTATACCTGCATCATAATCCGTGTTTAAAACACGCTACAGCGTTCACAAACGCAAGATTAAAACACGCCGTGCTTTAAAGGTTGCTAAGCAACAACACAAATAATTACTGTTAATATCTGTCAAAACTGTAAACGTAAACAATAAATACTATCCAAACTCCATGTAAACGATATACGTCAAACGTCACACGCGCAAAATTATCAAAATCAAAATGTTGCTTTTCAGTTTTTTCCAGAGTATGTTACAGGTATAATAAAAAATAGCGTATGACACACGTGTATAAGTGCTTTCAAAGCACTAACGACGTTAAAAGCACTCCGCTTCGCGTCGTGCTCTTAAACTCGTCGTACGTGCTTTAAAAGCTTATTTATACACTTGTATCATAATACACTATTGTATATTGGCTCAATATTTTTTGAACCCGCTGATACATTTATTTGTAATTTTGCTTATTTAAAATAATACAAGTTTTCTCATTAAACCACCTTGTACCTCTTTAGATTCAAAAGAATAATAAACAAGCTTATTGAAAAATCCTGTAATAAGACAGATGTAATTGGTTGCCCAAAATTGTTTTCATAAATTCTTTTGTATAGTTGTTTAGTACATTCGCAACTTTAACTTTACCCTTGTGATTTATTTTCTATCAACATCTTTGCTAGTTGTTAATTGATGAAATTGAAAAATACCTAAATCATATAGTGAGTTCTGCGAGAGCAGAGTGCCATACCCAAAATGGATAAAGAGCGTGATGATATATTATTATTTACCTGTTGAACTGGTCGCATTTCGCGGGCAGCAAATGAAAGCTGGGCGCATTTTGGTGTTGGGTACTCACCGTGAGAGGCTCGGAGTGGACGAGGGACGGCGTGTAGTAGATGTAGGGCCGGGGCTTGTGCGTGATGCGGTCGATCTCACGCACGATGACGGAGGGGCGCACGCGGAACACGTGCGGGTGCGAGTACGACGGGATCACCGTCAGCCGCTTGTGCCCGATGTAGGGGATGATGCGGTCGTACGAGTGCACCACGTGGACCTACACACACGGAGATGACAACCAAATACTGGGGATCTTACCGTTGCAGAAATATGTGCCTTCATTTTTAAGAAATTAGTTAGTCAGAATTTCTTCTAACGAACACCTTCCCCATACTTTGAATCTCCCTTATATACTGGATGTAGAATTAAAATGTGGCGTATAGAGGTTGTTGTTTCTAAATTACCTGTAATAGTAATATAAAGTATAATAATAAATATCCGGCTCTGAAAGACCAAATTGAAAGTATTTATTTTCGTGTCGTCAAAAGTGTTTTTTTTTATTTTGTAACTAATCAATACAATATTTTTGTTTTTCTCTAACAATCGAATTTCTTAAAATTAAAAATAGTAGTGGCTGGTGAATGTAGTCATGACATCCTCCCCCTCAGTAGGTGTTCCTGGAACAACTACTTAATCTTGTTTAACTGGAAGGACGCATATCTTCGTCACCGGTCTGCGGTAAATACCAGCCGATGTCTTCACGTCGACTACTCTGATATTACTGTCCTTTCCCGGATACACACAGATGACTTTTCCTATTGGCCATGTGTTCCTCGGTCCATTTGGATCAACAATTATGACAATGTCGTCAACAGAAACTTGTTTCTGTTGTTGTCGCCATTTGCTTCTCGTTAATAATGTTGGCAAATATTCATATGTCCAGCGTTTCCAAAATATGTCTGTCAATCGCTGAGCTGCTCTCCATCTCGATAAAAAACATAAATTGTTGTCGTTCGTTGTTGCACAAGGAAGGGCAGCGTATGACGGTCCGATTAGGAAGTGATTCGGAGTGAGTGCTTCAGCATCCTCTGGGTCCACTGACACATATGTTAGAGGCCGACTGTTTACTATATTTTCTACTTCTGCAAATAAAGTACGAAGAACATATTCTTGAGGATATCTTTCTTTTAATAGTCCAGAAATATTCTTTTTCACTATTTGAATAAGTCTTTCCCATGCTCCACCCATGTGTGGTGCTAAAGGTGGATTAAAATTCCATTTTGTGTTTTTAAGTGACAGGTTTCTCACTATTTCATCCTGATTTAAATTATCTAAAGCCTCCTTTAATTCTCTATGTGCACCTTTGAAATTTTTTCCATTATCGCTGTACATTTCTTCTGGAAATCCTCTTCTACACCCAAATTGCCGGTAAACATGAATGAAGCCATCAGTTGACAAGTCGTGTGCAATTTCAAGATGTATTGCTCTTGTAACCATGCAGGTAAATATGACACCGTATCGTTTTTCGTGCCCTCGCTTTACTGTTACTTCAATAGGTCCAAAATAATCTACACCAGTTTTTATGAAAGGTCGAATGGTAGGTACAATACGACACTGAGGCAATTGACCCATGACAGGATATTTTGGAGTAGCTTTTCGGATTTGACATGTTTGACAATTGAACCATGCATTTTTGACAGCTTGTCTAATATTTATTATCCAATATTTTTGTCGTAATTGATTTATTACCATTTCACGGCCTAAATGATTAGCTTTTTCATGATAATGACATATTAGAAGTTTAGTCAAATGATGTGTTGGATCTAAAATTATTGGTTTCTTTGTTGATTCATTTAGTATTGTACAATTATTTAATCTTCCGTCTATTCGTATTAATCCATCTTCATTTAATGTACATGATAAAGAAAATAGTCGACTTGACATTGGTAACTGTTTCTTTGCTCGAAGAATAGATATTTCATTTAAAAAGCAGTCAGATTGAATTCGCTTACAAAGCAAGTTTACAGCGTTTTCTAATTCTTCTGGTCGTAATTCATGTGACAGATCATTTTTTATTTGTTTCTTCTGACATCTTCGTATAAAACGTAGCATCCAAGCTGTGCTTCGTAATATTTTGCACCATTTAGAAAAGTGACTTGGTTCAGGTGTCGGCAAATTTTGTATTGTTGTAATTGTGACAATACAATTATTTTTAATTTCCAGAATTTCATGTGGAACTTCTTGTTTGTAGACTGGAAGCTTCTTTGCTAAAAGAAATTCAGGACCGTGTATCCAACGACTATTATTACTAAAGTCAAATTTGAGGCTAGTCCTTTTTGTTGCTTCATCTGCTACGTTATTTTTGGAAGTGACATAATTCCAATCTTCGGTATTTGTCAATTCTTGTATTTCTCCAACTCGTTGTGCTACAAAAACTTTGAAGCGTCGCGCTTCTGATTTAATCCAATGAAGAACTGTGTTTGAATCTGTCCAATACATCGTTTTGTCGATGTCTAGATTAAGTTCATTTTTCAGTGAGTTTCCAAGTCGAGCTCCCATTAACGCCGCTTGTAGTTCTAGTCTTGGAATAGATACTGCTTTTAACGGAGTAACTCTGGTTCTTGCACAAACGAAAGATGTTGAAATTTTGTCATTATTGCTAAATCGAAGGTAGGCTACTGCAGCATACGCATCTTCTGACGCATCACAAAATACATGTAATTCAATTTCCTGTTCGTTTAAGTTCAGTGGCGAATATTGTCTAGGTATTTTGAATTCATGTATGTTTCGTAAGTCATCTATCCATCTTTGCCATTTCATATTGAGAGCTTCTGTGATTTCATCATCCCAGCCCAAATCACATCGCCAAATTTCTTGTAATAATATTTTTCCTTGGATTATAAAATGTGCTAGAAATCCTAAGGGGTCGAATATTGACATTACTACTTTTAAAATTTCACGTTTTGATGGTCGTCGAATTCCATTTAAAACATCTTTATTAATTTTATGGAATTTAGTTTGAAAGTTGAAGTTGTCTTCTACTGGATTCCACCACAAACCAAGAATTCTTTCAGTAGGTATGTCACTGTCGTTCATTTCGCCGATATTCTTCTCCCCAAAAACAGTGAGAGAAGGTTCTATTTGTCTTAAAACATTTATGGAGTTCGAGATCCAATTGCAGATAATGAATCCACCCATTTTGTGCACTTTAATAACATCATTTATTAATTCAATGGCTTCTTCTTCAGTATCAGCTCCACCTAGATAATCGTCCATGTAGTGTTGCTTGATTATAGCGTCGGCAGCTTTCGGAAATTTTTCTTTAAAATAACAAGCGTTTTTATTCTTTGCTTCCTGAGCAAGACAAGGTCCACTAGTAGATCCGAAGAAGACAACTTGAATTTGATAAATATCAGGACTTCGATCTCGATCCATGCCACGCCAAAGAATTCTTTGTGCGCATTGATCTTCTTTTCTCACCATTACTTGAAGAAACATTTCTTTGATGTCTGCTACAAATGCAATATTCTTGATTCGAAAATTCAGAAGAATAGTCAATAAAGAATTATATAAGTCAGGGCCAGTAATTAGTTTGTCATTTAAGCTAACTCCATTTGATTTAGAAGCAGCGTCAAAAACAATTCTTATTTTATTGGGTTTATTTGGGTTTATAACTCCGAAATGAGGTAAATACCATATTTTTGGATTTTCTTTCGTCACTTCCTCTATCGTCAATTTTCTTAAATAGCATTTGCTTACTAAGTCGTCAATTTTGTTGCAGTAAGCTTTTGCATATTCTTCATCTTTGTCCATTTTCCGTTCAATACATTTAAGTCTTTTAAATGCGTTATCTTTACTTTCGGGAAAAATAATGTTATCTTCTTTCCAGAGTAAACCTGTTTCATATCTATTTCCAATTCGCTTCATAGTAGTGTCTAAAATTAGTTGTGCTCTTACATCTTGTTTTGACAGAGGTGTATTGGACATTGTTTTGATTCCCAGGTTCTCAATTTTCCATTGTTCTTTAACTATGTTATGCAAAATATCTATGTTGTCTTTTTCTTGATAGACATGACAAGTAGAATGATGACAAGATAGGTTTCCTGAATTCCCAGTATTCCCATGTATGACCCAACCCAGGCTTGTCTTGCTGAGTGCTGGTCCTTGCCAAGGGCCGTATATAGTTTTGCGATTTATTAAAAGAGGCCAATTATCTTGTCCAATTAGTATAGTTGGTTTTCCATTAAATTTAGTAGAGGATATATCTGTTATATTAAGATAAGGATATTTTTTAATCAAATATTCCATATTAACGACTTGGGTCGGCAGTGATAATTCTTTCATGGTTCGAGCATTTCGTATATAAAATGATTTCGTTTTCTTTCCACTTATTGTCAAATTAACTACCTTGGATGTCGAATTTTGTTGAATTTCTTCATTAGTCCATTGAATTTGCAATGGTTTCTCGGGGCCGTCTAGTCCAAGATCCCTAGCCACTTCATCGTCAATTAAAGTGACCGTTGACGCATCATCTAATAACGCAAATGTATCAATTGAGCGTCTGTTACTATTATTTGTCAATCTGACAGGTAGAATTTTCAGCAATATGTCACTTGATGATTGTGACGTGTGTAAGTTTGTTTCCATACCATCGTGTTTAGACTTTCCATTTGACGTTTCGATTATTTTCTTGTCATTTTTATTTTCAGTATGTAAAAGTTTATGATGTGGTCGTTTGCACCCATTTATTTTACAAAAGTCTTTATTTCGGCAATTCATAACACCATGACCATGTAATAAACATGAGAAACATATGTGTTTTTCAGTTACAAATTTCCAACGTTCGTCAACTGTATGTGATAGAAATTTGTCACATTTACTCAAATGATGTTTTTGAAGATTACAGCAGGAACATAAAAAAGAATTTTGAATCTTGTTGGTAACAAACACATTTTTTGGCTGGAATTTAGAAGAATTTTGATGTTTGTTGTCTATGTTCGTCAAAGGCGGTATCTGAAGTTCACAAGCTGCATCTGCTTGTTCAGCTAACCATTCTTGAAACTTCACCAATTTTATGTCAGTCTTCTGCAGATGTGTACTTCGTCGTATCCAACTCATTTTATAGCTATTTGAAAGCTTACTTAAAAGTTCTTGCAAAAGCAATGGATTTCGAAGATGATCGTTTTCGTTCAAAGTCTGTAGTGTATATATCAAATTGTTGACAGCGTCTGAAAAATCAATCAACAATTCTAATTTGTCTTCCTTGACAGGTGACATTCTCTTCACTCGTTCCAATAACATCGAAATAATATGTTCTGATTTTCCAAATCTTTTCTCTAATACGTTGATGACCTTATTGACGTTTTTTGGTAAAATCAACAGACTCTTAACAATTTCTCTTGCCTTTCCTTTTAAGCATTTCTGTAATCTGTATTGATTCTCTTCATCAGTAAATCCACAGGCAGCACTCGAATTTCTAAATTGACATATGAAATTAGGCCACTCTGTTGGATCTCCACTAAATACAGGCAATTCTTTTGGCAATGATTGTCGTGATAATATTTTATTTAAATCATTTGTAATGATTGAAGACGTGAATTGTGGAGGTATTTCAGAGTCAGGTTCGTTACGTGAACGTGACTGTTTATCCATCCATGAGTCAACTTTCGTTTTCTGTGCAGTAACTGACATGTTGTCAATGATGTCATTTTCTTCGTCAATTTCAGCCAGTTTTAATTCCATTTCCAAGTCTAGAAGTTTCTCGTCTTGTTCTTTTTTCTTTCTTGCATATTCAAGTTGAACAGCTAATTTCTGGCGACGTATTGCAGATAGACTATTTGTCGATGACCGATTAGAACGGTGACTAGCAATGCTGGTCTGGTCGTCTTCAGGAGCAACTATTGTCATGATCTTCTCAGTCGGCTCTTCTGCAAGTATTTCCGGTTTTTCACTTGGTTGTTGGGCTTCACTACATGTATCTCGTTTCTCTTGGCATTTAAGTCGTTTACTGCGACGAATTATGTCAGACATGATAATTAAAATGATCTAGGTATCCAAATTGATTCGTATAGGCTATCGAAGGACCAAATGTTGTTTCTAAATTACCTGTAATAGTAATATAAAGTATAATAATAAATATCCGGCTCGAAGGACCAAATGTTGTTTCTAAATTACCTGTAATAGTAATATAAAGTATAATAATAAATATCCGGCTCTGAAAGACCAAATTGAAAGTATTTATTTTCGTGTCGTCAAAAGTGTTTTTTTTTATTTTGTAACTAATCAATACAATATTTTTGTTTTTCTCTAACAATCGAATTTCTTAAAATTAAAAATAGTAGTGGCTGGTGAATGTAGTCATGACAGAGGTTTCAATGTTATTTTATAAATATTGTTGTAAATTTTTACCTATTCACTTGACAGCAAAAATTAATAAACAAAAATTGTTCAGAATTTAAAAATATATGCAATAAAACCGATTTGGTTACCTAAATATTATTATTTTACGACATATCAATCAAATTAATATTTATTAAGAAAACTGCAATGAGACCACAGAAAAATATTTGATATATTAGGCAGTAAAATTTGACATTTTATTGACTGTTATTAGTATGTAAATTTTAATTTCCACCGGCAAAAAATAAATAAATCTAACCCTGTTTTATGAAATATAAAATTGTTTCATTTGTGTTTTATTTTCCATGGCCCTGTTACAATTTTCCTAATAAACCTTTATTTTAATTTGATTGATATATCGTGAAATACTAATAAATTAGGCAATTCCGAGCAACTTTTTTTGTGTATAACAAAATGTTTTTTGTTTATTTTGTATGTTATTACAAAAATTATAATCAGTTTGACGTCAATAATAATAAGTTAAATCGGACATGAAATATAGATTTGAAAAGAAATATTTACAATTTTTGTTAGAATTTCATGTCCATTGTGAAGCGAACTATTAGTGCATGAAAAGAAGCCGTCTCTTAGCAACCCGATCGTCGTATGCACTTTCTATAGATACTTGTAAAATTTTATCTTATTTTGTTGTTCCTTTGTTCAGATTGTCAGATGTTACGTCTTCCATATATCAAGGCTATACCTCCACATATACACTATTCTTTATTGTTGAATAAACTTAATAGTTAGTTTTATACGTAGATCATTTTACCACGAAATATTAACAATTTAATTCAATAGTTTTTTAATTGATTACACAGTATTTAGATAAATAATATCATTAATAATTAGCAATATTTTTCTCAAATTTCACTAGGTCTAAACATTCTGTCATTCCGATGTTGGTTATTTTAAACAAATAGTTCAGTTCTAAAAATAAAATCGTTTACGATATCAAATCGTGGAAGAAATGAAATTGAACATGAACACGAAAAGTTATTTTCAAACTTGAATATTTTTAGATATTTATATCCAGAAATATATTTTTAGTTTTACTTCAATCATGATTAGATTTTATGTGAATTTACGGACCTTCATTATGACTTACTTTAGGGGTTTTTTACCTCCCGCCACATCCTGTAAGGGAGGTATAGAAATTATGCTAAAAAATCAGTAGTGAGTTTTCAGTGAATTAGCACGTTTTAGGGTTCCTAGAATACGATTTTAATTGGTTTGACATGATGTCTGAGTTTGTCCAAAGTATAAGAATTCTCACAGTAACATGACACTCCAAATATTTCATGAACCCAATATTTCAGTGCTACCGAAAAGATGGTCGCTCAATGTCCGCTGATAGGCTGATACCTTAGTAACCATAGAAAAGAAAATATAGTATGTCAGTGACAAATAGATGAATTTCGATCTTTCATTGTCTTTATTGTGAATTTATATGAATTAGTTAAAAATAAAGAGAATGGAAGTTCAAAATTCATCTATTTCTCATAATAAACCATTTGCTGCAACCTTCAAACAAACGACAGTACGTCAGTGTCAGTTGTATCTGTCAAATATCAAGTTACAGTATTTCTTTCATGTTAAGTTCATAAAATAAGTGCAAAACAAAGAGGTAAACTTATTTTTTCACGACATGGTAGGAAACCCCACCGTTCTTCTCCCGAAATAGTGTGGAAAATGTGTTGTTCCTCTCTAGAGAGGAAAATATAGAAGTGTTACCAATATGAATGTTATTTACAAAAAAAAATTATTATAAAAATTATCAATAAATTCATAATTTTATTGAAAATCCTTCTTTTAGTGATATACATACTGTAAATTATCTTATAATTATGTCTTATATTTTTCTTTTTCTTATTAAATCACAATTTGACAACTTATTAAAGATATTTAAGATTGGTTCATTGGCAACACTGCTACACCGCCTTGTGTCGGATAACCTAACTTTTAACGTGTCAGTCTGTCAGTTGTGTTCTCAAAGTGTATTTTAGGTCCGAGCAAATCGTTTTTAGAAACATGTCGTGAAAAAAATGTTGTGTCTAACACGAGAGGAAAGCTTCCACTCTCGCTCGAAATGTCTCACTCGCTTCGCTCATGAGGCCAACTTCGAACTCGAGGGAGAAAAAGAAGCGCTTTCCTCTCTAGTTTGACAAATAACTATAGAAGTGTCAAATATTAGAATGGTGTGAGCGGGACAAATTTATTATTAAAATTAAATTAATTTTGACATAATATCGTGGTCGTAGAAAAAGTTTAGTGTACAACTCGCATGGAATGTCCATTTCATACTCGTATGATTTACAAACTTTCATACTCGTAGGAAATGAGTACCATTCCATGCTTGTTGTACAATATACTATTGTACCATGAAAAAATGTACAAACTTTTATAGTGCAGTAGAAATAATATTTTTAAAATTTATCTCTTTTGCTATTAAAATTTATCGGCGTATACTGCTACTGCCAATATGGCCGCTAGTCTCAAGGTCATAAGGATCAAATGTGCCGACAGCGAGTGCTGTTACTCGTTACTGTGTGAATTCTTATGCTGTTGTGAAACTCTTAAATCTGTAAAGTAATAAATAATATTGGGGATAAATCAAATTTCGCTTGATAAAATTAAGTGCGCAACCAGTACATTTTGTAATTAGGCCAAACCTATTAAAAACTTCTGGAACGGTTATCTCCACTGCCTACTTCAATTTTAAACTTTCAATTTTATACTTAATCAGTTATCCGTGTAATCTTATTTGATATAAACTGTTGTTTCAAAAATAAAGTTTTAACTGCAATCTTCTACCTTGAGCTATTTACTAGCTACTTCAAGGAAAGATGCTGGTTAATACCAACTTGATAAATAAAATCGTGACCTAGTTTAAAATCCCCCGCTGTGGGAATGGAGACATTATGCAGGTCGTTTACACCTGGATCCTTCAGGATGCTGCGTTTTTATCCTGCTGCAGAATTCCTTATTACATCTCTTTATAATCCGTTTTTATTTATAGTGAATTTTGTTGCTACGAAACGCATTGAATGGATATACGATATACGAGCCCGGAATCATGTCATTTGGCCCAGTTAAAATCATACAAACATAAATATTGATATATTACATTGTATCATTTTTACCTCCCGCACGTACATATATGTAAGGGGGGTATTATGTTTATGTTACGAATTGATTAGATTTTAAGAATAATTCATCAACAGTAAGTGCTAGATTATTTGAAGGCCTATCAGGGTTTTTATGCATATCTTAGTAAATAAATGAGAAAGAATAAATTTCATTGGGATTAAAAAGATGTACAATAGTAGGATATATATTATATATTGAAGAACTAGTGTTACAATGGCCTTTTTGTAATACGAGTGTTACAATTAGGCGTTGTAACACAAGTTATTCATACTACTTTTCCTATTTCACGTTCATAAATTCAATAAAAATAAAATAAAATTGTACGGCATGTTTAATATACCACTGGTCACCAAGGAGCTTTGCCCGCGGGGCCTATCGGGTCCCAGGCCGCAACCCCAACGCAGGGGCTCCGATTCAATAATTTTACGTGAGCAATGACAGCCCCAAGTTTGACTTTGTGTATGTGAAATAGGAAAATTTTATTTGAAACATTTTTCTATAATTTGTTGTCATCAGATTCAGAAACAGTGTTGGTGATATCAGCCAATACCTTTGAGCCAAATGAAGTCTTTATGATAGTAGTTTTCGCTAATTTGTTATTATTTCAGTTGTTATTTTTCCTTTAAAAATTCTTTAAAAATAATAGAATTTAACACACAAATAAATTGAGTATAACAATTTTGCCTAAGATTAGAACAATTTTTTTAAGTTATTCTAAAAGTTTTATTTGGGCCAAATGATATGATTCTGGATTCGCAGTGCCTGCGTGATCATAAATGAAGTAGAGAAAAGTTTAAAACTGTTATTGAATGTCGATAAATGTAAAGTGTTGGTGTTTGAGAAGAATGATTTGATGACTGATTTTAATGTTTATATATTTGGGTAGTATGTTTTCGAGGGATGGACGTATTGACCGGTATATTGAAAGGCGGGTGTCTGCAGGTTGCAAGGTATTGGGTGCTCTGGGTACATTTGCTCGAAACCTGAATGTATCTAGAGATGCTCGATTGTGTGTTTATAATGGTGTGTTAGTGCCTACATTAATGCATAGTTCTGAATGTTGGGTGTGGATGAAGAAGGAATGTGTGGGTGTACGAGACGTGATCGTGTCCGGAGTACATTGGTGTATGGTGAGTGGGAGATTGAGAAGAATGTTGTTAAGAACGTGGGAGTCAATTAAATGAGGTAGTTGGTGAAACTAATATATGCGGGTGAGATTGAAGGTGAACTATTGCGTGGGCGTTCGAGGAATAAGTGCCTGGAGTATGATTGATGGTTTGTTGCGTGAACGAATGATTCCAGACGACCATGTATGAATGTAGATCAGATGAAAGTGATAAGTGGGATAAGGCATGGTTTTATGTTTGTATGCAAGTGAATATTTCTGAACCAAAAGCATTTTTATTTTTGGAAATTATCCAAGTGAATTCACTATCAATGAAAACAGACTAGACAGCGTGTCTGTAAATATTTTTCAACGGGTGTGTTTGTGTAAAAAATATGTGATAACACCGATCAAAACGGACTTTTTCTAAAGCCCATCTGGTGACAGAACATCCAATATATGTCAGCGTAAATCCGTTTACGACAAATATGACAATAATGATGATTATTGTACAGGTACACTTTATAGACAATCCTTTTCGGCTATAAAATGTCAGCGCCGTTAAATTTATTGTTGAAAGTTTGATAAAGTAAGGGATATATCCTTAAATACCTTTCATTATTTACTATCAACTTTAGTCGCCAAATATTATTTATTTGATTAATGTGATATGTACCGTCTGCGTATTATGTGGTACATTAATAACTCGTTAATTATTTTGGCTTCGAGTCAAGTTTATTTTCTGATCATGCTCTAAAATCTATATTTCATGTATTTCTAAAACAAGCAACCGTTTACAAAATTCTAAAATGAAAACAAACTTTACATGAATTTATGTTGTAAATATCCTGTGTATGAACACAGTAAAAAAATTCACATAGCAACGACACTTCAAATGTTCAAATACTTCATGATCCCAATGTTTCAGTGATTATCTTACTAAGCGTAGAAAAGAGAATATACTATGTCAGTGTCAGTTATATCTGTCAAATACCAAGCCACAGTATTTCGTTCATGTTAATTCATAAAATAAGTGCAAAATAAAAGAGGTGTAAACTTATTTGTACCATGAAAAATTGGAGCAACTTTTATAGAGCACGTGAAATAATATTTTTATATTTTATCTCATTTGCAACTGACAGTTATTCAAATTTACCGCCGTATACTGCAACTGCCAATATGGCCGCTCGGCTCAAGGTCATCGGTTGATGCGACATACAGATTAAAAGTTTCGATAGCGAGTGTCGCTACTGTGTCAATTCATATACTGTAGTATAATTACACAGCCCTACAAAAATTAAATAATTTTGGAACCTCTATCGAGAAAACTATATTCCTATGTAATTTTTGACGCTGAATTCAAATCCAGGGTCAAAAAAATCGTACATCCTAAAATAAATTCCTAACACTAAAAAACTTCCCCTTAACAGGGAAAAAATGACATATGGTTTGTTTTTCTCGGCCCTATGGACCTTAGCAAATAAAATCCATATTCGTGATAAAAAGATAAACTTCAATTTTATTTGAAATCTAAAATTAGAAAAAACTGCAAATAAAATTATTATTTAGGTTAAGTTTATACATCTGTCAATTGTCAATTGGAACTGACACTCAGTGTTGTCAACCTCAAACATTGAAGCTATCGTAAATATCACTCAAAATTATTTGTTTTGTCCTCAATTTTTTTATTGGAATTAATACTTTTTGCACATATTGTTTCATTTTACGTATAAATTTATTACAATACGTCATATATCTGTCAAAATTATTCTACTTGTACAATAATTATTTTACGGTTGCCAACACTGCGTTGCTCAAAATCGTCGTATAATGGGCTACTTTAGGGAAGATTTCTGAGCACTTTAGTGCCGATTTCAAATATTTTTTGTGAGGCTGTGTTATGTATTGAATGCAAAAATAGAAAGTAGAATCTTACCTTTCCAATTCCGGGCAAAATCCTGATTTGTCTGGAAGGAACAATGGACTGCTCAAGGACACCACCACGGCCGGGCACATCAAGGACAAAGACAGAAAGGACAACAATTACAAAACATCCAGGAATATTAGTATGTGTTAGAATGGAATACTCAACATTAACAACAAAAAAAAAACAAATTTTATTACATAGAATTTTGCGGCTTATGAATCAGAGAGACTTGGCGATCTTCCAGATCCAGTTATTTTAGAATCTGGAAGGAATTGCGTTCATTTAATTACGCTGCAACTGTTGCTGGGCTGCAACACGTTCCCTGAAAGTTCTTATGATGTATGATGCATAGAGTAGTGTGTCGAAATGTTTGACATTATAGAGTGTTAGTAGATGGAAGAAAGGTACTGGGTTGGAAGGTGGCGGCGCGTAGTCTTGACAACAACGTTATTGCGATTACATTTCACTTGTTTTATTAGGAATAAATACTGTTTATACAAAAGCCAGTGCTAGTAGCTATCAATATAATAAATATACATTTGATTAATACAGGTTAGGTTGCATTGTAATACTCATAAGCGCAAATCCATCTGTGGGTAGTTTAAACGCGGTAGGAGAAATGGCGGTAGGTGGTGCCGCCGGGCAGGCGTCCCGACGTGCTGGAGCTATAGCTGGAGTGGTAGCTGCCAGGGCCGTCGCCAGACCTGGAGCTCCGCTCCGTGGAGTAGGAGTAGTTGGAGCCGGGGCCGGAGCCGTAGCTGCGCTGCACGGACTCGGAGCTGGAGCGCACGCTGGGCCGCGAGTACGGGTCCCCGCTGCGGTTGGCCGACTCGGAGGTGGACGAGTACGAGTACGAGTATTGCTCCTCGGCGCGCCTGGGGGCGGTTGGGTAGTCGGTCACGACGTAGTGACGCGGCGTCTGCGGAATAAGGAGCCGTCACTTGGTGCCGCGGGTTACATTGTGTGTGTGTACACTACATGCCAGACCACGTGCAAAGCGTGCGCAGAAACTTATTATTTTACTCAATATTCAAAATGATTTTCTAAATGACAGCGTGAAGTGTTTTCAGCATTTTTCATTTTATTTTACAGTGTATTTCAATTTAGAGGCTCGGTTAAATTAGACAAAAGTTGTCACACTAATACATACATACATAACATCAGGCTATATCCCACTCAGTGAGGTAGCACAAACTCAAAAATACAGTCAACCAACAATCAATCTCCTCCAAACATTCCACCACTTTCGCCTCGTCCACATTCATACATTAACAAACCATCGATCATACTCAACCACTTATTCCTCGGACGCCCACGTAATCGTTCACCCTCAAATATTAGTTTCTCCAACCTTTCGAGATGTCCAAACCACCTCAACTGACTCACTTCATTTTCTTAAAAACATTCTTCTCAATCTTACACTCAGCATACACCAATATATTCCAGTATCAAGCACTCTCCTCTCAAATACCTCATTTCCACAGCAACTATACGTCGTTCATGCAGAACCATGCATCAATGTAGGCACTAACACACCATTATACACTCAACCGAGCATCTCTAGATACATTCACGTTTCCAGCAAATGTACCCAGAGCACCCAGTACCTTGCACCCTGCAGACACTCGCCTTTCAATCTCACGGTCAATACGTCCATCCCTCCAAAACATACTACCCAAATATACAATTTCATACACTTATTTCAGTCTCACACCATTCACTGAAACATTTCAACCAGTCATCAAATCATTCTTCTCAAACACCAACACTTTACATTTATCGACATTTAATAACAGATTTAAACCAATTTAATGATGTTTATAAATTTTAAAAATCTATTTTCCGACGACTGCTATGAAAAGTTGACTTTTACGTTTGCATTTAAATTTGTGAACATAAAGTTGATGTATTCCGAGGAAATATACTTTGTCGCTCGCCTCCACCAGATGTGCATTTTTTCGGGAAAACAAAAACATCAATAAGTTGGTATATTTATGCAATATCTCGTGCCTTTTATAGTTCTCAAAATTCCATTGACAAACTTCGAAATTGAAACACACTGTATGTTAAAATATGTTTAAAAAAAACTACTATATTAAACGTAGTTGCCTTGAGGAAATTTGTATGTGTAGTGTTGTGGTTGGTAACATTGGATTAATATTTATACAGTTATTTGAAAGTTCATGATAACTTTATAATGAATGCAAAATATGAATTTATAATATTTCAAGCACCATCAGAAATACTCCATTTTATTTGAATTCCAGTTTTATTATTTTAATTTTAGGAGAAACGTGCTAGAATCATATTTCTTTATAGCTCCATAAATCCGTGTAAAACAATAAAATCTTTTAGTGTGTATAATAATCACGAACTCCATTTCTGCGAACGCTCTGCGCGGCGGTCTAATGTGCTAGATTCATTCCTTAACTAATACAGAACAATACAAACATAATACGTCAAGAAATATATATGTACACTGATTTGTGAGATTACGTATATTAATTACTAATGTCATGTTATCGCAATAATTCCTTTCCGGTGAAATGCAGCCATCTTAGAGTCACTTCCGGTCGTAGGTGTGCGTGGGAGTGTAGGGGGGGGGGGTAGTTATCAATTAGGGAACGTTTTTATCAACAGTGACACACTACCATGCATCTGTCTAAGTCTATACTCGGACACAAACGAAAAACAATTGTTGTGTATTTTTGAATCGTTTATTTCTGACGTATAAATATTACAAATTACAATAATAAGCGTGAAGCAAGCTACAGAACACAAGCTGGAAGAAAACTAATAAATTAAGACAGGCAGGAGCATTGAAATATAATTATACTGGAACGCGTACTTGTCTGCTTTGTGGAAGCGGAAAACGAGCTTGAGACAAATAGATGTTGTGGGCTAACCTTCTTTGTCTAACTCTTGCTTTTTAAGCGGTTGCTATGCACAAAAACTTGTCCAAAAATTGTAAATTATATCTAACACTGTTTTGTTCAATTATTTGAAATTTCTTTTAAATTTACATACATAATAGTTAATTGAAATCAATTCTATTAATGGGTTATTTAATTTTCGAAAACCGGGAGAGAAATTTTATATCTACGGGAAATTTGTGCACTTTCTCTCTCGTCGTGAAGGAAAATGCTCAAATAATGTAAAAAAAAATAACTAAATTAAACATTTCAAAAGTAACTATCATAAATTATATTACAATTCAAATAATTTTGTATAAAATAAAAACCATCATAAATATTGGGGTCTTGAATAAAATAGTATTTACATCGCAAGAGAGAAATGTATTTATTCCTTGTAGTATTGTAGCCCTCGCCCACGGCTTGTGCTTCATTTTACTCCGCGGGAAAAAATCATACATTTCTCTCCCTTAATGTATAGTATACTATTATTAAACTGTTTCTCAAATAAGTTAACACAAAAAGTAATAACAATTTAGACAAAATGTAAACAATAGTTATTTACTTTACAAGTGGGCAAAGTAAGGAATTACCTACGAGATAAATTTTAGCACACGAAGCCGAAGGCTGAGTGTGATAATTTTATCGAGTGTGTAATTCCACTTTGCCCACGTGTGAAGTATAACGTTTTATCCAACAACTTTTAATAAGTGCAAAATTTATTAAAGAAATATTATTTGACATTGACATTAAATTTTTGCAAATAAAATGTCAATCGAAGTGGTTACCAAGGTGTTGTGTGTTATTATTATTGTTATAATTTAAAAAAATACTCACTAGTGGATTTTCTCAAAATTATACCCACTAGTGGGTAATCTGTTACTTTCCTTGTTTATAATCGCCATAGTTATAGAGCATTTATTGAGAGGTGTTGGATAAACAAATATTTTGTCATATATATGGTAGTCATGGATACATGACCGACATTTTGTCAGTTAAATTTTGTGTAAATTTTGCCGCTGTAATAAGTACATAATTAGTTAAAAGTGATTGAAACAAATGATTAGTCAAAATCACGTCATGTTATTTTTATATTTATTTGTCAACTTGTGTAGTGGAGTGTACGACAAAGATAAGTTGCTCACATATTGTGTGTCTCTCTCGGCTCGCTCCAACATCAGTGAGCGTTCCAGTACAGCTATATGTCAGTGGGCAGAAGAAAATCAAGAAATTATTTATAATCTGAATGGTTTTGCACACGTCGCACGTCGCACGTCGCGAATGAGTGTGCCAAACTATTTGGAATATGTGAATAAATTCTGGATGCATTTCGAAGTAATATTTAAATAGTGGTAAAAACGATTCGCCTGCGGTAGGGAGGGGGGACTTTCGCCTTGTGCACTTTGGGCAGGACGATGTCCATCGCATCGGAACTGGGCAGTTCCTTGGGGACGAGGTCCTGCTTGCGCAGGAGGTCGAACACGCGCTGCCGGGTGGCGTCTCTGGGCGAGACGTAGGGTTGGGGGGGTTGGACGAGCACTTTGGGGCGGATGGACGCCTTGTTCAGCGGCTCGATGATGAGCTTGCCCGCTTTGGTTTCCGGTCTGCGTTTGCCGAACGCTGTCACGGGGTCCGGGACTAAACTCGGACGCGGTACGAACGGGACTTTTTCCCACGGGATTTCTCTTTTCTGGAATACCAGGAAGGTTTTAGGGTGCGCTCGTCTCCCGCCCAGATCTCAAGAAAATCAGGAATGTATATCCGTTATATCACATCATCATTTCTATGCTAAATTGAAACCATCTTTTCATTTTTTCTTGAAGTTTGGAGACCGCGATGTAAATAAAAACGTATTTTCGTGCCTCCGTCCAAAAACACCAGTTTTACACATCTCAAAATCGTCTAGAAACTACTACGGACTTTTATAAGATTAGGGTTGTCTGACTGTCAATTTTATGCGTTGGTTTTGTTCAGTATTTTCATCAATTGTTTATTGTAAGTATTTACAAATAAATTTTCAGTTGCAGTGGACAACCAATAAATACAAATTAACTAAATAAATATCACTGAATTTTACAATGAAAACAAATGAATTGATTATCCCTCAACATAAAAAATCACAATATCGTTCGCCGTAGATTTCATATCAAACAATCCAAGAACACGGACCACCATTATCAAGAAACGCTCATCCCTTCAAAAAAATTACTCTTCAATTGATACGTGTCAAAAAATGACATTATCCAACCGTTGTTTAGTTTTGTAATTTCAAAAAGCACAGGTTAGCAGATTAAACGAAAATGTGAAAATATAATTTTTCTTTAATGTGTTGTAATTTGTAAATGGAGACAATTAGAGAAAAGTGTTTCAAATAATAATTGTAGATAATAATATTTGAAACATTATTCTAATAACAAATTGTCATTTAACCATAATTGATATTTTCAAAATAACTTGATAGGGCTTCAAGTACTACTTTCGGTTATTGGATTATCACCAAAAACTAATCAGCTCTTCCAAAGGAGATACAATTGATATATACAAAATATCAAAATTTTCAGTTTAATAGTTATAAGAAACTGTATCTCCCGAGATCAACTCAAGCTGACAGACACACACACACAGACATCTTCGCGAAACTATTAAAATTGTATTCTAGAGATCTTAATACGTGCTTATCTACTGAAAACTCACTACCGAATTTTTAGCATGATTCCTATACCTCCCTTACAGGATGTGGCGGGAGGTAAAAATTTCTAGTACAAGCTGATTAGATTTTGTTAGCAATCCATCAATTTGGAAATGGTAGTTTTTTTGAAAACCAGTAAGCCAGTATTTTAAACATGTATCAATAAATAATTGAGGTAAAGTAATTTTTTTTTCTATTTTGTACCGTTTGAAAGTTGTTTAGACTGGGAGTTATATTTTAAATACATGAGATTATTATTTATCTTGTACCATTTAAAAAATTGGTAATTTAACTTTCTTATTTACATCTTAATTACGTGTTGACCACATCAGATTTTGAAACCATTTCACCTTCACTTCGAAATAATCTTGTATAGATCCACTTTTAGCGACGCATATTGGGTGAAATAATTTTTTATTTTTCTGGTTGTCACTCACATATGTAGAGCCATCAATTTTTTTTCATAGATGTTGCGATTTCTTTTGTATTCCTAGCTCGATTTAGCTTGAAAAATGTGCTTATCTCCCGAGATATTTTGTATAGTTTTTTTTCATTGCTGTACGCTTTGATTTATCTGGTTATAAGTTTTTGCTGTCACTCGTTATTTTGAATACAAAACAACGATAAACATTATTTAATATGTTGGCGTGGAGTCGTTCGCATCTTGAACAAGAGAACATCTGAATGATCTAGTAGCCTAAAACTGGTATTGTTTATTCTTATTATTATCCCTTGTCCTTTCTGAAGCGTCAGAATTAACTTATATCTGTCAAACCGATGTCGAAACACCTTCTATTGAAGATCACAATATAATGAGCGTTCTGACCTTGATTCCATCTCGTTCGTTGCCAATATCACACGAGTGTTTGTATATAAACTACCTAAATTCATTCTGTATGTCAACATCTCATATCAATCAATGTTCGTTTTCTTGTAGTTTGTTTATAGTAACAAATACTGTGGAAAAATTTCGACCGCGTAAATATTTTGTAAACAAAATTGGCCAACATGAATTTTTTACTTTTAGCTATTATTATCTTGTGAAATTTTCCGAGAATTCTTCGAACGCCAAAACTACTTACACATGATTTATTTCTCTAGCTCAATCAATGAGTAAGTTGAATTAAATTTAGTTTTGAAGATGATTCATTGAACCTTTTGTACCCTTTCGTCTTGAAATAAATCTCACCTTGAGCCAGAGAGAAAGATCACATAGTTTATTTTTTGTTTGTCTTTGCAGTCACCCTCATTTGTTTTTAGAACAACTGATTGCTCATTATTTGTATTTTTAAAACAATTGTGCAATATGTACAAGAGAAAATGTTTTATTTATTATTTGTTAATAAATGATATCTCCTTAGAGGTACTTTTATAATATAAATACATCTTTTGAATTATTTTTGAGCAGTGATTCCTAAACAAATAATTTAAATAAAAAACAAAGGAATATTTTACGAGTAGAACCACTGGTTAACAAGGTTTTGAAGGTTTTTATAAACACTCATTAATAATTTTCTGCGTTGTTGTTTCGCCGTGCAAATTTATTTATTATTAATTACAAATTCTACGCAGTACCATTTTCAATTTCAACCTAGAATTTTAGTATTATACAGCGAAACAAATAACTATCACAGCATACGCTAATAGGATCAAGTACTTAGTTTATATATTTTCATTTGTTCTAGTGATTTTACTTATTTTAATGGAGCGACTATGATAATTAAATTAATGTTTACACTATTTAGTTGAATTGTTGGATATGTGCTTTCGTATCTTTTGCTATGTATTAATTTAAATAATGTTAAATAGTCTGCAAGTTTTGGAATCCCCAGAATACGTTTCACTATTTTTACGACGAGGTAAATAGCGTGGTAACGCATCCGGCTGTGTATCATAACATCCTGGGTTCGAGCCTCAAAGCCGACAAATTTTCGAAATTAAATTTTAAAAATTCACTAAAAATTATCTCATGGCTTCTCCATCACTCTTATCCTTGGAGACCGTGATTTGACGACTGGTTACTGCATTTCACACTTAAAAATATATCATAATAGCGAGATCTGCTTTGAGCAGAGTGCCACACCCAGAAATGGGTAAATGACGTAATGATATATACATTTATTTTTCTACTCTTGTATATTATTTCAATTTTTTCGATCATATTTTATAATTCACTCTTCTCGCCAATCACACAGCCAGAAATATTTTATCATAATTCATAGTTATTTTAAAGACGTGATGTGGATCACCAAGCAACGGCCGTCTGACAGTTGACATGTAGTCAGTTGTCATTGTGTATTTTTATGTTGACGTTTTTCAACGTGTGTTTTCAACAAATATCGATCATTTTCCAAAGTGATTTCCGAATTTACAGGAGTAGAAAAAGTATAGTATTATATTCGGGATTATGGTCATTATTTACTCATTTCATCTTCATGAATAATGACTATCATAATCCCTCATATAATAATATACTATTATTTTATGTTAATTTATTTGTTTTGAGGTTCATAGAATACGATTTTACTGTTTTCATAATTTTTTAAAATATATCTCAGTAAATAAATGAGTTAGAATAAAATATGATATATTCAAAACCATGTAAAATAATATTTATTGGAAACATTTTTCTATATTTTATATCGTTTAAGAATTAGAATATACCGCGTGAAAAACAACCCCTTTGAATTTTAAAATCGGATAAAACTATTTTAGTTAGCCATTGATCTCCTAAACAAAACGCTGAGTGGTATAAACGTGGTGTAAAGCAGTGTTTACACGGGAATACGACAGCATCAGCTTTAAGCGGTGACGCAACGAACAGCAACGCACTCGCGTCTAAATTTGGCGAGGCGAGTTGGAAATCTTAGCAGCTTGGTGGACCAAAAGCTGAAATACCGCGTGAGTCGTTCATACACCGCGGCCGTCCCCCACGGCACGGAAACACGAACCAAAACAGACGAAAAATAAAAATATATTTAGCTAATACCTCTGCCAAAATATCTCTTTTACTAGTACCCGATGCATCCAGAATTTATAACATCAAAATCCACAGTTGAAATATACATCCCTTGATTTTCAACTGTTCCATCAAAAAACAAAACAAAAACAGTTCAAAAAACAAAAGGTAGAGAAATGAGCGGGGAGACAAACACAGTAAAGACAAGTACAACACAACGGACATTATTGTAGAGTATGAAAGATGACGCTTGCATTATTTCATGGTTGTGGTTTCTTTTTATAATTATTGAATTTAAAAATTCTAACACGAGGATATAAACAGGCCCTACAATGGCCCATTTATTTTGATTCAAACAAGCTAATGTGTTTGTAGAATTTTCAAATTCAACACTTATCTGGATATGCATGTTATACCTTGGAAAGAGTTTCATACAACTGCAGTTCTTCATAGCAAAATATATAAAGATCATATTACTTTCAAACTGTATTCATAGCATAAACATATGAAAAGAAACCACAGAGTAAATAATTAAAACGTCAGCTTTCATTTCTCTAGTTGAACTGTAACACAAGCAACAACTCTGTAACTTCTAGGAATTCATTATTACTAAAAACGCATTTCACATACTAATTATTATAGTAAACATTTTAAACAAAATTTACCATAAATAAATTATATCGTAAGCTAAGATGCAATATTTACTTTTTTTATCATTAATATATTACTATGGATCTAGAAATAAGAGCGTTGAATCGAAGCGTTTTCAAAACTATTTTTGAAATGTTCAATTATTATTGTCTCTAATTATTTTACACCAAAAATGTTAAATAGTCTATTGTACATTTTTTGACACTAATATTTGTAAGTTTACTCTACCTGGAATTGGAAAAATATCGAAAATGTTTATTGGTAATTTTCTTAAAATCATCAGTTTCATAACAAATTTATTGTGATATTTAATATATTTTTGTCGAGCACTATTTTAACCACTCATGTTGCTACATTTAATTTTTTTACCAAATTATACATTTTTAACCCTTAACTGGTACAGTGGGGTCTTTGAATACCTCAGTGCTTTGAGTTTAGTTGTTTAGTGTTAAAAATTTAAATTAAATGTTTGAGTTTTTTAGTAGCTTCATAAATAGACACATTCGACTTAGTGGCGGTCACACGAATCTATATTATATTTCTTAGTTAAGGAGATAGTAACAATTGGGGTCTTTGTTGACCCCGCTGTACCAGTTACGTTGATTTTATAATTAACGTCTCGCTGTTTTTTAACTGAAAGTAAGTTGTATGATATTTTAATTACAAAATACAAGAGATTGATTCTAACATTTCTAATGCGAAAGCAAACACTTATTTCAAATGAAACTGATTCAGAAAGAGGTGTATATGTAAGTAAAAAACACGCCTGTAATTTTTTTCTGTTGCCCAAAAATATAAATTTGATATCATAGGTGATGTATTCAGGTATACTAATTTGTACATTTTCCGTTTGGCTCCTGAAAATTATTTTTTGGTAATTTTACGCCCTAATAACCAAAAGGCTGTAACAGAGGATCAGTATTTTTTCTATATTGTTTATTTGCTGAATGTTAATTTTATTTTCTTTAGTTTTATGCATGTTCTGTTTAAATAGAAGTAAATAAAGATATACCATTAAGTTTTCTCGTAAATTTCCATTTTTCACCTACATTTTACAGTGGGTCAATACAGACCCCACTATACCAGTTACGCTATAAAAAACACTATACCACTTAAGGGTTAATCAAAACATTTGCCAACAGATGACAGATAAAACCAATAACTTTAAATTGGTACATTTATTTTGATGATTTGAAGTAAATTACCAATATACATTTTCGTCATTTTTCCGGTTACGGGTAGTGTAAAATTATAAATATTTTTGATCTAAAATCATTTTGGAATCCACAATTAAACATATCAAAAATAGTATTGAAAAACGTTATGGTACGCTCTTACATATTTTTAACGATAATCACAATTATTGTAGCAAATAAATATTCGAATTATTTCTTCATTAGTAAATATTTTGAAATAATTTATTAATTAATTATGGGGTAAATAACTCCATGATAACGCATCGGACTGTGGATCATACTACTATCTTTAGAGGCCGTGATTTGACGGCTGGTAACCGCACTTCAAACGTAAAAATATATCATAATACTGAGATCTGCTTTGAGCAGAGTACCATACCTAGAAATGCGTAAATGGCGTAATGATATATTTATTTATTTATTTATTCAGAAATAGTTATTTATTTTACAAAGTGGCAAAGTAAGGAATTACCCACGAGAGAAATTTTAATATTTTAGTGAAGTATAACGTTTTATCCAACATCTCTTAATAAATACAAAATTTATTGAAGAAATATTAATTGACAGTGACATAAGCTTTAAATTTTCTAAATTAAAATGTCAATCGAAGTAGTTTCCAAGGTATTGTGTGTTATTATTATTATTAAAAGTGTTCAAAACTAAATTGAAAATATCTCTGTTAAGTAACCTATAGTTTGTTGCAGCTTGTATTATAACTACTATTGTTTTTGGATCTAATATTTATATTTTATTATCTTTTTACTTTTTCTTATATATTTCTATCAATTTTTAGTGAAATTACTCTCTTAAATATCATTGTAAATAAAAATATTATATATTGTTATATTGATGTAACTAGCATGAAGCTAAATAAATAAATATATTATTATTATTATAAATAAAAATTGCTCACTAGTGACTTTTCTCAAAATTATGCCCACTAGTGGATAATCTGTTACTTTCCTTGTTTAAAATCGCCATATTTATAGAGCATTTATTGAGAGGTCTTGGATAAAATAAATGTTGCACCTTAGCTGAAAGTCACGATATAATACACTAAGATCTGCACAAGCAGAGTGCCACACTATGACTTGAATGAGTGGCATTTTGTACGTTTCTACACTTTGTAACAGTATAGTTAGTATCCTGGGAGCAATTTTAATTTTAAGTTTAAAATGTTTGAATGAGCACAATTCCGAGTGAAGTTAAAGAGTCATTACAAAATAAAACATAACATCAACATCACTCTCTTACCGATGAAGTGTAAGAAGACACGCTGGGAGAGGGGCGGTACGGCCGGCGGGTGGTGTAAAAGTCACTTTCGTACACCATGGTGGCGGTTGTAGTTGCGGGTCTTGTTCTTGTCGTTCGGTGTTGTTAGCGGCGTCTGTTCTCCGCACGGTTGTGTTCGGATGGCGTCTCTGGGTGCTCTGAGGCGTCGTGGACGCCGACGACGGCTTGGGTAGCCGCCCGGGAGTGAGGGCACTACGTCATGGTGCAACCAATGCGTGGTATATTTAGATCTGTTGAGGCGAATCAGCGAAATAACTTCACAAATATATTTTCTACTACGTACTGTTGATTAGTAATTAGGTATTGTTTTACCTTTCGTGAATTTCAAGTATTTGTATTATTCACACACTGAAATATATGTTAATAACATCTTCACTTAAACTTAGACAGTTGGAGTTTACAGTTTGGAACTATCGCAATATTTATTAACGGTTTTTTTTTTTACATTGAGGGCCAATATTTCCATCTACGAATAAAGTACCGAATACATTAATCGCCGAATAAATGAAAAATGTCGCATCGAAATCATAGCTCAAATAATACTTATTGTTCTAGCTGTCATTTTTTGATGCGTATTTTTTTATTTATTCAACGAATAACTTATTCGGAAGTTTACTCGTAGATGGAAATATCGGCCCTGATATAAAAGCAATTGTAGCATGCTTTAAAATGTGAATACAAAAAAAAAAAGATTGTTTGAAAAAATAAAAATATGTCAAAATGAAATTACTTTGACAAACGAATTTTTGGGTTGTTGACATTACAATTGTTTATTATTGTAATCACTACAACTACATTGTAGTAATCAGTGGATTGTTGTAATCAATTCATTGTTGAAATTAAGCGAAAAATAATGTACTGACTACATAAGATTAATTTTCTTTAAAACTCTTGATTATTATTAAATTTTTGTTTTAATATTTCAAAAGCAATTATCTCAAAAATTTCTAAATATATTATTAACTTTTTAACATTGATTTTAAAATTGCATATTAATGTATCTGGAGATGCTCGATTGAATGTTTATAATGGTGTGTTAGGGCCTACATTGATATATGTTTTTGAATGTCGGGTGTGGATAAAGAAACATGAATGGCGTATAACTGCTGTGGAAATGAGGTATTTGAGAAGATAGTGATCGTGTCCGAAATACATTGGTTTATGGTGAGTGTGAGATTGATATGATTTTTGTTAAGAAAGTGGGAGTGAGTCAGTTGAGGGTGAATGATTGCGTAAACATCCGAGGAATAAATGGTTGGATACGATTGATGGTTTGTTGCGTGAACGAATTATTCCAGACGAGCATGTATGAATGTGGACGAGGCGAAAGTGGTGTGTCAGAATAGGAATGTTTGATTGTTGGTTGACTGTGTTTTTAGGTTCGTGCTACCCCACTGAGTGGGATATAGCGTGACATTTGTATGTATGTTTATCATAAAAATTACGGTTTCCATTTGAAAAAAATTTCGCTGACGCCATTACTTAAAAACAAAAGACAATCTATACCCTAAAATATGTCTTTTTTAAGATAAAAATTTATATGTTCTAGAATCTTTTCAAAATTATGTAGGAATAGTATATTTTACAACAAGTAATGTAATGCCACATATTCCACACGAAAAAAACTTTTCGTTACCTGTTGTAGACTATACTTTATATAAAAAGATTTTGGAAATTATACAAAAAATATAAAATACAAAACTGTTCAAAACGTCACACCCTAACAAATAAAATTGAAACAAAGACGTAACCATAGCAACCAAACCAAGATACTTCATATATCGTGCTAATATTCGGCTCTGATTCGTCGAATTTATTCCATACGCATACATAGTTGTTTCAATACAATTTTTAATTGTAGAATGCGTAGTTTCCAAAACAGTGTTATAGAAAAGATTTATTGCTTTACTTTCAGACATTCAGACTGTATTCTCGCACTACATGTGTAAGAAGTATAGAAAATACATGTTTTGGGGTTTCACGGTAATGCGCAGAACTTATTAGACTTTGGTGGAGGTAGCTGAACACACTAAACAATAATTCAATTTATTTTAAATGTACAATTCATTTAAAAATTCTTGGAATATTATCCAATATCGAAAGAATACAAAAGACATACGCACAATGCATCTAGATAAATATAGGTATATATAATAAAATAAATGTTATGTTAGCCTTTTGCATGAATCGAGCAATAGAGATGCATTTTCTGTAGTATTTTCTTAGAAACGCTTACATTGCAACTGTCTGTTCTACTAAATTCCAACCACTGTTCGGAAACAGTCTCGAAAAATAAAGGACTATATATGTTATGTTTCCTTTGTCGAAAAATATACCGTGGTTGAGTGTGAAAATTCAATACGTTGTTTAGAAATGTGTAGTTGGTCTAAAGAAAGATCATAGTGGGTGTTGTTTCTCTTACGTTATTGGGAACGTCATCGATCCTAACATAAACATTACACGTAATCAACATGTCCTTTATTTGACCAATTGTGTTATTTTTTACTTGTGAGACATGCAGTCATTTCGTCAGCCGATTTACTATTTTTATCTTAAATTAAAACGTGTGAATATGTCTTCTTTTACTACCCAAGTTGTCTACAGAATGCGTGGAGAGAACTTGATCTAAAAACCTATTTCTCGTTTTGCGAAATCCAAAATACTTTTCGTGTTTAGTTTATATAGATCGCAGACATGCACGATTCACGAATCTTTGCCAGAAATACGTCAAAATAATAGCTGCAATCATTCAAATGATTTGATCAAACTTTATTAGATGTTGTTATTAAAATATATTCTAACAAATATGTTTGACAGTTTACACTTCATTTACAAACAAGCTAACAAGAAGTTACTATTAATATTTGAAAATATTAAAGTAACTAAATATGGAATAGGATCTTAATATGGAATACCACTATTAAATTAAAGATATTTATTTATTAATCATAACATTGCCCCACAATAAAGAAAAAACAAGGTAAAAATAACGCTTCAGGAATAGTCTAAAAAGCACTGCAACTATTTTTTGAATTTCGTGTTTTGTGAGGAATAATTTTCGCCCTCTCATGGGGATGTCACTGAATGACTTTGGTGCAAGTATTCATCTCCAAACTGCAGTGCTGTATATCTTAGTCAATTTTAGCATCGATTAAAATAGAAATCACGATGACAACATTTTTTACTGGTATTCTCTCTTTAAATTTAGGGGTGGTTTCCTCCACTCTGTTGGAGTAGTTTTTGATTACCGTATCAAAACTAATGCAGTTACTCACTGTTTCATAAGAAACTGAGAATTTGTAAGCTTTTATATTACATTCACTGCAGTTTTTCCAAGGTGTGCCATGTACGAGGGGTAGTTTTCACCCTTCCTTTTGGGGGTGTCACTGAATCAAGTTGGGGCTACGCGAGTATTAAGTGCTGCAGATTTTTATCTAATTTGAGCTCATATTAAAATAGAAATCACATTGACATATTTTTTTCCTTTGCAATTTTAATCTAGGGGTGGTTTTCGCTACTCTATGGGGGTAGATTTTGAGCATTGCATTGAAACTAATGCAGTTACTCACTCTTTCCAAAAAAACTGGGCATCGTAAGATTTTTTTGCAATAACTGCATTTTTTAAACGTCCTGTTGTATTATGGGTAGTTTTCACCCACTCCTGAGGGCGATTTTCAATGGAAAGTAATGTTAACTCTGTGTTTTTGCGTTATATAGGTGAATTTTTGTATTTGTCATACATTTTCGCTAAACTAAGTAACAGTGTTATGTTTAAAAAATTAATTAACAGTATAATAATTGTATAAAAGTGTAAATAACAATAAGAGAAAGGGCGGTATTTCATATTAGGATGCTACTCCATATTTCGTTACGTCCCTCTAATATTACTTTTTAACTCCTCCTAAACTATAAATTAGTGTATTTTTTTGAGATTGTATGTTACAATATTGTCTTTTTTTGCAGTGTTCCAAGAAGGATGCAGATCAAGATAGTGTTTTAGTGCGGGAGTGTCGTTTTTAAATTAACTTTAAACTAAAATTCGCGCGTAGTATTGAGTGAATAGTAAATCAAAACTTTATAGACAATGAACATTGAGTGTTTCCTGTGACAGCTTCCGGTGTAGTTTCTACAACCAAGCAGACAGGTTGGTAGTATTTATAAATACTAAATTATAATTTATTTATTATTCTTCACTTGTACCTTATTATGAGGGCAACAGCTCAAGCAATGTAGAACTCATATTTTTTTCTATTTAATATTATTTTATGTTCATGCTATTTCATCCACACTTAACATTCAGAACCATACATCAATGTAGACACTAACACACCATTATAAACACTCATTCGAGCATCTCTAGATACATTTAAGTATAACTGCTGTAGAAATGAGGTATTTGAGAGGAGTGTGTGGGTATGCGAGACGTGATCGTGTCCGCAATACATTGGTGTATGGTAAGTGTGAAATTGAGAAAAATGTTTTTAAGAAGATGAACGATTGCGTGGGCGTCCGAGGAATAAGTGTTTAAGTATGATTGATAGTTTGTTGAGTAAACGAATGATTATGATGAGTATGTATGAATATGGACGAGGCGAAATTGGTGGAATGTTTGGAAGAGATTTGTGTTTCTGGGTTCATGCTACCCCACTGAGTGGGATACAATGTAACGTTATGTATTATGTATGTACAATGTGGTTGTTTTTTGCAGGACCCAGTGGCGTTCCAAGGGGTGGTAGATCAGAGTTGAAGCCAACCTTTAGAGAAGTGAAAGGTAAGACAAATTTTCATTAGCCGTTTTGTTGTTCCCAGCCATGTACTAATGTGTGTTTTAGCTCACTTTTGGGCTCTATGTTTTCCCAATTTTGGAATTAAATTTTATATAGTTGCTATTATATTTTTATCGTTAGTTTTAATACTAATACAAACTGTTGTTTTCAGCTACATATTTTTTTTGCAGCGCTTTTTTGTGTTTCTCTTTCAGCTAGATATAGTTTGATAATTATGTAATAGCAACTATTGTCAAAATTTGTAATTTAAGTCTAGGTTAGGTTACAATGGAAAGATTCCAGTTCCAGTTCCTGTTCCAAGGACGGGTTTCAGTAGCTCCAAATAATATTTTTCAGCATTTTTAGCTATTAATTCTGATGAATATTGTGATAGTTATGTCTATTTTGTTATTTTACTTATTTGTTATTCTTATTTTATCTTGTAAAGTTCCAGTTTGATTAAATAGTATTCAGTGAAATAATCTATTATATCACATTCGGTAATAATTAAATATTAGTGGAGACATAACATCACAAATGCTGGGAACACAAAAACTTGTAACATTTACAATATTATTTATTAATATTTATTAAAATGTTATAAGGCACCATGTATATTTTTTATGTCCGTTCGTATACACACAGTTAGTTAGAAGTCCTGCTTTTATTAAACGATTAGTTTAACTTCACTCGCCGTGTAGGACGAATGCCCCGGGGCCTAGCGGGCTCTTCTACTGCTGTGCTACTACACTTTTTATAACGAGTACGTTATAGGAGTGTAGAGTAATGGTAGTATCGAATGATTCGGGTTTTTGCATTTTGAAATAGTGCAGTTTAATATCACGAAATACACTTGATTTAAATAGAATTTTAGATAGGTTTATTCACCAATTTGTCGCGCCGGTTTTTGTTAATAATTTATTTATTTAAAAATCATACAGACGTATACAAGTAACCAACGTTATATATATATATATATATATATAATCAATATTTCTTGAAATAATACGGATATGTATCGGTTTATTGAACTAGAAGTCTATATATAATTTATAATTTAAAAGAAAACTATATTCATCAAGACATATTTATTACTTTTACAAAGTGTAAGGAAATATTGGAATCATGATAAAATAGCTGACGAGATTTTTGCGGAAATACATATTTTGACGTCCACTGAATCCGTTAAGACCAATTTCTCAATGATGTCTGTGTGTGAGGATGGATGGATGGATGTGTGTCCATTTACGCAAAATCTCGAACAAGACAATAAATGAAACTTGGAATTTATAAGTTTCATGAAAATATAAAGAGCTGAATTGATTTTGGATTAAATTGAAAAACCGGAAGAGAAGTTTACTGGACACAAAACAATAAATTTCATTTTTTGAATAATAAAATTAGCTGCGAAAAAAGTTTAAATGAAAGATGTTAGCAAAAATATTTTTAAATATAAAAAGTTATTTGCACTTTTCTTGTTCTTGCTTCTAATTTTGAGAAAAACTAAATTATGTATTTAATAATATATTTAAATAATCTTAGTTATAATGGGAACAAAAACTAAAACATTTTTAACATATGTCAAATAAATGTGAAATGTCAAAAATATGTGTCGTTTGAAATATTATAAATATAAGTAATATTTGTATTATTAGTTAGAAAGTTTTGCTAACTAGATATTAATAGATTTCTATTTTAAAATAAAGTTATACGCAAGGAACAAGTCATACGTGTTCAGTTGATTTTATTTGTATAAGAAAGTAATGTGGTGTCCACACCAGATTTTGTTTGCTTCTTTTGACAAAACTGAATTATATGTTTAATAAACAAATTTTAGTTGCTATGGGAACAAACAAATAACAGAAATTGTAATTATTAATCATTCAATACAGATTCACATACACACATAGAAAAATTTGAAAACTCACGGAATATCCTCACTTAAAATTGTAATATTTTTTTATTGCATTTCTTTATAATATAAGCGCTAAGAAACCCATTGTAGCAGAGCGCATCGTCAGATCTCTAATATTTTTCGAGATACGTCGAAGTGCAACTTTAAGGGCCTGTAATTCAAAAACTACACGAGATATCTAAAAATTCTCTTCAGTTTAGCGTTTCTGGTGCCTTATATAACAAATTAGCAAATTTGGAAAATTTTGAAATTTTTTTGTATTTTTGTTCAAAATTTCGATAGTCGATAACTCGACAAATATTATAGATATAGATTTGCAGTGTTCACCAATCGATTCCGCTCGTCGAAATACATAAGTATGCAAAGTTTCATAAAAATCGCTTTACGCGATGGAAAGTTAGAGCAAAAAGCCTTAAAATGGCGTTTTTTGCCCAAAAAGTCAAGTGTTACCCCTTGACGTTTGGGCTGAATTTGGCCATTTTCAGACTTTTTGCTTTAACATTTCAACCGGTTGTCCGAATTTTCTGAAATTTTCAGGGTTTATGTATTTCGTCGAGCTGAATCGATTGGTGAACACTGCAAGTCTGTATCTTTCATATTTGTCGAGATATCTCCAATCGAAATTTCAAAATTTTCAAAATTTGCTAATTTGTTATAAATGGCACGAAAAACACAAAACTGGAGATATATTTCGATATCCTGTATAGTTTTTGAGTTACAGCCCCTCAAAGTTGCTCTTCGGAAAATATAAAAAATCGTCATATCTCGAAAAATATTAGAGATATGACGATGCGCTCTGCTGTAATGGGTTTCCTGGCGCGAATATTATAAAGAAATGTAATAAAAAAAATTTACAATTTTAAGTCATATTTGGGGAAATTTCCGTATTTTGAAAAATATTACAAATCGCCATATTTCGATAAATATATAAGACATATTACGATGCGTACTACAGCAATGAGTTTATTCATGTTTAAATTATGCATAAGTAATAAATTTCAAGTTATGTTTGGAGGAGTATTTAATTTATTTTCTAGTAAACAATTTATTTGTATAAGAAAGTAGTGTGGTGCCCACACCAATTTTTTTTTTTTAATGCGGTAATTATTTCTGAACAGATGACTGTTTAAAAAGTAAAATGTCATAAAATATTTCACAATATAGTCTACTTCTGAGTTCTGAATGAATGTGAAAAAATTGGCACGTGTCAAAATTCAATGTCTCCTGCGTGAAATTGTTGGCAATAGTTAGTATTATTAATGTAACCATTATTTTTATGTTTTTAACAGACAGGTATACCTGTGCAGTTTATATTTTTGGAACGAACTTTATTACGTCCAAGGCTGTTTTAATATTTAAACTGTATACCGAAATTTGTAGGTGTTTAAAAATGCTATAAAGTTTTAAGTGGAAACTGTTTTGTTTTAATATTTATTGGCTTGACCGATAAAAATACAGCCGACCTAAATTTATTTAGGTTTTTAAAGTAGATCGTGTTATTTTTATGCATGAATAATTTGACACGCCTATCCCAACGATTTTATTTTTGTAATACCAAATCCTGTAGTTTTTAAATAAATGATCTTGAACCTACTATTAGTAATAAATCAATTAAACAATTAATGTTTGAAATATTGGATTAGTAAATTTTGCAAATTAATACAGTATTGACATCTAGCAGCAAATATACAAAGGACTCAAATCCAATTTTTTTGGTGCTTTGAACATTTCTGATAAATGAGGCGAGAATCTTGCAAATTTAATTCTAATAAATAATTATATACAGGCAGATTCATCAAAAGAATTAGCGCTAATCCTATTTTTATTATTAGTCGTAACTTCAGTTACCATCCTCAAAACATATTTATGTTAACTAAGGTTGTAGTTACGATAGGTTAACATAAAATTTGACACATTTTGTTAATTTAATTAATTTAGAAATAAAGTTACAGAGGTTGAAAAAAATGGAATTAGCGTTAATTCTTTTGATGAATCTGCCAGATAGTGACGAAATTTGTAAATATATTAATAACAAAATAAATAATGCGCAAGCGTGCAAACATAATTATCAGATGTTTGGTAACAGTGCGCAATAATTTTACACCGTACTACTGGCAACACTGATGACATGCGCAGTTGTACCGACACAACAACAAATGTCAAATGTATTGTGGTTGTGAGCTTAGAAAAGCAAATACTGAGTGAATTTGTTAGACGGTAAAATGCACGTTGTGTTACTTCCAAAAAATGGTACACAAATTTTGTCACCAAACTACGGTGAAGGAGAACATGTACTAGGACGGGGTATAACACTCAAAGTAAGAAAATAAATCAATATTGGCGGTAAATAAATAAGGTTATGTTTGTAGTGTACATCAAAGAAAGTTTCTCGTAGCCATGCAGTATTGAAAGTCGCGAAAGATGAAGGAGTATTTCTAAGATCGGTTAGTATTACATACTTATAATATGTTTTAAGTGTTTACAAATCATTTATTAAAGATCCACAACAACCCATGTTTTTATAAACTTGAAAAATCAGAAAACATTTCGATGTTAACATTCGGAAATACAATTCAAATAAATAACAACAATGAAATAGCTTTGTCGTTAGACCATGGCTGGTTTATCGTCAAAGTTAATGAGGGTAATGCGGACCAAAACCAACCTAGCACATCAACAAACAACGATGTAACTGCTGAAGAACAAACACTGAAAAAAATAAAACTAGAACAAGAAGAACCCGTGACCTGTAATGATGAAATAGATTGTAACGATGTAACTATTGAAGATCACACACTGCAAAATATAAAACAGGAAGAACCAGTGAGCTCTAATGATGAAAATAACGATGTAACTATTGATGAACATACACTGAAAAATATAAAACTGGAAGAACCAGCAACCTTTAATGATGAAGCAGCAAATACATCAACAAATGTAAATAATTGTAAGCGAGCACTGGAGGAAAATGAACAGTCGCCGAAGAAGATTAAACTGGAAGAAACCTCGGATTGTAAAAAGACAGATCAACCATCTGCATCAACTAGTGGAACAAATAAAAGAGCCTGGAGGGATAGGTGCTGGTACGGCAGCTCTTGCTATCGGTAAGTTAATTTAAATAATGAAAAAGAACCAAAACATAACCTCAAAATTGAAACATACCGTATATATTCGTGCAGAAAAACCACTCAGCATCGAGCTGAACTAAAACACCCCGGTGATTCTGATTACGACTCAGATCCCGGTGACAACCGTCCAGAATGTTGTTACGGTAAAGACTGTTACCGAAAAAATAAAGAACACAGAAAACGTTACCGGCATCCAGGACAGGTTAAGTTGGGGACACGCCCACCTCCTCCGCCGAGAAGAAGTAAGAAAATTATTATAAAACTGTTTCTTTAATATTTATTATATTTTAATGTACATTAATAAATTTTTTATTAAACATAACAAGAATTCTTTTTTAAAAATATACTTGAACAGGGCGTGTAAGAGCACCGCCAAACCAAATGTCTCAGGATTCCGAAGAATTGGATGATTACGATTATTCTGATCCATTTCTTAATGATGACAGTGAAGATGACTATGAGCCAAGTCAAAATACAGACACGGAGTCTGAATTTGAAGATAGTCAGGAAGCTGAAGAAGACAACAAACGGTTGTTGAAAGAAGCGAGGAAATTTACTCGCAACCAAAAATAATATTTTTGCACTCAAAGATTTATTGTTGTATTTGCAAAGTTTACATGTTATATATTTTTATTGCAAGAAAAAATTGTTGTTTTTTACCTCTGAACCGGAACATATTTTATTGTTTTCTGTTGTTTATTTGTTTCTGGTATTTTTAAAAGGGCGCCATTTTCTTGACGGTAGTTTCAAAGTAGGTACGGAATGAAATAATTAAATTATTTTCAGTGCTATTTTTGACATGTTGAATTTTGAATTTTTTCCGCGGTTTAAATTTGTTGACTTCCTATTTTTCTAACCTTAGGGAATATTTTTACAAATTCAAATGGAGCCAATTACGATTTTAAACTCTATTCAATAAAAAAAGAATCATCCAAATCTGATAACCGTATTAATTTTAGACGGAAATTGTGACTCATATTTACGGCTGAAATGATTTGAAAAAATTATCAGACGTACTTCAAAACTTGATTAAAATATTCCAGTGGTTTGAAAAAATCTGATGTGTCAGCACATAACCTCCCGCCCAATACTACTCTTAAACGATACAAAATAGTACTTGATGATACAGAAACATACCTTCATATTTGTTTATTTTCTATTTATATTTGAGAATTTTAATTTTCTTTCGTATATTTATTTAATTTTTTGACATATATTTCACTAAGAAAACAGCTTCACAATCACAATGACATGTGTCAAATTTCGTAAAAAATTGAAAATTTTTAAATGTTTCCATGGTGTACTAGGAATGCAAGATTTGTGAAATCTCTAAATCTAATGAAAATTAATAAAATTAGTATAATCAAAACACATGTAAAATTAAATATTCTTCAACTTTCAAAATAACATAAATTGTTGAAAAAGGAAATTTAAGCATGTTTTTCACGAAAAACTGTTAAGGGCTTCAAGTAAACTGCTACTTCCGGTTAACCAATTTTATCCAAAATCTAATCAGCTCTTCATTTAAATATAAGAAGCAATAATTCACAAAATAGTATTTTTTGGTATTACAGTATTTGAGTTATGCGAGACGAAAAAATTACCACAGACTACATATACACACACACATACATACAGACAGACAGACATCATCGCGAAAATAGTAAAATCGTATTGTAGGGACCCTAAAACATGCTTATTCATTAAAAACTCACTACCCAATTTTCTGACCAAAAACAATACCTCCCTTACCTACGCAGGAGGTAAAAATATGTTTGAGTCGATTTGAGAACCTACACCTTTCTTTCGTCGGTTAAAAAATACTGGCTTTCCTCGGGTATTGTACAGGAAAATCATCTTTTTTGTGTATCAAAAACCGTCAATAATTACCAATAAATTAATGTAAAATATGTATACAAATCACAGAACAATACAAATTGTTATTTACAACCATTATGTTTCTAATTTGTGTTAACAACTGTCATTACATCTTTAGCAACCGGTAGATATTTGTCTCTGGTAGTTACTATGAATTTATAAATTTACTAGGAGTAGTATTGTGATTAAATTCTAATTAATTTCGTCTGTTATTAAAGGTAATGTCTTGCGAAAAGACGTTATACACGCATTCGCACAAATAAATATTGTTTTCCCGCATTTTATATGTAAACATACAACAACCAAGATGGCTACGTACAATATTTCAAACAGAGGGCGCCACTCAAATGTATTTTGACGTTTAAAAGTAAAGGTCAAGTGTTTGAAAATATTTCCGTGAAAAATAAATTATTAGTGATTTAAAAATGCCGAAACCTAATCCGCAAGATATAATAAAGCCAATTAATTGGCTGATAGGAAAATGGACTTCAATCAAAGCAAACGGAGACTTCCCGGGTGTGAAACCATTTGAATATGTTGAAGAAATGGAATTTTCATTTCCTGGACAACCTCTCCTGGCTTATAACTCCAGAACATTCCTTAAAGATGAAAATTGTACGCCTAAACATTTTGAAACTGGATTTCTTAAAATAAAAAACAACCAGTTAAGTTTTTTGATATCTCATAATTTTGGTTTGAATTCTATGGAAGAGGGTGAAGTTGACGGTTGTGAAATTAACTTGAAATCATCACAAATATCCAGAATGAGTTTTGCAAGGGAACCAGCAGTTTGTGAAATTCAAAGAAATTATAAATTGTGTGGGGATAAACTTCACATGGTTTTATATATGGCTACTAACGAGAAACCGTTAACCAAACATTTAACAGTTGTGTATAAGAAAAAGGCTTGTTGATATTTTGTACATGAAATTATAACAAATAAATATTTTACAAATACATTTATTGTTTAATTAAAATATCATACATAATTTGTCCTACGAAAACACCTCACAGAACAATAATAACAATCCATTGGTACATAATTCGAATCACCAACAGTAAAAATAAACGATTCAGTGATAGCATTTAACATTAAAACACTCGGATGATGCAGATGCACTTCAAAACACGGCCTGCCGCAAATACAATAATAAGCATAATCTAAATAATCAACAACTGTATAAGGGACCGTCGCTGCACTGTATGGCAGTTTGGCAAATAGAACTTTGCGCGCTGCACATTCTTTTAGAGTTTGAACCGGAAGAGTTTTCGGAAAAATAGCCGCGACACTTATTGGACTAAAATTATTATGCGCTAAATTTAAATTTTCCAATCGGAGTCTTCTCATACTTCCTGGAACTTGCGTGAGGAGATTATGAGAAACAGAGAGAGACCTCAAATTTCGGAAGTTTCCAAAACCATATGGTAAACTTGTTAATTTATTAGTGTCGAGGTTAATATGGCAGAGTGATTGTAGTTTTACAAATTGTTCTGGTAGAAAAACTAAATTATTTTCCGATAAATTTATAGATTTCAATGTTTTTGTTAGAACACCACCAATCCAAATCCACTGTTTTAAAGTTCCTTTTCCTAATTCGTTTTGAGCAACATTTAATTTTTCCAACGGTAGTTTATTAATTTCTTTCGGTAAATATTCTATTTTATTATGTGATATATCTAAATCCCTCAAATTTTGAAGTTGTAAAACACCAACACATAATTTACACAAATCAAGTTTGTTTATGTTCAATGATTCAAGAGTTCTTGGAAAACCTTTAACGGGTAGTTCAGATCTTCGTTCAATCACTAGTTTCTTCGGAGGAATGTTCTTTTGAGATACTCCCGTAACAGACATACTGGAAAGTGTTAACTCTTTTGCGGATATTTTCTTCTCTAATACTCTTCGAAGAAGATGTAAGAATCCTTTGAGTTGGATCACATCTGCTTTGATGTAAAAATCATGTGCTGGGTCTTTAAATTGTATGGTAGCTTTTCCTTCGTTTATAAATCGAGTTAAAACACTTGTAACATTGCCTATGAGTTTGTATTTTGTCCCAGTTTTGTTTTGTGCTGTGAAGAGTATAACCATGAAGTCATCTTCATTTTTTGGATGCTTACACAGTGCTAAAGTTGACTTCACATGTTTGTGTTGATTTTTTATAGCGTGTGTAGGTAATAAACGATTTCCTATTGCAACAGTACATACTAATTTCATTATATGAGCTTAAATACTCAACACACAAACTTAAGACTGTTTCACAAGGTTAATCAGATGTTACTTTGGCGCCAAAAGCTCTACCTCTCTTAATAAATAATTAAATTGAACAAAAAAGTATATTACAGTTGTAAACATGCTACATTTTGATGAAAGTTATGTAATTAAGTTTTAAAATTATTTATTTTGAAGCGATATTGATCGACAGCAACTGTCAAAACAAAACACAATCGAACTCTACTTTATCGACACATGAACAACTGATATATAATAATACTGGAACGCTCACTGACGTTGAAAATGCGAGCCAAGAGAGACAGGCAATAAGTGGGTAACTTCTCTTTATCGTACAGTACACTTAGAATGTTGACAAAAAAATTATAAAAATATGTACATTCAATGATAATAAATAAAATATTTCTGGGTGTGGCACTCTGCTCAAAGCAGATTTCAATATTATGATGTATTTTTTTACGTGTGAAATGTGGTTACCAGCCGTCAAATCACGACCTCCGAGGAGGTTTAGTGGTGGAAGAGCCGCAAGAGTTATTTTATGGGGTGAAAATTAATTTTCAAAAATATTTCGGCTGTGAGGCTCGAACTGAGGATCTTTTAATCCACAGTCCAATGCATTACCATGGAGCTATACCCCTCATTCGGTGATTTTGAATTAAAATGTTTAACATAAAAATAAAAAAATATATTAAATGTAATTAGTTCAATTAACTATTATTTACCTATGCGCGTGAGTTAACTGTCCCTTATCACACTTATTTTGCGTGAATTAAGAGCTTCATTACCGCACTCGTTATCATAAACGTACCATTTATTATAAAGATTGATAATACAATCTTTACAAATCTTTAAATTAATTAATATTTAATTAATAAATAGTTTTTGAAGCTTGTTCTTCTAAATCCGACGAAATACTTTCTAAAACACTAATTTTCTCGAAATACTTCAATAATTTATGCAAGACAACTACATAAATGTTTAATGTTAAATTTTCTATTTGTCAAAAAAATATATAGTCAAATTATTTAAATATTTTAACTTTGGGCGGGCGTAGATAAAATATTGTACAATACACGTCTGCTCATTAATGCATTAGTAATATATTTATGTGATTACATGCGTATCTTAATAATGTTCTTATCCTACATATATCGTAAATATCTGTTATCACTTTTGGATAAGACTGTGCAACATGTTTTTATAAATTAACCGCTCAAAAAACCCATAGCAACCATTCTACATTCTAGTGTTAGACGAAGAAGGGTAGCCCAATACATGTATCTGTCTCAGACTTATTATTCGCTTTTAGAAAAGCCTACAAGGAGCGTTCCAGTATTTATATAATTCAGTGGTTATCAGGTGTTACTTTCATGTCAAACGCTCAACTACTTTTAGCAAATAATTGAATTGAATTAAATTATATTAATTGTTGTAATGTAGTTTTAAACATATTTATTTGAAAGCTGTATTGATCTATAGCAATTATCAATTGTCGTGTTCTATTTTATCGACACATGAACTTAACTGCTGCTGCCCTCACTGTGTTGCAACTGTTTCTTGTTTGATGCAACCAAAGATCTTCTTGTGATGATGCAATTGCATAATTATCTTTATTTTCTATATGGGAATTTAAAAGCTACAATTAATATAAAAAATTAAGAAGTTTGCAAGAAAATAATGTTTTGTTATATAATAATAATAATAATATAATAAATTACATTTGGATGTATTTGTTGTGTAATGTAACAAATGAATAGGCGATTTAAATGAGACATAAAGACAGAATATAATTAATTATAATAAGGAAGAAATATCAATATTTATATTGAAAGATCGTGGTATTTACATAATTAAACGTAGAGTCTTCAACAAACAAAATCGCAAACAAATTCGCATCATTCCCTAATGACATCTGACACGTGGGGGTGTGGCTTATATAACCGCCAATCAGCTGACGATGTCGAGCACCGCCCCCGCATTCAGCGAGCGACGTTGGCGCCCGCGCCCTCAGTGTAATCTCTGAAGCTGAGTTAGCAGCACGTGTTGAGTGCAAGCTGTGTCTGTGTAGTTCGGCGGGATGGTTTCTGTACGCTGCCCGCCTGGACTCATGATGGTTGTTGTGGTGGTGCTGGTTAATGGCACCCTCGCCAACTGGTGGTAAGTGAAAAAATTGTGGTTTTTAGAACCTACGTGGTGGTCTGTATCAAAATGTTTTTGTGGGATCTGATGACTTTTGGACAATACAATTTAATTAATCGGTTTGTTCTTGCTTTGTTATATATACATAAAATACTCATACTTAAAAAGGTACCACGATATTCTAGTGCCATTTCACGATAAATTATATATTTTTGATTATTTATTATTGAATTGAATACAAAATGTATTGTGGCTGCTTTTAAAAATATTGAAAACAACTCACAACTTGTATATACTAAGTTCAAATAGTTTTCTGAACTCGTGGTAATATAGTTTATTGAAATGGACATTCCATGCGAGTTGTACACTATACTTTTTCTTCGACCACCATATTATTTCAAAATTAGTTTAATTTTAAAAATAAATTTGTCCCGCTTTCACCATTCAAATATTTGACAATTCTAAATAAGTATCCTAGCAATGGCACCTGTACTTAAATGAGCTGATCTGTATTGAAATACTCACAAAACAAATTCATTTCGCACGATGCTTGTAATGTACCTCATATCCCTAGCAACAACAAACATACAATGAACAGATTTCTCAGTGGTCGTAGAAAATAGTATATTGTACAACGAGCATGGAATGGTACTCATTTCCTACGAGTATAAAATCATACGAGTTTGAAATGGACATTCCATGCGAGTTGTACACTATACTTTTTCTACGACCACGATATTATTTCCTAATCAAATTAATTTTAAAAATAAATTTGTCCCGCTTTCACCATTCTAATATTTGACAATTCTAAATAAGTATCCTAGCAATGGCACCTGTACTTAAATGAACTGATCTATATTGAAATACTCACAAAACAAATTCATTTCGCACGATGTTTACAATGTACCTCATATCCCTAGCAACAACAAACATACAATGAGCAGATTTCTCAGTGGTCGTAGAAAAAATGATTTACAAAAGTCTATATGAATGTAGTAAATAAATAGTACATTGGATAGACTAGCAAAACGATAACAATAAGAATTACAGAACACAACAGGGTCTTTCGTCTTAACCAGCCAGAAAAATTTGCTGTGAATAGTCATAGGTTTATTAAAACGCGCAATTGATGAAAATACAATTATTATATATCATATTTGACATTTAATACAAATGACATTATCAGAGCTAGCAACATTTTCCACTAAAAGAAGTATGAAGAAAAGAAAGGGCTTAAGCTACTTTTAAAATAAAAGTTTGATTCAAAATTTGTCAGGATTCAAATCTTGCTCACTGCATTTTATAAACAAAACGCATCTGCATGTAAAATGTTTTGTTCTATAATTATGAGTTACTTTCTATTTTGTAAAGTATCAAATGAATAATTAAATAAACAATGCATTAATGAATGTGTAATAACTTGATTAGTAAATGTTTCCTTCCGGGTTATACGCGTACAGATCTTAAACTAATAATTATTAGTAATTAAATCGCTTTTCGTAGAAAGATAAGCAATACCTATAAACTAATTTTATTGTACAAACAATAATAGAAATGTATCGTTTTATTATACTGGGTGTAGAATTGGAATGTGGCGTATAGAGGTTTCAATGCAATTTTTTTTATATTGCAGTAAATTTTTACCTATTCACTTTACAGCAAAAGCACAAATATAAAAGTTGTTCAGAAATAACATAGGCATGCAATAAGGTATTTGGTTACCTAAATATTAGTATTTCACGAAATATTTATCAAATTAAAATTATATTCATCAGAAAATTTGTTAAACGTCAAACAAATTCCTAAAAATATTTGGTATTTCATAAAACAAAAAAAATCTTCTATGAAATTTCTACAGAAAATAATACAACACTGTAACAAATAAATCTATAGTATATTGTATAACTATTGCTGAAAGTTGGATATTTCACACGAACCGAAGGCGAGTGGTTTAATTACTCGAGTGTGAAATACCCTTTCAGCACTATACTTTTCCGATGACCACAATTAAGTAAAACAATATAAAATTTACATAAAAATATTAAAACAAATTATGTTGACATCATTGCTATCAGAATTCACCAAAAATCATGTTAAAATTTGATAAATCAAGGTCCAACCTTCTTAATCCGTGTAAATTTAGCAAATTATCTGCCACTGTCAAACTTGTAAATACCCTTTAGGTTAGTTCGCTCAGTTATCGCAGCGTGTGATAAAATCATATCACACAGTTGCGGACGCATCTGATTGACTAACGAGCTTTCATATCACACAGCATTGCACGTGATATGCAATGACCAACTTTCAGTAATAGTTTAGCGTGTGAATTTATCTACTTTTCGTAGTGGTCGTCGGAAAAAATTATTTTATGTAATGTCAAATATGTTTTGGTTTTATTTAGTTTTCCATGGCCATGTTACAATTTTCTAATAAATATTCATTTTAGTTTGATTGATATATCGTGAAATACTAATGTTTAAATAACCAAATGGGTCTTATTGAATACATTTTTAAATACTGAACAACTTTTGTAGTTACACTTTTGCTATAAAGTGCATAGGTAAAAAGTTACAGCAATATAACAAAATATTTAAATTCTACACCCAGTAAATTATACGAGTTCATGATATAGGTTTCATAGCCGAGAAATAGTTTCTAATTCTAAACCATTAGTTCCAAGAAAAGTCACACATCTGTCTTTAATTATCTTCCAATTATATGCGTTCATATTCATATACATGTAGACGATTGGAAGAGATATATTAGACACTTCATAATTTTATATGTTCGATTAGTATCTCTGCAGAATTAAGTTATTATGATTTATTACAGCCACACATGTTACAAACAAATCTCATTTTGATTCTTTTGTTTTTGGTTGCTATAGAAATCCAGACAGTTACTTAAAAATTGACATGAAAATGTAGCAGCACACCAAGTTTAGCACGTTAAAATTAAATAATTAATAACATACTTAACATAAACACTAAAAAACTAATGCATAATTCACCAAACAAATTAATCCACATGTGTAATTCAGCAAAACAAACAAACAAAAAACAATCGAGTCCGAAAAATACGAACGCGCAAAACCTGCCGAATGAGACAATAGCATAACGTCGAACCCGTTCGTGGCATAAAATCACAACGATGCTTTTTTATTTCCTCGGCCCGAAACAATAAAACAAAATTAAACTGTTGTCTGAAGACAAATGCCTGACAAGGTATTCCACTTAGGCTACGGCTAAGACTCGCATTATAAATATTTGTTAATCGTTAAATGAGAAGAGGTACACCCTGTATGCACATAAAAGCGAGCAGGGGGCTACGGTTTACAAGGCAGGAGATTTTTCAAACGGAAATGGCTGCAAACATACAATATTGAATTAGAACGCCAAAGTCAACTGTGGAAATTAAACAATTCTACTCTTAATATTGATAGAGCATTACGTGTATTTACAAATTTAAACTTTTAATATTTATGGGGCAAATAGCTTTGTCAATCCACAACCAATAACTGACTGACATCTTTGGGGGTCCTTATTTGACGGCACGGCAAATATATACTGTAGCTCTTGACATATCGAGTTTGTACAATTTTTTTTTTTTTTGACGATTGACATTAAATGTCACTTTTACTGTCTATTGTTGCAATGGTGAAACAGCAAATTTAACATTTCTGTATTTTATCAACATAACTGTAATTTGCGTCTTCTAAATACAGGGTGGTGCATCCAAGCATTTTCAGTGCTATTTTTGAAATGTTCAATTATTTGCTTCCCTAAATATTTTACATAAAAAATTTTTACTTTCTTATACAAAGTTTAAGGAAGTATTGGAATCATGAAAAAAATCGCTGATGAGATTTTTGCGGAAATACATATTTTGACGTCCATTGAATCCGTTAAGACCAATTTGTCAATGATGTCTGTGTGTGAGGATGGATGGATGGATGTCCGTATGCGCAAAATCTCATGAACGAGACAAGATATGTAAACGAAACTTGAAATTTATAAGTTTCATGAAAATATGAAGAGCTGAGTTGATTTTGAATGAAATTGGAAAACCGGAAGAGGAAGTTTACTGGACATAAATACCATTTTTTTCAATAATAGAATCAGCTTTGAAAAAAGTTTCAAATGTAAAATGTTAGCAAAAATATTTGGAATATTAAATGTTATTTGCATTTTTCTTGTATATGCTTCTAATTTTAGGAAAAATTAAATTATAAATTTAGTAATATATTTCAATAATCTAAGTTATCTATAATGGGCACAAAAACTAAATCATTTTTAACATCTATATGTCAAATAATTGTGAAGTATCAAAATATAATGTCGTTTGAAATATTAACAGCTATATTTATATTATTGGTTAGAAAGTTTTAGGCTAGATATTAATTAAAACCTATTTTAAAATAGTTACAATGAGAACAATAAATTAAACAGGTTTAACATCTATATGTCAAATAATTGTCAAAATCCTGTATATAATATATTGAATAGGAATTCTTTCAAAGCAATAAAATTAAATTTATTTTTATACAAAAACCGATCAACATACGCATAGCAATATAATTTGATGCTTGGTGGCGATAACTTTCTAAATATATATTAATTAATTACTAAATTAATATTAATTCCAAATCGACAAAATATTAAGAAATGCAAAGTGAATTTGTACAAAACTTAATCCAAAATTATTTTATAATTCTGAAAGTTTTTTCAACCTATAGTTTTCTTTTAATAAATGCTTTAGAAATATGAGTGTTTTATACGAAATTTCCCGCACGCTTATGAAAAATTGACTTTTTAAGTGAAGCAAAATAATAGATTTAATTATTTTTGTACTATTTGAAGTAAGGCACTCTGCTCGAAACAGATTTCGATTTAATATATTTTCGTGCTAACAACGCCGTCAAATAAGATCCCCCAAAGATGTTAGAGGAAAATAAAGCACACATTTTAATTAGCTATTACCTACATTAAGATTAAAAGCAATAAACAACATTTTGCATATATAGTAACAGTTTAATTAGCACTGACAATTAAATAATTATGGCAAATGTGCAGCTTTAATTACAGAAATTTATATATTTAAGTTTTTAATTATATCCTAACATGGGAAACATTAAATCTAACAGGAAAAGGCGGCCAATCAAATGGCTGCGAGATGCTATTAAATTATTAGAATTATTACACTGGTTCCCAGTACAACATTCGCGGTAATGAGAGATATTTTGCGTTGTAAGTGTACAAACAAATGCCGACACAAAAATATACAAGGTTCGTCATTTGTTATGCGGTTCGTCAGATGTCTCAGATTAGTTCCACATATGGGAAAAAATATTTGGAACGCACAAATGAAAATTTTAAATTGTTCTTTCTGTTTAAAAGCTAGCGTAGAAAACATTTTGACATGTTTATGATACATCAGAGACGATAGCATTTAGAAATATTATAATTTATTTGTTTAAATATTCCATTCATTGGCCAGTTGACGAATTCTGTTTATCTCCTCTTGTAATATCGTCAACAACAACAGTAATCCATTGATTTTTATTAGTAAACAGCTTATTCAGCAAACAATTCAATAAAATATGTAAATACTCACCAAAACAAATAAACACACACGCATCAATACACCGAGTAGTTTATCGTGGGCAGAAACTGCTTCTTAAAACAAAACAACAGCGATTGATACATCTCACAGCCAACTAACCTTGCCGACAACTTGACAGTCAGTGGACCTATCAGATGTTAGATACCCGATGTCGGGATTACGATCAACCAGAGCTTGTTCAAAATTTCATGCTTCGTTTCAGATGTCGCATTCTGAAATCTTGCTAGCTGAAATACTGTGATGATTTAAATAAATATACATAATGTAACATAAGTAAGTACAGTAAATTTGACCAGTGGTTGAACAAGCTTATTTTTTTCTAAATCCCATTTTTATTATCTTTTTTACCATCCCATAAATTAACGAGTCGTTTAGGTATATTCATAACTTCATCCAGTAGCAATATCATTGAAATATATTAATACTGGAACGCGCACTTGTACGCATGAAAGCGAAAACGAGCTTGAGACAAATTCATATTCTGGGCAATCCTTCTTTGTCTAACAGTTGTTTGTAGATCGGTTGCTATGTAAAAACATTGTACAGCAAAGACAGATAGCAACTAGCTTTATCTTTTAGTTTGCTTTTTAACATCAGTTAGTGTTCCAGTATTATTATATTTCAGTGATAGCAATCAAATACTTGATGATGATAAATGACAGTTAACTTTTTCAAATAAATTTTAAGAATATCATATAAATCTCTGTAAAAGTGTATGATATAAATATAATTTCAAAATCGTCATCTTATGAATGTTCGCAGTTTATACAATTTAAAAATTCTGATGTGGCCAGCACATAACCTCCCGTCCAATACAACTTTTAAACGGTACAAAATAGTATTTGATGACACAGAAAAATACCTTCTTATTTGTTTATTTTTTATTTATATTTGAGAAATTTAATATTCTTTCGTATATTTCTTTAATTTTTTGACATATATTTCACTTAGAAAACAGCTTCACAATCACAATGACATGTGTCACATTTCGTAAAAAATGCAATTTTTTAAGTGTTTGCATGGTGTACATGGAATGCAAAATTTATGAAATTTAATTTCTTTATATTTTATTATCTCTAAATCTAATGAAAATTAATGAAATTAGTGTAATCAAAACAGATGTAAAATTAAATATTCTACAATTTTCAAAGTAAAATAAATTGTTAAAAAATAAAATTTAACTGTGTTTTTCACAGAAAACTATTAAGGGCTTCTAGTAAAGTCTTACTTCTGGTTGACCAATTTTATCCAAAATCTAATCAGCTCTTCATTTAAATATAAGAAGCAAAAATACGCAAAATTCTATTGTTTGGAATTATAGTATTTGAGTTATGCGAGACGAAAAATCGGCATAGACCATACACACATACACACATACATCCACACATAATTATATACATACATACAGACAGGCAGACAGACATATGTAACATGCTTATTCATTGAAAACTCACTACCCAATATTTTGACCAACAGTACCTCCTTTACTCAGAGGTAGGTGGGAGGTGCTAATTTTTTACAAATTTATATTTTGACAATTTTAAAATATTTATAATATCAAATTATGTATAAGAACAAATTTTGTTAACAAAATTACCTTCCGATGAAGACAAATGATAGAAATCGAGTTTCAATAAATATTGATAGATTACTCCACATTCTGTACTGTAATTATTACCCCAAACATCTTCAGATTCGTATTTATTTATGTAACATCCTGTGTGTCATAACTTTTGAGCGAGGAACTCTGCTTGGAACAGCTTTGGAAAGTAGAAGCTCCCAAATATTAGGTTGGCCCACCGACTATGTTCTGCCTCTTAATAAATAATTCCTCTGTCATCACTCACCTGCAACCCTGTTATTTACCTGCAGGTCGTTAGCGCTGCCTCCCCAAAAAAGCTTCTTTAATTCTTTCCAAGTCGCTACAATGTACTACACTTCACATGTCCACTATAATTTGTTTCAGACCAAAAAACATTGTTGTAATTACATGAAACTTACCAAGTATTATTTTTAAAGTTTTCATAAAAATAAAATAATTTTGAAGAACTATAGCTAGTAATAAAGCTTGAAATATGCAAAACTAGTGTTGTCGGTTTCCGTGGCGTGTAAGATTTTGTATTTGTTTGTTGATATCTCTGCAGCGGCGGCTTTGGAGCGCTCTCGCTGCCGTCGGACCGGCACAATTCGTCACAAGGTGTTAACAATACCTGTCCGCGGCTTAAGACTCCACAGACTCGGCTCGCCGGTCGTTGTTGCTTGTGTGCAGACGATGGACTTTATTTTATAGGATTTTTAGCCTGGGAGATCTGTTCATCGGATGCTCACACTCTGTGCTTCAAATATTCTACATTCTAGTACTTCAATAGTTGGACTACGGAAAATACACAAAAAAAAACTTTCAGATCTCACAGTTAAAATTTAAAAGCATTTGGATTAAGTACTTTTAAAACGTTTTGAATTATTATTTGTATATGTAATTTATTTGTTTTTCTATTGAAGAATTGTATAGAATTATTCAATACCTATTTGTATATAATATCAAGGCACTAAAGTATAATTTTTTATTACGAATATGAAATTTATACTTGAAATGTTCAATTATTCGCTTCCCTAATTATTTTACATCAAATACATTCAATAGTTTATTGTAAAGGAAAAATTTCTGCAATTTTTCACATTAATATTTTTAATTTTACTTTATATGGAACCGGAAAAATTACGGAAATGTTTATTGGTAATTTTTGAAATTTTAGAAATGTTTGATTTCATGTGTCTTGATTAAAAATTTGAAAAAAATATAGGTATTTTGATTTTGTAATGGTTTTATGTTCAAAATAGTGCTCGACAAAATAGTTAATTGTATATCAAGGTACTAAAGTATAATATTTTATTACGAATATGGAATTATCCGAGACAATAGCCGAAAATGTTTATTAGTAATTTTCTTAAAATCATCAAAAATGTATCAATTGAAAGTTGTGGTTTTATCTGTCATTAGTGTTTGATTTCAAATGTCTTGATTAAAAATGTATTATTTGGAAAAAAATTAGGTATAGATAAATGGTTTTATAGTCAAAATAGTGCTCGACAAAATAGTTATTTGTATATCAAGGCACTAAAGTTTAATTTTTTATTGCGAATATAGAATTTATTATCCGAGGCGACAGCCGGGGACAATAAACCATATGAGTAATAAAAAAATACTTATTAATTATTAATTAAAAACATAAATAAATAGCATTATGTATTTGTAAAACGTCAGCTAACTGTTGGGAATGGCTGTGATAACAAAAGTACTGTCAAATTGTCAAATTTGGTTATAATATTTAAATATTCTCTGACGTGTTCTGTATGTGATCTGCATTAAATCCGATAAATTATTGTAAAAGGTAAATAATAAATAAATTCGCCAATAGTATTATAGAATAATTTGTTTGTAATTCAAGTTTGACATAAGAGTCTGTAAAGTACAATTTTGACATAAGAGTGTATAAAGTTAAACTTTTGCTAACTTTGCGTATAGTTATATCGTATACTTTAGTATTGTTTTCGGAAAAAAGTTTTATTATTTTTTGAATTAAAGAGTCAACTTTTTGGGCTCATATATCTCAAAAACTAGCTGAGATATTAGAATCTTACTTTATCAGGATCCGGAAAAATGTTTATTGGTAATTTTCTTAAAATTACCCAAAAGTACCAACTGAAAGTTATTGGTTTTATCTACCATATGCCGTCAAAACTGTTTGATTTCAAGTGTTTTGTTAAAAATGTATGAATTGGAAGAAAACTTAGACATAGTGAAATTGTTTTTTGGTGATAATAGTGCTCGTCAAATTGTATTAAATAAAATAAACTCTCAATTAAGATCACATTTATTTTGTTATTTCGTGGCACTGATGATTTAAAGAAAATTATCAATAAACATTTCCGTCGGTTTTCCGGTTCCAGGTAGAGTAAAATTATAAATATTAGTGTTAAAAAAAGCAGAAATTTGACTTTACATTAATCTATTTGATTATTTTGATGTAAAATAATTAGGGAACAATTTAAAAACAGTTTTGAAAACGCTATGGTGCGTCCTCCGATTCACCACCCTGTATAAAATGTATTAGAGTATATTTTGAAACATAATCATTACTGTGACCGACATGAACCAGTGTTTTGTCACCGGGTGTCAGCGGCGGGTTCTCTTTCTGACCGCCCGTTGAAATCTCAACCGCGGTGATGCTTCCACTTGAGACAACAAACCGATTTTAATACTTCAAGTGTAACCGCTCCGAATATAATTAGTAGTTTGTTATTTTCCACATCTTTAGTCATAATATTAAATATAAGACATGTATAACTACCGGGATACTCTTTCTAAAATTAGTAGGGACACCGAAAACCAAATCATTTTACCGTTGACTATACACGGAGAAATGCCGATCGTCGGCTTTGTCCTTTGGTCGTTCCATCTTAGGCCAAGAATGCGAAAGGAATTTATCTTGTGTTTCTAGGGTTGAAAAAATAATTTGACAATAAAGATGCATTCATTTCGTCGTTTACTCTTTTAGGTGTGACACTCTGCTGTCACAGATCTTAGAATGTAATTAAAATCTCTGTATCATAATTATTAAATAAGTGAACAAAACGTGCCGGTTTATCTGAAATGAATATTTCCTTGTTTGGAATAATTATGATCCAAGCTTCGAGTTAATTAAAGCTTGTTAATTTTGCTGGGAGAATTTTAAATTTTAATAACGAAAAAACAATTTAGATCTTGAATGGATAAGGTGTAATGCACTTTTTTCTTTTGTTTAATAACTAAATATATAAAAAGCTTCATTTATTTATAATCATATTTTAAATAGCTACGTGGTAACACATTGGACTGTGGATCATAAGATCCTAGGTTCGATCCCTACAAATTTTTGAAAATAAATAAAATTACCCCTGTGTTATTTCACCACTACCATCCTTGGGGGTCGCGATTTGACGACTGGTACATATACTTCACGCTCAAAAATATATCAATCTGTTTTGTGCAGAGTGCCATACCTAGAAATGGGTACTTAAATGGCATTATGATATATTTATTTATTTTCTTCACACATTTTAGACATCAGGGTAATCGGGTGTCTACTTTTTGTTTTTATTTAAATTTTATGTTTTATTTTTCGTGGCACTCTGTAAATAGCTAAATATTATACATTTTATTTTATGCCTATCTCATGACAGAAATATATTATATAAATATATTTAGGTTCATTTGATACAGTTATTAATTCTGAACATTTTTTTTTATTTATACTTTTATTTTTGTTTAATTTATAGGGAACAAACTATTGTCTAATGAAAATTCATTGTAACATTGTATTTACTATGTTGTATAAAAAAATAGACACCCTGCTGCTCTGTCTGTTTTGATATTTTGTATATATAAACTGTATCCTCTTCGAAAGAGCTGATTAGTTTTTGGTGATAATCCAATAACCGTAAATGGTAGTTTACTTGAAGTCCTATCAATTTATTTTTTTAGTTAATAACAATTTTTGTTATTAGAATAATGATTCAAATATGATTATGTACAATTGTTGTTTGAAACATTTTTCTCTTACTGTCAGCATTTACGAATTATAACACGTTGAAAAAAAATTATATTTTGATATTTTCGTTTGTCTGATGGTAACTTGTGCTTTTTGAAAAAAAAAAACAAAACAACGGTTGAAAAATATTTTGACATGTATCGTAATTGAAAATTAAATGTTTTGAAGTGCTGAGCGTTTCTTGATAGTGGTGATCCATGTATTGTTTGATAAGAAATCTATGGCAAGAGGTATTATGGTGCCCACAACAGATACAAATACATTAAAATTCAACAACTACAAGAATTAATATCTAAATGAAACATCTACTCTATATTTATAATATTTCCACGTATAAGAAAGTCGTGTGTTGTCCACATATATCGTAGCGCTGGCCAGTGACAGACTTCGGCGCGCCGAGTAGACAAATATTTGTTTTTACAATTTAGTTTAAATACCGTTATTCTTGGAATGTTTCGTGTTTTCTTCGTCAACTTTGCTTATCACAAACACAATAGAATCTTCTGATAAATAAACGTTCTGCTGTTAGTAGTGGGCTAATATGAAGAGATACAGATGAAGTCCATTAGCTTGCCCAGCTATATAGATCGAAATCTTCAAATATTGACTTTAAGTAAATTTACTCTGTTTTGATATGATATTCCGGGCATGGCATTTAGCTCTATGGGGACAGTTCCGTCAAACTGCAACCCCCGAAAATGTTACGTTTGTGATATATTTTAAAATAGAAATATACATAATAATTATTATTATAATCATTGTATAACCTTACCTTAACAGGGTTCGAGATTATTTTCATTTTCTTTTTTTTTTTTCTGCTGATCTTGTTTCTATTTAGTATTTTTATTATGCTGTCTTCGTAGGTCTTTCTCGTATTATTATTCTGTAAAAAAAATTGAAATTAAAGAGGAAGATAAAATATTTCTTTGTAATTACTTTTCGAGGAGAATTTTTTTTATAAAATAAATTTAGAACATTTTACAGCGGTAAAACCAAAGCTAAAACACTAAAAAACAGAGCTCGTGGTACTAGCCATTGTATTTAAATAATAATATATATATATATTTTTTTTGAAAACATAGAAAATAGAAATAATAATCATTAAATAACATTCAAAACTTCAACCAATATTCTGTCTTATTCAGCATTTCGAGTTGGCTTAGAATATGTTGTTTTCTTATTTTTGTTTATCTGTTTCATCCTTAACTGTCAAATTATTGAATTACACTTTACTCTTTTTCGTAATATTTTACTTTGTCTGCCAAAGAGATACTTTTATGCCGGCGGCGAAAAATTGAACTTGTTGAATACAAATACATAACGTACTTTCAGGAGGGTTGAAAAAAATAGTTATTTTATAGTACACAATATTACTACGCGAAGTTAGCCAAATTAGTAGTTAAAGTAAAACTTCACAGAGTCTTATGTCAAACTTGAATTACAAACCTAAAATAACAAACAAATTATTCTATAATACTATTGGTGAAATTAATTATTTATTTACCATTGATTATTTTTTGACGTTTCTTAAAACCAATGAAATGCATCATTATTATACTGAGAAGAATGCTCTTGTGATTATTCCCGGGAATATTCTCTATAGCTTTTTTGTTTTTGTTGATAGATATCAGATGTCAGATAGTTATCATCAACATAAGTAAAAATGAGCAAAACAGATAGATTTAGTGACGTGCCTGATAATGAAATAAAAAAATAATTCAATTAAATATAACTCGAAAGTTCGATAAATTAGAAAATAATTCTCCAGTATGTTTCATAAACTTATCGTCATTTGGCAATAGCCACTTAAGTTTTCGAAAGATATGTCAAATTATTATCAATTTATTCTCACTCTCTTGTTATACGAGGGCAGTTTGATAAGTCCGTGACTTTTCGAATAAAAAAAAAAAATTTCGGCGAAAAAGCGTTGTATTTCTCTACATAGTCCCATTTTAGCTCAATACATTTAGTCTACCGTTTTTCCAATTTTTTAATTCCTTCCAAATAAAAGGTTTTCTCTGCCCTCGTATTATTACTGACAATAATTTATTGAATTTAATGCAGATCACATGCAGACTACGTCTAAGAATATATAAAAAAATAATAAAAATTATAACCAAATTTGACAATTTGCTAGTACTTTTGTTATCACAGCCATCCCCGTTGCAATAGCTACCTGATGTTTTACAAATACATAATGCTATTTATTTATGTTTTTAATTTTAATTTAACGATTTCGGAAAAAAATAATGTATACCTAGGCACCAAAGTATTTTTTATTACAATAATAAATTCTATATTCGTAATAGAAAGTTATACCTCCGAAATCATTAAATTATCAATTAAAATCATAAATAAATAGCACTAGGTATTTGTAAAACGCTAGCTAGCTGTTGGGAATGGCTGTGTTAATAAAAGTACTGTCAAAGTATCAAATATTTGGTTATAATTATCATTATTTTTTACATGTTCTTAGACGTGTTCTGCATGTGATCTGCATTAAATCCGATAAATTATTATCAAAGGTAAATAATTAAAAAAAATTCACCAATAATATTATAGAATAATATGTTTGTTATTTTAAGTTTGTAATTCAAGTTTGACAGAAGACTCTGTAAAGATTAACTTTAGCTTTGGTATCGATTTCGGAAAAACAAATTTAATTTTACAATTATGCCTGAAAGGTTTTTGAACTTTGCAATAAATAAATATGATAGTTTGTTATAATTGAATGTTTTCGCGGTGTAGTATAGCAGGCGTTCTCGAAGTATTTTCATTTTGTGTCCATTTGTACGTTTTGCTCCCCTTGTTTTCGGGCGGTACAAGCACCCTTGTTAGCGCTGTCTGCTTACGTTACGTTGCGTTGCGGTTGTGTTTGCGGCGGCTGGCGTAAGGTTAATGAGATATCGGTGTCCGCCGCCACCGCCTCCGGCCGAACACAGGTTAATTACGAGACGGGGAAGAGAACCGAGAACCACCCTTCGACAGACACGGCCTGGTATTGTTTACCTCGTATTGACTCTTTAGCTAATCAAAAATGTCAACTCTCTCTTCCCATAACTTACAATTAGTGAGCACTGAGCAGTACAGGTTATATTTCGAAATGATGTTTTGTGAATCGTTTCTCATGTTAACACTCAATTGAAAGCACGAATGAATAGCGGCGTGAGTCATCCACCGTTTAACTTTATATTAACGTAAGTTCCCCGTGAGCCGTAATGAAAGGTGACTACGTGTATAAAGTGAGTAATTTCTTTACAGCCGGGCCTGGATGACGGTGAGTCATTCTCGAACAGGTGACTTACAGGATTTGGAGAAATATACGTGAAATAGGGGTGCACTGTTTCAACCAATGCTGCTTCAACTAGATACGACCTTAGAATCATTTATCAATAAAGACTTTTAGAATAACATAAAAAATTGTTCTGATCTTATAAAGAGGATATTGTTGTACTCAATTTATTTGTATCTCAAATTCAACAACAACTGAAATAATAACAAATTAAATTACTAACATAAAAATTTCATTTGGACCAAAGGTATTGGTACCACGAACACTGTTTTTGAATGACTCCAAAATATAGAAAAATATTTCAAATAAAGATTGTAGGTAATATTATTCTACATCTTTTTGATTCCAAATTTACTCTATCTCATTTATTTATTAAAATACTCTCAAAAACTCTGATAAGTCTTCAAATAATCTAGCACTTACTGTTGATGAATTGTTTCCAAAATCTAATTATTTCGTAACATAAACATAATACCTCCCTTACATATATGTATGTGTGGGAGGTAAAAATGATAGAATTTAATATATACGTACATAATACCACGCTATATTCCACTTAGTGGGGTAGCACGAACCCAGAAACACAGTCAACCAATAATCAATCTCCTGCAAATATTCCACCACTTTCGCCTCGTCCACATTCATACATCATTCGTTCACGCAACAAACCATCAATCATACCCAACCACTTATTCCTCGGACGCCCACGCAATCGTTCACTCACATATATTACTTTCACCAACCTTTCATTCGACATTCGCTCAACTTGTCCAAACTACCTCAATTGACTCACTCCCACTTTCTTAACAACATTCTTCTCAATCTCACACTCACTATACATCAATGTATTCCGAATACGATCACTCTCCTCTCAAATACCTCATTTTCACAGCAGTTATTTCCAAGTAAATGTCAATACTTCTAAACCTAAGGGTTATGTCGTGGTCGCTTGGAAATACAGTAAGATTAATAATTTATATTCAAACTTACAGATTTTCTAAATGTCCAATTGTCTAATTGGTTTATTTGTTTGCTAGAGTATCAAACAATTTTACAATTATTTTATTGTTCCAAAAAATACACAATATATCGGATACCATTTAGGTAAAAATAATTGAAAGAAATTCGTCAGAACGGAATGGTCCTGGGAAATATTATCCATGTATACCAACCGTTAAACTTCCCCTAAAACATCCCCTCCAGTTTACGATCTCAGTAACAATTTAATGAGGCCAGTGACTCACTTTTGTTTCAAATTAATTTGTAATAGATATTTCATCCAATCACGAAATACCTTTCTTTATTACAAGCTCTCTTGGACTTGCAGTGCCGTCAAATTCTAGCCCCCATAGATGTGTTGAAATTAATTAACATATTCTAACCCAATATCAGATATCTAAAAACATATTTCAAGAGTCCAATCAGTCATGCAAGGCCCTCTTATCAAATGTCATTAATAATTCAAAAGTCAAAAACAAGTTAGCCATGCTTCATTGAACAGAACAAAAGGAGATCGTAATCGCTGCATTACCATCCGATCATAATGAATAACAATTAAGAATCTTCGCTCCTAAGGGAGGTTTTTAATCAACCCTGGGTGGTCCAGGGCGCGGAGACGTAAGGGGTGAGGGCTAGTCTGCAGGCTGGTGATAAGCCCTTAAGTTAGCCGCGCACCGCCAGAGTTAAAATTGATTTTGATTTGTGTATTGTTGTTTATTTGCTTTAATAACGCGATATTAGGAAGTTGGGTTAATAGGAATTTATTGTACGACAGGCTTTTGTTTGGAATTAAAAATTTGTTTGGCGGAAGTTTTTAACTTTTAAATAAGACATTAAAAATTAGAAACAGAAATTGTTTAAGCAATCTTAAATTGTGATACTATAGAAATGTTTAGTTTTCTTTGTGCAATACAGGATGTTCAGAAAAGTTCTGATTCGCCAATCTAATGCAAAACAATTGTCCGGCTCTTCGTAAAACCACACGATGTCATTAAATTTGTTAATGTGCGATTAGAAAATTAAACGAAATTTTTGGTTTTTTTTTCATGAAATATTATGGCTGTTTACTTTCAAGAAGGGTTGTGTAAAATGTGACTAATCATTTAAGTTTCTTAAGACATTTTTTTAATTTTATTGCATATAACAACTTTTCACAAAATTGTTTATTGTATATCAAGGCACTAAAGTATATTTTTTTACGAGTAAACCATATGAGTAATAAAAAACACTTTAGTGCCGAGGTACACATTATATTTGTTTCGAAATGGTGAAATTATTAATTAAAAACATAAATAAATAGCATTATGCATTTGTAAATCATCAACTAGCTACTGCGACTGTGTTGGCTGTGATGACAAAAATACTGTCAGTGTCACATTTGGTTATTATTTAATTAAAAAAAAAATATTCTTAGACGTGTTCTGCATGTGATCTGCATTAAATTCGATTAATTATTATCAAAGGTAAATAATAAATAAATTCACCACTAGTATTATAGAATAATTTGTTTGTTATTTTAGGTTTGTAATTCAAGTTTGACATAAGAGTCTGTAAAGTAAAATTTTGACATAAGAATCTGTAAAGTTTAACTTTAGCTACTATTTTGGCTAACTTCGCGTAGTAATATCGTGTACTCCAGTATCGATTTCGGAAAAGAGCTTTTTGTTTGAAAGATAATTGAAAAATAATTTGTGAAATTTTGATAGTTTAACATACTGATTTGTTTAACCTGATGACTGTTATAACAACAGTTTTATTCGGTGTTACCAAATTTACATTTCTTATACCCGGTTGTACCAACCTTAGTTAAATTGTAAACTTGGTTTAAATAAATAAAATCGTATCTAATTTTTGTCATCAATGTCAATTACTCCATATGACATATAACTTCGATTTGCTTTTATTTATTTAAACCAAGTTTAAAATTTAACTAACGTTGGTGCAACCGGGCATTAGAGCTGTACAAATTTTTTGTATTAGGAATGACGACTTAGAATTAATCAAACTTTTCTGAACACCCTGTATTGTATCTTAGCTGAAATTCACGGTATATTTTTGCGTATACATGCCGTCAAACAGCAACCCCCAAAAATATTTTGAGCATACAAATATTTACTTTTCAATGTATATCTGAATCTGTACTTATTTTCGAATCATTAAATTTAAAATATCTGCGTTTTCACAGATCGTAATATACTTGAATGAAGGTTCATTTAATAAATTAAAATTTATGACTGGAGGTTGAATTCGGTTAAGGGATGTAAATAGATTATTAGATTAGTTGTGCGGCAGTGAGACTAGCATATCTCTTATACACATACCAAGTACTTCTGAAGGGTAGAAAGTAGAAACTAAACAAGTAACCAAAATTCAAATTCGAGCACTTCTCCTCACGCCATGTGCTCGATCGCTCCAGTGGCACCTTTGTGATTCGAATGCGTCCAGAACAGGAAGTCGGTGTATAAGTTACGATATAAAATCTTAATCAGCGTTTGGCGGTGCATATTTTATTTTTATGGGTCCGTTTAATGCCGGAATTTTATGTTTTTCACGTGCTTAATCTTATGTTAGAGCTGCAGATTTAACAAGCCCTTGTTCTTTTGTGCTTTGACTTAATCGTTTAATAACATGGCAGCGTGTTAGTCCACCGCGCAGGGCCGGACAACACTTCTAATCTGTATCTTGGGTTGGAAAATTAATTTCTTCAAAATTCAATGTTTAACTTTACGCGTATACAACATTTAAACGACGCAAAATTGAGAAAAAAATTTCAAATATAAAGTGTAGGCTGTATTATTCTACATCACTTTGAATATAACAAAGTTTACTGTAACTCAATTATTTACTGAGATAAACCCAAAAAACTCATAGGTCTTCAAGGAAATGAGATGGTAAAATATTAATATAAAATTTAGCATTGATAACTTCATTAAATTTTGAGTTACCCTGGATTAAAAATCATTTTGCGAGAAATTCTGTACTGTCCACACTATACTCTTCAAAATGTAGGGCAACAAACCGAAATGCGTCCGTTGTAGATGTGATTTTGAACTCACTCCCATAAGTTTCCTAATTTTAATTTTACCGTAATAATTAATCCTTTGGCAGAAATTTTAGCACACGAAGACGAAAGCTGAGTGTGATAATTTTATCTAGTGAGTAATTCCATTTTGTCCACGTGTGAAGTATGATAAATAAAATATTAAAGAAATATTATTTGACAGTGACATGTGCTTTAAATTTTTTAAATTAAAATGTCAATCGAAATAGTTACCAAGGTGTTGTGTGTTATTATTATTGTTATAAATAAAAAAAATTACTCACTAGTGACTTTTCTAAAATTATACTCACTAGTGAGTAATCTGTTACTTTCTTTGTTTAAAATCGCCATAGTTATAATATTTAGTTAATATATTTTATCCAACACCTCTCAATAAATGCTGTATAACTATGGCGATTTTAAACAAGGAAAGTAACAGATTACCCACTAGTGGGAATAATTTTGAGAAAGTCACTAGTGAGTAATTACACACAATACCATGGCAACTACTTCGATTGACATTTTAATTTAGAAAATTTAATGTATATGTCACTGTCAAATAATATTTCTTTAATAAATTTTGCATTTATTAATAGGTGTTGGATAAAACGTTATACTTCACTAAAATGTTAAAATTTCTCTCGTGGGTAATTCCTTACTTTGCCCACTTGTAAAATAAATAATTATTTCTGTTATGAATAAATGGCTTGTAAAGTAAATAACTATTTCTACTTCTGTATAAATATATCCCCATTATTTATTTATTTTTTCGATGAATAGTTCCCTTTGATTCATAATTCATTCTGCTCGACCAATCACAAAACCAAAAATCCATAAATTCACGGTTATTTTAAAAATGTAATGTGGGTCATGAAGCAACGGCCGTCTGACAGTTGACATGTAGGCAGTTGTCATTGTGTATTTTTGTGTTGACGATTTTTAACGAATTTCAATCATTTTCAAAAATGATTTCCAAATTTACATGAGTAGAAAAAGTATAGTATTATATTCGGGATTATGATCATTATTCATTCAGATGATTTGCATCACTCGCCTTCGGTTCGTGACGGAAACTTCATCTTCGTGAATATTGACTATCATAATCCCTCATATAACTGTTAAACTTCTGTTGTATTTAGTACGAAATTTTTTGATGTAGTTATAAAATAAATGACTTTTTTGCCATCAACAATCTTGTCGGAGAAATATTTGTACGTGTGTGAGTCCGTCCCTGTTCGAGGCAGTATTGGAAACACGGCTAGTCACAAAAGAGAATTTTCATGCGGTCCTAGATGCCTGGGCTGCCTTCTAAATATTAGATGCGGTAGAAGATAAAACGGCCGACACCTATATCTTTCTCGGTTACAATAATCTTGCCATTCATCGAATTCTAGAAAGAACACCGCTTGTGATATTAGCAGTGGATACATTATATTCCTAGTGTAGTTTATAAAAGTGTGTTAAATGTTAAAACACTTCCCGAAGGCCACTTTTTTAATAGGAAAAGCATCTTTTAAATAGTTTGTAACTGGTAGAACAAGAAGCGATTATTATCTCATCACACATCAACACTGTTTCTTGTTTACATCAAAGTTGAACACTTGCTTTAATGGAATATCATTATCGACTATATATAATTATAAAACATTGGCGCCTATCTCTTAATTTATCAAATTCTGACAGCGTACGGGAAACATTTACAAAAAAGATTTTTAATCGAAAAATACAACTGTATTGGGATCTGACATGGGGGCGTGGCCTATCAAAGATGGCGTCAATTAGGGTGAAGATTCGAATGTGACATTAGTAGTGTTCGCGTATAAAATATAAAAAATGAGTCTCACGATTAATAATATTAGTGAATACGCTACAACAGATCTTGCAAACTAAATTTTAAAGAAGCTGAACGCATTTTATATACATACTTGATAATTGATTAAATGCGGGAAAAAATTAAATGAAAGTGACACTGGCTGTGGGTGTAGTGGCTTTCTGAATGTCAGCGAGGTGATCCCCATCAAATTAATAAGAAAATTGCAAGAGATGAACAAGTGATGAGTGTTGTTTGTTTCTGCATGGCTGGTTTTGGGTGAAAAATGCAAAAACTGTATTACTATGTTGTTCTGTTATAGGTTAGTTGTACGTTTCTTGATCTAAATCAACTAAATACACAAATAACTAAAAATGAACTAATATAAAGCAACATTAACTTTGAATACAGATTTAATTTAATTTATGAACTTAGTTAAATATAAAGTGAAAAGATTTCGGAGTAAATTCGTATTATAACCTAAAATTTTACTTACTTAGATGTACATAACCGTCTGGTACAAAATATACAGAGCATATTATTTATTGTAAACGGATTCATGTTGTTTACTTCTGTTAGTTTTTTCCAAGGTTTTTTGCACTCCAAATTGGTTTACTTTATAAATAAAACGTTTTTTTTCAAACGTCATAAAAGTACGTTGTTATGTATTTGTATTCAACAAGCAGAAGTTCAATATTGTCGCCGCCGGCGTAAAAGTGTTTCCTTGGCAACACATTTACGCCGGCGGCGGACAAAGTAAAATATCATGCAAAATAGTCAGGTTGTAATTCAATAATTTGACAGTTAAATATAAAACAAATAAACAAAAATAACAAAATAACATATTCTGTGGCAACTAGAAATACTGGATACGGTAGAATATTTGTTGAAGTTTTGAGCATTTTTTAATGTTTTGATGTCTATTTTCTAGGTTTGAAGAAAAAATAGCATGTGTTATTTGGAGTAAATGTGAATTTGTATGCTTCGCATGTAATTGTCCGACTCGCTTCGCTCGTCGTTCAAACTTACATGCTCAGCACCCAAAGTATCACATTTACTCCTAATAAAACAATATACTATTGTCCAGCTTCGGAAAATAATGGAATGTTATTTGCACTTTTCTTGTACATGCTTCAAATTTAGGGAAAAACTAAATTATGTATTTAGTAATACATTTCAGTAATCTTAGTTACACTGGGAACAAAAACTAAAATATGTTTAACATCTATGTGTTAAACGTGTCAAATAATTGTGAAGTGTCAAAAATATGTGTCGGTTTAAATATTATAAAAGCAATATTTGTATTATTAATTAGAAAATTTTAAAGACTAGATATTAAATAATATATATCATAGCTGAGAACACAAAATTAAACAGGTATAATTCCATATGTCAAATAAATGTCACAATAGTTATACGTAAGGAACAAGTTATACATATTCAGTTGGTTTTATTTGTATAAGAAAGTAATGTGGTGCCCACACCAGATTTTTTATCTCTAAAATCGTTATTCCCATTTGACGTAAAGTATTTCTAACGGAATCTTCACCCTACTTTGTGTTCGAAAATAATCCGCTAGATGGCATATCGCTACATGTCAGATCCCAATATACATATGCAGGAAGTAAGAATAGTTTAATTATGTGAGGTGTACTGTAAACAAATGTACGTTTCATAAGTAATAATTTTGTGAAATATCAAGCGTCGCTTGAGTAGTATTAACCCTCTCCCTCTTGCGGTGAAGTATCGTAATAAAAACAAGCAAACATCACGGATGAATGCAGGAGTAGCACAACATGGAACATGCCCTCGTGCATCATCGCAGTCGCAGTGTGCAGCGCGCATTCAGAGTGCTCTTGAATCTAGTTAGCCTAGGTAGGCACGGCACACGTGATTCGCACAAGTACACCTACGTGCTTTCTGTTATACTTGCCTATTACAACCGTTCATTCTGAGAACACTCGGCAATGCTTGCGCCTTGCGGGCTCTGTTCTTTACTGGGGACATGTTTTAATTAGCGGTAATTAGGACGAGATGCACGACTGTCTTCCTGACGAATTAGGTGTAACTTGTTCACGGATAGAGTGGATCCAAAAAACAATTAAGTTAAGACATTTCAAAACATCTAAAATTTATGAAATAAACACATTTACGAATCCAAAATTATATCATTTGATCCAGTCGAAATCATACAAAAGGAAACTATTTAATTCATCATAATTATATATTAAATTACCTCTCGCACATACATATACTGGGTGTCTACTTTTTTTTATGAGACACAAAATACAATGTTAAAATTTTCATTAGGTGATAGTTTGTTCCCTATGAAATGTAGAACAAAAGTGTAAATATAAAAAATGTTCAGCAACAAAAATAGCACCAAATAATTCTAAATTTATTGATGTAATACATTTCTGTTATGACAGACGTAAAATAAAATTTATAATTTTTAACTATTTCCAGAGTGCCATGGTAAACAAAACATACAAACAGTCGTATTGTTTGAGTTTGACAGATGACATTTGACATTAATTTTAATTATTTACTTTTTAGTAATTTTCATCAATAGTAAGAGCTAGATTATTTGAAGGCCTATCAGGGTTTTTGGGAATATTTTAGTTTAGTAAATATATAAGAGAAGTAAATTTCATTACAATCAAAAATATTTAGAATAATATTTAAAACAAATTTGCTATATTTTGTTGTCATTCAAAAACAGTATTCGTGGTACCAGCCAATACCTTTGGGCCAAATGAAATATTTATGTTAATTTGTTGTTATTTCACTTATTATTTTTCCTTAAAATATTGTTTAAAATAACAGAATTTAAGATACAAATAAATTGAGTACAACAATTTTCTCATTGTAAGATTAGAACAAATATTTTAAGTTATTCTATAAGTCTTAATTGGGCCAAAGCATTTAGTCTTCTCCGACGTCAATTTATTATATCCAATGACATACTACAATCGAGAAGCCTTTTGAAATACCAGGAAGATGATTTAAAGAAATATAAATTATCTATTTCTCGCATAAAGAGCAATATATAAAATAATCAAAATGGATTTGAAACTCTTAAGATGTAGATATTATAAGTAGCACTTGTAATGTAATGACATTCATTCTTTAATCGTTTACAAGTGTCTATAAATAACCCCATTAAGTTTTGTCTTATTTCTGTATGAGCTGAGTGTTATGGCTTTCGGAAGAAATAAATTCATAAATTATTCGTCTAAGTTCACAGAACACTACGTCATTCATACATTCCTGCAATTTCGTCATTTATTTTTATTTTCAATAAAACAATTGTTGACAGAATTTCATTAATAATAATAAATTAAAGGATATTAGGTGTATAAACATGAAAGCATCGACAGTTTCTCAGCCAAGTTAGATTAGAGCGAGGCGAGTTGAGCTATAATTTAAGTTGACGAGAATATATTTGGCGATGAATACAACCGGTCCAATATGTCGTAAATAATCATCTTTCGTCTGGAAAGCATTTTCAGATTTCTAATGTTTCCATTTAATTTTCCAATTAGGCAGTGGACAAAAGGTCAGATTTACAAACCGGCGGCCACATAAAAACAAAACATAAAAATCTCATTTAATATATTGCGTTTTTTGGAAGAAGCGTAAGAAGAGAATAGGCGTGGCCAGCGACCCTGCGACCTGCCTGCAGACTCTTAAAAATCTACACCAGTGGCTACCAACCAACTAATAAATATTACCCCATTGCTCATAGTCTACTAGAAATTTTAACATTTCTACTTGTTGATGTCATACAAGAAAACAATCTGATGTGGCCAATACACAGTATAATGTTTCAACTAACTAATTTATTGAATGCCGAAAATACCTGACGATAACTTCAATGTTCTAGATTGGCAACACTGAGTATCAGTTCCAATTCACAACTGATAGATGTATTAACTTAATCTATATAATTTTTTTATACTCTTCCAATCTTAACATGAAATTTATTACTTATGTATAATTTAAACATGAATAAACTCATTGCTGTAGTACGCATCGTAATATGTCTCATATTTATCGAAATATAGCGATTTGTAATATTTTTCGAAATACGGAAATTTCCCCAAATATGACTTGAAATTGTAAATTTTTTTATTACATTTCTTTATAATATCCGCGCCAGGAAACCCATTGCAGCAGAGCGCATCGTCATATCTCTAATATTTTTCGAGATATGACGATTTTTTATATTTTCCGAGGAGCAACTTTGAAGGGCTGTAACTCGTAAACTATACAAGATATCGACAAATATCTCCAGTTTTGTGTTTTTCGTGCCATTTATAAAAAATTAGTAAATTTTGAAAATTTTGAAATTTTTTTGATTTTTTTTCAAAATTTTGATTGGAGATATCTCGACAAATATGAAAGATACAGATTGCAGTGTTCACCACTCGATTTAGCTCGACGAAGTACATAAACCCTGAAAATTTCAGAAAATTCGGACAACCGGTTGAAATGTTAGAGCAAAAAGTCTGAAAATGGCCATTTTCAGGCTTTTTGCTCTAACTTTCCATCTCGTGAAGCGATTTTTATGAAACTTTGCATACTTATGTATTTCGACGAGCTGAATCGATTGGTGAACACTGCAAATCTGTATCTTTAATATTTGTCGAGTTATCGCCGATTGAAATTTTGAACAAAAATACAAAAAATTTCAAAATTTTAAAAAATTCAAAATTTGTTATATAAGGCACCAGAAACGCTAAACTGAAAAGAATTTTTAGATATCTCGTGTAGTTTTTTAATTACAGGCCCTTAAATTTGCACTTTGAAAAATACCAAAAATCGTCGTATCTCGAAAAATATTAGAGATCTGACGATGAGCTCTGCTACAATAGGTTTCTTAGCGCTTATATTATAAAGAAATGTAATAAAAAATATTACAATTTTAAGTGAGGATATTCCGTGATTTTTTGAAAAAACAAAACAACGGTTGAAAAATGTCATTTTTTGACATGTGACAGAATTTTTTGAAGGGATGAGCGTTTCTTGATAGTGGTGGTCCGTGTTCCTGCATTGTTAGATATGAAATCTATGGCGGGAGGTATTGTGCTGCCCACAACAATTTTTTTTATAGTGTCAATCAATGACAGGATAATTATGTTTGTTAATTGCACGTTTTTAGTACCACTTGTAATTAAATATACTATATTTGGGAATAATTAATTCTTGTTTAGATATTTAGTTAACTTCGAGTTGAGCTCTCATTTAAGTTTAACATGTTAATTTTAGAGTCGAAGTGTATGCGATGTAAATTACTTAAAGTACCTGTGTTTTATGTGCTCCATAAAACAAGACATCGTTTTGAGAATATCCTCATTACTTTTTACTATACTAAACATATGGAACGATGTTAAAGGTTGAAGAAGTAACATATGCGGGTACAAGCACAAAAATATATCTTTTGGGGATGTTGATATTGAACGGAACTACATGCGTGAAAATATATTATATAAAGAATTTTTATGAAAAAATATATAGACCGATATTATTAATCATCATTACAAGAGCTCTAAAAATAAACAAATTTTTAGGAACGTTTATCTTACCCTTAATGATAAACCAAAGAAGAATTATTTTTACATTACCGTACAATAAAACTGTTCCACGTGAGTAATTAACGACGTATTATTCGTTTTTTGAAATGTTTAATTATGTTGGAACCACAATAAAAATTTATATCATCATTAACGCTACATTCTTGAGATAGTTAACTTATAATTGGTACAAAGTTAATTATCTGGAAGGGTTATTACCATGACAGGATATTCTGACGCGGTGTAGTTGAAGCGATGGCTCCTGAACCTGTGTAACTATTTGACATAAGTTTAATAATTCAATATGGCACATGATACATTTTTAAAATAATTTTTAAATGTTTTGATTTTACAAAAGGAAAATTGTTGTACTCAACTTATTTCTATCTTGAATTCTGATATTTATAAGAATATTTTAAGGAAAAATAACTACTGAAATAATAATAAATTAACAAAAATTTCATTTGGCCCAGAGGTGTTGGTTGGCACAACACTGTCAACAAATATAAATATATATCATCACGCCTTTTACCCCATTATGAGTGTGGCACTCTGGTTACGCAGATCTCGGTAAGTGATATATTTTTTCGTATGAAGTGCGGTTACCAACCGTCGACAAAATATAGAAAAATGTTCTAAATCAAAATTATAGGTAATATTATTCTACATTTTTTTGATTTGAATGGAATTTACTCATCTTATTAATTTACCAATATTTGCCCGGAAACCCTGATAGGCCTTTAAATAATCTACCACTTCCTGTTGAAGAATTATTCTTAAAATCGAATCAATTGGTAACATAAACATAATACCTCCCTTACATATATGTATGTACGGAAGGTAAAAATTATATAAATATAAATTCAATAATTTTCCTTGTATGATTTCAACTGGGCCAAATGATTATAATTCTAGTAGATGTATTTTTATAATAAATTGAATAATGCTACATATCATATTGCAATCGTAAATGGATCGACTATTCCAATTCCAAGTAAAACAAATCTTTTCTGGAATACGTTGCGCCGATTCAACTTGTTCGTTAAACGACGCCGTCAGTCGTTTGTAAATCAGTGAAACTGATGTTTGTGTTTTGTACTGTGATGTGAAATTTGTGAATAAATCAAAGATTCAACAGAATTTTTAGTGCCATCGAGCTGGAAACTCACCTGTTTTAAGGTAAACGTTATATTTATTTATTTTGTGCAATTATATTCACCCAGAACAAATCATTAGATAATAACCCACGCCATTCTAATATTAGTAATTCCATGATTTGCTGTGGTATAACCTTTAATTTATTGGGTATACAAGTGTTCGAAAAAGTGGTGATAAAAATTATATGATACAAAATACCTCCCTTACAGATATGTATGTACGGGAGGTAAAAATGATAAATATGGTGAATTAAACAATTTTTCTTGTATGATTATAACTGATTCTAGGTTCGTACATACCTATTGCAAAATTTTATTTTCAATTTCATTGTATCTACTTTTAATATAAAATACAAAACTCGTAATACCTATCACTGAAATATAGTAATACTGGAATGCTAACTTGTATTGGTTTTTTTTAAAGTAAAAACGAGACTGAGACAGATAGATGTCGTATGGCTTTCATTCTGGTTGTAGAACGGTTGCTATGTAAATGTATTTAATTTTTTTTTCAAAGACACAAAAACAGTGGACCCAAAGTCTGACTGTCTCCCTTCGCTCACATTTTCAACAGCAATTGGCGTTCCTGTATTATTATATTTCAGTGTACAGAGTAAATGTTTCAGTTGTTTGTTTGTATAATTATTTAGATGTAAACACTTGTAAATATTTCTTCCCAGCTGATTTTATATTTGTAATGAATCGAATTTATTGTTTTGTATATCCAGTATACTTCCACCAACACCTAATTAGCTTTGCGCTTTGTCATAAAACACACAAGTCGTCAAAAAATTACCAAACTAAATTCACATATCCGCAGAGCGCAATCCTCTTGGTGTACCTGTACTTCAAACAACAAAATGTTCCACATTTCCGTGATATAATCTCCATGATCCTGCGCCCACATACGTGGGCGAGTATCGCAGCGTAAATCACCATCGACATTCAAAATTGTGCGTCACGCTGCGTCGCATGAGCGCGTGAAATAACGCTCGGTCTGCGCGTGAATACAACTCGTAAAATGTGGGGTGTCTCCGTGTTTAATATGTGAATATTTCCACTTGTGCCACGAAAGAATAATCTTTGAATTTGGGTTTGTGAAATACCCAGCGATGAAGTCTCTCATTCTAGGGACATTTTTTATTGGTCATTTTTAAGTGTAGCATTATACCTACCCGCAAAGTGTTTGGATAACAGTAATACTATTCAGAGACCACGATTAGTAGAATTATGTAAATTTCCGCATTCGCAATACAACTCATTGATTTGATTGATTAATAGAGTTGCAGTTCTAGGAACGTTACATGTTGAATTTGAACGATAATTCAAAACTAATATTTATTTAGTCCACTTATCATACAAAACATGATTTATAGTTTTTACAGTTTGAAATAGATAAATTATTAGTACATTCGCTATTAACTAAAATGCAATTTTAAATATTCTTTCAGCATGGCAAGGTTCACGATAATATTCTTAAGTTATTGAGAAGCGTATCTTTATAATATATAATTAAATTACATCATTTACAATCTTGTAACTTGTAATTTAAATTTGCAACGAAGTTATAGTATTGGTCGTTTTTATTTGCAGTGAATACTATTTAACATTTATTAAAACCAATGCAATATATTATTGTTTGTCACATTTTTACGTTTGAACCAATTCTGTCATTATTATACTGATTATTTTTTGACGTTTCTTTAAACCAATGAAATGCTTTATTGTATGTCACGTGTCTGCGTTTTAACCAATCCTGTCATTATTATACTGAGAATAATGCTCTTGTGATTATTCCCGGCAATTTTCTCTGTAGCTTTTTTGTTTTTGTTGACAGATGTCAGATGTCAGATAGGTATCATCAACACAAATAAAAATGAGCAAAAATAGTATATTACGTACCGTGAACTGTAAGTGATAGTTTTTAGGTCGAGAATGTAGTTTGGGATGTCGAGACCCGTAGGGTCGAGATATCCTAAACATTCGAGACCTAATAAATCACTTACAGTTCGAGGTTAGTAAGATATTTTTTGCAATACCTGCGTAAATATAAGAAAAGGAAAAATAGGTATCAAAATTAACAGCTGACAGATTGAGGTTAGAAAACAAATTTGAATGATATATATTTACTTACCGTCCACCTTGCACGGTAAGTTTCACTTACCATCTACCGTGAACGGTAAGTAAATGATGTAACCATGGAAACCAATTGTGTAATAAAAGTTCCACTTACTGTGTTTAAATTTTGTTATTAATGGGTAACTTACAGTACAGGTATTGCAAAAAGATAGATTTAGTGCTGTGCCTTATGATGAAATCAAAAAATAATCTAATTAAATATAACTCGAGAGTTCGATAAATAAGAAAATAATGGGGTCATACACTTTTTAAAAAAAGTTGTGTTTTTTTACAAATTATAAAAATTTAGATCATTTCAGTGACATATTATTCAATATTTCTTATAATTTTTCAACTTTTCATTCATAATTTTCTTTCTGAAGTTTCGCGGTTGCAAAATCGTGATGTCATCATGTAAGAGAATTTAAAGCATGGCAAGGCGAAAGAGGTGTTGATAACAAATAAAAACTTGCTTTTCAGTGTTGTAAAAATTACTTATTATTATAAAGATGAATACTCCGATAAATTAAATTAGATATTCGTTAATTATAACATTTCTAGTCAAAGAGTTTGGAACGTGTTAAAACAAAATGCTTTGTTGTACTATATCTTGTCGCTTGTCGGTAATGTCGATAGTCTCATTATCACACCTGTCATCTCAAATCATATGTTGCAGTTAACAACGATTTTCAAATTAAACATATGTTTATTATATCTGTTATATTATTTTGCCCAGGTAATGTGAATAAACTATATTTGTAAAAACCTCTCAGTAAATAACAATGACTGATAACAGTCAATTTGACAGTAGGTGTAGTTCCTCTTTCTCCGCTAGAGCGTGCTTTGTAGTAGTATAACATGGTGACGTCACGAGCGAAAAATTTGAAATGAGATGCCCTTTTCAAAAAATCATATCTTTATAACTACATGCCTTTTAATATTAAAATTAGTATCTACATTCATAACTTTACTCAAATTTACAGAAAAAAAATAAAACGAAAAAAGGTTTATGACCCCATTCTCCAGTATCTTTCTCAAATTTGTCGCCATTTGACAATAGTCACTCAAGCCCTATGGGCTTTCTGTCAAATTATTTTCAATTTATTTTCACTCTTATATTATAACTGAGAATAAAGCTATAGTTTTGTTTTTGTTGACAAATGTCATTTGTCATCAACACAAGTAAAAAAATAAGCAAAAAAGTTAGATTTAGTCGCGTGTCTGATGATGAAATAAAATAAATAATCTAATTAAATATAACTTGAAAGTTCGATAAATCAGAAGTTAATGTTGACAGGTACTCCGTTGTCATTGTGTCGTTTTTCAACAAATATCGATCATTTTCCAAAGTGATTTCCAAATTTACAGGAGTAGAAAAAAGTATAGTATTATATTCAGGATTATGGTCATTATTCACTTGGATGATTTGCTAGTGCAACAATAAAAAACAATTGAATTACGCAGGCGATAGTTGTCGAAATAATGCTTCATATTTTATGGAATCAACTGTATGGTGTCTCCCAGTATTAATACCCCAGAAAGGAAAACAGTCTATACTTGGCTTATATATGTATTGTTAATAATCGAATGTATCTTTTCTTGTAAAAATGTCTGCTAAAATGGAAAGTTGTACTAATACGTCCTGACAGGATTTTTGTAGCCTTCGAATATCTGTGTCATTGGTTTGATTAATAATGGTGTATTGTTTGTTTTAATCTATCTCTATAAATAATTAGCACAGACACTTTATCTAACGGGTAATTAAGTGGGCGTTAAAGTGGAATGTTAATTGAAAATGATAGTAGCTGCAGTCTTTTTAATTGTTTTATCAGGATATTTATTATAGGAATGGGAATGCCTTCGTCTTTTCTAATTTTATTATCTTTTCATTTTCTATTATTACCACAGTATAAGAATTCACACAGTAGCAATACTCGTTGACGACACTTCTAATCTTTATGTCGCATCGACTGATGACCTTGAGCTGAACGGCCATATTGACAGTAGCTAAAATTCTACCTGCACTATAAAAATTTTTACCATTTTTCATATTGCAAATAAGTTAAACTCTCTATTTTGCACTTGTTTTATGAACTGACGTTAGTTACTATAAGATATCAACCTATCAGCGTACATTGAGCGTCCATCTTGTCGGTAGCGCTCCACTGAAATATTGGTATCATAAAATAATGTAGTGTCGTTACTGTATGAATTCTTATACTGTGGTAGGAAATTTCGTATTTCAAACGCTGTCAAAACCATCACATCAAACAAAATCTAATAAAACATACAAAGGCCAATAAATTAGTCGAAACACATTTACTGTTGATCTAAGCGATAAATCAGAATCAGAATATTCTTTCTTAAACATTAAACTTCACGCGTAAACCAATGAAACGAATATCAATTAAGTCTCCCCGACGTCGAGCGTCGGTGTGCGTCGTTAAACCGTAATCCCGAGCGTCTGGACGCCCCAAACCTAACAGTAAATCCCAACACAAACATTACCGAGGATAATTTCTCTCGGAGAACGAGCCGAAAATCATTTCATTTGGCCCAATTAATAATAGAATTTTGTTCTGATCTTACAAAATGATAATTGTTGTACTCAATTTATTTGTATCTTAAAGTCTGTTATTTTAAAGAATATTTTAAGGAAAAATAACAACTAAAATAAAAACAAATTAATATAAAGATTTCAAGTGGCCCAATCGTATTGGCTGGTACCACGAACACTGTTTTTGAATCTGATGACAACAAAATATAGAAAAATGTAGGTAATATTATTCAATATCTTTTTGATTCCAATGAAATTATTCTATTTCATTTATTTACTAATGCCCAAAAACTTTGATAGACCTTCAAATAATCTAGCTTACTGTTGATGAATTGTTCCCAAAATCTAATCAATTCGTAACATAAACATAATACTTCCCTTATATACCGAGTGTCTACTTTTTTTGAGTTATAGAAAATACAATGTAAACATTTTCATTAGATGATATTTTGTTCTCTATGAATTGTAGATCAAAAGTGTAAATATTAAAATTTTCAGCAACAAATGGTCCTAAATTTATTGATGTAATACATTTTCGTTATGAGATAGACGTAAAATAAAATGTTTAATTTTTAGTTATTTTCAGAGTGCGATGATAAACAAAATATACACACAATCATATTGTTTGAGTTTAACAAATGACATTTGGCAGAGTTTTAATAATTATTGACTTGTTTAAATTATTTCTAAATTATAAATGTGTGCATGATTACTGAGAAATAATTTAAATAAGTCAATAATCATTGAAGCTATGTCAAAATCAAACAATTCGGCTGTTTGTATGTGTACCATTGCACTCTGAAAATAGCTAAAAATTATTCATTTTATTTTACGTCTCTCTAATGATAAAAATCACATCAATATATTTTGGCTCATTTGGTGCAGTTTTTAATTTTGAACATTTTATCTATTTTTGCTCTAATATTAATAGGTAAAAACTTCGAGCGAAATAAAAAAATTAACATTGTACATGTATGTGCCGGGAGGTAAAAATGATAATTTGGTGAATTATAGTTATTTACTTTACAAGTGGGCAAAGTAAGGAATTACTGATAATTTTATCAAGTTGGTAATTCCTCTTTGCCTACGTGTGAAGTATAACGTTTTATCCAACACCTCTTAAATAAATAAAAAAATTATTAAAGAAATATTATTTGACAGTGACATATACTTTAAATTTTTAAATTAAAATGTCAATCGAAGTAGTTACCAAAGTGTTGTGTGTTATAAATAAAAAATACTCAGTAGTGACTTTCCTCAAAATTATACCCACTAGTGGGTAATCTGTTACTTTCCTTGTTTAAAATCGCCATAGTTATAGAGCATTTATTGAGAGGTGTTGGATAAAATAATTTTGCTTTGTATGATTATAACTGGGCCAAATGAAATGATTCCGGGCTTGTAATTTTTAATAACGCATGCATGCATTTTTGTAAACGCTTGAAAATATTTCCAATAAATTGTTTGGTTTCAAATAACACGGCACATGTGTCGTAGCAAATCTTATAAAAGCCGGGTCCGTGGCTCGTCGTCGTCGTCGTCCCCTTATCATATGAAATTTGTCAATACGCGGTCGGCGACGCGGCTTTACTACCACCGGCGGAGTTCGACGGCTCTGGACGCTGGACACTTTATGATCGGCCGGCCGGGATTTGATTGCTAATACCCGGCCATTTATTGCATGTTGCATAAATCTTCTGGACCCCTTCGTCCAGGCAGGGGACGCCCGGACGACCCTCTCGCTCACATGTGCACGCGTCTCCGTCTTACGAACAAGCTAAATATTTTCAACGAATATCACATTATATTCGATACAAATCAGTTATTGAGCACTGTACTTTGTTCATAGTTGAGGTTCCCGGAACCTGTTATATTTAGTGATATATGGTTGGTAGCATTGGGTTGTGCATAGCCTCCTCTGTAACCACACGTTTTAGGATTGTTGATATCTTGTTTGGTTTTCGTGATATTATTATTTAAATGCAACTTGTTTAATGCTCAATTGTACCAACAAAACTTTTAAATAAATAAAAATCGAAGTTACATATCGTATGATTTGCTTTTGTTCATTTCATCCAAGTTTAAAATTTAAGTTTTGTTGATGCAACTGGCCCTAAGTGTTATTAGCGGATTTTTGAAATGTGAGACCTAGAGCAACGATGCAATATAAAATTTTACGTGAATCTTGGAAAACTCAACTGAGTCAATTTGTCAGTTTTGTGCCAAGACTGTCCTCTTTTACCCTCCTTACTCACTAGACTTAACTCCTTGCGATTTTTCTTATTTCCGAAATTAAAATCAGTGCTGAAAGGTTGCCGTTTCAATTTTATTTCTCTGTTTTCAATACTTTTTCCGAGTAGCATTATTTTTGTTCCATTACAATTTAATTTAATAAATATTTTTGATATTGTTAACATTCCATACACACATAAGCCATGCCATATTCCACCCAGTGGGATAGCACGAATCCAGAAACACAGTCAAACAACAATCAATCTCCTCTAAACATTCCACTACTTTCGCCTCGTCCACATTCATACATCATTCGTTCACGCAACAAACCATCAATCATACCACTTATTCCTCGGACGCTCACGCAATCGTTTACCAGTCTTCTCAGTCTCCTTCCTACTCAGTTTTTACCTCCTGCCATATCCTGTAAGGGAGGTATAGGAATCATGCTAAAAATTGTGTAGTGAGTTTTCAGTGGATGAGCACGTTTTAGAGTTCCTAGAATAAGATTTTATTAGATTTGCGATGATGTCTGTGTCTGTCTGTCTATCGGTCTGTGTGGATCTCTGGAGTTACGGTTTTTCAAAAATTACCAAACTGAAAATTTTAATATTGTATATACCGTGTGTCCCACGTAAAGGTTGGCATAGGCAAATAACATGTAAAATCAGTTTTTTGTAAATAAAAAGTGTCCGGCAAAAAATTATGCATCCAAATTTTATATCACAATACTGCCAATATCCCTACATCTTATTTAATACAGATTACTTTTTTTTGATACCGCAATTTAATGAAATTAATAATAATAATTCCTAATTTTCCGCCTACTCCTTTTATTGCTACTGACGTATAGTGCTTGCAATTTGTTTTAAATATTTTAATCTGTCACTCTCATCAAGAATACATTAAATGTCGAGAACCGTGTAAATATTATTAGATTGTATTATGGGGGCGCAGTGCAAGACAAATATCTCAATACAACTCAGGAATGAACGCTGAATAATTTCCATCGCCAGAAATTGACAGTGACAGATTAAAATATTTAAAACAAATTGCAGGCACTATACGTCAGTAGCAATAAAAAGAGTAGGCGAAAATTAGGAATTTTTATTATTAATTTCATTAAATTGCGGTATCAAAATAAAGTAATCTGTATTAAATAAGATGTAGGGATATTGGCAGTATTGTGATATAAAATTTGGATGCATAATTTTTTGCCGGACACTTTTTATTTACAAAAAACTGATTTTACATGTTAACTGCCTATGCCAACCTTTACGTGGGACACACGGTAGGTATCAATTGCACCCCTTTAGAAAGAGCTGATTAGTTTTTGGTAATAATCCAATAACCGAAAGTGGTAGTTTACTTGAAGACCTATGAAGTTATTTTGAAATATCTCAGTAAATTATAATTTAATGACAATTTTTGTTATGAGAATAATGTTTCAATTATTATTATCTGCAATTATTGTTTGAAACATTTTTCTATTACTGTCACCATTTACGAATTACAAAACGTTAAAAAAAAGAATTATATTTTCACTTTTTCGTGTAAATTTGCTAATCTATGTTTTTTGAAGAAAAAAAAACAATTGTTGGAGAATGTCATTTTTTGACATGTGTCATAATTGAAGGGTTTTTTTTTTTTTTAAGGGATGAGCGTTTCTTGATAGTGGTAGTGTTCTTGAATTGTTTGATATGAAATCTATAGCGGGAGGTAACAGATTTTTTTGGAATATTCTTCATATGTTTGTTCAAATGTCCAACTAAATATCAGATCATGAATGGTATCTTTAGTTTTCTTAGAGTATTTATTTAATTTCAAGCAGTGCCATAAACTGTTAACTGGGCATTTAAAACAAAGTGAAATTATCTTTTGGCATTTGCTGTTCTCGTGAACCACGCACGTGCTCTATTAGCGTTAATAGCGTCGTTCGCCACTAAAATAAACCGCGCACCGCATACTACGATATGAGATGAAGGAATTTACAAAAACATCATCATAAATAACCGAACACGTTGCAATGTTTCACATCTCGGGAAAAAGTGCATATTTATGTTGGAGAAATGCTCCAAGTACAAATAAAAACCAACAATTATCCGCTATTAATTATGATATTACAAGTTATTGAACTGTCGCGGAAAAACAAAAAGACAAATGGCTGTGTGCGTGCAGCAGCCCTGCCATCTGGTGGATTTGTTACAAGATAAAATAATGGAGACGCGCTGAGATTTATGGAGGTCTGCCACTGCACTTGCAGTTGTTTCTACCGCACGGCACTCTTGATTGAATTGGATGCCATCACGTGAAACGTGAAAGCAAATTCATGAATACTCAGCGTTCTACATTTTTTATATTATTTGTACTTCCCCAATATATCTTTGCGGTAACAATACATTACTAGTTTCTCCACAACATTTTTGGGGATCGTTATTTGACGGCATTGGATCATTCTTTTGTTTTCTACTGAAAATATGCATACATAACGTCACACTATATCCCATTAAATGGGGTAGCACGAACCCAGAAACACTGTCAACCAACAATCAATCTCCTCCAAACATTCCACTACTTTCGCCTAGTCCACATAAATACATCATTCGTTCACGCAACAAACCATCAATCATACCCAACCATTTATTCCTCGGACGCCCACGCAATTGTTCACCTTCAATCTCACCCACATATATTAGTTTCACAAACCTTTTACCTCAACTGACTCACTCTCACTTTCTTAACAACATTCTTCTCAATCTCACACTCATCACACACCAATGTATTCCGGACACGATCACTCTCCTCTCAAATACCTCATTTCCACAGTGGTTATACGTTGTTCATGCTTCTTCATCCACTTCCAATATTCAGAGCCATACATCAATGTAGGCACTAACACACCATTATAAACACTCAATCGAACATCTCTAGATACATTCACGTTTCGAGCAAATGTACCCAGAGCACCCAATACCTTGCACCCTGCAGACACCCGACTTTCAATCTTTTGGGCAATACGTCCATCCCTCCAAAACATACTATCCACATATTCAAATTCATTCACTTGATCCAGTCTTACAGAAAATATACAGTTATAAATATATTATTTATTAGTATTACTATTTATTGGCCCAAGAATGCATATCTTTAAATTTGTACTCTATATAATTTTGTAACAAATTTGATTACAAATTATGGTACTTAAAAAATTAAAAGAATTCGGAATTGGTTTCCAATGGTGTATAATTTGGGTAACAAAATAATTTTATTCCACGGTCTAAAATGATTGGTTAGCCGAGTGCTAAACCAGCTCCGGAAATGGTTAACTAATGCCAAAAATATTAGCTCATAAATAAACCGCTTAAAATCACTGAAATATAGTAATACTGGAACGCGCACATGTAGTCTTATACGGGGCCACTCTTCTTTGTTTAATACGGTTGCTATGCATTTTCAACGTCAGTGAGCGTTCCAGTATTATTTCAAGTGATTGATCAATTTTGAGAGATACTGGTGTGTGGTGAATATAGGATAATGTTGCATATATAGTTGCAAAGCTGTACCTTTTATGTGTTGAAATATGACGTGGTTGTAATGACGCTCACATTAAATTAATGCCAAACTATTAAATATTTTATACCCCAACATTAGGGCCAACATAAAAGTGGCCATTTCCCTGTTTTATACACCAAGGAAGTGGAAGTACACTGCTTCCCAAATCGCCTGCATTCGAACAAAACAAAAGCCTGACGAACGATCTTCATTTGAGACAAACAAGTGAAAGAAACAGTCGTTTGTCTTCGTGTGTGTTCCAGTGTGCGTGTAACCTGAAGGAATTCAACTTCTAAATTGGGCTTGGTAAATAGGAACAAGAATGTTAATTGCCTGTAAATTAATTTTAAATATGTGATAATAGCAGAGCGCGCGCAGATCAATCATAGAGACATTAGCTGGCTGACGACTGGCGCTTAGAGATCGTCTGTTGTTAGTTACCAAGCCATTTGATTTTGGCCTGGACATCAAACGATATTGAAGAAATGCCAACGAAATATATATAAATGTTTTTACTGAATTTCTTAAAATTAAATTGGAATAAGTAGTTCGAAGAAGTTTCCGTCTAAAATTAGATTAGATGAAGCAGCCTTCACTCAAAGTATTAATAAATCTTAAAATTTCCATTTAATATACATGCATTTCCAGCCCAATTAACACAAATATAAATATACTCTCATATGCTATGAAAATGTACAATAGTTATTTAGGTATCAAGGCACTAAAGTTTTACTTTTTATCACGAATATGGAAACTAGAGGTTATTTGTTGATTATTTCAGAGTATTATAGGGGAGTCATTATTTAAATATATACAGGCTGTTATTTTCAGATGGATCCAACAAATATATCTCCTATTTATCAACATAGCAATTTATTCAGTAATAATATAACAAGAGAGTGAGAATAAATTGAAAATAATTTGACAGATCTTTCGAAAACTTGTTGCCAGGCAATTGCCACGAAAGCCCGTAGGGATTGAGTGGCTATTGCCAAATGGCGACAAGTTTTCGAAAGATACTGGAGAATTATTTTCTAATTTATCGAACTCTCGAGTTATATTTAATTAGATTATTTTTTTATTTCATCATCAGACACGCGACTAAATCTATCTTTTTTGCTCATTTTTACTTGCGTTGATGATACCTTTGACATTTGTCAACAAAAACAAAAAAGCTACAGAGAATATTGCCGGGAATAATCACAAGAGCATTATTCTCAGCATAATAATGACAGGATTGGTTAAAACGCATTTCATTGGTTTAAAGAAACGTAAAAAAATAATCGATATAATACGTTTTATACAATAACATATAAGCTAATTGATAGCGGATGTACATTCATGATATCGTTTCCGGTTTATTCGTAATTAATATCAACTTTGAAATTTCAAATGGAACACACTATATTTTTTTACAAATTTGAAAAGTACGTCAAATTTGCTTTATTGTTAGTTGTGTAAAATAATTCATATGTTACATTATTAAGAAATAAAATGGCGAGCACATTAATTATCCTTAATCGTAAAAAGAATTGTAAGCCATGACGCTTGCTTGAAATGATAATAGTTATTTACTTTACAAGTGGGCAAAGTAAGGAATTACCCACAAGAGAAATTTTAGCACACGAAGCCGAAAGCTGAATGTGATAATTTTATCGAGTGGTTAATTCCACTTTGCTCGCGTGTGAAGTATAACGTTTTATCCAACATCCCTTAATAATAAAAAAATTATTAAAGAAATATTATTTGACCGCGATATATGTTTTACATTTTTTAAATCAAAATGTTAATCGAAGTGGTTACCAAGGTGTTGTGTGTTATTATTATTGTTATAAATTAATAGTTATTTGTATCACAAGGTTGGAAACTGCTATTTTGAGAGTGCGAGTTTATTTTGATAGGACGAGCCGTAGGCGAGTCCTACAAATACGAGCACCCGCAAAATAGTTTCCAACCAAGGGATACACAAGATTTTTCGCTCCAACATTTATGTATATTTAATAAATAAATTAAATTTATTACTCATTTTCTTAATGACAGGGAATTTTTTTATGTTGCTAACTTCACAATATTTGAATGTCAATTATGTTTATTTTCCAATATCATAACCGAAAATATCTACATAGTTTTAATTGGATTTTACACTGCAAATTCAATTATAATTGTATTGTAAATACTCAATTGTAGATATATTGCCATAATATTTTTAAGTCAATGTAATACTTTGACATTTCTAGCGTCAGAATTTAGCTAAAATTAGTGAAGTGATGCCAACATATAACCATAAAAAGTTAGCAATTTTTGTCGAACTAGTTCGACAAAGACATGATTTCCGACCGCTTTAGAGATATGTAATTGTGTCAATGTCGGACGGCGGCGCGAAAAATTAATATAAAACAAGTTATTATATTCCATCTATACTTTTATAATCAATTAATTAAAGTCTTATAATTATATAACTACAATAATTGAGAACACTTTTGAATACAGATATTTTTTTCATGACTTTAAATGAGGCCTAATAGATTGTCGTCAATGGCGTTTCCGATTTAAATTAGCGGATTCAATAATGCATAAAATGTTTTCAATTACATTGAAAGATAAAAGAGAGCAAAGGAAATGAAACCAATCAATAAATTGTGTACAATACTATACTGTAAACCTGTGTCATTCTCATAAAGTTGACATTTGAAAACCAGGGTGAACAGCGATCTAATTTCGTCGAACGTTGTGTAACCGAAGCGAATTTCGCTCCCCTAAAAGCACATTTGCTTTTTATTATCAGCGGTAAGGTTGGTTCATTATCAAAATAGCCGTCATAACAGAGTTGTATGAAATCGTATACATCACCTTTTATAGGCTCCAGTGAATCTGCCAATAACGTTTTACTGCGGACTATATCGCTCTGTAAAACATCTGATACAGTCCAAGACAAATTTTCTACACACCGAGCACTTCTACCTGTAGATTATTTATAGTATATTCACTTTGGTAATAACATTACATTAATTTTATACAGTGTGAGTATAAAGTCTGGAACTATCGTTCTGAATTATCATTTTTATCTCAATCCTCCTGGGCAGTTACAAAAATATCACATTGATGGGTTGTGGGAAACCCCATGAAAAGAAAAACTGCTTTCCCATAATCGGATGTAATTTTTTTAGGGATTTTATCTATGGAATATTAGTTTAGGTTTACAGAAAGACATTAAACAGTTAATAATCATTCTGAACCATATATTTTATTCAGAACGCAGCATTTTGCCAAAACTTAAATTTCTTATTTTGGACTATGAGAACAAACACATAGGGATTTTATAAATATTGAATATTTGCTTAGAATTATAGAAACTGAATTTACAACGATGTATCATCGAACACATGTAGAAAATTAGATGAGAATCCTGTGGTTTCTTAGACTTCAATGTAATATTATAGAATTAAATTAAACATATTGTAGTGTAATTGTTATCTTTAGATTGTCTTTTGTTTTTATTTAATTATTATTAACTGTTAGATCTCTTGATTATTATTGAATTTTTGTGGTACCATTTTCAAAGCAATACCAACACTAACTTCCCGCCTAAACAACTTTTAAAGCGTACAAAATAGATAAAAATTTCAATCAAAAATAATAACCAATAATAATATATTATTCAATGAGCATGTAATGTAAGCTATTACTCATGAGAATGAAGTAAATCATTCGAATGTGTAATAGCCATTACATGCGAGTAGAATACTATATTTTATCCACAACATTTCGTCAAATATTTGTTTTGAAATTATAAGTAGAATTATTGCTTTGACAAATACAAAAAACTGTTTGTTTATCAACATAGACAAATTGTAGCAACCACCGCTAGGCTACGTACTGTTGTAACAAAATTTTGAAGTGATTCGACATTTAGCAGAAAATCTTAAAACCAATTATTCAGCTACAGTTTAAACTTAAAAAGAAAATAAAAATATGTAAAATGATAACATTAGTGTCTTTGGCTTTTTATGTGGATAAAATTACTTAAAAGTTATTTTGATTTTACTCTTTTAACTGGTAAGAGATGAATTTGACATAACAAATAAATAATATTAATTCATCGAACTGTCAATATTATTTCATTAACAACAATAACTACAATAATAATAATTGATAAACAACGATTGAATTATGGGTATATTATTTGACAGTTGTGGATAAACTCATTTATTTACTAAAATATTCACACAAAAATGGATTGCACAAAACTATTAAAATTTAAATTTGAAATTTGACAAACGTGCTTATTTGTTGAAAATTCACTATTGAAAATTTTGACTTGATACCTCCCTTAAATACCTATAAGTGCAAGAGGTAATAAAATCGACATTATCGACTGTAGAATCAAACTGAAAATTCTAGTAGTAGAGAATTTACTATTGAAGCAAAATTTATCTCTCAGTCGACAATCACTTCTCAACATGGTCTGCAATTGCAGAAACACCCTGTACAAATTTGCAGAGGTCTGCTTCAAGTAGAATGCCACGGAAAGAAATAAATAAATAGCGTGATAATATATTTATTTGTATTACACACTCGACCTACAGAAAAGCGAATGCACTTACAATGAAATCTCCAATTTCCATAATACTAATGTGCTATAATCTCGTGCGCTGCGTATTATAATGTCAATATTCAATAAGTTTCGGCTCTCCGCTGCGTGTGTCCGCCCCTGTGTCCCTCAGCCCCTCGACAGAACCAGCGTTTCTTTCATGGCCGTCGAAGCGTACAAACCACGGAGCTTTGTGTTGTAGCCTCCCGTAATTATTGTCCATCCACATTATATTAGTACGCGAGTGCGAGTGCGAGTGCGTTAGCGTTCTGCCAGACTCTCAATTTATACCCCATGGAGGAGAGGGCGAGCTGCTACCCACTGCGGCTCTCAAACGGTTCGACAGAGGACGCTGACTTACCCGAAATTTGCAAAAGAATATTTGTTTTTCTTTATGAGTTATCCTCTACTATACACTGAAAGCAGTGAGCACTGCCGTCAATTTACAAACCCCCCACATATGTTAGTGAGAAGAAAAGAGCGTCTACAATTTTTGTAAGACATAGGAAATAGAATGTTAAAATTTTCATAAAATAATATTTCGTTCCCTGAATTTTACAACAAAATTTAAATACATAACATGTACAGAAACTAAAACTGCAGTAAATGAGCCTTAATTTTTTGATATAATCTTTATGTCAAATATCAAGTGCATGAGAAAATATTATGATTGTATTTATACGAGGGACATATTGGAAGAATATTTCTTGCGAAAAATTTCAGTCACTGTTTGAAATTATTGAACATTTAACATTTATTTTAACCTGTCACATAGACATCAGACTTTGATAAATATCATTTGTCTAATTACGGTAAAAATAAGTCATCATCGTTTTGAAAGTAATTATTTTGAAGAAAATCATGAAAAAATTGATAGATATTATCCCTTTTGTCCTTTTAAAACGAAGAAATTAAACTATTCCTCATGGTGTTTACAATTATTATAAATATTTGGGTATCGTACTTCCGCAAATACCCGAGTATTTGTACATATGCAAAATATTTACTAATATTCGATTTTCATTGGTCGAAATTCAGTAAATACTGTAACGTGATTGGGTTGAAATTTTTCGAGTGAACTATTCAAACAATACGACCATAGTATAAGAATTCTTATACTGTGATACGTCTGTAAATTATAAATTTTATTTTACCTCTATTTCTTGATAGATATGTATTATATTAATAAATTTAGGCTCATTTAATACAGTTTTGTTTCCGAATATTTTTTGTATTTACACTTTTGTTCTAAAATTCAGGACTGAACTATGTCTAAATAAAATTTCAACATATATTACCTATGTCCTATAAAATAAACTGTTGTTGTGGGCAGCACAATACCTCCCGCTGTAGATTTCTTATCAAACAATGCAGGAACACGGACCACCACTATCAAAAAACGCTCATCCCTTCAAAAAAATACTTTTCAATTATGACACATGTCAAAAAATTAGTTGCATTTTATCTAAAAGTACAGGTTAGCAGATTCAAATAAAAATTTCAAAATATAATGTTTCTTTAACGTGTTGTAATTCGTAAATGGTGACAGTAAGAGAAAAATGTTTCAAACAATTGTAGGTAATATTTGAAATATTATTCTAACAAAAATTGTCATTAAACCATAATTTACTGAGATTACAAAATAACTTGATAAAGCTTTAAGTAAACTACCACTTCCGGTTATTGGATTATTACCAAAAATTAATCAGCTCTTCTCAAGAAGATACAAAATATAATAAATAAAATATCAAAATTTTAATTCTGCATCAATCGGTTATCGTATCTTTTCCTCGGTATATCATCACTTCCCAGGAATGATTCACTATAAAGGAAAACACACTATGATACTATCGAGTTATCGTAGTCTTAAATAGTTTATAATCTGTCCATAATGGATTGTTAATTCGTATTATTTGTAATATGCAAATAGCTTATCTCCCGTCCATTGGGTAACATTTGAAGTGGCACTGCTTCCCGCAGCCACTGTTCGTGGTTCCGTTGTTAATTTGATGAGTTATGACAGATCATGGTCCACTCGTTATCCCACTTACCTGGTGCTCTGACCTCCCATCACATAGCACAGCATAGCACAACACAACGCAACGTAAACGTAATCGGCACCACTCACCTCAGGATGAGGATAGTAGGCCGCCAACCTTTCTATCGGAGACGAAGAAGAAGAGAACTAGAGGAAGCGTTTTGTACTGGTGCACAATTGTACCCAAGCACTACTTTAAAAATCTGATGTGGCCAGCATATAACCTTCCGCCCAATACAACTCTTAAACGGTACAAAATAGTATTTGATGATACAGAAGCATATACCTTCTTATTTGTTTATTTTCTATTTATATTTGGGAAATTAAATTTTCTTTCGTATATCGCGAAAATAGTAAAATCGTATTGTAGGGACCCTAAAACGTGCTTATTCGTTGAAAACTCACTACCCAATTTTTTGACCAAAAACAATACCTCCCTTACCTACAAGTAGGCGGGAAGTAAAAATGAAAATTGCTTTCAAAGAATTTTACTTTCTTTTGTGATATTATGATTGAGTGTAGTACACAGCCGTCAAATAACATTTCCCAAAGAAGATATTTTATGTGGTGAAAATTCTAGACTGCAATTGCATTTTATCTCCTGCGGAATATAAATCTTTACATTTTTTTTGTCCTCGATAACTCAAATTATATACTCATGGACAAAATTATTGAATATTTAATTATGACGAATCAAGGAAAAAGTAAAAATGGTTTTACTTCACAAAATAAAATTTGCACTCTCTAAGTAAATTACGTATTAATAACATCAGAGAGAGCAAATTTTATTTTGTGACCTAAAACCATTTTTATATTTTCCTTGATTCGTTATAATTAAATATTCGATAATTTTGTCCAGGAATATAATTAAATTTCTTGTTCATAATGTGTTTGTTCAAATTATGAGCTGATTAAGTTTTAATAGTAATCCATTAACCGGAAGTGGTAATTTACTGCAAGACCTATTAGGTAATTTTATATACAGGATGTAGAATAAAAAATGTGGAATATTGGGATTTCAATGTTATTTTTTTAATATTGCTTTACAGCAAAAGTGTAAATATAGAAGTTGTTCAAAATTTATAAATGCATGCAGTAAGGCCCATTTTGTTACCTAAATATTAGTATTTCACAATATATCAATCAAATAAAAATGAATATTTACTAGAAAAATGATTGCAATGCGGCCATGGAAAATGAAACAAAAATTAAATATTTTTGACATTGAATCGTGGTTCGTTATCCTGCAAGAGTGAAAATAGATCTGGGCGGGCTGTGGAACGTGCAGCGCGCAGCCAATCGCAAATGTAAACATTGTTTGACATAAGTGACGCAAATAACGATATCATTGAAATCCTTTTGTGGCGTAAATCACCGCAGCGGAAGCGGAAATAATCCAATCTGTCGACCGGTGGCGGCGGCACCTGGGTCCAGCTGCGCCCCATGCACGTCCACCCCATACATAACCCATCCGCCAACGCTGCCGAACCACTGACATGTTGTAATACTGGAACAAGCATTGACATTCTCTTGTATGGAAAAAGTGAAAATTGCTTTCTATATGATCAAAAAATGTCTTTGGCTTGAAAGTTATACAGGGTGGGCCATTTTAAGTTGCGTTCAGGAATATCTCGGAAACGAAGCATCGGATGAAAAATCCAAAAAACACGACTAAAATATTTTCGAGGGGGACATCCCATGACACCAAATTCAACCCCCCCGCCCCAACCCTGGTGGGGTGGGGCGGGGGTAAGTCTGAAATCTTAAATGGGAACCCCAATTTTTTTTTGCAGATTCGCATTCTACGTGAAAAACGGAATTCAGTGACATCAAAATTTTCGCCCCCGCCCACCACCCCGGGCCAGTTGGGTCGTGGGAAACTTTCAAATTGGTTACGGGAACACCCACTTTTTCTCAAAGATTCGCATTCTACGTTAACAACTACATGCAGTACCATCAAAATTTTCACCCCTGCCTCCACCCCGACCCTGGAAGGTGGGGTGGGGGTGAGTATGAAAACTTAAATCGGAACCCCAAATTTTTTTACAGATTCGCATTCGGCGTGAAAAACTAAATTCAGTAACATCAAAATTTGCGCCCCTGTCCCCCTCCCCCGTGCCAGTGCCGTGCACCCCGTTGGTTAGATGCGAGGGGACTCGAGAATTGGATCGAATCTTCGAGAAAAAGTGGGTGTTCCCGTAACCAATTTGAAAGTTTCCCACCACCCAACTGGCCCGGGGGGGTGGGCTGGGGCGAAAATTTTGATGTCACTGAATTCCGTTTTTCACGTAGAATGCGAATCTGCAAACAAAATTTGGGGTTCCCATTTAAGATTTCAAACTTACCCCCGCCCCACCCCACCAGGTTTGAGGCGGGGGGGTTGAATTTGGTGTCATGGGATGTCCCCCTCGAAAATATTTTAGTCGTATTTTTTGGATTTTTCATCCGATGCTTCGTTTCCGAGATATTCCTGAACGCAACTTAAAATGGCCCACCCTGTATATAAATAAATGAAATGAAAAATTTATTTTTACCTCCCACCACATCCTTTAAGGAAGGTATAGGAATCATGCTAAAAATTAGGTAGTGAGTTTTCAGTGTGTGTGTGTCTGTCTGTCCATCTGTCTGTTTGTCTGACTGTTTGTCAGTCTGTGTGGATCTCTGGAGTTACGGTTTCTCAAAAACTACTAAACTAAACATTTTAATATTTTGTATATATCAATTGTATCCCCTTTGAAAGAGCTGATTAATATTTGGTGATAATCCAATAACTGGAAATGGTAGTTTACTTGAAGCCCTATCAAGATAATTTGAAATATCTGTCAATTATGATTTAGTGACAATTTTTGTTATTGGAATATCTTAAATACTGTAGAAACAAAAAAAAAAAAACGTCTACAGAATTTAAACATTTAATTGCATTATTCGAATACATTATTAACATTATTAATTAACTTTTTCTACTAGCCTTGAAGAAGACAATAGTAGTATCGAAACGTCGGCGTTGTAGAAAATAAAGATCTTTTGACTGTATCCCCGATCATTATTTTACTATATCACTTCTCCAGTCGAACAATCATCTCTTCATTATTATCTACAATTATTGTTTGAAACACTTTTATTTTATTGTCACCATTTGCGAATTACAACACGTTGCAGAATAGTATATTGTACAACGAGCATGGAATGGTACTCATTTCCTACGAGTATGAAAGGTTGTAGCATGAACTAAAGGCGAATGCTGTAAATCATACGAGTATGAAATGGACATTCCAATGCGAGTTGTACAATATACATTTTCTACAACCACAATATTATTTCAAAATTAATTTAATTTTAATAATAAATTTGTCCCGCTTTCACCATTCCAATATTTGACAATTCTAAATAAGTATCCTAGCAATGGCACCTATACTTAAATGAGCTGACCTGTATTGAAATACTCACAAAACAAATTCATTTCTCACGATACTTGCAATGTACCTCATATCCCTAGCAACAACAAATATACAATGAGCAAATTGCTCAGTGGTCGTAGAAAAAATAATATTTTGACATTTTCGTTTAAATCTACAAACCTATGCTTTTTGATAAACACAAAACAACGGTTGAAAAATGGAAAAAATGTCATTTTTGACTTGTATCATAATTGGAAATTATTTAAATATTTTTAACGTACCTATAGTTACAATCGTCTGAATATACTGTACGATACCCGTTGGTGGTAATGCACGTTCCAGTATTGACTACATGCCACTGGAACCAATACCGATTTTGTCAATGCTGCAATAAAATGCATCGAGTGCGCGCATTTCATCCAGTTTCATTTCGTTTAAGTGCATTTGTTTCTTGTGGGGGTAGCGCCGTTGTGCTGACGCGACCAATGTTTTAAAACCGAATGTTTGCCAGCGCACCGCGTGAAAGAATTCCAATTGATTATTATGAATTTGAGACGACCCAACTGCGTTTCTCGCCGAACATATGAATGTATCATAAAAGCGAGATTTATTTTCGTGGCGTAAACACTTGCGCTGCTCTTTGAAGCCCGCGGACAAGAACAAAGATATCACAGGATGGTATCGTCGACACGTACGATACTTAATGTGCATGTGTGCTCGAAAAATGACGCTCGTAAAGATTTTGTTGCTTCTTCCGGTTATGTTTATGGCTGCTGTACAACTACTCGTCTTCGCTGTTTTTCAACGGGAATATTAACTTCGACTTGCTCATGTTACCGCTAACGTAAATGTTATAAATTACGAGTGATGTGTATATTCTGATAGTTACACCATTATTTCAGGAGTTAGCAAAATCTAATGTTCATATATAATACCATTAATGTTACAAGTTATTTCGACAATTTTTGTTGCTGTGTTTCGTTAGGTATTACGCTTAAATTTAATTTAATTTTCAAATGTAATAACATGAGTAATGCAGCCCCAAAAATTTAATACATAACTTGTAACAAGAATGGTATTCGGAGGACAATTTAACTCCAATGTAAAACAATTTTTTCTACGACCACTGAGAAATCTGCTCATTGTATAATTGTTGTTGCTAGGGATATGAGGTACATTGCAAGCATCGTGCGAAATGAATTTGTTTTGTGAGTATTTCAATACAGGTCAGTTCATTTAAGTACAGGTGCCATTGCTAGGATACTTATTTAAAATTGCCAAATATTGGAATGATGAAAGCGAGATAATTTTTTTATTAATATTTTTTATTAATATTAGGAAATAATATCGTGGTCGTAGAAAAAGTATAGTGTACAACTTGCATGGAATGTCCATTTCATACTCGTATGATTTGTAGCATACTCGTAGGAAATGAGTACCATTCCATGCTCGTTGTACAATATACTATTTTGCAATACCTGTACTGTAAGTTACCTATTAATAACAAAATTTAAACACAGTAAGTGGAACTTTTATTGCACAATTGGTTTCCATGGTTACATCATTTACTTACCGTTCACGGTGGATGGTAAGTGAAACTTACCGTGCAAGGTGGACGGTAAGTAAATATATGTCATTCAAATTTTAGTTCTAACCTCAATCTGTCAGCTGTTAATTTTGATACCTATTTTTCCTTTTCTTATATTTACGCAGGTATTGCAAGAAATAACTTACTAACCTCGAACTGTAAGTGATTTTTTAGGCCTCGAATGTTTAGGAAATCTCGACCCTACGGGTCTCGACATCCCAAACTACATTCTCGACCTAAAAACTGTCACTTACAGTTCACGGTACGTAATATACTATTATCGTTTTGACAGCGGATAAATAGGAAGGTAATTTTTTGAAAGTGATAAAACGTTATTTACCTTTCTCCTAGCAACCAGATCAAAATACTAACTACATTAATGTCACTTGAATTATGTGTCAAAAATAATATGATATATAATAATTGTATTTTCACCAATTGCACTTTTAAATAAACCTTTTTATAAATAATGTTAAATTAACAAGATTTCTTTACAAACAGAAATTTATCCGGCAAAAAATACTCTTGTGTAATTACAGTTGACAATTCAACGAGTAAAAATGTATCCTTTATTTAAATTGACTTGCAAATAGAATCACTTCCACAGCAACAGTATAACAATTCAATTGTTTAAAATTGTCAATAGAATCACTAGTAAAAATTGTTCATGAGTTCACTAGTGAAAAATGTCGGTATAATTCTTTTCAATTGGTGGAAAATTTTATATCCTCAAAATCGATTGGACCATTTTTGACAGAAGGCATATGAGTTGAATTGTCAGCAAAATACTAATAATTTTTTTGTCCTGCCAATAAATTACTTCAGTAATATTTCTTGTTTTCGATGTCCCAGTTTTTGTTTTAAACCGTTCATCATACATGTGTCAAAATACGTCATTTATTGAACCAGGACTTTGGTTTGACATATACAGTAGATAGTAGATGATTATTAAATATATGATTTATACGAGGGTCGGCCAGAAAGTATAGAACGATTTGGTATAACTAAATAATAACAAAAGATATCAACACAAAATTTTATTCACAAAGTTACAATACATTACTTTATTTGTAATTGTAATGTAATTACTATAGCTGTCAAGGCATTTATTGTAATGAGGTAATAGTTTTTCAACGCCTATGTTATAATCTACAACCATCAAAAATTTGAACCAGGATGTTACAGCTTCTTTGAGGTCTTCACAAAAACAAAGCTTGTGATTCCAGTCATCAATGAAACATAATAATACTGGAACGCTCACTGACGTTGAAAATACTAGCCGAGAAAGACAGCTAGTTGAGGGCTATCTATCTTTGTTGTACAATGTTTTTACATAACAACCTCTCAACAAACGCATAGCAACCGTTTTTCTCTTTCGTTGTGTAGTTTCGTTTCTGTATCTTTTCTTGTTTATAAGTAATTGTGCGTTTACTAAACATTTAGAAATCCGTGTAGTTTCTGGGAACTCTTTGAAAGAATAATCAAAAAATAGTTTGAACCAAACGCATCACATGCGTTTTTCAACCTTCCTGTAATTCCTCAAGTTGTCTCTTGATTCCTGCTGGATTTTGAACCATTTTCTTTGAGGAGTCCCGCTCTCGTTGTTTATTTTTCCGCTGCGTTGCGCTGCAGGCGCTAAGTGACGAGGCGGTGAACGAAGGTTGATCCGTACCCTCTGTTGTATACAAACGCAACATCAAACGAAGTGAAATCATACTAAACCCGAAATACTTGCGACATTTTAAACAGTCAAACAATTAGCTCGTTTCGTCCTCAAATCAGATTCGCGGTGCGCATCAAAGCACGAGGGTAATTAGGGGGTAAGCGGTGATTGTTGGTTTACCGCTAATCGCCGGGTTCTTCACCCGCCGGGAATACGCGGAAATGGATGTTTGCAGACGGTAAATATTAGCTCTAGATTCTTTGATTCCGGGTTCACTACGGGGGGTATAGAAACAGCAAATACGGGGTGGTCGGAAATAGTATATTGTACAACGAGCATGGAATGGTACTCATTTCCTACGAGTATGAAAGTTTGTAGCATGAACCGAAGGCGAATGCTGCAAATCATACGAGTATGAAATGGATATTCCATGCGAGTTGTACACTATACTTTTTCTACGACCACGATATTATTTCAAAATTAATTTAATTTTAATAATAAATTTGTCCCGCTTTTACCATTCCAATATTTGATACTTCTAAATAAGTATCTTAGCAATGGCACCTGTACTTAAATGAACTGATCTGTATTGAAATACTCACAAAACAAATTCATTTCACACGATGCTTGCAATGTACCTCATATCCCTAGCAACAACAAACATACAATGAGTAGATTTCTCAGTGGTCGCAGAAAATAGTATATTCTACAACAAGTAATGGAATGGCACATATTCTACGCGAGCAAAAAAGTTTTTAGTTCGAGCCGAAGGCGAGGGTTACGGTTTGCGAGTGTGGGATATGCCATTCCGTTACATGTTATAGACTATACTTTCTATAACAAGATTTTGAAAATTATACAAAAAATACAATATAAAACTGTTGAAAACGTCAAACTCAAATAAATCAAATTAAACAAACAGATGTAACCATAGTAACTGAATCAAGATACTTCATATATCGCGCTAATATGCTGCTCTGATTCGTCGAAAATATTTCATACGCGGCGTATGGAATGTTAGTGATTCCATAACAATTTTTAGTTGTGGAATGCCTAGTGTTGTAGAAAGTAGTATTAAGTTTCAGATAGAAAAATTCTTTGATTAATTAAAAGTTATTTATAATGGTGTGCTAGTGCCTACATTGATGTATGGTTCTGAATGTTGGGTGTGGGTGAAGAAGCTGTATAGAAATAAGGTATTTGAGATTTTTGAACACCGTGTAAAAACTAAAGGTAAATTGTAATTATTTCTGAAAGATACCACGAAGGAACCAAGACTGTAATTTCTAGAACGGTACGTTTGAAAGCTACGAAAATAAATACACAAAATTGTGTTTACCTTCATGAAATATTCTTTTGGGAACATTTATGGTGTCTCTTTCTTTGAATCATTTGTTTATTTTCGCAGAATGCACAGTAAAAATAACTTAATTACATTTATGGTTATTATTAAACTCTACAACCACTTTTACCGCGATATACGAACCCAATATCATATCATTTGGCCCAATTAAGACTTTTAGATTAATTTATTTGTTTCTTGAAATCATTATATTATTTTTAAGAATATTTTAAGAAAAATTAAGATTTCATTGGGCCCAAAGGCATTGGCTGGTACCACAAACAATGTTTTTGAATGACAACAAAATATAGAATATTGTTTCAAAACTTTTTGATTCCAATAAAATTTACTGTATTTTGTTTATTTACTAAGATATGCCCAAAAACCTTCATAGGACTTTAAAAAATCTACCACTTACTGTTGATGAATTGTTCCCAAAATCTAATCAATTCGTAACATAAACATAATACCTCCCTTACATAGATATGTATGTGCGGGAGGTAAAAATGATAAATATGGTGAATTGAACTATTTTTCTTTGTATGATTTTTACTGAGCCAAACGATGAAATTCTGAGCTCGTCCTTAATTAATATTAAATAAACTTAGTAATTTTTTTGATGCAAAATAATTAGGGAAGTTAATAATTGAACATTTAAAAAATAACATTGAGTTCGTTCCATTCTGTATTCATCTATCTGGTAAACATAAGAGAATATATTAATGACAGAAAAGTAAATATTGCATTATAGATGTATGTAATAATATATTTTACAACTAGTGCTGAAATACCCTTACATGCTACTTTTTCGACGACCACAATTAAGTAAAAAAAAAAAAACAATATAAAATTTACATAAAAATATTAAAACAGAACATGTTAACATCATTGCTATCAGAATTCATCAAAAATTATTTTAAAACCTGATAAATCAGGGTCCAACCTTCTTAATCCGTGTAAATTATCTGCAACTGTCAAACTTTAAAATAAAATTTTTTAGGTTAGTTCGCTCAGTTATCGCAGCGTGTGATAAAATCATATCACACAGTTGCGAACACATCTGATTGGCTTACGAGCTTTCATATCACACAGCATTGCTAGTGATATGTAATGACTAACTTTCAGTAATAGTTTAGCGTGTGAATTTATGTACTTTTCGTAGTGGCAGTCGGAAATATAATTTGTATGTTACATTCTTGTTTCGCAGATCTTCAATATAATTTGATGGTACGTTTTCTTTGTCTATACTTAAAGCGAGTGTCGAAAATAAATAATAGAGCGTCCATCATCAGCGCGATTCAATTGTTTGTGGTATGTAATTATTTTCGTCTCCCCAGTCAAGTAAGAGAGTATCTCGTCTGGCACTTATGCTACAAGGGGAGTGATCCATTGACAGATGGGCCATGTCTTCTTCGGAATGTTATACAGCAATAATTGTTGGATTCATGTAAAAACCATCTTGGTGTTCCGCGAGCGGCAAGGGGGAAACACACGCGAGGAAAACAAAGAGCCACTATCAAATTACTGGATGGGGTGGCGCGAGATGCTAATTACCGGCGACAGGACAATAGGGGGGGCGGGCGGCAACATTCCCGCTGCGGCCAATCCGCCGCCGCCGGTATTGTGTTCGCCTTCCTGATCCAATGTTCACGGCATTGTTGTCCGACTCAACAGCTAATCAGTGCGCATGTAATGGCCAATCGGGCGTACTTGTGCGATCAAGATGGCGGCCACTCCATGTAATTAGAGCCCTTTCGGCCCTTTCAACGAGCATTTCTATACCGGAACAGCCAACACGGAATATTTTCAAATGTATACGTGCATCTAGTTTATCTTATGCGCTGACAGAGGGACGTTGTTGATATGCCTGACATAACACACCAATAAAAATGATTAATTCAAGTGCTTCAAGAGACTTACGCACTGTAGAGTGGCTACTATCGTTGAGCTAATCTTCAACTTGGTTTGTTACCTACACACTGCTTGTACCATTAGACTTGGTTTAATATTCTAATTCTGTTTACGCAATGCTAACGGCCGCTTAATATAATAATTATACTTTAGTCTGACAGTTTTACAAACAGCAAAACTTTATTTACACTTGTACACAGCAATTTACCCAACACTAATAGCAACCGTATCTCTTAAAATGTCTACACAAGTCTAACAACAGATCTTCAAAGATATTGCCAAGATTTTGATATTCTCTCTAAATAGTTAAGTCTACGAACACAGAATCATAACATTTGGCCCAATTAAGACTTTTAGAATAACTTTAAAAAAATTGTTCTGATTTTATAAAGGGAAAATTGTACTAAATTGTATTTTAAATTCTGTTATTTTTAAGAATATTTTAAGGAATAATAACTGAACAAAAATTTCTAACAACTAAGATTTCATTTAGCTGATACCACGAACACTGTTTTTAAATCTGACGGCAACAAAATATGGAAAAATGTTCGAAACAAAGATTGTATGTAATATTATTCTACATCTTTTTGAATCAAATGAATATATTTGTATATTTGGGTAGTATGTTTTTAAAGGATGGACGTATTGACCGAGAGATTGAAAGGCGGGTGTCTGCAGGGTGCAAGGTATTGGGTGCTCTGGGTACATTTGCTCGAAACGTGAATATATCTAGAGATGCTCGATTGAGTGTTTATAATGGTGTTGTGTCTACATTGATATATGGTTCTGAATGTTAGGTGTGGATGAAGAAGCATGAACGATGTATAATTGCTGTGGAATGTGGAAATGAGGTATTTTAGAGGGGAGTGATCGTGTCAAGAATACATTGGTGTATGGTGAGTGTGAGTTTGAAAAGAATGTTGTTAAGAAAGTGGTAGTGAGTCAGTTGAGGTGGTTTGGACATCTTGAGCGAATGCCGAATGAAAGTTTAGTGAATTTAATATATATGTAGGTGAGATTGAAGGTGAACGATTGCGTGGGCGTCTGAGGAATAAGTGGTTGGTTATGATTGATGGTATATTGCGTGAACGAATGATTCCAGACGAGTATGTATGAATGTGGACGAGAGTAGTGGAATGTTTGGAGGAGAGTGATTGTTGGTTGACTGTGTTTCTGGGTTCGTGCTACTCCATTGAGTGGGATATAGCGTGATGTTATATATGTATGTGTATGTATGTATATTTTTGATTCCAATGAAATTTACTCTATCTCATTTATTTATTGAGACATGATAGACCAAATAATCTATCACTTACTGTTGATAATTGTTCCCAAAAATCAATTCATAACATAAATTCATTACCAATCTTTCATATATATATGTGGGGGATGTAAAAATAATAGAATTAAAGTGAATTAAACAATTTTCTTTGTATGATTTTAATTGAGTCAAATGATATGATTTTGAGCACGTATATTTATGTTCCATTTATACATTCTGTCAGTTGTATTCAAGGAAATGTTTATACTTAGAAAATATAAGCGTTGCAATAATTTTGACTTGCGGTAATATCATGACGCTATTTAACCATGTTTAAGTGTGGCACTCTGCTTGAAACAATTGCAGATCCCAATAGATAATGCGATGTGTATCCTCATAAAAACCTGTTAATTTTTAATGATTGGTTCATCATGAATGAATTTGAAAATTTCTTGTTGAGGGCTCTCCAAAAAAATAATAAAAATAAGCCAGGAACCGCAGCGGAATTGTACACCCTTGTTCAGGGGTAAAATCACGAGCATCAGCTGGACCAGCATCTCTGCGCGTGCGGCGTCTCCCTCGCACGCGGGTGGCGCGGCATGGCGCTGTCTCGCTCGCTCGTCTCTCCACATGTTTATTTTTATACGCCGATACGTATATGAATGCATGTACTATATTAGTATGGGTGCTTGCATATATGAAATATTATAGTGTGTGTACTCATGTATACCAACGTAATAAACTATTGATTTTACGAGCTTTTTGTATGCCTTTTTTCAAAATTTCGTTTCGTATCTTTTTGTTTGGCTGGTTTTTATGTGTTTATATTTAATGTAATGCAGATGTCTCCTCCTTCGAGCACTTTCTATTTTTTCCACTTGTGTTTGTTTTCACGTTCATGGCTAACTAAGATGCATCGGGCTCGGTAATGAACATGTTGGAAGACTTACCATTTTTAAAATTACTTGTTGAAATGTTATTGTTTATACATACACAACACAAAATGAAAAATCTGCTGTGGACACCACAATACCTCCCGCCATAGATTTCTCATCAAACAATGCATGAACACGGAACACCACTATCAAGAAATACTCATCCTTGCAAAAATGACATTTTTTATAGAGTTGTTTAATTGTTTTCAAAAAGTATTTTAATAAATAAATTAACCATTAAGTTTTCTCATAATAATAATAATAAACTGTTGTGGCCAGCACAATACCTTCTGCCATAGATTTCCTATCAAACAAGAAACGCTCATCCCTTCAAAAAAGCAAAAGGAAAATGTCAAAATATAATTTTTATTTGAAATCGGCACTAAAGCGCTCAAAAATCGTCATTAAAATAACCCATAATTCGACGATTTTGAGCAACCCAGTGTTAGTAACCGTTAAATAATTATCGTACAATTAAAATAATTTTGTCAGATATATTAACGTACAATAGTAAATTTGGACGTAACATGATATAAAATTTGCAAGAAGAATTAACTAATTAATTCCGATGACGAAATTGTCGATAAAACATATAATTTTGAGTGTTACGATAACTTCACTTCTCGAGGTTGGCAACACTGACTGTCAGTTTCAATTGACAACTGACAGATGTATAAACTTAACCTGTATTGTAATTTTTTTTTCAGTTTTTTCAAATTTTGATTTTGAAGTTCCTTTTTATCATTCACATGGTTTATTTTCCTCGGCCCTACTGGCTTCGGCAACTAAATTCCATATTCGAGATAAAAAATTATACTTCAGTGCCTTGATACATAAATAACTATTCTTTAACGTGTTGTAATTCATAAATGATGAGAGGAAAAGAAATATGTTCCCATAACAAAAATTGTCATTAAGCTATAATTTACTGAAATATTTCAAAATAACTGGATAGGGCTTCAAGTAAACTACCACTTCCGGTTATTGGATTATCACCAAAAACTAATCAGCTTTTCCCAAAGGGATACAATTGATATATACAAAATATCAGAATTTTCAGTTTAGTAGTTTTTTAGAAACCGTAACTCACATAAGAAATAATCGTGAAACTATTAAAATCTTATTTTATCTACCCTAAAACGTGCTCATCCACTGTAAACTCACTACCGAATTTTCAGCGTGGTTCCTATACCTCCCTTACAGGTATTTGACGAAAGGTAAAAATTGGTTATCAAAACACAACAGTATCTTCATCAACGGTAAAATAACACAACCCAAAATCATTAGTCAATCTTAACGTCTTGGTCTGTGGTATCAGCAAATATTTGTGCTCTATATTTGGCACCCCTGATCCGGGCAAATCGGGGTCGGTTTATATCCGGCGTCTGGGGACAAGTTCCGCTGGAATCGCGACGCGCGTCCACCTGAGACCGGCGAGCGTCGCGGCGTCGTGCTACACGCTGGCTTAGATGATGATCTTTGCCTTCTGGCTTTAGAGATGTTGTGGACAGTGGCGTAGCACGATCAAAACAAATTAAGGAGCATTGTTTTATTCATTAAATTACTCTGTTTTTGTACGTGCCGTCAAATAATCACCCCCTAACTTTGTAGGAGTTGTGATAGAACTCAAGATGATCTTTATCAGTTATACGTCGTTCATGCTTTTTAATCCACGCCCAACATTCAAAACCATACATCAAAGTGGGCACTAACACATCATTATAAATCACTCGTCTATTCTTTCAGACTCGAAATCATTCGTTCACGCAACAAACCATTAATCATACCTAACCACTTATTCCTCGGACGCCCACGCAATCATTCACCCTTAATCTCACCCGCATATATTAGTTTCACTTAACACCTACAATTTATGAGGGAGTACCAGTGTCAATACACTAGAAAGAAAAACGCACAACTTGTTGCAAATGGAAGCATAACATTTTGAGATTTACCAATGGGCCATACACCCTTTTTCATTTTATATATATAAATTTTTTTTGTAAGTTTGAGTCAAATTATAAATATAAATACTAATTTTAATATTAAAAGACATTTAGTTATTAAGATACGTTTTTTGAAATTACCATCCCATTTCAAATATTTCGCTTGTTACGTCAGCACCTACGTCATTTTGTAATTCTACAAAATACGCTCTTGCGGAGAGCGAGGAACTACACCTACTGTCAGATTGACTGTCATCTGCCATTGATATTTGCTGAGAGGTTTTTACAAATATTGTTTATTGACATTACCTTGGCAAAATAAAATAACAAATATAATAAACATACGTTTAACTTGAAAATCGCTGTTTACTGCAACATATGACTTGACAGATGTGATAGTGAGGCTACCGACATTACCGACAAGGTATAGTGCATCAAAGCATTTTTATTTTAACACGTCCTAAACTCTTTGTCTAAAAACGTTATAATTAACGAATACCTAATTTAATTTATCGGGGTATTAATTTTAATAATAATAATTATAATTAATTATTACAACAATAAAAACAAATTATTATTTGTTATCAACACCTCTTTTGCCTTGCCATACTGAGGACCGATATTTCCATCTACGAATAAAGTACCGAATAAATGAAAAATAATAATCTTATAATCTCGTTGTCCCTTATAAATTTAAAATTCCGCCCTCTATGAGGTCTCTGGTTATTTCTCAGTGTTTCAACTGTTGTATTTGAATATCGTTGACGGAATTTTGTTTCTTGATCTTGTCATTCAAGTTATGAGTATTCTCTTATTCTCTTGTTGCATGTTGAAAAGATATACTGGACTTTTAGGTTACGGATGAGGTTGTTTCATATCTAGATCTGTAATGCGAGTTGTTCTGTTGGTACACTTTACTCTTCAAACGACTCGAGTGTTCTCCCAGCATTTCTGACATTCTTCTATTTTTCAGAAATAAATGTTTGTATTGTGCACAATAATTCGCGAAACATTCTAATAAAATTTAACAACCAAATCTGCATGTTTAACAGCGCCTTGTATGCGAGAAAAGTTTACCAAACAATGCTCTGACCGATGCCAATAACCAATAACTAATCGAAGTATTTTTAAATGCAGCAATCGTTCTTTTACGACGAAACTAAAGTGGTCTTTGCTCCTACGTCCTTCTATGTAAACACAAGGTTAACGTAAATCTGCGTTACACTATGCAATAGCCTAGTTTATTTATTTATTTATTTATTTATTTATTACGCTGCCCAACAGGCAAAAGCCTAACAAAATGGACAGGAACAATACATGAAAGAATTCAAATAATAATATAAAAATTACATATACATATTAAAACAATAATAAATAACAATATTTAAAATGAACATGCATAAAATTACATATCAAGAATACAAAAATGAAAACTTCTGGGTTTCAACTGAAAAACATCAACAGTAGAAAAACGGAGATTATAAATTAAACACATACGATAAATAGGGGACGCAGAAAATACATTCGTTCTAGCGGTAGGTAAATAAAAAGTTGAGGAATTGCGAGTTTGTATACAAGGAGCGTGGAAAGAGAGGAGCGAGAGGCAGTTTGGATCATCTATTTCTCCATGGATTAGTTTGCAAAGGTGGAGGGCTGAATTTAGTTCACGACGTAAGTACAAACTTGGAATATTAAACATTTCAAGTAATGAAGTATAAGAAATGGTGATGTCTGGATAAGAATGATAAATTTTAAAATAAATATATTTGAGAAATTTTTTTTGAATGGACTCTATGTGGTTCTGATGTATTTCATAGAGAGGATTCCATATAAGAGAACAATATTCCAGCTTAGAGCGGACAAAGGAAAAATAGAGAGAGAAAATTGATGAAACATCTGAAAAGTGACGAGTATTACGAATGATGAAACCAAGAGTACGTATAGAAGCACTGTAAATATTATTAATATGAGAAGTAAATGTTAGTTTTGGATCGAAGGTAACACCGAGATCAGTAGTAGAGTTACAACGGGATAAAGGAGTCTGATTTAGTGAATATTGGAAGAGCACTGGAGAAGAATTCCGTCTAAAAGACATTATATGACATTTATTTATATTAAGGCAGAGATTATTATTAAGGCACCAAAGATTAAGTCGGTTTAAATCATTTTGAAGAAGAAGACTGTCATCAGAGGTATATATAGGGTGAAATATTTTGAGATCATCGGCAAATAATAGGTTATCACATTCGAAATTTTCTGTCACGTCATTAATAAATAGTAAAAATAGAAGCGGGCCTAAATTAGATCCCTGAGGAACACCAGATGTAGCAATGAATGAATTAGATTTATGTCCTAAATATTGAACAAAAAGAGTACGGTTTGAGAGGTATGAAGAGAGAAGAGAGATAAGCGACGGAGAAATTGAGAAAGACTTGAGTTTATGAATCAAGATATTATGATCAATCCTGTCAAATGCTTTAGAAAAATCGGTGTATATGCAGTCAACTTGACCTCTAGCATCAAGTTAATTAGCATGCATTAACACAGTGTTATTTTATGTCTTCATGATGTTTTATTACAATTCTTCTGCTCCTAATAACTTTGATGTCATTCTGAAAACGGCGTCCTTTCAGCACTGATTTTCATTTCGGAAATAAAAGGAGGCTGAGGGAGGACCACCGAAATATAGTAATACTGGAACGCGCACTTGTAGTCTTTTACGAAAACGAAAAATGAGCCTGAGACAGACAGATGTCATGGACTAGTCTGCCTTGTCTAACGCTTGTTTGTACAACGGTTGCGATACGTTTGTTGAGCAGTTGTTATTTAAAAACATTGTACGACAAAGACAGATAGCCCTCAACTAGCTGTATCTCTCGACCACTGAAATATAGTAATTCTGGAACGCGCTATGGCAACGCCAGCGCGTGCCGACAGAGAAAGCGACTCGCGGGAGATGCTGTCTTTGTCGTACAGTCTGCTCAAGAAGTATTTTACAAGTATTGGTCTTTCAAATTATCAAGAGGTGGCGCTGATCACAATTTAAGAAACGTATATGTCAAATTCATTTTGTATGATATCTTATGATGACGAATGCGTGCTTTAATATTGGTAGTTTGTTTTTATTGGAAGCAGAACTGTAGCCATATAGATTGCAAAGTTTTTTTGGAGCAAATTCAATTTTAACCTATAATCTTGAAATACAATGTGCCTTTCATTTTTACATCTTATTTAAATAATACGGCTTAAACAAATGTTATATTTAAATTGGAATACTCCTAAACTCACTACTGTTGTTATAAATTAAAAAAAAATTAATTTCAAAATACAATGAAATTTATGTATCTTATGTTTAGTTCAGCTTTCTACCGCTAGTTAGCGTTCGATTCGAACATAAACTAACATATTCACTTTTGTTTTTCTTCAAATGCGCAATCAAAAATGTGTAAGACAGCGATAGCATCTCCCGTGAGTATCTATCTCTCTCGGCACGCTTTTATTACACAGCGAGCATAGACAGTGCACGTTCCAGAATTATTATATTTCAGTGCTCTCGACTCGCATTTTTAACGTCAGTGAGCGTTCCAGTATTACTATATTTCAACAGAACGACAGAGAAGATTATGTCCATCGCAAAGCTGCCAACAAAATGTTATTTTCTGTATAGACCGAATAATCTCTATTGCATGTCAAGATGAAGTTAAAACTTATTAAAAAAATAGCTGTCAAAAGACATAACACAACATACCGTAACCGGGTACTAATGAATTAAGTGTTAATTAATATACTGAATACTCGTAAATAGTCGGTGAATGTTTTACGATATATGTCTGACATTTGCACAATTTGTAGTTACATTTCTTCGTGGGTAATTATAAAATTAATAATAATTATCGTAACGGTTAACCAGATATATAAGTTGTAAATGACAGGTTTTCCTCAAAGATAAATATGTCGTGCACATATTTGTTTTTGTATGCAGGAACTCTGTTTTGTATTTGTGTTGATTAGATTAATTTATATTCGTTTACTTGAGTAATTATCAACGTACGTATTATTATGCAGTTATTCTTTGCGTCTCGTTGTGTTGTATACGTCTGTAGTTGTTTTAAAATGTAGAAAAGTTTAGCATAATCATGTGTTATAAAGCCATTACATGCAGTAATAAATTATTGTGCGTTATCGTGTGCTGTTTCTGCAAAAGTTTCTAACATTGAAAAATTACAATTGCATTGAAACTATATGAAGGACAACTACTTGATTTTGTTTATGTTTTACCCCATGAGTCAAATTGACAAAAGTAACGTATGTAAATAAGTAATTATATTAAATACTTTTTTAATTTGTTTTAGGCAACTAGGATTCCAGAATCCTTCAAGCAGCGGCGGAAGTACTACGACAGATGGTCCTCCAACGTCGCACCAGGACAACTGTCATCGGCTGGAGTATCTTGTTGAGAAACAGAGAGAAATGTGCAAGGACAATGAAAAAATATTACCTGTAAGTGTTTATCTTTTCAATCCATTCTATTTTTACTTTCTTATGCGTAATATAGCAATCATGACGAAAAAAGGATTGCGAGATGTTAACTAAAATACATGTGCTGAGGTCCTCCCGTTTTACCCTTGTCTGTGTGGATGAGTGGGTGTGTGTCCATATGTTTTATAACTCACGAACGAGATAAGATAGAGTAATAAAGTTTCATAAATATAAATTTCATGGAAATACGAAAATTTTAGTAGTAATTGCAAAACCGGATGTGGAAGTTTACGGGAGAAACAAAACAATTAATTTAATTTATTTCGAATATGAAAAGTGTTTCAAAATTAAATTAAATTATCCCTGTGGCTCCGCCACCACTACCATCCTTGGAGGCTGTGATTTGACGGCTGGTAACAACATTTTACGCGCAAAAGTATATCTAATACCGGGATCTGCTTTGAGCAGAGTGCCACACCCAGAAATGAGTAATTAGCATGGTGATATATTTATTTTATTTAAAATTTGATCTCAGATAAACTATAGAATAAATTTATCAGTGGAATAAACAAAAAATATCGCATCAAAAGCTACAATAATAATCATCATTTAAGCTATGATTTTGATGCGATATTTTTTTATTATTTCACTGATAATTGTATATAATTATATGAGGGATTATGATAGTCATTATTCACGATGAAGTTTGCGTCACGAGCCGTAGGCGAGTGATGTAAATCATTCGAGTGAATAATAACCATAATCTCGAATATAATACTATACTTTTTCTACTCCTGTAAATTCGGAAATCACTTTTGAAACTGATCGTTGAAAACACACGTTGAAAAACGTCAACATAAAAATACACAATGACAACTGACTACATGTCAACTGTCAGACGGCCGTTGCTTGTTGAATTATGGATTTCTGTGATTGATTGAGAAGAGTGAATTATGAATCATAATTCACTCTCGTGAATTGTGGATACTATAATTCATCGAAAATATTTAAATAATAGGGATATATTTATACAGGAGTAGAATAGTATATTCTACAACAAGTAATGGAATGGCACATATTCCATAAGGGCAAAAAGTTTGTAGTCCGAGCCGAAGGCGAGTGTGGGATATGCCATTCCGTTACATGTTGTAGACCAGGGGTGGGCAACCTACGGCCCGCGGGCCAAGTCCGGCCCGCGTAAAGTTCCAATCCGGCCCGCGAGATCTTTAGAAGAAATAATAAATAAATATTTTCAAAAACAAAAATTTTAAATTAGGTTAATACCCAACATAAAGAAAAAGGGAAGATTGACACTTTAATTTACGATATAATTCGTCTAGTTGAAATTAAGAAATAAATATAGTACTTAGTTAATTTTGTTTTATTATTGTTTTTTATATTTTCAGAAAAAAATTATAAGTAACAAAAATGTGTCAATTAACAACTACGGCCCGCGTACGAAATGTAAATCTTATTCTGGCCCCGTTATACAAAAGGTTGCCCACCCCTGTTGTAGACTATACTTTCTATAACAAGATTTTGGAAATTATACAAAAAATACAAATATAAAACTGTTGTAAACGTCAAACTCAAATAAATCAAATTAAATAAACAGACGTAACCATAGTAACTGAATCAGGATACTTCATATATCGCGCTAATATGCGGCTCTGATTCGTCGAAAATATTCCATACGCGGCGTATGGAATATTAGTGATTCCATAATAATTTTTTGTTGTGGAATGCCTAATTTCCAAAACAGTGTTATAGAAAAATTTATTTTCTAGTTTATATGAGGTTAGAAATACCGGTCCTAAATAATATGAAATTGCATACCTATCATTATTCGAAAATGAAACACCCGGTATAAAAACTTCTGCATTTATGTTCTTGTAGTTTCATTAAATAAAAACTTTCTGACGTTAGTAGATGGGGGACGATTGCGTGGGCGTCTCGCCCAACAGAGATCTGCATTTGCAGATCAGCGCCGTGTTTTTCTTGAGTAATATTAAGGTATTGCTCTGTTCGTTGCAGCTCATCGGAGGTGGAGCAAAGCTTGGCTTAGAAGAGTGCCAATATCAGTTCCGACATAGTAGATGGAATTGCTCGATTTTTCCAGACGGAAAGTCCATTTTGGGGAACGTGGCTTCCATCAGTAAGTATTTCAATTATAATATTTAATTAATGAGTGTGGAAAAGAGCAAATTGGACATACAATGAGTAGCAGTTCTTCGAATCGTAATAAATTATTTAAATTTTGCCAAATTAATGTGATTTTAATGAAAGAATTTATTGAACTTAATTAGTTATTAACATGCTAACGAAATAATAACAGGGTCTGCTTTTGTTTTGACGTCATGCGCACCAAAACAATTGGTGAGCGCAGGTGTTAGATATTGGGAGTTTGGTGTTGAAAAATGATAAAGAGTGGAATGTAACAGTAATTTGTTGTAGTGGTGTTTACAATTCTTGCAGCGTATGTTTCTAACCTATAAAACAAAGCAAATCAAAGCAACAGCGTTGCAATTGTGCGTGGCCCGTGTCGTGTTGACATCGGCAACGTCGCCGAACGTGCTCACGCATTTGTTTTCGATCGTATATTTCAATTGGACAGGTAATAGGCACGTGATTGGATCAAATTGCGTAAACACAACGGGTTTTGCACAGTGTAAGTAGGGTCAGGGTCAGCCTCGTTTATCCACGTGACCCCTTAATTTTTCAGTCTGCCGTACCGCATGTACGTACAGCGCCGCGCTATTTTTCCATTCTTAAGACCATAAACTTGCCTTAATTGCACATATAACACAGGCCAATAAATATGTAATAAATATTGGTTTCGTGTTATTAAAACTCTATATTTTCATCCTTAACATCACGTCCGGTGACGCTGAAAAATAAACACTTACGTGCGAAAACTCTGCTCTGTTATTATTTCAAGTTTTATTCCATCACTACTTTTTATACAGTTTATTTATTTACGGTCGTTTATTTGTACTAAAATTCAATAAAATAATTATTTTAATACATAAAACTTGTTATTTAGGGGTTAAGAAATATAACTGCTTCAGAATTGTAATATTTTTTTGAGTAATATAACAAAACTACCCCATACACATCAATAAAGAATGAGGAATCTGTATTTTAAATCTAATTCAAATTATCTGTATTGATTTTAAAGTTACTGGTTGTCAAATTTGGGCAATATTTGAATATATGTTTCTACCAATTTTGATAGTACAAAATTTATATTTTATATACATGGAAGCTAAATAAAGTATGCTAAATAGGTTCATTAAAAGAAATTTTATTTATCTTTTATAGTTTTGGAGATACAAGCACAAAAATATTTTTTTGACGTATTTTTTCGGTTTTAAGGCCATTTTTAGACTTATTGCTCCAGCAATTCTTTCCGTTGAGCGATTTCAATGAATCTCTGCACACTTAGGTATTAAACTAAGCTAATTCCAATGGTTCAGTTCCTAGTAACGTATCTTTTTTTGTTGTTAAGATACTCGTCCTGGAAAAGTTATCGAAAATTAGACTTGCAGATTGCATCTTTCCAAATTATATTCGAACACTAATGGTATAAAATGGTTTAAAACTGTTATAGAATATCGATAAATGTAAAGTGTTGGTGTTTGAGAAGAATGATTTGATGACTGATTGTAATGTTTCAGTGAATGGTGTGAGACTGGAACAAGTGAATGAATGTACATTTGGGTAGTAAGTTTTCGAGGGATATAAGTATTGGCCGGGAGATTGAAAGGCGGGTGTCTGCAGGGTGCAAGGTCAAGGGTATTGGGTGCTCTGGGTGCATTTGCTCGAAATGTGAATGTATCTAGAGATGCTCGATTGAATGTGTATAATGGTGTGTTAGTGCCTATTGATGTCTGGTTCTGAATGTTCGGTGTGGATGAAGAAGCATGAACGACATATAACTCCTGTGGAAATGAGGTATTTGAGAGGAGAGTGATCGTGTCCGGAATGCATCGATGTATAGTGAGTGAGTCATTTAAGATTGACAAGAATTGGAATGTAAAAATAATGGGTACAGCATTACATTACAATTGAATTATCTTTATTTGTTTATAAAGGTCGAAGCCTGAAGTAGGCTCAAATAGGGCAGAAACGTCGACCTTTATGAACGAATAAACATAATTGTAACGTAACAAAGCTGGTGTACCCATTACTTTTTTCATTTTAATTTCAAGTGGCAGTCAAGAATCATTTACAAATTGAGAAGAATGTTGTTAAGAAAGTGGGAATGAGTCAGTTGAGGTGGTTTGGATATCTTGAGCGAATGTCGTATGAAAGGTTCATGAAACTAATATATGCGGGTGAGATTGAAGGTGAACGATTGCGTGGGCGTCCGAGGAATAAGTGGTTGGGTATGATTGATGGTTTGTTGCGTGAACGAATGATGTATGAATGTGGACGAGGCGAAAGTGGTGGAATGTTTGGAGGAGATTGATTATTGATTGACTGTGTTTCTGGGTTCCTGCTACCCCATTGAGTGGGATATAGCGTGATGTTATTATCTTCCAAAAAAACCACGATTTTTATGTGTTTGATTTCATTTTAAAGTTCTATACCTTTAAAAATACACCCGTTATTTAATTTAATTTGGTTTTACTTTTGTAAACGTTTTTTCTACCCTTTCATTAAGCTCTGCTGATTGGGTACCTGTATAAAAAATAAATAAATAAAACAAATCTCTTGTTGTAGGAAGTCGTGAGTCAGCCTACGTGTACGCCGTGTCCGCAGCGTCCGTCGCGTTTGCCATAACCCGGGCCTGCTCCCGGGGCGAGTTGAACGAATGCGGCTGCGACAACAAGGTCCGGCAGCGTCGGCCGCGCGCCTGGCAGTGGGGCGGCTGCTCCGAGGACATCCACTTCGGCGAGCACTTCTCGCGGGACTGGGTGGACTCGGCGGAGGACGCCGGCACGGCGGCGGGGCTCGCGCACCTGCACAACAACGAGGCGGGCCGCCGCACCATCCGCGCGCGCATGCAGCGCGTGTGCAAGTGCCACGGCATGAGCGGCTCGTGCTCCATGCGCGTGTGCTGGAGGCGGCTGCCGCCGTTCCGCGCCGTCGGCGAGGCGCTGTTCCAGCGCTACGATGGAGCCAGCCACGTGAAGTTCGTGGAGCGACGGCGCGGCAGGGTGAAGAAGCTGCGGGCCGCGTCGCCGGATTTCAAGAAGCCCAATAAGACGGACTTGGTGTATTTGGATGATTCGCCTGATTATTGTGAGAAGAATGACACGTAAGTATCTGTTCATTATTATTCAACAGTGTTCTGGTTTTTGAAATTGCGTATACAGTGTGTCCCATCTAAAGTACGAAAATGCTAGGAGGTTAATTAAATTGTTGTTTATCAATTTACTTTTTTTGTTTATAACTTTGTTATATAAAATAATACGAAATTCTGGTTTGTACTTTCTTATGATACTTTTAAATGGTGAATTTGAAGGAGTACTCAAATTTTTTTCTATCTAAACATTTACGAGTTACTGGTATCAACTTTTATATTACATATGTAGGTCAGAGTAACTCTTGAGATTTTTGAATAGAGTTTCTTTTTATTTATAATGATATAAAACAATAATAATATATTTTATCCAACACCTCTCAATAAATGCTCTATAACTATGGCGATTTTAAACAAGGAAAGTAACAGATTATCCACTAGTGGGTATAATTTTGAGAAAATCCACTAGTGAGTATTTTATTATTTATAACAATAATAATAACACACAACACCTTGACAACCACTTCGATTGACATTTTAATTTAAAAATTTAAAGCATATGTCAATGTCAAATAATATTTTAATACATTTTGCATTTATTAAGGGTTGTTGGATAAAACGTTATACTTCACACGTGGGCAAAGTGGAATTACCTTCTCGATAAAATTATCACACTCATCCTTCGGCTTCGTGTGCTAAAATTTGTCTCGTGGGTAATTCCTTACTTTGCCCACTTGTAAAGTAAATAACTATTATCTACGATCGTTCTTAAAAGTGGCTCTTTTAACGATTGCTTAGCTAATTAAACGTGTCACTTTCTGACACTAGTGTTAAAACTTAAAAATAACATAGCAACGTGTTAAAAGTGATTTTATTGTTACTTTTAACACGTTACTAACAATTTGTATCACTAAATCAATAAATATAACCCTACATTTTTTAGTATTTCCTGATACACTAGGAAAATCGTAGATGATATACGTGTTAATAGTGTATTATTATATTAGTCATTATTTATAAAGATAGTGAATAATGACCATAATCCTGAATATAATACTATCCTTTTTTTTACTCCTGTAAATTCGAAAATCACTTTTGAAAATGAACGAAATTAGTTGAGAAAACTGACTACACTGTCAACTGTCAGACGGTGATTGCTTGGCGATCAACATCACGTCTTTAAAATAACCGCGAATTATGGATTTCTGGCTCTGTGATTGGTCGAGAAAAGTACATTATGGATACTATAATTCATAAAAAAAATTAAATAATGAGGATATATTTATACAGGAGTAGAAAAAAGTGATTTATTTCGTTGGTGGAGTTGTTTCACTCGGCTTGGCCTCGTTCCACAAACTTCCTAGTATACCACACGTACTTGAAATGGGACACCCTGTATGTAACATATCGAAGTTGTTCTAATTAGCAACGGGCATTTTTCCATCGTAAAATCAGCACGAGTCGCAATTAAAATAGCCAGTGATTGGTGCGCTAAGTATCGCTGTGATTGCGTCCAGCATGAACGTAGCGCAGTGACGCAAACATAACGAGAAGTTCGCGTGTAACGTGTAATGCCACAGGTTGCTAATTGATTGTGTATACGCGCCTCTAACCAATCACCCAATCGAATCATGTAAATGTAAGTGGTTCGCGTGTCTCATGCGTGTTCTCATTACAGGTTGGGGATCTTGGGCACGCGCGGGCGGATCTGCAACCGCACGTCCCACGGGCTGGACGGCTGCCGGCTGCTGTGCTGCGGCCGCGGCTACCAAACCCGAGTCCGCGAGGTCGAGGAGAAGTGCCGCTGTCGGTTTGTGTGGTGCTGTAATGTGGTGTGCGACGTGTGCCGGTTTCGCAAAGAGGAACACGTGTGTAATTAGTTCACAAGACGACGGTCATTTCATACATTCACCAGTGAATCTCGATAACCTTGCATTATATGCTTTCCCTTTTTTCGAATAATTTGAGTACAAACTTTGGTTAGTTGTAATAGTTTTAGGAGATGACAAATCATAATGAAACTGGGTTGAATGTTCAGTATTGAGTATTGAACTGTGATTATAATTAGTAATGATTTTCGGTGTGTCTTCGGCATTGCTTAGTTGACCTGTTCTACCTCTTTTTGTATTGGCTGCAGTACTTACTCGTAACTAAGTATCCCATGGGTGTGTAACAATTTGCGTCCAACATCCGACCGCAATATGAACTGTATTTATAATCGTAATCACATTTCTGAATGTATTTATGGCTAAATGTATTTGTCATATTTGTACATAGATTTTAATATAAGTAGATGTAGCTCGTTAATTCTAATTACCAATAATATTTGTGTATTTGTATATAATTTTAGGTAAATCAGTATTTATATTGTTGTACAATGTATCATCATCTTCACTGCGACCATTCCGGTTCGAATCTTATGCTACATATTCATGTTTGTGCCATACATCAACTAACTGTTTTATTTCGACAAGTAAATTATTTATTGTTTTATAAATGTTAACGTACTTTCATGGAAAATAAATAAATAATAGTAAACAAAGATGCAAGCGTTTCATTTCACAACAATGTATGTACCTACTTCCCTTCACCATCACAACAATGCAAATAATAATAGTTCAGGAATCCACCACTTCAATTCAATTTAATATCTGTGCTGCCATCTACGACCCAATAACGGAACCACTATTCCTTTTATAAACGATTTTCACATTCATTACCAAATTTTTAAGCTCGTAATATAAAATTCTAGTCCATATTATAACGGGCTATAAAATTCATTTTACTGATAAAAAATTTATATATTATGAACGGGAAATATTATAACGGGCTATAAATTACATTTTACTGATAAAAAATTTATATATTATGAACGGGAAATATTATAACGGACTATAAAATTCATTTTACTGATAAAAAATTTATATATTATGAACGGGAAATATTATAACGGGCTATTAATTACATTTTACTGTTAAAAAATTTATATATTATGAACGGGAGATATTATAACGGACTATAAAATTCATTTTACTAATAAAAAATTTATATATTATGAACGGGAAATATTATAACGGGCTATAAAATACATTTTACTGATAAAAATTTATATATTATGAACGGGAAATATTATAACGGGCTATAAAATTCATTTTACTAATAAAAAATTTATATATTATGAACGGGAAATATTATAACGGACTATAAAATTCATTTTACTAATAAAAAATTTATATATTATGAACGGGAAATATTATAACGGGCTATAAAATTCATTTTACTAATAAAAAATTTATATATTATGAACGGGAAATATTATAACGGGCTATAAAATTCATTTTACTAATAAAAAATTTATATATTATGAACGGGAAATATTATAACGGACTATAAAATTCATTTTACTAATAAAAAATTTATATATTATGAACGGGAAATATTATAACGGGCTATAAAATTCATTTTACTAATAAAAAATTTATATATTATGAACGGGAAATATTATAACGGACTATAAAATTCATTTTACTAATAAAAAATTTATATATTATGAACGGGAAATATTATAACGGACTATAAAATTCATTTTACTAATAAAAAATTTATATATTATGAACGGGAAATATTATAACGGGCTATAAAATTCATTTTACTAATAAAAAATTTATATATTATGAACGGGAAATATTATAACGGACTATAAAATTCATTTTACTAATAAAAAATTTATATATTATGAACGGGAAATATTATAACGGACTATAAAATTCATTTTACTAATAAAAAATTTATATATTATGAACGGGAAATATTATAACGGGCTATAAAATTCATTTTACTGATAAAAAATTTATATATTATGAACGGGAAATATTATAACGGGCTATAAAATTCATTTTACTAATAAAAAATTTATATATTATGAACGGGAAATATTATAACGGACTATAAAATAAATTTTACCGATAAAAAATTTATATATTATGAACGGGAAATATTATAACGGGCTATAAAATTCATTTTACTGATAAAAAATTTATATATTATGAACGGGAAATATTATAACGGGCTATAAAATTCATTTTACTGATAAAAAATTTATATATTATGAACGGGAAATATTATAACGGGCTATAAAATTCATTTTACTAATAAAAAATTTATATATTATGAACGGGAAATATTATAACGGGCTATAAAATTCATTTTACTAATAAAAAATTTATATATTATGAACGGGAAATATTATAACGGGCTATAAAATTCATTTTACTAATAAAAAATTTATATATTATGAACGGGAAATATTATAACGGGCTATAAAATTCATTTTACTAATAAAAAATTTATATATTATGAACGGGAAATATTATAACGGACTATAAAATTCATTTTACTAATAAAAAATTTATATATTATGAACGGGAAATATTATAACGGGCTATAAAATTCATTTTACTAATAAAAAATTTATATATTATGAACGGGAAATATTATAACGGACTATAAAATTCATTTTACTAATAAAAAATTTATATATTATGAACGGGAAATATTATAACGGACTATAAAATTCATTTTACTAATAAAAAATTTATATATTATGAACGGGAAATATTATAACGGACTATAAAATTCATTTTACTAATAAAAAATTTATATATTATGAACGGGAAATATTATAACGGGCTATAAAATTCATTTTACTAATAAAAAATTTATATATTATGAACGGGAAATATTATAACGGGCTATAAAATTCATTTTACTGATAAAAATTTATATATTATGAACGGGAAATATTATAACGGACTATAAAATTCATTTTACTAATAAAAAATTTATATATTATGAACGGGAAATATTATAACGGACTATAAAATTCATTTTACTAATAAAAAATTTATATATTATGAACGGGAAATATTATAACGGACTATAAAATTCATTTTACTAATAAAAAATTTATATATTATGAACGGGAAATATTATAACGGACTATAAAATTCATTTTACTAATAAAAAATTTATATATTATGAACGGGAAATATTATAACGGGCTATAAAATACATTTTACTGATAAAAAATTTATATATTATGAACGGGAAATATTATAACGGACTATAAAATTCATTTTACTAATAAAAAATTTATATATTATGAACGGGAAATATTATAACGGGCTATAAAATTCATTTTACTAATAAAAAATTTATATATTATGAACGGGAAATATTATAACGGGCTATAAAATTCATTTTACTAATAAAAAATTTATATATTATGAACGGGAAATATTATAACGGGCTATAAAATAAATTTTACTGTTAAATCCACTAACAGCTTTGGTGGCTATGACTTGACGGCTGGTAACCGCATTTCATACGCAAAAATATATCACCTATCGAGATCTGCGTAAGCAGAGTGCCACACCCGTGATGATATATATTTACTGAAAAAAATTTTATATATTATGAACGGGAAATATTATAACGGGCTATAAAATACATTTTACTGATAAAAAATTTATATATTATGAACGGGAAATATTATAACGGGCTATAAAATACATTTAACTGAAAAAAAATTTATATATTATGAACGGGAAATATTATAACGGGCTATAAAATACATTTTACTGATAAAAAATTTATATATTATGAACGGGAATATTATAACGGGCTATAAAATAAATTTTACCGATAAAAAATTTATATATTATGAACGGGAAATATTATAACGGGCTATAAAATAAATTTTACTGTTAAATCCACTAACAGCTTTGGTGGCTATGACTTGACGGCTGGTAACCGCATTTCAGACGCAAAAATATATCACCTACCGAGATCTGCGTAAGCAGAGTGCCACTTCCCGTGATGATATATATTTACTGAAAAAAAAATTATATATTATGAACGGGAAATATTATAACGAGCTATAAAATACATTTTACTGATAAAAAATTTATATATTATGAACGGGAAATATTATAACGGGCTATAAAATACATTTTACTGGTAAAAAATTTATATATTATGAACGGGAGATATTATAACGGGCTATAAAACATTTGTATAATTTATATTTGTATATATCTTTTTTATCAGTAAAATATGTTTTGGTTCATAATTTATATGTTAGTCCGCAACAAATGTTTTTTAGCCCGTTATTTTCATTGTAATGAAACGTGATTGTTTATAGAGAAGCTCGATTGAGTGTATATAATGGTATGTTAGTTCCTACATAGATGTATGGTTCTAAATATTTGAGGGGGTGACATTGGTGTATAATGACTGTGAAATTGAGGAGTATGTTGTTAAGAAAGTGGCTGACACAAGTATTTAATAAATAATATCTTTGACATAAATATATTTATTAAAAAAAAAAATACAAGTTAAAAACAAAAATAATAAAAATATTAAAATTAAAAATAAACACGAAGTGACTGAGTGCCGCGGGGTTGAAAGGGCACAAGATTAGAAGATGTTCTAGCGCTCGGCTTGAGGGCGCGTGCCGCCACTGATTGAGGAGGATGCGAACCAGCAGCCAGCTCCATCGCAGTCCAGCGGACACTCCATGGCTTTCAATGGGGAGGTTGCCTCGATGGAACACCGCTCTTCTTGGCGTTAACCTGTTAATAATTTGTTATATTACTATTTATTACATTCAAAATGTGTAAATGTATGGCGATCACCTTCTCGTCTGACACGACGATGACCTTCTCCTCTACATAAATCTGCTGCAGCTTCGTGGTTTCGTTATTCGACGTGGCAGCGGATCTACACAACATGCAACAATTGCACTTAGTTCTACAAAATGTCTGTTTGAAAATAGAATTAGAATTGTGACTCACCTAGACATAATTTGTCAGCCAGCAAACACCCCGGTCCATACCGGGCACCTGCAGCACGCACTGCTGGCAAAAGCAGCAGTGCCCACAGGGCAGCCTGGTGGCACCGGCAGAGGCAGCACCTAGGCAGACGGTCAAAGCGCCGGGAATGAACCGATGCTATGATGGGGCTAGGTGTTGGGGCCACCACCGCATCAGCCTGCATGGCTGCTGGTTCATCGCCCGGCTCGCCGATGACCTCCTCGATTGCGGCAATTGCCAGCAGCGCGTGCCGGGCCCGGGACTCAGCCCACTCACAGACGCGAAGCCGTTTGCGAGGCCTCGCGCCTGTGCCCATCTCCGGACCTCCTCCTCATAAATTACACGCAGCCTCGTATGTTGAGGTAGTGCGCGGTTCCTCAACACTATACAATACACGAATAACAGTAGAAATGTACATCCCTGTCATTATTTTAACGACTGATACTTATTGCACATTATTAAACTGTTGAAATTTGAAATGAATGTTAGGTGTATGTTGATTACTGTGAGTGTAATTGTTGTGTGTAGGTCCCCGCGACGTCGAGAACAACAGTTCTGGAATAGCGCCGTGCACCCGTGCCCACAGGGCTGCTGGTTCGCATCCTCCATCCTCCTCGACTGGTAGCAGCACGTGTCACGTCCGATCCCCCTCATATCAGCCGCAGCCTCGTGTGTTCCCTCCTCGCGCGATTCCTCAAAACCTCCTTAAAGCGGTTACTACGTTGGGGGGGAGCCCTCGGCGAACCGACGCCCTTCCTGGACACCCCACAATATGGCACACGTAATGTGTTGTGCTTTGGTGTTCACCTGTTAATACATTGTTATATTATTATTTATTACACTAAAAATGTGTAAATGTATGGTGGTGGTACCACTGCATATACCTGCATGGCTGCTGACTCATACTCCTCGCGTGGCGGGCCTGGGACATCAACCCCCTCACCGCCTCACCGACGCGAAGCCGTTTGCTCATCTTCGGAACTCTTCTACATAGATCTGCCGTTGCCTCGTATTTCGCTTCTGGCGTTTCTTAGCTCCTTCTTAAATGTCTCATACCGTACATAAAAAGTTCCTCCAGATAAAGAGATTTGAGTTGGCCCGAGCACCCCACGATGTGACATATATAAAATGTCGTGCCATTATGGTTCCTGGTGTTCACCTGTTAATAAATTATTATATTATTATTTATTACCCAAAATGTGTAAATGGCGTGATGATAGAACATACTTGAGTAGGCGGAATTAATACATTTGTGTATTGTATTATGTGGCAGTATAAATGGTTATGTTCTTTTGGTTTGGGGATCATTAATGTATTAACAGGCGCTGAATAAAGAAGTAAAATACAGCTAGAGTGGTTTCTTTTCCTTATAGATATTGGTGTGTATACATCTTGTGTTATATTATACGTGTTAGTGGGTGTTCTGCGTTATTCTATATTACTAAAAATTTAAACAAATATGATATGAATTAATTTAACATAAAGAATAGTTTAATATAATAATATATTTCAACGACTTATTAAATACTTAGACCGTATACTACACTTTTACCTATTATTCATGATTATCATCACGTCTAACAAAATAAAATCATACAAAGAAAATATTAAATGTCTCAGACCGCGTACAGAAAGTTTCACCATAAATAAAATTTTAAGTCAGTTTGCTCTAGCACTGAATACATAATATATTATACTATGTAATCAGTGGTATTGTTTTAGTATCTCGAGAATTCAATGTATAAAATACCATTTTACAAGTGTTGGAAAAAAGTTATTAATACGATTATCATCACGTCGCACAAAATAAGAACATGCAATTAAAATATTAAATGTCTCATACCTTGTACACATTTTTTCCATCTTGTTTTGTCAGATATTTAGAGTTGAACTCGAACGTTTCCCAAAAACCTGCTAGCACGGAGCTCATGGAAAATGGCGATCACGGTTTCACGGTGTTTATGACAACACATGATGTTGATGTTGCCATCGTGCGTGGTTCTGGGTGTTTCTGCGCAATGCGCACACAAACTTTTGAAATAAAAGCGGTTACGTTCAAATTAAAATTTCTTAATACTAAATTGAACATAGAATCTGCAAAAAGATGTGGGAATAACAAATGCTAATTCAGCCGGCTGGTTGATTTATCCTTTCGTTGTTCTTGGGAATAAAATAATCATAATTTTTTACATAAAGTTCATTCGTGAATTTTAATATGTAGCGCGTGAATAATTATAAAAAATTGAAAAAATGCCAAGACCGGACATATTCAGGCATTTAATTCTCTACTTAGTTTATTTGAACTATTTTTTTTATTAAAAATGAAGGACTGATTAGAATTGCTGCGTTGAAACTAGGACAGATTTATGAGGAAGATATCCAGGCGCTCGGCTGCTGCAGGAAGTCATGATCTGGTTCTTCATCTGAAATCGCTGTTAATGTAATTTTATATTACTTAACGTATCTTCGCAAACGTACGTTACGGGGTAAAAATTTCGGGATTGTGTTTTCAACTGATTTCATTATTTTCACGAGGACATGTGTGTTTGAAACTTTTATTTTATATTTTGTAATGTTTAAAAATTGAAATTTGCTAGCCACATCTGTATTTTACAATGTACATTTATTTATGTATAAATAGTACTACATCAAAGCTATATTCCGTGATATTTGGTTGAGACTCGCCGGGGAGAGCACAATCTTGTGCGGAAAAGACTTGTTCATTAATGTTATTCAGGGTTTTATTATCAGTCTTCAAATAAACAATGGAGAGAATCACAGGCGATAGAGCAAACTCTAATGTTTTTATTTGGATGAACTTTCTGTACACGGTATGAAACATTTAACATTTTATTTGCATGATTTTATTTTGTTAGACGTGATGATAATCATATAAATAATTTTTAATGGCGTTGATAGAACGAAAAGTGATACTTTAAGGTGCCAGCAAGTTGTTTACGGCCGAGGAGTGAGCCATAAAGTCACTTTTCGTTCGAGGTACATACAAAATTTTATTTCATACTGGTTACTAAAATTGTTAAATTATACAATTTATTAACAGAAATTATCAAAAATTCGTAGAAAAAGAAGTTGATACAAGTATGCTAAATAACAATTTTTATAGGAACAAGCATTTATTTATAAATAATAAAAGATTATAAGTCAAATAGTTCGAAAAATGTAATCTCAGTGTCCAGTATGAAACAAAATATATATATTGTTTTAGTATATAGCACAACGAACATGAAATGGTACTCATTTCCTAAGAGTATGAAAGTTTATAGCATGAACCGCAGGTGAATGCTGCAAATCATACAAGTATGAAATGGACTTTCCATGCGAGTTGTACGTTATACTTTTTCTACGACCTCGACATTATTTACTAATTCATTTAATTTTAATAATTTTGTCCTGCTTTCATCATTCCAATATTTGACAATTCTAAATAAGTATCCTAGCAATGGCACCTGTACTGAAATAAAATAACTGGTATTGAAATTGAAATAATCACAAAACAAATTCATTTCGCACGATGCTTGCTATGTACCTCATTACCTTTGCAACAACAAACATACATTGAGCAGATTTCTATGTGGTTGTAGAAAAATAAATTATTCTTTATGTAAAATTAATTCATAGCATATATGTTTAAATACACATGCTCTTTAGTATTGTTATATACCAATACCACAATCTAATGAAATTTGAATTATAAAGATCAACAACCCGATTTGTAATATGCATGATTGCAGTTGCAATTATTTTGTGACATGTATTAATTCCGCCTACTGAAGTATATTCTATCATCACGCCATTTACACATTTTGAGTGTAATAAATAATAATATAACAATGTATTAACAGGTGAATGCCAGGTACCAAGGTACAATATATTACGTGTGCCGAATTGTGGGGTGCCCAGGAAGGGCGTCGGTTCGCCGAGGGCTCCCCCCCCAACATTGTAACCGCTCACAACCATGAGCAGGAAGGGGCTCACATTGAGCTCCTTCGTTTTAAGCAGGCCCTGAGGAACCGCGCGAGGACCGAACACACGAGGCTGCGGCTGATTTTCGAGGAAGAGCTCCGGAGATGGCCTCAAGCGCGTGGCCATCTCCCAAATGGGTTCGACTCGGTGAGGGGGATGATGTCCCGGGCCCGACACGCGCTGCCACCCATACAAGAGGAGGAGGAGGAGGTCATCGTCATTTCCGACGACGATGAGCCTGAGCCAGTAGTCATGGAGGCTGATGCGGTGGTGGCCCCACCACCTAGCCCCACCGTGTCACTTGAGTCCAGGCAGTTCGACCGTCTGCCTAGGTGCTGCATCTGCCGGTCGCAGCAGGCAGACGTGGTCGTGCTGCCCTGTGGGCACTGCTGCTTTTGCCAGCAGTGCAAGCTGCTGGTGCACGGTATGAACCAGTGTCCTCGATGTCGCGGGGTCCTTGCTGGCACACAGACAATTTATGTCTAGGTGAGTCACAATTCTTATTTCATTTTAAAAACTCCAGTACTGAATGAATTTCAATATTTTCTTGCACTTGTTTAACGTTAGAAGAAATCGTATTGGTACATACGAAATATGATGAATTATTTTTATATATATTTTATTTTGCAAATAATAATAATTCATAAAGTCGTGGACTCACAGTGCGACTACTAAAACCCTGTTTCGACATGGACACACTGAGGACACATGAAAGCCACACACGGGCAACAGTTGCTCGATGAAGAAGAAGTACTGAGACACACGGAAGACACATGGAATTTGTTTATGACCTCAAAATTAAAGCAAAAAAGCTAAGTTAATAAAATCAAAAGAAAAATTACAATCGACAATAATCAACAATGCAAAAAGAAATTGCAAGTGACAGAAGAAATAAATTTTTAAAACATTTCAATGATTTGAAGTTATCAGTGAATTTGAACTTGTACTTTTCCAAGACACTTTGAAGCCACAAATTAGTGGCGCCTCTATTTGACAAGCGACACACACCGCACTTCTTCTTCATTGTGCTACTGTTGCCTGTGTGTGGCTTGAATGTGTCCTCTGTGTGTCCATGTCGGAACAGGGCTTGCGTCTACAATATTTCGTGATGAGAGCTTCGGAATAGTTATGCCATTCTGTCGATCACAGATGCTCAAGTTGCACATTATCAAACAGTTGAAATGAAAGTAAGGTGTATGTTGATTACTGTAAGTGTAATTGTTGTGTGTAGGTCCCCGTGACATCGAGAACAACGGTTCATGCATAGCGCCGTGCAGCAGTGCCCACAGGGCTGCTGGTTCGCATCCTCCATCCTCCTCGACTGGTGGCAGCACGTGTCACGTCCGATCCCCCTCATATCAGCCGCAGCCTCGTGTGTTCCCTCCTCGCGCGATTCCTCATCGCCTGCTTGAAACGAAGAAGCTCAATGTGAACCCCTTCCTGCTCATGGTTGTGAGCGGTTACTACATTGGGGAGGAGCCCTCGGCGAACCGACGCCCTTCCTGGGCACCCCACAATTCGGCACACGTAATAAGTTGTACCTTGGTACCTGGCGTTCACCTGTTAATACATTGTTATATTATTATTTATTACACTCAAAATGGCGTGATGATAGAACATATTTGAGTAGGCGGAATTAAAACATGTGACAATATAATTGCATTGCAACTGCAATAATGCATATCGGATTGTTGATCTGTATAATTCAATGTGCCATATGTAATATACTGTTCGTTGGTTTTTGTGTTCACCTGTTCTATATTTTTATTAGGTTAAGTTAATTAGTTGTTATTATTATTGCTAAGTTTATATTATATATATATTTTTTTCTATTTTATAATACATTTATCATTTATCAAATAAAAATTACTAATTTATTTCTCAAATATTAAATACTAGGGAATTTTATTTTAATTACATCAGTTCATTTGTTTCCTTTGTATACTACATCACTTATAAAAGAAATTGTCGAAGATGTTATCAATAAATTATAGCTAGAGAAATCATCGGCTCGAGTCTAAAAACAATACCACGAGCTCTGTTTTAAGCTTGGTTTTAGCGCTGTACAAAGTACAATATTTCGATTCTGCTATTTTACTGTTCGGATTTTTTCATGTCACCCGGGAAATACTAACATTTAAATAACCAAATGGGCCTTATTGCATGCATTTTAAAATTTTGAATAACTGGTATTTACACTTTTGCTGTAAATTTACATCAATACAAAAATTAACATTGATATTTAAACATATTTGGTATATAAAACATTTTTATTCTACGTTTTATCTAAATAACATGATTATATCTATTGAGAATATATAAAAAATACATATATTTTAAGGGTTAACAATATCTTCGTAAGGTATTTTAGCCGCTATTGGATTGATCAGGGACAAAACTACTGTTGACAAAATGTTATTTATAGATGGATACAAATCTTCGATCAAGACTTTCCAGTTTTCATTTAAGAAAGAATTCATTTGATCACCTAAAAATATATAATAATATTAAGTATTCCTAATTAATATAGATAAAACATTATTATTACTGAGTTGTGTATTATTCAACAAATTTCCAAAGTAAAAATGAACTCCTTTCAATATCTTGATGCTTACATCGGCTTTGTCCAAATGAATATATTCCGTATTATCAATAGTGTTTAAACTGTAAACACATTTTGCTTCTATATCGTTGTCATCTATAGAAAGAAAAAGGTTTTACATAATGTCTACGTATATGATGGTATTTATTTACAATGAGAGTTATTCATTGGTCCACTTCCTCTTAAATTCATAATTAGAATCCTTCCATGCATATTGTACGTTCCTACAATATTTATGAATGGAAGAAACAATTTTACATTAACAATTTTATTCTCGAAATCCCAACTAGAAAATGTATACCGTAGTGATTAGTGAATTTTATTAGGTATGTAAAATTACTTGAGATCTCTCAGGTCGGCACCATCGAATCCAGTTACTTGAACATCATTAGCGTAGAGCTTGATATTTTCACTGGCCTCCAAACTTACATAATCGAGCTTGAAAGGCTTAAAGCTTGGAATGTGGTAAGTTGCGTCGCCTTCAACAACGAATGGTATAGCGGCTTTCCCGTTTTTAATTGCGCATTCATTGAATTTTGGGTCTGATCTGCTACATGGTTGTATGAACGCAGCTATGAAAATTATTTCAATATTTTTTCTGTGTTCAACGATAAATTAGACACTTACGTAGTTTATTGAAACAGTAAGTTTCACGAAGAAATAAAATTGATAACAGCACGAACACCTTCATGATTGAGTTCACCAGTGGACTGAACGTATGTTGAATGCGTAAAACAACTTGTATTTATATGAGTTGATAATCAGCGTTTATGCTACATTCAAAGTAATTTTACTTGTAAGGCGTAAAGAACATGTTGGTTTTTTCTTAATTCACTCACAAACAAACCAATGAATCAACAAACAAAACATTTACATTATATTGGAAAATTAATTATCACTTACAACTCATGACAAACTACTTAGTGATGACTTTCAGAAAAGCTACAATCTCCCACTACATAAAACGTAGCCTCGAAAATTAAGTATTATAAAATGTCGAAAACAAATTTTACGAGCTCAGAATCAAATTATTTGGCCCAATTGACTTTTAGAATAACTTAAAAATTTGTTCTGATCTTACAAAGGGAAAATTGTACTTCATTTATTTATATCTTAAATATTTTTAACAAATGAAATGAAAACAAGACAGTTTTTGAATGACATTAAATATAGAAAACCTATCAAATAAAAATTCTACATCTTTTTGATTCCATAGAAATTTATTTACTAAGATATGCTAAAAACTGATAAGTAGAGAGCGGATTATATGCACAAAAAAACTGAATTATATGCGCATATATTTGCACTAATTTTTTTTGCGAAATATGCACTCACTATGGCAATATATGCAAAAAAATTATCTTAATTACATAAAAAGTATAAATGAATGCGTTATGAATTTTATTGCACAAAACAGTCCTTATCCTGATTCACAATTAACCAATATACTACTAATATACATATATACAAAGTCTAGCAACTTGAACACATTTTATGATTATGACATATTTACATAATTACAATAACAAATTTTTCAAAATTTTCTAAAAGAAAAGTGAAACTTAAGTTAAGACTTGATTGTCGCATGGAGCAAATCTCGCCGGGGAGAGAACAATCTTGTGCGGAAAAAAATGGAGAGGATAACAGGTGCTCGGGCAAACTCCAATCTATATATTTGGATGAACTTTCTACTACACACATTCAAGGAGGCGCTGAGAAACTGCGCCAGAAACGGAAACACGAGGCGGTGGCAGGTCTAGGTAGAAGAGTTCTGGAGATGAGCACAGGCGCGGGGTCATCTTGCAAACGTGGTTAATGTCCCGCGCCCGTTGCCACCAATAGAAGAGGAGGTCAGCGTCGTGTCAGACGAGACGGTGATCGTCATCGCTGATGCAGCCATAAATAATAAGAATAAGAAAGTAATAAATAATAATATAACAATGTATTAACAGGTGAACGCCAGGAACCAGAGCACAACACATTACGTGTGTCGAATTGTGGGGTGCCCAGGAAGAGTGTCAAGTGCCAAGGGCTCCCCCCCCAATGAAACAATAGTTCACAACCATAAGCAGGAAGGGGCTCACATTGAGCTCCTTCGATTTAAGGAGGTTTTGAGGAACCGCGCCAGGGCTGAACATACGAGGCTGCGTGTAATATATGAAGAGGAGCTCCAGAGATGGGCACAGGCGCGAGGCCTTCTCGCAAACGGCTTCGCGTCTGTAAGTGGGATGATGTCCTGGGTCCGACACGCGCTGCCACCCATACAGCAGGAGGAGGTCATCGTCATTCCCGACGAGCCGGACGACGATGAAGTTGAACCAGCAGCCATGCAGATGGTAGAGGAATAGAGAGCTCCAGCAGAGCATGCACTGCTGCCTAGGTGCTGTGTTTACAGATGGCACCAGGCAGACACTGCATTACCGGTTGTGGTCATCTTCGTGGCAGAAGAGTAGAGGAATAGAAAGCTTCACCAATAGAGGAGGAGGTCATCGTCGTGTCATCGCTGATGACGAGGAGTAAGAGTCAGCAGCCATAAATAATAATAATAAGAAAGTAATAAATAATAATATAACAATGTATTAACAGGTGAACGCCAGATATAAAAGAACCATCCACTACGTATGCCATATTGTGGGGTGCCCAGGAAGGGCGTCGGTTCGCCGAGGGCTCCCCCCCAACATTGTAACCGCTCACAACCATGAGCAGGAAGGGGCTCATATTGAGCTCCTTCGTTTTAAGGAGGTTTTGAGGAACCGCGCCAGGGCTGAACATACAAGGCTGCGTGTAATCTATGAGGAGGAGGTCCGGAGATGGGCACAGGCGCGAGGCCTTCTCGCAAACGGCTTCACGTCTGTAAGTGGGATGATGTCCCGGGTCCGACACGCGCTGCCACCCATACAGCAGGAGGAGGTCATCGTCGTTCCCGACGAGCCGGACGACGATGAGGTTGAACCAGCAGCCATGGAGGTCGATGCGGTGGTGGTTCCACTACCCAGCTCCATCATCGCATTGGCTCATTTCCGGCAGTTTGACCATCTGCCTAGGTGCTGCCTCTGCCGGTGACACCAGGCAGACGTTGTCGTGCTGCTCTGTGGGCACTGCTGCTTTTGTCAGCGGTGCGCGGCGCTGGTGCACGGCATGGACCGGTGTCCTCGATGCAAATTGGTAATGGAATAGAAAGCTCCAGCAGAGCTTGCACCGATGCCTAGGTGCTGTGTTTACAGATGGCACCAGGCAGACACTGCATTACCGGTTGTGGTCATCTTCGTGGCGGAAGAGTAGAGGAATAGAAAGCTTCAGCAGAGCTGCCACCAATAAAAAAGGAGGTCATCGTCGTGTCAGACGAGAAGGTGCTCATCACCGCTGATGACGAGGAGTCAGTGTCAGCAGCCATAAATAATAATAAGTAATAAATAATAATATAACAATGTATTAACAGGTGAACGCCAGGTACCAAGAAACCACATATTACGTGTGCCGAATTGTGGGGTGCCCAGGAAGAGTGTCGGTTCGCCGAGGGCTCCCCCCCAACGAAACAATAGCTCACAACCATGAGCAGGAAGGGGCTCACATTGAGCTCCTTCGTTTTAAGGAGATATTGAGGAATCGCACGAGGAGGGAACACACGAGGCTGCGTGTAATATATGAAGAGGAGCTCCAGAGATGGGCACAGGCGCGAGGCCATCTCGCAAACGGCTTCGCGTCGGTGAGTGGCATGATGTCCCGGGCCCGGCACGCGCTGCCACCCATTGCCGAAGTCGAGGAGGTCATTGTCATTCCTGACGAGCCGGACGACGATGAGGTTGAGCCAGCAGCCATGGAGGTTGATGCGGTGGTGGTCCCACCACCTAGCCCCACCGTATCAATGGATTCCCGGCAGTATGACCGTCTGCCTAGGTGCTGCCTCTGCCGGTGGCACCAGGCAGACGTCGTCGTGCTGCCTTGTGGGCACTGCTGCTTTTGTCAGCGGTGCGCGGCATGGACCGGTGTCCTCGATGCAAATCGGTAGAGGAATAGAAAGCTCCAGCAGAGCTTGCACCGATGCCAAGGTGCTGTTTTTACAGATGGCACCAGGCAGACACTGCATCACCGGTTGTGGTCATCTTCGTGGCGGAAGAGTAGAGGAATAAAAGCCAGCAGCCATGGAGGTAGATGTTGCTGGTGGCCCCACCGTATCAACAGCACCATCGTAGTTAGTGCGTCTGTAATTGTAATATATTTATGATAGTTACACCTTTGATTTGTTTAATTTTGTTCATTTGCACATTATTTGAGCACTTTCCCTCATGATGGGAGAGAAAGTGCACAAACTTCCTGTTTCAGTCATGATTTTGGTATTATAGAAAGCTCTGTTCTGACTGGACACACGCAGGACACAATGGTACCATGAGCTCTTGGGTGTTTTAAGAGAAGTGCTTTAGCCTCGGTTTTAGCGCTGCACAATGTTCTAAAATTATTTTATTTAAAAATACTTCAAATACAAGTGTTAGGTAATATACTTTCTGTAACTTCTATTCGAAGCCCTTTTAATAAAATAATTTTAGTACGTATACAGCGCTAAAACCGAGGCTAAAACACTTCTCTTAAAAAATCTAAGAACAGAGCTTGTGGCGCCAGCCATTAAAGAAGAAATACAGTGTGTGTCGCCTATCAATTAGAGGCGCAGCTAATTTGTGGCTTCAATGTGTCTTAGAAAGTACAAGTTCAAATGCACTAACAACTACAAATCAATGAAACGTTTTATTTACAACCTTAAAAATTGATTTAATTTATCACTTTCGAGTTGTTTTGTTGTTATATATTGTCAATTTTTCTTTTAGTTTTATTGATTTGGTTTATGTTTGGCTGTAGAAGAAAAATACAGGAGAGGCAAAACTAATTGCAAACGCCTGTCTTGCTGTAATTTTGAGGGCACAAACTTGTGTCCATGTCTGAACAGGGCTTTAAGGAGATAATTGTGTGAATCTGAACAATGTAAACAAAAACTTTTGACTAGAATCAGAAATATTTAACGCTAAAGTTGACAATGAGTTCATGGGCAGTATAGGCCAACCTCTAACAAAAATATCTTTGTATTTAAATTTCTGTTAAACTGATCTGTTAAAGTTTATAACATAAAAATTTGTTTCAGCCATTAATTAAAAGTTATGAATACGATTATCATCACGTCCCACAAAATAAGAACATGCAAATAAAATATTAAACGTCTCATACCTTGTACACAGTTTTTTCCATTTTGTTTTGCCAGATATTTAGAGTTGAACTGCAACGAAACGATTCTCAGAAATCTGCTAGCACGTGAATCATGGCGAATGGTAGCAACTAGCAAGGTGATGTGGCATCGTGCGTAGTTCTGGGTGTTTCTGCGCATTGCGCACTGTTCTCCCGGAAACACTTACTGGACATGCGCAATGCAACCTGTTAACAAAATATTACTTTTTGAAATAAAAGCGGTTACGTTTAAATTAAAATTTCTTAATACTAAATTGAATATAGGATCTACAATAAGATGTAGGAATCTACAAATGTTGATTCAGCCATCTGGCTGATTGATAAAGAGGTTGAATGTTGTATTCATCTTTTCGCCGTTTGCGCGTCCGTTTTAGCTTCTTCAGAGTAAAGAATCTAAATACGATAATATGTAATAAAATAAAATAATAATAAATTTTTATATAAAGTTTATTCGTCCATTTTAACATGTAGCACGCGAAGAATTCCTTGCAAAATTGCTGAAAACTGTTTTTCCGATTTATGGCTAAACGAACGACTAGAAAAAAATTGTTAAAGTAGAAAATGTTCAGCATTTAATTCTCTACTTGGTTTAATTGAACTATTTTTTTTATTAAAACCTTAATTTTCGAAATAAATGAAGGTATATAGCATGACTATTTAATTAAATTTTATTCTGAAACTAAGGGTTTTATGAGAAAATGTTTCAAATAATAGTTATTTACTTTACTAGTGGATAATTCCACTTTATCCACGTGCGAAGTATAACGTTTTATCCAACATCTTTAAATAAATGCATAATAATTAAAGAAATATTATTTGACAGTGACGTGCTTTAAATAAAAAGGTGCTGTGTATTATTATTATTGTTATAAATTACGCACTAGTGACTATTCTCAAAATTATACCCCATTATGGGTAATATGTTACTTTCCTTGTTTAAAATCGCCACAGTTTCAGAGCATTTATTGAGAGGTGTTGGATAAAAAAAATACTTTATTCTATAATTATCTTATTTGAAGTATTTTTCGATTAAGGCCCTTATATTGAAAATAATTTAAGTTTTATTATGTAACAATTAATCTAGTTTTTCTATGAAATAAAATAGTTTAATTTTGAAATAGTCTATATTTTTTATTTGAAGTATTTTTTGGTTAAATGCTCAAGTTTTCAAAATAATGTCGAATATAAAACGACAGACAACAACTTAATTTGCTCTTAAACAAAGGGTTAAATTAAAAAGTGTTTCAAATTAATCGTTTCTCTATACTATTTTCATTTGAAACATTTTTCGATACACTAGTAGTCCATGAAAAGTATTTTCATTTTTTCGGCGTAAATGTCAAAATCCTCAATGTCAAAATGATAACCCCAGAATAACAAATTAAAATACATCGTTCTATTGAACCACCATCAACAATGAGTCGAATTCCAGGCCCTGGATCCTCTCGCTCCAAATTACCAGAGTGCTGTATGCAAAAAAAATCATGTTGTCCAACTTCATCTGGTACCAGATTACCTGGTGCACCTCCAGGAGCAAGCAGAATATCTGGAGCACCAGGAACGAGCAGAATTTCTGGAGCTCCAGGAACAAGTAGAATTTCTGGAGCACCAGGAGCGAGCAGATTTTCTGGAGCACCAGGAGCGAGCAGATTTTCTGGCGCACCAGGAGCAAGTAGATTTTCTGGCGCACCAGGAACAGGGAGAATTTCTGGAGGACCAGGAGGAAACAGATATTCTGGCGCTCCAGGAGAAAGCAGGATTTCTAGTGCACCAGGAGCAGGGAGAATGTCTGCACCTGGTACAATAACTCGGTTGTCGAATAGATCTGCTAGACCCGCGACAGGTCCTGAGGGAGTAACAAGGACTATCTATGCTGGAGTGAGCAGACCACCGATGGCTGCTGTGAGTAAGACGGTGATGGCGGGAATATCTAAACCGCATCCTAGGGGTGGCAAAGCTATTGGAGTGGCTATCAGTAGGACTGTGTTCACGGGACCATCAGCTTCGAATGAGCGGAAGAGTGTCGCGGTTGCTGTGACGAAGACGATTCCACAACCCGAGGTTAAACCAACAGGTAACGCAATATGTTATGTCGAATCATTGACATCATTTTATAGTTTGTGTTTACATTGCAAGATAAGCTTGTTAATTTTTCTTTTTGCAAATAACCCATATTTAATAAGATGTTTTTCAAATCAAAATTGGTTGTAAGTCTTTGCGCAAGTTCTATTTATTAAAAACAATATGTCAGCAGCACAATATCTCCCGCCATAGATTACTTATTATCGAACAATGCAGAAACACGGACCACCACTATTAAGAAATGATCATCCCTTCAAAAAATTATGACATGTCAAAAAATTACATTTTTCAACCGTTGTGTTGTTTTCTTCAAAAAACAGGTTAGCAGATTTAAACGAAAATATCTAAATATAATTTTTGTAACGTGTTGTAATTCATAATTGGTGACAATAAGAGGAAAATGTTTTAAAAAATAATTGTAGATAATGATACATTATTCTAGTAATACAAATTTTCATTAAACCATAATTTACTGACATATTACTACCACTTCCGGTTATTGGATTATCACTAAAAACTAATCAGCTCTTCCAAAGGGGGTTAAATTGACGTATACAAAATATCAAAATTTTCTGTTTAGTAGCTTTTGAGAAAACGTATCTCCATAGATGCACATAGACTGACAGACAGACAGTCAGACTGACAGTCAGACAGACAGACAGACAGACGCACACATAGATATCATCGTGAAACTATTAAAATCGTATGACCCTAAAACGCGCTCAGCCACTGAAAACTCACTACCCAATTTTTAGCTTGATTCCTGTACCACCATTACAGGATGTGGCGGGAGATAAGTATGGTCAAAATGACTGAAAATTCTCAAAATAGATAGCTTAACATCCAGCATCAAGTTTTGAGAAAATAGCTGTGTTTAACAAGACGTAACTCAAAAACTAGACTAGATACGGCCCTGGCGTGATTCGGGGGACCTTTTTATATACCCCTGAATAATTTTGTATTTGTAAATTGATGGATAAATATTTTACAATAATATTTCTAAAAAATGGTCAACATCAATGAATTTCCTAAAATTTCAAAATTACAGGTCCATATCTCAAAAACTAGACGAGATAACAAAAAACTGTTTCAGTTTAGAAAGTGTCACACTCAAATTAACCTATATAGAATTTTTCCACGAAATCCATTTTTTTGAAAATTTGTCCAAAATCAGACAAAAAATTCGGTATCTCTAAAATTAGAAGAAGTACGGCCCTGGCAACCTCACCATTCGATTCGGCGCACCGAAATACGTAAGTGTGCAAAGTTTCAGCATAAAATTACAAGGCGCTGAAGATTTACATCAAAAAGACTGAAAATTGCTGAAAATTCGAAAAAATCCTATACATACCCCTTAAGATTTATAGAAATTTGGGCCAATTTCAGACTTTTTGCCCTAACTTTTTTGCAGTTGTCCAATTTTAATGAAACTTTGCATAGTTATAGAATTCAATGAACCTAATTCAATGGTGAGGTTGCCAGGTCTGTATTTATTTTTATTAGCGAGATATCGGGCCCGGATTTTTTTTGGAGTATAATTTCAAAAAAATTGATTTCGCTCAAAATTTGTATATATGTCAATTATAGTGTGATACTTTTAAAACTGTAACAGTTTTTTGATATCTCGACTAGTTTTTGAGATACGGCCCAGTAAAATAGGAAAAATAGGAAATTCGTTGATTTCGACTTTTTACCTCCCGCCTACTTCTAGGTAAGGGAGGTATTGTTTTTGGTCAAAAAATTGGGTAGTGAGTTTTCAATGAATAAGCACGTTTTAGGGTCCCTACAATACGATTTTACTATTTTCGCGATGATGTCGTATGTATGTATGTATGTATGTATGTATGTATGTATGTATGTGTGTGTGTAGTCTGTGGCAATTTTTTCGTCTCGCATAACTCAAATACCAAAAAATACAATTTTGTGAATTATTGCTTCTTATATTTAAATGAAGAGCTGATTAGATTTTGGATAAAATTGGTCAACCGGAAGTAGCAGTTTACTTGAAGCCCTTAACAGTTTTTCGTGAAAAACACGGTTAAATTTCCTTTTTCAACAATTTATGTTATTTTGAAAGTTGAAGAATATTTAATTTTACATGTATTTTGATTACACTAATTTTATTAATCTTCATTAGATTTAGAGATAATAAAATATAAAGAAATTAGATTTTACAAATCTTGCATTCCTAGTACACCATGGAAACATTTAAAAATTTTCAATTTTTTACAAAATGTGACACATGTCATTGGGATTGTGAAGCTGTTTTCTTAGTGAAATATATATCATAAAATTAAATAAATATACGAAAGAACATTAAAATTCTCAAATATAAATAAAATAAACAAATAAGAAGGTATGTTTCTGTATCATCAAATACTATTTTGTACCGTTTAAGAGTAGTATTGGGCGGGAGGTTATGTGCTGGCCACATCAGATTTTTTTTTATAAAAATGGCTGTAAAATGTTTATGCATCATTTCACAAATATAAAATTACTCAGGGGTATGCAAAAAGGTCGTCTGAATCAAAAAATAAAATCGCCAGGGCCGTACCTAGTCGAGTTTTTCAGTAATGCCTTTTTGAAACATAGCCATTTTCTGCAAACTAAGTAACCATTGTGCCTCAGTTCGCAAGCCATCCCGGTTACAACGTTTCGACCGCACCGTCACCGCGGAGCTATCTCGTCGCCGTAACCCGGTGCCAACAACCACCACGACCTCCGACACGGCCCTGCTGGACGCGGTGGACCGCCTAGCCCGTGCAGAAGCTGCCCACAGCTTTGCTGGCGCCGTCGCCGCGGCTGAAGCTGCCGCAGCCGCTGCACCGGATCCCACTGCCGCTGAAGAAGCAGCTGCAGAAGGCGCGCGGTGCTACCAGGCTGAGCTGGTGGACGTAGTGTCTGAAGATGTGCCCGGAGACAAACCGATTCAAGTTATTGGGTACGTTGGGATCACCAGGCCCAAATATGCTGCGAGATAAGTTTTATTTTGTGTGGAATAATAAAACGGAGTATAAACAAACACTAATCGATATTCCATTAATTTTAATTGTCGCGAAACGAAATTAGAAAATCAGACAAGCTTTGAAATCTAATTTATTAATAGTATAATACAGGATGTTCATTTTTTTAATGTTATGTTCCTTATAGATTTTAGATAAATATGTAAATACATAGAATGAAAAACTGCACCTAATGAATATAATCAAATCAAAATAGGACCAAAATAAAATAAATAAATACATTACGTCACGCTATATCCCACTCAGTGGAATAGCACGAACCCAGAAACAGACAACCAACAATTAAACATTCCTATCCTGACACACCACTTTCGCCTCGTCCACATTCATACATGCTCATCTGGAATCATTCGTTTACGAAACAAAACATCAATCATACCTAACAATTTATTCCTCGGACGTCCACGCAATCGTTCACCTTCAATCTCACCCACATATATTAGTTTCACCAACCTTTCACCTCAATTGACACTTCCACTTTCTTAACAATATTCTTCTCAATCAAATACCTCATTTCCACAGCAGTTATACGTCAATAGGCACTAACACACCATTATAAACACTCAATCGAGCATCTCTAGATACAATCACGAGCAAAAGTATGTACCTAGCACCCTGCAGACACCCGCCTTTCAATCTTCTGGTCAATACGTCCATCCCTCGAAAACACACTACCCAAATATACACCCATTATTTTGACATCCTTTTATAATTTTTTAACAACTTATAACATTTTAAAGATTACTTTGTATTTTATATTGATGCTTCGCTCCTGAGGATAACTTATCTGTAGATCAGTAAATTGTTACATTATCTGGAACTACACAATATGGCCCAATTATTTAAACGAGGATTGTAGTTATAATTTGAAAAATGCTTATTGACAACAAATACATGTTAAGAAAGTACTGCACATTTTCAGATTTCACGAAATATCACTAAAAATTTGCGTATACTTTTATTGTATTTCTACATAATATAAACCCTAAGAAACTCAATGCTGTAGAGCGCATCGCCATATCTCTTAAATTTATAGAGATATGTCAATTTTCGATGTTTTTCGAAATGCTAATTTGAGTGACTGCAACTCAAAATCTATTAAAGATATTGAAAAATAAACTCAGTTCTGTTCGTTTCATGCATTTTATTACAAATTAGCAAATTTTGAACATTTTGAAATTTTTCGATTTTTTCCCCCAAATTTCGATAGGCGATAACTCGATAAATATAAAAGATACAGACTCGCAGATTGGACCATTCGTTTCAGCTTGTCAAAATACATAAGTATGTAAAATTTCATTAAAATTGCTTTACGCGTTATAGAGTTAGAGCAAAAAGTGTAAAAATGACGTTTTTGGCAAAAAACGTCAAAGGATACCCCTTGACGTTTGGCCTGAAAAAGGCCATTTTCAGACTTTTTGCTCTAAAATTTCAACCCACCATCCGAATGTTCTGAAATTTTTAGGGATTATGTATTACGACGTGCTGAATCTAATAGTTTAGTCTGCAAGTTCGTATCTCGTTTATTATTTAAGATATTGCTGATCGAAATTTTGAAAAAAAAATTCAAAAATTTTCAATTTTTAAAAAATTTGTTATTTTGCTATAATATGCACGAATAACACAAAACTGAAGATTATTTTTCGATATCTTGCGTAATTTTTGAGTTGCAGTTCCTCGAAGTTGCACTTCGAAAAACATCAAAAACCGCCATATCTTGAAAAATTTAAGAGATACGATGATGCGCTCTGCACCAGTGAGTTTTTTAGGGTTTATATTATATAGAAATACAATAAAAGTATATGCCAATTTTTAGTGATATTTCGTGAAATACATCATATAAACTGTGTTTAAATGAGTAAGAAGAATGTTTTACGGAAATAAGAAGTGATTACGGTAAATATTCTAAATATTTTAATTGTTTTCTAATATATTAGACAAATTAATTTGTGTGTTTATATTTATAGTGCAACTTTGACAAATATCAAAAGAACTCCTTGAAGAACTTCATTTCTTTGTATGGATTGTTATTAGTTCTATACTTTTCGTACAAAAAATATTGTACACACCTCTTGCGTGAACTCGGATCCCGGATTCGTTCTCATCCGGGAACCAAGCGTTCCCGCATTTGGTATGTAAATAACTATTTCTAACATCGTATTGCCTCGGAAAAAAATTAAGTACCAGAATGTGTTATTTAAAAGGGAAAAAAATCAAGAACATTTAGACACTTTCAAATATTAATATTTAGCGGAATAAAGGCCAGCACAATTTATTTTGAACTATTTTAACATAAAAAAGTTACTATCAATAAAATATGCATCGATTTAAAAATAAAATAAAATTTGAAAAAAGTGCGATGGCCGGGAATCGAACCCGGATCAACTGCTTGGAAGGCAACTATGCTGACCATTACACCACCATCGCAGTACATTGAACTGTTATCGCGTACATGCTCTCATAGGACACATACGTTTAATAGTAGTATTCATAAAGCATTATTAGCAAGGCTTGTTAGTGCTACGCTAGGTCGCGGACCGATATAGCCGCTAACCGCGTGGCTAAATTTAGCCACAGCTACTACTAGAAACCTAAAGGCTAGATTACACAAACAATTCGAAAAAATTCAAAAAAATAAAATACGTGAACAATGAAATAATTTAATGAAAGTATGACGACAGCAGCTGGCTAAACTGTGAGTTAAATGATGAATGTGGACATCCATCATCATATAAAAAGAAACGTTTATTCTTTGTAATAAATTACACTTACAAATTTGCGGTTTCATTAAATTCGTATTTTCACAAAGGCGTGGAAATAAAAAGCTCTCTAGGCCTCGTAAGAAGTAAGAAAGAACAAAGGCGAAGTAAGGTTATAATTTATGATTCTTTGTTTAAAATAGACCGACGAGGATGGGATTCGAACCCACGCGTGCAGAGCACATTGGATTAGCAGTCCAACGCCTTAACCACTCGGCCACCTCGTCCTCATATTTCACAAACATACATCGAATAATATTTCAGTTATTTGACACAACGTACTCTAAATCATTTAGATCAGCAAGTCTAGTTAAACTGCTGCTTTAACTAATGAAATTGTAACATAATGAAATCAGCAGCCCTCGAGACTAACTACATTTAATAGACGCATCTTTGCATTCAAATTGCCTTTAATGAAACAATTTAGCAGCCCGCACTAGGTTCAAAACCCTAAATCAAGTTGTACGCTGTTAAATATGCGGCGCGTTTTATTCTTTCATGGTGGACAGTCTCATTGAAAAACATCTTATTGTATTTTGGTCGACGCAGGTGGCGCCATCAATTTCGACGGTGGTTCTATAATTAGATTAGACGAGACTACTTTATTTTCATCACAGATAATCCGCCTATGAAATGAGTCAGGTTTAAGAATGGGTAACACCCCATTAAAATTTAAATGGTACATTTTATGTGCCTGTTATTAAAATATCACTGTTTATAGCGAATATTTCAATCGCTTTGAGATGTTTGAAACACGATCTCTCTACAATGTTGAGTGCTAAATGATTTACGAGAGGAGATCTAAGAAAATTTGTTAGGATTCAGAGAACATGTTTCATATTTTATTTTCTAAACCAAATCAATCATAGCTGCTTTATGCAGAGAAACACAATTAGAATAGATAAATAACGTGATGTATTTATTTATATCAAACTATTACTAAGTTATGAAGGAAGCGAAAATGAAACTAAACACATTAAATTATTTCATGAATCATAAAACCACAACATAATTTTGTGAACAAAATATACGAGGTCTATTCCATCAGACAAACCAGAAATAAGCCAGTTTATATTTTGACAGAGTTATACAAATAATTCAGCGAGATTTTACGGTTCCAAGAAAATTTAATTCGATAATATTTTCTCCATTTGTTCAAGCAATTTACTACATATATTACAAACGATATATTGCCAAAAATATTTACGTTATACACAAATTTTCTCGAACTATATTAAATCCAAGGTGTGTATTTTTACTCAGTTGATTAATTTTAAATTAGCGATAGTTCGGGTATGAGCCAAACGATAAACGAGCATATATTATAATTATTTCTTGTCACGCTGTTACTATCGCTAGACAAGTCTAAACTATTACGTCGTCTATGTATTGCACTGTATTCTTAAGTAAATGATAATTTTTTGATAGATATTTATATGATTTCCTGTCCACGGAATAAAATGAAAATATTTTTGAACCACTTGAAATGTGTAATAACTAAAATAGTATATTGTGCTACATGTGCTCAAAGTTATCTATTTCACACGAGCCTGAAATAGGTAATTCAGCACGAGATACACATGATACACACTATACTTTTCCTACGACCATACTTTTGTCAAAAATTAATTAATAATTCGGTTTTAACATAGAAAATAGTTACTTACCCATTACAACGAATGACACAAAAATATTATTATAATGGATTTAATAACGTTAAACTAACTCAAAATTACTCTTCAGCAGAAACAAGAAATGGCGTCTCGATCTATTATTTGACGTTTATCAAACATGGCGCACGCGCTGGTGTGTACAATGTTACCAACTGTACATCCATAAATTGTAATATCAAAAGACATATTTTATTTAAAAATTTATATTGTATTTTCTTTGTAATCTTAATATTTAAAACAAACATTTATATAAACTCTGAAATAATTATTAATTATTTTATGACACTTAAATGTAATTATACTTGACATTAATAGTATTGTACGGGTACGGTTTTATTATTATTAGTAAGTTGGTTATACTTGCATAAATGTCCACGGTATTCCACACTACTGTGATAAATACACAATTTTCAAGCCTTATTTAGTATGGAAAAAGTGTAATTTTCAATTATTATTTATTAAGAAATTCCTCAGTATAACAATATTTTATGCGCGGTTCAGAAATAATTCGTATTTACATTTAAACAGATCTAATTTATTAGCCTTTGTAAAATTCTAGTCAACAAATTTTTGAATATTGTTTTTAATGATTACACATTCAATGTTATAAACATGGTTGAAAAATATTTTCATTTTGGGCCGTGGAAATGCTTTAGAATTATTGTGACCCCATTAAGACAGTAAATCTTATAAATATGTATCGAAAATTATCATTTACCTGAGAGAACTGTGCAATACATAGATGAGTAATAATTTAGACTTATGTAGCAAAATAACAGCGTGATAAAAATAATAATCAAATCAGTGATCACAGAAAAACTGTACAAAATAAAATATACGGACACGGCAATAGTTTAATTAAAATAGTTTCATTCCAATTAACAAAGCAACAAATAAAACTTTCAAATGAACTAGTTTACGCTTTTATAAAAACGTTATTCTCTCATTCTAGTGTGAAACAGGGTCAGTGGATCTCTGTATGAAATAATTATTTTTTGGCAGCTGTGTAGTTGAAAGAGTGCCACGAAATTCTGCGACAACAATTTGTAAATTAGTGATAGTTTGAGAACTTCTGGGTTAGAAATGATAAAAATTCTGAGGTTGGTGACATAGCAAGAGCAGAGTGGCGCAGTGGAAGCGTGCTGGGCCCATAACCCAGAGGTCCGTAGATCGAAACTACGCTCTGCTATTTTTTATTTTATTTTTTAAATGTATTGTTTATTACTCTATAATTAATTTGTTTAAAATTAATTTGTACATTATCTGTTCCATATGCTTTGGAAATAAAAGTATGTCAGACTCATAAGAGAAACTATAGAAATCTATAAAAGCAGAAGAACGATAAGGAAATTTACAAGTTGTACAACATATGACTTCTTCTGTTTTACATAAAACAAAATTTGTTTTTAATTAGTTAATTATTTAATTGTTTATGTTGTTGTTCACTTGTTTCCTGATGAATTATAAATATATACAGTAATTCAAAACGTTGTTTTTAAATAAAAATATTACAGAACTTAAATACAAAATGTTTGATTTATTACCGCCCACACATATATGTAAGGGAGATATTGTGACGGGCCAAAATTTTCGGTAGTGAGTTTTTAAATGTTCATGTTAAGAGACCGGAAGTGCATGTCTAACAAAAAAAGATGTACAATTTTTATTTGAAAATATTTTGAATAAGAATTAAAATTTTCAAGAATTATTTATAATACATACATATATACATACATACATGCATAACGTCATGCTATATCCCACTCAGTGGGGTAGCACGAACCCAGAAACACAGTCAACCAACAATCAAACATTCCTTTCCTGACACACCACTTTCGTCTCGTCCACATTCATACATGCTTATCTGGAATCATTCGTTCACGGAACAAACCATCAATCATACCCAACCATTTATTCCTCAGACGTCCACGCAATCATTCACCCTTAATCTCACCCGCATATAACAGTTTCATCAACCTTTCATTCGACATTCGCTCAGAATGTTGAAACCACCTCAACTGACTCACTCCCACTTTCTTAACAACATTCTTCTCAATCTCACACTCACCATACACCAATGTATTCCGGACACGATCACTCTCCTCTCAAATATTTCGTTTGTACAGCAGTTATTCGTCGTTTATGCTTCTTTATCCACACCCAACATTCAGAACCATACATCAATGTAGGCACTAACACACCATTATAAACATTTAATCGAGCATCTCTAGATACATTCACATTTCGAACTTATGAATCCAGAAAAAAATAATTTATATAATGAAGTTCCATTTAATTGCTGTACTCATAAGCACATTTTTGGTTTCCTATTCAAAGTGTAATCAGTAATTTATATATTTGTGTAATTATACGTCGTTCATGTTTCTTCATCCACACCCAACATTCAGAACCATACATCAATGTAGGCACTAACACACCATTATAAACACTAAATTTCACTAAGGAAATATCATTTTCGTATTTCATATTAAGAACTAGTATGTTTAAATTACGAACTGATTAGATTTTGGTGGCTGGCCATCAATTATAACATTTTGTGTTAAAATTTTAACTTTTTGGACATAGATTTGTTTCTGTTTGTCGGATGTGACGCCATTCACCTGAACTGTGACAATTTGTCGCCTTCTTGAGCAGTTGTTTATCAGGCTTGAGTCAGTCGTTCGCGTGCAGTCACAGCGCGCGGCGGTATTTAATATTGTGCGGTTCGGCGGCGGGTGCGCGTGTCGGACATTTATTCCTGGGACGCCGAGCGTCAGTAGTGTCTGTGCCGTCGTCGCGGACTGTTATGCCGTCATGGCGTCGCCGCCGTTCTGTGCGATGCGTCTAATCGTTTTCATCGCGTTTCTTGTTTGTGTTTGTGCAACGCATCCATCCGACCCAATCTTAAACAGCAGCAACAGTAGCAACTCTTCGGTGGAGAAGAACTACTCCAATGTTATAGATTGTGATGATGGCTTGGTTATACCATGCTGGAGGCCTCTGCATGATCTGTCCGTCGGTACGAGATTCCTTCGAGGGACCATCTACTTTATCTCGCTGTTGTATTTGTTTATTGGAGTCAGTATTATTTCGGATCGGTTTATGGCAGCTATTGAAGTGATTACTTCTCAAGAGAAAGAAGTAAGAGTCGCTAAAGGAAGTGATCGACAAATTATTGTTGTACGCGTTTGGAACGAAACTGTTGCAAATCTTACCTTGATGGCTTTGGGTTCAAGCGCTCCAGAAATTCTATTATCTATTATTGAAATTTGGGCCAAAAATTTCCAAGCAGGTGAACTAGGTCCTGGTACTATCGTGGGTAGTGCAGCTTACAACTTATTCGTTATCATTTCCCTGTGTGTTCTTGTAATTCCAAACGGTCAGGTTCGAAGAATCAAACATCTTCGCGTATTTTTTGTTACAGCCACTTGGTCAGTTTTCGCTTATGTTTGGCTGTATTTAATTCTATCGGTATTTTCTCCAGGGGTAGTTGAAATATGGGAGGGCCTAGTAACCTTTAGTTTTTTCCCGGCTACTGTCCTAACAGCTTACGCGGCAGACAGAAAAATCCTCGCGAAATACTTAAGCAAAGATTATCGTATGAATGAAAGAGGAGTTATTGTACAAGCCCAAGGGGTGGATTCTACTGATACAATGTATCAGCAACAAGATGATCAGAAAGAAGATGCTAAACATGAGTATATAAATATTTTGCGAGAATTAAGAAGACAACACCCTTCAGCAGACTTGGAATCTTTAGAAAGAATGGCACATGAATTGTTGTTGAACCGTGGACCTAAATCTCGAGCTTTCTATCGAATTCAAGCTACAAGACGGCTAATGGGTAGTGGAGATATCCTAAGAAGGATATCAGAAAGGGCTCAATCAGATTTAAGCGAGGTTAAAGCAGAGATTCGTCGAGAAAGTACCTCAGCAACCTTCAACCCCGTCATTGCAAGTAGAGTATTCTTCGAACCTAATCATTATACCGTCTTGGAAAGTTGTGGACGTTTCGAGGTGCGAGTTGTGCGCACTGGAGACCTGGATGAACCCTGCACTATCAACTACTGTACCGAGGATGGATCTGCAGTTGCAGGCAGCGACTACGTCGAGCAGAAAGGCGCGCTACGTTTCTCCTCCGGCGAAGGTGAAAAATTCATCACGCTAGAAGTAATTGACGACGATGTGTTCGAGCAAGATGAACACTTCTTCATAAGGTTGAGTGGATCAGTCCACGCTGCGAGAACTCTAGTTTCTCCTGCGCCAGCAACTGTAGTCATTCTCGATGATGATCATTCTGGAGTGTTCAGATTCGCAGCGCAGAATTTCGAGCTGGTTGAGTCGGTTGGTACGTTTGAGCTGAAAGTTGAGCGGTGCTCTGGAGCGAGAGGAAAGGTAATTGTACCGTATCAAACGGAAGATGGTACTGCTAAAGCTGGAAAAGAATATGAAGCCAACATAGGAGAGATCGTCTTTGAAAATAATGAGTCAGAGTAAGTATTCATTTGATGTGTGTCTTAATCCTTGGTTCATACTATTATTGTGTGTCAATGGTTAGTACCACGAGCTCAGTTTTTAAGTAGTCTAAAATATGTTTTAGTAGCGTTGTACAATATTAAAATATCTGGTGTGGGCACCACACTACTTTCTTATACATATAAAACCAATTGAACAAGTATGACTTGTTTCTTGCGTATGACTTTATTATTTTGGCAATTATTTGACATGTTAAACGTGTTTAATTTTTTGTTCTCATTGTATAACTATAATTGTATTTTAAAGTAGGTATTAATTAATATCTAGCCTTGAAAACTTTCCAATAATACAAATATTGCTTTTATAATATTTCAAACGACACATATTTTTGTAACTGAAATTACTGAAATATATTATTAAATATAAATAAATAAATTAAATATATCATCACGCCTTTTACCCAGAATGGGCGTGGCACTCTGCTTACGCAGATCTCAGTAAGTGATATACTTTTACGTATGAAGTACCAGCCGTCAAATCAGCTCCCAAAGATGTTAGTGGAGGAGGCACCACAGGGGTAAATTTAAATTATTAAATATATAATTATATATAAAATATATCTATAAAATATATACCTAATTATAAGAAAAGTGCAAATAACATTTTATATTCCAAATATTTATGCTTCCATTTTTGCTAGCATCTTTCATTTAAAAATTGCGTGGGCGTCCGAGGAATAAGTGGTTAGGTATGATTGATGGTTTGTTTTATGAACGAACGAGGTGAAAGTGGTGTGTCAGGATAGGAATATTTGATTGTTGGTTGGCTGTGTTTGTGGGTTTGTGCTACCCCACTGAGTGGGATATAGTGTGACTTTATGTATGTATGTAACTTTTATATAAAGCAAATTTTTATAAACTAATTTTAGAACATTGTATAAGTGCTAAAACACTTCTTTTAGAATACCCTAAAACAGAGCTCGTGTAGGTTTGCGAATACAGTATCATCAAATAACAATGCAGAAAGATATAAATAAATAACTAGTAAGATAATTTAATCTTTGATGGTTATGACGCTTATCATAAAATTTCCTGTTTTTTCCCAAAAAAAATCCCATATGACGATAATATGATATAATGCACAATAAAAATAACCAGGCCACCGTAATTTGATTAAATTATATGTATTTATAAAGATAAGACATCAAACTAAGTTACACGCAAAGTAAATTATTTGCAAAGTATCAAGAATTCAACAATGTGAAATATACTTGTTAATAAAGTGAGAAAAATTGTCAAGGTGACAGAAAAAGTTTACTAACATACAATGTGTGCACATATAATTATACTGATGCCGGGGAAAACAAACAAAATAAAATTAAAAAATGTTGATTACCGGAAGCACTTAGCGTGAATTAAAAATGTACGCGGTTTAAAATTGTCTCAAGTCTCAATAGATTGCCTTTTAAATTATTCCGTGCACTAAAAGTTTTTAAAACTCGACAAACCGATATGAGCACTGAAACATTTATACTGGAACGCTAACATAGAAAATGTTGCGAGAGACAGTCAATTGTTGTACAGTCCACTTAGAAAGTTGATGAGAAAATATAATGAAATTAAAAATCTGAAATAAAATACATTAATAGAATTGAGTACAATATATTGTTCAAAATTATGTATTACTTTTGAAAATCTATAAGTTAGCGTTCCAATATTATTATATATCAGTGGAAACCATCCCAAGTTTAATACGGTCCAGAAATATTACTATAACAGTGTATGTATATATTTTATGTTATTACTTAATTATTACAAGTAACACTGAAATATTGCATGTTATTTTTACAAAAATAAGTTAAATATATTTGTTGTAATATTTTGAGGACCACTGCATTGTACAAATAGTATCTGTCACTATAAAACTACTATCTTATACTAACACTAATATTTACTAAGATACCGATAATGTACATACATTTCTGTAAGTAAACACCAGATGATATTTGAGCAATCGATTATAAAGACATTAAATATGAAGATGTACTATAACTTAAATGAGATGTTAGACTTGGATGAGTGGCTAGTGGGTGGCTAATATTAACTAGTGCCAAGTAAATACAATGGAACATAAGTCTGAAGTTTACTAGACTGTAGGCGCGTAGGCAATTCATTTATGATTCACTATTTAAAAATGTTTGGAATTAAAAATACAGACAAGGCAACTTTCTTCTTTTTTATATATACATTTACGAGCCAAGATTATATCATTTGGCATAATTATAAAGAAATTTAAACTCCAGATTAATTTACTTCCATACTAAATTTACATAAAGATTTCCAAATGACAATTAAATTTGTGACAGCAATGTTAAGTCATAAAATAATTAGAAATGATGTGCACTTATTAAAAACAAATAGATTTACTTTAAAAGTAAATTAAATGATAATTTAATTTCTTTATCTACGCCCCGCCCAAAGTTAAAAAATTTGATAAATTTATTTGAAAAGTAGAAAATTAATCCAAATAGTTGCAGTAAAAATGTTTTCGTGAAAATGAGTGATTTAGAAAGTATTTCGTCGGATATAGAAGAACAGCTTTAAAAATTATTAATTAATTAAATATTAATTAATTTAAAGAATTGTAAAGATTATATAATCAACATTTATAATAAATAGTACGATAATGAAAACGAGTGAAGTAATGAAGCTCTTAACTCACGCAAAATGAGTGGAATATATGACATTTAACTCAGAGGCGTAGATAAAATATTGTACAATACACGTGTGATAATGCATTATTAATATACTTATATATATATACCGGGCATAAAACTTTTAGAATAACTTTGAAAAAATTGTTTTGCTTTTACAGAAGGAAAATTGTTGTACTCTATTTGTATCTTAAATTCTGTTATTTTAAACAATATATTAATGAAAAATAACAACTGAAATAATAACAAATTAACATGAAGATTTAATTTGGCCCAAAGGTATTGGTTGCTACCAAGAACACTGTTTTTGAATGACAACAAAATATAGATAAATGATTCTAATCAAAATTGTACGTAATATTTGATTCCAATAAAAAATTATCTCATATGCCCAAAAACCCCTGATAGGCCTTCAAATAATCTACCACTTCCTGTTGACGAATTATTCACAAAATCTAATCAATTCGTAACATAAACATAATACCTCCCCTACATATATGTATGTGCGGAAAGTAAAAATGATAAATGTGGTGAATTACACAATTTTCCTTTGTATGATGTCAACTGTGCCAAATGATCTGATTCTGGGCTCGTAATTTACAAATGTTTAGCTGTAATGTTTAGTAATATTACTGTTGGTCAACAGTATATTTATTTAGTAATGAGTATGTTTATCGAATTATTGAACGTATACGTGCATGATCACTAATTTTTATGTATATTATTATTATTAATAGAGCTATTGTTTGGCAGTGGAATAAAGAATGATTGTTAATTTCGTTGACAGAGGTAATGCAACATACAGTCATGAAGTAACACCGCAAGCATTACTATCTTGTAAATCAGAAACGAATTGGCAACAGCCGTATATTTTGCAGCTATAAAATCGAGTAATTTTAATCGAAAATCTGTACTCGCCAAATTAAATACATAAATAAACCGATTTGTCATCGACTTGTTTTCCAAATTCTATAGGTAACATATCACTTACTTTCAGCAGAGAAACACAATCATAAAAACATTGAAGACTAGAATAAATAATAAAAGTTTTTCACAACTTAAGCTGTCAATTTTTTATCATCATTTAACCCAACTTTATTAATTTATCTTATAACTTTTCGTGACAAACTGTGATTGACGCATAATGGATCAGGAATATCACGAACACGAATAACCAGTGCAAATTGTAAATTTAAATAACTCAACATTACCAAGCATTTTTGCAGAGAATAAAACTACATATTACATTTTTGCAGTGTGTGTTTATAAATGTAAGTTATATTTTTCCTCAATTACGTGAATTACAAGACCGGAAGTCGCCTACGCGGCCCGACAAACGTCATTTGTTTCTTCCTTTCGCAAACATACCACTGCTTCTGTTCATTTCAAAACAAAATCAAATTTATGATTATAACAATGGCTCTAACTGACTCATTGTCTACCCCTAACCAGAATGAAGTTGTGCGCCTCTGGTATACGGTATCCATCACTGAAATATGGGAATACTGGAACGCGTACTTGTATGATTTTATGAAGCGAAAAACGAGCCTGACAGATATATGTCTTGGGCTATCCTTCTTTGTCTAACACTTATTTTATAGCGGTTGCTAAGTGATATATAATATTTAACAGTGTACCTACTGTTTAATTATTTGAAAATTCCTATTTACATACATAATAGTTACACTTATTTCTATTAATGGATTATTTAATTTAATTAATTAAAATCACAGAAAATTAATTTCTTTATATTACAAGTATCTGACACTTGATAAGCGAATTGTTCGACAAAGATAAGTTGCCCACATGTTGCTTGTCTCTCTTGGCTCGCAGTTTCAACGTTAATGAACGTTCCAGTATTACTATATTTCAGTGGTATCCAGTCAAACAAACGATTGATGTCGAAGTATTGTACCTACTAATTTCTGTAAAAATTTCTAAGATTGTAATAATATAATGGCGAAATTAAAAGTCCTTTTTTTCCTGTTAAATATATTAATTAAGCAAAAACTGTTTTATCTACGACCCTTGTTAAAAGTGACCTTTTAACGGTTACTTAGCAAGTTAAAAGTGCCACTTTTTAACACTTGTTTTAAAACTAATATTACATAGCAACGTGTTAAAAGTGATTTCATTGTTACACGTTACTAACGATTTATATCAATAAATCAATAGTATTATTACCCTATTTGTCAAAATATCATTCTACATTTTTTATTATTTACTAATACATTAGGAAGATCGTAGCTAAAATTTTGTATGATATACGTGTTAAAAGTGATTTAGTTCGTTATTGGGGTTGTTTCACTCGGCTTCGCCTCGTTTCATAAACTTCCCCACTTACTCATAAAGTGTCACTTTTAATACATATCATAAATAACTATTATGAGATGTCCTATATTTTTCGTTTTTGTTTAATTTTCCACCCCAATAACATAGGAAATACTATTTTTAAATGTACATGGGGATATTTTGGTTTCGTATGATTTCCCTAAAACGATGACGTGTACCGTGTACACCTGCTTAAATATAAAAATGTAGTGGACTTGATAATATTTTTATTCGGCTAATAATGTGCCGCTAGTCAGTAGCTAGTGTGCGGCTAGTGCTAGTGGAGGACTATAAATACCGCAGCGCAGATAAATCTGTCGGCAACCCAACAAATCCCAGCGCAAGGCCCTGCTAAACTAACCACGCGGTTAACGCGGTCTACTATTTTAGTTTACGTGGCGAATTCACTTTGTATCGACATTATTATTTATTCAAAGCAATATCTTCCAAGAATGAAAATTCTACCGCAGAGAATCGCTATGTTGAATATTACATGTAACTGCTTTATCCGCAAATAAAATGAAATTCTTTCCGCAAGAAAAAAATCGCCGATGTGAAATTAACATAGAATACATTATAGCAATTTCATCTCAAGATGGGAATACCAACACAACTTGTTATATGATTAAAAACTTGGCAAATTTATTCTGAACGAGTGCACACAGATACCTACTTTGGCCCTTGATGTATTTTTATGCTAATTTTAACCGAGTTACTTGTACGCGGCTCTAAACTTGACAGTATTTTTGTTCGTTAAATCTCATTTTTCTGCCTTAATTATTAGGAAAACAAACTATACGTATGCTATTTTTGAAATGTTCAATTATTAGCTTCCCTAATAATTTAACATTGAAAAAAGATAAATAGTTTATTGTAGTATTTTGTGACACTAACATTTATAATTTTACTCTACCTGGAACTGGAAAAATGACGGAAATGTTTATTGGCAATTTTCTTTAAATCATCAATGATACGAAATAACAAAACAATTGTACCAATTGAAAGTTATTGGTTTTAGCTGTCAACAGTGTTTGATTTCAAGTGCCTTGATTAAATACGTATAGTTTGGAAGAAAAATTAAATATTGTGAAATGTTTTTATGGTCAAATAGTGCTCGACATAAATGTATTAAATAAAATTAATATCACATATATTTTGTTATTATATCACCAGCTGTCTAATTGTTTTATAGGATATAGGAAATATAACGTTAAAATTTTCATTATGCGATAGTTCGTTCCGTATGAATTTTAAAACAAGTGTCAATACAAAATATATTCAGAAACTGCACCAAATGAGCCTAAATTTATTACTGTTATACATTTCTGTCATGTGATAGACATAAAATAAAATTTATAATTTTAGCTATTTCCAGAGTGCCATGGTAAACAAAACATACAAACAGTCGTATGGTTTGAGTTTGACAGATGACATTTCGCAGAGTTTTAATGATTTATTGACTTGTATAAATTATTTCATGATGGCAAATGTATCCATGATTACTGAGAAATAATTTAAACAAGTTAATAATCCTTCAAACTAAGCTAAATGACATCTGTCAAACTCAAACAATTCGACTGTTTGTATGTTTTGTTTACCACGGCACTCTGGAAATAGCTACGTCTATCTCATGGCAGAAAAGTATCACAACAATAAATTTAGACTCATTTTGTGTAATTTTTGTTGATGAAGAATTTTTATATTTACATTTTTGTTCTAAAATTAATAGGGAACGAACTATCACATAATGCAAATTTTAACATTGTATTTCCTATGTGCTATAAAACAATTAGACACCCAGTGTATTATTCCAATAAATATTTTTGTTATTTTTGCGATTCCAGGTAGAGTAAAATTATAAATATTAGTATCAATAAATGCAGAAATTTTTCCTCGAAAATAAACTATTTTTTTTATGTAAAATAATTAGGGAAGCAAATAATTGAACATTACAAAAATAGCATTGAAAAAGCTATATTACGTATTTCGATTCACCACCCTGTATAGAAAAATAGAGTGGCTTTTTTACCCTAAAAAAATAATAGATATTTGATGTCAAGATTAAAAGTTAATTAAAATTTGAAAACAGCCTATTAAGATGTAAATTTGATATATTTTATCAAGAAATTAGATGTCATTAAATAATAAAGCTTGTTTAAAATTTGACAGTTAATTTATCGGAGTACTACGGGCACAAAAATATATCTCATACATTGAACTATAGTAATACTGGAACGCGCACTTGTATAGTCTTTTACGAAAGCGAAAAACAAATCAAAGACAAATACTACTCTTCTTTGTCTAACATTTGTTTGTAGAACAGTTGATAACAACAAAAAGAGATAGCCCTCACCTAGCAGTCTCTCTCTGCTGACATTTTAACGTCAGTCAGCGTTCCAGTATTATTATATTTCAGTGATCTCATAACTCTAAATCTAATATAACTCTAGTAAAAGGCTACATTCAAAGAAATGATGTATTTATTTGATTTATGAATCATCTCGTAGCACATGATTTGGGATGACGTCACACTGCTATGTGGTGACGTCACAGTAGGGTGGCACCCCTTGATCTTAATCGTATGTAAGTATGAGATATGAGTCATCTCACATACAGCTGTGCTATAAAAATGTAACATTTTTTCCTCCCACACATGTATGTAAGGAAGATTTTGTGAAATTTTCGATAGTTAGTTTTCAAAACATAAGGGGACTCTAGAATGCGATTTCACTATTTTCATGATGACGTCTGTCTGTGCGTATGTATGTGTGACTATTTTTGCCCACGATAACTCAAAATCTAATAAAGATGCCATTTTTAAATTCCATAAAATTTGAATATTTTAGCTACGAACTAATTAGATTTTGGTAGTAATCTATCAACCGGGAGTGGTAGTTTACTTGAAGACCTATTAGGTTTCTTGGGCATATCTCAGTAAATATTTGAGTTACAGTAAATTTAGTCGTATTCAAAAAAATGTAGAATAGTATTGGTTATATTTTCATTTGAAACTTTTTCTATATTTTGTATCGTTTCGAATTAAAATTTTCGGGTAGTTATGTGTTGGGCACACCAGATTATATTGACTTATCACATCGTAAATTGAGAGCTGATTAGATTTTGGTAGTTTACTTAAAGGCCTTTGAGTATATGCTAGTAAATACTTGAATTAGAGTAAATTTTGTTATAATAAAATAATATTTAATTATTGAATTTTTTTTGTGTTGTGTACACTTTAAAAATTATTTAGGTGGGTGGTTATGTGTTGGACACATCATATGTTGTTACATTTCCTCTATTGTTAAAATTTCTTTTTTGCTGACAATTGTGAAAATTTCAATATGAAAAATTTTAGTAAAAGCTTTTATAAAATCCTTTTATCGCAGTCTTTTGATGAAAGTTAGTGAATTCTGTGAAATTCAATTGATATTTGATTTTATATTTTCTGGAAAAGATTTTTGTAAATATTTCGTTTCAATTTGAAATGAAACACAAATACATTGAAAAGAATTATTAAGTTTCTACAACAGTTAATGAATGAGGAAATATGTCCATAATATTGGTGACGTTAGTCATTTCCAGACCAATTTAAATAATTATATAGTTGCTTATAAGTTTCCTGCAAGCGACTCCATCAAATATTTATTAGAAATGAAATCAACCTACCTACAAGTTATTTTTAACTATTTAAATTTGCATTCATCATTGATTTTAAAATGCCGTTCACGATTGTAAACTTACATTTGTTATAGATGACTCAATCATTAAATCACGATCGAAAAGATAATTATAAAGTTCGATTCATGCTTTACTTATTTCTAACCTGGTTATAGTTGAGAGATCTGCAACTACACAACTCAAATGATTTCACCAGACGATGAGTACATTAATGATGAATGCCATGTGTCATGCCGTGGCATTTGATGATTTGTCATTGAGTGTACACCAACAGAGCTAGATTTAATTACCAGATTTATGTTAAACTCCAATTTCCAATTTAGCGCTAGTGTAAAGCTCGATAATCAGCTGTTAATTCTGCATTCAGCTGTAGTCAGCAATCAGCAATAGCTATTCAATTTATCCAACGCAATAACTTTTTTATTATAATTTATATCATATTACAATTGGAAAATACAATAAAACATGCTTAATAACAAGTTTTCATTCATGATTTTATGTAGGAAAATTGTGACGTCACAACGCCTTACCTTTTACTGACGTCATGTTTAATTTATATGTTTGGTTGTAAATAACATAGATGGCATTAATAGCTTTCATATTTGACATTGAATTCAAATATTATTTGAACCATTTGATATTCTGCTTCCAGATATGTTGTCATGACACTCATGACTAATTTTCTTTAAATACTTGATAACTATTAAACAAATTCACAGGTTGGCAACCATGAGCACGTGCTAGTTTATAATAGGTAATAATAATAGTGATAATAAATAATTTAATAGTTTTATGTAAACTACAGTATAAGAATTCACACAGTACCGAAACTCGCTATCGGAATTTTTGATATTTATGTCACATGGATCGATGACTTTGAGCCTTTGAGCCGAGCGACCATATTGCCAGTTGCGGTATCCGGCGGTAAATTTGAATAGCTGTCAGTTACAAAGGGGATAAAATCTAAACTTGCACTATAAAAGTACCTATAATTTTTCGTGGTACAAATAAGTTTACCTCTCTATTTTGCACTCATTTTATGAACGTTTACTAAAGTTGAATTGAAAACCGAGAGAGACAGGCGATATGTGGGAAACCTATCTTCGTCGTACAGTTCGCATAAAAAGTTGATAACAAAATATAAAGAAAATTCAATAATTTTGGTATAAAATGTTTTAAAATAAAATTAAATAATACATTAATAAAAATGCGTTCAACTATCTATTATGTATATGAATTTAAAGGAATTTTCAAATAATTTGACAATACAGTAGAGTTAAATATTATTATATTTTACGATCGGGAGAGAAATTCGATTTCTATGATTCCAAAATCATAACAGAAACAACCAATTTCATATCTACAGGAAACTATAGGATATTGGTGCACTTTCTCTCCCGTCGTGAGGGAAAGTGCTCAAATAATGTGCAAAAAGGAAAAATTAAACAAATCAAAAGTTACTATCATAAATTATACTAGAATTCAAATAATTATGAAATACATAAAAACCATCATAAATATTGGGTGTTGTAAAAAATTGAATATACACCCTTGTCGTATTGTAGCCCTCGCCTACGGCTCGCGCTTCAATTTACTTCGCGGGAAAAATCATACACTTTTCTCCCTTAATGTATAATATATTATTATCACATAGCAACCACACTAACAAGTGTTAGGCAGTTAGACGAAGACGGGAAATCCATGATATCTATCTGTCTCAGCCTCCTTTTTTTTTTCTTTCATAAAAGTCTGCAAGTGCGCGTTCCAGAATTACTATATTTCAGTGGTTCTAGCACTATACAATGTTCTAAAATTGTTTTATATAAAAATACTTTAAATATAAATGGTAGATAATATCTTTCTCTGTAACTCTATTCGTAGCATTTATTTATAAAATAATTTTTTATTATACCTGCATCATAATCCGTGTTTAAAACACGCTACAGCGTTCGTAAACGCAAGATTAAAACACGCCGTGCTTTAAAGGTTGCTAAGCAACAACACAAATAATTACTGTTAATATCTGTCAAAACTGTCAACGTAAACAATAAACGATATACGTCAAACATCACACGCGTAAAATTATGAAATGAATCAAAAAAAAAATGTTTCTTTCCAGTTTTTTCCAGAGTATGATGCAGGTATAATAAGAAATAGCGTATGACACGCGTGTATAAGTGCTTTCAAAGCACTAGCGACGTTAAACTCTTCGTACGTGCTTTAAAAGCTTACTTATATACTTGTATCATAATATACTATTAGAACATTGTACAGCGCTAAAACACTTTTCTTAAAACACCCAAAATCACAAGTTTAAATATAATTCAATGACAATATTTATGTATAAATAATATGTAGAACTCGTTGCAAAATTTAGCAAAGATCTTTGAATAGCGGCGGTTACAAAATAACCGCGTTGCGATAACCGGGTTTTACGAGCATCGAGCGGTAAGCGGAAACTTTACGGTGAAACCTATCGTGCGGTTAGCCGATTTCTTAAACTGTCACCAGAAACCTGAACCGAGCGTTGTGTACATTCGATACTCGAGCTATCGCGGTTCTACATTGCGGAATCCTTTAGCAAAGAAACCCTTGCAAGGCTGCGTCAGCCGAACGTTACGTCTTTATGCGGTGCGTGTTAGGGTATGTGTATAGGAATTAAAGTTCTATTAAAATACCAATATCCTTGGCAAGAGAAGCGTTGCAAACGCTCTGTAAATTCAAAATTGGTTTACACCTACTTACAACGAAGTTTTCTAGATATTTGTTGTACATTGTTGTTCATTTTCTAGTGGAATGTTTTACATAATTCGCAAGAAGCAGAGGCGTTCACCCGATAACAATGCTTGATTGGTGGTAGTCAGTACAAATTGAAATGAGGTATTTTTAGTGGCGCGCTGCTGGCTAAATATAGCTGGGAAGCCTTAGATCGCACATGCATACCTTCAGTTTCGTATGAGCTTCAGCCAGGCACATGGAGGTATTTCATTAATTTCTAATTAATTTATACATCCAAATATCTATGATTTTATTGCAAACATCCTTGAATTAATATCTTGAAAATGAATTGCTAAATATGGTCAAATAACTCATTTATATTTGAACAAGACCCAAATACATCATACTAGATACAATAGAAGTTAGAAAATATTAATTATTCAGATATTTGAATTTTAAATATAGCAATATTCTGTAACTTATCTGTTAATTTTTAACGTACTGTTAAAAATTTTAACCAATAAAAATATATGTGTCAAATGAAATTTTCAATTTTTATTTAGTGACGTCTGTTATTTTTGGTTAAAATTTTTAGCAAGCAGTTAAAAATTAACAGGTAAGTTACAGAATAGACCACATTGAATGACTTAGGTTAGCAAAATTTATCAGTGGTTGACTCAAATATAGTTCCTGGAATAAATGGTAAGTATTCATGTACATTTTAATTTACTACGAAAAATTATTTTAATTCCATTTTTTTTACTTTCTTATACGAAGTATAAGGAAATATTGGAATCATAAAAAAATCGTTGACGAGATTTTTGCGGAAGTACATATATTGACGTCCACTGAATCTGTTAACACCATTTTCTCAATGATGTCTGTGTGTGAGGATGGATGGATATCTCATAAACGAGACAAGATACGTAAACGAAAATTGGAATTTATAAGTTATAGATTTTGAATGAAATTGAAAAATCAGAAGAGGAAGTTTACTGAACACACAAAACAATAAATTTAATTTTTTTTCAAAACTAGAATCAGCTGTGAAAATATATTTGGAATATTATATGTTATTTGCACTTTTCTTGTACATGCTTCTAATTTTGAGAAAAACTAAATTATATATTTAATAATATATTTCAATAATCTTAGTTACAATGGGAATAAATACTAAAACATTTTTAACATCTATGTGTCAAACGTGTCAAATAATTGTGAAGTGTTAAAAATATATGTCGTTTAAAAAATTATAAAAGCAATATTTGTATTAATAGTTAGAAAGTTTTAAAGATTAGATATTAATTAATACCTATTTTAAAATAAAATTATACTTACGAAAAGAAAAAATGAAATAGGTATATCATCTTTAATAATTATCAAAATGAAATCATACGTGTTTAGTTGGTTTTATATGTATAAGAAAGTAGTGTGGTGCCCACACCAGATTTTTTCTCAACATACCAAGAAACCTCAACCCCCAACGTTCTTCTCTCGAAATAGTGAGGAAAATGTGTTGTTTCTCTCTAGAGAGGAAAATATAGAAGTGTTACCAATATGAATGTTATTTCCAAAAAATATATTGTAAAAATTATAAATAAATGCCAAATTTAATTGAAAAATCTTTATTTTAGTGTATACATACTTTAAAATTGTCATAGAAAAATTAGTGAATAGTTAAATTGTATTAATAATTACGACTTATGTTTTCATTCACGTAATGAAGAAAAAATGTAAATTTTATTCTGATAAATTAACGAGACTTCCCCAACTTTTCATGAATATTAGGCTGTATAATCAGATTTTTAATTAGTGTAAAAGAATCGCGCACAACAAAAAAATGTTGACATTCATATTTTAATCTTTAAATGAGATATCTAAGTAAATGTGGTATTACACTAGCAAAATTAATATTGATGAGGGTAATTTTAGTAGCTGTCAAATCCAGAAATAAGGGTTGTTTTACTTGTTGTTTGTGGCTACCTGTAAATGACGCTCATAAATGAAATGCTAAAACTTTCTCATCATAAAACAACTCATCTTTAGTTTAGATTTAGAATATAAATATTTATAATGAATGAGTCAGCCGCCTTCATGATTTCACATCACAACAGTTCCGCTTCCGCTTGCAAACATTTATGACATAATGTTTAGGTAATTTGCTATAACAAAACCATCATAAGAAACGATGAACAAACACCATAAATATTTAATAGTTTCATTGAGCTACAGACTCAATAATATCGCAAAGAAATGATAGGTAAACAAGTCATTGACAACTTCGCTATAAATAATATAAAGTGATACCTACATACGCTAATAAAAAATTGATTAAATATCGACTTGGAAAGTGCATTATGCTCCTCAAACCGTTTGAGAGCCACTGGCGCATATAGGTCACTGAGTTGTGTGGGATTCACCGATGTTATATCAAATGTCAATGTCAAAACTCAGATGGAAACCGCAGATCATTGTTCTGTTGGAATTTAGTTCGTCGTTCTACACTGGAAAGTGCGACAAAATTATTTGATTGTTGTAATCAATAATCAATCGTGTAATTGTTGTAATCAATAGTGTCATTGTTGTAATCACAAAAATAATTGTATTATATTTTTTGATTGTGTTACTTTAGTTATCACGTGTACTACTATTTAGAAAATTTTTATTAATCTTTTAATCAAGTTTTAATACATATTTTTCTTTGAATCGTCTTTTATAGAACTATTACTATAACTTAATATACTTTTGCATATTTATCTAAAATTATTATGGACACCATACAAAAATGTAAATTGTACTGTTAATGATTGCAATTAATGATTTAGAATGTAAACATAAGTACGATTGATGAATAACTTTGGAGAAATGGAATTAGTGGTTAAAAGAAATCATTTTTAAATTTGCTTACTGCACTTTACGAATGAACATTATGTTTTGAACTTATCTGCAAAGAGCATTCCAGTAATGTTATATTTCAGTGGAGAATTATTTTATTTATGAATATTGTCTAAATGTCTCTGACAACAACCGGAAATTAATTTATGTATTAGTCTTATCAATTTCTAGTTAATTTTTTATTTTGTTTTGTTCACCCTTTACTACAAATATTTTTCTATAATTTTGAAATGTTTAAAAAACAATTGACAGTCGTACAGTCAATCACTATAAACCACTGACATATTATAACACTGGAACACGCACTTGTAGTCTTTTACGAAAGCAAAAAACAAGTCTGTCGCAGTTCTTTGTTTAACTTTTGTTTGTAGAAGGGTCAACGTCCGTGAGCATTCCAGTATTAATACATTTCAGTGGTAGAATGATAATTTTTAAGAACCAGTGCTGCCGCCATGGGTAGTTTGCGAATTAGAAAATATTGCATTTGGATGACGTTGTTTATAAAATAATTGAGTTTCATCCACGAGGCGGAAAAATGTTTGTGGAACTTGTGACACAATGTTGAATTATTTATCAAAGAAAACAGCGACACACGACGACACGGTAGAGAGAAGTAATCAATTATACAGGTGAATTTATCTTACATGTGGTTACACCAAATTCAGACACTTCACTTTGTTTATTTGCTTAGTTTTAAAACATGAATTAATTTCAATAACACTGCTGATGCGTAGTTCTAGTTGAACATGATATTAAAAGTTTAAAGCTCTGGAGTCTAGAGGGAAGCAAGCGCATCTATTTAACAATTAGTGTATCTGTATCAGCTTAATTGTTGGGACGCAATGTCCTTTCATGAATTACTGTAGGGATATAGGGTTAGTAATTGTATTACAGAAGCTATTGAATAGACAGACAATGTGTTAGACCTCAGTCTATACAGTTTATACTGTAATTTAGATTAAATTTATCCGTAAATTCAAATAGACTTTCATGTAGATATAGAACACATGTTGACATTCATGTTATAATGAATTAGTTTATAGAAAAATTACTTCAATTTTAAGTGATAAGCAACAATACTTGATTTCAAACAATCAAGCCATTGTTGTCGATTGATGTAATCAATGTTAGACATCCATACCTGTTCTGTCAATAGCTTCTAGTTGGGAATTGTATATTATATATTGAATTTTTTTATTTAAATGTGTTAAAAACAAACAGATGAAAAATAGTATTACACATTAAAGGAGAGAAGTGTAGAGTAAATTGAAGCACGAGCCGTAGGCGAGGGCTACAATACGACAACGGAAAAATACACTTCTCTCCTGCGGTGTACATATTATTTTATCACGACCCCAATATTTATGTTAATTTTTATGTAATTCAAGATTAGTTACCTTTGATTTGTTTAATTTGTTCATTTTTCACTTTATTTGAGCCGTTTCCTTCACTACGGGAGAAAAATACATGAAATTGGCTGTTTCTGATAAGATTTTGATTTCATAGAAATTTAGTTTCTCTCCCAGTCGTGAAAAAAATATAGTTATTTGTGTATTAAGGTAATTAAGTTTAATTTTTTATCACGAATATGGAATTTAGTTGCCGAGGTCCGTAATAAACCATGTGAGTGATAAAAAGGAACTTCAGTGCCGAAGTACATATTAAGTTTTATTTGAAATTTAAAATTCGAAAAAATTGTAAAAAAATTACTGTATAGGTTAAGTTTATACATCTGTCAGTTGTCAATTGAAACTGACAGTCAGTGTTGCCAACCTCGAGAAGTGAAGTTATCGTAAATAACACTCAATTTCGTCATCGGAATTATTTAGTTAATTCTTTTTACAAATTTTATTTCATGTTACGTCCAAATTTACTATAGTACGTCAATATATCTGCCAAAATTATCCTAATTGTACAATAATTATTTAACGGTTGTCAACACTGGGTTGCTCAAAATCGTCGTATAATGGGTTACTTTAGTGACGATTACTTAGCTTTTAATGACGAATTTTGAGCACTTTAGTGCCGATTTTAAATAAACATATTTTATATCTAGTGTAAACGTAGCCAATGTGGCTGACGTTAGATGTTAGGTAACATACATATCTTAAGGGTGAGTTTTTCATCCCTTAGACGAACTAAGCTCATCGATTATCTATTAAGCGTATGGGGCAACCAAGGGGGTTGAGGGATGATAAAGAAGTTTTCTGCAAATGTCGTCATCACCCCTGATCATTTCCTTCAAGGCCGAAACCATTTATTCATCGCTTAATGAAACTGAAAAAACTGCATTGCAAAAAAACAACCTGAACGTTTTATTCCGATTACATTTGACTTGATTTTGTTTGCGTTTTGGATCAAAGCTCGCCTTGCGTGACTTATGAATTATTTATCCATAACCCTCACTTGTCTTCGCGTTTTTGTTTTATTGTGTAACATGGACAACTGCCACCTCGATCAATTCAAATTGAGTTGGAACACATTGACGTTTTGTTTTGGTGCTAAGGGAATTACACTAAAGGGGATAGCAGTCTTTATTATATTTTATTTAATTGTTCGTATTCGTTGTGGAAAGTCAAACGGGTCTCTCGTCTTTGCTAAGTGTATCTGAATCAGTGAATCGATTCCAGTTACGAAGCTACAGAATACAATACTTAGTAATTACGTCTTTTGATGGCCTGATCGTCTGATGATCCGATCGCCCGGAAATTGGAGACGATGACCTTAAAAGGCGCCAAATCCTGGAACGGAAGTCAAGGAATAATGGGGATAATATAATAATAATGAGATCTGCTTTTAACAGTGTCACATATGTATGAAATATTTAGTATAACTAGTTGTCATATATTTTAAGTTTTATAAATTTCTCCATAATATATTGTTGTGGTTAACCATCTTGTTTAACAATTATTTGTCAAATTAAATATTAGGTTGGTAATTACTGAATCACTTCTAGTTTTATTAATTAATTATCTTTTTATGTTGGCTATCTGCGCAACTGTATTCACATTATTTAGTCAGGAAGATTTTTTATTTAGAAACAAAAAAAATTTTGAACAACGACATAAATAAATATAAATGGTATCTGATCTAATTACGAGTGAAAAACTACTGTCATATGTAAATAAAAATACGTGTTACTGTAATTTAAGAAAAGTCCCTGAAATAAAGAACATCAAGATAATTTGGAAAACTTGTCTCTTTATTTATTTCTTAACTGCTGGGGAACACGCAATAATTGCAACATATACAGAGTATTTCAATTTAAAAGCTCGTCATTCAAATCTCGGAAAACATAAAAGCTACTAGTACATACATACATACATAACGTCACGCTATATCCCACTCAGTGAGGTAGCACGATCCCAAAAACAATCAACATTCCACCACTTTCGTCTCGTCCACATTCATACGCAACAAACCATCAATCATACACCACTTATTCCTCGGACGCCCACGCAATCGTTCACCTTGAATCTCACCCGCATATATTAGTTTCACCAACCTTTCACCTCTACCATATTCTTAACAACATTCTTCTCAGTCTCATACTCAGCATACACCAATGTATTCCTGACACGATCACTCTCCTCTCAAATACCTCAATTCCACAACAGTTATACGTTGTTCATGCTTCTTCATCCACACCCAACATTCAGAACCATACATCAATAGGCACTAACACACCATTATAAATACTCAATCGAGCATCTCTAGATACATTCACGTTTCGAGCAAATGTACCCAGAGCACCCAAAACCTTGCACCCTGCAGACACCCACCTTTCAATCTTCCGGTCAATACGTCCATCCCGTAAAAACATTCTACCCAAATATACAAATTCTTTCGCTAGTAGATCAACATTTCAATTGATACTGTATTTTTTGTGTTCGTCATAAATTCCATTTAACCGCAGTAAGAAGAAAAATTTGATGTCATCTGCAGAAGAGAAAGGCACCATAATCCTTATTTATAGCAGGCTTTGCATCCCCTAAAACAATTTATTTCGTGCAGACTGATCAACGTTGAAAACAGTTTTTCTGGCACTGTTAATTATAGTTGAGTGAGGCACGAATTGCAATTAGAAGCTATCAACGGTTGGAAATGTGTGTTTGTGTGATATTTGACACAGTATTGGACAATTAGAATCGCGTGTAACAAATTACACTCGGCTGTAAATGACAATTTGTAACTTTTAATTTGGTTTACGAGTATTTGACTTGATAAAAATGAACATGGAATTACTGTAATAGCGCTGACACTTGAATTCTGCTATTGCAGATCTTTATGGATGATGTGTACAATTTGTAATTATATTATAATGGATTTAAACGTGCTTACTAATTCTCATACTGCGTCAAATTGAAAACAATGCCATGTAATCAAATAAGGATACTATGTACTTCCTTCCCTAAATCATTTCATCTCATGGCACTTGAGCATTAAGGTTGGTTCACAATGAACAACCGACACCGGCACTGCGGATTGTGTTTTGTCGGTTGTTCATTTGTTTCGCAGCGTGTAGCAGGCCACGCCCCACGCCCGACACGAAACACTTGAACGTCAGTGCATCACCCACAACTTTAAGATGTTTTCTAATTTTCCACAAGTCACAGTGGGCTGTGATATATTCTACTGGGGGCTGTTTCAATTTTCTTTTGTGAAACGCGAGCAATACCTTGAATTGGTCGTAAATAAATTTGGATTTGTAACAGAACAGTGTAGAATCCTGGTGGCTGTTGCTATAGCAACGCCGGTATTTTTATTTGCATACGGCTCCAAACTTATGGCCCAATAAAAACAAAGGAACGCTTGAGTCACTCGCTAGTGTCGTTTCATGCGAGGAGAGCTTCAGTTCGATCCCTGTACTCGGCATATTACCCCCTTCGCCCCACCATCCTCAAACATCTTTAGGGGTTGTAAAGTGTAAAGTCTAAAACGATCGCAATAAATATTTTATTAAAGATTTTAAAAAAAATCTTCGAATACGACAATTTTAATTTTGTATGAAACATATTTTAGTTTAATTGTTATCTTCAGATTGTCTTTTGTTTTTGAGTAATAGCGTTAACAATTTTTTTATAAAGAAATTATAATTTTTTATGACAAATTTTAAAATTTTGTGCTACATAATTGCTTTCTTTCACGACCGGGAGAGAAACTAGGTTTGTATGTTACTAAAATTATAACAGAACACCCAATTTCATATCTATAAGAGATTTGTGCACTTTCTCTCCCGTTGTGAGGGAAAGTACTAACTAATGGCCTTTTTTAAAACTAACAACATAAAACAAATCAAAAATTATATTACAATTCAAATATTTTCAAATACGTTGTAATCAGTATAAATAATGAGGTCGTGAAAAAAAATTGTATTTTTCCTCATCATATTGTAGCACTCGCCTACGGTTCGTATTTCAATTATTTTTGCGGGAAAAAATCATGCACTTTTCTCCCTTAATGTATAGGTATAATATACAAATTAAAGTTTTAAAACAAAAATTAAGTTATAATATAAAAATCAAGAGACTTAAAAAGAAAAGATAATCTAAATGTAACAATTACAATTTTGTTATAATCACAGAAATATAATAATACTGGAACGCTCATTGACATTGAAAATGCAGGCTGCGAGAAACTATGTCTTTGTTGTACAATGTTTTTACAGAGCAACCGTTCTACAAATAAGTGTTAGACAAAGAAGAGTAGCCCACGACATCTATCTGTTTCAGGTTCGTTTTTCTCTTTTATTAAAGCTTCGTTCCAGTATTACTATATTTCAGTGATTAGCTACTATTTTGTACCGTTTACAAATGGTTCGTATGGAAGGTTGTTTTTTTAAAATCCTTCTGTTAGACAATTAGGGCGGGCTGAAGGCCATCCCGGGTTTAAATCCCTCTCATGTGTAAATCCAATTAAAGTGTCAGGCCCAGGGGCAGGAGCAGGGAGTAGTTCACCTGACAGTCACCGGTTCGATTTAAAACAAAAGCCCAGCGCGGTGCTGCTGGAACAGCTGAACATCACGTACGCAGAGCGTCGTTTGTTTACAATAGTGAGCACAGATAGGTGGAGGTGCCAAACGCATGCCTAAATATTTATACGACCGCCGCAAATGCTCTAATACTAAATACATGCTCGTCTAACGAACGCGAACACGTAATTGTTCACACTGTTTACTGTTCACACAATACGCATCAATTATGCATACAGCTATATGTAATATGGATAGCGTTTATTACCTACATGCTATATAAAATCTATTTCATTTATGCTGCTAAACTGCCAGACATCTATAATATTTTATTCATTAGCATGGTTGATGGATTACTCCCAAAATCTAATCAGCTTTTAATATGAACATCTAAAATATAAATTGGAAATTTGACATTAATAGCGTCATTAAATTTAGAGTTATCATGAACGAAATAATCGTCATACACAAACGTGAATTGAAATCGTATTTTAGTGCCCCTAAAACAATAGCTGTTGAAATTTTGACCTTTCACAATACCTCCCTAACATTTACTGGGTGTAGAATTTAAATATGGAACATAGGAATTTCAATACTATTTTTTTAATATTACAATAACTTTGTACCTATTCAATAGCAAATAGCAAAACTGTAGGTACAAAAGTTGTTTATAATTTAAATATACATGCAATAAGGCCCATTTGGTTACCTAAATAGTAGTATTTCACGATATATCAAACAAATTAAAATTAATATTTATTAGAACAATTGTAATACGACCATGGAAAATTAAAAAATATTTGACACTTCAGAAAACAGATTTAAATTTATTTATCCAACACCTCTTAATAAATGCTCAATAACTATGGCGATTTTAAATAAGGAAAGTAACAGATTATCCACTAGTGGGTATAATTTTGAGAAAAGTCACTAGTGAGTTTTTTTATTTATAACAGTAATAATAAAACACACAACACCTTCGTAATTATTTCGATTGACATTTTAATTTAGAAAATTTAAAGCATGTCACTGTCAAGTAATATTTCTTTAATAAATTTTGTATTTATTAAGAGATGTTGGATAAAATGTTATACTTCACACGTGGGTAAAATGGAACTACCCACTCGATAAATTATCACACTCAGCCTTCGGCCTCGTGTGCTAAAATTTTTCTCGTGGGTAATTCCTTATACTTTACCGCTATGCCCACGTGTAAAGTAAATAACTATTGTTTACAGTGTTGTATTATTTTCTGTGGAAGATTGTGATCATTGAAATATAGTAATACAGGAATGCGCACTTGTAGTCTTTTACGAAAGCGCAAATCGAGCCTGAGACAGATAGATGTCTTTGTCTCAAATTTGTTTGTAGGACGGTAGCTATGTAAAAACAACGATTTCTATGCGTTTATTGTACAGTTGCTACATAAAACCATTGTACAACAAACGCTGGTAGCCCTCAACTAGCTGCCTCTCTCATTCATTCTATTTATTTCTGATAAATAAATAACCCTAAAACTGTTTTATGAAATGTCAAACATAATTTAGTTTTTCACTGTCTCACAATTTTCTTAATAAATTTTGGTTTTAATTTGATTGATATATCGTGAAATACTAATATTTAGGTAACCAAATGGGCCTTATTGCATGCATCTTTAAATTCTGAACTACTTTTGTATTTACACTTTTGCTGTAAAGTGAATAAGTAAAAAATTTACAGCAATATCAAAAAATAGTCGTAAATTTCACAATTCAATTCTACATCCATTTTAATATTACCAAACATTTATCTAGTAGTGCACTGATGGAATCAAAATATTATCGCTGCAAAATCGTTTGGTGCAACTGAAGCGTACTGATTAGCTCATAATGTAACAAAAATATAATCAGTGTTAGATTTGTTAAGTAGAAATTTTCTGTAAGTTTTGTCCGCGTTCCGATGTATGTATTGTTGTTTGCGGCTGCATCTAAGTGCAAGCAAATCTCGCAAGCACCCTGCGGAACGTACACCGCGCTGTATCAATTACTCGAGGTATAGCATTACATATTAATACATTTCTGCGGCGTATCGCTAAATTCCATTATGTTATTATGTATCAGCTCAACCCATGATGTGTCAGCACTGGTGCAACACACACCTGATACTCTAATTCGATTAATAATGCACGCTACTGCGATGCATATTTTAATATAGATGGATGAATACATTCATCACGCTTGTGTATTTACTCAATAAATATATCGGGGATTTTGTAAGTTTTTAATTGCACCGCTCGGGATACGTCATTTTGTAATTATTTTTGTTTTATACACAGTTTTCCAATTACTAAAATAAATATATCATCACGCCCTTAATGCATTTTTATAGTACTCCAAAAATATTAAACAATATTTTATGTATGCGTGTATAAATAATACAGTATAAGAATTCACACAGTAGCGACACTCGCTGTCGACCCTTTTGAGCTTTATGTCGCATGGATCGATGACCTTGAGACGCCATGTTGGCAGTAGCTGTATATAGCAGTACATTCTAAACTATTTTTTATTTTATATTATATGGCACGTTATCTAAATTGAAGACGTTTTGCAGTTTTAAAAAGTCTTAATTGTTATTCATTAAGCCGCAATATTTTTTTTAAATGTTGTGACATCAGAAATGTCGTGTATTGTGAATCTTAAATAGTGGGCATTGTAAATAATTGTAGTCTCATAAATGCTCTATTTTATTGTTTAGAAAATTATTTATTATTTTTTGCCGATTGACACTAAAGGTGACGCTTTACGGACTGCTAACAGTCTGTAAAGTATCACTTTTATGCCTAGACTGTAAAATTATTTTTTCTACGACCACTTAAAAATCTGCTCATTGTACGTTTATTGTTGCTGGGGAAATAAGGTACATTGCAAGCATCGTGCGAAATAAATTTGTTTTGTGAGTATTTCAATACAGGTTTTTCATTTCAGTACAGGTGCCATTGCTAGGACACTTATTTAGAATTGTCAAATATTGGAATGGTGAAAGCGAGACAAATTTATTATTGAAACTAAATTAATTTTGAAATAATATCGTGTACAACTCGCATGGAATGTCCATTTCGTACTCGTATGATTTGCAGCATTCGCCTTTCGCTCATGCTACAAACTTTCATACTCGTAGGAAATGAGTACCATTCCATGCTCGTTGTACAATATACTATTACATAGCAATCGTTTTACTAAATCATAGTAACCGTCAGTAAATGCTATAGCAACCGTTCAACAAATACATGGCAACGTAATTTGTCAGCGATAGCTTTCAAAATATGTAACAAAATAATAGCTAAATTAATATTAATTTTAATCGGCATAAAAAATTATGTGTTTAATTCGGCACCAAACACAGATTTACAGCTTCGACAGCATTCATTGACGAGACAAAGCGACATACTAAACTCTTTTTTCTGTGGTTAGTAAGATATCAGCGTATCAGCGGACTATGAGCGGCCATCTTTCCAGTAGCGCACCACTGAAATATTGGGATCATGAAATATTACTGTATTCTGTGATAATAATGTGTACTAATGATTTGATTTCTTTTGCATGCACTCTAGAACGTAAGTATTGAACTAATTTTATCAGCGTTATTTATTATTTGTTAATTATTTTTACTTTTGCTTGTGTACGTATTTTTAAATGTCCTAAATGTGTATAAATAATGTACAGTAATATTGATTTTATAATCATCTATTGAAGCTAATTTTAATAACAGCAAAAAAAAATAAAATATTTTCGTAAGCTTTTAGTGAAAAGTAAAAGTTTCCTCGCGTCATTTGTTACATAGGAGGCTTATAAAAGTCCCATAAATTTTCCGCTAAGTACCCGGAGTCCACTGTTGCCAACTGTAAGCCTGCAAGTCTCCAACACCTGGGGGCACGTTTTTATTTGTGCAGTGCACTTATATAACTAGGTGTAGTTAGAATTTAGCAGACTGGTTCTAATGAAATTTGAGGCTGATAATTTGGTGGTAGATTTAATTAAAGCGGTGGTGTTTTGATTACAGGGAAGCGTATAACTCGCCTAATTTAATATAAAATTATGCTAGAAGGTGTTGCTAACTAACCAAGATAATAAGACGCCGTTCATGAATATCAAACTATAGCAACTTGCTCCATTACTATACATCATAATATATACAAACTTTTAGCTTTCCTGCAGTTGTAATATATTTATTTTTACCTCCCATACTTATAAGAAACGCTCATCCCTTCAAAAAATTTAGTTTTCACTTATGATACATGTCAAAAATAGACATTTTTTAAGCGTTGTTTTGTTATTTCAAAAAGCTTAAGCAATAGTTATTTTCTTTACAAGTGGGCAAAGTAAGGAATTACCCACGAGAGAAATTTTAGTACACGTAGCTGAAGGCTGAGAGTGATAATTTTATCGAGTGGGTAATTCCACTTTGCCCGCGTGTGAAGTATAACGTTTTATTCAACATCTCTTAATAAATGCAAAATTTATTACAGAAATATTATTTGACAGTGACATATGCTTAATTTTTTTAAATTAAAATATGTCAATCGAAGTACTTACCAAGGTGTTGTGTGTTATTATTATTGTTATAAATAAAAAAATATTCACTAGTGGATTTTTTCAAAATTATACCCACTAGTGGGTAATCTATTACTTTTCTTGTTTAAAATCGCCATAGTTATAGAGCATTTATTGAGAGGTGTTGGATAATAAAGATTTAAACGAAAATGTCAAAATATTTAACGTGTTGTAATTCGTAAATGGTGACAGTAAAGGGAAAATGTTTCAAACAATAAATGTAGATAATAATATTTGAAATATTATTCTAATAACAAAAATTGTCATTTAACCATAATTTACTGAGATATTTCATAATAACTTGATGGGGCTTCAAGTAAACTACCACTTTCGGTTATTGGATTATCACCAAAAACTAATCAGATCTTCCAAAGGGGATACAATTGATATATACAAAATATCAAAGTTTTCAGTTTAGTAGTTTTTGAGAAACCGTTACTCCAGAGATCCACACACAGACATCATCGCGAAACTATTAAAATCGTATTTTAGGGAGCCTAAAACGTGCTCATCCACTGAAAACTCACTACCGAATTTTTAACATGATTCCTATACCTCCCTTACAGGATGTGGCGGGAGATAAAAATTGGTAAGGAATTTTCAATGGTTAAGCACGTTAAGGGTACTTCTAATACGGTCTCTTAAAAACTGCTGAAATGAAAATTTGTATATTTATTATTTTACATTTGTATCCCCTTAGGAAGAGCTGATTAGTTTTTGGTTATAATCCAATAACCGGAAGTGGTAGTTTACTTTTAGACACATCAAGAATTTTGTGCACATCTTAGTAAATATTTAAGTACAATAAATTTTCTTAAATTTTGTTTATTGTTTTGCGCGAACGCATTATGAAAATTGAATATGTATTATAAAATTTCATCCTGCAATAATTCTTCTGTAATCTTGTAATGTTTCAAAGTAGCGACGAATAAGAAAAGAAATCAACAAAAAGAACATTTCGTTTCCGTAATTTAAAAAGACTGACGTAATATTTCGGGGCGGAATTTTATGACGGATGAGCTCACAATTTGCGGTTGCAGAGCAAAATGGCGGAGCGACATTTGCCGATTATCTTGTCCTGGAAAGACAAAGGATCTAAACAAGTGGATTGGAATTTATGTGCGGTTTACGACGTTGGCGATAAAGAAATCTCAAAATAAAATGTGTAATTAAATAGCGGCGTTTGTGCACAATGGAATTGAATTTGTCCGGTACGTGTATGTAAACACACGTGACATAAACGTTACGTAAACATAGAATTAGTACGTAATACTTGCGTGTACAAATACTAATGTGATTAAGATGGGCTGAATTAAATATAGATGCTACTGACTCGCGCTATAAATTTAGGTCGCGACAAACGAAAATACGAATGTAGGTAGGACAGTCGCACACGCAGTCATCAAACTGTCCACACCACTGATATATAATTATACTGGAACGCTCTCATACGCTGAAAATGCGAGCCGAGAGACAGCTAGGTGAAAGCTATTTGTTTTTGTTGTACATTGTTTTTACATAGTATTAGACAAAGACATCTATTTGTCTCAGGCTCGTTTCCCGCTTTTGTAAGAACCACAAATGCGCGTTCCAGTATTACTATATTTCAGTGATCCACACACACTTTTAAACCACACTGGTTTTGTTAGAGAGCTAAGTGTATCAGGAACATTTTAATTTTCTTATACAAATTATAAGGAAGTATTTGAATCATGAAAAAAAAATCGCTGAGAGATTTTTGCGGAAATACATATTTTGACGTCCACTGAATCTGTTAAGACCAATTTCTCAATGATGTCAGTGTGTGAGCATGGATGGATGTCTGTCTGCACAATATCTTATAAATGAGACAAGATATGGAAAAGAAACTTTGAATTTATAAGTTTCATGAAAATATGAAGAATTAATTTTGAATGAAATTGGAAAACCAAAAGAGGAAGTTTACTGGAAACACAAAATAGAATCAACTGTAAAAAAGTTTGAAATGAAAGATGCAAGCAAAACTATTTGGAATATAAAATATTATTTAAACTTATCTTGTACATGCTTCTAATTTTGCAAAAAAAAAAAAAAAACTAAATTACATATTTAATAATATATTTCAATAATCTTCGATACGAAAGGGGAACAAAAGCTAAAACATTTTTAACATCTATATGTCAAATAATTGTGAAGTGTCAAAAATATGTGTCGTTTGGAATATTATAAAAGTTATATTTGTATTATTAGTTGGAAAGCTTTAAAGACTCGATATTATTAATTAATACCTATTTTAAAATAAAATCATAGTTCGAATGATAACAAAAAATTAAAAAGATTTAACATCTATACGTCAAAATCAAAACATATGTGTGCAGTTGTTACTATGTGTATAAGAAAGTAGTGTGGTGCCCACACCAAATAAAATTTAAAAAAGTTTTGAAGAAATATATTTGGTAAAATTTTGTGAAGCACTGTAGTAAAACATCAGCCAAATTTTGTGGATGTGACGCAGCGCCTCCGATTTCAACTGTCTACGCTTCGCGTTCATTTGTTTCAGCTCTGCAACAATCAGATCTCAGGAAGATCATTAATTAAACAAATCATTTGGTACCTCACCTTCACCTGCACTGAATCTAATTGCTTTGCTTTGTGCTCTGTTTATACTATATACAAATCGGAGTGTTGCGTTTTATACAAGTACTGAAATTAATCAGCGTGACGTTCGCACAGGCGTGAACAAATGAATGATGGGAATGAAAAATTAAATAAATATAGGGTGTACGGAAAAACAAGGTTTAGGTAGAACGATTCTTTGATTAAGTCTGCGTCGACAATCCTAATGCAAAAAAAAAATTTGTTCCGCTCTTCGTAAAGCCACACGGGTTATTTAAAAGAAATGTTAATTTGGTAACATCAAATTATTCAATTGTTATATTAAATGTAAAATAATAAGGCGAATCAGTACGAATTTTAAAATGTCAAAATTTGATATATTATTTTTTAAACAATGGTATATAATAAGGAAGAGAAGTATATGATTTTTTCCCGCGGAGTAAATTGAATACAATACGACAAGAGAAAAAAATACAGTTCTCTCCTGCTATTTTTTTTTTATGACCCCAATATAAATGATGGTTTTTATGTATTTCAAAATTATTTTAATTGTGAAATAATTTTTCTACGAGCACTTAGAAATCTGCTCATTGTATGTTTGTTGTTGTTACTGATATGAGGTACATTGCAAGCTTCGTGCGAAATGAATTTGTTTTGTGAGTCTTTCAATACAGGTCACTTTATTTCAGTACAGGTGCCATTGCTAGGATACTTATTTAGAATTGTCAAATATTGGAATGGTGAAAGCGGGACAAATTTATTATTTAAATTAAATTAATTAGGAAATAATATCGTGGCTGGAGAAAAAATATAGTGAAAAACTCGCATGGAATGTCCATTTCATACACGTAGGAAATGAGTACCATTCCATGCTTGTTGTACAATATACTATTATGATAGTTACCTTTGATTTGTTAAATTTTGTTAATTTTTCACATTATTTATACATTTTCTCCAACGACGGGAGAGAAAGTGCACAAATTTCCCGTACATTGGCTGTTTCTGTCATGATTTTGGTATCAAAGAAACCTAGTTTCTCTCCCGGTCGTGAATAAACAAAAGTTATAAAATTAAAAAAAAAACATTTGAAGAGGAGTCAAAAACTTAATTTTATACAATTTTTCTTGAAAATATACAGCAATAATATTCCTTGAAAAATTTAAAAATTTCGTTAAATATTAATCGAACATTTACAAGTTCTATGGGTTCGTGTAGCTTTCCGAAAGTTTGTACAAATTTTTTACATTAAAATTATCGTCTGTTAATTAAAGAATCGTTCCACCTCTGATTACTACGATTAACTTTTCGCGTACAGTATTAAAGTTTAATATGAAGATATAAAATAGTGATTTTTGGTACACATAAACCAACAGTACAATAGATTGTGTGAGTATCGTAAGATCTCTGACAGCGGTGTGTAGAAGAAGATAGAGTTCAGTTTGTTTCTCACCACATCACACGCTGTGCAGCGTCGTAATTAACGTTTACAGCCTCACAGACACCTTGGATATTTACTGCACTTCATCAGTAAATAACAAGTGCCTATCGCCGCTGAAAACCTGTACCGTGGCCACGAAAATCACTCAATTTATAATTATGAGTCTGTTATTATTTCAGAGCAAAAACTTGACAATTATTAATTTGAACCAACAGCAAAGTTTCATCTTCGCTGAAATACGCGATCTTAAGTTTCAATTAGTACATGCGGGGATGAGAACGAGTTTATTACTAGCATAGCAGCAGAAAGTGCACTGCGAAATACGGAATACGTTCAGGCCAAGTGGGATACGATCAATAATAGTTGAAAAGTTGAACACGTTTTTAGTTTATGGACCACTTAGGTCGACGTGACGGATTATGGGAAATTACCAGCGAAACGTAGGGCTGGAAGAGACCCACAACTTCTATGTATTTTTAATCAAATAAGATTCATATGTCTCCGTGCCGACTACACTTTTAAACTAATTTTATTACGATAAATCTAGATGTTGCGGCTCAACAATTGCAGATCCCGTAATGTAACACATTATGTAATATTATGAAATTCATTGATTTGTTATAAAATCAAAAGAAAATTTACAACAATAATAGTTATTTACTTTGCAAGTGGGTAATTCACGTGTGAAGTATAACATTTTATCCAACACCTCTTAATAAATGAAAAATTTATTAAAGAAATATTATTTGACAGTGACATATGCTTTAATTTTTTTAATTAAAATGTCAATCGAAGTAATTATTAAAGTGTTATGTGTTATTTTTATTGTTATAAATAAAAAAATACTCACTAGTGGCTTTCCTTAAAATTATACCCACTAGTGGAAAATCTGTTACTTTCCTTGTTTAAAATCGCCATAGTTATAGAGCATTTATTGAGAGGATAATAGCATATTATTTAATGAGCATGTAATGTATGCTATTACTAATGAGAATGAAGTTTTGCATCAAAGGCGAATACGAGTGATGTAAATTATTCGAATGAGTAATAGCCATTACATGCGAGTAGAATACTATACTTTATACACAATATTTCGTCAAATAATTGTTTTGAAATTATAAGTAGAATTTTTGCTCTGACAAATAAAAAAAAAACTGTTTATTTATCAACATAGCAACCATCGCTAGGCTACGTACTGTTGTAACAAAATTTTGAAGTGATCACGCTTATACCGAAATGTATATTTCTATTTCATATTAAATTATTGTAAAGGTTAAGTGTGAGAACAGCATATGCTGAACTTTGCCAATAAAGAATATTATTATTTGACATTTAGCAGAAAATCTAAAAAGCAATTATTCAGCTACAGTTTAAGCTTAAAAAGAAAAGAAACGTATGAAAAATGAGAAAATAAAATGACTTAAAAGTAATTTTGATTTTATTCTTTTGACATAACGAATGAATGATATTAATTCATCGAACTGTCAATGTTATTTCAGTAACAACAGTAGCAAAGGTCATTAATTGATAAACAAAGGTACCATCAGGTATTCGTCGCTTATCTTTGAAACAATTGAATGAACCGTTTATCCATGCAAAATAAGTGCGTCGGGCGAAGGGTGACCCACATAAAACGCAAAGTGTTCTGTCCTACATAGCGACACAGTAGGCGACGTCTGTACTCTGCTGGCCGCATTTATTCTGACCCCTGACCCCTATACTCTGACCTTCCCCATTCAATGCGCACCCCCATTAAACGCTTTTTCATTCACAGAATTAATCATTCTTTGAACATTCAATTAATCTACTAACCTAAAAGAATCAACAATTTATAATCAAAATCAAGTCAGCGAACAATATAAACTATACATTTTTTGGTGGAGGTGCTGCGCACAATATTCAATTGGCGTAGCTCTATAATTGCAGATTTTAAATAGTTATTTTATCATTTTTATAAGATCCTGTTGTGGGCAAAACAGTACTTCCCACCATAGATTTCTTATCAAATAATGTAGGAACACGATTCACCACTATCAAGAAATCATCCCTTTAAATTATGACTCATGTCAAAAAACATAGATTAGCAGATTTAAACGAAAATGTCAAAATATATTTGTTACGGCGACCACTACGAAAAGTACATAAATTCACACGCTAAACTATTACTGAAAGTTGTTCATTGCATATCACTAGCAATGCTGTGTGATATGAAAGCTCGTTAGTTAATTAAATGCGTCCGCAACTGTGTGATATGATTTTATCACACGCTGCTATATCTAAGCGAACTAATCTAGAAATTTATATTTAAAAGTTTGACAGTTGCAGATAATTTACTGAATTTACACGGATTAAGAAGGTTGGACCCTGATTTATCAGATTTTAACATAATTTTGGGTGAATTCTGATAGAAATAATGGTAACATAATCTGTTTTAATATTTGTATGTTAATTTTATATATATATTTTTTACTTAATTGGGGTCGTCGGAAAATGCTGAATGCTGAAAGGGTATTTCAAACTCGTAAATATGCAACTTTCACCACTATATATATACAATACACTATTTTATAATGTGTTGTAATTCGTAAATGGTGATATTAAGAAAAAAAAATTTCATACAATTGTAGTAATATTTGAGACAAAAATTGTTATTAAATAACTTGATAGGGCTTCAAGTAAACTACCACTTCCGATTATTGGATTATTACCAAAAACTAATCAGCTCTGCCAAAGCCAAATTTTTTCGAGACCCCAATAATTATGATGGTTTTTATGTATTTCAAAATTATTTGAATGGGGTCTTTCGCCATTTTTTTTTATATTTTTTTACGAAACTTTATCTATATTGAAGACTATCTACGCTTTTAAAAAGTCTTAATTGTTATTCATTAAGCCACAATGATATTTTAAAAATGTTGTGACGTCATAGTAGAGATCTAAAACAGTAGATATTTAAATAATTTTTGTTACATAAATGTTCTATTTTATTGTAATAATAATAATAAAATAAGTAAAAAAATATATGACTACAATTACTTACAATCTGTACTGTTTTAGATCCAGCAACACATCTACTATGACGTCACAACATTTAAAAAAAAATCATTGTGGCTTAATGAATAACAATAAAGACTTTTTAAAAGTGTAGATAGTCTTCAGTATAGATAAAGTTTCATAAAAAAAAAAAATAATGGTGAAAGACCCCATTGGTACATACGAAATATCAAAATTTTCAGTCCAGTAATTTGTAGAAAACGTACTCCAGAAATCCACACACACAGACAAAGAGACAAACAAATGGACATACACACACAGACATCATCGCAAAGCTATTAAAATCGTATTCGAAAGACCACAAAACGTGCTTATCTTCTGAAAACTCACTACTGAAATTTTAGCATGATTCCTATACCTCCCTTATAGGTTATATGGCGAGAAGTAAAAAACTATAACTATGGTAATTCCGATACAATCTTTCTGAATGATGTGCAATTTTCCGATTTCTGGTATCGGCGGACATTTTAGCATGCAAATGAGGTTCGTCTATCCTTGTTGCTCTTGCAACAAGTCCTCGGCTAACTGGGTCACCGAATCGTGTCGTATTTTGACTGAGACATGTGTATTACGACTTTTTTACTACCAACATTTTTATGATTCAATTTATTCTAATTAAAAATAAAGTATATATTTCACTAGTGCAGTTATAGTGTGTGTTGCGCCTGTACTTTGAGGGTGAAGGGTGCTAGGTATGCTGACCACGTAGCAGGTAGCGATACTAGCGCCGCCGCAGCGCACTGGTGGCCAGTAATGAAACTAGCTACGATAAATACCCTCATAGGGGCAATTTTTCTACATGAAATTTATATAAGCGCTGAAGAACTGCAAAACGTTCAATTGGAAAATAAAGATATAAATTTTTTTTAAACTACGTTTCTGAATCATTTCATTCACAATAAAAGTTTTTCAATATCTCTTTTAAATTTCGAGATTCACCGAAATTTGGATTTTTCCAAGAGTCAACTTTGAGAGGTCATATCTCAAATACTACTTGAGATATTGCTATTTTCATGCCACCAGAGTGATTCCTGTATATTTTTTAACAAAATATCTAATTTTAAAAATTTTGGAAATTTTTCAGATTTTTCCGGATTTTGGAAAATTGATGAAAAGTGGAAAACTAGTTGAGATATGAACTTGAATCTTTCACCAATCGATTCAACGTGTTTGAATACATGAGTATACAAAATTTCAATCAAATATTCGAACTACAAGAAGGTTTAGAATAAAAAGTCTGAAAACGACCTGAAATCTGAAAAACCTCAATAGGTACCCCTTGACGTTTGGCCCGAATTTAGCCATTTTCAGATTTTTTGCTATAAACAATTTGGTAGTGCAAATATTTTAATGAAATTTTGTACAGTTATGTATTTCGACGCGATGAATCGATTGGTGAAGTTTTCAAGTCCATATCTCTGCTGGTTTTCAATTTTCTGGGACTTTTCCAAAACTTGAAAAAACTGAAAAATTTTCGAAATTTTCAAAATTTGCTAATTTGTCAAGAATTGCACGAAAAACACGTGGATGTGAATAATTTTTCAATATCTCTATTATTTTTAGAGAAATGAGCTCTCAAAGTTGACCCTTGGAAAAAGTGAAAAAACCTTGTAACTTGAAAATTAAAGGAGATATTGAAAAACGAATTGGACGAACGGTTTTCTCGTGGTTTAAATGATATAGAACCAAAGTTTCAAAATTTTGAAAATTTTTCTCGTTGTATTAGTAGTAATTTATTAGACTTGTCTCTGTTCTAAACTGCAAAGTTTAATTAACGAATTTTGCAGTTTCAGGTTTAATATTCCGGAAGTCGCGTTATCTTCCGGGAGAACCGGAAATGCTAAACGATTGTTGTTTGTTTTGTACGAGAAGAATTGAATTTGTAATTGTCCAACAGGCAATAAGACAACAAGAAAAATATTATAATAAACTGAACAAATACATAGAGGTTTTATAACATTATTTTCGAGGATGTTTATGTACATTTTGAAATTAAATATTGCCAAACTCTTGGCAAGCGACTAACTCGACATTTTGCCAAAAATTCCCCCATCGACGTTTCATTCTACATTAACTTTACTAGAACAATTAATGTTATTTAGTTTTATAAATAAATGAAGGTCTAGAATTTAAAAATATTTTCCGCCAAGTATTTAAGTTTTATCGCAAGTCGATAACTTTGCAGACACAGTTTACCGACACGAAGACGTAGTTTGTGCAAAATTAGGCCACAATCTGGTGCAGTAAGAAAACAGTACATGAATTTACACAATAACGACACATCAAATATTTCACGATCCCAATATTTCAGTGGCGCGCTACAGAAAAGATGGCCGCTCAGCTGATAAGCTGATATCTTAGTAAAAATATAAAAGAGAATATAGTATGTCAGTGTCAGTTAGATCTGTCAAATATCAAGCCACAGTATTTCTTTCATGTTAAGTTCATAAAATGAGTGCAAAACAAAGAGGTGTAATAGTTATTTGTCAAACTAGAGAGGAAAGCGCTTCTTTTTCCCCCTCGAGTTCGTAGTTTGCCTCATGAGTGCAGCGAGTGAGGCATTTCGAACAAGAGTGGAAGAAGAGCTTTCCTCTCGTGTTTGACACAATATTTTTTTCACGACATATTTCTAAAAACGATTTGCTCGGACCTAAAATATACTTTGAGAACACAACTGACAGACTGACACGTTAAAAGTTAGGTTATCAGATACAAGGCGATGCAGCAGGGTAGCCAATGAACTAATCTTAAACATCTTTAATAAGTTGTCAAATTGTGATTTAATAAGAAAAAGAAAAATAGAAGACAATTGTAAGATAATTTAAAGCATGTATATCACTAAAAGAAGGATTTTTAATAAAATTCGGAATTTATTTACAATTTTTATAATATATTTTTTGTAAATAACATTCATATTTGTAACACATCTATATTTTCCTCTCTAGAGAGGAACAACACATTTTCCTCACTATTTCGAGAGAAGAACGGTGGGGTTTCCTACCATGTCGTGAAAAAACTTATTTGTACCATGAAAAATTGGCGCAACTTTTATAGTGCAGATAAAATAATATTTTTCCGAAATCGATACTAAAGTACACGATATAACTATGCGATGTTAGCCAAAATAGTAGCTGAAGTTAAACTTTACAAACTCTTATGTCAAACTGTACTTCACAGACTCTTATGTCAAACTTGAATTACAAACCTAAAATAACAAACAAATTATTCTATAGTACTATTGGTGAATTTATTTATTATTTACCTTTGATAATAATTTATCGGATTTAATGCAGATCACATGCAGAACACGTCTAAGAATATATAAAAAATATAGAAAATTATAACCAAATTTGATATTTTGACAGTAGTTTTGTTATCACAGCCATCCCCGTCGCAACAGCTAGCTGACGTTTTACAAATACATAAAGATATTTATTTATGTTTTTAATTAATAATTTAACGATTTTAGATAAAAATATAATGTATACATCGACACTAAAGTATTTTTTATTACTCATATGGTTTATTCTCCTCATTCGCAATAAAATTTATACTGTTGTGCCTTGATATATAAATAACTATTTTAGATTTTATCTAAATTCAAATTTACCGCCGTATACTGCTACTGCCAATATGGTCGCTTGACTCAAGGTCATCGGTCATTGCGACATAAAAATCAAAAGTACTGACAGCTACACAGTTTAAATTTTTATACTGTGAAGAAAACGTCTTCGTATTCATTACAAAATTCTTTTTTGTGAATTCTTCCCTATCTAAATTTTGGATAATCTTCCGGGGTTAAAGGTTAATTTAGTGTAATATCACAATGTTAAAGTGTAAATGGTGCGTGTAGGTTTGCAGTGTACCCACTAACTTGAAGTTGTTGAAGTGATATAGATTTACGGACCATAAACTTGGAAATATTGCATTTTAATAGTTTATGCTATACGTAGACATGGCATTTATAGTATCTATAAGCAGTAAATAAATACATCAATAGCAGATCTTCATATATGATAGGCAGGCTTATTACATATATATTTTTATTTATTTATTCAAAGGTAAAAACAATTGTCTGCCACGCAACAGTTGGTAGAACAAAGCACAATCGGCCGCTCACCGACTGCTGTGATTAATAATTCACCCCGTTTTGCTTGGAACAACCAATATTAGTGACAAATTGATTTACAAGGCCTATTATGTTCTTGGCCTTAGAAAAATGGATTTGAGGTCACTAACAAAAGATTGTTGGATCAATGAAATCATTATTTACAACAAAAAATTCACACGCAAAAATATGCTGCTATTTTTACACACGAAGACTATAATAAATTGTTGCAAAATTTTAAAAATGTTTGACTGAGAAATTGAAAAGTGTGTGTCTGCACCTGAATGTATCTAGAGATGCTCGATTGAGTCTATATAATGATGTGTTAGTACCTACATAGATGTTTTTTTTTTTTGACAGGTAAGATTTGAATTTGACATAACGAATATAATATTAATTCATCGAACTGTCAATATTATTTCATTAGCAACAGTAACAAAGGTCATTAATTAATAAGCAACTATTGCATTGTGGGTATATTATTTGGCAGTTGTAGATAAAGTTGTTATATGGTTAGCGAATATATTTGTATATTTGGGTAGAATGTTTTCGAGAAATGGACGTATTAACCGGAAGATTGAAAGGCGGGTGTCTGCAGGGTGTCTAGAGAGGCATGATCGAATATTTATAATGGTGTGTTAGTGCCTACATTGATGTATGGTTCTGAATGTTGGGTGTGGATGAAGAAACATGAACGACGTATAACTGTTGTAAAAATGAGATATTTGAGAAGAAAGTGAACGTGTCCGGAATACATTGGTGTATGGTGAATGTGAAATTAAAAAGAATGTTGTTAAGAAAGTGGGAGAAATATGTTGGTTGGTAAAACAAAAAATTTGTGCTGTAGGTCTGCAATTGCAGATATATTTAACCGTGAAGTGTTAGCCAGTACCAGTAGTCAAAGCGTTACAAAAATTTTGGCACGTACATCAATTGAAGCCGGCCATCTCTTCACGCGCTGGGCTATTATCTTATACTACACATTTATTCAAAATGATTTTGTTTTTGTAGATTGCCAAAAAAAAAAAATGTATTCGTATTTGTTGATCTTGTTGATATAATAAATATTCATTAACGTAATTAAATTCTCTAAGTTTCGTTGTTAAGCTTTATTAATTGAAGACAAAAGATAAAAGAAAATTTATTTTGGTATGTACTTAACTCTACATACATAATTGAATTAAATAGTTCATAAATATTTTCGTCTCCTTTCATTATTAAATTAGCATACAAAGAACTTTATTTGTGGACATTTACATGTTCCACCCTAAAGCCACATTTACACTGTCCTATTTATACATCACACAAAAAAAATCGATGAATTTAATCGAATTATAAGTCTGCTTTAATTATTTAGTTAGGTACAAACTTTGTACTTGTGAATCTTCCTTTAGACTTTGAGTACAAAGTGAACAAACCTATAGATTTATAAGCTGATAGCAAAGTTGTAAAGTGACAAGCTTTCAATAAGGAATTTTGAGGCACATTTTCTGTTAATGAATTTGAATGTACGCAGGTTAATTAGCACATCAAGACGAAGCCGTCCTATTTTAATTTAACTCAGATGAATTATATTACTAAATTATTTGTTTAAAACCGTTTCTAATTATTGAGAGAAAAAAACAAAAGTGTGTTATTCATGTCAATCAATATTGGATGGTCTGAAACTCTGCGAAACCGGAAACACATTTAAGTTTAAATTCCCGATGCTTCACATCCGGTGGTATCTCTGTTTTATCCGAAGCACAAGTAAAAAGAAAGTGATAATAAAATTACTGAAACAAGGGTGTGGTCTGTCCAGAAAAGCCTCTGTTATTTCGTTGATGCTCCGGGGAGTTATACAACTCCGGGACGCCCGGAAAATGGAAAATTACCGGAATTGTTTGTCGGTAATTATTATATAGGCTTTCGATGTTGTCAGCATATTACTTTTTTACTGCTAGCCTTGAAATATAATAATAGAGATAAATATAAAAATATACGAAATTGGCTAAAATGAAAGATGTTGGGCGGAAAGACAGAGGTAATTTTTATGTTGGCCTGGTTCTCTCGTCTAAATGTGCGAACAGAAAAATAAACTAGTAATGCACTCAACTTGTCTAAATCCTATTCAAATAAATTCGAAATTGAGTCAATATTATTCTTTTCGCGCGGTATTTATTTACCTAACAGAAAAAACACTGTTTATTGAACAGTTGAACTTCGCGATGAACATTTACGCAAGTTTTAATGACCAATAGACGATCGGTTAATTGTGGCCAACACATAACATTCCTCCTAAATAACTTTTAAACAGTACAAAATAGAAAAAAGTTGCAAATAAAAACATAACTAAATTTACATTAATTGCTAACGAGACAACTATATCCCTATGTAATTTTGGACGCAGAATTCGAATCCGAGGTCAAAAAATATTGTACACCCCCCAAAATTAACCCCTGGCTCTAAAAAATAACAACAGGGTAAAAATAATACTCCACGAATAGTTTAAAACGTACTGTAACTATTTTTTGAATGTCGTGTTATGTGAGGAGTAATTTTCAGCCTCTCATGGGGATGTCACTGAATGACTTTGGTGCAATGCAAGTATTCACCTCCAAACTGCAGTGCTGCATATCAACAGCCAATTTTAGCATCGATTAAAATAAAAATCACGATGTCAACATTTTTTTACTGGTACTCTCTCAAATTTAAATTTAGGGATGGTTTCCGCCACTCTATGGGAGTAATTTTCGACCATCGCATCAATACTAATGCAGTTACTCACTGTTTCATAAGAAATTGAGACTTTGTAAACATTTATTACATTTACTGCAGTTTTTCCAAGGTGCGCCATGTACAAAGGGTAGTTTTCACCTTCCCTTGTGGGGGTGGCACTGAATCAAGTTGGGGCTACGCGAGTATTAAGTGCTGCAGATTTTTATCCAATTTGAGCTCATATTAAAATAGAAATCACATTGACATATTTTTTCCTTTGCAATTTTAATCTAGGGGTGGTTTCCGCTACTCTATGGGGGCAGATTGTAAGCATTGCATCGAAACTAATGCAGTTACTCACTCTTCCCAAAAAAACTGGGCATCGTAAGCTTTTTTACAATCACTGCATTTTTTTAAGTTTCCTGTTGTATGACGGTTAGTTTTCACCCACTCATGGGGGCGATTTTCAATGGAAAGTAATGTTGAGTCTGTGTTTATGCGTTATATACTTGATTGTTTATATTTAATTTGATTTATTAAGATTTAAAACTGTTCGCTGAACTTTAAGTCATTTTTACCCTGTTAAAAATTACACAGGAATATGATTGTCTTAAATGTATACGGTATCAAAAACTACTTAACATTTATTTATTTGATATTCTATATTGAACGAGCGTATTCTGTACACTTTAATTATGAAATAGTAAACTTTGATAACAATGTCTCCTTGAATACAAATTTTATAGATAGTCAAAGTTGACAAGAAAAATATCGCGTATCTGATTAAAAATTGCAGTCAGAAGTATTAGTATATAGGGTATCTTATACTTTAATTATTTATGAGCCATAGTTTAGATGTAACAAAAAAAAAATTGTCACAATTTCATGCAGTTGCATCCCACGAGTACAGTATTTTTTCATGTATTTCAAAGCATGAATTACTATAAATTAAATAGCATATATTTCTGAACTAATAAAATTTTCCCCACCAAATTGAAATGAGTGACTTGCGCAGTCGATGCAGTTACTTCGAGTCGAATATAAAATGTAGCAGCCGTCGAATTTTTATACGATTAAAAGTGCAGCAAAACCTGAAAAATCCTGAGGAATGGTGTTTCTATTTTTAGCTTGTGTCCGCGGAAACTAGCTTCGCGATTTTGCAAGTATTCTACACAATATACACGAAATAAAACATTCAAATATTATTTGAAATAATTTGCTATTACTCGTTTTAACAAATCTGTCTTTTATATTGTCTGCAGCAAAACTACTATCTGTCCTAAAAATATATACTGCAATAATTTTACTGTACAGAATCTTGAATTTGAGAATACATATGTTAATAAAATATTTAATAGTTACAGTTGAATTGTTACAAGCTCGTTATTTGGACTTTCAAGTTTTATATGAGGAATTTAAAAATGATAATTGCTATTTAAACCTGATGTAAGCAACACAGAACTTCCCGAAAAAATAATATATAAACGGTGCAAAATATAGACAAAAGTTTCAAATAAAAATTGTAGCTAATATTATTCTACATCTTTTTGAATAAAAAATTGTTCTCAAAATCTAATCAGTTCGTAATATGAACATTTAAAATCGTATTTTATGAACCCCAAAACGTGTATATTAGTTGCAAATTCACTGTCTAAAATTGTGACCCGTCATAATTCGTCCCTTACATACGAGCCCAGAATCATATTATTTGTCCCGAATAAGACTTTTAGAATACGTATTAAAAAAAATTGTTCTGATCCTACAAAAGGAAAATTGTACTCCATTTATTTGTATTTTAAATTCTGTTATTTTTAAGAATATTTTAAGGAAAAAGAACAACTGAATTAATAACAAATTAACAAAATTCACTAATATAAAGATTTCAGTTGGCTCAAAGGATTGGTTGGTACCACGAACACTGCTTTTGAATCTGATGACAACAAAATATAGAAAAATGTTTCGAATAAAGATTGTAATATTATACTACATCTTTTTGATTCCAATCTCATTTATTTAGAAAGATTTGCTCAAAAACCCTAATTAGGCCTTCAAATAATCTACCACTTACTGTTGATGAATTGTTCCCAAAATCTAATCAATTCGTAACATAAACATAATACCTCCCTTACATAAATGTATGTGCGGGAGGAAAAAATGATAAATATGGTGAATTAAACAATTTTCGTTAGTATGATTTTAAATGGGCCAAATGATATGATTTTGGGCTTGTATAAGTATATTTTTAGCTGTAAATATAATGATAATAAATGCGATACTTCATTTTTAAATACCAGAAAATATCTATCTTTAAGCTTTAACCAACAAAAAAACAAGAGCATTATGTTTTTTTCAAGTTAATTATTTTGAAGAAAATAAGTCGGCTTATTTGAATGTTTCGTGAACAAAGAGACGGAAAATCGCTTAAGGGCTTTTTGTTTGTGTTTGTAAAATTTTATCAAATAAATCCAGGGCACAGAAAGTTATTTTTAGATACTGTTGGAGACTTGTTATGCCTCACTAACATATGATCGTTTAAAAAAAATTTCTATCACTTATTTGAACCATATTTTATTGTTGCTACATAAACAATATATTCTGTGATGTTAGATAAATCAGCATCCTTAGTAACGGTTAAAAATTAAGCTAGTTTGGTTAAGATAATAGGCCGAAGCTCGTATGTGAAATCAAAGTACAGCAAAGGAAAAAATTCAATCAGAAAACTGATTAGGTCCACATCACATCAAAGAAAGAGATCATTCGTTTTTTGTTGGCATAAAACACATGTCCAGCTTTCAATCCATCACAAATGGCTGTGCGCTGGTTGTAGTGGTAGGCCTGCAGCCACACAAATCTGTGATTTCATCTCAACCCGAATCCCAATTCGCTTTTTCATCTTTTATGTTCGATATAAACATCTTTATTCGTAATAAAATGCGGGTGTTTACAGTACGACTGGTTTGCAGGCTTTCAGGACAAGGCAAGTCTTTCAGCGGTTTCAGGTCACGCTGAAGGCGTGTCCGCTGAAAGGTGCGGCGCTACCCTGGACCCGGACATTGCCGGGGAATTAGGGGATGTTTATTACTATTGTATCGATTCATAATTAATGTATTGTGTACTTATTTGCTTTTGGATAATAATAAATATATTGTTTACTAATTATAAACAATCGCGGGTCAATTAATAGGTATACATTGCTAACTTGATTGTCGAGTTAAACAGCTGAAAAAACAATGTTATATTCTTTGTATTCTTCATGATTCATTTGATTGTTAGGAAAACGTGCGGAAAATATGAAAATACGAATTTTCAGAAAATAAAGATTTAGACAGCTTCTCTTCTTCTTGTTACAAGAATTTATAGTTGTTACTTTCACAGAATATAGAACAAAGGTTTGAGCGTGCTATTTATCGAACAAAATATTTACATATTGGTGTGTCCAACACACTACTTTCTTATACATATAAAACCAACAATAGATGTTAAGCCTGTTTAATTTTTTATCTAACACCTCTCAATAAATGCTCTATAACTATGGCGATTTTAAACAAAGAAAGTAACAGATTACCCACTAGTGGGTATAATTTTGAGGAAAGTCACTAGTGAGTATTTTTTTGTTTATAACAATACTAATAACACACAACACCTTGGTAACTACTTCGATTGACATTTTAATTTAAAAATTTAAAGCATATGTCACTATCAAATAATATTTCTTTAATAATTTTTTTATTTATTAAGAGATGTTGGATAAAACGTTATAATTCTCACGTGGGCAAAGTGGAATTACCCACTCGATAAAATTATCTCTCGTGGGTAATTCCTTACGTTACCCACTTGAAAAGTAAATAACTATTGTTTTTATTGTAGTTATAGTTTTATTTTAAAATATTAATTAATATTTTGTCTTCAAAACTTTCTAACTAATAATACAAATATTACTTTCATAATATTTCAAATATACATAATTTTGACATTTCGTAATTATTTGACACAACTGTCATAGTATATTATAGATTAAGAAAGATAAGTGTATACTATTTTTTTTTACGATTCCAATATTTATGATGATTTTTATGTATTTCAAAATTATTTGAATTGTAATATAATTTATGATAGTTACCTTTGTTTTGTTTAATTTTGTTTATGTTTCACATTATTTGACACAACAGGAGAGAAAGTATACGAATCTCCCGAAGATATGAGTTTCTCTTTCAGTCGTGCAAAAATATATTTTAGTTTATGTTGCAACTGTACTTAAAATTATTGAAATATATCATTAAATATGTAATTTAATTTTCCTCAAATTTAGAAGTATGTACAATAAAGTGTAAATAACATTTTATATTCCAAATATTTTTGCTAACATCTTTTTTTGAAACTTATTTCACAGCTGAATATATTTTAGAAAAATATGGAATTTATTGGTTTGTGTGTCCAGTAAACTTCGTCTTCCGGTTTTTCAGTTTCATAAAATATCAACTCAACTCTGCGTATTTTAATGAAACTTATAAATTTTATGTTTCGTCACCATGGACACACAACTATCTATCCATCCATTTATCCACACACAGAGACATAATTTTTTCATGATTGCAATACTTTGTTTGTATTTGAAATGAAAGTGAATTGATTTTGTGTGCTTCCGTTAAAGAGCTATTAACTTATCACAAGCTTAGCGTAAGTAGGCGTTGGATTGTGTGGAAGTTGTTGTATCGATCAGACAGTCGGTTGTTTCAGCCGGAGCCGTCTGGAATCGGAAATGCCGTGATTGAAAATCTCTCCGATGCTCAGCGTTATATCGTGCGTGTGTTGTTTTAACCGCCAGGAAAAATGATCTTCGGATGTTTCGTGGCGTGACATTCATTTTTTTACCCAGAACAGATTGAGATTTAGAAGACGGTAAACATTTGTTTTATAACACGCGAGATGGAAAAATATTAAGTTGCACAAATAATAAACATATTATGGGTGCGGTTCACTAACGATTTAATCTGTTTAATAATTTTTTTATTGGTTTTAAAATAGAATTAATAATAAACTTTAGCTACTACTGCTAAAAATAAAAATTGCTATAAACTTGTTAATTAAGTTATTGTATATTTTCATTTCTCAGAAATTAAAAATATTTTCAATATTTACGTTAAAAATCTACTAAATATGAAACCAGAAAAATCTGATTTCGATGCTACGCTACATATTTTTAGATGATTTACTTTTGTACAAATATTTATACATTTTATTAAATAAATATTCAGCCTGCACATCATACATCATGAGGGTATCTGGCTCGCAACATAAAACTGAACTTAAATAAATATTAATTATATTTTTACCAGTTATATGCGATTATAGTATATTATTTATTATATGAGGGATTATGATAGTCATTATGCACGAAGACGAAGTAAATAATCCCAGTGAATAATGACCATAATCCCGAATATAAAACTATACTTTTTCTACTCCTGTAAATTCGGAAATCACTTTTGAAAATGATCGAAATTCGTTGAAAACGTCAACATAAAAATATACAATGACAATTGACTACATGTCAACTATCAGACGACCGTTGTTTGGTTATCCACATCACGTCTTTAAAATAAATCGAAATTAAGGATTTCTAGTTCTGTGATTGGTCGAGAAGAGTGAATTATGAATCATAATTTACTGTCGAGAATTGTGGACACTATAATTCATGGGGATATATTTATACAGGAGTTGAAAAATAACCTTAACACTGTTTTATAAAATGTCAAATATTTTTCGTGTGTTACAATTTTCTTATTAAATAAAAGTTTTAATTTGATTGATGTATCGTGAAATACTAATATTTAGGTAACCAAATGGGCCTTATTGCCTGCATTTGTAAATTCAGAACAACTTTTGTATTTACGTTTTTGCTGTAAAGTGAATAGATAAAAATTTAAAGCAATATCAAAAAAATTCCCATATTCCATATACGGGAGGTAAAAGTACAGTTTTTCTCTTAGCTCCATTTTGAAAAAAACGTAACAAAATTATGAAACAGGAAATGAAAGGTGTAGCAAGTAATAGTGCTCGTATATTTTTAATTAGAATGCGAAACTCAGTTCAGTTCGAATTACAGTCAAGCGAGATTTCCATCAGCTCTAGCAATTAACTACGTTACTAGTGTGTTACCGGACTTTGACTAACTGTAATTAGTGATAACTTATCAGTCATCACTCACGGCAGTCCTCAAACTGTCTTAAATGTAGATCATGGTGGATGAAAAGCTACGCGGACATTTTTGAGAGTATAAATTCAAAAATAAATCAAAAATCTATTTTTTAAATTGCACACAATTCAAAGTGTTTTTCGGTACATCTACTGAAAGGTGTTTCTATTAAATACAAAATCCAGGTATTCTACACGACCTATGCCCTTTCACCGACGCGCCACCGGTAATTTCAGATTGTCACACGGAAATACAACGGACGCGAACCGGTAAAGAGTTAATGGAATTTCATCGAACAATTTTTTGTATATTGGGTTCTTATTTTGCTAATGGGGTAAAAATAATTAAAAATTTTGTAATTATATTTAGCTGTTTCATGTGTGTTTTACTTATTAATTAAAACAAATATTTACTCAACATGTTTATTGGTTAAAAATGTAACATGAGTTCGGAACATCCCCTGAATGTTTTGGGCGAGGCTACATATTTCACTCAATTGTCCAACCAATTAATCTATTAATAATTCATATCAATTATTAATATAGTTTTGCAAATAAAAAATTATTACCTCAACGCTCATCCCTTCAAACAATTTATTTTTTAATTCTGACTCATGTCAAAAATTACATTTTTCAAGTGTTGTTTTGTTAGTTTCGAAAAGCATAGGTTAGTATTGTGCCGTCCACAACAGTTTTTTCTTTAACGTGTTGTAATTCGTAAATAGAAACAGAGTAACATTTCAAATGTTACCATTAAATCATAATTTACTGAAATATTTAAAAACAATTTGATATGGCTTCAAATAAACTACCACTTCCGGTTATTGGATTATCACCAAAAATGAATTAGCTCTTCTCAAGGATATACAATTGATATATACAAAATATTAAAATGTTCTGTTTAGTAGTTTTTTTTAGAAACTATAACTCTAAAATTCCATCGACACACAGAGGCAGACACACACACACAGACATCATCGCGAAACTATTAAAATCATATTCTAAGGAGCCTAGAACGTGCTCATCCACTGAAAACCCACTACCCAATTTATAGCATGATTATTTTTTGACGTTTCTTTAAACCAATGTAATACTTTATTGTATGTCACGTGTCTGCGTTTTAACCAATCCTGTCATTATTATACTGAGAATAATGCTCTTGTGATTATTCCCGGCAATTTTCTCTGTATCTTTTTTGTTTTTGTTGACAGATGTCAGATGTCAGATAGTTATCATCAATACAAGTAAAAATGAGCAAAAAAGATAGATTTCGTGCTGTGCCTGATGATGAAATAAAAAAATAATCTAATTAAATATAACTCGAGAGTTCGATAAATTAGAAAATAATTCTCCAGTATCTTTCTCAAACTTGTCGCCATTTGGCAATAGCCACTCAAGCCCTACGGGCTTTCGTATGTAGCGGGAGATAAAAATAAATTAATAAAGTTAAAGAAAATACTGCGAAATTTGGTGGAGGTTCCGCCAAAATAGTAAGTAAATAATACGCTACAGATTACAGTACGTTAGTTATTGTTTCAACCAGTCGTCAAATTTCAACATCCACCGATTAAGTAAAGGTCCAATCATTCGGTTTCATTCAACAAGTTTGTAGAACTGTTGCTGGAGTTTCCTAATGAAAATAAATTATGTCGAGAGAATATATTTATCACTGTCTTCTATCATGATTGTATATGATCGTTCGTGACTTGCTACAATCATAAGTTGAGTTGATAAACATACACATTTCTTGGATTCATATTATTTATATTATCGTTGAAAAACTAGTTGAAAATTGGAATAAATAGAAAGAAATATATTTAAAACTAAAATGTAATTAGAGTTGAACAAGAGTATAAAAGTTGACTTGAACCATTAGTGACAACTTGACACATAGACAACATATTTCTTACAAAACAATAATTGTTTGTGTCCAATATTGCTAAAAATAATTGCCCCCAAACTTTTATTGAAAAACTTGTAAGAGGTAAGAAAAAAGTTAGCAAAACTTCCAAAGAGCCTCCAGGGAAAGAATCGCTCAATGAGTGAAGACAGGCGAAGCAGAACCCAGGAGTTGAACCAGAGATCGATTGCTGGGGAAGCTAATGAGGTATATGCAAATCAAGGTGGCGCAGAAGCCGGCGATCAAGATGATAAGAGGTGATAAGGACACTTGAGGGGATAAGCTTGAATAATTAGGACATTAAGGAGTTTGAGGCTGTAATTAAGACTGGGAGATCTGCATGGCAGATCAGTACACTACACTAAACATTATGTAAACATGCATTTTAAATATATACCGTCATAAATAATTTTAAAATTGTTTTATTATAGAATAATGTGATTAAATGATAACAAAATTATGTTTATTCGAATCGTCACTAAAGTAACCCATTATACGACGATTTTGAACAACCCAGTGTCGGCAACCGTTAAATAATTATTGTACAATTAGGATAATTTTGGCAAATATATTGACGTACTATAGTAAATTTGGACGTAACATAAAACAAAATTTGCAAGAAGAATTAACTAATTAATTCCGATGACGAAATTGAGGACAAAACAAATAATTTTGAGTGTTATTTACGATTAATTCACTTTTTGAGGTTGACAACACTGACTGTCAATTTCAATTGACAACTGACAGATGTATAAACTTAACCAATATTATAATTTTTTTACAGTTTTCTCGAATTTTGGATTTCAAATACACTTAATATGTACCTCGGCACTGAAATTCCTTTTTATCACACATATGGTTTATTTTCCTCGGCAACTAAATACCATATTTGTGATAAAAAATTGAACTTCAGTGCCTTGATAAAATAAATAACTACTATATTTTATTATAGTAATTAAATGCATATACATAAATAAATATTTACCGTTTTGTAATATACAAAACATACTACCAATAAAGTACAATACCTATTATTTTTTTATTATAAATGTTAACGGCATAATTACTAACTAATTTAATTTATACAAATGATAGTAGATGATTAACACATCACGCAATATATACTATAAAAAGTATCAATTTGTAAATGAATATTCTATTAATTACAAAGTATTGTTATCGCAACAAAAATTAAATAAATCTATAGCTAGTAATTACACAATTATTGTTTTACTAATAATTTTATCGCTTCTTAATCCATCTAAAATATTTTTAATTAAAATAAATATTTCCTTTATATATTTTATCGCGTCAAGTGCGGTTACCAGCCGTCACAAGTTCATTTACCATTGACAACAAATACATGTTAAGAAAGTTCTGCACAATTTCAGATTTCACGAAATATCACTAAAAATTGGCCTATACTTTTATTGTATTTCTATATAATATAAACCCTAAGAAACTCAATGCTGTAGAGCGCATTGTCATATCTCTTATATTTATAGAGATATGATAATTTTCGATGTTTTTCGAAATGCTACTTTGAGTGGCTGCAACTCAAAATCTATTAAAGATATTGAAAAATAGACTCAGTTCTGTCCGTTTCATGCATTTTATTACAAATTAGCAAATTTTGAAAATTTTGAAATTTTGAAAATTTTTTCCTCAAATTTCGAAAGGCGATAACTAGATAAAAATAAAAGATACAAACTCGCAGAGTAGACCATTCGATTCAGCTCGTCAAAATACATAAGTATGTAAAATTTCATTAAAATTGCTTTACGCGTTATAGAGTTAGAGCAAAAAGTGTAAAAATGACGTTTTTGGCGAAAAACGTCAAAGGATACCCCTTGACGTTTGGCCTGAAAAAGGCCATTTTCAGACTTTTTGCTCTAAAATTTCAACCCACCATCCGAATGTTCTGAAATTTTTAGGGTTTATGTATTGCGATGAGCGGAATCCAATGGTTTAGTCTGCAAGTTCGTATCTCGTTTATTATTTGAGATATCGCTGATCAAAATTTTCAAAAAAATTACAAAAATTTTCAATTTTTTAAAAATTTGTTATTTTGCTATAATATGCACGAATAACACTAAACTGAAGAGTATTTTTCGATATCTTGCGTAATTTTTTAATTGCAGTTCCTCAAAGTTGCACTTTGAAAAACTTTAAAAACCGTCATATCTTGAAAAATTTAAGAGATATGATGATGCGCTCTGCACCAGTGAGTTTTTTAGGGTTTATATTATATAGAAATACAATAAAAGTATATGCCAATTTTTATTGGTCTTAACGGATTCAGTGGACGTCAAAATATGTATTTCCGCAAAAATCTAGTCAGCGATTTTTTTCGTAATGCCAATACTTCCTTATACTTTGTATAAGAAAGTAAAAAGCTCTATTATTAATTTATTAGGTAAATAATTAAATAAAAATGTTATTTTTAGTATTCGTAATATTAATTACACAGTTTGCAGTGTATTATTTTTGCAATAATAACAGTTCAAAATGATCATTGAAATATAATTATACTGGAACGGTTACTAACACTGAAAATGCGAGCCGAGAGAGGGCTATATGTGTTTGTTGTACAATGTTTTTACATAGCAACCGTTCAACAAACGCATGCAACCTTTCTACAAACAATTGTTAGACAAAGAAGAATAGTCTACGACATATATCTGTCTCAGGCTCGTTTTTCGCTTACATAAAAGCGTACAAGTGCGCCTTCCAGTATTACTATATTTCAGTGAGAGTGACTGAGATGTGAAATGACAACTTGCACAGTTTTTTTTTTAAACAAACAATAATACACAATAAACAACTTGGTAACCAAACAACAGAAAAAAGCACACTACGATACTTTCAATTTCATTTTATGTTAATGTCATGTGTCAAATATAATTTTCATTCTACATAATAGGCTTTTATTATTCCCTAAACTGTCTCGTGCATAAAACCCTACATTATGTACTTGTTACATAAATATCTATTACATAACTTAATCAAAAAAATTTAATTTTACTATTAAAAGTTCTGAAAATGTTTTCAATCAAGAATTTAAGTTTATTTGAATGAATGAAACAATATTTAAAAAATTCGTGAAATGTGTATCCACTAACTCATCCAATCTATATTTATAATTAATGTAAACATTATTAGAGTAACTAATCATACACGTTTTATAAACATTCCGCACGTGCTTTCCAAAAAAATATGTCTGATTCGTTTTATAAAATTTATTTTTAACGTCTTATAATGTAAGTGTTTTTAATAAAGAAAAGCAGACTGTGACAGGTTTACTACCCTCTTCAAGGGATGAAAGTACAAAGAGGGTGAAAGACATTAAAGTGTTGCGCGTGACAATTAATTTGACACCCCTTAAAATGAAAGTAGTAAGTAATTTTATTATTCTGGTTTCAGAAAGTCCATTCCTCTTTACATCAACGAAGAAGACAGCTATGAAAAGGATGTTTTGTTTTATGTTCAACTTGGGGAGCCCAAAATGGCGGATGGTGAGTACGCCCCCTGCCCTGTACGTTCATTTGCTTACTTTTGATTTTGTTAGTTTCATGCCAATGTCTTTTTTCTTACGATTATGATGGATTTATAGTTGTTGGTATGTTACAATTTTATTTATCATTTCATGATTTATCGGTATTTATTAATAGTTCGGCACGAATATCGTGACTTGAACTTAATATTTTTAAGATTACTTGATTAAATTTTATTTACAAGTACACGGATTTAACTTATGTAGAGGACGCAGTAAAAATGGTGACTCGAGCAGAGAAAAAACCGCCCAATATGAGAACGGAACAAGAGAAAATCGCACTTTTGGGCCGGCCACGACTTGGTGACGTCATCAGGGCGCAGATCCGTATCAAGGAGAGCAAGGAATTCAAGGTAATTATTTTCGAATACATTTTGCGAATTACATCTGAGTACAGCCCTGTACGACAAGCATATCGTATATCATTGTCTGTCACACGAACGTTTTACCATAATGAAAATTTTAGTCTCGGGAAATTGCGGTCAGAAAATCACTTGCGAAAATGAAAAAAACTTTTTCATTTATTAAAGAAAATTGAACGCATTTCTTCATGTGACTCTCACATCAAAAGTTTTATCTTATTTGCAAAATCATGTCGATACCTATCTCCAAATCTGACACATAACATATCATATTACGTCGAACACGTCAAGAAATTCACCCTCCGTTGAAATGCTATTTCCTTGCGACGATCAAATGAAATAAATAAGTTTTATTATTATTTTTTTTTTGTTAAACCTTAGCTGGACTTTAAATATTTATTCTGTGGGTCCGCTTTTATGTCGACTTTAAAGTTTAAAGACCGTTTAATGTATGTTTGTATACACAAACACAACAGACTGAGTTCTTTGTTTCTATACAAGTGAACTAGGTAATTAAAATCGCGCCGAGAATTTTTAGAACAGCTTTTGATGCGTTGAACAAAACACAAACGGCTGTTTTATGCATTATGTGCCAAGCACAGCGGACGGAAGGTCTTTGTGTTTCTTTCAATTTGATTTACTTTAGAAATTTTGCACAAATAGCCAGTTGACTAAAGGCATTAGTCAGATATTCTAAATAATTATAAATATGCAATAGCAAATCCCTTTCTATAATACTTTTCGATACAACCAAAAAAACGCACCCTCATATTTAAATTCCACCACTCTCGCCTCGTCCACATTCATACATCATTCGTTCACGCAACAAACCATCAATCATACCCAACCACTTATTCCTCGGACGCCCACACAATCGTTTACCTTCAATCTCACCCGCATATATTAGTTTCACTAACTTTTCACTCAATCTCATTTTCTTAACAACATTCTTCTCAATTTCACATGCACCATACACCAATGTATTCCGGACACGATTACTCTCCTCTCAAATATTTAATTTTTACAACAGTTATACTTCGTTCATGCTTCTTCATCCACACCCAACATTCAGAACCATACATCAATAGGCACTAATACATCATTATAAACACTCAATTGAGCATCTCTAGATACATTCACGTTTTGAGCAAATGTACCCAGAGCACCCAATACCTTGCACCCTACAGACAACCGCCTTTCAATCTTCCGATCAATACATTCTATTTTAATATTATTTGTGTAATAGGTCCATATTCAAATCAGTATTTTTTTGAATATTTTATATATTTTTTTTCGGAATCGATACTAAAGTACACGATATTACTACGCGAAGTTAGCTAATATACCAGCTAATGTTAAACTTTACAGACTCTTATGTCAAACTTGAATTATGAATCTAAAATAACAAACAAATTATTCTATAATACTATTGGTGAATTTATTTATTATTATTTACCTTCGATAATAATTTATCGGGTTTAATGCAGAACACATGCAGACCACGTTTAAGAATATATAAAAAATAATGAAAATTATAACAAAATTTGACACTTTGCCAGTAGTTTTGTTATCACAGCCATCCCCGTCGCAACAGCCAGCTGACGTTTTACAAATACATAATTCTATTTATTTATGTTTTTAATTAATAATTTAACGATTTCTGAAAAAATATAATGTATACCGTGGCACTAAAGTATTTTTTATTACCCATATAGTTTATTTTCCTCAGCTATCGCCTCTGAGAATAAATTCCATATTTGTAATAATAAAATTATACTTTAGTGTTTTGATATACAAATAATTATTGTGTGACATTTATATTATTTTATTTTTAAGAAATATCTTTTTTCTACGACTACTGAAAAATCTACTCATTGTATGTGTGTTGTTGTTAGGGATATGAGGTACATTGCAAGCATCGTGCGAAATGAATTTGTTTTGTGAGTATTTTAATACAGGTCAGCTCATTAAGTACAGGTGCCATTGCTAGGATACTTATTTAGAATTGTCAAATATTGGAATGGTGAAAGCGGGACAAATTTATTATTAAAATTAAATTAATTAGGAAATAATATCGTGGTTGTAGAAAAAGTATATTGTACAACTCGCATGGAATGTCCATTTCATACTCGTATGATTTGCAGCATGAGCCGAAGGAAATGAGTACCATTCCATGCTCGTTGTACAATATACTATTTTCGTGTGAATTTCAAACCACAGTATAAAAATTCACACAGTAACGACACTTCAAATATTTCATAATCCCAATATTTCAGTGGCGCGCTACATGAAAAGATGGCCGCTCAGTGATAGGCTGATATCTTAGTAACCATAGAAAAGAGAGTATAGTATGTCAGTGTCAGTTATACCTGTCAAATAACAAGCCATAGTAATATTTCTTTCATGTTAAGTTCATAAAATGAGTACAAAACAGAGAAATAATATTTTTAGATTTTATCTCATTTGTAAATGACTGCTATTCAAATTTATCATCGTATTCTGCTACTGCCAATATGGCCGCTCGGCTGAAAGTTGATCGATGTGACATAAAAATCAAAAGTGTCCACATTGAGTGTCGGCTACTGTGTGAATTCTTTTACTGTGTTTGTTATCAATAAATATTAATAAGTGTGTGCTATAGACATTAAATAACAACCAACAATAATGTTAATTTTTTTTTTGTGTATGTAGAACACTGTGGACAAATTAGTCCAGCGAGCCAACGCCTCTTTGCTAATTGGAACATCATCTTGGAAAGAACAATTCATCGAAGCCTTAACAGTAAACCCAGGCGATGATGACGAAGAAGAGGGTAAATCTGCTTCGTGTATGGATTACTTCATGCATATATTAACAGTATTCTGGAAACTAATCTTTGCTTTCGTACCTCCAACCGGTAAGAAATAATAATAACTATTTTCAAATGTGAGTGAAATTCTAAATAATTTGTCTGTTCCATGTAGATATAATGAAAGGCTATCTTTGCTTCATCGTGTCCATCCTCTCCATCGGCGTCGTGACGGCTGTCATCGGCGACGTCGCGTCGCACTTCGGCGCTACGTTGGGGATCAAAGACTCCGTCACGGCCATCGTGTTCGTAGCGCTGGGCACCAGCATACCCGATACGTTTGCTAGTAAAGTCGCCGCGATACAGGATAAATATGCTGATGCCAGTATTGGAAATGTCACGGGTTCGAATGCCGTCAATGTGTTTTTGGGGATAGGGATTGCTTGGAGCATAGCGGCTATTTATCATGGAGCTCATGGACAGCCCTTTAATGTTCATCCCGGAAAGTAAGTAATTTAAAAAATATTTGATATGTCTAGATAATTTCCCGATTACAATACACACTTCCGTCATGTTTTCGTTTCCAGGTAGAGAAAAGTTATAAATGTTAATGTTAATATATGTGCAATAAACTATTTAACTTTTTTTGATGTAAAATAATAGGGAAGCCAATAATTGAACATTTAAAAAATATTATGCTTTTTTTTCTGGGATTCGGATTCAGCGTCCAAAATGACATAGGGATATTAGTTGTCACAATAGAACTTAAAAGATAATATATTTTTTGTGGGGCTGTGTTACTTATGAGCCAGTAATATTTTAAAATAACTGTCACAATTTAATAGAACAGTATCTACAGTATTTTTTCACCTATTTCAATGCATGTAATAAATGAAATAGCATATTTTTAAACTAATAAAATATTTCCCACCAAATTTAAATGAGTAACTTGCGCAGTCGATGCAGTTAATTTATAATCAAACTCGAATATAAAATCTAGCAGCCGGCGAATTTTTATGCGATTAAAAGTGCGGCTAAACCTGAAAAATCCTGAGGAGTGATGTTTCTATTTTTAGTTTATGTCCGCGGAAACTAGTTTCGCGATTTTGCAGGTATTCTACACAATATACACGAAATAAAACATTCAAATATTATTTGGTAAATTGTGCTACTACTCGTTTTAACAAATCTATCTAGTGTGAAAAACTACTGTCTATCTCAAAAACATATACAGCAATGTTTAGAATGTTGAATTTGGGAATACATACATATGTTCATAAAATATATTTATAGTTGCAGTTGAATTATTTGCAAGCTGTTAATTTAAACATTCAAGTTTTAAATGACGAATTTAAAAATGATATTCCCATTTAGAAACTGTTGTGGGTAACACATAATTTCCCGAAAATTTTAATTTATAAACGGTACAAAATATAGAAAAAGTTTGAAATAATAATTGTACCTAATATTATTTTACATCTTTTTAAATAGACAAACTTTTCTCTAACTTAATTATTTACTGAGATATACCTAAAAAACCTGATAGGTATAAAATAAACTACCACTTTCGGTTTAAAATTTAAATTTGAAATATAACATTTTTAATCTTAAATATGTATTTTAATTTAATTTGTTTGTTTGTTACAGCCTGGCCTTTTCGGTGACAATTTTCTGTTCGGGGGCAGTTTTAACCATCATAACAATGATGATTCGAAGAGCGCCAGTGGTGGGCGGGGAGCTAGGGGGCCCGGTAGCCATCAAATACGTCACATCCGTGTTTCTGTTCTCTTTGTGGTTGCTGTACCTAATTCTGAGCACGCTGGAGGTGTACCACGTGATCCCTGGGTTCTGAATCACCCTCCGAGTGAACCGTTGGGTGCATGGATGGACGCACTCATCCCATACAGGGCCGGACTTGTTTTATATTCAATTTAAATTATTTAAATATATTAGGTTCAGTGAAACATTTAAATATTATTATTGTGTCCTCCCGGTATGTATGATGTGCGTTCCACGGCACAAATGTCTGGTCAACATTCCAAGTGAATGTAAAGATGCGCGCTTTGTACTTTAACACCTCGGATACTACGACATCGATACATCCGTTATTACAAACTATGTTACAATCAAATCAATACTCATTATTATTGTACGATCCACGGTACTTACTTGATGTAAATCGTCGTCATTCGTTAGTGACTTTTCGCTACTGTTAAGTTGGCATCATGATTGATTGTGATTGGACGAAATCGCTACAGAACAACATACTGCAAATTTAGAAAATCGTCATTTTATTAAAAGTTTATTTCGAACTTTTTGCATCCTAAAAATAGTGACATTTTTGTAAGTTTGCAGGTTATGTCGGCTATATTGTTACAGAATTTAAATTCGTCGGCCATTTTTAAATCCCCCAAAGGTATTTTTTATAAACCATATTGTAGTATTTAATGTGTGAATGTTGGTATGTCTGCAGTGCTGATTCGAAAATGTTCATTCTATTTCGAAAATTATGAGATATCAAAGAAATTTCATATATCATTTAAATTTTAAATTATATACAACGTCAAATCTACTTATGACAGTTATGTTGTTAGAACATCAGCAACGAAATGTTGTTTGTTGTTTTACTCAGGTTGTTTAGTGCCTCTTATACAGGGTGTTCTGTCAATAATTAAATCATTTATTTAAATATTTTAAATATAATTTCATTATTTCCCAAATCAAGATTATCAAATTCAAGTTGAAAACTGTCAAATTGATGGCGTATACAAGATGGCGCTTTATTATAGACTGAATCTAGGGATCTTAACTTTACTTCTAACTAAAATAAATAAAACTATTTTTTATTTATACTTCATTTACTGTAGTCAACTTAAAATCTTGATAAAATTTGTATCTGTTTACTCTACGAAATAATTCGAGACCAATCGGTATTCAGAGACCAAAAATGGAGAAGAAAGGTGCTGCGATCTAGTAGCCAACTCTAGAACCAAAATCGTAGACAGACGAGTGGCTGAAATGTAGAAGGTAGATTAGGAAATAGGAATTACCATATCTCTCAAATTTCATGACATTTTAGGGGTTAGAGGGCACGTATTCAAGCGTTCAACTATTTTTTAGAGCTTCCATTTCATCGAATCAGTACGACATGTGTAAATGGTACAGTCGATACAAAAGTCACTATTTAAAATTACAATAACTTTTGTGTCAGCCTGTAGATTGAAAAGTGTGTTTTAATTTAGGGTTAAACTAGTCCAAATGAATTATTTATAAAATAGAGTAAATTGTTGTTATAGCACTCAATTATTTTGTAAGTATGTACACCACGGCTTTGTTGAACTATAGAAAGCAAAGCAACAACTTATTTATATTGTACGACCAAGCAAAACTGATCCGTCAAATTTAATTAAAAAAAAAAAAAAATAAATGGATCAATTTAGCTTGATAGTACGATACTAGCGAATCATATAAACGAAATAATAATAAACTGTCAAAATTAATCATAGAGGTATATTTTTATAAATAATAAGCAATATTTATGTTAAGTTATATAGTAATATAAGTATTTGTTGCTGAAGTTCGTGTTTAAACTTAATTGTAAGTAATTTAAGTATTTATTTGAATTTTTAAATCTTGGTGTCTTCCTATGTATCCCGTAATATTAATTGTGAATGTTCAATTGTTAAAAAAAAAATGGAGGAATTCCAAATAGGTACCTGTTATACAATTCTGCATTTGTTTAAATTATTGCAAACATTAAAATTGTATCTATACCTAAAAATAACCTAAATGGCTACTAAAGTGTCACTTTACTAGTCAAATATATGTACTACTACTACTCTCTCTCTCTCTCTATCTATCTCTTGTAACCTGTATCTCTCTGTCGCTCTCTAAATGTTATAATTAATGTCACTGGATAATTGTTAAAATATTGTAAAGGATATAGAACAATTTTGCGAAGAAACTTTGTTTTAAAAAACAACAGAAATGTATCTTTGGGGTCCCTTATTTCCAGTTTTCTATTTGCTTACAATCGCTTCGTAAAAAGACAAATATAATAATCGAAAGAAAATTTAGAAAATATATTACAATAATAATACTGCAGGAATGTATTTTAAGTTGCAATATAACACCAAGATCTACTAGATTTTGATATTATTCACTTATACAGTGTATTCTAGTCATAATAAAACAAGTATTTTTTATTTGGAATGAAATTTTGATTTGTAAAAGGCCTAAAATTAATTTGTTGTTGTTGTTATTCTTATTGTAAGAAGAAATCCATGAAATGTTAGCCCATTGTATCGCTTATTATGATTGTAGTGTTTTTATTAAAGAATAAAATGGTTTGACTAAATGTACTTAATATAATTTCAAATTGTGCCCCCTGGACAATTTAGAATTGTTACGCTACTGTGTACCGGCTGATGCTACAGAGACATCTGTGATTAAAATTCAATGCTACAAGTGATTTGTATTTATTTGTATTTTATTTTATGTTTCTGCTGTTTTCAACATATATTTTAAAGATAAATCACGTGAAATACTTAAATAAATATATTGAACATTAATTTAACGATATTTTCAGGGTCGCCCACCAATGAAAAACAGTTATCTGTCATGGTTGCCAACGTAAATGTAAGAATTTCCTTTTATCCTTTTAATTTGACAAAAATTATGGTTTATCGTTTATAAAAATACGTAAAGTGTCACTTTTTAAGTGGTTTATCCTTCAAAGAATCTCTGGTATTGTTATCCTGTCATCTAGAGACGTATTCACAGTTTTATTGAAAATGCAATGGAGGCAGATCAGTTGGTAACTTAGTTTGGCATAAATTTTTCCAGTAAAAGGTCCAGCATTACATTGATACTTCGGTAAAAAGTCATCGGTAATTTTGTTTCTCGTTTGACAGTTTTCTAATAAAGCCAGTTAAAAGGTGACATTTGTATATTAAGAGTAATCATGCTATGAATTCGTGAACTATGCAAAAGAACGGCAAGGTATAACATTTTCACATTTACTAGTGATTATTACAAGTGTCTTTCGTTTATCAAATTCGGTACTGTTCAAAAAATGTTTTGTGTTGAAGTTAATCAATAATATTTATAGTGTTATTTTATGTCAAATCAATGGTATATATTTTGATGAAGATTCATGTTAATTACTTATTAATTATTTGTTTAACTGTGCAGGACACCAAAAACAAATCTGAGAAGAAAACTGAAGAGAATGACAATAATGAGGTGAGATATGACATTGAGTGCCTGTCACATTCTTTAGGTACTTGAAAAGTCAATAATTTTCACGGCACAAGTTTCCTAATGTCAACTATTATCAGTGCATTGACACAAGGAGCCAACTGAACTAATTGATTGGTTAGATTAGGCAGACATTTATCTCCTTCATTTCAACTCTATCTTTACACGTATTCTATTTAATATTTAGCATGATCTTAATGTCAAGATGACACTTAATCGTTTTATCTACTAGGTTTGGCCAATACTAAAAATTAAATCAATATATTGACAATTGTATTTGTCAAAACTGAGTTTGTGGGTGGAACAAATTTACATTTTGAGGTTATCCGTATGTTACAGACGAAAAACAAAGCAATAGGGGGTGCACCGCCTCCTACGCCCCTAAACAAAACCAAGTTGAACGCCGGAAGTGTCCAGGGCCCCCTTATCAAGAAGGATAAGCGTCAGTCAAGCTCCAGATTTAACATCACTCGTAACCGGGAGCTTGAGGTGTTACCGCTGTTAAAAGGTGTGTTGCACTTCATTTGTTTTGTTGTTTACGTCGATAGGCAATTGTTAAATGTCAGCGCCTGCTACTCTACATTCATTTATTTTTCCTGTGCAGTTGTTTATCGATGTTCTTTTGATTATTTCTTTATTTAATTTGTGTTTTTTTGTGAAATCTAATACAGGCGTCATGATTTATTTATTTATTTTGTATTACTTAACTAATATGAATCATAATTGCTGGTTAACTAAATAAGTGACGACTTTGGTGACCTTGACAAAAAATGTAATTAACTGAAATGTAGAAAACATAAACAGTAATTTAGGAATTCAAGATCTAAAAATTTAAAGAGCGCAGTTATAAAGTCTTCCTACTTTGCTCTGCAAAACATTTAACATTGAAATATTTTCTGGCATAATTAACGACTAAATCTAATCTTCTAATTTTAGTTCGCGGTTTTACTAGCGTCATGGCCAAGCAACGCAATTAACATTCTATTATTCAATAGAAAAACATTCGCTGTAAACATTTTTAAATGTTTTTTTATAACACATAATATTAAAAAATATATTTATTATTTAATAAATAATTATAACCGATTTTTTATTGATACTTGAAATATAATTTATTTTTATTCATAAGGTTAGACAACCGGCTAGACATTTATGTATAGTTGGCAGCCTTCCAGATTTTCAATTGTTTTCCCCCACTACACGCGCGTCAAACGCGTAGCAATTGTTTTATTTTTTTACTCAAGTGGAAACGTAGCCAGCGTTGATATTTTCCTAAGCAGGAAAATTCCAACTGGTTAAAAGTTTCTGTCACGAAAATATCGGCAGTATAAAATAACATTTTTAGCTTTTAACTATAGTATGTACTACATGCTAACATTTTTAATACCACTATAATGAAAATTAATGTTTTCAATTAAATAAATAACAAAAATCTGATATGGCGAACACATAACCTCTCGAAAATTAAATTTTTTAAAACGATACAAATTATAGAAAAACATTTGGAACATGACTATCTAAAATCTAAATAAGTATAAAATTTGACATTGATAGCTTTAATAAATTTTATGTTATTATGGACGAACCAGAAAATAGTGAAATTGTATTCTAGGGACCCTAAAACGTGCTTATCTTAATCGAAAATTTTAACCCCTAAAGTTTTCAATGTTGTTTTAGAAATATTTAATTATTGGCTTTCCTAATTATTTTTCATCAAAAAAGTTAAATAGTTTATTGTATTTATGCATTTTTTGATACTAATATTTATAATGTTACTCTACCTGGAATCGAAAAAATGACAGATATATTTTTGGTTTCTTAAAATCTTCAGTGTTGTGACAAAATAAATGTGATATAAATTAAGAGTTTATTTTATTTAATAAATTTTTGTCGAGCACTCTTTTGACCATAAAACTATTTCACTATATCTAAATTATATATTTTTAATAAAAACACTTGAAATCAAACACTGATGACAGCAGATGATAGATAAAACCAATAACTTTCAATTGATACATTTTGATGATTTAAATAAAATTATCAATAAACATTTCATTCTTCCGGTTTCAGGTAGAGATAAATTATAAATATTAGTGTCAAAAATACAGAAATTCAATAAATTATTTAACTTTTTTGATGTAAAATAATGGGGTTTTTCACCATTTTTTTTTTATGAAACTTTATTTAAATTGAAGACTATCTACACTTTTAAAAAGTCTTAATTGTTATTCATTAAGCCACAATATTTTTTTTAAATGTTGTGACGTCATTGTAGAGGTGTTGCTGAATCTAAAACAGCACAGATTGTAAATTGTAGTCATATATTTTTTTACTTATTTTATTATTATCATTACAATATAATAGAACATTTATGTGACTAAAATTATATAAATCTCTACTGTTTGAGATCCACCAACACCTCTATAATGACGTCACAGCATTTAAAAAAAAATCATTGTGACTTAATGAATAACAATTAAGACTTTTTAAAAGTGTAGATAGTCTTCAATTTAGATAAAGTTTCATAAAAAAACATTTTAAAAATAACATTGAAAAGTGCGAGAGGTAAAAAATGGAAATAAAGTGCGAGTCCGTCTCTGTGTTGGTAGCCTGTTGAATCGAACATTGGCGTCGTCACGTGACTAGATCGCGGGGGAGGACGTCGGCGTTGAGTGCGCATGCGTCATGCACCCTCCGTATAATCCACTATTAATCTATACCTTACAGACATAGCCGATGCAAACAAAATTGTTTTTACTTTTAAAATATACCAGACATCCGAACAAACCATCCTAATATAATTATTATCATGGGGAAACGTCGGAAAATTATGTGGTGATAATATGTAAAATCCAGCGCAACTCATGCTACACCATCTCCAGTTTAAATTAGTTGTGTGATGTATACGCGATTGATAAACGAATACTTCTCATCTTGCGCATAATAATTAGTGATGTGATGGTGCACTCAACATTCGCGCAGGGTCACGTGATGGGGCATTGCTCCACTGGAGTCGGCATACCCAAGTCTCCGTCGTTCCACTCCGGGTTAGATTTAGCAGCATCTGCTAGCGTCGACTCACTTAGTGGCGTGCTATCTACTCCGGGCGCTGTCACACAACCCTCCTCGAGAGGCTGTGCCCCTCCTGGGAGGTTTGTTCCCAGAAATGGGGTACCTGCCGCGAATTGTGTTCCTTTGCCCACTTTGAAAGGTACTGTTTGCCAAGTCGCCCTCTGTTTGTTTAGCCAACGCTCATTTATTCATCCAAGTTAATTGTAAAGTCTTTACATAGAAAGTCAATTAAAATTGCATTCATTCTTTAATTTTATTAAATTGAAATTACTTTCAAAACTCATATTTGCAAATTATAAATACTCTTGGATGATAGTTCTGCAATATATTGGCTGGTACCGCAAGATCTGTTTTTGGGTTGAAAATTGTCTATGAAACATATATATTAAATATAACAATAAAAATTGTCTCAATGAATTAATAACTTAGTTATTATTCTGAGGCTGTTTTTTATGAAACAGTTGACAATTTTTATTGTCTTTATATTTTTTTACTGTTTTTGGGTGTTTTAAGACAAGTGTTTTAGCGCTGTACAATGTTCTAAAATTATTTTATAGGAAAATGCTTCGAATAGAAGTTACAAAGAAATATTTTATCTACCACTTTTATTTGAAGTATTTTTTTATAAAATAATTGTACAGCGTTAAAACTAAAGCTAAAACAGTTATTTAAAAACAGAATTTGTGGTGGCAGCCAACGTTCCGAATTATTGAACATAATTATTCATCACGAAACAAATGAATAACGTAAACAAGTAAATATAAACAGTAACTATGTAAACAACAAATTATGATGTACAGGGTGTTTTTTAAAGCAGCCAATCAGTTTTGCTGGCTAATAACTTAGAGGAAAAATAAATACACAGGCTTATACAGCAATAATTGTACGGTTGGTCAAATAAAATATTAAGTGGTACGAATAGTCTAAAAGGTACTGCAACTATTTTTTTAATTTCATGTTATGTGAGGAGTAATTTTTGCCCTCTCATGGGGATGTCACTGAATGACTTTGGTGCAGTGCAAGTATTCACCTCCAAACTGCAGTGCTGCATATCTTTAAGCAATTTTAGCATCGATTAAATTAGAAATCACGATGTCAAAATTTTTTTATTGATACTTTATCAAATTTAAATTTAGGGGTGGTTTCTGCAACTCTACGGGAGTAGTTCTTGACCATATCATCAAGACTAATGCAGTTACTCACTGTTTTACAAGAAACTGAGACTTTGTGAGCATTTATTACATTCACTGCAGTTTTTCCAATATGCGCCATGCACGAGGGGTAGTTTTCACCCTGCCTTGTGGGGGTGTCACTGAATAAAGTTGGGGCAACGCGAGTTTTAAGTGCTGCAGATTTTTATCCAATTTGAGCTCATATTAAAATAGAAATCACATTGACATATTTTTTTCCTTTGTAATTTTAATCTAGGGGTGGTTTCCGCCACTCTATGGGGGCAGATTTTAAGCACTGCATTGAGACTAATGCAGTTGCTGACTCTTTAAAAAAAACTGGGCATCGTGAGATTTTTTGTAATCACTGCAATTTTTAAGTTTCCTGTTGTATGAGTGGTAGTTTTCACCCGCTCTTGGGGGTGATTTTCATTGGAAACTAAAGTTAACTCTATGTTTTGTGTATAATATACTTGAATGTTTATATTTAATTCGATTTATTTTTATCCTGTTTTTTCGGTAGGGGTTGAAATATTTTTGTGGGGCTGTGTTATTTACACTTGTATTCTGTAATTGATTGCAGACGCGTCGCCAGCGGAAAAGGAAGAATTATTCATACAAAAGTTACGACAATGTTGTGTGCTGTTCGACTTTGTATCCGACCCGCTATCCGACTTAAAATGGAAGGAGGTAAAGCGTGGGGCCCTACACGAAATGGTCGAATACCTGACCTCTCAAAGAGGAGTCATAACAGATGCCATCTACCCGGAAGCTGTCAACATGGTACGAAGCAATTATCACTGTTAAAATAATAATAATAAATTAATTGTTTGTACAGTTTGCAGTGAATTTATTCCGGACACTTCCACCGTCTTCAAACCCAAACGGAGCGGAGTTCGACCCCGAGGAAGACGAGCCAACGCTTGAGGCCGCTTGGCCGCATTTACAACTAGTGTACGAGCTGTTCTTGCGTTTGTTAGAAGCGCCTGATTTTCAGCCGAACTTGGCGAAACGCTACATCGATCAGAAGTTTGTTTTAAATTTATTAGAACTTTTCGATTCTGAAGATCCCAGAGAACGCGATTTGTTAAAGACGACTTTGCACAGAATCTACGGAAAGTTTTTAGGGCTTAGAGCTTTCATTCGAAAGCAGATTAACAATGTTTTTTATCGGTTTATTTATGAATGTGACCATCATAATGGCATTGCAGAACTTTTAGAAATTCTTGGAAGTATTATCAACGGATTCGCGCTTCCCTTGAAAGAGGAACACAAGATTTTTTTACTGCGCGTTTTGCTTCCGCTACACAAAGTTAAATCGTTGTCTGTGTACCATGCACAACTTGCCTACTGCGTGGTTCAATTCCTTGAGAAGGATCCCAGTCTAACTCAGCCGGTGATCAAGAGTTTGTTGAAGTTTTGGCCCAAGACGCACAGCCCGAAAGAGGTGATGTTCTTGAACGAATTAGAGGAGATTCTGGATGTTATTGAACCCATGGAGTTTCAGAAAATCATGAAACCTCTTTTTATTCAGCTTGCGAAGTGCGTTTCCAGCCCACATTTTCAGGTAAAACATTTTTCAAATCGTTGCTACTGCTGATGATAAGTTCAATAATGAGTCATTTTCATCAATTTTTCATTAAACGGTACAAAATAGAAAATAATATTAAAGTAAAAATTGTAACTAATTTTGCTGTAGTACGCATCGTAATATGTCTTATATTTATCGAAATATGGCGATTTAAATATTTTTGAAAATACGGAAATTTCCCCAAATATGACTTAAAATTGCAATTTTTTTTATTACATTTCTTTATAATATTCGCGCCAGGAAACCCATTGCAGCAGAGCGCATCGTCATATCTCTAATATTTTTCGAGATATGACAATTTTTTATATATTCCGAAGAGCAACTTTGAGGGGCTGTAACTCGAAAACTATACAAGATATCGAAAAATATCTCTTGTTTTGTGTTTTTCGTGCCATTTATAATAAATTAGTAAATTTTTAAAATTTTGAAATTTTTTTGAATTTTTTTCAAAATTTCGATTAGAGATATCTCGACAAATATGAAAGATACAGACTTGCAGTGTTCACCAATCGATTCAGCTCGTCGAAATACATAAACCTTGAAAATTTCAGAAAATTCGGACAACCGGTTGAAATGTTAGAGCAAAAAGTCTGAAAATGGCCAAATTCAGGCCAAACGTTGACTTTTTGCGCAAAAAACGCCATTTTCAAGCTTTTTGCTCTAACTTTACATCCCGTTAAGCGATTTTTATGAAACTTTGCATACTTATGTATTTCGACGAGCTGAATCGATTAGTGAACACTGCAAATCTGTATATTTAATATTTGTCGAGTTATCGCCGATCGAAATTTTGAAGAAAAATACAAAAAAAATTCAAAATTTTTTAAAAATTTGCTAATTTGTTATATAAGGCACCAGAAACGCTAAACTAAAGAGAATTTTTAGATATCTGGTGTAGTTTTTGAATTACAGGCCCTTAAAGTTGCACTTCGAAAAATACCAAAAATCGACGTATCTCGAAAAATATTAGAGATCTGACGATGCGCTCTGCTACAATGGGTTTCTTAGCGCGAATATTATAAAGAAATGTAATAAAAAAATATTACAATTTTAAGTGAGAATATTCCGTGAGTTTCAAATTTTTCTATCGGAATGTGAATCTGTATTGAATGATTAATAATTACAGTTTCTGTAATTTGTTTATTCCCATAGCAACTAAAATTAGTTTATTAAACATATAATTTAGTTTTGTCAAAAGAAGCAAACAAAATCTGGTGTGGGCACCACACTACTTTCTTATACAAATAAAACCAACTGAACACGTATGACTTGTTCCTTGCGTATGACTTTATTTTAAAATAGAAATCTATTAATATCTAGTCAGCAAAACTTTCTAACTAATAATACAAATATTACTTTCATTTATAATATTTCACAAGACACATATTTTTGACAGTTCACAATTATTTGACACGTTTGACACATAAATATTAAAATCGTATTCTGGGGAGCCTAAAACGTGCCCATCCACTGCAAACTCACTACTGAATTTTTAGCATGATTCTTATACCTCCCTTACAGGATGTGGCGGGAGGTAAAAACTAATTTCAATAATTTTACATGAACAATGACAGTCCAAGTTTGACAGACTGACAATTGTACAAATAATAAATTCCTCAAAAACAGTTGTACAAAAATTCATTGTTTTTGAGAAAAACCGTGTGATAAAACTCATTTTATGAACGCCTTATTCCATGCAGCAACTTTTGTAATTACACTTTTACTGTAAAGATAAACAGTTTTGTAAATAATTATTTATTCAAAGGTTATCTTCAGGAGTAAAATACAAAGTATACATGTAATTAGTTGTCACAAAACTGTTAAATGAACCACATCTGGAGGTGAAGTGACCAGATATAATTTTACTGCTGAAGATAACCTTTGGAAGGTCAAAATATTGACTAAATAACTATTTACAAAAAGGATTGAAACCCAACTTATAAAATGTCTCCATCCAACTACATTAATAATAAACAATATTTGATGTGTCCAGGTTGCAGAGCGCGCCCTCTACTACTGGAACAATGAATACGTAATGAGTTTAGTTTCTGAAAATGCAACAGAAATCCTCCCGATTATGTTCCCGAGTTTATATCGGAACAGTAAGTCGCATTGGAACAAAACGATCCATGGGTTGATTTACAACGCGCTCAAGCTGTTCATGGAAATGAATCAGAAGTTGTTTGATGATTGCTCGCAGCAGTATCGACAGGAGAGGCAAAAGTAAGTAGAGAGCTGCAGTTGCAGAACTGCTCCGTTATTCTACAACTACTTTGTTTAGTTTTAAAAAATATATCGGATTCGAAATTTAATTTGGTTTATTTTTGTACTTATTTTAGTTAAGATCAGCAGTTGCTGTTATTATTTTTTATTTTGTTGGAAATAATTAAATCGCAAATATATATTTTTTAAATATGTCAGTATTTTATTTTGTTAATTATTTTAGAATTGTTCCACTTTCAAATATCGAAAATAATTCATTAATCTGTAGTTGCATACCAAGCCAAATAAATGTAGTGACTGATCTGTAATTGCAGATCTGCATTGTTAAATATTTCAAATTATCTAAATAATATATACGTATAGCCATTGAAATTTAGTAATACTGGAACATTCAAGGTTGAAAATGCGAGCTGAGAGAGACAGATAATATGTGGGCTACCTATCTTTGTCATACAGTCTGCTTAGCAAGTTGATAATATAAAGAAATTAACATTCAATGATTTTATTATTTTTACATAGCAACCGCTCAATAAACAAGTGCTAGACAAAGAGGGGTAGCCCTACGATATATATCTATCTCTGGCTCGTTCCTCGCTTTCTAATATTTATTAGCATATTGCCATTGAGATATAGTAATACTGGAACACTCACGGAAGTTGAAAATGCGAGCCGAGAGAGACAGGAAATATGTGGGCTACCTATCTTCGTCATACAGTCCCCGCTTAGCAAGTTGGTAATATAAAGAAATTAACCGCTCAATAAACAAGTGTTAGACAAAGAAGGATGGCCCTACGATATATATTTGTCTCAGGCTAGTTTATCGCTTTCATAAAAGTCTACAATCGGACTGTTGATCAAAAGATCGTCGGTTCAAACCTCACTAAAATTTTTCAACAAAATTACTCCACCACTATCATCTTTGGAGGCCGGAATTTGACGGCTGGTAACTGCATTTTACGCGCAATATCATGATACCGAGATATGCTTGGTGTGATATTTATTTTATTGGTATGCGTTCCAGTATTACTACATGTCAGTGGTGATTACAGTTGCATGTAAAATAACTATCAAACGTTCCTTAATTATTTCAGCGATCTGCAATTGCAGAGCATCACCCTACATTAGCTTCAAATTCGTTCCAAATTCGCACAAATCCTAAACAACATTATTTTTTTTTATTAATAATTTAACGAGATTATTTGAAAATCTCATTTTTTTTTCGCTCAATATCCCGACATATCTTTCAGAGAACGCGAACGGCAACACCACCGGGACGAGCTGTGGTTGCGCGTGGAATCGTTGGCCCAGCAGAGCCCCGCGTACGAACAGATTCGGCCCCAGTACAATGATTCCAACTCGCTGTCCGACAGCCCGGAGACTAACGATGAAATCAACTTTGAATCTCTTGAGAAGGAAGCACAAGAGGTTTGTAAAAGACGCAAGTTACATTAATTTACTAACATTCGCTGTTCCAGAATCCTGATTTCTTTTTCCCATACCGCTCCAAGAATTCCAAGTTCCTCATTTTTTGATATATTCTCTCTTATTATATAACGTATATTTTGTTGTATTTGTTTTATTAATAAATCATTATTTTCGATTTTGATGGGTTTCTGAAACATCTATGACACGATCTATTTTTACTACCGTTTATATTATTGTATACAAATTGCTCAATTATTTATTAAACGCTATTAATATTTTACAAGTAGGTTGATATTATAGCAGGGATTTTATTTTTATTTTGATTTTGTCCAGTCAAACATGGATGGAAAACATGTTTTTATTTTTGCCGCATCTACAATATTATTAAATGTAGCTGTAATAATTTAAAAAACTTTATCAAAAAATTAAACCGACGAAAAACGAATGTAAGTAATTAACTTAAATTTAGTTACCTAAATATGTTTATGTCATACTGATTACTTATGTTACATTTTTCGGACTATTTATCGTACGAAAAGTGAAACTTTAAAGTCCTAGGACTTTAAAGTAAAATTTGACTTTTAATTGGTTCATTATTTATAAACAAATACTTGTTCCTATAGAAATTGTTATTTAGCCTACTTATATCAACTCATATTTCTATGAATTTTTGATAATTTCTGTTAATAAATTCTATAATTTAACAACTTTAGTAACCAGTATGAAATAAAATTTTGTATGTACCGCGAACGAAAAGTGACTTTAAGGTCCTCGCAAGTAATTACGGCCGAGGCGGGTAGCCGAGGCCGTAAACAACTTGCTCATACCTTAAAGATTCACTTTTCGTTCTAGATACATAAAATACTATTATTTTATTTTTCATTTTTCAATTTCTATTTTTGTTGGTTAAAGTTATTTTTAAATTTTTTGTGGCTACCTATTTTTCTACTCTTAGGGGTGGAATTTTATTTCAAATTCTAATAGAACCAACATTCAAGTATACCCTATTCAATAAAAAATGAATAATCGAAATCGGATTACCCAGTACAAAGTTATGCGTGGTAGAATCGGTTAATAGGTAAAAGTTCAGTGGGTGAACAATTAATAATCCCCTATTTCTTTATGCTTAGGGTTGTAATTTCTTTTTCAAATTTAAATGGGACAAACTTCAAGATATACCCTATTCAATAATAAAAGAATCATCGAAATCGGATAACCCAGTACAAAGTTATGCGTGGTTGAATCGGTTAACAGGTAAAAATTCAGTAGGTGATCAATCAATTTTCCTACCTTTAGGAGTGAAATTTTTATTTCAAATTTAAATGGAACCAACTTTGAGGTATACCCTATCCAATAAATAAAGAATCAACAAAATCGGACTACTCTGTAAAAAGTTATGCGTGGTCATACATAAAGAACCTCCACCATTTTTTTTTCGCCGATTAAAAATTGAGTAAAACATTGAAGTAACTAATTTATATTTACATTAAAATTGATCGTGTCATTATGGGTAACTAACAGCATTACAAAATAAATTTGAACCATTTTCAGGTGACAAAAACAGCAGTACCCAACAAGGGCAAACCACTTCTGCGTCGCAAAAGCGAATTACCCCAAGATACATACACAGTGAAGGCTCTGAACGATCACAAAAGAGCTGACGAGTATCTGACAACACCCCCCGATGTAAATACTTGCTAGCCCGACCCTGGGTACTTCCCGTGGGCTGAGTACGGCCCGGTGTCGTTCTCATGACACATACACATCATATATAAAGCCGATGATTTTCAATAAGATACATCATTATTTTAACTGTTGGGGGCGTGCCACTAGCCAAATTGTAATATCTGTGCCAAATATGTTGGTTTACTAACAGTGGCGCGCCTCGTGTACTAACAAGAGTGTACTAAAACTAACAAATTTAATTTTTAATTGGCTGATTGTTCTTGGTAAACATTCCAAATTATTTCAGTTGTAGAAAATAACAAGAAATCATTTTTATATTATTAAATACTAACTTTTTAATTTTGTAATGTGAATAATTGAATCCAAATATATTTTAAGTTTAAATGCACTAGATTTGCTTTTTTGTATATTTATTAGGAATAGATGTTTAATTTTTTGAGTATTATAATTAAACACAATATTCAAGTGCAAAGATAACTGTTTTATTTATTTACAGTATATAATTATAGTCTTTAAACATGAATGAACATTCAATATATCACCGTAAAAATTTAGAGAAACAAATTATTTTTGGCATAGTTTGGGACACTACACTCGTACGGCTGGTAAACAAGTACATTAGAATTATAAGAAATACTCAAATCACAGTTGCTTCAAATATGTGTAACTTAACGTAACGTAGACAGCCATGGCATAACGTATAACTGATATTCTGTAACTATAATTTCTCTTGTCAAACAAACAAAATTCTGGGAAAAATTTGGCAAAGGAAAATGTCCAGAATGTTAGTGTAAGACCAGTGGCGTAACATCAGCAACTTGTGATATCAAAGAAATATTTTAAATACGTACAGAAAGCAATTATATCGTTCATCATAAAATAAGAAATAAATACTTCACTTTAGTGTTATAGTTACGCCATTGGTCAAATAATTTCACATTGTAAATAAATTATCTTCATTGATATTATTAATAAATAAAGACCGTTCTTCCGTACTACAACTACATGCTCGCTCAATCCGAGTTGTCGCTGTAGCCGAGCTCATTTTAATATTATAAAATGAAGATAATTTATCTATCATTCATAACTAACCACGCATAAATGTGTCGCCATTTTCTAAACAACTTTTTTGGTTCCGTTACCGTTACTATGGAGAAGTAGCAGTAGTGGCAAAGTTTAGAAACCAAACTATTATTATCGTAGCGGAGTTTTTTGTGCATTTAGTTGGACAAACTGTGTGTAATATTTTGCAAATGGTATTTTTTTAAAACATGGAAGTTATTATGAGTAAATATGTTAAATATATTGTATAAATATAAGTATTACTTAGTATGTATATCATGTTAGTATAAGCTACATATAATAATAATTATCATTGTTAAAATCATGTATTTGAGCAAAAGTTATGTACGATTAGCTGTTCTGAACTATTTTGTTGAAATGTTGGAAGAATGTACTACCTGTCTCAAAAATATCCATTGAAGAGTAAATCAAAATTCATGTATGGTGTGAAGTTGCCTTTGAACTAAAAGTCTGCCAACTTAATTTGGCTAACTTCAACACAATTGTTCGGAAAAATCACATTCAGTTTTTATTTTGTATAATGCAAGCTACAATTATATTATTTCTTTTACAAACAACTATTCTTATTTATTTTCACAATTTATATCTTAACCCAGAATCATGTCATTTGGCTCACATTTATATATTAAGTTTTATCATTTTTATCTCCCGCATACTATATCTAGGGATTATGTTTGTTACGAATTGATTAGATTTTGAGAACAATTCTTCAACAGTAATTTATAGATTATTTGAAGGCTTATCAGGGTTTTTGGACATATCTTAGTACATAAATGAGATAGAGTAATTTCATTGCAATCAATAAGATATAAAATAATATTACCTACAATTTTTATTTGAAACATTTCTCTATATATTGTTGTCATCAGATTCAAAAACATACCTTTTGGGCCAAATGAAATCTTTATATTAGTGACTTTTGTTAATTTGTTATTATTTCACTCCCAATAACAGAATTTAAGATCCAAATATATTGATTACAACAATGGATATTCTAAAAGTCTAAATTGTGCGAAATTCTGGCTTCGTATAGCTTCATACAAGCTTGGCCTAACCATACATATTCCTGAGCTGAATTTTAAACGAAGATTCAAATTATTATGAGACGTATATATTCGTATTTCTTACTAAAATGTAAAGCTATTTTTAAACTCGCGTAATTCAATTCTCAGATTCAATTGGTTATTGTTATTTCCTCTCGACTCAAGTTTACATTTGTGTCATAGTTTCACAGAAACATAAACCAAACAGTTCATTGTTTATATTTTCTGTTATTGGAATAACAAACTTTTCACAGAACATTGGAACAAAAATTGAATAAAGCGCGCAGTTAATAGGGCAAATAAAATATAATTTATTCAAATATATACGTGGTGAAAATTATAATTTATTTTATTATTATTGCCTGTTGCATTTGGATTATTTTATTAGCGATTATTAATCCATTCTACTTTCTTTTAAAATTAATTAACTCTTAATAAAGAAAATTTACCCAATAAAGTTGCAGCTATTATTACTCACGTTAAATTAGACTAATGGTGTGTAATGATATTAAGGAAATTACGAATAAATATTTCCGCAATTTTTTCAGTTCCAGTTTGAGTGAAACAGTAAATATAAGTGACAATAACTACTGAAATTTTTCCAATACAACTAACATTATCTTTTTGTGTAAAATAATTAGGGAAGCCAGTACTTGAACATTTCAAAAATAGCATTGAAAACAGTATGGTGCGTCCCTTCGATTGTTCGATTCAACACCCAGTATATTTGTAATGAATAATATTTTGACACACCTAATTTTACGACTTTGTTTTCGCAATATTTTTTTTAAAAAAACACCGACTGCGTAAAGGTTAACTAATTAATTAGACACACAAGGCCGATTAGTCGATTTTTTTATTAAATTCAGCACGTAAAAAATCTAACATAAATGAATAATATATTCTAGACCTTCCTGAACTCTACTTTACTTAAATAATTTATACAAAAATCTTTAGAAATAATTTATTATTATGCTTATTAGTGTAAAGTACAACTTGACCCAAGAGAACCGAAGTACATTGTCAAGCAAAGTAAAAACTTTACAATATGAACAATTTGAAATATGTTTCTTTGCTATTTTAAGTGAGTACAAAACAATAAAAGAAAATTTGCATACTTATCGTTGTTAAATATTATTCATACATTACTGATTTATTTTTGTACTTTCAAGTGTACTCTAAAAGCGATGGTACTTAAACTTTAATAGCTAGTTGTTTTAGTATTTTTTAAATATTTTAATTTAATCGTTGTCTATATTCAACAATTATACCGCGAGAATATTACATACAACGGCTGGTAGTGCAAACCTTGATTAGGGTGACTAACTTCATTTAACTGCTGGCAAAAATTCCTCGATTATTTTAAATATAAATGCTAGTAATAAAACTAATATTTTAAATACATTTCTCTACGCAGAGAGACGTTAACAAAACTAAAAATTGTGTGAATGATTTTAGAAAATAATTCAGGGGATATTTACTTTATGTTAGTTAATAATTAATATTTTATAAATTCGCATAACTTAAAACTAATGTGTAAAGTGTACGGAACGGGGGTAGCTAAATATATAAATACAGGTAGGAGCGAATTCATAAAAAACATAGCGAAATTAATGAAAGAAATTAGATTTCATCTCCATCATAGGATGTGCAAGAAGTAAAAATATGCCCTGAATATACATATAATCATTATTAATTAATCCCAATTCATAAAAATAATTTTGTATTATTTTTATTTCAAGCATTTATCTCCGCAACAATCAAGGAACGTTTGACAACCGAGAAATGAAGCCGCCACCCTCAACCAGCGCTCATACAGCCACTGTATGTAAAATATCGCAATATTATTAATGGATACAGAAAAAAATTAAACTAAATTATTCATTTTAATTACAAATTTTGATAATCAATATTTACTTATGAGCCCAACACCGAATATATTCGTACCACCTGAAAAGTATTCTATAAACAAATATAATACTAATTTTTTTTACGTTATTGTTGCTAAACAAGTCTATATTGTTACGTCAACTATGTATTGCACTCTTAGGTAAATAATAATTTCTCGATAGATATTTATAAGATTTACTAGCATCACAATACTTCTAATGCACTTCCACGAACCAAAATGAAAATATTTTTCAACCATATTTATAATATTGAATGTGTTATGATTATAAACAATATTCAATTATTGTTGACTAGATTTTTCCGTAGGCTTATACATTAGATCTGTTTTGATGTAAATACGAATATTTGACGCAGGCTAAACCGAAATAATATTGAATCTAAATATATTATTTTTATGAAATTTCTCATTATAACAATATTTTACGCGCGATTCAGAAATAATTAACCTGCGTCAAATAATCAAATATATTACATTAAAACAAATCGAATTTATTATCCCACTTAAAAATCTAATCAACAAGTAATTGAATATTGTTTTTAATAATTGCCCATTCAATATTATAAATATGGTTGATAAATATTTGCATTTTGGTCCGTGGAAGTGTGTTAGAAGTATTGTGATCCCATTAAGACAGTAAATTTTATAAATATCTATCGAAAAATTATCATTTACCTAAGAGTACAGTACAATACATAAATGACATAACTTGTAGAGCGACAATAACGGCGTAAAAAAATGATTATTATATTTGATTATAGCATATTTTTCAGGTGGTACGAATACATTCGGAAATACTCTATGATATATGAAGTTATATGTAATGTTACTAATTAAAAATTATTATCTACGAAATAATATGCCTGACTCATTATTGATCTTATTTCAGGTATAATTTATTTCACAGCGATATTAATGTTTTCTATAAAATAAACAATAAGAGAAAATCATATGCGTCCAATAATATGTGAATAATTTTAAAAATGTAAGCAGCATCATAATTAATTTATTTATACAAGTGTCATAGAGAAATTTTAGTGAAAACTAGTAATACAATAGAATCATAGTTTAAAATAAAATTTGACAGAAGAGTGTGTGCCACTTTCAGTTCAGGTCGTCCGTCCAATATCATTAGTTATAAGTGGGTTTTTTTAGTGGGTCGTCTCTTCTACCCATCATAGCTTAAGCTGCAACTACACATTATACATATACCAAGAGGTTTACATTTTCGTTTGTAAAAGGGCAATAGCATTTTGAGTGCTTTCAAAAATTACAGTAAATGTTTTTTAATCAATAATGGTAATGTCGTGCAGTATTAACTGGAAAACCCATTGAATAACTTTGTACTTTGTATTGATTTCATAGTTCAATACTTTGTCTGGCTTTCGCTTTATCAATAATTTAACCGCACTTATAAATAATATATTACAGTTTTATCACAATAAATTATGATTTATATATTCACTAAACCTAATTCTCTTGTATTATTGCACAAACAGAAGAAATAAGTAATTTTTTTGAGTATTATCAGTAATATTGTAATTTATGTTGTGTTTTTTACGTCATGTGTAAACGCTTGCGCATGACTTGTACGCTGTGTAGACAGCGCTTTACCTATAAATTCCACATGTGAGGTATGTAACCTACAAATAAAAAGAAATTTCTTTCAAAACACTCAGTTCGTTAAATAACTCAGCCAAGTAAACATCGTCTGCAACCCAGTGAATAACCAAAAACTAGTGAAATGTCTCATTGGCCAAACAACGTAGGCATTTTAGCCATAGAAATTATTTTTCCTTCCCAATACGTGGACCAAACTGATTTAGAAAAATTCGATGGAGTTTCTGCTGGGAAGTATACGATAGGTTTAGGGCAAAATAAAATGGGATTTTGCTCAGACAGAGAAGACGTCAACAGTTTATGTCTAACCGTAGTTCAAAAGCTCATTGAACGACATAACATCAAATATTCAGAAATCGGACGTTTGGAAGTTGGAACAGAAACCATCATTGATAAATCTAAAAGTGTTAAAAGTGTTTTAATGCAGTTATTTGAACCTCATGGTGCTACAGACATAGAAGGAATTGACACAACAAACGCGTGTTATGGGGGAACAGCAGCTTTATTCAACGCGGTGTCTTGGGTGGAATCAAGCTCCTGGGATGGGCGCTACGCCCTTGCCGTGGCCGCAGACATTGCTGTGTACGCTCAGGGCTCCGCTAGACCCACCGGAGGCGCTGGAGCTGTAGCCATGCTCGTTGGACCGAATGCTCCATTAATTTTTGATCGTGGTTTACGTGCAACTTACATGAGACACGCATATGATTTTTATAAGCCAGATTTAAGTTCTGAATATCCTACAGTTGATGGAAAACTGTCAATCCAGTGTTATTTGCAAGCTTTAGATAATTGTTATCAGTTGTATTGTAAGAAAGCCGGGAAAGTTGTGGGGAAAGAAATTAGTTTAAATAATTTTGACGCGTTATTATTTCATTCGCCGTATTGCAAACTAGTGCAAAAATCGTTGGGTCGTTTACATTTGAACGACTTTGTTCGCAACCCTAAAAAGTACCCAGATCTGGAACAATTTTCTACAGTTAAGTTAGAAAATACTTATTTTGATCGTGATATTGAAAAAGCTTTTATGAACGGTAGTAATGAAACGTTTAACCTAAAAACTAAACCAAGTTTGCTTCTGGCTAACCAGGTTGGTAATATGTACACCCCTTCTGTTTACAGTGGTTTAGTGTCATTATTAGTTAGTAAAGATATAAAAGAATTAGCTGGTAATAAAATTGGGTTGTTTTCTTACGGTTCTGGTTTAGCATCAACCTTTTATTCTTTGACTGTTTCGAATGACAGTTCGGATAATTCACCTTTACACAAACTAGTTTCTAAATTGTCACATGTCAAATGTTTACTGGATCAAAGACAAGTGGTAACACCAGAAAACTTTTCCAAAACAATGGAAGTACGCGAGAAAAACAATCACGCAGCGCCCTACTCTCCCCAAGGACCAACGGAAGTCCTATTTCCAGGGACATATTATTTAGAATCAATCGACGAGATGCATCGGAGAGTTTATAAACGGAAACCGGAAGGAAGTTTAAATGGAACTGCATAACAAATAATGCCTTGAAAATTTACCTAATTAGGCTCAGGAATGTTTGATGGTTCATTTGTTTAGTTGTTAAGTAGCAAATTATTTTTAATATACAGGATGTTCTGTATATAAATATTTTATTGTTAAATTATTATTTTAAATATTTTATTGTATTTGCAACATATTTATGACAATTTTTAGTTGGTTGTATATTTTTTGTGGGTGGTAGCTATCGTTGGGGACTTTTATATATTAAAGCTGATAGAGAATAATTTATATCTCTTATTAAGTTTGTTAAATAATTTATTGTTTACAATAATTGAATCTTTTAGTTCTGACTGCTATCAATTTACATGTTATAAACCAGAATTGTATATTGTAAATTTTATATTAAAATTTATCAAATAAAACTTTTGATATTGTTAAGATCTGTATTATTATTTTCACTTTTTTTCAGGATATTATAGTAGAAATCTCATTCTTGAATTTTTTAAGTAAATGCCACTGACCTTGACCGGCAAAGAGAAAATAAATTTCTAAACATTTCTTACTCAATATTGAACGTCCATAGGTTTATTGACAAGACCTGCATTTACGTCAAAGATTTTGCAGATAAAAATAAACCAAGGTTCAACTTTTTATTTGTAAAATATTGTAAAACATATTTATATTGAACATTGGACGCAATAATATCGAAATATGTGGAATCATCGTATTGTATGTAATAGATTTTATCTGTAAATTTCTCAAGTTTTTGCAAAAAGATAAATAATAAAATAACATATCTTGTTATTTAAATTACAGTTCTTTTTTCCTAATTCCTATTCGGTGAAGAATAAAAAATGCAGATAATCAAACAATAATAATAGCAAAAAATTGTTGATTACAACAATCAAAAGATTTACGAGCATACGTTTCATAAATTATTTATAACTTTTTACTACTTGTGTATCACAAGAACAAATTAGACTGATTTCTATAAAAATATATACCTCTATTAGAAATAAATAATATTTGCAAAAAAATCAAAAGTGGGAAATATTGTGTACCCTAATTTTCAAGTGAGATTATTGGCGCCATCTCATAAACTGCTGAATTATATACGAAGTAATTTTTCGAAAATGCATAATAAAAAAATGTTGCAGATAAAATTAAATTAAAAGAATATTTCTTGATTGGACGGAGGGATTGTTACAATTTTAAAGATTTCATTCTAAAATTTTTTACTGGGGAATAAAATAAAAATTGGTTCAATTAATATTAAAATATTGGGGTGGTTTTAGATTAAGTACGAGTTACGGCAGCTGTTAAATTTTTTCGAAACTTGAAAGCTGAAGAAAACAGATTTCTAATTGATCCCTAGCTAAGCTTCAAGTCTTTGACTACAGAGAGCAGAACTGTCGATTAGCATCCAATTGTTTTACTTAAAATGAACAAAGTATACCACAATTGATCTAAATAATTTAAATAAAAATTCTAGATTTTAATTAATACATATATTTAGAACTTTTGGGTTTAATACTTTTATATAAATGTGTAAAGGTACAAGTACAAATATTTCTACAAAAACTGTGGCCCAAATTTGATTTTTAGTTCTAAAATTTTGAGATATGCTTTAGTACTATAGTACATAATAGTTAACCTAAGTTTGCCCTAAAATATGATTGTTAAAAATCGTAGACTTGCATTTTAATTTATAAATATATTAGAAGTGTCTACAGGGTATTATTTTCAAATAATACAGCAAATATCTCATTTATTTATCAACTTAGCAGTTTATTTAACATAACATGATTTATACAACAACATATAATCTAATTGATAGCGGATGTACATTCATGATACCATTTCCGGTTTACATTAAATATACCAGCTGTATACATTTTAAATAAATTAAGAAACATCCCTGCCTCAAAGTATTTATGAATAACTGTACACTAACTATTTGTCAGGTGCAGCTAGAGTTAGTTAAACATAATACATAACCGCAAAACCGAACCGAAAACTAAACTAAAACATAAATTAATTCGAGTGTACTTTTAAACTCTGCGACATATATCCGATATGCAGAAACCGCGATTCATTCGATACTACCAGTACTCTATAACGAGCTCGTTATATAAATACAGTGGCAGTAGAAGAGCCCGCATGGCCCCGGGGCCTACGTCCTGAACGACGAGGGAAAATATATTCATAAAATCAGGACTTTAAACTAAATTTGTGTGTGTACGAAACGGACGAAAATTGCGCAAACAATATAACATGCATGGTGCCTTCCTCGTAATATCTTGAGTCATTATTTATTAAACTGTCAACTAATTATTTAATTAATAAATAATACTCAAAATGTCACAAGTTTTTGTTTTCCCAGCAACTGTGATGTTATGTCTTTGACATTTATTGTTACAGGATACGGGTAATTAATTAAAGAGTCACAACAAATTATTTAAAACAAAACAGACATAATAATCACAGTACAAACACAAATAATATTTAAATAAACATTTGAATCATATCCGGGAGGACCTGATGAACCCGTGGACATCTGCAACTCTAGCAACCTAATCTAGACTTAAAACTTTGAATTTTGAAAATAGTTGCTGTTACATGATTACCAAACTATATCTAGCTGAAAGAGAAACATAAAAAAGAGCTGTAAAAAAAATATGTAACTGAAAACAACAGTTTGTATTAGTACTAAAACTAACGATAAAAATATAATAGCAACTATATAAATTTAATTCCAAAATTGGGAAAACATTGAGCCCAAAATTGAGCTAAAATACACATTAGTAAATGGCTGGGAACAACAAAACGGCTAATGAAAATTAAACTCACATTTAACCTCCGCGCATTCCTACAGAGATCGCTTCGACCCGGATCTGCAACCCCTGGATCCTAGAAACAAAAACTTTATTTAACAATTTGTACAAATAATAAAAAAAATATATTAAAAACTTATAAACGCTAACCAAACAATAATGTTATTATACTTGATATAACCTCAAAAAAATTTAAAACTACTTATTGTAAATGTCATTAATAGTTCAATAAAATTCAACACCTACAGATGGCAGGTCGATCCCGGAACAAAAAAGAATCACGAACGGGAAAATGGCGCCTAACCTCCAACAATACATTCACTAATAAACGAATTACTTTTTTCAAAAAAATCTCTCGAAATACGAAAACCCCGCAATTAAACATTAGCTAACACTTCACTTTAACGAAATAATAAAGTTTCTGCCCTCAAAAATTTAGATTTCCGCGAAAAATAATTAAATTCGCGGAGCGCGCAAAGATACGTCTACTCGCTAACACGAAAAATAACTGACTCCAAGTGCAGCGTGTGGAGTAATACTCTAGTTAGCCGGACGTACGTCCCGCGAAATACAATGCATTAGCATAGGAAGACCGTGGCGCTGTATGTCGTAACTTGATCGAAGAAAACTGTTATTGAATTTTCGACCATTTTGACATTTATAAATTAATTTATGATACAGGCGATATTATATATGATTTCAATGTAGAATTTCATGAGGATTCCAGGGAAAACACCCAAAATGTTCTAGCTAGCGTAGTTTTTAAGAAAATTCCATCTAAAAATGTCAACAATTCTACACATTTCAATTGTCAATAAAAACCTAATTTTACTTTAAAACTAGGATATTTTATAGTGGAAAAATGATTTTCAGATGAATATTTAGCTATTACAGATAATATTTGCGCCGATTATATCAACATTTCTTTAAAAAAACTCGAAAACATTAAGTCCCCATTAGGCCAATATAAAATTAAATTTTTTGATGTTACTTCGCATTTTACACATTAGGTTTGATATTTAACTAACAGAACGTGAAATGCAAGCAAAATCGATGAATTTGATACCAAACACAACAACTGAAATGCTTTATTTGATTAAAAAATAAATATTTCAATTTTGATTCTTTCATAACCTCAAAAAAATGACACGAATAATGGATTTTTGAAATTCTAATAGAAACACATTTTCAAACTGGAATCTATGCTATAATAGAATCTTTACAGTCTGTAATATAACTTAACAATATTTAAGCACTATTGGTTCAATAATAAAAGAATTGATACAGTTCCAATATGTTAAAACAGTATATTTTGCATGAAGGAGAAAGGATTAGTTGAACTGCAAACCTGATATAAATCACTACCAATAACTATGTATATATTTAGATTCTACAGTCTTTCAAGTATATAAATCTTAAATTTCATCGAGATTCGTTGAGAAATAAACTGTGTTAAGTTGTTTTCAATATTTGAAATAGCATAATTTCACTGAAAGCAGGAGGGATCACTCAAGCCCTAACCTCATATTCACTCAAAACTGGTACATATGTATATAATTCAATTTGACAATCTTTCAAATCCAAATATTCAAAGTTTCAGTGCGATTGGTTCAATAACAAGCTCACAAATACATTTCCAATACTTATAGAACATTTCTCATATTGATGATTCAATTCCAGTGTTATCGTTCGTGTCCAGGTTCCTCTAACAGCAAAATTAAATATGTGTACCTTCCAATTATACAATGTACAATCTTCAATGAACGAACCAGTTTTTGTTTGGTTCAAATCGCTGCAGAAATAAACCGCGAAACTACAGTTGGATACTTTGGGCGAGGTTAGAAAACACAGAGACGATGGTTTGGTTTAACCTCTACAATTATCAAAGTTGGTACAAAACTAAGTGTCAAATGGAGGTACAAGTTTTGTTTGTAATATTACTTTGTATATACCTACGTTTGTTAACATTACAGAGTGTAACAAGAACTTGATGGTAACCTAAAACTATGTATATGTCTAGCACCTAGACAGTACATTCCACGAGGATGAGATCACTGACAATACATACATACAATACATAAGGTTTACTTGAAGTATGTGTTTACATTTTATTCATATATTTAACCTAGAATGCTTATATTATATATGTAACATTCTAGAAATGATCTGCATTAATTCTTGGAAGCTATACAAAGATGAATTACAACCACAACTCGAGTAGAACTGGGACAACTTACAGTCCAAATTCCATTACGATCGACGTACAATTAACAACATAAATAAGCAGATAATAATATTACGTACCTCAAAAAGAATTCCAACTATACCATGAAAGTTAAATTATCCATCGAAGGGTTGTAACATATAGAGAACCTCCCCAAAATGGGCAGTGCTTAAAACTGGCCGCGCATTTAAATGTAAGGGTTGTGCTCACCCTCCATACTTAATATACTTTAAAATACATTTGATGCAGTTCCAGTTAGCGGTAATCCGTATTTGAACCCAGGATAATCACCTAGTTAATACATTTGGATCTCAACAAATCTACAATGTACAAATACAAGTTGTTATTGGAGGAGAACTGCTGCCAGCGACGGAATGCTCTGCTGCTATTGGATGGACGCTTGATGACAATATGTGGGTGATGTCTCATTAGTGAAGTGCTTTCTACAGTTCATTGCCGTTAACACTTAACAGTGATCTGCTATCGCATTTAGCATTCAGCTTTCGGAATATTATAACAGCTTAAGTAAATTATACTTTACAACTGTTTTTGGAAATGATGTTTGCTGATTTATTTGTAACTGTTGTCAAATAAAGAATAATGTTATTGTTTATAAAACAGGATTAAATGTTTAAACCATCACCAGTATGTTAAACATTGCAGGAATACTTGTTATTCTAAAACTTCTTTTGGAACCTTTGATTACAACAATAAAAGTAGAAAATATATTATTTAGAGCAACTAAGTTTACAAATCTGAGCTTATTTATTATTTTACTTATTATTACTTTCTTATATGTAGTATAAGGAAGTATTGGAATCATGAAAAAAATAGTTGACGAGATTTTTGCAGAAAAACAATTTTGTCGGCCACTGAATCCGTTGAGAGCAGTTTCACAATGATGTCTGTGTGTGTGGATGGATGGATTTCCGTGTGCGCAATATCTCATGAACGAGACAAGATATGTAAACGAAATTTGGAATTTATAAGTTTCATGAAAGTATGAAGAGCTGAGTTGATTTTGAATTAAATTGAAAACCCGGAAGAGGAAGTTTACTGAACACTAAACAATAAATTTAATTTATTTTTAAATACAATCAGCTGTGATAAAAATTTTCAAATGAAAGATGCTAGCTAAAATACTTGGAATATAAAATGTAATTTGCACCTTTCTTGAAAATGCTGCTAATTTTGAGAAAAACTAATTTATATATTTAATAATATATTTCAATAATCTTAGAAACAATAGGAACAAAAACTAAAACATTTTTAACATCTACATGTCAGATAATTCTGAAGTTTCAAAAATATTATAAAAGCAATATTTGTATTTATTAGTTAGAAAGCTAAAAAGGCTAGATATTAATTATTGCCTAATTAAGTCATACGCAAGGAACAAGTCATACGTGTTGAGTTGATTTAAGACGTATAAGAAAGTAGTGTGGTGCCCACACCAGATTTTTTGTTATTTGGTAATTCACCAGACCACGTAACATGTACATACAAGTTACACATCATATTAACACACATAAAATATGATGTTTAAAACGGAGCATGGATTATTCCAAAAAAGTGTTAAAGAAAAAAAGACATAAAATTACTACCTTGCTTCCTGTAGCTCTTTTGAAACTGGAACAATGGAAACGAATATTTAGAATACTCAAAATACACACATGAAAATTATTACAGCTTTAATAATCAATAAACTTTTCCTAAAATAGTTTAAAAACTAAACCATACCATACAGCAAACTGCAACGCCATCCAGGTCTCCTGGTGGTTTTCCTAGGTCCAAACTCCTCGAAGATGTCACTATCGCCACTGATCACTACCTTGCTTTAATTTTACGATTTTTATAGCGATTAAATCACTGCACATATTTACTTCACTGCAAACACAAACATTCACCAAAACTGTATTTTTAAATGCAGAAACATAATTTAAAAGATCTTGGTTCTCAATGAATATGGATGATACTGAATTATTTAGGTCCGGAAAAGTTAAATTTATGTATGCAAACTTTCTTTAAATTTCGTAGCAATATTAAACTTCTATTTGAATATGATTTTATACTAAATTACTAGAAATTTAACTCAAAAAACTCAATATTTCAATAACATAACATGCAACTATTATTGTAAACAACAGTAGGTGCGTCTCTCCAGTAATTTTATGTATAAAGATATGTATTTCAAACTTACATTATATATTAATATTGTCTAAACTTACTAATATTGCACAAAAATATTATTAAATCACACAAGAAATAACAAATTCCGGGCTACGAAATTTCAATAAGTCAGCAGCATCTACCTGTCAAAGAACTATTGGGAGTTTGACATACGCATGCGCAGAATACCAAGACCCGCAGCACATTGTATAGTACAACCAAGTGGATGCAAGCTAACTTAGCTAAAATATATATCTTTCTACATTATTTAATCTGCAATAGCAGAGCTTTCTCACCCAAAAATAAATTATATATAATTTCTATATAAGAATAGACCCCCCCCCCCATACACTGTTTCGTTTTTATTGCATATTCTGCGTATTTAGCTACTAATATGATTCAGATTCGTTTTGATTGTTGCAATCAGATAAGTTGTGGCCGCAAACGTTCCCGAACTTGAAAAAAAAATCCAATATGAATTAAATGTTCTCCATAGGCCTCAAATAAAATGTTAAAAGATAAATATTAATATTTCTACATTTCATATGAGTTTAAATTCAAAACGTCTGTTGGTGTGTCATTTGTGTCGTCTGTTTATTTAATTATATTCTAATTGCAGCTGTTTGATGACATTATATTAATTATTTTGTCTGTTTTGGCGTGGTATGAATTTATTTCATGTCTCAAATATAAATACTTAGCTAAAATGATTCTAAGATATCTAGTTTTTAATAAAAATTTATTAAAATAGTAATAAAACAATTGCCATGGCCTACGTGATTTTAAGAAAAACTCACAAACAAAATGCATCCCCCAATGAATATCAAAACAATTTTAGACAGTTGTATTAAAAACTACACTAAATACAGAAGTGTAGTTACTAGATATTTGTCTAGTGTAGTTTTTAATTTTTAACCCTTGAAATTTGAGTATTTTAAAAGAATAATTCTCTAGTTTTCCACCCCCTATAATAAATATATTCCCATAATATTATTTATTTTAAAAATTGTCGCAAACCAAGTCTATATTCTGTACAACTCAGTGCTGTGTGCACGAACGATTTAATTTAATTATCTTTAATGAATCTGAATTATTCTGCTCGTCGATGGAATATTATTTGGTCTTTGAAGCCGATTACATGAAAAATATTTATTTTATGTTAAAAAATCAAATGCTATTTACAAAGACATATAAAATTTTAGGTTTTATAAGAAATGTATTTTACAAAGAATTGACATGCCTTGCAATCATTTTGTATTGGTTATCATATGAAAATTAGAATGTAAATCTGTAAATATTTAATAATATTCAACGTGAAATAATTATTATATTTCAATAAACAATTATTTACTTTTTCAAAAACATTGAATATAGCAAATGTGTTTTTATCATTTTATTCTATTTTTATTTTAAATTTCATTATTCAGGTCAAATCAATTAGGCTCAATTAGTATGTAATATGATTGCATCGTCGTTTCAACAGGATTCATTAGTGGCCAGCTAAAATATAAATGAGCTGTTGTTAGTGTGGACGGATGTTTTCTATACTTTCATCTCCTTCTAACACATTGAAGGAATACAAGTGAACGTAGAGTGGAGTACCACAGCAGCGCGATAAATTAGCTGTTTGAAATTCCTTTACAATTTGTTCGTTCACTCGCCACTCGTCCGTCTCAGAGCAAAGTCGCGTCGCGTATTACGCCTTCTTAGAAGGCCATCATATCTAATTCAGGCCGCGAAACTTGATCCGCTGGGTGGAGGGATCGCGAAAGGGGCGCATAGCATCTCAGAGAATTGCCTCTACGTGAGGTTCAACCTAGATCTTCGAAAAAAAACTAAAAAAGGCGAGTTTTGTCAAAATTCTCTGTAGATGTTGTCGGTCCGGGATGTGCCGGTGCACCGCGACGTGTGTGTTATCGTAGGGGTGTAAGGCTTCATACCATTGTTCAATAGGCGTAGAGTAGTCCTTTGTTCCCATTGCGAGGCTTCAAGAGGTGCGTGAGTCACGCCGTGATGAAAACTATTGTGCAATAGTATAGTCGCCAAGCCCCGTAATGCACCCGCGTAACTAGGCGTATTTCCTCCATGGGAGGGGCGTACACCGGCAAAGTGTAACGTTTTGCTAATTGACAACACGCTCCGGTTGTTGTCCTAGAGTCACTTGCGCCCTAGATTGTAAGTTAGCTACAGTTCGGAAACTGTTAGGTAGGGCTAGACAGGCAAGAAATGAAACCAACATTGAAACCAACATTGAAACCATCATTGAAGCCAACATTGAAGATGGGGGTGTGTTGTGGGATGAATGGTGTGCTGTGGGATGAATGGTGTGCTATGGAATGAATGATGACCATAACTTGTTCTCTTGTACAATTTACTGCTTTGTATTTTGAGTTTATGTTTCAGATATCATCAAACTTCAACAAATATTTCCTAATCACAACATGTATGTTTTTTTCAGGTTAACAATTTTTCTTTTATCTAATGCATTGTTTTTATGTTTATAGGAACAGGTGGACAACATCAACAAATATTTTCTCCTAACTAAAGTATGTTTTTTTTTCAGGTTCACAGTTATTCTTTTATCTAATACATTGTTTTTATGTTTATAGGGACTCGTGGACAACATCACCGGAGCCTTCATCATCTCACCCCGACCGACCATCTGGGCTTCCGTCCGCGCCTAGCTTTAAGCAGGTCAAAGGTACCCAGTTTTTGCTGAGGTAGTGCGTTTTAAAGCTCATTTTTTCATCATCGTCATCGGAGTCTGCATCATCAACTTCAACATCTACACCTGGAGGGCTCAAAAACCCTCCGGCAACAGATTCATCAGGACTGACGCCCGCTGCTAGTAACTACGATGTAAGAAAATTAATTTTATACATAAAAGAAATAATCAGATTTTTAATTTAATATTAAGTTCTGCTTATTTTTTTTCAAAGAAATATATAGTTTAAACTATTTATATATTTATCTTGATTGCTTCTAATTTTGTTTTATGTGTTTACAGATACAGTTGCAGCAGCGATGAAGCTGCACCCCTACTTCAGGTTTTGCGGGGAGTTTTCCTGGAGGGCTAAGGGAGGAATTTCCGAGGGTGAGGTCAGCCTTCTCTCTTTAGCCAATGCAGGAGACTGATCCAGGCTTTACATTTCAAATAGAAATGTTGTATATACAAACATCAAAAATGTATATACTTTAAACTTTATCTACGTCCTCAACTTCATCAATGTCTTCATCTATGTCAATACAATAAAATAAATTGTCTACCAATAAATATGTATTTTTACTTTGTAGTATTCCTTACACCAATTATATTTTCAGATTATAAAATAAATAAATCTATAAACTAAATATGTATTTTTATTTTCTAATATCCCATTTTATCCAATACTAATTCAGATTGAAAAATAAAGGAATAAATAATATTTTAAGTAAATGCTTAATTATATGCGATAAAAAATAGTTCAGATGAAATGATTTGAGCCCGCACGTTCCAGGCACGAAATGCCAGCAAGCCACGCGTCCGAGCACTGGTGTTTCAGGCTGAACTTTTGCGGTGATTTTTTTCCTCGTCTAATCGTAAAATGGTTCAAATAAAACCTGCTAAGAACTAAATATTAAACAATTAATGTCAATAAAATTTCACTGTCAAATGGCTAGTTTAATCATAAATTAAAAAAATCTATTTCCAATAAATTTGTAACGTTAGATTCGATGCCGTCTAAAAGAATTTCGCAGATGGCGCCAGCTACCACGCTGCACATTGAACAAAGTAGTCATAAATCAAGCAAGCTACACACTTGAAGTTTTTTACCAAGAAGTCACTTCTTTTGCTCAAGTTTTTAAGCGGTTGTACTTCTACCGCTAATAAGTGGCGTCGCTATAACCGCTAAATGTGTAAACACGTCAAAATCTTTACGCGACGGTCAATTTACCGCAGTAAAAAAAAACTGTCAAGTGCGTAACCGGCCTTAGATATGGATCAGAAATTCAATTCTTGATTTGGATCAATACTTTGGATTCTGCGCAGTAAACATTTTGTTTAAATATTTGAATAGAAATTACTTTTAATAAAATAAATTATTTTTCCAATAAATCATATGAATTTATGCTTAAAACTTGTTGAAGACAGCACGAAGATACTTGTGTATAAATATACCTAAATATTGTTTATAATATTTATTAATTTTTAAATTTTAATCTATAGGCAAATATCTGAGATTTACATGTATGTTTATAGCTCAGCAATGCACGAATAAATCAAGAAATATATACTCAAAATACAAACATCAGCAACACAATAATAGTATATTATTATATGAGGGATTAAGATAGTCATTATTCATGGAAATCATCCAAGTGAATAATGACCATAATCCCGATAATACTGTACTTTCTCTACTCCTATAAATTCGGAAATAACGTTTAGCGCTATTGAAAAATCGGTTGAAAACACACCTTGAAAAACAACATCAAAGTACACAATGACAACTGACTACACTGTCAACTGTCAGACGGCAGTAGCTTGGTGATCTACATCACGGCTTTAAAATAAACGGGTTTATTGAAAAAAGTGAAAAAAGTGAATTATGACTACTACAATACATCGAAAAAATTGAAATAATGGGGATATCTAGTTTCAAAGATAAATTAGTTTTTCTGGGCCGCATATATATGCGATCATTTTGCAAGCTTGGACTTTAATCGAAAAATATTTCAAACAAACATCGTAGGGCTGTACACACTCACACTCAATTTAATTGGTCGGTTTTTTAATTCACTCCATAGTTTGAGAAAAAAATCATATTAATAATACTTATGTATCTGTATTTATTTATATTTTAAAACCAACTGCCTTAATCGAAAAATGTTTCAAATAAGAATAGTAGAGAATTATATAACTAAACTATTCTATATTACACATTTTTTAATTTAACCCTTTGTTTAAGAGAAAATTAAACTATTGTATGTCGTTCTATATCTGACATTATTTTGAAACCTAGAGCCTTAATCAAAAAATTCTTTAAATAAAAAATATAGACTATTTTAATATTAAACTATATTGTTTGAAACAATTTTCCATTTAACCTTCACTTTTAGAGAAAAACTAGATTAATTGTTGCATCATAAATCCTAAATTATCTTCAATATAAAGGCCTTAATCGAAAAATACTTCAAATAAGATATATAGACAATAAATAAAATAAACTTTTTTATATGAAACATTCTTCATATTGCCCTTTGTTTCAGAATAAAATTAAATTAAATAGTCATACCAAATAGTTCGATTTATTTCAAAAATTAGGGCCTTAATAAAAAAATAGTTCAAATAAATCAAGTAGAGAATTAAATGTTAAATATTTTTTGTCTTAATAGTTTCACTGAAAAGTTGCTGGTTTAGCCATAAATCGGAAAAAACTATTTTCAGCTCGATTCAAACGAGCTTGCTGTCGCCATCTATCGAAGAACTGTAGAACTATATACGTGTACAATTATCTCTGGACTGGGGGCTGCAATTAAAAATTACTTCAGATAAAACTTGTAGAGAATTAAAAACTGAAATTATCTTATTTGAAATATTTTTTCATTCATCCCTTAGTTTCAAAGATAGGTAAGTATTTCTGTGTCGCATATATTTGAAATTATTTTGAAAACTAGGGCCTTAATCGAAAAATGTTTCAACCAAAAATGGTAGTGCTCTATAAGCTCAATCTAGTTTATTAAAAACAATTTTTAATTCAACCTTTTGTTTCAGAAAAAGATAAGAACAATTAAATATTTCACTCATAATCTTTATATATTTTGAAACCAAGGGCCTAAATCGAAAAAAGTTTCTAACAAGACTTGCAAAGAATTATAAATTCAAACTATCTTGTTTGAAATATTTTTTAATTTACCCTTTAGTTTATGAGCAAATTAAGTTTTTATTTGTTATTATATATCTAACATTATTTTGAAAAATAGGGCCCTAAGCAAAAAATAGTTCAAACAAAAAAGGTAGACTATTTTAATATTAAACTTTTTTATTTGAAATATTTTTTCATTTAACTCTTAGTTTCAGAGAAAAACTAGATTTATTGTAGCATCATTAAACCTAAATTATCTTATATATAAGGGCCATAATAGAAAAATACGTCAAATAAGAAAAATGTAGAATAAATAAATAAATCTTTTTTATTTGTAAGATTTTCTCATACAACTCTTAGTTTCAGAATAAAAATGAATTGAATAGTCATATCATATACCCTAATATAATTCAAAAATTCGGGCCTAAATAAAAAAATAGTTCAAATAAATCAAGTAGAAAATTAAATGCTGAACAATTTTTGTCTTAATAGTTTTTCTGTAAAAGTGCTAGTTTAGCCACAAATCGGGAAAAACTGTTTTCAGCTCTATTCAAACGAGCTTGCTGTCGCCATCTATCGCAGAAATGTAGAACTATATACGTGCAAAATTATCTCTGGACTGGGGGCTGCAATTAAAAAATACTTTGAGTAAAATTTGTAGAGAATTGGATATTTAAACTATCTTATTTGAAACATTTTTTCATTTAATCTTTAGTTTAAAAGATAATTATATTTTTCTATAATTGTTTTGAATAAGATGCGTTGCATGCCAGAAGAGAGAAACAAGCAAAAGTAATCAAATTTATCTTACAGTGAAGATGAATAAACATAGACTATACACCAAAAAAATACTTAAAAACAAATCCGTAATATACAGACACAATACTCGAAGGGATGACAAATTTGTGTCCAACCGAAATTTTACTTATATTTCATACTTAAAGAGTGTAATATTACCCAAAGTTTCAGTGTAAATAAGACAACATATTCCTTAAGGTGCATAGTTTATTTTATTTGCTTCTAAATCTAATATTTTTGGTACAATAATTTAAACAATTTCTGAGATTATAAAATAAGTATATATGAATAACATATTTGCTATACACAATTTAAAGACACAAATTAATTCTAAAAACATTAATTTTAAATTAAGTAAAATTCAATTAAAATATAAAATAATTCAAAACGTGCTACTGTTCGCCATCTACTAACAACCTACTGAACTATGAACCAAATCTGTTCGGCCGATAACTGACAGGTAAATAAAACGACATCAAATAAATTCTATATTTTAACTACACTATTGTTTTAATTTATAAGAAATAATTATGTTGTAAAATTTTCAGAAAAGGCGTTAAATTTAAAAATTAATTTTCAGTACTTGACAGCATCTGCTCTCTTGCGGCGACTTATCGAACTTGACATATCAATTAAATGACGTCAAATTAATTATATAAATTAAATATAATGTTTTATTTAATAAAAATTAGCGATTTCAATGAAAAACATTGAAAAAAGCTTAAAATTAAATAAAAGAAATTAATAAAGCCGATAAAGTAACATATCAAATTACCGACAATGAACAAATTTAATTCTAGATGTAAGGCAACACTGACTGTCATATTATTTTTTGTAATCCATTATATTTAGTTTCTGAGTGAAATAAATTCTATAAATTAAATATAATATTGCCTTCATTTCCAAAAACTAAATGCAGTTTTAATTGCAGCCTTCAGTCCCTAGATAATTTTGCACGTATATAATTCTATAGTTCTGCGACAGATGGCGACAGCAAGCTCGTTTGAATCAAGCTGAAAACAGTTTTTCCCGATTTGTGGCTAAACCAGCAATTTTACAGAAAAACTGTAAAGACAAAAAATATTCAGCATTTAATTCTCTACTTGTTTTATTTGGACTATTTTTTTATTAGAGCCCTAATTTTCGAAATAAATTAGAGTATATGATATGACTATTCAATTATATTTTATTCGGAAACTAAAAGTTATATGAGATAATGTTTCAAATAAAAAAGTTTCATTTACTTATTATCTATTTTTCTTATTTGAAATATTTTTCGATCGGTCTACGCTCAGTAGCCAATCAGCATGCTTTTATATAAAATCACTAGAGTAAAGTACCTCTCTGGAGAAATGTACGATGTTCATACATCACAGTCAGTTGTAACAGGTTATATTGAACTGGAATATGAATTTTCGAGCTGATCGGTCTACGCTGAGTAGACAATCACCATGCTTTTATATAAAATCACTTGAGTAAAGTACCTCTCTGGAGAAGTGTACAATGTTCATACATCACAGTCAGTTGTAACAGGTTATATTGAACTGGAATATGAATTTTCGAGCTGATCGGTCTACGCTGAGTAGACAATCACCATGCTTTTATATAAAATCACTAGAGTAAAGTACCTCTCTGGAAAAGTGTACGATGTTCATACATCACAGTCAGTTGTACCAGGTCATATTGAACTGGAATATGAATTTTCGAGCTGATCGGTTTATGCTGAGTAGCCAATCAGCATGCTTTTATATAAAATCACTAGAGTAAAGTACCTCTCTGGAGAAGTGTACGCTGTTCATACATCACAGTCAGTTGTACCAGGTCATATTGAACTGGAATATGAATTTTCGAGCTGATCGGTTTATGCTGAGTAGCCAATCAGCATGCTTTTATATAAAATCACTAGAGTAAAGTACCTCTCTGGAAAAGTGTACAATGTTCATACATCACAGTCAGTTGTACCAGGTCATATTGAACTGGAATATGAATTTTCGAGCTGATCGGTCTACGCTGAGTAGACAATCAGCATGCTTTTATATAAAATCACTAGAGTAAAGTACCTCTCTGGAGAAGTGTACGATGTTCACACATCACAGTCAGTTGTAACAGGTTAAATTGAACTGGAATATGAATTTTCGAGCTGATCTGTCTACGCTGAGTAGACAATCAGCATGCTTTTATATAAAATCACTAGAGTAAAGTACCTCTCTGGAGAAGTGTACGCTGTTCATACATCACAGTCAGTTGTATAAGGTTATATTGAACTGGAATATGAATTTTCGAGCTGATCGGTCAACGCTGACTAGCCAATCACCATGCTTCTATATAAAATCACTAGAGTAAAGTACCTCTCTGGAGAAGTGTACGATATTCATACATCACAGTCAGTTGTACCAGGTCATATTGAACTGGAATATGAATTTTCGAGCTGATCGGTCAACGCTGACTAGCCAATCACCATGCTTCTATATAAAATCACTAGAGTAAAGTACCTCTCTGGAGAAGTGTACGCTGTTCATACATCACAGTCAGTTGTATAAGATTATATTGAACTGGAATATGAATTTTCGAGCTGATCGGTCAACGCTGACTAGCCAATCACCATGCTTCTATATAAAATCACTAGAGTAAAGTACCTCTCTGGAGAAGTGTACGATATTCATACATCACAGTCAGTTGTACCAGGTCATATTGAACTGGAATATGAATTTTCGAGCTGATCGGTCTACGCTGAGTAGACAATCAGCATGCTTTTATATAAAATCACTAGAGTAAAGTACCTCTCTGGAGAAGTGTACGATGTTCATACATCACAGTCCGTTGTACCAGGTCATATTGAACTGGAATATGAATTTTCGAGCTGATCGGTTTGCGCTGAGTAGACAATCAGCATGCTTTTATATAAAATCACTAGAGTAAAGTACCTCTCTGGAGAAGTGTACGATGTTTATACATCACAGTCAGTTGTACCAGGTTATATTGAACTGGAATATGAATTTTCGAGCTGATCAGTGAACGCTGAGTAGCCAATCACCATGCGTTTATATAAAATCACTAGAGTAAAGTACCTCTCTGGAGAAGTGTACGATATTCATACATCACAGTCAGTTGTACCAGGTTATATTGAACTGGAATATGAATTTTCGTGCTGATCGGTTTATGCTGAGTAGCCAATCAGCATGCTTTTATATAAAATCACTAGAGTAAAGTACCTCTCTGGAGAAGTGTACGATGTTCATACATCACAGTCAGTTGTACCAGGTCATACTGAACTGGAATATGAATTTTCGAGCTGATCGGTCTACGCTGAGTAGACAATCACCATGCTTTTATATAAAATCACTAGAGTAAAGTACCTCTCTGCAGAAGTGTTCGATGTTCATATATGACAGTGAGTTGTACCAGTTCATATTGAAGTGGAATATGAATTTTAGAGCTGATCGGTCTACGCTGAGTAAACAATCAGCATGCTTTTATATAAAATCACTAGAGTAAAGTACCTCTCTGGAGAAGTGTACGATGTTCATACATCACAGTCAGTTGTACCAGGTCATATTGAACTGGAATATGAATTTTTGAGCTGATCGGTTTATGCTGAGTAGCCAATCAGCATGCTTTTATATAAAATCACTATAGTAAAGTACCTCTCTGGAGAAGTGTACGATGTTCATACATCACAGTCAGTTGTACCAGGTTATATTGAACTGGAATATAAATTTTCGAGCTGATCGGTCTACGCTGAGTAGCCAATCAGCATGCTTTTATATAAAATCACTAGAGTAAAGTACCTCTCTGGAGAAGTGTACAATGTTCATACATCACAGTCAGTTGTACCAGGTCATATTGAACTGGAATATGAATTTTCGAGCTGATCGGTCTACGCTGAGTAGACAATCAGCATGCTTTTATATAAAATCACTTGAGTAAAGTATCTCTCTGGAGAAGTGTACGATGTTCATACATCACAGTGAGTTGTAACAGGTTATATTGAACTGGAATATGAATTTTCGAGCTGATCGGTCTACGCTGAGTAGACAATCACCATGCTTTTATATAAAATCACTAGAGTAAAGTACCTCTCTGCAGAAGTGTTCGATGTTCATATATGACAGTCAGTTGTACCAGGTCATATTGAACTGGAATATGAATTTTCGAGCTGATCGGTCTACGCTGAGTAGACAATCAGCATGCTTTTATATAAAATCACTAGAGTAAAGTACCTCTCTGGAGAAGTATACGATGTTCACACATCACAGTCAGTTGTAACAGGTTATATTGAACTGGAATATGAATTTTCGAGCTGATCGGTCTACGCTGAGTAGACAATCAGCATGCTTTTATATAAAATCACTAGAGTAAAGTACCTCTCTGGAGAAGTGTACGCTGTTCATACATCACAGTCAGTTGTACCAGGTCATATTGAACTGGAATATGAATTTTCGAGCTGATCGGTTTATGCTGAGTAGCCAATCAGCATGCTTTTATATAAAATCACTAGAGTAAAGTACCTCTCTGGAGAAGTATACGATGTTCACACATCACAGTCAGTTGTAACAGGTTATATTGAACTGGAATATGAATTTTCGAGCTGATCGGTCTACGCTGAGTAGACAATCAGCATGCTTTTATATAAAATCACTAGAGTAAAGTACCTCTCTGGAGAAGTATACGATGTTCACACATCACAGTCAGTTGTAACAGGTTATATTGAACTGGAATATGAATTTTCGAGCTGATCGGTCTACGCTGAGTAGACAATCAGCATGCTTTTATATAAAATCACTAGAGTAAAGTACCTCTCTGGAGAAGTGTACGCTGTTCATACATCACAGTCAGTTGTACCAGGTCATATTGAACTGGAATATGAATTTTCGAGCTGATCGGTCTACGCTGAGTAGACAATCAGCATGCTTTTATATAAAATCACTAGAGTAAAGTACCTCTCTGGAGAAGTGTACGATGTTCATACATCACAGTCAGTTGTATTAGGTCATATTGATCTGGAATATGAATTTTCGAGCTGATCGGTCTACGCTGAGTAGACAATCAGCATGCTTTTATATAAAATCACTAGAGTAAAGTACCTCTCTGGAAAAGTGTACGATGTTCATACATCACAGTCAGTTGTACCAGGTCATATTGAACTGGAATATGAATTTTTGAGCTGATCGGTTTATGCTGAGTAGCCAATCAGCATGCTTTTATATAAAATCACTAGAGCAAAGTACCTCTCTGGAGAAGTGTACGCTGTTCATACATCACAGTCAGTTGTACCAGGTTATATTGAACTGGAATATGAATTTTCGAGCTGATCGGTCTACGCTGAGTAGACAATCAGCATGCTTTTATATAAAATCACTAGAGTAAAGTACCTCTCTGGAGAAGTGTACGATGTTCACACATCACAGTCAGTTGTAACAGGTTATATTGAACTGGAATATGAATTTTCGAGCTGATCGGTCTACGCTGAGTAGACAATCAGCATGCTTTTATATAAAATCACTAGAGTAAAGTACCTCTCTGGAAAAGTGTTCATACATCACAGTCAGTTGTATAAGGTTATATTGAACTGGAATATGAATTTTCGAGCTGATCGGTCAACGCTGACTAGCCAATCACCATGCTTCTATATAAAATCACTAGAGTAAAGTACCTCTCTGGAGAAGTGTACGATATTCATACATCACAGTCAGTTGTATTAGGTTATATTGATCTGGAATATGAATTTTCGAGCTGATCGGTCTACGCTGAGTAGATAATCAGCATGCTTTTATATAAAATCACTAGAGTAAAGTACCTCTCTGGAGAAGTGTACGATATTCATACATCACAGTCAGTTGTATTAGGTTATATTGATCTGGAATATGAATTTTCGAGCTGATCGGTCTACGCTGAGTAGACAAACAGCATGCTTTTATATAAAATCACTAGAGTAAAGTACCTCTCTGGAGAAGTGTTCATACATCACAGTCAGTTGTATAAGGTTATATTGAACTGGAATATGAATTTTCGAGCTGATCGGTCAACGCTGACTAGCCAATCACCATGCTTCTATATAAAATCACTAGAGTAAAGTACCTCTCTGGAGAAGTGTACGATATTCATACATCGCAGTCAGTTGTACCAGGTTATATTAAACTGGAATATGAATTTTCGAGCTGATCGGTCAACGCTGACTAGCCAATCACCATGCTTCTATATAAAATCACTAGAGTAAAGTACCTCTCTGGAGAAGTGTACGATATTCATACATCACAGTCAGTTGTACCAGGTCATATTGAACTGGAATATGAATTTTCGAGCTGATCGGTCTACGCTGAGTAGACAATCAGCATGCTTTTATATAAAATCACTAGAGTAAAGTACCTCTCTGGAGAAGTGTACAATGTTCATACATCACAGTCAGTTGTACCAGGTCATATTGAACTGGAATATGAATTTTCGAGCTGATCGGTCTACGCTGAGTAGACAATCAGCATGCTTTTATATAAAATCACTTGAGTAAAGTATCTCTCTGGAGAAGTGTACGATGTTCATACATCACAGTGAGTTGTAACAGGTTATATTGAACTGGAATATGAATTTTCGAGCTGATCGGTCTACGCTGAGTAGACAATCACCATGCTTTTATATAAAATCACTAGAGTAAAGTACCTCTCTGCAGAAGTGTTCGATGTTCATATATGACAGTCAGTTGTACCAGGTCATATTGAACTGGAATATGAATTTTCGAGCTGATCGGTCTACGCTGAGTAGACAATCAGCATGCTTTTATATAAAATCACTAGAGTAAAGTACCTCTCTGGAGAAGTATACGATGTTCACACATCACAGTCAGTTGTAACAGGTTATATTGAACTGGAATATGAATTTTCGAGCTGATCGGTCTACGCTGAGTAGACAATCAGCATGCTTTTATATAAAATCACTAGAGTAAAGTACCTCTCTGGAGAAGTGTACGCTGTTCATACATCACAGTCAGTTGTACCAGGTCATATTGAACTGGAATATGAATTTTCGAGCTGATCGGTTTATGCTGAGTAGCCAATCAGCATGCTTTTATATAAAATCACTAGAGTAAAGTACCTCTCTGGAGAAGTATACGATGTTCACACATCACAGTCAGTTGTAACAGGTTATATTGAACTGGAATATGAATTTTCGAGCTGATCGGTCTACGCTGAGTAGACAATCAGCATGCTTTTATATAAAATCACTAGAGTAAAGTACCTCTCTGGAGAAGTATACGATGTTCACACATCACAGTCAGTTGTAACAGGTTATATTGAACTGGAATATGAATTTTCGAGCTGATCGGTCTACGCTGAGTAGACAATCAGCATGCTTTTATATAAAATCACTAGAGTAAAGTACCTCTCTGGAGAAGTGTACGCTGTTCATACATCACAGTCAGTTGTACCAGGTCATATTGAACTGGAATATGAATTTTCGAGCTGATCGGTCTACGCTGAGTAGACAATCAGCATGCTTTTATATAAAATCACTAGAGTAAAGTACCTCTCTGGAGAAGTGTACGATGTTCATACATCACAGTCAGTTGTATTAGGTCATATTGATCTGGAATATGAATTTTCGAGCTGATCGGTCTACGCTGAGTAGACAATCAGCATGCTTTTATATAAAATCACTAGAGTAAAGTACCTCTCTGGAAAAGTGTACGATGTTCATACATCACAGTCAGTTGTACCAGGTCATATTGAACTGGAATATGAATTTTTGAGCTGATCGGTTTATGCTGAGTAGCCAATCAGCATGCTTTTATATAAAATCACTATAGTAAAGTACCTCTCTGGAGAAGTGTACGATGTTCATACATCACAGTCAGTTGTACCAGGTTATATTGAACTGGAATATAAATTTTCGAGCTGATCGGTCTACGCTGAGTAGCCAATCAGCATGCTTTTATATAAAATCACTAGAGTAAAGTACCTCTCTGGAGAAGTGTACAATGTTCATACATCACAGTCAGTTGTACCAGGTCATATTGAACTGGAATATGAATTTTCGAGCTGATCGGTCTACGCTGAGTAGACAATCAGCATGCTTTTATATAAAATCACTTGAGTAAAGTATCTCTCTGGAGAAGTGTACGATGTTCATACATCACAGTGAGTTGTAACAGGTTATATTGAACTGGAATATGAATTTTCGAGCTGATCGGTCTACGCTGAGTAGACAATCACCATGCTTTTATATAAAATCACTAGAGTAAAGTACCTCTCTGCAGAAGTGTTCGATGTTCATATATGACAGTCAGTTGTACCAGGTCATATTGAACTGGAATATGAATTTTCGAGCTGATCGGTCTACGCTGAGTAGACAATCAGCATGCTTTTATATAAAATCACTAGAGTAAAGTACCTCTCTGGAGAAGTATACGATGTTCACACATCACAGTCAGTTGTAACAGGTTATATTGAACTGGAATATGAATTTTCGAGCTGATCGGTCTACGCTGAGTAGACAATCAGCATGCTTTTATATAAAATCACTAGAGTAAAGTACCTCTCTGGAGAAGTGTACGCTGTTCATACATCACAGTCAGTTGTACCAGGTCATATTGAACTGGAATATGAATTTTCGAGCTGATCGGTTTATGCTGAGTAGCCAATCAGCATGCTTTTATATAAAATCACTAGAGTAAAGTACCTCTCTGGAGAAGTATACGATGTTCACACATCACAGTCAGTTGTAACAGGTTATATTGAACTGGAATATGAATTTTCGAGCTGATCGGTCTACGCTGAGTAGACAATCAGCATGCTTTTATATAAAATCACTAGAGTAAAGTACCTCTCTGGAGAAGTATACGATGTTCACACATCACAGTCAGTTGTAACAGGTTATATTGAACTGGAATATGAATTTTCGAGCTGATCGGTCTACGCTGAGTAGACAATCAGCATGCTTTTATATAAAATCACTAGAGTAAAGTACCTCTCTGGAGAAGTGTACGCTGTTCATACATCACAGTCAGTTGTACCAGGTCATATTGAACTGGAATATGAATTTTCGAGCTGATCGGTCTACGCTGAGTAGACAATCAGCATGCTTTTATATAAAATCACTAGAGTAAAGTACCTCTCTGGAGAAGTGTACGATGTTCATACATCACAGTCAGTTGTATTAGGTCATATTGATCTGGAATATGAATTTTCGAGCTGATCGGTCTACGCTGATTAGACAATCAGCATGCTTTTATATAAAATCACTAGAGTAAAGTACCTCTCTGGAAAAGTGTACGATGTTCATACATCACAGTCAGTTGTACCAGGTCATATTGAACTGGAATATGAATTTTCGAGCTGATCGGTTTATGCTGAGTAGCCAATCAGCATGCTTTTATATAAAATCACTAGAGCAAAGTACCTCTCTGGAGAAGTGTACGCTGTTCATACATCACAGTCAGTTGTACCAGGTTATATTGAACTGGAATATGAATTTTCGAGCTGATCGGTCTACGCTGAGTAGACAATCAGCATGCTTTTATATAAAATCACTAGAGTAAAGTACCTCTCTGGAGAAGTGTACGATGTTCACACATCACAGTCAGTTGTAACAGGTTATATTGAACTGGAATATGAATTTTCGAGCTGATCGGTCTACGCTGAGTAGACAATCAGCATGCTTTTATATAAAATCACTAGAGTAAAGTACCTCTCTGGAAAAGTGTTCATACATCACAGTCAGTTGTATAAGGTTATATTGAACTGGAATATGAATTTTCGAGCTGATCGGTCAACGCTGACTAGCCAATCACCATGCTTCTATATAAAATCACTAGAGTAAAGTACCTCTCTGGAGAAGTGTACGATATTCATACATCACAGTCAGTTGTATTAGGTTATATTGATCTGGAATATGAATTTTCGAGCTGATCGGTCTACGCTGAGTAGACAATCAGCATGCTTTTATATAAAATCACTAGAGTAAAGTACCTCTCTGGAGAAGTGTACGATATTCATACATCACAGTCAGTTGTATTAGGTTATATTGATCTGGAATATGAATTTTCGAGCTGATCGGTCTACGCTGAGTAGACAAACAGCATGCTTTTATATAAAATCACTAGAGTAAAGTACCTCTCTGGAGAAGTGTTCATACATCACAGTCAGTTGTATAAGGTTATATTGAACTGGAATATGAATTTTCGAGCTGATCGGTCAACGCTGACTAGCCAATCACCATGCTTCTATATAAAATCACTAGAGTAAAGTACCTCTCTGGAGAAGTGTACGATATTCATACATCGCAGTCAGTTGTACCAGGTTATATTGAACTGGAATATGAATTTTCGAGCTGATCGGTCAACGCTGACTAGCCAATCACCATGCTTCTATATAAAATCACTAGAGTAAAGTACCTCTCTGGAGAAGTGTACGATATTCATACATCACAGTCAGTTGTACCAGGTCATATTGAACTGGAATATGAATTTTCGAGCTGATCGGTCTACGCTGAGTAGACAATCAGCATGCTTTTATATAAAATCACTAGAGTAAAGTACCTCTCTGGAGAAGTGTACGATGTTCATACATCACAGTCCGTTGTACCAGGTCATATTGAACTGGAATATGAATTTTCGAGCTGATTGGTTTGCGCTGAGTAGACAATCAGCATGCTTTTATATAAAATCACTAGAGTAAAGTACCTCTCTGGAGAAGTGTACGATGTTCATACATCACAGTCAGTTGTACCAGGTTATATTGAACTGGAATATGAATTTTCGAGCTGATCAGTGAACGCTGAGTAGCCAATCACCATGCTTTTATATAAAATCACTAGAGTAAAGTACCTCTCTGGAGAAGTGTACGATATTCATACATCACAGTCAGTTGTACCAGGTTATATTGAACTGGAATATGAATTTTCGTGCTGATCGGTTTATGCTGAGTAGCCAATCAGCATGCTTTTATATAAAATCACTAGAGTAAAGTACCTCTCTGGAGAAGTGTACGATGTTCATACATCACAGTCAGTTGTACCAGGTCATATTGAACTGGAATATGAATTTTCGAGCTGATCGGTTTACGCTGAGTAGACAATCAGCATGCTTTTATATAAAATCACTAGAGTAAAGTACCTCTCTGGAGAAGTGTACGATGTTCATACATCACAGTCAGTTGTATTAGGTTATATTGATCTGGAATATGAATTTTCGAGCTGATCGGTCTACGCTGAGTAGACAATCAGCATGCTTTTATATAAAATCACTAGAGTAAAGTACCTCTCTGGAGAAGTGTACGATGTTCATACATCACAGTCAGTTGTATTAGGTTATATTGATCTGGAATATGAATTTTCGAGCTGATCGGGCTACGCTGAGTAGACAATCAGCATGCTTTTATATAAAATCACTAGAGTAAAGTACCTCTCTGGAAAAGTGTACGATGTTCATACATCACAGTCAGTTGTACCAGATTATATTGAACTGTAATATGAATTTTCGAGCTAATCGGTCAACGCTGACTAGCCAATCACCATGCTTCTATATAAAATCACTAGAGTAAAGTACCTCTCTGGAGAAGTGTACGATGTTCATACATCACAGTCAGTTGTACCAGGTTATATTGAACTGGAATATGAATTTTCGAGCTAATCGGTCAACGCTGACTAGCCAATCACCATGCTTCTATATAAAATCACTAGAGTAAAGTACCTCTCTGGAGAAGTGTACGATGTTTATACATCACAGTCAGTTGTACCAGGTTATATTGAACTGGAATATGAATTTTCGAGCTGATCGGTCAACGCTAAGTAGCCAATCACCATGCTTTTATATAAAATCACTAGAGTAAAGTACCTCTCTGCAGAAGTGTTCGATGTTCATATATTACAGTGAGTTGTACCAGTTTATATTGAACTGGAATATGAATTTTAGAGCTGATCGGTCTACGCTGAGTAAACAATCAGCATGCTTTTATATAATATTACAAGAGTAAAGTACCTCTTTGGAGAAGTGTACGATGTTCAAACATCACAGTGAGTGTTTAATTTATAATTCTTCGCAAGGCTTGTTTAAAACGTTTTTCGATTTAGGCCCTTGGTTTCAAAATAAATAAATATATACAGATTATGAGTGAAATGTTTAATTGTTCTTATCTTTTTCTGAAACAAAGGGTTGAATTAAAATTTGTTTCATTTAAAACAGATTAAACTTATAGAGCCCTATTATTTTTGGTTGAAACTTTTTTCGATTAAGACTAGTTATTCAAATTATTGCACATAATGCATATGCGACACCGAAAATCTTATTTATCTTTGAAACTAAGGAATGAATGAAAAAATATTTCAAATGAGATAGTTGCAGTTTTTAATACTCTACAAGTTTTATTTGAAGTATTTTTTAATTGCAGCCCCCAGTCCAGAGATAATTTTGCACGTATATAGTTCTGATGTTTTGCGATAGATGGCGACAGCAAGCTCGTTTGAATCGAGCTGGAAACAGCTTTTCCCGATTTATGGCTAAACGCGCCACTTTACAGAAAAACTGCCAAGATTAAAAATATTCAGCATTTAATTCTCTACTTGATTTAATTGAACTATTTTTTTATTAAGGCCCTAGTTTTCGAAATAAATTAGAGTACATTATATGTCTATTCAATTCTATTTTATTTTGAAACCCAGAGTTGTAGGAAAAAATGTTTCAAATAAAAAAGTTTTATTTATTTATTCTCTAATTTTCTTATTTGAAGTATTTTTCGATTAAGACCCTTATATTTAAGATAATTAAGGTGTTATTATGCAACAATTAATCTAGTTTTTCTCTAAAACTAAGAGTCAAATGAAAAAATATTTTTTATAAAAAAGTTTAACATTAAAATAGTCTATCTTTTTTATTTGAAGTATTTTTTTATTAGAGTCCTTATTTTTGAAATAATGTCAGATATATAAAAGCACACAAAAGCTAAATTTGCTCTCAAACTAAAGGTTAAATTTTAAAATGTTTCAAACAGAATAGTTTGAATTTATAATTCTTCGCAAGTCTTGTTTAAAACTTTTTTCGATTTAGGCCCTTGGTTTCAAAATGAATAAATATATACAGATTATGAGTGAAATGTTTAATTGCTCTTATCTTTTTCTGAAAAAAAGGGTTGAATAAAAAATTGTTTAAAATAAAACAGATTAAACTTATAGAGCCCTACGATTTTTGGTTGAAACATTTTTCGATTAGGGCCCTGGTTTTTAAAATAATTTCAAATATATGCGACACAGAAAAACTTATCTATCTTTGAAACTAAGGAATGAATGAAAAAATATTTCAAATAAAATAGTTTCAGTTTTCAATTCTCTACAAGTTTTATCTGAAGTAATTTTTAATTGCAGCCCCCAGTCCAGAGATAATATTCACGTATGTAGTTCTACAGTTCTGCGATAGATGGCGACAGCAAGCTCGTTTGAATCTAGCTGAAAACAGTTTTTTCCGATTTAAGGCTAAACGAGCCACTTTTTAGAAAAACTGTGAAGATTAAAAATGTTCAGCATTTAATTCTCTACCTGATTTATTTGAACTATTTTTTTATTAAGGCCCTAATTTTCGAAATAAATTAGAGTACATTATATGTCTATTCAATTCTATTTTATTTTGAAACCCAGAGTTGTAGGAAAAAATGTTTCATATAAAAAAGTTTTCTTTATTTATTCTCTATTTTTCTTATTTGAAATATTTTTCGATTAAGGCCATTATATTTAAGATAATTTAGTTGATATGATGCAACAATTAATCTAGTTTTTCTCTGAAACTAGAGATTAAATGGAAAATTGTTTCAAACAAAATAGTTTAATATTAAAATAGTCTATATTTTTTATTTGAAGAATTTTTTGATTAATACCCTACGTTTCAAAATAATGTCATATATAGAACGGCACAAAAACTTAATTTTCTCTTAAACTAAGGGTTAAATTAAAAAATGTTTTATATATAATAGTTTAGTTTTACAATTCTCTACTATTTTTATTTGAAATATTTTTCGATTTAGGCACTTGGTTTTAAAATAAATAAATAAATACAGATACATAAGTATAGTGTATTATTATTGTTTTTTTTTCCCTCAAACTAAAGGTTGAATTAAAAAAAAAACCTATCAAATAAAATAGATTAAGTGTATACAGCCCTATGATGTTTGTTTGAAACACTATGAAGCTCAAGCTTGCAAAATAATCGCATATGTATGCGGCCCAGAAAAACTAATTTATCTTTGAAACTAGATATTGTTAGCGTAATACCTGTTAGCGTAACACCTTCCGGTTATGCTGTCAATGAACCATTACGCTATTACCGCATAGTATATAATAGAATTGTTTAGTGTAAGTTGGGCATTATTGTATTGGATAGCAAAGTAAAAGCATTGATAAGGGATCACTTGCGTTATTATTTGTTTTATACCGGGAACACGCTAACAATATCCTCATTATTTCAATTTTTTCAATGAATTATAGTAGTCATAATTCACGATATTGAATTATGGTATTATAATTCACTCTTCTCGGCAAATCACAGAACTAGAAATCAATTATTCCCGTTTATTTTAAAGCCGTGATGTAGATCAACCTTCCTACTGCCGTCTGACAGTTGACAGTGTAATCAGTTGTCATTATGTATTTTGATGTTGTTTTTCAAGGTGCTCAGATATTTATCTATAGATTAAAATTTAAAAATTAATAAATATTATAAATAATATTTAGTATATTTATACACAAGTATCTTCGTGCTGTCTTCAACAAGTTTTAAGCATAAATTCATATGATTTATTGGAAAATATTTATTATTTTATTAAAAGTAATTTCTATTCAAATATTTAAACAAAATGTAAACTGCGCAGAATCCAAAGTATTGATCCAAAATCAAGAATTGAATTTTTGAACCATAGATCTAGGCCGGTTACGCACTTGACAGTTTTTTTTACTGCGGTAAATTGACCGTCGCGTAAAGATTTTGACCTGTTTACACATTTAGCGGTAATAGCGACGCCACTTATTAGCGGTAGAAGTACAACCGCTTAAAAACTTGAGCAAAGGAAGTGACATCTTAGTAAAAAACGGCAAGTGTGCAGCTTACCTTAATTATTACTATTTTGTACAATGTGCAGCGTGGTAGCTGGCGCCATCTGCGAAATTCTTTTAGATGACATCGAAGCTAATATCTTACAAATTTATTGGAAATAGATTTTCATAATTTATGACTATACTAGTCATTTGACAATAAAATTTTATTGACATTAATTGTTCATTATTTAATTTCTAGTAGGATTTATTTGAACCATTTTACGATTAGACGAGGAAAAAATCACCGCAAAAGTTCAGCCTGAAACACCAGTGCTCGGACGCGTAGCTTACTGGAATTCGGTGCCTGAAATGAGCGGGCTCAAATCATTTCATCTGAACTATTTTTTATGGCGTATAATATAGTTTAAATTGAATTCAAAGTATAAGTAGAAATTAATCTGTTTATTTGGTATAATATATTAGAACTTCTAATAAGAGAAACAATTCATATGCTTCATATTTATATAAATGATTTGAAAAATTGTGATATTTATGTAAATCAAAAAAACATAAATATTAGATTGAGTTTATAAGTGTTTATTATTAAATCAAATTTTGCAAATAATTTTGAAACATGCAATTTATTCCTTTATTTTTCAATCTGAATAATTATTGGATAAAATGGGATATTAGAAAATAAAAATACGTATTTAGTTTATCGATTTATTTATTTTGTGATCTGAAAATATAATTATTGATGTAAGGGATACTAGAAAGTAAAAATACATATTTATTAGTAGGTAATTTATTTTATTGTGTTGACGAAGTTGAAGCCGTTAATGAAGTAGAAGACGTTGATGTAGTTGAATACATTGATGAAGTTGACGTTTGCTTTTAACGTATATACAATTTTGATGTTTGTATATACATCATTTCTATGTGAAATGAAAAGCCTGGATCAGTCTCCTGCATTGACTAGAGAGAGTAGACTGACCTCACCCCCGAAAATTCCTCCCTTAGCCCTCCAGGAAAATTCTCAGCAAAAACTGAAGTAGGGGTGCGGCTTCATCGCTGCTGCAACTGTATCTGTAAACACACAAAACAAAAAATTAGAAATAAATTTTAATATTATTTTATGAATAATTTAAATCGTATTTTTTTCTAAAAATAGACTGCTTAAATATTATTAAAAATTCTGTTTATTTTTATTCGAATAAAATTAGTTTTATTACGTCAAAGTTGCTGGCAGCGGGCGTGGGTCTTGATGAAACTGGTGCCAGAGGGTTCTTGGGGCTCTCCTGGTGAATATGTTGCTCATGGTGATGTTGTCTACGGTCATGCAGGCTACGTAGTTACATGTGTTTAGTTTTTTTTGTGATGATGAATACGTTATGATCTCTTGACTGTATACCTACCGATTTATTTATATAATTCTGCATCTTATTAATGAAGTACGTACTGTGAGACAATCAGGAAATTGTTGACCAGGTTCTAAGTTGTTGATTTCAATTATCGACTACATCCTAGAAGAAAATGTTGTTTTATCATATATAATTTTTATTTAATGATAACCAACGAATATTTGTCACTGTTATATATGTAAACAAATTTTGATTCGGATTTGAGGTTAAAGTTTTTGTTCTACCAGAAAGCTCCTAAGTATGGTTAGACTTCTAAAAGGTATCACTTATTTCCAAAAGCTGCTTATATGATTACTAGGTCTTTCCTTGTACCTAGAGTCTACACAGATGTAGTTCATGTGTCAATATAGAAGGTAAATTGGTTTATATGTATCTTAAATTGTGGTGTAACCAAATCATCATATTAGAAATGGAAGTTTTCTTTCCGGTGAATCGTGTTTTACACTGATAGTGGTTATTTGTCGTCTCATAGGAGTTGGTAGAAGGTAAAATATTATTCTTGTGCTATATAAATAGGAGTCTGGTGATTCTGAATAAAGAAATACATATGTTTGTGGTGTGTAAGAGCTTGGAAATTGATTAACACTGATATGCAAAGACTGGTCATCAAAATACGACTGCCAGAAGTGTTATCAGACAATGTTGTATTCTTTAATAGTATTTTATTGCACCCTGGAAATAAATATAGCTTTAAAACATGTGTGTCAGTCCATAATTCAATATTTGTATCAAGGTATAATGCTGCAACTTACATGTCGATTTATTTGTGTTGCTATTGCTAAAAGTGTGTTTCCTTTTATTTAGGAATATAATATGGTCTTAGAATTCATAATTATTTTTTATTAATCCATTAGTAAAACAATAATTTGTTATTACAAAGGTATGAATAAATTATTGCTTCTGCGAAAAAAATTACATACATAAAAATTGATTTAAATGATGAAATACGAAATAAATAGTACTTATTTAATTATTTTATATTTGAAAATATTTATTGTAAAGTTTTTGTTAAGTTTAAATTACATTTCTAAATAAAAAAATTGCAAACATGTTTTCGATGTTGGCGCCATGGGTTGAGAGCCACTGGTACGGCGGCCATGACACTGCATTAATTCACTTGTTTCTGGCGCGATCTTGACAACTTGTGTGTATGTCCGTACCAAATTTGAGTTTTCATCCAAAAATTTTTTATTTCGATATGTAAAAAGTATATCAATCGATTCAGTATGTTCTGCTGGTCATTTTGATGTATAATTTATATATGCGAAATCAAAAAAATTTGTTTGAATAACTTAATACATACTTTGGCTTGGTCGAACATGTACAACAATACTATGAAATACGTTTTTTTCATATTATTGCAAGAGAAACTATAGAAATGGTCAATAATTATTGATTTCATTGTTATTATTGATGAAATTAATAATATTTATCATTCTTTTGTCAAAATTTAAACTTTTTTCAAAAAATTGTACACTGGCCTATAGGCAATATACAGTAAATTTTTATTTTGGAAATTAACTTGAATAATAATAACCAATTATCAGAAACTTATTTAAAACTAATAATATTTTGGTTTTGTTTCAGGTGGACCCGGGGCACCTCATCCAGTCCAGCAGTCTGCACTACGGAGTGGAGCCCCAGGTCTTAGAAAACACTGATGGTAAATAACCTAATTATTTTATTTCAATTAATAATTATGAAGTGAAATAAAATTATTAATGTTATTGGAACTTTCTGTTTTCAGATCGCAGTCTTCAAGACGCCTCCAGTTCGAACCGACTCCTGGGGCAGTTTGGGCGGAGTTGCTGATGCAGCCTGAATTGGTAATACCCCTACCCAACTTGAGGGTAGCTACAGATCTGCTCTTGCAGATTTTGGTGGAAAGAAATAAATATTGGTATGATGATACCATTATTTATTTCTGATGGACACCAGCTCTGTAGTTCACCCAACACTACTTTTGCAAATAGCGAAAGTTAGTGGAACCTTATTTGGTTACTTTTATTAACTAAATAGTTATGCACCTACATGAGAATTTCTGGGATCGAACCCAGATTTTCCTAGATTTATAATTCATTACCCAATATAATATAAGATGATACAATAAATTAAATTTTGTATTTTATTATTGATTAGTACAGTGTAATTTGTACACTGTTTGCTGTGTGTACAATGTGGTTTTTGTTTGCAGGATCCAGTGGCGTCCAAAGGGGCAGCAGTAGTGCGGGAGTGTCGCGAGTTCTATTCCGTTGTTTACAGTATGCAGTGGTGCAGCAGGCCGGAGTTGAAGTCAGATCTCTGCAGGAGCAGTCAGAGGTCAAAGGTAAGTGAAGGTATTCATTAGCCGTTTTGTTGTTCCCAGCCATGTACTAATGTGTAATTTAGCTCAATTTTGGGCTCAATGTTTTCCCAATTTTGGAATTAAATTTATATAGTTGCTATTATATTTTTATCGTTAGTTTTAGTACTAATACAAACTGTTGTTTTCAGCTACATATTTTTTTTACAGCTCTTTTTGTGTTTCTCTTTCAGCTAGATATAGTTTGATAATTATGTAATAGCAGCTATTTTCAAAATTCGTAGTATTAAGTCTAGGTTAGGTACCATCGCCGAGGTTCCATGGTTCTCCAGGTCCCTATGGAGAAGATTCTAGTTCCAGTCACTCACATATTATCATTTGTACTGTGAATAAAGATTAAAGTATTTCAGCTGTGTTTTATTTTACTATTAAATAACTCATTAATGTCCAACGTATATTAAATCATACGTAAAGATGTCTCACTTTAAGATTATGTTTCTGCCAGGCTGGATAAACTTCCAGGTTATTATATTTCATATTTATAGTTATAAGTTACCAACATACAGAAATATGAAATCAATGCTTAAAAAATAGTTCTGGGCATTAATGGGTTAATTAACTAATCGAATTATTTAAATATGTTTAATGGAATTTGTCCTGATTATTATATGTCTCAAACTACTTCAATTAATTTTATTGTTACAATTAATTCAGTTTAATTAATAGTTGAGACATATAAAATCACAAACGCTGGGAACACAAAAACTTGACATTTTGAATATTATTTATTAATGAATTAATAAATAATGATTCAGGATATCACGAGGAAGGCGCCATGTTTATATGTTGTCCGTCCGTTGCTCACACATCATTTAGTAGAAGTCCTGGTTCTATAAAATTAGTTTAGCTTCACTCGCCGTCAGGACGTGGGCCCCGGGGCCCTGCGGGCTCTTCTATTACCGCTATATTCTACAACGAACAAGTTATAGACTATAGACCGGTAGTATCGAATGATTCGGTTATTTTTTTGCAATTTATTTGTGTAAAGTTAGAGTTTAAATTTTCAAATCGAATAAAAAATTATTTCAGATACGTACAGTTCAGAGATTATAGATAACACTTTCTGATTCGGTTTTCGGGTCGGGTGTTCTATATATTTATTGTGTTTGACTTTAGTTGTGCCTAATAAATGGTTAGTGTACAGCTAAAACACTTCAGAAAAATACAGATACTTACCAATGATTTGTAGTAGAAAAAATAATATATAAAATATTCTACGAGTCGTAAATCTTCGCTGCGCAAATAAGTAATTTTTGCTGCGCTGTAAAACAATTATAATTATTTATTGGATAAATAATAATTACAAAATATTTTTTACTGTAAATATTTAAATTAACTGCCTCTACTTTTTAAAAATATATCTGCGAATAAAATAAATAACAGCAAATATAAATAATATAACATTTTGTCTAGCATATTTGCAGCAATATTTTAGGTTCACTGTTTAAATAATTCTAAACAAACATTAATTTTGTTTTGATAGAATCTAATAATAAATTAAAAATAAAAGGGTTCTGAAAAATATCTTCGAATATAATAGTTAACAATAAATGTAATTTTACAACTATATGTACACGATTTTATCCAGTAATGATAAATAGTTACTACGGCATAACAATAATTCCTAATATTTTAGTATTTCGTACATAACAGGGAACTAAATCAAGGGCAGTTTATTTGGAAAAAAATGTTGTTCACATTTCTCTTATATATTTCCGATTAATATTTTTCATACACCTTCACTGTTTCACATAATAAAATTTTAATTAACTGTACACACGCTTTCATTAATGAATATTTGTATTGTTTAATTGTAGTATTGGTTACCAAAAAATACCTAAGTATTTACATAACTCCCTTTATATTAAAAACTGTTTGAAAAAAAATAGAGAATAATTTTTCGTTACTTTTATTCAACTTAGAACACATTCACCCTTGCTGTGTAACATTTTGAGGGTAGTCTTCTCACGCGGTAGTTGCTTTTCATTTACCTAGCATTACCATTGATGAATTAATTAAATTATATAGCGATCAAGTGTTTGTGATCGATATCATATAAAATAAGAAATTTAGCTCGTGTTTTAGCTTTGAATAATTTAGTTTAATTTTTTTCTGCATCCATTAATAATATTGCGATATTTTACATACAGTGGCTGTTAGTATGAGCGCTGGTTGAGGGTGGCGGCTTCATTTCTCTGTTGTCAAACGTTCCTTGATTATTTTGGAGATAAATGCTTGAAATAAAAATAATACAAAATTATTTTTATGAATTGGAATTAATTAATAATGATATATATTCAGGGCATATTTTTTACTTCTTGCACATCCTCTGTAGGAGATGAAAACTAATTTCTTTTCAGTAATTTTGCTATGTTTTTATGAATTCGCTCCTACCTGTATTTATATATTTAGCTACCCCCGTACCGTACCTACACATTAGTTTTAAGTTATGCGAATTTATAAAATAATAATTATTAATTAACATAAAGTAAATATCCCCTGAAGTTTTCTAAAATTATTCACATAATGTTTATTTTTTAACGTTTTTCTGCGTAGAGAAAGGTATTAAAATAGATTAGTTTTATTAATAGCATTTATCTTTAAAATAATCGACAAATTTTTGCCAGCAGTTAAATGAAGTTAGTCACCCCTAATCAAGGTTGGCACTACCAGCCAATGTATGTAGAATTCTCGCAGTTTTATTATTGAATATAGACAACGATTAAATTAAAATATTTTAAGTTCGAACACAATCTATATTTTGATTTTTATGTGATACCATTTATAATTATTTGGGCGATATAATTTCGTTGATTTATCAAAGATAAAGTTAGGATAATGAAATAAACTGCCTAGTGTGATTGTTGCCATTAATTTGTTATGGTTTAAAGGTGGAGGTAATTTAAGGGTTCGAATCCCTATTTTTTCACCCTCGACTCTGTATTGTGAATCGCTCATCCAATAGCAATACAGTGTTTTGGGGTGTAACCCTTCTTTAATAGAAATACATTTTTTTAACTCTCAAATAATGGCTGTAGTAAAATTGGCTTAAACAAAATTTCTAATAAAAGTATAGAATTTTGAGCATTAGAAATAATCAACAAACATTTAAATTCTAAATTGAAAAAAGGGTGAATACAAGCCACGCCTATTTTGGGGCGGATTTCATAAATGTACTCTGCGCAACCGTATTCCCTAGCAACCCTTAAAATGGAGTTGTACATCAAATAAATAAATATTCCATAATACACACTGGTACAAATTTAACTGTATATTTCGAATAACAATTTATACATTCAATAACAAAGAAATAATTTTATAAAGACTCGTAAACTTGAAATTTTATTGCTAAATGTCTTGTAACTTAAAACATAATATGTACAGATATTTATTCCTCGGACGCCCACGCAATCGTTCACACACATAAATTAATTTCACCAACCTTTCGAGATGTCCAAACCACCTCAATTCACTCACTCCCGCTTTCTTAACCACATTCATCTCAATCTCACACTCACCATACACCAATGTATTCCGAACACGATCACTCTCCTCTCAAATACCTCATTTCCACAGCAGTTATACGTCGTTCATTCTTGTTCATCCACACCTAACATTCAGAACCAAACATCAATGTGGGCACGAACATACCATTATAAACACTCAATCGAGTATCTCTAGACACATTCACGTTTCGAACAAATGTACCCAGAGCAACAAAGCCTTGCACTCTGCAACAACATTTTAAATATTTCATGTGGGTCTACTTGTTCTGTTGCTTTCCTGGTGGTTGTCTCGTAACTTTGTATTTTAGTAAACAAGAAGTAGGTGCATTTATAAATGATGCAACAGCAACCATGAACACAGTCACTAGGTCAATTTACTTACCCATAATCGAAGGAACACCACACACACAGAAAGTACAATTCGTGTGTAGTTATTCGTACATCTTGATGCAGTTTGTGAAAGCACCGTTTCTGTGAATTGTAAAATGAAGCAACCACCACTTGTCCATCTAGTAGCACCCAATAACAGTTTTATATTTACGTTTCTAAATTTTTAGTTTTCACATGGTTTCAAGTAGTTTTGCTTGACACAGAAGTTGTTGCAGATTTTTCCCACCGACTTAAACATAAATCCATGAGATTGCTTGTACATATTTAAAAAAAAATGTACTGTCACCTTCAATAAAGCTTCTGTGCTTGCACTTAGTGAAGTTGAAGCTGGACGTAAGTGTTTATCTGGTGTGCTTTGCTCATTGCTACAAGTGTTCCATTTCCAAACAAACACCTTCGGTACCTGGTAATCTATTTCATTGACAGTGAACTGATCCAACTGGAATACTATATCTAGATCTTCAACACCATGTATTCATGCTTTGCATTCAGTTTTTGTAGCAAGTTGACACTGAGAACTTTTAAATCGCCTTGAACACTGCAAATTTTGAGGTTAGAAAATACATATTCATGAATGGTTACTACCAAACTCAATTCCAATATACGGCTTTATTTAAGCACAGATTTGAATCAAACAAGAACTATGTTGTTAATAAACATTAAATAAAGGACGTGGTTACATATTTTGCAGTTGTCAATCAAGTTAGTATACGAAAAAATAACAGAGATCTGGAACGTTCATACTTCCAGTGAAACTACAATGAGCTTTTAAAAATTGTAAACAAATTGTAACTTTCCTTTCGAAACTATGGATATTTGCTTTGCAAAGATTGCTGAATCGAACTATATACATATCTATAAGTTTAATAGTAAGTTTATGATTTGGCTGGTACATCCTGATTACATACAAAATTTACTGTTCCAACATATTGCAAATGAAACAAATCTCTTATATCAGAAGCAATCTTAATAAAATTTTGTGTAGATATATTTCAGAGCCTGTAGAATCGGTTTTTGAGCCCTGTTTTTGGCATGGAATAATGATAAATTTGTAATTTTCATAAACATAACGTCTGGTCAATATCAGCTTTGTGCACATACATGATACACATTAAAATTCAATTGAATAATGAAGTATGTTATAAAAAGTAGTTATTTAATTATTTTATATTTAAAAATATTTATTATAAAGTTTTTGTTAAGTTTAAATTACATTTCTAAATAAAAAAATTGTAAACATGTTTTCGATGTTGGCGCCATGGGTTGAGAGCCACTGGTACAGCGGCCATGACAGTTGTATTAATTCACTTGTTTCCGGCGCTATCTTGACAACTTGTGTGTATGTCCGTACCAAATTTTAGTTTTCAACCAAATTTTTTTGTTTGCGATATGTAAAAAGTATATCAATCGATTCAGTATGTTCTGCTGGTCATTTTGATGTATAATTTTTATATGCGAAACCAAAAAATTTTGATTGAATAACTTAATACATACTTTGGCTTGGTCGAACATGTACAACAATACTATGAAATACATTTTTTTCATATTATTGCTACAGAAACTATAGAAATGGTCAATAATTATTGATTTCATTGTTATTATTGATGAAATTAATAATATTTACCTGTATGCAATATACAGTAAATTTTTTATTTTGGAAATTAACTTGAATAATAATAACTAATTATCAAAAACTTCTTTAAAACTAATAATATTTTGGTTTTGTTTCAGGTGGACCCGGAATACCTCCTACAGTCCAGCAGTCTGCACTACGGAGTGGAGCCCCAGGTCTTAGAAAACACTGATGGTAAATAAACTAATTATTTTATTTCAATTAATAATTATGATTGAAATAAAATTATTAATATTATTGGAACTTTCTGTTTTCAGATCGCAGTCTTCAAGACGCCTCCAGTTCCTACCGACTCCTGGGGCATTGCGGGCGGAGTTGTTGATGCAGCATGAATTGGTAAGACCCCAACCCAATTTGGGTGTAGCTACAGATTTGCTCTTACAGATTTTGGTGGAAAGAAATAAATATTGGTGTGATGATACCATTTATTTATTTCTGATGGACACCAGCTCTGTAGTTCACCCAACACTACTTTTGCAAACAGCAAAAGTTGGTGGTTACTGTTAGTAACTAAATAGTGGTTTTCTGGGATCGAACCCAGATTCCTCGATTTATAATACATCATCCAATGTATTATAGGGTTATATAATAATTTTGTATATAATTTTTGATTTGTACAGTGTAATATTTGATTACAGAACACAGTGGCGGTCCTTGGGGTTGCAGAGGGGCGCAGTCCAGTGGCGTCCACGAGGGGTAGCCCAGCTGTTACCACCGTGCCAGTGGAAGGCGCAGTTTGGAAGATTTTCTGGTAAGTTAATTTTTATTTTTAGCTTTGATTTTTTTAAACAGTTGCTGGAATGAATATCCCGCAGCAGAAACGGTTTGTTGTGTGTGAGGCTGTGTGTACAATGTGGTTTTATTTGCAGGATCCAGTGGCGTCCAAGGGGGCAGCAGTAGTGCGGGAGTGTCGCGAGTGTTATTACTTTTAAATAGTGTTAAAGTCGCGAGTTGTGTTCCGTTCTTAGTGCGTTAACCGTTCCGCGATTAAGGATCATTGGAGCCGGGAGTCGCCGCCGGAACTGAGAGGTTAGTATTACTTATTAAATCATTCCGCTATTCTATTTAATTTTTGGGAAATAAATCTCAAAATCTCTTGTTTTATTTATGTGACTTGACTGATACAATATTTTTTTCTTTGTTTACAGTATGCAATGGTGCAGCAGCCCGGAGTTGAAGTCAGATCTCTGCAGGAGCAGTCAGAGGTCAAAGGTAAATGAAGGTTTTCATTAGCCCTTTTGTTGTTCCCAGCCATGTACTAATGTGTATTTTAGCTCAATTTTGAGCTCATTGTTTTCCCAATTTTGGAATTAAATTTATATAGTTGCTATTATATTTTTGTCGTTAGTTTTAGTACTAATACAAACTGCTTCTTTTTCAGTTACATATTTTTTTTACAGCTCTTTTTGTGTTTTTCTTTCAGCTAGATATAGTTTGATAATTATGTAATAGCAACTATTTTCAAAATTCGTAGCATTAAGTCTAGGTTAGGTACCATCGCCGAGGTTCCATGGTTCTCCAGGTCTCTATGGAGAAGATTGCAGTTCCAGTTCCAGTAGCGGACCCAAATATTTTCATATTGTACCGTCAATAAAATATTTCAATTGATTAATTAATTAATTATTGAAATATTTTTATGTTTGATGGTATTTGACGTGATTCTAATGTCTCGTGCTTTTAGATTCAAAAAAATAATTTGAAATTCAAAATTATTTGTACGTATTCAGGAATTTTATTTAAATAATAGACTGTACTGCTTCAATTAATTTTATTGTTACAAATAATTAATACAGTTTAATTAATAGTTGAGACATATAAAATCACAAACGCTGGGAACACAAAAACTTGTGACATTTTGAGTATTATTTATTAATGAATTAATAAATAATGATTCAGGATATCACGAGGAAGGCGCCATGTTTATATGTTGTCCGTCCGTCCGTCCGTTGCACACACACCATTTAGCTAGAAGTCCTGGTTCTATAAAATTAGTTTAGCTTCACTCGCCGTCAGGACGGGGGCCCCGGGGCCCTGCGGGCTCTTCTATTACCGCTATATTCTACAACGAACAAGTTGTAGAACTTAGACCGGTAGTATCGAATGATTCGGTTATTTTTTTGCATTTCAGGTAGAATATGCGGCTTATGTAGGTAATGTTAGGTTTTAAAATCGCGAAGTACACTCGAATAGTTTATAGGTAACACATTCTGATTCGGTTTTCGGTTTTCAGGTCGGGTGTTCTATATATTTATTGTGTTTGACTTTAGTTATACCGTACCTAACAAATGGTTAGTGTACGCTTAAAATACTTTTACCAAAAAATAATACATAAAATATTCTACAACTAGAATAAATTGTGACAATCTAGGGCTTAAAATAATATAAAAAAAGTTGGATTCAATCTTGACCACTGGCTTGGTTCACAAGTTGTGTAATCTTGGTTGTATTCCTCTTTTTGTTCTGCTGATGATGATAACTATCTAAATACGTATTTAGACTTCTTTATAACTTAGGGAATAAATTTAATTTTTTTATACTGCCACTAGTTTTTAAAAATATATCTGCGAAAGAAATAAATAAAAACGAATATAAATAATATAACTTTTTCACCACGATATTTGCCAGCAATATTTCTGGTAAAATTTAAATTTTTAATAAAACGTGTCTTAAAAATATCTTCGAATATAATACTTAAAACAGTAAGTGTAATTTTGGGGTTGGGAATTACATTTCAATTATTGTGAAAATGAGTTACATAAACAAATAACATACAGTTGTAAAAAAAAAAATTTAATCTATAATATGAAACTATATTTGAACTAAAAACTGATCAAGATAGTATAAAGAATATAAAAATTACTATGCTGTGTATGAGTGTAATACAATATTTATTATGGTTTGAATTTCTGTGTATTTCAATTAAAATTTATACGATAATTTTACAGTCTTCTGCTGTGTCCATATTTATTATTTTATTATCTTTTTTTATTAATAAATTATGCCTTAGGATAATTAATAAAAAATATTAAAATTTACAATAATAAATGATATCGAATAACATACTACTATGATTACAATTTATTTCTGTATCTTTTGTATTAAATCGTAACTTAACTCAGCATTCCTTTATAAATAAATACACTGTACATACGCTTTGATTATTAAATATTTTTAATGTTCAATTGTAGCAGAGTGCCACACCCGTAATGGGTAAAAGGCGTGATGATATATTTCTTTATTATTTATTTTATTTCAATTGTAATATTTGTTACCAAAATACCTAAGTATATGTACAACCCCCTTTACATTAAATATTGTTTAAAAAAAAAAAGAAATAGAGAATAATTTTTCGTTACTTTTATTCACTCTTGATGTGTAACATTTTGAGGGTAGTTTTCTCATTCGGTAGTTGCTTTTCATTTACCTAGCATTACCTTTGATGAATTAATTAAATTATAGCGATCAAGTGTTTGTGATCGATATCATATAAAATAAAGAATTTAGCTTCTGTTTTAACTTTGAATAATTTAGTTTAATTTTTTTCTGTATCCATTAATAATATTACGATATTTTACATATAGTGGCTGTTAGTATGAGCGCTGGTTGAGGGTGGTGGCTTCATTTCTCTGTTGTCAAACGTTCCTTGATTGTTGCGGAGATAAATGCTTGAAATAAAAATAATACTAAATTATTTCTATGAATTGGGATTAATTAATAATGATTTATATTCAGGGCATATTTTTTACTTCTTGCACATCCTATGATGGAGATGAAAACTAATTTCTTTTCATTAATTTCGCTATGTTTTTTATGAATTCGCTCTTCCCTGTATTTATATATTTAGCTACCCCCGTTCCGTACCTACACATTAGTTATAAGTTATGCGAATTTATAAAATATTAATTATTAATTAACATAAAGTAAATATCCCCTGAATTTTTTACTAAAATTATTCACACAATTTTTATTTTTGTTAACGTCTCTCTGGATAGAGAAATGTATTAAAAATTATTAGTTTTATCACTAGTATTTTTCTATAAAATAATCGAGGAATTTTTGCCAGCAGTTAAATGAAGTTAGTCACCCCTAATCAAGGTTGGCACTAACAGCCGTTGTATGCAGAATTCTCGCGGTATAATTGTTGAATACAGACAACGATTAAAATAAAATATTTTAAGTTCGAACATAATCTATATTTTGAATTTTATGTGATCTCGATTATAATTATTTGAGCGATATAATTTCGTTGATTTATCGAAGATAAAATTAGGGAAATGAAATCAACTGTTTAGTGTGATTGTTGCCGTTAATTTGTTACAGATTAAGAATGGTGGTGGTTTTAGGGTATTTCAAAGTGAATTAAAATAATTCACCAATCGTTTTTGGAGAGATTTTGTTCGTAGATTTGTTTGAGTAGTTTAAATCAGGAACAATAGAGTACTTGCAGGAGGCGTGGTCTATTTGGCGGGAGACTGTTTCTGGGCAACGACCGTTCAGGTTAGCATTGAGTCTTATGGAGGTTTTGGTTCTTGTGACTTATTTTTGTGTTTTGTCGGTGTTGACTGCGTGTTTTGTTTATATTATATACTTTTTAAGAAAGGTAAATGTATATATAATGTATTTGCATTTAATACATATATGTAAAGCAAGTATATTTTAAATGAAATGTATTAGAAACACATTTAATGTATTGGTAAGTTGATGTATAGTATATGAATCAATACTGATGACAGATATTTTTTCCAAATATTACTCCTTAGATTCTACCGATAAAGCTTTCACATATTCACTTAATTTACTCATCTAAAAATGAAATATAAATTAATATATTTTAAAATTTAAAGTTAAAGAAAACAGTTATATCAAAGAAATAAAATAATAATACTTGTCAAGTCTTACAATGCTTTGTCTTGTTAGAATTATGATGTTAATTGTCGAAACCCTTGATAACTGATTAAAAACTGTTTAGTAACTGAAGAACTTAACTAAAATCATTTTTTATATCCTCTTTTCATTTATTGTTGGGGTTGAAATTGGTAGGTGGTTTGAAAATTACTTTAATTGGTTTATTTTGGTAATAAGCAAACAGTTTTTTAATTTAGTTAGTTGATGCAAAATTTACTTCTCAAAATTTTCTTCAAATTGAGGTTAATTTCTAATACTATTAAAATTTCTGACATCTACATGGATTTTCACTAATTGTTAAATAAATAAGCATATACCATTTCCTAATCTATCAGAAAATACACAAAATATGATGAGAATATTACAGTTTTATAAATTATTTTCATCAACATTTACGATACTACACTTTTAAAAAACGATATTTTAAAATTGCTTTATATATAGGAGAATTTTGTGTAACCAGTATAATTACGAACTTACCTTAATCAACGTCATAAGTTTTCTTTTTTCAAAACAAAGTAGAATGCGAATAACAGATAATTTTACAAAAGTAAACATGAATACTCCATAAGACGCCATGTTAAAATTTTGTCTGGTTGCCCAGGAACAGGTTCGCGCGCTAAGTTTGTGACCTTGATGCAAGTACTCTATTGGTATGGTATTAAAAAAAATATATAATAATTAATATTTCATCTCAGATAATTTTTTTAAATGAAACTGTATCAATTAAAATGAAAATGTATGTACATAACTTGTCGAAAACATAATTAATTTAAAATTGTTGAAATTTAATTTCATTCCTAAATTATTTAATAGTCTTCTGTATTTATAAATAATGGCCCACGATCTTATGTAATATAAATGTTAAACATAACTTTTTATTGATAAATTTACATCTTTAATTTCAGAACTAATTGTAGTCACTTCTATAATAACTATAAATGTTTGTATGTATATTTATACATCGAAATATAGGTCTACGATTTTTAATAATCCTATTTTAGAGCATTGATTTGTTACCTATTTTGTACTACAGTAATCCACCATATCCCAAAATTTAAAGGAGTAATTGTTGGACTCAAAATCAAATTTTGGCAACATTTTTAGATGTACCTAATTTTAAGTAAACATTTATTTTGTTTGTATAAAAAGTATTAAATTATTTATTTATCTCAAGTCACAAAATACAATATAAATATAAAATAAACTGTATAAAAATACATAAATAGAATATCTGATCAGTTTTGTGGTACGGCTTGTCTCCAACCTGGTATAGCCCTGAAACATTTTCAAAATAAATTTTTGCATTTTACTTTTAATTAAACCCACTTACAACTTCGGTATATTCTTCAGAGGTAAATGTTTATTCACCGTTTGTTCTTCGATTTGTTCATAAGAAGTCCGTGCTAACCACTGCCTGGTGGCCCTAAAAATTCTTTCCGGATTTCTGGGAACTTTTTTATATTTTTTTGAGCTTTCCTGAGCTTTTGCTCCGGGAGGATTCACGTTAATTTTTAGTCTATTTAAACGTTTAGAAATATAAACATTATCCTGATTTTGAAAATCGCGAATTAATTTATTTGCAAGAAGCATCCTGCGTTCTTTTTCTCTCAAAGAAATTATTTCCTTTGCAAGTTTTTCCGCTCTTAGTTTCGCTTCTTTCGCCGTTTTCCATTTCCGGATTTCAATTTTTATTTCCTGTTTTTTCAACCTTTGTTTTTCGTTTTGTTTTGTTTTATTAGGCTGATTTTTTGTTTGTAATTCACTTTCAATTTTTTGTTGTTTCTCAGCTTTCCATTTTTCAATTTCTTCTTTTGTGCATTTGTTATTATTGTCAATTTTTTTTATTTTTTGTTTCGTATCTTCTTTGATTTCTTCTTCGCAATTAATTTGTTTTTTAGTTTTGTTTTCTCGCCATATTTCGATTGCTATTTTTTGTTTATGCTTTAGTTGTAAATATGTTTTGTACCAGTCAATATGATCTAATAATTTTGCTTTCGTCATATCCGGGAATAAAGTTTGTAAAGATTGAAGAAGCTTCTTTTTATTTCTTATTTTATTGAATATTTTTAAAAATAATATATGATCTTCGTGAAGCCATCCACCATTATGGCCTCCCGTTTCATTCACAAATGTTATAAATTCTTTTACTTCCTTAAAAAAAAAAAAATTTAATCACTCATAATTAGTTTTATTTTTAATGTATACCTCTTGTAAGTGATGATTACTAGTACACTTGGACGAATATCTCGAAATTTTATTGCAATCATATTCTGGTTTTTTATTCAAATCAGTTATTTTCATTTCAATATTTGTTGTTTCAATAGTTAGAGCCATTTCGTCATTTATCAAATTTTCTAACTCAGTATTAATTCGTTGTTTTAAAAAATTAGAGAAATTTTCAAAAGATAACATACCATTTTTTAATTTATCCAAATCTGTTTACAAAAATTTTGATTATTAATTCATATAAATAAAATTAAATTATGTTACCTATATTTTCTAAATTTCTTTCCACTATCGCTGTTTTTATTTGCTTCAAAGATTGCATATTATCTTGCACATCTTTTCGTAAATCGTTACAGTCTTGTTCCCTAAAATATATCCATAAAGATTTATTTAACACATTTTTAAATATAAATACCTCAAGTTTTTTAATTTGTCGTAATCTTGTTCAATTGAATCATCGTAATTTGTGTTGATAATACGTATAAATTCAGTTTCATTCTTTTCTAAATTAATTTGTTTAATTTTTAATTTATTAATGTAACAATACAAATCCGGAAAGTTCATTTTAGATTAATAAATAGAATTTTATCGATCAAACGTAGAATCTTGTTTACATATGTAGTTGTCAAAAATGACAAGACTTCATGAGAGCACCACTTGTCTACCTAGAGTTTTTATAGATTAAAATATATTTTAAAATATAGATGTTGCAGTATCATTCATTTTAAAAGTACGTACAAATATATACAAAATATATATTTAATTATTACTTTGTAAAACAGTAAAAGTTGGTTGCATGTAAATCGACCTTCATTTGTCGGTTTGTCAAATTTGAAACATGCTGTTTTAGGTTAGAAATTACGTACAAATCACGGAAAATGTTTTCTAGAGCAAGATTGTTAACTGCCTATTCAGGCATTTTAAAAGTAAGTCTCTATGATATAACAATTAGATTCAGATATTAGTAAAAATGTTTTAGCAGCAATCGAATTTATTGTGGACAAACAGTTCGTCAATTCAGATATTGTCAACACGATATAGATCATCAACGCCTATAAATACAGTCGTTATGTTCGTTCCTCAACAAGAGGTATTGCAATAAGAAATAATAAATTAAACATGAATATTAATATAGTTATTTTAGGCGTGGATTGTTGAACGAATGGGAAAGTATCATCGGATGTTAGAACCAGGTTTAAATATTCTAATACCGTTTATAGACAGAGTTAAATATGTTCAAAGCTTAAAAGAAATCGCAATTGACGTACCAAAACAAAGTGCAATTACTTCCGACAATGTAACTTTAAATATTGATGGTGTCTTGTACTTACGAATCGTCGACGCATACTTAGCAAGTTATGGAGTTGAAGATCCAGAGTTTGCTATAACCCAATTAGCCCAAACAACTATGCGATCCGAATTGGGTAAAATTTCACTGGATAAAGTATTTCGCGAAAGAGAAAGCCTGAATGTCAGTATCGTTGAGTCTATAAACAAAGCTAGTGAAGCTTGGGGCATCACTTGCTTGAGATATGAAATACGTAAGTGCAAATAAATATATTGTGAGTGATTTAGATTGATGATTTATTGGTTAGGTGACATAAAATTACCATCGAGGGTTCAAGAAGCCATGCAAATGCAAGTTGAGGCGGAACGGAAAAAACGGGCCGCTATTTTAGAGTCTGAGGGTGTTAGAGAAGCCGATATTAATGTGGCAGAAGGAAAAAGACGCTCTAGGATTTTAGCTTCAGGTACTTTTACTCACACAACCTTTAACAGGCCCCAGAAACACATTTTTTTTATTCAAAACCCTTCGGAATCCTTAATTTTTAAACATTACAAAATAGAAAAAAGTTTCAAATAAAAATTGTAGCAAATATTATTTACTGAGATATGCTAAAAATACCTAAACTACCACTTTGGATTTTAAGGAATTGTACCTACAGTATTTTTCATTTATTTTAAAGCATGTTAATACTGTAGCATATTTTTAAACTAACTACATTTTTCCCACCAAATATAAATGAGTGACTTGCGCAGTCGATACAATTAATTTATAATCAAACTCGAATATAAAATCTAGGAGCCGGCAAACTTTCAAGCGATTGAAAGTAGGGCTGAACCTGAAAAATCCTGAGGAATGATGTTTCTATTTTTAGCTCGTGTCCGCGGAAACTAGCTTCGCGAATTTGCAAGTATTCTACACAATATACACGAAATAAAACATTCAAATATTATTTGGTAAATTGTGCTACTACTCGTTTTAACAAATCTGTCTAATATTGAAAGCTACTGTCTATCTCAAAAACATATACAGCAATGTTTAGAATGTTGAATTTGGGAATACATATGTTCATAAAATATATGTTGCATTATTTGCAACTTCTGTAATTTCTTCTGCTTCATAATTATCTTCGTCCTATAATACACTTTCACCTATACTTTTAATATTTCATATAAAAGTGGTAGATAATATATTTCTCGGTAACTTTTAGTCCAAGTATTTTCTTATAAAATAATTGTATAGTTCTAAAACACTTTTTATTTATTATTAAGATGATAAAGCTTTCAGAACTCATAGAAATAAATGAAAATTCAATGCTATTACTTTGCATCAAAAAAATTAAATAGTTTATTGTAGAGGAAGAATGTCTGCATTTTTTGACGCTAATATTTATAATTGTACTCTACCTGGAACCGGAAAAATGACGGAAATGTTTATTGGTATTTTTTTTTAAATATCAAAATGTACCAATTGAAATTTATTGGTTTTATCTGTCATCTGCTGTTATTATCTGTGTTTGATATCAGAGGTCTTGATTAAAAATGCATAATTTGGAAGAAAAATTAAACATAGTGAAATGATTTTGTGATCAAAATAGTGCTCAACAAAAATGTATTAAATAAAATAAACTCATAATTAATATCACATTTATTTTGTTATTTCATGGCACTGATAATTACCAATAAACATTCCCGTTATTTTCTGGTTCCAGATAGAGTCAAATTATAAATATTTGTGTCAAAAAATGCAGATATTCTTCCTCTACAATAAACTACTTTAACTTTTTGATGTAAAATAATTAGGGAAGCCAAATAATAAGTCTACAAAACCTTCATTAAAATCAATAGCGATATATTAGAGTAACAAATTGAAATATTGAGATAGTAACATATTTAATTAAAATTTGTTAGAGGCCGAACAACAAGAACAAATCAACAAAGCTAATGGTGAAGCTGCAGCTTTACTAGCAGTTGCAGAAGCTCGCGCCGGAAGCTTAAGATTTGTAGCGAGCGCTTTACAAGAGCACTATGGACCTAATGCAGCTTCTCTCAGCATAGCTGAACAATATGTTCAGGCTTTTAATAAACTTGCGAGGACAAATAATACTTTAATACTTCCGCAGAACGCTGGAGATGTTTCCAACTTAGTCGCACAGGTAAAACATTCAAAACCAATGAAATAATACTGGAATGCTCACCGACTTTAAAAATGCGAGCAATAATGTTTTTACATAGCAACTGTTTGTTTTTTGCTTTCGTACAAGTGCGCGTTCCAGTATTACTATATTTCATTGTTCAAAACTTACAAACTGTGGTCCGCTTTTAATTTTAAGAGTTTAAAAATAAATAAATGTTTATTTTTAGGCAATGGCAATTTATCAAAAAGTAGCGCCAGTTCCAGAAAACCCTCCTGCTAAACAAATTAGAAGTGATGAAGATAATTTAGCAGAGTTATTTAGCGATGACGAGCTAGTTCCACCCCCTAAAAAGCAGGAACCAACCCTTAAATTAAACAAATAATCCTTGTAAGATACAAAGTGTGAATGAAATAAAACAATAAATAATGCTTGTTTATAGAAATGTATTTAAATATACACAATTGCCAATTATATTATTTCGTTTTGCGACTAGATATATACATATTATAAAAATATACAAAAACAAAAAAATCATGGAATGATATTACAAAATTGGTTCATATACTTAATAATATCAGTAATTTCTCTCTATGAGGGGTTTGTCTGAAGCCGACAAACTCGTTCCATCAAACTGTCTCAAATGGATCTGCAAATGCAGATTAACTTCCGCGCTTCGACTTAAATACGGAAAATTGCCTCCAGTCTTCAAATGCGCAAGTTTTGCTCGCGGATAACATTTATAAACTTCTTCACGCACTGAATTCGATAATGCGTATTCATCAAACACATCAATGATTGTCACGGGTAGTTCTGCTAATTTATGAGCCTCTACATAACCAGGAACGCAGTTCAGGGTTAATCTGCTTGCTAACTCGGATTGTGTTAGACTTTCCAACTGAAAATAACACGATTTTACGACTCTTTTATTGCAATTTTTTCTGGCAAAAACAGAGTTTTTCTTTGGGTTAAAACGCGAAAATAAAAGTAAAATATATAACTAATGTATGTTGAACACAAATGAATACTAATACACTGGCGGAAAAAACCACTTTTTTATAGAATTTTGTCAATTATAAAGTTGCGTAACTTAAGTTGTAAATATGTTATTGTACTTACCCTTTCAACCATAAAGTCAATGGCTTCAACAATTTCTGGGTCGACTTTTTCAGAGCTAAAGTTACCCATAACCATTCTCTTTAAAACAAGAGCTGGTAGAATCCAAAAAATAGCTGCTGAATCCTGGTAACTAAAAACCGCGGTATCCGTAAAAGTATTGCACAAAATTAAAGACGCTACCCTTGAGCATAAGTACGTATGTTCAGCAAATTTTTGAGCTAGAAATCCACCGAGTGAAGCCCCAAAAATATGAACTTTATCTATTTCTAAATAATCTAACAATCTTTTGAATCCTTCGCAAAATTCTCGTACGCTCCAATACACAGGTGATTCAGCAGCTATTACTCGAATTCCTTTTGCTGACAGAGCCAGAGCTTGTCTGAAAAAAATATCCGATGTTCCTGATACAGGCGGAAAACAAACCAGTGGACATTTTACTTTCTTAGGGCCACAGTCATAGACTCTCCACCCCTGAAAGTTTTCACAAAATTTTACATTGTGTAATTTATCCGGCTTTATTTTCATACCTTTGTACCATCTGAATCAACGACAATTTTTCTTAGGGGTACACTGCTTCTAAAACTTAAATATTCTTGTGATTGGGAGAGATCACTAACGTAACTCATCTTGAATAGATAGCAAACATTAAAAACAAAATTTTTGACCCGAGATCATGTTATCAACAATTATTTCTCATTCTTTTATCGTTTATTAAAATGCGCATGAGTATTAATCACGTGCTTTTGACACAAATTACTGTCACAGCTGGAAATATTTTTCAAGTGCTAGGAATATTTCATATCCCCTGAAACCACTGACATATATTAATACTGGAACGCTCACTGATGCTAAAAATGCAAGCCGAGAGCGATAGGCAATATGTGGGCAACCTATCTTTGTTGTACAGTCTGCTTAGAAATTTTTAATCAACGAAAAAAATAAGACGTAAAAGTCGACGCGTATATTTTTTATGTACCACGCATAACTTTTTACAGAGCAATCCGACTTCAATGATTCTTTTTTTATTGAATAGGGTATAGATCAAAATTGGTCCCATTTAATTTTGATTTGAAAAAAATCCACCCCTAAAGATAGGAAAATAGGAGATAATTGATTGTTCACCCACTGAATTCTACCACGCATAACTTTTTACTGAATTATCCGATTTTGATTATTCTTTGTTTATTGAATAGGGTTGGTCCATTTGAATTTGAGAAAAAAATTCTCCCCTAAGGGTAGAAAAATAGGAAGCCACAAAAAAAATTTTATTTCCTTTTCATTTATTTTTTGGTTGTTTTATTTTTTTGTTCAAATTTTTTTACATAGTAACCGCTCAACAAACGCATAGCAACCGTTCTACAAATAAGTATTAGACGATATCTATCTGCCTCAGGCTCGTTTTTCGCATACAAGTGCGCGTTCCAGTATTACAATATTTCAGTGCCTGAAATCGTTATTATTCTGGCGGGAAAATAAATTAAAATAAGTTTTACAACAGGAAAAAATAATTTTTATTATCAAAAATACAAATTAGTACAGATTCAAAGTAAAAATAAAAATGAAATTAATAATTTTCCATTTCTTGCGTCCTGAAAAAATAATCATAACCAACCTTAATTAAATACTGAAAATTAGTATTATCTTTAAGAGTTCCCAACTCCGTAGCATCTAATAAAATATCAATCGGCGGCAATACTTCATCTGGTCTGCAACCTGTGCTCATAAAAATAATAATTAATACCGTGAAATGCCCATCATACTTTATACAACCTACCTAAAGTAACAGCAAGATCTGTAAGTTTATAAAACATGGTGTGACGTAAAACTTCTACCGGGGATTCGATCCCAAGTTGCTTCGTCCAAATATTGTCTCGAAGAACAGCAGAACACCAAATGTGAAGTATCAAATCACTTCGTTGTATGAAATCATCAACGTGATTGGCTAATTCTAACGCCTTTCTGAAATCATATTCAGTCGCGTCTTGGTTTTCTGAACATACGCAAAGTTGAGCCAGAGTCACAATATCCAAAACTGGTTGGTTTATGGTGTCATAACTGTAAGAAAAATTATTGAAATTTCATCAAATAAAATGTTACTGTAACTTTTTACCCAAATGCGGATAAAACATCATCGGGGACTTCTTCTTGGTATTGAATTAGTTCTAATTCTTTATTGATGGATTCTATGAATTTGGTTTCAACGCCCATTCCGTTGGCGACAAAACTTGAGAGTTTTGCGAAACTTAACATACTTTTTTTACGTGTTAATAAATCTTTTTCTTCCAAAGCTAGAGACTTTAAAGTTTGAGCTGTTCTCTCGTAATCACCTGGAAATTACACAAAATAATTCTGCCATTTAACACATGGCTGGTACCACGAGCTCTGTTTTTGTGTGTTTTAAGAGAAGTGTTTTAGCCTCGGTTTTAGTATTGTAAAATGTTCTACAATTATTTTATGAAAAAATGCTTCAAATGAAAATAGTAGAAACAATATTTCTCTGTAACTTCTATTCGAAATTTTTGTTTATAAAATAATTGTAGAACATTGTACAGCACTAAAATCGAGGCCAAAATACTTCTTTTAAAACACCTAAAAACAGAGCTCGTGGTACACCAACCATTGTAATTTTTCTTGTTAAAAATTTGTGGAATTATTTTAAATCAAATTAATTCAAATAAATAAATAAAATTCTGCAACTGGTTTTCATATAAATTGAAAATTCGGTTTGTGCTTCAATTTAAATAATTTAATTTTTGTCTGTATATTATTTAATATAATAAAGGATTGAATGAACGTTGGTTAAGGGTGAATGGTTTACTTTTTGTTGTAAAACGTTCGTTAATTACTTTTAAGATAAATGCTTCAAATAGTTCAAATTAATTATTGATATATTCACGGCTGTAGTTTTGCTATTTTGCATGCACAAAAAACAATAAATAATACTGGAACGGTAACAAACGTTCAAAATGCAAGTCAGTACAGATAGACAGTTGTTGGGGTACTTGTCTTTGTTGTACCGTCCGCTTATAAAGTTGACAAGATATTTACATTCAATGATTTTGAAATTAAATGTTTAATATAAAAATTAAATAATACTTTAATACTTTTAATAGTTTAATATTATTTATCACTTCTGGATCAGACTGTACAACATATTTTTATATAGCAACCGCTCAACAAACAAATAGCAACCGTTCCAAAAATAAGTTAGACAAAAAAAAGTCGCCCTACGACATCTATCTGTCTTTAGCTTGTTTTTCGCTTCGCTTTCATAAAAACATACAAGTGCGCGTTCCAGAATTATTATATTTCAGTGTTTGTACATTATCTTATGAAGATTAATAATTAAAACTACATAGTTAATTGTTTAATAATTTATATAATTTTATATGTTCGCAAATCATTATATATTTAGCTCCCCCTCCGTATCGTATTTAGTTTTAAGTTATGCGAATATATAAAATTTATATTAATAAATTAGTGAAATATACAGGGTAAAATTATAAATATTAGTGTCAAAAAATGTAGAAATTCGTCCTCTACAATAAACTATTTAACTTTTTTGATGTAAAATAAATAATACATTTTAAAAATAGCTTTATAGTTTTACCACCCTGTATATTTGATACATGTATTTATTTTTTCTATAATGTATTACATGCATTTATTTTGTAAATAATTTCTGAACTTTTGCCATTCATTAAATAAAGTTATTCACCCTTAATCAGAATTTATATTAGCGGTCATTCTATATAAAATTCTTGGGACATAATTGTTGAATACAAAAAACAATTCAAATAAAATTATTGAGTTCATACACAAACCAAATTCTAAATTTGATATGACACCAGTTATAAATATTTAAACACTATAATTTATATAGAATAAAATTTGTTGATTATATTACCTTGGAAGGCATGTTGCAGCCACTTAAGTTGTGGATGGGCCCCTAAAAATTTCGTCAAAGAAGCCGAAGATGTTGGTCTACTTGAGGGTCTCGAAGCAGCTTTACACCTCGCTAACAATTTCCCTTGCTTCCCTTCTCGCAAATACCAATTAAAAACGTGCTGCGCAAAATCTTCATCTTTAAATCGTTCCAGATATTCATCCAACCTCTGTTGATTATTTGTGTTTTCACAAATCACAACTAGAGTTGTAAAATCGAGATATTTTTCCGCTAGGAGCGCTGCCCGTTCCCACTCTTTGTCGTCGACTAAAAATAATTAAACTTTAATTGTGCACTAGTAAAGTATTTAAAAATGTATACCTAGCGGTTGAATTAATTTAGACCTTTCTTGTTGGTATTGTTTTAGTAACAATTCAGCTCTTTGAGATTGTTGTGCGCTGGTTCCTCGAACGCTTTCAACATGACACTTACGCGCGTCTAACATCACATCTACTAAACTAACATACTGGTCGTATAAACTAGCTCTAGTAGCACCCTCGGTACACACTCGCGCCCCAAAACGCAAAGTTAGCGCTTGCTAAAAAAAAATTATTAATTGAAAATACGTTTCTGAAAAATTAAAATTAAAAAAAATATGACTTGTTTATGGAGAGAATCGTAAAGTCCATGTTCACCGCTGCTGATGGTCCAGGGAAGATACTCAACCGGAAGTTGTGTAACTGAAATGGCGGGAGAGAAAAATGTTGCTTTTTGTTGTCTAAACTGCATTACAGCTGATAATACAGCCTGAAAATATACACAATTATTTATTTATGTTAAATTAAAGACAAATTTTTATAATACCAATAAAATATTGTTAGTCTCTGAAATCATTGTAATAATTTCCAGAGGATTGTTTTCTGTGTTAGACGCTTGGACACATTTTTCGACCAAAGCCCAAAATCCTCGATGGATTTTAGTTACTTCCCGGTAAAATACATCTTGGTTTGTTAAGCCTGGCTTAGGTTCTTCATATAGCTCTGTTACTACGTAGTCTATTGCATCCTGAAAGTATAAACAATCATAGTATTTAATGACAAAAAGTAATCTGTTGTATTGAATTGAATTGTTATTGAAATCTAATCAATTCGCAATGTGAACGTTCAAGGATTAAATTATTTACCATAATTATAGTTAAAGTGATTGAGACAATCTATTAAAGCATTTAAAAAAATTGTTACAGGTTGATAAAATTATATCTACAGTATTTTTTTCATTTATTTCAAAGCATGTTAATACTGTAGTATATTTTAAAACTAACAAAATTTTTCCCACCAAATATAAATGTATGACTTGCGCAGTCGATGCAATTAATTTATAATCAAACTCGAATATAAAATCTAGCAGCCGAAGAACTTTCAAGCGATTGAAAGTGCGGCTGAACTTGAAAAATCCTGAGGAGTGATGTTTCTATTTTTAGTTTGTGTCCGCGAAAACTAGCTTCGCGATTTTGCAAGTATTCTACACAATATACACGAAATAAAACATTCAAATATTATTTGATAAATTGTGCTACTACTCGTTTTAACAAACCTATCTAGTGTGAAAAACTACTGTCTATCTCAAAAACATATACAGCAATGTTTAGAATATTGAATTTGAGAATACATATGTTCATAAAATATATGTTGCATCTGCAATTTCTTCTGGTTCATAATTATCCTCGTCCTATAATACACTTGTGTCACCTATACTTTTAATACTTCAAATGAAAGTGGTAGATAATATATTTCACTGTAACTTTTAGTCGAAGCCATTTTAAAAAAATATCTTAAACATTGTTCAGCTTTAAAACACTTTTTAATTATTGCAAATTATTATTTTTTATTATGTTGATATGAACTCATATTAATAAATGAAAAGATTATAATAGAATTTAAACCAAAAATCTTTTCATTGCCCCTATGTTTACTTATTAAAAAAATGCTTTAATCACTTCAACTGTATAGTAATGACACATTATGTATTCAAATAAAAAAAAAACTCGCTGTGGACCCAAAAGCAACCTTTAGATTTACAATAATGATTTAATTTGATACAAAACTTAGGCGAAAAATAAAGTAAATTTTTGTTAGATAGTGTAATCAATTAAAAAGACAGTAAATTGGTTCCAAACCTGTAGAAGAAGACTGTTGGTAGTTGAAAGAGTTTTCAGTTGAATCGCGGCAACTAACAGTTCTGATTGGTCAGCTAAGACATGTAAAGTAGCCAAGATTGAATTTTCCACGGATATAGCGGACAATCTAGACCATAAACCTGAAGAAACATTTTTTTAATAATAATTTATCGATGATTTAATAATAAATATTGCTAACCACTTTGTTGCAAAAACTGTAGATATAAATTCAACGCCTGTTGTTTATCCTCCAACTGATGTTGAATCTGCATGGAAGAAGAACTTCCAAGCCCCCCATTTTCATTCAACCATCTTGGATCACCCATTGGAACATCATCCAACAATTCTTTACTAATAGACACTGCTATTTTATCCAAAACATTATCAATCTCATTCTTAGTTTCCCCTTCTAGCGGAAACAGTTCCTGGAGAATTTCTTGACTCGTTTCCGGTTGATTTTTAACATGATACAAAAACGCGGCTTTAACTTGACCAATTGTATCTTTTTGCGCCGTAATTAAATCTTCAGGATCGATATTATAAAGAGATAGATTAGTTGTTTGCATTAGTATTGAATCGGTGTATTGTAGGGATTTTTCTGTTACGCTAGTGTCGAAAATAGTTCGATTTATATCCATGGTTTGATCTGCTGGATAAACTGCGAGGAGTCCATGATTCCTGGAGAAAAATAATGGAGTGTTTCCACATAACGATCCGCCTAATAATCGGTCTCCAATCGCTGCAAAATCTAAAACGTCTTGATCGTTGCCTTGTTGAATTATTGTTATGTCTCTTTGACGATGTATAAAAACGTTTCCTTCACATAACAACAACCTATAAGACAAGAAATCTGCAGTGTTGTCTTCTTGATACAATCCAAATAATTTCAACAATAAAAATTCTTCGATTTGAACCCCGGTTTGCAAGTTATTTGCATCTAAACGTATTAAAGAATATTGAACTTGTGGAGAAACGTGTAAATTTACAGCGGCTGATAACAGCATCACACTGGAGTTGTACACCTAAACACGAATAAATAATTGAGCAAATATACAAAGATTATTAGAGAGCACTTCTTACTTGAACGTCAAGAAGCCACAGATCGATGTCGGTCGGATCAGATCCGCAAGATTCCCACGCGGTGCATTGATACGCATCGCGAATAACTCGACCTAATTCAGCAACGTATACTAGTTGTTCTGGTTCTGAGGAACTCATCAACCATTTTTGTAGGGACTGTCCAGCCAGAACGTACACGTGCCATTGGTCGTCGGTTTGTTTCACACTTAGAACTCGAACTAATCTCTGCATTACACAAAAATCTGTTTTAATTTATTGGTGGACGTATAGTGTCTGCGTTAACTTATGCGAAGCAATTGAAAATGATCGTAAGCAAAAATGAAGTTGGAAAGGTTTGAGAAGAATGATTTGGTGACTGATTGTAACGTTTATATATTTGGGTAGTTTGTTTTCGAGGGATGGACGTATTGACCGGGAGATGGAAAGCCGAGTGTAAGGTATTGGGTGCTCTGGGGTACATTTGCTCAAAACGTAAATGTATCTAGAGAGGCTAGTTTGAATGTGTATAATGATGTGTTAGTGCCTACATTGTTGTATGGTTCTGAATGTTGAGTGTGGATGAAGAAGTATGAACGATGTATAACTGTTGTACAAATAAGATATTTTAGAGAGTGATGGTGTCCGGAAAACTTTGGTGTATGGTGAGTTTGAGATTGAGAAATATGTTGGTAAAAAAGTGGAAGTGAATCATTTGAGGTGAAAGCTTGATTAAATTAATATATGCGGGTGAGATTGAAGGTGAACGATTGTGAGGGCGTCCGAGGAATAAATGGTTAGGTATGATTGATCGTTTGTTGAGTGAACGAATGATTTCGAGTGTGAAAATAGACGAGCATGTATGATATAAATGTTTGGAGGAAATTGATTGTTTGTTGATTGTGTTTCTGGATTCATGTTACCCCACTGAGTGGGATATAGCGTGACGTTATGTATGTATTATTTTTCTGTTTTCTTTTTTGCTGGTTGACATTAAAATGTTATTTTTAGACAGCTAATAATCTGTAAAATGCCACTTACTGCCTACTGTTGCTATGACGAAACAATACATTTGACAATTCTGTAAACAGCAAAACCGTAATTTGTATCTTTTAAATAAACATGTGTATCATGTATCTCACGAATTAACGAATTAAAAGATATTCATCACTCCCTATTTTATATAATAAATTGATTAGGAATTTTCATAAAGCAACAGAATTAAACTTATGAAAAATATAAAACATATTTGTTTAGCAACCCTTCAACAAACCCATAACAACGTAATTTAATAGCTATAACTTTATTTCAAATCAGCTTCTTTATGTAAAACGAAATACAAAAATAATGTTAATTTGAGTAAAATTTCTTACGGTTTCGCCGCTATGCTCAGCAGCCATTGGTCCAAAAATAAGCGACGACATCCTCTTCCCAATGCCTCCCAACCACCCAGTCGGAGTCCTCAGTGTATGACAATATAAAGAATGTCTTCCACCGGAAGTTAACTTCGGCTGCACCAAAACAACCGTACACGTCGTCGTAGCTAAAACACAACCATCCACTCTACCCCCCAGAGCACACAAACTATCACACTCCTGGCCCTGCAGGTCAACACTCTGCTCTACGGAGAGCCCCTCGTGCGAAACGTTCGGCCAGTAGCGGATCACTCCTTCCGGAGAAACAGCGATACAAGCTGGAGTGTGACTTCCGGGTGTTAAAAACACGCTGACGAGCTCAGCTCGATGAGCGAGGTCACTTTGAGGAAGAGTCAGTTCGAAACATTGTCCACCTTGAGGTCGTCTTTGAGGTGTTCCGCCAACTGTTGTTGTGTTTTGGCGAAACTGCCAGACTAGTAATCGACGACCGCACACTAACCATGCGAAACCATACTCAGAAATTCGGACAGATACAACGGTATTACCTAATTGTAATAAATAAAGTTAATTGGAATCTAGAGCAAAAGTTTAAAAGTACTTACGGTCAGCAAATGTCAAAGCTTCAGTTATAATGACAGGAAGTGTACTTCCAAATCGTTCCACGTTATGAAACGGAGTTTTTAAAACAATTTGAGTTGTTTGTACTGATTTTCCTGATACGCTAAATCGCCTAAAAATATAATAAGTAAAATATGAATGACCACAGAGTTGGTGTTTGTAAACATACGAAGATTTTTTAAGAGATAACGGTGTTCTGGGTTGTTTTGGACGTATTCTAGGTGAAAAGGGGCTCCTGGTCCCCAAACCCATTGGACTATTTAATGTATTATCCATATTTAATGCCCTTATTTCCTAAAATACACTTTACCGGTTAAAAACATAACCAAACAAATCGTAACCATGCTTTAAGTAGTTATTTACTAAAGTTATACTTACAATAAATAAAATTACAACAATTCCAGATCAAACTGTTGTTTATTTAATGTATTAAGTAATAATTGTAGCACAGAAATTAATAAAAACAATAAATTCACATGGTAACCCTCAGCTGATCAACAATTTAAATTTTCGACAGTGTTGCAACCTTCCGAAACGAAATAATTTCCAGTTTAGCCACTACAGGCAAATTAATTTTTAAATTTAAAATGAATAGCATTTTCTACCGCCTTTACCATTAAAATATGTAATAATTTATTGACGCCCAATTGAAATATAATTAATCATAGACGATATATTTCTTTTTTGTAATAATTATGAAAATGGGACAAAAAACTGTAAATGTTCAATAAAATTCATTCCCAAACTGATAACAGTAATCATTTGCGCGCGCATATGAATCAATCAACGACAATGAATTTTTATTTCATTTTTGTCGGAATCCCGTATCAGGTATACGCACACATTTTGGATAGTGTCCAATTGGTAGCTTTGTCGACTTTGGCCCGAATCTATCTATTTGTAGACAGATTCTTGGAGTACAAAGCCGCGTCATATGAATAGATACGTGCGTGTTCTTCTTGTTTGACCTTTAACCTGTGATGGAAGAGCAACAGGTGATGATGGTGGTTAGCCATGCGGCTGAAGCGTCGGTCATTGTTCAAAATGCCACGGTTCAAATTCAATCAGTTGGTGAGTTTATACAATTATTCGTTTATACTTCCACCAGAATTTTTTTTTTTTAGTTAATGTCATAATAAATAACAAAATAAATGACAGTTGTTGATTGTAGTTTTTCAGTATAACAATGCAAATATTTCCCGCCAAATATGCGACAATATTAATATAGATATATACAATTAATTTATAGTTTTAAGCGATTTTGATAATATCTAATATGTTCACCTGTTCTTTACTGAACAAATAACTCTTATCAATTTTGATAAAATATTATATTTGAGTAGCAGACCTATCTTAGTGTTATCTCAATTAAAATTTTGAATTTCTGATCTACAGACATACAGACAAACGAAATTATAATAGTATTTTTAACGGTAGTGATAATTTCATTTTTAAAGGACACAACACAAAGTAGAAATCCATGGATAAAAATGTAAATACCATTATTGAGGTCGATAATGGTATTCCGACCATTATTATTATTTTTAAATGAGCTATCTCTGGGGTTATGACACGGCTTCTTATCTTTTCAAGTCATGGAAAATTCTCTCTTCTTCAAAAGCGCTAAAAACTTTTATTTTGTCTCAGACTGCGTGCCGTACTGGCAAGAGCACTGGGTTGCCTAGTACATATTTTTATGGGCAGTTGTGAATGTACGATGAAATAATAGCTATACAAAATATTAATGTAGTTGGTTTAGAATCCACTATAGATTCTGTTTAAATTATTACTAAATATATTTACCATCATAACGATTAAATCATAATAATTGTGTTCTATAATTTCAAAATAAGATGCCAGCAAACCACCCCTTATCAAAAATTATCAATATATTGTTTTCAATAAATTATAATGACACAATTATCCATTTAATAATTTATATTTTCCTTGTTGAATACAGTATCACCATAACAAAGACAATGTACGAAATAAGTTTTTTGCTCATAATGTATTTATAAAATAATGTTAATCAAATTGTAATATAGGTTATCATAACTATATAACCTTTAGAGATACCCGGATATATAAGATTTAACAGAAATATGACATGCATTATTTAAATATCATCCGACTTTACTATCATTTTATCAGCCGTAAAACAACCGATTAACGACATCTAGGAGTTGAGGAAATATATAAAATACCATATTTTGCAATGGGATCTTTCAATATTTTTTTAAAATTATTTTTATGAAACTTTATCTAAATTGAAGACTGTCTACAGTTTAAAAAAGTCTTAATTGTTATTCGTTAAGCTGTAATGATTTTTTTTTTAAATGTTGTGACGTCAGAGTTGTTTTGTGTTGTGGATCTCAAACAGTAGGGATAGTAAATAACTAGTCACATAAATGTTCTATTTTATTGTTTAGAAAATTATTTAAATGTAATTTAAATGGTAAATAATTAAAACATACATGAATATCATTTATTCCAGGAAGAAACATAAATAAACTGTAAGATTATTTTAATCAACCACTAACCAATGTCATTCAACATGTCTTTAATTTCGTTGCGACGACCTAACCACGTGGTTTCGTTATCGCGCGAATTCCCAAACAAGTGTGATTTATTTTATTTGGTTACAAATTCAAAATTAAATATGTTTAAATTTGGTGTCAACCATTTGACACTTCGACAAACTAACAGCTCAATAATAAGGGAAGTACAAAGAATTTAGAATAGAATAGATGTATGAGAGAGAAGCATAGAAAAACATAATGCCGCCATAATTGCTATCTTCAAAACTCAAAAACCTACCATGTTTTTGGGTCTAATTATAATATAAATGACTTATTTGCCATTCTTTTTAATAAAACACTCAATAATTTTTTACATTTAATTTATTTATACTTCAAGATCACTAAGTAGATTTGAGTGTTGATTGTATTGAAATTATTGATCATTTAAGTACATCATGATCAAGTTATAAATACTGTCGGTAAGATATTATTTTGTTTAATATTTGTTGCGCATGCAATAGTACTGATTAAAAATTTCCGGACATAATTTTGTAATTTTTTGCATTTGTATTTAAGCAGAGTATAGTTTTATTATACATTGTTGCATATCAACGTATATAATTAAAAATAAACTGTTTCTTGTGTATCTATTTTGTTTGTTTATGTTGCTATGTAATCAAAGTATTGTTGCAATCAAAACATTATTTGTAATCAATGACAAATGATGCTGTCAACGTTCCTAAATTATACAGATATAGTTTTTATTTTTCAACACAAATTCAATATTTAAATCTGTTCCTATTTATAAAAAAAACACCAAAAATACATTAAATATTTCAATAAACAATAACAAACACTTGATAAGCGATTAGCAAACATTTGAATACAAACAATTGTTGCCATAAGCGGAAAGCAAAATATAATCGGACATTTTCAGGCCTATCAATAAGTTTGAGTAATTGTGATGAAATAATTTAATCTGTTTCACTTGACGACAGATTAAAATTGGCTTGGGAACATTATGAATGTCAAGAATGAATTGTTATCCATACTTTTGAAAAGTATTTGGCGCGAGCATGTGCGTATGTCAAACAATACTTGTACTTGATAAGCGACTTAATATATGAGTCTGTCTTCAGATAATACTATAACTATTATTATTAGCAACAACAATTTCCTGTTTCAACTTTCAAATAAATTATTAGCCATATCGTGTAATTGATTATTATTAAAAAATAGAAATTATTTATTTATTGTTTTGTTGTTTGTTTACTATAGTAAACAACAAAATCTTATTGATAAAAAGTCGAGCCTTAAAACAATAATTATTGATTGCACTGTAGGTTTCCATAACATTTTCCCTAGCAACAATGAAAATCCATTATTTTATATAACAATTATAATATAAGTATATGGCGGGAGATAAAATTTGATAACTAATCACAAAATTGATTGATTACCGATTATCTTTTATAATTGTAATACACAGCTATAAAAATATCATTATTATTATCTTCTGCAGAACTGTAATAAGTAGAATTCTATAATATTATCTTGTCTTTTCAATAACATTCAATGATATATTTATTTAAAAAAAATTAAAAATATGTATTAAGTACATCACTGGATAATGGGAAAATCTACTTATAAAATTATCTCTATTAATTTGTAGATATTAAAAAGTTCTGAACAAAGGTGACATTTATGTCTGAGTATCTGCCATTTTTAATTACTCAACTTCCTGTCGATAAAGCGACTTCTTCTTCTTTTTATTTAAAACAGGGAACGGGGTACAGTATTGATTCATATTGCTATTATCGTACTTCTAATATAATTTTTAAAGATAAATTTCTGCGAATTTAAAATTTGCAATTCATTCATTCAAAGGTTATGTTTTTATTTTGTCTTTATTAAGTGATCTAGATTACTTACAAAACAGGTAAATTACTAAGAAAATTTTAATCGATAAAAATAGGGCGTATTGACACACTCAGAATTGTTAAATAAATTTTATTTAATGTCAATAACACTACAAAAAAATCTGATGTGGCCAGCACATAACCTCCCGCCCAATACTACTCTTAAACGGTACAAAATAGTATTTGATGATACAGAAACATACCTTCTTATTTGTTTATTTTCTATTTATATTTGAGAATTTTAATTTTCTTTCGTATATTTATTTAATTTTTTGACATATATTTCACTAAGAAAACAGCTTCACAATCACAATGACATGTGTCACGTTTCGTAAAAAATTGAAAATTTTCCATGGTGTACTAGGAATGCAAGATTTGTGAAATCTAATTTCTTTATATTTTATTATTTCTAAATCTAATGAAAATTATTAAAATTAGTGTAATCAAAACAAATGTAGAATTAAATATTCTTCAACTTTCAAAATAACATAAATTGTTGAAAAAGGAAATTTAAACGTGTTTTTCACGAAAAACTGTTAAGGGCTTCAAGTAAACTGCTACTTCCGGTTGACCAATTTTATCCAAAATCTAATCAGCTCTTCATTTAAATATAAGAAGCAATAATTCAAAAAATTGTATTTTTTGGTATTATAGTATTTGAGTTATGCGAGACGAAAAAATTGCCACAGACTACACACACACATACATACATACATACATACAGACATCATCGCGAAAATAGTAAAATCGTACTGTAGGGACCCTAAAACGTGCTTATTCATTGAAAACTCACTACCCAATTTTCTGACCAAAAACAATACCTCCCTTACCTAGAGGTAGGCGGGAGGTAAAAATGTTTAACTTTGATTAATTAATGAAACAATTGCAAAAAATTTTGATTATGATTATTTCACTCATTACAAATTTGACCAATCAGAATGTCTCATTTTCCATTGTTGTGCATTTTAGATAAGTGAATAAACAACACCATGCTGTTTATTCGCGAGTAAATTGAAGCTAGCTTTTATATGCAAATTTTGAACATTTTGAAGGCATATTTAGCCGGATAATTAGTTGCAGAAGCAAAATACTTACATGTTTTTTACCTTTACTGGTATTCTATGTCTTTAAACATGCTGAATTATTCAATTCAAGCTATTTTGATTTACAAATTTTTGACATTTATTTGACAAATAAAAATAAAAACAATCAATTTGCTATAGTTACACTATAACAACATAATTTTATGGTGCCTTTTGCTTATGTGTGTACCAATTTATTTATGTGAAAATGTGTCAAAATCATCGTTTTAGTACAATTTCTTCGGCAAGTATTAAAGTTTATGCTATGAATTCATGAAATAATCTTGACATATACCCCTCGTGCTAAAGAATTGAATCGATTAAATTTGATGTCTAGCTTATTTATAAAATTTTGCTTTAAAAAAAGTGTTATCGTACATAATAATTTAAGATAAAATCCCTCGACCTGCGGTCTCGGTATTTTTTCAAATTATTATGTACTCAAACACTTTTTAAGCAAAATTTTATGCATAAGCTAGACATGTCAATTTTAATCGATTAAATTCTTAACACTCGTGATATAACTATTGATTATAATCTACTAGTAACAAAGATCATTTTAATAGTAATTTATAAAACAGTAGAACTACGACAATTTGATGTAGATAATATTATAATTTAAGAGGCGCCTAATTTTTAGAAATATATCTTTTAAATTTACATTAATTATGACTTGCTAAAGCCGTTGATATCAATAATCAATAATATGAGTCATATTTTATAGCGAATAAACTACTTATTAATGAAAAATCTATAACTGCAACCTATAATGTAATTGATAACAAGTACAATTACCAAAAAACCTATTTTTGTATTATTTGTCTTTGTTGTATAGAATAATAGTATGGGTTATTTCGTTCAGATAAAGTATTATCGAAGTTTTGCACAATATTATTTATTAATTGAGTTTTTTAATTCAACTGGCACCCCGCAAGAAATATATAGGTTAATAAATTTAGTTGTACAATCCAACAAATAAATATTTGCCAAAACATAGGTATTAAACATTTGGCAAGAGACAAATCTTCAATAAAATTATGTCACGCGGAAATATTTCATGTTCAAGTCGTGATTCGCGTACTATTCCACGTGATATTGACTCACTTGAGCCACTCTTGACCTATCCTACATAAAACAACACTTTTCGTACATTTCTTTACATTTATTAACATATGACTTTAATTTATCTGATAGCCACGATAGGTTGTCGAAAGATAAAAATTAGTAGAATTAAATTCGATATCGATTAGTGATAAAATGATCTTTTAAGATGTCAAACGAACATTGTACTCGTAGTGTTACCAGCGGTTAAATGAGTAGCCAAGTTTTAGACGGTGCCATGAAATTTGGGGATTCGCCCTATTTGGCCAATGGACCTAGATACTATAACAGTAAGTTTGTTTATATTTTTTTTTTGTTGACTGTCTTTCAAAATAATTTTATACCGGCATTTATATGACAGAGTGATGAACTGTTGAAGACATAATTTCACAATTTCTAAATAAAGAAAGAGAGAATAATATAATAAATATAACAATATGAATTTATTGATATAAAGAAATTCTTGAATTACTTTATCATAAATTTTCTTGTCCATGTCCACCACTGACATATAATAATACTGGAACACCAATTGATGTTGACTATACGAGCCGGAAGAGACAGTCAGTCATTGTCCTTGTTGTACACTCCGCTTAGAAATTTTTAAAGAAATTAAATGTTTCATATATAAATTAACTAATGCAATTAATAGAAATGGGTTCAATTAGCTATTATGTATGTGAAATTAAATAAATATTCAAATAATTGAAAAATACACTATTAAATATTATTTTTGCACGATTGGTATTTTTTTTATCAATTTACCATGCCTGTTTTCAAGACGATGTTGTTTTTATCGGTTGCTAGGTTAAACAGTACGGTAAGTAATTTACTTACCGTACGCTGATCTGTAAATTAATTGTCTTGAAAATTTTGTTAGTATTTTAGCTCATGAGGAAATTCGAGCGAGAGTGGAAGAAGGCTTTCCTCTCGAGTTAGACACAACATTTTTTACGACATGTATCTAAAAACGATTTGTTCGAAGCTCGAATATAAAACATACTTTGAAAACACAACTGACATGTTAAAAGTTAGGTTACCAGACGCAAGGCAGTGTAGCAGTGTTGCCAATTAATCAATCTTAAATACAAATTAAAGTTGTCAAATTGTGATTTAATCTAGAAAAATAAAAATATAAGACATAATTTAAAGTATGTATATCACTAAAATAAAGGTTTTCAATAGAAATAGGCATTTATTTATAATTTTTGTAAATAACATTCATATTGGTAACAATTCTATACTTTCCTCTCTAGAGAGGAACAACACATTTTTCTCACTATTTCGGATGAAGAACGATGGGGTTTCCTGGCATGTCATAAAAAAAATTGTTTACATCTGTCATGAAAAAGCTACCTACCTATTTTTTTTTTTCAGTTTACCATTACTAATAATGAATAAATTTATATGTGCGCATTTTTAAATAAATTTTGCTTCCTCCAAACGTGCATAAAAATTATGTAAGCATCAGGAATGTTAAGGAATTATCGATGTCCTTACCTCCATATATTTTTATTACTTTATTACTTTTGAACAAGACTGTTCAACATGTTTTTACATAGCAACAGTTCTACAAAGAAGTATTAGACAAAGGAGGGTGGCATTCCGAGATCTATCTATGTCAGGCTCGCTTTTGGCTTTTATAAAAGCCTATAAGTTAGCCTTTCAATATTATTATATTTCAGTTTTTCATTGCATCTTTAATTAAAAAATAAATATACCTACATCATAGGCAACCAACAGCGCATGTCTGTAAAGTGGTTATCAAACAACAAAATATTTAATTTATGTATTTTTCGTTTAATACTTTTAACATTAAGCAAATAAAGTTAATCACTATTTAATCAAGACGTGTCATAAAAAAGTTAAGATAAAATGTGGAAAATTATTACATAATCAAAAGAATTAACACTTCCTTTGGCAACGTAAACATGTATATAATTATCAATGGCAGATCAAAATTAATGATCAACACATAAAAATATGAATGATAACCCACTCAAAAACAAAACAACGACGCGTGGTGCATCAGTTTGCCAGATAGGCAAATGTTTCATATTTCTCAATGCGCTTGCACTTGTATTTCATTTTTTTTTTTTGACCTTCTTGCTGCGGAATCTCGAAATACTTTTTATCCGCTTTTGATAAGTTTTATAAGCAAGAGGTTCAATGGATTATAAATACTAAAACGGTTTTTTTATTTTAAGAAGTATTTATCTTGGAAAAACATACTTATTTACAAGAAATAAATACAGATATCGACACAATAGAAAATATCCGACATTACACTGCACTTTTAAATGGATCTCATGTTTAAAATTAAAATATTTACGAGCCCAGAATTATATCCTTTGGGCCAATGGGGTCTTTCACCATTTTTTTTAATTTTTTTTTTTATGAAACTTTATCTATATTGAAGACTATCTACACTTTTAAAAAGTCTTAATTGTTATTCATTAAGCCACAATGATTTTTTTTTTAAATGTTGTGACGTCATAGTAGAGATGTTGCTGGATCTAAAACAGAAGAGATTTAAATAATTTTTGTTCCATAAATGTTCTATTTTATTGTAATAATAATAATAATAAAATAAGTAAAAAAATATATGACTACAATTATTTACAATCTGTACTGTTTTAGATCCAGCAACACCTCTACTATGACGTCACAACAGTTTTTAAAAAATCATTGTCGCTTAATGCATAACAAATAAGACTTTTTAAAAGTGTAGATAGTCTTCAATATAGATAAAGTTTCATAAAAAAATTAAAAAAAAAATGGTGAAAGACCCCATTAAGACTTTTAGAAAAACAAAAAAACAATGTTTTGATCGTACAAAGGGAAAATTGTACTCAATTTATTTGGATTTTAAGGGAAAATAACAATTTAAATAATATCAAATTAACAAAAATCACTAACATAAAGATTTCATTTAGCCCAAAGGTATCGGCTGGTACCACGAACACTGTTTTTAATGTAGAACAATGTTTCAAATATTATTCTAAATTTTTTTGTTTCCAATGAAATTTACTCTATCTCATTTATTTACTAAGATATCCCCAGAAACCCTGATAGGCCTTCAAATAATCTAGCACTTACTGTTGATGAATTGTTCCTGAAATCGAATCAATTCGTAACACAAACATAATACCTCCCTAGCATATATGTATGTGCGAGTGATAAAATTGATAAATATGGATAAATTTAACTGAAACAAATGATATTCTGGACTTGTATTTCTATAACTTGTTAAAACTGAAGAACGTCATTATTATTTTAATATGTTGATAAATATAGCTTTTACGTCTCCGATTTGATTTATGTTTTTATTTAAAGAACATTGAAAATTCAGTAACAATATAAATGTTAGAAAATGCCAAATAAATATTTTATTTTATAGCTGTAGAAGCTAATCCGCACTTGACTTATTTTATCAATAATTTATATGAAGAAATATTTATTGCAAAATTGTGCGCAACACTAGCTGATGTAAAAAAGATAATGCATATAATTTTAGAAGAATTAACGATACGTTATCAAATCTGATAAACGATAGAGATCTACATTTTTGAAGGTCAGTTTGAAATTGTTTTAAGCTGTAGAACAATCCATTTATATTTGAACAATGTAGCGGTTTTTAAATACAACTTAAGTAACGGATACTTCGTGTATAAAAAGAGTGATTGCATAGGTAGATGTCACATATATTGGCATTACTAAAATAGAACCGATTTGACACATGGGCGCACCGAAATACATCTGAAACAGGGCGCAATATTTCAAACAGTCTTGCATAATTTATTTATTATTGTCACTGGGATCATCGACATTTTTGGGGTTGTGCACACAAAAAATATGAATAATTATTTATTTGTTGCATCATGACAAATTTCAATAAAAATACAATTTTTTTCTCGATCAAAATGGCATTGAAAGTAAAATTAAGGAAATGACAACAAGTAAAAATGCAAATGAATTTTTTCTAATAAATAAATAAAGTTTTTTGAAAGTGTTCTACTTCGTGCCTAAATCCACTTGACCATGTTTATATTTTTATCACAATTTTTGATTGACATTCTCGAATTGCAACAGATTATTTTATCATTCTGATATAATAATATAATATTATGTGTTTAAATATAAAGTGTTTTTACTTGTTAACGGCACGTGTTGCTATCATTTCAAAACAACATATTTTTTCTCATAATTCGTTTATTGCTAGAAACAATACTAATCAGATGAATGATCATTATTGATGACATTTTATTTAGCTGACAAAATTATAACTCTTTACATATACCGGGTGCAGAATTGAAATGTGGAGTATGCTATTTTTGTATCTTGTTGTACATTTTTACCTATTCACTTTACAGCAAAAGTGTAAATATAAAAGTTGTTCAGATTTAAATAATACATTCAATAGGGCACATTGGATTACCTAAATATTACAATTTCATGATATATCAATCAAATAAATATTTATTGGACATTTCAGAAAACAGATTTACATTTTTTTATTTTCTGCAGAAATTTCGTAGAAGATTGTAATAATGTAATAGCAAATTTGAGAACTTATATCTTTCCATTTCTTTCTGTTAAATAGAATATATTAATATAAAGTCTTTAACTCCAGAATTGTTTTTGAGACGATCTATTATTTATATATAATATTTCATATTTTGTAAATATTTTTCTATAACACTATTTTGGAAACTAGGCATTCCACAATTAAAAATTGTTATGGAATCACTAACATTCCATACCTGCGTATGGAATATTTTCGACGAATCAGAGCCGCATATTAATTAGCGCGATATATTATGAAGCACAGTATAAGAATACACACAGTAGCGACACTCACTGTCGGTCCCTTTGATCTTTATGTCGCATTGACCAATGACCTTGAGCCGAGCGGCCATATTGGCAGCTGCGGCATACGGCGGTAAATTTGAATAACTGTCAGTTGCAAAGCGGATAAAATCTAAAATTATTATTTCACCTGCACTATAAAAGTTCCTACAATTTTTCATGGTACAAATAACTTTACATCTTTGTTTTGCACTCATTTTATGAACTTAACATGACAGAAATACTGTAGCTTGATATTTGACAGATACAAATGACACTGACATATTATATTTTCTTTTCTATGGTTACTAAGATAGTCTATCAGCGAACACTAAGCGGCCATTTTCCCGGCTGCGCATCACTGAAATACTGGGATCATGAAATATATTGAAGTGTCGCTACTGTGTGAATTCTTATACTGTGTTATGAAGTATCTTGATTCAGTTACTATGGTTACGTTTGTTTGTTTTAATTTGATTTATTTGAGTTTGACGTTTACAATAGTTTTATATTTGTATTTTTTGTATATTTCCAAAATCTTGTTATAGAAAGTATAGTCTACACTCTACAACATGTAACGGAATGGCATATCCCACACTCGCAAACCGTAGCCCTCGCCTTTGGCTCGGGCTACAAACTTTTTGCTCGCGTGGAATATGTCCCATTCCATTACTTGTTGTAGAATATACTATTCTGCATAATTTGTAAGAAGAATAATAGACGGACTTGCAGTCGAAATATTTAATAAAAAACTGTTACTGAAATGACAAAAAAAGCGTAATTTTTTCATTAAATATTTTGATTGCAAAATCGATTATTATTCTTCTCAAAATCCTCAACAGTCTAATATCGCATCCTTTTCAACTAACATTTTGACTCAAGATTTTTTTCTTTTTTTAAATAAATAATTGACTTCAAGTCTTTTTATTATTCTGTCCATTTTTCGTTTACGTGTAATTTTCTATAATCGTATTACAATTTTCTGAATAAATAATGATTTTATTTGATTGATATATCGTGATATACTAACATTTTGGTAACCAAATGGGCCTTATTGCATGTATTTTTAAACTCGGACTAACTTTTGTATTTACACTTTTGCTGAAAAGTGAATACCCCACATTTCAATTCTACACCTGGTATGAGTTTGCCTGTGCGCAACATAATAAATCTGCAATTGCAGATCTTTTAAACTTTTTATTGTTATACATTAGTTTTGGAAGTAAATAGTAAATAAATTGAATAGCTGTCCTGTACAGGAATGGTACAATATTTGATTGTAATGTATGTAATATAAATTGAATTGTAAACCTTGCAAACAGCACATACTGTCGTTATCATTTTGAGTTGAGAGTATCTCCTTGTTGATAACAACATCTTGAAGATGTCTACCCCCCACTCCTCGCTGGCGATGTTGTTGGCTTGAGCTCGCATTGGAAACAGTTTGCGTTTGCCAGCGGCTAAGCGGCTGTAGAGTTCCCTCAGCCGTGTTCTCATCCTACATGATTTACTTTTAAAGTTAGTACATTTTACTATGCCGATCACTACGAGTCTTTCGAGTCCTGGTGAAGTTTCTGTTTCCGACAGCGAGGTCGAAGGCACTGATTATTTACTGTCGTCTACGATGAGGTTGGATGACGCGTTCTTTCAAATTTTGGGTGAGTTTTTTATTAAATTGAATGTCAAGAAAATGGAAAATGCCGTAGAAAATAAATGTATTTACGTAAACATAATTGTGTTGTTGGTTCTAAACAAGTATTTATCATGTAATGCAAACTTTTAACATGCTTTAGTATTTAGCTAAATTATACACTGCTCGTAGTTTTTATACCGACCATGACTCTAACAATAACTAGTAATAAACAAAAATAAGTTTCTTCAATTACTATATAAAATATTTAAATATATTTGGATCAGATTTTGGATGAGTATTTCAACCCCCGCAGAGTTAGGCTAACCGCCTATTACGTAACTGTTGATTAAGTTGCCTAACTCTCTTGCCATTAAGAACAATAACATTTATCATTTGAATATATAGTTCTCATGTTGCTTCATTATTTATGTATGTCAATTGTGCAGTGGCATCAAAAATATATAAATTTAAAATTGTATTAAGTCATTGAGGTGACAAGTATTTATATGTAAATTAATATCACCGTTCATATACGTGTTATTATGGAATTGTATTTATTTAGATTTAGATTTACATTCATTACGTTCGGTCATTTTTAATTATTGCTTTAGTGGCCTTCTTCTTATCTTATTACTGATATAAAAATTCAGGAAAAGTATTCGCTATTTTTATACAACTTGGATAATAACCTCTAAGTGCTAAAGTAAATTACTCAAAAGGAAAATAGATAAAAACTATTTCATGTTTTATGTCTATAACTATTTTTAACAGCCAGGTTTGTTTTCCTTGTCTTTCTTAACCTATATAGAAGAAATTCAGCATGATAGGTTAGTTAAGATAAAAGTCAATTTAAACTGGACGGTTACATAAACAAATCTCAAATATTTGTCAAGAATTTGACATTGAAGGGCGGCCAAATTATTTATACTGACAGAATATAACAAATAGATTACGAATTTTATACAAGCCCTTCAGCTAAACAGCAAATACGCCTCATATTTGTCAAAGGAATTATATTTAAATTCTCCATTAATCTATCAATATTACACACCGACTGTAGCATTGAAATGTAGGGTATAGGGGATTTATCTTTTTACCAAATCCTTTTACAATTAAAGTTATTTAGAATTACAAACTCATGCAATAAGAATTATTTGGTTTCTTAAATATTCCTAAATATCAAATTAAACTTAATATTTATTAGAAAAACTTTAATTCGACAATAGAAAATTAAATACAAACGAAAAATATTTAACATTTCAAAAAAACAGATTTAGATTTATTTAATACAGTGTTTATTATTTTCTATAAAAATTTCGTAGATTGTAATGAAATAATGGCACATTTCTGTTATAAATAAATAAATCTAAAACTGTCTTGTCAAATATTTGTGAGTGTTTTATTTTCCATGGCCGTGTTACAATATTTCTAATAAATATTAATTTTAATTTGTTTAATACATCGTGAAATACAAATATTTAGGTAATATTAAACACCTTATGTTACGCTGCTGCAATGTTGTGTAAAGTATATAAATTGAAAATATAACTTTTAAATATAATATGTGTTATTCTAGTTTAGTTTCAAGATATGTATAGACTTATCAAAATAATTTCAAAAATGTTATGATTTCAGAAAAATAAATATTATCACAGAGATATCAAAGAAACTTTCTTATCAAAGTCAAGTAGATGTTGATAACTCTTAGCACCTCACTAATATGTTTCTAATTAGTACTTATACAAAAATTCAAATACTTAAAAAATTTCATTGCATAAAAATTACCCCATCAATTTTTTACCGATTTATAAATAAATAATATGTTTATTAGTTAAGATCAATAATAGCTTACCTTCATATTTTTTGCATCTATTTCGTCAACCAATCAAAGAGATTGCCAAACCATTAAACAAAAACTATTTACGTCACTACTTCATTATAATTCTACACTAACATATTTTGGTTTTTGAAAATACATCTTTTGTGGGGATTTATCGGAATTCGTTAACTGTTAAAAATACTGAGATTTCATTTCAATAGAGTACCATGTACAGAAATGAATTAAGGGCGATTAATTATATCGAGTATTATTATATAATAAGAATGACGTTAAAATGCTAATATTCTCGCAAAAAATATTAAGGATGTAGTAAGACTTGTTTGGTTGTCATAGCAGCAGCATTTGTCATTTGAAACATCTGAAAAGTATGTTATTTGAGGAACAATCAGTGTTTTTGATATAAAATTGAATACGTGATTCGGCAAGGCCATTTTATCATATGCGTGACAATTATTAATTTATAATATATGACTCGGATAAAATATGATTATAATAATACTAACATAACATCTTGTCCGGATGGAAGTTGCAACCTCATAGCTGAAGAAAATTACGAGAAAAAATTTGCAAAATTACAAAAAGTAAAGTGCAATGTAATGTAATTATTATTATTTTTCAAGATAATATAGGGACGCATTTTTACACAGTCCTTGAAAATTCAGATTAATATTTATTCGGAAATTTCAGTATTTTATTCGCGGTTCAGAAATAAACATATTTACATTAAAACAGATCTTATTTATTAGTTCACGAAAAAATATAGTCAACAAGAATTGAATATTATTTTTAATCATTACACATTCAATATTATAAATATCTTTTATTATTTCATTCATTACAAATCTGACCAATCAGAATGTCTCATTTTCCATTGTTGTGCATTTTAGATAAGTGATTAAATAGCAGCATGCTATTTGCAACTTTTTGAGCAGCATGCTGTTTAATCGCGATTAAATTGAAGCTAGCTTTTATATGCAATTTTGAACATTTTGAAGGCATATTTAGCCGGATAATTAGTTGCAGAAGCAATATACTTACATGTTCTTTATATTTACTGGTATTCTGTATCTTTAAACATGCTGAATTATTCATTTCAAGCTATTTTTATTTATTAATTTTTGACATTTATTTGACAAATAAAAAGAAAAACAAACAATTTGCTATAGTTACAATATAACAACAAAATTTTATGGTGCCATTTGCTTATGTGTGTACCGATTTATTTATGTGAAAATGTGTCAAAATCAACGTTTTATTACAATTTCATCGCCAAAAATTAAAATGAATTCGTGAAATAATCTTGACATATACCCCTTGTACTAAAGAATTGAATCGATTAAATTTGATGTCTAGCTTATTTATAAAATTTTGCTTAAAAAGTGTTTGAGTACATAATAATGTAAGACAAAATACCTCGACCTGCAGTCTCGGGATTTTTTAAAATTATTATGTACTCAAACACTTTTTAAGCAAAATTATGTGCATAAGCTAGACATGTCAAATATAATCGATTAAATTCTTAGCACTCGTGATACAACTATTGAAAAATATTTTTATTTTCGTCCATGGAAGTATTGTGACCCCATTAAGACAGTAAATCTTTTAAATATCTATCGAAAAATTATCATTTACCTAAGAGTACAATGCAATACATAAATGACGTAATAATTTAGATTTGTATAACAACAATAATAGCATGAAATAAAAAATAATTAATTTGATTATAGCATATTTTTAGGCTCATTATATTAATCATGAATTTATTTATATATTTTTGCATAAGACAACAAATTTACAGACACTAATTACTCATATATTTTAATCAAATTAATGCATTGCTGTACATATTTATGATTCATTTATTGTAAAAGTGTCAGTCTACAATTTTACATAAAGTAAGTGAATCTTTTCTGGTGATAGCGTTGATGTGTCATAGGCGTGGTCACAGGGTTTTGCTGATAATACACGCTGCTGATTTTCAAATTAAATGATGAGTTATGGCATGTGAATCACTCTTTACAATTTTACCAGATTGGGAAAGTTAGCATAACGGTATGTTTCTATTATTCCCAAGATTTACCAGTGGGAGGCCAATGTTATCAAATATAAATATTTGTAGGTAGAATGTTTGTAGTTAAGATAAATATTTTAGTAACAAAAAGTCATTTTAACTATTCGTTTAATAGTAAACACAACAATTATGTATTACCAAACTAATGGTTTGAGATTTAACAGCAATTTTAATTACTAATTAGTATTTTTTATTTGTTCTCCAATTGCATTTTGAAACTAGGAACTAATATTACGTCTACATTTGCGGTTAACGCGGTTATTTGTAAGAAAGAAAAATTAACAATTCTTTTTACGCGTTTTACGTCACTGATAACTGATAACAGTTGATAAGAATTTAAATTATTAAGGTGCTTTACTAAGAAATCTAGGTTAACTTAAATATTTAGTTTTATCCGAGTTATACAACAATTTTTATTTTTCATTTTATTTTTAGTTTACAAGTAATGCTCCTACTATAGATATTATTTCCATAATTGACGGGTGTCGCTATTTGACAGCTAGTGACAGCACTATTGGGTGTCATTTTATAAAAGAAAAAATCATTTTATAAAAAAATGCTTCAAATAAAATTGGTAGACAATATTTTCTGTAACTTCTATTCGAAGCATTATTTAATAAAAAAACACTTCTCTTAAAACACCCAAAAACAATATTAAATAAATATACTTTGCATATTTTTAATAAATAAATTTACACAAGAGGCTACTCTTTAATCTTTTTACCACTAATTAATATTATTCATTAGAATATTCCTGAAAAAAACATCAACAGAAAACCCACTTTTGGACTTTGTACAATTTCACAGAAAGTAGTTTCTTGGAATACTATATCGTAAAAATTTTATAACCACTTATTAGATAACAAAATTTGCAGATTTATCTTGAAAAATATGTTCCGCGATCTGCAGTTGCAGATTCTTAGGTACAACATCATTCTGGCAAATTATTTATTTATTTAAATCAAGGAAAATAAATATAAAAATCTAGTGGAATGTTTTGAACATGACTATGATTTTCTGCACAAAACATAATAGTAAATAATTTACTCAAGTAAGTAAATAGAAGAATAAAACACACTCTATCTAATGTACTTGACTGTTAGGTGTGTTTAATTAGCAAACACTGATTTAATATTTAATTTGAAATACGTGAACTTCAAGGCAACGAAATGCAGAAATGACCCTGGCAATGATTGCCTTTCTGTCACTTTCCATAGATTTTAAACATTTACTAGTACAAGTTTAATGTGTTCTATACAATATTTATGAAATCCTACACGAGAAAATAAAATATGCTTGTTTATCATGCAGCTGAAGAAAAAGTTTACTTTCTAAATGAATTAAGTGACAGCATTTTAAATTGACGAAATAAAACTATGTGTATGACAATTTCTAATACTTATTTAACTTAAACAGATTTCGGTGTTTATAATGTAATTCATCATTTTGACATTATTATCTTCTTACAAAGATTTATAAATAGAGATAAGGTCTTAAAATAGAGATAGTACTATCTCAACCAATTTAATAAATTGTTGCGCACCACCCTTGAAATAAATAAATATATGCCCAGAATTATATCATTTGGCCCAGTTGAAATTATATTTATATCTTAAATTCTATCAGTTTTACCTCCCACACATACATATATGTAAGGGAGGTATTATGTTTATGTTACGAATTGATTCGATTTTGGGAACAATTCATCAACAGTAAGTGCTAGATTATTTGAAGGCCTATCAAGGTTTTTGGGCATATCTTAGTAACTTAGTTTCATTCGAATCAAAATGATTTTTTATTTAAAACATTTTTCTAAATTTTTTTGTCATCAGATTCAAAAACAGGGTTCATGTTACCAGTTGTACCTTTGGGCCAAATCTTTATGTTAGTAATTTTTGTTAATTTATTATTATTTCAGTTGTTATTTTTGCTTCAAATATTCTATAAAATAACAGGAATTAAAATACAAATAACTTGAGTACATCATGTAAAAATTATCTTAAAATTTTATATTTAAAATTTGTATGTTTGTGATGATTAGATTTTGGTAGCAATCAACCAGAAGTTTACTTGAAAATCTATAATGTTTTTAGGCCTATTTGTCATTTTGAATTTTTTCTGTATTTTGTACCGGAATTAAAATTTTCAAAAAGTTATGTGTTGGACATAACAGATCTGCGGGAAGTTATGTGTTGGCACATGAGATTTGTTGTTTTTGAAAGTTTAAAAAATGGTAAGTCAGTGTGGATTGCGCGCGCATTTTTGTCTTTGCCGCGTTATTATCAAACCTACCTTTCTCGCGGCATGTCGCGCTCTGTCCGACGCACGGGTCTGCAATTGCGGAGCGAGTGAGAGAGAGCGGTCGGCGCGGTGTGACGTGAGCCGTGACTTGGCATATTATTCCACATATAACTCAGTACGAAGTTACACGACTTGAAGCGTGTTGCCAGACGGACACACACACAAACTCTGTTTCCTTGTTTATTCGAATTTTTCTATTCGACTCTGTACGACAGACGTTTTGGTGGGCCTGTCCAGTGCATGTTACTGTTGGGTACCTGTGTGAAAGTCACCGGAAGTGTGATTGATCTAACTGAACCGGAAGTAGTGATTTGTGGGTGTGTTGTGAATTAATCGTGCTACTCTGGAAGTTAGGTTAAATGTGACCGATATCAGACTAGTGATATGGGATTGTACGAAGGTAAATTATGTAATATTATCTTTCAGATAACCTCTTTAACTTTATTCATGCCGACCTGTCACTCCGTCATTGTGAACATATTTAATACATTATTAAATTAATGTTTTAACGCCCTATACTGTCTCTATCATAATAGCTATTAAATAATGTAGGTTTTTCCGATATTTCAACGACTTTACTAAGTTTACATTTATATGTTATCAAGACTACTTAACAGCAACGCGCATACTTTAAGTCATTTATTAACCTTAATTATTAACCTTATTGCCAGTATTAGAGCAGTAGAATGGATTTCTATTGGAAAAATAAACCTTTTCTTCAATTTCTGTCGAGTAATAGAACATGACAGCCTGTAAAAAACTTGATATATTTATATACAAATTATATAAAGTAATTTCCTTTCTCATATTTAAATCAGAACAACCTTTGCTCACTCTATATTACTTGCTACTGTAAAAACTTAACTTATTATTATTTTCCTTAATATAATTTATATGCCAATCAAGTCAGTATAGAATTTATTTAAACAATAATAATTGTGTATTTATTTATCGCTTCCTAAAATAATACTAAAGCTTCGGCACAAGACGCAACTATTTTTATATGAAAAGGTCTCCGGTTCAAATCCCGCTTAGGGCAAGGATGTTTGTGACGTAGACACTGTAATTTATATACCTGGATTTCTACTCGGCCGCCAAATGACAAACGAAGAACTTGTTTCAATATTACTTAATATTTCTTGATCATTTTAATTATTGAATTTAAAAACCGGTTTATATTTTTATAGCATTGGGAAATATTTGACCTAATGGGTAAAAATTATCAAAATTTTTAAACTGCAGATCTATATTAAATAGGCCACGAATAATCCAATGCTTCAAACCGCGTTTCAATATCTCTATTATTTTCTGAGTTACAGCGATTTCTCACTATTTTCAAGGGTCAACTTTGAGAGCCGATATCTCAAAAAATAGCGGAGATATTCAAATTTTATTCAACCAGAGTGTGTTTCTTGCATTTTAAAACAATTTAGCAAATTTTGGAAATTTTTCGGAATTTTCCGGGTTTAGAAAACTGCCGGAAAATGAAAAACTAGCAGAGATACGGCTTTGAAAACTTCACCAATCGATTCAGCGCGTCGAAATACATAGGCATACAAAATTTCATTAAAATATTCAAACTACAAGAATATTTATAGTAAAAAGTCTGAAAATGGCAAATTTCAGGCCAAACGTCAAGGGGTACCCCTTGACCTCTTGGCTCGATTTCAGCCATTTTAAGACTTTTTGTTCTAAGTTGTATATTTGTGAACCAATTTAGCTGAAATTTTGTATACTTATGTATTTGAGGGCGCTGAATCCAATGGTGATGATTTGAGTCCATATCTGTGCTAGTTTTTGATTTTTCAGCATTTATTTAAAACTGAAAAAATCTGAAAAAATTTCAAAATTTTCAAAATTTGCTAATTTGTTTAAAAATGCACGAAACACACTGTAGTGGAATAAAATCTTAATATCTTTGCTAGTTGTTGAGATATTGGGTCTCAAAGTCGACTCCTGAAAATAGTGAAAAATCGCTGTAACTCAAAAAATAATAGAGATATTGAAACGCGGTTTGAACCATTGGACTTCTATTGGTCTAATTAATGTAGAAAATCAATAAAAAATTTGCACCAATTCTACTCATTTTTTTTGTTCATGCATTTTGATGTATTTTATTTTATTTCAAAAACGTGTTCTAAATGAATTTAAATTTAAATATTATTTGTTATTTAATCCAATATTAATCTCATTTAGTTTTAGAATTATAGCCCTCAAAATATATTATAAGTATAAATTATGTTTGTTTAAAAAACATAAATGCTTAATATTTTAGTATTTGTATGACCTCCAATTCTAATCATATCAACTCACAAAAAACTGGTAGTCTGTTTGATAGGTTTTCTTTCGAGTTATTATATAAAATCGTTTTTACTTTGAGTCAAATTCGGATTCTAAATTTAATTCGGCAACAAAAAATTGACTATACTTATACTATAATAATATAAATAAACAAAAACTTGTTTTCTTAGTTCATTTATGGGTAGAACCAAAATGTTTGAATATAGAAATAAAATACTATTATTAGTTTAGTTAAATAGAGACAACATTGAAATACAAAAAATATATATAGTACCGGTACCCGTATAAATCAAGAAGAATGATTAATAAACAATGATGATTTCAAACAGCATTATTTGTTGATTAATTTAAATTATGTTTATAATAGCCCTACTTTAATACTTACATATCTTATTGAGAGATCTGCAATTGTTGAACTGATTTACCTACAAAATACAAGAACCAAACGTGTAACGTAGCAAGTATTTTTCTGTAAAATGAAATATAATTCTGAGGTCCCCCGATAAAAAAATGTAAACATACATGCGTTATGTTATATAATCATATTGTTACGTCTATGTAATGTTACAAGACTCTACATAAACATACGTAAGTCATACACAGCACACATATGTAAGTATGTCCGTCGTTAGTTAGCAAGTGACCTTGGAAATGGCTCGGTGCAGTAATTAGTTGCTTGGTTTCAATGTCACGTGACGGTTGTCATCCATAAACGACTGACGAGTTTTTCCTAATTCATCGTTTTTATTTATTACTGCTTCATATAAATTTATTTCAAGAGTTTTCGAAATATTATACGAGCAATTATATTTGACATTTTTAAAGTGAAATTATTTTAATTATAGGTCAAATTGTACAGTATTGTAAAGCATTGACTAATTATTCTAAAAATTATTTAAAAAAAGTTTTATATGTCTATAAAAATAATAAATTAATTTCGCAACGTGTAATTTTTTATAATGTCACTTTAATACTTTACGACCACGTGGTTTTATAATTGCACTAAAATTGTGGTTTAGTTAATAGGAGGTTCAGCAAAAAAATTTACCTGAAGCAGCAACAAACAGCGTTATAAAATCATTTTAATATTCTCAAGTTTTTTTGTGAAATGTTATCTTATTTACTTGTAAATATAGTTGTAGGTTTATTTCGCAAGGTTACGCAGACACTTCAATAACTTAATTTTATTATCTGCCAAAAATTTGAATCCTCTTGGCAAAGTTTTCGAATAAAAAATTTTTTAGGAGACATTCTTCAGCGCATAATGCAATATTTCATATTTTAATATGTCAAGAAAATAGTATAGTTTTTGAAGGAAGTCAATTAATAACCTAATATCCTATGGCCTCACACTAATTAAACATATATCTGAATTACGTAAACCTAATCTTCACAAAAACCAAGGACCACTGGAAAAACTTAAAGATTTATTTATGTAACAAAAAAATCCCCAATTTCTTCACTGAAGTGTACAGTATGTAAAATGCAAATAAATGTTTCAAGATTTGCTAAGGGCCGTAAAATTTTTTACCACTTTTCAGAATACTCTGTATTTTGTCATCAGAGAAATAGAAGGTTTGTCAAAAATATTAGTGGCGTTCCAAATAGATTTCGCGGCTATTTCAGTCTCGTGAAATAGTTTTCAATGTATTTACAGACATTGGATAGAAAACTGTTTATAAATGTGTGAAACCTACGCATTAAAATCTGTTGTCGAACTACTGAAAAACATAACAAAATTTTAACAGTTTTTAAATTGCTTACATTGTTTGTACAACAATCATCTTCTTCGCGCCATTCTCTCTTTAATCAATGCATCTGAAATTGCAGAGCAATCCTTCTGTCATATTTGTAATTAATAATATAGATAGGGTATTTTAAAATAAGTGTTTTAGCATTGGTTTTAGCGCTGTACAATGTTCAAAATTTATTTTATAAAACAAAATGCTTCAAATAGAAGTTACAGACAAATATATTATCTGCCACTTTTATTTGAAGTATTTCTTTATAAAATAATTTTAGAACATTGTATGCCGCTAAACCGAGTCGAAAACACTTCTCTAATGCCCGATTGCACCAGCGTTAGTTAAACTTAAAACTTGGTTTAAATAAATACAAGCAAATCTAAGTTATATGCCATATGGAGTAATTGACATTGGTGTAAAAAATTAGATACGCTTTTATTTATTTAAACCAAGTTTAAAATTTAACTAACGTTGGTGCAACCGAGCATTAAACACCCAAAAACTGAGCTTGTGTTTATTGTATTTGATAGAAAAGATGAATATGCAAAATAAATATGTATCATAGTCACATGAAACCAATGTACATAGTGTTGAGGAAAACGCATTCCCAGAAATGTTTATTTAAAATTACAGACAATGAAACTAATTCTGTATATTTATTAGCAAATTTCTAGCTTTATGTCAATATGATAGATAATAAAAATTATAGAATTACTCAATGTAGAAACGTATTTATGAAAATAAGTCAATAATTCAGTCAGTAGACATTGCTTCATTCAATCATCATTAAATTAATAATTTTTATTCTAAATAAAAATAAATAATTATAATAAAACATCTTTAAAGTAAAAATCAATATCAGATTTTTCTTATAACGATATTTACATTAATTATAATCAGGATATTGTTTTTTAATTATATTCAGAAATTAAAATTCAAGTATCAGCTAATAAACAACTCTTTTCACAAATAATATTGAATACAACGTAGTTTATTCCCTCGCTTTAATTTAACACTATCTTACCAAAAGTATTGACCGATAACAACACATTATGACTCATATTTAATTTGTTTATTTAAGAACAATGTTTATTTGGGCACCCAAACTAGTTCAAATACTAAAAGTATATTTTTATACTTTAGCATAATTTAAGTGTACTTACTGTCCAAGAAATTGAAAATACTTATACGTAAACATAGGTAAAATAATTACAAGAAACCAGGACGATTTGACGTCAGCCGATTATAGTCTATGCATAAATAGAAATCAAATATGTATTTGTATAATTATCTTCCGACTTATGTTTATAAACATGTATACCAATAGAGCTTCTTTTTGCGAAATTATGTAGAACAGTAGTAAAAAATATTGCAGTTCCAGCAAAAAAAACTCCTAAAAATCATAAAACGAGCAAATCAAAACATAATTATATTGATATTGGTAAAATATTAACATTTTAATTAATCCGTATCAAATTAAATTAGCTGAAAAATCACGCACGCGATAGAAACAAAACACGTGCCCCTCCACCCGATCCGCAGAGATCTGATTGGTTAAATCTGCCACGCGTCGCAAATGAATCAAAACTAAAATTTATCGAAATAAAAAAATGGAGTACATTGAAGAATTCGCTAAATGACGCAACATTTCATCCCGTTGGGTTCTCAACTAACTAGTTTTGAATTCGAATGACCCAGACGGGGTCAAATGTCATCCTTATCAGGATTTTTTAGGCGGCAGGTCAAGATTTCTTTCTGGTGATAAGCAGTGTGACTCAGCGGGCAGAGATGATTTGTTTACCATGATTTTGTTTTTGTAAAATTTTCGTAAATTTGTGTAAACACAGGTCAATAAATATTTCCATGATTAGTTAATATTTTCGGGATGTGATGACGATGTATTTTGAAGTAAATGCACTTAATGAATATTTTGCAATGTCTTACTTTGACTTGTAATCACGTGCGAATTGAGATAACGGCGCACGTTTTTCACGTTTTTCGTTGTATATTGCGGAAAATAATTCGTTTGCGAACTATCAAAACATCAATTGTCCAAGTGTCGGCCTCATTCAGTAAACACAACGAATATCGCGGCGGTTGATAACGCTTTACATTCTTGCTGGACACGTGATCACAACATGAATACATACACACAGAACTATATGTAAATAGTTATCAAACAAAGACAATTGATTAATGCCTATATTTATACTTGATTGTTGACAATGTCTCAGACATATTGACAACGTGAACTGTTGACGAACAATGAGTGTTATTTAGTTTACTGAAATTTTAGAATCTTAAATTACGAGTAACTGTATATGAAACATTACAAATATGTACGATCTTATTTAAACAGAAACTTTATTATTATATTGTGACTCACTTTTCATATAGTTACACTTCAAGACTAATGTCGCACATTGTGCTCTGTGATTGCAGATCTCTCCTGTAAAAACGTTACTTAGCTGTTTCAAGAAATCCATTGTATAGATCTGAAATTGCAGATATTTCACTGCACCTGATCATAAACTATTTTTTAAACTCTGTTATTGACTTATTGTAAATTACTGGAATGCATTGTAATCGTTGGGATCTGCAATTGCAGATCACTATATTTTTAACACCCGAAGAAATCTCTCTGATATCTGCTATAGCACAAAATATAATAATTGTAGAACTTACTAGAATTAAAATGTGGTGTATATCCTATTCAATTTATAAAAGCTGTTCAGAATTTAAAAATGCATGCAATAAGGCCCATTTGGTTTCCTAAATATTACTATTACATGTTATATCAATCAAATTAATATTTATTAGGAAAATTGTAACACGGTCATGGAAAATTATATAAAAAGGAAAAAGATTTAACATTTCTAAAAACAAATTTAGATTCATTTATTGTAGTGTTGTATTATTGTCTGTAGAAATTTCATATAGGATTGTAATAATATAATGGCAAATTTTGAGAATTTATATCTTTCTGTTCAATAAATAAATCTGAAACTTTCTTATGAAATGTTAAATATTTTTTTACGACTGTGTTACAATTATTGTCCTAACAAATATTGATTTTAATTTGATATTTAGGTAACCAAAGGACCTAATTGCATGCATTTTGAAATTCTGAATTTTTTTGTATACACTTTTATTGTAAAGTGAATAGGTACAAATTTACAACAGTGTTATAAAAAAAATAGCATTGAAATCTCTGTATTCCACATTTCTACACCCGGTATATTAAATAGTCTGTAAGAGTGTGTAAAATGCGAATTGCTCAATAAAAAGTGAGAAATGATGCTATAATTTATATTTATTTATATCGTAGACGAATTAATGAGCACGTATAACAATTAACATGTATTTTATATTGACGCAAACATGTACATGAAAATTACAATCATTACGTATTTAACGATAAAATTTACAATATTTAACACATTATCATTTGAATATTGTAGCACTGAAGGCTGTATGCATTGTTTAACTGGAGAATCCACTTTTCGTCTTCTGTAATTACATTTTTATTTTGTTTACGTTTTATAAACGATTCACTAAACATTGTTAAACTAACAGCCTGTAAATAAATGTATGTAGCATATAAGTGTAGTACTGTAACTTGGTGGGATATAGAATGTTAGGATTAGGGATTGTAAGCGAATGTGTTGTAGATTCCGATCTCGGGATGGCAGGCAACTCGACGCTGGCGGCGACGCTAAGCTGTACAGCGGGGGGCGGCCCCACGGCACTGGCGCAACACTGCGCCATCTGCGGAGACCGCGCCACCGGAAAACACTACGGAGCCGCTTCTTGCGACGGATGCAAAGGATTCTTCCGACGCTCCGTGCGCAAGAACCATCTCTACACCTGCAGGTAAACACAACAAACAAAGTGCTCTAATATATAAGTAGAGTACTGTATTTAGAAATTAGTAAAACTGTTATTTGTCTTAAGCCAAGCTTTTATTTAAAATGTTCAATTATTGGTTTCCCTAATTATTTTACATAAAAAAATTGATATAGTTTACTGTAGAATATTTATAATTTTAACTGGACCTGGAACCGGAAAAATGACGTCAATGTTTATTGGTAATTCTGTTCAAATCATAAAAATGTATCAATTGAAAGTTATTGCTTGTATCCACAGAAAGATATTAATACTGGAACGCTCACTGTTTTTACATAGCAATCGCTGAATAAACACATAGAAATCACTCTACAAATAAGTGTTAGACAAAGAAGAGTGGCCCACGACATCTATCTGTCTCAGTCTAATTTTTCGCTTTAGTAATAGAGTATAAGTGCGCGTTCCAGTATTATAAATATTTCAGTGGTTTTATCTGTCATCAATGTTTAATTTCAAGTGTTTTAATTAAAATGTATAATTTGGAAAAAACATAGATATAGTTAAATGGGTTTATGGGCAATATAGTAATCAACAAAAAATGTATTAAATAAAATAAATTCTCAATTAATATCACATTTATTTTGTCATTTCATGGCACTGATGATTTTAAGAAAATTACCAAAAAACATTTTTTCGATTCCAGGTAGAGTAAAATTATAAATATTAGTGTCAAAAAAATGTATAAATACAATAAAGTATTTAACTTTTTTAATGTAAAATAATTAGGCATGTCAACAATTGAACACTTCAACGCTATGGTGCGTCTTGTGATTCACCAGCCTGTATATATAAAGTGTAACCCATATCTTGGTCAGTCCAGATTTAATGTATCATCTTTGCTAATTAAATAATTTTTACGCGATGTCATCATATTATCTCTGCGTTCCGAAAAGCATTTTGTGCGTTTCCAAGAAAACCGTGTATACAAAAACTCGCAAATACACTTTTATAGCGTTACGTAAGAATTTTAAATAATTACATATTCCAAAGCAAATAAATCGTACTTCTCCAGTTTATAATCAAACAAAAAGGTGTTTTTTAATTGCCATGTTAATGAGTTGTGCGTATAATGATAATGCATGGCCAACGTTGACACACAAAAGCGATCCTCTTTATTTGAACACTTGTTGATCTGACGTCGCCTGCTTGATTTGTGTACGTCATTCGTAAAAATGTCAATAATTGACATTCCTACAGACAAACGGACATTCGTTCGTCATCTTGACAAGACCATACGTTTGGATCGTGCCTACTTAATAAACATTTTTGTTTTAACTGATAATTATCGGTTAATTTGCATGCTTCTTTAATTAAACGTACTTATTTATCTAGAACAAACAATATTTTTTTTAAGTAGTTTAAAGAGATGTGTTTTTGTCTCGCCTTTAACGTTGTATAAAATATTTTATAAAAAATACTTCGTGTAGAAGTTACAGAAACATACATTATCAATCACTTTTTATATTAATAGGTACTACTGTTAAACTAAAATTTACTATAAAATTATGTAAGTAGTATTTTTTAATCAAGCAAAAATATTTAAATTAATTGGTCAACCAATGACCTCTAAATATTTGTATTTATATAAATGAGCAGTTAGCACAAAAACTTAATGTTAGGTCAATTAAATTTGTCAAAATTACACCATATATTTACAATTAATTTGTCATAATTAAGAAATTCAAATTAGAAATTGTGTAACAAAAAATTTAACAATATAATTAAACATATATGTTTAAGCAAATTTACTAAAAAGTAAGTAAAAAACATTTAAACGTTTTCCTTTATAAGTCAAGGCCTTTACATCTGAATATAAAATATTCTGTAATTTATTGTATTTTTTGTAGGTTTAGCAGAAATTGTGTGGTTGACAAGGATAAAAGAAACCAATGTAGATATTGCAGACTTAGAAAATGCTTTAAAGCTGGAATGAAAAAAGAAGGTATGTTAACATTTTAATTACTTATTAATTACTGCGTTATTATACCCACATGTTCAAATATCTGCCTTTAAATTTCGTACAAGAATAGTTGCCAAATAAATAAATAATTTGATTGTATAAACATTATAAACTGCATACACATGAATGGATCATCTAAAACTAAACATTAGTAAAACTGTTACACCTCGTATATTTCTTAGTTAAAATTAGCAAGAAGACTTATTTCTGACGTTCGAAACATTAAAAAGATACGAAAATATTTCTGTTCTTCGGGCATTTATCCAACAGTTCGCATCTGTTGAAACTGTAATGTAACCAATTATATTTTTCAAAAAATAAATACAAATGGGTACAATAATTTTTCTATAATTATTTTTAAAAACATATCTAGGTTAATATGGTAGAGGTTCATTCGTAGAATGACGAATTGAATGACGATCTTTGGCACCTGACAATTTGTCCTTTTCTTTGGCAGTGAAATAAGTCTTGACCATTACAATTATAAGTAGCAATGAATTTAGCATTTGATTTGCGTAATAATTATTTAGACCACCTGTTCAGATGCTGTCGTTTAAATTTCACAATATTTCTTCCAGCCGTACAAAATGAGCGAGATAGAATAAGTTGTAGACGACCCAGCTATGAAGAAAACACAAACGGAAATGGATTATCAGTTAGTTCATTATTAAACGCAGAGTTACTATCCAGACAAGTAGGGGCTGCTTTGGAGGTAACCCACCCCTGTATACTTTACTGGCCAACTCAAAATTTTATTAGTATGTTCCGTTACAGCAAATGGGCTCCCCCGTCAATGATTTCGACCTGTCCAATAAACAAATTGCCAGCATCAATGATGTTTGTGATTCGATGAAACAACAACTTTTGATTTTGGTGGAATGGGCCAAATATATTCCTGCCTTCACTGAACTACAATTAGATGACCAGGTATATTTTATCACTAATTGATTGTAGAAAAATTTCTTAATGAGGATTTGTATTTTAGGTCGCTCTTCTGAGGGCCCACGCAGGGGAACATTTACTGCTGGGACTGGCCAGGCGGTCCATGCATCTTAAAGACATTTTATTATTAGGCAATAATTGCATCATTACCAAACATTGCCCAGGTAAACTACAGTTTTTTTTTGTGTGTTTTGGGATTTAACTAATTGGACATAACGTCAACATGAAGTGAAATAATTACATAACGCATGTGTGGAATCATTTTATATGTGCTCACAGTGGTTTTTGCATGATATATTTTTTGCCGATTGACTTTAAAAGTGCTATTTTTTAATAACAATCTGTAAAATTATTTATACTGTATAAAAACAACAATTCAATATTACTGCAATTTGCATCTTCCAATGTACGAATTGGATAATTCAAAACGAGCTAAAGTAATTCTTACGTAATAAATTGATTAGCAATTTTGACAAACAGAATTAAATAACGACAAACAGAATTAAATAACGAATATATTTTTACGTAGCAACCGCCCAACAAACGCATAGCAACCGTGCAACTAACCCATAGCAACATACCGGATTTTTTTTATCTGTACATAGCACTGAAATATAATATACAGAAACGCTCACTGATATTAAAGACAGAGATACAGCTAGTTAATGGCTATCTATCTTGGTCGTACAATGTTTTTATTTTTATATAGCAATCGTTCAACAATGCATAGCAACCGTTGTTTTCACATAACAAACGTATAGCAATCGTTCTATAAACAAGTGTTAGACAAAGAAGAGTAGCCAAGACATATTTCTATCTCAGGCTCGTTATCGCTTTCGTAAAAGACTACAAGTGCGCGTTCCAGTTTTATTATATTTCAGTGATACATGGGGATATGTTATTAACATATTTACAGTTAAAGTGATTACCAGCAATAGATTAAAGCTTTTTTTTTATATATATAAGTATATAAGAAAGGGATAAATAAAACTAATTTGTTTTAAGTTCTGTAAAATATTTCATTTAATATTCAGTATTGAAACCTTTTTACTTATTGAAATATAAATAGAGATAATGTGCTACAATTAAAAATAATAATTCATATCAATTTAATGTAATTTGTTAAGGACAACAGTAATTAAAATAAATTCCTTATTTGCTTAAACTGGGAATGTTTATTTCATTGTAATGTAGTATTATTAATAATCTATGTAAATTATCCCTATATTTACTTAAAAAAACAACACTTTTATAAATTCAGGAGACTGATAAAAAACTCTGGGTAACTTTCAAAATAAGTATTAAAAATAATCATTAAATTAATATTAATTCCAAATCGGCAAAAAATAATGTATTCTACACGGCACCAAACACAGATTTACAACTTTACAATCTCAGATATAAATCTGGATTTTGGTGCTTAAACAAATAACTGGGATTAGTTATTCATTTAAATTTTAAATTTAAAAAAATGCACGCTTATTTTAAATTTGAAGCCTTAACAAACAACGCATGATTTTAAATGTAAACATGATCGTATTGTAGTCCACTGTGTGTGTATCATATAAAATGTGTGAAACCAGCGTTTACATATGAACTAAAGACCAATGGTAGTATTCGTGTTGTCAGATTCAAGAGTGTCCCCCGACTTGGACATCAGCCGAGTCGGCAGCAGAATCATGGACGAACTGGTGAAACCAATGACTGAAGTACAAATGGATGACACCGAGTTCGCCTGTCTGAAGGCAATAGTGTTCTTCGATCCAAGTAAGACAGAAACTAACCACAATTTGAATCACACTGAATCATTTCCTTTTGATAGATGCAAAGGGTTTGAGCGAACCAAGCCGAATCAAAGCTCTTCGGTATCAAATCCAAATCAATTTAGAGGATTACATCAGCGACAGACAATATGAGAGTCGTGGACGTTTTGGGGAAATTCTCCTTACGTTGCCGGCCCTGCAGTCGATCACTTGGCAAATGATTGAACAGATTCAGTTTGCCAAGTTGTTCGGCATGGCTCATATTGATAGTCTGTTGCAAGAGATGCTTTTAGGAGGTGCGTTTCAAGACAAAATCTGTGGTAACAATTCTTTATATTTTTTACTAGGTTTAGAATATTTTCATCCACTAATACAAACAATTTTATGTTGTAATATCAAAAGGATACATTTGACTTACTATACTGTTAACTGTTCAAACCGTTTGACACATATTACATTAGTCTCTTCACAATTACGCACATTTTAACCGACGAAAAAAAGGTGGAGGTTCGTTTACGCGTATATTTATTTTATATATGACCACGTAAAACTTTTTATAGAGTAGTCCGATTTTGATGATTCATCTTTTATTGGATAGGGTATACATCGAAGTTATCCCCATTTATCCCCAATAAAAAATTCCTCCCCTAACAGTAGGAAAATAGGGGGTAATTGACTGTTCACCTACTGAATTTTAACCTGTTAATTTTGTACTGGGTTGTTATACAATTTCGACAATTCTTTTTTATATTGAATAGAGTACAACTCGAAGTTGATTCTATTTTATTTTGAAAAAAAAAATTCAACTCTAACGGTTAAAAAATAGGTAGGCACAAAAATTAAACCATTGAAAGTGAAAAATTAAATAAACCTACATACGTACACAACGTCACGCTATATCCCACTCAGTGGGGTAGCACGAACCCAGAAACACAGTCAACCAAAAATCAATCTCCTCCAAACATTCCACCACTTTCGCCTCGTCCACATTCATAAGCAATAAACCCATCAATCATATCCAAACATTTATTCCTCGGACGCCCACGCAATCGTTCACCCTCAATCTCACCCGCATATATTAGTTTCATCAATCTTTCATTCAACATTCGCTCAAGATGTCCAAACCACCTCACCAAAATATTCCTTGTTGACTCTCCTCTCAAATACTTCATTTCTACAGCAGTTATACATCGTTTGAGCTTCTTCATTCATACCCAACATCAATGTAGGCACTAACACACCATTATATACTAAAAACGTTTATTTTATTTTGCAATGTGTCAAAGGGTTTCTAGTTTTACACATTTTATAATAAAAATAATGCATATGCTCCCACATTTGTGTGTAAAAACAATTATTTGATTGTGAAGAACTTAAAAAAACTACAATTTCAGGTGCAACAGCAGATAACGGTCAGGGCGTTTCCAACGGGGCCCCGGTGGGTCCTGGCAGCTACCAAAGCACCAGCGACTCCCCGGACAGTCCTCTGACCCCTCCGGGGGCGGTGACTCAGTGTAGCAGCCCCACTGGGCAAATCATTAATGCCAGCATGGCTAGTCCTCCCACTAACGGAGACACTGTTATGATTATGAGGGATATTTCTATGTCTGATCCAGACTCGTATAGGATTGCTTTTAAACAGGAACCCATTATTGAAACTGACCATAGTTTCTAGAGAATTCGTTCATAGACTATGTTTACACATACGGTAAAAATTACTTTCACTTGACTTTGAAAAGTAGAATTACTCGCGCGTTTACACATTAAGAACAAATCTATTTTACTTCAGGTTATTGACTTGTCCTTCACTTATCCGTTTATGTTAAAATTTGTAGACAAGTTATCAAGTAAATAATTTATTTAACTCCGTAAAAATCGAGACGCGGGACATTTTGTGGAAAATCGGGACTGCACAGATGTGCACCCTACTTATATGAGTTAAGTCTGATTTATTTTATAGTTGACTTTAGGAAGAAGAGTAGTTAACCTTTTCAAAGTAAAAGTGCGTGTAAACGTAGTCATAATTAATTGTTTTATTTGGATTTATTTTTCATTGAGTAATTTATCTTTTATTATTTATGACTTACTGGTATTTTAGTTGTTAATTAATATATTTAATTCTCAACTAAATTGAAGTATATTTTATTTTAGTATTATAAGTGCAAATATTCGTTTATTTACTGATAAAATCCAATATTTTGTTGTTGAAAAAAAAGTTCTAGTTTGTTAGTGAATTTCGTAAAATAGTTTATGACTTGATTAAGATTGTATAGTGTTAGTGTTAAGAATATACTCTCTTCTTAGTCCTTGCCTGTGGATAGCATTCCGACCTTCGAACGACTGTTACATTGTTAAGTTTCAGATTTTTAGTTCAAAGTTTTATGAAGATTTGCTCACATTGAAATGGTTGTTATATAATTACTAATTGATTAGTTGTATTTGTTAATTATGATGAGTCGATTTGTATATAGATACATTTTATACGTTTACAGGCTGTTAGTGTTAGTGAGTAGTTTAGTGATATATTCCATAGATTCGTAGTGACTGTTTTTGTACTGTAAATTTTCAACAAACTTGCTCAACGATATATTTAAAGTGCGATTAAATATAGTTTGTAAATATTATATAAGATTAAGTGCGGATTGATCGTATTTGCAATATAAATTTTCAAACAAAATTAATGCCATTTCAATGCAAATAGTCCAAATTGTATTTTAACAATTGTTATTTCTAGATATTAATTGAAAGGCTGGTAGTGGCAATATTATAATTTGTTAATAATGTTTTGATATTTGCGTAGTTTTAACTTAGCTGTAAGATACTAACGGTGGCCAGTTTATCACCTGATTATTTCCTAGAGTACGACTTGTTTGGTATGATTAAGTATAAATACAGTATAGAATGCGTAGACAACCATATTCATCGATCATTTTGGCTGTGCTATTATGGTACTGTGTACAAACTACATGACAATCAAATGTAATCATTATAGATTCATGTTATCATATTGCCAATTTTTAATTAATAAATACTTTATTATTTTAATCTTTTTGACTTTAGAGAAGCCAATTCAATCCTAAATCACTCTTGATCGTACAATCACATCACTAATAAACACTTATATATTCCATGTTTTAAACTGCGATCAGAATTCAAATTCAGTTCATGCCAAAAGAAAAATAATCTAATGCGTTCAGCAACCTCCAGCTTAAAACTTGATTACAACAATGCATTGATTACAATAATACACTGATTACAACAATGCACTGATTAGAATAATACACTGATTACAACAATGCTTTGATTACAATAATACACGGATTACAACAATGCACTAATTACAATAATACACTGACTACAACAATGCTTTGATTTCAATAATGCACGTATTACAACAATGCACTGATTACAATAATAAATTATAATTTAAGGCAACCTAAAAATGCGCTTATCAAAAGGGAATTTAACAAGTTGCAAAGAAATTTTATTGAAAAATTAAATTTGCAAACATATTGACATTTTCATAATTTCATGCAATCTTTGTTTTAATTCACGTTTATAAGAAATGTTATAATTGCTTGTCTATCAACCATACCATAGTCAAAGAAAACAACAGTATTAAAGTAGAAAAATATATATTTAATTAATTATGTTACAATTTAGGAGGATTTGCGTGGTAATTTTAAGCTAACAAGTTCCATTTCCATGAGTTTTCTTTTCCTATGATTTTGAACCATTTCCGAAGCTTCTATTTTATAATTTGATTCATGCAGCCAAGTCATTAATTTCAGTTTTGCCGTATGTCCCTCTTGGTATAATCTGCGTTCCATTAAATCTAAGGTATCTAATAAAGATGGATCAATAAAAACCTTTTCACAAAGGTCCATAATATATCGGAATCTTTTTTGAAATGTCTGTAAAAAAGCAAAAAAAATTGGTAAAGTATGTGAGCAATGCGAAAGAACTTACTTGTTCTAAACAGACGTGTACATCTTCTCGTAAATCGTAGTTCTTAACGTAACTCCCTAATTCATAGAAATGTAAGTTAAATTTATGTAAATCAATAGCACTTGCATCAGCTTTTAAAATTTCACGGTAGCCTTCCCTGTAGATTTTTGGTAAACTTGGCACTACAAGAGGTTGTCTACCAGTTGATATTGACTGTACCATCCAATACGGTAGTTCTAATTGTGCTCCAACTACTAAATCTTTAGTTTCTGAAGAAGTATCTAGTTCTCCTTTAAACAAAAACATCAAATTATCCAAAGAAACAGTTTTGTACACAGATAACCTCACCTAAATTTGGAACATGTTGTAGAAATTTACATGGTATACGTTCTTGTGTGGCTAAAATATCTTCTACTGAGAAATAATTGGGTATATAACTATTTTGAAGTGACATTTCATTTACAAATTACAATATTTATTAGAAAATGGTGAAAATTATTACTTTGACAGTTTGACAGCAAAGTGAAGTTGTTTGTTTCGCGGTTATTCTGATTACAGTGGCGTCGAATTAGAAAGTTGAATCAATTGATATAAAATGCAAAATGGATTAATTTTGTACAAATTTATCAAGATATCAATGTGACTTGATTTTGTTTCAATGTTATAAGTTAAATAACGTATTTACATTGATTTTATTGCAAGCACATAATTAAAAATATCAATCCCTTTTAAAAAAAACTATTGTATACGGCACTGGAACGTTAAGTTCAACGATCGTCCGAGTGATGGCAGCACAGATCACAAATTGAACATTAATAGTGTGTGATGCAACATTGAGCGTCAGAGATTTGTCGTACGGCGAATATTCCTCTACTAGAAACGATAGGAGATTCGTGTACCACCGTTATATATTTTAATCGTGTGTTGCATACTCTCGCTAAACGAAGGTCGTACACAAGAGCCGCATTGACAGTTGTAGAGCCGTTGCGTTGTGTCGATATGTCAAGCCTTCAGCAGGCAAAATTAGTAAGGCACGCTGTTTCCCGCGACATAAGCCGTAGTGTTGTGATATGTTAAGTGTTGTCATTCCCAAATTACAATTAAAATGCCAGTGATACTTCTCGACCGCCTCCCTTTGCCAAGTTTACGTGTTTATACTGCTGTTAGTGTGTTGTTATTATCTGCTTCGGTTTACTATGCGGTTCAAGTGACTAGTGATCCCAATTGGAAGACTAACTTTACCTCGCCGACACCCCCAAGTGACACAGGGACACAGAATTTCTTCAAAGCTGTAGGGAATGAACTCAGTACCGCTAAAAATGCGTCGAATGACACGAGATCCCTTCAGCACCATTTCGCAGAGATTGTCACATTCATGCTGCAGGAACCGCACTGCATATGGGTGAGTGTTGCACCATGTGCGTCATGTTTTTCAGAAGGAATTCCCTGCAATCTGTTGGGGGAGGTTTGGGGACCGACTTGACCTTGAAGGTATCTCTATGACGCCCTCACGCAATGCAGGAGATTTCTTTGGCACTCTGCCCTCATTTTCAATGAACACTAAACAGCACACAACATATTTTTCTTTTTGTGAAATTCATCAAGTCACGTATAATTGCTCGAGAGTCTAGAACATTTTAAGAAATGGAAACATTTTTAAATGCGTATTTACAATTACTGCAGAATATATTATGAAATATTCGTTTATTGTGGGATTGTGGCAGTGTGTATGCATTAAAATGTATAATTAGTTTTAGTTATTTCAAAACAGAATTTATTTTTAGATTAATGCACACTGAAATGGTAAAAAATGTAATTTGAAACCCTTAATAAATACATTTATAAATAATATATTTAAATAACAGTCCAACTCAGCTTATTTCTAGAAAAATAATTCTTAAACTCATCGTCAGACGAATAAAAATTAGTATTTTATTATTTTCACATATAATTTTACTGGAAATGTACAAAGTTATGCATCATTAAAATCAGAAAAAATAAGTTTTTTTACTATGATATTTTTTACTATTGGTTCCATTAAAAAATATATAATTTTGTGCCATAAATGAACCAGAGAAAAATAAATATTTTTCTAACCCACTGGTTAGATAGAGCGTAGAAATATGTACTTTTTTATTTGAAACATTTTTTCTAAATATGCCATATTTATTTAGATTATTTAGAAATGAAAATTGGTTTTTGATCGATGTCTAAAAAATTTATGCATTTATTCCGGAAAACAAAAATTCTAATTTATAGCTCTTACAGTTTTTGAGATTCTAATGATGAGCCTCGAAATTGAAACTTAATATATACAAATAATTTAAACCCAGAAACATATAATTTGGCCCAATTTAAATCATACAAAGGAAAATTGTTGAATTCACCATATTTATATTTTAAATTCTATCATTTTTACCTCCCGCACATACATATATGTAAGGGAGGTATTATGTTTATGTTACGAATTGATCAGATTTTGAGAACAATTCATCAACAGTAAGTGGTAGGTTATTTGAAGGTCTAGAGTAAATTTCAATGGAATCAAAAAGATGTAGATTCTGATAGTCTTAATTGGGCCAAATGATAAGATTCTGAACTCATAGTTCTATTTCGCTCTTGTTTAATCTGTGTATTGCTGTTTTATAACAGCTGGTTTCTTGTTACAATTACTTCCGGTTCCGAAATCATCACCACATTTTGTTTTTCATTGATATATAACAGTCTGGAACGAATAAACTTAAATTTCGAAAGACAAAAAATCGCCAACTATTCTTCCTTTCCAAGATCAAAAGAAACTAAAGTTCCTCGTGAATGTACAACTTCCTTAGCGATAATTCGAAGCACTCTTCCGTATTATCCTTTGTTGCAAACGTTAAGTCGTTATTTGATTGTTTTACAGCATTACACGCTTTCTTTTTCAATCGTAAAATTTGTAAAAGCCAACTTACGTATGTTGTAAGTTGTAATAACACTGAAACTGTGTAATTAATAGAAAATGTGTAATGTCCTGTGTTTTTATCGTTTCCTTGGCTTATTGTAATTTTGTCATAATATTTTAGTGAATACTGTAAGAATTCGTTTCCTGTGACTTTCTCATATCTATTGATTAGTAACTCTACAAATACCTGCATATACGTAATTTTTTACATTATTTAATATTTGTTTGGTAATAACTTTAATCTTGTGACTATCACATGCTACCTTTATTTACACATAGTAACATGACTCATTAATTTATCCGCTTTTATTTATTAAAATTGTATTTTCTTTACTTGAATTGCTGTACAATTTTTAAAACGTTTTGTTTGTAGCACGTGGTTAACAAAATCATGTGATGCTAATCCAGGTTGTCGCTATTTTTACTTTTTTAGATAACTGAATACCCTACAGAACTTTTAACTTTGCCCCTGTGACCTAACGTCTGGTCACTTCTCTAATATATGTCGTTTATTGAGTAATGATAATTTTAAATCTTAATGTCAACATAAAATAAATTGGGTTAATTATTTTTGAAGTGTATAAGAAATTTCTTAATAAATAATATTTTTAAAATGTATAGAATCTGAATATATTATTTATTAAGAAATTTTATTACGTATTTGCATTAAAACAGATCTAATTTATTAGCCCACGTACAACATTTAATATTATAAATATGGTTGAAATATATTTTCATTTTGGTTCGTGGAAGTGCGTTAGAAGTATTGTGACCCCATTAAGACAGTAAATCTTATAAATATGTATCGAAACATTATCATTTACCTAAGAGTACAGTGCAATACATAGATGACGTCATAATTAATACATGTATAGCGACAATAACAGCGTGACAAAAAATAATTACATTTGATTATAGCATATTTTTCAGATGGTAAAAATATATTCGGAATTGGGTTCGTATTACTCTATAAATAAACCTGCTTCTTAAAAATAATCTAGCAGTATGGTAAAAATAAAATCTAAATAATTTTGAAAGGTTACTAGTTAGTTACTGGTTCGAAGTTGCCCAATAAATTTTGATTAGAAATCTATAAAAAATAACCTTGATTGCAAATTAAAAATTTTTCAAAAACATTACGAAATCTTATATTGCTTTTTGAAAGATTCTGATAAGAATTTTTGTTTTAAAATAGCACCTAAATATAATTCATCTACAGGTAAACAAATTTGTTTACAATAACAACAAAAACTGTAAAACAATCAGGTTTCCATAAACAAATAATTGTTTATCGCACCATTCATTTATTTTTAGTACTTTTCCGAAATATGCATAGTTTTGCAATTATATAAGTAACTGCAGTTTGGAAGAAATTTGCACGAAATTTGTTCGTGAAACTTGTTGAGTAATTTGCGCATTGCAGTATAACATTCTTACATACTTTATAGCAAGCTAGTTTTGGTCTAAATATTTTTACTTGACATTTGACATTGTTGATTATTTTATCATTTAGATTTGGAGCATATAATCATTATATTATATATTGAATAAATATGAGAAAACTACAGATGTTGATTGATTTTATTGGAAAAAGTTTGCAAGGCCTTGGTTTTTCTAGGACACCAAAAAGTTTCGTGGTGATAATTTAAAGCTTTTACCATTTTTTTATTTGTTTGTAAATATTTTCATAAACTTGTTTCTAATCATATTTCAAATCATTTACCTTGAAACGTTGCAACTATTACTAGTATATTTATAATGTGCTACTAAAATTCATATATAAATCAATCAATTATTTTGAATAGTCACGATTCTATACAATCTAAAAAATATGTACCAATTATTTATGAAGAAAGTTACTTTAATAATAAAGTAGAACATATATTTTCAATTTGTTTTTGTGGGTGAAGATTTATCTTTCCATTGAAATAAAACGGTACCTGTAACTTTCATTTTCCCTAATTTGCATAGAGAGGTGACCTACTTGTGCTAATTAAACTTAACTATCTTTGAAATTTTTGTTTTTATTTGTTACTTATTTTGTGACCCCATTTCTAAGTAATAATTAGCCCTACAAGTTCTTAATAATAGAGAGTTTACTTCACATATTATGTACAATAGGAAATAATTATTTATATATTAAGGCACTAAAGTATAATAAACTATATGAGTAATAAAAAAAATATTTTTGTGGCGTGGTATACATTATATTTTTTCCGAAATCGTTAAATTATTAATTAAAAACATAAATAAATAGCATTATGTATTTGTAAAATGTCAGCTAACTGTTGAGACGGGGATGGTTGTGATAACATAAGTACTGTTAAAATGTCAAATATTTGTGTATAATTTTCATTATTATTTATACATATGTTTTTAGATGTAGTCTGCATTAAATCCGATAAATAAATCATAGGTAAATAATAAATAAATTCACCAATAGTATAAAATAATATGTTTGCTATTTTAGGTAGTACAGATGAGTCCGTAAAGTTAAATTTTGACATAAGGGCCTGTAAAGTTTTACTTTAGCTTCTATTTTGTCTAACTTCGCGGATTGATATCGTGTACTTTAGTATCGATTTCGAAAAAAAATATGTTATATAGGAAGATCAGCTTGAAACACAAACATATGGATAAAGTGTATGTATTAATTAGAACGGGAGAATGTAAGCGAAATTAATGGCCATCAATCCCGGAAGCTGTTAAAAGTTCATCATGGAACAAACTCCGGGAAACAAGAAGGCTGTGAAAGAGTATTTAACAGCTGGGAAAGAAAGTGAAAGCTGCCGCCGGTGCCTGTGTGTGTACCGATCAAAAACACTCGAGCAAATTGTCGACATTTCTAACATTTCAAGATCACATTTTATATTTTATCAAATACACTGATTGTTGTTGTACTCGTATATGATTTGCTTGTGTATGTGGATGCATAATGATGTCTGGTAGCTCGCTAAAAGTGTTCTCGTGCTATAAATAGGGCCCACACTCGGGATCGATTCAAATAGCACCTGCGTCATTGAACCACGTAGATTTGGATACATGTGTGTAATCATAATTATATTCTGAACTTGTACACATTTTATTGGACAGTAGTTATTGATCTGCTCAGAAACTCGTTAGCTGCTATTTTTAAGATAAACACACAAAGAAATATATTTATATTTGGATAAAAATAGGTTGTAAATAAAATTTCCAAATAGCTTTTGTTGATATATATTTATAGGTGTTGTTGACCCTGAAAAACAAATTATTTATTGAACAACTGTTCTGCAACTGTAGATCTCTTGCTGCTGTTGAATTAAAAAATTATTTATTTGTAAGTTTTGTATCGTTCTTTAGTGCAACTATTTTACAATTGCAGTAATTGTATGTAAATTAATTTGGCATTGTTCTATCTGAAGTTTATCAGCACTTCTCTAACACCCTGTAGGTTGAATTTTAGGGTGGTGTGAAACGATTGTTGAATGCAAACCCGGCTGAAATTCTTCGACTAACGTGCTGTTATTATTGAATAAAAATTAAAAGCATTTGTGTAACCTGAATAAGTATCGATTCTAAAAACTTGGTTCGTTCCAGTTCAATGCAAACACAAATATTTTAGTTCTAGTAAATATGAAAAACTAAAATTGTCGCTCATTAATATCAGTATTTATTACATTGCAAATAAAGTGCCACACCCAGGAAAGTGTGCTTATAATTAGAACACACATATTCGCATTGTTTGTGATACATGTACTCATCACGAGGGAAAATTTCGTAGTAATAGAATTAATTTACACCGTACTGGGTAATAAATACAATTAACAATTGTGTTATGAGACACGAAGCGAAATAGAAAAGACGTTGCATTTTATATCCACCAAGGACGATACTTAACTGTACACAAATAAATACATGGAATGATTCAACTTTTTACACAAATTATACATGTTTAATAAATACATCACGATATCTATTGTATCACTTGTTTATTAATAGCATTAATTAACATTTCTTAACGATTCACTATCACTTTGCTACATGCAGCAAGATAATATTCATGTGCCTCTACTATCTATTGCAGGCAAATAGATATATTTTCTACATTAATGTGTAAAAGTATCAAATATATATTGATGTATTTATGTGTTTTGCAGACGCTCATCAACATGGCATATTGCTGGCTGATTCTAATGGGTCGAGCTGTGCAAAGGCTGGTATTTGGAGAGCTCAGAGTCTCAGAACAACAGCACATTAAGGATAAATTCTGGAACTTTGTATTTTACAAATTCATCTTCGTATTTGGCGTCATCAATGTACAGTACATGGATGAGGTCATTTTGTGGTGCTCTTGGTTCTCTATGTTAGGGTTTTTGCACCTCTTGGCGCAACTGTGCAAAGATCGTTTTGAATATGTAAGTCTGAAATTACAATAATTATTTAGTGCATTTGGTTATCAATAATTTCTGTCTGATATGACAGCAGTGAAATAGATATATAAACGTAAATATTAAAAATATATTAATTGTTTTTTCATATATATTAGACGAATTATTATGTATGTTTATTACCTCCCGCCACATACCTGTAAGAAAGGTATAGAAATCATGCTAAGAAATTCGGTAGTGAGTTTTCAGTGGATGAGCACGTTTTAGAATCCCTAGAATACGATTTTAATAGTTTTGCGGTGATGTCTACTAAACTGAAAACTTTGATATTTTGTATATATTAATTGTATCCCCTTGAGACGATCTGATTAGTTTTTGGTGTTAATCCAATAACCGGAAGTGGTAGTTTACTTCATTTGGAAATATCTCAGTAAATTATTTTTTAATAACAATTTTTGTTATTAGAATTATGTTTTCAGTATTATTATCTACAATTGCTGTGTGAAACACTTATTTCTTACTGTCGCAATTTACGAATTACAACACGTGGAAGAAAAATTATATTTTGATATATTCGTGTGCTTCTTAATAAATCTCCCAAACAATGCTTGATAAAAGTTTTTTTTTTGACATGTATCATAATTGAAAATAATTTTTTAAAGGGATAAGCGTTTCTTGATAGTTCGTGTTCCTGTATAGTTTCATAAGAAATCTATGGCGGGAGGTATTGTGATTTATTTTTATGCTCTAACTTTGACAATTAGCAAAAGTGACTTCTGGAACAATTTCATTTGTATGGACTGTGTGAATTAATAGTTTTATATTTATGATTTAAAATTGTAGAGTGGGTTCAAATGGACTAAATAGAATAAATAAAGTAATAATTAATAATTTGTAGTTGTCGTTCTCGCCGACAACTCCAGGCTGGAGCCATATGAGACTGATAGCCCTACTGGCTTCCATCTTAATGTTATCTGGATTCATGTTTCTCATCTGTGTTGCCGTTGGATTCTTCGGAGGACTCAACACCTTCGCTTTCATGGCTGCTGAGGTTGGTTTAACATCACGCTAACACCCCACAAACGAACACTAAATCTAATTGTCTGTTAGTGCGTATTGCTGGCAATCCGTACACTCCACGTCATCCTCCGCTACGCGCTGCATCTCTACGACATGCGACAAGAGGGCTCTGTCGGGGGCGTAGGCTCTGATTCCGGCCGCGTGTGGGAAAAACGGGGCCCTGTTGCCTACTACACAGAGCTACTATTCGAGCTAGCTGCACTTGTCATAGATTTTGTTCATCATCTTCATATGCTGCTCTGGAGTAACATTTTCCTTTCAATGGCAAGTCTGGTGATTTGTATGCAGTTAAGGTATTTGTTTCATGAGATTCAGAGACGATTTAAGAAGCATCGAAATTATTTATGGGTGCTCAACCATATGGAACAAAAGTAAGAACTGTAAACTTGCTATGTTGTAGCTTTTTACACGTTTTATTTTTGTTAGTTATCCGATGGCTTCGCGAGATGAATTGGCTGAAAATTCAGATAATTGTGCTATTTGTTGGGAAAAAATGGAAACTGCCCGAAAATTGCCTTGCACACACTTATTCCATACGTAAGTATGACTTATACTTTCAACTGATCCGAGAATCAAGCTGATCCATAGATCAACATAAGTTCTAATTCGTCAACTTTATCAATGAATCAAGTATAATTTTCCTTGTGTAAATAACTTTTTATGTAAAATAAAATAATACATAATATCTGGTTCCATTAGCTCTTTTTTCGGGTGTTTTAAGAGAAGTGTTTTAGCCTTGGTTTTAGCGCTGTACAATGTTCTAAAATTATTTTATAAATACTTCAAATAATAGTGGTAGAGATAATAATATCTCTGCAACTTTTATTTGTAGCATATATTTATAAAAAATTTTTTTTAAATATTGTACAGCGCTAAAATCGAGTCTAAAACACTCAAAAAAACAAAGCTCGTTATGGAAGTTTTATTTAAATTTATATTAATATATTGAATATTTTTATTTGATATTATACAGTGCGGGTATAAAGTTTGAAACTATCGCAAAATAAATCTTTTATTATATGTTTTTGATTGATTCTCTTTGGTTCGTTTTTCGCTTTTTCGTAAAATACTACAAGTACTGTTTTTCAGTGATGTTGAATTATTTAAGAATTATTTTCTTCATTATTATCATCTCATATATTTTCGGAGAGTTACAAATATTTACGATGTCTTATCTGAATTAAATACACTTCTCAAAATTACAAATGATCAAGCAAAACGAAAGATCACTGAATTTGATTTTAGGATTAGCTTGATTTTTTTATGGTATTGAATTGAATTGATTCACAGGAGATATTTTCTTATAGATCATGTCTTCAATCTTGGTTGGAACAAGACACCTCCTGTCCTACATGTAGGCTAGGCTTAAGTATCCAATCTCCAGGAGCTATGGAGGTATCGTCTAGATTGGACCCCCTCCTGAACGCAGATCTGCAAAACGACGGCCAGGCGCCAACTCGAAGACAACCCAATCATTTCTTTCACTTTGATGGTAAAAATACAAATGATAACTCGGATATAACGAGCAAAACTAATAATAAATCATTGTAGGATCGAGATATGTGTCTTGGCTTCCGAGTTTCTCTGTGGAAGTAACCCACGCTCAACTATTACGTTCTGATCCTCCACCGGCTCAAACTTCGCAATTGGATGCAATGGCTCGTCAGGTACACCTGCCGGGTTCAAATACGCAACTGGCAATTATTATTAAATATTTTATTGTTAGGTGCAACAACTTTTTCCTCACATGCAAATGTCAGTCATCGTAGATGACTTACGGATCACTAGGTCTGTTGAACTGACCATTGAGAATGTTTTGGATGGAAGGCTCGTGTCACCGACACTTTTTAGGGACCCCGAAGTCCCGAATTCTATTCCAGTGAACCGGGCATCGCCCACTGCACCTACGATCAATCTTAATGTCAGGAATTGGGATGAAATTCCGGATGTGACTCCTTTAGAAAGGTTTGAAGATTTTTCTGATTCTGTACAGGCTGATTCATAACGCACGGAAATGATTGAAAAAATAACTAAAAAAGTTACAGCAAATTAAAATTGAATCAATTAATAAAGACGTTCAAAATAACAATTGACAGTCGTACAATCACTATAAACCACTGAAATATAGTAATACTGGAACAGAATATTTCACTGGTTTTGCCCGATATTTTCAGCGGTATTCAATAGGTAGGTGTTAATTTAAAAGAACTTTAATTTGTTGTAAGTTTTTGGCTATTGTGTTTTTGGGTCCCTCTAGCTGCATTTTCAATGTTATCCGAACGTTATGACTCATCCTGTATTTATTAGTGTACCTACAACATTAGCGGGTTGAATTAATCGAATGATTAAAATTTGATTGATTTAACAGTGAGGAAGTGACTGCAGCAGGAAGTAGATTTTCCAAGTCATCAACCGAGCGAGAGAGGATCCTCCAAAGACGCAAAGATCTGCTGTTGCAGACCGCGCGTAAGAAGTACATTGAGAAACAGCGCGCTTCGCAAACTGTCGAACCTTCAAATCAGAGTTAATGCAATCGCTGCATTTGCATTTAATAATACCTTTGCGGCCATTTTACTATGACATATAAACCACTAATTTGACCTCTGGTTTCATATTTTGCGCTGTCGACATTCCTAGATTATTTTACAAATATTTTCAAATAGGTTTGTTTGTAATATTTTCAAGTAATTTACGAATGTTTGACGCGAAGAAATAAATTGGGGGACAAGTGTAGCGGTCGTAATTTATTATGACAGGAATATTCGTTTATTTTGCACACTTGTTGAACAATATAATTTATTAAAATTTGCACACTTAATGACTTACTATTGTACTGCTGTAAAAATATAAGTTAGACTACAAAATTGTTGTCAGTAGTAGTGTGTCAAATGAGAGAAAATATTACTAACTTTGGACGATTACATCTTGGGTCAACACCGAAATAATTTTCTGAAATAATGATTTGATGTAATTAGAACCAAAGTTAAGAGTGTGGAAATGTTACAATGTTACGTGTATATATGTAATGATTATTTATTTTTTGCTGTATCGTCTAAAATTCGCTTTAGCATTTTCTTTTTTTGTTATTTAGTTGTAGACTACAAATTTTATATTTCTATAAACGTGGCCAAAATATCCATCCTCAAAAGAGATATTTTTAATAAATAGTAATTACAGCTCTATTTACTACAAAATGGGTTCATCTATAATTTGTTTATGAATTAAAGTTGCTTTTACGCGCTAGGTAAAGTAATGTTTCTGTTTAAAAGAAAAGACTGATCTTTGGTATCTCGTACTAATTGTGTGATAAGAGGAATGATTAGACTATTATCGAATCAAATTTACGTTTAGAACGTATCGGGATTGTTCTACTGTCGGTTTCCTCAAATACTTTCGTTGCGAAAGAATTCAATTTCATAATTGACTGGCGGTAAAATAGTCACTACCCTTTTTTTAATTATTTGATTTAGTTTGTTTTGATTTATTTAAGCAGTGAATAGAAACTGCCAAAGTTGAAACTTATAGAATTGTTTTATACTAAAAGTTATGAAGATAAATATAAATGCTCATATATTATTTGTGTAGTAGTTAGGAATTATAAAATGTAATTGCTATGCAAAAATGTATCAACTAATGACATAATTTGTGTGAAGTACACAACCAGATTGTTACAGTACTTACATCACAGTTAAATGTACTTAAAATATTGCGAACATGTAGTGTTTGCATTGATAATCATAACAAACGTATTTTTAGATTATATTGTTGTTTCACGCTTAGACGCTATAAATAAATATTAAACTAATTTACTCCTATTTCTAACCCACAGCCAAACTCATACATTACCTGACTATCCTATTTTTAAATATCAAAAATGACAAGTTTCATATTTTAAACGAATAATTGAAATCAGATAAACCAGTACAGAGTTATGCGTGGTAAAAATTCAGTTGGTGAACAACTTTAAGGTATACCTTATTCAATTAAAAAAGAATTATCAAAATCGGACTACTCTATAAAAAGTTGTACGTGGTCATACATAAAAAAATGTACGCATCCTTTTATTTTCGTTCGGTAAAAAATATTGCTATTATTCGTGTCTTTTTCCTGTTAAATGTTTAAGGAAACAATAATTGTTTTCTGATGCACGTAAATTTTAATTTTCCGGCAAAATAATCTCAAAATTCTTCTTATTCTTTGGGCGAAATTGTGAGCAAACTTCATCATTATTGATAAGAGTTATCTTCACACGTATGTACATTTATTGAAGAGAAGTCAAAATGCAGAAGTATGAAAAATTAGAAAAAATAGGCGAAGGAACCTATGGAACAGTATTCAAAGCAAAGAATCGTGAAACCCACGAAATCGTAGCTTTAAAAAGAGTTCGATTAGACGACGACGATGAAGGCGTTCCATCTTCAGCTCTCCGAGAAATATGTTTACTCAAAGAACTCAAACACAAAAACATCGTCCGTTTATACGACGTCTTACACAGTGACAAGAAACTTACATTAGTATTTGAACATTGTGACCAAGATTTGAAGAAGTATTTTGATAGTCTAAATGGAGAAATCGACCTAGACATAGTGAAATCATTTATGTATCAACTTTTACGAGGCCTAGCGTTTTGTCACAGTCATAATGTGCTTCACCGTGACTTAAAACCACAAAATTTATTGATTAACAAGAACGGGGAACTTAAATTAGCTGATTTTGGCCTCGCAAGAGCTTTTGGAATTCCAGTTAAGTGTTATTCTGCAGAAGTTGTTACTTTGTGGTACAGACCTCCTGATGTTTTATTCGGGGCTAAATTATATACAACGTCGATTGATATGTGGTCAGCAGGATGCATTTTTGCTGAACTTGCAAATGCAGGAAGGCCACTATTCCCTGGTTCAGATGTAGATGACCAATTGAGAAGGATTTTTAAGTTATTGGGGACACCTACTGAAGAAACTTGGAGCGGAATGACACAACTACCAGATTATAAACCTTTTCCGTTGTATCAACCAAGTATGACACTCTCTCAAGTTGTTCCTAAACTTGCAGGACGAGGACGAGATCTTCTTCAACGTCTTTTAGTTTGTAATCCCATGCAGAGAATTTCTGCAGAAGACGCAATGGCTCATGCGTATTTTACGGACTTAAATCCAGCGGTTAAAAATGATAGATGTTAGTGTTTAGTAGTCTTGTGTACTATTTTCTAGTCATGTGTTCCTTTGAAGTTTGAATTTGTTCCTGTTATCTTTCATGATTTGAACATATTTTATTTAGTATTATAAGCATATGACCAATTATTGTATGTAAAAACAAAATTATCAGAAGTTTTTCATTGTTTTTTTATCGTAAAAATATTATAAACCTAATTTGTTTTGTATGTAATTGTAGTAAGTACTATAATAATTCATAATTTGTATTATAAACAATAGAGTTTAATAATCTTTTTGTAATAATTCAATAAACATGTTTGAAAATTTTGAATCTATGTTGACTTTTGTAGTGTGATACAGGCTTCTTCATTACAACGTTTTGCATCTACGTGTCATCAACGATACAATTTTCGGTGTATTGTAAAGAGAAATAACTAAAAGAATGGCAAAACTAGGTGCAGTAATCAGCAAATTCTACAATGAATACATTTCACATACACCGAAGAAGCTGAAAATTATCGACGCATATTTATTATACATTTTATTAACCGGCATTGTACAATTTATATATTGTTGTCTCGTGGGAACTTTCCCCTTCAATTCATTTTTGAGTGGATTTATTTCATGTGTGAGCTGTTTTGTATTAGCTGGTAGGTATAATTCTTATTAAAACTTTAAAGCTACAAAGTTCTGTATATGATTTTGAGGTTAATTGTATTTAACTAATTATTCTTTTTAGTGTGTCTACGATTGCAAGTCAACCCGGAAAACAAGACTCAATTTTTGGGAATCAGTCCTGAACGTGGTTTTGCCGATTTTGTCTTTGCACATGTAATTCTTCACCTAGTTGTTATGAACTTCATTGGATAATTTCTAATTGCAAGAAAATGCATTATTTGTACTTTACGTAATAAATATGTACTTTATATAATAAATATCTACTTCTACTATCTAATAATGTTGTTAGTGGTTAACTTAGTCCCTCGAAAAATATTATAAATGTGTTTTGTGATACATGTTATCTGGAGACCTATGAGCTATGAACGAAAAACAGGTGATTGTATGAAATATAATGTTATTGTTTGAGTCATTTGTGTAATCGTTTCTTTTTAATTGTCATCGAAAAATAATTGTATGCGAAACAATCATAATTTGTATAAATATGATTGTGGCTATGTAAAAATGACTCATTTTGACAAGTGTCCTGTCAGTGGTTGACAGTAAGCAAGCGTTAATTTAATGTAAAATAGTAAGTTTTTATATTTGTAGCTATAGAATATGGATGGTTTTGATAATAAAGAAACTGAGATTCCAAAATATGGTTTTAAAGTAAAATTAAACCATAAATACCCAGAAAAATGGAATCAAAATGCAAAACTGAAACTCAAACAAGTCTTGCCACTCATTCCATTAGTGTTTAGGTAAATATAAACCATAATAAATTTTATTTGGGGTATAGTAATGTGTGTTGAAACGTTCTAGATATATTTTTTATTACATTAAAATAATATGGCAAGGAAGAAAACCGCTCATGGATTATATACGAATGCCAGTTGGCAAACAAATTTACGGTATGTGTTTATTTAATTTTCTAGTAATATTATGACAAATTAAATTATATTAGGTGTACCTTTGGGTGGAATCGGCGGTGGGACAATTGGTCGTGGGTTTCGAGGAGAATTTTGTAGATTTCAACTTAAACCTGGCGTTTACGAATATAATACAGTCCCTGCAGATCAGTTTATAGTTACGATCAAGGACTGCAATCAACGAACAATTTTTCAAAGTGTTTTATCTACATATGAGTAAGATCTTTATTAATAGATTATTGGAAATTTATATATTGTTGTTTTTTATTTGTAGAAAGCCAAAAAAGTATTTAAAAGCTTGGCAATGGTTAGTAGATGGTTCTAAATGTTTTTATACAGCTTTATATCCACGGTCGTGGACTGAATATGATTTATCTGAATTTGGTGTTAAGCTAGTTTGTAGGCAAATCAGTCCGATTATTCCTCATAATTATAAGGTAACTAAATTTTATTGTAAACATAAAATATTTTAAGAAAATTTTTATAATTGTAGGATAGTAGTTTACCATGTGCAGTTTTCGTTTGGGACATTCAAAATGTTTGTAACGAAACTAGAAGTGTTACCATAGCTTTTACATTTAAAAATGGAACAGGGGATAAAAAGCAAGACACCGCGTGTAAGTAATATTTAGGAATATCTAATAAAGAAAAACTAATTAATATTTTATAGCGCCCTGTTCAACAAAAAGCTTTGTTTATGATGAAACAGACGGCGTAATTTTAAATCACGTAGTACAAAACATGCCTTGCACATACGCTTTAGCAGCTAAAATAAATACTGACGTTGATATTTCAAAATGTCTCTACTTCGATCCAAATTCTGATGGTTCAATTCCTTGGAACCAATTAGAAAAGAACGGGAAATTTAATAAAGTTCCCGAAAATCAATCCAGTCACAATTGTGACGAAATGGGAGTTGCAATTGCAGCGCAAGTCACAATCAATTCAACACAAACCAAAACGGTTGAATTGTGCTTAGTTTGGGATATGCCCATCGTTAATTTTTTCATGAAACAAACAAAACACCGAAGATTTTATACAAAGTATTTTGGAGCAGATGGATCAGCTGCTAAAATAGCAGAGTACGCGCTACTAAATTACAGGATGTGGGATTCAGAGATCTACAAATGGCAAAGCAAAGTTTTGAACGATAAGTAATAAATGTAAAATATGTTTGATTCTTGTTTTGATGTGGATTTTATTTCAGCGGTTTACCAGATTGGTATAAATCTGCGTTATTCAATGAGCTATATTTCGTTTCTGATGGTGGAACGGTTTGGTTCGCTTTAGATGATGAAGAGTTAGCTAAATTATCTGCTGAAGACATTAGGTAGAACAAATAAAATATTTATTTTTGTCTGTTATCTTTACAATAAAATATTTCAGAAATGATTTCGGGCGTTTCGCATTTCTCGAAGGACACGAATACAGAATGTACAACACTTATGATGTGCACTTTTACGCTTCTTTCGCTTTAATCATGAACTGGCCACTTTTACAGCTCGTTTTACAATATGACATGAAAGATGCAATTTTCACTGAAATTGATACGCGCACTACAGCTTTATACAACGGCCAAACTTATGAAAGAAAAGTTTTAAACACTGTACCCCACGATCTTGGTGACCCATGTATGACAAATAATATTTATTTATTCTATATTTTAAACTATTTTTTATAGATGAAGAACCATTTTCTTTAATAAATTCTTACCCGATTCATGATGTTAGCGAATGGCGCGATTTAAATTTAAAGTTTGTGTTGGAAGTTTTTCGTGATTATAAATTAATGGAAAGCGGAAAACATTTTGATGCAAGAAGATATTTAAAAGACATGTATGGAGCATTACGCACTGTTATGGATCACAGCGCAACGTTTGATGAGGACGGTGATGGATTAATTGAAAATAGCGGGTCTGCTGATCAAACTTATGATAGTTGGGTTATGACGGGAGCTAGGTAAATATTTATTTCATTTTGAAGCAGAGATTCTTACAATTATTATTAATTTTAGTGCATATTGTGGGGGATTATGGTTAGCAGCTTTAAAATGTATGGAACTTATCAGCGAAATTCTCAACAAATCTGAAGAGAAAAAGTTTTATGTCAATCTCTTGGAGAAAGGCAAAAAATCTTTCGAAAAAAAGTTGTGGACTGGCGAATATTATCAGTTTGATTCCATCCATAAAGATGTTATTATGTCTGATCAGTTATGCGGACATTGGTATTTGAAAAGCTGCGGATTAAATTATGAAGTAAGTGTTTATTTATTTTGTAAAATGAAAAGGATTAATTAATTATTTTTGAAGGTTTTTCCGGAACGAAATGTTTCGTTGGCTCTTCGAACAATTTTTGAGAACAACGTCAAAAAATTTGCAAATTGTGAACGAGGCGCAGTCAATGGTTTTGAAAACGGGAAAGTTGATACAACTACGATACAAAGTGAAGAGGTTTGGACAGGGGTTACCTATTCTTTGGCTGCCACTATGATATACGAGGTAAACACTATTATTTTTATGAAACTTTATCTACTTCACAAGGTTCACGTTTACTGGTTTGCACTATATCTTACTTTACATTGTTTTTAAGTACGTGGCGACATCTACAATTTGTTTTAATCGTTTGAACATGTTTGCTAGTACATTTTGTTTTGTACTTGAGTAAAATGTGCATATATCTCATATGATTTGTGTGACAATAAGTTGAAACAATTCTTAGTAAAATTGTAAAATGCAGTGAGTGAAATAAATGTGTGGAACTTAGGGAATGTCAAAGGAAGCCTGGTTAACAGCAGGAGGAATGAATAAATGCCTAACAGAACTTATTGGCATGATCTTCGAGACTCCGGAAGCCATCCATGCCGGAAAATGGTATCGTGCAATTGGATACATGAGGCCATTGTCCATTTGGTCCATGCAGCTCGCATGGGAAAACCAACAAACGTCCAAAGGTTAGTTATTATATGCATTTAAAATGTACTTGTCCATTTATGCTCATTGTTATATTATTGCATAACGTATATTGTATTTGTTTTAAATAAATGTACCCAACTATTTCGACTTTATTGTAGATATATTTCTTCATATTATTATTAGTAGTAGTAAAAATAAATTATTTATTGATAATCTTAATTAGTTTTGTAATGGTATTATACGCATTTTTAATGGACTGTTTATACCAAATAGCAAAGTGGAATCATATGTAGGTTCCTCGTGATGCCACTCCAATTTATAATTTTTAATTATCTAAAAATAAACCAATTTAAAAATAATTGTAATTATGAATATTATAAATAGTACCTTGGCTAAAAGTACTTCAAGTTCTAATTGCGCTATTCTCCGACCAACACAAGATCTGGGTCCAAATCCAAATGTCAGCATAACCCAAGGGTTAACATCCAAAGTCTTTTTGTCGTTGCGCAGCCATCGTTCAGGCTTGAATTTTTTTGCTTCTGGAAAATGTTTGTCGCTCCATAATAATGGAATTTGTTCAGCCACTACATTCGTCTGACAAAATAAAACAATATTAGATACTAGCTGATCTGTGAATAAAGTACTTACCCCTTTAGGAATGTGGTACCCAGACAGAACTAGGTCTTTACTAGTTAATCGAGGGATTGCAATAGCAATTGGAATCATTCTCATGCTTTCTTTAATACAAGCTCTGAGATAGGGCATTTTTTCTAATTTTGGTATTGTTAAATCAGCATTATTTTCCGGAAGAATTTCATTTACTTCTTTGCGAAGTATTTCTTGTTTATCTGGATTTGATGCCAGGAGATATAAAATGCTACTCATAGTTTTTCCTGTCTATAATTAATAATATGTATATAATTTCAAAGGACTACAAATACAAATTTTATTACCGTGTCTACACCTCCAAGAAGAATGTCAAAAACATTTCCAAAAATATATTTATTGTCATAATTTTTCGAAAGCTTTTCAAAGACACTCATATCATTAATATCTTTTTCTATGTTTCCCTCTAATTTTAAACGCTCTTTTGTCAGGTTTATGTGCTTTGAAGTAAAACTAAAATAAGTTTAAAAATTTAACGTTTTCTTTCACGCATCTTAGTTTGTTATCATACCTGACTAGTCCATCCATAACTTTAACATATTTCTTCCATAATGGAGTGCTAAAATATCTTCCTAAAGATGGCAAGACATCTAGTTTATATAGCAGATCAAAAAACACTACGACATTATCGATATATTCTAATTTTTCTGGATCTGGAGTAGCATTTGAATTTAGTAAATCTGTAAAAAAAAATATTGTTAGAATATTAGAAATAAACACACACATAACATCACGTTATATCTCACTCAGTGGGGTAGCACGAACCCAGAAACACAATCAACCAACAATCAATCTCATACAAACATTCCACCAATTTTGCCACATATTCATACCTATCCACTTATTCCTCGGACACCCACGCAATCATTCACCCGCATATATTAGTTTCACCAACATTCTTCTCAATCTCACACTCACCATACACCAATGTATTCCGAACACGATTACTCTCTTTTAAAATATCTCATTTCCACTACAGTTATACGTCGTTCATGCTTCTTTATCCACACTCAACATTTAGCAGCATACATCAATGTAGGCACGAACACACCATTATACACACTCAATCGAGCATCGTTTCGAGCAAATACGTCAATACGTCCATTTTTCGAACGCATACTACTCAAATATATAAACATTACAATCAATCATCAAATCATTTTTCTCAAACAAATACATTCAATCAAAGATTTAAATCTAAAATAAAAATTATTAAATAAGAATGGTGTACCTACCAAATCTAGTATCCAAAGATAATACTCCAACAGATTCCAAAGCCCATTTCATGATTTCTTTGTTGAAATCTTCAGGCATTTCTTGTATATCACTTTGAGCTGATAAATACCGAACCCTTTCCACAAAATCATCAGCGACGGTTGCAAAAGAATTAATGTAGTGTTTGACAACTCGCGGTTGCATTAACATTGAATTCATCACTGATCTTGCTTCTTGCCATGTTTCATCGTCGCTACATAATTATAGAATAAATATTTTTAGTATTACAAATACATGTTTTATTTACAAAACACGTTTCCTACCTCGTGAATACTCCTCCGTAGCCTTGAAATATATCTCGTCTGAGAACTTCTCTATAATATTTAATTGAAGGTAACGTGTTCCGTTTCGGCCAAGGACCTTCATTGCGGAATATCTAAAATACTTTAATTACTAGTAATGTATTTAATTATTTTATAGACTTACTGTTTCAATATCTTTTGGATCATAACAAACAACAATATCTTTTGAGAATTTTAATTCTCGTAGCCTCACTATATCGCCGTATTCTTGTTGATATCTTGAAAGTAAATAATATTAAGGTTATTTAAAGTAAACAATAAATATTCATACATACTTTATGTGAATTTCATGTTGTCTTTGTCCATGATATTTACCAATAACTGGTAAAACATGCCATAAATATCCAAAAATCGGTGCAGGTTTAGGTCCTAACATTCACCCAAATAAATAATCAAATCAATTTTAAATTATTGAAAAATACTTACCAGGTAGTGCATCGAAAGATTTCACATTATCAACATTACTAACACTGGCAGTGCATTGATTTTGATTAAAATTTTTACCATCTGTTGTAATCAAACGTTGAAAAACTAAGGAATAATTCGCACAAACTTTACTATTTAGCAAAACAGAATTTATTTTCAACATTTTTATCCTCGTTTTTATCGGTGTGGTTTCATTGAATAGTACAAGAGTACTGATGAATAAACTATTGCGTGTGAGTGTATTATTCAAATTGATTCTAAGTTGTTTATGACTAGATTAATTAAAAATTATCTTATCATTGCCTGAAGATGTTTGTTTTGAATTTTTAGCTTAGAACTTGATAAGAGGAACAATGTAATTGTTAGAAGTAGGCAAGTAATTTTTTGCATGTTTTTTATAGTAGACAATCAAAAATAATATACTGGAAGGCATGGTTTTTTTTATAAAATATAAATATATAAATGGATAATATTATTTATTTCATGCTATATACATATAAAAAAATATATTTAAATTGTGCAAAAGCGCAAATACAAAATATATCAACAATATGTGCTTATAAGCTAATTATCTAATCTGCACCTAAATAGTTATTAATCTTTAAGAGATTTCATGTTGTACTTTAATGGGCTTCCTACACCGTACAACATATTCATAACCCATTTCATTTCGTCATGAGGCCACGTCAACGAAAAGTTTCTCATAATCTGCAACAAATAATATATCAACACTAGAATTATTTTATTTACATTTATATTTACTTTTGCAAGAAGCACTTCAATCTCTAGTTGGGCGAATCTCCGTCCAACACAAGATCTAGGCCCAAAACCAAACGGCATAAACACAAACGGATGCGCTTCTTTACTCTGGTACTCTTCGCCTCCGGTTCGAAGCCACCTTTCAGGAATAAATTCATTTGCACGCGGAAAGTATTTATCTTGTCTGCATAAATACATGTGTGAATTTAAAACTTCTATCTGCAAAATAAATATTTATGTAAAATAGTTTGTAGGTAGTAGGTATATTTAAATTGGTCGCACCCCTTTAGGGATTTGGTATCCGCAAAGAACTAAGTCTTTCGGCGCAGTTCTTATATTTCCTATAGCAATTGGCGCTAGCCTGGTAGTTTCTTTGATGACTGCTTTCAAATAGGGCATGTTGTTTAATACTTCTTTGGTAATAGGGCTGTCTTTTTGAGGCAAAACATTTCTGCATTCTTCTCTAAGTTTCTCTTGTGCTCTTTGGTTTGTGCTTAAATAATAAAGCGCTGCAGCAGATGTTCTTGAAGTCTATACAAAAAAATAATTTATTTAATGCTGAATCATAAATAAAATATGTAAACTTACAGTGTCAATTCCAGCGATTAGCATATCAAAAACCATAGCGAAAGCTACCTTTTTGTCCCTCTTTAAAAGTTGTTCCAATATGCTCATCTCTGCTTGTGATTTTTCTACTTTACTAGTTTCCATTTTGTGTATCGCTTCATTTATATGCTTCAACTGAAAACTAAGTTTCAAGTTTAATAAAACATTTTACTTGTAATACAGCAACTTACTCAGTGACTCTATTTAAAGTTTTGACGTATTTTTTCCAATTGCGAGTACTGTACCATCTCCACAAAGATGGTTTAACATCTAACTCATTTAGTAAATCAAAAATATCTAAAACGTCGTTGATAAATTGTTGAGAAGCGGCTTCAGGAGAGAAATTAGGATTAAGCAAACCTGACAATACAAAATATATAAAATATCAGTTTACAAGTAAATATCTTATTACCTACCTAATCGTTTATTAAGACCAATAGTACAGATAGATTCTAGCGCCCATTTATTCAGTTCATTACTAAAATCTTCCGGCATTTCGCCTTGAGGATGTTTGTTTTCCAAAACTCGAATTCTATCCATAAAATCTTGAGCTACTTCGTCCATGGTTCCAATGTACATTTGTGCAGACCTGGGTTGCATCATTGGTGGATTAACCACTGTTCTAGCATGGTACCATTTCTCTCCATGTCTGAAAAAATTATCAAATACATTTATCACGCTTTCTTCAAAGATATTTAATATTCATGTACCCGGTAAGAACTCCTCCTTGTCCTTGAAAAATATCATCTCGAATTTTTAATTTATAGTAAATTAAACTTTCAAGTCCCATACGTTGAGGCCACACGCCCTCATTTCTGTAACACTAAAATACTTTTATTGCGTCTGTACCAAAAACTATTTATTACTTACAATTTCAATAGCATCCGGGTCGAAAAGAATCACCAAATCATTGCGAATTTTTAAATCGGACAGCTTCACAATTTTTCCAAAGTCTTGATTGAAACTACACATAAATTTATAGTATTATAAAAAAACAGATACAAGATTTAATTGAAGCACTTTTCTCTTAAATTATTTAAGAATGTTTGCGTTCACTATTTGTTTGATTGCAACAATCAAAACAAGTCTGAATCATTTAAGTAGCTAAATATGCTGAATATGCAATAAAATCGAAACAATATATTGATCTATTCTCAGCTGTTATATCTTTCCAACAATAGTAATATTTGTAGTAAAAAACGTTAAAATATTACCGGGAATGTTGAGAAATTTGGTCCATTCCATAATAGTTTCCTACTCCAGGTAAGAATCTCCAAATGTTGCCGAAAATTGGTACAGGTTTTGGTCCTATAAATAAATAAATAAACCTTGAATTTTAGAGACATTATGCAGTGTAATGTCAACCGTATCAATTGCAAAGAGAAAATTGTTACTTGTAAATCAGTCCACATGCACTTAAAATACATTAATTATGTTGGAGGTCAAATGTAGTGTAATAATGATATTAAATTCAAAAGATTTTATCTGTTTTTTTTTTTATATATATATCCATGCGTATCTGTTTACTGTTTATTTATTTTATACAAGTGTCAAGATATTTCAGATTAGTCAAGTAATTTTATCAATAATTTTTGACGTTAAATATTTTAACGCGAAAATTTATATTTTGCAATATATTATATTAATCGCGTCTTATATTATGTGGGTCAAAATATAATACATTACATAGACTACAAAAACATTGTTTATCAGCAGAAGAAAATATAAGTGTTTATCTTCTTTTTTACTATATTTTCTCGGAAGTTATTTTAGCCGCGTGCTGCAAAACTTGCGGTTAAAAATAGTTTCTAAATATTTGGCCAACACATGACTAGTCTATTGTACTTCCTCTATTATTTAACATTTAATTATTTATTAAATCGCGTGCCAATTCAAATAATCATGATTTGTAATCTCTAATTACTTTCTATAAATGATCAAAATATTGTCATAAGTTATACAAGAATTTTAAATATCTCAAGGCAATTGATGACTATACAAACAAAAAATGACACAAAGAAGTTGTTATTGAATCAAAACATTGACAAGTTTGCGAAAACTTTATTTTAAAATATTGGAATTATTATTTAAGCCTCCGGGTGTAAATATGTAAATAAATATTTACGTGAAACTTCTAATAAATATCCAATTTAATTAAAAACAAGTTCCTTAATGAACCTTGTAAATCCACAAAAATATTTGTACCTGGCATTTGATTGAAAGGCTTAGCAGTATCCCAATCCGCGGGTCGCTCATTCGTTTCACTTTGATTAGCTGCCATCTGCTTGATGTAGGCCTCCTTCTGGCTGTGTGCATCCTTGGTGGAGCTCTCCACCGAGGTACACATGCACCGGGAAGTAACATCGCACCAGGACACTTGCACTGGTCTCAGCTGACGTAGTAACATTTCGCGCTGTGGTTTTAATCAGACTGACGCGGTTCGCGGCTTCGCGAGCACTGCGAAATAAACGTTTAAGGTTTAATGAGTTGTGAAACGTGGGTGACTTGCATTGCGCTATAATAGAGCGGCGTTTTATCAGATTATTTATTGTATTAGTTACTTGATAATAATTGATTTATTAATTATATTATTATTTGATAACATTGCATGGTTAATACAAAAATATTTTGTAGTATGTGACCCATTCTACTCAGAAGACACACATAGAAAACCAATACATACCTAAATATTATTTCTTTTATATTTCTGTTGCTGTCAGCATTTCATAGTGTAATACATGACTGTATAAATGGATACGTTCACAAATTCATTTGAGTTCTCGCCCAGAGGTAAATCAGCTGATTTTGACAGTAATATCGACCAAATAAATTTAGAATTTTCCGAGAGTGCACCTGCGTGCTTTTCCATGGAATCAATAATTTTACCGCGAGAAATAGTTGTTCAAAAATATTACCTCATTAACAAGAAATTATGACAAGCAATTAGGTTGTAGTAAAGTAATATAAATTATATTTTATATTTAATTTGTTGTTAGCGATTTTAGGAAGAATAATAGTTTGCAATGGAAAAAAATGTGTTGTTTTGCGAAAAAATTCAAGAACCGTACAAATAAAAAGCAATTAATATTAGTGATGGATCGTAAAGCAAACAAAAAAATTAATGTCCCGTAATATTTTAGATAGCTGAACATTTTTAATTTTGCGTTTTTACATCAGGCGATAAAAACTAGTCTATTGCATTTATACACTGAGAAAAAGACCTACTAATAGTAAACTAATCCCTTATTAACGTAGGATTTATTGACATGAAGCTACATAATATTAAATCAAATATATATTTGTTCTTTAATAACAGACACATAAATACCAATGTTTCCTCTGAAACAAATAATTTATTGACGTTATATTTATTGACATTAAATATTCTTTGTTTAATGTATACGATTTTCATTAAATCTGAAACTCACGGAATATATTCACTTAAAATTGTAATATTTTTTTATTACATTTCTTTATAATATAAGCGCTAAGAAACTCATTGTAGCAGAGCACATCGTCAGATCTCTAATATTTTTCGAGATACGTCGATTTTTGGTATTTTTCGAAGTGCAACTTTAAGGGCCTGTAATTCAAAAACTACACGAGATATTTAAAAATTCTCTTCAGTTTAGCGTTTCTGGTGCCCTATATAACAAATTAGCAAATTTTTTAAATTTTGAAATTTTTTTGTATTTTTGTTCAAAATTTCGATCGGCGATAACTCGACAAATATTAAAGATACAGATTTGCAGTGTTCACCAATCGATTCAGCTCGTCGAAATACATAAGTATGCAAAGTTTCATAAAAATCGCTTTACGGGATGGAAAGTTAGAGCAAAAAACCTGAAAATGGCGTTTTTTGTCCAAAAATCCAAGTGTTACCCCTTGACGTATGGCCTGAATTTGGCCATTTTCAGACTTTTTGCTCTAACATTTCAACCGGTTGTCCGAATTTTCTGAAATTTTCAGGGTTTATGTATTTCGTCGAGCTGAATCGTTGGTGAACACTGCAAATTCATATCTTTAATATTTGTCGAGTTATCGCCGATCGAAATTTTGAAAAAAATTCCAAAAAATTTCAAAATTTTCAAAATTTGCTAATTTATTATAAATGACACGAAAAACACAAAACTGGAGATATTTTTCGATATCTTCTATAGTTTTCGAGTTACAACCCCTCAAAGTTGCTCTTCGGAAAATATAAAAAATCGTCATATCTCGAAAAATATTAGAGATATGACGATGCGCTCTGCTGCAATGGGTTTCCTGGCGCGAATATTATAAAGAAATGTAATAAAAAAAATTTACAATTTTAAGTCATATTAGGGGAAATTTCCGTATTTTGAAAAATATTAGAAATCGCCATATTTCGATAAATTAAGATATAGTACGATGCGTACTACAGCAATGAGTTTATTCATGTTTAAATTATACATAAGTAATAAACTTCAAGTTAAGTTTGTAGGAGTATTTAATTTATTTTCTAGTAAACAATTTATTTGTATAAGAAAGTAGTGTGGTGCCCACACCAGATTTAAAAAAAAATGTTTTCTATAAACTTTGTTTTTCCCGACTATTATTTATATTAGTAGGTTCACAGTTAAGTAGGTATTTATGTAAATAAGGGTTAATTTTGTAATAATTATATTAAATAATACACAATTCTATTTATTTAAATAAATTTCATTATTTACCCAAGCTTCAATAATTGTTAATATTTGGTTAATAAATATGCTATAGTACAGTTAAAATAGTAAGTTAAGTTCAATAGTAAATATTATCATATTATCTTTAAATATTCCATTAATTTACAACAAAATTAGTACTATATTATTTACATTATTTTTGTTTTATATTTAAAACTTGTACATTAACAAATAAAGCTTTGCTTTTACTATAAATAAGCAACTAGTTCAGGAAAAATAATGCAATATTTTTGTTAATAAATGCTGTTTAAATATAAATTGATTAAAGTAACATTTAAAACAATGATTTGTTAACTATAAATATATTTATTAATATTAAATAAAACTTATTTATTATTATCATTTTTGTTTAAATGTTATTTATTACTGATAAATATATATTTGTTTCGCCATATTTCAAAAAATCATTTATTAACATTCAATAAACCTGCATAGTGACAAACAAATCTTTTTCTCAGTGTACTTTTACTGTAAAGTGAATAGGTACAAATTTACAGCAGTATTGAAATCGCTATATTCCACATTTAATTCTAAACCCGTTGTAAATGGATAATAGTATTTATTTTATATTTGCTGCATACATATAAAAATATATTTAAATTGTTCAAAGCCGTAAATACAAAATATACCAACAATGTGTGTATAAGCTAATTATCTAATATGCACCTAAATAATTATTAATCTTTAAGAGATTTCATGTTGTACTTTAAGGGGCTTCCTACACCGTAGAACAGTTTCATAACCCATTTCATTTCGTCATGAGGCCACGTCACCGAAAAGTTTCTCATAATCTGCAACAAATAATATATCAACCTTAGAATTATTTTCATAGTTTTTATATTTACTTTTGCAAGAAGCACTTCAATCTCTAGTTGGGCGAATCTCCGTCCAACACAAGATCTAGGTCCAAAACCAAACGGCATAAACACAAACGGATGCGCTTCTTTACTCTGGTACTCTTCGCCTCCGGTTCGAAGCCACCTTTCAGGAATAAATTCATTTGCACGCGGAAAGTATTTATCTTGTCTGCATAAATACATGTGTGAATTCATAACGTGTGTCTGCAAATACAAATATTTATGTAAAATCTGAGCTTTTAGGTAGTAGGTATATTTAAAATGTTCGCACCCTTTTAGGGATTTGGTATCCGCAAAGAACCAAGTCTTTAGGTGTTGTTCTTATATTTCCTACAGCAACTGGCGCTAGCCTGGTAGTTTCTTTGATGACTGCTTTCAAATAGGCCATGTTGTTTAATACTTCTTTGGTAATAGGGCTGTCTTTTTGAGGCAAAACGTTTCTGCATTCTTCTCTAAGTTTCTCTTGTGCTTTTTGGTTTGTGCTTAAATAATAAAGCGCTGCAGCAGATATTCTTGAAGTCTATAGAAAAATATAATTTATTTAACGTAATATCATTGAAAAAAATATAAAATTACTGTATCAATTCCGGCGATTAGCATATCAAAAACCATAGAGAAAGCTACATTCTTGTCCCTCTTCAAGAGCTGTTCCAATATGCTCATCTCTGCTTGTAATTTTTCTACTTCACTAGTTTCCATTTTGTGTATAGCTTCATTTATATGCTTCAACTGAAAACTAAGTACAATAAAATATTTTCTATTTGAAATACTTATAATACAGCAACTTACTCAGTGACTCTATTTAAAGTTTTGACGTATTTTTTCCAATTGCGAGTACTGTACCATCTCCACAAAGATGGTTTAATATCTAACTCATTTATTAAATTTATAACATCTAAAATGTCGTTGATAATTTGTTCAGAAGCGGCTTCAGAGGAAAAGTCAGGTTTAAGCAAACCTGACAATAAAAATATGTAAAGTGAAAGATTATAAGCAGTATATTATTACCTACCTAATCGTTTATTAAGACCAACAGTACAGATAGATTCTAGCGCCCATTTATTCAATTCATTAGTAAAATCTTCCGGCATTTCGCCTTGAGGATGTTTGTTTTCCAAAACTCGAATTCTATCCATAAAATCTTGGGCTACTTCGTCCATGGTTCCAATGTACATTTGTGCAGACCTGGGTTGCATCATTGGTGGGTTAACCACTGTTCTAGCGTGGTACCATTTCGCTCCATACCTGAAAAAAATTAACACGTACGTCATCATGCATTCCTCAAATATATTTAATATTCATGTACCCCGTAAGAACTCCCCCTTGTCCTTGAAAAATGTCATCTCGAATTTTTAATTTATAGTAAATTAAACTGTCAAGCCCCATGCGTATAGGCCACACTCCCTCATTTCTGTAACACTAAAATACTTTTATTGCATCTGTACCAAAAACTATTTATTACTTACAATTGCAATAGCATCCGGGTCGAAGAGAATCACCAAGTCACTACGAATTTTCAGATCGGAAAGTTTCATAATTTTTCCAGTCTTGATTGAATCTACACATTAAATTAATAGTATGTAAACAAATCAGATGTGAAATTTAGTTTTCTACAAGTTTTACTTGAAACATTTTTATCTTTAAAAATTCAGGAACGTTTGCGGGCACCATTTGTCTGATTGCAACAATCAAAACTAGTCTGGATCATTTAACTTGCTAAATATGCTGAATATGCAATAAAATCGAAACAATATATGGGGGGGGGGGTCTATTATCAGCTGTTGTTTCCAACAATAATAATATTTGTTGTAAAAAAAAAAGTTAAAATAATACCTGGAATGTTGAGAAATTCGGTCCAATCCATAATAGGTTCCAACTACAGGTAAGAATCGCCAAATGTTGCCGAAAATTGGTACAGGCTTCGGACCTACAGTTAGTATTAATTGCGAATAGAAAATTCTTACCACATGAATTTAAAATTCAATAATTATGTTGGAGGTCAAATGTAGTGTAATAATAATAATAAATTCAAAAGATTTTATCTCTTCTATTTTATATATTTCCATGCGTATCTGTTTACTGTTTATTTATTTTATTCACGTATCAAAGTGTATTAGATGAATCAAGTAATTTTATCAATTATTTTTTAGGTTTTTCTCGGAAATTATTTTAGTTGCGGGCCGCAAAACTTGCGGATAAAAATAGATTATATATATTTGACTAACCTCATAACTGGTCTTTTGTACTTCATTTATAATTTAACATTTCATTGTTTATTAAATTGCCAATCATTTCAGATAATCCTTACTTGTAGTTTCTAATTACTTTCTATATATAATATAAATATTTTCATAAGCTAGACAATAATTCTAAATATCTCAAGGCAACTGAGATGACTATACAAACAAAATTAAATAAAGAAGTTGATATTTTAATAAATTGAATAAAGTTTAATCTGAGTATAAATATGTAAATAAATATTTACATCAAACTTTTAATGAAAATGCTAGTCTAAAATATATTAACCTTTATTCACTATCAACAAATTTAAACTTAATTTCATGAAAGAACACAAATAATATTTGTACCTGGCATTTGATTGAAAGGCTTAGCAGTATCCCAATCCGCGGGTCGCTCATTCGTTTCACTTTGATTAGTTGCCATCTGCTTGATGTAGGCCTCCTTCTGGCTGTGTGCATCCTTGGTGGAGCTCTCCATCGAGGTACACATGCACCGGGAAGTAACATCGCACCAGGAGATTTGCCCTGGTCTCAGCTGACGTAGTAACATTTCGCGCTGAGTTTCAATCAGACTGAAATGTGGGTGTAATATGGCGTTTTATTAAATTATCTATCATATTTGTTATTTGATACTAATTATATTAATATTTGGTAACATGGTATGACAAACCGTATTTACTTATGTAGCATGTGACCCATTCTACTCAGACAACTCACATATAAAAGCAATACCGAATTTATTACATACCTAAATAATTTTTTTATATATCTGTCGATGTCAGCATGTCTTAGTGTGATACATTACTGAATAAATGATTCCTAAACTGGCTACGCTCACAAATTCATTTTACTTCTCGCCCAGAGGTAAATCAGCTAAACATTAATTTTATCACGTTAAATAGTTGTTTAAAAATATTACCACATTAACAAGAAAATATGCCAAGCAATTAGGCTTTTAAAGGAATATAAATTATATTTTATACTCAATTTGTTGTTAGCGATATCAGGAAGAATAATAGTTTGCAGATAGAAATTTGAGAAATATGTTTTTTTATACGAAAAATTTCATTATCCTTTCAAATAAAAAGCAATTAATAGTATTGATGGATCATGAAACAAACAAAAAAATTAAAATCCCGTAATATTTTAGATAGTTGAACATTTTAATATAATGTATTTACGACAATCGATAATCTTGCAACTAAAAACTACATAGTCTATTCATAGTTCAAGTTAAATATTAACTTATTTATAGAATGAATCATATTCTTAGACTTTATAATAGATAACTTAAAAGCACTTTTGTATTACTTTTCTGTAAATATATTTATTTAAACAGAACTTTTCGAATTAAGGTACATATTTTTTCATCAGGAAATAAAATTATGTTCAATAATTCAAAACGTGTTTAAGTAAATGCAAAATATCAGATTTTGGAGTATAATATTTTTACGTGAGCGTGAGAGAAATATTTAAACTGCAAATTAGATGAATATATAGGGTATTTTATTTTCTTATAATTTATAATAACACGTTTGAAATATTTCAATACAGTTTATTTATTCAAAGATTTAACACGAATTTTCAACGGACTTCCAACACCATGAAGCAGCCCCATAGACCACGTCATCTTGTCATGAGGCCAAGACAGTTCAAAATTTCTGATCAACTAAAAATAAATAATATACAGAATTAACAACCTTTATAATTTGTACTATAAACTATTATTTACCCTGCTAATAAGCACTTGTATTTCTAGTTTAGCTAATCTACGGCCAATACAAGACCGGGGTCCAAAACCAAAGGGCATATAAGCAAAGGGGTGATTTTCAGGGCTTATGAACTCTTTATTTTCATTTCGTAGCCATCTTTCTGGAATGAATTCAAACGGACGAGGAAAGTATTTCTCTTGACGGCTCAAATACATATGAGAACCAATCACTCTTGTCTAGAGAAACATAATGTTAATTCTTTTATAGTATTTTATTATTAAGTACTTACTCCTCGAGGTATTTGGTAGCCTTTCAATACGATGTCTCGAGTGGTAGTTCGAACATTTCCCGTCGTGATTGGCGCTAGTCTCAAACTTTCTTTGATGACTGCCTCTAAATATGGAATATTACCAAGCGATTTTTCAGTCATTTTTGTGTCTTTATCCGGCAAATATGTTTTAATTTCATTTCGTAACTTTTTTTGAACGCGAGGATTCGTGCTAATGAAGTATAACACTCCTGCTGTGGTTCTACTAGTCTAACAATTAAAAATACAATAAATAATTAACTTTGATTGTTGCAATAATGAAAACAATTTAATTCATTGTTACAACCACTGAAATATTATAATACTGGAACGCTTACTGACGTTGAAAATGCTGTCTCAGGCTCGTTTATAGTTTTCGTAAGACTAGAAGTGCGCGTTCCACTATATTTCAGTGATTACAACAATGTTTTGATCGCTGTGAAAAGTGATTGAAAAATTACTTACAGTGTCAACTCCTGCCATAAAGAAATCATAAGCAGTAGCAAAAGCAATTTTCTTGTCTTTCAATAAAATTTCCTCCAGAATACTTAAGTTTTCTTTCGACAAATCTTTTTTCTCCAGTTTCGCTGTGACGTCATCTACACTTTCTTTGATGAAACTTAAAATATAAAGCACATTAAAATTATATAATTTAAATTTTAAATTGCTCTTACTCTGAAACGCGGTCCACAATTGTAACAAATTTATTCCACCGTGGAGTGTACATATGTTTCCATAAACTAGGTTTCGTTTCGAAATGTTCAAACAACTCAAACATGTTCAAAACGTCTTTTATGAATTTCAGAGCTTCTGGGTTCGGGTTGTCGTAGTTTAACAAACCTGTGTTTTACAAACATTTATATTTTAAGCTTTCTAAGATTTTGTTAAAAAATATAACAATGCAATTAATATAAGTAGTATGCACAAAAATCTATAAATTATAGAATATATAAACCAACCAAGTCGTTTATTGAGTCCAAAGACACAAATTGACTCCAAGGACCATCTGTTCAGTTCGCTGAGGAAATTTTGGGGCATATCACCATGGGGGTGAAGTTTTTCTAAATGCTTTACTCTTTCGATAAAATCATTAGTCACTTCGTCTATCGCTGGGGTATAAGCTCTAACTTTAGCAGGGTGCATCATTGTTGGACTGATTAGAGTCCTCGTTTCGTGCCATTCTTCATTTTGACTGGAATTATATGTTGCTTATTTATTTGAGATTTTTAGAATAACTTAAAAAAATGTTCTGATCTTATAAACGGAAAATTGTTATACTCAATTAATTTGTATCTTAAATTTAATTATTTTAAGGAAAAATAACAAGTGAACAAATTAACATAAAGATTTAATTTGGCTCAAAGGTATTGGCTGGTACCACGAATACTGTTTTTGTATTTGATGACAACAGAATATAGAAAAATGATTCAAATATTATTCTAAATCTTTTTGATTCCAATGAAATTTACTCTATCTCATCGTTACATAAAATATGCTGAATTAAACAATTTTCAACTGGGCCAAATGATATGATTCTGAGCTTGTACTTACTCTGATATAAGACCTCCTCTGCCGTGAAAAAGATCGTCTCTTATTTTCATTTTATAGTAATGTAGACTTTCTAGAACCTCTCTATAAGGCCAAATACCCTCTGTACGATAAACCTAATAACAATATGTTTTAAATAATTGTTTTAATCATTGAAAATTGCACTTACTTTTTCAATATCATCCGGATCATACAACACCAGAATATCGTATGTTAATTTCATATCTGTTAATTTCATTATATTACCAAATTTCTGAACAAATCTGGAATTACAAAAAATAATTATAATGTTCTATATCAAGTTTAAAATTAAACAAATACTTTTCATGTTGTCTGAATTGGTCCAACCCGTAATATTCACCAATATACGGTAGAAATCTCCATACGTTACCAATTAATGGAAGTGGTTGAGGACCTACACATATATGCAAAAGGATAATTTGGATTTATTTCTAAATTAATTAACATTTCAACCTGGAATATCTGCATACGGCTTGGCGTTGTCCCAATCAAATGGTTTCGGTTCAGCTTCATTCTTACTACCAATTTTTGGAATGCTGGCAGTTTGTTCAACTGCTATAGTAGATCTAAATCGGCCTAAAACCGAAACGAAATTTCTGTTACAAAGTAGCTGTGAACTGAACATTCTGAACGGAAAAGTTTAAATGATTCGAAAAATAGTTTGACTTAAGTTAACACCAATTTAAAAATTACAATAAATTACTATTGGTTTTCTCCGGAAAATAAAAATTATACTATTTAGATTACAGGGTTGCAATTAATCATTTTTATTTATACCTGTCGCCATAAATTTATCGTCACGTTATTGTTAAAATAAAGGATGGTCTAAAAATTAGCAAATAAAATTATTTATTAATCAGTTTCACTGGAAATTGCTTTACATGAAACAATAATAAAGTAATTAAAAACAGTCTCAATTAATTTTGTAAACTGTAATAAATAATATTTTAAAATATAATAAGAAACAGATCTAGATTTTTTAGTGGTACGCACTATAAGAAAATACTTCTTTCAAATATAAATACTAGATAAGACAATGAAAATGACTTAGTACTACTGATAAAAATTAAGTACATTTTGAACTGTACATATAAATAATAGTGTTCAAGTGAATTATTTACAAAAAAAACGGAACTACTAACTTATTTTAAATAATATAGATATTATTGACATTTGTCAGTAAGCAAGGTTTTAAAATTGGTCATATTTTAAAAACGACAATTTACCTTATTACTTGTGAGAATCTTATATTAATTAGACGTTTAATGATGCAAGGTACTTAAGAAATTGTTAATTTCCATATTCTGTAAAATATTTTAAATAGCGTAACCTACTTTAAGCAGAGTGCCACATTAAAATGATATATTATTTTTTATTATGACATGATATCAAAATAAGTACTTGAAACTACGTACAATTTTTCCGTAATACATATAAATTTTTTGTTGAATATATGTTTTTATTTCAAGATTCTTAGAAGTTCGTTTCCAATGGTTAATTTCTAATAAAACATTAGTTTAACGGATTTTTCATTTGAATATCATTTAATATGTCACATATTCTTCCAAACGGAAGGATATGCTGTTATAACGGTTTAGATCTAAGTTCTATAATATTATAATAATTATTATTATTAAATAAGTGGAGTATAGCAATTGCTACGGTTTCCTAAAATACTGCACATTCAGAATTATTGTTCTCAATAACAGAGTTCATTTATGTAAAATATAAGGGTTGTAGAAAATCTTTGTGGTCAAAATAGTGGATATGCCTTCTTCTGAGGTATTCAGTTCATATGTAGAATGACGCCGTGACGTAACTAACAGGTTGATGATTTTTGACGATGCAAGAACTAAGCATACTCGAGTACCGTTAACAGAATGTTCTTTAACTAACCCGTTGCTTGGAACCTGCATCAGTCTTCGTCGAACCATCAGTGTTGGCTTTCATGTCAGGAAGCACAGTTAGTGGTCTGTTAGTTCTTGTGGAGTAGACTGCTAGTTGAAGACGAGATATGGAGATTGCAAGGATAATTTTCGTAAGTTATTAAATTAATATACATAATCTTATATTAGCACACATTGTTGAAAGAAAAATTTTCTCTAAAATAATTTAGGGGTTTTGGGAAATAGAAATAAATAAAGCAGACAGCGAACGGTCATAGACTTTTCAAAATAATTATTAGTCTGTAAATTTATCTAACTCCAACTGTTACAGTATTAATAATTAATTTTAAACCCACACTAACACACACTTGAGTGAATATCTCTTACTGCTAACGGAAAAGCTTCAAGAAATTAAAATTACATAACAACTAGAATTTCACGTATTAGTTGGAGTCAATAATCTTAACTGTGTTTCATGATTAGCTCTTACGGTTTTTTAGTTCAATTTTTACATTCTGTGTTCTGAGAATGTTAATAAACTATAGCGGAGTTCAATCATTCATTTAGAAGATCATTTTGAATTGTCTGTCTTCTGATTCTACAAACTAATCACGAACGATTGACAGCATTATTTGATTAGTGATTACAACAATTGCAAATAATATCCTGTCAGATATAAGTGTTACCCGCATATAATACTTATTTCAACTTTATCATTATTTAAAGTTGGTCGAACCCAGAGTCTAGTTTATTTGTTTTTGTTAAATTTCATGGTTTACAAGCAAACTTCCTGCTCTTCCGGTAACTTTCACATGATAGGGTACCCTGGCGTTCAGCCTTCTATTTCGTAGATAACATAAGAAATGTATCAGATAATTGTATTTTACTATGCAGGTACGTTAGATTGTGTCCACATAGTAACTTTTTTGTATTGGTGACTTTCATTATTGTTTGTTTGACAAAGCGACCTGGTTTGAAATGAGAATCTATCGACATTCAATGTTATTCTTCTAATTACAATTTATCAATGCAGAGATTTCTACTACGGTTGATTAGGTAGTTGAAAGTATTTTTAGTTTTTATTGTAACGTGATGAGTTATTAAAAATTAATCAAAGCTAATATTTGCTGCTAAACTAACAAGGGGAGATAATAACATGTTATTAAGAAGAAAATTAATTTTAGAAAGTTTAGAGATACTGATAATAAGAATTGAGGATTGAAGTAAAAATAAGACTATATATTAATTATAATATATTCCCACATTACTGCGGGGCTTAATAATTTTATTACTTCATTAAACTTGTAAAATTCATAATGCAATAATTATAATTTATCATGTGATCTACGGTATTATTTCTTAATAGTAAATATAAATTGTTAATTTTTTCACATGTACGTAATGGGCTTGTTAAACATGTACATTTATTTAAATGTAAATTTTAATCTAAATTTCAGACACGAGATAAGTAGAAAGACAAACATTTTTCATGTAACAATAAGAAAGTGAAAGAAACTGATGCGTGTATTAATAGTTATTTGTGTATTAAGGGTGCAAAATGCTACATTGTAGCACGAGCATAAAGTTTGAAGCTCGAAGCGCAGCTGAGAGCTTCAATTATGCGAGAGCAGCAATGCCATTTTGCTCCCATAATACACACAATATTTTTCCTACAACTTTCTTAATATTTAAATAAAAGAAATTAATAACATAAATATGTAAAATTATTATATTTTTCATACTAATTTATTGATACATTTTGATGTTACTAAGCAACAAAAACACTCAAAACGTACCTGTCAACATCAACATAGAAAACCAAATTCTGGGTTTCAACCAATAATTTATTGGGCATTAATAAATATTAACCATTACTTGTATAAAAACTACAGCATTACCTTAAATATTAATAAATAATTATACTTAACGTTACCTTAAATAAGTTTTTTTATTACCAATTGTACAATTTTTCTTAGGTTAGATTAGGTTAGGTTAGGTTAATGTCATAAATTATTCATTTAATTCAATCTTTTATTTATCGAATTTGTCAATCATCCTTTAAATTCTATTATATCGTTTCTGTTCTTAATTAGTTGCAAGTTTGTGTTCAATAAATAAATAAAAAGAAATCAAAAATTAACAATTAACTGATTCATTTAGCACGTAGGGGCGCGTTCAGTCAGTTGCAAAGATGCAAGAGCTGTGCGTTTGCGCATGTTTAATTTACAAAAAAATTATTGGATACATTTCAAATATACGTATTTTTATTCAATTTTCTTACAATGCGGAAAAGAGTTTGTAGCCCATGTGCGCAAAATACTTTTTTTCACGTTGCCTGGGAAACACAAGTGTTGTTTATATATAACCAAGAAATAGCATATTTTGCGTATTGAAAACAATGAAAAAATGTCAAGTTTTTTTGACAGTTGTAGGAAAATAATATTATTTCATAACTACGGGTAATTAATGTTATTAGATATCTGCATCATTTTAAATTATTATCTTATAGCAAAAGTTTTACAAGTATTTATCTGATATCATATCATTTTTGGCCCAGTTAAAATCATGCAAAGGAAAATTGTTATTTTTACCTCTCGCACATACATATATGTAAGGTAGGTATTAAGTTCATGTTACGAATTGATTAGATTTAAAAAATAATTTATCAACAGTAGGTGGTAGATTATTTGAAAGCCTGTGGAATCAAAATGATATGATTCTGGGCTTGTAAGATATATTTTTAAAATAACAAAACTTTTGGGTTTTCGCGTTAAAAGAAATAAATGATGAGTAAATTATCTATGTTTTTTTGTGATAGCAAAACATGTCACCGTATATATTAACGGTGTCATTTTCCTTTCGTAAAGTAAATTACTGTATCTTGTTGACTTGGAGTGTTTGTGAGCACGTACGTGCGCATTCCTTGGACATTTCTGTACTAAACCCCGTTATATTTCAGTGTTCTGGTCGCATTTTTTACTTCCACCTCTTCATTAACTTTTACGAACATATTTTTCAAATTTGGAGACTTGGAGAATTTTTCCGATGACGCACAGGAAGCCGAAACTGTGTCATTCTAATTTTTAATAACTATTTTTATTACAAATATATTGTCAAGTGAAGGTGACAAAAATGTGGTTACACAAGTTTTATACAACAGTTAACAGCCTCGAAGAACGGCCTTGGCATTGACCTGGGATTTTTCACTTTATTATGTATCACCGTTGCTTCTTCAAATTTCATAAATATGTTGAAATTCGCAAGGAATTCTCTTCGTAGACAGACGTCAAAGTGAGCGATTCAAAATGACAGCGTATGCAAATAAGCCTTCTGCAGGTCGGAATCCTATTCCCGTTACAGAATACAGAACACACATGTAACTGTAAATCCTTATATCTCACATGTCACCGCACTATATCGCACTCATGTTCATGTAACGATTACGCGTTTCAATTTTTTATACATCTGGTATAATTGTTCATGGTATGATACACATGTTGTGTTGACAGTTTGGAAACACGGAACCTGTAATTTTACTTGCTAGCTAAGTTTTTCCGTTACGCATATAACGGACGGTACAACGTTCTTGAATTATTTGATTGTTGCTATCAAGAAACACGGCTTTGTTGTAATCAAAGTTACACATTTATTTACTACATATCAAAGATAATAATCACAAAAATTAAGAGTCTAGTTTTTAAAGTACAGAAAATAATTATTCAAGATGACTTTGCGGTCTGTTATTTGGAACGGACTTAACAATAAACTCCTCTCTTTTCTATGTATATCAGTAGAATAAGGGTCATTCAAATTATAAATTAATTACCAGTCATTATTAATTTAACTTGGTGTCTTGCTAATTTTAATGATACCTGCTTCAGTTGACTGCATATTAGCAGGAAGCCTTTAATGCATAATTATTAATTTTTTTTTAATAGCTCAACTAGAATTTAATTGGTATTACGAGCCTAACCCCGAATGTATTCGTACCAATTAAAAAATATGTTATAATTATTCTTTTTTACGCTGTTATTATCGCTAGACAAGTCTAAATTGTTACGTCATCTATGTATTGCAATGTACTCTTATTTAAATGATAATTTTTGAATAGATATTTATAAGATTTACTGTTTTAATGGGATCAAAATACTGTTTCGTAAATCTGTACCTAACGCACTTCCACGGACTAAAATGAAAATATTTTTCAACCATATTTAATTACTTGTTGACTAGGTTTTTTACGTTTGCTAAAAATTAGATCTATTGTAATCAGATTGAGGCAAATATCTGTTGATAAAATAACATTTATCAAAGAGTACAGTGCAATACATATATGACGTAATAATTTAGACTTATACTACAGCTCGAAAAAAATATAGCATATTTTTCAGTTAGTGCAAATACATTTAGGGTTGAACTCATAATTAACAATTTTTTTGCTTATGCCAGGTGATAGGGCTCTTCTGTACAGATGCTCTAAGTTCTGATACCACTACAACAACAGAAGAACCCCCTGAAGGTTACTACGCGTTTATAGAATCCCCTAACGCCGAGCCACCTAAAGTAAGACCTCCACCATATACTTACGCTAATGTGGATTGTCGAGAAGATGGAATTAAAACACCACATGTCAGCCCTTTTAATTTGTGCGGAGATTTGAACAAAGGAACGATTCCTAGGAATCCTATGGGGCAGAATATTCTTGGATCGCCTTACCCCTTGTATGCATTTGTTATCATTACTTTTAAAGCTCAAAGCTTTTAAATTAAAAGTGTGATATTATTTCAGTGAGCTGATAAGAAATCACACATTGAAGTATCTAAGTCGAACACTGCCGATTTTGAAAGCAGATGAAACTTTGCCTAAAGTAGCGCAACTACAAGATGACTTTATTTCACAAAATACGTAAGCCTAAACGCCCTAAACTCTTATTAAAATATTTTAAGAGTTTCTGATACATTTTCTCGTAGTATTTCACCCTACCGAGTAAAACGCTCCCCGGAAACATCAACCCCTCGCGATGGCCGGAAATTCTGCGACCAAGGTGGGGTGTTCTGCATGTTATACAAAGCAATCAACGGTGAACCCCTAGCTACTGGGTCGCCGGCTCCGATAAGTCCGATAGTTGCAGAGCGACGGGAAGAGCCTGCGCCTCCTCCTAAATACGAGGGCCCACCAACACCCTGTCCAGCTAAGGTAGAGTACGCTACTCCTGTGTTTGCGAAGAATTACCAAGGGGTGTGGAGATATGTAGTGCAGATTCCCTATGAGGGATACTTTACACAAACTGTTGAGGTCACTAGGTGAGGATGATGTGATGGTTATTTCTAGGATGTTGGGTAAATGTTTCTGTGTTTGTAGATGTCTGCAATCTCGTTGTCACTACCTGGACGGCGGTTGCTTGTCGTCTCCACGGTGGTCAAGTCTCCTGGTGGCTGAAATTTACTACCCTGATACTGTTCTCACAGGGACTGATACTAGCAACCCACAAAGAAGTCCCGTCTCTGCTTCGGCACCGCCCCCTGTCCAGGACTTCCAAGTGAGTTTTAAAATATACGGGAACGTTTAATGACGCTCAAAATGCGAGCCAAGAGAGGGCTATCTGTATTTATTGTACAATGTTAAATAAAGAAGAAATCTATTTGTCTCAGGCTCATTTTTCGCTTTCGTAAGACTACAAGTACGCGTTCCAGTATTACTATATTTCTGTGCTTTATAGTGTTTGATTGTACGACTGTCAATTGTTTTATCGACTAAGTATTTTTTTTAAAACGTCTCTGAATTAATTTAAAGATTAATAAGTACAGAGTGATCAAAAAATAATTCAGTTAGCAATAATTAAAAAAATAGTAGAAATTGGTGAGACTGACACCCCTGTAAAAGTAAGTAAACTATCAAATTCTTATTGTAGGCATATCAACAATACCTCCACAAGCGTGCAGGTCTGCAAGCTACAAAAGCTGATGTACAAACAACGTCAAAACCATCCCATTGTGACGGAGTGGACAACTTTGGATGCTTCCAAGTGAGACTGTACTACGATTGGTTCCTCATTCCCGGTTCTTGTAAATGCTGGAGACCAGATTACTTCAATAAATACGTTAGGAGAAAAACATCCGGCCCTGAACTCTAAACTGAACAAAATTGTTGTGGGTTTCATTTCGAACACCAAATCAGTACGACTGATTTGAATCATCGCATAAGTTAAGTACGCATTCAATATTTCTTTTATAACAAATAGGGACAGTGGAACGCCACTGTAGAAATAAATTAATTTAATAATAATAAAGATCTGATTATAATAATTGTATATAAAAGTAAAATTAGTCAGTATTATTTCGTACTAAGTAAATATATTGGTTGCTTTAACATATTTAGTCAATAATCTGTAATGTGAACAAAGATTTAGTTGAAATAATCGGCTATTTAAGTACTTTGTAATTATATTTCTGTAGATATCTTTCCTTTATTCGAGTTGAAAAATGGTATCTGAGATAGAAAATACATGTAACATAATAAATGTTTTACAATATTATTTATGTGCTGTTAAATACAATAAACCTGTACCAAGACAAAACTAAACATTAATTCCGTATAATTTACGGAATTGTTACGAGGTAAGTTTATGTGAAATACGTATTAGAATAGGGAACTTTCATTTCAAATATGTCATAACTTTGCATTTCAATTAGAAATAAACTTCGTGTGTACAACTATTGTACTTATTTTTAGATTTTATTTGAAGTATAGTTACAAATGATCGTATCTGTCAGTGTACACAGATTGATTTCATTTCATATTACATACTAAACGAATGGTCATATAACTGACTCAGCTTTGAAGTTATCCAGGACGGTATAGCAGAGGCTTCAGAAAAGTATTACGGTAAGAAAAAGTGCTAAACTTCACCGCCGAAATCCTGGAACGTACGAGTATTTCATTTTGAAGATTTACAGAACATCCGGAGATTAGACATATTAGCGGAAGTGTAACATTTTTAATTAACTCATTACGTCTTCAATATTAACTTCACTACATTTAGACAAACAATTAGATATGGTTAAATGCAAAAATAATAATCACAATAATTTATTATTCTGTATTTATAGTATACTTGTTAATGGATACAGAATTACTACACATATGCTGATATAATAAATGTAGTAACGTGGACAACATCACCTGAGTTAACATCAAATACGAAATTCACTACTCACTACTTCTAAGTGAGTAAATTATTAGTTTTACACAGGAACTTTGTTTCTTTTTAAAATGCAAAAAGTTATAGGTAAATAATACATACACGATATACAAGTTAAAATAATATTAAGTTATATCAAATACTGGTTTGCATTTAGAATATTATTGTCAGTAGCACTGTGCCTTTACTATAATAATATTTAAAATGAAAGGCACAGTTTCCTAGTTAATTATTTATAGTATCTTCATAAATTGCGGAATGGTTTCAGTTAAATTAAATTAATTCTTCCTGATGCTATTTTGTGTAAATTCTTATCAACCTGAGTGTGCTATAATTACAAATAAGTTCAATCGAATAAATACAATTAAACTTATCTGAAACATCAATGCGCCAGCATGACACTGGATTCAACAGTCTTCTTCAAATCCTCTACAGTTTCAGTCCAATCCTCAGCTGCAATTTTAGGCACTACAGTTGTTATAAGCTTCGTAACTTTGGTGACATTTTTCTTGAAGGTCGCCAGGACATCAGACACGCAGACTTTTTCTCCAGTTGATCGCCAGCAATCATAATCGGTTGCTAGAGCAATTGCAGCATAGCATAATCCTGCTTCCTTTGCTAACACCACCTAGACAAACAAACAAACAAATTTACAATAAAATATTTATTCTTATTTCCGGATATCACCTCTGGAACAGTGGTCATATTGATAACATCTCCTCCTAATTGTCTAAACATTAGACTCTCAGCTCTACTAGAAAATCTAGGTCCCTCAATAGTGACGCAGGTCCCTTTATCGTGCGATTTGAACCCAAGTTCACTTGCAGTGTCCAGGATTATTTTCCGGGTTCGATTACAAAAGGCAGGTTCCATGGGAAGATGACAAATTCCTTCTGGAGAACCTTCTTTGCCATCGTAGAATGACTGTTCACGAGATTTTGTCCTAAACACGAAAATACTCAATTTATTTGTATCTTAAATTGTTATTTTTTAAAATATTTCAAGGAATAACATCTGTAATGAGATAAGAAATTAACAAAAATCACTAACATAAAGATTTCATTTGGCCCAAAAGTATTGGCTGGAACCACGAACACTGTTTTTGAATCTGATGACAACAAAATATAGAAAAATGTTTCAAATAAACATTATTTTACATGTTTTTGATCCAATCTGATCTATTCAAGATCAAGACATGCCCAAAAACCCTGATACAGGCCTAAATAAATAACCATTAACTGTTGACGAATTGCTCCTAAAAGCTAAACAATTCGTTACATAAATTGCGAGAGGCAAAATGATATAAATATTGTGAACTAAACAATTTTTCTTTGTATGATTTCAACTGGGTCAAATGATTCTGAGCTCGTAGTCGCTGAATTTTTTTCTTACCGATCAATGAAAGAGTCCATGACAACTATATCTCCTGGTTGAATATGCTCCTGTAAAGAACCAGTAGCAGTTGATGCAATGACATGTGTGCATCCCTCGTTCTTCAAAGCCCAGATGTTTGCTCGATAGTTGATTAAACTTGGAGTCACAGAGTGTTTCCGTCCATGCCTTGCAAGAAGAATGCAATCTACGTTGTTGATTTTCCCTGTAATTAACACATCGGAAGTTGGACCATACGGAGTGTCAACTGGTTTTTCTTTTCGGTCTTCTAGAATGTCTGGATCGTCTAACCCTGAACCTCCAATAATTCCAATCTGAAATATAGTGATAACTTTATTAAATGTATAGAACAGGCGATAGAATAACTTACCTTTATTGTAGGCATGGTTAATTGTAGATTAGTAATTGTTGTCGTTAAAGAGTTGACTATATTCTGCGTCGTTATCACAAAACGAATGTGGGATATCAAACCGGCATATCTTGTGCTTGACAGGTCACTTTTTCATGCAGTACCGTCCTTGAATATTGTTCTAGTAAACAGGACCGTATCATAGAGTTTAAAATATTATTTTTGTTTTACACTCGTGCAGAGTTTTAAAAGAGTCAAATCCACTGAAAAATACTGCAACACGCACTTGTAGTCTTTCATGAATGCGAAAAACGAGCCTGAGACAGATAGATGTTGTGGACCACTCTTCTTGTACAACTGTTGCTATGTAAAAACATTGTACAATAAAGATAGATAGTCCACAACTAACTGGTTCTCTCGGTTCGCATATTCAACGTCAGTGAGCGTTCCAGTATTATTATATTTCAATGATAAACCTTTTATTCAACAAACAGAATTTAATTTATTTACGAGTGTTTGAAGTGCGCACAATCAGAATGACGTTGCGCTACTAATTATTTATTAATTGTTCATGTTAAATCATTGCTCATCGAACTCTCGGTGAGTGATCACGTATTTCTCCTTCGTTCTCACACACCGTCGACGTCGTCGTCATTTACAATTCACATACGTTTAAAATGTGAATTCAAGTGACGAAGAAAGTGTTTCCAGCCGATCCGAGACGAGCGCGCGATTCCAGCCAAGCAGATCCAGGTGTCTCCGTCTCTGCAGCCCAGTACTGTCGTAAGTCTCGACCGGCAACCACAGATTTCCCCGATATATATTGGGAGAATAGTTTCACCCAGGGGAATGATGCGAAGTAGCCGGGAAGTAGCCTACATCGTAGACCGTACCTCCCCGGTATTATCGGAGGTCAGCGCTACGAAGTAGCCGCGTATTCCACCGCAGATAATAGCTATCATTAAGTATTATCGGAATATAAGACCTGGGCCCAGGTTGCGGTGGATACGCGGTGAAAAAACTGAGCTTAGTAGGGCATCGCCCGAAGAGTTCTAAGATTAAGACTGTGAAATTGTTTCATAGGCTATAAGTAGCCGGACAGCGTTGAGTATAAGGGCCAACCGCCAGACTATTTACGGTGGTTGGTCGTCAACAAGTAACAGTTCTTAATAGGCGAAGGGTGAAATGTGTCGGAAGGGACGGCAGTACTGGGTAAACCTAGTGTGGTTGGCAGATTCGAACGAGAGACCTGGGGGATGAACAGCGATGAACACCGCGGGATGTGAAGCCTTCGCGCCGAACCCCTGCAGGTGCACCTGCAGGGGGGTGGATCACACCTAGCGCCAGAACTCGCTAGAGCGAGTAAGTTTTTATTATTTATCTTCAACAATCTAAACATAAAACACAAAAAATATAATAAAATCAAAACGTTTGAAAACGTTGTAATATTTTTGCTGGTCGCGAGCTCGAACACTGGCGATTCATCCGGCAAAAACTTGCTCGATTTCGATCTGTAAATGATAAAAATTAAAATAATACATTTTTCGTATCAAATTTGATTGTCTATAACAATTATGTTCCTTAAATGATTGAAAAAATATTTGCTCTAGTATATTTTAAAGTTGCAATTTCGTATTCTTTGTAGTTTTCTATATATTTTTACTACGAGTCATAGTTACATAAGATTTAAATTAACTTAATTGCTTTTTAATTGGTTACTGAATTATTGAATTTTAATAAACAAAAGTTGCAAATTAAAAGAGATACGAACTTAGGACCTTCACCAATCGATTCTACGACCCAAATTACTTAAATATACAAAATTTCGTTAAAATTGGTCCTCGTATTAAATTTTTAGAGCGAACTGAAAATTTGGTTTCTTTAAAAATGTATCTGATATGATATCTATTATGTTTTGTTGCTTTGACGACCTATAAATTAAAAAATAAAAAAGATATTCCAATTCAAAATCAATATTTTGATTCCTAAATATTTTATTTATAGACTAGCAAAATTTCAATTTATTTCCTATAAAATTTATGCCCCTAAAAATGACTGAAACATTGATTTGCTCTATATTATTTTAAAGTAAAACATATGTAAATTTAGTTTGCAATTTTGTAGTCTTTGTCGATTTCTGTATATTTTTACTGCACGTCATTGTTGCATAAGAATTTAATTAAACTAATTACTTTTAAATTGGTAACCGAATTATTGATTTTTAATAAACAGAAGTTGCAAACTAAAAGAGATACGAACCCGGGATCTTCATCAATCGATTCTACGTGAAAAAATATATGGATATGTAAAATATCGTTAATTTTGGTTCAAAATTAAAAATTTTCTTTCCTGATAAAAATTATTTGATATAATATTTATTATATGTTGTACCCCTATTATTTACCAGGCAAACATGTGTAACAATGCATAAGGTTCTTATGTATTTATGTATTCCCAAAACGTATTTGTAGGTTCATATTTCGATAATAGAAAAGATAATTTATATCTGTTTTAATTTTCGGGCATTGTATATTTTATTTTACATTATTGCAATCAACTTTGGTACATAAAATGTATTGGAATAAATTAAAAGTGATTTAAATTCGCGAATCATAGCTTTAAAATATTTAAATTAACTTTAAAATTATATTTTTTGCTGTTTTGAATATTCGAAATAACTTTATTTACTTTCGTGAACATTCTACAAAGTCTGACTTATTTTTTGGGGCGCAGGTTTATTGGCGTAGACGACGACATCCCCTCGACGTTGCCCACTAGTCGAGAGATCTGCAACTGTAGAGCCCCATAGGTTTTCGCATTTTGTAAGTCAAGAAATAATGACATACATTTTAAACTTTTACTAACTGGCTGGTTGTTTCTTTTCAGATGCGGGATCCTGAGTTGCAGAGCACAGCAGCCAGCTGTGTTTTATGTGTGTGTCTTGTTCTTTTCTTTGGTGGCCACCAATTTCTTGTCTTTTCTTTTATTCTTTTCCAGGTCATTCATATCATTTCATACTCATATCATTGTTTGCGTCCAGGGGATGCAAACATTTTCTCTGCAGTTGGGGTGGACCTTGACGTGGTTGCAGAGCTTAACCAGCTTCAGAAATCTGAAGCTGGGACCAACGCACCCCATAGCTCAATATATATATTTTGTTTGATATATTTTTGTATTTTTTTCTGTTCACAGGTGAAATCAGCATCCGAAAAATTCGGAAGATATATTAAATGTATTAAAATAAATAAATATTGTTTTATTTGTAAAATAAATTATTTATATATGTATATGTATGTTTTTATTTCACTCTTTTCTAGTTTAGGGCATTTAGTAGTGCAATTGCAGATCCCTAGTACATTTAAAGCCATAGGTACCCAATAAATCCTCCCAGTTCAAATCTGGGTTGGAACGCTCTGCTATTGCAGATCCCTAGTAAAATACAGCCATTGGTTACCCAATAAATCCGCTCCAGTTCAATTCTGGGCGTGGCAGCTCTGCTATTGCAGATCCAGGTTATTTTCGAGCTACAAAAAAATTCGAAGAATGCGTGACGTCACAACCTTTTATTCATTGTACTGAACAACTGCAGATCTCTAGTAGGATAGTAACTAGGTATGCCAAAAAAATATCCTCTGGTTCATTTGTGAACGAGGAAGCTCTACGATTGCAGATCTTAATTAAAAATAAATCCCCTGTGTAGTAATTAAATACCCATGTGTCCATTTCTGGGCAAGGTAGCTCAGCTATTGAATATTCCTGTAAATTAGTAGCTATGGGTGCTTAGTAATCTAATTTTGAACGATGGAGCTCTGCTATTGCAGATCATATAATGTAGGATGGTATATATTTTAGCTACGTTGGTTCGCTTTCGCTTTGTTGCACTATACACAGCGGTGAGGACGCCGGCGTCCAATCAGCGCATGCGTTCCATTCAAACTTCCATTGTTTCTTTCATAGGTAGTGCGAAATGACGTATTTAAATATCGTGGTGCAGTTTTTATAATTTCTTGTGTGAATTAATAATATTTTTGTGCAATATTAGTAAGTTTAGACACTATTTTAACATTTTAAAAACATATTTAAGTTGTAAACATATATTTTTACTCTGAAAATAACGAAAGAAACTTAGTCATGCATTCTGTTGTTTACATAATACAGTCGCGTGTTATGACACGGAAATATTGAATTTTATGCTTTAAATTTCAAGTTATTGGATATAAAATCATATTTAAATGTAAGATTAAGCTGGGCTCTATTCATTTATAACATTTTTACGGAAATGCAAAATAAAGTAGTAGGCAAAACTAAGTTTTAAAAAATGGTTAATGTACAGATGCATATTTGTATTATTGTTTGAATAACATGTTAAAACTATATTGTATGTGTTTCTGTTTAAATAATTTATATGAAGTTTATTTCCAAATATTACTACTAGATTTAAAGGAATTTCAATGCTAGTGCATTGAGAACCAAAGTCGGCATGAATATTTCGGGATACGGGATTATAATGCATGTAACAACATGATTGACTAAATATTTTGGAATTATTATTGTATTTACTGTGAATGATAAGTAGCTTGGAGTTAGTGGCAATCTAGTGTAGAATTTAATCATGCAGTTTGGTGATGGTTTGTGTTTGTAGTGAATATGTGCAGTGATTTAATTACGAATTTGAATCGAGTAGTTACTGTGGTGTAAAATTAGAGTGTAGTGATTAAAAGTGACATCTTCGAGAGATTTGGACCCAGGAGCAGTCCACCAGGAGTTCCGGATGGCGTTGCAGTTTGCTGTAGGCTCTAATTCAAGCAGATTCAGGAGAAATACAGGAGACAAGGTTAGTTATTTTACATGTGCCTATTCTTCTCTCCCCCTTTTTTGCAATAATGCCTGGCTATGTTCTGCACATCATATGTAGTTACATTACAAATCATATATTATATTTGTTAAATATGATTTCTAACTTGTATGGGTTACGTGATCAATTACAATCCTACAAATGGTTGAAAATAATAGTCATTCTTTCTGTGCATTGAAAATACGAAATCAAAACTTCGGTAGACACCATGTATGTTTTGCTGTTTGCGCATTTTTCTCCATTCTTTTTGTACAAACATTTAAAATCTCTATTTTTATTCAATGATTTTTATTATATTACTATAAGATACAAAGTGGTGACAATTTAATATTTTAATAATTTTCTTGTATTATTAGAGGCATCTATGAAATTTGAAAGTTAGTCACATTTGGTTGCTGTTGGTCTATTGGCGACACTGACGCTGTGACAGATAATATTGATTTATCTTGACTCAAATGTTAATATTTTGAGTGTTTTGAGAGAATGTTAAGATACATTATGACCAAAACTCAGTACAAAAAACTCTTTGATGGTCTAATTAAAAATTTTACCATCTGTTCTTCAGCGAAACAGTACCGTAACAAATTTACGTCTGATAAATTTGTGAGGTTAGATGAACATTCTTTACAACCGCGGATTTTGAGATATTTTAAAGAAAGTGTAAATTGTGAAGAAACTTACAACAATACAATAAATAGAAATGTCAATAATTTAAGCGATTTAAATACTGGCGAGTTGTGTGCTGTGATATTATCTTTATCAGAACCAAATTTCAGAAGACAAGATTTCAAGAACTATTTGAAATATTTAGACAAACAATGCTGTTTAAGACTAAATGAACTTTCCACAACTGAGATATACAATTATCTACATAATTTCATGATTTGTGTTCCACATATGATTACAAAATTAAATTTTTATTCTCAATCTATCTACAAACTATCATTTAGGATTGAACATTGCTCGAAAATCGAGTTGTTGCAGTTATGTTTTTATGTTGCACTTCAGAAAAAAACCAGGGAATCAAGATTATTATTAAAAGACTGTCTTAAAAAATTCAATTATCAATATATAAATCACTTAAATTTGAACGATTTGGCTATTTTGTGTAATTCGTCTTATAAAACAAGTACAAAAATCGAACATAGAAAATTGATAGATAAAATTTTTGATACTTTGTACAATAACCTAAACATTCTTAGCGATACAACAATTTTTGTAACTTTAATAAAGTCTTTACGACAGAACCAATGTCAAAATGAAGAACTGTTAACTACGATATCAAATACTATATTTTTTAATAACACAGTTCAGAATTATAATTTTACTGCTAGTACACATATTTTAGCTTTATTCGCGGATTCTTTACATTATGACTATAATTTATTTTCTTTAATAATTGATAATTGCATTAAATACTTAAAAGATACAAACATCAAATCCAAAGATGAATATTTCAATAAACAAATACGTGTTAAAGATATTTCACGGTTCCTTTGGTCTTTAAGTTATATTAATTATGAAGAACTGGATGAAAACTTAATTACGTATTGTATTGTGCCAATATTGCAAGATTATATAAATTTAGGAGAACTTGAAAAAAATATAGAATATTTTATAGACAGCGTTTTATCAATGTGGATCATGAATTTCAAGCCAAATAATAGTTTTTTTACCAGTGTCATTACGAAAAATATGGCCGCTTTAATATATGGTACAGTATTATACTACACCTCGGTGATAATGAATAAATATTACAATCTTGTTTTAGGCAAAGGTAAAAAACGATATACAGCTCGGTTAAATTTATTATTAACGTGTGTTCAATGGGAAAATAGCGAAATGCTACCAACATCATTAAATCCCAACAAACCAATTAGTTGGAACCAAAACAGCCAATTTAGAAACCGCCCTCATTTAAAAATTCTTTTAAATTCGTTAAATAATATTTGCCCAGCTGTAAATATAAATAAATTTGAATTTTCATCACCTGTGCCTCATTTGAATATCATTGGAATCTCTGGGTTTGATAAACAAGGAAACGTATGCATGTATATTGAGCTGGTGGACGATTTAATGCACATCAAAAATAAAGAAGGCACTCCGAATGGGCTGATGAATCTCAAAATACGATTACTGAAAACTTTACACAAACCTGTTTTGGCTGTAAGTTTTTTTTTTACTGCCAAACTTTCCTAATTTATTTTAGAGAAAAATTGTTTAAATAAGAATGTGTACTTTTTATTTGAAACATTTTTCTTTAAAATAAATTCAGAAACTTTACAGTACAAATAGCTCTGAATTATGTAGGTAATAATTCTTAATATTTTGTAGGTATTCAAGGAAAATATAGAAAATATGTCCCAACCACAAATCGAAAAATATTTGCAACGTAAAATAAAAATATTAAGTAATACTTAGAATATTTTTTATTCCTATTATAAATATGTATATCTAGTCAAACATCACAATAAATTTATTTAAAGATACAATGAACCATCCGCTGGCCCCAAATAATGTAACGATATCAAAATCACATCAATTAGAGTCCATACACCCAGTCCACCAAAACTAAATAATTTCCCTATGCCTTCTTGCCAATGTCCTAAATAAAACCTATCTGCTCCGAATCCACCCAGAGTAATACTAAGTGCAAGTGCAGTGCTCCATTTATAACCACCTGTCCAGTTGCAGAGCACTCTCTTCAAAAAATTACGTTTACCTGGAAAATAAATCAGAAATAATTCATTTTACTAGTTTCAAATTTGAGTAACTTTACCTAGACATATAATATCGTTTCTAACAGAACAGTTCGTTTTGTAATATTGCTTAGGGGTAGCAATTGAATTACAATTTGCTTTTAATGAACAAGAATGTTCCCACGGTTCAGTCTGATAACAATATCGACAAATCATTGTACGTTGGAAAACTTTCTCGCCCTGAAAAATCATCAAAGAAATTATCCACAATATTATATTATAGTAAATACTCACTGTACATTTAATAACGTCTGAAATAACTGAACAATTTACTGTCATCTCTTCCCCATAGTTGCAAGAATAATTTAAGATGCATTTGATGCAAGGAAATTGCAATTCACTACAGTTTAAGTTCGAAGGACACGCTAACATTATGTCTTCGTTCATGTAGTCATTATTTTTTGGTGAATCTTCACTATTATTCGTATTTTTCTGGCTGTTATCTTTCGTTGGCAGATCCATTTGATTGTCAGAAGCTGAAATAAATCAGTTTTTATTTAGTAATAATAAATGTTTTGTATTTGGTACCCATTTGAGAATGTTTTATTCCATTTAGTAACACCGTCAAAATTAAAAATGAAGCACCGCGAATATTCAGATGGATACATCGCATTTTGATTATTTATTTAAAAATTAGTTACATTTTTTAACCAAAACATGTTTGACAGATCTTTCCTGAAGGTTGAAGTATAGTTGATAGAATGTTAACATTGTTGCCAACTAACTGAATGAAATTTCCCGTTTCGCTTGTTAAAATTTCTGGCTTTTATATAAAAATTCTCTTTTTAAATAAAAATATACTTTAGGAAAATTATAATGATGAAATATATTTTTAAATTCTCGCATTTAAGTTTAATGTCCCTTTCTTCGTACTTACTATAAAAATTACTCTATTGGGAACACTGTTTGGTAGCATGAGCGTACTTAATAGCTGCTGCCATCTACAATTAAGACGAAACTTCCAGTGGGGTACTAAGGAACAATCTCTGTTTTAAGTTAGGCATAAAATACGAGGAATTTATGTCTTAAACTAACATTATTCGTATCTTTTACTACCATTTACCATTTTCTGTATCAGTATTTTTACTGTACCCTTATTATTACCTCAAAACATTAATAATGTAATTTGAAAATGCTGCTAATTGCACCCTGAGTTTTGTGATGGTTTTGAATATGGCTCACTCAAATAAAAATTTATCAAAATGTAAACATTGAAATGAATATTTTAATCCGTATTGTCTTCAGGTTATTTTATAAGTTGAAATATTACAGCAGTTATGTACATTTAGACCAATAAATATACTTGTAGTAGTTGTAGAATAAATTTGATTCACTATGGAAAGGAATAAGGTTATCGTAACAGGTTTTGGACCTTTTGGCGAACATAAAATTAATGCCAGCTGGGAATCAGTTAAATTAATCCCATCTAAAAACTGTGATAATATTGAATTAATCGTACAAGAAATTCCAGTAACTTATGAAGATGTTGAAAGCAAAATCAAAGAGTTATGGACAGTTCATAAACCGCAGGTATTAAATACAATAATTTATTTGTATTTTTACAACAGAATAATAATTGTTCTTTTAAGTTAGTGATACATGTAGGGGTGTCAGGTTTGGCAGACCTAGTAACTATAGAGAAGCAAGCAAACAGGTGTGGTTACGTAAAAACTGATTGTAAAGGTGTTATTCATCCTACAGGCCAAGCTTGCCCTCAAAATGAAGGTGATGAAACTATACATTGTCAAATAAATCTTGATCAAGTGTGTAAAGATGTGAATGAATACTATCAAAAGCCTATTTTGTGTACTTCTAATAATGCTGGCAGGTAGTTATTGTAGTCATTGTTAAATTTAAATTCCTAAAGTAATTTGATTGCAGGTATCTTTGTGAATATATCTATTATAAATCACTAAATATTGATAATAGAAGGACAGTGTTTGTTCATGTTCCTCCATTAGAAAATCCTTATTCTGCACACGAATTAGCAGAAGCACTTATGCATATTATTAGGGCTTGTTTAGTACAAATAAATTGTGGTTGTATTAATAAATAATAAATTCTATGTTGGAAAAATATTTTGTAAAATAAAATAAAAATAAATGTTGCGAGTCATTATGTATAAGTGTATTCTTTTTAATATTCAAAATCAAAACTCTATTAACCTTTTTGCCTTATCAATTTCAAAATTTTCGACGGTGTAACTCTAACCTATAAATTGGGCATTACAAGTTAAATGTCATATTAGTGTACGTGTCTAAATAATAAGTTTTAAAAGTGTTCAACTACTGATCTACGAAAAGTAAGTTGTTTTATAATAAAATGTTTGTTATTTAGCTGACTTCAATCGTATGTGTTGAATTTAACATGACAGTTGTGTGTTTATTACCATCTGTAGATTCTTGGAACTGTAACATAATTATTAAATATGTAGATCCTGTTGCAATAATCTGCAACAATTAAAAATTGCTTTATTGTAATGAAAGTTTATCTTTCTAATTGGAATTACCGATAATAATAATGTGGCATCAATGGGAAATAATTCTAAAGCTGTAAATCTAACCTGTCTATGTATTAGTTGCTGTGAAAATATGCATAGCTGAAAAATAGAAAATTGTCATGTTGAATTAATTATCATACTGAGTATTTAAATAACAACTTGTAATGTACTGATATCTCAATATTTTTTTGCTTTTAAATGTTTTTTTATTTATTTTGGAGAAAGATTTATTTGCAATATTTTATTCATCTTCTATTTAAAAGTGCTAAAAATCATAGGCGTACCTTTTCTCTTAAACCGGGGTTAGTAGTATGTAATAATAGTTTATGAACATACGCTCCACTAACTTTTGCCTATAATGATAAAAACAATAAATAAATTTGCCAATGGTTTATTGTATATTCCCTATGACCTGCGAGTAAGCTTTTTGACAATTCACAGACAAATTTAGCAATTCGTAAAGATTGTACACAGCCCATAAGAACCAAAAAACACTGGACCATATTCTGTTTTTCACTACTTTTGACCAGTAGCAATAATACACACTAAATACAGAGATTATAAACTTCAGGCCAATGGATATAAGTATCTGTAGACCAAAATTAGAGTTGACTTTATCTACTATATCACATAAGGAATCATGTAAAATCATTAATGTTTCTAATCGTTGTATGGGGCTGGGAGATGCGTACTCGATAGATTTTGCAGCCAGACCACCTAGAAGCATGATATGTATAACTGAAATTATATTTAGGAGAAAGTCATAACTTACGCAAAATAGGAACAACATCAACTTTCTTCCTGTAACTTCCAGAATTACGTACCATATTATTTTCTTGTAAATTAATTAGTTCATTGCTGATGCTTTCAAAACGAAAGCGTAGAATAATTGTCAAACAAGTAAACTGAGTTTCCATTACAAATATAATTAATAGCGGACCTAAAAGTACTATTCTAAGACTAAAACTTAGTTTTCCAAATCCAGCTGCCCTTGAATTAGCATACTGCATTACTGCAGTAACGAAAAACGTTCCGACACCACTGACAATATGAACAATTTGATAATAAAATAAATATTTGTATCGTAAGTCACATCTGAATTGCATTAAAGTTTGATCAATCTTATAACATCTTACAAACATGTCGCACACTTCTTCAGCGAATATCAGGTTGAAAATATATATTATATAGATAAGTAATACACCTCCTATTAACTCAAAAACCAAGCCTAGATTTGAAACAACACTTTGGTAATAGTTTAGAATGACCAAATTGTTTGGATTTAATATTGCATCCACAAGAAAAACTGTGAAGAAAAATGCATAAGTTGCAGAAACTACTTTGGCTGTTTTTGTTGGTTGCAAACGATGTTTCCCTTCGATAAATAGAAGATGAAAAGGCAAAGTTCCTGTCGTCATAGACATAATTATAGTTGGTGTTATTGCTTCGTATAATGTTTGAGGAATATACATTTTTACTGCGAATACTCTGTACCTTGACAAAAAAACTTAATAGTCAATAACATGTATTGTTGTTGAATTTATCAGACTGAATAATTTTACTTTCATGGCTTTATATACACAAACCTAAATTATATTTTGATTACCTATTCCCTAGTGAAACTCTGATTTATTTGAATGTTCTTATTTATTACCTGTATTCATTTTGGTTGGAATTAAGTTAAAAATGCTGATTTCGGTGATTAAAATTATTTATTAATGCGTAATACACTTACAATTGAACCAATTATTATGTTCTGCTATCAATTAAGTAGCATTTTATACAAAACAACAACTATATTATAAAAATGATAACTCAACCGGGCTGTCAAATCTTATCACACCTCTATACAAATGGTGGTATTATCATAAAAACTATTTGGTATATCGTTTTTAGCTTGATCAAATTGAATCAAAATTACGAGGTACGTTGTAGCTGCAGTGGCTAACTGTAACAAATACAGGCCAAAATCATATCATTTGGCCCAGTTCAAATCATACAAAATTGTTTAATTCACCATATTTATCAGTTTTACCTCTCGCACATGCATATGTGTAAGGGAGGTATTATGTTTATGTTACGAATTGATTAGATTTTGAGAACAATTGATTATTAAATGTTTTAATTGATATATGTTGGCAATAATATTTAGAATATAGTATGTTATTAGCAATTGTCTAGTTTCTGTGTTCAATTCGCTTCTACGCTAGAGGGAATAATAATTGTTAATTATTTTTATAAAACATTGTGCCCAGAAAAGGGCAGATAAATAAAATGTTGATTTTTAAATGTTGTAATTGAAATATATTGCCAATAATATTTAGAATATAGTATGTTATTAGCAATTGTTTAGTATCTGCATTCAATTCGCGTCTACGCTAGAGGGAATAATAATTAAGTATTTTTATAAAACATTGTGCCCAGAAAAGGGCAGATAAATAAAATGTTGATTTTTAAATGTTCTAATTGAAATATAATGCCAATAATATTTAGAATATAGTATGTTATAAGCAATTGTCTAGTATCTGCATTTAATTCGCGTCTACGCTAGAGGGAATAATAATTAAGTATTTTTATAAAACATTGTGCCCATAAAAGGGCAGATAAATAAAATGTTGATTATTAAATGTTATAATTGAAATATATTGCCATTAATATTTAGAATATAGTATGTTATTAGCAATTGTCTAGTATCTGTGTTCAAATCGCGTCTACGCTAGAGGGAATAATAATTGTTAATTATTTTTATAAAACATTGTGCCCAGAAAAGGGCAGATAAATAAAATGATTTTAAATGTTTAATTGAAATATGTTGGCAATAATATTTATAATATAGTATGTTATTAACAATTGTCTAGTATTTGCGTTCAATTCGCGTAAAATAATTTTACATATTTTGTTGTTATCAAATTTAAAAACACTGTTCGTGGTACCAGCCAATACCTCCGGCCAAATAAAATCTTTATGTTAATTTGTTATTATTTTATTTGTTTTTTTTTTATTAAAACATCCTTTAAAATAACAGAATTTAACATACAAATAAATTGAGTACAACAATTTTTCCTTTGTAAGATCTGAACAATTTTTAAAGTTATTCTAAAAGTCTTAATTGGGCCAAATGATATGATTCTGGGTTCGTATTTACTTTATAAATTATGTGATTGTATATATGATCAAGAATTATTGCGTAGTAAGTTTCCACTGATTGACGAGCACTGGTATATCTAGAATGTTCCATTTAGGGTCAGGCCAGGGAACAAGGAATGGAATCTAGCCAAACCTGAATCATAGCTCAGCCTCAGACCGTCCGAGGGGTTGTAAGCATGAAGGTTTTTAACAATGCATTCGTTTTATTTTTAGCATTTTGTACCTACCGATAATAATAGACTGTAGTCGAAATTAAACATATCCCATGCGTGGAATCTCACGGAGCGATGTAATACTTGCAGCGAAAATATTTTTAACTGAAAATTATTTAAAAGTAACGAAGTAGATTTGTATAAAGTTTGTGTCTACCTTCTGATTTAATTTTGAATCGGTTGTTGATAATAGAAGTTTATGAATATTTTTTCCTGTTGTATTTGCCTAAAAAAATCTTATGTGAACAACGCATAATCTTTTGTCAAATGATACACTTTTGAAGTTAATTAATTTAAGTAAATTGACGTAGGATTCTAGAATATTCCGCAACGGAAAATCCCACAAAATATGCGTAATATCCTTGTAGGTTGCGGTTGTATATCAACAATGTGTTATCTGCTCTACAAGTAAACAAGTGTTTAAAAATAAATAATACATGCTAATAAAACACTTTGTATGTTGTAAGATATCCTTGAAGCGTTTCGGTAGACTTATTTGATGCTTAAAATACGTGAATTTGTCATTGATTTCAATTGCATTGGTTATTGTGTAATGTTACAGATATTTTCAAAATATTTCAATATATGGTCACACTGATGAACAATTTTCATAAATATATATTGTGAGTCATTATTATCTACGATTTATTTGTAATATTTATGACTGTACTTCTCTTCATCACATGGTTTTAACTGATTAGATATTTATTATTTAATTATATTTAATATTAGGAAGTAAACTGATCCACGTGGTAGTTTATTTATCTAACTAATTTTGCTGTAGAATTATGAATGTTTATTAAATATTATTTGAGGCAATATTGTGAAATTGTGACTAATAATACTGAATATTAAACATTAGTCATGTACTTAAAATGACACAGTATTCATTTGTTAATGAAAGTGATTTTCCAAGTGATATGATTTTGGGTTTGAATAAAGCGAGTTTGTTTTTTGATACAGCCTAGATATTTACGCAGTAGGAAACTACGTTTAATGCAAACTATATATTAAAAATCAATAATACACTGGGTTAAACTGCGTCGTAGTATTTTGGGAGCCGTGTTTCTAGTCACGTACCTCATATTTGCCTTAAAAATTCAGATAATAGCAATAAATCATAGTTAGTTTACAAGTAATAAGTTAAATTGGGTTGTAGCCTATGTATATACATTAAAATTTGCATGAAAATCTGTGCCAAATATGAGAAAATTCATTATTTCCCGTTGCTGGCACCAGTGTTTGGGAACTGCTGGTTGAAACTACGTAGCAGTTTTGTTGTCATGGCAGCTGGTAGGGGAAACGTCAATACTCTGTAACTATGACAACGGCGTAGAGGTCGCGGTGCGGGGTAAATCTCGCTTTCTGGAAATTTCCATGACGACACCGCGGGTATAAATACCGCGAGTGAGTTGGTCCCGGGTGTAGTTGTTTGGTGTCAGCCGTGAGAAGCTCAAGCACAGCAGTGTCCAAGAATGAAGAGGGGGAAGGCAGTGTGACGTCATATCCTTTCTACAGAACGTTCAAGGATTTGTATCAGGGTTTTTGGTTTTTTTTATTTGACATGAAATGATTGAACTGGTGAGAAATTTGGTTTGGTTTTGAATATATTTTTGAACTTGACTTAAAATTAGTAAATTCTGTTTGGACATTAAAGCCAGTTAATCATTGAATGTCGCCCGTTGGTTGAGACTCACTTTTGATAATTAATAGTGCGTTGCATGATTTGATTCCGCTAATAATACCTAATGAGTATGTTTACAAAATCTACGCAGTACTTTCTGTACCACTTATTTGTTGGTTGAGTAAGCTTCACTATCTAAATATGTAGAGAAGGTCTTGAATGCCTGATTGATGTATATTGATTGTAATATGTGTATCAGAGACTCATGCGAATGAGGTCACACTCATTGTTACGTGGACGTGTAGTATGATGTGCGCTTAAGACGCGGTGTATGATGGTTAGTTGCGTATTGTCTTGTTACTTTCAGAATAAATCTTCGACCTACGGTTCGCTAGCCCTATCTGTTGAAACGCTACGCGTGTGTGTCTAGTCAGTCGCCATCTTGAATCTAGAATCAGGCGTCAACTACTTCCGGTGTGACGTAGTTCCCTTTAGGCATTGCGCATGTCTGATTTGCGAAACGGGTTCCGGTTCACCATTTTACCATACTTATACAACATTTATTCCTTTTCTGTATTTTATATATTATGCTTGAGAATTTATTATCTATTATTATACTGTATTAATGGGTAGGCAAGGCAGGTTGAGTTGACTACAGTTTTTAATCTTTTTTATTTAGGTATTTATTTCTTAGAGATAAGAATAATTGGTATATACATTTGACTCTTGTATTCGAACCAAAATAATTAACTAAAATAAAATATTCCAATTGGATCAAAACATATAGATATACTACAGTTTGTGTGTTCATATTTTATTATTAAATTCCCTTAAAAAAAAATTTCAGGTTTTAAGTGTTTTAGTCATTATTTTTCATCAATTTAGTGTTTTCTATATATAGCATGTTTGATTTTCAATATTTTTTCATAAAAAGTATTTCAGCTTCAGTATTAAATCCATATGGTAACTTGACAGTAAGTACAGACTTAAATTTTCATTACTAGCTGATTTTTTTAATTTAACACTAACATCTTTATACTGTAAACATGTTTATAATTCTACAAATTTAGCATGGAACCCGCCGACATTACTGCATTTAGTTAAATAAATAATTATTTATTAACTAAGGGCTAGCAACAAACTTGTGGAGTTTTTAAGGGACGCAGGTATTGTAACTTAGTTCTATAAGTTCCTCTTCACCCAACGCCAAACAATTACCAACTTAGATTTAAGACGGCTTAGGCCTAACATATTGACAGCTGTCAGCAATAATAAGAATTGACATAGCCACGCAAAAACAATGATCACGATTTCCGGAAACAAAAAAAAAACGTCTCGAAGTAAGACTGTGATTAATATAAATTTCAGTTGGTATCAAAAATACAAAAAAAAATATTAGGTAAAGTGTACGAAATGCAAAATGAATGTGTTAAGAATGATTTTATACAATTCTGCGGATTTATTTACTAAAAAATTATACAAGTTTAATTAGTGGTAGGAGTACAGTCAACCGCACAAATTTTTGAAAACGTTGTGAAAATTTTAAGAGTGGTGCGTTTAAAATCGGCAGTAGAATGTTGATAGGTAGTAAATATTACACGTCGGATGGCTAACAATAAAATTTGACCATTTGGTTGTTTAGGTGAATATGGCCAGTTCATTTTTAAATTAACCAAAAGGTTTTCATCGAAAAACTACGAAAATTATTCAAACTATCTTGAAATATCGACAATATTAAATTATATGATTTGTTAACAGAAATATAAAATAACTAGCGAAAAATAAAAATTCAAATTATCTTTGCATCAAAGCTATAAGAACTCTGCAAGTCTTACCATCAGGTTTAGGAAATTATTAAATTATTATTATAAAAATGCTTGAAATATCAAAAATAATTTATACGTTTATAAATAACATCGAAATGCAAAAACTAAAAATAGAAGAATGTATGAATTAAAACTTAAGTATTTATAAGAAGTTAAAAACAAATAGGAAAAAAAAATATCAAATATTTCAAAAGTTACAAAAATAATACTGTTAACAAATCTAACACAAAAATATATACATTCGACCCCTCACCTGTTTACAAGTAGAGTGACACGCATGTAAAATGGCAGCCAGCATCCCCGTTAAATAAATAACATGTACACCCCTTGAAATTATCAAAAAACGGTTCGTTGAATTTCTATATAACATTTGCAGTAAGCGAAATGCAGTAAACAACACCCCTGAAAAACTTGTGAGCGATAAATGAGCAATAGGAGCTGCAAAAATAGTATTTAGATCTTCTGTCGCATCCGCTAAATATATTTGACATCGTGAAACAGTTTGTATCATCTGTAATGTAGGTTCGTCTGATATCAACGTTGAGTTAAGAGTTGCAAATAAATATTGAAGTAGTTTACAAGTTGATAAAAACAGCAGAATTGATGTGGTTAATGTCTGAAAGAGATTTAAAATAAAATATTAGACCGATAGGCTCGTATTTATCGTATGAATTTGACTCGAAAAATATTAACTGAATAAGAAATGCCCTATAAACTAGTAGAACAAATATTATTTAAATAATATGTTGCATTTATATTAATTATTATATTATACTAATTTAAATTTGTAATAATTTATGATGTTCGTTCTACGAAATAAATTTATATCTAGGTGCAAAAATAAACCTAAATACGTGTCTTATTACAAAATAAATATTTTTGATCTTTGAGATGCAAGAAAACTATTTTTTATTATTAAAATCTCTCTAAAACTAAAGTTAGCTAAATATATGAGAAAATAAATCTTTATTGAATTGTAATATTGTTGCTGTAATATTAAAATTTTAATGACGCTTTTATTGGTCTGCGAAACATCTTTGATAAATAGTTAAATAAAATTTTAATCTTATAATTAAAAATGATACAGTCTATATAGATTAGATTTTCTAATAATGTGTAGTTAAATTTAGTTTTTAAGTAAATCAATAATAAAAATTAATAAAAAGTATAGGAAAAATAGTTACGTACAATTACTTGTAAGAGTAGCGCCAGGGGCAAAAGCAGGCTGCCATCCGAAGTTGCAGAGCTTGGTACAATCACGCACAAAAGTATTCCTACCACTATTTGACGGTAAATTCCACGTAATAAGTTTCTATATGATAGCCGTACTTCTATATGTAACAAATCTACTATAACCATCGATACTTTACGCATACATTTTATAAATGTTCTACTGTTTAATGTTAAAAATAAAGTAAAAATCAAATTTGGTGCTATCGAAGAATAAATTGAAATGTATTTGCCCATATTTGATAAATCAGATTTGTATTCCGAATCAAAAGTAGGTTGAAACAAAAAATAAAATAAAATTATATGCAAAAACGATAACAATAAATTATATGATGTCCAGAAATAAGAACGTGAATGTTGTTTCGTGATAATCAAAGTTCCTTTTAAGGGTAGTAGCCCGCAATATCGGCTTAACATGAAAACTGGTTTTAAATATTCTTCAAACATTTTCAAGCTATCTGTAATCAATTAAAAATTACTTGAAATACTTTAGGGTAAAAACTACTAAAAATATGCATTTATGTCTGCACAAAATATGAAGCAATTTATAACAAGTGTCATTTATATACTAGATGTATTTGCCTTTAGGCACGCTATATTTTCATTATGTTGTTTGATATTTGTTCTTTAAACTTTTATAGTTGTGTTTTATGTTTTTAACATGTTCTGGTACCTTTATGTATGTCGTGTTACATTGATTTTAAAATTATTATAGACGATTAAATCGTTGAAATAGTGTTTGGCCAAATACTAAAGTATCAAAGTGATTTATTTCCGTATAAAGCACTAAATTTGCTTTGCATATAGTTGTTGTTATGCCATTAATACGTTAAAATCAACCGAGATCTGTATTTGCAGAGCTTCCACCCCCTATGAACAGCTAGTGAAAGGCATGATGATATTATTGTGTACGAATATTTGTAGTATATAAATGTATTTATAACAATATTGCAATTTTTTCTTGATTATTCGATTGCTTAACAAAATCTGTGCGCCTAGAATAACAAGATATCTGTATGTGTGCTTTATGGTTTGTACTTTTCGGTGTACTGTACATATGATGTGCAAAGCAGGGCTTTATTCTCATAGTGCATGTGCCAGTCAAGCTTTAAATTCGCATACCTGGGTGATATAGTTTTTGTGACACATCTTCTGGCTTCATGCACTCATTGAGTTTGTTAGTTATTCATTCGACTTTGTATGTTATAAACTAATAGCAATAGTTTCTAAATATTTCGATACGGTAATGATAAGTAGTATGTAGGCCATTGTGTGCTTTGAAATAAGATTACTTGTATGTTCCTCAAACCTTCATAAATATAGATGTAGGTCGTAAGTGTGACGGGCCGTACTTTCAATTAAATCTTATTGTATTTAATAAAAACGTTGAGTTATGTGTAGTAAAAAAATATCAAATTCACTTATATAAAATTACAAAAAGAAACGAATACAAAACGGCTGTTCAAACAGAACTAAAATTATTATATTTTATAATGTCAAATAAGAAATTTATTTTATATAAATCATGATCAAAATTATTAGAAAAGAATTGAAAACTTCGATTTTATCATGTGAACTACCTATACGAAAAAATTATTAATTTTATTAATTATAAAAATGATTGAATACTATCAAATTGAGATCTGAGAGTATTACATTTTTATTTGGGAATCCGAATTTACTTTCGAAAAATACCAGTTATAAATAATAAATTATCAAAACTGGTTCAGTATTTAAAAGTAATAATTATAATAGGGCTAAAATTATTGCAATTTTAAATATCTACAACCAAAATAGTGTTAATTTATTATTGCGAAACATAGTTAAAAGTAAAACAATGGAAATTTAAATAAGTACGGCCCTGTTTAACTATAAGTATACCAAACAAAACTAATAGAAGTGTCCATTAAGAATTAAATTAAAACATTTGATTTTAGTGTCACTCTAAATCTCGCTGTACAAATTAAAATGTGATTAGTAGTATGCATTTCGTGTTAAATTAACTTAGTCATACGATTAAAAAAAACATGTCAATTTAAATATGAATGTTTGTATTGTATTTCCTAGAGTAACTTAATAGCAGTGTTTCAATTTTCATGTTACAAATTCAGAAACAGCCAAAACGGAAAAATGCAAAAAAAATTTAGATTATTCGCAGAGCCCTAACTTCGTTTCATGTCGTTATCAAGTCAACATAGAGAATTTCAGTCAAATAAAATGTCTTCGAACAGTTGCTGCGTTTCCATGGCTATATCACGCAAAAACACCAAAACTTTTCACATTTAAGACAATCTACAGAGCGCAGCCAAAAAGTCTCCCAGCGTATCTTAGCAGTCAAAGTAATTTACAGGGTTTTTGACGTCATTAAACAAAGTTACGGTCACTATGGTGATGTTTTGATGTTTGTTGTTAATTGTTGGCGCACAGTGTATTGTTATTATAGTTAAACCAGTTTGATAAAATGTTGGAAGCATGTAGATTTACGGTTACCAATTAATTACACGTATTGTCATCATATTTTTAATTTTCTGTTGCACGGATACGTATTTAAAATATTTTCATATTTTATTTGTTGGTATTTGTTGATGCATGATAATGAACAATGTTTGAACTATGTGTGGATAACAAATGCGAATGAATATGAGCAACGTAGACCTAGGTATAGGGACCTTAATTTTAAGAACAATATATTTGTTGAGCGATGTTTTTTCTGACGTCTAATTGGATAATAAAATTATCAGAAAATTAAATAGGTCTAAGTCGCAGTTGATTTCTATATTAATAATGTATATTTCGATAACCAACGATACCAAAATGTTATTATTAATTTTATTTAGTTACCAAATATTTTTAAGGACAAGTACATAAAATACAATTCGATAACACATGCTCACTCTATAGAAAAATAAGACATGTTTTTATTATATTTGAAGCTATGGGCGAAGTAGAAAATATGGTAAAAATTACAAACACTTTGTGATAAGAGCATCAAAAGAATTCACCGAAATACCCTTAAGAAGCCTAGGAAAAAACAGCGTAAATAATATTTAAAAGTTTATTATTTTAGATTTATATTACGTTTAATTGTTTTACTTACTAAACAAAACTGTAAGATGTACACCGATAGTTCTCATACGTATAATAAATATAAAATCGACAGGTTTCAATAAATACAATTTTGAAGCATTCAATTTTAGTTAATAAGTTGTAATTATAGTTCGTATAGGTATAAAGTAACATCTACTCATTTCACTTAAAAATTATACAATTCAAAATTACGAAACATTCATACTTGGAAAAAATATCGCTTGGCGGTAATACAGTACAAAAAAACAAAAGATAACATATTAAAATAAGTTTTCTGATATAAACTAAGACTGCGTAAGATCATTTAGTAACCAAACATCATGTATAAAGCAGGCAGGCACAAAGCAAATACACCAACAATTCAAGCACAATGTATGGAAGATAGAGTAAATACAATTTTACTATGATGGTATATGAAACGATTATAAACTCTGATACTGTAATATTATAAGTATATTTATGGTTTTAAAATGGTATTGCACTTCTTGAAAATCAAATACGATTAACAAATAAATTCAATGTTAGGTTATTTAAATAGTAAAACAGACTATGGAAAATATGCAAAATTAAATACCATTTCTTCATTTTTAAGGTTATTATTTTATTTATTTTTTTAAGTTTTTAGGATATAAATATACATATCAAACTGAAAAAAAAATTATAAGTTTTCTGTCATGCCTTAAACTAGCATTTAAGATTTTTATTTAAATAATTTATAATCACCCTTATGGCTAATCAATATCAGTGGATTGATTAACAGTTGAATATCAGCCAGATGCCTAATAGGCGTGATAGTTATTTATTGTCTTTTATAATACGTGAATAATTGTTTAGCAGATGAATGCACATCATAAGTAAACTATAAACTATACAGTTGTGATGAAAATGAACTGATAGGTAACAAGTATATTTTATTTATACAAAATATAATAGCGTAAAGAAAGGAATTCTAAATAATAAGTGTCTTATTATTTGTTTATAACATTTTATTTCGGTATACAAAATAGGAAGAAAGCAATAATTTCTGTAACTCAAAAATAGGGAACTTGCACCTTACAAATTCACTCATTCAACACGCAATCCAATCGACTTTTACACACAAAGTATCATTAAACTATTCGTTCACGTCTACTTCGAAATCGACTTACATTTTATAATTAATGAAATCTTGAGCAAGTCTCCCATGTTTCGAATCACCTATTTCATATACCATCAATTTTGTAACAATAATACATGACTATATAGGTGTATATAACAATAATAAGTGTCTTGCCTAAAAAGACTACGAATCATTGTAAATATAAGAACATTCTAGCGTCCAAAATATTAGTAATTTATAGAAGAGTGTGTTGTGCACGGAGCTCTCACACTATTTGACAAATTTCAGTTTTTTTTCATGAATGTCAAAGGATTTTTCTTACAATTTTAAATTTCGATGAGGAATTATTATTTTAGAACTTACAAATATGAGGTAAAGACTTCAATTAAATGAAAAGAAATGTTGATGAAGGGGTACCCCACACGTTATGTACAGTGCCGGGCTTAGGAGGTATACTTTCTACCCACCGGTAAAAAAATTAAATAGGTACATTTTACAGAACATTATACAGTAATTAAATAATATTATTTTATGCGGGAATGAAAGAGTTATTTAGGTCAGAAAATAATCAGGAAAATATGCAATCCTTTATAAATGATAAACAAAATTCAAATTGTTAATATATAACTATACTTCGTGCTAATTTTAATCTTATGTTACCATACCGTAATTATTTTAGTACTTATACTAAGTTAGAGTAGGCATTAGCAGTATTTTAATTATGTTTATATAAACAATACTACTTCAGAAATTGCAATTAATATAGATTATAGAATAATTTTAGTTATTTTAGGTTGTTCTAATCATTTTAGCTTTAATATAGCTTTCTTAGCTGAAAATAACCCCATATTATAAATTAGTTATATCTGTACATTGAGGCTCTAAAATTTAATTTATTTTATTATGATTTCATCAAAAGTACAAAAGATCACAAGTACAAATTCCACAAATTTACACTTGCAAAATTAACCCCAAACCCGGCACTGGCATCCAGCGAAACACACGCTTTAGGTGGACGGCGTAGCACATGATGTGTTCACGCCGTCATGTCACTACGGTCGCACAATGACACGAAACGCACAGAATGAGCGCACAAAATAAAACTCAAATTTGTATTTTCCCTAAACGGATTCAAACTTTTTGAAGCTATATAGAAATATATTTCATTCCCATTGTTAAGTTTTTAAGATACTTATGAAAAGTGTAGTCCACTGTGACTTAAATGTTTATGATTTTGAATTATTAAGATCTTCCATATAAATTGTAAGGTTAGCTAAGAATTAAATTCGAACCATTATCTTAACATTTATTATTAGATCAGTAGGCGTTTAAAATATTTTATTTATGTTTAAGAATATACTGTTCCCATGTATTAAAATTAAATTATTTGTGTCCATCGGAATGATCAGATCAATTTATATAAACTTCCAAAAACAAAGTACCTATCTATCAAAAATATATTTATTTGTTTACGGTTTAAAATATTTAAGTTCATATTTGAAATGTGACATTGTGTACATAATATATAAAAACTAGAAATATATAGATAATGATTTAATAATATTGTACAGCGAAATAAACTACAAAAATCAACGAAAATTTTGGAATATTTATGGCAGAAAATTAGGTATATTAAATCGTTTACTTATATGCTTTACGAATATTGTTAAATTTAGTTATTTTTTTATTTCATGAAGAAAACAATTACTTGAACTTCTGAAGAATATTATAAGTTATAAACCACTCGCAAATAATATAGGTTTCTTGATTAAAAGAACTTTACATTTAGGTCATTTTTCCTACATATTAATAATCTAAATGGGTCCAATAATTTATTATTTTAAGTTTGTAGCGGACAATACTAATTACAAACAATATTTAATTAACTGTTGGTGTCTCATTGTTAATTGTTGCATTCTACATACATTAAGGGTCGATATTATATTACAATACCGATAAAACGTTTTACAAATTATGCAAATGGTTTTAGTTTTAGGAATGTACATATAAAATATTTATTTATTATAAAATATGTGAAATAAAAAAAGTAAAAGCAAATGATACTTGCTACCCTGTTTTAAGAAATAAAAAAAATGTTCTTGTAGAATTTATTTCGAAATACATATTATATGAAAATTAAATTACAGACACCCAAAGATAAATAAAAAAAAAATGGTTACAATTTAATACAAAATGCGAATACATATTTGAATACAGTAAGGTACTGTAATAAACATAATAGAAATAATTTGTCACTAATTTAGGAAATGTCGGCCCTAATAATATCTGTCTAAAAATCCTTTATTCATTTATAAATGTTAAATTAGGAAAAACAAAGTGTGTATAAATATTCTCTATTATAAAAAAACTATAATTTTTATTGTAAATATTATTTTATATGTTGAACAAATTACGAGCGAACGTTCAGTAAACAATTATATAAAAATAGTACTCATTTGAAAATCATCATTTAATTATTAATTATAAATGTCTATTCCAAAGTAAATGTTAAATGTATGAACCATTTCTGGGTAAACAATATACCTTATTTGTAAATTTAACAATAATTCTACTGTAGTAGTAGATATTGCGGTAATATCACCAAATACAGAGTAATAAGTCTTAAATGTTTGATGTTAAAGTTTTATCGAAATGCATATGAATGTTCTTAATAAATTTTAAATAAACCACACGATGACACATTAGCTTTAAAATCTATACATAACTAGATGTATTACTGGATGTATTTAATATTAATTACTCGTACAATTTATTTACTATTATAATTATTTGTTTATTTAGCGCTCTTATTAATTATTCCAATAGTATTAAACAATATAGAAAGGCAAAATACCATTCTCATAGAAATTACAACAATATTAACGGCAATTAAAGCGAAATTCGGTTATAACGATATACCCGAATGGAATTGAAAGTCAGAGTCGTTACAGTGTCTTACGAAAAGTATAAAGAAATAAAATTATGATTTCCTCAATTTCTTAAGTTTCTATAAATATATTGATTGGCATAACAACTACGTACTTTTATGTATGTTACAAAAATAGGTAAAAAGAAATATGTGCCTTATGACTTATAAGGAATTAATAAAGATGATACCAGTGTCGTTATAACCAAGTTTGGTGGAATTATTTGACCAATTAAATTGTTTGAAACATTTTGAAATAAAATTAAATAAGTAGTAACCATAATCAATATGGCTGTAACTGTATGTTTTGCTGAATTTTAATATAGTGCATAAATATAATTAATTTTTTCTTGTTTTATTAATTTAATTACGGTTAATAAGTGTGAGACGTATTATTGTGAAAAACAACCAAATATAATTAATGTTTTAGGATTTAATAACTTCTAAGTGCTGTGCTTAAAATAGAGTAAATGTAATGTTTAATCAACAATTAGTTTTACTTATATTAATTAATGTTTACTGAAAATATTAAAATACTAAATTTAAATTAATAATTTTGCATATCTATATTATTAATATTCAATAACAATAATTTTTATGTGTAATATAACTTAAATTTAGTGTTTATTAATTGATGTTTTATTATATCGTGCTTTGTGTGTTGACAAAAAGATATTTCAAAATTAAATACCCATAAATATCTATATTAATATTTTAAATAATGCACACAGGAAATATAACATAAATATTTTCAAATAATTATTATTAGTTGTATTCTACCAAAAAATATTGCTTATTTAAATTGTAACAGTTAGGTACTTAATGACGGAATATATAAATTGAACTGAATATAATACGCCTTCAAATCTGTTTTTATTTCAAGATATTATTAAACAATTAAAGCTGTTTTCCTACTGTGCATAAAGTAATATAATTATATTAAAGTGTTTGTATTACTAATCGATCTCATTGCTACATAAAAAATAATGTATAAACAATATTTCAATTTATACAACACGCAGTTTAATATAAGTATTTACAATGATTACAAAGCAAAAACATATTTATTTGTCATACATGTCTTATATATTTAAAAAAAAAAGTTTATTTATTTAACTATTGAATTAGCATTAAGTAGGAATGCAGCCTTATTTACCAAACAAATTCACAATTCAGTATATTAACAATGAAATATATTCAATTTGATAAAATACATCTTTTAAAAACTGTATAAATGACTGAAAAATGTTATAAAATACTTTTCAAAATATTCGTATATTAGGTTAAGATGTCTAAATGGCATTACACATTAATAATTTTGAAAATTATATATTATTTAATTATTAAATTTTAAGTACCTGAGGCAAAACTTGAAAGATGCATCTTCTTGCCTTAAAAATGCGTATGTATGTAGTGGGTGGATGAGGGTGGTCATACATACGCATTTTTACATGTTTTTAAGTTATTTAACATTAATAAAAATTCATTTATGATACATGCGCAAATGTAAAGAAATAATTTAGTATGATGTGTAAACCACACAAAATAATGGGAGAATGTTCCCAAACAATTTGAAAATAAGTCATAATATCAAAGTATTAAAGATATGAAAATACCAAATTACAGTTGAATAAACAACATGAAATAATGAAATATATTACTACTGATGTAGTAAATAATATAGATCTATAAAGATCTTTGAGCATCTATCGAGCATCTATCGAAAAAAATTGTAACATTACAAAAAAAAGTATGTACTAAAATAGTTTGTCATTGTTCAAATATATGTAGGTCGGCAAATTATCTGTAACAAATATGTTGTGTTATTGTGTATTGATTCAAACAAATGTCGTCCTAACGAGCCTAATAATTAATAAAAATATCTACTGAACATGTTTATCAGTGCAGTGACAAATATACAAAATAATGTTACAATACAATCTTATAAAAAATACAAAAAAAATAGCAAAACAAAATAATAATAATAAAAAAAAACAAGGACATTGTATGAAAGTGGGAGGTTGTGGGTGGTCATACAATGTCCAAAATTCGTTTTGTGTCAAATATATTATACAAACGATACAAATTAAGCAAACAAAAATACTCAAAATATGAATGTTAGAGTTAGTATAACAATATAAAAACAATTCATAAAATATGTAATTATATGAATGAAAATTCAATTCAATAATTAATTGTACCTCTGAAACAAACGATAGGAAAGACGTTACATTATTTATTACGGGCAGTTGTGGTACTGCGGATTAAATACAAAAGTTCGTAGGTGTATTGACCAAAAATACAACTGTGTCCGAATGGGTTTGATCCCAATATAAAAACTGTAACTGAAATAAATAAATAAAAATTAAATTGTCCTCCTTGGAGGTTTATGCTGATATCTTACGCTCCCTCCGTCTACAGGTTTTGAGTCTGAAACCAAATAACTGTCATGATAACAGTTCGCATTTAAGTAAATTGTAAACACAAACTACACAATTATAAAAGCATACAAAAAGATGAAATAGGCAAAACTAAATTGACTGGCCTAAAAATATGGCGGTGAATTGTGTAAACTGTTTAAGCCTCCAATGGGAGTTACGTATTTGATACGTATCAATAATAATTAGAAAAGTTCTCTAATAATATTAAACGTCGTTCCTATTAAAAACGTTGGTAAATATATGTTATACGTATCTATGTCATCAAATGTTATACTTCAATTTAAAAATGCCAAGAAATGTACGTAATAATAATGGCAAAACTGAGATAGATTGTGAAGTAAATATAGTTAAGAGTAAGGTATAAAGTTGTAAAGAAAGGATATGATGGTCAGACGTCTTCAATTTCAATGGCAAGATTTTGTCTTCATGGTGTTCTCTACTCAATAGGGTTCGTATTCAACTTAATATATTTAGATTCGCAAAAACTTATATCCATTGGCAGACGTTTCTTTCTAAAGTTCGTTTTGATTGATGAACCATTGGCAAATGATTGATTTCTAAATATGCTCCATTAGTAGTTCTTCAACTTAGCAGGATTTCTCTGTTGTTGTGTAGATGTCTCCTAACGCATTTTTATCGTCAATTGCACGAAAGTTTGAGTCCATGATTCGCTACGAAGATTCTGAACTCCACAAAATGGTTTTGGCTGATGTGCCAGTCACCTTGCTTGAACAAAAGGCTCAAGAACGGATGCGTGAACTACAAAAACGCGTCAAAGAAGGTATGTTGTGTCTTCATGAAGTCTATATACGTTTTAATTCAATAATCATTATTAGATGGAACAGACATTAATATTTCTATTCAAGAGTTGATGTTAATGGAAGCTTTAGCCTGGTTTAAAGACTGGATGGAATGGGTAGATGCCCCTGAATGCGACGAGTGTGATGGAGATACAAAGTTTTCACACACGAGTCGCGATACAAGTTTATTACAAACTACTGGGGCAGATTGTATTGAAATATTTAGATGTACATCGGCTCAATGTGGGTACATGACTCAATTAGAACGACATTCAGACCCCGGTAGGGCATGGGCTAGCCGTCGCGGAAGATGCGGCGAATTCGCTGCCGCTTTTACTCTTTTATGTAGAGCTTTAAAATGGGACGCGCGACTAATTAGCGATAGCACAGATCACGCATGGACTGAAATTTATTCCATTGCGCAAAATCGTTGGATTCATTGCGATCCATGTGAAAATATATGTGACCAACCCCTAATTTATGAAACGGGATGGGGAAAAAAATTATCCTACATTATTGCCTATTCTTATGACGATCTGCAAGATGTCACGTGGAGATATTCCGCCAATCACAGCGCGGTACGCAACAATAGAACTGCGTGTTCTGAAATTGATCTACTTAGTTTGCTCGTCAACTTGAGGGACCTCAAACAATCTAGGTTTAGTTTCGCAAGGAGAAAATATCTTGCCAAACGAACTGCGATGGAATTGGTTGAACTAATGACAGAAAAGTACGTTTTATTAAAAGTAGGCTGTAGCTAGTTAACATAAAAAAGATACTCATTCATTCTGATAGGCACTCAATTAATTTACCACTTTGTAATGGTTAACTGATTTTATGTTAACGGCTATTCCCAGCTTTTTGTTATTTTATTAACTGAACGCGTTACAGAACAACATCGGAAGCAGATAAACAAGGACGTACTTCCGGCTCGTTGTCCTGGCGATTACAAAGAGGTGAAATTAAAATAGACGAACGCAAAACATGGGTTGCAACCCCAAATGATATCACAGCAAAATGTATGATTATCCGTTACTCACCTATGCATGATTGTTACGAACGTATATCCAACGATGAAGTTGTTGAAACCCTAGAAAAATGGGAAAATGGCATTCTGAGCACCGAAGGAGTGTTTAGAAAAGAAGAGAAAGATTGGAAAATGGTCTATCTGTGTAGAGAAGGTTAGGGAAACAAAAAGTAGTAACTGGGAAAGAGTTTACATTGATTGATTTTTATGTATAGAATCTTCGGCCGAAGGCAAAATTCAATGGAGATTTTCTGCAGGAAACGGAAGAAAAATAGATAAAGTTTCTGTCAAACTAGACAGCAAAACATTTGAAAATGGACACATTCAATTGACTATTACGGGAAACAATAAAATCATTGAATTTTCAAGTATGTTTTTACTATTATCTTATTCTTAATTCGCATTCATGAAATCATGCAAATTGAATCGTACATCATATTCATTCATTGCAATTTTCAATGTTCCTTGTTGTGCGTTGTGTGTATTGTTGTGTATGTTGTTTCAATGTTGTTCTGTAGGTCCTTTGGAGACTCTTGAGCTAAGTGGGGCAGATACTATCACAGTGGCGGCTCGTCTCACTGGGGGCAAGGGTGACTGCGCCTGGCAGCACACCCAACTCTTCCGGCAACCTTTGTCGGACGCCACTGACTTTCCATTCATTGTTACTGTTACTTTTCATTAGATTAAGTAGTGCACACTTTTATGTTCATCAAACATAATTACATTTATTGTATGGGGTAAATTTATGTACAAATGTTTAGTACATAAAAATGGGCACTGCATCATTTTATTCTATGTATACATATAGGTTTAAGATTTCCATAAATAAAAATACATGTGTAAATGAATATTATTTATTTTTTATTTAATCCTTTAATATAAACATACAAAATTCATATATAATATTTGATGCGTAATTACGTAGATAGAAGCGATAATATGTAATTTTATTTTGAATTAAAACTAGGCAGCTTTTACAAAACCAATAACATTAGTTTCCAAATTATAAATACTATAATATTCAGTTAGAAAGGCTCCCCCAAGCGACCAAAAGTTCTGAGTACTCTTCTTTGAACCCGTAAAAGCCGATAGACATAAAGTAAACGATTTGTAAGACATCTACAACATTTCAAAATTTAATACAATTATTTATTACAAAATATAATGACTTACTTGTTGAACGTAGTCCCTTCCATGAATTAAAAATTCATTTCCTCCAATAATAAATGTTATTACCGGAAGTTTGTTAATTGTATCACAAGATACCTAAAAAAATATAATTAATTAAAATCACAGATTGAACTTATAAAAATAATTTACTTGATATCGGTCATGCATCACATATCTGGCTCCGATTAACCTATTAATCTTAGTAATTTCTAAATATGGTCCTCTAATAACATTGCTGCTTGTATCTGCAATTGCAGAACAGCCGTTCATACAAAATGGAAATGTTTTTTTGCCAGTATCAAGTTCAATTCTAAAATGACAAATTTGATTATGTATGATTTAAACAATGTGTGAGTAATGTTTACCTATCCATTTTAAATTCCCAATATCCAGATTGTATCACTGGCAGATAAGTTATATTATGTCCTTTTAGAATATGTCTCTTTTCTATTCTCCCAAGTATTAAATTACCTCCTCTGTTTGATGATTTGTCTCTATTGTGTAATTTCGATATGAATTATTTATTTTAGTTTATTTTAAGTTGAATTAAATGATTAAAACATTGACAAAATCTTACCTGTTTAAATACACAGAAAATAAGGCTTTCTTGATTTTTCCTTGCTTGTATAAATTATAAAAAATAGGATTGACACCATTGGACAATGATTGATATCCTAGGCCTAAAACACCGTCCGCTTTGTTTAATATGTAAAGGTAAGGCACTTTAACCATTTCGATAAATGTTTGATTCGTTACATTTAGTTGTTCCAACTAAAAATGATTTTATTTGTAATAAGAATATATGTAGATATTTATCGATTATTCTTACATGAAACGTGTCTACAGAAAAATACCCAGTCAAATTAAATTGACCCAAAGGAATAGTGATTTCGGTACCATTTTCAATATAACTTGACGATTTTGTATGATCATATTTATTGTGGAACCCTGTTAAAATTATTTATATACTAAATATCACCACTAGATAAAAATAACTTACAGCATCCTACGGTAGTATAAGCACAATCTTCAGACATGACCCAAGTGTGACCCCATGCCGTATCAATTGCTAAATTAAAAGGACGAGCCTTTTTACCAATTTGAATTATTCCATAAAATTCATTCTAAAATATAAAAAACTTAATCATAATACATAAACATGTAAAATATTTACATACATCCAAATATCTAAACACTGCAACAGAATCGTTAGTAGGCCCATCGAAATAATTCGGTTTAAGCCAATTTGTTGAAAATTCTTTAATTCCCTTTACATTTATTCCAATTTCCCTTGCTGTTTTATGTCTCACTAATGGTATTCTATTAAATTTATTATTAGTTTAATTATTTAAATATGTTTTAAATATCTTACATGACTCCAGGATCTTCTTTCGCGTAAATTTCTGGTGAAAAAATTAATAAAATACTTATTAAAAACATTTTTCACTTTATTATTCACACTAGTCATCGAATTATCTTGTTGAATGAATCGTTCCTGGGGTGTGCTAAGTTATTTATATATGTTAAAAATAATATACGGGGATGCCCCTATTTATTGATACTATAAAAGCAGTTTTTTTACTTTACAGTTTTGTAAACTATATAAAATATATGTACCTATATTTTTTTACAATACATAATAACTGATTATTTTCATAATACCATTGATAAATGAATATATTATTTAATTCATGTCAATACTAAAGATTTATTTAAATTTTTATAATAAATATTATTCATATTTATAACAAATACGAGTACCCAATGTATTTATTTTGACACTTTGTGTAATTTTTGAGCAGTTGGCAACATTGAATTCTTCAGCCAATCAGTGTGCAGGCCAGTCAGTAGCCAGACTTTGAGTTATCTGACAGCTGACATTTTGTTTGTGTTTATCTGCAAAAAATATTTTGATAAGTTATCGTCCATAGTTGTTTCATGGTATTATGTAAAATAGTCCAGATCATCAATAGAATTTAGTTAAAATTAAAGGTATGTAATGACCGTTTATACATTATTGTGTAATGTATAACAAATATAATTTTGCAGGTGATACAAAATGGATCTAACAAGGGATCTAAACAACAAACTCGTGCAACAAAATGATTTGTATTGCGTCACGTGCAATTCGTTTTTAAATTTTCCAATAATGTTGTTTGAAAATGGCAATGTTTGTGGACGATGCTACGCAAAAGAGCCACGTTGTAGCAGTGTTACTGCGATTCAAAATGTCGCACTTGAAAACATAATTAAATTTCTTGAGATCCCATGTCGATACAAATCAGAAGGATGCACCACTAAATTACTACACAATGAAATCACCATTCATGAAGAGTATTGTTCGTATCGGCAGTACAATTGTCCATCGAAGGAAAACTGTTTCTGGCGTGGGTCAATCGGGAACTTAGTGAAACATTTTGAAGGATTTCATCCAACAATTTTACTCAAATCCGATAATTTAATCTTTGAATTTGACGTAAATTTAAGTGCTGAATTTTCATCTCACATGTTATTGTTGTGTAATTGTGAAGTGTTTTTGCTACAATTGCAAATGGACAGTGATAATTTTTGGTGCGCGGTTTGCTATATTGGTGACGAAGACAAAGGGTCCAAGTATGAATTTTTTATCGAAGAAATTGGCTACAAACGAAGTTTTTATTTTCGTAATGATTCGAAAAAAGCAATTTTGCCTCAATGTTACATGTCGGGTTTAGATCGTGATCGCGCGATTCAAATTGAAATGGCTCCTTTGAAGTTATATTTCACTAACATTGATGTTATTTCCGCTAAATTACGTATTGTAGGGGGTTCTCTTATGGAAGAATTAGATGAGGGCATTTTGGCACATTTAGAATGTCCAGTCTGCAATTTATACATGTTACCACCGATACATCAGTGTTTAGCCGGGCACAATCTCTGCTGCAAGTGCCGACCTAAATTGGGGCAATGCCCCACTTGCAGAGGGCGCATTGAAAACACTCGCAATTACGCTCTAGAAGCAGTTAGCGCCAAAACTAAATATCCCTGCGTGAATCGAATTTACGGTTGTCTCGTCGTTCTCCCCGGTTCGCTCATTGAAAAACACGAACAGGAATGTAAATTGCGCACGTATTCTTGTATCATACATAATGCTAGCTGCACTTGGCAAGGGAAACATTGCGATTTGCTAGAACATTTAAGATCGGTTCATAAAATTTCTAACTCGTATCAAACTAAAATTAATTATAACGGGAATCAGTTTTACATGTACACGACTAACTATGATTTCTTAATCGCTTATGGAGAAGTGTTTAAAATTGGTCATAAATATGAAAATAATTCGCAAACTACTTTCTGGAATTGCAGGGTATTCGGTGCGCAAAATAAAAGTAAATTTAAATTCAGAATTACATACAGTAATGATTTGGGCGATTTTCTATTGGTAAAAAGCGCTTTGTGTTTACCATATACTGTTGATGAAGAATTTTTTAATCATAATTTATCATTCCCTCAAACCTTATCTACAAGAGTCGGCAACACCGTTCGCTGCGAAATTGTCAGATTGTAAGCAATCCAAATGCATTCGACGCTTGTGATAAACAGACCAAATTTATATGGTAATGGTTCTAATTCTAAAATTACTTCTTAAGTCTTTTTCTTTACAACTGTAATATTGGTTTATCAGTAATAATAAATAATAATGTAGTGTGTATATAACAAGTTTTATTTCATAAAATAAACATTTTCAAGCATCAAGTAACAAATTCAAATTAGCAGGTCCAGTGTAACCATTATGCTGAAAAGCTTTCAAAAACGTTTGATAATGTTCTGGTAAATTTGATTCACTTGCACCGCGAATAATAACATCGAGATATGTACCAGATGGTCTTCTGTCCTCCGGTAATTCAGTTTCATTCTCATCTTTCGGAAAATTCACCTGTTGATACAACCGACACTTTTCTATTTTCCCTTCCAATGTTTCAATGTCTCCTTCAATTGCAAAGTAAATGTTTTGGTCTACACCTTCCTGTCTGCAATTAATATGAACATTGTAAAATAAAATTTAATCAGATATGAATCATTTACTTGTCCAAATTAGCTTGATTTTCCATTTCAATTTCCCAAATCGCTCCCCAAACTATTTGACCCTTGCAGGGTACTATAGTTGCGGAACATCCTTGCCATCTTTTCGAAAATGTATTAAAAGTTAATCTGTAATCCTGTATCAATTTATTATTAAAAAGACAAAAACATTCAGATATATCATACCTTGAGCTGACCAATGCCTTTTCTAATGGCAGTTGGACTATTCATATGAATTCTCTGAGCTAGTAAGTTACTACCATACGCAAAATACATGAACGTTTTTGACATTTTGATTAACTATGATAACGATGGAATGATATTTGACTTGTGACTAATAACCTGCAATCAGTAACACAAGGTGACATGTCATTTTGAATATTCCTAAATATTTATTTACTTGTAATAAGATGTTACATATTATGAAACTGCTACTATTTATTTAAATCAATTTAAATGAATATGAAATAAAATTAAAAAAGAATTACTAATGTCAAATGTATAAGTCGGTAAAACAGATACGTAATATGGTATAGTACGTTGAAATTGGAAAATACGAAAATAGAAACCTGTATTAATTTGACTAGACAGTAATTTATTTGTTACCTTAAAATAGGTAACTTCATTTTGAGAATAAATTCTTGATATATAAATTTGTAATTTGCAAATTTAACGTGTTAATGGAATTTTAAAAATTATCATGAAGTGAACACATTTAACAAATCACACTATATTTTTAGCGACTGTGGAGACGTCTTACAGACAAAAATGTAATTAAAGGGAATGACAAATGTACAAATCGGTAAAACAGATGCTTGTAATGTATAGTACGTCGAGATTGAAAGTACGAAAGTAGTAATCTTATTAATTTGATTCAACAGTAATTTATATATTGTCATAATTTATATAACTAAATTTTGAGTATAAATTCTTGATATAGAAATTTGTAATTTGTGAATATAACGTCTTAATAAAAATTATCATGAAGTGTAAACATTTACCAACTCGCACTATATTTTAACGCGACTGTAGAGACGTCTTGTAGATAAAAATGTAATTAAAGACAATGACAATCGTTTGACAGTTTGTTGTTATAGTAATTTTGTCCATAAATAGGTAGTTTACAACGTTTTTATAATAAATATGGATGAAAAACATAAAATAATTATACAAAAAAATTATGTACAACTTGTTCAAACGGCTGATTTAAATAAAATACTGCCGCAACTTATATCAAACGGGGTATTTTCTAATCGTATTGCTGAACCATATCAGGTATGCATTTAATACCGAACATATATATTCATTACAACTTTTAAAACGTCTTTTAGGATCAAAGTAAAACGTTATTAGACCGTAAACGCAATTTATTTGCGAATATCCATAGACGAGGTCCTGAAGCATTTGACAAACTTGTATTATCTTTAAGAAATATTGGCGATTATCAGCACACAAATTTAGCTAATTTACTGGAAGGAAAAGAACAAAGTGCGGCCAACAATGAGTGCAACTATAGTAACACGTATCATAATATCAACAATGCAGAAGATGTCATCGATGAGGAACCTGACAATGAAACATGTGTTTTTAATAATGCAAGCGGTGCTTATCCATTTAAGCTCGCAGAAAATCAACGGCCTGCTCATATTAGACAATTATCAGAAGAATCACCATATGCTAACATTAATTTAAGCGACGAACCACTTAAAGTATTTGTAAGAAAAGCGGAAGAATTTTTTGATAACCCAAAACATTCAAAAGTGCCTGTTTATCCAATGAGGTCAAAGTTACGAGGACTTTATTTGGGAATAAACAACGTAAGTTTTATTAATGACATTCGTAGTTTACGTGAAGGCGCACAAGTTGACGAAAAGAATTTAAAAGATCTTTTCACACAAATGGATTTCGAGTGTTTTACTTACAGAGATCAAACTAAATATGATATATTGAAATTACTAAAACAGTTTACAAAAAGTGCAACTAACCCTTTTTTAAAACGTGCTGATTGTATAATTGTTGCTATTATGAGTCACGGCGAAGAAGGAGACACACAAGAAAGTAGTCAAGTGATCACCTCCGATGGTCAGCGTCTATCAGTTTCTTCGATTCTAGAACATTTTAATAATTTCAACTGTCCAGATTTCCAAAATAAGCCTAAAATTTTTATGTTTCAAATTTGTCGAGGGGATAATTTGCAACGCGGGGTGCCCCTTCAGCGCCGCATTCGCGCTGACGGTGTCAATAATACCGCGGGGTTTGTTCGCGAAATGACGGATATGCTAATAGCGTGGTCCACTTTGCCAGGTGATCGCTCATACAGAGACACCAAACTAGGTACGTGGTACATGCAGTTGGTTTGTGAAGTTTTCATGAGGCATTCTTATGATACAGATGTTGAAAGGTTACTTAAAATTGTCGATGAAAAGTTAAAGAATCTGAAATCGGAAGATGGTAACATGCAAACATCTAGTTATGAATCACGTGCGTTTAAACTATGCTACTTGCATCCCGGATTGTATGAGTGATATTTTTATAGTATTTTCAGTCATCTATTTTATATTAAAATGTTCATGCTAGCAACTAGCCGTCGCCGACGTAGAACTGTGTTATTAATATTATCAATAAATATAAGTTAGGTTTTATAATTGAATATTACAATAACTATATTTTTAATAATGGATTTATATATGTAGAAAATTACAATATATTTTATTTCAATTTATATGATCTGTATAATTTATTTATGTTACAAATGCAATATCTGAAATACATCAATAAATATGTAATTGAATGCTTTGACAATTTTAGGTATTGTTTTTCACTGCTACTGTTACTGTTTCCGTTCCTTAGAGCGAACAACAATTATTATTAATAATCCTCCTAAATAATATATAATTTCCTAGATTTCACGAATAAATACACTTAGCGAGCAAGACAGGTGATGGAAATGATGTTGTCTTTGTCAAACAATTTTATTTATTCTCATTATGGTTATACAATGATTATTTAATTATTACAATTATTTACTTAATATATACATAAATGAATTAGTGGTTGTGTTGAGGAAACTGGGGCACCTTTGACTACGTTGACTACGTTTCTAATTGTTGGGGCCCTCATGATATAAATGAATGAAATTTAAATTTTCATCAATGACGAATACAGAGAATTTCTCTGTGACAAAAAAGTTAACGTGAAATGATACGTCCGAAATGAGATATGTTCGTTTCTTCGATGCTCATTGATGAAAAATAGAGGAGCCTCTATTTTCCGTCGATGATGTTCGATTAGTTAAAAGCTGTGTAAATTAATATTATTACTAATAATAATTTAAAATTGTACGTTAAGCGCTTGAAAGCCGATCGACCAATCAGATTGCTTGCATATCTACCAGTGGCGTTCTAATCATTTTGCATGCTCTAATTTTATTTTTATTGATAAATGATTAATTATTCGTTAATTAATAACGAGAAAAAGCCTCATATACTCAAAATTATATGGGTTATAAGTTAAAAATAGTTATTGTTACAGTTTTAGCTAAAAAATGTGAATAAAAAATTAGTAGCCCACGATATTTTAAATGAAATCTACGCCGCTGCTAATTTCCTCCCCTCCTCTCAACGCATCGCTGTATGATAGCGCCACATGTCTTGTATTCATTTTTTTGAAATTGGAAATTAATTTCAAAAAATCGTCCACTGTTCTACGTAATTATATTATTTAACTTTTTGTATTGCTATTAAATGTAAAGTATCAATAAAACACGCATCTAGAATACCTCTGATAAATTTTAATTTGGTATCACATTTCGCGCCATCGTTTTTCAATAGTATCTGATCTGTCAGTGTTTGTGATCATGGAAAAATTAAATTTTGACGCAAAATACATATTTTAAACTTACATCAATCGATTCAATATTTTCTCGTAATCTTTTTAATATATATATAAATTGTTGGTGAAGTCTGAAATATTAGTTTGTATGGTGGAAAAGATCTATTTGACAGTTTTATGTCGACGTAGGACCGATCTAAAGAACAGAAGATGACATTACAGCTGTTGCTGAACTTGGGGACGCTAATGGGACACACACAAACTGTACAAAGCTGCTGAAAGTATAACAGAATGAAGTACATGGCACCAGTAATTCCAGTAGAAATCGTTTCTATAACCTGAAATTTTATCAACATGCACTGGAAAATCTGCAGGTACTATTGAATGTGTACAGCTGCTGGAGATGCAACAGTATGAAGTACATGGAACATCAAACACCTCTTGGACTAGCAATTGTATTATTATTTAATAGTTCCAGTTTGTTTTGCAATCAAAGGTTAGAATATCTTTCTGATAGATTATTTTAAACTGTTCTTGCTTTTTCATTCATCATCGTTTAATAAGAAGAGAAATCTGTTTGCAGATTCTGATGCAGAATTTAATGCTCTATAAATTTAATTTAAAGCACTTTTCAGTAGAAAGTTCTGCAATGAATTTAAAGCAAAAAATTTACTTCCTCGGCCTATTTAAAATTAACAATTTTGTTGTCTTGCAGAATGTCCTCGACCAAACAACTCCAGCGAGCGACATCCTCATAAAATCTCGCCTATGGAGATGGGACACTGCTGCATGCACTTGGACAAGTAGCTGCGGCTGCTCAATACAACATGGTACTCCTGCGCCATCTTGAGCGACGAAGACGACCAAGAGGGTCGTCATCTGCGAGAACCTCCAGGTATGACATCCATTCAACCTAAACACTTTTAATAATGTTATGAAGAATCACTTTGCAGGCCGGAAGTTATTCGTCACCGCGTCCGAATACTGGCATTTCCGGAAGATGGTGACGCTGCAGCTGGCGCTGGCTGGTATTAGTGGGACACCTCAACTTCCGGCTACAAACCATCCTCCGAGATGCACGATGACACCTCTAGTACAAGCAGATGAATTGTTCATTGCCATCGCAATCGTCGTCAGGTGCTCCAGGTACTCGATGTGCAGAGGTGGTGAAGAAACAGGACCAGCACACATCGTAAGTGCATATCCAGTTCAACTTACAATTATATACAAGCTGGCTAGTATTTTTATACCTCATTGCACAGTTTTCATTTTGTGTTTGGGAACAAAAAGTATCGAATTGGGAACTGCAGATTCCGAAAATGACGTTTAAACATTTCTACGGCCTCTAGTTTTTTACTAAACATCTTGGCAAGCCGAACCGGGCGGAAGAGCTCAGTGATTTGTGTCTACCAATTACAGATCATAAATTATTTGCATGGGGTAAATAGCTCCGAGGTAACGTGTCGGACTGTGGATCGTGAGATCCTCAGTTCGAATCCCACTGCCGACAGTTACAAATTTAAATTTACCCCTGTGGTTCCTCCTCCACTAACATCCTTGGGGGCTATGATTTGACGGCTGGTAACCGCACTTCATACGAAAAAATATATCACTTACCGAGATCTGCGTAAGCAGAGTGCCACACCCGTAATGGGTAAAAGGCGTGATGATATATTTATTTATTTTATTTTAATTATTTGCATTATTGTAGTGACATACATTTTACAACTTTGAAAATTATGTTCATGTATAATTTGTAAACAAAATTAGCTTTTTAAAATTTATTATAAAACTTTGGTATTTACACAGTTGACAAATTGATACATCGACTGTACATATTTTTGGTCCAAAAAATTTGTAATTGTATCAAAGCGGGTACATTGCAAGTATGAATTATTTAAAATATTCAACTTAAATGACTAGTTTGAATGCATAAAACCATTGTATAAAAAATGAGGTGCTAAACAGATTCAATAAAAACAAACTTTTGTAGTCAAGTACTTGAATCCTACGGACAAAGTCGTAAATTGTTAATATTTATAAATCAATAAAAAACTAGAGATAAATTCTGTACTCATTATGGAGTTGATGTATAAAGTGGTCATAATTTAAAATAATTTTATTCTTCTGTTTGAAAAAATTGTTGTATTGAATGTACTTTTGTGAATCAGAGATTTTAATTAAATTAATTGGGTTTGAACTGCGCAGAGTCCGAATGACGTACAGCGCCGCTACTAATTGTTCATGTTGGATCATTGCTCATCGAACTCTCGGTGAGTGATCACGTATTTCTCCTTCGTTCTCACACACCGTCGTAGTCGTCGTCATTTACAATTCACATACGCTTAAAATGTGAATTCAAGTGCAGAAGAGCGTGTTTCCAGCCGATCCGAGATGAGCGCACGATTCCAGCCAAGCAGATCCAGGCCTCTCCGTCTCTGCAGCCCAGTACTGTCGTAAGTCCCGACCGGCAACCACAGATTTCCCCGATATATATTGAGAGAATAGTTTCACTCAGGGGAATGATGCGAAGTAGCCGGGAAGTAGCCTACATCGTAGACCGTACCTCCCCGGTATTATCGGAGGTCAGCGCTACGAAGTAGCCGCGTACTCCACCGCAGATAATAGCTATCATTAAGTATTATCGGAATATAAGACCTGGGCCCAGGTTGCGGTGGATGCGCGGTGAAAAAACTGAGCTTAGTAGGGCATCGCCCGAAGAGTTCTAAGATTAAGACTGTGAAATTGTTTCATAGGCTATAAGTAGCCGGACAGCGTTGAGTATAAGGGCCAACCGCCAGACTATTTACGGTGGTTGGTCGTCAACAAGTAACAGTTCTTAATAAGGCGAAGGGTGAAATGTGTCGGAAGGGACGGCAGTACTGGGTAAACCAAGTGTGGTTGGCAGATTCGAACGAGAGACCTGGGGGATGAACAGCGATGGACAACGCGGGATGTGAAGCCGTCGCGCCGAACCCCTGCAGGTGCACCTGCAGGGGGGTGGATCACACCTAGCGCCAGAACTCGCTAGAGCGGGTAAGTTTTTATTATTTATCTACAACAATCCAAACATAAAACACAAAAAATATAATTATTTTGTTAAAATCAAAACGTTTGAAAACGTTTTGATATTTTTGCTGGTCGCGAGCTCGAACACTGGCGATTCATCCGGCAAAAACTTGCTCCATCTCGATCTATAAACGATACAAATTCAAATAAATAATACATTTTCGTATCAAATTTGATTTGCTATAACAATTATGTTCCTTAAATGATTGTAAAATTATTTGCTCTAGTTTATTTTAAAATAAAACATATGTAAATTTCCTATTCTTTATAGATTTCTATATATTTTTTCTACGAGTCATAGTTGCACAACATTTTAATTAACTTAATTGCTTTTTAAATTGGTTACTGAATTATTGATTTTTAATAAACAAAAGTTGCAAACTAAAAGAGATACAAACCCAGGACCTTCACCAATCGATTCTACGGCCCAAATTACATAAATATACAAAATTTCGTTAAAATTGGTCCACGTATTAAATTTTTACAGCAAACAGAAAATTTTATTTCGTTAAAAAATGTATCTGATATAATTTCTATTATGTTTTGTACCTTTGACGACCTATACATTAAAAACTAAAAAAGATATTCAAATTAAAAATCAATATTTTGATTCCTCAACATTTGATTGATAGTCTAGCAAAATTTCAATTTATTTCCTATAAAATTTATACCCCTAAAAATGATTGAAACATTATTTACTCTAGTTTATTTTACAGTAAAACACATGTAAATTTAGTTTGCAATTTCGTATTTTTCGTAGATTTCTATATATTTTTACTGCACGTCATTGTTGCATAAGAATTTAATTACACTAATTACTTTTGATTTGGTTACCGAAATATTGATTTTTAATAAACAAAAGTTGCAAACTAAAAGAGATACGAACCCAGGACCTTTACCAATCGATTCTACGACCCAAATTACATAAATATACAAAATTTCGTTAAAATTGGTCCACATATTAAATTTTTAGAGCAAACTTAAAATTTTGTTACGGTAAAAAATGTATCTGATATAATTTCTATTATGTTTTGTACCTTTGGCGACCTATAAATTAAAAACTAAAAAAGATATTCAAATTAAAAATCAATATTTTGATTCCTCAATATTTTATTGATAGACTAGAAAATTTAAATTTATTTCCTATAAAATTTATGCCCCTAAAAATGATTGAAACATTATTTACTCTAGTTTATTTTAAAGTAAAACATATGTAAATTTAGTTTGCAATTTCGTATTCTTTGTAGATTTCTATATATTTTTACTGCACGTCATTGTTGCATAAGAATTTAATTACACTAATTACTTTTGAATTGGTTACCGAAATATTGATTTTTAATAAACAAAAGTTGCAAACTAAAAGAGATACAAACCCAGGACCTTCACCAATCGATTCTACGGCCCAAATTACATAAATATACAAAATTTCGTTAAAATTGACCTACGTATTAAATTTTTAGAGCAAACTGAAAATTGTGTTTCGTTAAAAAATATATCTGATATAATTTCTATTATGTTTTGTACCTTTGGCGACCTATAAATTAAAAACTAAAAAAGATTTTCAAATTAAAAATCCATATTTGGATTCCTCAATATTTTATTGATAGTCTAGCAAAATTTTAATTTATTTCCTGTAAAATTTAAGCCCCTGAAAATGATTGAAACTTTATTTGCTCTATATTATATTAAAGTAAAACACATGTAAATTTAGTTTTCAATTTTGTATTCTTTGTAGATGTCTGTATATTTTTACTGCACGTCATTGTTGCATTTTAAATTTAATTAAACTAATTACTTTTGAATTGGTTACCGAAATATTGATTTTTAATAAACAAAAATTGCAAACTAAAATAGATACGAACCCAGGATCTTCACCAATCGATTCTACGTTAAAAAATATATGGATATGCAAAATTTCGTTAATTTTGGTTCAAAACTAAAAATTATGTTTCCTGATAAAAATTATTTGATATAATTTGTATTATAATATGTTGTACCCCTATTATTTACCAGGCAAACATGTGTGACAATACATACGGTCCTTATGTATTTATGTATTCCCAAAAAATATTTGTAGGTCCATATTTCGATAACAGAAAAGATAATTTATATCTGTTTTAATTTTCGGGAATTGTATATTTTATTTTATTATTGCAATCAACTTTGGTACATAAAATGTATTGGAAAAAATTAAAAGTGATTTAAATTCGTTTTCAAATTATATTTTTTGCTGTTTTTGTTTATTTACTTTCGTGGACAAAGTCTGACTTATTTTTTGGGGCGCAGGTTTATTGGCGTAGACGACGACACCCCCTCGACATTGCCAACAAGTCGAGAGATCTGCAACTGCAGAACCCCATAGGTTTTCGCATTTTGTAAGTCAAGAAATAATGACATACAATTTAAACTTTTACTAACTGGCTCGTTATTTCTTTTCAGATGCGGGATCCTGAGTTGCAGAGCACAGCAGCCAGCTGTGTTTTATGTGTGTGTTTCATTCTTTTCTTTGGTGGCCACCAATTTCTTCTCTTTTCTTTTATTCTTTTCCAGATCATTCATATCATTTCATACTCATATCATTGTTTGCGTCCAGGGGATGCAAACATTTTCTCTGCAGTTGGGGTGGACCTTGCCGCGGTTGCAGAGCTTAACCAGCTTCAGGTTCTCTGAAGCTGGGACCAACTCACCCCAAATTATATTTTATATTTTATTTTTGTTGAATATTTTGTTGTTTTCTGTTCACAGGTACATCAAACAAGATCAATGAATATTATATTATATTTTTGTATTATTGTTGAATAAATATTTATTTATGTGTGCAAAATAAATTATTTATATGTATAAATATGTTTTTATTTCCCCTATTTTTATTTCAGGGCATGAAATAGTGCAATTTCAGATCCCTAGTACAATTAAAGCCATAGGTACCCAATAAATCCTCCCAGTTCAAATCTGGGTTGGAACGCTCTGCTATTGCAGATCCCTAGTAAAATACAGCCATAGCTACCCAATAAATCCGCTCCAGTTCGATTCTGGGCGTGGCAGATCTGCTATTGCAGATCCAGGTTATTTTCGAGCAACAAAAAAATTCGAAGAATGCGTGACGTCACAACTTTTACCTACCAAAAAACTGCGCATGCGTGACGTCACGACCCCCTCCCCAATTTTATATCATTTTTTATTTCAGAGATCAGTGTGATTAGTTGCGGCACAATGGTCGGTCGGGTTTTAAGTTCAGTGAGTGAAATATTGTGAAGTGAATTATTTCTTCGAAGATTTAGTAAGTTCTGACATTGTTCTAGTTATTTTGATAAATATTTATTTTGGAAATATATTTTTTTGATATATAAAATTACGCGAGGGGCTCGATTGTATGTACCGGTGTTTACGTAATAAATTCGGGAGGTATGTAGTTGAAATATTACATTTTTATGTTTTAATTTTAAAGATTTGAATATAAAATCATATGTAAATGTAAGTTTAAACTGTGATTTATTTATTCATAGTTTTTTTTTTGAGAAATTGTAAATTTTTATCCAAAACTAATTTTCAATTGCATATTTAAAAAGTGCATAATTTTGTCATGCATATAAATTTAAACATTTTACGTTTATTTTCTGTATATTTAAATGTAATAATAATATATTTCCAATACTACTATCATTTTATTAAGCAAAGGATTGTCTTGAACAAACTAAATCGAACCGCAAAATTCAGTTTAATTACGTTCGGAACCGAGACTGGCGATTAAAAATAAAAGTGCAGTGTTGTGTAGTGTATTTGTGAATAAGTGCAGTGATTGATTCGCGAATTTAAATCCCGTTAGTGAGTAGTGAGTGGTGTAAAGTGTCGTCTACGAAGTGTGTGCACCAGGAGCAGTCCACCAGGTCTTCAGGAAGGCGTTGCAGTTTGCTGTAGGCTCGAAAATAGCTTTCTAAATGGTTGGTTGAATTTTAAATTAATACTTTCAATATTTAATTCATTGTTGAAGCTGATATATTTTTTGCGGATTTGTTTGAAGTGTTCTAAATATTTTTTTTGTATTGTTGCAGGTTCTGGAGAACTACAGAAGGCAAGGTCAGTAATTTACATGTGCCTCTTCTTCTCTATCCCTTTTTGCAATAATGCACGATGTACTTTACATATGTTATTTAAATATTTCACACTTGCTACATATGATTTACTACCTGTATATCTACGTAGTTAATTATTTTTAATTAAATTACTTCCTAATAAATATTATGAAACAAGTACCTTTCGTAATACTCGCTCGAAGCTAATTGTTTATTGCTTGGAAATAATAATTTTTACAGATTTTACCAAAAAATACAGGATATAGGTCATATTATTGTACTTTATTTTCCAAGGCACATGTTGTAGTGGTGTTAGTTGGGTCGTGCTTCGAATCTTCGAAATACAACCGAAACATTTAATAAAAACGAGCGATATTTTACTGTTTTATAAAAATAAATTACTTTCATTCGTTTAAAAATCTCTCTCGGGCTTGCTATAAATTCAAGGCTTTTCGAAGCCTTAAAAGTTCCTCGAAGACCTACAAATATATTTAGAAATTTTATCTGTATCTCAAAGGCCTTGTGGGGCCTTCACAGGGCCCTCAAAGGCCTTGAGGGGCCTTCACAGGGCCCTGAAAGGCCAGTATCATCAAACAACTTTTCTAGAAGACAACAGAATATTTTAATTGGGCTTTCGCAACAACTGTTATTTTCCAGTAAATTTTGCAAATAATTAAATAATTAATATTAATTTGTTTGAATAAATATTTTTTTAAGAATGAGGTAAACTTCGCGAATTTTTTTCGGGCTCGGGTCGGTTTTTCGCGTTTTCAGGTCAAGTTAGGATTGTTGATTTTTATATGGAGTGTACAATTTAACTTAATTAACATTTATGAATGGGGTCCTTCACTAGCGACATATAATAGCAAATAAGTCATTTATATTATAACTATATCAAAACACATCGTACTAGATAAAGTATAATTTAAAAAAAAATATTATTATTAAGATATTAGAGTTTTAAAGGTGGCCATTTTGAAGTCGTCAATGTATAGTTTCTCTGTGCTTCTCTTACACACATATCTATACTATTTCAAATTCTTTGTACTTTATTTTTATTGAGCAATTGGCACCAAATTTGATAATTTGTACTTTGTTTTGTCTGCGTAACACGGCGAAATTAAAGAAATGTTGAATGACATAGATTAGCAAAAATTTATCAATGGTTTGACTACAATAATCTAACAGTTTATTTATATTTTTTTTCTGGAATACAACTATTCATGTATATTTTAATTAATTACCACGAAAAGTTTTTTTAATTCTATTTAAATAATTTTTTATACTATTGATATGTGTGACTATAATTATTTACTAACACACTTAATAAATCATTTCGACTTAGTGAATAACAATTAAGACTTTTTAAAACTGTATATAGTCTTCTATTTAGATAATATTTCATACAAAAATATATTTTTTTAATAGTAAAGGACCCCATATAACTTAATGTTAAAAATTATTAATTTATAATCGTATATTTCAATGGTTTATTTTGCATAGAAATCTCAATAGTAATTTTTGAATTATTTTATTGAACCTATGACCTCTAGCAACAACCTTTACCTTTACTTTGGGGAAGACTTGGCCTCTGGCGTGGTTGACACGTTGAGTAACCTTGTCTGTCGCTCTGACCCCAAAATCTATGAACTCCATAGTGGGTTCAACCTTCCTTTTCCCTTATACAACCTCTCAGATTTTTCTAACTTTAAATTTTTTGACCTGGGAAACACTCCACATAAAAAATGACATTTTGAATTTTAAATTTCGGATTTTCAGGTGGACATCATAACTTTTAAATAGTAAAGTTTAGATTTTTTTCGTTCGTCGCCGGGGCGTACGTCGTTGGGGGGGCACCTAACGTGTGCCCTATTGGTGGTGGTTTTTTACTAATCATATTTTTTGGGGTGTAGCCCGTCCTTGTAGGCGGAGCACCCCCTGTATGCATTTCAGGGCGCTTATTTTAAATAAAAAAAAATTGAATTTCTAATATTTATATTTACACTAGCATTTGAGGGTTTTGGGGCGTATCTCGGTGAAAAATTGAGTTACAGTAATATTGTAAGAAACAAAGATATGTAGATTATTATTTTTATTTGAAATATTTGTATTCATTTTGTACCGTATAAGAATTGAAACGTTTTTAAATTATTTTCAATACATCCAGTTGAATCCAAGTCATATATTTTTTTATATTAAGGGAGTAAAGATGTAATAAAATAGTAGGTGTACATAACAATATGTACAAATGACTTTAATAAACCTATAAAGGATAAAGCGATAAATACACTTTAAAACGTAAATAGAAACTTATTTTTCGTAATTACGTGGAAGAAATTTGAGGTACATCCAATTAAAAAATGCCATCATGACATGATAGCAAACGTGTAGAAAGGTTATTTGATGGTTTTTCTTCCTTAAGATTTTTTAGCCTATATGGAGTTTTAAAAATATATATGTAAATATTTTTGTATAGTATATTGTTAATTCAAAACTGAGGATTTCAAAAATCCCACAGAAATTTTCTGGGGTCCTAGATTTTGAAAAATCCCTGTTTAAAGTATAGTTTGTAATAATTTGAATTGTGCATAAGAATAATTCAATTATAACTCTAACATAGTTCTCATTGGTTTGTTGAGATGTCTGTTTCCTTTCTGTACGTTCAATAGTTTTCTAGTTCGCCGCAAGATGGAACGGTTGTCAAGAACTAATATTTTATTCATAGATTGAAGCCTTTTTTGAAAATTCCACGATGTTTTTGTATGTTTAAAATGAAATTAATATTATATATAAATCATAAAATTTATTTGATGACATTTAAATCGCCTGTCATTTACCGACTGATTTATAGTTTGCTAGTTCGCCGCAAGATGGCACGCTTGTCAAGAACTTATATTTTATTCATAGATTGAAGGCTTTTTTGAAAATTCCACGATGTTTTTGTATGTTTAAAATCAAATTAATATTATATATAAATCATAGAATTTATTTGGTGACATTTAATTTGCCTGTCATTTACCGACTGATTTATAGTTTGCTAGTTCGCCGCAAGATGGCACGCTTGTCAAGAACTTATATTTTATTCATAGATTGAAGCCTTTTTTGAAAATTCCACGATGTTTTTGTATGTTTAAAATCAAATTAATATTATATATAAATCATAGAATTTATTTGGTGACATTTAACTTGCCTGTCATTTACCGACTGACTTATAGTTTGCTAGTTCGCCGCAAGATGGCACGCTTGTCAAGAACTTATATTTTATTCATAGATTGAAGGCTTTTTTGAAAATTCCACGATGTTTTTGTATGTTTAAAATGAAATTAATATTATATATAAATCATAGAATTTATTTGATGACATTTAAATTGCCTGTCATTTACCGACTGATTTATAGTTTGCTAGTTCGCCGCAAGATGGAACGCTTGTCAAGAACTTATATTTTATTCATAGATTGAAGCCTTTTTTGAAAATTCCACGATGTTTTTGTATGTTTAAAATCAAATTAATATTATATATAAATCATAGAATTTATTTGGTGACATTTAATTTGCCTGTCATTTACCGACTGATTTATAGTTTGCTAGTTCGCCGCAAGATGGCACGCTTGTCAAGAACTTATATTTTATTCATAGATTGAAGGCTTTTTTGAAAATTCCACGATGTTTTTGTATGTTTAAAATCAAATTAATATTATATATAAATCATAGAATTTATTTGGTGACATTTAATTTGCCTGTCATTTACCGACTGATTTATAGTTTGCTAGTTCGCCGCAAGATGGCACGCTTGTCAAGAACTTATATTTTATTCATAGATTGAAGCCTTTTTTGAAAATTCCACGATGTTTTTGTATGTTTAAAATCAAATTAATATTATATATAAATCATAGAATTTATTTGGTGACATTTAACTTGCCTGTCATTTACCGACTGACTTATAGTTTGCTAGTTCGCCGCAAGATGGCACGCTTGTCAAGAACTTATATTTTATTCATAGATTGAAGGCTTTTTTGAAAATTCCACGATGTTTTTGTATGTTTAAAATGAAATTAATATTATATATAAATCATAGAATTTATTTGATGACATTTAAATTGCCTGTCATTTACCGACTGATTTATAGTTTGCTAGTTCGCCGCAAGATGGAACGCTTGTCAAGAACTTATATTTTATTCATAGATTGAAGCCTTTTTTGAAAATTCCACGATGTTTTTGTATGTTTAAAATCAAATTAATATTATATATAAATCATAGAATTTATTTGGTGACATTTAATTTGCCTGTCATTTACCGACTGATTTATAGTTTGCTAGTTCGCCGCAAGATGGCACGCTTGTCAAGAACTTATATTTTATTCATAGATTGAAGCCTTTTTTGAAAATTCCACGATGTTTTTGTATGTTTAAAATCAAATTAATATTATATATAAATCATAGAATTTATTTGGTGACATTTAACTTGCCTGTCATTTACCGACTGACTTATAGTTTGCTAGTTCGCCGCAAGATGGCACGCTTGTCAAGAACTTATATTTTATTCATAGATTGAAGGCTTTTTTGAAAATTCCACGATGTTTTTGTATGTTTAAAATGAAATTAATATTATATATAAATCATAGAATTTATTTGATGACATTTAAATTGCCTGTCATTTACCGACTGATTTATAGTTTGCTAGTTCGCCGCAAGATGGAACGCTTGTCAAGAACTTAAATTTTATTCATAGATTGAAGCCTTTTTTGAAAATTCCACGATGTTTTTGTATGTTTAAAATCAAATTAATATTATATATAAATCATAGAATTTATTTGGTGACATTTAATTTGCCTGTCATTTACCGACTGATTTATAGTTTGCTAGTTCGCCGGAAGTAGACAGGGTTGTCAAAACAAAATTTTTATTTTTAGATTCATGCCTTTTTTTAAATATCCACGATGTAGTTCTATGTTTTAAATTAATGAATATAAATAATAGAATTTATTTAATGGCATTTAGTCCATTTCTAATTTACCGACTAATATTTTAGTTTAGTTATTCGCCGCGAGATGACAAGGTTGTAAAAACAAAATTTTTATTCTTAGATTCATGCCTTTTTCTAAATATCCACGATATAGTTTCATGTTTTAAATTAATTAATATAAACAATAGAATTAATTTAGTGACATTTAGTCCACTTCTAATTTACCAACTAATTTATAGTTTAGTTGTTCGCCGCGAGATGACACACGGTTGTCAAAACAATATTTTTATTAGATTCATGCTTTGTTTAAATATCCACGATGTAGTTGTATGTTTTAAATTAATTAATATTAATAATAGAATTTATTCAGTGGCATTTAGTCCATTTCTAATTTATCGATTAATTTATAGTTTAGTTGTTCGCCGCGAGATGACACGGTTGTCGAAACTTAGCAGTGGCGTAGATTTCTTTTAAACTATCGTGGGCTACAAATTTTTAATTCACATTTCTTAGCTAAAACTGTAACTATAACTATTTTTAACTTATAACCCATATAATTTTGAATATATTTGGCCTTTTCTCGTTATTTATTAACGAATAATTAATCATTTATCAATGAAAATAAAATTGAATGATGCAAAATGATTAGAAAGCCACTGGTAGATGTTCAAGCAATCTGATTGGTCGAACATATTTCAAGCACTTCAACTTGCAATTTCAAATTATTAATGGAATAAATTTGAATTGTAGATAATAACAAGAGTTCAATTATACCTCGTACATAGTTGTCTTTGGTTTGAGATGTCTGTTTTCTTTCTGTACGTTCGTTGAACACGGAAATATAATGAGAAAAGTTATGTTATGTCAATTCGTGTTGTGAAATATTTATGAACGTTGTATTTAGTTAAATAAAGCATACAATTTGGTCAATACTACAACAATTTGTTAAACTAAATTATGGATCGTCTGTTGAAGCCCGGAAGACTCGATATTGATCTAGAATCGAACAGTGCTGGTCAGCAATGAAATCACTGACATAAAACTTTTACAAACTTCTTCATAGCTGTTCAACCTAATGAATCGGAAAAGCTGCGTCTCTTAATCAACTTTGTTTCACCGAATCAATATGAAAAAGTGAGTGATTCTGCTTCATTTAATGATGCTATCGCTATATTGAAAACCCTATAAAAGAAGCATTTGCTCGACATAAACTCTCTTCTTGTAAACATATTCGAGAATGTAAATTCAAAGCTGTCACAGCTGAAGCAAATAGAGATGACTGTGTACGAGATTCATTCATTGCTGGACTACAATCACATCATATCAGACGGAGATTTAATTTAAGTTTGACAGCATTCGCAAACCATGTTGTGAATGCTACTACTAGATAAATTTACGTTTTTTTAACATTCCCAGGCCTGCCGCGCTGCGTCCTCCCTGCACCATGTAACATTTGCGTTCGCTGTTTTCGATTTTTAATTTCGTTTCAGACATATTAACATATACAATTTATATACTGGTAGAAAGAGGAGAGTTCACCGGTCATTTTGATGTATAATACATGTTTTTTAATTGCGTATAATTGTTATTTGGAGCAATATAAATTTACGTTATTTTAACATTCCCAGGCCTGCCGCGCTGCGTCCTCCCTGCACCATGTAACATTTGCGTTCGCTGTTTTCGATTTTTAATTTCGTTTCAGACAAATTAACATATACAATTTATATACTGGTAGAAAGAGGAGAGTTCACCGGTCATTTTGATGTATAATACATGTTTTTTAATCGCGTATAATTGTTATTTGGAGCAAGATAAATTTACGTTTTTTTAACATTCCCAGGCCTGCCGCGCTGCGTCCTCCCTGCACCATGTAATATTTGCGTTCGCTGTTTTCGATTTTTAATTTCGTTTCAGACATATTAACATATACAATTTATATACTGGTAGAAAGAGGAGAGTTCACCGGTCATTTTGATGTATAATACATGTTTTTTAATCGCGTATAATTGTTATTTGGAGCAAGATAAATTTACGTTTTTTTAACATTCCCAGGCCTGCCGCGCTGCGTCCTCCCTGCACCATGTAACATTTGCGTTCGCTGTTTTCGATTTTTAATTTCGTTTCAGACATATTAACATATACAATTTATATACTGGTAGAAAGAGGAGAGTTCACCGGTCATTTTGATGTATAATACATGTTTTTTAATTGCGTATAATTGTTATTTGGAGCAAGATAAATTTACGTTTTTTTAACATTCCCAGGCCTGCCGCGCTGCGTCCTCCCTGCACCATGTAACATTTGCGTTCGCTGTTTTCGATTTTTAATTTCGTTTCAGACAAATTAACATATACAATTTATATACTGGTAGAAAGAGGAGAGTTCACCGGTCATTTTGATGTATAATACATGTTTTTTAATCGCGTATAATTGTTATTTGGAGCAAGATAAATTTACGTTTTTTTAACATTCCCAGGCCTGCCGCGCTGCGTCCTCCCTGCACCATGTAACATTTGCGTTCGCTGTTTTCGATTTTTAATTTCGTTTCAGACATATTAACATATACAATTTATATACTGGTAGAAAGAGGAGAGTTCACCGGTCATTTTGATGTATAATACATGTTTTTTAATCGCGTATAATTGTTATTTGGAGCAAGATAAATTTACGTTTTTTTAACATTCCCAGGCCTGCCGCGCTGCGTCCTCCCTGCACCATGTAACATTTGCGTTCGCTGTTTTCGATTTTTAATTTCGTTTCAGACATATTAACATATACAATTTATATACTGGTAGAAAGAGGAGAGTTCACCGGTCATTTTGATGTATAATACATGTTTTTTAATCGCGTATAATTGTTATTTGGAGCAAGATAAATTTACGTGTTTTTAACCTTCCTCTGCCTGCCGCGCTGCCTCCTCCTTGCACCATGTAACATTTGCGTTCGCTGTTTTCGATTTTTAATTTCGTTTCAGACATATTAACATATACAATTTATATACTGGTAGAAAGAGGAGAGTTCACCGGTCATTTTGATGTATAATACATGTTTTTTAATCGCGTATAATTGTTATTTGGAGCAAGATAAATTTACGTTTTTTTAACATTCCCAGGCCTGCCGCGCTGCGTCCTCCCTGCACCATGTAACATTTGCGTTCGCTGTTTTCGATTTTTAATTTCGTTTCAGACATATTAACATATACAATTTATATACTGGTAGAAAGAGGAGAGTTCACCGGTCATTTTGATGTATAATACATGTTTTTTAATTGCGTATAATTGTTATTTGGAGCAAGATAAATTTACGTTTTCTTAACATTCCCAGGCCTGCCGCGCTGCGTCCTCCCTGCACCATGTAACATTTGCGTTCGCTGTTTTCGATTTTTAATTTCGTTTCAGACAAATTAACATATACAATTTATATACTGGTAGAAAGAGGAGAGTTCACCGGTCATTTTGATGTATAATACATGTTTTTTAATCGCGTATAATTGTTATTTGGAGCAAGATAAATTTACGTTTTTTTAACATTCCCAGGCCTGCCGCGCTGCGTCCTCCCTGCACCATGTAACATTTGCGTTCGCTGTTTTCGATTTTTAATTTCGTTTCAGACATATTAACATATACAATTTATATACTGGTAGAAAGAGGAGAGTTCACCGGTCATTTTGATGTATAATACATGTTTTTTAATCGCGTATAATTGTTATTTGGAGCAAGATAAATTTACGTTTTTTTAACATTCCTCTGCCTGCCGCGCTGCGTCCTCCTTGCACCATGTAACATTTGCGTTCGCTGTTTTCGATTTTTAATTTCGTTTCAGACATATTAATATATACAATTTATATACTGGTAGAAAGAGGAGAGTTCACCGGTCATTTTGATGTATAATACATGTTTTTTAATCGCGTATAATTGTTATTTGGAGCAAGATAAATTTACGTGTTTTTAACCTTCCTCTGCCTGCCGCGCTGCCTCCTCCTTGCACCATGTAACATTTGCGTTCGCTGTTTTCGATTTATAATTTCGTTTCAGACATATTAACATATACAATTTATATACTGGTAGAAAGAGGAGAGTTCACCGGTCATTTTGATGTATAATACATGTTTTTTAATCGCGTATAATTGTTATTTGGAGCAAGATAAATTTACGTTTTTTTAACATTCCCAGGCCTGCCGCGCTGCGTCCTCCCTGCACCATGTAACATTTGCGTTCGCTGTTTTCGATTTTTAATTTCGTTTCAGACATATTAACATATACAATTTATATACTGGTAGAAAGAGGAGAGTTCACCGGTCATTTTGATGTATAATACATGTTTTTTAATTGCGTATAATTGTTATTTGGAGCAAGATAAATTTACGTTTTCTTAACATTCCCAGGCCTGCCGCGCTGCGTCTTCCCTGCACCATGTAACATTTGCGTTCGCTGTTTTCGATTTTTAATTTCGTTTCAGACAAATTAACATATACAATTTATATACTGGTAGAAAGAGGAGAGTTCACCGGTCATTTTGATGTATAATACATGTTTTTTAATCGCGTATAATTGTTATTTGGAGCAAGATAAATTTACGTTTTTTTAACATTCCCAGGCCTGCCGCGCTGCGTCCTCCCTGCACCATGTAACATTTGCGTTCGCTGTTTTCGATTTTTAATTTCGTTTCAGACATATTAACATATACAATTTATATACTGGTAGAAAGAGGAGAGTTCACCGGTCATTTTGATGTATAATACATGTTTTTTAATCGCGTATAATTGTTATTTGGAGCAAGATAAATTTACGTTTTTTTAACATTCCTCTGCCTGCCGCGCTGCGTCCTCCTTGCACCATGTAACATTTGCGTTCGCTGTTTTCGATTTTTAATTTCGTTTCAGACATATTAACATATACAATTTATATACTGGTAGAAAGAGGAGAGTTCACCGGTCATTTTGATGTATAATACATGTTTTTTAATCGCGTATAATTGTTATTTGGAGCAAGATAAATTTACGTTTTTTTAACATTCCCAGGCCTGCCGCGCTGCGTCCTCCCTGCACCATGTAACATTTGCGTTCGCTGTTTTCGATTTTTAATTTCGTTTCAGACATATTAACATATACAATTTATATACTGGTAGAAAGAGGAGAGTTCACCGGTCATTTTGATGTATAATACATGTTTTTTAATCGCGTATAATTGTTATTTGGAGCAAGATAAATTTACGTTTTTTTAACATTCCTCTGCCTGCTGCGCTGCGTCCTCCTTGCACCATGTAACATTTGCGTTCGCTGTTTTCGATTTTTAATTTCGTTTCAGACATATTAACATATACAATTTATATACTGGTAGAAAGAGGAGAGTTCACCGGTCATTTTGATGTATAATACATGTTTTTTAATCGCGTATAATTGTTATTTGGAGCAAGATAAATTTACGTTTTTTTAACATTCCTCTGCCTGCTGCGCTGCGTCCTCCTTTGCACCATGTAACATTTGCGTTCGCTGTTTTCGATTTTTAATTTCGTTTCAGACATATTAACATATACTATTTATATACTGGTAGAAAGAGGAGAGTTCACCGGTCATTTTGATGTATAATACATGTTTTTTAATCGCGTATAATTGTTATTTGGAGCAAGATAAATTTACATGTTTTTAACCTTCCTCTGCCTGCTGCGCTGCTTCCTACTTATCCTTATTCTCAGCTAATAGATAATGAATCAATTGATGCACTTGTGTCTTCTGTGGTTCCGGATTTCCTCTCCGTAATCGATGTCCAGCCAGAAATGTAAACTGCAATAACTGTGGAAACAAAGGACATTATTCAAAAGTGTGTAGAACATCTATCATCATGAACATAATAACCAGCGTCACTATTTTTCAATTTGTCAACGCACTGTAAACCCATTTCCATTATATCTCGTTCAAATTCAGAAAGTGACACTGTAATAAACTAATCAGTTTAAACCTCCAGAAAATAAGTTTTATTCAGCAAAATTGTACACATGAAATTCAGTACTAATAGAATGACAGTTAACATAATAAAGCGTTGCTAGTCAACGTATAGTTATTTAAAATATATGACAGACAGTAAATCATTTATAGAAATAGAAGCAAGTTGATCGCCATGGAGAGCTCAACAAATGAAAATCCACTGCCAAGAATAGAGGATATTGTCAACAAAGTAGCTAATTATACAGTGTTTACTTCGCTCTGCTTATCATCGAAACTGATAGACCTTTTACTGCATTTGAAGCTTGTGGCCAGCTATTTCAATTTAAAAGAATTCCCTTCGGTGTAGCCGCTTTTCAAACAATCATGAATGAAGTCATTAAATCTGAAGGATTAAAGGATACTTTTGTGTATTTAGATCAGGAAGAACTTGACAGAAATTTACAGAACTTTATGCATTCTAAACAATTGTTCGTTCCCACTCTGAGAAGCTATAAAGGCTTTTGAAAATCTGAAAAAAGAAATTGAGTCTGCTACTGTTTCATCTATTAATAGCGATGTCCAATTTACAGTGTTTCTGATTTTGCCATAGCTGTTTCTATGTCTCAGTCTGGTCGTCCAGTAGCCTTCTTATCGAGAACTCTTTCACACACAGAACGAAAGCACTCTATAGTTGAGAAAGAAGCCCAAGCGGTTGTAGAAACTCTTAAAAAATGGAGACACTTTTTACTTCTAACGGACCATCTGCTGCCTAAAAACTATATTAGTTGTTAATAAATCAGATTAAAGTTTGTTTTTCGTACATGAAACTACAATTTTACGTTTAGCATGTCCCCTTGTGTGACACAACAGAGATTCGTAATTTAAGGTTAGAAAATAATTCGGTAGCTTATGTTCATTGATGAAAAATAGTGGAGCCTCTATTTTCCGTAGATGATGGGTTCGATTAGTTAAAAGCTGTGTAAATTAATATAATATAATAAATAATAATTTAAAATTTAAAGTTAAAATGCTTGAAATACGTTCAACCAATCAGATTGCTTGGACATTTTCCAGTGGCGTTCTAATCATTTTGCATGCTTTAATTTTATTTTTATTGATAAATGATTAATTATTCGTTAATTAATAACGAGAAATATCCTAATATACTCAAAATTATCTGGGTTATAAGTTAAAAATAGTTATTGTTACAGTTTCAGCTAAAAAATGTGAATTAAAAATTAATAGCCCACGATAGTTTAAAAGAAATCTACGCCGCTGGTAACCTACCTCCTTCCCCTCGCAGCAACTAGTTTACGCAATCGCTGTATGATAGCGCCACTTGTATTGTTTTCATTTTTTGACAGTTTACAATTTAAACATTTTATATTCGTAGACGTTTGAAAAGTATTAAACACACATACTGATAAATGCTTCAAGGAACCCAACAAATCAAAGAAAACTATGTTACAGGTATAATTGTACTCTGTTGTTATATACAATTCATATTTATTACAAACTGCTACAAGTTTTAGGCAGAGGAATGGTTTTTGCTGGAGTTTTCCTCAAAATTGACATCAAAATCAAACTGTGAAGTATTTCATTGAATGATTAAAGTCGAATTATCCAAGGAGGGTATAGTATAAACTGGATTTCAGACATTGAAAGTGCAATTAACATATTTGTATCAAAGGTACATCATCATTTGCAGCTGATCTCTCCCGAGTAAGTTTATCATCCATAAAATTCTATACTAAACGATGAATCGGGGTAGAAATAGTGTTAATTATTAAATAAAAACCGAAGATTCGAATGGAGTAACTGAAACATTCTGTCAACATATATTAAAATCGTTTTATCTATAAGAATCAGTATTATGTTTTTATTTCTGATGCACACGAGGAAGAAAACTTTGAATCAATTGTTAAAACTATCTTTAAATGAACGAAGACTGTAGCATCCTTGTTAAATTATAAATAAATGACTTTTGATTCAGATATGAGTGAAGTATTTATTTTTTCTACGACCGAGCAAAATATATACATTTCCAACTGTCAGTTGAAAGCAGAAAATTGACATTTGCCGCTTGCCGAGCGGCAAAATAAATATCTCTAGTAGAATAGAAAAATGTACAGTTCATGATAACAGTAGGTAATATTTAACAATAGTTTCTTATAAGTTTACTTTTAATGACAAGTTACTTTGAACAAGGCATATTCCTTCTCATACCTATTCTTCGACTTTTCAGGTAATAGATTTAATATTACATTCTTCGCAGCTTCTTTGATGTGTGGTGGAGTACATTCCATTTCACATTCGTCACTATCCATCATGCCATGATGTTTCACAAAATTTTAACGTCATAATTGAATTGAAAAATTAATATCTGTCATGCGATTCAAACAAATAACAGAAGAAATAGTATCCATCACCTTGGAAACGGTTGAACATGGCTAACTGTAAAATGGATCGGAATAAATAAATATTTTCTTTCAGTTTTTTAATCATTATTGAATCGGTCGTAGAAAAAATAGTGTTTCTCGAGCAGAAAGTGTCCTGGCCGCTTATGCATGGTTATTATTATTAATGTAATAAATTTGAATTGTACATAATAACAAGAGTTCAATTATACCTCGTACATAGTTTATTTTTGGTTTGAGATGTCTGTTTTCTTTCTGTAAGTTCGTTGAACACGGAAATATAATGAGAAAAGTTATGTTATGTCAATTCGTGTTGTGAAATATTTATGAACGTTGTATTTATTTAAATAAAGCATACAATTTGGTCAATACTACAACAATTTGTTAAACTAAATTATGGATCGTCTGTTGAAGCCCGAAAGGCTCGATATTGATCCAGAATCGAACAGTGCTGCTCATAGCTGTTCAACCTAATGAATCGGAAAAGCTGCGTCTCTTAATCAACTTTGTTTCACCGAATCAATATGAAAATGTGAGTGATTCTGCTAGATGGAATGATGCTATCTCTATATTGAAAACCCTATAAAAGAAGCATTTGCTCGACATAAACTCTCTTCTCGTAAACATATTCGAGAATGTAAATTCAAAGCTGTCACAGCTGAAGCAAATAGAGATGACTGTGTACGAGATTCATTCATTGCTGGACTACAATCACATCATATCAGACGGAGATTTAATTTAAGTTTGACAGCATTCGCAAACCATGTTGTGAATGCTACTACTAATCCTAATTCTCAGCTAATAGATAATGAATCAATTGATGCATTTGTGTCTTCTGTGGTTCCGGATTTCATCTCCGTAATCGATGTCCAGCCAGAAATGTAAACTGCAATAACAAAGGACACTATTCAAAAGTGTGTAGAACATCTATCATCATGAACATAATGTAAAACCAGCGTCACTATTTTTCAATTTCTCAACGCACTGTAAACACATTTCCATTAAATCTCATCGATATTCAGAAAGTGACACTGTAATAAACTCATCAATAGATATATCACGAGTGCTAAGAATTTAATCGGTTAAATTTGACATGTGTAGCTTATGCATAAAATTTTGCTTAAAAAGTGTTTGAGTACATAATAATTTGAAAAAATCCCGAGACCGCAGCTCGAGGGGTTTTATCTTAAATTATTATGTACGATAATACTTTTTTAAAAGCAACATTTTATAAATAAGCTAGACATCAAATTTAATCGATTGAATTCTTTAGCACGAGCGGTATATGTCAAGATTATTTCATGAATTTATAGCATAAACTTTAATACTTGGCGAAAAAATTGTACTATAATGTTGATTTTGACACATTTTCATATAAATAAATCGGTACACACATAAGCAAAAAGCACCATAAAATTATGTTGTTATAGTGTAACTATAGCAAATTGATTGTTTTTCTTTTTATTTGTCAAATAAATGTAAAAAATTTGTAAATAAAAGTAGCTTGAATTGAATAATTCAGCATGTTTAAAGACATAGAATACAAGTAAAGGTAAAAAACATGTATCTTGCTTCTGCAACTAATTATCCGGCTAAATATGCCTTCAAAATGTCCAAAATTTGCATATAAAAGCTAGCTTCAATTTAATCGCGAATAAACAGCATCTCTTATCTAAAATGCACAACAATGGAAAATGAGACATTCTGATTGGTAAAATTTGTAATGAATGAAATAATCATGGTTTAAACCTCCAGAAAATAGGTTTTATTCAGCAAAATTGTACATATGAAATTCAGTACTAATAGAATGACAGTTAACATAATAAAGCGTTGCTAGACAACGTATAGTTATTTAAAATATATGACAGGTGCACTAAATCATAGAAATAGAAGCAAATTGATCGCCATAGAGAGCTCAACAAATGAAAATCCACTACCAAGAATAGAGAATATTGTCAACAAAGTAGCTAATTATACAGTGTTTACTTCGCTCTGCTTATCATCGAAACTGATAGACTTTTTACTGCATTTGAAGCTTGTGGCCAGCTATTTCAATTTAAGAAAATTCCCTTCGGTGTAGCTTTTCAAACAATCATGAATGAAGTCATTAAATCTGAAGGATTAAAGGATACTTTTGTGTATTTAGATCAGGAAGAACTTGACAGAAATTTACAGAACTTTATGAATGCTAAACAATTGCCATTTTGCCATAGCTGTTTCTACGTCTCAGTCTAGTCGTCCAGTAGCCTTCTTATCGAGAACTCTTTCACATACAGACCGAAAGCACTCTATAGTTGACAAAGAAGCCCAAGCGATTTAGAAACTCTCAGAAAATGGAGACACTTTTTACTTCTAACGGACCATCTGCTGTCTAAAAACTATAATTGTTAATAAATCAGATTAAAGTTTGTTTTTTGTACATGAAACTACAATTTTAGCTTTACCATGTCCCCTTGTAGTATCTGTTTCTTTCTGCATGTGAATGTGTTGAATACAAGATTCAATAAGCAGATGTATATTTCCGCAATTATCTGAGATCATTTCTTATCACTTGTGGTAGGTAAACACATTGGCTAAAACGCAGCTTCTGAACGTAAACATGGATCATTCAAACTGTAATACAATTGATATACTTTTAAAGATTACACGAAAAATATATATCAGATTGACACAACAGAGATTCGTAATTTAAGGTTAGAAAATAATGCGGTAGCTTATATTCATTGATAAAAAATAGAGAAGCCTCTATTTTCCGTAGATGATGGGTTCGATTAGTTAAAAGCTGTGTAAATTAATATAATATAATAAATAATAATTTAAAATTGTAATTTTAAGTCTTGAAATATGTTCGACCAATCAGATTGCTTGCACATGTAACAGTGGCGTTCTGATCATTTTGCATGCTTTAATTTTATTTTTATTGATAAATGATTAATTATTTCTTAATTAATAACGAAAAATAGCCTAATATACTCAAAATTATATGGGTTATAAGTTAAAAATATTTATTGTTACAGTTTTAGCTAAAAAATGTGAATTAAAAATTAATAGCCCAGGATAGTTTAAAAGAAATCTACGCCGCTGGTAACCTACCTCCTTCCCCTCGCTGCTACTAGTTCACGCAATCGCTGTATGATGACGCCACTTGTATTGTTTTCATTTTTTGACACATACCACTTTAAAACTTTTATATTCGTATACATTTGAAAAGTATTAAACACATATACTGATAAATACTTGAAGTATCTCAACAAATCAAAGAAAACTATGTTACAGGTATAATTGTACTCTGTTGTTATATACAATTCATATTTATTATAAACTGCTACAAGTTTTAGGCAGAGGAATGGTTTTTGTTTGAGTTTTCCTCAAATAGACATCAAAATCAAACTGTGAAGTATTTCATTGAATGATTAAAGTCGAATTATCCAAGGAGGGTATAGTATAAACTGGATTTCAGACATTGAAAGTGCAATTAACATATTTGTATCAAAGGTACATCATCATTTGCAGTTGATCTCTCCGGAGTAAGTTTATCATCCATGAAATTCTATACTAAACGATGAATCGGGGTGGAAATAGTGTTAATTATTAAATAAAAACTGAAGAATCGAATGGAGTAACTGAAACACTTGCCGGAATTTGTAACCGGGATATATAAAGTCTCCGGAGATGACAAAACATGATTGATTTTGGAGCTGGACAAGCTTGCTACATGGCAACAAACATCTTTTATTTACTGTTTTAGAGTTATTCCAGGAGATATTAAAATCGTTTTATCTATAAGAATCAGTATTATGTTTTTATTTCTGATGCACACGAGGAAGAAAACTTTGAATCAATTGTTAAAACTATCTTTAAATGAACGAAGACTGTAGCATCGTTGTTAAATTATAAATAAATGATTTTTGATTCAGATATGGGTGAAGTATTTATTTTTTTTACGACCGAGCAAAAAATATACATTTCCAACTGTCAGTTGAAAGCAGTAAATTGACGCTTGCCGAGCGGCAAAATAAATATCTCTAGTAGAATAGAAAAATGTACAGTTCATGATAACAGTAGGTAATATTTAATAATAGTATCTTACAATAACAGCAAGTTTATTAATGACAAGTTACTTTGAACAAGGCATATTCCTTCTCATACCTATTCTTCGACTTTTCAGGTAATAGATTTAATATTACATTCTTCGCAGCTTCTTTGATGTGTGGTGGAGTACATTCTATTTCACATTCGATACTATCCATCATGCCATGATGTTTCACAAAATTTTAACGTAATAATTGAATTGAAAAATTAATATCTGTCATGCGATTCAAACAAATAACAGAAGAAATAGTATCCATCACCTTGGAAACGGTTGAACATGGCTAACTGTAAAATGGATCGGAATAAATATTTTATCCAACACCTCTCAATAAATGCTATATTACTATGGCGATTTTAAACAAGCAAAGTAACAGATTATCCACTAGTGGGTATAATTTTGAGGAGAGCCACTAGTGAGTATTTTTTTATTTATAACAATAGTAATAACACACAACACCTTGGTAACTACTTCGATTGACATTTTAATTTAAAATTTTAAAGCATATGTCACTGTCAAATAATATTTCTTTAATAAATTTTTCATTTATTAAGAAGTGTTGGATAAAACGTTATACTTCACACGTGGGCAAAGTGGAATTACCCACTCGATAAAATTATCTCACTCAGCTTTCGGCTTCGTGAGCTAAGATTTCTCTCGTGGGTAATTCCTTACTTTGCCCACTTGTAAAGTAAATAACTATTCTTCCAGTTTTTTTATCATTATTGAATCGGTCGTAGAAAAAATAGTGTGTTTCTCGAGCAGAAAGTGTCCTGGCCGCTTATGCATGGTTATTATTATTAATGTAATAAATTTGAATTGTACATAATAACAAGAGTTCAATTATACCTCTAACATAGTTTTTTTTTTGGTTTGAGATGTCTGTTTTCTTTCTGTAAGTTCGTTGAACACGGAAATATAATGAGAAAAGTTATGTTATGTCAATTCGTGTTGTGAAATATTTATGAACGTTGTATTAGTTAAATAAAGCATACAATTTGGTCAATACTACAACAATTTATTAAACTAAATTATGGATCGTCTGTTGAAGCCCGGAAGACTCGATATTGATCCAGAATCGAACAGTGCTGCTCATAGCTGTTCAACCTAATGAATCGGAAAAGCTGCGTCTCTTAATCAACTTTGTTTCACCGAATCAATATGAAAATGTGAGTGATTCTGCTTCATTGAATGATGCTATCTCTATATTGAAAACCCTGTAAATGAAGTATTTGCTCGACATAAACTCTCTTCTTGTAAACATATTCGAGAATGTAAATTCAAAGCTGTCACAGCTGAAACAAATAGAGATGACTGTGTACGAGATTCATTCAGTGCTGGACTACAATCACATCATATCAGACGGAGATTTAATTTAAATTTGACAGCATTCGCAAACCATGTTGTGAATGCTACTACTAATCCTAATTCTCAGCTAATAGATAATGAATCAATTGATGCACTTGTGTCTTCTGTGGTTCCGGATTTCATCTCCGTAATCGATGTCCAGCCAGAAATGTAAACTGCAATAACAAAGGACACTATTCAAAAGTGTGTAGAACATCTATCATCATGAACATAATGTAAAACCAGCGTCACTATTTTTCAATTTGTCAACGCACTGTAAACACATTTCCATTAAATCTCGTCGACATTCAGAAAGTGACACTGTAATAAACTAATCAATAGATATATCACGAGTGCTAAGAATTTAATCGGTTAAATTTGACATGTGTAGCTTATGCATAAAATTTTGCTTAAAAAGTGTTTGAGTACATAATAATTTGAAAAAATCCCGAGACCGCAGGTCGAGGGGTTTTATTTTAAATTGTTATGTACGATAACACTTTTTTAAAAGCAAAAATTTATAAATAAGCTAGACATCAAATTTAATCGATTAAATTTTTTAGCACGAGGGGTATATGTCAAGATTATTTCACGAATTCATAGCATAAACTTTAATGCTTGGCAAAGAAATTGTACTATAATGTTGATTTTGTCACATTTTCACATAAATAAATCGGTACACTCATAAACAAAAAGCACCATAAAATTATGTTGTTATAGTGTAACTATAGCAAATTGATTGTTTTTCTTTTTACTTGTCAAATAAATGTCAAAAATTTGTAAATAAAAATAGCTTGAATTGAATAATTCAGCATGTTTAAAGATATAGAATACCAGTAAAGGTAAAAAACATGTAAGTATTTTGCTTCTGCAAATAATTATCCGGCTAAATATGCCTTCAAAATGTTCAAAATTTGCATATAAAAGCTAGCTTCAATTTAATCGCGAATAAACAGCATGCTGCTGTTTAATCACTTATCTAAAATGTACAACAATGAAAAATGTGACATTCTGATTGGTCAAATTTGTAATGAGTGAAATAATCAATAGTTATATCACGAGTGCTAAGAATTTAATCGGTTAAATTTGACATGTGTAGCTTATGCATAAAATTTTGCTTAAAAAGTGTTTGAGTACATAATAATTTGAAAAAATCCCGAGACCGCAGGTCGAGGGGTTTTATCTTAAATTATTATGTACGATAACACTTTTTTAAAAGCAAAATTTTATAAATAAGCTAGACATCAAATTTAATCGATTCAATTCTTTAGCACGAGGGGTATATGTCAAGATTATTTCATAAATTTATAGCATAAACTTTAATACTTGCCGAAGAAATTGTATTATAATGTTGATTTTGAGACATTTTCACATAAATAAACCGGTACACTCACTCACAAAAAGCACCATAAAATTTTGTTTTTATAGTGTAACTATAGCAAATTGATTGTTTTTCTTTTTACTTGTCAAATAAATGTCAAAATTTTGTAAATAAAAATATCTTGAATTGAATAATTCAGCATGTTTAAAGACATAGAATACCAGTAAAGGTAAAAAACATGTAAGTATCTTGCTTCTGCAACTAATTATCCGGCTAAATATGCCTTCAAAATGTCCAAAATTTGCATATAAAAGCTAGCTGCAATTTACTCGCGAATAAACAGCATGGTGCTGTTTATTCACTTATCTAAAATGCACAACAATGGAAAATGAGACATTCTGATTGGTCAAATTTGTAATGAGTGAAATAATCAGTTTAAACCTCCAGAAAATAGGTTTTATTCAGCAAAATTGTACATATGAAATTCAGTACTAATAGAATGACAGTTAACATAATAAAGCGTTGCTAGACAACGTATAGTTATTTAAAATATATGACAGGTGCACTAAATCATAGAAATAGAAGCAAGTTGATCGCCATAGAGAGCTCAACAAATGAAAATCCACTACCAAGAATAGAGAATATTGTCAACAAAGTAGCTAATTATACAGTGTTTACTTCGCTCTGCTTATCATCGAAACTGATAGACTTTTTACTGCATTTGAAGCTTGTGGCCAGCTATTTCAATTTAAGAAAATTCCCTTCGGTGTAGCTTTTCAAACAATCATGAATGAAGTCATTAAATCTGAAGGATTAAAGGATACTTTTGTGTATTTAGATCAGGAAGAACTTGACAGAAATTTACAGAACTTTATGAATGCTAAACAATTGCCATTTTGCCATAGCTGTTTCTACGTCTCAGTCCGGTCGTGCAGTAGCCTTCTTATCGAGAACTCTTTCACATACAGAACGAAAGCACTCTATAGTTGACAAAGAAGCCCAAGCGATTTAGAAACTCTCAGAAAATGGAGACACTTTTTACTTCTAACGGACCATCTGCTGTCTAAAAACTATAATTGTTAATAAATCAGATTAAAGTTTGTTTTTTGTACATGAAACTACAATTTTAGCTTTACCATGTCCCCTTGTAGTATCTGTTTCTTTCTGCATGTGAATGTGTTGAATACAAGATTCAATAAGCAGATGTATATTTCCGCAATTATCTGAGATCATTTCTTATCACTTGTGGTAGGTAAACACATTGGCCAAAACGCAGCTTCTGAACGTAAACATGGATCATTCAAACTGTAATACAATTGATATACTTTTAAAGATTACACGAAAAATATATATCAGATTGACACAACAGAGATTCGTAATTTAAGGTTAGAAAGTAATGCGGTAGCTTATATTCATTGATAAAAAATAGAGAAGCCTCTATTTTCCGTAGATGATGGGTTCGATTAGTTAAAAGCTGTGTAAATTAATATAATATAATAAATAATAATTTAAAATTTGTTAAAATGCATGAAATACGTTCGACCAATCAGATTCCTTGGACATCTTCCAGTGGCGTTCTAATCATTTTGCATGCTTCAATTTTATTTTTATTGATAAATGATTAATTATTCGTTAATTAATAACGAAAAATAGCCTAATATACTAAAAATTATCTGGGTTATAAGATAAAAATAGTTATTGTTACAGTTTCAGCTAAAAAATGTGAATTAAAAATTAATAGCCCACGATAGTTTAAAAGAAATCTACGCCGCTGGTAACCTACCTCCTTCCCCTCGCTGCTACTAGTTCACGCAATCGCTGTATGATGACGCCACTTGTATTGTTTTCATTTTTTGACACATACTACTTTAAAACTTTTATATTCGTATACATTTGAAAAGTATTAAACACATATACTGATAAATTCTTCAAGGATCTCAACAAATCAAAGAAAACTATGTTACAGGTATAATTGTACTCTGTTGTTATATACAATTCATATTTATTACAACTGTCACAACTTTTAGGCAGAGGAATGGTTTTTGCATGAGTTTTCCTCAAAATTGACATCAAAATCAAACTGTGAAGTATTTCATTGAATGATTAAAGTCGAATTATCCAAGGAGGGTGCAATTAACATATTTGTATCAAAGGTACATCATCATTTGCAGTTGATCTCTTCCGAGTAAGTTTATCATCCATGAAATTCTATACTAAACGATGAATCGGGGTGGAAATAGTGTTAATTATTAAATAAAAACTGAAGAATCGAATGGAGTAACTGAAACACTTGCCGGAATTTGTAACCGGGATATATAAAGTCTCCGGAGATGACAAAACATGATTGATTTTGGAGCTGGACAAGCTTGCTACATGGCAACAAACATCTTTTATTTACTGTTTTAGAGTTATTCCAGGAGATATTAAAATCGTTTTATCTATAAGAATCAGTATTATGTTTTTATTTCTGATGCACACGAGGAAGAAAACTTTGAATCAATTGTTAAAACTATCTTTAAATGAACGAAGACTGTAGCATCCTTGTTAAATTATAAATAAATGATTTTTGATTCAGATATGTGTGATGTATTTATTTTACAAATATAAAATTGTTGACAGTAAATCTTGTCACTAAATATACGTCAAATTTATCTGATAGAACGTGGTTGTTGCTGTTCCTCCTAACATAGTGTATAAATATGTGGAGAATCCGCCAAGGAATTGACCCATTTGTTTCTAAAGACTAGCTTTACGTACTTGTATCGTAAATAACTATATCAGGATTATTCTATTGATACTTTACATTATAGCAATACAAAATTAGTTGAACATAATTACGTAGAATGGTGGATAATTTTTTAAAAACTTTAATCGTAAATTTTGAATGAGAAATAAATACCCAAAAAAAAATTTGCGTGGGACGCTGGACGATTTTCCAAAAGATTTGTTTTAATTGTGAATTTAAACAAGAAAAATTAAATTTAATCACTTGCGTGAAGCGCAGCAAAGATAATTCCGAAAAAAATTGCTCACAGGCAATACATAACACACATGCAGATAAAAAAACACAAATCCCAACACCCCAACAGCATATTTTTCTTTTTCATTTAGAATTATCGAACAGCGAACCCAATCTGTTCTTTAAATCGGTTCGATGTCGACATAATCAACAATTCAATACAGTAATCTTTACAAACACATATTACAATACTTATAAGATAATATAATACATTTTATTGGGTAATGATTCTGCTTTGTTCTTGCTGTTGAAGACGTCCAGGTTCTTCTCCTGGTTATAGTCGCAGATCATTGGAAGTTCTTACTCAATGTCGACAGTCCATATGTAAAGATGGGGGCTCCGATGTGATTCTGTGGATTGAGGAACTGGGCGAACTATGAGTCTGAAAATATTTTATTGTCGCCAGTCTCACAAAATAGTCACAGAGTATGAAATACGAAATGAAAAACAACATCTATGTTGTGCACATTTTAATCCAATTGTCTTCTGAATTAAATTATTAAATTGTAAGGATTTGGCTCACACAATGACAGCTCATTAACCAACTCACATAGGAAAACTAAATATATTCTGTTTAAATACTTAAAGCTCATCATTTAATAATTATTTATATATTCGCTGGACTTAATACTAATTGTGTGTGTGTGTATTACGGAACGAGGGAAGAGTTACTTATAAACTAACTTAAAACTAAACAGCAAACATATAAATAAACTCAATTAATTTAAATGTGCCCTAATTGATTAATGAACATTTTATTGTATACTAACTGTCAATATAAACTACAATTATCTTTGTATAATGACACAGAAAACAATTAAATTTTATCGAAGAGAAATCTACATTGTTAATATTATATGGAATCAAGGAACTTATCTCTTTGTTTGGTTTTCTTTGGTTCTGCAAAATATCTCAGTCCGTCAGCAGGTGTCAGCTACCAGGTGGTGGTATTGTAACTGAAATGCATCGAAATATATATATTAATTGATGCTCAGGATATAAGAAATCATTTTAGAATCATTAATATGTACAATTAAAATGTTGCATTGCACATAAAGTTTGCAAGTCCTGGAATTCAAATATTCCAATGAATTTTAAACAATTAAAGCCATTTAATTCTACTTAATTTTGCTCATTTCATCTATAATATACACAAAACTAATTATTCTTGCCCTTATCGACACTTTTTATAAGAGTAATAGTAATAATGAAATAAATAAATAATGCTTACATATGTATTGTATGTTATATACATCTTTCAATATGCAAACTAAAACTTGTGACTTCACTAACAAATTATATACTAAAATAATCACAAGAAAATACTGAATCGATTGATATAAGTGCTAATTATGTCAATAATAATATTATGGGTCAAAGCTGAATTTTTCCTTCCGTACAAACACTTTTTTGCAAAACATTTTGACAGAAACAATTGAATTAAAACATTGCGCGTTGTGGATACATTTAAAATTTAAATTTTTAAAATACTTAAAATTTACTAAAAACAAAATTAATTTACGATAACTTAAACTGAGGTACTAATTATAGAAGCTGTTTAATTTTATTACTAATAATAATTTAAAATTGCAAGTTTAAGCGCCTGAAAAACGTTCGACCAATCAGATTGCTTTGCAAATCTACCAGTGGCGTTCTAATCATTTTGCCTGCTGTAATTTTATTTTTATTGATAAATGATTAATTATTCGTTAATTAATAACGAGAAAAAGCCTAATATACTCAAAATTATATGGGTTATAAGTTAAAAATAGTTATTGTTACAGTTTTAGGTAAAAAATGTGTATTAAAAATTAGTAGCCCAAGATATTTTAAATGAAATCTACGGCACTGCTTACTTTCCCTCTTACGTCTCACCGCAACTAGTTTCTAGTTCACTCAATCGCTGTATGATGACGCCACATGTCTTGTGTTCAATTGTCATTGTTTGTGGTTACGGAAAAATTCAATTTTGATCCAAAATATTATCGTGTACATATTTCAAACTTACATCAATCGATTCAATATTTTCTCGTGATCATTTTAATATGTAAATTGTTGGTGAAGTCTGAAATATTAGTTTGTATAGTGCAAAAATCTATTTGACAGTTTTATGTTGTCGTAGGACCGATCTAAAGAACATTGCAGCTGTTGCTGAAACTGGAGACGCTAATGGGACACACACAGAGTGTACAAAGCTGCTGGAAGTGTAACAGAATGAAGTACATGGCACCAGTAATTCCAGTAGAAATCGTTTCTGTAACCTGAAATTTGATCACAAAATGTATAGAGCTGCTGTGCACAAGTATAAAGTACAACGAACATCAAACACCTCTTGGATTAGCAATTGTATTATTATTAAATAGTTCCAGTTTGTTTTGCAATCAAAGGTTAGAATATCTTTCTGATAGATTATTTTAAACTGTTCTTGCTTTTTCATTCATCATAGTTTTATATGAAGAGAAATCTGTTTTCAGATTCCGATGCAGAATTTAATGCTCTATAAATTTTATTTAAAGCATTTTTCAGTAGAAAGTTCTGCAATGAATCTAAAGCAAAAAATTTACTTCCTCGGCCTTTTTAAAATAAACAATTTTGTTGTCTTGTAGAATATCCTCGACCAAACAACTCCAGCAAGCGACATCCTCATAAAATCTCGCAACAACCAGTGGAATTTTAACTCGTTGGACGCCACGACGAGTGCATGCCTCGTGATCCTCGACGCCAGCTTGAGCGTCGAAGATGACAGCGGCGTCGTTCATGTGAAGTACATCTGTACAACACCACTACGAAGATGGTCGTCATCTACGAGAACCTCCAGGTACGACATTCATTCAACACTAAACACATTTAACAATGTTATTCACTTTGCAGGCCGGAAGTTATTAGTTACATCTGAGGTACGCGGAAGTACGTCAGCAGTATATTGTTAATTAAAGCATATCGTATGAAAGATGAAGAAGAAACTATTCTGATAGTAAATCGTTAAAAATAAATGTATTTGCCTCTTCCTTGTATGATATCTTGACGAGAGAGTTAGTAAATAAAAGTTTTATATTATTTGTAGAATAGAATAACTAGAGTAAAGTACAATACATCTTAACATAATGGAAGTTGAATTGAAATATGTAACAGGCAATATGATGATATTTCTATTAATATGGAGATTGTTGTAAATACAAAAAAATATTTAGATTAAAAAACTGTATCCAATAACTATATAATTGTTTATTATGCAAGATTAAGAGCAGAACTAAAACTGATTTTTATTAGAGATGTGTCGTTCGCGAACGACCCGTTCAATTTGAACGAAAAGATCGGGATCACTTTCTTGTTCGCGAACGAGTCACCGGGTTTCAGTACATGTTAGACAATTCGGTTCGCATTGCAAAATTTTGAAAGATATACTTTACTAGGATGCTAGTAGAACTAGAATGCCTCTCGGTCTATACCCCCAACAAAACTTACTCCTCGAGCAATATAAACACCGCCATAAACGTATGCTGAATATACCTTAAGTATCTCTAGCTGGAAAACAATCCTCAATAACACTACATCTTCGTGTTACCAATCTTCGGTGAGCACTCGAAGTCTTCGAGGACTTGTTTAGCGAATTAACAGCTGAATCCACAATGTAGAGGTTCAAGAATTGACTACGATATCAATGAAGCACTTTTAAAATACTAAACGTATAGAAATACACAAAATGTCAATAAACTGCAACGATATATTTAGTATTCAACACTTTTCCTATAACTTTTAACATTAAATAAGTATTAAACTCTCCAAGGCGGATGATTGAAACTTGTTCCACTGGATTTATTGCAGCTTTATTTAGCAATAACCCTAGAATTATCAATAGAAACAATTAGATAAATTCTCTATGAATAAAAATCAAAATTACACACAACACTTTTATTACTTCTCATTACATTACATACAATTACATTTACAAGTATCAAATTTTATGTATCACACAATAATATGATTGTCTAGATTTTAATACTCACTTATATTGTTATAAATACGTTCAATAGTTGGTAATTATTGAGTTATAAACAAGAAAATAAATCAGTAGATATAGGGTTATATGACAGTTCGTGTTTGCGACCATTTGCGACATCTCTGAAAATATCTATGAACTACAATGAATTACTTCCGGTTTGAACTGACATATTTACTTAAATGTTTATTAAAAAATATTTTGAATTAATGAATAAAGTAAACCCTTATAAATATGAATGTTAATAATTAAATAGAAATTTAAATAAATGTAATAATTGATTTTATAATGCTATACACCGGAAGTATTTTATCATAGTTGAGAAGTTTTTGCAGAGTTGGCGCCATGACAAACTGTCACTACATACGTACCGTTATAACAATTAATTTAAAATTAGCATATTTATTGATTACTTAATAAATTATTTGTAAATACAGAAAAATACAGTATAATATTAGTATTACAGTCTATAAATATGCAGGTCAATGAAGTTGTAATAAATGAAATAATATTTTGACAGGCAAGTGTTTAACACAGTGGTAGATATATAATTTAGTGCCAACTTTAAAACAAAGTTACCAATATTAATACAATTTATTTTCTTTAATTACTCGTTTATTACTCGATAATATCAATTAGTACACTTATTTACGACAATAGAAATAATTGTTATATTTTAAAATAATAGTAATGACAGTTCGTAGTTCACTCCTTTTGACACAAATGTCACTGGCATCATATTTCAGCAGTTACTACTACACTTCATCCTGTCAAAGTTTTATTTCGTGAATAATTCAGTAAAAATAAAATGAACAACTGTTTCAATGATTAAATTATCAAGTTTTATTGTTAAATTGAGTGTGTGTAGTGATAGATTGTGTATTTTTGCTATTAGAACAACAACAGATGTCCAACAAGCATCATAGATACCCAGCTCAGTTTTGGATGTAATGCAGGTGCATTCAGCCACGGAAATGTCAACATTTAGGGAACATAGAAACACACAGACTACTGGTAATTACATCTAATTATAGTAAAACCCAAAGAAAGCGGCCGTAGAAGTTTTTGGACGTCAGTTTCGGAATCTGCAGGTATGAATATTTAAAACCACCTAGTGAACATGAGATTTGAGTACGGAGGCCCTAATCAATCAATTCAGCATGAGTTTAACTGTAAGTTAGCATATTTTTATTAAGTTTTGTGTTGTTACTACTATTAAATGATTGATTGATTAATATTACTTTCAGAATGATTTGGAAAATAACAAACTACCAATCAAACATCTCCAGCAAGCGACATCGTTATAAAATCTCGCAACCACCAGTGGTTCCAGCTATCTGGTCATCCGGATCGCCTAGCACAAGCAGGCGACGCTGACGCTATGTGGTATGACACCTATGGAGATGGGACACTGCTGTATGCACTTGGACAACTAGCTGCGGGTGCTCCTTACAACATGATACTCCTGGAGGTTCCATTTCACCAGTGAGACTTGAAAATGAGTGAATGTTGGTGGCGTAAAGCCAGCTCCAACACAACATCACCTCGAGCAGCCAGCTTGTGCGACGAAGACGACAGCGGCGTCGTTCATGTGAAGTACATCTGCACAACATCACTACGAAGATGGTCATCATCTACGAGAACCTCCAGGTACGACATTCATTCAACACTAAACACATTAAACAATGTTATTCATTTTGCAGGGTCGGAAGTTATTCGGTGAAAGTGAAAAATTCTCTTTCCGCATGGCAGGGAAATACAACAAAGATGTTATGACTACACTGCCATTTAGAGTTGCTTCGTCACATCTGAGGTACGCGGAAGTACGTCAGACTACGCGAGTCCCGAGGCGCCTCTGTCCCCAGCAGAGCGTCGACTTCCATAACCCAAACACCTGGAGGCCGCATTATTAAGCAGCGGACATGGAAGCGGGCTGAGCAGCTGTGAAGTGTTGGTGCTACGCCCTCTGGGGCACCTGTATGCTGCAAGCGCTGGTCGCACGGATCGTCGGACGCCGCAAATCAAAACCGTGCCAATTATTATATGAAAACTTATTAAATGTAACTTAAGAACTAAAAGGTTAGTGACTTTGTTTTGTAGTTCTAGTTGAAGAAACTAAACTCAATCTTGTTCGTTTCGCCCCAAATGACAATACATATAATGAGTAACAACGTAGCTAATATAATATTATTCGTCTGCAATGAAATACAAACCGAATATAATTCAGTATTTTACTAATAAAATTTTAGCTATTCAATATAGTTGTTTAAAATCCATACATATATTGTATGTATTATTATACACACTTGCCATATTATTTTAAATTATTGTATATTTACACATATAAAGCAAACGTATAATTTAGTTTAGGTTATTTGATTTACTAGTCCCGGGCTCGTTGGTTGATATCGTAGATTTATACATTGAAATCCACAATTAATGGGACAGCATGAAATTGTCAATTAAATATTGAATCTGTGAATAAAATTTTATTTCTTGATATTCATGGTATTTTGCGGACAATTTTGCGAACTATAAATCAGTCGGTAATTGACAGTTAAATTAAATGTCAACAAATAAATATATTGGGTGCTATTCACACCTCGATTCTAAGGGCTACTGATTATTATTATTAAATAGTTCCAGTTTGTGATTTGTAATCAAAGGTTAGAATATCTTTCAGATAGATTATTGTAAACTGTTACTGCTTTTTCATCCAACATTATTTTATATGAAGGGAAATCTGTCTTTAGATTCCGATGCAGAATTTAATGCTCTATAAATTTTATTTAAAGCATTTTTCAGTAGAAAGATCTGCAAAGCATTTAAGCGAATTTTTTCTTAGTCGGCCTTTTTAAAATTAACAATTTTTTCTCTTCTTACAGAATGTTCTCCGTCCTAACATCTCCAGCAAGCGACATCCTCTTAAAAACTCGCAACCACCAGTGGTTCCAACTATCAGGTCATGCGGATAATTTAGCACCACCAGGTGTAGGTGTACGAAGGTATGACAGACCTATGGAGATGGGACACTGCTGCAAGCACTTGGACAAGTAGCCGCGGCTACTCCGTACTCCAGTGAGACTTGAAAATGAGTGGATGTTAGTGGCCACCTCGTTGGAAGCTCGTATGGCTCGAACTTCCAACAACAAGATGGACTCCAGCGACCACCACATACACCACCTCATCTCGGAGTCGGTGGCGGCGGCTTCATGTCCCGGTTGTCGGTGTTACGAACGGTACCGAACTTTGACTCGTTGGACACCACGATAAGTGCATGCCTCGTGATCCTCGACGCCAGTTTGAGCGGCGTCGTTCATGTGAAACCGGCGCCTCGTGCAGATATACGTCTGAACAACACTACTACCAAGAGGGTCGTCATCTACGAGAACCTTCAGGTATGACATTCATTCAACACTTAACACATTTAACAATGTTATTCACTTTGCAGGCCGGAAGTTATTTGGTGAAAGTGAAAAATTCTCTTTCCGAACGGCAGGGAAATACAACAAAGATGTTATGACTACACTGCCATTTAGAGTTGCTTCGTCACATCTGAGGTACGCGGAAGTACGTTAGACTACGCGAGTCCCGAGGCGCCTCTGTCCCCAGCAGAGCGTCGGCTTCCATAACCCAAACACCTGGAGGCCGCATTATTAAGCAGCGGACATGGAAGCGGGCTGAGCAGCTGTGAAGTGTTGGAGATACGCCCTCTGGGGCACCTGTATGCTGCAAGCGCTGGTCGCACGGATCGTCAGGCGCCGCAAATCAAAACCGTGCCAATTATTATATGAAAACTTATTAAATGTAACTTAAGAACTAAAAGGTTAGTGACTTTGTTTTGTAGTTCTAGTTGAAGAAACTAAACTCAATCTTGTTCGTTTTATAAATATATTGGGTGCTATTCACACCTCGATTCTAAGGGCTACTGATTATTATTATTAAATAGTTCCAGTTTGTGATTTGTAATCAAAGGTTAGAATATCTTTCAGATAGATTATTGTAAACTGTTACTGCTTTTTCATCCAACATTATTTTATATGAAGGGAAATCTGTCTTTAGATTCCGATGCAGAATTTAATGCTCTATAAATTTTATTTAAAGCATTTTTCAGTAGAAAGATCTGCAAAGCATTTAAGCGAATTTTTTCTTAGTCGGCCTTTTTAAAATTAACAATTTTTTCTCTTCTTACAGAATGTTCTCCGTCCTAACATCTCCAGCAAGCGACATCCTCTTAAAAACTCGCAACCACCAGTGGTTCCAACTATCAGGTCATGCGGATAATTTAGCACCAGCAGGTGTAGGTGTACGAAGGTATGACAGACCTATGGAGATGGGACACTGCTGCAAGCACTTGGACAAGTAGCCGCGGCTACTCCGTACTCCAGTGAGACTTGAAAATGAGTGGATGTTAGTGGCCACCTCGTTGGAAGCTCGTATGGCTCGAACTTCCAACAACAAGATGGACTCCAGCGACCACCACATACACCACCTCATCTCGGAGTCGGTGGCGGCGGCTTCATGTCCCGGTTGTCGGTGTTACGAACGGTACCGAACTTTGACTCGTTGGACACCACGATAAGTGCATGCCTCGTGATCCTCGACGCCAGTTTGAGCGGCGTCGTTTATGTGAGACCGGCGCCTCGTGCAGATATACGTCTGAACAACACTACTACCAAGAGGGTCGTCATCTACGAGAACCTTCAGGTATGACATTCATTCAACACTTAACACATTTAACAATGTTATTCACTTTGCAGGCCGGAAGTTATTTGGTGAAAGTGAAAAATTCTCTTTCCGAACGGCAGGGAAATACAACAAAGATGTTATGACTACACTGCCATTTAGAGTTGCTTCGTCACATCTGAGGTACGCGGAAGTACGTCAGACTACGCGAGTCCCGAGGCGCCTCTGTCCCCAGCAGAGCGTCGGCTTCCATAACCCAAACACCTGGAGGCCGCATTATTAAGCAGCGGACATGGAAGCGGGCTGAGCAGCTGTGAAGTGTTGGAGATACGCCCTCTGGGGCACCTGTATGCTGCAAGCGCTGGTCGCACGGATCGTCAGGCGCCGCAAATCAAAACCGTGCCAATTATTATATGAATACTTATTAAATGTAACTTAAGAACTAAAAGGTTAGTGACTTTGTTTTGTAGTTCTAGTTGAATAAACTAAACTCAATCTTGTTCGTTTCGCCCCAAATGACAATACATATAATGAGTAACAACGTAGCTAATATAATATTATTCGTCTGCAATGAAATACAAACCGATTATAATTCAGTATTTTACTAATAAAATTTTAGCTATTCAATATAGTTGTTTAAAATCCAAACATATATTGTATGTATTATTATACACACTTGCCATATTATTTTAAATTATTGTATATTTACACATATAAAGCAAACGTATAATTTAGTTTAGGTTATTTGATTTTTCTTCTTCGGCCTTTTTAAAATTAACAATTTTTTTCTCTTCTTGCAGAATGTCCTCCGTCCTAACATCTCCAGCAAGCGACATCCTCTTAAAAACTCGCAACCACCAGTGGTTCCAGCTATCAGGTCATGCGGATAGCTTAGCACCAGCAGGTGTAGGTGTACGAAGGTATGACAGACCTATGGAGATGGGACACTGCTGCAAGCACTTGGACAAGTAGCCGCGGCTACTCCATACTCCAGTGAGACTTGAAAATGAGTGGATGTTAGTGGCGTAAAGCCAGTTCCAACACAACACCACCTCGTTGGAAGCTCGTATGGCTCGAACTTTCAACAACAAGATGGACTCCAGCGACCACAACATACACCATCTCTCTACTTCTGCACAACACCACTACCAAGAGGGTCGTCATCTACGAGAACCTCCAGGTATGACATTCATCCAACACTTAAAACATTTTACAATGTTATTTACTTTGTTATGAATCACTTTGCAGGCCGGAAGTTATTCGCCACTTCTGGGCTACGTGGCTTGAAGTGGTGGAAGTACGTCAGATTACGCGAGCCTCGAGTCCCCACTGTCCCCAGCAGAGCGGCGGCTTCTGTAACCCCAACACCTGGAGGCCGCATTATTAAGTAGCAGCGGTGAAGTGTTGGAGCTACGCCCTCTGGGGCACCTGCATGCTGCTAGCGCTGGTCGCACGGATCGTCGGGCGCCGCCGGGCCCGCTGCACGTGTACCTCCTGGTTGGAGGCCGCACGCGCCACGTCACCGTCTTCAAATGTCCTGCTTCCCTCTGGAAACTTCAACTCTACTGAACAACTAATTCCAACTGCTGTTAAATCTGCAATCGTCCAAAACAACTTGTTCAACAATAAAATAAATAAATGTTTGATTTGATTGAAACCGTTTTGAATGTGATAAAATGACAGAAGCTGCTTCTATATAGCAAATCAAAACCGCGCCAATTATTGTATGAAAACTTATTAAATGTAACTTAAGAACTAAAAGGTTAGTGATTTTGTTTTGTAGTTCTTGTTGAACAAACTAAACTCAATCTTATTTGTTTCGCCCCAAATGACAATACATATAATGATCGCTCTCGTTCTTGTTATGTGTCCTTTTTGTTTTGCTTGTTTGACAATCTGATAATGAATATATGACTTGGAGTATTATTTAATTAATGAATTAAGTGTAGCAGAGTAGCTAATATAATATTATACGTCTGCAATGAAATACAAACCGAATATAATTTAGAATTTTACTAATGAAATTTTAGTTATTGAATAAAGTTGTTTAAAATCCAAACATATATTTTGTTTCATACACACCCCATATTATTTTAAATGATTGTACATGTACACATTTAAAAACAAATGTATAATTTTGTTTAGGTTATTTATTCGTGCGTCAAAGTTATACAATGATTATTTAATTATTACAATTATTTACATAACACATACATAATTAATTAAATTAATAATTGTATTGAGGTACCTTTGGCTGCGTTGTCTACGTTCACAGTTGTTGGGGCCCACCTGTAACAGAAAAATGCAACAATAGTAGAACATATATTATTGTACATACACATATTTAAATAAACATATTGTTTTTAGTTTAGATTATTTATTCACTCAAAAGTTATACAATGTTTATTTAATTATTACAATTATTTACATAATACTTAAAAATAATTAATTTACCGATTGTAGTGAGGCACCTTTGGTTGCGTTGTCTACGCCTCTAGTCGCTGGGGCCCACCTGAAACAAAAAAATAAATGAAACCACGGTAAAAAATTACCTCTGGAAGCGTGGTCCACGCCTCCGGGGCCTACCTAAAACAAATAAATAAATGAAACCACGGTAGAAAATTACCTCTGGCTGCGTGGTACACGCCTCCAGTTGCTGGGGCCCACCTGAAACAAATAAATGAAATAAAACCACGGTAGAAAATTACCTCTGGCTGCCTGGTCCACGTTCCCAGCTGCTAGGGCCCACCTGAAACAAAAATATATAAAATGCAACAACAGTGGGAAACAAAAATAAAATTGTGAAGCTCGTTGGTCGCCAGCCCCAGGTGCGGGGCTGGCTTAAGCTCTGCCACCTCGACAAGGTCTCGCTTCACACAGGCAGAGGGGCGGCCTGGTTAGCTCATGCCGGGGTGTGCAATGGCATGAACCCAAGGCCTAGGAATAGGATGGAGGAGATGATGGTAAACGTACACAAATGAAAACACAGAAGTTCGCAGCGCGCGCGCTGCTGCCTCGGCGACTCTACCAGCTTCCGCCCCATTTCACCCTCTTCGCCAGTTTCACTATGGTATCCCCCAGTAAGCCTGGCCAGGACTTCTTTACTGGAGGTATAGCCATAGCTACTTCACAGCTGCTACACTGCGTTTGACTACTAACGGTTACTTCACGATCATCGTGGTGGACGCAAGGTCTGGATTTATAAGTCCCGGGCTCGATGGCTGAGGCAATTCGATATATATATCGTAAATCGATACATATATATCGTAGGAGGATATATACATATCGTAGATATATACATTGAAATCCACAACTGATGGGACAACACAGTGAACAAAAGGAGAATGACATCGGATATTACGCTGTCACACGTTATAAACAACTATGGTGACGCAAGTAATTAATTCATAATTAAATTTAAAAATCAACTTGAGAAAAATACACCTTGTACGTATACAACACACATTACACTACTGTGTCTCTGGTTGTCTGGTACAAGGGGTATTTTTCTACAATAATATTTTTTTACTGCAACAAACAGTTTGCAGACTTTTTTAACTTTAAATACAATTAAATAATATGTTTGCAAAGGAATCATTGTTTGTTTGGTTTCAATAAACTGACTTGTATAAAACTATTCACGTCTCATTGCATAATTTGTATTCTTCATTAAGTAAATTATCATTACTAATTTGTTTGAGAATTAAATAACAGTATAGCTAGGTAAACGTAATTGTATGCAGTCGTATTTGAACAGCCGAAATGAATTGATATGTGAATCGTGTACTGTGATAGTGTTTACTTTAATTCGAATTGTTTAAATAAAATTTGAACCTAGTGGAATGAACTAAAGTGATATTCTGGTAGTGTTGTTGAATATTTGTGGAAATACTCGGTAAATTATGTGAGTGTGTGGCTAGTTAATTAATTAACATGAAGTTCATTTGTGTAGTGCATCCTTTTGTTTTCAATGTGTGATAAAAATTGTCATTCAGCCGAGGGTCCAATCAATACTTGCTGGTAAGTAGACAGATATCAATTCATTACAAATTATGTGTTGGTTTAAAATAGTATGTTGTCAATTAAAGCATATCGTATGAAAAATGAACAAGAAACTATTCTAATATTAAATAGTTAAAAATAAATGTATATGCCTCATGCCGGTATATCTTTTAGGCCGTAAGCTGCGAGAGAGTTATTAAATAAAAGTTTTATATTTTCTGAAGAATTGATAAAGCAGGGTAAAGTACAATACATCTTAACATAATGGGTGTTGAATTGAAATATGTAACATAGGCAATATGATGATATTTTTAGGAGATTGTTTAGATTTAAAAACTGTATCCAACAGTATACAATGTTGCGTAATTGTTTATTATGCAAGATTAAGAGCAGAACTGAAACTGATCTTTATAATAAATAAATACATAATATCAATAGCAATTATCATGTATCTGTGTTCAATTCGACTCTAATTGATTCTATCTACCTTATACTTTATTGTATTTATATATACGCTATTCCGTACTACTATTATTTTTTTTATACTGATAACTTCATGCTAAGTCGAGAAAAGGGCAGATAAATAAAATGTTTATAATTCAATGTTTCAATTGAAATATCTTGGCAGTAATATCTAGAATATTGTATGTTATTAGCAATTGTCTTAGTATTTGCGTTCAATTCAATTCTAATAATAATTATTAAGTATTTTTATGAAACATTGTGCCCATAAAAGGGCAGATAATTAAAATGTTGAATATTAAATGTTTTAATTGAATCTTGTATTGTGGTATTGCTTGCTTTAAATCGAATTGTTTAAATAAAATTTGTACCTAGTGGAATAAACTAAAGTGATATTTTGGTAGTGTTGTTGAATATTTTACTCAGTAATATAAACATCATGGCCAACATCTTTCAATTAAAACATTTTATTTATCTATTCTTTTCTGGGCACAATGTTTTTTAATATATTTTATAATTACTATTCCCTCTAGCGTAGAAGCAAATTGAACACAGATACTAGACAATAGGTAATAACATACTATATTCTAAATATTATTAGCAACACATTTTAATTTATACATTTAATAACAAACATTTTACTTATATGCCCTACTATGGGCACAATGTTTTATAAAAATATTTAATCATTATTATTCCCTCTATTAGACAATTGCTAATAACACACTATAATCTTAATATTATTGCCAGTTGTGGAATTCTTTGTTTCGAATTTATAATAATAATAAATAAATAAACATTACCAATATTTTATATAGTGGAATAGAAAAAATAATATAAAACTGTGCTGTCATTTATTATTATTATTATAATCGACTAAAGTAAGAATGCATGAATTCAAATGATGTTCAAGTAAAGAAATTTTCTTTTAATACTAAATTATTATCGATTCAAGAAGTATTCATTGTTATAAACTGAGATGAGGTTGCGGCGGAGGTGTTACGACGGAGGATACATGGCGGCGGTGGCGTGGCGGTGGAAGATGATTGGCGGCGCAGGATGTTTAGGGTATGTTTAGATTATGTTTAGGGTTTGGTTTAGGTATACATATACATATACATATACATATAGATATACATATACATATAGATATATATATATATATATATATATAGATATACATATAGATATACATATACATATAGATATACATATACATATAGATATACATATAGATATACATATACATATAGATATACATATAGATATACATATACATATAGATATACATATACATATAGATATACATATACATATAGATATACATATAGATATACATATACATATAGATATACATATACATATAGATATACATATAGATATACATATACATATAGATATACATATAGATATACATATACATATAGAT